>CM077814.1:2706250-5392500 GCA_039764185.1 Tamarix austromongolica | reverse complement strand
AAAACACTAATCACTTAAAGAGAAAGATTGTTGAGCCGGGCCCAGACCGGTCCACCGGTGAATAATAGTGGCCAAGAGCTGGGGTGCCTTGGAGATCGATCCACCGGCGAATAATAGTGGCCAGAAGCGTGTTGCCTTATGTGATTCCGGTCCACCGGCTATAATAGTGGGGGATGCGGTGCTCAACAAACCAAACGTGATAAAACTAAGACATGGGAAATGCACTAATACTTACAGTGGAATACCATGTGAGTCGGGGCCAGACTGGTTCATGGCAAATAATAGTGGCCAGGAGCGTTTTGCTTTGGAGACCGACCCACCGGCAAATAATAGTGGTCAGGAGCATTTTTCCCTGTACGTATCTCTGGTCCACCAGCTATAATAGTGGGGCTCTTGAACTCACATGGATTAATAAAGAGTATGTGTGAAATTGAGTACGTCGTTAAGAGATTTAAAGAACCAACCTAACTGGAGCATAACTAGCCTCACTATCTTTGTTGTTTTATGTTGCCTATATGATCATGCATGTGTTGTGTACCTTGTATGTTTGGCCTTAGTTATAAGGTTACCTTGCTCAGTACGTAGCGTACTGACCACCCATTTCATGGGTGCTGCTCATTCCCACGAGCAGAAGGCCCCTCTGATTTAGTGCAGGTTGGTGATTCTATATTCGATGCCTACGACGCTTATGAGGCATTAGGTGAGATCGAGAGTTGAGTCCGGACCTAGCTTGGGGGTCGAGAGTGACGTGGCCGGAGTCTATCATCCACATTATCTTTCTTATGTCTTTAAATTTAGTCTATTTCTGATGTACGATGTTTCAAACTTTTGGAACCTTAAAATTGTACCTTTGGATTGTACTGACTTTCCGCACTCTGATTCTGTATGACTCGTGTTTTACTAATGACAGGTGTTTTATTATCAACTCGTATTTGATGCTTAATCTAATTTAGCCTTAGCACTTAGTACCAGAACAGTAGGAGTGAACCGATCTGGTACTAAGTGTGGCGGTAATGCCCCCAAATTTACAGTTTTATCTTTTCATTTCCGTTAAACTCTTTTAAAATTAAACAAAATTTTTTAGTAGTAAATTTTGGGGTGTTACAATAATTATGCAATTATTTTTTTAGCAATAATTTAAAATTTGTAATAATATTATTAAATATGACCATTTATTAAAATTAAATGAAATTATGACTCATGTGTGCCCTTAAATGTTAGACATATATCCAACCTTTAGCCAACGAATGGACTTAGTCCTCAACTTTTATATATACATTGAATTCCTAGGTCTTGAATAACAACCTTGATGGTAATTCAACTTCTTTTCTCAAATCTTGATTAAGACATCATCAAAATATATGCTCATCCTATGTGATAATGCTTGGTAGTTGATAGAATATGTGTCAATATTTGCATATAATGCCTTTCTTTCCCCCTCAAATTCATTCTTTCATTGCTAATTAGGACTTAGCTTCCTTCATAAAATTTTACCATCCTAGTCAAAAAGAAGGACATGAGATTAATATATAAGAATTAAGAAATTAATTAATTCAACTTTAGATATGAATTATATTATAGTCTCCTTAAGGATAACTAAATGGTATGACCATCCAAGTGTCTCTACTATGAAGCATAGGATATCACGATTGTTATCTTTCAAAAAACGTAGCTGTAAGAAAGAATTTCCATTATATATGTTATTGAGAGTTACTTGAACTATGTTAGAATCAACATTATCTCCTCAAATACATGAGCAATTCCTTAGGCAACAATGACTCATTCCACCTATTTTTTGAGATCACATCTATAGTTACTCTATATTCAACCATTTCATTAATTTCATATATTTAAATTGTATTAATTTTATAAATTTAGCAATCTCTCCTCCATCCCTTTTTGTTAGTTAACTAAATATGCTTGGCTTATTCTTAGAGTTTCTGCTTTAATTCTGAAACCTTTGACTTCTTCCTTGCAAATATAGGAGCTAAGAACCTATCTAAAAGTACTTCATAATGCATAACCATGTGGTATCCCTCTTACTCAATCATCATGCTCCTTAGTCCCCAAATCTTAAGTGAGGACATCATTTCTATCACTTTTTGGCATGGAGAACTCCTCTTACTAGAGAAATGATTGTAGTTAGGGGTAAAAGATGATATGCAAATAATATTGAGATGAAGATAATGTGAAACCATTAAAATTATATTTAAATTTTGTAAGGTTGGTTCATTGGTAACCTTATCTATTTTCTTATCTATATTGAACCTCACCTAAACATCAAATACTTTAGAAGGTTCATATAGAGCACCTTTATCTTGTGCAGCCTCTTTTTCATTCTCCTTTAGAATCAAGTTAAAAATCAAGTTCATTATTAGCATTTGAAACTAACAATAATAAATGTATAATAGCCCAATTTATTTCCTCAACAAATTATTTCTTGTGTCATTATTTTTGGCATGTGAATTCTTATGAGGGTAAGCATTTTTATTAGCATTTTCTTTTTCCATTTGTCTCTTCTTCTGTCAATGAAAACATAAAAGTCATGGAAAAATCAATGTATATATGATTATAAGAATTATTTAAATCATAGTATATACTATGAGTGGTTACATACCTTAGCTTCTCCTAACTATCTTAACCTAAAAAACTCAATCCATTGTTGGGTTGTGATTATGCCTTGATAATATATTGGTTGTTATGATAGGTAAGTTCAATCTTCAACAATCATGTAAAGACATGCTAGATCAGATTTGAAGTATTTTTAATATTTAACACCTTCTTGTAATATTCAAACAAATCAAAAATACTCTATATCATGGGAATAATAAAATTATTAGTATATAATTAAAATGGTGATATAATATTGGTATATAAATGATTATTATATCTGTATATTAGCCTATAGTTTCTCCTTCGACTCTTTAGGTACCTTTCTCTATTCTAGAATCATAATAAGAACCATTGCATGAGATTTATCATTCACATAGCTTATACAATATGTCCCATTCTCTCCTATTAGTACCCCTTCATTAGTAAATTTATTAACTATATATTTAATTACTTTATGCCTTAGTTAGATTATTCATATGCACCTTCCCTTTCTTTGCTTTAGCAAATTTTCTCACTTGATCATATTGAGGAGCCATGTCAGTTGCATAAAATTACCCATCAAAGATAAAAATAAATAAATAAAAACTTTTTTAAATAAGGTAGTGATCAAGTTTTTTTCTATTTTTCCATGATCAAGCAACAAAAAAATACCAAAAGCTAGGATTTCTTTCTATATAATACAATTCCAACACACACTAAAATAACATTACAAAAACTGCTATAAAATTCCACAAAGTTCTTCTCTATCAGTTTACCACATAACATGAAATACAAAACTACTATAAAATTCTATAGCCACATGACAATAAATAAAAATTATGTTGATGACAAAATTGTGATAGAGCATGTAACCAACCAACATTAAAAATTTTTCCTCCTTATTGATAGAAAAGTAATAATCAACCAATTAACAAAGCATGTAAAACATGCATACCACAGAAAAAAGAAAAAAGTGAATTTTTTAAAAGCACAAGATGGTAAACAACACTCTAAGAAACAACTTTTAAATGGTATATATGATACTAAAGAGTTAATTTGATAAAATGTATGTCAAGGTAATGTAATTATTTAAGCATGGGAATCTAAAGTTTCTATTCAACATTAATTAAGAATGAAAATGAAGTATAAAGAACAATGTTGATGATGTAAGAAAGAGGAAAATATGACAATGGTCATTTGAGAAAAAGGCATGAGGTGGTAGTTCTTAGTACTACTAGAAGTTCTACTTTCAATTTTTGAGTACATAAGAACAAGTAAAAATCATTCTATGTTAAAGAGATGGAAAACAAATACGATCGAGGTAAAAATGATAGTTTTAGTCTATAATTGCCATCTTTACCTTGAAAAAAAAATAATAGAAAACATTATATGATTATTAACGATGATTTTAGAATAAAATCATCATCTATAGTCTTCCCTAAATTACCCATTTTGGATACATTATAGCTAGTTGTTATTATATTATAACTACCATATATACCCTAACAAAATTTTTGGGAAAATATATAAATGATCGTTTTAGAATAAAACCACCATCTATAATATTTCATAAATTTCCCTTTTTGGAGACATCATAGATGGTTGTTATTATATTAAAACTGCCATCTATTTTCCCCACAATAACACCCTTTTACTCAATCTATTCAATTTATCACTAAATGGTTTATGTATGGTTGTTCTTGTTATAACAATCATATATATTCTACCATCTATTTGTATTTTTGTAGTAGTGGAAGAAAGAGTAAGAATTGATTGTTCATTTAATGAGAAATCAAAAAAATATTTTAATTATGGCGAATGAAACCTATATATATACCATGAACCATTAAACTAGTCATTTAGGTAAAAAACATGTTACCATTAAATGAATAATAGGTAGAATTTTGAGCATTTAATACCAATTAGTCAATTGGTTACCAAAATTAGTCATTCAATTCAATTGGCTTAACAAACCGAAAGGTTATGGTTCAATTTGATAGAAATTTTTTACCAATATAGTAACCAATCGATTAGGTTACTCAAATTAGTTAACCAATTTAGGCAACATATACTTGGTCCTAGACCATATCAAAAACCCATTGAGTGGTTGTGCTAACCAATCACCTATTTGGTAAAACAAGTTGATGGGTTTGGTAAAATAGATTGATGTGTTTAGGTTGATAAAAAAATAACTTTACAACTAATTTAATCTATATCCTAGTTAAAAAAACCAATTTATGTATTAAATTTGCAGAAAAATTATTTTTTTTATTAAAAAAAAACTAAAACTTGGTCATATGAGCCAGCTAATTTGTTTGAAGACTAGTTGATCAATTTACTAAAACCACTTGATCTAATAAACTCAAGGCTAAACTAATTTTCTAGGATAAAAGTCCCTAAGGAACTACTCAATAAAAATTTAACAAAATAAAACCTAAGGCTTAAATATTAAACCTTAAATGCTTGCTTGAGTCTCTAGGAATCCTAAAATTATCTTCCCTTGATTGCCTCCTTTTTTAGATTTATACATGAAAGATAGTTTGAGTAACTAGTTTTTTTCATCCATATAATCATTGTAGTATATGCACATTTAAAATAAAAGGTTGAATCCTTAAACATGCTTGTTATCATAAAAATAAGGATTAATATATTGATTGATCTTGGCTATCTATAATCTCCATTTTTTTATAATGATGACAAAGAAAAAGATCAAGAATGAGTTGGTTAAGGGTATAATTGAAGCAAGATGTGAAAAACAAACTATATCCCCTACCATTTGCAACTTTAAATCTATTTTTTGGATTTATCTCCCCTTTTTTCAAAAAAAAAGGGTGAGAAGATTGACATATGCTAGAAACCAACATGCAAAGGATATAACAGTCTAAAACCCAAAGGGCAATCTTCCCCTTATCAGATGCATTAGTAAAAATATGAAATTTGTTTAGAGTTAATGCAATGGATTTGACTCTAATTAATAAGGGGAAATTGAATTGAGTATTAACACCTTTACTTTAAAAAGATAGAGATACAAATCAAAACTTCTTATGTTGAAAGAGTAAACTCACCAACTTTCATATTTCTCCTATATTGATTCTATTAAAAACTGTGTTATGTAAAGCTCCCTATTTTATTCCTTATGAAGATAATGTAATAATTAAATAAAAACATGACATTATGTGGTTCATTTAACTAAGAGATACACCTTTATTAAAAATAATAAATCCAAATTTATAACTCTATCCCTTTTATTTCTCACAATAATTCTAATAGAACTAGTATAATGTGTTTGAACTATCAAACTAACTCAATCCTATTATAGAGTACTAACACATACCTAAATCTGGGTTCTGACCTAGCCTTAACTCTAAGGAGCAACATACATGTTCTAACTCTTAAACTCTTCATGTTGATTTCTACTCCATGATCTATAATATTAAAATTTGATAATAAAATGAACAAAAAAACTAATGAAGAACCTTCGCAGCAGTACCCCAAGAGTACCAACATTAGTTTTTGGTTTAAAACATATTCACCACAAATGATCTATTAAGAAAATTCTATTTATCCATTATATTTTCTCTTCAACATAAAGCTAATTCTTTGTTTATTCATCCTCTAAAAACTTAAGTACAAATTTTCTGGGTTTTCATGTTAAATACAAAATATGTGAATCAAATTTACCCTCATAAAACATGCGAATGACGTTAGATTTTATTCCATTACAAATGAGTGGAAGGTTTAGATAATTACAAATTAGATTGAATGAGTTAAACATATAATCACTCAGGGAAATAGTTTTTAATTCATGATGTAAAATAGTAAAATAACAATAGATACATATATATGGTTTAGCTGAGTAAAATTAGTAAATAAGTAAGCTTAGATCCAACTTTTTAGGACTTAGAATTACTTAGTTCTCTCTCTAATTCTTTTTACAAAAAATAGTGACTTTAAAATTAGGCCAGTCAGTGTGACATAAAGATAGGATTAACACACATAATTTTATTAAAAAATATTTCATATAAATTGATTATCTATTAATGAAAATACTTTCTTGATTAATCAGATTTCACTTGCAACTGTAAGAAACTCAACATAAAACTCATGCTGAGTTTCCTTTCAAAAACCATTTTAGAAAAAAAAATTGGCTTATGCTTGTCAAGTTACTTCAATAAGAAACTATTTGTCTTGCATAAAGACACTTAGTCTAGATACTCTTCCAAGCTTTAGGGTCTTCATGTATGAAAAATTCCTTCTTTTGTTGTATCTATCATTCCATATTAATTTGTCCTTTTAACAACTTCAAACTTGTAGTATATCAACACAAAGAATAAAGAGGAAAATATATTTTATAACAAAGAACTCAATAAATTCCCCCCTTTTGATGATGACAAACAATAATGTCATTTCCTTTAGTGCCAAGTAAAAAACATAATTTTTTGTTTCAACTAAATACTAAATTCTTCAATAAGAACAATCATTGAATTTTCTTCGGTATAATCATACAACAATAGATAATGGAAACACACTAAGAGATTCTAACTTATAATTAGTGTGAATTTTTTTTTACACTCACTATTGTTGTGGTTAATACTCATTTTTTTAAGTCATTACAAATCATACTAACATGGAAACAAATTAGGATATTATAACTTAGAATTAGTGTGATTTTCTTATACTCATTATTACTATAGTCAGTAATCATTTTATCTAAGTCATTATGAATCATACTAATACAATGAAATATCGTAAGCTTTAATAGAATTTAAGATACTAAGGTTACTCACTATTGAGTTTCCTCTTAAGGTTCTCTCAGAGTTCCCTATAGGTGTAACCAGAATATAATCCATCTCTTAAGAGGTAGCATCAGTCCCTGTCTTACCCTTTTTTCATCATTAAAAAGTTAAGAGATTGGTAGTTTATACCTAAGAATGACAAATCTGGCTAGCAAACCATGCCTTAAATTAGCAATAGTGATCATTATGCACATGTTTAGCTTGAAATTAATATGCATATTTTGAGTACAATGTTGGCCTCTCTTGCTACTATTAGTTACTAAGATAAAATATTCAGACTAAGATGTAAAAATAAAACAGATTTCATTACATTTATACTGAAAGAAGTAAGCACACTAATCTGATAGGTCAACAAAATATAACTAGTATAGAGATAACAAAAATATGAAAATAAGTAAGTTCATAGTAGAATAGGGACATACGTGGTGGGTTGCTAAAATGGTTCAGGAGATGTGAGGCTAAGGTTCTTAATGGGATCAACCACATACCTCTATCATGACAATTAAATTTTGTTTGTTTATCATGTTGGCAGTCTTATTAATGATTTCATAAAGTTTTGATATTTTAATTAAAATATCCTTATGATTATCTATTGACATAAATAGTATACCCTTCATTTCCTTAGGTGAAATTGTTAATGCCACCTAGACTACAATTCCTTGATTTGTTTCCCCATCTAATTATTTTTGTTGAAGCCTTACTTTCTTTCTACTTATTCTTCTCTACCCTTACCTCTTGTGCCTTCATCATCAAACGACCTCTCAACGTCCCTAAATTGATCTTATTAAGCATAATAGGGTTGAAATAGTCACCCTATGTGAGAGTATTAGGCTTTTCCTTCATGACCACCTTAAAATTATCAAATACCATTGTTAACCATAGAGCTATGGTAGGGCGTGACTTGGAAGTTTTGTAGCAACAATCATATACTGAATTATTTGGGAAGGTAGATGAATTGGCTTCCCTTTAACCATTAGTCAAATAAGTGTTAGGTCAATAAGACTTTCCTCTTTTATATGTTACATTAGAGGGAGAACGTTCCTGTAGTCCATAACATATAACACCTTTGCAAGTGGGCTCAATGTAATACCCAAATTTTATTTAACCTTAATATTTTGTAATTAGTATTTTAACCTAACCCTAGTTTCAAATAATTAATATTTTTATTTTACCCTAATTATTCAATCCTAAATTTAAACCTAATATTAACCCTAAATCTAGATGATTATTAGTTTTGTCTTACTCAAATTCCCTAATCATTTTTTTAAAACCTAATTCTAATCTTAAACTTTCTTTCACTTTTACCTTTTTCTGTTTACTATTATTTTTTTCCTTTTTCCTCTTATCCTCCTAGCCTCCTTCTTCTTCATCTTTTTCTTGCGTATTTCACTCCTCCCCAACCATTTTCCTCTTATCAAGCTTTCAACCATACAATCTGCATACCCTAAATTGATGATCATTGCCATCACCTCCCCAAATATTTGGTATACAACATTGAAAATTCCCCCCCAAATCTCCTAAACATATTCACATCCCCTACCTTAACTTCTCTTCCTTTTCACATTCCTCAATCTCTAGTATCGAGTGTGTCTTTTCTATGTTGGACTTGGCATGACACCTATGTATCTTATGTTTTGGCTTCCGCAAATTAACTCTTTTAAAAATAAAATTTTACACCCTCAAAATGGGGGTGTTACAGATGATTTCAGAGCTTTTGGTTGTTAAGAATCATATTTTAGATAAACTTATTTTTCAATATCCTAATTTTTTTAAAATGTTTTATTATATTTTCAAATCTGAATTAACCTTGTGAGGAATTAGGAAATAGGTAACTTAAGAAATCCTTTTACACCTCTAAGAGGAATCTTATAGAAGCTATGGGAATAAAGATGAAGATGTACCACCTTTCCACCTAGATATAGATTAGATAACTAAGACGATGACTTGGTTTTCACAAAGACACTAGTTGATGGTTGTAGAAGAGCCCTTGTGCTCTTATGCTTTAGGAGCACCAATGATGCGATGATGTTATTTCATTAGGTTGGTTAAAGAAGTGGCTATGTGGAAAAGATTTTATCCTTTAGTTTTACAAAGACATTGAGCATTGAGATGTTTTCTTTTAAGAGACCCCACCTTGGATGCATACACGATATTGTCCATTTAACCATGAACCCTAGGATTCAGTTATAGAGTATAGCCATATAAGTTGTTAACTCAATAATGATGAGGTCGTTAAGGAGAAAAAGGTGACCCTTTAGTAGTCTTCATATCATGATGCATCAATCTTGGAATATTATAACTACTAACCTCATCTTTATGCATCTACAACACATATGGACTTGTCACTTACCCCATTTCAATCTTTAGCTTGGACACACATTTGATTAAGGTTTCTATAGAGGTTTTGAGTGTTTTTTCTTTCTATTCTGCATTCTTTTTCCATCCACTTTTGTCTCTATTACTCTCTTATTTATGGTTTTGTGAAGTTTTGATAGTACCCTAACTTGTCAGCCTTGATTCCTTACAGTGTATACATTATAACCTTAGATACCACCACTAGTTCTTCACACTCAACCTTTACCCTTTCCAATCTTTACATCATTGATCACTTCTATGATCTTTGTAAACTCTTAATCCTCTAGCTCTCTATCCTTTTAAAGGAATACATTGCAGATCTTTCCACATGATCATATCTAGTGAGATCATTCTTGATGATTCATTACCTTATGGGGAGCTACCCTTGTAGGTTCTTGACACCAAGGAAGCAACTCATGAATAATATATGGAGTCACCATAGAGAAGAGGAGGTAAACTATATGGTAAATAAGAACATGCATGAGGCACATTTTGAGCTCTTCAACATAGATGTGCTTGGTTTTAGGGTCCCCTATCTTTTAAGAGAGTAGTTATTAGTAGTGTCAAATACTATATAATTAATCATTGATATCAGCTTTCCGTGCATCCTTTCATGTTATTCCCCAACCTTGGCCTATTGACTTGGAGGACAAAGTCTATTTTAAGAGGGTAGTTATATAATACCCTAAATTTATCTAATGCTAATCCTAAACAATTAATATTTTAACCTAATCATAATCTTAGGTAATTGATATTTTTATTTTACTCTAATTATTCAATCCTAAATTTAAACATAATCCTAAACCTAGCCCTAGATGATTACTATTTTAATCTTACCCATATTCTCTGATCAATATTTATAAAACCTAATTCTAATCTTAACTCTAAATTTCTTTCCCTTTTCTTTTCACCTTTTATTTTTCCTCTTTCCTCTTCTCCTCTTGACCTCCTTCTTCTTCCTCTTCTTTATATGTTTTTTTCTTCAGTTAATATTCCACCTCTACAACCTACCTATCCTAAAAAAACTCATTGCCATCATCACCTCCCCCCAATTACTAGTATAGGAAGTTGAAAGGTTTTGCCCAAAATCCCCACAAACCTCTCCTCTGTACCCACATCATATGGCCTTATTTCTCTACCATCCATCACTATTCCCTCCACCTGTTATCTATAGATATCAGTCTTCTTTCTCATCTTAATTCATTTGATATCTCACCAATCTTTCACCATACTCCCTCTTCCTCCCCTCAACTTATTTGTGCATCGTGTGTTGTCCTCCTGTCATTTTCTTCACTGAAGCTTTGCAAAACCTTTGTCACCTCATGCCACAAAGTAACCACATCATGAGAATAGCATGTTTCTTAACCTTATCTATGTACATAGCTCCTGTAACAAGACACCAAAATAAAACACAAACTCACACTGTACCATCCACCAAATACCCCTAACCTCACATTGCACCATCCACCAAATCGCCACAACTTCACACCACTCCATCCCACCAATGTGGGGCCTTTTATGCTAGAACACCCTCACCAAGGAGAGGCCCTAATGCTACCCCCTCCATCAATGTGATGAGCTCACACAACAACCCCTTATCATGTAACCTCCTTTGCCTTAGATTTTTCTTGGCTTTTTTCTTAAGTTCTAATGATGTACTATCATTGATTTTTAGGTGATTTTTTAGTGTTCTTGGATAAGGCATCCTAGGGTTATATATGTTTAGAGACCGGAGATGTTTTTGGTAAGGATGCATGTTAGAGTTAGGATTATGCAATGTGAAAGTGTAACACCCACAACTTTCACATTTGTTTTTAAGAAAATGAGTGAGAAATAAAATAAAAACCATGGTATGTTACTATTATGCTGAATCTAAGAGAGATATGGCCATCTGCCAAACATATGCTCGATATAAGGCTAAATTATTTAACCATAATCATGCATGAGAATCAGAGGTAGCGTGAGAGGGAGATAAAGAGAGAAATGCAAGAAATAACAAGATAAGTTTCCAAAAACAAATATAGGAACAAAGCTAAGAGTTTATCCTCACTGCACAAGGAGATATCTACATGTAGATGGGAAGTAAACAATTTCACTGAATAAAATCATCGTAGAAAAAATCAGCGGAACCTATAAAATAATCCTAGATTTTAAAAGCTTATCAAAGTATGAGAAATTAAAAGTCAAATACAACACCCTTGAAATTTTAAGTACAACGCTTAAAACTTCCAAAAATAAATATAGTTAAACAAGACAAATCCCGATGGATTAAACTCTAGATTGCCTACTCTCTCAAGCCAAACCTTCAACCCAAAAACAATATCCGATTTCAAACCTACACAAGATGTCTGCTCCCCACCATCAGTGGATTGTTGCAGGACCCATTCAACCAAGGTAGTATTAGTACAGGTCCAGTACTAAGTAAATCACAACTACCTAACTTATGGAAGGAAACATGATACAAATGAGATATGGTAATCTCTAGCTTACAATACTAACGCTCAATTATACATATGATAAATGAACCATTCCACCAATACAATAATTCATGCTCAATTATACATGTGATATATACACCATTCTACTCGTATAATAACTCATGTTCGATTTATACATGCGATACATATAATAGAACATGGGGGTGAGTGATACACACTACCCTAAAAGATATCATTCTTCACACAAGGCTAACATGTGATTTAAATAATAGGTCATGTGATAATTGAATACAAAGATGCATCATATGGAAAAACAAATGTAAAGGAGACAACCAAGACGCATGCATAGGAAACAGAAATATAAAACCCATGAGTGAGCGAGAATAATTCATTATTATATTCCTTTATTGTGATCACCACCATTTGTTTATATTATATTGAGGATGGAGACTCAAAGAGATCGTAACAACTAATCTAGCACTTGAACGGTACTAGCGCTAGCTGGCCCGCCCAGAAACGTAACTAAACCACCAATAAATAGGGCACCTAATCACTTAAGTATGCATACCCCCTATAGGGCCGAAATATATCGAGATACCTATAGAGTAGAAGAGGGCCTCTCCGTACCTCGTAAGGCACCTGAGGTCACAGAATAGAAAAACGCTGAAATGGCACCAAGTGAATACCAAACCTAACTTAGATAACTACCCCAAGTGATACAAGTCCCAACTCAAAATCTTTCACTTTAAGTGATTAATATTTTATTCAAGGATTTAATCGATCATAAATCAGGCCCACATAATAGTCCTTAGCTCACATCCATTAACATAATCAATTTCAATTATTATATAAATTTCAAGTGGCATTAAAGCTAATCCAATCCAAGTGACATTAAAGCCAAACCAACCTAAGTGGCATTAAAGCCAATTGATTCCAGGGGCATTAAAACTGAACCAATTCAAGTAGCATTAAAGTCGATCGATTCCAAAGCCATCAAAGCCAATCCAATTCATGTGGCATTAAAGTCGAATAATCTTAGGTGGCGTTAGAGCCAAATAATTTTATGACATAAAATACAGCATATGGTATCATACAATTTTAATCCATACTCAACCACGAATACAGTTTTCTAAACTAATTACAATTTAAGCACATTAGAACATAATCCAAAATTACCAAATATTTTATAATTAGTTGGGCATGCTAACAGTATAATCATACTCAGCCCTTCACATACCCAAACATATGCAATACTCAAGAGGCACACTAACATGCATTTGCATTAAATCTATAATTCATACATACACACAATTACCACACAAAAATACAATATACGCTTAACATAATTAAATAATCAAGCATACTCATCACCTTCTACTCCTAGTAGACATACATCGAGATTCCATCATAAGTAAAGGTAAGTAATGAATTACGTAAATCAGAAGCTAGCTAAGCAAAGTGAGAAAGAGAGAGAGCTATCAAGAGCTTGACAATCCATGGGGAAGTTTTTCTAGATCACCGATGGAAATCAAAACTAGGTTAGAAACTATCTTATCAATCAATAATTTAATTATTATAATTAAATAACACAAATAAGCACAAATAATTTTTCTTGAAAAACGTGTCCAAAACCTAGGACTCGCGAGCGTCGCTCTATTAAGATTTAAGATTAAATTTTAATCAAATCAAATTTAACACATATCACTTGGCACATTTCAAATTGATTTGGAAAGTCGGGGAAAGAATAATAGATCATAAGTTAATTTTATTGAAAATGACTTACTCATTAGATTTTACAACTAAATAGGCAAACGAATCATTTTTAGAATGCCAATCCAACTCGATAACATAAGAATACAATTCACATGATTTAAAATCAAAGCCGGAAATTGATTAGGTAAAAGACATACATCACAATCAATTTTATAAAACCATCTCCAAAAATTAGGATTTTGAATGCCCAAACTATGAATCGACCAAATCACTTTGATTACCTCAAACTGATAGTTTTAAAACACAATTAAACTAATTTTAGATAAATCTAGATAATCAATTTCAACAAAAATAATCTTCCGTGTAGCCAATACAAGACAATCAATTTTCAAAATTAGGGTTTCAAAACCCAAGACACAAACTCAGATAATTCATATCAATTAATTCCAATTGAAGGTGTTAGAATGCAATTAAGACCATTTCAACTCTTTCTAAAAGTTCAATTTTAGAAAAAACAACTACACAAATGACCAATTTCATAATTTCACTTGAAATCTAGGGTTTTAGGCCCGAAAATACAATTTAATTGAATTCCACTAATTTATTTAAATTGAATGTTTAGAAATGCAATTAGACATATTTTATAACATATCTTATAATCAATTACTCAAAACAAGTAAAAGAAATACCCAATTTAGCATAATTAGGGTTTTGAGCCCAGAATGCAAATCCAATCAATTCTTGCTAAAATATAAAAATTGACAGTTCGGAATTATAATTAAATGTATTCTAACGTAAATTATATAATCAATTGAATAAAACAACCCGATTACATAATCTAATTTAGACTCGCAAGAGTTTTGACCTAAAAATCCAATTCCAATCAATTTCACAAAATTTTCCCAAATCAACACCTCTGATATGAAATTAAATATATTTCAAAGGATATAATAAAATTAATTGAGTAAAACAACTCAATTATGCAACCCAATTTCTTTACACATGATTTTTGACTTAGAAATCCAACTTCGATTAATTCCACATAAATTTCTTAAATTGACAATTCCGATATAAAATTAGATACATTTAACAGTATATTGTAAAATCAATTTACCCAAAATAGCTTAATCAGACAAATCCAAAAAATTTAGGCATAACCCATCCAAAATTGTGTTTTCACAAATCAACCAAATATACTACAAATAACCACTCCAAATCAATCATACAACATATTTATACATAATAAAACAATCAATTTAGCTTATCATATGCTAATTCATACTCAATTAATCAAAACAAAGGTTAGGGTTTTCGAAAATTTATACCAAACAAAACGAACAAATCGGGAGAGGTGAAGACCGGGGAAGCTTTGCCGGAGGTTGATCGATGCTCACCGACCATCACTCAAGCTCACTGTAGCCAGACAGTGGCGCGACCTACTGTGGTTGCTGCTCCTGCGCGTGTTTGCTACTACATCCTTTGGCTGCTACTGCATTCACGAATGTTGCTATTGCAGTAGAGTGGTTGTTGTTGTAGTACGTCACAGGTGGTGGCTGGCGAGGCAGCGGTCGACTAGAGATGAGCAAGGAGAAGGACGCAGGCTGGGGTTTTGGGTGCAGAGGGCAGGGAGCCTGATGAGAAAGAGGAGAAGGGGGGAAGGGAGAGAAGAAGAGAGAAAAGGAAAAAGGAAGAGGGTTAGGGTCGAGTTTTTTTTTTTTTTTTTTTTTTTTTACAAACACAAGTATATAATAAAATACTAAATATCTAAAATTATTGTTGGAAGAATTTATCTAAAATGTTTTTAAAATAAAATCATTTTGTAATGATCCGAACATATAAAATCAATATAAGAGCCACATAAAGAATTTTAAAAAATTTACCAACGAATGTAAAAATTTATATTATTTATGAAAATACATTATAAGACCTAGAAAATTTATTTAAAAGATATAATAAAATATTTAAGTCAAATTCAAATAAAACAAGACTAGTTTAAATAATTTCCGAAACTGATCTACCCCAAACCAAAAAGGGTAAAACGGAAGAAAATTAATTTCGGAAAGAAAGTTATAAATAAGCTCCGAAGATCTTTTTAACTTAAAACTTTCCGAAGATCTTAACAACCTCGGAAATAAATAAATTCAAAGTCGTAAATATTTTCTACGGAGAAAACTATTAAAATAAATTTGACTATTTTAAACAAAAATTTTATAATTTAAATAATGTATCTATCATTAACAAAATATAACTCCAAAACAAAGTTTTAATCGCACGAAGAAGTTATAATAAAAAATGAATCTAAAATATTAAAAATCAAAATACAAAATAAAACAAAAATACATATTTTTAACCAAAAATCGAAATTATATGAATATAACAAAATCATGATCGTGAATGAATTTATCTAGAATTATCCATAACGACAACGATTAATTAAATTCAAATATGAAGTTGAAATAGTTGATAAATCCATAAAACAAATCAAAAATAAAGTAATTAAATATTCACATCAAGTTACCCTAATAAAATAATTAAACTTAATAAAATTGAATTTTAAAATACGGGCTATTACAAAAACCCTAATTTAAAAAATTATGTGAAAATAATGATTTATTAGGAAAATTAATTAAATAAATTATTTTATTAAAATAAGGGAAAGTATTTAAGGTAAAATTAAGTTGAAAATAATAAATAATTTAATTAGGAAAATTTTGGGAGTTTTGCTAATTAAAAAAGAATTTAGGAAAATTATTCAAAATATCCTAAATTAATCTAAAAAGGGAATTTAATTATTATTTTACTAAATATTATTATTTTAAATATTCAAAAATCCAAAATATTCTAAATACCCCAACCAACCTATTTTTTCTTTTTTCTTTTTTGTTTTTTCGTTTTTACCTTTCTTTTTCCTTTCTCTCCTTTCTCCTTTTTCTTTTCCCCCTTATTCCCCTAGATTGGGCCAGCCTCCCTCACGGCCTAAACCTCCTCCCTCTTCTCCCTTCCGCGTGGCCTAGCCCGCACAATCCCTTTTTCTCCTCCCTACTCACTTGTCGGCTCCCCTTTTCTTTTCTTTCTTTTTCTTTCCCTAACCGGCCGACCCAGCTCTTTTCTTCACCCCACCCTTCTTCCCCGACCCCATGTTGTAAGTCGCATCTACAATCTACTGTCGCCATATGCCAACTAACCAACCACCCTCTCTCTCCCCGTCATTTTCCTTTCCTTTTTCGACCCCATCTAACCCCACATCTCATCTTCACGCGTGCTCCATCCCCTTCCTTTTTTTCCCCCGACCTAACCTGTCCCTACAACCTTGTAGACCTATACCGGCTTGCCACCACCGACCAGTGACCCTGCCACTCCTTCCCCCTCTTTTCATCTTCCCATTTTGTCGTATCCACCCCCATTAGCCTATAAATACCCTATACCCAACCTCAATTGAGCTCCCTTTCCTACTTAGAAATATCCACCTCACCTTGCTTCACCGCCTCTTTAAATGCCTCCACCGCCACCGTCGCCCATCGCCGCCAATCGAACCACCTGCCAAACTCCTCCTTGCATCACCCTCCACCAAACCACACCAACCAACACCTCTGATTCCCCCTACATAAGCCTCCTCGGCCGTGCCAAATTGGCTACCCAAACTACCCATTCTCCTCCATTGCTGCCCTTCCCACTACTGTGGGCCGCCATCCCTGCCACAACCACCACTTCCCCTAAATTCTAAAATACCCACCAAAGCCTCCTATACCTCCCCTACCTTCCTTTCCCCCATCCTCCTTGTCCTTCACCCTCCCTCCTTCTCCACCACCTTCGACCACCACAACAACCGCTGTCTGCGCCACTGTAATACCCCGTATTTTTTAAAATCCAGATTTATTAAGTTTAATGATTTTATTAGCGTAATTTAGTGTAAACAATTAGATATTTCAATTTCGATTCATTGTATGGATTTATCGACGATTTCGAATTCATATTTGAATTTAATTAATCGTGGTCGTTGCGAACCATTCTAGATAAATTTGTTCACGACCATGATTTTATTATATTCATATGATTTCGATTTCAGTTAAAAATATGTATTCCCTCTCTTTCTCGTATTTTGACTTTTATATTTTAGATTCGTTTTTAATTATAACTTCGTCGTGTGATTACGACTTTATTTTGGAGTTATATTTCTTTAACGAAATATATTATTTAAATTATAGAATTTCTGTTTAAATAGTTAAATTTATTTTAATAATTCTATCCGTAGAAAATATTTCAAACTTTAAATTTATTTGTTTTTGGAAATCGTTAATATTTTCGGAAAGTTTAAATTAAAAAGATTTTTCGGAGATTATTTATAAATTTCTTTCCGAAATTAATTTTCTTCTGTTTTATGATTTTGATTTACGGAAAATCAATTTCGGAAATTATTTGAATTAGTCTCGGTTTGTTAGAATTTTACTTAAATATTTTATTATATGTTTTTAAATATTATTTCGGGGTCTTATAGTGTATTTCCGTAAGCAATATAAATTTTTACGTTTGTTGGTAAATTTTCCGAAAACATTCCCGAAATTCTTTATATAGCTCGTATATCGATTTTAATCTTTCGGAACCTTACGAAATAATTTTCGTTTAATAACTTTTAGATAAAATATTCCAATAATAACTTTTAAACATTTAGTACTTTATTTTATATTTGTATTTGTAAAATAAAAATTAAAAAAAACCGCAACCTTGACCGGCCGACCCCCTCCCTCTTCTCTCTTCTCTCCCTTATTTTCCCTTTCCCTGCTCCCGACCTCTGCTACCCCCAACCCTTGCTCCCTGTTCGCAAGCGCTAGCTTCTCAACCGCCTCCTTCTCCATCAGCAGCCACTGCGAATAGCGGCAGCCAGAGCTACAACCGCGATCAGCGCAACAACCGACCGAAGCTCACAGCAGCAGCCGTAGAAGCTAGCTCGACCGCAGCTGTAGCAGCAACCATCAGCGGCAGCGCGGGTGCAGCAGCAGCAGTGACGAGCCGCCGTCTGCCCACGGCAGGCCCTGCTGATCACTGGCGAGCCACCCTCGGCCTTCGACAAAGCTTCCCCAGCCTTCCTTTGCTCCGATTTTGTTGATTTTTGTTGGTATAAATTTCTCAAAACACTAATATAGATTTGATTAATTGAGTATGATTTAGCTTGTGATAAGCTAAATTAACTATTTGGTTATGTATATATGTGCTGCGAGAATGATTTCGATAGGTTAATTGTATGGTTATGTTGGAATTTTAGAAAAATTGGATTTTTGGTCGGGTTATGCCCAAATTTTTTGGACTCGCCCGTTTTAGCGATTTTGGATCAATTGACTATACAATATGTTTTTAATTGTATCTAATTTCATGTTGGAATCGTCAATTTGAGAAATTTATGCATAATTTATTGGAATTTGATTTCTAGGTCAAAATTCGTGTGTGACAAAAATAGGTCGTATAATTGAGTCGTTCTGCTCAGTTGATTTTATAATATCTTTTAAAATGTATTTAATTTTATAATGGAAGTGTTGATTTAGGAAAATTGTGCGTAATTGATCGAAATTGGATTTTTAGGTCAAAACTCCCGCGAGTTTAAATTGGATTGTGTAATTGGGCTATTTTATTCAATTGACTATATAAATTACATTAGAATATGTTTAATTACACTTCTAAACTATCAATTGATATGTTTTGGCAAGAATTGATCGGATTTGCGTTCCGGGCTCAAAAACCCTAATTGTGCTAAATTGTGTATTTCTTTTATTGGTTTTAAGTAATTGATTATTTGATATGTTATAAAATGTGTTTAATTGCATTTCTAAACATTCAATTTGATTGAATTAATAGAATTCAACTGAATTGTATTTTCGGGCCTAAAACCCTAAATTTCAAGTGAGATTATGAAATTGGTTAATTGTGTAATTGTTTTTTTCTAAAATTAAATTTATAGAAGTAGTTGAAATGATCCTAATTGTATTCTAATACCTTTAACTAGAATTAATTGATTTGAATTACCCGAGTTTGTGTCGCGGGCTTTAAAACCCGAATTTTGAAAATAGATCGTCATGGATTGGTTAATCGGAAGATTGTTTTGTTGAAATTGATTATCTAGATTTATCTAAAACTAGTTTGATTATGCTTTAAAACTATCAATTTAAGGTAATCGAAGTGATTTGGTCGATTCGTAATTTAGGGATTAAAAACCCTAATCTTCGGGGGTTGTTTTATAAAATTGATTTTGCTATGTGTCTTTTATCTAATCGATTTCTGACTTTGAGTTTTAAATAATTTAAGTTATGTTCTAATCTAATCAGTTTGGATTTGGTTCTATGCAAATGGTTGGTTTACCTATTTAGTTGTAAAACCTAATGAATAAGTTATCTTCGATAAATTAACTTATAATCGATTATCTTTCTTGGGCTTTCCAAATTAATTTGAAATTTCCTAAGTTTATTTTTTATTAATCCATTTTGATTTATATTTAATCTTAAATCTCAATAGAGCTATGCTTTTAAGTCCTAAGTTTTGGACACGTTTTCCAAGAAAAATAGTTTGTGTCTCTTTGTATCGATTAAATTATAATAGTTGAAATTATTGATCGATAGGATAGTTTCTAACTTAGTTTTCGATGTCTATCGGTGATCTAGGAAAGCTTTATTGTGGATCCTCGAACTAGTGATCTCTCTCTCCCTCTTATCTCGCTTAGCTAGCTTCGGATCCAGGTAAGTCTCTACTTACCTCTACTTATGGGTGTTTCGTAAGGATGTAGTTAAGGTCCCTACGTGTTATGTGACTTGCATTCCTTGGATGCTTCATATATATACCATGTCCTGTTGTGTATCACATGATTATCCTTAACGTGTTTTATGCGTAGCACAGCTTGGAGTTAAGGTATATGGTATGTGTTTTTCTTATGACATGAATGTGATATCCATATGTGGTGATTATGATGTGCTGTGACATGATGTAACCCTCTAGGACATGCATGCTAGGGTGATTATTATTATGACATGGAGATGAAAAAAAAAAAGAAATAAATGGGAAGTGAGTTGCTAAAGGGGAGTGTAAGGGACCCTATCAGGGTTTTGGGAAGAATTAGTAATAAAAAAAAAAGGCGAAAGTAAAAATGATTAAGGGTGAGTGAGGTGCAAGTTGAGAGTGAGAGTTTATGTTATAAGGAATGATTATGGGTGTTATGGGAGAGAAGAGATATTGGGTGAAAAGGAGAGGTTACTTGTGGGAGAAGAAAGGTACTAGGGTTGAAGTGGCCAACTAGGGTTTTAGGGTCACAAGTGAAATCAATGAGTAAAGTGATATGATTTGGGATTGAACCTAAATGAGATGACGTGTTTGAAGATAAATGAATTAATGGTAGTGAAGTAAGAAGAAGTTGGGCCACATAGGTCCAATTAAGGTTTCAAGGGAAACCTTAGAGGCTAATTGCGGGTGGAGTCTGATGTCACGAGGTGTTGGGCCTTAACCCACACCCTTGGGAGTTGGTTTTCATTATATGTAAGTGTAAAAGGGAATGGATATCGAGGTGTGATAAGGGGCGCTAGAGTCCCAAGATATGGGACGAGCCCTCTTGGGAGGATAAGTGTGGATATAGTTAGCCATGCATGTCAAGGGTAAAACACTTTCAAATAAGATATGTTAAGACACTAATCGCTTAAAGAGGAAGATGTTGAGCCGGACCCAGACCGGTCCACCGGCAAATAATAGTGGCCAGGAGCCGGGGTGCCCTGGAGACCGGTCCACCGGCAAATAATAGTGGTTAGGAGCGTTCTTCCCTGAGTGTATACTTTTCGGTCCACCAGCTATAATAGTGGGGGATTCCATGCTCAACAAACCAAAGTAAATAAACTAAGTCATGGTAAATACACTAAGTACTTACAGTGAAACACCATGTGAGTCGGGGCCAGACCGGTCCACCGACAAATAATAGTGGTCAGGAGCGTTCTGCCCTGGAAACCGGTCCACCGGCAAATAATAGTGGTCAGGAGCGTTCTACCCTGAGTGTATGTATTCCGGTCCACCGGCTATAATAGTGGGGTTCCCGTACTCACGTGGATTAATAAAGATTGTGGTGCGAAATGACTACATTTAACAAAGATTCAAAGGAAATAAGTCTAATTGGACCATAGCCAACTTTTATTATCTGTATTACTACATGCGGCTTATGTGATTGTGGCTATGTGACGAGTTGTCAATAATATGGATTATTCCTACCTGAGGCGCATGAGCTACTTTATACTTCGATCATACCACCCTTATATGTTTAGATAGGATGTTACATATGTTTCACATGTTATCATATGTGTATGGTAGGACTTGTGATGTGGGTTTGAGTATGCGTAATATTGTATCAACGTATTGTATCATAATTTAATATGCACTTGATGTTATAGTTTACGTCTCTTCCATAAGGTAGGGTAGTGAGACTTACTCAGTATTGGACCCGTACTGATACTACCTTGGTTGAATGGGTCCTGTGATGATCCACTAATGGTGGGGAGCAGACCTCTTGTGTAGGTTTAAGATCGGATACTGTTTTGGGGTGGAAGGCCTGACTTGAGTGAGTAGGCAATCCGGATATTGATCCTTCGGGATTTGTTTTGTTCAACTGTATTCATCTTTGGAAGTTACAAGTGTTGTATTTAAATTTCCAAGGGCTTTGTAATTGACTTTTAATTTCTCGTACTCTGATAAGCTTTTAAAATTCGGATTTAAATAGGTTTTAGCCTTGCATCTAACATGAGATAGATGGTTGACATTTATCTTGTGTTAGATGTGGCAGTAGCATTTCCCAAATTCTCTCCTAGCTTCCGCTTTATTCTTTCAAAAAAAAAATTTTCAGGAGTGAAATTTGGGGGTGTTACAGCCACCCCTTTGGTTGCGCTACCACCACCATTCCAACCCTTTCAACCCAGAGCACCCACCACCATCACAAACAACCTCTCACTCCCCCTCTTCTAGCCTAGAAACCCACCTCTTCAACTCCACATCCTTCTCCACCACCACCGCCTGGTCACCACCACCTCTAGGTTGTGCCCTAACCTCCCCAACCCTTAAATATTATTAATGTAATTGTTATTATTTTATTAGTGTTAATAATAATAATAATAATATTATTATTATTATTAGTAGTAGTAGTATTATTAGTATTAGTAATAGTAATAGTATTAGTATTAGTATTAGTATTATTGTCACTATTTTAGTATTACTAATACTATTATTATTATTACTATGATGCGGGTTGTTATTATTATTATGATCACTATTATCATTATTATTGTTAATATTAAAGTTATTATCTTTAGCAATATGAATATTGTTAATAATACTTTAACATGGACCAATATAATTACCAGACATATTTTGACTAGTAATGGTATGATTAGCTACTTTAAGAATAATACCCTTACTTTTACTTATAAAACTACTATTATTATTATTAACACTAATATTAGGCTATGAATAAGGTAAGTAGGAAATAATGATAATTTTGGTAAGAGGGAAGTTTACCCTTAGTATTTTCCTCTTATAAGTGAACCAAGTCAAATCCCTAAAGAGGCATAGGAGCATGCTCCAAGCCTAGTGTCATTTTAGGTAAGGATATAGTTGAGGGTTATTGTGTGTGAAACATGTGTTATGTGTATTGATTTGGTGTGCGTGCCTTATATATTATGTAACTTGATCTTGTAGCGCAGCTTTCTAAGCATGGAGATAAGGTAAGTTGCATGTGTTTTATGCTATGTGTAATGTGGTATTGTTGCTTGTTCATGAAATATGCTTATGTTATATAGCACCTTATGACATGCATAATAGGAGATTCTAAGCAGTATGATGTGGTTGTGAGAAAAATGGAAAAGAGTGAGTAACGTGAGTTGACTAGAGAATGGTAATGATGACCTAAATATCTTATGACCTATGGGTGGACAAAAGGAGGAATAATATGAATAAATTAAGAGAATGGATCAAAACATGCATGGAGAATCTAAGGTTTGTATGAAATGGTTAGCCTTTGCATGGGTGTGACCTTTACATGGAAAAAGTTGACTTGAGGATTAGGTGAGGTAAGAGGAGAATTTTTAGGGTGATTGGAGTCCATATGTGAAAAATAGTACATGGGTTGGTGTAAGAATGTATGAGAGACTTAACTAGGGTTTTTGGAGGAAGCCCTAAGTGAGAGAAGTGTGCAAGGAAGGAAAAACTAATGGAAATAGTTGGAATGAGGAATAAAATATGGAAGGGGTATTACATGGAGGAAAATGTATTTGGGTGTTGAGGGAGTGACATGAAAGAAAGGAGAAGTACTAGGGTTTCGGGGAGCGAACTAGGGTTTTGTGATCATGTATGGGAGTTGGATAGTGACATTGTGATGTCAAGTGTGGATTGAGGGAAGTGATGGTTTCGGTAATAAAGAAGAGTTTTGGGTTATCATGGTGAGTGGAAAATGATGGAAAGGAAGTCTTGGGGTCATAGGTTTTGTTGGATATATGTTATATAGAAGAAGTGATGGTGAGTAAGAGTGATGAATGAATAACATTATATGAGGAAAGATAGGTGCTAGGGTTTCGTGGCCACATATGTTATGTGAGAAGTAAAATATGGTGCTTGGGGATGAATCGAGTGAGGTGATGAATTGGAGGAGCATGAGTTATGTGGGATAGAGAAATGTTAGGCTATATAGGCTAAATTAGGGTTTCCCAAAGGAAAACCCTAGAGAGTGATATTGAGTTGATTCACAGATATGGAAAGTGGGACTTAGAGCTGAGTATTCATGGTAATGAGGAAAGAGTGGGAAAGAATGTTTGGATGTACTAAAGGAAGTAAAAGTCCCAAGATATAGGAAAGGATTTTTGGGAAGTCGAGTGGGTCGTGCATGTCTAGTTAGGATCGTGTGTGGAATAAGATACAGTAAAATGCGAAACACTTAAGGTGAAAGATTATCAAGCCAGGGCCTTGTGAGGTTATATATTTTCTAGTCCACTAGATATAATAGTGGTCAGGTGTGTTTTGCCCTAAGGAGTGATTTTCCGGTCCACCGACTATAATAGTGGTGAGGAGCATTTTACCCCGTTGAGTATTTCCGGTCCATCAGCTATAATAGTGGGGGATTTCGAGCTCAAATAACCAAACTTTACATGGAAATAATTCATGGAAAGATACTAATTACTTATAGTGGAACACCTCATGAGTCGGGGCTAGTGAGGATATATTTTTCCAATCGAGCGGCTATAATAGTGGTTAGGTGTGTTCTGTCTTGTGAAGTGTTTTCGGTCCACCAGCTACAATAGTGGGGTTCCTGTACTCATACGGAAATAATATGAGAAATGCATGAAATAGAAATATAAGACATGGAAAGAAACTAATTATTTACAATGGAACACTATGTGATTCGGGGCCGGTGAGATTGATTTTTCAGTCCACGGGCTATAACAGTGGTCAGGTGTATTTTGACCTGTTGACTGATTCCGGTCCACCAGCTATAATAGTATTTAGGTGCGTTCTACCCTGTGGAGTGTTTCCAATCCACTGGCTATAATAGTGGGGTTCCTGTACTCACATGGAATTAATATAAGAAATGCGTAAGACAAGATATTAGTCTAAGTCTGGCCTGATGATATGAACTTGAATCATACTTTGTATGCCTTACATGCTTATTTTATTACATGGCCTTACTTGCTAGTTTTTTTTCGGCCTTACCCATATGGTTACCGTACTCAGTATGTAGCGTATTGACCACCCATTTAATGGGTACTGCTCATTCCCACGAGTAGAGGGCCATTCTGAATTTGTGCACGTAGGAGGTGTTATGTTTGATGCCTATAACATATTGGATGCGTGTTGTGCTATTTCCACAAGCGTATGGATTTGTTACAGCATTTCAAAGTCGTATCCTACAGGGACTTCTAATTGAGTACACCTTTTTACTATTTTAACTATCTAAATCTATATAAATCAGGGGTATGCTTTTGGATAAAAAGGATAATTACGAAAAGCTTCCTAAATTGCAAATACTAAATAATAAGAGTGAAACCTAGGATCGAACTTTGGTTCCCGAATTAATAATCAATAATGAAACAACTTTTACACCATAGATTAAGTCGCTAACTGTGGAAAATTGGTCGTATTACATTCATTATCCTCTTTCATGGTCTAAGAACATATTTAATCTAATTTGCCAACTACTTTCGTGACTCACAAATTAAACTAAACCCATTAAGCTTCGCCAATTCTAAAGTCCCTAAGAAGTAAACATCTACTTTCATGATTGCTTAAATTCCCGTACGTATGCTAATTTTCGATAATAATCTAAGCCTTATAGCTATAGATTACATCTAAAGAGGTTGGATTTTGTCAAATCCACTCAACAATTTAATCTAGCATATACAATAGTATAAACGAATCAAACATACGACATAATACTTCAATTCATCATATTGATCACTAATATGGTACCTAGCTCAAATCATATCATTTCCATTTTTATTTACTTTCTCAAGGGGAGATCAATCAACCTAAAGACACAACGGTACTCCAGTCATACCGATGCAACAAGACAACACAATATCCTACCAACTATCAACCCAAGGATGCAAAGGTACCCTGGTCGCACTGGTATATAAATGTAATACAATACCCTACCGACAAATACACCCAATCCATAAGTATGCATACCCCTTATTAGTCCGCAGAACATAATAGAGTAAGATGTAGTACCTGATAGGGGCACTAAGGCACACCAGCAAAAATCCATAAAATCAACCGTGGGCTAAACTACGTCCTTAGGGTAGCGACCCCTGAGGATCCACCATTCCCGATCTCGAGGTCTTTCACTTTAAATATTAGTATTTTATTAAGGTGACCATAAAATCACATATAATACAAATAAATCCAATTTCCATACTTAATAGTTTTTGTTTATTTCCAATCATCTAAGACAACCATAATCAAGATCAACATCGAGGACAACATTAAAAAATACTGAGGTCATCCTAGGCTTAATTATTCACATCTGGACTCTTTAGGCTGAAAAAGACCAAAATACCCCTAAGACTAAAATTTCTAGATTATCATCTATTTAAATTTAAATTCTATTTTAATTTATTCATTTGTCATGAAAAGGCTAAAACACCATAAATAAATTATTTATTATGCGATCAAAATTATTAGATATATTAAAGGACAATTTTTCCCTCGTACATAATTTTGGACATAAAATCCTTTTTCACACCTTTAATCCATCCAGAGCACATGCTCATATACTCAATAATAGCTAATACATATTAGACATGATTTTCAGGATATATATCATAATACACAAAAATGACTAAATTACCTCTAAGGCACACATCCATAATAATTATTCCATAATTATATCTAAGCATGTTCAATCTATTATTTTATACATAATTATCATACAAATTATTTTTCGGTTATGAGAATCATTTTAATCATGATTTCACACTCGACATAATTTACATCAGATAACATGCTCATTTTATCCATTTTCATGATAATAATAATAATAATTAACACATAATTATAACATAAAAAATCATATTTAACATATTTCATATACCAAAACCCTAATGTACTATCATGAAATATTTATCATTTTAGTAGATTATAACAGTTACTTGGATTCCAAGAAAAATACAAAAATAGCAGTATCCTACTAAAGTTATCGAATCCCGTTAATCAACCTTTTGTACCTAAAAATAATACCAAAATTATCAAATTAATATCAATCAGATAAAATAATAATTATAATATAAAAATATTTGTTTTTTGTAAATTACAAAAATACCCTTACATTTAAAATGGGTGCAATATTTTTAAAATTACACACACAACTCATGTTGCATGCAGCGTGAGTCATGCGGGGCGAAGGAAGGGGTTGGGCTTAGGGCTGGTTGGGTGAGAGGCTTGGTTGGGGTGTTGCGAGGGGTGAGGTAGGGAGATGGGTGCAGGGTGGTGGCTGCGATAGGATGCTCGGTGGTGGCTGGTGCACTGGCTTGGCGGCTGAGTTAGTTGTGGTCAGGCGATGGTTGGGTATTGCTCGGGGAAGGGTTCAGGATGTCGAACCAAACAGAGAGGGGGATAAGGAGTTGGGTGCTGCGATCGGTGGTGGCTTCTAGAGTTACGGATACAGTAAGGGTGGCTGCTAGGTGCAGAGTAAAAAATGGCAGGACTAAGGGATAGGTAGAGGGGGCAGAGGAGCAGGCTGGCAGATGCGCGGAGGTGCAGGGGTTTGATGGTGGTTGGCTTGGTATTTGACGGTGATGATGGGATGCAAGAGGTTGGTTGGTCAAGGCATGCAGGAGGGTGATACGCTAGGTTGGTCGAACCAAAAGGAGCCGAGAGAATAGAGGGAGTTGGGTAGATGGTCTAGGCTACATTGGACAGGGAAGGTAGAGAAAGAAAGGGGTAGGGGGCTGCGATGGGCGGCTCAGATGAGGTGGTGTTGGTGCTGGTTGATGGTGGGAATGGGCTGTGTGAAATGGTCGGGGGAGCTGGGTGTTGAAAGGCATAGGAGGAGAGGGTGCACAGGAGAAGGGTGGTGAGGTGCATGGTGCTTTGTGCATGTGTATATGTATAATGCAGGAGGGGAAGGGCATGTTTAGTTGGAAAGAACCGAACAAAAAGAGAGAGGGGAGTAGGGGTAGTGGAGGGTTATGAATGTGTAGCATGTGTATTTGTGTATAAATGCAAAAATTGCAGCGTGAGGTAAGGAGTTGAGGGATACAAGGAGAGTAATTGGAGGAGGAGATTGGGGCAAGCAACAAGTAAGTTAGTCGGGTAAAAATGGTAAGATGCAGTAGGTAGATTTTATTTTATTTTATTAGGTTTAATTTGGATAGATTAGGGTACTAGATAGAAAAATAATCCGAAGAAAATTATCCTGTAGGTTTAAAAAGGGTCGGAAAGAGTAAAATAATCAAAAATAAATTTTAGAAAATTATTTTTGGATTGCGGATAAAAAGATTATTAATAAAATAATTTAGGATAAAATTTACGATATAAATAGGATTAATTTAAATAATCTAATTTCTATCAAAATTTTAACATGATTAAATTTATACATAAACCGTCAAAATAATATGAAAAATAATAACACTTTTAATATTAAACCTCCTAAAATAATAATTATAGCTAATCATACTATTATTAATTTATAATTAAGATTTTTAAAAATGGGATTATTACAGGTGGTACAGGAATTTGCACAGGCAGATTGTGCAAGGCTGGTGGGTATGTGATTGAAACATGGGATGATGGCAGGTTTTAGGAGAGGTGGTGGATATGGTAGGTCAAGTGATTGTTTGACGGTGGAAATGGTGGTGGGAGGGGAGGTTGTGCAGGGTAAATGGTTGTTGAAAGGGTGGTGTGTAGGGGTGTGGGTGTGTAGGAGTCTACACGGTTGAGGAAGGGGTGTGAAAATAGGGTGTGCAGATGTAACACCCCAAAATTCACTACTTTTTTTTTAAAAGCAGAAGTAATTAAAAGAGAAACTCTTAAATTAAAACCCGTGAATTCTAGGGATGTTACCGCCACACTTAGTGCCAAACCGGTTCTCTCCGACCGTTTCAGTACCAAGTGCTAAGGCTAAGAAAAGATTTACATTGAACTCAATCAACAGTTCATAAAAGAACTCGAAAGATCATACGTTAAAAATCAAAGTACGCATAAACGTTTATGAACCATAATAAAATAGAAATCAGAGTGCGAAATCATAGAGGATGAATACTTAATACAAGGTAATAAATCAAAGAGGGTAACTCCAATACAAAAGAAATGATAAAAGGAAATAGAATTGCATAAAGACTGAAATACGGCCATGACACTCTCGAACTTGAGCCAAACATGCTCAACACACAGCCCCGACTGATGTCTCGCCCACCTGCACAAGTCAGAAGGGCACACTACTCGTGGGAATGAGCAGTACCCATGAAAAGGGTGATCAGTACGCTACACACTGAGTAAGGTAACCGAGCACTAAGGCCAACACATAAGCACATAAACCATGCATAAGGATAAAGAACATAAAGGCCATCATAATATCATAATATCGATCAACCATTCAGGTACATACATAAAGGCCACATATAATCCAGATTAATTACTTAATTAATCTTTTATCAGAAGTCGATACACACCATGACTTTTATCAAATCCATGTAAGTACAGGAACACCCCACTATTATTGCCGGTGGGTCGATCACTTGCGGGACAAAGTCCACACCACTATTATTCGCCGGTGGATCGGTCACTTGCGGGACAAAGTCCACAACACTATTCCTGACCGATGGATCGGTCTGGTTCCTGCTCACATGGTGTTCCACTGTAAGTAATTAGTATCTTTTAAGCGTTTGTAACTCTGGTTTGTTTTTATTGAGCTCGAGTCACCCCACTATTATTGCCGGTGGGCCGGAAACGCACAGGTACAAAGCCTGACCACTATTATTACCGGTGGATCGGTTACACATAGGACATCATGTCCTAACCACTATTTCTGACCGGTGGATCGGTCTAGACCCGGCTCAATAATCTTCCACTTTAAATGATTAGTGTCTTAAGTATCTTATTCAAAGGCTTTCACCATGGACATGCACGAATCACAAATCATAAATACCAACATCATAATTACAATTTAATCAATAAATAAACATGATAACACAAAAACCCTAATCAGCCACAACCAACCCTAATTGTCCACACCAAACCGTAGTTAACCACTCCAAACCCTATTTAACCATAACAACCATAATTAGCCACTCCACACCTTAGTTAATCATAACAAACCACAATTATCCACTCCAACCCTAGTTAATCACAACAACCTAGAGTTCATTACTCCAAACCCTAATTCAGTCTCTTCCATACCCTTATAATGCTCCACGTACTATTTTCCATCTAAAATGTTCAAACACCCAAATAACACTTACATTATCTTCCTTACATCCCAAATTAACTTTCCACACATAAATTTCATACCCATGCAAACATTAATCTCCCCATACAAACCTTCGAACCTTTTTCATGCAAACCCTAAAATTCCACGTGAAACCCTAAATTCAACCATGCAAACCCTAATACCACCATACAACCATCAATGCCACCAGGTAAACCCTAATACCACCATACAACTATAAATACCACCATACAAACCATGATTCTGTCATACAAAACCCTAAATTCAATCCACACAAAACCAAAGATTCACCCATACCAAACCTAAATTCAAACCATATAGAACCCAAAGATTTATCCATACCAAACCCTAAATTCAATCCATACCAACCAAATATTCATCCTTACCAAACCCTAGATTCAAATCACATAAAATCGAAGATTCATCCTTACCTTACCATTGATTAGATTCTTCCATACATAACCACAAATTAGCTTTTCCCATATAAGACCATAAGTTAGATTCTCCCACATAAAATCATAAATTAGAATCTCCCAAGTAAAACCATAAATTGGATTCCCCCAAACAAATCATAAATTAGATTCTCCCATATAGTATCATAAATTACATTCTCCCAAATAACATCATAAATTAGATTCTCCCAACAAACCATAATTTTGATTCTCCAATATAACATCATAAATTAGATTCTCCCAATTAACATCATAGATTAGATTCTCCCAAACACCCCATAAAATTGATTTTTCCATATAACGTCATAAATTAGATTCTCCTAAATAAAACCATATATTATATTCTCCGCAGAAAACCATAAATTATATTCTCCACATAAAACCATACATTAGATTATTCCTTATAAAACCATAAAATTAGGTCAACTCACTTCCCTTAGTCAACTTCTTTCCCCATCATCCTTTTTCATCCTTTCTCCCACACAAACCACATCGACATCCCCTCATGCATGTCTTACAGGGTCACAACACATATTGTCACATACACATAGTACACATGCCATACAAAAACATACTTCAACTCCATGTCATACCACATACGAAATAATTAATAATGACGAACATAGAATACATAGCATATAAAGCACATAATGCATATAAGCACACAAAAGGCCTTAGCACCCCTGACCTAAAATGACACCGGTCTTGGAGCACGCTCCTATGCTTCCTTAGGGCTTTGACTAGTTTTACCTATTATGAGAGAAAAGCTAAAATTAGACTCCCTCCTATAAAAAATAATATTAAACACTAACTTAATATAAGACTAGGCTTTTGATAAAATAATAATAACAAAAATACCAAAAGTAATATCAATATTAATATTAATAAAAATAATAAAAATAGTAGCAATAATAATAAAAAGGAATTAATCAAAAATAAAGTGAAATAAGGGCTTTGGACCCTTTACCAAAATAATACTAAAAACATTATTTGTAAATTAAATAACCAAATTTAGTAATAATAATAATAATAATAATAATAATAACAACAACAACAACAACAACAACAACAATAACAACAACATTATTAGCAAAAATAATGTTAAAATATTTGTATATATAATAATGGAATAAGAATAATGGAAATTCGAAATAGGAAATAATAATAATAATTATACTTATAACATTTTAATATTAATAATAGTAAATATAGAAATAATAAGAAGAATAATAATAAAATCGAATTAAAATACAATAGGCTTCAGCCCTCAACATAAATAATAATAAAAACATTAATACTAATAATAAAAATAATGAATATTAAAAAATATAAATATTAAGAATAATAATAATAGTATTTATATGCAAATAATAGAAATAAAATAATTTAAGGGTTATAAAAATAGGAAAAATAGCCGAGAGGGTCTAGGGTTCAACCATAGGTTGGTGGGGATAGGCGGCACCGGCGGTGGTTCACGGTGTCGGCGGCGGTGGCCGGAAAAAGAGAAGAAAGAGGGGAAAGTTGCATGCTGGGAATAAGATAGGGAGAATGGAGGTGGAAGTTGGGTTGTTTTGAGTTTCCCATAATGAGAGGGATAGAATGGAGGTGGTGGCGCAACCAAATGTGGCGGCGCACGGCGGCGGAGGTGGTGGCCGAATGGGGGAGAAGAAGAGAGAGAGGAGGAGGAGAGGGAGGAAGAGCAAAATAAAGGTAGGGGAAGGTAGAGGAGGTTCTGCAGAAGAGAATGGGAGGTGAAAGAGGTGGCGGAAGCGGCGAAAGTGGTGGCTAAGGGCGGCGCAAAGGGTGGCGGAGGTAGGAAAACAGGTTAGTCGAGAAGGGAAGTTCACAGAGTCGGGGAGGATTGTACAAAAATAATCGAGGGTGATGAATGGTTTGGTTAGCTAGAGGGAGGTGCAAAGAATCCACGGGTGGCTAGAAAATGCGGCGAAGTTGTCCGGAGATGGATGACGGGGCGTCTAAAGGAGTGGCGGCGACAAGGAAGGATTTTCTGGGTTTGGGATCAAGAGCTCAATATAGAGCTGCTTACGAGGGTATTTATAGGTTTTAGAAGGGAGTCTAGGGTTCTGTGGGCCGGCTAGTAGATAGGGAAGGTAGGGTTCCGGTCGCCGGTGGCGTGGTTTGGCCGGCGGAAATCAAAACGGGGGAAAAGGGGTTGCGCAGGAGAGAGAGAGTATCACGCGACAAAAGGGAGAGTTGATAGGGTTTATGAGGCTGCCGAAATGAGGGGAAGAGAAAGGGAGGAAAAGGCCGGTCAAATCGGGCTAGATCGCCGGCGAAAAACTAGGGCGGGCGGCGGTGCAGGTGCAGATCGATGGCGTCGGGCTGGGGAAGAAGAAGATGGGGGGGGGGGGCTTGGACCGGGCGGCCGAGAAAGAAAGAAGAGAAAAAGAGAGGAAGGAGACCGGGCGGTTCGGCGACGGAGGAGGAGGCATTAAATGGAACGCTGAGTTTAAGTTGGCAAATAAGTAAAAGGCGGCGCATCGAGGGGCGGCAGAAGGAGGCAATGTCGCGCGGCTGGGCTGGGCCAAAGGAAGAAAAGGAGAAGTGGGCCGCGAGAGAGGCAGCCCGAACGAGGAGAAGAAGAAAAAAAAAGAAAAGAAGAAGAAAAAAGAAGAAAAAGGAAAGAAAAGGAAAAAGGAAAAGAGAGAAATAATTATGTTGGGTATTTAAATTAATTAATATATTTGGAATATTTAAAAATAATAATATTTGAATGAAATAATATTTAAATCCTATTTTAGTCTAAATTAGGATTTTTAAAAGATTTTCCATAAATTCCTTTTTAATTAGCAAAACACCCTAATTTTCTCCAATCAAATTATTTATAAAATTATTATTAATTTGAAATTATCTTCTCCTTCTTATTTTAAATAAAATAATTAATTTAATTAATTTTCAAAATAAAATGCTTAATTAGCTAAAATACCCAAATTCTCTTCTAATAAAAATACTTATAAATTTCTTCTTTATTTTTTTCCTAATTAATTCCATTTTATTTTAATAAAATAATGTATTTAAATAAATGTTTTTGATAAAATATCATTTAAATACAATTTATAAAATTAGAAAATTTCAGGGCATTTCAGTAGAGGCTGCACTGCCTGGCTGTACAGGGTCTAGACAGTCATGCGATGGCTGGTGGTGGTGGAATGGTGTAATGCCTTGAAATTTTAAAAGCATATAATTTAATAAATAAATTTTATTTGGGATAAATTAGCCTTTAAATATTTTTAATTTAATTATTTTATGGATTTTTGAGTAAATAAAATTGGGTATAAATATTTTATAAATAAATATTTTGTTGTTTTATCATACCCTTTTTATTAGAATAATTTTTCAAATCATTATTATACTAAAATTATTCTTTTTAAACCCTTATATTTTAATTATATTAAATTAAATTATTAAATAAATTTATTACCCAAAATTATTCTATTTTATTATTTTATCAATTAAATTATTTATTCCATTTTTCCTTTGCTTTTTCCTTTTTCCCCTTTTCCTTCTCCTTTTTCTTCTTTCTCTCTTTTCTTTTGTTTTCTTTTCTTTGAGCCGTCGCTAGCCTGGCCTGCCCTTCTTCCCTTGTGCCTATGCCTGGGCCTGGCCCATCTCCTTCTCCTGCGTCGAGCCCGGCCGCCCCTTCCTGCCTCCTTTCCTTTTTCCTTTCCCTGGCCCGACTCCTTCTTCTTCTTCCTGCGCGTGAGCCGGCCGCCGCTTTCTTTTCTTTTCCTTCTTCCTCGACCGGGCTGGCCCATTTCTTTCCCCTTCAATCGGTCTGCTCGCCCACCCAGCACCAGCACCAGCCCCCTCCTCCGATTCTCCTTCTTCTTTCTTTCTTCTTTCTTCTTCCCCACTCCCTGCCATCGTCATTCCTTCTCCCTCTCCCTGCAACTCCCTGTCCCCCATTGACCTCCCTAACTCTCTCTCTCTCTCTCTCTCCTGCCATTCTCTACCCCATACCAGCCCCACCATCCTCCTTCCTCACTCCCTGCCATTGCCATTCCCTTCTCCCTCTCCCTGCCATGGCCATTCCTCTACCACCCTAATGCCATCCCCGAGCTCCCTATCACCTCCTCTCCCTCCTTATTCTTTTTCTTCTTCACTTCCTGATCCATTCGGGCATTTTTTTTCGAGCCTTATGCCTTGCCCGAGCCCCTTCTTTTCTCCCTTTCTTCTCCTCCCCCCTCTCTCTCTGTTTTTGTTTCGCCGGCGTCGCCGCCGCTCCGCCGCTTCCGCCTCCTCAACCACCACCTCCTACCACCCTCTACCTCACCCCGACCGATCACAGCCCCCATCAAGCCACCCCGCAGCCCCCATTCTTCCTCCTCTCCTCATTTTCTCTTCTCTCCCTCCCTTCTCGGCGGCCACCCTGCACTGCCGTATTCTGCTGTTGTCCCGCTGTTTCTGCCGCCAACTCAGCCACCACATTACTCCCTGCAACCCCCTCTACCACCTCCATCCTCCTTTGGTCGAAACCGTCACCCAAAAGCCTTCATTTTCCCTCCCCATTTTCCTTCCTCACTAGCCTTCCATTTCAACCCCTCCTCGGCCACCACCTTTGCAGCCTCACTGCTACCGCCTCCGCCACCTTTAGCCCCTTCAACCCATCCCTGACCACCACCTACACCCCCTTTACACTTTTGCACCATTCCCTCGCCCCAAATCCTTCCCCACCATGTCCTTTTCTTAGCCCCAAACCACCAACCCGAAAATACCTATCCTTCCCTATTTCCACCACCTTCGAGCCCCTCCTTTTTATTTCTTTGCATGCAGCTCATGCTGCATGAGCAGTGTGAGCTACTGCCTTCTTTGATTCATTGAATATTAATTTTTAAGGTATAATAATATTTTAGTTTAATTATTTGATTAATTAAGTCTTATAAAGCCTTATAATTTGGTTTTTATATTTTCTAATGTAATAAGCCTTGATATTATTTTTAGGTATTGGTTTTGATAATCAAAGTTTGGACCTTTAACCAGGATACCGGTAAGGTTTGTTTTTGTGGGAATCGAAGTAACTATTAATTCTCACTTAAACACATGGATTAACATATGTTATCACATTAGGATTTTTAATATATTATTATGCTTGGTTTGTGCTGTTTAATATGTTATATGTGGTTAATGTGTTGGTTGATAAAAGGAAGCATGATAGGTTATATGATATATATGGAAATAATATTTAAGGTAATAATTTGGTTGTTAAGGAAAATGTTAAGTATTATCCATGTTGTTTTATGCTATTGTGATATTTAATACATGTTTAATATTTTGTGAGCCTTAGGGGATTTTATTAATGTATATTGTACAAGAATATGGCCTAATATATATATGGGTGTTAATAAGTATTATATTAACCATAAGAGTTCTGGATGAGGCATTAATATTAATATTTAATTTAGTAATAATAATAATTTAATATAAGGGGTGTACTAAGGGTAAAATAGTGATTATTGATTAAAAAGGGAATTATTGTAATTTTGAAGGCAAGGGTAAAATAGTAAATTTGTTAATAAAAGGGTAAAATAGTAATTTTAGAAGTAAGGGATAAATTGGTCATTTTGGAAGTAAGGGGTAAAATGGTAATTTCATAATTAAAGGGGCAAAATGGTAATTTTGTGAATAAAGGGTAAAATAGTAATTTGGTGGTTAAATGGTAAATTGGTAATTTTGTAAGAAGATGGCAAAATGGTAATTTTATAACAAAAGGGTAAAATTGTAATTTTGTAATTAGAGGAAAAAATAGTAATTTTGTGATTAAAGGGAAAAATGGTAATTTAGAAATTAAAAAAGGTAAAATAGTAATTTCGTAATTAAGGATAAAATGGTAACCTTTATAAGTGAAAGGGTGTTATGGTAATTTTTGGAAGTTAAGGGGTAGAATGGTAAATTTGAAAGTAAAGGGGGTAAGACGGTAATTTTGTAAATCAAAGGGGTAAAAGAGGAAATTAGAAAGGAGTAGCTTGGTAATTATAATAATTGAGAAGGGTAAAATAATAATTTAATAAAAGAAAAGGGTAAAAAAGGGTAAAATGATAATTTAATAATGGAGAAGGGTAAAATGGTAAATATGATAAATGTGAGGGGTAATTTGGTAATTTTGATAATGGAGAAGGGTAGTTGGTAATTGATAATAGGGGATGGTAATTTAGTAGTTAACTAAATAAAGGGTTAATTTGATAATTAGGATAATGAGGATGGGTAATTTGGTAATTTGACCAACTCAAGGATAATTTATCAATTATAATAAAAGAGAAAGGGCAAAGTGGTAATTTAACCAACTAAGTGGAAAGTATACTAAGGGTAATAATTATGAAGGGGGATTAGTGACCCAATAAGTATGAGAAATAACTTAGTAACCTAAATCGAGTACGGGGTAATTTGGTAATTATGTAACAATGAGGGTAATATGGTAATTTGTCAAGTAAGGAAGGGATGACCTAGAAATTATATAAGTAAGGGGCAAATGAGTAGTTTGTAACTAATATGTCGTTGTGATTGTAGAATTTCGTAATATGACTCAAATAACATTGATTAGTGAGGTAGGAGTATTTGATGATTAGTAAGTATCACGAGAACGAATTCTAATTTGAAATTTAATGAGATTAGGATGGCCTTAATGATACTTCTAAGTTATCTTAGACAACCATTTGAATAAGAAATTTCTAATGATATCTGAACGATTAAAATTGGATAATTATCTGATTGTTTTGCTTTTGTGATCACCATTAATTAAGACACTAATACTTAAACTGAAAGCCCTCGAGATCGGGAATGGTGGCTCTTTAGGGGTCGCTACCCTAAAGACGTGGTTTAGACCACGATTATTTGATATTTGTGGGTGTGTCTTTGTGCCCTAGCCAGACCCTATATCTACTCTATCTAGCTCTATGGACCTATTTAGGGGGTATGCATACTTAAGGATTAGGTGTCCTTGTCGGTAGGGTACTGAGTTAGCTTTATGCACCAGTACAACCAGGGTACATTTGCGTCCCTGGGTCGATAGTTGAAGGGTACTGAGTAACTTTTATGCACCAGTGCGAACGGCGTACCTTTGTGTCCTGGGATCTTGATCTCCCTATCGAGGCAAATAAATGGAATCGTTGTGCTGACTAAAACGGGAAAACACTAATCGTTAAAGTGAAAGATTAATGAGCAGGGCCTAGTTGAATTATATATTATAAGCACCGACCCACCGGATATAATAGTGGCCTAGGATGTTTTTACCCTGGATGATGTATACTTGTATTCCAATCCACCGGCTAGAATAGTGGGAGTCCCAAGCTCAATAAATTTGATTTGGCTCTGAATAAATTATGGAAAATACTAATCACTTATAGTGGAATATGATGTGAGTCGGGGCCAGACCGGTCCACCGACGAATAATAGTGGCAGGGTATGTTACCCTCGCGACCGATCCACCGGCTAAAATAGTGGCAGGGGCATGTGCCCTCGTGACCGTTCCACCGGCTATAATAGTGGGGTTCCCGCACTCACACGAATAATTATAATCCAATATGATTGATAATGATGGATTAAGGGCATAAGGCCTAGGCGTATCGATTGCTCTCTATGGCCTATTAATAACTATTGATGAGTTAAGTATGTGATTGTATGACTGTGGATCTTAAGTATTTACCTTTCATTATGTATGTATGTAGTATCATGTGTGACATTGCGGACCTATTTTTAAGTGTGTATTTAAAGGGTTACTCAGTACTGTAGTACTGAAGGGTTCCATTCGTGGGGCCCCTGCCTATTTAATGGGCAGTACCACTTGCAGGTCGTATTCAGGTGCTATTCAAGTGGGTTCTCGGGAGAGAGCGTAAGGTACTATCCAGTAAATTCTAGGGTTTTAAATTCAATGTATTTGTTATTTTTTAACCACCGTTGTTGGATTTTACTCTTGTAAATTGTTTACTGCGCTACTCTCATTTTTAAATGCTTAAGTTTCTCGTAAAATTATATTTTACTCTTTAAGCCTTAGCACTTGGTACTGGAATGGTATGAGTGAACTGGTCTGGTACTAAGTGTGGCGGTAATACTCCCAAAGTTCACAGTTTATTAATTTACTTCCGCTAATTTTCTTTTAATTAAACGAAATTTTTCAGTAGTGAATTTTGGGGGTGTTACAAACGGCGGCAAGGGTGGCAGAACGACGTATATCTAGGAGGAGAGAGGACGTGAAAGAGGTTGGGGAGGGCTATGGTTTAAAGATAGAAGGGTGTGACGGTGAGAGAAAGGAAAAAGGGGTCACGGGCATGTGGTATTTATGTGTAGACAGGTTCGCACGGTTGTGCGCTAATTACACGGGCAGACCATGCTGAGAAGGAAATGGTGTGCATGGGCAGACGGTGCAAAAATTTTCCTCTCGGCTTGAAAATTCATGGATTGGCATGGCCGTGTAGCTCTGGCACAACCGGGCCATGCAAAAGTTTTTCTCTCCAGTTTTTCCATTTTCCAGCAATACGGTTATGCACGATTGTGCGGTAGACCGTGCAACCCTATATTCTTCATTTTTATTGCTCCTTTTTTTCAAGTAATGCTTTATAACCTCATAATACCCATTGGCTAGCTTAGATAATCAATCTTCACTGCAAAAATGCTACTACAAAAAGAGAAAAACAAAGGAAACAAAAGAAAAGGAGGAAAACCCAAAAAAAACACACACACACAAAACAAAAGAAAGATAACGAAGGAAAGCATAAAACATGGGTTGCCACACATGAAGTGCTTGTTTAGGGTCATTAGCTTAACTTATATAGTCTTCAAACTAATAGCACCTCAAAAAGGGCGATGGAGCCCAACTTCTCAATTAGAGATCCTGCAACATAATGTTTTAAACATTGCCCATTGACTTTAAACCTTCCTATAGATTCACTCCAAACCTCAACTACCCCAAAAGTATATACTTTAATCATTTGAAATGGACCTGACCACCTTGATCATAGCTTTTCGAGAAAATTTTTGAGACGGGAGTGGAATAGGAGTACCAACTCTCCCTCCTTAAATTCTTTTCGGAGAATGTATTTGTCATGCCACTTCTTCGTTCTTTCCTTATATATTTTGGCATTCATAAGCATCTAACTGCAACTCATCAAGCTCGTTGAGTTGAAGCATTCTTCTTTCGTCTGTTCCTTCAAACATAGATGAATAGTCTTTATGGCCCAATATGTCTTGTATTCGACCTTAACTAGCAGATCACATGATTTTCCGTATACCAAACGAAATGATGTTGTGCAAATAGGGGTCTTATAAGTTGTCCGGTAGGCCCAAAGAACATCATCTAGCTAGGAGGACCAATATTTCCTTGACTTGGATGTAGTCTTTTCCAGGATCCCTTTTATTTCTCTTTTCGTGATCTCCACTTGACCACTTGTTTGAGGATGGTATGGTGTGGCCATTTTGTGAGCTACTCCATATTTCCTCAAAAGGTTGCTCTCAAGACCTTGTTAGCAAATTAGGATCCCCCATCATTGATCACAACCCTCAGAACTCCAAAACGAGGGAAAATAACCTTCTGAAATAGTTTAATTATAACCTTCACGTCATACGTCAAAGATGCTAACACCTCTGCCATTTTGAAACATAATCCACTGCGACCAATATGTATTTTTTGTTATGAGATGAAGGAAAAGGTCCCATGAAATCAATCCCGCACACATCGAATAACTCTACCTCAAAGATGTTATTGAGGGGCATTTCTTTTCGTCTTGAGATATTTATGATTCTTTGACAGTGATCACATGCTAGCACAAAACTCCTCACATCTTTAAAAAGTGTTGGCTAATAAAATCCTGCGAGAAGCATTCTTGCAGCTGTTTTAGAGGTGCTAGCATGACCTCCATAGGTGATGAATGAAAATGAGTAATGATATCTACAATTTCATCTTTCAAAATCCATTTCCAAAAAACTTCATCTACACAATGCTTGTAAAGGCAAGGATCATCCTAGAAATAATATTTAACGTAGGAAAGGAATTTCTTACGTTGTTGATAAGATAGGTCTTCAGGTAACACCCCAAAAACAATATAATTGACAAAATCCGTGTACCATGGGGATTGAAGGCTCTCAACGGCAAAGAGATTGTCATCGGGGAATGAATCATCAATCGGGCAGTCATCCCTTTCTTCTTCATGTAGCTTGTACCTCTGCTTGGAAAGGTTATTTTCTACTACATTTTTGACACCCTTTTTATCTCTGATCTCCAAATCAAACTCTTGCAAGAGGAGGATCCATCTAATCAATCTTAGTTTCACATATTTATTTGCCAAGATATGCCTGCATGATCAGTGAACACAATGACTCTTGATCCGACAAGATAAGACCTAAATTTGTCTAAGGAAAACACCACAGCTAGGAGTTCATTTTCGGTTGTGGCATAATTCATATGCGCATCAGCCAAAGTCCTGCTGGCATAGTATATGGCATACACTTTCCTATCTTTCCTTTTCCTAAGAACAACCCCAACACCATAGTCACTAGCATCACACATTACCTCGAAAGAAAGGCTCCAATTGGGGGGTCTCATTACTAGGTAATGGTCAATGCTTCCTTTAACCTGCTAAAATCATTCAAAACATATTGATCAAATGCAAAAGGAGTATCCTTGATGAGGAGGTAGGTTAGAGGCTTAGAAATTTTAAAAAAATCTTTTATGAACCACTATAGAATCCTACAAGGCTAAGAAAACTCCTAACATCTTTGACATTAGTTGGGGGAGGCATTTTAGCAATGATGTTAATTTTTGCCTTATCAACTTTAATCCCCCTGTTGGAGACTAAGTGTCCTAGAACAATGCCTTCTTGTACCATAAAATGACACTTTTCCCTATTAATAACAAGGTTCACCTCTTTACATCTTTTTAAGACCTTAGCAAGATTATCGAGGCAATCATCAAAGGTGGTGCCATAAACAGAGAAGTCATCCATAAACACTTCCATAATATTTTTGATAAAATCGAATAATATGGACATTATATAGCATTGAAAAGTGGCTGGGGCATTACACAAACCAAATAGCATTCTCATATAAGCAGAAGTACCATATGGGCATGTAAATGTTGTTTTTTCTTGATCACTGGGGTGGATAGGGATTTGAAAGAATTCTGAGTATCCATCTAGATAATAGAAATAAGAATGCCTAGCTACCCTATCTAGCATCTAATTGATAAAAGGAAGGGGGGAGTGATCCTTTTGGGTAGCTTTATTTAACTTTCTATAATTAATACACATATGCCACCTGGTGACCATTCTTGTAGGGATTAGTTCATTTTGCTCATTTCTTATGACAGTTATGCCCCTGTTATTTGGTACAACCTGAATTGGGATTACCCACTCACTATATGAGATAGGGTAAATAATTCCTACATCTAGGAGCTTAAGCACTTCCTTTTTTACGACTTCCTTCATATTTGGGTTCAACCGTCTTTGATACTCAATGCAGGATTTATGTCCTTCTTCTAGTAGAATGCGACATATGCAAAATGAAGGATTTATACCTTTTATCTCTTCAATAGAATAACCTACGGCATCTTTTTTTAGCCTAAGGACTTTAAGTAATTTTTTAACTTCTTCTTTATTCAGGCTAGAATTTACAATGATAGGATATTCACCGTTGGGGTCCAAAAATTCATACCTGAGAGAGGAAGGAAGAGGTTTTTTCCCTACCTTAGGTGCAGCTTTTTCTGTACATGATGAGTCATGAAATTCTCTTTCAAATGGGGTCACTAAACCTGGTTGTTTTGCATAGGCACGGTCTTCTCCAAGTATGGCAGCATAGGCAGCTGCTTCTTCATCACCGTCATGGATTACTCCATCGCTTGTTAAGCATTTCTCCAATGGATCATCTGAGATCAAATCAGCAAGATCTTCTTGAATCATCCTATCTACCGTATCGATCCTGCAACAAGTATCTTCAATTAATGGGAATTTCACTATGGAAGGTAAATCAAAATCTACTTTCTCTTCCCGAATGTTAAGGGAGAGTTTTCCATTCTTCACATTTATAACTACTCCTGTAATAGCCAAGAAAGGTCTTCCCAAAATGATGGGGATTTGTGCATCTTCGTCTATTTCTAAAATGACAAAATCATTTAGAACGTAAAACTTACCGACTTGGATAGGTATATCTTCTAATATACCTACTGGGTGTTTTATCAACCGATCTGCTAATTGGAGGTAGATGATGGTAAGCTTCAAATTTCCCATTTGCAGCTTCTTACAAATAAAAAGAGGCATTAGACTAACACTAGCTCCATGATCACAAAGTGCATGGTTAATGGACATGTCACCGATAGTACGGGAATAGAGAATGAGACGGGGTCTTTGAGCTTAGGTGGAAGCTCGTTTTGACTAATATCACTACATTTCTACGTTAGGGCTACCGTTTCATACTCTTCTAACCGTCTTTTATTAGAAAGAATTTCCTTCAAAAATTTAGCATAACCAGGCATTTGTGATATGGCTTGCACAAACAGAATATTGATTTGTAATTTTTTTTTAAATTTCAACAAACCTTCCAAACTATTTTTCTAATATCTCTATTTCTTGATGTTGAGGGAAAGGTAGGGGAGTTTTATATGGTGGCAGAGGGACATACTTTTCTACCTTATTATCTTTCCCTAAGGTGGTCTCATTCTCAATATGCTCGGCTTCTTTATTTATTTACACTTTCTCTTCGACTCCTCTACTTTCCTCTTCTATTTGTTTTCTTACAATAGGGCTATCCAACTCCTTCCCACTTCGAAGGGCTATAGCCTTAATGAATCCTGTAGGATTTGTCTCCGGCTTCCCAGGAAGCATTCCAGTGGGTTGACAGAAATATCCCAATTGTTGAGCCACTTGGATGATTTGATTTTCTAGCATTTTATTGTGGGTGGTTAGGGATTCAACCTTAGAGCTTAAGCTTTTGACTGAATTCTTCAAATCCTCGGTGTGTTTTTTTTAGATTCTATGAAGCTCTCCATCATTAACTCAAGATTTAACTTTAAAGGAGTAGGAAATGGTGGTCTAAGGTTTTGGAAACATGAGGGCCGAAAATTCGAGTGAGGGATGGGATTCTACAGTGGGTTCTTGTAGGATAAATTTGGATGGTTTTTCCATCCTGGGTTGTAGGTGGGAGCAAATGGATCTCCTCTTTAATTGAAGTTATTAACATAGTTAACGTGGTCTACTAGGGTTGCTTCGGTTGGTGGAGGAGTAACTGACTGACATTCAATCGATAAGTGTCCTGTAATACCACAAATCTCATAAATAGCAAGGGAGGTTGTTAATGTGTTAACACTTAATTTATCAATTTTCTGAAATAATGCATCAACTCATGAAGAAAAGTGATCCAGAGTATCAATGTTATACCTTCCACCCTTCTTGGTTGCAAAGCACTCGCCTAACCATTGGTAATGATTCTAAGTCATATCTTTAATTAATTATTTGGCCTCTAGTATGCTTTTGTTCATGAGAGTGCCTCCAGCTGCTGCATCCAAAGTCAACCTGGTGTTTTAATGTAGCTCATTATAAAACGTGTGGACCAGCAACCATTCTTCTAACCCATGATGTGGGCACATTCGCAACATGTCTTTGTAGCGATCCTATACATCATAGAGCAATTCACCATCCTTTTAACATAAGCTTGTAATAAGGTTCCTCAATTAAACTATTTTAGATGGGGGAAAGTATTTGTTGAGGAAGGCTCAAAAAAGTTGATCCCAAGTGGTAATGGACCAAAGAGGGAGTGATTGCAACCAGGCCCTTGCTTTATACTGCAATGAGAACGGAAATAACTAAAGTTTGATAGCATCATCCGACACTCCGTTCATCTTCAACACAATACTAGAGAAAAATAGAAATGTGTAAGTTAGGGTCCTCCATTGGTCTACCACTGAATTGATTTTGCTAAACCATATTGAGCAATGTAGGTTTTAGCTCAAAATTGTTGGTAGCGACGTTCAACTTCCGGATGCTCGATTGCGTCCCGTATGCATTTGGAGATGCGAATTCTTTAAGAGAGCGATACTACTCCTCTTCTCCATCAGTCACAGCCATGTTCTCTGAACTCACACTTGCCTTTGTCTCACTTATCCACCTCCACAATCCAGTAAACATTCATTTGATATCGGGGTCTAGCTCAGATGGGGGCCCAAGTTAAAAGGATTGTTGCATAAAAGGTTCCTCAAAGTGAATACAACAAACAATCAACAAGTGAAGATAAAGGACAAAGGGAAATTAAAGGATTTAGTCTAGCAAAAAAAAAGAATAGAATATCAATTAGCCGAAGTCCCAAGCAACGGTGCCAAAAACTTGTTGTGCTATTTCTACAAGCGGATAGATTCATGATAGCATTTCAAGGTCATATCCCACAGGGACTTCGTAATTGAGTACATCTCATTACTATTTTAACAATCTAAATCTATATAAATGAGGGGTATGCTTTCGGATAGAATGAATAATTACGAAAATATTTCTAACTATCTAAATCTTTCTAAAAGGAGTGAAACCTAGGATCGATCTCCAGTTCCAGAATTAATAATTAATAATGAAACAACGTTTATGCCATAGATTTACTTGCTAACTGTGGACAACTGGTCGTATTATATTCATTAGCCTCTTTCAATGTCTAATAACATATTTCATCTAATTTTTCGACTACTTTTGTCACTCACAAATTAAACTAAACCAATTAAGTGTTACCAATTCTAATGTCTCTAAGAATTAAACAACTACTTTCACGATTTCTTAAATTCCCATACATATGCTAATTTGTGGTAATATTCTTAGCCTTTCAGTTGTAGATTACATCTAAAGAGGTTGGATTTTATCAAATCCACTTCACAACAATTTAATCTAGCATATGAAATAGTATAAATGAATCAAAAATATGACATAATACTTCAATTCATCATATTGATCACTAAGACGGTACTTAGTTCAATCTTAGAAAGGAGACTACTCAGTCATATTTTCAAATGAAATTAACGAAATAAATATCATGATAATCATAATAATAATAAAAAGATACAAAGAAGAAGAATTAGATTAAATTAATCATAATCTGGAAGAGAACAGTGTTGACTCCAAGTCGATCGTACACGAATTACACTTGAATCTCTGGAAAAAATCAAATTGAAGGAACAACAAATTACATAAAGCTAAAGCTTGGTAATGATGGGTTTAATGATTCCCTAAAATATCCCCTCTCTCTCCTTAAAAAGTCCCCAAGGCATGCCATAAAAAATCCCATCACACAGGCCATGTCGCCCACGTAGATCGTGGGGAAGATGGTTTCTGCACGACCTTGTTGCCTTTGTAGGGCCTTGCTGTGCTATTTCTCAGCTCTCAGCATTTTGGAATTTCTATTCTTGCATGGCCGTGCAAGTTTGGCATGGCCTAACCGTGTAATATTTTTAGCCTCAACTTTTCAGCTCAGAATTCTGCACGGCCGTGCAATCCATTCACTGCCTAGCCGTGTAATTCTGTTTTCTTCCATAATAACTAGGGAGTGCTGCACGGCTATGCAACTGGTTGTGTAGCTGACCCTGCTGCCCCTTTCCATGCTTCTTAGGGATATCATGGCACATCTCTGGCTCTCTTAGCTTTAATACACTTCCATAAACATGTTGGGTTAATGTACTCTCCTCTCAAGCTTTCCATGCTTGGTCATTTGCTCCAAAAATAAGTAATTCTTTCTCGGATTTGGTGTTTTTGCAGGAAATCCTTCCACACAAAGCTCAAGAAAGCAATAGTGCAAATAATACACCAGAACCATAAAACTATATATAAAAGAGATTAAATGAAGTCTTTCTCTCTCTCTCTCTCCCCCCCTAAGAAGTCCCCTAGGCGTGCCAAGAAAAATCCCATCACACCGGCCATGTCACGCACAAAGATTGTGGGGATAACGGTTTCAGCATGGTGAGGCCCAGGTTCGATCCCCGGTAACAGCACCACAAACTTGTTGTGCTATTTCCACAAGCACCTTGATTTGTTATAGTATTTCAAGGTCGTATCCCACATGGACTTCGTAATTGAGTACACCTCTTTACTATTTTAACTATCTAAATGTATATAAATCAAAGGTATGCTTTCGCATAAAATGAATAAATACAAAAAAAAAATTCTAAATTTCAAATACTAAAATATTGGAGTGAAACCTACGATTGAACTTCAGTTCCCAAATTAATAATCAATAATGAAATAACGCTTACACTGTAGATTAACTCACTAACTATGGACAATTGGTCGTACTATATTCATTAGCCTCTTTCAAGGTCTAAGAGCGTATTTAATCTAATTTTTTTAGCTACTTTTATGAATCACAAATTAAACTAAATCCATTAAACATCGCTAATTCTAAAGTCCCTAAGAATTAAACATCTACTTTTGTGATTGCTTAAATTCCCATGCATATGCTAATTTACGATAATAATCTCAGCCATTCAGTTATAGATTACATCTAAAGAGGTCATATTTCATCAAATCTACTTTACAACAATTTAATCTAGCATATGCAATAGTATAAACAAATCAAATATACGACATAATACTTCAATTCATCATATTGATCACTAAGATGGTATCTAGTTCAATTCTAGAAAGGAGACTACTCACTCATATTTTCAAATAAAATTAACGAAATAAATAGCATGATAATCATAATAAGAATACAAAGATACAAAGAAGAAGAATTAGATTAAATTAACCATAATCTGGAAGAGAACAATGGTGATTCCGAGTCGATCGTACACAAATTATACTTGAATCTCCGAAAAAAATCAAAACTAAAGGAACAACAAATTTCATGAAGCTAAAGCTAGGTAATAAGGGGTCTAATGATGTCCTAAAACCTCCTCTCTCTCCTTAAAAAATCACCAAAATTTTTAGGATACTAATTGTCTTGTTATCTTCACATTTTCAAGGCTACATTCTGGCATATAGGCAACTTTCTCATGTCTTTATCTTGGTATGAAGAGTATCTCTCTCTCTCTCTTTTTACCATTAGCTAGATTGATTTGGTCATCTCTCTAGAATCTATAAGTCTTTTCTTAGAGAATTAAAGGATTTGTGCTTAGCAAGATACAACTTTTCAATGATATCTTTGTCATCTAAACCCTAAGTATGGAAGATTTAGCAATATCATTAACCAACTCATTAGTCTGTTAAACTTCCCTTTCAAACCTACTCAGAATTGACTAAATAGATTCTACTATCCTCTAAGATAATCCCATCAAGGAGGATGAGCCTTTCTTAAACTGCAAACACACACCAAATTATTCTACCCAACTCATCGCGAGTTAAGAAAATAAGCTTATAAACTCACCCTGGAGTATGCCAAACCACCTCAATGTCAATCCCTTTAAATTTCCCAAATTACCTTACATAAGGTCTCTTCCTATGCTCTAACTAATAACATTGTATTCCTAAACACATTTGAATGGTCTTCTGGATCTAAAAAACCATCAAATGATTCAAAAGTTGGAATTCTTATTCTCTATGTTGGTATTTCAGAAATGTTCCTATTGAAGGGTGTTTGCCAATTGTAACCATCTGCACTATATTTCTTCTTCCCCTCATCTTGTAAAGATGCTTTTACTTTCTAGCCTATCAATATACTAGTAGAATCATCTTCATCTCTAGTAGTCCATAAACCATTACACGCATGATATTCTTCATCATCTCTATTGCTATGATGGCCATCATGCCCCTTTCTTTGAATTGAACACCTTTCTCTCTTGTCTTTCTTGAGAGGGCTTAAAGACGATAATTGTATATCTCTTCTAGTTATCTTTGGTTGTGCATCTTCCATTGAGTGGGCCTCCTCATCTTTGATGATTAAACTACACTGCCTATTTCTTTGATTTCTTTATGGAAGGTTTAGGGCATTCACTAGAGATTCTTGTAGAATGGGCTACCAGGGAATTTCACGGTAATGTTCATGGCATTGATCTTAGATATTGGAAAAATGAATGAGGTTGTGTGCTAACAAAGCTAGCATATTCGAGGTCATCTCTTAGATTGGATTCCCAAATTTTTGTGTTTATGGCTTGAATCTGAGAGGCAGTTACTAGATTTTCGTCTTTGAAAGTGTCACTAAGACTAGGATCAAATATATTTTAGAGTTTGATGGGAGACATAGATTTTTATTCAATTCCTCATATCATGGGTTAGATCCCCACATATGGTACCTCCTATTGTTTATATTTTGTGAGCAGATGAATTCTTAAGGAAATGGAGTGAGATATTATCCAATCAAGCGATGCTGAGAGGAAATCATGCAGGAGAGAAAAGAGAGAAAATTTGAGAAGTTGTATTAATAATTTTGGATCTCTCAAAATGAGTACAAGACTATATTTATAGAGGTCAAACTAGAGAGGAAATGAAAGAGTAAATACTCTGTAATCAAGAACAACCAACCAGCTCTTAGTGGTGAGATGGACTCACATCTATCTGACAGCGATAACATACTAAGGGAAGAACATCCCAAAGAGTTGGCATGTCTAAAGGGTGGTCCTTATTATATTGGGCTAGCACTTTCTAGGCTCGAAAGTATTACTTTGGAAAAGATCCATATCAGTTATCATTATTAGTGCTATTATTATAATTTATCATGATAATAATAATAATAATTACTAACAAAACCAACACTAAAGTTTGTCTAGCATAATTGAATATTTTTTCATAAAACACTATAGTACTAGTATTTTGTGGTAATTAAGACCATTGAGAAAAACAATTGTTGACGTTTTTGGGTTTTAAGCTCCAAAATGGGCCAGCCTTAAATAAACAACTAATTTTTGAAAAAGTATATCATTTGGGAAATTTAATAAGTTTGTATACAAGGAAAATGTTAAAAAGGTTCCACCAAATTAAAAATGTGAAACGAAGTAAGAAGAAATGATAGTTTAACTAGTTATAGGAGTTCGTAAATGCATGGGTGATGTCATATTACTTGCATTTAATATATATACATGTGCTTTTAATTTTAGACTATGTGATCTATGATCATCCTTACACCATTATTTTTTTGGGGCCTTTTCCATTGATGGGATGTGGAAATGAAGGTTGTTGATTAAATTACACTACAAAAAAAAATCTATTTTTAGCAACGATGCTTTTTTTTTACTAAAGATAGAAAGTTGTTGTAAAAAATATATATCGCAATGACATTTTTTGTTGCAGGGTCGTTGCGCGTTATGACATTGCAAAAATATAAAGCAGCAACAATAGTTGTTATAAAAAATTAATTAAATGAAATTGTCGTTGCCAAATAAATATCGTTGCAATATATCACTATACTTAACTATATGTGTTTATATATTGTAATGACTTTTGTCGTTGTGAAATATTGATCCTACTTTGGCAACAATTTATGTTGTCACAAAAACCTGTAATTTGCAATGACTTTTGTCATTGGAAAAAATTGGTTATAGTTTGGCAACAATTAGGTCATTGCTAAAGCTTGTTATTTGCAACAACACAAGTTGTTGAAAAAAAATAGCATATTATAGCAACAATATTTGTCATTGCAAAAACATATTGATTTCAACGGCTTATGTCTTTACAAAAAATTGAGTATACTTTAAGAACAAAAAATTATAAAATATTTTGAGTCAATACAATCACATAAGGGTCACCTGATAGTATCCAGGGCCCACAAATTTCTAACACCCGAAGTCAAAACGACCCCGTAGGGCCATTTAGTAGCCACCTAGGCCCAAAAGAATTGCGAGGGCTATCGTGGAGTGCTTTTGGATTGATTGACTAACCCCACAAATCAACAAGAGTCCTTTCTAAAACTTCTTAGGAGGGTTACCCATCTTGAAAATTACTCCATGGCAAGCACGATTAACTTTAGAGTTCTTAGGACAGAATCACCAAAAGGATGGTATATTATATTGATATAAGTAATCATATCAATCCTTATAAAAATTCCACTCAATTTAGGGGTATTACACTTTATCATTGCAAACAAATACATAATTACAACAATAAAGTTTTTCCAAAATTTGAACTTAAAAGTTCAACAACCATCTTTTTCGTTGCGAAAACATATAAGTTTAACGACATGATAACTTGTTTAAACACCGTTGCACTATGACATGTGAAACCTCTAATCGATGTCCATAAATTATGCCATATTTATATGTCCCCCTTAAATCAATATAACCAAAATATATAAAAATAATTCTTAACATATATATCAAGAATAAATTATCAAAATGAACAAAAACTTACCAAAATTCTACTTGGCAATTAGGGCTTTGACTAAGCTGATGGACGCCGAGACAAATTAGTGTGTCTAATTGATATAACTAGACGAAACTAACACAATAGAGGTAAGATTGGGAATTGGAAAAGGCAGTGGCAATAAAGTTAAAATAATCTAAATATTTGCAACAAGTATAGTCATTGCAATAAATTCAATCAATATTTTACAATAACAAAAAAAAAAGTCATTGTAAAAACGTATTGTATATTGCAACAAATAAATGTCGTTGCAAATAAACCATCACATATATTGCAATGACAAATGTTGTTACAAAACATATAAATATCATTGCGTTAAAATTATCTAAATATTTACAACGAGTATAGTCGTTGCAATAAATCCAATCAATATTTTACAACAAAAAAAAATTCATTACAAAAACATTTTATATATTGCAACATATATATGTCGTTACATATAAACCATCACATATATTGCAACCACAAATGTCGTTGAAAATCATATAAATGTCATTACGTTAAAATAATCTAAATATTTGCAATAAGTATAGTCATTGCAATAAATTCAATTAATATTTTACAACAAAAAAAGTTGTTGTAAATATATTTTGTATATTGCAACATATAAATGTCGTTGTAAATAAACCATCACATATATTGCAACAATAAATGTCGTTGTAAAATATATAAATATCATTGCGTTAAAATAATCTAAATATTTGCAATAAGTATAGTCTTACAATAAATTCAATCAACATTTTGCAATAAAAAAAAGTCGTTGCAAAAACATTTTATATATTGAAACATATAAATGTCGTTGCAAATAAACAATCACATATATTGTAAAGACAAATGTCATTGCAAAAAAAATTATAATAATCACCATATAAATAAATTATTCTTGGCAACAACTTTTTGTAATGTCATAAAATTTTTGTTGCCAAAAGATATTTTTCGCAACAATAAAGTGTTGTCATTGTAAAAGTATCATTGCTATAAAAGAGTTTTCTTGTATTGTTAAATATATCACTAATAAAGAATAATTCAATTTATGCTCAATTTGTATTAATTATGAATAAAATAATTTTTATTAGCCTTAAAGCCAACAATAACTTTCTTATTATCAGATATCCAGAAAACGAAGATGATGGAAATTTGAGTTATAAAATAAGTTAATTCAAAGGGATAAAACTAAAGGGCACAAGCAAATATGTAAAGCAAAATATAATCACATTAACTAGACTTGATTACTCAAAAGAATTTTCGGTGAAGTCACATATAAAAGCCAATTGTTGATGGATCAACTTTTATATTGGTCAATATAACAACAATTACTTTTTCTGTTTAAATATAATAAGTAAAGTAATAAATTACTTATGATTAATTAATAATATACTATATATGTTATTTTGTTTAATTAGAAAATATTGTAAAAGAAAAAAATATCATTGCAATTAGACAACATTGCAGGGGCAACATTCATTGAATTTATAATTTTTCTATTTAGTTGGAAAAGAACAGGAAAAACATGGACGTTAAAAGGAAATTTGTGAAGAAAGGTAAAATTTGTCAATTTATGATAAAGAGAAAATGATGTAGTTATATATGACTAAGTGTAACCGATTACATAAAAAAGGAAAATAAAGAAATCATACTAAATAAATGACTTATTAAGCGTGTACTTTAAGTGTTGTAACCTATATATATGTAATGGGCTTTAAAAGGAAAAAAGAAAAATTAGGAAAAAAAATTGTGATGAAAAAGGTAAATTTCTAAAAAAAAATCATTCCAATATCAATGGTTAAGGAATTATCTTTTATGCTACGTAAAAACAATTACTTTTTCCTGTGGAATATAATAAATAATGAATTAAGTATGACTAATTAAATTTCTAAGAAATCTTCGTGAAAAAAATGGTAAAAACTATAAATTTGTGAGAAACTATAATCGATATATTTATACTTTGGAAAATGATGTCCTAAAGGAAACACTTTGAAGTGTAGATTTTAATTGCTTCTAAGTAAATAAATAGTGGATTTTTACACATAAAAAGAAAATCTAGTAATTAGAAGAAAATTTGTGAAAAAAAAAAGGCAAAAACTCATAAAATATCATTTCCATGTATTATTATAAAGTTAAGATAACCCCACAAATACACAATAAAAAAAAGGACATATATGCATGCATCGGCCTATGCATTAATTCATGTGATGTAGGGATCTGCAGAAAGTTTTAGCCTGCCAAGAATGGCAGCGTGTAAGCCAGTCTCACTTCTTAGTCCATCAGGAACCTTGAAGACAACGTGTTGCAACGTCAAGTCATTTACGGTAGAAATACTTGCATGAACAACAGTCACCTCAAGATGTCTAAGTACATCCATCAATTTTGCAGTTGGATAGGTAGCGTTCCGCGATTGAACTCTGACCATAGCCTCATCCCCAATCAATTTGACCTCAACATCAGACGAACAGTCATAAACAGGAACTTTATCTGCATCTGAATTACCGGTAGATGCCCTTGTGTTTGTATGGTCACCGCTTGATGGAGCAGTACTGCTATGATTATCCGTAATACTGCTGTCATTAGGACTACCCCAATTTTTGTTTTTAGCTGGATTTAGTTTGGACTCTAATTCCTCGATTTTGCCTTTGAGCTCCTGAATGTAGGTCACAGTATCTGCTAACAGAGACGCCTTGTCCATCCTTGACACAGTAGGAACCACGGCTCGTAGAGCGTAGAACCTGCTATTCATCTTATCCCTGCGTTGCCTCTCAGCGAGGACATGATTGATTGGAATATTACCACGGGAAGCACCGGGCTTCCTACCTCTCTTCATGGGCTGTCCCTTAGCTGCTACAGTACCGAGCACTGCAGTAGTAGCAGTCGTAGTAAAAAAAGTGAATGGACTGCTTCCTCCTCTTGAATCGCAGTACTGCTCCTCATCATGATTCTCCTCCATCTCCATCTGCCTCTCTCTACTCTCTTTTCGATGAGGCTCCATTATCGATGGTGCTTCAGTTGGTTGTGGCGCAAATGTTGTTGCTGTATCCTTGCTCATCAATTGCACAATATCATTGTTGAAAGAAAGATCTGCAGGTTCGCTGGATGGCATGGATATGGAGGAACCCACGTTACTAGTGAGGTTAGGTGCGCGATCCATATAAGCGTTATTATTATCAGATCCAAACAGAGTTTGAGCTTCTAGGACTAAGCTCCAATTTTCCCTCATAAAATCACCAGACCCTAATTCAAGGACACCAGTATCCATAGGGATACAAACAAATGTCTCGATCCCATGATTTTGTGCCTCTTTTACCCTCTCACAATTATACGACTTTAACACTTGACCACCATTCAACCATATAAAAGAACGAGTACCAAATGCCTGAACCACCACACCCTGATCCGTTACTTTGAACGACTGGCTTGAGGAAGTCATGTAGAACCACTGCACACCGGTTACACCGACAACGTCTCTCCACGACGACCCATCAATAATCAAGTCATCGCCTAGCAGCTGATCGGCTATGCTGCTGATGCTATTCATCATGGACTTCTTGCTTCTGTCGGGCCCTGATATGGGTTTTGCATGGCCTTGTAATGGATTTGTTGTGCCTTGGAAGTAGCCCTCTTTCCACGCTAAGGAAAGAGTACCGTCGATGTCGTCCGATGTCTGCCAAAATATGGCGTAGTTCCACCATTGGGGATGTTGTCTGTGGAGAATTAACTCGAGCCTCTGCCTTAGGCCGAGTGGTTCTGATGTTTGCTCTTCCGCGGAAGATGAAGTAAAGGACGGCATTCTATGGTATCTCATTCGTGCTCCTTCACCTATTGCTCGATTTTGGGGGATATTTAATGAAGTACAGGGTACATTAGGGGAAAAAAAGGGGACATGCGATATATGTATAGGTTGTTAAACAAAAGGGATTATGGCTTGGGTCTGTGGGTGGAAAATGTGTTAATTTGTGTACAGTTATTCTGTTACATTCATGTCAGCCTATGGTTGCAGGACAACAGAGTGCGCGCAGGTCTTGCTGCTGGTACTTGCTATGTGATAGTGGAGAAGGTGGTTATCAGGTTATGTGACATCGAAGAAAATCGCATCAAGATGAGAGAACACGGGTGCTATGTTATTGAGGAAGTTATGATAATCAAGAGATCCGCTCCTGCTGCAGCCTTTAAATAGACAAGGGCAAAGGAAATCTGAAGATCATGAATTAGTGAGGGGCTTGCATATGGGCGTGTTACATTGGGCAGTGGTCACTGGTCAGGTCAGATGTCGTACGGACGTCGTGTGTGGGGATCATTACTTTTGATGTTCTTTCATGACTTTCTGGTGTTGAAAGGCAATAATGGCTTTGCACAGCAAAATGTTTGTGGTGGAGGAAAAATGATGAGTCTATTTAAAAAAATCTGGGGAAGTTAGGACCCCACCCAAAGTTCAAAGATAACTATGTTTGAGTCTAGGGTCTTGCCAATTTATGGAGTCCCTCACTTATATATATATATATATATATATAGATTTAGGCTCTTGTACAAACTATTATTTAAAATACAAATGTAGGAACTCTTAATAATCGTTAGATTTAGAGAATTTAAGGGCTGAGATTAAAACAAATTTAAGTTAGGTATGTATTAAATCTTGACCGTTGATCAAATACTAATCTAATGGTTATGATTGATTCCTATATATGTATCTTAGAAATTGTGTGTATGAGACATTTACCCTATATATATATATATATATATATATATATATATATATATATATATATATATATATATATAGTAAATACTACTACGAAAACGAAAAACAATATCAGGACATTAATAACGGTGGTTCGAAAACCGTTGTCAAACGCGTAAAAATTAAAGCGCGGGATGTTTTAATAATGATCATAGTTCAAAACCGTTATTAAAAGGGCAACGTTAAAATTTTGTACGGATGTTTTAATAACGGTTCAAGTAAAACCGTTATTAAAAGAGATTTTAATAACAGTTAATATAAGAACCGTTATCAAAAGTCTGAATGTTTTAATATTAAAACTCCAAAATCAAACTTTTATTTTGCTCAATTCTATTTCGTACCAAAAGTTTCAGACTCTACACCTTCATTCTCTTACTCTCCTTCTCCTTGCAAACCCTCGTACCACCACACCGTGCACCACCACTCCAGCTCCTCTCAAGTAAGGGAAACCGTCGCACCGCCAACTCTCCACCACGCCTCTACCATTGTCGGCTTTGCATGTGCATGTTATCATTGTTCCGAAGCTAGCTAGCCAGCACTTGTACCTTCATCCTCCGTCGTGTTTGAAGCCCTTGCCTCTCTCAACTTGCTCGTCGTCGTGTTAGTAGTTAGCTCACTTTATGTATGTGTTCGTAACTTTTTATCTACTTATATATATATATATGTATGTATGTATGTATGTATGTATGTATGTATGTATATGTATAAATGCATGCATGTTGCTACAGGGTTTCGTTTGTTTATTATTGAAAGATTGCGGTTTGTCATTCGAAAATGTGTTGTTAAATGTGTTGGATGAAAATGTTGTTGTTCGTTGTTGAATTTGTTGCATTATTGTTATATATTAACAAATGCATGTGTTGACCGAGACCTTGTTGACCGAGACCTTTACATATATATATAATATGAATGTGAGTGTAGAATTATATATATTTTCACTCATAAAAACTATATATATATATATATACATTTTCATTAATAAGTATAGGACACTAGCAATAAGATATAGGAAATGTCATATAATGAAATGAAAATATATTTTACATATGCACATCATTAAATGAAAATTTCAATTAGAGATGCATATGTTAATGATTGCTATTTGATGAGGATTAAATAGATATAGAAAATAAGGAATATATAAAAGTGAATAATTAAATAGAGAGAAATAATTGTGTATGATAATAATAATAATAATAATAATAATAATAATAATAATATGATTTATATATTATGGTTTAATTACAGTTAGCTAGGTTTAGGGATTAGGGTTTTATGAGGTTTAGGGTTAGGTTTTATTATAATAAATTATGGTTAATTAGCTAGGGTTAGGGTTAGTATTAATATCTTTTTGGAAACATGTTAGCATGATTTGTATATATATATATATAATAGCATGATACATTTGAGATTAATTCTTTCTAAGCATGATTCGTATTGATAATATAATGGTAAATTATGCTCAATACATAACATTCGCTCAATACATTACATTCTAACATAATTTATTTATTATTATTTTTTTTGTAGAGATATGGCCAACAAAAACATTGATAGGGACAGCAATGATGAAGAAGGAGAAAGATGACCTACGATTATGAGAATCATCACAGACATGAGGAATAGAGGAGAATTAGTCGAGTTGTGATGGAATACTTACAATCTTCCCATTGGCCCTTACGTAGACATGTTATTGACTTACATTTCACTCGTGACCCATAACCGTGTTCATATCTCCTATAATAATTGGAAGTAGGTTTCAAAGGGTCATAAGGAGCATGTTTGACAGGAAATCACTGTAAATATGCTATTTTATGTAATCATTTTTGTATGTCAAATGTTATTAATTTTATTACATTAGCATCGGTATACATCTACATGTCTTATTTTGTAGAGAGTGTTCAATGTCCCAGAGAGTAGGAAGAAATGGCTTCTTAGACATTGTGGGGAACATCTAAGAACATTTAGGTCATATTTAGCTCGTAGGAAAATGTATAGAAAGAGGGATGGTTCTTTATGGCAGAACCCACCCAAACGATACAGTTTCATTGATCAAGAAAGTTGGAACCAATTTATTGCATATCGTCTTACGGGGGATTTTAAGGTTCTTGTTAGATAATAATTAAACTTTTTGTATCGATCCCATTATTATATTTAATATTGAAATAACCATGTCACTATGTTTTAGCTTGTCACATAGGAAAAAAGTACCCAAAATAAAAAGATTGTGAAGCAAAATAAATACCGGCATAATATGGCTCTCAAAGGCTATGCGGGCCTTGAAGAGGAGTTGGTATGCATTTTGTGATTTATTTATTTACATGTAAATGTCAAATTTTATAATAATATTCTTAATTAAGAATATTCTTTTGATTTGTAGCTCTTAGCCCAAGACTTGGACCCATGTACCTCGTCTATCAATATTGGTACATAATGGAAGAAGGCTAGAGCAAAAAGAGATGGATATATTAAAGAATATGTAGATGTTGCAGGCAAAAAAATTGTAAGTTTGTAGATATCTAGAACCCTAATTAGTTTTCTTTTAGAAAACTATTATATTATACTTATTCCTATAAGTTAAATTTGCATATATTATATACATTATAGGACGAACTTGAAACTTCAGATGGTGAAGAGGGGGTGGACCAATATAGCATTGTGTCCCAGGCTACAGGAATTGTAGAACACCCTGGAAGACATAGGGGCCTTGGATTAGGTGTTATAAGAATGAGCATATGTGGTCGATCTTGTGGTTCTCATAGCACTAGTAAGTAAGTCGCCATCCTCATCCAGAAATTGAACATGGCATTTGAACGGATGGCAACAATGGAGCAAGAGTTGTTATTTATTAAATCTCAAGGGTATAAGCCATCTGATTCAATAGACCATGATCAGCTTCACATAGGTGATGTAAATAGCGTCAGAGATAGTTGTGAAGCTGATGCACGTCTTTCGACTCTTCTCGAGGTAAGCATTACAAACTATGAATTGTTATTAAATGTATTCGGTGTAATAAATAATTAAAAATGTGTAATATTTTTGTTTATGGTTTGCATAAATGTAACTTATTAACGAATAACCTTTCAAAACTTTTGGTAAAAGGAAGGGTCCGCATTAGTCACAATACTCAAACACAAACAATCCACGGTTACAATTTAGCCCTAAATACAAGGCCAGTGAGTATTGACACTCCAATCATTTGTAGTGCGCACTTGTCTTGTTATAAAGAGGGTGATGGGGCAACCACAGTACTAGAAGCTCATGGAAGCATCGTGGCTTGGCCTGTAGATCAAATACGTCTCACTACTAAAGAGGTATTGACATTCGACATCTTCATTAGACCTTGTTTAGTAGTTACACTATTCATACCTTTTTCATATATATATTTATATGCTCAATACATATTTTGTTTAATATTATCAATTAAGGAATCAAAAAAGGAATTAAAAAATAAGACTGCTCCTGCTAGTAAAACCAAGAGACGTACTAGCAGAACAAGCAACACAAAAGAGAGCGTTGCTAAAGAAAGAGAGCTAAATCTGAAAAATCAGGTTCCCACAAAAGATTCCTTCTTTATATCAGAAAAGCCAACCTCCACCAGCAATAGCTTTATTGTATTTTTTTATGCCCAAAACTACCTCAGGAACAATTATATTTTCATTGATTGTCGTCCTGAATATGTTGGGAGGGATGATGCTACTTACATGGTATCGACGGTTGACATAAGCGATATTTATAATCAGGAATGGATGTCAACCATGAGTGTCGCCGTCTATGTCACGTAAGTATTATTTTATTTTGAGATTTTAGTACTCTTAACTTGTACAATTGGAATTTTTATGACCTTTTATATGAGTTATTAGTTATTAACAAATATACATTATTTTTTTCATCCATAGGTTGGTAGCTAATCGCGCTGCGATGGAGGGAATGCTATCCTCTGTTGTGTTTGTGTGCCCATACTACATAGCTGACGGTAGTACAATAAGAGAGGGTAGGCACATAAACTATTTAGCAGATCGCATTTTGATTGAGGGACACAACAAGCTCTATCTCATTCCTCACCTCGCAACTGAACATTGGGTTTTGTACGTCGTCCGACCTAATCTTAATAAAGTCTATGTGTTTGATTCCCTTCAAACCTATGACGTGCCTTTTGAAGTCGCTCGTCATGGTGGGAAGGAATTTATCAACATGTTAGAATACTTTTCACTTCTTACTTCATTAGCTTATGTTTACATATATTCTACTAGCTTTCACTATTTGAGGTATATATACTTACAATATTGTGTATCCAACTCTATTTATTAGGGCACTACAGATAGTGTATCAAAGGAGAGGTGGGAATGGTGTCCCAGACCCAAAGAATGTTCAATACGAGCCTGTCATAGTAAGTATGAAGACAACTATTTTGTATTTTATTTTAATTCAAATTAATATCTAATAGTTAGAGAGCTAACTAAATTCATTTGACAGTGTCCACAATAGCAAAACAACAATAATTGTGGATACTATGTATGTAGAGCAATGGATCTGAAAGTCCATAACAGATCGGTCAACATAGATCCAAGCCATGTATGTTTTCTTTTTGATATTTTTCCATTAATGAATCATGACATATATGTTTGGTACTTGACGTAAGTGCTAACTATATATTAATCGAAACTTGGACATTGTAGTTTTTCACCGATGACTATGCACGAGGCCAGCAATACAATGTTGATGAAATTGATGGAGTTAGAGACCAATGGGCCAAGCACGTGCACTCATTCATTCAAGTAGAGATCTATATATTCTACATGAATGTTCAGCTTTATATTTTGTCTATGTCTTTCAGTCTTCTAGGCTAGATTTATGAACTTTTTACTTTGGGGTGTAGAGCTACCAAGTTGTGGTATGCCTACTAATTTTGATTCTTGAGTATATATGTCCGGTGTATTAAGACATGCATATTAGATAGAGATTGATTGAAATTATGGTGTGATTGCAAATTTGTTATGAATTGATGTTGTTTTACAATACAGTTTTGGTAATTATTTGAACATACAAATGTGTATATGGGCAGGAACAAAACTGCAAAAACGTTAAAAAAATGTAATTTTAATAATGGTTCTTATTAAGAACCGTTATTAAAACCACGTATTTCATCTCAAATTTATGCTTAGTTAATACGTATTAGGGATTAATAAAAGCATAATCAATAACCAAAACCCTAATTGGATAATAGAGTTTTAATAACGGTTTTCACAAGAACCGTTATTAAAAATGTGCATTTAATCTCAATTTATGCTCATTTAATACGTATTAGGGTTTAATAAATGCGTAATCAATGTCTGAAACCCTAATTCGATGGTGTTTTAACAATGGTTTTTGTAGTAACCGTTATTAAAACTATTTTTTTAACAATGGTTGTTTCTTAAAAACCGTTATTAAATATACAATTTATGCTCATATTGGCGGGTTTTTTTATATTATTGATAACGGTTAAAAACCGTTATTAAAGATTTAATAACAGGTGGTTTAATAACGATTTTAAACCATTATTAAAACTATAAAATAACCGTTATTAAAACGTCTTTTCGAGATAGTGGAAAGTTCCATATAAATTCTTTTTAAGATATATACATATAAGAATCAATCTTAACTATTACATTAGTATTTGATGAATAATTAAGATTTAGTAAATACATAATCTAAATTTATTTTAATCTCGACATTTAAATTTTTTATATCTAATGATAATTAAGAGTTCTTACGTTTGTATTTTATATAGTAATTTATATCGAAGCCTAAATATATATATATATATATATATATGATAAATGATGTATTGGACTTGTGGTTCAGACAAGTAATTTTTATTATTTTCTCATGAAATTTAGTTCAAGCTGTATAATTTTTAAACCTTATAAACCCCTTTAGTTAAATATATTTTTATTGGTAGTTAATAAATGATGTAGTTTTGTATTAGGAAGAGAGTTGTTTTAGAGTTGGGTGTTCCAACTCACTCAATAATTTTTGAGGTTTTAGCCCTAAGGAATTGTTATTCAATAAAATAAGCTTTTCTCCAATCTTCTACTTCTTCTAATATTATCAAAAAGCTCTTTTACACTCTAATAAAAGAAATTTTGGTTGCAAAAAATTTTATTTCATAAATATTTTTTTAAATTATTCATTTATTTTAATTATAATGCACATCATTATTGTTTTAGATTTTATATTAATAAAAAATTAAAAATTTCCTTACAATTTAAATTTTGGAGTTAATATTTATAGTGAACATTTTGTGATTGATTATAATTATTAATTGTTATAAATGACAATTTATTCTCAAACACCTATTTACCTATTCTCAAAAGATTAATGTTTGCGCTGATGACAAAAAACATAAGAGTAGTTGTTACTGCTGACATTTGTTCCTGTAGCAAAATATTGGAAGAAGAGTTACTCCATATTTCTTTTTGTGACTGTGTACCATGCAAAACAAATATTACCCCTTTCATTTGTGCATAATTTTTTCAACACTCTTTTTTTCTCTCTCTTTTTCTCTTCTTCTCAATTAATCATATAATATTTTAGTTATTTTGAACATTGAATATAATATAATAAGTATGAAAGAAGATAATGAATTGAACCATTATTTTATCTAAGATGAACATGACAAAATAATAGTAATTTAAAAAAATGGACATGACTGATAAGTTACCTGTCAGACCTCAGAGCTGATAGGTGATTCACTCATCATAAAGTAAAGCTGATAGATAAGTCATTCGTCATAATGTGATACTAATGGAATGTTCACATGTCAAGTCCCATTTTTTTATGAACAATTTACCCACCCGTGGATAAGATCTATTATGGCATTTGTCCGTCAATTTAAAATTATAGTAGGTGAATTATCCAAAAACCCTCATTCGTTATTTATTCTTTTATTTATGTATCCCTTCTAATTTCATAGTTTGAATATTAACTACATAATCAAGATCCAGTTAATACTGATTAAAGTGGATTATTTGCTATGGATGAGATTTTTATTGACTATGAGTCATTAATTGGGTGGATTAAAAAAATTAGAAGGCTATATAATATGGTTTTAGGTATCGAGAGGTCGAACAAATATAGGGTTTGGATACATTGTGAGACAGGTGGTACTTTTTAAAGACAAACTTTAGTAAATCTCGATATTATTCAATCTACTAGGACTAAAAGGTGTGGTTTTGAATTTAGAATTCATGAAAGGAAATATGAAGGAAATATGCTAGCGGTGGCTGGAGACTATTTGTTGAATGTAGAATGCATAATCATAGATTAGGTAAGTATTTGTATGGGCATTCATTTGCTTATTGATTATCTCCAGAAGAACACAGGTTGATGCACGAGCTAACCTAAATAAATTTCAAACCAAGGGAGATTATCAACAAGCTGAAACACGGTTATGGGGATAATACTACAATACTTAGGACAATATACAATGCTAGACATAAGATCAAGCTACACATATTTATTCGACATATAGTCAATTAACATTTATTGCACTTCATGGAAACCAATGAATATCTTTCATGGCATTGGTGGTTACCCAACTCTAATGTAGCTAGTGATATTATACTTGCGTACCTGAATTCTATTACTTTGTTGTATGTGTTACCATATTTCATTTGTTTGGATTGCACATGCAAAACCAATAAATAAAATTTTCATTTATTGGAGTTCATTAGTTATGTGTCTAGTGGTAAGAATTTTACCATTGTCTTAACATTTATGATAAAGGAAAAGGAATATAACTATGCATGGGTGCTTGATAAGGTATATAGATTAATGGATCCCCATGAATCAAATATGGTGGTCACCACTAATAGGGAATTCGGACTGACGTAAATAGTACCAAAATCTTTTCTAATACAACACCCTTCTTATATAGATGGCACATTGGTATCTCATGCTATAAAAAGTTAGGAAGTATAGTAGTAGGAGAAAATTTCTTAAGATGTTGAAGGAAGATTGTACAAGCGACTATAAGTGAAACATATGAGAACAGACTTCTACTTATGGGGGAAAATGGGGAAGATTTTCACATCTTTGACAATATTTGTATGAGACCTAGTTGAATCCAAATAAAGAGAGTTTTGTTTCAATGTGGGTTGAAAAAATTCTTCACTTTGGCACTTATATGACCGACAAGTATAATTTTTATTATAAATATTCAATATCATTTAAATTATCACTAAATAACAATTAACCATTACTTATTTTTAGAAATTATAATAGTAGGGTGGAAAGTGAACATGAAAAGTTAAAGAAATGTATATCATCATCATAGATGAGTTTTGACACTTTATACTCGAAGGTCGACACACTAATAAGACTCTATATTAATGAGGTGAAAAAATATCTAGAGCAATCATGAATTATTATTCCACATTACTGTACTGATGACATATTTTTTAAAGACCTCATGCCTTTTTTATATCATAGAGAAATGGAATTGATCCAAGAGAAGACTAAAAGGTAAAATATAGTTGGTCTCGAACCCTTGGTATGTAGGTGTTACTTGAGGTTGACACATAGTCTACCTTGTGCACATGATATATTTCATTACAAACGAGATCATCAAACCATTTTTGGTAGTGAATCAATTTTGGAGGACCTTCACTTTTGTTAGACCACAAGAATAAAGGTTTTTTGTATGATTCAATCATTCATCCATTTGTATGTCCATTTGATTCTAACATTACATCTAAGGTTAAAATAATTCTTGACTATTTTTCATCACGTATACAATAATATTCTAATGTTCTCAATAAGATTCTCAAAATTCCATAGATAAGTATGGTAGAACTGAATTTTAACAAAGCTAAAGGTGACCTAGTAATAACATATGGAGGGAACCATCACAGTGGGAGCACACAGAGTGTGCTTATTCGGAATCACCTATAAGGAAAAGGTTGATCCGATCAAGGGCATGGTTGTGCATCTTCTAGTAGAGATCATTCTTCCCCTATTTGATTGAATCAAGGAAGAAGTATTAGTGAGAGGCATAGTACAGGGAGGAATCATCGACTTACTAGTGACTTATCGTGGTCTGATGATATTGAGGTAGCTATGCTCCCGTGGTTGGAATTATTGTGTGACGTTTTAGGTGATGGAAACTATGGGTTTAGAGCAATTAAACTACACCTTCTAGGCAGGAAATTATAATGGTCAAATATTAGAGATGCAATGAATAGAAAATTGGTGACTCATCAAGCATTATATGAACATGAATTTTTAGATTCAATAGTTGAAAACATGCAACGCTTGATACATTAGAGGGTATCAACTCTGATGGAGAAATAGTGGCATTAGCCTGACTTTGCCTTCCTCTTTGCGATAACATACAATGTTGTATTCATTTGCTTGCATGTTCATTAATCAATTACATTTTTACCACATAGAGATCCACCTAATGCCTCACAACCTAATCATATTACTACCATCTTAAGTTTCAATAGTTTGTTGCAATACATATCACTCTGCCTTTTACTTATACTAGTTTTGTATACACTTGTCATTATACTACATTTATCTGAATCTCATGTTATGATAATTTATATGATCATAGGTAATCTTGATAGAAAACATAATATCATTTATATTTGATCAGTGGTAAAGAAATGTTGCTTCAAGCATATCTAAATGGGATGAGCCATATAGTGATAACATTCAGCTGTATCATAATGTAATAGGTATGGGTGCCAACCAAAGGGGAGACTTAGGTTGATGATTTGAGTGGAATGTAATGAGTTTAGTGAAGAACTTTATGTAATTTGGTTTATCACATTATCTTAAATATTTTGTTGTAAAACTATATGCATTGGTGTATGGGTGCATAATATAATGAGAATTACTCTAATAACAAAGTCATAATAGTCTTAAAACAAATTAGTATCAATTTAAAAGAAAACATCTACTAACTATCATTAATAGGGGTTTTGTTAGCTTCCTCTTCCTCACTAGAGGAGAGTTTGAGCCTACCCATGGAAAGCTACACGTCCTTCATCCTACTAAAACCGTCTTCCTTATCAATTCTATCCATATTCTCTTCTTTGAACTAGTAGCAGAACCCACCCATCAATTCATTATTTACCTCCACTTATGTCTTGATGTATGGGGCATCACTCAGCCCTTCATCTACTAGTATAAGATGGACTACTAGATGGGTTCGAGGATGATACTAAGGAACGTATTCAGTTGAAGCATCATGCTTATATGTTGAGTGATGAAAATGAGAGTTGAATTACAGTTGGTGGTGTGGTCAAGTGTTCCAAAATGATGCGCAATTGGACTAATTTGCCCCATACTTCTTAATCATTACACTCTGATAAAATCCATGTGCTGGAATGATATGAGAAATCTAAATAAGTTGGGGCTAACCAAACTACCAAGCAACTTGATATTGCTTGTAAGGCTCCATAATATCCATAAAGTGTAGGCTACCTTAGTATGTTGACTCGAGATATTTTTTACTTAGATATTGGTCGAACATTAAAAGTTCTACCTACTAATGTATGTAAAACAATGTTAATATCAATTATTACAAATAACTATAGTTAATTAATGTTAATAAAAAGTATGCCATCCACTTGGCCCCTTAGAGAATCAAATTGCCTTCTATACTAAATTACGCCACCTCATCATTGGGACATCAAAGGATAGATTATACGTATGAGAATAACTCTACCTAAAGCATGGGAAATGCTAGTAAATCTAGGCCTTTGCACAATTATAACATGTATATAACACAATTAAACTAATTTTTCAATAATATTTAGCACTAAATAATTACCTATAATTTTGTCATGAAACTACTTATTTGCTTGCACCTGACCTTAGATGCTATCACAAGCTGCCTATATAAATTCAATAAAGTCCCTGCACCAAGGGTCTGATCACCTAACTTACTCAAATCAACTACTAATATAAGCACTAATGGAGCATGATTTTTGGACTTATCTATAAAAAGTGTGTATGATAACGGGTATTACATATATAACTAGTCATAAGACTCTTCATCCTCAATATGGTCAGACGTAAGCTTATAAAAAAAATATTATCCATTGGGATTGTACTTCCCTTCACAAAAATTGACTTCACCAATAACTTGAGTTCACCCCACATGTCAACTAGAAGCTACACCACATCACCATCACTAGGAAAATGCTTGCTAATACACTTATACCCATAAAAATTAAGATCCATAATGTAAATCAAGCCATGTAGAATAATATTCATCTCACCAAATGAAAGGTAGAAGTTGTTGGTCTCTAGGTTCCACCTCTCAACCATAGTGGAGATGAGCGAAGCATTCTAATATTGGAGTTATGCCAAACTTAGATCCTTTAGGCTCATGGCCTTCATGTAGTCATAGACATTACCCATGCCAACATCATTGACTAGTAGTCTCCTCAAAATTTTCATCCTTGATTGAACCCTCAACATAAGACGTGGTTCCTACAATAAAAAGAATATTAGAATAATAGATTTTAGGTTAAAAATATATAAATCAATTTATATACTAATAGAAATTATCTCACCATCATTCCATATGGCATATGCCACATGCCCCTTAAAACTTATCAGAAGATTCGTATTGAGTGGACCCCCACCAGTTGGTCCATTCAATCTCCAATTGTAATTTGATGCCGATAAGGAAACATATCCTGCTATATTAGTAGATTTGCTACTTCTAGCGAAATCTCTCTCGGTGGGATCATCATACTCCTTCTCAAATAATACGTAATGTGTGAGGGTTTTGGGTTTAGGGTTTAAGGGAAATGCTTCAGGGTTTGGGGTTAAGAGTTAAGGGTTTAGGCTTTAGGCTTTAGGCTTTAGGGCTTAGGGCTTAAGGCTTAGGGTTTGGAGTTTATGACTTAAGACTCATAGTTTAGGGTTATGGTAAAAAAGTGTTTTAGGGGTTCAGGGTTTTCAATGGGTGTGTCACCCCATCTTAGAAAAAGTGTGAAGATTGAAATACCTAGTGGAGGTGGAGGATGATGGGTGAATTATCCACTGGAGGATATTTGTGACAAGTGAGTAACTTGAATGGATATTATTTCGACAGGTGAGTTACGTTTTTGGGGGGAGGCCTGACTAGTGAACAACCCATTGGTAGTTATGACCATGGTACATGCCTACTATGTATATTTGAGACTACTTACCTCCCATTGTACTCACCATTACACTAAATAATAATAAATAATATTTGTCTTTCATTTCCCCCCAAACCCTTTATACCTTCACATTGATCCTTCTTCTATAATTTTTTCTCCATCTCAAGATAATATACTTGATTAATTTTTCACATATTAAGAAATAAAATTTTAATGTTATGTTTTAGTGCATGATTTTATATTTTTATCCTTACTCTAGAAATATATAAAATTAATTTTAATGAATTTCCACCTATAGACCTCATGGAATATAGTAAGCATCTTGAAATATGTAGTCAATCAATTGAGGTTTTGTAAGGAAATAAAAATTATAAATATAGAAACAAGCCAATATTATGGGATAAATTGAAATAGTAACCTTACAAATTAATATAATATGGAGAGAATTAAAAATTATACAATCAGTATCTCCTATACAACATTAAAATATACAATTTATATCCGAAATTTATTTTTTCTAGTCTTTTCTCCTTTTTTTCATTTTTTTTCTTTCTCTACTTTCTTATTATTTTCATTATCTTCCCTTGTGATTCTTCTACCTTGGTGGCTTCGTGGAGCCTTGAGGCATTTATTTTACCTCTCTACCATTTTTTGTCCTAAGAGGTTGTGTCATCTATCAAATGGAAAGGTAAGACCTCTTTTTTCCATAACAATGGTCTATTCAAGATCTTCTTTATTTAAAAATAAAATTTATATTATTTGTTATATTTTATACATCATTTATCAAATTAGAAATTCTAGTTTAATTTTGTAAACATTTCATTATTGCTTATTAATTCTTTCTCACTAGTTCATTTTTATGAGATTTTCTAAGCAAGTTTCTTCCAGATCAATTTAATTCTTTCATTTTCTAAATTCTAGCCTTTTATTGTTTCTCCTAGGTTATTTAAAATTGATAAATTGAGTAGTTGGAAAAAATATATTATTTATTTTACTTATGTACCTTATACACATATTAAGCTCTTAAATGACCCTTTTATCTATCCAAAATGTATGAAGTTATGGGGATCACTATACTTAATTGTTATTGAGATCAAAATAGTTTTGAAATGTTTTATACTTTTTTTGGATTTATTCAAATAATTTTGAATATAAAAGTTCATAAAATATGAATTATCTTTGTCTAATATTTATCTAATCTTGTAAGGATCGATCCCAACATTTCATTATTAATTAGCATAGACAAGAACCACTCTTTTTTAGCCCTTAACCATTTCATTTCTGACCTCCATGAAGTAAAAGCAAAGTTACCATTTTATCCTTTTAATGTCATCCACTCATTTTTCTTTCTTTCTCTACCTTTCTTTTTGAGTGTTTTGGATCAATCTAAGTCACACCTTTATCCCCCATGTGACACCACAACATTTCCTTCATTATATATTTTACAAAAAATACCTCTGAAATACTAATGATTATGAATTTACCCTAAATTACTAACCTACCTTTCTACCCTTTTGAACTTAGAAAATTTTATTTCCTCTCTTTTTTTCCCCTCTTCTCATACTAAAAACTCCCTTATTATTCTTCCTCAGTTGGAACAAAATTATTTCTCCTTCTTCCTCCCTTTATTTTGGAACCATCTTCCTCCATTTATACTATGGTTGAAGCTTAGTTTTATTCTCATTTTACAATAAGACTCCACCAATCTAACCTTAGTCATTTTCTTTTCTTCTCTTCTATTTTTGCTCCATCTTCTTCATCCTTTTTAAACACTCAATTTTATTTTTCCTCCAAGGCTAAAGTTTAGTTTTCTTCCAAACTCAAGATAAGAATTCATTATCCTTTCTTTTAATTTTATATACTTTGATTTATCTTTTATGTTTTGAATATATCTTATTTTTCCTCAATTTTTCTAGGGTTTAAGGAATATTATTGGAAAATTTGGTTTGATCTTTAATTCTTTCTTTCTTGCTAATAAACATATTAAGATTTTATGTATCATATTTATACTACATATAATGATTAAACATGTTTGTTGATAGGTTTGTATAAGTTTGAACAATGGTAAAATTTAACCGTTTGTGGGGGTTGTGGATCTTCATTTTTTTTAATTCATGATACCATGTTCTAGATCTTGAGTTTTAGATGATCTTTGATGATGAAATTGATTAGATCCAAACATGTTTGGTTTTCCTTTTAGTTAAAAGAAAGTTTGGAGGTTTTATGCAAGATTTAATACTTTGATGATTTTTATGTTGTATTGATGATTTTATCATATTATGTTCATGCTTTTAATTTTTAATATCAACTTTGGAATAGATCATATTTATTAATAATCAAGTTTCAAAGGTTTTAATTTTGATTAAACCTTTCAAGGCTTTAGATGTTTTTGAAGTGTTATTGGTGTTCTTGTTTTATTCAAAGTGTTATTTGCTAATTATTCCCTAAAATCACTAAGTGATTATTAATTCAAGCTTAATCATGTTTTGTTTCAATTACTTAAAAAATACTAAAATACCCCTAAAAAGATTTTAGCACGATATAGGGTTAATGGTTGACAATGACTTTTGACTACACACTCATGATACTTATTTTAATACCCTAAATTTTATCTAATCCTAAATATAAGTATTAATATTTTAACCTAAACCTAATCTTGAATAATTAATTTTTTAATATTACCATAATTCATTAATCCTAAATTTAAACTTAATTCTAATCCTAATCCTAACCCTAAACTCCTATTCATTTTCGCCCTTTTCTTTTTCTTGTTATTTCTTGCTCTACCTTTCCTCTAGTCCTCTTTGGACCCTAACTCCCTCTCTTTATGGATTTTCCATTTCAGTTGGTCCTATCCCTATAACCTAGCATAAATTCATAAGGCCTAGCTTCATCATATCCTTGTCCCCTTCCCTTTTCCCCAAGCCCATGTTTTCGGGAATTCATGCCTAAACCTCCTATGATCTCTATCTTTCTTTATTCTTGATTCATTCATTTTCAACCCCAAACTACCTCTTCTATTTTTGTTGTCCAAAATACCCTCCCTCAATAAATCTTGATCAATATCCAGACATCATTCCTATCAACAAACGACATCTTTACCATTTAACTATCACCAAACTCTCCAAATATCCAACCAAATTCAACCCAAATTATTTATTTCATTTTCTTCCCTTAGTGAAGCTATGTTACCTTTTTTATTAGTTGCCTTACCACATGGGTTGAACTAAGAAAGAGTTTTAACTCACTAAGTTGGTCACTCGTTGAGTGGGTCAACTCACTAAGTAGGTCCCTTCCACTATTTGATCCACCTTATCGAGTGGTTATTTCTTTCCCATGATCTTAGCTAGCTATTGCCTTGCCACGCATACTAACTCTTTTTTTCCCTCCACAATATCATCCTCAATATCTTTCTTTCATCTCACCTTACCTCTTTTTGCTTGATATTCTTATACTCTAAACATGTATTTTTCTCTTAGCCTTAGGTTTTTCCCCAATAACCTTGTAGGTAGAGGCTTAGGCCTTTTTTCTTGCTTAAGGCCCGGTGTCATGTTTAGTAAGGATAAATGATGTAGTAAGGGTTTTTGAATAATATACATTTTTTGTTTGAAATTGCGTGGTTGGTATTATTATGATGATAATGTCATGTTGATAATGATTTTCTATTATAATTTGGTATTGAATCTATGGAAAATGATTAATATGTTATTATTTCAATAAGTCACATTTTGAAACCCTAAGTGTGTAGTGTAACCTATGGTATTTTATTGTGGTTTGAATAACTATGGAAAGTGGTAAATAAATATGGGAAAGTTGTGTCATAATATATATATATATATATATATATATATATATATATATATATATATATATATATATATATATATATTGTAAGTTTGGATTCAATATTATTATACTTATAAGGTTTTTGTGTGAATATGGATGTATTGACTATCTAAAAGGTATTTTGGGTTAATATGAGTAAAAAAATGAATTTTTTGGTACTATAATATGTTAATAGGTGCAGAGTTGACTAAATATATTATGTAGGATATTTGGTGTAATTATAAGTGGCCTATGTCTAATATAATGAGAAAATGACTTGGACTAGGTATATTAATCCTAGAGCCAGGATCATTATTGTATGTAAAACATCATAGTTATACCTTTATTTTTATATACGATGTTAATAATGATATTTTAGGAATGTGCACTATATTTGGTGGTTATTTGAATCTTATAGCGAAAGTTATGCCTAAATTATTAAATTAAGGTTTCGTATGGAATTAAATATAGTAACACTAAAGGTAGGATATTATTGCATGTATAAGTTATTGGAGTTGGACCATGATTTTTAGATATCTTGTTAATAATCATATTTTAGGAATTTACATTAAATGAGGTTAAATGAGTATTATGGAGGAAGTTATGTTTATCTTGTGAAATTAGGCTTTCTTTAAGGAAATGCATCATTTTTCTTGAGGAATGCCCCCATTATCATTTGGTTTTATTTAACATATTTTCAATAATTATGTTAAGTTAGATTATGTTCTTTATATATGTATATGTTTATTTGCATGATCTTTAGATAAAAAAAAATAATGAAAAAAATGTTAATAACTTAAAGTAAAAGATCACATAGGTCAGAGTTCAAATGTTTAGTCTATTCCACCACCTTAATAATAATGGCTTGGTGAATGTGTTTCCTAGGATATACCTCAAACTATTTCACCAATTTAAAAATAGTGGTCAAGATTATGTTGCCTTGTGGAGGTGTTAAGTCTATTCTACTAAATTAATAATATTTGCTAAACATATTTTACCCTAAAAGGTGTTTCATTCCATTCCTCCTTATTAAGAACAGTGGTGTTTTGTACTCGACATAAACAAGAAATGGATAGTGATTATAACTAATAGTGGAATTCTAATTAAATTATCTTGTTGCATCATATCATATTTAATTTTTATGCATGCTTATTCTTCTATGTGACTTTATATATTCTATTTATCCTAATGTTATTGTATTGTTCCCTTACTCAATACATAATATATTGATCATCCTTCTCATGGGTGCTAATCATTCCAAAGAGCATATAGACTAGGTGATTTTGTGTAGGTCAATAAGGACCCAATAGATGACTTTGTTGGTTATGATGCTTTTTCTAGGGAGGAGTGACCATGTTAACCTAAGATTTTTGGATGTGGAGTTATGTTATCTAGTTTATTCCTTTAGTTCAAATACCTTTTGGAACTCTAAGTTTCAATGTATCCCTTTTGATGTATTTTGCTTATTGTACATAGAGTTAACCTCCAAACTCTTATCTAAGTTTATGAATCTCTCTTATTCTCTATTTCTCATGTTTTAAGTTTTAATTAATTTTTCTTATATTCAATGTAAGGATGATATGGTAAGCTAGACTTATGTCGAGTACGTTGTAACACCTAACTATATTGTTATTACGTTTTTGCTAAAAAAAACTCAATAGTAAATTTTTGGATATTATAAGTTGGTATTAGAGCTTAGGGTTTTATTATTGTATTTTGTCATATATATTTTTTTTCAAATGATCTCTTATCTAATTTCATCTATCTATTACACATATTTTTTTTCATAAAAAAGCTTGATTCTTCTAAAACTCTGATTATCTTGTGACGAATAAAGAATGGGTAGCCTAAGTGGCCTTCAAATGCACTTAAGAGTAATATTTTCTAGTCAAGTAGGAATATTTTATACTAAAAAGTTTTTTCCTTGTAGATAATGTACCATAGCCCTAAATGGTCATGTCAGCCATATAGAGGAGACATTTGAGGCATTCGTTGAGTTTGTCAAATATCCACCACCACCTCTTTAGCCTTAGACACCACTACCTTTTTTGTATTACATAAATAAGGGTATCAAAGATGACTACTTTTAGAAGGTCAATGGTCATTACCTGCCAATCTATGCTAGTGAGGAGGTGTAATATTCTATCCTAAAATCATTCAAATTGTATCTAAAATTATGTTGGTATAAAATAGATGAATTTTTGTTTTGGAAAGGGCTTAAAATTTAATAAAGTTATTAATTTTAGGCACACTGATAAACTGATTTGCATAGCAAATTTATCGATACACTCAAGAACTGGCTATTTTATTTTCTAATAAACCATCTGACTAGTTTTCTTAAACCGATTAACTAGTTGCCCTGTGATTTTAGGTACTTTTATAATTTTATTTGAATATCTATCTAAAGTTTAAGAAAAATTTTAATTATAATCTATTTGTGCTAATAAGAATATTTTGGTGCTTTGGAATTATTTTTACATTATTTATATTACTCTAAGGTTTTATTTAGCTAAATTTCCTCCAAAGGACTTTTTGAGGCATATGTCACCTTCTTTTTTCTCCTTTCCTTTCCACCCTCTTCTGGTAGCCATTGCTACTTGTTTGACTTTCTACACCACTCCCTTACCTACCAAACCTCTGTTATGTCTCTTCCTAGTCACACATTACCTCTCTTAGCTTAACTTGTGATCTTCTTGCACTTTAGGTTACCACACCCAACCAAAGTCAGACTTACCTCTCACCTACTTGGGCACATTGACCAGAACTTCCCTCCCATACGCCCCATTTATGATTCAATTCACTCCTTATCATTTAAATTTGCTAATTCTCTCCCTTTTCTTTTGTGAAAATTTCTGAAGTGTTGGATAATCTCCACTTTTACTCTCTTTTCTTCTTCATTGGGAAAATAGAGGATTGCCTTTTATTCATTATCCTTGTTTCAAAATCGTTGTCTTTTCTTTATTCTCCTAATCGTAGCTTTAGTTCTCTTTTAATTCTCCTAAGAAAGGAAGGGTTAGTGTTTTGAAAAAGTTCAAAGACCCTAGGTTTTTGATTTTAGGTTTCAATTCTGAGAAAAGGTTGTGTTTTGTCATTTTTCTTCTTGTCCTTTTGATTTCTTTTTTATTAACTTTTGAAAAATATTGTTAATGGTTTCGATTCTTGATTCTATTAGGAATTGAGGTCTTAGTAGAGAACCATCAAGTTAGGAGTATTTTGTACTAGAAGGATTACTTGAAGGTAAGGCATTCTTATCTTTAATATGAATAAGGTCTTTTGTTGCTTATTGTGGTTCTATGTTCTTGGTGTGTTTCTATGTTGAGCATGATTTAATTATATTCTAGGATTCGAGTATGTGGTAGAGTTTATTCTTAAATTTTAAGGATGTTTTGGGTTCCCTAATATTATGCATGATTGTGGCATCTTTGATCATGATTTCATTTAATACCAATATTACCATGTATCCTTGTGATTCTATATATGAATCATGTCTCTTTATATTTGTTATGACATAGAAGCATGTTAGGATTAATATAAAAAATTGAGTGAAATGTTGGTATGTGGATCATAGGTTTGGGTGTTTTTTTACCCATACCAAATGTTTGGTTGGTTGGACCGATCCATTTATTGTGTGACTAGTCACTTAGCTTAGGTAGTTTGATCGACTACTTGTAACATCATTTGATTGGTTTGCTAAACCCATTTACTAGTTACCTTATGACTAGAGTAGTCTAGTGTCTGCTTAAACCCATCGACCAACTTGGTCAAACCCATCCACTACTTTCCCATAAATAGTCACTTAGTGGGATCAACCAGTTGACTGGTCAACTAGTAGTGGACTGATCCTAGGGACCGATTGACTGGACCACCTGTATTTCACCATGTTTGTTTGTTAACTATTATTCTTTATTTGGACCTTCCATATTAATGTTCCCATGTAATTACCCCAAAATTAATATGGATCAAAATGATGATATATGGGCCTTGAATTGGTTAGGTTTAGTGTCATCTCTAAACACCTAATTGGTAGCTTAGATGCCTTGTAGTGTGTTTGATGTTATCACTTACAAACACCTAATTTAGATAATAATAATAATAATGGAATTGATTTGTGATTAGTGATATCTCTTGGTAATTAATAAATACTGGATTACGATTTCATTCAAGCCTTTTTGTCTGACTCTCGAGGTAGCTAAATGGGAGTTAGTGGGTGGGTCACCCTGTGTTTTATATATTCACTTAGCACGTATTTCCTTTTCTATTGGGTTGCCTTCTGTAGAGGATATGCATATAAATTTGAGGTACAAGATCATACTTTGGCAAGATAGTAAGGCATCAGTGTTCAGTTTGTGTAGGTAAGGTATCCTAATACAAGCCCCATGACACTTTGTATTATCCATTTCTTAGGCAAGTGTGGTATCCCAACTTTTAGCCCTCGCATCGGAGGCATTCAAGGTGTGATGGGTGAGGTATCCTAGTACAAGCCCCTTTGATATACTTGGACCACTTGAGGTGGGCGTGGTTCCTCATGGTGTTTTAGCCTTTGCGGTAAGTGCACTTCTTGTGTGGTGGGTGTGGTATCCCTAGAGAAAAGCCTCTTCGATGTATCCTAACACTGGGAGATGGTTATGGTATCCAATTATGTGTCTATACTTCCATGACTTTTGTTCATGGTAAAGAGCTGGGTGTGGTTGAACGAGGTATCATAATAGCTAGAAATTATGTGATCACTAAAGGAAGATTTATAATATGGTTTACATTATGTGGTTATGATGTATTTATTATATTAGTATTCTTCCATGATCTCTATGCTAGCATCCCTTATTATATTTCTATAGTGAGTCTGAGTGTTATTTTATGTTAGTGTGTTTATCACCATACTATGGTGTAACTTCAATGTGTCTCACGAGCCCTTACCTTATCTTTTAGGTAGTCTATTTTACCAGTACTTTACTGTATTGATACTACATTTGTGTGGATATTGTGATGGTCAGCTTTTGTTTTGATAAGTAGAGGATGATTTATAAGGGTATGACTCTCAACTAGAGTATGTTGAAGATGATATCATGGGCTGGTAGTTGGCTATTGCTTTGGGATTTGAGAGTTACTTTCCCGTGTAGTTAAGGGTTAGGATATCCAATTAAATGTACTTTTGCCTACTGAGTTGGGATATTGTTAGTTCTTTCTGGTTATTTAAACCTTTGCCTACTAGAGTTGCTATACTCTCTCTTTTATGTATAATACCATCCTCACCACTATTATTGTAAAATTTTAGTATTGTTAGTTGAGCATGCATTCGATTACTATTGTTCCATTTTGCCTTGCTTTTGACATGGGCTAGGTAATGCTTGTGCCTCTTTCATAGTTGATTTGGTAGTAACATTCCTGAATTTTACTTTTACTAACTCTTCCATATTGTCTTTAAAATGAACTTTTTGGTTCAAAATTTATGGTTGTTGTAAGAGGACCCATGATCTTAGAGCGATGGATTTGGGATTTATATTGAACTTTCGAAGTAATTAATTATCCGCTAGCTTAAAAGGCAGCACAATAGCCTTTTTCCTTTGAAGATCAATAAAAATTTTGTGGGTAGGTCATTGTACACTAGGAGGATCGCTGATGTCCTGGGAGGATTTCAATTCACCATTCCAAGCAAAGTTTTATGCTGAGAGCATAAAACGAGATAAGACTAAGGAACTCATCCACATCTCTAGGGAGAGCATGTGAGCTCAATAGTATAACTCTCAATTTGTTGCGTTGTTGATGTTTGCTTTAGGTATAGCAATTAACAAATCAATAGTGGTCTACTAGTTTGAGTAGAGGCTCTATTTCAACATCCATAGGATGTTGGGTGACATGGATTTCCATTACTTGTCCTCATTGTATAAGCATGATGGTGTTACCACTATGATGGATCAAGAGTAGGATTCTATTTTAGGAAAGAGGAAGCCTAAGACATAGGTTTTTGGAGTTTAGATTTAGTTTTAGGGAGGTAGACCTTTGAGTTCTTAGCATAAGGGCTTGATAGGTGGCTAAATCATGTGTTAAGGACCACCAAGATGCTTTGTTTTTTACTTTTGTGGCTCAGATCATCCATGATAAGAATTTTGAGGCAATATGTTTTGTGTTAATGCCAACATAATTAGATCTAGTGCTAATGAGGTCACCGATCTTTTGAGTGCTAATGCCAACATAATGAGATCTAGTAGTAGTGGCTTCTTATACCTCAATTTGGGGCCCATTAGCAGCAAACCTACTAACCACAACTAAGTAGTAATAGTAGTAGAGGGCACATGCCCTAGTTAGTGTACAACCTAGGGAGGTTGAGGGGATACCATATGGGATTTGCCTATTTCCTTAGGGTGAAGGACAATTGAATCAAGGTTCTAGATGGTATCATTGAGGATAGTAGAGAGGATAGTTAGGTGGGTACCTGAATGTCATCAGTGAAGTAGAGGTTGATCAATAGCTCAATGTGGTCGCTGGTATGTTGGCCATCTTTTCATTGCTATTGCATGTATTATTTGATTCAAGTTCATTATTATCACTTGTATCTACCACTTTTGTGTCTAGAGTTGCTTTATCTCTATATGTTAGTGTGTATATATTTTCTATGTTACCTTCTAGGGATAAACTAGGTTACAGTAAGCTCTAATCTAATATGGCCTTATAGATAGGTAGGGTAAACTTCCGTGTGGACTTGGTTGAGATGGATATACGAGACCTTGATGTGATCCATGGGATTGATACATTAGGGAGATATCGAGTGGTGATAGATTGTGTATAAGAGGGAATAGTATTCCAAGGACCTTAAGGTGCTAAGGTGTCTTATAGGAGATGCAAGTATAAGCCTATGATGAAGGTTTTCTCTTCCTATAAGTTATATTCATAGGCATAGAAAGGTTACCTTATATCTGTATATGATGTCTAGAAGTTGAATAAGGATTTGTTAGCATTAGAGGACATTCTAGTTGCTTGAGACTTACCTGATGTGCTTTCAAAGGATATACCAGGTATGCCATGAGTCTATAGGTTATAATTCACCATAGAGCTATTATTGATCATGGAGCTAATTTTAAAGGTAACTTATTAGATGAAACTAGTAGAGTTACATGAGTTAAAGTTAATATTTGAGGATCTATTATCTTACTAGTACATCCTCCTGAGTGTGTCTCCATGAGAAGTATTATTTCCTTTTATGATGAATAAGGATGGGAACCTTCATTTGTATATCAATTATTGGGGTCTGAAATAGTTGATGGTGAAGAACTGATATCTACTTCTAAGTTCGATGATTTATTCAACTAGCTTTAGGGTGCTGCAATATTCTCAAAGATTGACTTGAGGTTGGGTTATCATCAGTTATGCATCACTGAGGCAAACAGTAATAAGATGACCTTTAGGATATGGTATGGGAACTATGAGTTCTTAGTGATGCCTTTTGTGCTCACTAATGCAACTACTGTATTTATGAATTTGATGACAAGGATCTTTTGACTACTCCTCAATATGCTTATGGTGGTATTCATAGATGATATTTTGGTGTACTCTTGGAGTAGTGTTGAGTATGCCCAACATACTCACACTATTTTATCATTCTATACAGAGTACAAGTTGTGTGCCAAAATCTCCAAGTGTGAGTTTTGACATTAGTAGGGTACCTTTTTGGGACATGTGGTATTAGCAAGAGGATTTATTATTGATCTGACAAAAACTATACAATTACAAAGTGAAGGCACCCTCTAGTGTTCTTAAGGTTTCATAGTTTCCCTGGTTTGGCTAGGTACTATAGGCATTTTATTAGGAATTCTTGATAGTAGCTTGTCCCTTGACGAACTTTCTAAAGAAGAATACCAAATTTCAATTAGATGTTGCATGCGTGGCTCTATTTCAGGAGTTGAAGCAAGGTTTAACACAACACCATTTTTAAGTCTAGCATTGGGATTAGGTGGAGTGTACAGTGATGCCTCAAAGAATGGAATGGGTTGTGTGCAAATGTAGAATGGTAAGGTTGTGGCTTATGTTTCTTGTTAGTTGAATTAATATGAGTAGAACTGCACAACACATGATTTGGAGTGTGTCAAAGTCCTATTTGAGCTAAAGATTTGGAGGCATTATTGAACAAGACACACTATAAATTATTCTCTAACCATGAGAACCTTAAGTATATATTCACTTAGAAGAAGTTGATTGTGAGAAAAAGGAGATGGATAGGGTTGATGAAGGACTATGATCTTGAGTTAACCTATCATGAGGGTAAAATAAATGTTGTTGCATATGCCTTAGGAAGGAAGGCCTCCCAATCCTTGAGTTCTCATGTGGCAACTAATTGGTTACTTGAGGATCTTGGTAAGATGGGGATAAATTTGATTCATCAAGGTGATTTGGAGGTGTAATATCTCATTTTTAGGAACCCTAATTATAAATCAATAATTAATTATAATAATTATTATTAGGGTATTTTGTATTAAATGCATTATTAATATGTTTTTTATTATAACATTTTTGATATGCTTTTAATTAGGTTAAAATTTAATAGAATTTGGGTTATTAAATTTACTTCTAGTTTAGACCCTAACCAATAACTGTCTTACCAAGTAACCCTTATTCAAGTAACTAGATGTTTTTACCCTAATTTACTTTTCTTAAATAACACCCTAACCTACTAGATTTTTGTCTTATCTTACTCCATTTGTCTCGGTGTAAACCCTTCTCCACGCCATTCCCCATGCACGTTTACCTCTACCCCATGCTCCCATGCATGTTTTCCTCATCTTGGTTTTACCATATGTAACACTCCGTTACCCTTTTGATCCCTCTTCATCCCTCTTTTTTGTGTTTTATTACACCAGAAAACCCAAAGGTTAAGCCTGTTCTTCTCCTTCTTCCATCCGAGATCTCTTAAGCAAGAAAACCCCTTCTTTCTCCATCTCAGCACCTTTTCACCTTCATCTTCTCCATTTTTATTCAGAAACATCCACCACATACATTCCTCCCCTCCTATAACTACACAAAGCCACCAAAGCAACAACCCCACCTTAGCCAAAGCTGCTGAATACACCCCTCGTTGCATCCCAAACCACCAAACTCCCCCATTATTTTATGCCATTACTACCTAAACACCCCCATGCTGCACCCAAAACAACCTAACCCTCCTCCTTGTCTTTGACCAAAAACACAAAAGGCCCTCGTAGCAATGACCACAAGTGTTATTGCTCACCCCTTCTTCAACACCTTCCACCATTCCCTCCTTCTTTGTTTCATGAGTTTGTGGTTATGATCCTCACTACCTTGTTAGCTTTCATTACCCATTTAGTTGCTAACCTTTTCCCTAAGTGAATTATAATTAATTTTAAATTTTTTGTTGTTGTATTATATGTGAATTTAATTATTTTTTGGTGTTTTTTGTATAGATGATCCTTAAGGTACCTTGGAGAAGATGGTCTCTTGTGCATTTTGTGTAGGTTGGATGAAGGTAAATCTAATCACTTATAAGGCATTAGAAACTATGTGTAACCATGTTATGATTATTTATATTTAGAATCATGCAAGGGTTTTATATTATGTAACTATGATAAAATACATGATAAAATAATATGTTAAATAGGTGGCGTATATGATTTGTGTCAAGTTAAGTTATATGCATGAGTAATATATTAAATGATTAATGTATGAATGTATAGGGTTTTTTTGGGGTTTGTAAACCAAAAAAATTAAGATGTAAAATCTATGAGTGATATCTCATGATTATCATTGCATAAATAATATAAAAATATGCACACATGTTTAGGGTTAAACATGATAATTTCTATATACGTGATCTAGTATTAGAAATGTTCCCTACATACACATTGATTTGAAATTCCCTATTTAAAGGTGTATCATGATATAAAGTGTGTGTGTGTTGCATGGAAAATATGACATGTTAGAAACACATTATTAGGGCTTGTACACATAACTTACTAAGTGCATGATAATTAGAAAATATCAATCGCTAAATCATAGAGACTACCTACTGATGTGTGTAGGAATGTAGAATTATTAAATTGGAAAAAAAATGCTCGATTATTTTGTAATTAGGAAGAGGATGATTCGAAAGTGGTGAATTGAAGAAGAAGAAGAAAAAAAGATATTCGAACAAGGTGGATTAATGATGATGATGATGATTCGGTGATGGTGATGAATTAATGATGAAGGTGATTCAAATTTGATGAGATGATGATCATGATCATTCGATAATTAGAATTTGAAGATGGATAGTTTTGTGGGTTAGGGTTTGGTTCGAAACTAAGGTTAGGGTTTCAAAATAGGCCTTTGACTTTGGGATGTGTTTGGACGATGGATATGGATTGAAAGGGCATGGTTTATGGAATTTAGAAATGATATTACTTAATCTCTAATTCACACACATGAAGAGATTAAAGGTTTCAAGATTAATCGTTCACACAGATTCGATTAAACTTGGGATTAACTCATATAGAATTCAATATTTGCAATTTGCATTCAACTTCAATTCAATCAATTTCATAATCTTCAATCATGGTTCTATAGCTTTATATTGCCAAGATACCGATTACAAGATACTAGCTAAATTGTATAATTCCTCAAAAGATACCTAGCTAAAAGATACTAGAATATATAATATGCTAAAAGATACTAGAATATAGATTATTCTTTAAAATTTTATATTTATGCTATTTTATTCTATAACTAATCCCTAAATTTACTAACTAATTAATTGATTAATTGAATCAACTAATATGCACGTCTAAGCTACATATTATATCCCCCATGCATGTAAACATGCACTCCATGCATGCCATGCACATGCACGTATATGTCTAGTAGCTTGTGTGGTACATTTTATCTATAACTAGTAATGTAACCATCCATTTGTCTTCAATTTTGTGAGATATCCTTTTGAAATGAATAATAATTGGTTCCATAGTTATGAATGCCAATTCTTAAGTGTTTTCTCTTGTTTCACCTACATGCAAAAATAATTTAATGATTATCTTTTAGTTTTTTCATGATAAATTATCATAATACAAAATGTTTGGTAAGAAATTTGGATAATAATGGTGAAATTAGGGTTTTTAGGGTATATTGGTCATTGTTGACCTAATGTACATAGTGCAAATAACTGGATATAGAATGACATTATACTTTTGATAGGTTAACCTTAATTTTGACGTTAACAAAGCCCAATGACCTTAGGGACTCCTCTCATAATTTGAAATAAAGAGAAATGGTTAAGTATGGAAATGGGAACTATTTTACAATGTGTGATATCCATGACCACCTCATAAAATATTAATACTTAAAGTGGAATACCTCGAGTTAAGAATGATTTCTTTATGGGATTAGCTCCCCTAGATACGAGGTTTAGCCCTCATTTTGATTTGGTTCCCTAGTGTGTTGTTGACCCTAGTAAGTCTCTAATATACTCTATAGGTGCCTATGGAACCTATAGAGGGTGATATAGTTAAGGATTAAGTGTCAAGGTTGGAGGATATTGAGTTGCCTATGTCCCATAGTATGACCAAACATATTGCAACATCCTTGGGTTCTAGAGTAAGGGTATTATGTTTTCTTTGGGTACTAATATGACCAAGTGTACCTTATGTACCTAGGTTGATTGTCTCCCCTTGAGTAAGATAAATAAGAAGTAAAAATATGTGTTAATGGCCCTTTTATGGATTAGATTGCTAGTTCTTTATCTACCTTAGTGTACTACATTGGTAATTGGAATTAAGTTGATGAGTTGGTTGTCGTTATGTTTTTGATATGTCTATTATGAACTTTGAGATGGTGTGAATTGGTTAAATACTATAGATTGCTGAGTATGAGACTCTATGGCATAAATATTAACCCAGGATTTTTATATAATATTATGGCATGTGTTTTATGTTTTTGAGCATGTTTTGGTTGTTGTGTGATTATGTGAAATGTAAGTATGATGTCGCTTGTAAGGTATTGTGTTTTAATTAATATGAGAAAGTCATATTGATACTATTTTTGCTGGTGACTATGTGAAGGACATGGAATGGTTCTAGGTGTATAATAGTGGCAAGGATAAATGGAACCCTTGAGAAGAGGTTTCATTATCATAATAGGAATTTGGGTTTAAGAGTTAGGGTGAACGGGTGTTGTAGCCTTAGGTATTAGTTTTTGTTGTAATTGATTTTCCTTTGGACTTTTATGTCTCTTGTGGTATTTTTATATATGATGTTGTACAGAAAATATGTATCCATACCTTTATTTATGTTATTAACTCTTTATTACCATTATGTATTATCTAACTTGTTTTGAGCCTTAGATCTTCGCTTATGAAAGGTGAGGGAACTAAAATTATTCTATGTGTGATAGTAACAACCATTATTTTGTAATTAACGGTTCCCAAAAATAAAAATTTAAGTGGTAAAATGGGGGTGTTACTTGAGTTCTAGAAGATTACTTTGATAAATATACCATGTTTGATGACAACAAAGCTGGGTATCCTGGGATGTGAAGCTCAGTAGGATTTAAAAGAAGATATAGAATGGTCATTTGGAGGGCTTCCAAAATCATGAAACTAGTAGTATTGGCTATAGAGGTCGTTAGTGTGTAACTCATAGTGAAATGCCTTGAAATTTTCTAATTTTAAATATTGTATTTAAATAAGGTTTTATTAAAAAATTAATTTAATAAATTATTTTTACAAAAATAAAAGAAAATTTATTAGGGCAAATTGATAAGGAATTTTATAAATATGTTAATTAGAGGAAATTTGAGTATTTTAACTAATTAAATATTTTAAATTGGGAATTTATTTAAATAAATTATTTTATTTAAATTAAGAAAGAGAAAATAGTTTCAAATTAATGTTAATTTTATAAATAATTTAATTGAATAAAATTAGAGTGATTTATTAATTTAAAATGGAATTTTTGGAAAATCTTTTAAAAATCCTAATTTAGCCTAAAAAGGGATTTAAATATTATTTTATTTAAATATTATTATTTTAAAATATCCCAAATATTTTAATTTATTTATTTAACCCAACCTTCCTATTTTCTCTTCTCCTTTTTCCTTTTTCCTTTTCTTTCTTCCTTTTTCTTTCTTTTTCTTTCTTTTTCTTTCTTTTTCTTTCTTTTCCTTCTTCTTCTTTTCTTTTTTCTTTTCCTTCCCCGAATTGGGTCTATCGCACCGACCCAAATCCCCTTCCCTTTCCTTCAGCGCGAGCTGTTCTCCACGTCCTAGAATTCCTCATTTAACTCTGCACCGCGTTCCCCTCTCTTATCCATAGAAACATTGTGTTTTGTCCCACGCCTTTAAATACCGTCGCCCAGTCCGGTCTCCTCTTCCTTTTCTTTCTTTCTTTTCTACGCCAAACCGCCCGGTCCAACCTTTTCCCCCATCTTCTTCTTCCTCTTCTTCCCCGACGCCATAACTACAACCTCCCACCTCCCCCCGAAAATGGCGTCGCCGACCACACATTTCATGACCAACCTTTCTCCCGCCCATTCTCTTCCCCTCGGCGCACACTTCAATTTGAATTGCCCCACTAACCTTTTCTTCTCCACGTTTGCCCCCATTTCCCTCACGAAGGTCGGGAAAATTTTGAAATTTGTGCCACCCGATCAACACCATAACCATCCCATTTCTCACCGACTTTGACCTCCTAGTAACCTCCAGAACTCGAGCCTACCCTCCACCACTATAAATACCCCTCGTTTGGCCTGCAATCGAGCTTTCTTTTCCCCGAAACCCTAAGTATAAGTCTGTACGCCACCACCACTTTAGACGCACCATCCTCCACCGTTAGCCAACCCTGCCGCCTCTTCTTCCTCCCAAACTCTTCCCTGCAACGCCCTCTAATTAATTAAACCATTCGTGTCCTTCAATTCTTTTTGCACGGGTCTCCATAACCGCACAAAGTTTGCTGCTCATCTCGCCAGAATTTTTACCCTGAAACCTTAAACCACCGTCCACCACCACATCCGCCACTTCTGCCACCCTCTAAACCACCCAATATCTCCTGCTAATTCTCCTCCACCGACCCATAAACTTATTTTCTTTTTCTCCTTCCCCCTTCCCTGTTTTCCTTCATTTTCGCCCCTCTTAGATCACTTTTCCGGCCACCTCTGGGACCACCGCCGGTGCCACCCATCCCCTCCAACTCAAGGTGAAACCCTAGACCTTTTCAACACTTCCATTCGATTCATTGAAAATTATTCTACTTATATCCTAATTTTTAATGTTAATTTGATTTTAATTATTATTATTATTGTTATCAACTATAACCTAATTGCTAAATTTTGTTGACAGGTTTAGGAGTATTCTTGAGTTAGATAAATTATTATTCTCAAATTTTAGTTATTTAATGGAATTATTACATGTTTACAATTATTATTATTATTATTATTATTATTATTATTATTATTAGTAGTATAATTATTTAATTAATATTGTAATTATTTCAGGGGGGTTCGAAACCTAAAATATTAATTAGGTCTCGCACCCTTGCATTTTATTACTATTATTAGCATTATTTTCTATTATTAATATTATTACGGTTATTATTTTTACTAATTTAATATTCTTATAAGTATATATATTATTAACACTATTATTATTATCATTGAATAGTAACTTTATTATTTGGGCAAGCTCAAAAGCCTACTTTGTGATTTAAGATTTATATTATTATTATTATTATTATTATTATTATTATTATTATTATTATTATTATTATTATTATTATTATTATTATACTAATGTTAGTATTATTAATAATATTTTATTTTAGTAATATTATCATCATTATTATTATTATTATTATTATTATCTTTACTAATACTATTTTGGTGAAGGGTCGAAACCCTTATATCACCACTCTTTTCCAATGAAAATAGTAAATTGTTTGTATTTTTAAGTAATATCTTGTATAGTTAATTATTGTGTGATATTGTTTTAATTAAAAACCAAATCTTAGAATAAGTTAGAGAATAATAAAATTTTAGGAGAGAGCCTAATTCTAGTATATTTTTATATAATAGGTGAACCCAGTCAAATTCCTCAAGTGGAATAGGAGCGTGCACCAAGACCGGTGTCGTTTTAGGTAAGGGTGTTACTAAGGCCATTTGTGTGTGTATTTGCATTATGTGCTTCATATGCCATGTATTATATGTTTATCATTATTGATTATTTCATATGTGTTATAAAGTGGAGTTGAAGTATGTTGGTATGAATAAATCGTGGCATGAGAATTATGTGTATAATTACGTTATTATTATTATATGATGTGGCCTTAAGACATGCACGTTAGGGTTTTAAAATAATGATGGGGAGTGTAACAATGTGGTGTTAGGTTTGCATGAAATGTTATGGTGTAGTATTTTGCATGAAATGGTATGGTGTTAGGGTTTTGCATAAAATGGTATGGTGTTGGTGTTTACATGAAATTGTACATGTTAGGGTTTGCGTGGAAGTGTGGTTTACGTGGGGTTAGGGTTGCATGGAGTAAGGTTGCATGGGAATTAGGTTTTGCATGGAAGTGTGGTCTATGTGAAGCTAGGGTTTACATGTGGATTAGGGTTTGCATGGAAGCATGTCTACGTGCAGCAAGGATTTGCATGTGGATTAGGGTTTGCATGGAAGCATGTCTACATGAAGCTAGGGTTTGCATGGGAGCTAGGATTTTGCATGGAAGTGTGGTTTACGTGGAGTTAGGGTTTACATGGAAGTGTGGTTTACGTGGAGTTCGGGTTTGCATGGGGGCTAGGGTTGCATGGAGTTAGTCATGCATGTCTGGGCAAATGTTTGTGAATGAAAAATGTTTATGAATAAAATATTTAAGACATTAATTACTTAAAGTGGAAGATATTAAGACGGGACCAGCCGATCCACTGGTTAGGAATAGTGGTTAGGGTTGTACCCTATATGTGACCGATCCACCGGTAATAATAGTGGTTAGGACATAAGGTCCTATATGTGACCTACCCACCAGTTATAATAGTGGGGGATCCCGAGCTCAATAAAGACAAACCAGAGTTGTCAATGCTATTAAAAGATACTAATTACTTACAGTGGAACACCATGCGAGCAGGAACCAAGCCGATCCACCGGTTAGGAATAGTGGTTAGGGTTTTACCCTATATGTGACCGATCCACCGGTAATAATAGTGGTTAGGGTATGATGCTCTATATGTGACCGGCCCACCAGTTATAATAGTGGGGTGTTCCTGTACTCGCATGGATTGATAAAAAGGCATAATTTGAAATCGACTTCCGATAAAAGGATAATTAAATAATTAATCTGAATCTTTTGGGCCTCATGTGTGGACTTGTTGATTTTAAGTTATGGATTTCATTTTATGCTTCTATGTATCATATGTGTGAGTTTGTAAATGTATGTTGATCATTATCCTGCATGAATTAATGTGTTATATGCCGGCCTTAGTACCCGGTTACCTTACTAAGTACGTAGCGTACTGATCACCCATTTCATGGGTGCTGCTCATTCCCACGAGCAGAAGGCCCGTCTGATCTGTTGCAGGTAGGAGACACCTACTTTGATGTTATCGATGTCTATGGGAAATCGGGAGGGGCTAAGTGATGTTTGGGCTGGATCAGTTCCTAGAGCGGCGTGGCTGTTTTCCTTTGTTTAAAATTATGACTAATGTTACTTTTATTATTTTTGAATTGACGAAACAATTTTATTAATGTTGTTAGTTATTATCAAAAAAATAATAATAGTTGGTATTTCGAATTATGTAAGACTTGTGCATACTCTAATTATTGTTTTTATAAATTTGGATTTGTATGGTATTATTAATAGTGTTTTCTTAGCCTTAGCACTTGGTACCGGAACGGTAAGAGAGAACCTGTCTGGTACTAACTATGGCAGTAACATCCCCAGAATTTACGGGTTTTAAACTAAGTATTTTAATTACTTCCGCTTTAAAAAAAATAACGAATTTTAGAATGTTACACATAGTTACACTAATTTGAAGCACTAGATTTTAAAGAAGGGTCATTGTACTTTTTATTTTGTTCATTTAGGAGGGGATAAGTTGTAAAATGACCTTAAGCAAATTTATTAGTGCCCTAATATGAGGAGAGAGGAAGAGGAGTTTGTTTTGAGATTTCTACCCTATTAGAAGGTTAAGATAGAGCACCATAGACTTGTAGGGTTAGTCCAGCCTTTGTATGTTCTAAGATAGTAGTGGGACTCTATATCTATGGATTTTGTGAGTGGATTAATGAGGACTTGTGACGGGTGTAATATGATTTGGTTTATTTTCAACTGATTCACTAAATCAATAGTTTTGTACTAATGAAGTCAACTTGTAGCATAGATTAGTTTACCAATGCTTACCTGAGATATGTGATGAGTAGATATGGTACACCAACCAACATATTCTCTAATAGAGATTTGATTATTATTTTTTTCACTTCTTAGGAAATTTGTAGAAGGCTATGGGCACAAAGTTGAGTATGAGTTCTTCCTTTCACTCAACTATTGATAAGCAGACTAATAGAAAGATAAAGAAACTTGAGGACACGTTGTGGGCTTTGTGTTTTGGATTTTTTGAGGTAGTTGGGAGGATCGTTTATATCTAGTGAATTTATTTAATAACAATAGTTATCAACAAAGTATAGGGATGACACCTTTTGTGGCATTATATGGATGCAAGTGTCATATACCTTTATGTCGGAGTGACATTTGCAAGAAATTTGTATATGGGTTAGATATTATTGAGGATACAACTCAATATTTTTATTTGATTCATGATAGGATGAGGGTAACTCTAATTCAAAATAAGAAGCATTCACACCAATAGTTCTATTAAGAATCTTCCCCACTAATGGGGGTAGAGGTTAAGTAGAAAGGGTAAGTTGAGTCCAAGGTATTGGCTCATTTAAGATCCTTGATAGAGTTGGTGGGGTCTCATATCACTAGGTAATTTTGTAACACCTTAAAATTGGCAACAAAAAATTTCATTTAAGCAAAAGTGTAAAAAAAAAAAAGTAATTGAATATTGCCACTTTACTCAACATATGTCTGGTTTACCATGCCATGCTCACATCAAATACAAGGAAAAACAATCAAACAATTAAACAAAGTATAACAGAGAAAGAGATAAGTTTCAAAAACTTAAACCAAATTTTTGGAGTATTTCTTTGAGTATAAAAGACGAAATACATGTAATACCCTATCTTTTTGTAAGTTTTGTTGAATCAGAAGTTGTAGTGTTTTATAAAATTTGATAGTGTTTGATTTTGATTTGGAAATATAATTTAGTTTGAGGGAAAGTGGGATGTGACTAATCTTTTGAAATTTTAATAAAAAAATTTTTTAAATGGACCGATCAATTGGTTCCATGATCCTATTGACTAGTTCACCATTTTAGGTACAAGGATTTGCTTGACCAACCTAATTGATTGGTTTGGGAAACCAATCAATTGGTTTGTAGAACAATCGACTAGTAGGCTAAAATAATTGAATGGTCTTTCGAGTTGAGTACATTTTTGAAATTCAATTTTTTTGGGAAATTTTGTTATACAAAAAATGGAACCTTGATAATTCCATTTCAAGTTGTCCATTAAAGATTCTTAAACTTTCTTATCATGCATTCGACTCGAACTTCTACCTTGAATTAATTCAAGGGTTCGATTTGTATAATTGAAGGTGTGGATGGCCTCATCTATGTCTTCTTCCACCTCTCTCCTATGCATGCTTTGGAAGTCATTACTTCAATTCCTAAACCTAACTCTACTTAGCGGGGATATTCTATCCATGTTAATTATTCATTTTCTCTCTTTTGATTGACATTTTTTGGGTGAATTCAACCTACATTCTCCAGAAATCAACATCATAGCTCTAGAAGGAAGGTTAAGCTATCTTTGATGAAATTTTCCCATTCAAATCAAATTTAAATGGTAGAAAATATAACTTTTTCATCTAATAATTACTGCACTCATTCTTTTACTGATTTGTTAGCTATAAATAGCCCTAATTGCCTCTTCCATTCACTTCTCTTTCTACCATAAAAATATTTCAAATCTATCTAACCTTGTGCTCTTTTCACTCCAACTTGAGCTTAGTTTTGATTCCTTTCCACTCTTATGATCCTTCCTCTATCTTTGTCTACTTTATCTTTAAGCAAGGGAGGTTAGATTTAGGACCAAGTTGAGTCTCTCTTTTAGCACAAATTCCCTATTTTTTTTTCTCTTAAGTTTGATATGTTGTTTTCTATTATTTTAAATTCTTATTTATGAAATTATTCATTGGATTTATAAAGCATTAGCTTCTATTTTTAAGGTTTGGAAGTTGAAATTCTTCCAAGTTGTGTTTTCTTATTTGTGGAAAAGTTTTTATTGTGCCAGATTAGTCATTCTTATTTCTAAAACGTGACCTAGTTAATCATGTGATGTGGTGTATTCCTTAAATTCCTAGTTATATAGAGTTACACAAGAATTTGGTTTCATGTCGATGCATGTTGATTTATTTATGAATCCTAATAAAAAGGCATGATTTTAGGGAAATTAGGTCTATTTGATTAAATATAAAGCATGTTTTAGTGATAAGATGAAGTATTGGTATGATGCTATGATATGGTTTAGTTTGATTGTGGTAGGATTTTTTAGGTTGATTTTCATGAAAAATGTCTATTTTGTGCTACTTAGGGCAAACCAATTAACTATTTAGTCTAAATTGATTGAATGGTCCTTAGAACAGTCCACTGGTTAGCCTCAACCAATTGACCAGTAGGTCTGTAGTGACCTTGGTTTGCTCTCTACTTAAACCCATTGACTAGTTGGTAGAACCGGTCACCTTGCCTTTGAACAGTCAAATGGTTTGGAAAAACTAATTGATTGGTTTGAGGGAACCTTGGGTTCGATTGAGCTAAACTAGTAAACCAGTTGGCCCCAAACCGATCGACCAGTTGGTAAAATTAATCGACTAGTTAGGCTAATCCGATTAATTGGTTCATCTAGATTGTGTGATTTTGATCTTTTGGCTTAGATATTTTTTAATACTATGCTTAAAAGTACTATATGGTTGTTTAATGAGTGAAATATATCTATTGAAATGGATTGAAACCCTTATGGATGGATTAAATGGATCATGATTCATGGCACACTCCATGGGTGTTATAAAGGCCTTAATAAGTAAACCCAAATAAGTATTGAATGGCATACTCCACGCCTATGTAGTGAGTAAGGTAACACTATAGTCACATGAGGCCATGAAAAATCACAAGGTATAACAAGTGGTGACATACATAAAGATTAACATAGGGTGGTAATAACTTATTTATTGATTCTTGATCTTACAATAATAATGGAAAAATCAATATCTATAATTTTATTCAAGTTGAATTTAGGGACACCATTATTCTCTACCAGAGTAGCAAAGTGAATAATATAGAAAAGGGAATCAAGCTTCTAGACGCCATAATCTACCGGTGGAATGGTATCAATAATATAGAACCCTAGAACATAAAACTCTTGGCCGCTATTCTTATATGGTGGAATGGAAATGTATAATAAGTCTTAACTCACATAGTATTTTACTTTAAGTGATTAATATTTTATCAATCATTATGATTATTAAGATGATCTATCAAAATTTGAGTTCAAGGACCTCATATTCTCAATTGATGTAAGAGTATCAATAATATATAACCTTAGGACATAAATCTTCTAGCCACTATTCTCATTCGTTAGAATAGACAAGTACAACCCTAGGGGAAAAAATTGCTTCTGACCATCATTTTCATATGATAGAACACACAGATCCAATTAGTTCTGAATTATTTAATTTTTCACTATAAATGATTAATATCTTTTTTACAATTCTTCATTTCCAAGTCATCATGCAAACACACATATATGCATACAATATACATGATTCAATATAACTCCCAAGGACAAGCCATATTTCCCTTAAGGAACCCTAGCTTCATAAGGCAAGCATAAATTCTTTCTTAGCGCTCATTTTATCACTATATTCAATACCCACCCTTAAAATATTATTATTGAAAACATACTCAACAATAAAGGTCTAACCCTAACATCTTACACAACTGATAATATGCTACCATTTTGTGTTACTATTCACCTTCTTCTCAAAACCCTATTTTCACAATTAAATCATAACGTTTTCTATGAGACTCATATAACCACTTAATTACATATCCATATCTAAAATTCCAATATCAACAACATATCCAAAATTTAAGGTCAAATTCCAACATGTCACACATATGATAATAATTCTGTCCCTAGGATTATTATACTCGCTTAAAGCTACTTTCTCATGTATTGGACTTACGCCATTCATATTCATTCCAAAAATTCTACATAATATACTTATCATCTTTTGAACCAATTACCACATTAAAATATAAAATATTACATTTTTAATCCATATTAACCAAAATGCTCTAATAACTAAAATTCCGTTATTTCCAAAAAAATCTTATGAGAACTAATATGACTGATTTTTCAACAGCCAACATATAATATCTCCTAAAAATACTTAACCACAATTATATTTAGATACTACATATCCCAATCCATACCAACCAATAATATACACAAACTCATGATTTCATAATTTTTTCACTTTCTCAACATACGACACCACATATCTTATAACATCATTATCATAATACAATTTTCCACACAACCATTCTAGCATGATATCATCTACAAATATACACATATTACAATTGAAATTCCTAGCTATGGCATGTATCCTTACTAAAGCGGATTCATTTTCTAAGTATGCAAGATTGTGATGCTTCCTCCAACACCAACAGAATATCACCTATAAGTTAAAATGCACAAGATTAGACTTAGGAAAAATAACTAAGAAAAACTAAGACAAATAAGAGGGTTAGAATAGAGATAACAAAAAAGTAGAAGACTTGGGCAAAGCTAGTGCATAGTGGAGGGTATGGTTACGATGTGGTAGCTAAAATGGAAACTATGTAGTGGCGGTAGCAAAGGTGGTGGTAATGTGGTGTGTGGAATGATACTTAAGGTGGTGTTGTGATGAATATTGATTTGATGATGGTTGGTAGCAATGATGGTGGAAGTATGGTGTTGTGAGTGGCTATGCTTGATGGTAGGGAGTGGCTGGTGCTTCGTCGGTAGTGATAGATAAATGGATTGGCTGGCAACAAAGGTAGGAAGAGAATATAAAGGAAATAAATGGAGGGGGAGGTTGATAGTTAAGGTTGATAGTGGGCACAAGGGCATGAAGGATGGAAAGAAGGAGGAGAAGAGGCTCATCATTGGTGGTGATGTTGTCAGTGGTGAAAGTGATAAAATCAAGAAGGAGAAGTGGCTATGTGTATTTTGTGAGAAACTACATGGTTGGTATTATTATGATGATAATTTCATATTGATAATGTTTTTATGTAATTACACAATATTAAATCTATAAAAAGTGAATAATATATGAAGAGCATGATATTATGTGTTATTACTACGATAAGTGAAACCCTAAGTATGTAGTATGACCTATGGTATGTTAATGTGATTTGAATGGGTATGGAAATTAATAAATGAATGTGATCAAGCTCTATCATGATATTATACACACACACACACACACAAACACACACCTAGAGTCATATCAAGGAATTGGGTCTTAGTTTGATATTTAGTTCAGTAGGAGGCGAAGGTAGGTTTATTTTCTAGTGGTGTAATCTTTTCTAGGATCTAATCTTTTATAAGGGAGGCATCATTCCATCTAATTGATTATGGGACAACCGTGTGGGATTTGGTTGGATTTGTTTAAAGTAGAAGAGTTTCACCTTTATAGCTTTGAGTTTTAGCTTTTGGTTTGAAAGCACTTTCCATAGCTTTGTAGTGGACCCTATTGGTATTGATCCTCCAAGAATTTTATAACAATGGGTTCTTACATAGAGAAAAAGGGAATAGATGGGGTTTGCAAGGCTTATAGTAATTGGTACATTAGGATAATTATTAAATAAAATGGGAAGATTATAGATATTGGACTCAATAGTTCTAATAATTGAATATTCAAAATTTTAAAGTCTCACATCAAGTAGAATGGTAAGAATTGATGTGTTAAATCCCTAACCTACACAAGCCTTATATGTAAATTTTTAAAGCCATTTTTATATGATTTTTCATGGATTTTTTTTTGTGACAAGTTAGATAACCTCAAAGGGTTTGGAAATATGTATATATTATTCCTCAAATTTGATAATGTAATGTTTGTGTAAGTGGTACCATTTAGAGGTTTTATAGATGATTTTAGAATGATTTTGGAAAGTTTCAAATTATCAACTAATCCATTAAAATCTTCAAGAACATATTCCTCAATATTAACAATATTTTTTCTATAGTCTGTAGAAGAACTATTATAAGAGGAAGAAAGAGAGGTATAATGGAAAAAATAGATTCATGTTTGTAAGAAATGATAGAGGATGTGTCTGATGGAAGTAAGAGGGATTAACTTACTACCTAATACATAACTTGTAACAAAGCATCTTATTCTCAAAACTCAAATTTATAACCAGGAATTTTAAATATATATATATATAAATGAACTAACCATATCTAATTTCCTTCTAGGCTCTGATACCAAATACACCATAGGATTTGAGGGAACTAGGCTAATAGATAAGAAGGTTCAGAGGAAGACGAAATAACCAAAAGGGAAAAGAACTATAGGTTTTATTTATTTGAGTTTGAATCTTAGAAGAGGATTTGTGATATTACAAGAATATTTATGAAATATAAAGATTTCTCAATACATGAACTTTACACTAATTTAGATAAGAGAGATAAAATCTTCAACTCCTCTTTATATATTTTGAAAGCTTTAAGACTATGGGGCATGATAATTGCATCTTTTCGCATTTTTGAAATACTAATATCTTTTGTGGAGGAATAATATCTTTTGGAATCCACTAAAACCTATATCTTGGGAATCCACAAAAATTTATAGCTTCCATCAGACTTTCGTCTAAATTTAGGGTGTGTGTTGAGGATACTTTTATAATCTGATTTTTGTTGCACTAAAAGTTTTAAAGATACCTTGTATTTTTATCATTCACTTTTGACTACAACAATGATTGCTATAGTATTTATAATAGTGACCCTTTTGCATGTTATGAATATTTTTTTAAAGGAATAATTCCATAAAATTCACATTCATTCTCATTTCCATAGTCTATGAAGGGTCCTAAAGATGAGGATATCATATGAGGATTTTGTTTGTGAAGATAAAATTTGGTTTAAAATGGAAGATACTCATCATAATTTTTAGCTATTCTAAGTTATGTAGCTATATGAACTTTTTTTACACATAAATGGGCTCAAAATGGGTTTTGAGAAGGGATATGGGAGATTGGTTGAATTAGTTTTTGTGTTTTTTCTCATTCTTGGAAATGTTATTTGGAAAGTTTATCAAAGCCTTGGCATTTATTCCACCATTTGACTTTAAAAGTCAAATAATGGTAGGAATTCCATTAATGGTTTGATTTTTTTCTTCCTAGGAGAAAAACTATGGGAAAATGATCCTAAAGAAAAAAAGGAATAGAGGTTCCAATGATTTATCTTTTGGAGTTTTGAAGGAATCAAGGTCTCTCTCACTTGTGGAGGTAATATTTCAGGTGCACAACCAAAGTCTTTCTACCATTTCATGAACTAAATAGGAGGGTATGATGATGCATAGTTTTGGAAGGAAAAAAAGCCAAGAATGAATTCTTTAATTGTTTTGAGAAAAGGAGGTGTTACATAAGGCTAGTTGGTAATCCTAGTAATTAAATGAATGGGGGAAATTTTGAGAGGTATTATGTGACTTAGGGAGCAATTTAGGACTTTCAAGCTATTTTTCCCTAGTTTAAAGGGTGGAGAATTTTCTATATTTTTCAAGTTGAGTAGGCTAGTTCACTAGGAGAATCTTTGTAAGAAAATTATTTATAGGAAAATGAGATAGAAATTTCAAGAATTTCCATATAATATTACTGAGAATTTTGTAAACCCTAAGGTTTGTGAAGCCATATAGAAAAGTGTTTTTGTAAATTTTGACAAGGGTCGGAATAAAAATAACAATCTTCAATGTTTTTTATTATTTTAAAATGACTTTTGAGTAAATATTTAGAAGAATTTTGAAAATATTTCTAGTTTGAAACAATTTATTTTGAAGATGGATGTGGTAAAGTTGAAATGTGAGGATTTTGAAATCAAAATTTGAGAAGGGGTTTTTTGAGAGGGTGAAAACCCTTTCTTTATTTTCAAAATAGGAGAAAATGATTTACTTGTCATTGGAGATGTCACGCTTTATATAATTTATTGAAGTGCCAATTGTGCTCTTGGAGATTATTAGAGATTACCAATCCAATTTCATATATCCTTTTTTGTTTTATTTGGAAATATTTATGATAATGTGGCTTTCTCTTCATCTTCAATGGTGGATTCATGCCATGATTTGATAGGAATTTATGGAGATAGTAACAAAGGGGATAGTAACAACAATTTATATTGGTGTTTCAATGAGATTTGAATTTACCAAAAACTAGACTTCATATCACATCTTGAAAAGAAGAAGGCATTATAAAGACTTTAAAGTAGATCATGTTAAGAATAGAATACCGAATCCAATTGAGTGTTGCATTTAGAGTTTTGTAGTTGATGACATGCCTAGATGTTCCTCTTATTTTAGATTATTTATTAATGTAGAATGTTGCACAAGACTATAAGGAACAAGATTTGGAGATGAGGTGTTTATTCTATAAATCAAGAATATTAGATTAACAATAGATTTTATAGTTTAGCATTCATTTAGATTGGGCTAGCCTTTGTAAGGATATTCTTTTTAAAGAAACATTCTTCGTAGGGGTGTAAAAAATGTGTTTTTTTAAACTATAAGGCTTTTGGAAGTGTGAACAAACTTTTCATTCTATTTGAATTTAAAGTCTAGTGAATTTATTTTTGATATTTTAAAATTCCATTTGGTTTTGAACCTTTGAAAGTGGTATTTCTTGTTTAAGAAGTTTAAGGTAATTTTCCTTACTTTGTATATAATGATTAAGGTGGGTATGATAAATGAAATTAGTTTTAAGAAGGTTAAGATTTCATCTTGTGGGAATTTTTTTGAAGGATACTGAATTCTTGGATCCATTTATTTTTAAGGTAAAACCATTATGGGTAACCTAGTATGGGGTGATTATTTTTATAAAAGGTGTGCCTAGAATAATACTATAGCTAATATAAGGTGTTATGAGATAAGTTGATTTGATTTGGAGATTATTTCAAACAATGTTGGCTTTGCATTTATTGTTGGTCTTGAGTTTGGAACTATTTATTGCACTAAGTCCTTCTATAGTAGAGGAAAGAAATCATTTTGGAATAATTTCATCCTTGATACAATTAAAATCATCACCTTTGTCAAAAAGTGCTATGATTTTTATTGGAAAATCATTAGAATATTTTATTATCTTTTTCACTAAGGATTGGAGAATAATTCTTAATAGATTTAGAAAGGAAAAATTAGATGATGTTGTTTTCATTTTCTTTTTTTCTTTAAGTTATTTTAAATTACTTTTAACTCCTTTGATTTCCTTTTGGAGTTCAAAATTCATTGGAATAGAATGTTTAGATTTGTGTTGTCTCTTCTGGATTGAGGTTAGGTCATAGGTTTTTTTTAGCTTAGTTGGGAGTTTAGATAAATGAGAAGTAGAATCATCATTTTCAAGGGACTCGTGAAATCTCTCAATGTACTCTTTTTTTATGGGATCAAAAATATATTGAACAAATTTGAGCATGATTTTTTTCTATTTGGTAAGGATATTTATTTGTTGTGGATTATCCTCATCATAATCATCAGAGGAAGAAGGTGAGGTAATTTCATCAGCTGAGAAGCCAGATTCAGAAAAATCTTTCTTTGAGATTCATTCTTAGAGGATTAAATGAAGAATTTTTGGATTTTTCCCAATCTTTCCTCATTAATATGGATTTCACAAATTTGTTTATTTAATTGATAATATTTGGATATGTGGACTTTCCTTCCACATTTATAACAAGTTATATCTTTGTTAGAAGGATGTTAGGAAGAAGATTGAGGTTGTCTTCTATGAGACTAGGACCATTTGTAGTATGGAGGTGGTTGTTGAGGTGGTATTAATTTTTCTAAAGAGGTTTTAGGGTATTTTTTGAATGGTTGTTTGGTTTTCAAGAGCCATTACATGTTTTGGCTTTAGTATATGTGCCAATGATATCAAAATGTTGGCAAAAAGAACCAATTTCTTACACAGTTTATCCATCTCCAATTTGAGATGTTGCCAAAGTTTGAGATCCTAATAGATCTTAAGACCTTCCTTTTGTGTAAGACTAATGAGTTTGCCATAGGTGAATCGTGAATATAGGATTTGTTTTCCATGCACCTCTTTTTCTTTTTTATTTTTTTACAAACTCTTTCTCCAAGAAGAGTTGGAATGTTGTTAATAAAATTTTCTTAACCAAAGGGTTGGTTTGAATCTTTTCAAAGAATAACTTGAGTAAGAAAAGAGTTTTGTACCATTGAAAGTTGCTTAGGTTTTTACAATGGTGGTTTGAGGAAGCTCAATATTTTTTGTCTTTGAGGTGTGAGAGGTTACCAACAAATTGAAGGGATATGACAAGGATGAGCAAGGAAACTTCATTTGGACATCTATCATTTTTAATGATGATGTTCCCTTCATCGATTTAGAAAACCTTAATAAAAGTGTTATACTCTTATAGGTTAAGATGGAAGTCCCACCAGCCTTCAAGTTGACCATAGAACTATATAATTAGGAGCTCTAGAATACCTTTATCGAATGTACCAATTTGGGTTTTGTAAGCACTAGCATCCATGGCCATTTGTTGGTGGATTTTTAGAATTTTTTATTCAAAAATTCCATTAATATTCCATTCATTCAAGGATAAGGCTTTATAATTTGGTTGAACAAGCTTGATTGCCTTGGTTTCTAGACTAAGGTTAGCAACTGCATATATGGGAAAAATATCTTTAGATGAGGAAGATTTGGTACTTTTTTAGTGGAGGTGAGATATAGTTGGGCCTTTAACAAGCTCATTTGCTATTTAATGGGGGAGGATGAGAATCTGAAGGTATTTATTGGAGAGGGTTGCTCAAGGGTGTCTTGTATTTGGTGTTGGTTTGAAGTTGAGAAAGTGGGATTATTTTGACAAGTTATGATTTCATGGCTTAAGGGAATTTAGTTCCACCAGTTTGGATAATCTAGTTGATTAAATTTGAAACTTGGAAAGGTGTAAAGATGGGTATTTTTCTTTTTCCAAAGGTTTGTGATAAGGTTGTAACCTAGAAGTATAGATGGGTGTTTTTTAAAAAAAGTATACAGTTTTGAAATTTGGGATCCAATTGTGTTAAGTTGGATATTTGCATAGTTATTTTGGAGAAGGATATTTTTAATAATATCTTTATTATATTTATTATCTTCTTTAGGCATAAGTAAGGGATTTAACTTAAGTAAGTTATCACTTGAGGTCATTTTAATATTTTTAGAGGAGGATGGTCAGATTTAATTATACATCTATTAGTCTACCATGTTTTAGCCTTGTTGCAAGTGGTGACTAGATTTATATTTTGGAAAGGGAAGACAATGTCATTTTGTTTTGCATAGATTTTTAAATAATCAAACAATAATATTTGGACCTTTTTGGTTTGGATGACATCATTGAATTCTACATGAATGGTTGGCGTTGGTGAAGAAATTGTTTTAGGAACCATGTTTTATTTCTTAAAGTTAGAAGAACAATATAAGTCATCTTTAGAAGTTTGTTTGTTAATTTGGAAATATCTTTCATACATATTAATCATGTTCATAGTGATTTCAAAGAGGCTATGAGAACATGGGAGAGAATTTGTGTCGTGTAGTGGTTGTGGAAATTTTAGAAAAATATAGGGTTTTCCTACCTTTTATGGCGGTTCAAGATTGTATAGTTGATTTTGTCTAGTATAGATAGAATGGGGAATTCTTGAAATATAGGTGGCTTTTGGAATCAGAATTGGAGTATCTACATTGTTCATAGGGTAGATTGATAACAAAGGGAATTTTTACTACCCTTCCTCTATTCATAGCAGATGAAGTTGAGGCCATATTTGAGAGGTTGTGACTAAGTGATCATTAGAAACTGAGTTTTATTACCCCATCTTAGAAATGGATACCTTTATTAATTTGTTGTGCGACAATCGTATTAGCTCTTGCTAGATATACTTTGAGTAGAAGAGTTTTACCTTTATTGCTTTGAGGTTTACCTTTTGTTTTGAACGCTATTTGCATGGCTTTGTAGTGAACCCAGCAGATCATGGCTATAGGTATTGTTCCTTCAAGAAATTCATGACTATGGGTTTTTACTTGGATAATATGGGATTTAAGGAGGTTTGTAGCTTTTAAGGTAATAGGAGCATTGGAGTAGCAATTAAAGAAATTAGGACCATTAGAGAGACTAGACCTAATGGTTCTAAAAATTAAATCTTCAAATTTTTTTTACGTATGGCATCATGTAGAATGCTAAAGATTGATATAGTCAATCCTTATGTGGTAGGAGGTTTGAACCCAATCTACACAAGCCTTATGTGTAAATATTTGAAGCCATTTTTTATTTATTTATCATGGATTTTTTTTGTGAGGAGTTGGATAGTATTAAATGGTTTAAAAACTTATATATCATGTTTCTTAGTTTTAATAACATAATTTGTGTGAAGTGGTACCATTTGGTAGTTTTTGTAATTTAATTTAAAAGGGGTTTTGGAAAGTTTCCAATTATCAAGTGATCATGAGAAATCTTCAACAACTTAATACTTAGTATTAACAATGTTTTCTCTAGAGTGTGTAAAAGAACTATTATAATAGGAAGAAAAAGAGGTAGCACGGGAAAATAGATTCACTTTTGCAAAAAATGGCATAGTGTAAATCACATAGAACCAATAGGGATGGACTTATTGTAATACCCTAAAATTTTGAACTAGAAAATTTTATTTTAAAGAAAATGTAGAAGCATTAATAAAAACAAAAAATGGGGGATGCTACCTCCACATCAACCATGATAGAGGTGTGATCATTACTTAACCCATGCCTGATGCCAAACAAAACAAAATAATTGACTAAAATATGCATGCACCAATAATACAACAATGATAATAGCAAGATGAGAAAAGGTAACAAGCTCCAAACACAAGAAACAAAACCAAGAGATTAAGTTACCAAAAAGAACCCAAAGCATCCCATGTAGTAGACAAAATATATCTAATTGATTAGCCTAACTCTTAAATAAAAGGAAATGTAACTCTCAAACCGCATGCAATTGCTAGCTACTAACCCACAACATCATCCTCAACATACTTTAACTGAGAATCACAGCTCCGTGAATCTTTATTTGCTCACCAGACCAAAAATTAGATTATCACAGTGACCACACAAATATAGTAGCAATACAATGAAGTATAGATAAAGAAAACTACCTAAAAGTGGGTAAGATATCATGCTACACATTGAAGTCAAATAGTATCATGACATTAAGCATACTAACATGGCATAACACTCAGGCTCATGATAATAATATAAAAAGGCATACTTGCATAGGAATCATGGATGAATAATAATGTTGGTTAGATATTAGAATCACATAACGGAAACCATATTTTAAACTTTCATTTAGTGACCACATGCTTTCCATTTATTTAGATAATCCATTCAACCATATCTAGTTCTCCACAATGAACAAATGTTAGGAAAACTACACATCGAAGTCACATAGTATCATGGTGATAAACACGCAAACATAGTATAACACTCAAGCTCATGATTGTAATATAATAAGGCATACTTGATTGGAAATCACTAATGAATATAATATAGGTTAGATATTAGAATCATATAACAAAAACTGTATTATAAACTTTATTTTAATGACTACATATTTTCTAGTTATTAAGATAATCCATTCAACCGCATCAAGCTCTCCACAATGAAAAAGTGTCATGGTAGCAGACACACACAATGTGATACCACACAAAATAAAATAGGTTGGGATACATCGAATGGGATTTTCTCTAGGGATATCACACCCACCACACATTGAATGCACCTATTGTGAGGGATAATATAAATTAGGATACCACACCCACCACATGTGGTCATAATACATCAATGGGGCTTGTACAGGGATAAATCATCAACCACACCTTAAATGACTCCACCACGAAGGCTACATTAGTTGGGATACCACACCCACCTAAGCAAAGGAGATTACAAAGTGCTAGGGGGCTTGTACCAAGACACCTTATCCACTCAAACTAGACACCAATGCCATATCGGCCTACCATAGTATAGCCATATAAGTCAAATATATGTGTATACCCCTATCAATGGAAACCCTATAGCCTTATACATAAGGAAATAGCAACTGAGTGAAAATATCAAAACATAGGGAGACCCGTCTACTAACTCCACGCTAGTTACCCCGAGTTAGAAAAAAAGATTCAAACAAAATCTTAATCTATTATTAATAATTACCAAGTGACATTACAAATCATAATTTAATTCCTTTAATAACCAATTAGGTGTTTACAAGTGATAACAAAAAACACAACATAAGTTATATAAGCTACCAATTGAATGTTTAGAAGTGACCCCAAATTAAACCACTCAACACACCATACTATTATCATTTGTATCAATATTAAATTAAGGTTAAGCATGGTTGAAATCATGATAAAATTGTTGCAATTACATGAAAAACATTAAAATAGATGTCCCAAAGAAATAACGTTAAGTACCAAGGAAAGATGGTGAATTTGGGGGGACCATTCGATTGGTCAATAATATAAGCCAACTAGACTAGTCGCTCTACACTTGAGAAAGTAACACACAACAAACCCAGTCAGCTAGTTAGTTCAAGCGATTGACTATTCATAAGAACTAGTTGATGGGTCTAAGTAGATACCAAGCTACTCTGGTCATGAGGTAACCAATGAATAAGATTGACAACCAGATCAACTATTCAAGCAACTACTCAAATGGTTATGGCAAATAGGTCGATGGTTCTTGGCTAAACAACACTTAGACACGAGGACCAAAAATGAATAAAATTACCAACCTTTTCCCAATTAATCCTATCATGCTTTTATATTATATAACATATAAAAAACATAATCCACAAAAATCATGACAAGAATCATTGATCAAGAAGATCATTCTTTAATTTCACCAAACTTATGCATACTATGAAAAATACTCAAACATATATCATGAATTAAAATATGGTAACATGCTTGAGTCTAAGAACTCAACATAATACCTCCACATCAAAAAAAAATATTGAGAATATAAAACCTTAAAAAACAACACCATACTTCATCTATATTAAATACAACAACAACAACAAGAAGAAGAAGAAGAAGAAATGGTAAAACACGACCTTTTCTTAAAATTAAAACCAGAGAGAAAACAAATATCATTTATTATTCTCAAAATCTTAATCTTTCTTTATTTGAGAGAAATAAGGAAGAGTTAAATATAAGACTAGAAGAAGGAAGAAGAGACATGAATTCAACCAAAGGATGAGGAAACAAGAGGTAACCTTTATTTTCTTAGCTGAGAAGAAAGGGGGAGAAAAGGAAAGAATTCCCAACACTTAGGGATTTTTTAAGGAAAAGGGATAGAATGAGCAAGTGCAAAAGGTAATTAGTGAAATATGTTAAGAATGGAGTATAAGGAGGGGAGACCTAGTCGACATCTATAAGAAGAATAGAGGTAAGGCTAACATGGTTAAGTATGAGCAACCAAGTTTAAAAGAATACATGAAGAGGTGAGGGAGGTGGAGTTTAGTTAGGATGGAACATGATAGAGGGTTGGTAAGTTAGGAAAAAAGAGTATGAAGTTAAACACACATTTATGGCTGTTAGAGGAGAGAGGAGAAAGAAGGAGAATAGAGAATGTGAGAAATGCCATAAAAACTGCTTTTTGGGAAACTTGTGCTAAACAAAAGTCATGTAATGATCTAAGAAACATAAAAATAATACCAAAGCACCCAAAAAAAGCTTATAAGAAGATATATATTTAATGAGAAGTTTTCATTAACATTAGATAGAGATTTAAATCAAAATCATAAATGTATTTTAAATTGTTGGAAATCTAGTCTATCAGTTTCAGTAAACCAGTCGATTAACTCATAGAAAAATAAAATTATCAGTTCTTGAGCACACTAATCAATCATTTAGGAAACCAGTCAATTGTTGGGCTTGATATTCATGTCTTTATTCAAATTTAAAGCCCTTCCCATAAAGAAAACTAATTTATTTAGTAGTAAAATAATTTCTAAAATATTTTGAAAGATTTTAGGATAGGGTATTATAATATTACCCTCTTAAAAGATATTTTATCCCTCAAGTATGAAAAAGAAAATATTGTTGTAAGCTCAGAAACATGAAAAAACCCTAAGCATCAATAAAGAATAACATAACAACAAAGAGATAGTAAATGAGAAAATACCACTACCTCAAAAAGCTAGGGCTACCCACGCAACACAACCAAACGAATCACTTTGGATAATCTCATCTTTATATTCTTAAGTGTCCTCCTAAGCTCCATGGTGTGATCACAAGACCTTTACTAGTGAGATGAGCTTTGTACACATTTCTTGACTCTTGGTATCAAATGATCCTCAGTGTTTGCTCCTCATATGATAATGCTTCATCTAGATTAATTGTCTCTAGCTGAATGATGGGTTATAGATCTATCATGAACCTCCTAAATTGAGTGATGTGAAAGGCTTTATGCACATGTGAAACCTCAAAAAGAAAGACCAATCAGTAAGCAACCTTTCCAACCTTATCAAAAATCTCATACAATCAAACACGCCTCGGGCTAATCTTAACCTTCCAACCAAATGACATTACTCTCTTAGTGGGGGAGATCTTCAAACGGACTCGATTACCCACCTCATACCCATCAGCCCTCCTTCGTAGATTGACATAAATCTTATACCTATCTTGGGCAACCTTCATCCAATCTTGACTAAGAATGATCTGCTTGGTATTATCCTCCACCATCTCTGGTCCCAACATAAATGTATTGCTTGAGTCACTCCAATACACAGGACTACGGTAATTCCATCCATAGAGCTCCTCGAAAGGTACCATCCCTATGCTGTCATTATTGCTATTGTTATAGGAGAATTCTATCAAGTCCATATAAACCTCCTAACTAGCCTGAAACATGAGCACACAAGCCCAAAGCGTATCCTCCAAAGTCTAAATAGTGTACTTAGTCTAACCATCTATAGACGAATAGGAAGTGATGTTTATCTTTAGTTGTATCCCAAAAGCTACTAAAAACTTCTACCAAAAATGTGATAAGAATTTGAAATCTTGGATACCCTATGGTACCGTACCATATGCTTCTTATAAGCACTAGGCATCTACTCCATACTCCATACCTACTTCATATATGTGAATACTACTGAATTGGTAAACCAGTCAACTATAGCTCAGATAAAATCTAAACAAGTATACATCCTTTGTAACCTAACCACAAAATCAATTGATATGCTATCCCACTTCCACTTAGGAACCCCTAATTACATAATTAACCCTGCCTAATGCTTGTGCTCAATCTTGACCTTCTGATAAGCTAAGCACCAAGCCATGAACTGTGGAACCTCCCGCTTCATACGGAGCCATCAGTAGTCCCACTTCAATTCTTGTTGCAACTTATCCCCTACAAGATAGAGACAATAAGGTACACAATGAATCTACTCTAAAATCTTCCTCTTAAGCTTTCCACAGCTTTGTGGGATGCATCATCTACCAAAAAAATGGATTCCACCAACATCAAAAATTTGAAACCCCACTTCTTGGCTCTATGTTATAGCCTGACTAATCTTTTTGAGCTTGACATCTCTTAGCTTATTAGCTTAGATCTCATCGAATATAATCAAGGTGATCGTGAGGGCCCTCATCCTTGTCTTAAAATCCCAAAACCCTATGATCTGAATTCCCATATCCCAAAAGTCTTACCAAACAAAGTCTGAAACAACTAATAAACCTAGAGATTGAAGTCTTCCTACTGAGAGCATCTACTATAGCATTGGCCTTACCCTTGTGGTAGGCTAAATCAAAATCCTAGTCCTTTACCAAAACTACCTACCTTTATTGTCTCATTCTCAACTCATGTTGAGTGAACATGTACTTGAGACTTTTATAATCTATGAAGAATTTACACCGCACTCCATATAAATAATAGCTTAAGATCTTCAAGGAAAAAACCACTATAACTAGCTCAAGATCATGAGTGGGATAGTTCAACTCATGCTTCTTCAATTAATGCAAAGCATAGGTTATTACCCTCCTATGATGCATTAACACACATCCTATACCATGCTTTGATGAATCACTATACACCTTAAATCTTTCCATACCTAACGGTAAATTAAGCACTAAATCCGAAGTCAATCTTCTCTTGAGCATCTCAAAAGCTTTATCATCCCAATGAAAGTGCATCATGTTCTTCAACAAGGTAGTCAAAGCACAAAACTTAGAAAAATATCTTTAACAGCCATCCAAACAAAGAAAACTATGTATCTCTCAGACATTCACCGATGGTGACCACTGTGATACTACTTAGATAATCAAAAGATCCACTAATACACCATCCTTTGAGATGACATGTCAAAGGAAAGCTACCTTATTTAGCCAAAAGTAACACTTTGAGAGCTTGGTGTACAACTAATGAGTTCAAAACAATTCCAATGTCTGCCTTAGATGTTGATCATGCTCTTCTTGAGTATTTGAGTAAATGAGGAAATCACGGTGAACTCATAATGAACATACCTCATTTTAAAAGCTTTATTTGATATGTCCCTCTCGGTAACCCTCAACTAATGATACCCTATTATAAGTTCTATCTTTGAAAACACTATAGCCCCATGCATTTAATCAAATAAGTCATCAATCCAAGGTAGCAAATAATGATTCTTCACTATAACCTAGCTGAATGCTTGGTAATAAATGTATAGTCTCAACCCACCATCCTTCTTCCTCACAAAATGGACTATTGCTCCCCAAGACTATACACTTGGTCAAATGTACCCTTTCTCCAATAAATCTCTTAACTAAGTGTGTAAATCTCCCATATCAATTATCGCCAAGTGATAGGCACCTTTGACATAGGTTCTATCCTTAGTAGAAGGTCTATGTAAAGCCTATCTTTTGCATTGACAACATATCCGAGATCTCATCAAAAAACATGACTAGAAACTCTTGTATCACAAGGATATCCTCAATTGATGAATCCTTAATCCTTAGATCCTAAATAATTCATAAGTAGAGTAGGTACCCTTTATATAACAACATACCAAACACAACAACTGACACTATCTTTACTACATTTCTAAGTTTGCCTCCTTAATAAGAAACCCTATCACCCTTTGGCCTATAAGAACCATACACTCTTGTTCTCAATCAATCAAAACCCAATATCTCAAGAGAATATCCATCCTAAGAACTATATCAAAGTAACAAAGTTCAAGCTCTACGAGGTTTACCAAAAATCCAACTCGACTAATGGCTAAGACCACATCTCTATACGACATAGTACATGGAATTTTATCCCTAGACAGGAGCATACATAAGTCTCTATCCTATAGGAAATCATCATAGTGGCCCTAGCTATAATCCTAGTAAATATAAAAGAATGTTAATCACTTGAGTGGAATAATATATATGTAGGAAAGAAAGACATCATAAATGTACACATGACAACATCTGCCTTCCTATCACCCTAAGACTGACTCATCATATTTATACAACTTCTTGGAGGTGGCTCTGTAACACTACCTAAACCCTACCTAGAATGAAAAGCACAGGGTCTCTAAACCCTCTACTATGGAGTAGTCCTACCAACCTCATAATTTATCTACTAAGCACTCTAAACTAGCCGCATTATAGCCATGCGAATGTGCTAGGCCTTTTAGGACACTACCTTCAGTGACACGACACTTGAATCAATGATGCCCTATTCTACCATAACCATATCTTTGAACTAGTTGTCTAGCATAATGTGTTCCTAGGTGATTCCTATCACACTGTTGCCATATGAAGAACCTTCCTACCAGTTCAATCACTTGTCCTCCATAAGGAGGTATAAATTTTGATTAGTGACTATCTATGACCTAGAATCACTTCTTTTCTCCTTAGTGCCAACCACCCTCAATGATGCCTCTAAGACATATTCACACATGGCTTCCTAGTCCTATAAATGAGTCCCCACTTTCATTTTCTAAAGTCTCAAGCCTAATCACCTCTCAAATTGGTGAACCTTTATTATCTTGTTGGTATCAACCTCTCAAGAGAAATGAATTAGATTTAAGTAGCAATTTTAGTACTCCTCCACCATATACATACCTTGGCTCAAGGCCATAAATTCATAGTATTTTGCTATTCTCAGGTGAGTAGGGTAAAAATGCACCCTATGAATTTTCACAAAAGCTTCCTAGTAATCCCCTCAACTAATGACCTATCCACCACTCATCAACATGACCTCACAAGTGGAACACGGCAATAATCGCTCACTTACCCTCATGGTAGCCATTAACAAAAAAAATCTTCATGAAATCCCTTATCAAATGTTCTAACACATCTAGGTCATCTAGATGCTCAAAGATCAATGGGTGATGATGATCAACTTTGCTAAGCTAGTCTCCTATGATTACATTGGAAAAAGGAGGTGGTGGTGGCAATGGAGCCTCCTTGTGCTAAATCTTCCACTCCAAGTAGGCCCAACCTATCTCCATGAAATGCTTAAGTTTCCATTTCACAACCATTAATATCCTAAAAATACTAAAACACATTCGAAAATGTTCAACTAATAGCTATGGAGGTAGTTCACCTAAAGGTAGCACATTATAGATAAGGATAGAAGTTAGTTCAACAAAGAAATTTTAAGGCCAACTCCCAACCATAACCAATTCTAGCTTACAAATTAAATCGGAATCTATATGCCCGAACATGATTAAAGAAGTTAATTTTCACAAAGAAACATATGGACTTAAAACCATAGGCTCTGTTACCAATATGTAACACCCTCAAATTTTAAATTAAAAAAATTATTTTTTAAAGATAGTGTGGACGCATTCATAAAAGCATAACAAGTGGATACTACAGCCACACTAACCATAAGAGGGGTTTGATCATCACCTAACCGATAACTAATGCAAGGTAAAATGGAACAACCAACTCAAATATGAATGAACCAATAATACAATAATGATAATAAAAATTTGAGAAAAATATAGATAATAAAAGGTTACAAGATCCAAATACATAAACCAAAGCTAAAAGTTTAAATAATCATAAAGAACCATTGACATCCCATGAAGTAGGCAAAATACATCTAACCAATTACCCTAACTTTTAACTAGACATATATGTAACTCACAAACTCCAAGCAATGGCTAGCTATTAATCTACAATATCATCCTCAATGTACTCTAGGCACGAAAACTAACCCAATAAATCATCCTCTACTCACTAGATAAGAGGTTGTATCATCACAGTGCCCACACAAATCTAGTATTAGTGCGGTGAAATGGTAGTAAAGAAAATAACCTTAAATATGGTAAAGGATCATGCTACACATTGAAGTTACATAGTAGCAAGGTGATAAGCAAACTCACATAGTATAATAATCAAGTTCATGATATTAATATAATAAAGCACTCTTTCTTGGAAATCATGGAAAAATATTAATATATGTCACTCATTAGAATCGCATAACGAAAACCATATTATAAACCTTCCTTTAGTGACCACATACTTTCTAGTTATTAAGATTATCCATTTAACCACACTAGTTCTCAACCATGAAACAAAATTCATGGCATCATACATAAACAATGGGATCCCAAACCTACCACACAACAATACACTTAGCATAAGGGCTAACACATATCGAGATGTCAAACCCACCTCAGGTGCATTTAGAGTACATCAAGGGGGATTATACATAGATTGCTCACCCACCACACCTTGAATGCCTCCACTATGAGGGCTAAACAAGTTGAGATACCAAATCTACTTAAGTAATGGACCATTCTAAACCTCAAAGATATGCATATTCCCCCTATTAACCACAACATGGTGGAGAAGGAAATAAATATTGAGTGAAGAGAAAAAAGAATAAGGCAACATCCCTATTAAATCCCTCCTAGTCCTAGCTACCCTAAGAGTCAGAGAAAAATGCTCAAATAAAAACTTAATCCTTTATTATTAATTATGAAGTGATATAAGAAATCAAAATTTAATTCTGTTAATAAACAATTAGTTGTTTCTAAGAGATAACACCAAATATAACACATGGTATATAAGCCACTAATTAGGTGTTTAAAGCTGACACTAATCTTAACCACTCAAGACATCATAATTTTCTCATTTTTATAAATACAATATTCAGGTTAAGTATGGTTGAAATCATGATTAAAGTGTTGTAGTTACATGGAAAAGATCAACATAGCAGTTCCAAAGAAAGAACATTATATGACAAACAAACAGAGCAAACTCGAGCAAACTCGCTCACTAGTCTCGTTACTCTAGAAATGAGAAATAACACAGACAAAAACTAGTCAATTGATTTGACTAACTGATTGACTATTTATAATAACTACTTGATGGGTTTAATCAAACCAGTCAATGGGTATAAGTAGATACAAAAAAAATCTGGTCAAATGGAAACCAATTGATGGTATCTGTCAACTATTCAAGGAACCAATAGATTGGTTATGGCAAACTGGTATACAAATTAAAGAGAACACAGACACGTGAACCAAATAGGAAAAACATTGAAAACCATTTTTGAAAATCTATCTAGTACCACAAGAATAAAATCTTTATCCCTCTGTGTCCTTAGTAATCCTAATATAAAATCCATGCTAACACTTTCCTAAGGTTGATTAGGTACTAGTAAAGGAGTATACAAACCCTTATGGAAGAAATTTCAACTTTTATAACAAACCACGCATCTTTATATAATTTTTGGTACTATTTTTATCATTCATGGCCAGTAGAAGATTTCTTGTAGTATTTCTATGGTGTTATGAACTCCAAAATGACGAGCAATACCTCCCTCATGTACTTCTTTTACTAGTAAATCACGTACACTTGAGTAAGGTATACACAACTTATTAAGTTTAAAGAGATAGTCATCTTGTAGCTAATAATTACCAAAACTACCACTCTTTTAGCACATATTATATATTTCAACAAAATCTTTATCCATTTCAAACAACTCTTTCAACATATCAAATCCCAATAACTTAACATCCAACATTACTAATGTAATACCCTAAATTTAAAACCTAAAATTTAATAAATAACCCTCATTTGGGATAATTAAATTTTTAAATTTATTTAATTTAATTATTTTGTGGATTTTTGGTTGTATAAAAAAGGATATGAATATTTAATAAATTAAAATAAATATTTTTTTATTTATCCTACCTATTTTATTTAAATAATTTTCCAAAGTAATATTTTACTAAAACTGCCCTCTTCAACTATTATCTTAAATTTTGAATAAATTAAATTATTAAATTAATTTATGTATCAAAGATATTAAATACCATTATTCCAAAAAATTATTTTAAATTTATTTTTCCCCTTTTTTCTTTTTCTTCTTTACTTCTCTCATGGGCCGCCTGGCCTGTCTCCTCCTTGTTGGGTTGCCGACCTTCCTTCTCTTCTCTCCTCCGAACCCCAAATTACCGCCCTAGCCCACTTCCCTTCCCCTTTTATTTCTTTCCTTTCTCCACCATAGTTGGGCCATCCCATCATCTCCCTCGTGCACACAAGGCCAGCCCGCTCTCCCTCCTTTCCTTTCCTCACCTGATCAGCCTGTAGCCTCCCTTCTCCTTTCTTCTTCCCTTCTCCTTCCTTCTTCGACGACGAGGCCATGCCTTTATATAACTCACCACCTGCAACCACTTGCCTCCCATAGAGCCTTGCTCTCTCTCCCCTATCCCTTTCCTTCAATTTTTGGTCTATACACACCCCTATACCCTTCCCTCATGTGCCCTCTTCTTTCTATTTCTTCCTTCCTTCTCCTTGCCACCTTTCACCCATCAACCTGTAGCCTTCCCTTGCCACTACCTAACCTAGCACCCATGCTTCCCCTACTCTCCCTCTTATTTTTCTTCTTCTCCCCTACCCATTTTCTTCTCTAAGCCTCTTATTTCCCTCCTTGTACTCATTTTTCTCCCCTTCCTTCTCCTCTCGTCTCCCCTATTTTGTGTTGCCACCCAACAACCACCACTAATACCACCCAACCAACCACCAAAACTACCCCTTGGCACCCCTTCAACCTCCCTATACCACCCCATCACCCTCACTCGCCACTAAAACCCCCTTCCCCTCCTTCCTTTTTCTTTCCCCCTTCTCGACAACACCCCTACACCACTGCCATGCATTGCCATTCTCTCTCTTCCATCACCTCCATAACACCTACCAAATCCCTAGAATCTCCTCACCGCCCCCTTCCTCCTCTTGGCTGAAATTCCCCTGCAACTCTCCCTTCTTCCCTTCTTTTCCCTTCCTTCTCCTTCTTCACCCATTCTTCGCCCCATTTTCCCAGCCTTGTAGTCATTATCTTTGCCGCCCTAAGCCATCGATCATCGACCACCAACCACCACCTACACCCTTACTCCCTCCCTACACCCAGCCACCGCCCTCACTCCCCTCCACAAGCCCTCAACCAAACCCCCAAAACCCTTACCCAAGCCCAGCTCCTCCCTTCTCCCAACTCCCTATGTCGACCCACTATTCCCTTCACTTCTTATATGTAGCATGAGTTTACCGCATCCCGCTGAGCCAAATCTTGGTTAGTTTTGAGGTATAAAAATAGTTAGTGCTGGTGTGTATTAAATAAGCTTTTGGTAAAAATTATTCTTTTGATTTTATAATTCTATTATGCTAATTTTTTATATTATTTTTAGGTTTTTATTTTTACTAATCAAAGCTCAAACCTTTAACTAGGGTACAGAAAAGGTTTAATTATTGCTAGAAATAAGGTAACCATTATATCCTACTAAATTATGTGGATATACGTATGCTAGCACATTAGGGTCTTTAATATGCTTATGTGCATGATGTATGATGTTAAGTATAATATATTTTGTGTCATATGTTGGTTGTTGAAAAGAAAAGCATGTTAATTTATGTGTCATGTGTAGAAATAATGTTTAAGGAAGGAGCCTTATTATTAATGATAATGTTAAATACATATGCATGATATGATAAGGTAATATGGTCATTTATTGCATAGATAATGTTAATATGAGCCCTAGGGGCATTTTGGTAATTTTTCTTGTGCAAAAGGTGTGGCCTAAGCAATTATGTGTGGTAGGTGCTACTAAGTATTAATGATAAATAATAATAATAATAATAATAATAATAGTTTGTAGTGTTAGATGATGTACATGGACAATGGATATTAATATCTTATGTGGTAAGGGTATTTTAGTAAATTTGGTATAATAAGGGCAAAATTGTAATTTATAAGAATAAAAGGGGTAAAATGATAACTTAATAAGTAAGGAGGGCATTTTAGTAAATTTTCATAAAAAAGGGGATAACTTGGTAAATTATGAATAAAAAGTGTATGTTGATAAATTAATTAAATGAGAAGGGCAATTTGGTATTTTTGGCATAAAAAGTGATGACTTGGTAATTTTATAAACATAAGGGGGTAAAATGGTAAAATAATAATTAAGAAGGGTATTTTAGTAATTTGGCATAAAGGAAGGGTAACTTGGTAATTTGTAAAGTAAAAGGGGTAAAATGGTAATTTAGTAAACAAGAAGGGTATTTTGGTAATTGTAATAAGTAAGAGGATTGATTTGGTAATTATCATAAGTAAGAAGGGAAATTTGGTAATTATAATAAGTAAGATGGGGGATCTGGTAATTTTAATAAGTAAGAGGGGTGATTTAGTAATTTTAATCAGTAAGAAGGGCAATTTCGTAATTGTAATAAGTAAGAGGGGTGATTTGGTAATTTTAATAAGTAAGAAGGGCAATTTGATAATTTTAATAAGCAAGAGGGGCAATTTAGTAATTTTAATAAGTGAGTAGGGCGATTTGGTAATTTTGATAAGTAAGAGGGGTAATTTGTTAATTTTAATAAATAGTAAGGGCAATTTGGTAAATTTAATAAGTTTAAAGGGCACTTTGGTAATCTAGCAAATATAAGGAGTATTGTGGTAATTATGCAAGCAGGAAGGGTAATATGATAATTTGACAAGTAAAAATGGGTAACTTAATAACTTCACAAACAAGAGAGGTATTTCAATAATTTTGTATGATTGGGTAAATTGGTAAATTGCAAATAACATGTTGATGGATTAAATAAGCCTCCATAATAAGACATAAGTATATTAAATAATAAAATGAGGGTATTCCGATAAATCGATGAGTATCACAAGAACAGGGCATAACAAAGGGTTGAATGAATAATTAAGGGTGAGATATGGTGTTTATCTCATATTCATACAATAGGTGCCTTAATAGTTGATTATGCATGGTAATGTGTGTTGGATATGTTAAGAGTACATGTTAAGGTTTTATGTGTGTCATGACCCTTGATATAGAATAGTTGATTCTATGGCTAGCATATCTTTGTGTCTTTACATTTGTGACCCCCCTCGAATTAAATAAATGGACATGTTGAATAAGACCTAAATAAAATACTAATTACGTAAAGTGAAAGATTATTGAGCTAGGTCTAAACCAATTCACCAGCGAATAATAGTGGTCAGGTGCATTCTGCACTGAAGTATTTTTTGGTCCACCAACTATAATAGTAGGAGATCTCGAGCTCAATAAACCAAACATTATATGGTAATAAATTATGGGAAGACACTAACTAATTATAGTGGAACACGATGAGAGTCAAGGCCAGACCTATCCACCAGCGAGAATAGAGGCTAAGTGTAGGGTGCCCTGGAGACCAATCCATCGGTGAATAATAGTGGTCAGGTGTGTTCTACCCTAAATTGTATTCTGGTCCACCAACTATAATAGTGGGATTCCCACACTGATATGGATATAATTCGAGAGATGATGTTAAATAATATTTAACTAATGGCTTATGACCAAAATTATTTTCTTCACGTGTATGATCTATTGATATGGTATAAGTTTGGCTTGGGTGCTTGTTCCTGTTTTGGTATGTGACGGAGTGCTAAGTGCATGGACTTTGTGTTATGCATTTCCTATGGTATGTGGTGTTACGTTGTGTAATAGTTTTATGTCGATTATGATTTTCCCTAAACTTGCATATGTTATCATTTAACTATGATGTGTTGTATGTGGACCTTAACTTTCAGTTTGATATAAAGGGTTACTCAGTACCATAGTATTAAAGGGCTTCGTTTATGGGCTCCTACCTATTCAATGGGCAGTATCCCTTGCAAGATTGTTGTAGGTGCTATTCAAGCTAGTATCGGGTACTAGCATAAGGATTATCCAGAAAACTTATAGGGATTCTCTTTTAACCTTTTATTTCCTTCTTTAAAATGATTTTATTCTTGTAACCACTAATAGTGGGTTTATTCTTGTAATAAATTTAATGCACTACTCTGATTTAAATAAAAGTAATAATTTGTGTAAATTGTGTTATGTTCCTTTTAGCCTTAGCACTTGGTATTGCAATAGTAGGAGGAAACCGGTTTAGTACTAAGTATGGCGGTAACATCCTCGAAATTTACAGTTTTTGCTTCTACTAATTTTTAAATAAAATGATGTTTTTTTTATAGTGAATTTTAGGGTCTTACAACTAAGATCATGGATCAATGAGACAAAGCATCTGCTACGATATTTTCTTTACCATTGAAATGCTTGACAGAAAACACGAAGGATTGTAAGAAACTAACCCATTTTGCATGCCTCAAACTAATTTTTTACCACGAAAATATTTCAAACTCTCATGGTGAGAATGTAAACAAAAAATGGTTTGGGCAATAGGTAATGAGTGCATATTTCTAGACTTCATATGATGGCATAAAACTCTTTGCCATATATGGAATAATTCAACCTCACTCCATTCAATTTCTCATTCAAAAATACAATAGCTTGTTTCTCCTTTGAGAGTACACCTCCTATACCTAACCTAATTACATCACAATTAACATCAAATAATTTCTCAAAGTCGGGTGAAGCTAGTATTGGTGCATTGCATAGCTTATTGTTCAATTTTAGGAAAGCCTTAGTTGTATCCTCACTCCAATTAAACTCACCCTTTTTCATGAGTTGAGTTATATGTGTGGTAATAGTAGAAAAAGCCTTAATGAATATTCTATAAAAACTTGCCAAACAATGAAAACTCCTTACTCCATGAACATCCTTAGGTGTAGGCCAACTATTTAATAGCCTCAATTTTGGTGGAATTAACTTTGATACCTTTTCTACTCACTATGTACCCAGGGAAAACTATACTCCAAATCATAAAGTCACAGTTTTCCATTTTTGCATATAGTTTAGTCTCCCTCAGTTTATCAAACAATTTCCTAAGATGAGTTAGATGATCATGTTTGTCTCAACTATACAAAAAGATATCATCTATGTATACTATCATGAAAACTCTGAGAAAGGACTAAGCACTTCATTCATTAGTCTCATGAATGATAATAGTGCATTACATAAACCAAAAGGCATCACCAACCACTCATAAAGACCATACTTAGTCTTGAATATGGTTTTCCACTCATCCCCTTCTCTAATCCTCATCTAATGATTACTGCTTCTCAGATCAATCTTAGTGAATACCCTTGCCCCACATAACTCATCCAGCATAACATCTAGCCTTGGCATCAAAAATCAATATTTAATAGTGATATTGTTAATAGCTCTTGAGTCAATACACATGCATCATGTACCAGCCTTTTTAGGGACTATTAATGTTGGCACATGACATAGAGTCATGCTTTCCCTCACATATCCTTTCTTTATAAGCTATTGGATTTATTTTTCTAACTCCTTAGCCTCCTTTGGATTACATCTATATACGAGCCTATTAGGTAAGGACACACAAGGAAGTAAATATATGGCATGTGCTATCCCTCTCTTAGGTGGTAATTCATTAGGAAAAATATCGTGATACTCTTCAAGAAGTTTATCTAATTGAGAATTATCCTCATCACTCTCCCCTTGTAGCGATTCTTTCATGACTACATTATAACAACTCCCTTCTTCTTAAATGCACTTGACCATAACCTTTACATATAAGAACAAACTCTTGTTATTGTCAACTATACACTCCTTATCATTCTTAGAAGGTTTAAGTTTATGCTTCTTTTTATCCTTATCAACTAGATACCTATTAGTAATACCATTATGAATAGTAGTTCTATCATACTGCTATGGTCTACAAAGTAAGATTCCACTGGTATCCATAGGTAACACATCACATGGCACCTCATCATGGTAGTTGCCAATTTTAAATGATACTAAGGTTTGTTTTATCACCTTGACTCCCTTGTCTTTATTTAACCATTGAAGAGAATAAGGTTTTGGATGTGGTGTATTTTCAACCCCAAATCCTTAACCATCTTTTCATTAGCTACGTTTGTACAAGAGCCACTATCAATGATAATACAACAAATATTATCTCCTACTCTACCTTTTTGTTTTAAATATCTTCTCCCTTTGAATAGGTTCTTCGGTAGCTTTTGCTTGAAGTACTCTCTCTAAGACATAACAAGCACTTTCTTATTCCTCATATTCACTAGAATACATTAAGTACACTACCTTTGTTATTGAATTGTTATTTTGGTAGGAGGCATTTTGTGCACTACTCTTGCATGTTGATGTTTTAGTAGAAGCATTATGTGTACTACCTTTGTATATTGAGATGATTGGTAGTATTACATGATGGTACATGTATTATCTTGGATTAATGCACAATTTGGCTATGTTGTATTGTGTGATCATTGTATTATTTGAGCATGATAAGATTTAAGCATATTGAGATACCTTTGAAAGCATGAGTTTCATGATAACATATTTTGAGGATTATGACCTATTATTGTGGTTATGTGCCTTACTAATATATCATGTTAGGCTTTATCATGTTAATGCATATGAATATGATTTGGTGATCATGTTGTTTGCTTTGTATTAGGTGTGTTTGCTCAATGCTTCCTACTAAATGGTTTGATTTTATTTACAGGTGATCTACATACTGTTGAAGCTTAGATTGGAATTAGAGAGTACATGTAGGAATTTTCTATTTTTGATTCTAGTCAGTTTGATTTGGCTTGTAACCTTATATTAAATTTATTTAATGTGAAGAATTTTATCTTGTAATGTAAAGAATTTTATCTTGTAACCTTGTATTAAATATAGATATCATCTTAGTGCCCATGATTATGGTCACATATTACAAGTAAACTTACATGTGATATCATAATCATAGAATGCATTAGGATTTCATTTCATAAAAACTTAGACAAACCATAAGTCATCATGCTTGTCATCACAAAGTAGATATCATGGATAGTAATTTATAATCAAGTAGGAACAAGTTAGCTATTCAACTTATTAGATAGTTCCAAGAGTCATTTACCTAATTCACCCATTAGATATACATTATAGGTTTACATAATCCATAAGGTTATTTATTTATAAATCATTATTCCTTTTTAAACAATGGGATTGATTACCTCTCCACGATCTCTCAATACCATAGAATTCACACCAAACTAGAGGACTTGAAGTCCATCTAGAGTCAAGTAACTACTAATGGAAACAAAATCTGGTTGAAGCCAAGTAACCACCGATGGACATTAAGTCTAGCTAAAGCTAAGTAACCACCACTGGATATAAAGCCTTGGCCCAAGCCAAATAAACCACCTAAGCGACAAGACCCTTTATTACATCATTAGTGTCTAAAGTAAGTACCATAATCTACTAGAATCCTTCCTTAAGGAGCCACTCAAAGGCAGACTAACCTTTAATAGCTAATTGAGGATTAGATAATCTAGGTCCATGTATTACATTATCATCTTTCACTTTAAGTGATTGGTATTTTATTTGTCTATGTCATGTCATTAGGTAAGGCCCACATGACAATCAAGCAACACATCCACATAATTATTTCATCTTAACCATCATTACCATCCAAAATATAGGATGGAAATTCCACTAGTACTTAGCCAAGTTTAACTCAACTGTTATCTTGAGCCACTTATGGCAAGAATTTGGATTATATCAACATAGCATATTTATTCTAATTTACCTATTAAAATCTTCCAAAAGCACTTATTAAAAATACCATGAATTAGAATCCAACTAATTCATATTCTATGTTAGTTAATTCATGCCAATATATGTATTCTCATTATTAAAGAATCATGTTATAGCATAATACCAAATATCCAATCATACCAAGGTTAAAGAATCAAGAATAACACTCCTTCGTCAAAGTGGTTGATCGGTATAGGCAAATCAATCAATCAGTTTGGCTCAGCCAACCTTTAGAGTTTCCTATCAAAACTAGTCGATTGGTTTGGTCAAATTAGTCAACTACTCTAAGACCAATTGATCAATTTTGACAAACAAGCCAATGGCTTTAACCAAAGAACACCTAGAGTTATCGCTAGATAACCAATCAATTGGTTGGGATAACAAGTCAACTATTCTAACAACTAGTTGATCTGTTGGGCACAAATAGTGAATGGGTTTAAAGAAAGAGCAACCAAAATTCATCAAATACAACCTAGTCGATTGGTAAGGCTAACCAGTTAACTGTTCTAAGAACCAATCGATTAGTTAGCTCACATACATCACATTCAAGAATTTATAAATGTGATTAAAGCTTAAAAAGTATAATTACATCAACCATAACATTACCATTATAGAAAACTAAGATTACGCATGCCCACATACTAAATCATGCTACATTTACAGAGAATCAACCACATATTCTCAAAATCATACTTTTATCAAAATCCTTAAATATCATAGAATAATTCAACAAAATATTAAAAGTATCTTATAATCATGCAAAGATAAATAAAAAAATTGAGACCTATGCTAGCTCACATGCTCATTTATCCCACATTTTATAGGTAAGAATGACTTGTGAGCTTAGTAAAAATCCACTCCAAATAGTAAAATCTTTAGCCAAAAAAAGCCAAATCTCAAACACCTTAAAACAAATCTTCTTAAAATCTCATAAATCATATTGTACAAATTTGAAAAATAAAAATTAGAGTTTACCACCTCTAAGAAAAATCAGCTAAAAACCTCAACTTTTTTCCAAATCTAACCCTATCTTGCTTAGGGACAAAACATAAAGGAGTTAGAGGAAACATTAGAAGAGGTTAACAAAAATATAATGAAGACACAAAATGAAGAAGACTGGAGCATAAGTGGGGGAAACTCAGAGTATCTTGATGGTTGAAAAGAAGTGAAGGAGAAAGAGGATTATAGTTATTTATACACAAAGAATCGGTTAAGGAATGAAGGAGAGAGAAGCAATAGATCAAAACCCTAATTGTCCAACTCAAAATCAAACCAAACAATGTGGATTTATCAAGAACATGGCTAACTTTCTATTTGGAGGCCAAATGATGTTATATAGGAAAAATGAAGATCAGGATTTCTCAAAAAAAAAAAAAGTTGCACACAAGAAGGGAAACTGGCCAATTGACGTGAGAAATAAATCTCCCAAGTGTGCAATGACGAGCTAGAATGGATCGTCCATCCAGAGCTTCATAAAAGGGAGAAGAAGAAGATGAAGGGATGAGGTCATCCCCCATTTTCTACTAAGTCAAACCTTCGAATCCATTTGAGCCAAGAAAAAGGTTGGGATAAATGATCAAATGAGTCAAAAATTACTCAAGAACATATTGGAGTTGAAATATCAAAATTTTAAATTATTAGAAGAAGTTTTCCCATAAAATTAGGCTTGAAAATCACTTAACTTGACAAATTGGTCAATCAGTTAAGTTAATCAGTTAACTGTTCTACAAACCAGTTGGTTAGTTTTTTAGACTAGTCGACTAATTCCATCAAACTAAAGCTCAAGCTGAAAACGACAGACCAGCTAATCGGTTCATAGAACCCATTGATAGGTACACTAAAAAACTCATTTTCTCTAAAAATTTCTAAACTTTTATAATTTATTTTTATGACGACCCCAAAATATATTTCCAAATCAAGATAAAACATCACCCAAACTCTGTTAAATATAAGAATTTTATACTTTATGAATCTCAAATTTGTAGGGTATTACATATCTATCAAGTAATTTAGGGCCCAAAAATATAATTACAAAAAATCTTTTACAGGAATTGACCTAAGAGCTTACATTTATAAATAGTAAATAGGGGGGAAATAGTAAAGAGGATGTAACTAATCGCAAGTATGAAAATTTAATGTGGAAATTACTATGTATTATCTTAAAAACCATAATAATTAATTTATATATATATATATATATATATATAATGTTGGAAGTAAAACATATTCATTTAATAAAATTATCAATATTTTTGTTAGTTAAAATGGGTTAAATAGTTTTACAGAACTAAAATTGCATATATAATTTTATAAAACTCAATAATGACTTTTAAAGCTTAGTGCTTTTATTTCAATGCAAATACCAATATTTTGACATATAAATATAATATATTTTAAGTTTAATATATTTAAACAAATTCCATGGGCTAGTTTACATGGAATAATATGCATTTTTATTTATACTAAACTAAATTGAGGTTTAAAAAATATTATATTTAGCAAGGATACTTTTACATTATTAAAGAAATTAATGTGACTATGAAATTTTTGTTTATCAAATAATTAAAAAAATATTTTCCAATGACTGAAAATTTTCAAAAAAATTATATATTGATAATAACAATACATTTTTTGTAACAAAAATAATTATTTAAAATAATTTTATTATTCACTTATAAATATAACGAGCTATAATATCTCCTTATTAAAATAAAGTTTTGAGAGAAATAAGTGGACTATCGACAACCATTTACTTCATGATCTTTTAAATTGACAACTCAATTAGGGTTGTACTGGTGCTTTTTTTGTGGAGAGTGAGGTAGGTGATTTGAAAAGTGTATTAAATTTGAATATTCATATTTATAACAATGCATTTTTGGTAACAAAAATAATTATTTAAAATAATTTTATTATTCGCTTATAAATACAACAAGTTGTAATATCTCCTTATTAAAATAAAGTTTTGAGAGAAATGAGTGGACTATCAACAACCATTTGCTTCATGACCTTTTAAATTGTCAACTCCATTAAGGTTGTACTAGTGCTTTTTTTGTGGAGAGTGAGGTAGGTGATTTGAAAAGTATATTAAATTTGAATATTCGTATTTATAACAATATATTTTTGGTAACAAAAATAATTATTTAAAATAATTTTATTATTCACTTATAAATACAACAAGTTGTAATATCTCCTTATTAAAATAAAGTTTTGAGAGAAATGAGTGGACTATCAACAACCATTTGCTTCATGATCTTTTAAATTGGCAACTCTATTAAGGTTGTACTAGTGCTTTTTTGTGAAGAGTGAGGTAGGTGATTTGAAAAGTGTATTAAATTTGAATATTCGTATTTATAACAATACATTCTTGGTAACAAAAATAATTATTTAAAATAATTTTATTATTCGCTTATAAATACAACAAGTTGTAATATCTCCTTATTAAAATAAAGTTTTGAGAGAAATGAGTGGACTATCAACAACCATTTACTTCATGATCTTTTGATTTGATAGCTCCATTAAGGTTGTACAAGTGTTTTGTGGAGAGTGGGGTACAAAAATTTAAATATTTGTATTTATTTGATTTTTTTAAATTATTTATTCTATACCTCTTAGATTGGATATTTAAATTTTAAATATTTTTTAAAAAATATAAATTAAATTATGAGCATATTTGAATATATTCAATATCCATGTAAAAAAATTATTTTATTAATTTTAATAAATTTTGCATAAAAGTATTTAAAAATAAATATAGTATATTATTTAATATACATATCTATATTCATATAAAAATTTTATTTTATTTAGAATAAAACTGTATTAAAATACTATTATAAAAGCTTAAATTATATATAAAAAAAACTTAAAACTATAAAATATAATATTATGATGTATTGATAAAATAATTAATAAAATATTAAATATTTTTTAGCTTAGATAATCTAGTTCAAAATTAAATATTCTAAATATCGAATATTCTTTTAATTGAAATTAAATTGAATATATAAAATATCAAATTAAAATGTTTGAATATCAAATAATTATTTAAAATTTTAATTTTTTTTTACACGACCCTGTTTCAAAGCATCGAAACTGGTTGCTATATTTGACTCATAGTTCTTTCTTTCCTTGACATACTAGTAAGATTCAAACCACCATAAATATAAGGACGAGGATGTGAGTTAGGTGACGTTTTCCATTCTCGGTATATTTAGGAACAGAACCACGGAAAATTTTTAAAAAAAAATTGATTGGAAAAAAATAAGGGTAGTTGTTATTAGTTTAAAGTATTTTAGATAATAGTTTTAAGGGTTTTTTTTCCTCTCATAATTATATTAGATTGAGTCTATTTGTGTAAAATTGTATATAATAAAATCTAAATAATATATATATATATATTAACTAAAAATCATTCATTTATTAAAATAAAATAAATAACTGAAATATATATATATATATATATATATATATATATATATATATATATCTTTTTTTCTCTCTTTATTTTTTCAATTTTGATAAAGTAATGCTTTTACATTTTCTTTCGTTTTCATTTTCGCAACTCCCGTCTCCGTATTATCATCATTTTTGGGTAAAAGACCGTGACCGTGAGCGGTGCCCCGCTTTCGTCGCTGTAGCGATAAAAGACTTTTGGGTCACGTGAAGGGGTGTGATGGGCCAACACCATGGTCCATGGGGTATGATTTGGACATTTTATTGGACTAAAATCAAGTGTCAATGTCGTATCTTTCGTCGGAGTATTAACGTTAGATCTGTGCGGCAGTGGTGCCACCCAGCGAGGAACACTTCGTTGTCTTCAGCCGAGCCACGCTCCTTCTCCGCTCGCAGAGGTCAAGGGCTTTACTGGTGTTTTGATGTGAGTGGTGCCTTTTTTGCTTTTCGTGTTGTTCGGGAGCCAAGCTAAATTCTGATGGTCTATAATTGTAATCTCGCGGGTCGCGGCCACCGACGAACGAGGACGATAATAAGGCTCACCTCTGTGGATGTCGTCCTCGACTCGAGCATCTTTCGGCAGTGATGCGTGGGACCGGCCTGCGTTCCTTACACGTCTCGAAAACGTTTTATATATATATATATATATATATATATATATATATATATATATCAGAATTTATAATTAAATTATTTAATTAATTTTTTATTAAAAAAATTAATTCATATAAGTAATAATTTTTTTAAAAAAAATAATTGTTATCTTAATTTTAATAGATTTAATCTATTTTTTTAACATTTTTTTTCTTTTTAAAATTTTTAAAAATTAATATTTTTATTTTTATTTGTATTTTTGGTCCTCATCTCCGTCTCATCTCCGTAAAACGTGGCAGAGATGTCAACTTGTCACGGGCCCCAGCACTACAAGAATAGGTATAATATCTTTGATTTCTAGATTTCTATTTCCGTGACTTCTTTGATTTTTATTACGGAAACATTATTTTAAAATTTATTTAAATTAAATTATTTAAAGTTAAACAATCTATTTTATATTTAGTTTATTTTTTTTAGTATCAAATATAGATGTACATATAGAGAATATTATCTGAAAATTATATATAATTAGGTGTACATATTAATATAATTATATGTACATAATATTTTATACTTGGAACTAAATACTTTAAAATTATTTTAATTTTTATCTTATTAATTCTACTTAAATGGATTGTAAACTAATTTTCTCTTTTATTTATGCATATAACTTCATAGGATAATATACCGTATATTCAAGTGAAATAGTTCCCTTTAGTTATTGTGTATAATTCTTTAAATTTTTTTATTATAAGAATTATTTTTGTATTAAAAAATATTTTTTTAAAACAATTTTTAAAAATTAAAGCTTAATTTGCATTTTTATTCTTTTTTTAATTATATATGTATTAAATACTTTATTAATTTTCAATAAAGAATATAAGTATAATTTTAAAACTATTTTTATTATTTTCTTAAAAATGTGTAAATTAATAAAATGGATTTCTATTTTATACGGATAAAATATAACTTAGTAATAGTTATATTTTATCTAATTCTAGGAATTACATATTCAAAAAAAAAAATATCTAGATACCATGTATTATAATTTCTTAATTTACTTTAATATCACTTTATTAATATTTTTAGTTTTATATCATTCAAATGATAAAAAAAATTAATATTGAATATTGAAAAAAATAAGGAAATAATCTATATTCTTTTATGTTTTATATAATTTAAAGAAATAAAAGCAACATGAAAATATTAAAATTTTCAAAAATAATCTAGAAAATTCTAAAAAATTTGAAAAAATAATAACCAAACATTTAGAAATTTTGAATTCATATTATGTGTGTGTGTGTGTGTGTGTGTCTTAAACATTATATAACTTAATTATTTTTGTTTATAATACTATAAACATTAATAAAGCATTTCTAAAGTGAAATTCATTTTTAAAACACGTGATACTTAAATAAAAATATTTAAATCATATAGTGTCTAATTGAAATTAGTTGAAATGTCATGGTACCTAATGAAATTTGTGTCCTTTTTGTGTTTTTGCTAAGTAATTAAGTATAGTCAATCTCAAAAATTTATTCTATGCCAACTCACACCAATGCTCCCCTAACTTGTTGCATATAAACCATTATTATCCAACAATGTGCATTGTGTAATTTTTATTTTATTCCACCAAAATAAATATATAAAAACATTCATATTGATATACTTAGGACGTAAAAAGAAATGTACATATGGATGTGAAGTGTATGTGTTTAGAGATAGATAGACATACACACACACATAGAGAGAGAGAGAGAGAGAGAGAGAGAGAGAGAGACTCTCAAAAATTACAGTTAAATTTTTTGTTTGTATAAGGAAAACCAAACACCAAATAAAGAGTGATATCATCGTGATCGGTACAAGTCTGGCCCTGGCCAACCTCATACTAACCATAAGACTAAAAGACTAACCCAATGTAATACCATAACATAAATAATTTAAAATGTACAGGAGTTAAACATTCATATATGGAAAATACGAGAATATAAAAAGGTCATGTGTCAATACAGAATAGTATTGATAATACATCATAGGGTCCCACCACTAGGGAAAACACGAAATGCAAAAAGGAAATAAGTTTGAGGTGTACTCTCTTTGGCCCCAACCCTAGAACACTAAGATATCACTCTACCCTGACCAGCTCATCGTAAGCAACAAAGTCCTCTAAGGCCTCCTCGCCTACCTACACAGACTCAGTAGGAGTCATTGCTCATGAGAATGAGTAGCACCCATGATAAGGGCGATTAGTACACTACGTACTAAGTAAAGTAACAATATAGTAAAGAAAAGACACAATAATATAAAATACAAGTATTATGCATACAATGGGTTTTATTAGATTAATTACCCTTATCGGAGTTTAAGCCATTAGTACTATCTTTATACATCTCTCGAATTATATCCACATGAGTACAAGGACCCCACTATTATGATTGGTGGATCGGGAATAACTACTCCAGAGCAAAATGCGCCTGACCACCATTATAACTGGTGGATCGGTAAACATGTACATCTCCAAGGCAAGATGCTCCTAGCCACTATTATGACCGATGGACTAGTAAATATCATATGCCTGGTCCCGACCCACATGGTGTTCCACTGTAAGTAATTAGTATCTTTTCTATAAATTATTACCATCCAAGGGTTTAACTTATTGAGTTTAGGATTGTAACACCCTGAGTCGATACGACCACACGAGGACTACCTTGGAGTGCTTTTGGATTGATCGGCTGACCCCACAGATCAACATGAGTCCTTTCAATGCGCTTTATCCTCACTCACGCCCTTCCCAATAAATTATCAGAAAATTTCTAAAACTTCCCAGGAAGGTCACCCATCCTAAAATTACTCCACGACTAGCACGCTTAACTTTGAAGTTCTTTAGGACGGAATCACCAAAAGGATGGTATACCATGTTGATATAAGTTGCCAAATCAATCCTTATATCACTTCGCTCAATTTGAGGTATTACATTCACCCCCACTCAAAGAATGCATCTGTAACACCCCCAAATTTACTACTGAAAAATTTCGTTTAAATCAAAAGGTTTAGCGGAAGCGAGAGAATTAAAACCGTAAACTTGGGGGTATTACCGCCACACTTAGTACCAGACCGGTTCATTCCTACCGTTCCAGTACTAAGTGCTAAGGCTAAATCCGATCATCAATAAGTACGAATTATCATAAAACACAAAATGACATTTAGCATAAATCGTTAATAAGATATAAGTCAAACAAAAGTTTGAATACAATTTAGGATTACAACCCCATAATACTTTTTCTTTAAAAACGGGAAACGTAATACAAAATATAGCTAACAAAACAATCCCCAAAAAGGATCAGAATCCGGACCGCCTACTCACTCAAGTCAAGCCTTCCACCCCGAATTAGTAACCGATCATAAACCTGCACAGGAAGTCTGCTCCCCACCATCGGTGGATCATCACAGGACCCATTCAATCAAGGTAGTATCAGTATGGGTCCAATACTGAGTAAGGGCGCAGGTGCGCTAAGGCCAAGCATACCATCATACAACATAACATGCACAGCACAAACACATAAGCAACATGTAATATTATGGATGATGAGGATCGGTTATGGTCCAATCCAACTTCTTCTTTCATAACTCTGATAATTATAGTCGATTCACATCATAATGTTATGAGTCCATGAGAGTGCGGGAACCCCACTATTATAGCCGGTGGATCGGTCACTTATAGGGCAGAACGCACCTAACCACTATTTTATGCCGGTGGATCGGTCTCCAGGGCAGAACGCTCCTGGCCACTATTATGCCGGTGGATCGGTCTGGCCCCGACTCTCATAGTGTTTCACTATGATTATAACGTATCTTTCCATGATTTATTTGCAAGTCATTTCACACCATAATCTTTGTTAATCCATGCGAGTACGGGAACCCCACTATTATAGCCGGTGGATCGGTCACTTATAGGGCAGAACGCACCTAACCACTATTATATGCCGGTGGATCGGTCTCCAGGGCACCCCGGCACCTGGCCACTATTATGCCAGTGGATCGGTCTGGGCCCGGCTCAACAATCTTACTCTTTAAGTAGTTAATGTCTTATTCATGTATTATTAAATAAGGTTCCACCCTTGACATGCATGTCTACTACTCTCTATTCTATCCTTCGAGGAGGCCCGTCCCATATCTTGAGACTGTTCTCCCCTTCTCACACCCCGGCATCCATTCCCTTTACACTTACCCTTAGATGAAAGAGTCAACCCCTACGGGTGTAGGTTAGGCCCTACTCTCATGACATCAACTCCACCTCCCATCACCCCCTAGGGTTTTCCCTTGAAAACCCTAATTGGGCCGATGTGGCCCAACCTTCCCCCACTTACGCTACATTTACCTCATTCAACGCCCCACATCTTACCGCAATTAGATCCTCTCCCAAAACATATCACTTTACCTTTCGATTCAGCACATAACCATGAAAACCCTAGTTGATCACCTCAACCTTAGTACATTTCTTCTCCCACAAGTAACCTCTCTCTTTTCATCCCAAAGTCTCTTCTTCCACATGGGAACCCATACTCACCTTTTATATAAATGAAATCTCACTCTAACCCATACTCCACCCTTCCTTAATCATTCCTACTTTTGTACTTCCCAAATTTCCATTTTCTCCCAAAAAACCCTAATCGGATTCCTTATACACCCTTACATCCGCCTACGTACTATTTTACATCAAAGTCTCCAATGGACCCATAACTTTGACATTATCTCATTTACGCCCTAAATCAACTTTCCTCAAGTAAGATTCATTCCCATGCTTAATTTAAACACTCCAACACCCGCTTACACACAAAACCCTAATAAGGTCTCTTATGCGCCAACTTACGTATTATTTTTCATGCTAAGTCTCCAATCATTCCAAGACTCTCCCAATCTCTTACTTACACCCAAATTCAACTTTTCTCACGTAAGACACACCCCCATGCAAGAGTTAGTCACCTCATGCAAACACCCCAAGTCAACATGCAAATTTTACGACTCCCATGCGTGGTTTCCCCAACTCTCATTTGTTTAGGTCATTCCTCCCTTATTAAATCATTTCTCATAGATCATGAGGTACTTAGGTCAACCTCATATCCCCCTTAGTGAACTCACTTCCCATTTATTTCCTTTTTATCCTTTCATTCCCATATCATCATAACAATCACCCTAGCATGCATGTCCTAGAGGGTTATATCATATCACCTCATAAACATCATACATATACATGTCATGCTCATGTCATAGGAAACACATACAAACATACTCAATTTCCAAGCTGCGCTACGTAAGACAAGTTGCCCACAATCATATAATACACGACATAGCATGGCATATACAACATTCAAAACATACAGGTCACACATCACACATCACACAAAGGCCATAGCTTCGTCCTTACCTAAGGCGACGCCGGGCTTGGAGCACGCTCCTCTAACTCCTTAGGGCTTTGGTCGGGATTACCTATAAAAGGGGAAAATGCTAAGTATTAGTTTCCCTTATAATCAATCCTCATTCTAGTTTAAGGTTAGGGTTTTTATTACTAAAAAGGGTTTTATACAAAACTAGGGTTTTTACCTTAGAATTAGTATACTAAATATTAGTAGTCAAAATATAGTTATTTATGATACTTATTATTACACTTATTTTATTAAGCCCATTAGTTCCATTCTTATAATACTAGTGTTCACTAGTCATAGTAAAATAGTGATAATAATAATAATAATAATAATAATAATAATAATAATAATAATAATAATAATAATAATAATAATAATAATAATAATAATAAGACTACTAATAGTGATACTTATGTTTCAAGTAATAGAACTCTAGCGTTTTTAAGATTAAGTCTAACAATGGTGTTAGGTTTGAAATAATAATATTATAAGGTCACAATATTACAAGTAAACTATTCCTAATGGTGATAATGATAATAGTAATAATACTAATAATGATGATAATAATAGTAATACTCCTAGTAGTAATGATAATAACAATAATACAACCAAGTAAGGTTTAGCAACCACAATAATAACCTTAGTAAGGATAATAGAAGTAATAATAGTAATATTATTAAAAATGTTAATACCAACAATTATAAAAATTAATATTAGAGTTAAGTATAATAAAAGTTAGGGTTCAAAAGGGATTTTAGTATTAGTAAGAAAATAAGACATTAATAATAGAGACCATAATAATGATAATAATGATAATAATAATAATAATAGTAATAGTAATGAAAGAAATAATAATAATAATAATAATAATAATAATAATAATAGTATTAATATTGGTAGAAATTAGTAGTAGTTATATAAAAGGGATATTAGGGTTTGGATGAGTGGAGAACCACCTAGGGTCGGTGGTGGTCCGGCGGTGGCGGTGGAGGAGGAAGGGAAGGGAAAAGATCAAGGTGGGGGCTGGATGGCAGGAGGAAAAGAGAAGTTTGAGGTGGGGGGAGAAGCAGCAGGTGAAGGGGAGTGGAGTGAGGGTGGTGGCGTGGCAAGGGGCGGCGGCGCGCGGCGGCGACGGCGGCGGCCGAGGGTGGTGGAGGGAAGTGGAAGATGAGGGAGGAAGGAGGAGAGGGAGGTAGGGGGAGTTGAAGGTAGGGGAAGGTAGAGGAATCTTCCCTGGGTGTTTTGGAGGGTAAAGGAGGTGCTGGTGGTGGCTGGGTTGGCGGTGGAAGGCGGCGCAAGGGCGGCGAAGGCTGGGAGTGGTGGTTTTCGGGATAGGAACTTTGCACGGCGAGGGCGGCACGTGCAGGGCAAGGCGGAGGGTGGTGGTGGCTTGGTTTTGTCGAGGGAGATGCAGGGATGGTAACGGTGGCCAGAGGTGGCGGCGGCGGTCTCCGGTGACGGCGAAAAGCCCGTCGTTTTTAGGCGGCGGAGAGGCAGGGTTTCGGGGAAAAAAAATAAAAAGGGAGCTGATCGGGGCTGCCAATGGGGGTATTTATAGGCAATTGGAAGGGGAAGACGACAAGGGGAGAAGGAGACGTGCGAGGCAGGTGTGCAGGTGGTCGGCCGGTGGCAGGTGGTGCAGGTCCTGCCATGGCAGGCTGGGTCGAGGAAGGGGAGAGGAAAAGGGAAAGAGGTGGGCACGCGGGAAAGGGAGAGAGGGACTTGGTCGGGGTCGAAAAGAGAAAGAAAACGACAGGGAGAGAGGCAGGGAAAGACAGCCGGTATTGGGCTGGTGGCCGCCGGCAAAATTCGAGCTGCAGGTCGGCGGCTGTGCGGGGGGGGGGGGGGGGAAGAAGAAGGAAGGGGAAAGGAGGAGGACCGGCGATCCAGGGGAAAAAGAAAAAGAAGGGGGGACCGGCTGGTTCGGCGTTTATAAGGTTTTTTTAAAACTAAACGCGGCGTTTCAACGGTATGGGGGACAGAGCGCCGCGCCGCGTTGCCCGTTTGGCAACGGCTATCTTCAGCGATCGGACGCAGCGTCTCAGCGGGAGGAGAGCCGAAACGCTGCGTTTGGGTGCACGGCCGGCTGGCTCGCTGGGCCGCGGGCGAGAAGAAGGAAGGAGAGGCGGGGAGGGGGGTCTGGGTTGCGCAGGCCGGCCAAGTCCGAGGGGGAAAGAAAGAAAGAAAAAGAAAAAAAGTTAAGGAGGAGGAAGGAAAAAAAAGAGAAAAGAAAGAAGAAAAGGAAAAAGGAAAAAAAAATGGAGAAATGATAAAATGGTTGGGTTGGAGGTATTTGGGTATTTATTTATTTATATAATTAATTTATATATTTAATTTTAATAATAATTATTTTAATTATAATAATTAAATCCAATTTTAAATTAGTTAGGCTATTTTGAATAAATTGTCCTTAACTTCCATTTTAATTAGTAAAATGTCCAAAATTTTCTAAATAACTTATTTATTATTTTCTCCTTATTTTTCCTCAATAAATTTCCTCTTTACTTAATAAATTCACCTATTTTCTTAATTTTTCTCTAATAAATTATTATTTGCCATAATTCCTAAAATAGGATTTTTTTTGGGGTATTTCAGCAACGTCCTAGTTGCACCTCAACCATTAACTATCTCAATACAATTTATCCCAAGAATCGTCCCACTAGGTGGCTAATTGGCCCATCCAAGTTTAGCTCACAATCGCAGTTTCGCTCTGATACCATTTGTAACACCCCGAGTCGATACGACTACGCGAGGGCTACCTTAGAGCTCTTTCGGATTCATCGACTGGCCCCACATATCAACACGAGTCCTTTTAACATGCTTTATCCTCACTTACACGCTTCCCGGTAAATTTTCAAAAATTTTCTAAAACTTCCCAGGAGGGTCACCCATCCCATAATTATTCCACAACCAGCACACTTAAATGTGGAGTTTTTTAGGACGTAATCACCAAAAGAATGGTATACCATGTTGATATAAGTAGCCAAATCAATCCATATAGCACTTCGCTCAATTTGGGGTATTACAGGGATCTCTACTATTATAACCGGTGGACCGAAAATAACTACACCAGGGTAAAACACACCTGGCTAATATTATAATTGGTGGATTGGTAACATATGCAAATCTAGGACAAAACGCTCCTAGCCACTATTATAACCAGTGGACCGATAAACATCCTATGTCTGGGCTCAGCTCAAGATCTTTCACTTTAAATTTTCAATATTTTATTCATGTCTTATTTACTAAGTAATACCCATCTAGACATGCACACCCTATTGGACATTCCCGACTTATTACCCCTCTACCAACCCAAACTTCTAAAAACCCTATCCTTTAACCTGCAACATCTACATCCTCCAAGACTCTGGGGCCCCCAAACACTTTCCATCATCCTCCTAGTGAACTTAGAAACCTCATACACATGTGTAACACCCCTAAAATTTACATTTGAAAATTTTCATTTGTTATGGAAAATCATGCACTAAAAATGGGGGTGTTACCACCATGATCAGTACAAGGTTGATTCCTGGCCAATCTCGTACTAACTACAAGGCTAAAGGTACTAAATTATTAACATAGTTGATCAACAAAAATAGTAATAATTCAACATTCATAAATAAAGCCAGAGTACACAACTATCAGTGTTAATACATAATGAAAATAAAGTATAATCAACGCCCACTCTAGGGAAATAAAACAATAAGAAATCTAAGAAATAAAAAGTTCGGAGAACACACTCTCAAACCCCGCACCAGGTACACCAAATCATCATGGGAATGAGCAGACTCAAAAGGGCAACATCGAAATCAGCAAGGGCAACATCGAAATCAGCAAGGGCAACATCTTCTACCTACACAGACTCAAAAGGGGCCACTACTCATGGGAATGAGCAGCACCCATGAAAGGAGTGATCAGTACGTTGCGTACTAAGGTAACGATATAGCTAAGATAAGGCATAACATATAAAAGGTAAATAATGCAAGTAGTAGGTCAATCAAATTCATCACCATTATTAGAATTTAGGCCATTAATTTCGTCTTTTCACATCTCTCAAATTATATCCACATGAATACGAGAACCCCACTGTTATAGCTAGTGGATAAAAAATACACTCCAAGACATAGCACTCATGGCCACTATTATTTTCCAGTTGATCGATCTCTAGGAAAAAATTCTCCTGACCACTATTCTCATCGGTGAATCAGTCTCACCCCAATTCACATGGTGTTCCATTATAAGTGACTAGCATTTCTCCCATTATTTGTTATCCTCCAAGGTTTGGTTTATTGAGCTCGAGATCCCCCATTATTATAGTCGATGGATTGGAATACACTCTAGGGCAAAATGCACCTGGCCATTATTATTCACTGATGGATCAGTCTCTAAGGCAAAAATGTTCTTGGCCACTATTATTGCCAGTTGATCAGCTTGGGCCTGACTCAATAGTCTTCCGCTTTAAATGGTTAGTATATTATTCGTATCTTATTCAATAAGTAACTCCCAACCAAACATGCATGCCCCCAATAGACTTCCTAACTCATTATCACTCTTCCACCCCAGATGAAATGCCCCGAAAATTTCTAATTTTAAAAGTTATATTTAAATGAGGTTTAATTATGAAAATTAATTAAATAAATTATTTTTATTAAAATAAAATGGAATTAACTATAGAAAATCAAGAAGAAATTTATAAGTATTTTAATTAGGAGAAATTTGGGTATTTTAGCCAATTAAGGATTTTATTTTAGAAATTAATTAAATAAATTGTTTTATTTAAATTAAGAAGGATAAAATAGTTCCAAATTAATATTAATTTTATAAATAATTTAATTGGAGAAAATTAGGGTGTTTTGCTAATTAATATGGAATTTAAGAAAAATCTTTCGAAAATCCTAATTTAGCCTAAAAAGGGATTTAAATATTATTTTATTTAAATATTATTATTTTTAAATATCCCAAATATCCTAATTAATTTAATTAACCCAATCCACTATTTTTCTTATTTTCCCTTTTTCCTTTCTCCTTTTCTTTCTTCCTTTTTTCTTTCTTTTTCTTTCTTCTCCTTTCCTTTTCCTTTTCCGCCGAATTGGGCCAGTCGCCACCGGCCCAAATCCCTCTTTCCTCCTTTAGCTCGGGTTGTTTCCTTCCCACGGCCCAAACCCTCTTATTTTAAATCTGCGTCGTGTTTTATGTCTTCTACGCTCTAAACGACGCATTTAAATTAAATTTTCCCCCTCACCTCGTGTCGACCGATCGGTTCCTTCTTTTTCTCTTTTCTTGTCCTGGCCGCCTAGTCCAACCTCCCTTCTTCTTCCTCTCCCAGCCTTCGCAGCCTGCTAGCCCCACCGACCCACACATGCACAGCCGCCCGCCCTAGTTTTTCGCAGCCGGTTACGCCCGATTTGATCGGATAGCTTTTCCCTCTCTTTCCTCGCTAATCGGCCTATCATTTCGACCCAATCAATCCTTTATTATCGCACAATTTTCCCTCCCTGTTTCTTGCACAACCCCTACCCCGAATTGAGTCCCACCAGCCAACCTCATCACCTGTGAAACCAAAACCCTACTTGCCTAATCCCACGCCAACCCATAGAACCCTAGCCGCCCTTCTAACCCTATAAATATCCCTATAACCTTCCCTATATCGAACCTTTAACTGCTTACCTAGAAATTTTTCCCTTGTTCGCCGCCACCCCTTTAGACACCAACTCTGCCCACTTACGCCTTCCTTGCACTACCCTCTAGCTAACCAAATCATCCACGCCCCTCGATTCTTCCTGCACAAGCCACCCCGGCTGTATGAAGTAGCCTTCTTGACCAACCTGTTTTCTGCCTCCGCCACCCTTTGCGCCACCCTTAGCCACCTATTCCGCCATTTCCACCGCTTCTTTCACCTCCAATTATGTTCTGCAGACCATCCTCTACCTTTCACTACCTTTCTTTTCCTCTCCCTCCCTCTCCTCCTCTCTTTCTCTTCTCCTCCATTTGGCCACCGTCGCCGCCGCCGTGCGCCGCCACCTCCATTCTGCTCCTCCCCCTTCAGGCATTCTTAAACAGTCCAACTTCCACCTCCATTCTCCCTATCTTTTTCCCAACATTCAACTTTTACCCTTTTCTTCTCTTTTTTCGGCCACCGCCGTCGCCGCCACCGTGAACCACCACCGGTGCCGCCTATCCCCACCAGCCTAAGGTTGAACCCTAGATACTCTCAACCCTTTTCCCTATTTTTTTAAGCCTTAATTTATTTTATTTATTTATTTGAATATAAATACTATTTTTATTATTATTAATGTTTCTATTTTTAATATGTATTATTATTATTAGTATTAATGTTTTGATTATTATTTCTATTGAGGGTTAAAGCCCTATAGTATTTTTATTTCGATATTATTATTATTATTGTTGTTGTTATTGTTGTTGTTGTTGTTTCTATTATTATTATTAATATGTCTTTATTATTAATATGTCTTTATTATTATAATTATTATTTTTATTATTACTATTTTGAATTAATATTATTATTATTTCATTATTAGTATTACAATTACTTTACTATTAGTTTTGCTATTATTATTATTGTTGTTGTTGTTGTTATTATTATTATTGTTGTTGTTGTTGTTGTTGTTGTTGTTGTTGTTGTTGTTATTAAATTTTGTTATTTATTCCACTAATTTTATTATTAGTATTATTTTAATAAAGGGGTTGAAGCCTTCATTTTACTTTGTTTTTTAATAATATCCTTTTTATTATTATTATTATCGCTATTTATATTCTCATTGCTATTATTTTTAGTATCTTTGCTATTATTATTATTATTTTAGTATCATTATTATTATTAGGGTAAAGTCTTTAACCCTATATTATCAACTTTTATAATATTTCTATTATTTCTGTATCTTTAGCAAAGTTAGAATTTTGTTAATGTTATTTTATTAGTATGTTATTATTTGGTCAAAGCCCTAAGGAGGCGTAGGAGCATGCTCCAAGACCAGTGTCATTTTAGGTAAGAGTGTTACTAAGGCCTTTTGTGTGTTTATATGCATTATGTGCTTCGCATGCTATGTATCATATGTTTATCATTATTAATTATATCGTATATGGTATGATATGGAGTTGAAATATGTTTTTGTGTATTTGCATGGCATGTGTATTATTTATATATGATGATATGTGTTGTGACCCTATAAAACATGCATGTGAGGGTATTGATGTGGTTTGTGTGGGAGAAAGGATGAAAAAGGAGGATAGGGAAAGAGGTTGACCAAGGTAGGTGAGTTGATCTAATTATTTTAATGATTCATTAGTGGAAGAATAAAATGGAGAATTTTAGGGTTTCGTGTGGGAGACTCTGATTTATGATTTTTATGGTGTTACATAGGAAAATATAATTTATAGTTTTATATGGGAGAATCTAATTTATAGTTTTGTGTGGGAGAATATAATTTATGGTTCTATTTGGGAGAATCTAATTTATGGTTTTGTGTAGGGGAACCTAATCGATGGTTTTGTATGAGATGATCCATTCTAGGTTGTGGTGTGTGTGGATTGAATTTAAGGTTTTATATGACGGAATCTTGGGTTTTGCATGGTGGTTATTAGGGTTTGTATGGTGGTATTAATGGTTGTGTGGTGGTATTAGGGTTGCATGGTGGAGTTAGGGTTTTGCATGGGAGTTAATGAGTGCATGGAATTTAGGGTTTGCATGAAAAGTGCGAATGGTCGCATGGGATGTGTAAAGTTTGCATGGGAGTAAAATTTACATATAAAAAGTTGATTTGGGATGTAAGGAAGGTAATGTAAGCATTGTTTGGGTGGTTAAACACTTTGGATGGAAAATAGTACGTGGAGCATTATCCAGGTACGTAGGAGATGGAGCTAGGGTTTGGAGTGGCTAATTGTGGTTTGTTGTAGCTAACTAAGGTTTGAATGGCTAATTATGGTTGTTATGGTTAAATAAGGTTTGGAGTGGTTAACTATGGGTTGTTGTGGTTCATTAGGGTTTGGTGTGGCTGCTTAGGGTTTTTGTTGTATCATGTGTAATTGGTGATTAAAGTGTAATTATGATGGTAGAATTTATGATTTGTGATGTGTGATGATTCATGCATGTCCAAGATGAAAGCTTTTGAATAAGATACTTAAAACATTAATCACGTAAAGTGGAAGATGTTGAGTCGGGTCCAGACCGATCCATCAGTCAAAAATAGTGGTTAGGACATGATGTCCTATGTGTAACTGGTCCACCGGTATTAATAGTGGTGTGGACTTTGTCCTGCAAGTGACCGGCCCACCGGCAATAATAGTGGGATGACCTCAAGCTCAATAAACACAAACCAAAGTTTGATAAAGTACTTAAAAGATATTAATTACTTACAGTGGAACACCATGTGAGTAGGAATCAAACCGATCCACCGGTCAGGAATAGTGGTGTGGACTATTGTCCCGCAAGTGACCGGTCCACCAACGAATAATAGTGGTGTGGACTTTGTTCAGCAAGTAAACGACCCACTGGCAATAATAGTGGGGTGTTCCTATACTTACATGGATTTGATAAAAAGCATGGTGTGTATCAATTTCCGATAAAAGATTAATTAAATAATTAATTTGGACTAATTTGGCCTTTATGTATGTACCCAAATAATTGGTCGATATTATGATATGAAGATGGTCCTTATGTTCTTTTATTCTTATGCATGATTTTATGTGCTTATGTGTTGGCCTTAGTGTTCGGTTACCTTACTCAGTACGTAGCGTACGGATCACCCTTTTCATGGGTGCTGCTCATTGCCACAAGTAGCATGTCCTTCTGACTTTGTGCAGGTAGGCGAGACATCAGTCGGGGCTTTGAGTTGAGCTTGTTTTGGCTCAAAGTTCGAGAGTAGTGTCGCCAGATTCCCTCTTCTTGTTTTCTTATTTATTTCTATTATTTCTCATTATATCAAATTTATCTTGTTCGATTTATTATCTCGTATTAAATATTTCAAATGAACCTTTTATCAATTGTAATGTTATTTCCTTTGAGGAATTTTAATTTCACACTCTGATTTCCATTTGATTCGTGATTCTTTTACGCACAATCTGATTTTTTTATGTATGATCTTTCTAGTTCTTTTATGAACTATTGGTTTGAGTTTAATGTTAATAATTTTCTTAGCCTTAGTACTTGGTACTGAAACAGTCAGAGAGAACCAGTTTAGTACTAAGTGTGGTCATAACATACCCAAAATTCATGGGTTTTGATTTAAGAGTTTCTATTTTAATTACTTCCGCTTTTAAAAAAAATAGTGAATTTTGGGGTGTTACACTAGACTCCTTAAATAACCATATCCCATAACTTAGGACCTCTATACTCCCTAAGACTCAAAGACCTCTTTTTCACCTTCCACCCTACTCACCATGAATCCAAAAGCCCTTACATATATGGGGCAAGGCCCACTTTCCCATTTCTCCACCTAGGCTCACCATTGCCTACTAGGGTTTTCCTTTAAAACCCTAATCTAGCCTATGTGGCCCTAACCTCTCCTTTTCCTATACGACACATGCTCCCCTTAACTCCAACATCATTACTCTACTCAACCCACTCCAAACATCATAACCCTACTTTCCAACTTCCATATGTGATAATAAAGAACCCTAGTTGGTCACCCTAAAACCTTAATATACCTCTTTTCTTTTACACCTTCCCTTCACACACAAACTCCACCCTCCTTTTTACTTGACTCTCACCCTTCATATGAATCACTCCTAATCACAATCCAAAATCCAACCAACCTCTATAAACTCTCTCATAACATCTCCTATACTTAGGATTTTCCCCCCAAAACCCTAGTTAGGCTCCCATGCATACTTCCACCAACCAACGTACTATCTTCTTCCTAAATACTCCAATCACCCAAAATACTCTTTCCTCCCCATGTTTAACTCTCAAACTAACTGTTCCCACGTGAGCTTTTCTCCCAAATAAACACTCCATGCAAGCCTCACTTTTTTCGTGAGAGATTTTACCCTAACCCTTCATTTTATTACTTTCTTCCTTTATTTTATCACCCATATGTCATAATACACTTAGGCTTTTTCCCCACTTCTCCTTACTCACTCCACCATCTTTATTTCTTTTGGATCCCCAAAACCACTCAAATCCACCTAAGGCCTCTAAGCATGCATGTCATACCATAACATACATAAGAGCATGTTATACATAACAAGTTATATCACCCATATTACACATCTTATAAATCATACACCACATAACTTAACTCCTTGCAAGCTAAGTTGCACTACACACATTTTTAGTCCATATTCATATATAAGTACAACAAATATCATTACACCTATAAGCACATAAATCATAGCAAACCCAAGCCTTAACCGTATCCTTACCTAATAGGACACTGAGCTTAGAACACGAATCATACGCATCCTCACAAGAAGGGTTTGGTTCAAAACCTGTAAGAAATGGAGCACTAGTTATTTAACCTTCTTCCTACTCCTTTTTTCTTTTCTTTATTTACCTATATAATTATTAACAATAATAATAATAATAATAAATATTTAACATAAAATATACTAAATAAGTGCAAGTGATAAGGGCACAACCAGAAGGGGACACAAGGTAAGGGGTGGCGGCAGCGGCGGTGGTGGCGGTGATGGAAAAGAAGAGGTTTTGGGGTCATAAAAGAGGAGAGGATCTAGGTTTTCTTGGGTGGAAATTTTTATGGGTCAGAGGATGTGGTGGTGGTGGTGGTGGTGGTGTCGCGTGGCGATGGTGCGAGTGACGATTGTGGTAGTGGTCGAGAGGAAAGATGAGAAAAGGAGGAGGAAGGAGGGTAAGGAAAGGGGAAATGGTAGTGAGGGAAGGTGGGGGAAAATTTTCTGGGTAGGAAGGGAGTTAGTGGGGCTGGTGGTTGCTATGGTGGTGGTGGTGCAAGGGGACATATGTGGAGGAGATGGGTGCAAAAGGGTAGCTCAAGCTACCCACTTTGCACAAGTGGGGAGAGAAGAGGAAGGGTGGTTAGGGGAAAGGGAAGGTCTCATTAGGCAGAGGGAGATGCAGGGAAGAGGAAGAGAGGGTGTGGCGATGTCGGTGGTGGCATCGGCTAAAGAGATGGTGCGAGTAAGGTTGAGGGTGTGGTTTTTGGATGGCTAAAAAGAGAGAATGGAGGGCGTAGGGGGTGTATTTATAGGGCAAAATGGTTGGGGAAGTGGACAAATGAGGGAATAAGATAAGGGAAGGGATGATTGGCTGTCGGTCGACGTGCAAGTAGATGCAGCTTGCATGATAAGGGATATGGCAGGGGATTTGTAGGGGTTGTAGGGGGTTGGGTGGAGGTTCTGGGGTCATAGGAGGGAGGGGCTAGTGTAGGGCAGTGCTAGCTACACGCCCTGTAGGTCAAGACAAGGAGAGACTGAGGGGAGAGAGAGGGATGGAGCTTCATAGCAGCCATGCCTATAGCTTTGATCAAGGGAAGGTTGAAGACAGGGGCAGAAAGGGAAGAAGGAAAGAAAAGCAGGGAGAAAGGGGGGAAAGAGGAGGATGGGCATGGGTTCTAGACTGCACGAAGGAAAAGAAAAAGAAGGGAAGAGTGGGTCGGGGAAGGAAAGGGAAGGAGAGCAGGGGGAGAGAGGGATTGGGCCCTCATTGGGCGTGGCCCAGTGTAACACCCCCAAAATTCACTCACAAAAAAGTTTGTTTCAAAGAATAATACGGAAGCTAAAATAGGATTTGGGGAATATTACCGCCACACCTAGCATAAGATAAATATCCACCAACTATCGCATGCTAGATGCAAGGCTAAAACCTATCTAATAAGGAAGAAATATACAATTAAAGTCAATAAGCTACTGAAATACTATTTCTTAAAATGAAGTCTAATAAGAGAATAAGAAAAAAAAATGTAACGTGAAGTTCAAATAGAATGGAGAGAATGTGTAACACCCTTAAATTTCATAGTTAAAATTTTTCGTTTGTGTAGAAACCATACACTAAGATAGGGGATGCTACTGTCGTGATCAGCACAAGTCTGACCCCCAATCAGTCTCGTACCAACCACAAGGCTAGAAAACTTAAAAGACAATAATTCATATAGGACATAAAACTACAAGGTTTCTAGTAATTCATAATTAAAAACAGAGTGCGCGAAGTACGAGTCATTATTGAAATAAAAAACTAATACAATATCAATGCCCCTATAAGGAAAATAGAACGATCAATACATTACATACTGAGTAAGGTAGTCATGCAGCTAAGGCCATACACAAATGACAGAGAATACAAGTAGTAAATCAATCCGTTTAAACATAATTATAAGATCTCTGGCCATTATTTCCATTTTCACACAATACTCAATTTAGGTCTGTGCGAGTATGAGAACCCCACTATTATAGCCGATGGATCGGACATATATAGGGCAGTGCTCTCTTGGATATTATTATTTGTCAGTGGATCAGTCTCTAGGACAAAGTGCTTCTAACCACTATTATACCGGTGGATCGGTCTGACCCCAACTCTCATGGTGTTCCATTGTAACTAATTAGTATCATCCTCATGGCTTATTAGCTATTAAGGTTTGCTTTATTGAGCTTGGGATCCCCCGCTATTATAGACGGTGGATCGAAAACATCCAGGGCAACATGCACATGACCACTATTATTCACCGGTGGATCAATCTCTAAGGCACCCTGCACCTAGCCTTAGCTATCTTGGTGGATCGATCTGGGCTCGGCTCAATAATCTTTCACTTTAGATGGTTAGTGTCTTATTCATGTCTTATTCAATAGGTACTTTCTTACTAGACATGCATGCCTACTGGACTTCCCATTCTCACCCCTTCTCTCCTAAAAAGTTGTGTCACATATCTTAGGACTTCTACGCATCCTAGAACTCCTAGACATCTTTCATACCTTTCCCTTACTCACCATGAAACCCCAAACTCCTATGTATGTGGGTCGAGGCCCACTTTCTCATATCTTTAATTTAACTCACCATCGCCCTCTAGGGTTTTCCCTCAGAACCCTAATCTGGCCTATGTGGCCTAACCTCTCCCTATCATACATGGCTCTGCTCCCTTTGCTTCCAACCCATCACTCCACTCGATCCATACCCAACACCACAACCTTACTTCCCACCCTACATGTGTGGCCATGAAAACCCTAGTTGGCCACTCCAAATCCTAACACCTCTCCTTTCTTGTATATCATCCCCTCATCACCCACACACACCATTCCTCTTTCCACTTGACTCATTTCCTCCTCCATGTGGCACCCTTCCAATCTTATCCCACACTCTCCAACCACTTCCCACTAACTCTCCCTTCCACACGCTTCCCCTACTTAGAGTCTTCTCACCAACCCTATTCAAGTCCCCCATACACCCTTATACCAACCTACATACTATTTTTCACTCATGGACTCTAATCATCCAAACTCCTCTTCCCTCACCTTTCTTAGCCCTCAAGTCACCTTTTCCCACATAAAATTTACCCCCATACAAAGACTAACCACCATATGCAAGCCTTACACTTCCCATGCAAGATTCATTCCATCCTTCTATTATACTCATATTATCCTTTTATTTTTCCACCCATAAGTCATAAGGTACTTAGGCATTTCTCACTTTCCTCTTACCACTCCACTTTCTTTATTTCTTTTATCTCCCTACAACCTCATCATACTACTTAAGGACTCCAATCATGCATGTCATATAGGGCAACAATACATAAAGCACAACACAAATACAAGTCATATTACCATATTACACATGTCATAACACATATACAACTTACTTTAGCTCCACGCTTAGCAAGCTACGCTACAAGCATATGATCCATAACCACATAGGATACAAACATATAACCAAACACACAACACACAATTTGGCCTTAACCACATCCTTACCTAGATCGACACCGGGCTTGAAACACAACTCTTACGCCTCCTTAGGGGGTGGGTTTAGTTCATTTATAAGAGTGGAACACTAGTGTTAACTTTCCTCTTATTCCTTTCATTATCCTCTAATTAATTTTTATTAAGAAACTAATAATAATAATAATAATAATTAGGCTAAAAATAATAATTATACAATATAATTTATACTTAAGTGATAGCAAGGGTTAGGGTACAACTAGAAGTGGAGGTGGTAGCTGGGGTAGCGGGGGCGCACTGTAACACCTCAAAATTCACTATTTTTTTAAACAGAAGCAATTAAAATAAAACCTATGAATTTCGAAAATGTTACCGCTGTGATTAGTATGAGCCCGCCTCACGATCGTTCTCGTACTAACCACAAGGCTAAAAGAATTTAATAATCATTATAAATTAATCCCAAGCAAGACTTCAAATTAGAGTGTGGAGTCAAGGTATCATAAACCAGCGTACATAGTCAATGTTCCTTAAGAGGAAATAAGTTTATAAACGATAAAAGATAAATCTAGAAAACTTAAAATATAATTAGAAAATCCTATAAGGGAAATCCGACCACACCACTCTTGATCTTCGTGTCGAGTCCGAACTCAACACTCAACCCTGCCTGATGCCTCATGAACATCGAAGGCATCAAAATAAGTGTCACCCACCTGCACAAAGTCAAAAGGGCTTTCTACTCGTGGGAATGAGCAGCACCCATAAAACGGGTGGTTAGTATGCTATGTACTAAGTAGGGTAACCATGCACTAAGGCCAATACACAAAAGCACACAATCCAAGCATGATAATATAATAGCATACAATCACTTCAGATAAATGAATAAATACCAAATTATAATCCAGATCCATTAATTAGTTAATCTCTGATCAGTACTCATTTCACACCATGCTTTTTATTAAACCATGCGAGTATGGGAACCCCACTATTATAGTAAGTGGATCTATCACTTATAAGGCAACATGCACCTAACCACTATTATATGCCAGTTGATTGGTCTGGCCCCTACTTACATGGTGTTCTATTATAGGTACTTAGTTTCTTTTACATGTCTTAGCAAACTTAGGGTTTGGTTTATTGAGCTCGGGATCCCCCACTATTCTAGCCGATGGAGTGGTCACTTATAGGGAAACATGCACCTAACCACTATTATAGCCGATGGATCGATCACTTATAGGGCAAAACACCCTAAACACTATTATATGTCGATTGATCGGTTTGGGCCCAGCTCAATAATCCTCCACTTTACATGATTAATTTCTTATAGTGTCTTATTTAGAAGTTTATCCTAGACATGCATGACTAACTCCCTCTACGCTTATCCTCCAAAAGGACCCATCCTATAACAAGAGACCCATGCACCTCCTAACTTGTCCCAACATTCTTTCCTACTTACCTTAACTCACACCAGAGACCCAACTCCTAAGTGTATGTGTAACACCCCCAAAATTCACTACTAAAAAATTTCATTTTACTTAGAAGGATTAGCAGAAATAAAATAACAAACTGTGAATTTCGGAAATATTACCACCACACTTAGTACCAAACCGATTCACTTATACCATTCCAATACCAAGTGCTAAGGCTAGAAAATAAAATACCAATTGCTAGAAATTCAAACCATATTAAAAATTAGAGTAGTGCAATAAACCATTTACAAGGACAAAATCCACCAATGCTGGTTACAATAACGAAGATTACATTTAAACCAAAAGTTAAAAGGGAAATAATAAAACCCTATCAAATTCCGAATAATCCTTACGCTCTTTTCTGTTGCCCACTTAATTAGCACCTGACAAGGGACCTGCAAGGTACACTACCCATTGAATAGGCAGAGGCCCCACGAATAGAACCCTTTAGTACTATGGTACTGAGTAACCCTTTAAAAGCACACTTAAAAGCATGTCTGCAATGTAACACATGATACAACACTATATTCATACATAATGACAGGTGTACGCATAATATCCACATCCATGCATTCACATACTTAACAAGTCAATCAGATATTAATAGATCATAATGTACAATAGATACTTTTAGGGCCAGTCCACCATTATTCAATCATTTTTGAGATTTTATATCCTTCTTAGTGCAGGAACCCCACTATTGTAGCCAGTGGACCGGTCATGCAAGGAAAAACGCTCATGGCCACTATTATTCGCTGGTGGACCGGTCATGCAAGGCAAAACACTCCTGGCCACTATTATTCGCTGGTGGATCGGTCTGGCCCCGGCTCACATGGTGTTCCACTATAAGTGATTAGTCTTTTTCCATAATTCATTCACATCCATAATTGGGTTTATTAAGCTCGGGACCCCCACTATTATAGCTGGTGGACCGGAATACATATATACATCATCCAGGGCAACACGCTCCTAAGCCACTATTATATCCGGTGGACCGGTACTCATAATCATCTGCCAAGGCAACATACTCCTGGGCCACTATTATAAACAGTGGATCGGTACTCAATGTCATAATTCAACTGGGCCCAGCTCATTAATCTTTTTCATTCATGATTAATGTTTTCCCTTTTTTAATCAGTACAATAATTCCATTTATTTGCCTCGGACGGGAGATCAAGAACCCGGGACTCAAAGGTATATCGATCGTACTAGTGCATTCAAGCTACTCAGTACCCTTCAACCATCAACCCAGGGACGCAAAGGTACCCTAGTCATACTAGTGCATAAAGCTACTCAGTACTCTACTGACAAGGACACCTAATCCATAAGTATGCATACCCTCTAAATAGGTCCGTAGAGCTAGATAGAGTAAGATATAGGGCCTGGATAGGGCATAAAGGCACACCAGCAAATATCAGAATAATCGTGGGCTAAACCAGGTCTTTAAGGTAGCGACCCCTAAAGAACCACCATTCCCGATCTCGAGATCTTTCACTTTAAGTATCAGTGTCTTAATTAAGGTGATCACGAAAAGCACAACAATTAGATGCTTATTCACTTTCGATCATTCTGATATCATTAGGTATTTCTTATTCATATGGTTGTCCAAGATAAAATAGAGGAATCATTAAGGCCATCATAATCTCATCCAATTCTTATTTAGTATTTTTTCTTGTGATACTTACTAATCGTCAAATACTCTTACCTTACTATTCAGTGTTACTTGAGTCTTATTACAAACCTCTAGTGTCCCATCAACATGTTAGATATGAATTACTGATATACCCCTTACTTGTATAGTTATTAAGCCATCCCTTCCTTACTTACCAATTTACCATATCACCCTTCAGGTTGCATAATTACCAAATTACCCCTTACTCGGTTTAGGTTACCAAGTTATCTCCTATGCTTTATAGATCACCATTCACCCTTCATAATTACTACACTTATCATATTTTCCATTTGGTTGGTTAGATTACCGAATTGCCTACTAAATTACCCTTAAGTTGGATAAATTACCAAATTAGCCTTCTTCATTATAATGATTACCAATTTGCCCCTTTAGTTGGTTAAATAATTACCAATTTACCCTTTAGTCGGTTAAATTACCAGATTGTCCTTCTCCATTATCATAATTACCCAATTGCCCCTTTAGTTGGGTAAATTACCAAATTGCCCTTCTTCATTATCGTAATTACCAATTTGCCCTTTAGTTGGTTAAATTACCAAATTACCCTTCCACAATCTCATAATTGCTAGATTGCCCTTATCCATTATTATAATTACCAAATTACCCTTATCCATTATCATAATTACCAAATTACCCTTTTGTTGATTAAATTACCAAATTACCTTTCTCCATTATCATAATTACCATTTTACCCTTCTCAATTATTATAATTACCATTTTACCCTTCTCCATTATTTTAAATACCAAATTACCCGTCTCCATAATTACAATTGCCAATCTACCCTTCTCCATTATTATAAATACCAACTTACCCTTCTCCATTATTATAATTACCAATTTATCCTTCTCCATAATTATAATTACCAATTTACCCTTCTCCATAATTATAATTACCATAATACCCTTTTGTAGCAAATTACTATTTTACCCTTTTACATCCAAAGTTACCATGTTGCTCTTTTCTTACAAAATTACCATTTTACCCCCTTATTAAACCATTTTTATTAAATTATCATTACTTCATGAAATAGTTATATTAATACTCCATTCTCATTATCCAACTCTACCAACTATTGTAATTTAATATAATACCCATTAGCACCCACACATATTAGGTCACATTCTTGCACAAGACATATTACCAAAAAGCCCCTAGGCTAACAATAATATTATTCATGCATAATGGTCACAAAAACATAATACAACATGGATAAGTACTTAACATTTTCATTAATAACCAAACTCTTTCCTTAAGTAATATATACATAGCGCATAAACTAGCATACTTTCCTTTTCATTAATCAATGCAAGAAAATATATATATTATATTAACAAACATATAACAAGCATAATAACGTATTAAAAACCTTAACATGCTAATATACATTTATCTATATATTTAAGTGGGGTTTAACGATTACCTTAATTCCCGCAAAAATCGAACATTACCGATAACCCAGTTAAATATTCAAGCTTTGATTAGAAAAACCAATACCTAAAAATAATATCAATATTTAGTATATTAGAAATAAGAAAAACTAAAGCATAAGACTTCATAAAATTTACTTAATGAAATAATTAACTTAAATATTATTATGCATTAAAATTTATGAACTAAAATAACTAAGGCATGTAGCAGCTCATGTTGCTCATATTTATAAGGAATGATGGGCTATTTTTGGGTTAGGGTCTTTAGTCTAGGAAAGAAGGTAGATGGGGGAGGATTTAGGGCAAGAAAAGGGTGTAGGACTGAAGAGGGGGTGTAGGTGGTGGTCGGGGGTAGGCTGTTGGTGGCTAAGGGCGGCAGCAGCGAGGCTACGAAGTGGGCTGCAGGGGTGGATGGCGTTAATAAGGAAGGAAAAGAGAGGAGGAAAATGAAGGGGTGAAGGGGCTGATTTCGGCAAAAGGAGGCATGGGGTGGTAGAGGAGGTTGCAAGGAGTGGATTGGTGGTTTGGTTGAGGGTAGAGGTGGCGGGAAAGCAGCGGAAGGAGGGGTTGTAGGGAGATTGCCGATAAGGGAGAGAAAATGGGAAAAGAAGAAGGGGGAGAAGGGACTACAGGGGCTCGAGGGGGGTATTGTGGTGGTTCAAGGCTGGGGTAGAGGGTGGCAAGGAGTGGTGCAGGGGGTTGATGAGGCTATGGAATCGGCGGAGGGCGGCGATGGTGCAAAATAGAGATGAAAATGGAAGGAGAAGAAAAGGAGAGAAGAGGGAGGTCAGGTAAGGGAAAGGCTCAAAAAAATAGGCAGGGAGAGGGCTTATAAGGAGAGGTAGCTAGCAGCTGATCGGTGGCAGCGTGTAGGGTGGTAGGGTGGCAGGGAGAGGGAAGGGAAGAAGGGGGAAAAGGGAGGCCATGCAGGATGGAGGTGCATGGTCGATTGGTCCAAAATGGTGAAAAAGGGACAGGGAAGAGAGAGAGAGAGGGAGAGGGTTGTAGTGGTGATAAGGCGGTGGCCGACATGCCCGAGGTGGCAGACCTAGTCGACGAAGACAGGTCGGGGGCGCTAGGTCGAGGTAGAAGAAGGAGGAAGAAAGGAAGGGGAGCAGTGGCTGGTCGAGGAAAATAATTTGGGCTAGCTCAATCTAAGGGGAGAAAGGAAAGAAAGAAAAGCGGGGGAATTGGGCTGGGTCGTGATACGTAGGAGAGGAGGGGAAAGGAAAGAGGGAGCGGCCCGTGCGGGAGAAGGAGAGAAGGGAAGGGAGTGGGTCGAAGGCCCAAGCGCGCAGGGGGAGGGGCTAGCCTGGTGGCCCAAAGAGGGGGAAAAGGAAAAAGAAAAAAAAAGGAAGAAGAAAAAGGAGAAAGAAAAGAAAAAGGGAAAAGGAAAAGGAAAATAGGAAAAATTAAAATAATTAAATTTATAAAATAATAGAATGTAATATTTGTGGGAAATAAATTTATTTAATGATTTAATTCAATATAAATAAATATAAGGGTTTAAAAAGGTTAATTTTTGGAAAATATTGGTTTGAAAATTTATTTAAATAAAATGAGTATACTATAATAAAAAAATATTTATTTTTAATTTATTAAATGTCCCTATCCAAATTTATATACTCAAAAATCCATAAAATAATTAAATTAAATAATTTTAAAAGTTAATTTATCCCAAATAAAAGCTATTTATTGCATTCTAGGTTTTGAAAATTTCAAGGGATTACGGTATGGGTCAAGGCCCACTACCATACACCTCCAAGTCCACTCACTACCTTACTCTAAGATTTTCTCTAGAAACCCTAATTTGGGCCTATCTGGCCCATCCTTCTCCACCTCACACAACCCAAACTATTTTTGTAACACCTCCAAATTTACTACGAAAAAAAATTTCGTTTAATTAAAAGGGTTTAATGGAAGCGAAACGATAAAATCGTAAACTCAAGGGCATTACCGCCACACTTAATACCAGACCTGTTCACTCCTACCGTTCCACTACTAAGTGCTAAGGCTAAAAATGATTAACTTCAAACACAAATCGACAAATGAAATAAGCTTCACAAGGGAAATGATAGCGTTCACAGTACAGAAATCATAGTGTGATTCGGAATTACAATCCAAAGGGTAAGTGGCTAGAGTTTTTCAAAACATAAAATACCACATGACATCACATAATTAGACTAAAACGAAACATGGTAAAATAAGAGGGAAACATAGAGTCCGGTTGAGTCACTCTCAATTCCTGGGTCAGTTCTAGGCCCAACGCTCAGCCCCACCCGATGCCTCGTACGTGTCGTAGGCATTGAAAATGTCGTCCCCTACCTACACAAACTCATATGGGTCTTCTACTCGTGATAATGAGCAGCACCCATGAAATGGGTGATCAGTATGCTACGTACTGAGTAAGGTAACAGATGCGCTAAGGCCAAACATACAAAAACATACAATAAGGCACACATAGCACAATCACATATGCAACATGCAGTAATACAGATGATGAAGGTCGGTTACGGTCCAGATAGACTTATTCTTTAGATCTCTGCTAAATATAATTGATTCACATCACAGTCTTTATCATTCCATGTGAATGTGGGAACTCCACTATTATAGCCAGTGGACCGATCATGTAGGTTAAAATACTCCTGGCCACTATTATTCGCCGGTCGACCGGTCTGGCCCCGACTCACATGGTGTTTCACTGTAAGTACTTCGTATCTTTCCCATGTCTTATCATCATTATGTTTGGTTTGTTGAGAACAGAAACCCCCACTATTATAGCCGGCGAAATGGTTATGCAGGGCAAAATGCGTCTGGCCACTATTATTCGTCGATGGACCATCTGGGCCTAGCTCAACAATCTTTCTCTTTAAATGTATAATATCTTATTTGTGTCTTATTCAAGAAGTATTTCACCCTTGACATGCATGCCTCCAACATTCTACCTCTATCCTTTCAAGGGGGCCCATCCCATATCTTAAGACTCTTGCGCCCTTTATCACGCCTCGACATCCATTCCCTCTTACGCTTACACATAATGAAAATTCCAACTTCTAAGGGTGTGGGTTAGGCTCATCACCTCATGACATCCACTCCACCTACTATCACCCTCTGGGGTTATCCCTTGAAAACCCTAATTAGACCTATATGGCCCAAAATTTTCTCACTTACACTATCGTTACTTCATTTATCATCCCACACCTTATCCCATTTAGATCCAATCCTAAATCATATTACTTTACCCCTCAATTCCATATGTGAGCAAAAAAAACCCTAGTTGGCCACTTCAACCCTAGTACCTTTCTTCTCCCACAAGTAACCTCTCTCTTTTCCACCCAATATCTCTTCTCTCTCATGGCACCCATAATCACCCCTTATATAATATATTCCCACTCTTAACCTGTACTCCACTCTCCCTTGATCATTTTTACTTCCACATTTTCCAAATTACTGCTTCCTCCCAAAACCCTAATCGGGTCCCTTATACACCCTTACGCCAACCAACGTACTATTTTTCATCCCAAATCTCTAATCACTCTACAACTCTCCCCTTAGCTTATTTACACCCTAAAACAACTTTTCTCACGTAAGGATCATCCCCATGAAAGTTTTATCCACCCCATACAAACACCCAAAGTCCCTATGCAAATTTGAAGATTTCCATGTGTGGTTCCCATCTCTCATTCATTTTTGTCATTCCTTCCCGGTTAATTTCCTCTCATGGATCATGAGGTATTTTGGCCAACCTCATATCCCCCTTAGTGAACTCACTTCCCATTTTCTTTCTTTTTGTCCTTTCATTCCTATATCATATTATCAATTGTCATATCATGCATGTCCTAGAGGGCCATAACATATCACATCATAATCACCATATATACATATCATACACATGTCATAAGAAAACATATACAAACATACCTCAACTCCAAGCTGCACTACACACAAGACAAGTTAATGACAATCATGTGATACACGACGTAGCATGATATAAAGCATCCAAGGAATACAAGTCACACAACACATATGGACCTTAACTACATCCTTACCTAAAACGATGCCGGGCTTGGAGCATGCTCATACGCCTCCTTAGGGTTTTAGCTTGATTCACCTATAAGAGGAAAAACTAAGGATTAGTTTCCCTACTAAAAAAAGTATTATTATTCCTTATTTTAGTCTAAGATTAGGGTCATTATTATTAAAGGGATCATTACATATGAAAACTAGGGTTTTTATCTTCAAGTTAATGTACTAGATATTACTAGTCAAAATATGTTTATGTTAATATTTATTGCTATACTTATATTATTAAACCTAATAGCTTTATTCTTTTAATAATAGTACTAATACTAATTATAGTAAAATAGTGATAATAATAATAATAATAATAATAATAATAATAATAATGTTAATGCTTATAGTGATATAAACCCTAGCATTTTTAAGGTTAAGGCTAACAATAGTGATAGGGTTAAAATAATAATATAATAATTGCAATACCAACAAAGTATTAATAATCCTAAAGATAATAATGATAATAGTTATATTTTGAATAATAATAATATAAGGGTTCAAATGTTTTTGTCACAATAATAGTAACAAAGTAATAACAATAATAATAGTAATAAATAATAATAATAATAATATAGTAATAATGCTGGTAATAAAAGCATTAGGAATAATATTAGTAATATTCGAATATTAAATAGTAAAAATACCAAGGCTTAAGTATTCTCCTTCTTTAACAACAAAATGATAATACGCCAACTTCGGTTTAAATAACATTAATAATAATAAAAATAGTAGTAGTAATAGTAATAATAATAATAATAATAATAATAATAATAATAATAATAAATATGATAAAAATGTTAAGTATAATAATAATAACAATAACAATGATAATAGTAACCGAAATGATAATAATAATAAGAATAATATAAGAGCCCAAATATTTATATTAATAAATAAAAGTAATAATGGATAAAGTTAGTATTAATAATATTAGCAAGGAAATAATGGTAATGATAATGGTAATAATAATAGTAATAATACCAATAATAATAATAATAATAAAGTTAGGTTAAGTAGTAGTAGTAGTAATAATAATAATGGCATTAATAATAATAACAATTAAGAATAATACTAATAGTAAAGATAATGGTAATACTAATAATAAGGGTTCAAATATTTACCATAATAGTAAAGATAATGATAATAGGCCATAGCTAGCATTAGTAATAATAGTAGGAATAATAGTGAGGGTAATAATAATAATAATAATAATAATGATGATGATGATGATGATAATAATAATAATAATAGTAATAATGAGGGACAATCCTAATCATAATAACACTAAAGTTGTAGGCCATTATTAATGGTAATATTATTATTACTGATTAGGAAAAATTATAAAGTTAGGTTAAGTAGTAGTAGTAGTAGTAGTATTAGTAGTAGTAGTAGTAGTAGTAGTAGTAGTAGTAGTAGTAGTAATGTTAAGCATAATAGAGGATAACAATCGAAAAGGGTAATAGTAATATAAAAATCCCAACATTTACACTAATAATAAAAGTGATAATGGACAAGTTAGATTTAGTAATAAAATAATAATGATAATACTAGTAATGGTAGTAGTAATATTAATAATAATAAAGATCACATTATTAGTACTAGAGTTGTAACCCTTTTAAATAACATGCCATAGTTATAAATATTTCTGAAACTAGGTTAGGTAATAAAGGTGAGAGATACTAATAATATTAATAATGGTAATAGTAATAGTAATAATAATAAAACACTAATAATAATAATAATAATAGTAATGTTAAGGATAATATTATTAATATTAAATAAAATTATTAACACTTATAGAAAATAGTTTAGGGGCTGGGGAAGTTGGAGTACCATCTAAGGTTGGTGGTGGAACCAGCGGCGGCGGCGACAGAGACGGCGGTGGAGGAGGAAGAGAGGTGGAAAGATGGGGTTGTAGGCTAGAGGAGAGGGAATGAGGGGTGTTTGAGGTGGTAGAAGGTGCAGTAGGTGGAGAGGGGTGGAATGGAGGTGGTGGTGCAACCGGGAGTGGCGGTGCACGACAATTGGTGCGGTGGTCGAAGGCGGTGGAAGGTGGCGGAAGTGGAGAAAATAGAAGAAGAGGGAGGCAGGGAGAGATAGAGGTATGGGGAGGTAGTGGAAGGTCCCATGGATGTTTTGGAGGGTGGAGGAGGTACTGGTTACGCCGGAGGAAGGCAGCGCGAGGGGCGGTGAGAGGTTGGAGTGGGTTGATAGGGTTGGCAACTTTGCACGGTCGGGGCTGCTTGTGTAGGGCAAGATAGGGGATGATGGTGCCTCAGTTTTGTAGAGGAAGATGCGAGGAAGGTTTTGGTGGGTGGAGTTTGTGGCGGAGGTCGCCGATGGTGGCGGAATAAGGGTTTGTTTGGTCGGCGGCGAAAAATTGGGATTCCTGGGCTACGGGAAAGAATCTTGATTGTGGCTTCCCTTGGGGTGTATTTATAGGCTAATTGAGGGGGAAAACGACGAAGGGGAAGAGGATAAGCAGAGCAGGTGTGGCGGGACCACCAGGCGGCAGTGGCAGGAGGTGCAGTCCTGCCATGGCAGGTTAGGTCAGGTCAGAAGAAAAAAGGAAAGGAGATGGGCACGCGGGGAGGGGAGAGATGGGGTTGGTCGAGGTCGAAAAAGGAAAGAAAATGACGGGGAGGGGAATATAGGGGAGGTCGGACGGCATGCGCCTGTCGGCGGCAGGGTTGTAGGTTACAGGTCGAGATCGAGGGGGGGAGAAGGTGATAGGCTGGACCGGTCGGTCCAGGGGAAAAGGAAAGAAGAAAAAAAAGAGGGAGGCGGACCGGTTGGGGCGATGGGCAAAAGAGGGAAAAGGGTAGCCTCACAGGCTTGGGCCGCGCCGAAGGAAGGAGAGGTTTGGGCTGCATGGGCCGACCCAGTCGAGGGAAATGGGGAAGGAATGAAGAAAGGAGAAGGAGGGAGAGAAAAAAAAAAAGAAAAAGGAAAAAGGGAAAAGGAAAAATAGAGGAGAAAATAGATAAAATAACTTATGGGAAATAGGTTGTAGTATTTTTGGTAGATAAACAAATTTTAATAATTTAACTTAATATATTTTAATATATTAGTTTACAAGGTAAATTTTAGAAAATATTGGTTTGAAAATTTATTTAAATAAAATGAGTATGATAAAATAACTAATTATTTATTTTAATTTATTAAATATTCACATTTAATTTTATATACTAAAAAATCCACAAAATAATTAAATTAAGTAAATTTAAAAGGCAAAACCCTCAAAATAATTACATTAAATAAGTTTAAAAGCTAAGTTATCCCAAATAAAAGTGATTTATTAAATTATAGACTTTTAAAATTTTGGGGGATTACAATTTTAACACCCCACACATCACAACCCTTAGATTCGACCCTCATCATCTCACTTTACTCACCAAGTACACGTGTGACCTCAAAACCCTAGGTAGCCACACTAAACCCTAACTAACCACATCAAACCCTAGCATCCTCATTTCCACATGTCACCCCTCCATTTCTCACCTTCTACTTCTTATTTTTCCATGCTAATCATGCTCATCCCTCACATGATAACTTCCATCCTCATCTCGTACTCCACTCACCCTAATTTATTTCTTCTTTTTACCACCTTCTCAGATTAGGGTTTTCTCCTAAACCCTAATTCGGTCTCATGTATACCCTTATACTATCCCACATACTATTTTTTACCCAAAGCCTCCGAACACCCAAGTAACTCTTTCGTTACCTTCCTTACACCCCAAGTCAACTTTTCAAATGTAACTTTTACCCCTATACAGGCTTTATACATCCCATGCAACCCTTTGAACTTTTTCATGCAAAACCCTAAACTCCCATGCAAAACCCTAGATTCTCCCATGCAAACCCTAGATTCTTCCATGTAAAACCCTAGATTCCTCCATGCATGGTCATGCAACATGTAGGTCAAATCCACATCCCTTAGTCAACTTATTCCCCTTTGGTCAACTTACTTCCCCATTTTCCTTTTTCATACTTTCACCCTATATCATCACATTATCCTAGCATGCATGTCCTAAAGGGCCTTAACACATCACATCATAATCACAGCTTATACATATTATACACATACCATAAAATAACACATGGGCATACCTCAACTCCAAGCCACACTACACATAAAATAGTTATAACGATAAGCATAAGATACATCACATATCATGACACATGGCATACAAGGCATACAAAACACATTACATACATAAGGCCTCCTTAGGGTTTTGACTAGTCTCACCTATAAGAGGGAAAAACTAATGATTAGTTTTCCCCTACCAAAATACTATTATTTACTAATTTATTCTAAGGTTAGAGTTATAGATAAAATAATAATATAATAATAGTAACATTAACAACATACTAATACTATTAAGGATAAAAGTAATAATAGTAATATTGGAAAAGATGATAATATAAGGTTTAAATATTTTATCCTAATAATAACAATGATACTAATAATAATAACAACAACAACAACAACAACAATAATAATAATAATAATCATCAAAATAGTGACATAATAGGGCCTCGACCCTATATAGAAATAATAATAATAATAATAATAATAACATTAATAATAATAATAATAATCGAATAATATTAATATGATAAAATTAAATAAATAAAGCTTCCATAATTAGGGTTTAAGGTACCACCTTAGGTTGGTGGTGACTGGCAACACCGGTGGCGGTGCACGTTAGTGGCAGCAGTGGTAGGAAAAAGAGAAGAAAGAAGAGATAGTTGAGTGCTGGGAAAAGGAGAGGGAGAAATAGGGTGGAAGTTGGGATGTTGATGGTTGCCTAGGTGGAGAGGAATGGAATAAAGGTGGCGGCGCGGCCAAAGGTGGCGACGCACAACGGTAGTTGTGGTGGCCGAAAGTGGAGGAAATGGAGAAAGGGAGGAGGAGAGGGAGGAAGGGGAAAAGAAGGGTAGGGGAAGGTAGAGGAAAGTTTGCATAGTAGTTTGGGAGGTGTAGAAGGCGGTGGTTACGGCGGGAGTGGTGGCTAATGGTGGTGTGAAGGGTGGCAAAGGTGGAAGGAATGGCTGATCGAGAAGGTGACTTTACACGGCCAGGGATGCTCATGCAAGGCAAATCGAGGGTGGAGGGTGATGTAGGGAGTGCTTAGGTGGGCAGCATAGGCGTTGGCATTAGTCGATAGCAATAGAACTAGCATCTGATTGGGCGGTGGCGTAAAGGGGTGATTTTTCTAGGTTTGAAACAAAAACTCGATCAAGGATGGTTATGAGGTATTTATAGGGATAAAGGAGGGGATAAAGTCAGAGGGGAGACGGGAGAATAGGGCATGTAGGGGAGGACACCGACCAACGACGGCAGGCCAGCTCAAATCAATCGTGGCAGGGGTGGTTGCCTAGGAAAAAAGGGGGTTATGCGTGAGAAGGAAGGGTTGGTTGGTTGGGTCGAACGGCAAGTGAGTCAGCAGGGGAGAGAGAGGAGAGATCAACCGGTCAGCAGGCGTGGCTAGCGGCGAGATTTTTGGGGTAGTTAGGGGAGAGTTGTAGGTCGACGAGGGAGGAAGAAGAAGGAAGAAGAAGGAGGGGCATATACCAGCTGTCCGGGAAGAAAAGAAAAGAAAGAAAAGAAGGGGAAAAACCGACAGGGTGACAAAATATAAAAAATAAAAACCAAAATTTAGCATATCGAGGCAGGGCCACACCGAAGGAGAAAAGAAGAGGGGAATTAGGCCGTAGGAAGATAGGCCCAATTTGGGGAAAAAGAATAGAAGAAGAGAAGAAGAAAGGAGAGGAAGAAAGAAAAAGGAAAAAGAAGAATAAAAGGGAAAGAAAAGAAAAAGGGAAAGGAAAAATAGGTTGGTTGGGGTATTTAGAATATTTTGGCATTTTGGGATATTTAAAACTAATAATATTTAAATAAAATAGTATTTATTTCCCTTTTTAGGCTAATTTAGGATTTTTGAAAGGTTTTTCCTAAATTCCATTTTAATTAGCAAAAAAACCAAAATTTTCCTAATTAAAATATTTATTATTTTCTTCTTGATTTACCCTAATTAATTCCCTTTTATTTTAATACAATAACTTATTTAATTAATTTCCCTAATAAATCCTTAATGAGCTAAAATTCTTCAAAATTAGGGTTTTGGGGTATTTCACGCACAACGACGACAACGGCGGTGGGAGTGGTGGTGACTTGAAAAAGTATAAGCTTTGGAGTTGGAAGAGGGAAAGGGAGGTGGTGGTTGTGAGGTAGTAGGTTTCCTAGACCAAGAGGGTTGTAATGGTGGTGGTGGCGTGGTAGGGCGGCGGCACAAGTGGCAACAGTTGTGGTGGCCGAAGGTGAAGAAGAAGGAAGGAGGATGAAGGAGGGGAGAAAAGGGAAAGGAAGAGTATAGGTAGGTAGGTGAAGGTCTTTTGGGTTGAGAGGGAGGTAGTGGGGTGGTGGTTGTGGAGGAGGAAGTAGCGCATGGCGGTGAAAGGGGCGGTGACAAGGTGCAAAGGGCAGCTCGAGTTGCCCACTTTACACGAGTAGGGCGAGCAGTGTAGGGAGAGTTAGGAGTAGGGAGTGGTCTTTTTTGGTGGAGGGTAATGTAGGGAAGAGATTGGGTGGTGGTTTGGATGACGGTGATGTGCGATGGCTGTTGGGGTAGCGTCTAATGGTGCAAAGGTTGTAACTTCAATATTTTCTGGGCAGAGCAAAAGGAAGAGGAAGAAGGGTGAGGGATAGGGTATTTATAGGTGTGGGGAGGAGAAGAAGACAGGGGAGGATGAGGACAGGGGAGTAGGAGGGGCAGGAGGTTGCCAATCGACGGTGGCAGGCTGGTACAAGCCTATAGGTGTGTAGGTTTGTAGGGGGCATGGGCAGTTTTGGTAGGGTGTAGGGAGGGTAGGTAAGTGTGTCGGGGTTATAGAGGGGAGGGGACTAGTGCAGGGTAGTGCTAGCTACATGCCCTGCAGGTTAGGTTGAGGGGAAAGTGAGGGAGAAAAGGGAGTTATGGCTACGAATCAACCATGGGCATCAACGACCAGGGGACGAGGGTAGAAGGGAAAAACAGGAAAAGGGGCAAAGATAAAAGGGGAAGGACGGACGAGCGCTAGGCTGCGTGAGGGGGAGAGAAGAAAAAAAATAGAAAGGTAGGTTGGGCTGCGTAGGAGAAAGGAAGGAGAGAATGGGAGGGGAGAAGCAAGGCCACGCTGGTGAGACCCAAGCCGGTGAGAGGAGAGGAAAAGGAAGAAAAAAAAGGAGAAAAAGGAAGAAGGGAAAAGAAAAGGAAGGAAATAGGGAAAAAGAAAAAAAATGAGGCGGTTGACTAGTTAGGGGTATTTGAGTTTTTTTTTTAAAAAAATTGAAAATAAAAAATTAGTAAAAATAATTAAATTTCTTTTTCATATTAATTTAGAAATTTTGGTTAAATCTTCCTAAATTCCATTTTAGTTAACAAATTACCCTAACCTCCACTAGTTTAATTCCCACATGATTTTATTAAAAATTTGATATTAAATTGATCTCACCTATTAATCCCTATTTTATTACTAATTATTAAATTAAAGTTTTTGGGGGTATTACATAACGAAGGTTCTACATATTACACAACTCTAACAACACAACCAATACATAATATGAGCATAAAACTTTATATAATGAGTTATTTTTATAGGATCACACATGAAAACGAGGCTAACACTTGGCTCAACGACTCATAAAAGATCCCCACACGCACCAACCATATACATCTAGGTCGAAGGAGATTTCTAAACCTAAAATACTTCACTAACAAGATCCCTAATCTACACTACACCATGATAGTCTAGACACTTCAATTCGCAAATGCTTCTACTACGATAACTATGACATTCAGAGCCCACCATTTTTCTTTGCTTCTTTTATTAATTTTTTTACTATCCACTAATAGTTCTCCTCATATAAGACAAAACTTAACACATTACCATTCACCAGCAAGTAGACAAGAAAATATGCATATATTACAAGGAAGAATCTTTATACCTTATTGTTGAAACTACTAACACAAAATATAAAACCAAAGAAACATGTAATTGAATTCTAATCAACAGAAACTCAAATATAAACATGTAATGAAAGTCATACAACGTCATTAAGATCAATAGGGTACATAAGGCACCCTACACACTACTTATGGCAAATAACGCCTCTATTTAAGCATCAACATTATCATTATTATAATTCTAGGTTTTTTTCCAATTAAAAAGGACACATCTATTTAAACATCACCATCAAGGTTACAAACATAAGTTTCTTACAATTCCAAAAAATGAAACTACTCAACAAAAATATATTACAATTTATATTACATTGTGCTACACCCAGCAAGGTACACCTTAAGGTTGTCAATCCACCAAACCTGAAAGACTAGGGTTAACAAGTGAAACCATAATAATCACAACACATAAAATATAGAGTTAATACAAGTCAAACATGTAAAATAACAAGTGACAATATACGAAGACATAATCACAATAGTATATCATAAGGCCACGTACACTACCCAATCACACTATCCTCACAAGCTAATCCAGATTTGAAAATCACTTGACCCTTTTATCAAAAATCAAATCGAACACTTAAAATGAAGTATAGATCAATGAAATTCAAATATTGAAACCATAAAATCCAATTTTTAAAACCAAAATCTTTGATACCAACTTGTAACACCCCCAAAATTCACTCTCGAAAATTTTTGTTTAAAAGAATATACAAAAGCTAAAATAAGATTTGGGAAATGTTACCGTCACACCTAACACACGATAAATGTCCACCATCTATCTCATGCTAGATGCAAGGCTAAAACCTATCCAACAAAAATCCAAACAATATATATGACGTGAGAAAAACCTCCCACAAGGAGATGTCTACAAGCAGATGAAAAGTGAACAATTTCACTGAACAAAATGATCGCTAAATAAATCAGTGAAAACCTATGAAATAATCTTGGATTTTAAAAGCTTATCAAAGTAATGGAAAATTAAAATTCAATTAAAACTCCCTAGAAATTTTAATACAACACTTAAAAACTTCCAAAAATAAATACAGATAAATAAAGATAAATCCTGAGGGATCAAACTCTAGGTTGCCTACTCTCTCACGTCAAGCCTTCAACCCAACAATGACATCTGATCCCAAGCCTGCACAACAGGTATACTCCCCACCATCAGTGGATCATTGTAGGACCCATTCAATCAAGGTAGTATCAGTACGGGTCTAGTACTGAGTAAATCATGACTACCTAACTCATAAAAGGAAACAAGATACACACAAGACTTGGTAATCTTTAGCTTACAATACTCATGCTCAATTATACATGTGATACATATACCATTCCACTCATATAATAACTCATGCTTAATTACACATACGATACATATACCATTCTACTCATATAATAACTTACGCTTGATTATACATGTGATACATATACATAGGGTACAAGCGTACAAGAAATCACGATCGCATGCTAAGTAACACACATTATCCTAGAAGGTATCATTCTGCACACAAGGCCCACATGTGATGTAAATAATAGATCATGTGACAATTGGGTACGAACATACGTCATCTGGTAACACTATTGTAAAGGAGACAACCAAGAGGCATGAATAGGAAAAAGAAATATAAAGTCCAATAGTCAACAAGAAAAATTTATTATTATATTTCATTATCGTGATCACAACAATTTAATTATATTATCTTGAGGACAGAGAGTCAAATAGATTGTAACAATTAATCTAGTACTCGAACGGTACAATCCCTAGCTGGCCCACCTAGAAACATAACCAGATCACCAATAAATATGACACCAAATCACTTAAGTATGCATACCCCCTTATAGGGTTGAAATATATCGAGATGCCTATAGAGTAAAGAGGGTCTCTCCAAACCTCGTAAGGCACCCGAGATCATAGAATAGAAAAAAAACAGGAATGGCACCAAGTGAATACCAAACCTAACTCAAATAGCTACCTCGAGTGGTATAAGTCCCAACTCAAGTTCTTTCACTTTAAGTGATTAATGTTTTTTAAATATTTAACTAATCATAAATCAATCCCACATAACAACACTTAGCTCACTTCCATGAGCACAATAAATTTCCATTATTATAGCAATTCCAAGTGGCATTAAAGCTGATTGATTTCAAGTGGCATTAAAGTCAATAAATTTCAAGTAGCATTAAAGCCGAACCAATCTAAGTGGCATTAAAGCTAATTGATTCTAGGGGCATTAAAGTCGAGCCAATTCAAGTGGCACTAAGGCCGAATAATTTCAGGTGGCATTAGAGTCGAATAACTCCATGGCATAAAATATAGTATAAGGTATCATACAATTTCAATCCATACTCAACCACATATACAGTTTTCTAAATCGATTACAATTTAGGCACATTAAAACATACACCAAAAATCACCCAATGTTTCATAATTAGGTGGACATATTAACAACATAATCATACTCAACCTTTCACATACTCAAACAAATATAATATTCAAGAGTCATACTAACACGCATTTGCATTGATGCTATAAATTCATACATACATACATACAATTACCACTAGGAACACAACATACACTTGACATAATTAAATAATCAATAAGCATACTCATCACCTTCCACTCTAAGCAAACATCCATTCCAGATTATGCTATAAGTAAACGTAAGTAATGACTTATATAAATCCAAAGCTAACTAAGCAACTTTAGAAGAGAGAGAGCCATTGAGAGCTCGATAATCCATGAATTTTTTTCCTAGATTGCAAATAGAAATCGAAAAACTAGGTTAGAGACTACCTTATCAATCAATAATTCAAATGTTATAATTAAATTAACATAAGGGGACACAAAAAATCTCTCTTTGGAAAACGTGTCCAAAACCTAAGACTCGCGAACATAGCTTTATTAAGATTTAAGATTAAATATTAATCAAATTAGTTTTAACACATATCACTTGGGGCATATCAAATAGATTTGAAAAGCCGAGGAAAGGATAATAGATTATAAGTTAATTTTGTCCAAAATAGCTTAGTCATTAGGTTTTACAACCAAAGAAACAAACCAACTATTTTTAGAGAACCAATCCAACCTAATAAAATAAGAATATAATTCAAATGATTTTAAATCAAAACTAGTAATCTACTAGGTGAGAGAGACATAAGCAAATAATTGTTTTATAAAATCATTTTCAAAAATTAGGATATTTAAGCCCAGAATGAAAATTCGGTCAATTATTGCTAAAATAGATAAATTGATGGCTCAAAATTGTAATTAAGTGTATTCTAATGTAAATTATATAATCAATTGAATAAAATAACTTGATTATACTATTTAATTTAAATCCGCAAGAGTTTTTAAGCCCGAACTGCAACTCGACTGATTAATTTTGATTATCTCAAAATGATAGCTTAGGACTACAATTAAACTAATTTTAAATAAATCTAGATAATCAATTTTAATGAAATAATCTTCCAAGTAGCCAATTTAAGACAATTGGTTTCTAAAATTAGGGTTTTAAAGCCCAAGACACAAGCTCGGATAATCCAAAATAATTAATTTCAATTGAAGGTGTTAGAATGCAATTAAGGTCATTTCAACTATTTCTATAAATTCAATTTTAAAAATATAACTATACAAATGACCAATTTCATAATTTCATTTGAAATCTAGGGTTTTAGGCCCAAAAATGCTACTTGATTAATTTTCATTAATTTATTTAAATTAAATGCTTAGAAATGCAATTAAACATATTTTATAATATATTACATAATCAGTTGATCAAAACCAATAAAAGAAATACCTAATTTAGCATAATAAGGATTTTTTAAGCCCGAAATACAAATCCGGTCAATTCTTGCTAAAATATATAAATTTATGATTTGGAATTGTAATTAAATGTATTCTGCTGTAAATTATATAATTAATTGAATAAAATAACTCAATTAGACTATTTAATTTATATCCATAAGAGTTTTGACCTAAAAATCCAATTCAAATCAATTTTACCAAATCAACACTTCCAATATAAAATTAAATACATTGTAAAGGATATTGTAAAATCAATTCAGTGAAACAACTTAATTATGCAATCCAATTTCATCACACATGAATTTTGACCTATGAATTCAATTCTGATTAATTCCACATAAATTTCTCAAATTGATAATTCTAATATGAAATTAGATAAATTTTACAACTTATTGTATAATCAATTTATCAAAAATTGCTTAATCAAACGAATCTGCAAAATTCAAACATAATCGGGTAAAAATTTTGATTTTCGCAAATCAACCAAATACACTGCAATTAACCACTCTAAATCAATCAAACAACACACATACACACACATATACATAATTAAACAACCAATTTAGCTTATCATAAGCTAATTCATACCAAATTAATCAAAACAAAGGTTAGGATTTGGGGTAATTCATACCAAACTAGATATACAGTGAATTGGAGCAATTGGAGGTTGGTGGAACTTCATCAGAGGGGAAGGACCACTCGCCGGTGGTCGGGAGACGTCGGCGGTGACCAGATGGTGGCGTCATCGCTCCTATTCACTGTTGCTACTACGGTGGAGTGGCGGCATCGTGTAGAGGGAGTTGCAACAGAGAAAGGCCAGTCGTGGCTGGTGGTTGGCCAGCCAATTGGTTGTTGATGGAGAAGCGGAGAGAAGGAGGTGAGGGCTAAAGGTTGGTTGTAGAAGAATATATATCGGGGAAAGAGGAAAAGAAAAGTGGTAGAGAAGAAGAGAGAAAAGGAAAAAGGAATGGAGATGGGGGCCGATCAAGATTTTTTTTTTACAAATACAAATGTACAATGAAATATTAAATATCTAAAAATGTTATTGGAAGATTTTATCTAAAATTCGTTAAACGAAAATTATTTTATAAGGATATAAAAGTATAAAATTAATATAAGAGTTATATAAAGAATTTTAAAAAAATTGAAAGAAATTACCAATGAAATTAAATGTCTATATTATTTACAAAAATACATTATAAGACCTCAAAAAAATATATTTAAAAGCATATAAGTAAGTCGAAACTAATTTAAATAATTTCTAAAATTGGTCTTCCACAAACCAAAAAAGGGTAAAACAGAAGAAAAATAATTTCGGAAAGAAATCCATAAAAAAACTCCAAAAATCTTTTTAATTTAAAATTTTCTGAAGATCTTAACAACCTTATAAACAAATAAATTCAAAGTCAAAATTATTTTCTATAGATAAAATCATTAAAATAATTTTGACTATTTTAAACAAAATTTTATAATTTAAATAATATATTTCATTAACAAAATATAACTTCAAAATAAATTCGTAAGCACATGACAAAGTTATAATAAAAAATGAGTCTAAATTATTAAAAATCAAAATATGAGAAAGAATGAAAATACGTATTTTTAACCGAAATTTGAAGTCATATGAATATAATAAAATCATGGTCATAAACAAATTTATCTAAAATGATCTAAAACAAAAATGATTAATTAAATTCAAATATGAAGTCCAAATTGTCGATAAATTCATAAACGATATCAAAATTAAAATAATTAAATGTTTACATCAAATTACTATAATTAAATAATTAAGCTTAATAAATTTAAATTTTAAAGATACGGGGTATTACACCTAGTCTGGCAAAGGAGGGGAAAGAAAGAAAAAAAAGAAAAGGAAGAAAAAGGGAAAAAGAAAAGTGAGGTGGTTAGGTGGTTTGGGATTTTTTTTATTTTTTGAAATTTTAGGAAGAATCAAATTAGTAATAATAAATAAATATTTTTGTATTAATTTAAAAATTATTATTATTATTTAATTAAAATTTATTTTAGTTTAGTAAATAATTATAGCCTCCACTAATTACATCCCTACATTATTTTCCTCCTTTTATGGCCATTATTATTATTATTATTATTATTATTATTATTATTATTATTATACTATTATTTTATTAAAAATGGTATATTTAATTAAACCTTATCTAATAATTCCTATTTTTTTTTTAAGTCCTAAAATAGGGTTTTAGGGTATTACAACATGAGTCAAGACCCACTCTTCCATTTCTCCACCTATACTCACCACCACCCACTAAGGTTTCCCTTTGAAACCCTAATCTAGCCTATGTAACCCTAACCTCTCCTCTCCTTACCTAGCCCACATCTCCTTTGATTCCAACACCATCACCATATTCACCCCAACTCCAACCTCATAGCCCAACTCCTCAATTCTCACATGTGATAATGAAACCTTAGTTTGTCACCCCTGAAAATCCTAATATTTCCCCACCTTCTTCCATACCCTCTTATCGTATACAACTATACCCTCCATTTAGCCTGACTCAAACCCTCTATGTGGTATACCCCTCATCACAAACACCAATGTTCTACCAACCTCCTCAATCTTTTTCCCACAACACCCCCATCCTTAGGGATTGTTTCCCCTGAATCCCTAGTTTATGCCCCCATGTACCTTCTCATCAATCCATGTACTAAAACTTCCCCAAGTATACCAACCACCCAAAACACTCTTTCCTCCCCATGGTTAATCTCTAAATAAGACTTCCCCACCTAAATATTTCCCCCATGCAAAGTACATATGCCCTATGCAAGGCTCACACTTCCAATGCATGTTTTTACCCTAAGCTCTCATATTATTATTTCTCCTTTTATTTTCTCTACCATATTTCATAAGACACCTAGGAAATTATCCACAAATCACCTCACTCACTCCACCCTCTTTAGTTTCTTTAATATCCCATAGCCACTCAAATCCTACCTAAGGCATGTAGGCATACATATATTATTATTTCAACCATACATAAGAAAATGTCCATCCATAGCAAGTTCTAACCACACATACAACACATAATCAAAGTCATACTTACCATTCCTTATCTCCTTGCAAGCCAAGGTGCACCACACACATACTTTGTTCACATACACATATTTTTACACATCACATACCAATACACCCATACACAAAAGATTAATAACATAACCCGAATCTTAACTATATACTTACCTAGTTGGGTTCCAGGCTGGATTGTTAGTTGCACTTAATGCACATAAGGATAACTATAAGGTTAGTTAATTAATTTAGTCTCCACTAACTATGTCCTTACATCATTTTTCTTTCTTTATTACCATTACCATTGTTGTTGTTGTTGTTATTGTTATTATTATTATTATTATTATTATTATTATTATTATTATTATTATTTTGTTAAAAATGGTATATATAATCAAAATATTATTCAATAATTCCTTATTTTATTCTTTAATCGTAAAATAAAGGTTTGGGATATTACATAGAGAGAGAGAGAGAGAGAGAGAGAGAGAGAGAGAGTCGTTTGTTATGGATGTATTGGTTTGAATGAAACCAAATGCAAGGATAAAGGAGAAAAGGAAGAAGAAATACAAACACATACCAGAGACTTGGTTTTTGGATGGAAAATGAGGAATAAGGGGAGCTTAAATGGATGGTGGTGTGCGATGAATGAGCAAACATATTCAAGAAAACACATAGATGCGGAGAACATTGTTATAGCAAATGTAAAAGAGAAAAATGACATAAAGAGAAGGTTATGCTTGGGAAAAATGGGTAGCAGATGACAAAATCTTAATAGGCCAGCGGTGCTATTTGGAAAAGTTGAATGAGTGAAAAAACATCTGGTTACCGATTCCTCAGTAAAATAGATACAGGTTAAAGTCCCATTTATGGTTAAAACTAATAACCCAAATTCTATCTACATTTTATCCTCATTAAATTTATATCTAATATACCATAATAATATACATACAAATAATACATTCTATAATAATAATTATAACTAATTAAACATAATTATTAGTTAATAATTAGGGTTTCTATAACTAAGGTATTACAACAATAATCATAATTGAATGATTAATCATATATGAAATCGAATAAAGATATAGATTAGGAAATGGAACTAATGTTAAAGATGATGAGGCATTGGTCACCTAATATAGATTATTACAAAATCAAAATTTAAAGTTAAATATATGCTAAATTGTGTTTTTGGATATAGGGTTTTGAGAGAAAAATAATGGAAGATGATCTCTAGAACTACTGAACTCCCCAATATACTAGGCCTTGATCATTTCTATCTTTTATTCTTTAATTATTAAGCGTGTAATGGAATTTTAAAAACTTTTGTTACAGATGAAATGTGACCGTGGTTGGAAACATACCCTGAATGTGTTTCTTGCACTCAAATATAAAAGTATGCTAGCCAAAGATACAAGGAACTTGTCATAGATCCTGATGGTAAATATGTTTGTGGTTGGAAACATTCCCTAGTTGTGTTTCATGTTTTCTTCATATTTTTGCTCTATTTTTACTTTACTTCTCCTAAAGTAGTGTTGCTAAAGACACCTAAGTCATGCTTAATGTTACGTTCTTTGTCCATCACATTTCAAGTTTTCACTTTGTCTTACATTGATCCATTTTGATGCCTTTACAATCTAAATTAATGTACCTATAAAAATAATCACAACTAAAGTAGTATCCAAATACAAAATCACTAAAACTAACATAAAAATATGTATAATCTAAGAATGTTACAATTTGATCTTTGAGCATTGTGAAATTCTTTTGAAAATATGTTTTAAAAGTCTCTTTAAAATTCATCATTGAAATGGTTTAAAAAAGGTTTATTCCACAAAAAAATATAAATATTGAGCTATCCTTATGTGTATTAAGTGCAACTAACAATGACAGAGATATAAAAGGATTTTGTTATAGATTTTAAAATAACTTATTTATTGCTCATTTTATTTCCCCATCCACTCTCTTATTATTTCTCAAGAACTCAAATCTAACTTTTATATCTTGAATTCTCTTGAGAATATACTTGTGCTCAAAGATCAAACACATTAGCTAGAGCGATTAAAACTTTCATATATTATAATTTCTAGAAAAGATTATATCCTCTCAACATTCATCAACTTCATATCTTGTAATTGAGAGGATTCCTTTGTAATCACCACAAGTATCCCTATAAGTGGTTATTGGGTTAGTAGACTTATAAACCTAGAAGAGGATAACTATACTAAGTTGTAAATCATCTTCTAGAGAGTTATTAGAATTAGAATTTCATAAACCAAGAGGTTTTGAAATTCAAAATGAAAGACCTTTGGGTAGTAGTTGTAGATAAAACTATTTTAGATTTGCGTGAACCACTATATATCTTATGTCCAAAATTTAAAATTGTCAATTTTAGTTCATTCCACCACATTCAACTCCTTTAGGGTGTTTTCAATATTATTTCTACTATATTTTCCCCCAAACTCTAAACATCAACCCCCATTGTTTTGTATAAGTTATATACTGAGCACCATTTGATTTGAATGAAGCTTAAGTGAAACATTAGTATGACAATGAAGCCAATTTCTTGGGAACAAAATTACTTATGAAAGAGGTCAAACTCTATATGTAGAGTAAAAGAAATATACTAAATTTTAGATGTTATTTGTTTATTAAATTCTATTGATTGATTCATAATTATCTACTATATTTTCTTATATGGAGCTATTAGCTTTTTTTTATTGTATGCATACTCCTTATATCAACCCTTATATATATATAATTTGTATTTTTTTTTATAGCAGAAACAACTTAATTAGTAAACAAAAGAGTTAAGTTTTTAGTGCTTTATTTGTTTATTTCATTTATTAGATTTTGTAGCATACTTTTTATGATATTCATATGATCTTACAATATTGCAATCCAATTCCGATGACTTAAATTAATTTTAAGAAGAATCCTATTATTAGATAGAATCCATATTCTAATGATATTGGTTTCATGTTATAACATTTTATGTTAAAATTAAGTAGGTTTTCATAGCAATTATTATTTTTTAAATCGGGCCAAATTTTATTAATTCTATATATAAAAGAAGTAAAATAAATAATATATATCCCCACTCTATTACCTTTTTACCAACCGGACACTGAATATAATTTGTTTTTTAGGCTGGTCTTGTAACTACCCAAGCGTTTTTCCACAAGAAAGTAAGAAACACGAACGGAAGCAGACCAGCGGTTCCTTCTTATTGGGCCATGACACCCAAAAATGGGCCGAAATGCATGCCTGGTCTCACCAATCGCAAGCCCTTGATTCGACCTATATAACTAACCTTAAGAACGATCTGTCAGGAACCCTAAAACTCCATTTGTAGCCGCGTAGTCGAAGAGCACCAAAAGGTACTACTCTCACCGCCTCTGCATCTCTACACCACGAAGAAAACATTTCCTTTCTTGTAGTCCAATTCTTATGCTATTATTCACCTCTCATCGCTTTCTGATCCAATTTTTGTTTGCTTCTTTCTTCTTTTGATAATTTGCTTCGTAAAACAGGTCTAAAACATAGAAAATGTCGGCCGGAGAACTCGCTTGCACCTACGCTTGCTTGATCCTCCACGATGATGGGATCCCCGTCACGGTAACTAATTTTCCCTCAAGTGTCATTTATTTTATTGAATTATCGACACCTATGCATATATATGTTTTTGTTGCCGCTGTTTCCCCCCCTTGAAGTGTCCTGGATTTATTGCTTATATGGTTGATTGCTGTTATATCTGAAATTTAGATTGAAATTGCAATCCACATTTTAAGCTTAAATGTTGTCTAAAGAGTAATGTTCTTCGTTTGTGTCGTCTGCGTTCTGTTATATGGCTCCAAGAATAGTTCATTAGTTTGTTTTATTAGGATATTGTTGATAGTGTACTACTGTATGCTATATAGGTTTGTTCGAGAATGGTGCACTGATTGCAGACAACAAAGCAAGAATGCTTTGAAGGGCCCTAGTTTTTATGCAATTGTCTGTTTCTTGCAGAATAACTGTTAGTGTTTCCTGCGTGCTTACGATTTTTCTCTTGTACCTTGTCAGCTCTGTTGTGACGTGATTTTATTAACTACATTGAACATCGGATTGTGGATAATAATTGAACTTATGATTCTGGTTTCGAGCTATTGTGATTATATTTGAAAAATGCCTTCAGATTGGCCAATGTGGTTTGCTACTTTGGGCTAGGACACTCTTACTAGTGGTGTCTGTTGCTTTAAGCGAGCCCCATTGGGTGTATGATGTCTGCTAAAGTTTGATTTCATTGGACAGTCGGAGAAGATCTCAACTTTGGTGAAAGCCGCTGGTGTATCAGTTGAGTCCTACTGGCCGAGCCTATTTTCTAAGCTTGTTGAGAAGAAGAATATTGAGGACCTCATCATGAATGCTGGTGCTGGTGGTGCGGCTGCCCCAGTTGCTGCTGCTCCGGTTTCTGGTGGGGCAGCTCCTGCTGCTGAGGAGAAGAAGGTTGAAAAAGAAGAGGCCAAGGAAGAAAGTGACGACGATATGGGTTTCAGCTTGTTTGATTAGGAACTCCTTTCAGAATTATAAGTATGTTGGGCCCTTTTGTTAGCTTTAGCATGAATTTAATCTTTTTATATAATCGCAATTTTGTCTAAAAGTTCCGTTTTTTGTACCCTGGATCCGTAACCTTTGATCAATACCAGTGTTTTGAACGATTCTTCATCCTTTGCTTAGTTATGAAACTTGGTCTCATCGAAGCAGTAATTTGGCTGAATTCTGTGGTGCCTCTCATGGATTATTGTTTTCTTGGTTCACTGTATCAGTTTACAGTTTTGTTCTTGGACTTATGAATCCTTAATTTGATCGTGTCTGGTTGAACCAGTGCTGTAAATGTGTTTGGTTTTGGCCCGGCTTATCTCGTTCATTTAGTTTAATGAGTCATATTCAAACATCACTTTTAGAATTATTTATCAACTAAGTGAGCCCTTGGCTGATATATGGTTCGTTTCATTAAAAATTATTCTGCTTTGCCTAAGTTTGTTAATTAAATGGGTTGAGTCTAAGGATGGGTTACCTGTTTTATCAACAGCTTATGCCGATTCTACTTTAATTCTAATTTGTGACTGAGGGAGGTAATCATTTGAGAAGAAGCAATCAGTGTTGCATGAATTTTATTGTTGCTGTTTGCGCTAAAATTTAAAGAAATTGCTACACTTAAGTGTTATCTAGCCACTTGGTAGGTACATGATACTAACAAATTGAAGCAGAGCAATCAGAATAGAAAACTAGATAAAACCCTACATATTGCTATATATGTGCACCAACAACAGCCAGCATGCCTGAATTGAAGTGTTTAATTGTACTGGAACTAGGGCGTGGCAACATTCTCTTTCGCCAGAGGAGCAATCTCCTCTCCATCGATTCCGGGTTGACTGCCTGCGACCCCTAAGTTCAGTAACACTTCCTCCCATTTTTTGGCAGGTCCCTGCACACAAGAAAACTCTTTTCAGTTTTTTGTTTTTTCTCATATCTATCAGGACCATACCGCAGCTAGCCAACTATAGTTGAAGTTATACCTTCCAAGAAAGATCTTGAGCCATGCAGTTCCTAATCATTTCTGCAAAAGCACGAGTGCCGTAGGCTTCAAGGGCCCTTTTCACTGTTGTGGAGACCTTGTTTACGTCAATAGGATCAACAGCATCACACTACAACAAAGATCTGAGGTCAAAATCTGGATTCTCTAGACCAGAGTCATAAACAAGGCAAAGTGGAAAGCATGCTATGATGATTTTCAATAATACAAGGGTAGTTACTTCAACGCTGAAGCATCCCATTTGAAAGCCCGTAAACCCTTCCTTCACAGTATCAACCAGCCCACCTGTTGATGCAACTATAGGCACCTGCAAAACCGAAACCAGGTTATGATGCCTGTTCTAATACCGTACCACAACTCGAGGGATGGTTAATCTGAAGGTGTCTTCATAGTCCTTACTGTTCCATATCTCATGGCATGTAACTGGATAAGACCGCACGGTTCGAACCTGCTGGGAACCAACATGAAATCAGCTCCAGCAGTTATCATGTGAGCTAATGGTACGTTGAATTTTGCTACTCCTCGTGCCTTGGTTGGGTACTCTATCTCTAATTGCTCAAGCTGTTTCTCCATTGGTTTCTTCCCTGTTCCCTGACCAAAACAACACCATGAAGCGTATTTTATCACTTTCTGCAGTTGGCTGGATCAACGAAGCAACATATTTTTCACGTCTTGATCAAAGGACTCACAAGGACTACAATCTGAACATTCGCATCGATGAATTGAGGGATGGCTTCAACAAGAAGATCAGATCCTTTCTGTTCTTCAAGCCTACCAATGAAACCAATAAGAGGAATGTCCTTGTCTACTGGCAACCCCACCTCAGCTTGAAGAGCTTCTTTTAGGAGTGGTTTTGCATCCATTACCTGATCCAATCCATAAAACCTGACGCTTCATCAAGGTTGAAAAGACGGGGAAGAAAGAAGAAAGAAGAAAGGAAAAGAGGGGTGGCCATATTACAGTTGTTTCGTCAAATTTGATGCTGGTATATTTATCAGTCAATGGGTTCCATTCCTGAACATCCATGCCATTCACAATTCCAATGACACCAGTCTTCCGAAGTATGTTGTCGAGCTCGACTCCTCGTTCTACACCAGAAACGAGCTCTTGAGCATAGTATGGACTGACAGTAATTACACGGTCCGATTCCAAAATCCCTGCTTTCATCCAATTGATCTTCCTTCCCTTAACGGGCTTAACATACCCATCAATGAAATCAAAGGAGCTCCTGTATCTATCTGGAAGATTGAGAAGAGAGAAATCTCCAAACGCGTATCTTCCTTGGTACGCAATGTTATGAATGCATAAAGCAACCTGCAGAAACATCAGAAACAATCATCAATTCTGTAAGAATGGAGAGTTGCGACTGATTTTTTTTTTTTTTGTTGGTTGATTGATTTGTGGCAGGTATTACTGACTTTTGCAGTTCTGTATAAACCGCGGGACTGGTACATCGCTTTCAAGTAGCATGGGACGAGGGCAGTGTGCCAGTCATTGACAACGAACACAACATCCTCACCTGCACGCCGATTACTCCCCGGGTAAGAGTTATACAAGAAACTATGGAACTGTACAGTTATCTTTTTTTTTTTTTTTTTTTTTTTTTTTCTCTTTCGTCAAAAAAGAAGAAGAAGAAAGAAACCCAAAAACAAAAACAGAAAACAAAGAAACCGGAAAAGTCTAAAGATAATGCCACACCATATGGACCCGAAAAGTAAGGGTTGCTGTTCAGATTTAGAATTCTTGGTGCTTCCAGAGCTGCCTGAAATGCGGATTTGAACTCCGGTATATCACGGCAACAACATAATCAAGCAACGGAAACTTGTACTAGGAATATTGAAACGTGGTGGAACTCATGATAACCTACCTGGCAAAGAATACTGAATCGAAGTTGATTGTCTTCAAAATCTTCACCAGCAATAGGTCCATAGAGTTTTGAACCAGTTTTCCCCCACACCTTTAAGGAAAATTTCAACAGACAGAACATATATATATATATAGATCAGAGATGCTGCTGCCACTTCCTACCAGAATACATATCAAACACATTTTCAAGCTAAGAGTAATGTCTACGTATCCCAGACGACCAACCTTCTCAAGGAACATAGGGTGATCCACAAAGACACGGTCTACTCCTCGCTTGTAGCTGTGGAAGAACCGAACCTTTTCCACTCGATCACCGACTTTCACCTGAGAAGATCAGTAAGAACAACAACGTAAATCAGCGGAACGAAGATTTTGACTTATCGATCATGTACATTGCTCCATAAGCGTAAATCACCGAAACTTGTACCGTCGGTCTACGGGAAAACGACCGCGGACAAAAAATTTCCCTCGCCGCCGTCTAAGTTCCCTCTGTTCTTCGATTTTTATTTCTTCTCTTTTTGAGCACCGTCCCCGTATCATCAATTTTTGAGAACTTTATCCGTCGTTGTATTCTTCCTCCAATGGGAATTAAATAACCATAATCTCTTTTCTTCCTTTTTGTTTTTTTTTTGTCTAAATAAGGGCCTAAAAGTCTTATGTTCAGGACGTTGGCTCAATAAAATGAACAAGTAACAAGCTCTCTAGGACACTAGTACAAAAAGCTAGCGTAGATGAATCTGTGTACACCTAGATCCCTAGATCCATGGCCGATTCACAGCGTTACAGATGTTGTGGCGGTAACAGTACAGTAGTGACTTTGAATCATGTTTAAGTACATAAAGCATGAATACAGATACCAATTAAGTCATTTTTTTTATAAAAAAAAAACGAGATAAGCGTACCTCAGCTTGCACGCCGGTATCCCAAGCATCTTTATACTGGTCATAGCGAGGAGAGATGGTCATGACACGATGTCCGTTAGCCTACACGACGGTAGTTTTTATTATCAGAAGCCAACTCAAAACCAGAGCCACCCAGCACACGCATACTTGGCCAAAGCTGCTGAACGAAGGAGAGAATGCAGTAGTGTTATCATCTAAGGGACGAAAGCTTACAGCCATAGCTGGCGGCAGACCGCCAAGAACGTCGCCGAGTCCCCCGGTTTTACTCCACGGACCGACTTCGGCGCCCACAAACACTATGTTCATCCCCGTGCCGCATGTAATCACTCCGCGCTCGCTCGTACATTTCCTCTGGACTGCCTTCTTCCTTCCTAGCCTGGATGAGGAGAGCCTACAAGTTTTCTGGCCGTTGTACCAGTTGCTAACAGTGCCGTTCAGAGACCTTAATCCGCAGTGAGTTACATTCCAATTTCTGTGGCCAAGGATTGTCGTCCTTGGTTCATTGCTGTGTGATTGAGATTTTATCATCGGTGTTTCGCACACGTACTTGACTGCTGCCATTGATAGCTTGATTCCTTTCCTGTATATGATATTGGTTAGCCAAGCAGCCACTTTTAAGAGTGCAGTAGTTTATTTGGAGCTATTTATAATTAAAAATAAAGTTATTTAAGTTATTATTATTTATTTTAAAATTTTATAGTCTATTTTTTTTAATAATATAAATAATTATTAGAACTAATTTTTATGTAAGTAATTTCAAATATGAGGTAAATTGCTGTGTAACAATGTCAGATTAATGGGTGTTTTTGGTATGGGCAAATGGGAGGAGAAAATATAATTTATATTTAGCATCTCTTGTACGAGATATTTGGCACTGAGTAATACACATTGTAGATCATAGAAGAATAATGGAGTTATTACATTAAAAAAATTATAAAAAAAACTTATCTCTTCGTTCCTAATACAATATACAAGAGACGTAACTCTTTTCCGAATCTCGTGGCTAGCGCTTCTATTGGGGAACGATTTAAAATGGAAGGAGTGTTATTTACCAGAAGTAGGTCCGACAGACGGTTCGATTCGAATGAAACCAGCTGAAAAGATGATGAAGTCTCGTGTGGAGTTGATGACGAATGAGCTAGTTGGTGCGCGTTAAGCTGCCATTGTTATAGTGTCTGGATCAAGTATCCTTGTGGTTCTCCACGTGGCTTGCAGTTTATGGCTGAATTACTTCCGTCAGCCTCCTGCCACTATCCTGCATGCCACAGCTAGCCAGGAGGTTCGATCGGTGGAGCATAAGAATTTTTGAGGCTACAAATTCACCTCTCATGCGTGGGACCCGTTGTGATGGGGAACAATATTTTGGAATACATGCGCTTAAACTAATTGGTCACCTCTCACCGTTTCGCGAGGAGTGGCAACTTGCTTCTCACTTGGATTTTCATGAACGGATTTTCGGGGGTGGATTCTTTTTGGTTAAATCTTTTTTGTAGAATACTAAGTCATCATTTCTAATATTTAGGTTATTACCAATCATTGGAAGATAAGTAAAAACACCAATACTTACAAAAGTTTTAAAAATTCAAAGAATTTAAGAAAGTATAGGTAAGAAGATGCTTCTTTATTGATGAGAAATAAGAGAGTTTACAACTTAGAAGATAGTATGAATATATGGAATGATCCTCTATTTATAGTTGATGTCTCCCTCCTTTTTTTCCCTTTGATAGAAGGTTATAGATTTTACGCAACTTATAGATATTTTTAGGGATCCTTCTAGATTATAAGATAATTTAAAAGACTCTTTCAGATTTTTTCATAATCATTCTAGCAATTAGGATTTTAGAGAGTTTCTCACCATTCTAAGACATATTTAGATATTTACATAAGGATCCACACATTGCTAGACACATATCAAATCAAACATGATTCATCCTTTTTCCACTCAAGGTCCAAAGGAGTATTCTTTTTTTTTTTCTTTTTTTTTTCTTTCAAGTAGTCCTATCATAATTAACACCTACTAATGTGGTAACCAGACTTATGAGGGTGTAGTGCAAGATACTCGGTGCGACAAACTTCAAATGTATTTATTTAGTAGAGTATTTATCTAGTAACTAGAGAGTAGTCTAAGTCATTAGAGAAGCCTAGGTACTAATTAGGTAGATTAGGTAGATAGCCATTATGTTACCCTTATAGTTTAGAATCAAAGTGAAAGAAAATAAAAACTCTCACAGATAACACATTTACCAACTAGACGTAGAACATAGATTCCTAGTTGAATCACAAACCAAGTAAACTCAGGTATGCATGTGGTTGTAGATGTCATAATTTTTATTTATGTATTTATTTATTTATGAAATAAATTGGAAAAAATTAAGATAGAAATAAATCAAATATTGCACAAATAAGGAAAAGGAATCACACAAAGAGATAGAAAAAGAACATAAACCATGTGACATATTCCCCTATGCTTGGTTGACACACTGTCATCAATGTCTCTAAATGAGTAAAAGAAGGGAATGGAGAAGACATACCACTCACTATGGTAGTGGTGGAGGTGGTGGGTAGCCTTGAGCAAGATGCCAAGCATGTATATTTTGAAGCATTGTATGCATCTCGTAAGTTGTGTTGCACAACTCATCCAAGCATGATTGAATGTCATCAAAACAAACATCGTAATCATTTTATAAAGTGCAGATGGATTCATGGATTTGTTGTTGCCCCTATTCTAAGGTCTCAAACTGAAGGTTCCAATTAATGGGGATAATGGAGGAGGAGACACCGACAGAGAAAATGAGTTGGACATGTAGCGTGAGAGGGTCCGACGGGGGTTAAGGAAGCTATGTAGTAGATAAGTCACCTATTAGCAGTTACCAATTCATGAGGCAGTTAGTGGTGGTGTGGTTGTGGTTCGGGAGGGGTAATATGGTACGCTCTTTATAAGTCAATCAGCAAAACATTATCGATCTTAGTGATAAGACCAATAGTGTTACAATAAGCAATGTCAACCTGATCAATAGGTCGTTCAATTGAAAGATAAGTGAAGTTGAGGCTCATGCAATCAGCTAGGATAATGATCAATCCTCTTATTATAATTTCCTCAATACTAGCTTCATCTGCTTTTTAAAGTTGTTTAGCTAAAGAAAAACCCAACATCCACCTCAATGTGATTTACCACACAATGCAATATGAAAACCTCAGAATCACGACAAACACTAGATCTCTCTCCCCAACCAAAGATGGTGTTATCCATAAGCCTCCATAAATATTAAAGATGGGATTACAGATTTTAGAGGCTTTATTCTTAAATGGCTCATACATTGTAGGGGTACCTTCCTCATGGAAAATTTATCTTCAGAAAATTATAGGGTTCTAATTGTCAAGTGGTTGCTAAACTAAGTGCTTAGGTATTCGGAATAGAGAATTGAATTTAGGAATAGTTAGCGCAAAGTTCAAATTAAAGAATCAAAAGTAAATATCACCGCCTATCGAAAGTCATTGGCTATAACTGTAATAGAACTTAATAATTCTAATGTCAATTACCAATATGTAGTTCCATTCAATAATACAATGTCAGTCCACCAAGCCCCATTAAATAATTGATACACATTTTCTCTCATACCCATTTGATTGAGCGCATTATCATCAACAAATTTTGTGGCGACCATGCACCTAGCATCTAAGTTAGAATAGAAAGACTCTTGATCAGAGTTGGGTATAAAGAGAATACTGAAAGGATTATTGGGAGGGAGAGGTGGAGGATTATTTCATGTAGCATGGGTAGGGGTTGATCATGTGGGATTAGAAGTTGAGTCTTGCCATTCTTTTAGCGCCTAGAGTCTATGAATCCTTGGTCAAATAATTGCTTGGAATCTACACAACAACAAAAAATAGAGAAATAAGAGGCTAAGGCCACACCAAAGTAGCAATGTTAAGTACTAACAATTTATGCCATAATGCAGTTGATAGGTATGGAATGATAAAAAGTATGGGATTAATTATTGGCCCTAAAATCTAGATCTAAAAATAATTGGCAATAAAAAAAAACTAAGGGGATAAATGACAATAAAAAATCAAATGAAATAATAGAGGTTGAGATTTAGGAATTGAGAACCACAAACTTGATTTGAATTGAATAGTGTGGCTCAATAGGTAAATGATCGGCATTAGCTAGGTAGGATAATGAGCGGTGTGGTGGTGTGATGTGGTGTTGTATGATCGGCATCTCGATGGGAGGTGGTGTGATTGGTAGATGGTGATGCAAGTTAAGAAAGGAAGAGAGGCGTGGGATGATATGGGGTTGTCAAATAGGTGGTAAGGGATGGGGGTGCAACAATGCTGGCGGTTGAGCAACAGTATTGAGATGAAGGGATGGTAGGAGGCTAGGAGGTGGTTAGGGCTATGGAAGATGAAAGGTAGGAGGTTAGGTTTGAATGGTCAAAGGGGGTGGTTATTGTTCACATCTATGCTCAATTGTTTTTTTAAAGCCTGCAAGATGGCATGGACGTATCAACCCAAATAGTGATTTTTTTTTTCTATTTTTTGACACTACCATGCAATATAACACTGTCATGTCATGTTAGACATAGATGGATCTATTTAGTTTTGATTTTGCAACATGGTTGTGTCTAATGACACACCCTAGCCGTATTAAATCCATAATTGCACAAATCTTCTAATTTTGATATTTTACTATCTGAAACACCGTGCCACTTGTTTCCTTTTTAGTTTATCCTACACATTAATGTATAATTGTGGTGTCACATGTCTAAAAATAAAAATAAAAACAAGCCAAAACCCCAAACACTCAAAATAAAGAACTGATAAAAAAAAGAAGAAAATGCTTGTTTAATGGTCATGAGCTCAACCCTTTTTACACTCAAGATGATGATGAATTGGGAAGGGTAAGAATACCCATCTTCTCGATCGGGGAACTTGCTACATAATGCTTTAACCTCTACTCATTGACCTTGAATGTTCTCATGGACTCGCTCCAAATATCAACAACTCCAAATGGATAGACCTTACAAACATAGAACGACCCCAATAACCAAGAATAAGCTTAATTGAAAAGAGCTTAAGATGAGAGTTGAACAAAAGCATCAAATCTCCTTCGTGAAACTCTCTTCGAATAATATGCTTATCATGCCATCTCTTACCACTCTCCTTATATATCCATGCATTTTCATAGGTATCCAGTATCAACTCATTGATCTTGTTAAGTTGAATCTTTCTCCATTCTCTTACGGCTTTAAAGTCCTAATTGATTACCTTTATGGCTCAAAAGGTTGTGTGCTCAACTTCAACCGACGAATGAAAATTTTTTCCAACCTGAATGGTGATATGCCAAAAGGAGTCTTATAAGTTGTTTGATAAGTCTAAATAACATCATCTAGTTTCATAAACCAATAATTTTGACTAGGATACTATTTTGACTAGAATTCCTTTTATATTCTAGTTAGTGATCTCCACTTTGCTACTAGTTTGTGTAATCCCCCGAAATTTTAAAAGCTTATGGTTTAATAAATAAATTTTATTTGGGATAAATTAGCCTTTAAATCTATTTAATTTAATTATTTTATGAATTTCTGAGTATATAAAAACGGATAGGAATATTTAATAAATTAAAATAAATATTTTACTATTTTATCATACTCTTTTTTATTTAAATAATTTTCAACCCATTATTTTACTAAAATTATTCTTTTTAAACCCATATATTTAATTATATTAAATTAAATTATTAAATAAATTTATTACCCATAAATATTGCATTTTATTATTTTATATATTAAATTATTTTATTTTGTCCTATTTTCCCTTTCCTTTTTCCTTTTTCCTTTTCCCTTTTCCTTCTCCTTTTTCTCCTTTTCTTTCTTTTTCCTTTTGTTCTTCCTTTGGGTCACCGGCACCTTGACCTGCCTTCCCCCCTGCGCCTGGGCTGCAGGCCCTCTCCTTCTCATGCGTGCAACGCTCACCTGGCCATCCTCCCTTCCTTTCTTTCCTTCCTTCTCCTCTGATCGGGCTGACCCACTCTCCTATTCCCTTCACCGAGCCTACACGCACGCACCAGCCTCCCCCTCCTTTCTTTCTTCTTCTCCCTTTCCCCGGCGCCAAAACCCGACCACCTCTTCCATCTCCGGCCGCCCCACTTGCAACCCTCCTCCCCCTACCGCTCCCCTATCTCTCTCTCTCCTCATTTTTCCTGCCTATCTCAGCCCCACCACCTCTCCCTCTCCTTGCCCATACCCCTCTTTTCCCCTCCCTCTCCCTGTCATTCCTATGCCCCTACCACCCTATCGTCGCCCTACTGAGCCCCCTATCCCCTCCTTTCTCTCCCTCTTCTTTTTCTTCTTCCCTCCCTGCCTCATTCTACCATTTTCGAGCCTCCCATGCCCTTCCCCGACCTTCTTTCTCTTCCTTTCTTCTCCTCCCATCTCCCTTCCTGTTTTGCTTTGTAGCCCCCATTCTGCCACTACTGCCACCACACTAGCCACCTGCACCACCCTCTACCTCACCCCTGAACCATCACATCACCTCTCGAGCCACCCTACAACCTCCTTCTTCCTCCCCTCTTCCTTCTCTCCCTTCTCGGCAGCCACCCTGCATCGCCTCTTCCGCCTTCGTTCCGCCGCCCACTACCCCAAAAAGTAGTTTTAATAACGGTTATTTTACAGTTTTAATAACGGTTTTCAACCGTTATTAAAACGCCCGTTATTAAATCTTTAATAATGGTTCATAACCGTTATCAAAAATATAAAAAAATCCGCCAATATGAGCATAAAATACATGTTTAATAACGGTTTTTGAGAAAAACCGTTGTTAAACAAGAGGGTTTTAATAACAGTTCTGATGAAAACCGTTATTAAAAGATAGGTTTTAATCACGGTTCTTATGAAAACCGTTATTAAAAACATGAGTTTTAATAACCGTTCTTATGAGAACCGTTATTAAAAACATGAGTTTTAATAACGGTTTTCATCAGAACCGTTATTAAAACCTATCTTTTAATAACGGTTTCCATAAGAACCGTTATTAAAATTCCAGTTTTTTTTTTATAGTTTTTGCAGTTTTGTTCCTGCCCACATACATAGTTGTATGTTCAAATAATTACCAAATCTGCATTGTAAAACAACATCAATTGATAAAAAATCTGCAATCACACCATAATTTCAATCAATCCCGGCCTTGTTAATACACCAGACATATATACTCAAGAATCAAAATTAGTAGGCATACCACAACTTGGTAGCTCTACACGCCAAAGCAAAATGTTTATAAATCTAGCTTAGAAGACTTAAAGACATAGCTAGACAAAATACAAACCTGAACATGCATGTAGAATATATAGATCTCTACTTAATACCGAATGAATGAGTGCACATGCTTGGCCCATTGCTCTCTCACTTCATCAATTTCTTCAACATTGTATTGCTGGCCTTGTGCATAATCATCGGTGAAAAACTACAAATCCCAATTTTTGATTAATATACAGTTAGCACTTACGTCAAGTATCAAACATATATGTCATGATTCATTAATGAAAAAATATCGAAAAGAAAACATACATGGCTTGGATCTATGTTGACCGATCTATTTTGGACTATCAGATCCATTGCTCTACATACATAGTATCCACAATCTTTGCCGTTTTGCTGTTGTGGACACTGTCATATAAATTCAGTTAGCTCTCTAACTATTAGATATTAATTTTAATTAAAATAAAATACGAAATAGTTGCCTTCCTACTTACTATGACAGGCTCGTATTGAACATTCTTTGGGTCTGGGACACCATTCCCACCTCTCATTTGATACGATGTCCGTAGTGCCCTAATAAATAGAGTTGGATACACAATATTGTAAGTACGCATATATACCTCAAATAATGAAAGCTAGCTAAGCGAATATATGTATAAATAAGCTAATGAAGTAAGAAGTGAAAAATATACTAACATGTCGATAAATTCCTTCCCATAACGATGAGCGACTTCAAAAGGCACATCATAGGTTCAAAGGGAATCAAACACATAGACTTTATTAAGATCAGGTCGGACGGCGTACAAAACCCAATGTTCAGTTGCGAGGTGAGGAATGAGATAGAGCTTGTTGTGTCCCTCAATCAAAATGCGATCCGCTAAATAGTTTATGTGCCTACCCTCTCTTATTGTACTACCGTCAGCTATGTAGTATGGGCACACAAACACAATAGAGGACAACATTCCCTCCATCGCAGCTCGAGTAGCTACCAACCTATGGACAACAAAAACAATACATATTTGTTAATAAATAATAACTCATATAAGAGGTCATAAAAATTCCAATTGTATAAGTTAAGAGTACTAAAATCTCAAAATGAAATTATACTTACGTGACATAGACGGCGACACTTATGGTTGACATCCATTCTTGATTATAAATGTCGCTTATGTCAGCCGTCGATACCATGTAAGTAGCATCGTCCCTCCCAACATACTCAGGACGACAATCAATGAAAATATAATTGTCCCGGAGGTAGTTTTGGGCATAAAAATATAATATAGCTAATGCTGGTGGAGGTTGGCTTTGCTGATCTGAAGAAGGAATCTTTTGTGGGGCAACTGATTTTTCAGATTTAGCTCTCTTTTCTTTAGCAGCGCCCTATTTTGTGTTGCTCATTCTGCTAGTACCTCTCTTGGTTTTACTAGCAGAAGCAGTCTTCTTTTTTTATTCCTTTTTTGATTCCTTAATTAATAATATTAAACAAAATATATATTGAGCATATAAATATATATATATGAAAAAGGTATATATAGTGTAACTACTAAACAAGGTCTAATGAAGATGTCAAATGTCAATACCTCTTCAGTAGTGAGACGTATTTGATCTGCAGGCCAAGCCACGAAGCTTCCATGAGCTTCTAGTACTGTGGTTGCCTCATCGCCCGTGGATTTATAACAAGACAAGTGTGCACTGCCAATGATTGGAGTGTCAATACTCACCGGCCTTGTATTTAGGGCTAAATTGTACCCGTGGATTGTCTGCGTTTCAATACTGTGACTGATGTAGACCCTTCCTTTCGCCAAAATTGTTGAAAGATCATTCGCTAATAAGTCACATTTATGCAAACCCTAAACAAAAATATTACACATTATTAATAATTTATAACACCGAATACATTTAATAATAATTCATAGTTTGTAATGCTTACCTCGGGAAGAGTAGAAAGAAATGCATCAGCTTCACAACTATCTCTAACGCTATTTACATTAGATATGTGAAGCTGATCATGGTCTACTGAATCGGATGGCTTATACCCTTGAGATTTAATAAATGACAACTCTTGCTCCATTGTTGCCATCCTTTCAAATGTCACGTTCAATTTTTGGGTGAGGATGGCGACTTGCTCATTAGTGCTACGAGAACCACGAGATCGACCACATATGCTCGTTCTCGTAACACCCAATCCAATGCCCCTGTGTCTTCCAGGGTGTTCTACAATTCCTGTAGCCTAGGCCACAATGCTATATTGGTCCACCTCCTCACCTTCTGACGTTTCAAGTTTGTCCTGTAAATTTAACTTATAGGAATAAGCATAATATAATTGTTTTCTAAAAGAAAAGTAAGTATGGTTCTAGATATCTACAAACTTACAATTTTTTTGGCTACAACATCAACATATTCATTAATATATCCATCTCTTGTTGCTCTAGCCTTCTTCCATAATGTACCAATATTGATGGACGAGGTACATGGGTCCAAGTCTTGGGCTAGAAGCTACAAATCAAAAAATATTCTTAATTAAGAATATTATTATAAAATTCAACATTTACATGTAAATAGATAATCACAAAATGCATACCAACTCCTCTTCAAGGCCCGCATAGCCTTTGCGAGCCATATTATGCCGGTATTTATTTTGCTTGACAATCTCTTTATTTTGGGTACTTTTTTCCTATGTGACAAGCCAAAACATAATGACATGGTTATTTCAATATTAAGCATAATACTGGGATTGATACAAAAAGTTTAATTGTTATCTAACAAGTACCTTAAAATCCACCGTAAGACGATAAGCAATGAATTGGTTCCAACTTTCTTGATCGATGAAACCGTATCGTTTGGGTGGGTTTTGTCGTACAGAACCATCCTTCTTTCTATACATTTTTCTACGAACTAAATATGACCTAAAGGTTCTTAGACGCTCCCCACAATGTCTAAGAAGCCATTTCTTCCTACTCTCTGGGACATTTAACACTCTCTGCAAAATAAGACATGTAGATGTATACCGATGTTAACGTAATAAAATTAATAACATTTGACATACAAAAATGATTACATAAAATAGCATATTTACCGTGATTTCCTGCCAAATATACTCCTTATGACCCTGTGGAACCTGCTTCCAATTATTATAGGAGATAGGAACACGGTTATGGGTCACAAGTGAAATGTAGGTCAAGAACATATCAGCGTAAGGACCGATGGAAAGATTGTAAGTATTCCATCCCAACTCGACTACTTCTCCTCTATTCCTCATGTCTATGATAATTCTCATAATCGTAGGTCCTCTCTTCCCTTCTTCATCACTGCTATCCCTATCAATGTTTTTGTTGGCCATATCTCTACAAAAAATAAATAAATAAATTATGTTAGAATGTTATGTATTGAGCATAATAATGTACTATTATATTATCGATACGAATCATGCTTAGAAAGAATTAATCTCAAATGTATCATGCTATTCTATATATATATATATACGAATCATGCTAACACGTTTCCAAAAAGATATTAATACTAACCCTAACCCTAACCCTAATTAACCATAATAAACGATAAACCCTAACCCTAGCTAATTAACCATAATTTATTATAATAAAACCTAACCCTAAACCACAAAAAAAACCTAATCCCTAAACCTAGCTAAATGTAATTAAAGCATAATATATAAGTCATATTATTAATTATTATTATTATTATTATTATTATTATTATTATTATTATTATTATCATCATACACAATTATTTCTCTCTATTTAATTATTCACTTTTATATATTCCTTATTCTCTATATCTATTTAATCCTCATCAAATAGCAATCATTAACATATGCATATGTAAAATATATTTGCATTTTATTATATGACATTTCCTATATCTTATTGCTACTCTCCTATACTTATTAATGAAAATGTGTGTGTGTGTGTGTGTATATATATATATATATATAGTTTTTATGAGTGAAAATGTATATAATTCTACACTCACATTCATATTATATATATATATGTAAAGGTCTCGGCCAACACATGCATTTGTTAATATATAACAATAACGCAACAAATTCAACAACAAACAACAAAATTTTCAACCAATACATTCAACAACACATTTTCGAACGACAAACCACAATCTTTCAATAACAAACAAACGAAACCCTGTAGCAACATGCATGCATTTATATATATATATATATATATATATACATATATAAGTAGATAAAAAGTTACGAGAGGAAGAGCAAACACATACATAAAGTGAGCTATTTACAAACACGACGGTGATCGAGAATGTTGAGAGAGGCAAGGGCTTCAAACACGACGGAGGATGAAGGTGCAAGTGCTAGCTAGCTTCGGAACAATGATAGCACGCACATGCAGAGCCGGCAATGGCAGAGGCGTGGTGGAGAGTTGGCGGTGCGAGGGTTTCCTTTACTTGAGAGGAGCCGGTGTGGTGGTGCGAGGGTTTGCAAGGAGAAGGAGAGCAAGAGAACGAAGGTGCAGAGAGTTTGAAAATTTTGGCACGAAACAGAACTGAGCGAAATATAAGTTTGATTATGGGGTTTTAATAACGGTTCCTGAGAGAACCGTTATTAAAAAGAGGATTTAATAACGGCTCCTAAGACAACCGTTATTAAAACATCTTTTAATAACGATTCTTCCAGGAACCGTTATTAAAAGCTTCTGACTTTTGACAACGGTTCTAATATGAACCGTTATTAAATCCTCTTTTAATAACGGTTTATATAAAACCGTTATTAAAACATTCGTCCAAATTTTAACGTTGCCCTTTTAATAACGGTTTTTAACTAGAACCGTTATCAAAACTTCCCGCCGATTAATTTTTACACGTTTGACAACGGTTTTTGAACTATCGTTATTAATGTCCCGTTATTAATTCCCATTTTTGTAGTAGTGGCCTCTGCCGCCACCTAAGCCAGCAAACCAACCCCTGCAACCTCCTCTACCACCCCCGTACCTCTTTTGGCCGAAATAACCACCTGCAACCCTTCATTTTCTCCCTCCCTTTTCCTTTTTTCTCAGCCCCATCCACCTCGGCAGCCACCTTCGCAGCCTCGCTGCTGCCGCCGCCGCCGTCAACCCATCCCCGACCACTACCTACACCTCCTCTCCACCTCTACACCCTTCCTTTACCTTAAATCCTCCCCCACATGCCCTCTTTCCTAGCCCCAAAACCTTAACCCAAAAATAGACCATTTTTCCCTTCCTTTCACCCACCTTCAAGCCTTTCTCCTTTTGTTTTGCATGCAGCTCATCTTGCATGAGTAGGATGAGCTGCTACATGCCTTGGTCATTTTATTTAATAAATTTTAAGGTATAATAATATTTTAAGTTAAGTATTTCATTAATTAAGTATTAGAAAGTCCTATGCCTTTGGTTTTCTTATTTCTAATGTGATAAATATTTATATTATTTTTAGGTATTGGTTTTGCTAATCAAAGCTTGAACCTTTACCCAGAATACTGGTAAGGTTCATTTTTGCGGGAATTAAGGTACTCGTTAAACCCCACTTAAATGCATGGATAAACATATATTAGCACATTAGGCTTTTTAATATGTTATTATTCTTGATATATGTTGTTTAATATAATATATGTAGTTTCTTGTGTTGATTGATAAAAAGGAAGCATGTTAGATCATATGCTATGTATTGAAATATTGCTTAAGGTAAGAGTTTGATTATTAATGAAAATGTTAAGTATTTAACCATATTGTATTATGCTATTGTGATCTTTAATGTATGATTAATATTATTGTGATCCCTAGGGATATTTTAATTATATGTCTTGTGCAAGAATGTGGCCTATTATGTGTGGGTGCTAATGAGTATTATGTTAAATATAATAGTTGTGGAGTTGGATAATGAGAATGGGATATTAATATTAATATTTCTTGTAGTGATAATAATTTAATATAAGTGGTGTAATAAGGGGAAAAATGGTAATTTGTAAGTAAAAAGGGTAAATTGGTAATTTTGGAGGAAAAGGGGTAAAATGGTAATTTTGTAATTGAAGGAAAAATGGTAATTTTGTAATTAAAGGGCAAAATGGTAATTTCATAATTAAATGGCAAAATAGTAATTTTGTAATTAAAGGGTAAAACGGTAAAATGTAATTCATAAGTAAAAAGGGTAAAATGGTAAAATGTAATTCATAAGTAAAAAGGGTAAAATGGTAATTTTTTATGCAAAGGGCAAAACAGTAATTCTGTAAGTAAAATGATTATATGGTAATTTTGTGAGTAAAGGGTAGAATGGTAATTTTTAAGCAAATGGTAAAATGGTAATTTTGTAAGTAAAGGGGTAAAATGGTAATTTTGTAAGTAAATGGATAAAATGGTAATTTGTAAGTAAAGGGGTAAAATGGTAAATTTGGAAGAGAAGGGCAATTTGGTAATTTAACCATCTAAAGGATAATTTTGTAATTTTGATAATGGAGAAGGCAATGTGGTAATTTAACCAACTAAAGGAAAATTGGTAATTATGATAATGTAGAGGGGTAATTTGGTAATTTATTCAACTAAAGGGGCAATTTAGCAATTATAACAAAGGAGAAGGGCAATTCGGTAATCTAACCAACCAAATGGGAATTATGATAAGTGTAACAATTATAAAGGGTGAGTGGTGAACTAATAAGTGTGAGAGATAGCTTGGTAACCTAAACCAAGTAAGGGTGTGGCGAAGAACAACTATATGTGGGTTACATGCCTTGTGTGTCATGTGTTATGGCATATTGTGTACTTTATACTTAATGATTAATCATTTATAGTGCAACTTGGGGTGAATATATGCTTATGTGACTTCATTATGGCATGTGGATAATGATTATATTTGTTGTGCGTATGATGTTATGTGATGTGACCCTTAGGACATGCATGCTCGGATATTTTAATGTGGTAATATGGGATGGAAGGATGAAAAAGGAAAAATGGGAAAGTAAGATAACCAAGGGGAAGTAAGTTGGCTAACGTAGGTAGGAATGACCTAAATGACCCATGACCCATGAGTGGATGAAAAAAAAAGGGGGACTTAAATAAAATGAATGAATGATGCAACTCTTGCACGAGAGATTTCTAGGGTTTGCATGGGATGATCCTTACGTAGAAAGTTGTTAGGGTGTAAGCGGCCAACTAGGGTTTTACGGTCACATGTATAATTGGTGTGTAGAATGATGGGATTTGGGTCGAATCTAAATGAGATGAGGTGTAGGACGATAAAAGAAAGGTTGAGCCACAAAGGTCCAATTAGGGTTTCAAAGGAAAACCCTAGGGAGTGGTAGTGAGAGAATTTGAATGTCATAAGGTGATGGGTCTCAACCTACACCCTTAGGAGTTGGGTCTTTGTTATGGGTAGATGTAAGGAGGAATGGGTGTTGGAGTGTGATAAGAGGCGCAAAGGTCTCAAGATATGGGGTGAGCCCTCTCGGAAGGATAGGAGTAGAGGTCGGTGACATACATGTCTAGGGTGAAATACTTTCGAATAAGATACAAATAAGATACTAATCACTTAAAGAGGAAGATTGTTGAGCTTGACCCAGACCGATCCACCGGCGAATAATAGTGGGTAGGAGCATTTTGCCCTACATGATTTCCAGTCCACTGGCTATAATAGTGGGGGATTCTGTACTCAACAAACCTAACCTAATAACGATAAGAAATGGGGAAGACACTAAGTACTTATATTGGAACAACATGTGAATCAGGGTCAGACCGGTCCACCGGCGAATAATAGTGGCCAAGAGCATTTTGCCCTGGAGACCGGTTCACCGGCAAATAATAGTGGTCAGAAGCTTTCTGCCCTGTATATATTCCGGTCCACTGGCTATAATTGTGGAGTTCCCGCACTTACATGGATATTCATAATCCGAGATGATTAATTAATGATGGACTAATGGCTTTAAGGCCCTAAAAGTCTCAAACGTTCACTATAACCTATTAATATTTGATTGACTTATTAAGCATGCAAATGTACGAAAGTGAATATTATATATGCACCATTAATATCTAATTGATTTGTCAAATATGTGAATGTATGGATGTGAACATTATGTTTAGACCTGTCGTTGTGTATGAATATAGTGGTGTATCATGTGTTACATTGTGGGCCTACTTTTAAGTGTGTTTTAAAGGGTTAATCAGTACCGTAGTACTGAAGGGTTCCATTTGTAGAGCCCCTGTCTATTCAATGGGTAGTGTCCCGTGCAAGTCGTTTTCAAGTGCTATTCAAGTGGGCTCCTAAAATAGAGCATAGGGAACCATCCGAAAAGTCCTAGGGTTGTCCTCTTTCTCTTTTAAATTCTTGTTTCAATGTATTTATTGTTTTGTAACCACTACTCATGGATTTTATTCTCATAAATTGTTTACTATGCTACTTTGATTTAAATATGTTAGAGTTTCTCATAAATTGTAATTTTCCCTTTTAGCATTAGCACTTGGTACTGAAACAGTAGGAATGAACCAGTTTGGTACTAAGTATGGAGGTAATATCCCCAGAATTCACAGTTTTGTTATTTTGCTTTTGCTGATTATTTAAAAAAAATAAAAAATTTTAATAGTGAACTTTAGGGGTGTCACAATTTGAGGGTGATATGGTGTAGCCATTTCTTGAGTTACACCATACTTCATTAAGAGTGTGCTCAGAACCTAATTTTCAAAATGATATCCCCTTCACTGTTTACCATTCTCAAGACACCAAATTAAGGAAAGATTAATTTTTGAAATAACTTAGCCACTAGTTCACATCATTTGTTGAAGATGCCAATACATTTTAAGACGTAATCCACCACTAATAAGATATACTTATTGTGTGATAATGGAAATGATCCCATAAAGTCAATCCCTAAATGTCAAAAAGAGTTCAACCTCAAAAATGATATTTAGCGGCATCTCATTCCTTTTTGAGATGTTTCATATACTTTGAATCCGGTTACAACTGAGCACATAAGTTCTTACATTCTTGAAGAGTGAAGGACAATAATTACCCATTTGCAACACCTTAACGACTATTTTAGAGGTACTCACATGGCCCCTATATGGTGAATAGTGGTAGTGGGATATGACTTATTAGAATTCCTCTTTAGGCAAGCACCTTCTAAAAATTTCATTTACACATCACTTGTAGAGACAAGGGTCATCCTAGTAGTAGTGCTTAACATTCAAATGAAATTTCTTATGTTGTTGGTAAGACATATCTAGTGGCAACACCTAACATACTATGTAGTTTACAAAATATGCAAAATAGGGATCTTGAAGGCTTGTTATAACAAATAGATTGTCATCTAGAAATGAATCGCCAAATGGATTCTCATCACCTTCATCTTTATCCATCTCTTGTTTAAGCCTAAAGAGGTGGTTCGATACCATATTTTTAGTATCTATTTTGTCTTTCATTTATAAATCAAACTCTTACAACAAAAGGATCCACCTAATCACTCTTGGCTTTACATCCTTCTCGGCTAATAAATACTTTAGGGATGTGTGATTTGTTAAAAACTATAACCTCCGATCTAATAAGGTAGGATCATAACTTATCTAAGCTAAATACAACAACTAGAAGCTCCTTCCCAGTTGTGGAATAATTCATCCGAGCATCATCCATTTTTTAGTTGTCATAGTATATGGCATAGACCTTTCCTTCTTTCCTTTTCATAAGCACAACCCCAATTGCATAGTCACATGCATTATACCTTACCTTAAATGAAAGGTTTCAATTAGGTGGTCTCATTACCGAAGTAGCTGTCAAAGCTTCCTTCAACCTATCAAAAGAATCTAGACAAAGTTGATCAAAAGTAAAAGGAGCATCATTAACAAGTAATTGGGTTAAGAGTTTAGCAATTTTGGAAAAGTCTTTAATAAATCGCTTATTCAATCCAGCACGACCTAAGAAACTTTTAACTCTCCCAATGTTAATTGGGGGCAGCATCTTAGTAATGATATCAAGTTTTTCCCTTATTGACCTCAATTCATTGATTAGAGATTAAGTGACCCAAAACAATTCCTTCTTATACTATGAAATGACACTTCTCCGAATTAAGTACAATGTTCACTTCTTTGCATCACTTTAAGACCTTAGATAGGTTATGCAACCAATCATCAAACAAAGTCTTATACATAGAAAAGTCATCCATAAAATCCTCTATAAAGTTTTTAATAAAATAAAAAAAATACAACTAAAATGCCCCGAAAATTTCTAATTTTAAATGTTATATTTAAATGATATTTTATTATAAAAGTTAATTAAGTATATTACTTTATTTAAAATAAAAGGAAATTTATTAGGGAAAATTAAGAATAAAGTTATAAGTGTTTTAATAAGGTGGAATTTTAGTCTTTTAACTAATTAAGGATTTTATTTTGAAAATTAATTAAATAAATTATTTTATTTAATATAAGAATGAGAAAATAGTTTCAAATTAATATTAATTTTATAAATAATTTAATTAGAGAAATTTAGGGTGTTTTGCTAATTAAAATGGAATATATGAAATATCTTTTAAAAATCTTAATTTAGCCTAAAAAGGGATTTAAATATTATTTTATTTAAATATTATTTTTAAATATCCCAAATATTTTAATTAATTTAAATACCAAAACTAATTATTTTTCCCTTTTTCCTTTTTCCTTTTTCCTTTTCTTTCTTTCTTTTTCTTTCTTCTTTTCTTTTTCTTTTTCCTCCCCTTTTCCCCGTTTGGGCTGCCTCTCCCGCAGCCCACTTCTCCTTTTTCCTTTCCTTCGGCATGGCCCAGCCCGCGCGACCCCTTCCTTTGACTCCGCCACGCCGCGTTTTATGTTTAATGGCACCAAAACTCGTCATTTCATTTAAACATTTCCCCTCGTCGATCCCGGTTCGCCCGTCGCCCTGCGTCTGCCCCTCGACGCGCTGCGTTTCGTCCTCTTTCTTCCCAAAATGCGTCGTGTCATTTAAAACATTTCTCCCTCGCGCCGACCGCCCAATGCTCCCTCTTTTTCTTTTTTTCCCCGGCCGACCGGTCCACCTCCTTTCCTTCTTCCTTCTTCCTCCTTTCTCCTTCGTTGACGCCGCAACTCAAGACACCAGCAATGGCTTCTCCGGCTACAACGGCTTTGACCGGCCATTTCTTGCCTCATTGAATTCCCCTTGACCCGAGGAGTCAATTGGCGTAACTCTCGTCCGTTATCTCTCGCCCGTTTCCTCTCCCCAGCCTCGCGAACTGTCGAATCTAACCAAACGTTGGCCGACCGTTTTTCGCCGCCGGCTGCCCAAATTCTTGCACCCCATAACTTCCTACCGACCCCCAAAACCCTATTATACCATCTAAAATCTATAAATAGCCTGATTGAAGGAGTTTTTGGAGTTTTTCTTCCCCGAGACCCTAAGCCCGAGTTGCCGGCCACCGCAACTTCAGATGCGTATTCCACCGCCGTTAGCCAACCTCAACGCCACCGCCACATCCCAAATTCTTCCCTGAAACTCCCTCTAGTTAACCAAACCATTTTAAACCTTCGATTCTTCTTGCACGGGCCTCCATAACCGTGCAAAGTTTGTTCCTCATCTCGCCAGAATTTTACCCCGAAACCTTAAACCACCGTCCGCCGTCGTGCACCGCCACCTTTGGTTGCACCACCACCATCATTTTGTCCCTCTCCTCCTGGGAAACCATAAACACTTCTTATCTCACCTCAATTCTCCTTATCTTTTTCCTAACATCCATCTTTCCCTCTTTTCTTCTCTCTTTTCGGCCACCGCCGCCGCCTCCATGCACCACCGCCGGTGCCGCCTATCCCTACTAGCTTAAGGTTGAACCCTAGACCCTCTCAACCATTTTCCATATTATTATAAGCCTTGATTTAATTTATTTCAATTATTTGCATATAAATACCATTATTATTATTCTTAATATTTATATTCTTAATATGTTTTATTATTAATATTATTATTTTATTATTATTTATGTTGAGGGCTAAAGCCTTATTGTATTTTAATTCGATTTTATTATTATTCCCCTTATTATTTCTTTTATTACTATTATTAATATTAATAGGATATAAGTATAATTATTATTATTATTTTATATTTTGAATTTCTATTATTCTTATTCCATTATTATTAATGCAAATATTTTACCATTAGTATTGTTAATAATGTTATTATCGTTATTACTATTGTTATTATTATTATTATTATTATTATTATTGTTATTATTATTTATATTCTCATTGATATTAGTTTTATTATCTTTGATATTATTATATTAGTAGCATTATTATTATTAGGGTAAAGTCTTTAACCCTATATTATCAAGGTTTATAATATCTCTATTATTTTTATGTCTTTAGTAAAGTTATAATTTTGTTAAGGTTATTTTATTAGTATGTTATTATTTGGTTAAAGCCCTAAGGAGACGTAGGAACGTGCTCCAAGACCGGTGTCGTTTTAGGTAAGGGTTTACTAAGGCCATTGTGTGCTTATATGCATTATGTGCTTCATATGCTATGCATTCTATGTTTATGATTATTAATTATGTCGTATATGATATGACGTGGAGTTGAAGTATGTTTTGTATGGCATGTGTATTATTTATGTATGATAATATGTGTTGTGACCCTGTAAGACATGCATGTGAGGATGTTGATATGATTTGTGCGGGGGAAAAGGATGAAAAATGAGGATGGAGAAAGAAGTTGACCAAGAGATGTGAGTTGACCTAAGTATCTTAATGATTTGTGGGTGGAAAAAATAAAATGGGAAATGTAGGGTTTCGTGGGAGAGAATCTAATTTATGATTTGTTTGGAAAAATCTAATTTATGATGTTATTTGGGAGAATGTAATTTATGATATTATATGGGAGAATCTAATTTATGATTTGTTTGGGAAAATCTAATTTGTGGTTATGAATGGGAGAATCTAATCAATTGTAAGGTAAGGACAAATCTTTGGGTTTTATATGGTTTGAATTTAGGTTTGGTATGGGTGAATCTTTGGTTTTGTGTGGATTGAATTTAGAGTTTTGTATGACGGAATCATGGTTTGTATGTGGTAATTCTAGTTGTATGGTGGTATTAGGGTTTACATGGTGGCATTGATGGTTGTATGGTGGTATTAGGGTTTGCATGGTTGAATTTAGGGTTTCACGTGGAATTTTAGGGTTTGCATGAAAAAGGTTCGAAGGTTTGCATGGGGAGATTAATGTCTGCATGGGTATGAAATTTACGTGTGGAAAGTTGATTTGGGATGTAAGGAAGGTAATGTAAGTGTTGTTTGGGTGTTTGAACGCTTGGGATGAAAAATAGTACGTGGAGCATTATAAGGGTATGGAGGAGACTGAATTAAGGTTTGGAGCGATTAACTCTAGGTTGTTGTGATTAACTAAGGTTGGAGTGGTTAATGGTGATTTGTTATGGTTAATTAAGGTTTGGAAGGGCTAATTATGGTTGTTATGGTTAAATAGGGTTTGGAGTGGTTAACTATGGTTTGTTGTGGTTAATTAGGGTTTGGTGTGGCTGCTTAAGGTTTTTGTTGTATCATGTGTTTTGGTGATTAAGGTGTAATTATGAGAATGGAATCGATGATTTGTGATGTGTGGAGTGTTAAAAGGATTTGGGTGATGTGAGGTGGAGTAAGAGGGGATGTTAAGGCTTAAATTAGGGTTTTGGGATAAAACCCTAGAGTGAGATGTGAAGTAGAATTGGAGGATAAGTGTAAAGGGAGTGATTCATGCATGTCTAGGGTTTGGTGGTAGCACATGTGTAATTGGTGATTAAAGTGTAATTGTGATTTATGATGTGTGATGATTTGTGCATGTCCATGGCGAAAGCTTTTGAATAAGATATTTAAGACGCTAATCTCTTAAAGTGGAAGATTATTGAGCCGGGTCCAGCCTGATCCACCGGTCAGGAATAGTGGTTAGGATTTTACCCTATGTGCGACCGATCCACCGGTTATAATAGTGGTTAGGACATGAGGTCCTATATGTGACCGACCCACCTATAATAATAGTGGGGGGACTCGAGCTCAATGAACACAAACCATAATCGTTAAAGCTCTTAAAAAACATTAATTATTTAAAGTGGAACACCATGTGAGCAGGAGCCGAGCCGATCCACCGGTTAGGAATAGTGGTTAGGGTTTTTACCCTATATGCGACCGATCCACCGGTTATAATAGTGGTTAGGGTTTGACCCTATTTGTGACCGATCCACCGGTAATAATAGTGGTTAGAGCACGATTCTCTATGTGTGACCGGCCCACCGGTTATAATAGTGGGGTGCTCCTGTGCTCGCATGGAATCGATATAAAGGCATGGTATGGCATGAGATCTGATCAGAGATTAACTAAGTAATTAATACGGACTATGAATGGGCCTTTGTACTTTTATCTGGTTGATCATATGCATTTATGATTATGCTCTGTTATGTTCTGCATGATTTATGCGTTTATGTGTTGGCCTTAGTGCTTGGTTACCTTACTCAGTACGTAGCATATTGATCACCCTTTTTATGGGTGTTGCTCATTCCCACGAGTAGTATGCCCTTCTGAATTTGTGCAGGTGGGCGAGACATCAGTTGGGGCTGAGTGTCGAGCATGTTTTGGCTTAAAGTTCGAGAGTGTCGTGGCCGTAATTTTCTTCATGTGATTTCATTTCGTTATGATACTTCTTATGATTCGCATTTACTCCTTATAATTTATTACCTTGTGCTAAGTGTTTAGACTTAACCATTTATAAATTGTAAGATTATTCCCTTCGAGGAATTTTGATTTCACACTTTGATTTCTATTTTATTATTAATTATGATTCTTTATGCGCACTCTGATTTTAATGTATGATCTTTCGAGTTCTTTTATGAACTGTTAGCTTGAGTTTAATGTAAATATTCTCTTTAGCCTTAGCACTTGGTACTGAAACAGTCGGAGAAAACAATTTTGGTACTAAGTGTGGCGGTAACATTTCCAGGATTCACAGTTTAATTCTTCCGCTTTTTTTATTAAAAAAAAGTAGTGAATTTTGGGGTGTTACAATAGCCATTATGCATCATTAGAATATGGTCGAGGTATTAAACAAGCTAAATGGCATCCTTTGGTAGGAGAAGGTGTCATATGAGTATGCTAATTTTTCTTGATTAATAGGGTAGATTGAGATCCGAAAGAATCCTAAATACCCATCTAGATAACAAAAGTAAGAATGCCTAGCTAACCTCTCTAACATTTTATCGATAAATGATAGGGGAAATGATCCTTGTGGGTTGCCTTATTGAGTTTCCAATGATCAATACATATACACCTCTTAGTGACCGTTCTAGTGGGGATTATCTCATTCTTTTCATTTTTTACAATGTTCATGCCTCCCTTCTTAGGTAGTACTTTTACTGGGCTCAGCCACTCATTACTTGAGATAGGATAGATGATCTCCCCATCAACTAGTTTTAACACCTTTTTTTACAACTTCTTTCATATTCAGGCTCAACCTCCTTTGGTGTTCAATAGAGGATTTGTAGCATTATTCTAAAAGTATTTGATGTATTAAAATGGAAGGGTTGATGCCCTTAATGTCATCAATGGAATAACATATAGCACCCTTATGAATCTTAAAAACTTCAAGCAAATTTTCAACCTCTTTTCTGCTCAAGTTAGCATTCATAATGACAAGATATTCACCATTAGCATCTAAAACCTCATACATAAGTAAGGAAGGAAGTGGTTTTGGTTCTACATTAGGTGTTACTTTCTCTTCACAAATTACTCCATTTGTCTCCTTATTCATTCCATAAATTACTTTTCTTTCTTTAGTGTTGTTACATATTTCATCAATCATGGTATCATATGCAGCTACCTCCTTAACATTGTCATCATCTGCTCCATTTCTCACTAGACATTTCTCAAGTGGATCACTTGAGATATATCTAATAAATTTATCTCTAACTACCATATCAATCATGTCAATCTTGCAACAAGTATTATCAAGTAAAAGTAGTTTCATAGTAGAAGACAAGTCACAGTCCACTTTTTCATCCCCTATATTAAGAGATAGCTTTCCATTTTTCACATCAATTACTACTCCAGCAGTAGCATGGAAACATCTTCCCAATATGCGGGGATTTATAGTGGTTTAAGAAACTCTACAAAATTTCTCTACATCTACTACCAAAAAGTTTTGTTTTTTCGATTTGAATATCTCTTTATTTATTGTGGGTATTTGATGATGATCGCTCCTCTCTTGATTTATAAGCCTACAATCCCAATGATCCTATAGGATATGATTTATACTTTGCCTAGATATTCTCTCTAGGTTTAAGAGACTAAAATCTCAATGAACTCTCTTAGGACTGCTAGATAATACACCACTCTTTACTTGTGTTTGAGATGATGAGTTTGAATGAATACAATAAAAATATTCACTATATAGCATAAGAAAGTGAATAATCACTAGTGAAGATTTTTATCTAGTTAGAGAAATAATAATTACGAGTGTATGAGCCCTCTAGCTAAATATAAAGAGCAAATCAAGTACTAGTGAAGTTTGATTTGGATTTGAAAGTGTAAAATCAAAACTCTCTTTGATTTTTTGTAAGATGTGAAAATTATAATTTTAGAAGAGTTTTGCTAGTTTAATTGATGTTTATTGAAGTTTAACAAATGTTATTTATAGTGCTAAAATATGAGAAAATTTGGTACTAGCCTTTGTACTCTAGTGGGTAAAAATTTTCAGAAATGCCTAGACCGGTCGATTGATATTCAAACCAGCTGACCAATTTTAAGAAACTAGATGATCTATGGAGACCATTTTCAGCACTGTGCACCTTTAACAAAAAAATACCATAACTTGAGATACAAAGCTAAAAATTGTATGCCGTATTTTATGATTTAAAGTACACATCTTAAGCTTTCCAAAGAAATATTATTCATCCAAAAATAATGTTTTTAGCAAATTTTTCAAGTCAAATCATATGAAAAACTACTTACAATAAAATTAATTTAAGATAACCTTTTGCATAATATACTTCAAAATATTTATTATGCTTGAAATCACTTTAAGATCTTTAAAATAATTTTTTAATAGGATTAAAAACATCAAATCATTTAAATATATAAGTGCTAAATATTTAAATCATATGTACATAAAACATAAGATTGTGATATACTCTTTGAAACTTGAGTTTTGGTATCTTAACCACACTTGCTTATCCCTTCATAGTTTATGTATTACATATATAAAATTAAGTCTTTGAAGCTAAAGTCTTATTTTGTCCTTCTTTTATCTTTGGCTTATGCTTGGGATATGATTTGTAAACTTAATCTCCTGGGCGCTCCTTGACTTAGTTAAGTGTTGAATACTTCACTTTTTGCTATGATACACATGCACACTTAACAAGATAAGTCAAATTCATATTATGTTTGTTATCATCAAAACAAAAGTTGATTAACCTATGAGCTCAACAAACTAGAATATAGACCTTATCAATCTAGATTGATGCATCCTCTAATATTCCTACTGAACATTTTACTAATTGATCAACTAATTAGAGGGCAATGGTGGTGGCCTTCAAGTCTCTCATTTGCAACTTAATAGAAATTGACAAGAGTTTAAGACTGACACTTGCACTAAGATCGCAAAGAGCACAATTAATTAACATATCACATATAGTGTAAGGAATAGAAAATAATCGAGGATCCTTAAGGTTTAGTAGCAATTTGTTTTGTATAAAATTACTACATTCTTAAGTCAAGGCTATAGTCTCATATTCCTCTAACCATCTCTTATTTGTGGAGATATCTTTTAAGACTTTAAAATAGCATGGCATTTGGGAGATGACATCAACAAATGGGATATTAACATATAACATTTACAGAATTTCCAGAAATTTCCCAAACTATTTATCTAACTTAGCCTTATCTTGTCGTTGAGGAAAATGTAAGGGTGGATTATAAGGCATAGGTGCAATATATTTTTCAATATTCTCATCTCTCACCAACATTTTATTTTTCTTTTCCCACCAAATTATTACCCTTATCATTTAAATTCACATAATTACTTTTCACTACATCTCCCTCTTACTCTTTTCCACTCTTTAGACTGATGGCATTAATGGGTCCTTTAGGGGTTGGTATTAGGTTGTCCAGGAAGCATTACTAAAGACCTAGAAGAGGAACTAGCTTATTAGGCAACTTGAGTGATCATGTTCTCTAGCATTTTGTTTTGACTAGTTAGAGGATCAACCTTAGAAGCTAGATTTTAAATAACATCACTCATGTTTCGGTTTTGGAGTTTAAACTCATCAGTCTACTTCTTAAACTCCTTTTTTTGTTTTGTTTGAGTCATCAAAAAACTCTTCATCAATTTTTCTAAATTAGACTTTTGGGTAGGAGGATAATGGGCATATAGCTTCGAAAGCTTGATGGAACATAATTAGATTGAGGCATAGGATTTTAGGGAGGATTTCTATAAGATAAATTCAAATGATTCCTCCACCTGGGGTTATAGGTGTTGGAAAAGGATCCCCTTTCTGATTGAAATTATTCACATAGTTTACATGTTTAGACATCGATGCATCAAGAAATGGGAGGTTTGTATCTGACATTCCAAAACAGAATGCCCTACAACACTACATATATCACAGTTAGAAGAAGTAGTTGATATTGATTTTACATTCAACTTATCAAAATTTTGAAATAAGCCATATACGTTGGAAGTAATGTGGTATAATGCAATAACATCATAACTACTACTCTTTTTGGGTAAATAGCTCTCATGCAACTGTTATAAGTGATTTTGTGCTAGATCTTCAATGAGTTTTCTTACCGCTTACATACTCTTGTTCATCAATGCCCCACCGGTTACGACATCAACAATCATCCTTATGCTGTAGAAAGTGTGGACAATCAACCAATCCTTCAATCCATGGTATGGACACATCATTAAGAGATTTTTATACCTTTCCCAAACATCAACAAGGATTCCCCTTCCTTCTAGTTAAATGATATTATTTGATTCCTTAATTGAGTCATCTTGCTATGAGGGAAGTACTTAGCAAGAAATACTTGTGAGAGTTGGCCCCGTGTAGTGATAAAGCCAGGTGGAAATGATTTTTAATAAAGTTCTTGCCTCATCCCATAGTAAGAAAGGGAACAACCTTATTGTGATGAAGTCGTCCAATACGCCATTTGTCTTTAAAGTATAGCAATATTCCAAGAGGAGCCAGATGTGTAAGTAAGGATCTTTTGTTGGAGTACTACCAAATTATATCTATTGGACCACGAAAAGAAGTGAAGGCTTAATCTCAACATCTTGGCAGCAACATTAGGTAAATGATGCTCGATTGTGTGCCATGAGATGTTAGTGAAGCAAACTTCTTTAGATATTGATCTTGGTGGCCTAGATTTTCTTGGTTGACCATAGTGATATTGCTATTCAACCTTTTCTTCGTCTCTTATACCCACTGCCTATTACCCCTCAAGGTCTTATTGATCTTGAGATTATACTTAACCAGTTCTTCAAGACATTGAGATTAGGGCATGCAATGGTGCCTACACAAGAAAAAAAAAGGAAAAAAATAAATGTAGAATATAATATAAAATAAAATAAAATGTTTAGCCAAGTAAAAAAATAAAAAGAGTCATTATTAACAATGTTGAAGTCTCCAACAACAATGCTAAAAACTTATTTTCTTAAATCCGCAAGTGTATAGATGTCGTAATAGCCAAACAAGGTTGTATCCTTAGGGAATTTAGTGCTAATTACTAGTTTCCATTGTTTTTAACTATCTCAATTGATTAATTAAGCAAGCCTAGGATCAAATTTCAACTACAATTCCAATGTAATATTATAAATCAATCTTTCATATATCATATTTGTTGAATACATTAGGAAGAATTATCCAAAATTAACCATTAATATCTTTCGATAACTAAAAGTCATGTTCAGTAAATCTAACAACCTATTTTTATGGCTATAGATCTAATTAAACTCATTAAGTACAACTTAATTCAATTAATTCCTAAGAATCACTAATCTACTTTCGTGATTCGTCAATTCCTATTCAATTACTAAGTTCTAGTGCTAATTATAATCTTTCAATTCTAAATAAAAACCTATTTATATTAAACTAATAATAAATTATTCTAACCCTAATTAATTAAATGCTAACTATTGAAAAATTTAATTCAAACAATTTTGACAACAATTTAATCAATTCAACAAATTAACAATGGAATCAAACCTAATTAGATGCCAGAACAAATAATTACTCAAGCATAATTTAAATCATAAAGCACAAAAGAAATAAGATACATAATAGTGGAAAAGAAAGAGAATAATTCAATAGATAAAATCATAGAGATGAAGTTCAATGCGGTACTTTAATTCTTTAAAATTGATGTTTATAAATTGAAAGCAAAGGATTAATCTCATACGTTTTGCATAAAATAAAGATGAATAAAAAAGATAAGAGAAAAGAGAGGAAAAGAGAGCCCCCAAATATGCTTCAGGTCGTGCTAAATTAGGTCTAAAAAATATATATCACTCAATGTAACCGTTTGATCCTTTAAATCATGTTGAGAAAATAAATTTGAAACCCAACATGTCCATGTAGAGAAACACGACCAAGGCATGTTGAGGTTGGAGACTACATATCCACACTAAAAGCATACATGAACATGTTGACCAACAATGGTAAGCCATGTTGGGTCCATAAACTTTATTTTCACCACAATTTATTCTATAATTCAACACTTCCATGTTGTTAAACATTAAAAAACATGTTAATCAACTCTAGAAAGCCATGTTGGGCCCAGGAACTTCATTTTCACCATAATTTATACTATACTTCAATACTTCCATATTATTTGACATTAGAAGGTCATGTAGCTTCTTCCCATGCTTCTCTTGGCTCCTGGTTAGCTCCAATATTTCCTACATGACAAATCAAGAGAGTATTTATATAAACCAAGAAGCAAAACTAGGCTAAAATAAAAGGAAATCACACAAAAGAATGAGCAAATAAGGGTAATAAATTATTTAAATATTGAAAGTATTGGAATTTATCATGCACCCACTACATGTCCTTGGTAATCCACTCACAAAATCCATAGAGATGGAATCTATAATACTCAAAATTTTATCTAATATTAATCTCAAGTAATTAATAACTTAAGCTAATCCTAATTCTTTTTCCAAGTCATTAATATTTTTTTAACCTAAACCTAACCTCATATGGTTGATAATTAATTTTAGCCTAGTACCCTAATTCAAATTATTTTAACCTTATTCTAATTCTAAATCTAAACTTAAGTTCTTTCCCTTTTTTTCCTTTTTCCTTTTCTCCTTCTCCTTTTCTTTTCATTTTTCTTTCCCTCCTGCCCGAATTCTTTTTCCCTTCTTCTCTTTTGGCTTGTGTGAACCACTTCTTTCTCCGAACATATTCCCTCTACAGTGCCCTCTATCATACTTCCCTGACCAACACCTTACCCTCATCATCACCCATCAAGTTCCTCATGTTGTGTTTGTCGGTTTGGTTAAAATCTTTCATGATAACCATACTTCTCTCTCCCTCTCTACATGTGTGTGTGTGTGTACATACATACATATATCCAAAATTAGTACAAGTAATGCCCTTGAAAACTTCCTCCCCCCCCCACCAATTTCTATTATTGAATAACACCACTAACCAGAATCCCTTCCTTTTTCTTCCCTTCCTCCTTCTCGTTGTTGCCAAAAGAACCATGACAAAAAGGCAATAGCACCCTACTCCATTCCTCCCTTTTATGCACCGACCATCACTACCATACCCCTACCCCTAGCTTTGGCCAAAACCACTAAAGCTACCCTCACCAAGATTGACCAAAACAACCAAACCTCCCCATTTAGCCTTTCTCTCCATTCCTCCCTCCCTTTCATTAGCTGTTATTATTGTTCCAACCCCCCAACCTTTAGCCAAAACCACTAAGCCACACCCCTTTATACCATCCAAAACCACCATTCTCTCCCTAATGTAGGAGCATCTCCCTCATATGATGATAATGATCTATTCATAAATTTTTCTAAGTTAGGAGAATAAAAAACTCTCCTTACTTGGACTAAAATATGAGCTAGATTATATGGACCGATGCAAGCCATGCAACAACAAGTATAAGCCATCAACTCACCAAATTTTTTTGCTTCATTATGTCTTGAATATAGACAAAAAATATGGCTTGAAAATCCATGCAAGATTGATCCATCATCTAGCAAAAATCAACACATGGAACACACATATTATTTGAAAATCACAAGCATGCAACCACTTCACGTTTGCAACAGATTTTGGAGTTAAGTTTTGGTGTTTTTCAAGACCTTTATTAGAATTAATTAAGGGGATTAATGTCCTAAAAGCCAAAGAGACATGCTAAATGGGGTTCGTGGGGAAAATTTATTTTTCCATCTTGTTAATGCATGAGTAATGTACTAGTTTTCCTTTTTATTATAATTTATATTTCCTAAGTCTTTATTATTAGCTTATAAACATAATGTAACAGATAGTGCATATGAAATAGATGATGGGAGCCTTGAAACATCAGCTCCTATGCTAATTGTTTGAGTCCTACCATAGTTAGCATACATTAGAGTAGAGTTTGGTTAAGTTAAACCCTTATCGATACGACGATACCTAAGGGTTGGTTGTAATTTTCTCAACTTCTTACACTCTTATATAGGTGTAAAGAGGAATGAAAGAAGCAACCTTGGAGTAATATATAGACCCCAATTTATTTATTTTTATTTTTCAACCAACCTAGTGCAAGGTTTGTTGAGTTTTATAAAATCTTACAATCTTTATGTTAAGAGTTGTTACCTTAAGTGGTGATTGTAAGTATCTGATTTTAAGGGTTTTGAATATCAAATATTTTTCCCATTTCATCTTCTCTTCTATTTTCTATTTTTTTGGAGCTAAATCCAAGTTCCATCACCAACTCTTAGCAAGAACCAATTTGTTTAGCATTTTATGCATCACTTCCCTAACCTTCAACCATTTCCACTAAGCCACCCCTAACTCTTCAATATTATCAACTAGAACAACCACCCAACCAATGGCCATTTCCACCATCTCTCACCCATCACCTTTGGTACTTTTCACTATTCCACACCCCCTAGCAATGATAGTAGATGTCGTTGCTCTCCCCATTGCTTCAACACCTTCAATGGTCCCTCTCCCTTTGTTGCATAGGGTTTTACTAAGCCTTAGCCATTTAATTTTTCCTCCATTTTTTCACTATTTGTTACCTTATGCTTTCCTTGTCTATATCCTAATTTATAATTATATTTTATTATTGGTTTTTAGGTGATTTTATGGAGATACTAGAAGAGGTGTGATAAGATATATGTGCTTAAAGGTCGGTATCCTTTTCGGTAAGGATACAAATCATAGTTAGAATTTTCATGCTAAATGTTAGGTATGATTGTGTGTAGTATCATTTTTTTAATATTATGTGGTAAAATTTTTTTTTTTTGTGATATGATACCATATGATGAAAAGCGTGTGAGAATAAGAAAGCATATACTTATACGATATCATCATGTTAATTCTTAAGTTGAAACCCTAGGGGAGTTGTTATTATATATGATAGTGTAATTTGGGTTTGATAAATTATGGTAAGTGGGAAAAGAGTATATTTAATGTGTATAGTAACGTAATAAATTAAGGATTTGGAAATAATGAAAGCAAACATATGAGGCTTTTATGAAATAAGGGTGTTTAGCTATCCTTAAGAGTATTTTAGTCAATATGAGTTTAATATGGAAATTTTGGTATTTTAACAGTTTTATTTGGTTAAAATATGCTAATTATATCATGTGAAATATTTGGAGTAATTATGAATGACCTAAGCCTAAATAAGATAAGACAATAACTTAAATTAGGAATAATAAACCTAGGAGAGAGATTATTATCACAGGTGTAAAATATTAAAGTTAAACCCTAAATATAGTATATGTTAATATTGATGTTTTAGGAATGTATATTGAATTTGTGATTATATGAGTCTTGTGGGAAAATTCATACCTAACTTATAAAATTAGGGCTTTATAAGAGCTGTAAATAGTATTTCTTGAGATATGGTTGTTATCGCATCTGTAATAAATTGGACTTAGACCTTGATTTTTGGGTATTTTGATGATGATGATAATTGAGGAATATATGCTAAATTTGGTGAATAAATGATCAATATGGAAGAAGCTATGCTTATAATGCGAGGGCTTCATAGGGAGATTATAGACCTATTCATTGAAGACGACCTTAATAAATTTGTCGTTGTACTTTACATGTTCCATTTATGTGTTTTGTATATCTACTTGAGTCCCGCATTATTATATAACCAATTATGAATAATATATTAATCATTTAAAATAAAAGATCAGGTGAGTCAGACTGAAGTGTCTTACGGGTCCATTCCATCAAATGATAATAATGACTCTGGTATTTTTTTTCTCTCTCAGAGGTGTATCAGTTTATTCCACTGGATTAAGAATATTGGGTCCCTAAACTTAAAGTGAATAAGAATATGATTTGAGATAAGAAATTAATGGATAAGACATTAATCACTTGAAGTGAAATATTATATGAATCAAAACTGAGGGGTTGTGTCTATTCTATCATATGATAATAGTGGCTTAAGTGTGTTATTCTCTGCGAGGTTCTTCAGACCATTCTACTGGTTTAATAATAGTGGATAGGGGTGTGTTGCTCTAGTATATATTAGGTTCATTCTACCAGATGATAATAGTAGCTTAGGTATATTATCCTTGAGAGGTGTTGTAGTATCCACAACAATAAAATGATAATGATTGTATATCTTATGTTTGTAGATCAATGTATCTCATACTCAAGAACAAATGTAAGAAACATAGATCCAAGCCATATATGTTTGTTCTTCCATTTTTTTCATTAATTAATCTATGGCATATTAATTACTAATTGAATGACCGAATTGTATCAATTTGTAATTTTTCATCGGTGAATATACACAAGTAGAGAAATACACAAATGATGAAATTGATGAAGTTAGATAAGAATGTGCCAAGTTCATGCACTCACACAATCAATATTAAGGATCTACGTACATGCATGTTTTGGTTTGTATCTCATATGTATTATGTTATTCTATATAATTAGAGATGCACATGCATATATGCGTGCAAGTATTTATTAGTCGTTATATATAGTTAGCTAGGTTTTATGATCAATGAACTTTGACTTTGGAGTATAGAGCTATCAACTTGTGGTACGCCTACTAATTTTTATCTTCTTGGAAGAAATATATGCATTAATTGATGTTATTTTACACATTACATATTTGGTAAATATTGGAACATACATCTTTGTGAATGGACTAGAACAAAACTACACAAGTAAAAAAAATAATTACATTTTAATAACAGTTATTTTATAAATCATTATTAAAACCTTAATTGAATATATATTTCAGCCATTTTTAATAACACTTATAATAAAAAACCAGTTATTAAAGCCACATTTTAATAACAATTATCAGGAAAAGAAATAGTTGACAAAAGGTTAATAAAATGCTCCTTACAATATGAATTAGGGTATAATTAATGCTTTATCAGGACTTAGTTAGTTTTTTAGGGGTTAAGTTTATTAAATGAATTATTTTAATAATGGTTATCCAAAAAATCATTAACAGAGGGTCAATTAAATGCTTGTTAAAATACATACTATCGAAAATTAGTTAGGATTTTTATTTATTAAACTTATTTTTTAATAATGGTTATCAAAAGAAAAAAATTGTTCACAAAGGGTTAATTAAATTCTTTTAAAAAATACTAATTAGGGTTTAAATAATACTTTATTAGAAATTAGTTAGGGCTTTTTTAGGGATTAGGATTGTTAAATTGATTATTTTAATAACTATTTTAGGGTGAACCGCTATTAAAACATGAATTTTTGCTTAAATTTTGTGGTTTTTTTAGATTTTTTATGATGGTTTTGGAACTGTTATTAAAAATTTAATAACACACAATTTAATAATGATTTAAAAACTAGTATTAAAACTCTTTCAAAATCGTTATCAAAAACTATTTCTAGGGTAGTGATGGGGTCCCTGAACTCAATATAAATGAAATAATGGAATATGTTATATTTAATAATAATATTTGGAATTAGTATTTACCTTACATTGATTTATGTATCACGCATGTTTGCTTATTCTTTGATATGAACTTATGTAACTCTTTAGATCCTTCTCAACTATACTGTTACCTTACTCAATGTTTTTACTTTTCATGGGTGTTGCTCATTCCTATAAGCAAACTCGCTTTGTTTTGTTAGTGATTATTGTCTCATACTTTTAATCATAGTATTAAAAACCAGATCGAACAAGTCGGTTAAGCCAATCAACTAGTGAACCAGTTACCATACTAGTTGGATTAATCATTAGGACCAGTAACACAAAAGAACCAGTGTAAATCAAGTCCAACCAACCAATTTTGCTAAAAATTGAGACCCATACTATTAATTGGAAGACCGAACCGGTTCTTCCCTCCTCCTTATTTTCCAAAATCCTAATTCCTATTAAGTACTGACTAAGAGTGAGAGACTCAATTTGAGTCTGGAAGACTGGAAGTAGAACTAAGGAGTAATCGTCATCATCTAGCAGATCAGGAGTATAGTAGCATACTTTTAAGTGTCAACTCCATAGTTAAGCCTAAATTTGTTCAAGCTAGCCCTATTGAAACAACTTCTTCATCTGTTTGTTTGCCATCATTGAGCCTCGACCTATTCAATTTTAGTCTACTTGCCATATTTCTAGCTGAATTCGATTGTAGAGTGTCATCCACTCATCCTCGTCATTGCTCTTACCCTGTTGCGGCTTCTTCTTCATCTATTTGTCTGCCATTGCTGAAGGTTAGCCTTTGTAATCCCTCACACACAAGTTCCTTCAATTTCATTTTTCTATCTTCAAATTCATCTGCTATTTTTATGTCTAACCAATCGCCATTGTAGGACTGGAGCTTGGATGCCATTTTCACTAGATATTAAGCTTTAAGCCATTAATTTTGCTTGACCTCATACAGCTTTTACTCTTCCATTGTTAGAGCTAGAGTTGTATATGTAGCCAAAGGTTGATTTTAGTTCTAAGTGTGTCGAGTCTCACGTGCTGACTACAACAACCAGTAGTTTGGTAAATGCATATGTGTGTGCTTGGAGATAAACCTTAAATACTAAATATAATGATTTTGGTAGATTGTTGTAGTGTGTGTATTGTGCACTTATGCTGCTTGTGCACCAAAAGAATATTGAATAGGCAGTGCTTATGCTTATGGTGATTCTTGAATCTTGGTAGATTGTAACATATGCCGATTCTTGGTAAGTAGGCATTGCTTATGCCGATTCTAAATTGTAGGATGTTGTGCTAATTACTAAACTACTTAATCTTCAGTGCTTGTCATAGCCTATGGTCGATTCTTGGTAGAATCGTAGAAGTGCTTGTTTGTTTAGGAAAGAAGTTGTTGGTTTTTATTATTTTTTTTACTATAATGTAAATTTTCAATGAGTATTAGACAATCAGCTTTACTTTTCATCAATTGTTAGCTTGAATGTTAGCTTTTGCTGTGATATCTTATTAAGTGATATCTCAAATCTATGATTCTCGATTGTATTATTATTTGTTTTTATTGTCTTACTATGAGTATATAATATATTTTTATTTTTATAAAGGGTGAAAATTTGATATAGAAAATGTCTACAGAGGCTAGTAATACTGGTTATGGATCTACAAAAAACTCTACTCCAAAAAGTGCTACTGCTCCTAGAGCAATGAAAGATCCCGCTTAGAGTCATTGTAGGGAAGTTTTGGATAATAGAAAGAAGTTACAATGATTGTATTGTTCTAAATTACTTTCGGGAGGTGGTATCTAACGCTTCAAACAACATTTAGCCGATGTCAAATGTCAAGCAAAGAGATGCAAAAATGTTCCTCCCAAAGTTAGTTATAAGATGAATAATTTAATTGAAGATTTTACTAATAAAAAATGGAAGACACAAGATATGTTAGCTAAAGAAAATCCATATAGCCTAATGGGAATAGACACATTTTCTCAACATTTAATTGAATAACCACCATCTTCCATGTTTCCTCCTAGGGTTGCTAGTGGTTCTACTTTAGAAGCTAAGAAAAAGAATCTAGATAAATGGAAAGGAAAGAAAACTACAATGGGACATCATTTTATGCCAATAACAACTCTCGATACACAACCAACAATTAAAAGTGTTTTATAAAGCAAAGAAGCCATTAAAAGGTTATATATTATCATTTTTAAGTGGATGATTGATGCTTGTATTCCATTTAATACTATGAATTCTATTTATTATTAGCATGTGATTGATGGTATTGCTCACTTGGGCACTGGCTATAAGGGTCCAAATGTCCATGCTCTTCGAGGTTATTTGTTGATAACAAATGTTGAAAGGTGAAGAATTATGTTGAGTGTTTTCATCTAACATGGGAACAAATAGGTTGTACAATTATGACAGATGGGTGGACTGATCAATATAATCGAACTTTGATTAATTTCTTGGTTTATTATCCAAAAAGGGGTTTTGAAGTTCGTTGATGTCTTTAAAGCTTCTAAAACCACTAAGTTGTTGCATAAGCTATTTAGAGAGACTGTTTTGAATGTTAGTGTTGAAAATGTTGTGCATATGGTAACAAATAATGTTGCTAATTATGTTGATGCTGGTAGATTGTCAGAGCATGAGTTTAAGATGCTTTATTGGTCACCTTGTGCTGCACATTGCATAAATTTGATGCTTAAAGATATAGGTAACCTAGATGAGGTTGAAGATATTGTAAAACATGCTTCTAAAATCACTAAGTACATTAAGAATCATTTTTATGCTTTATATTTGATGAGGAAGCATACACAAGGAAGGGAAATCATTTGTCCATCTCCAACTAGATTTGCAACTAATTTCATTATTTTGCAAAGTATATTGTCACAAATGAATGTTCTTAGGACAATGGTTGTTTCTAGAGAATATACCTCCTGTGCTTATGGTAAAGAAAGGGAAGGAAAGAAATTTATAGAGAATATGTTGAGTTTTACCTTTTGGAAGGAGTGTTTTGTTATTGTATAATTTACAAAACCTCTTGTGCGTATTCTACATATGATGGATATGTAAGAGAAATGGTCTATGGGTTGTTTGCATCAAGCCTTTCATAAGTCTAAAGATGATATGGTTTCTAGATTTTAGAGAAGAAATGAAAGGGTAGTTTCTTACCTCCAAATCATTACTTCTCATTGGGATACTCAAATTTCAAAGAATTTATATGCAGATAGTTTTTAGTTTAATCCTCGCTTTCAGTATCATCTAATATTACAAACCATCAAAACATTGTGTCTGTTGTTATTGATGTCATGGAGAGGTATGCTAATAGAAATTTCCAATTTAGATAAAAATGGATAATTCAAATAAGTTCTTTTAGAAAAGTGGGGGTGATTTTGGAAGATGGTCTGCTATGCAAGATTGCTCTATTCTTACAACTAATATTGCTTTTGAATAATTTTTAACCTTTATTACTTTCTTCCTATTACAATTGTTGTTTGATTGTTTTGTATATTAATATATCAATCTTCACATCTTGTAGACGAGTGGTGGATATTATATGGATGTGGGGCTCCAGATCTACAAAAAATTTCCATTCATGTTTTGAGCTAAACTACTCGTGTTTTAGGATGTGAACGAAATTGGAGTATATTTGAGCATATCCATTTGATGAAAAGAAATATAATAGAGCATTAAAGGCTCAATGATCTAGTCTTTGCTCATTCTAACTTGAGGTTGAACCAAAAGGTATTTTGTGAATCCATCTTTCAAAATTTATTTATAATCTTCGTGCCTAATCTTTAAATTTATTATTTCACATGACCATATTACTAAGTAGTGTAGTTGTGTTATCGTTTGTGTAACGACTGATTTAAAACAAGCTATGATCCAAATAATTTCAAAGAGTTTAATGTAAATGGCAGTTGGAATCTTATGGATGAGCCTTCTAGCTTAAATAATGAGGAGATAGAGTTGTTGAGAAATGGATTGGCTTCTTATACTATTCAAGATAATCAAATAAATGCAAATTAAGGTATAAACTATGAAGCTCATAACCTTTTATTGTTTATATAATATCATATGACATTTTTATCCTTTTACTTAACATTATAATAGTGGTGTATGTGTAATGACATTTTTATCCTTTTACTTAACATTATAATAGTTGTGTGTGTGTAGAAGTATTGGAAGTTTTTTATGATAGAAAAGATGAGATAGAATACCAAGAGGATGAAGATAATTGTGCTCATAAAAATGTTACCCCCATATTTTCTAATGTAGATGATAATATTTATAATTCATATGGTTTTGATGAGTAGTTATATAAGAAGATTAATTACTTTCAATTTTGATTGTGTATTAATTGACTTTTACTATGTTCTATTATGTATTTCTTGAATATATATGGACTTGATGTTGAATTTTGTTATTTTGTGATTTGTATAAATTCTTTGAGAGGATTATATTTATGATGTTGTAAATTGTAATATGCTATTTTTAGGTTTATGATAGGTAATATTGAAGAACACATAATACCATCAAATAGATTTATAAAGGTTTTACATATTTTTAGTGAATCATTAGAACTACTGTTTCAACCTATTCAAACCAGTGGTCTCACCAATAAACCATGAAACATGTATCAAGACCTGGTTGATGATCGGTTTGGTTATATAAACTATTTTTTAATGTGCTTGCCTTCAATGAGCACCAATTGAAATGACTCAGGGTATGGTTATCCATATATCTATATCTCTCTGTGGAATCCTAGTTCTTTATTTTCATTATACACATTCCCTTATTTTTATTTTATATCTTATATCATAGTAGAATCTGGTGATTCCCACACTTGATTATTAGGTTTGAGGTTAATTTTTTTCTTGCACCCAACATAGGTTAGGCATAGGGAGTGCCTCTTCTATGTTAGATGTGGCGTGAAACCTCTATGTTTTGTATTTTGGCTTCAACAATAAAAGTTTTAAAATTAAAATTTTAAGCCCCTAAATTTAGGGGTGTTACAAAATCCCACTTCCATCTTGAAACATCCAAAGGCTAGGATAATCATGTAGGTTAACGATGCTCTATCTTATCCTTATTCTATATTAGACATCTTGATATAAACTCTACTCCTTCTCGCTTTATGCTAGGCCACTAGCAGACCCTCTTAAGGTTCTTATCCATCTTATTCCCTCTTAGGTGGACAAAATACAGAATATAGTGATCCTCCTCCATAATTTGATGGTTTAACTTGACGCAACCCTATGGCGCACACCATCAACTCCTATAGCGGATGCTACCATCCTCACAAATCTAAAATTCCTTAGTTTTGCTGTGTTATATCTTCTATTGAATACATTCAATCTTGACATCCCTAGGTTACCCCACTCAAATCTCATTGAACACAATATGTGTGATAGTCAAGGCACTCATTCACCTTGCTAAATCAGATCTATCCCCATTTCTCTAAGCTCCCCGAGTAATTGGTTAGCCACCACATAAAAACTCAAGGAATATTATGTCTTCCTACTCAAGGTATCTACAAAGATGTTGGTCTTACCCTTGTGGTAGTTTAACTCAATATCATAATCCTTCATTTACTCTAGCCATATTTGTTGCCTCATATTCAACTCCTTATGAGTGAATATGTACCTGAGTCTTTTGTGGTTGGTGAAGAAATTGCATTATGTCCCATATAGATAGTGCCTCAAGATCTTCAACACGAAGTCAATTGCGGCCAACTCTATATTATGGGTTAGGTAGTTTTGCTCATGCCACTTCAACTAAAGAAAAGCATACACTACCACCATATCATGCTACATAAAAAACACAACCTAGTTCATGCTTTAATGCATCGTTGTCTAATCACAATGCTAAAGTAAACACTAGTGGTATAGTAAGAAATTGCTTCAACTCCTAGATTATGCCCTCAAAAGTGTCATCCAAATGAAACCTTGTGGTCTTCTTTATAATGTTCTTCAAGGGACAAGCACCTGTTGAGAATTCTTAGACAAGGAAATTTTAATATCCTGTCAATCCCAGGAAACTACAAACCTTAAGAATGCTAGTTTGTACCTTTCCCTCTGTGACTACCACAATCTTCATTAGATCTATGGTGGCTTCTCTAGCTGACACCACATGACCTTAAAATGCAACCTTGAAGAGCCAAAACATGCACTTGGAGAGTTTGACATATAACATGTGCTCTATGAGGAGTGATAAGGTGGCATAAAGATGTAGTTCATGCTCCTCTATACTCTAATCGTACACCAATATATCATATATATTAACCACCACAAAATGGTTAAGAAACAATTGAAAGATCCTCTTCATCAAATCCATAAATACAACAAGCTCATTAGTAATCCTAAAAGGCATCACTGTGAACTCATAGTGCCCTTATAGTGTCTTAAAAGGCATCTTCATGATGTCTATCTCTGCAATGCATAGTTGGTGATAACCCATGTAATACCCCGTATTAATTAACCCTTAATTTAGACATGTAAGACTTAATGTTTGATTAGTAGGTGAAGTAAACCATAAGATTATTTTTTTTATCGATCGCCTTGTTGTCTCAAGTAGGTCCATAAACATTAAGTTATGAAAATAACCCAGATTAAATGTAAGAAAGAGTAGAGAAGGTAAAAAAAATTGAGGACGATAATAATACCGATAATAAGAAGAGGGTAATTAAAATAGAAGGGATGGTTATACCAATAATCTTTTTATAAATAATACTTTTAATAATAATACCCATAACAAGGATTGTAAGAATAATAATAATGTTAGTAATAATTACAAAAATAAAATAAAATAATGGAGGTGATAAAACAATGATAATAATATTGATCATAATAATACTAGTATCATGTTTTATTTTGAGAAAATTAAACCTTGCTTAGGTGGGAATACTTTTCCTAATAATCTCACTTGCAAGCTTAATATTTTGGGGAGGCTTTTGCTAATCAATCCCTAACCAAACCCCCCATCTTTTCCCCACATAAACCCAGCCAAAAAAATTCCCCCAACCTGTCGAAGCAACTTGCAGCCTATGTAGCCATACAGCCTGTCACATTTCCCTCTCCTCCCCATGCATATGTCTCTTCTTGTCTAGCAACCATCATCCTTTTTGCAGCTTTCCCTCTACCCCAAACACAGCCCATCTCCTCTCTACATCACCACCCTCTCACGCCACACCCCATCCCCTGCAATCGCAGCACAAACCCCAGCCACACTCCCTCACATCTCTCGGCCAACCTGCAGCCAAGGCCTTCGACACCCAGCATTCCTCCCCCAACTTGTAGCCTCACCTTTCCTTTCCCCAACCTACACCCCTACTCTATCTCCTCATCATCTACCCACCTGTTTTCCCTCCTTTCCCATGCCTCTCCACCTGCAAAACTGCAGCCCATAACCCCAGCCATCCTCCATCACATCATTCAGCAACTTGCAGCTAAGACTCATATAACCCCAGCCTTCCCTCAACTTGCAGCCCCTATCTTTACCTCCTCTCAACCTGCACACCGACCTCGTCTTTCTAGCCATCTACCCCTCCATTCCCTTCCCTTATCCATGCTCATACCTGCCCTTGCAGGCCTCCATCCCCATGCAAACTGTCGACACCATCACCCCCCCCAAACAACCCACTGCAGCCCCTTAACTCTAACCCACGCATCCCCTTTTTCCCCCTACTTTCCCCTCCTTTTTATTAAGCCCCAATCTGCAGAAAAAACCCTCCTTTCCTCTCCCTTGAAGCCCCTCTAATTTTTCCCCTTGCATCCCTCTCCTTCCCTTCCCCAAATTCCAGCAACAAAAATATAGTTGCAGCCCCAAACTTCCCCTCCCCTCCACCGAATTTAGTCTAAAAAATAATCCAACTTTTGCCTTGTGTTCCACCTCCCCAAGTAGCCATTTTTCTTCCCCAAGTAAGTACTCTATCTTTCGGTGGGTTCGGTGCTTAAGTTCATGCGCCGACCGCCTCGTTTATTTTCCTAATCGTTTTTCAAGTATTAGCTTATATAAGTTATCTTTTGGTTATTTTAATTTTCATAAATATTAATGCTTGTAGTTTGGATGGTGTATTCACTTCTAGGTAATCTCGACCCCGCCTAGGGTATTTGTGGAAGAAGCTCGTGATGTTATTATTTCTTAGCTCAAGGTAAACCTAACTTATCCGTAGACGGTAGAATTTCTATGTGAAAATGATAGGCTAGTTTTCTAGGATAAAATCATGATAGGATGAAGATATCAAATTATTGTATGTTTGTAGGAAATGGGAGCACGTTGTAGTTCTTTTCTACATGAATATCATGATGTGTAAATTAACATGTGTTATCATGCAATCTTTTTACATGCCTAATTAATATTCTAAAATTTGAAGAAGTGTATGTTAATGGTACGAACTTGGATTTATGCTAGTAAAAAGAGATGAGTATGTTTAAGTTAAAATGTAGTTTTATATGGGAGTATGTTATAGTCCATTCCTACATGAATATCATGATGTGTAAATTAATATGCGTTATCATGCAATCTTTTTATATACCTAAGTAATATTCTAAAATGTGAAGAAGTGTATGCTAATGGTAACGAACTTGGATTTATGCTAGTAAAATGAGACGAGTATGTTTAAGGTAAAATGTAGTTTTATATACCATGATTGTAATTGAGATTTATTTGTGGAAATTGTATGAGTCTATAGGATATTAGAAATGCATGCTAATAGTGTTTACGTGTACCTTGCATGGTGAATGGTTAGGGATAATATGGTCCTTTGTAGTACCGAGGAAATTATCGTATGTAAAGTATCATTAGCTATTTTATGCCAGCGTTTCATGACAAATAACTTATATAAGTAAACTTGATAATAAAAGTGAAGGAAAACGTGGTAGTTATAGGTTGAGGGGTATTTTGGTCATTAAGGCAAAAAGGTGTTCCAAAGTGGATAATTGGACTAGTTAAATTAAGTGTTGGCCTTCAAATAATATTGGGAATAATTGGACAATTGGTTTGAACACTAAATTGAATAATTATTCGGGCTATGACATAATGCCTAACCCTAGGCCATGTTGGCTTAGAATGGTTGCGACCTCGTGTTCTTTGGATGTGACGTTGTTTGTTGATGGTTGACTAAGTTGAACTTTGTGAATCTCGACATTATAAAAGAAAATAATAACCCGGAATTTCATAAGACAATAATTACTTAAAGAGAAAGACTCGAGTTGGAAAGGAATCTTGTGCCTCGGACTTGGCCGCCGAGTGCATAGTTTGGGTCTTCAGGTCAAGGGGCTCACTTCTGCTCTATAGGTATTCCATACACCCTATAGGGAGTACGCGTACTTAAGGTCTTGAGTTCTGAGGTTTAGTATAGGCGAATGTTATGTCGTGTGGTTTCCTTGGTAAGTTTTGCCCTGGAATTGAGTGATTTATTTTGGTACCACCCTCCTTGACGATCATTGTCATGGATATGGGATTGTATTCCACTTGAGAATTTTTATATAAATTATATAACCGGATTAGACACCCACCATAATACTTCTGTAATAATCGGATTAGGAATGACTTGACCTTGGTTAGATTGCTTGGAGTATCAATAATTCTTCCTATTATGCCATAATATATGGTCGTTGGTAAGTTAAATTGGTTGAGAAATTATAATCATGCTTTAAATGCCTTCGATAGGGATTTTGACCTAACTCGTAATGTTAATTGTGATGTAGATGTATGTTTTGAAATTGTGGCCTTACATGTGATCATATATTCTATTTGAATTCCGTATTTGCATAATGATTGCTACGTGGGTATGCTACCTCTCTGGAGGCGTTGTGGTTTACTTAGTACGAGGAAGTCGTACTGATACTATCACTTTTCAGAGGAGTACGTCTATGACATGCATTGGTTAAAGGATTACGAGGAGCGTCATCCCGGCGAATAGGTAGATTTAGGGAGCAAGTGGACCCCACCCCTTTTTCCCCTTTTCCTTGTAACATTGATGGACCGTAAGAGTGTAAGGCAAACCATTAATGACTTTTGTGTACTCTGTTATTATTTTCTAAATGGTTAGCTACTTAATTTCCTAAACAATCATTTGTCATGGATAATCTTTCTTTTGCAAAACTCTTGATTACGTATTGTACTTATCTTATCTTTGGTTGGTTTGATTTATTTTAAGCCTTAGCACTTGACGTAAGGATGGTGAGGAAACCGGACTTATGTCAAGTGTGGCGGTAACAACCACCGTTCTTTAAAAATTTATAAATTTTACAAGTAAAAATATTAGATGTTTATTATATATTATATTTAATTGATTACTTTAAATATTTGATTACTTAAAAAAGGATAATTTATAAAATAAAGGTGAGCATAACAAGAATATACAATGTATAATTATCATTTATTACATTGTAAATATTAGATACAATCATAAGATTATTAGTAAAGATAAATGAAATAAGAATATTATATGTTTTTTATTTGTACAAAGGTAAATAATAAAGATATTTAAAAGTTTTAAGAGTATTATATTTGATTGCTTTAAATATTTATAAATTTTACAAGTAAAAATATTAGATGTTTATCATATATTATATTTAATCAATTATTTAAAATATTTGATTACTTAAAAATATAATTTTATAAAATAAAGGTGAGCATAACAAGAATATACAGTATATAATTATCATTTATTACATTGTATATATTAAATACAATTATAAAATTACTAGTAAAGATAAATGAAATAAGAATATTATATGTGTTTTATTTTTACAAAGGTAAATAATAAAGATATTTATAAGTTTTAACAATATTATATTTGATTGCTTAAAATATTTATAAATTTTACAAGTAAAAATATTAGATGTTTATCATATATTATATTTAATTGATTACTTAAAAAAAGATAATTTTATAAAATAAAGGTGAGCATAATAAGAATATAGAATGTATAATTATCATTTATTATATTGTATATATTACATATAATCATAAGATTACTAGTAACGATAAATGAAATAAGAACATTATATGTGTTTTATTTTTACAAGGTAAATAAAATAATATATATATATATATATATATATATATATATATATATATTTATAAGTTTTAATAGTATTATATTTGATTACTTTAAATATTTATAAATTTTACAAGTAAAAATATTAGTTGTTTATCATATATTACATTTATTTGATTACTTAAGAAAAGATAATTTTATAAAACAAATGTGATAATAAAAATAACTATATAATGTATTAATGTATAAATTATAATTATCATTTATTATATTTTAGATTTTTTTTAATTTACAAAAAAAATCAGTCTGGTCTAACTGGAACTGGTCCACTCGTTTTTTTTCTCTCTTCTCATTTTTTCTTCGTTTGTGTGAAACTCAACCAGACAAACGAAGCCTATCGAGCTCGACCCTACCCTGCCCCTACTGTCTGTGACTGCGAGCTGTCATTGTTTGGTCCACCATCGTTGCCTTCTCTCGAGCCGTAACTTATATTTATTTTATTTATGTTATTATATGTATATTTTATTGCAATATTTTTATTAGTTATATTATATTTGTATTTTTATTGTAATATTTTTGTTAATTATTATTATTATAGTAAAAAAAACTATAATAAGTTATTTTAAACATAATTTAAATTAAATATTAATTTTATATATTTTCATAAATTATTAATTATTATATATAAATTGATATAAATTAAAAATTAAATAATGTAAAATATAAATAATTAATAAAAATAATTAGATATTGTAAATTTAAAATTGATGAATGTAGAATACTAAATTATATTTAAAGTAAATTAATAAAATTAAAAGAAAAAATATAACTAAAACTTTAAATTTAGGGTTGTAACGTGAGATATTCTTGATACGGGGTATAGTTATTGGCTTATTGCTTGTTGGATTTTGTGGGTGATAATTGATAAAGGACATTATTATGCTCTTCTATTAAGAGTTTCTTCAAATAGGTGAATCAGTGGATGTAATGGAATACTTTTTGAAAATTATTTTACGGGCTTACAACTAGATGTTTGCCTTTTTATTTTAGTTATTTATTTATTAATAATATATCTTATTAGGATATCATTAATAAGTAAGAATGTCTAGGGTAAAATTATAAAAAATTAGTATAATTTATAAAAGACTATATTTTTTAAAGTTTTAAATGAATAATAAAATATGTGTAATTTATTATTATTATAATATATTTTAATGTCTGATCGGGTTAATGTTGGGTCAGATCGGGTGAATGTCGGGTCGGGTCGAAGCGGGTCGGATTAATATTGGGTCGGGTCGGTATCGGGTCGGGTCAATGACGGGTCATGGGTTGGGATCAGGTAGGGTTTATTTTTATCGGGTCAGTGCCAAGTTGGGTCAATGTCGGGTCGCTAAATTTTTTGAGTTATATTGGATCGGGTTTCGCTCGGGTCGGGTCAACTTTTGCTAGCTCTACCTATGACAGTTTTTTGTGTGTGGGAGGGGGGATAAAAAGTGATAGATGTTGTGTTATCTGGTGAGGTAGGTGTTTTTTTTTATGAGCATCCTAGAGTCAAGACCATGGCTGGCTCAACACTTCAGTCAACATTGTCATCTTTTAATAAACTTATGTATATGGCCGGCAACGAGTTGAGCAACATCCTTTAAAATAATATTTGGATTAGTTCATTTAGTTAAACGAACGAATGAGACCGACTTTTTAACGATGGAGTCAAGTTGAGTTTATGAGCTAAAGTTATAAAATGAATCTAGTTTTATTTTTTTAAACATAGGTTTTGTTTATTTAACTAAACGAACGAGTCGAACTAAATTTTTAACGAATCGAACATCGAGTTGTCTTACTTTATTTACAATTTTATTTGTCCATGGTGTGCACCAGTGTAATATGGATTGGAATTTTTTTGAATTTAGAATTGGGATTGGAAAGGAATTATTGGTCAAACATTGGTTAGGATCAAAATTATTAAATTATATATTTTTTATATTAAAAAGATGTAAATTTTAAGATAAAAGATTGATGAGATTTCGGATTGGATAGGATAGTAATAGATTAAAGGTTAAATTTCTTTTTTTATTTAGGAACCAAAATCCGAAGTAACTGGTCGTTTCGATATAAAATTTTAGTTTTTATAAATTTGTTAACACTCTTATGCATGATAGTTACATTTTTTTCCTTCCTCCAAATAATTAAGAATTTTTTCAATAATAGGAAAAACCTACCAACATCAAAGCAGGAGCCCAAAGAAAGTCCCGCAGTCCAAAACAAATACCATCCCCACAAAACAAGCCTGCAGCGAGCCAAGCTCACCGATAAGACGGAAGCAAATAACACTCCACTAACACATCCCACCTCGGCCTAGTTGTACATTGATATTTATAAGACTTTCATATTGATATTTCATACATGCCTGCATGTTAACTAGTAGCGACTCATTTAGAATGCCTATAAATAATAAAAATAGAATTATGTCTCAAACTTTCTTAAAATTCTATTGTTTGATATATATCAAAGCAGGCATAAAATATAGTTATATATTTAAAAAAAAAATAGAAGATACATATCTTATAGAATTAGAAATAGATTTCCATTTCCCATAAATTTTATGCCTAGTAGTCCCTCAATAATATTTCTAGACCGTCTACCATGTCATCTGAGCACACTTGGGCCAACGCTCTTCATGGACCTTAGGTCGATAATTATGACAAACTGGGTTTTGTTTACTTTAGTAATGTGTGTGTTAAAATGAAAATGAAACAAATTGGTGTACATTGATACACTATATATTGTAATCATTTGTTGTCCATTGAAAACACATTGTATTGGATTATGATTAAAGAGAATGATATTGTTTGAATTTCATAAAAAGTGATAGGTCACATCGATGAACTAAATGATTGAATTAAAAGTAGTATACTTATCAAACAGAAAGATTTATTTTTATCGGCAATTGAATTATCAAGAAATACCTCTGTTGACTAGTTAAAACTAAATAAATAAGTGAATGAATCCCACATAGATAATCAATCTAAATGAAGGTCAACCAAAATATAACTCTAAAGTTATTTTGATATATAGATTAAACTAAAACAATTTCATTAGCCAAATTGTGCCCATATTTGATTTAAATTAGGCCAAATGATTAATTGGGCATGATTTAATTAAATATAGTCTAATTTAATTTTACAATAGATCATGAGTCATGACTCCCAAGTTTATAGGTCCAAGTTCACTAGCCAAGATATCTCATCCTCTATAAATAGAGTGATCTTCTCTTCATGACACACTAAAGTCTAGTGATCAAAAGCTCTTAGAGATAATGCTTTCAAGCAATCTAAAGCCAAGGATCGAAGAATGAAGATCAAGAACCAAAGATCAAAGAATTAAATATCAGAGTTCACAACATAGGAGCTCTCACAAAGAAAGCTCCCAATCATTATGAAGCAAAATATTGAACATTTAAAGTGGACGAGCTCTTAGAGATAACACTTACAGGCACACTAAAGCCAAGGATCAAATAATAAAGATTGAATACTCGAATACCAGAGTTTGGAACATAGGAGTTCTCATATAGAAATATCCCAATCATTTAAAAGCATATGATTGAACATTCAAAGTCGATGATTTAAAGATTGAAGCTTTAAATATCAAAGGATGAAGATTTGAAGATTGATGAAGATTAAAGAATCAAATAATTAAACATTCAAGCATTAATTTGAATATGAAATCTTTCCATTGATGAGTAGAGCAAGCAACTTAGAAGATTCAAGTCTTTAAATGAATATCTAAGCCTTCAATTAAATATCAAAATAAACAACTTTGAATGTTCAAATATCTAAGGAGTGAAGATCATAGAATCAATTGGAGGGAACAAGAATATGAGATTTGTGCTTTATTAACACATTCAACAAAATTTGAATATGATCAAAGGTATCAAGAACTGCTAAATCGTGCCCCCTTCATTAGTAACTTTTAATTGATCAAAGGGATCAAACACTATAGAATCGTACCCTCTTTGCCAAAAAAGTTAACACCAAATCTGATCGAAAGGATCAAGCACCACTAAATCACACCCTTTTCATTGGCAAATTCAAAGTCTTTAGTGACAACATCAAATCTTTATTAACAAGTTTGTATCAAGCTTGCCAAATTCAAGATGAGCCTCAAACTAGTTGAAAGATCAAATCAAATTCAAGTATAATGTCAAGCCAAATTATTAATTGAATCATAGAATTATACAAATCTTGTAATTGATTTATGCATAGAGATTGTAACCATAATTTGATCTAAAGATTAATAAAATATTATTTTATTCTTTATTTTTCTATTTGCATAACTTTATCATTAACCTCTTTTTCACTATGAATATTATGAGTTTATCGATGTTTGTACATATATGTTATTATTGTTATTTATTTATTTTGTGATTAAAAAATAAATTGATTGTAATAATACTAAAGTTATGTTTGGAACAACTAGTTGAAACACTAGCTACCGATACTTAAAATTGATAAGTTAGTTAATTTTCATAGAAGTGTTTGACATAACTAGTTGTCATATATTTAGTTGAAAGGTACATATCTATATTTAATTAATAAAAAAATAATTAAGGTAAAATATTGCAAGGTTAAAAATATGAAAAATCATAAAGAATCTAGATCAAGATAAACTCCTTGATCATATCCTCACATAAAAGCTAGACTTAAATGTTTTTTGCAATAACACCGACATCTTGATACTTGCAAGTGATGGCCTACAAAAGGTACGTACGTATATGGTTCATATATATATATATATGTTGATGTTCAACTTGATGAATTTAACCTCAACGGAGCTAGTTATCTAATTGTATGGAATTAACTATATAGATAGTCTTAATTTAATTCTTTCATGCATGTGTGTATGTACATATATGTTTGGTTGAACACTGTGAAGTGTTTGCAACCCAAGAGGTAGTTGAGTGATATTGCCATAAGGATGAAAGATCCACAAAAGGTAGCAAAATAGTTAACATTGGAAGCATTAAGAAGAGGGAGTAAATATGTCATATATTGTGAGCTTTGAATGAGTATTAAATATACAACATAATAAGGTTTCAATTCGTGTAGGTTGTTGGAGAAGTGTATTGTTGGCATGTGCATTATGTGACAAACACGGGGGGTCCATATTTCCTAACATGGACCGAGTTTATATACAGAATGTTTTGGGTTGAATATTAGAAAAATACTGAGAGTAAGAAAATTAACACAGGAGGGGCATATTTTCTAACACAGATCGTGCTTTATGGTGACTCTAAAAAACACGTTGTTTTACCTTGTATGGTTTTATCTTATATAAAAGAGATGTGATAAAACCCAAGCCAATAAGTCGTGTGTGTGAATCTTCTTCTCCTCTATTGTGTTCTCTTTGTTTTAGATAATTACTAATTTGTTGATTGATTTGTTGAATCATTTCGTAATTATACAATTACACGAATAAATATTTTTCCTAATTGTTCCATCTTGTGATTGAATTATCAATTATTTCATTGTATTGTTTTTATTTATTTATAATTATTCAGATCTAGTCAATCACAATAATTAAGTATCAGAGTTTTGGTTGCTGAAGAGATATGGAGTTTAGGATATCTATAAGATTTGATATTGAGAAGGTCACTTAGTCCGTTAATTTCAGATTGTGCAAATTGAAGATGCAGGCAATTTTGATTTAGAATAGATTGGAGAAAGCTTTATCTTGTCATTTGAATAAGCTAGAATCGATGGCGGATGAGAGATTTGAGGAGGTAAATCTGAAGGTCATATCTACCATACAACTATGTTTCTTAACGAAGTATTATGGAAAGTGGTAAAGTAATTAATGACATATACCTTGTGGTTGAAACTCAAATCTTTGTATATAACAAAGCCAATAGTAAATCTCTTACTGCTAAAGAGTCTGTTTCATGTCCTAAAAGTATGTGATGATCAATCTTTAAAATTTCATTTAGATAATGTTAATTCTATTGTGATGGATTTGTAAAATATAGAAGTCAAGCTTGATGATAAAAATTTGGCCATTATTCTTGTGTTATTTGCCTACAAACTTTAATCATTTTCATGAAACTATATTGTATGGGAAGGATGAGTTAGTCCTTAAGGATGTGAAATCCGCCTTGCTACAATGGTAGTTGTTTAATAATTAGTTGACTAGTAGTAGTACTTTCAGATATTCACATAGTGAGGGACTTGTAGCTAGGAGAAGAAATAGGAGTGAGGGTCTGGTGACAGTAAAAAATTCAGATCTAAGTTGAAGAGTTGGTAGAAGAATGTGATGTGCTATGGGTGTCACAAGAATGAGCATATTAGAAAGTTTTGTCTTAATAGGAAGCCTGATGGTAAGTCTAGTGAGTCATCTAATACGAATGATGATGTTAATATCGCCTAAGATAATAGTGATGGAGATATGTTGACAGTCAATGATAGACAAACCAAGATTAATGATAGATAGATCATGGATTTTTGGTGTTCTTACCATACATGTCCCATCCGAAGTTAGTTTTAGAATTTTGAGGTGACTTATGGTGGATTTGTCTTGATAGGCAACGATGTTACTTACAAAGTTGTTAGGATTGGGACGATGAAGGTGAGGATGCATGACGGTTTACTTAGGACACTGTCTAATGTGAGGAAATTCCCTAAGATGACAAAGAACCTCATCTCATTGAGTTCCTTAGATTATAATGGATACCGGTATGCTATTGAGCATGGTACCCTGAGAGTTACAAAAGATAATCTCGTAGCAATTGAGGTGAAATGGTTTGGGACATTTTATGAGTTGGTGGGTTCTACTATAGTAGGGGCAGTTGCTATGATATAGGCAAGGTTGATAAAATTAGATTGACTTTGACACATGAGATTGGAGCACATGAGTGTCAATATATTGACTGAGCTCTTTGAGAGATGATTGTTGGATGGACATAGTACATGTACTATGAAATTTTGTGAGCATTGTGTGTTTGGCAAGAAGAAGTGGGTTAGATTTTCGATAACTAAGTGTAATACGAGAGCACCTCTTGAGTGGTCCATGGAGAGTGGTCTCCAAAGGTGGTTTATGGTAATTGCTCACATCTATTGATGACTTCTTTAGAAATTTATGGGTATATTTCTTAAAGTATAAGAATGATGTGTTTGTTATTTTCAAACACTATAAGATCTTGCTAGAAAAGCATACTAAGAATAAAGTTAAGTGTCATATGATAGATAATGGTATTGAGTTTGTTGTATACAGTTTCAATGAATCTGTCAAGATTATGGGATAGCAAGACATCACACTTGTGTTAGGAGACCATAGTATAATGAGGTTGTTGAGCGAATGAATAGAACCCTATTAGAGAAGGTTCATTTTATGTTATCACAATGAGGGATAGGCAAAGAGTTTTGTGCTGATACAATTCATGTGGCAGTATGCATAGCGAACCAATCACCCAACTGATCTATTGAGTTGAAGATATCTAAGTAGTTGTGATCTGTAAAGCCAGCGGATTACTCTGATTTGCATGTATTTGTTTATCCTGCTTATGCTTATGTGAATGATGGTAAAATTAAGCTTAGAGCCAAGAAGGGTACATTTCTCAAATTTACATCAGAACTGAAGGGTTACAGGTTAGGGGACCCAGCTTCATTTAAGTTCTTGACTATCAGGTATGTTACCTTCAATGAGTATGTATTTCTATAGAAGACTGAGTCTTAAGATTGTTGGGTGTATAGTATATAAATATAATAGAATACCAAAAATAATTTATCCGAGCCCACCGAATTCACGATGTGTCCTTGCTTGCCACATTCATAGCACTTTCCCTTGAATTTCTTAGAGACATTAGATCCTGTATTATAACTATCTCCATTGTGCTTCCTTTTCTTGCTCTTCTTTGATCCGTTTTCCACCACATTGGCTCTTGATGCCATTAGATTTGAGCCCTCGGACTTGCGATTGTCTTCCTCAATTCTTAGACGGACTATGAGATCCTCAAGTTTCATTTCCTTAAGCTTATGCATGAGGTAGTTCTTAAAATCTTTCCAATATGGTGGTAATTTTTCAATTACCGCTGCTACCTGAAAGGACTCACTCAGGGACATACCCTCGGCATGAATGTCATGAATAATAACCTGAATCTCTTCCACTTGGGATATTACCAACTTGTTATCCACCATTTTATAATCGAGAAAACGACCAACAATAAATTTCTTTATTCCGGCGTCCTCTGTCTTATACTTGGTATCTAAAGAATCCCACAGTTCCTTTGCCGTTTTAGTACCAGAATACACATTATATAATGTGTCATCCAAACCATTTAGAATATAATTCTTGCAAAGAAAGTCGAAATGATTCCATGCATCTATTGCAGCCACTTTGACTACATCAGTCTCTTTTTCATCAACCTTTGGAGGACTCTCATTGAGATACTTTGCCAAATTTAATGTAGTCAGATAGAAAAGCATCTTCTATTGCCAAAGCTTAAAATCCGACCCATTGAACTGTGGTGGCTTTTCACCAACACCCATAGGATTTGTGGAACTTGCAACAATGTTTGCAGATGAAGCCATTTCTGTTACAGAAACAGAAGTTTGACGAATAACAAAGGAGTAGAAGAAAACTAGTAGAATTATTTATCAAATAAATACCACTTTCTATACTAATTTCTCAAGTCGTGATTTTGGGGTGTTACAACCCGACCCTAAGTCAATTTTCAAAAGCTAGTTAAAAAAATCAATGATTTATAGAAGCAAATATCAGTTCTTCATCGTCAACTTGTTTAGACCTTAATAATCATTTCACGAATGAAGACTCCCACCCTTCTTTTTCATGAAGAGAACTAGTGCTCCTCTTGGAGACAATCTGACAGATATGGCCACGCGCTAACTACTCCTCTAGTTTTAACTTCAACTCCCACAAATCTACTGGTACCATTTGGTAGAGTGATTTCAAAACTAGCTTGGCTCTCTATATTATCTCGATGGTGAAATATATCTCATGCACTAGTAGCATACCCAATATCTCCTCTAGAAACATATCAGGATTTTCCTCTATAGCAACACATTTATGTTCAACTCCTAAACACCACATAGATACATAGGGTAATCTCTTTGCACCAAAAAATACAAGGTATGGGTAGACATGAAATTCATTGTATATCTAGGGTTGTATCTATTAAAGGAAATCCTATCACCTTGAGGTCCCCATAACACTACTCATTCCTATGCATAATTTATCATTACTCAGTATCTCCCTAACATATTAATCTCAAGTATCACATTAATGCCCTATAAGTCCATCGCAACCAAGTCCATAAAGAAGGTTACCCTACATATATCTAAGGTCACATTTGAGTAGGGTCTAGTGTAGTTCATTCTATCCTAGGAAGAAAAAATAACAAATATTGACACACTAGTAAATGGAGATAAAATAACTTTAGTGACAAAATTTCTAGGCACAAACAACAATAAAGCACTTGAATTAAGATATACGTGCACTGCTAACAAAAGGATGGATAATGTACCAGTGACTACATCCAGTTGTCAATCAGCCTCTACCTAGTTGATGACATTCAGGCACCTACCTTACTATCCTCCCTAGTATCCTCCATGTGACTCTCCAAAACCATGAGCATGCCCTCCTTTACCATGAGGAAATGGGTGATACCTTTATTGCCTATCCATAGCCTCTCGAGGTTGCACATTGACTAGGGCAGGTGCCATCTGATGCATTTGTTGTAGTTGGAAGGCGTGTTTCCAGTAAGCCTGATGTTGAGGTACAAGTTATATTGCCTACTAAAATTAAACCCTCTACTACTAAAACTCAAAAGCTCAATGACTTCTCCCACTAAAAACTAGATAATGAGTGGGTCCACCATCACAATCTTATCCTGAATGATTTAGGCTACATCGGCGACAAACAAAGCATATCTATGAACCGTGATATATAAGAAGACCGCTCGGACTGACCCCCTATGTTGGAAGCTTAGAGATCCACCTCCTCAAAACTGAATCCTTCCTCTAAAACCCTATGTCTCGAGCTTCCTTTTACCTATAATGGAAGTATGCTCCCAAACCATAGTGGCAGAAACACATGTTTGCTCATAAAATGTGGCCAGTTCATGGACGACCATGACACCCATTATTTTTTCAGATGTTAAATTAGAGCCCATGCTAAAATTGGAAGACTACTATCACCACACTGGTCATTATACCTTTTGCAAAAATTAGTAAGTATGAAAACTGCACATAGTACTCCCCTACTATCAAACCCCCCTAGGTGAGCTACATGAAATCTTTAAGTTTTTTAAGGCTCTAAGGATAGAGCTTTCCGAGGAGCACCATATTGAAGTCCTACCAAGACATTGAATATCCACTCTACACACAACAACCTACCCACTAGATGTTTGCTCATCTTCAAAGGAATTATGCTACTATGTTTTCCTTCCTCACTATTGGATATTCAACTACATAAAAAATATAGTCCAAGTCCTTAATCCAACCCTATGGGATGATCGAATCCTCCTCCCATCATAAGTCAGCAAGTGATGACTAGTAACTCTCTAAAGACATTCATCTCCAATGCCCCCTATGGGTGATACTCAGGTGACGATGGCAGTTGAGGCCATCGTGATGGACTCTTGCTAAACTTAATGAAGGCCTCAAATGCCTCCTCCAAATAGCTAACATGACCCTTTAATGTTATGGTGAGCCATTTGAAAATAGGAAGTGTTTTAGAATATACAATTCCTACGCACTAGCATATAATACACATAAGCACATTTAAAGGCTACCTAAGATATCCATTCTTAATTCCTCACAAATTAATATGGGTTTTTTAAAGAACCAAGTTTTTCAAAATATGAAATATACTAGTAAAAATTAGATAATGGATTTTTTAAGAATTTATTTTTGAAAATGAAACATGTTAATCAAAATTAGAACAATGTTACCAACATGTAAAACCCCAAAATTTTACTAATAAAAAAAGTTCTTTTCGCAGAAGTTTAATATGAAAATAATTGGGTGTTTCTACCATACTCAACATGAATCTGGATTATCATATCATTTTTATATCGAATACAAGGCAAACCATTATAATTTTAAATAATATAAATAAGAGAACAAGAGAAATTTCCATAAATATTGGATTAAATCTTAGAGATTAAGCTCCAAGTACAACATAAGCAAAAATATAACTAAAAGGGATCCAATAGAACTAAGAGTCCATAAAGTATTTAGATAAAAAGCTAGCTAATAAATAATATTGACTCTATATCCAAACCCTCAATAGGTAAATCACTCCTCTATAGGAAGTGTGTCCAGTAACCTACCCATTAAAACTTGGGTCATTTACTCGTGGGAAGGAGCAACACGCATGAAAGGATGGTCAATACTTGCGCATTAAATAACATAACAATATAGTCATAGAAGAGGACATGCATAACACATAAGGTTTTATGGAGGACTAATCATGCGCATTAATTAAATACATAAGAAAGTTCCTAAGAGGAATCAAAAGATTTCCAAAGTAGATGATTATACATTGCCATTTACTTAACACTTGAGTTTAGGGACCCTATTATTCATAACTAGTGTAATGGTATCGTGTAATATACCAACCTTAGGATATAACACTACTGGCCACTATTTGTATATGGTAAACTGGACTGTAAAACCCCAATACATAATGCTCCATACTACTATTCTCATCCATTGAAAAGGAGTGGTACAACCTCTAAGCATATTACTTCTGGCCACTATTCTTATCTAGTGAAACAAAAAGGTACTACCAATCTTGACTCACATAATTTTTTATTGTAAATATCAATATCTTATAAGACTTTTGGTTATCTCGTTAATGTTATGAAAACTTTAGCATAGTACGCCTCCTAACCGTGTGTTTTTCTTTTGGCTTTAGGTGATCCCTTTACAACCTTGAAGGAGGAGACTTGAGATCTTTCTGCTTGCTTCGAGGGCGATTCCATTTATGCAAGAATACATGTCTTGAATATGGTTTTGATGATATGTGTAATTTATGTATAATATCATATTACTATATCTTTGTTTGTTAAATCATATTGTGGGACTTAATTAATTACCTTACAGTATCATAATATGAGAGTATGATTGTGTTGTAAATTATAATCTTATGTGATATTGTTTGTTGCTGAAAGGTAAAAGGGAAAAAGGGTTGGAGATAAAAAAAAATCAAGGGGGATGGTGGAGATGAACCATGCAATTGGTAAGACACACACATACTCAGCAAGGCGTACACACACTTGTAGGGAATAGTGCACGCTTGGCAAGGCACATAATAAATAGTATCACATAAGCTCATAATTTACAGAATAATCATGCTATCATATTATGATGCCAAAAGAAATTAATTACCCTAATAATACAATTTAAGAAATAGAGATATACTAAAATGATATTATACATAAATTACACATATCATCAAATCCCTATTCTGAGACATGTATTCTTATATAAATGGCTCTAGCCTCTTAAAAAGTAGAAAGGTCATTGCGGGATTACCTAAAGCTAAGAGAAAAACACATGGTTAGGATAATAGGATGGAAAACTCTGAAGGCAAAAGGGAAAATGGCAAAAGATAAAAATAAGGGGGCTAGCAAAGATGAACAATGCTCTTGACAAGACACACACATGCTTGATAAGAAATTGTGTGCACTCAATAAAGGACACTCATGCTTGGAAGGAAAAGTGCATGTTTGGTAAGACACACACATTCACTCACACACAAAAGGAATACTACATATTCAACATGCCACCCACACACACTCAAAAGGAGTGGTGCACGCTAGATAAGGCATATACACGCTTAAAAGGAATAGTGCATTCTCAACAATGGAATGATAATATCAAGGCAGAGTAAGCAGGTTTGATTGAGATTGAGGAAGAACAATCTCAACCAAGAAAAAGGAAGAAAAACTTACTTATCAAGACAACCAAGACCAAGGGAGAATAAACCGGATCAACAAAACAACTTGCTAAAAAAGACCAACCAAGATAGAGGGAGAACATGCTTGATTGAGAAAGAGGAAAGTAACACAACAAGTTTAGAGATGCTAGGCTAGTTTACTAAATCAAAAATGTTGGTGGTTGCTACAATGGATGAATGATGAATAAAGGGGTGGAAATGGAGGAGCTTGGGTGGTGTTTTGTTTGGTGATCTACAAAATACAATGGAAATGGAAAAGATGATGATATTGACTTGTAGAAAAAAAATAACTAGGGAAAAGAGGAAGAAAATGGTTTCTAATGGCATGATAAGTGCCTGACCATTTGAGGGAGAGGGGTTATAAAGAGTTGTGTAAGGGTGATAAATGGTATCAGGGAGTTGAGGTTGTGTTGTAGCAACATGCTAGGATGTAAAAAAAATAGGGGGAGCGTGTAACAAGAGAGTAAAGAGAGATAGATTGAGTGTGGGTTTGGGCATAATTAAGTTCTAGTTTGCTTAACCAAACCAAATTTGGTTAAGTAGGGAAAAAGGTTGTGCTGGAGAGAGAATAAAAGAGAAAGAAAAAGGAAGAAGGGGGAAAGGTGTTGAGGAATAGAGTTAGAGATGGAACTAGGATTTAAAGGATTATATAGAATATTAGGATATTAATCACTCGGGATTAAGGTTAGATTAAAAAAATTAGGATATTACAGTGGTATTAAATGGCTTTAATCCATTGATTGGTCTGATCAAACTAATCAACTAGTCACTAGAACAGTCGATCAGTTAGGCCAACTTATTGACTAGTTTCAGCAAGGGTGTTAGGGTTTGGTAGTACCAAACCAATCAACTAATTTATTGAACCAATCCACCAAATTTTGGTTAAAATACTTTCTTTGATACTTTTTGACCTCGTAAGAGTTTGGAACTTGATATTATGTTATGATATTATTCTTGGATGATGTAAATCTACTTTTTGGCATGAATTAATTAACTTAATTGATTGATCAAATTTGTAAAGTATTGATGATATCACTACTAAATGCCCTCAATAGGTCGTGATGAATAACTTGGAATAAATATGTGCTCATAGTTGACTTGATATGTTATATAGGACTTTTTGGTATATGAATCACTATATGGGACGAGATTATCCGATCATTGATTATCTATCGGGGGTTAGCCTACCTTTAGGCACTTTTACTGCTCTCGGGCAGTATCCTAGTTAATCATGGTGCTTTTCTTTCTCTAGATACTAATAATGTATTAGGGGGTATCAATACTAAAAGGTTTGGTCACCTAGGTAGTTTATTCGGCTTCTATTGAACTTTAGGTCCATTGATGGATTCCTTGACTTTGGTCAAACTTATGTCCTCTAATTATTAGTTTGACTTTCATAGATATTGAGAGACCATGGGGGATGATTTAACCCATTACTTAAAGAAAAAATAAATAAATGAATATATAACATTGTGATAATAATGAATGATTAAGTGGAATGGACCTTAGAGTTTACTTAAGTAGCTCACATCCTTAGTGTGTCACTTCACATGTTCCTATGTTGTTATCTATATTCCCCAAATTTTATAGTAGGCATGATGAATTATGAATTTCCTATACTTAGTGTGAAGTATGATATTTCCATGATTTCTATGTCTATCATTGAGAATGATGTCATCTACTTATATACGCATGTGTAAGGTGCTATGTTGAGAATATTATGATAGTAAAGCATGTGATTTAGCATGTTACTACCTAAGCATGCAAATGTACACTATCATGTCTTGTATGTCTATTATGACCTCACTTGCATCACAAACTCTCATGTGTAGGTAACTTATCTAACTCAATTTGTAGCATACTAATGTACCAATTTAATTGGCTACCTACTCAATTCCATGAGTAGAGGACTTTGTGTAGGTAGTTGAGGGTGGCCAGTAGTAGAACAATTTTTATATGTTTGGATTGGGGAAATTGAGCATGGATATTTTGATGGATGATTTTTTATTAGTCTATGAGGGACTTAGACTTTTATCTATTTTTTCCCATTTTAGTGAATGTTCTCTTTACATATTTTAGTTAGTTTGTATTTGATATGGTATTAGTTTTATAAACCCTACCTCTTATCATATTTTATAATATATGTTTTATACGCTCAATTTTTGTGTTTGGTTGGTTGATGCTTATCCTTGTATCTAACATGAGATAGACAATAGGATGTCTATTTAATATTATATATGGCAATAATGTTAAATTTTTCTTAGGAAAATTTTCATAACTCTTCTTGTATAAAAATTTTAAAAATAGAATTTTATAGTATTAAAAAAGGAGATGTTACACTTATTCACTTGGGGATATGTTTAGTAATAACATACAAAACACAATTGTTTCACATTTACATAAAATGTTAGGGGCTATGAGCTATATAGTAACTTGGTACCTATTTTACTCTATATTATCATTAACCTCTATATGAGATGTGCACACTTAGCGATTATGATACATTTTGTGGTATTACCTTGACCAGATTCTTTTGGTAGTGAATGAAATATCTAACCTACGGTAAAATTTACAATTTCGGGCTAGGCAAATGTTATAGTAATTATACAAAACCCTTAGTGCGTATTCTCATTTGCCATTAAGTGGGATGCTTTTATGAATTTTGCCCTCATATTTTGTCCATTTGTGCTAGGACATTGAAGCCCTTATATGATTTTGGTTCTTATGGTTTATTGTTACATTTGTGCCCTATGGGTTATGTCTTTTGGTGGTGGGACATGATTTTTAGGCTTGTGCCTTAAAGTTCATCTCTATATACCTATGGCTTATATGACATACCCCAATTGTGGCTTTTTGGCCTATATGTCCTCATTTGATTGAGATGTATGCTAGAGATGTTTTTTAGGCTTTACATGCTTCATCTCCATATTTGTTGATTCCTTTTTTATTCCCTATTTTTACTTGGTATACCCTTGTGGTATAACAAATTACATATTATTTATGGTCCTAGGTTTCTAGCTTTGAAGTTACCTTAATCAAAATTGATTTCCTAGAGTTACCTTTAGGCTTTGCTCTTTTTACTTATGTATGATCAAATATTATATGCCATTATGATGTTTTATGATGCTATATGTGTTTTGCATATAGAATGCTTATGTATAATAATTAGATTTTACTCAGTAATCATTTATTAATGCTAACATTTATTATCATTATCTATTCAATAGATAGATTGCATGCATTATAGGATGTTGATATTCTAGGTGATGCTTTTTTTGGAGGGAGTGCTCATAGCCTTGGGTTAGGTTGGTCCATGATTTAAAATTTTTACCCCTATTTATGTTTCCTTGTGTGATTTTTCACTGTGTTTTACTCTTTGCTTCTCTCTTACTCTTAGAGCCCTTTGTTTGTACAGTTTTAACTTTGGCATATAGAATATAGCTCTTTTACACTTTCTTTGATCATGTGTATGGCTTCGTTAACATTTAAGCCTAGCATTAAGTATGCGTTAGGTGAATAGTTACACCTCTTTAATGTTCATTGCAACGATAACATTCTCAAATTTTATTTTTATAAGCTTTCACATTATCTTAAAGTGATAATTTTAAGTTGGGAAATTGGGGATGTTATAACTAAAGTGTCTTGTGGTTGTTTTCTTTTCACAGTAAAAGGATTTTCCACAAAAATCATGTGCTGTCAAATGTATTGCTTTGATTTTTGTGTTTATACCATCTTTATTTCCCTATCACTTTATTCATATTATTTGGAAATATTATATCTTGTTTATTTTTTTATGAAAGAGAAATGGAAGGTTCGTGGCAAGATGTGCTAATCATAATTTATAATTCATAGTTGGAGTGAAAAGTATCAAGAACATGCTTTAAAAGAGCATACTTTACAAGTTAGGGCTCTAGGCCATGTTAAGTACTATATAACAAATGTCTTCATAACTTATTAACTCCTAAATTCTTTCCATAACTCTCTTATACCCAAAAGAAGAAGAAGAAGAACATCAAGTCCACAAGGTTCTAGGATGGCTTTTGGGATGTTGATGTGGAAGATCATCAATTAATAATCATCTATAAAACCAAGATCTTTCTATGGCCTCAAGTATTACAAAAGCCTTCAAAGTTTCGATTGATTTGAATGTTGATGAAGGTAATTTCGAAATGCTCTTGGAGGGTGGGAAAGATCTAATCTAAAAGCTTTAACTTTCTAAAGAAAAATCTTTTATTTCTCAATAGAATTCACTCCACTATTCTTCAAAGATCTCAATTTAACAAGAATAAGAGAAGAAGAAGAAACACATGGCCTTGGTGTATTCTTTCTATTCAAATGCTTTCTTATTATGCATATGGTTCTCTCAAGATCAAGGTGTACAAGGGATACATATACATATACATATGCAGACCATTTCATTAATAATCCCATACATTTGACCTTATTAATGAAATTGACCCTAAGGCACGTCACAAGCATATATAAAAGAGTTACAATGATATTTTACAAGCATTACAAAGTATATAATAAAATAACAAGGATACACAGGCTTTAATTATGTAATACATAGATTTAACATATGTAATCCAACTTTGTGTCATGTAGCTTTGTTATTCCATGCATTTTGTAATTCTTGTAATGTCATTGTCTTGTACATCAAAGATCATCAATAGCTTGAACTTTTTGCAAACATATACAATACCTGCAAGAATTATTTAGCAAAACATTAAGAATTTTCAAGCATAATAAGTTCTGTCTTCAATTATGCTAATTCTTCTTCTTATTATTCATCCCTTGAAGAATTTGATTGAGAGTGATCTAGAGATGCTCCTACATCACATGATCCACAGAGAGCTTTTATTTATTGAAGGTTAAACTAATTAGAGAGATTATGAAGATACTTAAGAACATGATGTTTGGGTGCATTTTCAGTTGACTAGCTAACATTGAAATTTTGATAATATTTGATATATCATCGTGAAGTTTTTTCATCATGATGTCTATAATGCTAGATTTAATGATGTTGAGGTGAATAATTCTATTAAAAGTAGATGTAATGATTTTCCCCCACCTAAACAAAGCTACTTACATGGTTCTTTTTGACAAAAGGGATCCTTAACTGTTATATACCTATATGTATATATACACTTTGTTATCTTGTGGTAGTATGGAAGAAATGTTGTGTTGTATATTTTTTTTTTACACAAAGTGTTATTATTCTTAGAGAGTAAGGGGAGAATGTTGTTAGTTTGGGGGGGGGGTGGTGTTCTTATTATACCATGCGAGTTATTTTGAAGCACGAATGATAATGCTCACAAAGGGGCTTGAGGTAATACTTTGAATGAATTTGTTCAGTGTCATCGGTCCATCTAGCTCAAACAAAATCAAGTTGTTTATGAGAACCAGGAAGTAGAGTGGTTGCACTTGTCCTTCCCATACAATAAAGACTTGGTTTTAAGATTAAGAGCATGTGAAAAGTCTCATATTATCCATATAAGATCATCAACCTTTATTTAATATGTAAGCGGAGAAAATGATCACAAATAGATTATTAAAATTTAAAAGATGGGATCTAATGCTTTGAAATATGAGGAGATAATATATGAATTTTGTATTACTCACAACTCTTTGTGTGTATACTTTCATAATATCTTAATAAAAGTGCTTTAGAACAAAAAAATAAAAAATAAACTCAAACAAAGGTTGTTTGTTCAAATTAGCATATCTTCTAGCTAGCATAAGATATATGTTTTTGACATTGAAAGTGGTTTGTACTAGTGAGATTAAATTGATAATTTTAAATCCTTAAATATGTTATTCATCTATTATTTTCAAAAGTATTTTTTGTACCTTTTAAAGATTATTAAATCTTTATTCATGGAAAGATGGGTCTTGATATATATATAATAACCATTTTGTATCATTACTATTTCATATCAATCGTAAATATATCAAAATTATTTTGTTATATTTATCCAATTAATAAACAAGCTATAGTAGTCATATATATAAAAAATAAAAATAAAAATGCTAGGTAATGACGATGGCTATTTTTTCTCTTTCTTTTTGGTTCGCCTTATTTTCTGGAAAATATTTATTTATCGTGTTTGCCCACATTTTTGCAATACTTTCACTGCATTTTAGTTTATGTTTTCATAATTAGAACGTCACATCCATACGGGGATGTAGCTCAGATGGTAGAGCGCTCGCTTAGCATGCGAGAGGTACGGGGATCGATACCCCGCATCTCCATCTTTTGGAAACTGTCAACTCGACCCTCCCTCGTTCTTAGTGCCTACTGCTTCTCTTCAACGAGCTATGGAGATCAGAAAATTCCTGTGTCTTACTAACGATCATTGAAGGCGATCTTTTTCATGAGTTCATTTTTGTATTCATTTTTTGTCCTAAGATGACGAATAATTTTTCCTCGTCTACATCAACAAAGCCATTAATGGAGCAGCTCGATCTAGATTCCTTCCTCAACTCCATCTCCGACAGCGACACAGATAATTCCGATGGCACTAGCCCTCCCATCCCTCATCGTACTGTTGATGACATTCTCAACGATTCAGACTCTTCTTCTTCAGCCTCCCCACCCCATACTCCATATTTTCACGACAAATCAGAAGCCGTTGACGGCAACGACCACGAAGACACTGTTACGGTGCGCAGCTTGTACACTATTCGACCTTCACCAACAATTTCTCGAGCCGATTATAGAACCCTAAATTCACACGACAAGGTATCGGAGCCAAATAAGTCTGTGTTATCCAAGTATAATTTAATTCAACGGTTTAAATCCGATGATTTTTCTGCTTTTACTAGTAGACGCCCCCCGTCATCTTCCTCGTCGTTATTTGGCGGGGGGGTCAGGGTTAATGCAAAGCCTGGTGCAGCGTTGGCTGCTGCGGTGGCTGCGTCGCGCTCAATTCCGTCGCCCCATGCGGCTGCGCTTAAGTCTAGGAGAGCAAGTAGTGTGAGCTTGGACCATAAGGTGTCGGATACTGATGATTTGTTGGGGGTTGGTGGGTTGCATGGGGTTGGTGATAGTACTAGTCAGGTTGATTTCAGGTCGGTTGATGGTGATGACCACATGGGAGAATTTCAATCTGCTTTTGATGGTGTCAAGTTGAGTTCTGGTGTTGTTGATGCTGTATCATTGGATGTAGACGCTGTTGAAAAGAGTGAAATTGCTGGTGCTTTAGTGGAATCATCATTGAAGGATGAATTACAGATTGATGAAACACATATATCAGCTTCCAATCTGGAAATCGTGGAAGATGTGCTCGAAACAGCATGTTCTCATGGGCGGGAGCATGATCTGGATAAAAAGAGTACAGTGTCTTCTACTGAAGTGCAGAATGAGCAGCGTGTTGACAGTCATTATGCAGAGTGGGATATTGTGGAGCCTGTGGACTTTAATATTTCCACTGCTGAACACTCCGCTGAGATGTTTTTACCAGAAAATGATGATAGGAAGGAACAGGATTCAAGGACTACCACATCTGTGGCCCCAGATTCAGAAAAGGTCGGGTCTGAATCTGAAAATAAAGAGGTAGTTCCTGACAGTTCCATAATTGATGAAGTTGCCAAGCTTGTAGAGGATAGGCTTGCACAGTTAGAGAGTGAGAGAGCTAGTAAGATGACAGAACAAAATTCGCTTCCCCATAAGAAGCCACTAGAAGTTGCAGAAGAGCTCGAGAAGAAACATGCTTCCACTGGATTGCATTGGGCAGAGGGAGCTGTTGCTCAACCAATGAGACTTGAGGGTGTTAGGAGGGGCTCTACTGTCCTAGGTTACTTTGATATTGATGCTGAGAATACTGTCACCCGGACTATCTCAACCCAGGCCTTCAGACGGGATCATGGCTCAGCACAGGTCGTGGCTGTTCATCAGAATTGTATTGCGATTGGAATGTCTAGAGGGGTTGTGCTTGTTGTGCCCAGCAAGTATTCAGTTTATCACCCGGACAACTTGGATGCAAAGGTTTCTCTCTCTTTCTCTTAATATTGCTTTTGCTTTTTGGTTTTCTGCAGTAATACCTCAATACCCAGCCAGATTTACAGTTCTGTTCCTGGAGATATACTTTATTCTTTCTGATTCTGTTTATTGCAATCTAAATAGTTTATCTCACTTCCTATTGTGTAGTTGGCAGTTGCTGCACTGGCTCATTGTAAATTAGAGGAAGTGGAATTGTTGGTTTGGCATAAGAAATTAAAGTATTTGGCATTCCCCTGTGACGTGAGGTCTCTGAACATCAACTAATGAAACTGACAGTCTCTAATATCTGAGTTTTATGATTTTAATTTTTGTAATTTTGTTAGGGGTTAATTGGTTGCTTGAACACTCAGCTGTTAAAATTTAGGCTTTGTTTGGCAAGTGGTGGTGTATGAAGGTAAACATTAGTCTCTGAGTTTATTAGTGAAGTTATCCCTAGTTTGAGTATGAATAATAAATGATGATAAGGAAGTGCATTATGAGTAAGGTAAATCATCGGTCATTTCCATTTTTGTTTTCCTAAATGAGGCACTAAATTAATGATGGCCTTTTGCAGCTTCATAACCATAGTGTTAGTCTAGCAATTTGCCCGGATGGTTTTAATCTGATAGTTCATGCTAGCTGATGCTAACTACTTTTCCAGATGTCGATGCTTGGTCTGCTTGAAGAAAAATCCTCAGTGACATCTTTGTGCTTCAATCAGCATGGAGATTTGCTTTTAGCAGGATATGGAGATGGTCATGTAACTCTCTGGGATGTGGCAAGGGCAACACCTGTTAAAGTTATCACTGGAGAGCACTCAACATCTGTGGTTCATGCATTATTTCTGGGACAACAGTTTAGGGCAGTTACAGGTGATTGTAAAGGCCTGGTTTTGTTGCATACATTTTCAGTCGGTTTGCTTGGCAGGTATACCGTTGAAACTCAGGTAAGAACATGCTGCATGCACCATTTAAATATCTTTATACTCTTGAAATAGTAAAATTTGTGGGATTAATCTATCAACTATGAAGGACACATAACATCTTCAACTTATTTCGTATTCTTCAATTTTATCATGCTATGCAATTGAGTCCTTTCTGTGAAACAGTGCCTTCTTGATGGACAAAAAACTGGCAAAGTGCTATGTGCATCACCGCTTCTTCCTGACGGATCTGGAAGTACCAGTTTGGCAACTTCCCAGAGCAATCCTGGAGTTTCTACGAGTGGTATTGGTGGCAAGATGGGTGGTGTGGTAGGGGGATATTCTGGATGGAAACTCTTCAGTGAGGGATCCTCCTTACCTGAAGAAGGTGTGGTCATCTTTGTCACTTATCAAACTGCTCTGGTGGTATGAAGTCCTCAGATAACTGCATGGTTTCCAAGTACATTTTTTTTGCAGTAGATTGATATCAACTTTTTCTATTTTTGTCCTTGTGATAGTGAAGCTACCACTCCCTGTGTTGTAGGTGAGACTTACTCCCTCTTTGGAGATCTATGCTCAACTTTCCAGGCCAGATGGGGTGAGAGAAGGCTCTATGCCTTACACTGCTTGGAAATGCACATCACAATCATGCAGTTCGTCCACAGGTATGTGCTCATGTTGGCTTTAAAATTTTATCCTCTTGTTTACTGAGTTGTTTTTTGTTCCCAGAAAATATGCATGCTGAATCATCAGATAAGATTTCACTGCTTGCTATAGCATGGGATCGGAAGGTTCAGGTTGCTAAGCTGGTGAAATCAGATTTGAAAGTATGTGGCAAGTGGACACTTGATAGTGCAGCTATAGGCTTGACATGGCTGGATGATCAGGTGCATTTTGTGGCTGCATGATTAATAATGCCGACTTTTTTATTTTACATCTAAGGCTGCAATATGCTGATAATTTAATATTTGCAGATGTTGGTCATTCTCACATTGACTGGGCAGCTTTGTCTGTTTGCGAGGGATGGGACTTTGATTCACCAGACCAGTTATGCTGTTGATGGATCTCGCGGAGATGATCTCATTGCTTATCATACACACTTCACTAATATTTTTGGAAACCCTGAGAAAGCATATCACAATTGTGTGGCAGTGAGAGGAGCTTCTGTCTATATTCTTGGACCTACGCATCTTGTCGTCTCCCGTCTCCTTCCATGGAAGGAACGGATTCAGGTGCTGCGGAAAGCAGGTGACTGGATGGGTTCCTTGAACATGGCAATGACATTGTATGACGGCCATGCTCACGGTGTGATTGATCTCCCCAGAAGCATCAATGCTGTGCAAGAGGCTATAATGCCCTACCTGGTGGAGTTACTTTTGTCTTACGTAGATGAAGTGTTTTCTTATATTTCAGTGGCATGTTTCAACCAAATTGAAAAGATAGAACAGTTGGATGGTTCAAATAGTGCAAACAGTTCCCTATACTCTGATATAAAAGAGCAATTTACTCGTGTTGGTGGAGTTGCAGTGGAATTCTGTGTGCACATCAAACGCACTGATATTCTTTTTGATGAAATTTTTTCAAAATTTGTGGCATCTCAACATAGAGGTATGTTAGACTTCATAATTGTCAAATCTGTTCAGATCTTGTTTATATTAATATGCAAATCTTATATTGGGCTCTGGACTCACAATGACAATTGTTGGACGGAAATATTGTCTATTGAGGGAACTATTACTGGTTCTATGATTATGGGGATGTAGATTGATTCAACGCCCATCGCCATAAACGACTATGTTGTCCTTAGTGATGGTTCCTCTCCCCCAACCATACAAAAGAAAAAAGGGGGGGGGGTATTGATTTATTTATGTGGTGTAGAATGTGGAACTGAAGATTATGTGGTTGTAAAGGCTCCAATTGGTTAGGAAATGGGGATGGTGCTTTTGGGACCCTGGGAAAGGGGTACTATTTAGTGGTAGGCAAAGGAAAGGATTTAAAATCTTCATGTTGATTTATTGGTGATGACTAGTAGGGCCAATTGTCTTTTAGGCAATATTATAGCTTATGGTGATCAAATAGGCCAGTCTGCTCCTTCCATATTCAAAAACTGTCTTTAATATTTTGAGAGTAAAATTTTGATAAAAAACTGTCATTAAAATCTTCATGCAATATTTTGTGAGTAAAATTTGATTATTAATATCTTTTAATATATATTACTAGAAAATAAAAAAAATAATATTTTAAAAACATTTTTTAATATGAGTATAAAAATTGCATTTTTATATCATACTATACTTTGAAAGAAATTAATGGTCAAAATTATCTCCAAATATGCAGCGATAGTCTTTTGAATACGGAGGGAGTGCATTTAAAAAGAGATTGGTGAAGTTCCGAAACATGATGTAATACATGGTCACCTTTTGTGTAGTCTATGGTAAATTGGAGGTACACATCTATTTTTGAGGTTGACGATGGCCCTTGCTTTTCTGAGCTTCTGTCCCTTCCATTGGATGTGCAGTTTCTGTTTTACTGGAGTATTATCATTTTGTTTACTGGTGTTTGCACCATCCTCCTTCCTAGATATATTTTTATATCATAATATACTTTGAAAGAAATTAATGGTCAAAGATTATCCTCGAAATATGCAGCGATAGTCTTTTGAATTTGGAGGGAGTACATTAAAAGAGAGATTGGTGCAGTTCTGAAAAATGATGTAATAAATGGTCACCTTTTGTGTATTTTATGGTAAATTGGTGGTATGCATCTATTTTTGAGGTTGACGAAGAACCTTGCTTTTCTGAGCTGCTGTTCCTTCCAATGGATATGCAGTTTCTGTTTTACTAGAGTATTATTCATTTTGCTTACTGGTGTTTGCACCATCCTCCTTCCTAGATACCTTTTTGGAGCTTTTGGAGCCATACATTTTGAAAGACATGCTTGGATCATTGCCTCCTGAGGTAACTCTTGATCCAGAGTATTTGATCTATTTCAGTGTAAATACAAATGTGAAACTTTTTTTTTTTTGTTAAAAAAAAAATTATATGAAGATCATGCAAGCACTGGTAGAGCATTATAACAGCAAAGGTTGGTTACAGCGAGTGGAACAATGTGTTCTTCACATGGATATTTCTTCTTTAGACTTTAATCAGGTTATCCTCTGCCCTGCAAATTATGCAATGATGTCAGTTATTAATAAGTATCATCTTCGGCCGGTCAACATAATGATTCTGTGAATTCCTTTTGTAGGTTGTCAGGTTATGCCAAGAGCATGGTCTGTATGGTGCACTGATATACCTGTTCAACAAAGGTTTAGATGATTTCAGGTCACCACTTGAAGAACTCTTGGCTGTACTGCGAAATAATGAGAGAGATTCTGTTACTTCATTAGGGTAGGTTTCCTTTGCTCGTTATTCTGTTTGCTTCTTTTAGTAGGCAATTCGACTCCCCAAGTTTCCCTCTTGTATCGACTACTTCTGTATACAGGTATCGGCTGCTGGTCTACCTGAAACATTGCTTCTTGGGTCTTGCCTTCCCCCCAGGTAATAATAGCTATTCTCCAAGGTATTTGATGAAGTGGGTTTCATATAAGTTTTCTATAGCAGTGTGGTATTACTATTGTTATCAGTAAGTGGCTGATGACATACTCAATTTAGGGATTTTGATTGCCTGGTGTGCCTATTAATTAATTTATGGGAGTGATTATGAAATCTGGGTTCACTTTTCTTCTGATTTTGGCAGACTTTATGACCATACATTTTATTATGGTTTGCATTTTCTTGTACAATAATTCAACGTTATTGTCTAGTCTCACCTTCATGAAATAAAATATTGGCTGTTATGGCAATATATGACTGATATATAAAAATCACGCTGCAGCAACCATTATATAATATATTCATCTTTTGTGACAATACTGAGGCACCATTGCAGCAATTTCCCCCCCTCATTTGCTTGCTACTTCTTTGTTCCTCTGCTTAAATGTTATGATTTTGCATCTTCCCCTATTGTCTATGTCAAACTTTCCTCGGTAAAATGTAAGAGCTCTTTGTTTTCACCTATTAGGGCTTGAGGTTCCATCCCAAAAATTTTAAGTAGTAGGAGAATCTATTATAATTATAGATCCATATAAATCCAAATGTTTAGCTGATGCTTGACTTTGTTTGCATAGCCAATGAATCCCCTTGGTCGAAGTACATATCATCATCTCCTATTTGCCTTGGCCTATGCCAACCGCTGAGTGATAATGTCCACCATCCATTGGCGTCACAAGATCTATCTTCATGACTCGAGCATTTATCCTTATGAACAAATTGTTAGGACTTGAGGTTCTATTGGAAGAGATTAACTCAATGAGAGTGGTCTGAAACCCTTATAAACCCAAGGCAAATCTCATATTAGCCGATTTGGGACTTTCTTTACATATCCCCTCGCTTATGTGTGATTCTAAATTATTTTGCTTCACTCATTTGTCATGATCTAAATCATATATTGCCTACTTAGGTGAATTCCTTTCCATATTTGGAGCCATTTTGCTATTCTTGTGTTATTTGGCTTCATCTAGTCACCTCTTTGTATCTTGACACAAAAGATTAACTATTCAACTTCAAATCATTTCAAACGTATTGAGCAATCAACTATAAACTATGGATTAATGAGAGCTACATAGTAGTAGCTAAACACACACACACACTAGTGCTTGGTTGAATGCTATGCATGCTTTGGTTACAAAAAATTGTGTAAATAAATATATGCAAATGAATTTTTGAAAGAAGTAGGAAGGAAAAAAGGCATACCGACTTCTGTTATATGATTGTAATTAAAGGTATAATGATGAGATTAATATGCAGCTTATATATTTCCACGTAATTACTACTCTAGCCAAGGAAAAAAATAAATATTTAAGAATGATGTGTTAAATAATTAGAAGTTTGTTATCTTTTATGGTGCGGATAGATTGAGTAAAATGATTCAAAAAATAAAACAAGAGAAAAATTTGTGCTCGACAATTGTTGAACCTGCTAGATAGTAGTACATAATTTTTGTGTGGTGCATTTTAAATGAACACATTTCGTTTAGCTTCAAATTATTGTAGTTACATAATATGACAGATTATATGCTATTGTAGTTAGGTAATAAAACAGCAATTATAGTTGTGATCCGGTGTTGTGGTATTGGGTTATGCGAATGATATTTTGTATGTCGTGGTTCTCGTAAGGTGATATTTTTGGACAACAAATATTGCCATGTATTGTTAAATATCAACAAATATGCATAAAATACTAGTAAAAATTGCAAAATGTTAGCTGAAATACATCATATTAATTGATATGCATGTGGTATCATTTCTACATCTCATATCAACATATTAATAAGTCAAAAATCCAATATATACCAAGGATATTTTGCGTTTTGCTAGATGATATTTTATTCCATAGCTGTAGATGTATAATAAAAGCTAACTCAATCCAGCCTCATTCAAAAACTAAGTTGATAAAACCTAAAAACTCACCAACCTGATCCATTATTAATACGACCTGATACAAACTGACAATAATTAACCCAACTCGAATCCTACCTGACCCAAACTAGACATGTGACCTCAGCTAGCTTGAAATCCAAACTTGACCCAAGTCAATATCAACACATAATTAAATATCGGTGTTGATTCATAATATCAATAGATGTTTATTCGGTTTTGGATCAGTCGATATGTAAAATTGGCGGTACATGACCATTTTAGAGTTTCATATATTTATACACGATATATTGGCTATTGACCAATATTTATCGATATTGAAAGGAAAAAAAATCATGCCACGACAACTACAATATATAAAGTTAGCGGTACACGACACCTCGATACCGCGACAGCAATCTTGATCGTGACCGCGGTTTTATTGACCGTATATCAACCCAACCTAATCATTGTAACAGTAATTTTATGGTTAACTTTAATATTTAGGGTGCTATATGGTTACCTTTATTTTTTAAAATTATATTCTTTTCAGTAATTAAATATATACCACATGCTTTTATATATTTAAAAATAATCGTCCACCCTACAAGCCTCTACACTAAATTTGCATAAAAAAAAATTATTTTAAGTCTGTAAATCCAAAAATTGAGATAATATAAATGTCATATTTACACATTACAATATATAAATGATATATGTTGCTTTTTAATATGTCAAAAATGTAAAAATAGCGAAGAGAAATTGATCGGGTTGGGTTAGATTTGGACTGTGTTTAATTCAACTTGACTAAAAGTTTGAAACTAATATGAGTATTATGAAATGACCATTAGGCCATTGGCCCATAATGTGAAGTTGTCCAAAGTGACACAAGTCACACAACACAATCAGAGTTAACCAGAAACTCAAGCAAATATAAATCCAAAGTAACGTGGCCGAACTCAACTTATGTTGATGAATTGATCTGAGTTCAAATAATTCTAAAATGGACCAAAAACTTGAGCAAACCTAAACACAAAGTAATCCAACTTGAGTTGCTAAATTGACCCAAACCTGAAGTGACTCAAACTTAAAGTAACACAAATCTGAAGTAATCCTAGCCAAACTGATAAATTGGTTTGATACTGAAATGACCCAGCTTAAATCTAAACCAATAAATTAATCTAAATTGATCTAAAACCGAAATGATCAAAACCAAAGCAACCTGCCTTAGTACCTCGACTCACACTAATAAATTGGCCCAAATTGATTTGAATCCGACCTAATTTTGTAAATCATCTTGACATGACCCAAACTAGACTTGAGCACCCAAATAAGCCGACATAATTTGCCCCTACCCAAACCTGACTAAAAAAGAAAATGATGTGAGAACAACTCAAATATTTTGTATGACCCGACCCAAATTTGGCCCAGTCGATTGCCACCTCTGTAGTTGCATTATGATAATAGTTATAGTTACATATAGTTTCAGATATTAGTATGTATTGAAGTAAGCACCCTTTCAATTCCATGTCAAAATTAACAAATGTATTAGAAATTTTTATTAGAGTAAAAGTGTTGGGGAACGAAGTTCAAATGAACTTGGATGTCATTGAACTTAAACATACCTTTTGGTGGAGTTATTTTTATTCTATCAACTTTCTAACCGTAAAGGGAAAGATGGAAGGAAACTTAACATATTCAAAAGATCATAAATGGATATTGTGGTATGGTCTTGATTATTCTACTCTTGAATCAAATCTCTCTTTTTCACGGCTGAGGCAATGCCCATACAATTAGATAGCGGTCCTGCTATAGCGTAGTGGCCGCTATTTAGCGGTTTTTGGGTTAGCCGCGACGCGAAATTACCGATATGCTACGGTTTTAAAATTTCACATGTACCGGTTGATAAATCGTTGGTAAATCGGCCAATAAATCGGTATCGCTGATAAATCGGAAAATATCCCTGATAAATCGGGATAAATCACCGATAAATCGTCCATTTATTGAGAATTCTTAAATCTACTGAAAAAAGCATGCATGATAAAATTTATTTATTTATTTACTATATAAATCTTAGATCAAGTTACTATTAAATTATAATAAAGTATTACTATTTATTATCTTCACATTTCCTATTATATAACATGTCTTTTTTCATTCTAAGGTAAATTTAGGGTTATTAGAAAATTTTAGCATATAATGACTCACTTGAATACTTCTTATATGATATGAAATACTAGTTTATTGAATATTTATATTCAAATGATCAATAAATAATAATTAGAGTATCTGGTGAAATAAAAATAAAAATTCACGCCATGATGACCGCGGCACATAATTTATCGTTCGCGACGCTCCGATACCGTGACACTGCAACCGCGACCGCAACCGCGATTTAATTGCCTGGCAATACCTTAGAGTTTTGGGTTGAGTTCAACCTTGGGATCGATTCTTGTTCTTGATATATAATGATTACCTTCGACCCTTATTCAATTCAATGAGTTGAGGAGTTAATTAGGAGGATTTGAAAGGGATCAGAGGAATATTTGAATGTAGAAGTGAGGGGGAGGAGGCGTGCGTCCTCAAGATCATCGAGGAATTAACTAATTTGTTAATTCTTATGATTGCTGATTTTCTTATCAAGAATAGGTCCCTATTTATACTAATCACAAACTATGGGGCCTTAGCCCTTTTTATAAGATACTAAACTAAAAGTTTCTAATCTTTTAAGATATTAAATCAAACAAAATCAGCTAATATGTAGTTAAATAATAAAAGATACTCAAATAATATGGATGTCTGCTAGATATCAATATCTCGCTAGCCAATTAAAGAAATATAAATTATAATAAATAGCGGCTGGACTTTCTAGCCTGTTTATGTATGTGTGTGATATTACTCCTCTACTTCAAACCAATATTTCCCTCAAGCTTGAAGCTGGAGTATCTTGTCTCAAATTCGGCACACTTGACCCATTGAGCAAATTGTGGGAGTCCTTGGAACTGAACAAGTAATTCCATCTTGCCATACTGGATATGCTTGCGTAGTGGAGTGATATGCTCGTCTTCCAATTTTGATAATAATGGGACCCAATAGATTCTAGCCATGGCCCATGGGTGGCCCAGAGCCACTACAAGCTCGATGTGGAAGATCATGGATGAATAATCTTCTACAATGCAGGACCTTTATTTGGATGTCATATGTTGCAAAAAAATTCCAAAAAGTAGATGTTTCGACTTGTATAGGTTGATTTCGGCGACTTTGGTAACTTGATATTGATCTAATCCAAGATCAAATCAATTCAATAGAGAAATCTCTTATTTCTCTAGAGAATAATCTGCAACTCCTCAAGAAACTCACACTTGAAGAAGAGAAGAAGAAGAGGCTCAAAGTTGCTCTCTAATTGTTGATTTCATTCATTCAGTAACTTTGTCAATATATAATACCCTATATATATATATATATATGTATGTATGTATGTATCTACACACACACACACACATGCAGGCCTTAGTTTACTCCTCATTAATCAAGCCCATATAACTGGCCTAATTAACAAGGGTTAACTAGATGCATATTTATATTATATATATAGTGATTAGAATGACAAATTACAAACATTATAATGTATACCATAAAATAACAAAGCTACACAGAATTGTAAGTATGTAAAACATAACTTTGTCTTCATGCAACTTTTTAATCCTCGTAATGACATTGTCTTGTACATCAAATATCTTCAATGGATTGATCTTTTTGCAAACATATATAATACCTGCAACAGTTACTTAACAAAGCACTAGAGGTATTAGGATCTTCAAGAACAATTGGTACCATCTCTAAGCATGCTAATTTTTGTTCTTCATTATTAGAAGAGTAAGATTGAGATGCTTTTGCATCATTCTCCCCTTGTAAAGAAGAATTTGTCCTCAAATTAATATCACTATGGTAAGGAGACAAATCACTAATATTTAAAGTCTTAGAAACTCCTCCATAGTGTTCAGGTAATTCTAATTCATATTTATTATTTCCAAATATTTTTAAGATTTGAAATGGTCCATGAGCTCTTGGCATAAGTTTGTTTTTTCTTAAGTTTGGAAATATTTCTTTTCTTAAGTGTAACTAAACCAAATCTCCTGGTGAAAACAATTGTTGAATTCGATTTTTGTTTGCTTGAGTTTGGTATTTGGCATTAGATTTATCTATGTTGTTTTCAATTTGGTTATGAAGCTTTTTAAAGAATTCAATTCTTTCTTTGGCATCATAATTCTTAATATTACTTTTCCTTAATGACAACATATCAATAGGTAAATAAGGATTAACCCCAAAGATAACTTTAAAGGGACTCGAATGAGTTGAACTAGGACTCCTATTGTAAGCAAATTCAACATGTGCCAATTTTATATCCTCCTTAGTACTTTTATTAACTAATCCTCGTAGTAAAGTTTCTAAAGTTCTATTAATCACTTCGGTTTGTCCATACGTTTGTGGATGATGAGAAGTACTAAATATCAACTCAATACCTAACATATGCTAAAGTATCTTCCAAAAGTAGCTCAAAAATTTCACATCTCTATCTGACATTATACTTTTGGGAATTCAATGTAACCTTACTATCTCTTTGAAATATAAATCCGTTACATGAGTTGCATCATCTATTTTATTACAAGGTATGAAATGTGTCATTTTAGAAAACCTATTTACTACAATTAGAATAGAATCCTTTCTCTTTTTTGTCCTTGGGAAACCCTAGATAAAATCCATACTAACACTCTTCCTCGGTTGATTAGGAATTGGTAAAGTATACAAACCTTTATAAAAAAGCTTTTACTCTTTTGACAAATCGCACATCTTCCAATAATAGCTTGTACTAATTTTATCATTTGTGGCTAGTAGAAATTTTCTTGTAATATTTCCATGGTTTTATGAATACCAAAATGACCAGCTATAGCCTCTCATGTACTTCATTAACTAGTAAATCAAGTATACTAGAACGAGGTATATACAACTTATATAGTTTGAAAAAAAAGTCATCTTGTAGCACATAATTGCCACAACTATTATTCTTTTTACATGCATTATAAATTTTAACAAAATCTTCATCTTTTGTATATAATTCCTACAACATTTCAAAACCTAATAATTTAGCATCCAACATAACAAGTATCATAGATCTTCTAGATAAAGCATTTGCCATGACATTTTCCTTACCATCGAAATGTTTGACAGAAAACATGAAGGATTGTAAGAAACTAACGCATTTGGCATGTATAGGACTAATCTTCTTTTGCCCATGCAAATATTTTAAACTTTCATAGTCTGAATGCAAAACAAATTTCTTAGGTCTCAAATAATGGCTCCATGTTTCTAGAGTTCTTATGATGGCATAGAATTCTTTATCATATGTTGAATAATTCAATTTTGCACCATTTAATTTCTTGCTAAAGAATGTAATGATCCGTTTTTCTTATGAGAGTACACCTCCTATCCCTGCCCCACTAGCATCACATGTAACTTCAAACAATTTATCAAAGTTAGGTAAAGATAATATCAGTGCATTACATAGCTTATATTTCAAAGTCTTGAAGGCTTTAGTTGTATCTTCACTCCAATTGAATTTGCCTTTCTTCATGAGTTGTGCTATTGGTGCGATAATAGTTGACACATCCTTGGTGAATCTTCTATAAAAACTTGCCAAACCATGAAAACTCCCCACCTCCTGAATATCTTTGGGTATTAGCCAATCTTGAATAGCTTGAATCTTTGTGGGATCCACTTGAATACCTTCACTGCTTACAATATATCTAAGGAAAACAATACTTGAAAGCATAAAATCCATTTTGTTCCCCTCAATAGAGTTTAGCTTCCCATAACTTATCAAATAACCTCCTTAAATAAATAAGATGATCATACTCATTTTTACTGCATACAAGTATATTATCTAAGTATACCACAATAAAATTTCTAAGAAAAGGTTGAAGAACTTCATTCATTAGTCTTATAAATGAACTAGGTGCATTACGTAAACCAAAAGGCATTACAACCCATTCATAAAGACCATATTTTGTTTTGAATGTAATTTTCCATTCATCCCCTTCTCTTATTCTCATTTGATGATATCCACTCCTTAGATAAATTTTAGAGAATACGTGCACTCCACATAATTCATCTAAGATGTCATCTAATCTCAGCATAGGAAGTCTATTTTTGATAGTTATATTGTTCACAGCTCTAGAGTCAATACACATGCGTAGGAACAAGTAATGCCGGCACACAACATGGACCCATGCTTTCTCTCACATACCCTTTTCCTATGAGTTATTTTATTTGTTTCTCTAATTTCTTAGCCTCTTTTGGATTACATCGATATGTAGGTCAATTTGGTAAAGACACACTAGGCATTAAGTTTATAGTATGCTCTATTCCTCTTTTATGTGGTAATTTAGGTGGTAAATCATTAGGAAACACATCATGATATTCATTAATAAGTTTGTTTAATTGAGGATTATTGTTATTTTTCTCCCCTCGTAGGGATTCCTTAATAATCATAGCATAACAACTACCTTTTTCTTTCATACATTTTACTATGGCCTTCTCATGTAAAAATAAACTCTTTTTATTCTCAACTATGTTCTTATTATCACACTTTGAAGGTTTAAGTTTATGTTTTTTTCTTATCCTTCTTAACTAGATATTCATTAGTAATACCATTATGAATAACATTTCTATTATATTGCCATGGTTTACTTGATAAGATTCTACATGTATCCATAGGCAAAACATTACATACCAAATCATCATGATAATAACCAATTTGAAATGAGATTAGGGTTTGTTTGGTTACCTTAACTCTTCTGTCCCTGTTTAACCATTGAAGAGAATAAGGTTTTAGATGTGTAGTCTTCAATCCCAAATCCTTCACCATTTTCTCGTTAGTTATATTCGTACAAGATCCACTATCAATCATAATGCGACAAACTGTATCTCACACCCTTCTTTTAGTTTTGAATATTTTTTCTCGTTGATTAGGTTGCTCACTAGCTTGAACTTGAAGCACTATTTCTAATACATAACAAGCATTTTCCTCCTTCTTTGACTCACTAGAAATTTCTTCAATAGGATTGAATTTAGTGTTTTCTTCACAAGTCTCCATAGCATCAATTTCTTGTATGGACAACACTCTTTGGTTGGGACATTCACGAGCAAAGTGTCAAAATCCTCAGCATTTAAAACATTACCTTGTAGAGACTTCATTAATCTTATTATTGCCTTTATCTTCTCGAGTAGATCCTTGCTTCTTATCAACACTTGTAGAGTTTGAAGTGCCCATTCCATACTTTGTAGCTTGAGTACTTAGTACTTTGTAGATGAAGTACTTTGTTTGGCATGAGGCTTAGTGGACTTAATTTGCTTTTCAAATCTCAAGGATAGCTTAATCATAACATCAAGTGAATCATATAGACAAGTTTCAACTTTATTTCAAATCATCATATTAAGGTTACCTAGATATCTAGCACATGTTTGTTCAATTTTCTCATGGATATCACATATAAGTGCTAATCTTTCAAACTCCCTAACATATTCTTCAATACTTAGAAGTCATTGTCTAAGAGTAGTTAATCTAATATAATTATCTTGCTCATATTCTTTAGGTATGAATTTCTTCTTTAGATACTTCTTAAGTTTATCTTAAGATTTGATTTTTGATTTTCCTTCTCTTTCTCTAGTCCTTTTCAAATTATCATACCATATCCTAGCAACCTTCTTAAACTTAAGAGTAGCTAGTTTACATTTTTGTTCATCATGATAATCTTTGAAGTTAAATTTAGCCTCTACCTCATGTAACCACTCAAGAAATAAATCAACATCAAGTTTACCATCAAAATTAGGAAGATCAAGTTTAATACCTTTATCTTCTTTTTAGTGATGCCTTGGTTGGTGGTCATAGAACTTTCGGTTGCTTCCACTCCCTATTGACCCTTCATCATGGTCTACACGTGAGTTTAAATATCTTCCTCTTGTTGGATTAGTTGGTTTTACTGCACTCACTATTCGGTCTCCATAGAACTCCCTTTGATCTTGGATATTTCGGACTAATTCTTGTTCGACAAATCTAGATTCTAATCTTTGTAATTGTGTTTGCATTGTAGGAATTTGTCTAAGGTGAGCATTGTTTGCATCTAGATTGGTTGAGAGTTTTTTGATGGCCTCAAACATGGCTTGAAAATTTGGTTTCCCTTCCATGATTTCAACTCACTAGCACACTTAATCACAAGTTAGAACAACACTTAGGGTTTCAGTTAGGAAACCTGAATCAACACAATGTCACCCTCTAGTCTTTGGTTGGTTCTTGCAGAAAATTTTGATTCTAATGAATCAAACACACAACAAGCAATCACATATACTACATACACTACTAAATGAACACACTTGACACCTATCTTGCTAAGTTCTTGATGTAGAATTCAGCAAGTTGACAATCATTCGATTCGAAAACCCTTACCAAATACCATGCATGTTTCGATGGTTTTATATGTAATTTGATTAAAGTAAAGACAACACACTAATCTAAACTTATTCTACTCAATTATTCTACACATACATTCGACCAAACCATTTAAAACACACAAACCAATGTTAAGGAAAAACACATAAACATTCGACAATATCCTGCATCAACTAAGTAATATCACAAAATAAATTCTACTCGGTCAATTCTACACATATATTTTGATCTCGACATGTGATCATCTAGCACAAAATCCACAATACACACATAATACTTCATGCAAAATGAGGATCATCAATTCTAGAAGAATACACACAGCATGCACACACACGATTTCTCTTTGATTTCGGCAAAGAACTTCCTGCAAGGCTGTGTCAATACTTTATATGTGTTTTCTCAAGATTTTTTTCAAGATTCATGCAACTTCTCTAGACCATGCATATACTACTTAAGAGCATTTGAATGATATCAAGATTCAAAAAACATTCATCAAGATTTAAAGAATTCAATCAAGAAGAATCAAGAACCTTACTAAGACTTTTGATGGTGACATTATGTCGAAACTTGGTGATGACTTTGCACCTATGATGTTGACTCCAAAACAAGCTCTGATACCAAATTTGATGTGGAAGATCATGGATGAATAATTTTCTACAATGCAAGGCCTTTATTTGGATGTCATAAGTTGCAAAATAATTCCAAAAAGAAGTAGATGTTAACGACTTGTGTAGGTTGATTTCATCGTCTTTGGTAACTTGAAATTGATCTAATCCAAGATCAAATCAATTCAATAGAGAAATCTCCTATTTCTCTTGAGAATAATCTACCAATCCTCAAGAAACTCACATTTGAAGAAGAAGAGAAGAAGAAGAGGCTCAAAGTTGCTCTCTAATTGTCGATTTCTTTCATTCATTCATTATCTCTCTCAATGTACAATACTCTATGTATATACACTCACACATGCAGGCCTTAGTTTACTCCTCATTAATCAAGCCCATATAATTAGCCTAATTAACAAAGGTTAACTACATGCACGTTTATCTGACAAAAAGAAGTAGATGTTAATGACTTGTGTAGGTTGATTTCAGTGACTTTGGTAACTTGATATTGATCTGATCCAAGATCAAATCAATTCTATAGAGAAATCTATTATTTCTCTAGAGAATAATCTACCACTCCTCAAGAAACTCACACTTGAAGAAGAAGAGAAGAAGAAGAGGCTCAAAGTTGCTCTTTAATTGTCGATTTCTTTCATTTATTCATTATCTCTCTCAATGTACAATACTCTATATATATACACTCACACATGCAGGCCTTAGTTTACTCCTCATTAATCAAGCCTATATAATCAACCTAATTAACAAAGGTTAACTACATGCACGTTTATCTGATATATATATAGTGATTAAAATGACAAATTACAAACATTACAATGTATACAATAAAATAACAAAGCTACACAAAACTGTAAGTATGTAATACATTGAATAATCACATGTAATCAAGCTTTGTGTCTTGTAGCTTTGTCTTCCATGTAATTTTGTAATCCTTGTAATGCGATTGTCTTGTACATCAAATATCTTCAATGGATTATCTTCTTTCAAACGTATATAATACCTACAAGAGTTACTTAATAAAGCATTAGAATTATTAGGATCTTCAAGAATAATCGGTATCATCTCTAAGTATGCTAATTTTTGTTCTTCATTATTAGAAGAGTTTGTTCTTCATTATTAGAAGAGTAAGTTTGAGATGCTCCTGTATCAAAGCTTGTCCCAATAGAGAATGTATAGGTTTGCAGGAGAAATATTATTGTGAATCTGAATTGAGACTCCTAGTGGTGGTGGAGCCCGTCACCATATAATAATAATATTTTATTATTTTTTTACCTAAAATTATGTGCCTCAACAATATTTTTGTTTTGATTTATGGGATTTCTACTTAATGATATTAAGTTATATTTATTTAAATATCTCACTAGAACATCATTCATATTAGACTCAATATTTGCATTCATAAACTTAAACTTTACGTATCTTATGAAACAGTTATAGAAATCAATAACATAAAATATTTAGATCTATCAATTTAACATATAAATATAAAAGGGTTTTAGTTTTAGTTTTCCAAACAATAATTGAATACGACAGAGATAAAACACTGCATTTAATTTGGCAAAACAAAACTATAATTAGGATTTGACTATAGCAAAAATAGACCAAGGTTGCTACAAAATATAAAATATGAGGGCTTTGAACTCTTTATACTTAAATAGGGGTAAAAGAATCAATTGAAAAAGTAACAATCACCTAACACATCCTAATGGTGGCATGACAATCTAGCTTCTTGATTGATGAGAGCACTTGTTTTTGTGATATAATCAACGTTGACACAAATGCAACGGTATCCTAACACTAAGTGATAATCAAGCTTACAAAACTTTTTTCAATATGGTTATCATGGTGTCACGTGACACCATGCCACATCCTAGCTCCGCCACCAACTCAAACACAAACTCCGAGATAGTCATAAGTATTTGTCCTATCAATTGTGAACTCTAGGTATTTGTCTTGTCAATTGTGAACTCTAGACGATCCATTAGAGTCACTTGAAGGTGAAATTGGAAGCATGTGTCTCTCTACCTTGGCAAAAACAGTTAGTTTGCAGTGGTGGCCAGGCGGTCAATATAGAACTGTGATACAAAGAACTGGGAAGTGTGCCCAAGGGATCATCCTCCTAGGGACGCTTATAATAGGTTGATACTATAGGGCCGTGATATGAAAAACTAGGAAGTGTCCCCAAGGAATCATCCTCTTAGGGACTCTCAGGATAAGAAGACTTAATATGGGTGCATGAGTTTAAAGAAGCGTCATACTTTGAGTCATTGGTTGCATTGGGGAGACCGCTCTAGGGAGGTCCACAACGTTCATCAACAAACCCAAATGCTTAGAGGGGTCCTCTTCTTTCTTTGAGGAACTCTTTGAGACTGCTAGAATTGATGTGAATTGGGATGTGAGGTGGAATTAGCCATCCTAAGTGAGCATCTCACACCTAATATATACATAAAATAACTCTTGACCTTGGATGTTGTGTCCACTAGCCCATAATGATTCCTCAATCTCCTAGACATCAAGTGGGGTGTGGGTCTCCATGCCATGAACTCATAAGGAGTAGCGCTTGGAGCCGAATAGTAGAGCCTTCTAATCTTGGAGTGTTGGTGCTACTATGAGAAGATACCCAGAATAGGATGTGTTGTAGTATCAGATTGTCGCGAACAATAAATTATGTATTACAGTCATCGTGGTATGAATTTTTATATTTGTTTCATCTTATGGTCTAACTATTATTTATCGATCATTTAAATATTAGAATTAAATAAATTAATGTTTTATATTATATTAGAAGCATTTAAATGAATTATTATATTTTAAATTGTCCCAATAATCCTAAGTTTATCTTGGAATGAAAAAAAGACATGTTCTTTAGTGCAAATGAGAAGGTAATAAATAACAATATCTTATTGTAATTTAATAGTAATTTGGTCTAAGATATATATAGTAAATCAATAAGAAGAAATTATTATGTATGTTTTTTTCCAACAGATTTAGGAATTTTAAATAAATTAGTCATATTTTTGGTATATTTTCCAATTTATCGGCAAAGGTGTGAAATTTTAAAACCGTAGCATGTCGGTAATTATGTATCACGGTTGACCCAAAAACTAATAATTAGTGGCTGCTACGTTATAGCGTCACTACTATTTAATTGTATGGGTAGAGCCCCACATACCAACCTGTGAGTTAGATGGATGTTTCTCAGCGAGTAGGTGGGATCAAAGCCAGCAAAGTTTGTAGCATGGGTACAAGCGGTAATGTTGTAGTATGGTGAGGGAGGGGTGGTATAGTTGTATTTGGGGTGACTAGGATGGGGGCAGGGTAGGGGCGGTGAGCATGCAATAAAATTGAGGTCGTGATTGAGGTTGTGGTCGCAGTATTGGAGCGTCGCGAACGATATTTTATATTTCGTGGCGTGATTTTTTTATTTTTTTTCACAATAAATATTAGCAAATATCAATAAATATCAACAAATATTGGAAAATCTGGGCAAATGTTGGTCGATAATTGATATATCGCTGATAAATACGTAAAATTCTAAATCCGTGATGTATCACCAATTTCATGTATTGGCTGACCCAAAATCCGATAAATATCGGCCGATATTGCGTATCAGGACCAATATTTAATTGTATGGCTGTGAGGCCTTGGGTGGTGTGTTGGTCAGAGAAAGGGAGGAGGCTTGCAGTTCAAGAGAACTGGGCAATTAACTGATTTGTTAATTCTCTGGAGAAATCAGTTAATTCCTCAATTGCAGAATTTGTCATTAATAATAGGTCCCTATATATGCAGCCGTGGTCCTTTCCACAAGCTACTAATCAAATTCTTTTATTATCTTTTAAGATATTAAATCCAAAAAAAAAAGCTAATATTTAAATAATATCTAGTTAAATAATAAGATACTCAAATAACAAAGATTCCCACTAAATATTAGTATCTAGCTTGCTAATTATGGGATCTAGCCCATCTATATGGGCATGTGACATATTGCATATGCTTAATTATGACTTAGTGAAATGGTTATAAAATTTACAAAAGTTGCATTTCATTGATCTTGAAATGTGAAACTTTTAAAGTTAATGTGTATCCTGTTGCTGCTCTTCCTGGTAGTCTTGATAAAACGAAATGTGGAAATTTTTAAGGAAAAAAGGGGAAAATGTAGAGAGAGGTAGAGTATGATGGTTTAGGAAATTTGAATCTAAATAATTAATTGAATCAGGAATGAAAGAGGGATTGGGGTATTGGGATATAAGTGGCAACTTGGAATAGAGTTAGAAGAACAGTTACAGTAATCTGTAAATAAGTGTTTTATGTTTATATTGTATTTATATTACTATTAGAACTTTAGAAGGGTGATTACACAGCGCTGCCCCATTTAATAAGTAATATATATATGTATTCGAGTTTTGTAATTTATAAACCTAATCTAATTTTCCAAACTGTAACCAAACTGTTCTTTAAAATGGTAAGCCAAACTTTAAACTTGCAAAATATGGTTCTGTCCAGTTTGGTTTATTGTTTTGATCCATATTATGTTTATGTTTGATGTGTATTGCTTCATGGAAAGATGGGTTCACTAACCTAGCTATTGAGTTTGTTGACCATATGTGCTTATGTGTAATACGAGTGTGGAATGTGGTGCACCGTGACTATTTCCATGCCCACTTAATTTTCAGATCATTGCATTGTTCACTGTTCTAAGAGATAAAATTATCATTTTTTGCAGGGCATGGAACCCTCCCGTCTGAGCGGTTGCCTTCATTGAGGACAGAACTCCTTCAGTTTTTGCTGCAGGATTCTGGTGCCCCAAAGTCACGTGCAGTTTCAAGTTTAACTTTAAGTGGGGCATATCTGAATTTGTATTTTTTGTTGGAATTGGATACTGAAGCTACATTAGATGTTTTGAGGTTTGCATTTGAGGAGCATCAAATTTGTAAATCAGAAAACATGGAAGTAGCTAATGGGACTACAGATGAGAATATGTCCCACATTGAAAGTCAGAATTCATTGCTTCAGAAGACTGTTGATGCTCTTGTTCTCATTCTCGATGTAGATATATCCCAAACAGTCCGATCTTCTGGCAATGATGAAAGTGAATCTCATTCATGGCCTTCCAAGAACGACATAGGGTATCTCATTGAGTTTATTGCAAGCTATGTGGCAGATGAAAGGGCCATGGTGTCGAAGAGTGTATTAAGTCAGTTACTGGAATACTTGACATCTGAAAACAATCTCTTACCAGATGATACTGAGCATAAGAATGGCTCCATGAGAAAGAGGGAAAAACAAGTGCTTGCTTTGTTGAATGTAGTTCCTGAGACTGAGTGGAATGCATCATATGTCTTGCATTTATGTGAGAATGCAAAGTTCTACCAGGTATATCCCTTGTTTTCTTTCCTTGGTTGCATGCACTGGCTAGAATGGTATGCTCTGCAACATCTTTAAAATCCTATTTCTCTTTTGCTTGTTTATGTGCTGTGGTCAGGTTTGTGGGCTAATCCACAGTGTCAGACGTCAATCTGTTGCTGCTTTGGATAGCTATATGAAAGATGTTGATGAACCAGTTCAGGCATTCTCTTTTATCGAATATACATTATCTTTGCTAAGTGGAGCTGAATCAGCTTCCTTCTTGTCAGCAGTCAGAACACGTATTCCAGAGCTAGCAATCCTGAGCAGGTGGTAATTAGAAATAAACATTCTGTTAGCATTCTCAAATTATGCTGCTACTTTTCTCTATTTTTTGGCAGGCAGGCATTCTAAGATACTATTGCTAATATATATTTTCTTATTTAACTTTGGCTCATTGACTTTACCATTTTTATATTTGTTAGGGAATGCACATTTGTTTTGGTCATTGATCACTTCAATAAAGAAAGTGGACATATTCTCTCTGAGCTCCAGTCTCATCCAAAAAGCCTCTTCCTTTATCTGAAGACGGTCATTGAGGTTCATTTATCCGGCACTCTCAATTTTTCATGTTTAAGGACATATGGCACTGTTGACGATTTAGCCAAGAGAAGAGTTGATGATCAGCGAACTGGTCTTCAGGCTTTTTTAGACAGGTGTTCTGATTTTCCCAAGTATATGCGTCAGAATCCAGTTGAAGTGACTGATGGGATGGTTGAACTTTACCTTGAGGTGAAGATGTTAAGCTTGTCTCTTTAAGTTTATGATAGATAATTGAAGATAAATTCTATTTAGATATTTTGGTATTTGACCTAATATTTTAGGTGCCCTGTATTTTTAATAATTCTACTTAAATACTTTCACATTTCAATTTAGTTCCACTTGGATACCTAAATGAGTACTTAAATAAAACTAAAAATATAGTTTATTTTCACCATTTAGATAGTCAAATAAAACTAAATTGAAATATAAAAACACTTAAGTAGAATTATTGAAAACACATGGTACCCAAAGAATATTTGGTCAAATGTCAATATATTTATTACTTTTATCACTATTTTACTGAGGTGGTTTGCAAGTATTGTTGCCTATGCATGGCTTCTTTGGGCATGTGTCTGGTTATAAAACCATTTACTCTAGTAGTGAAGGAATTTGGGTTTTCATTTTGATCTTTTCTCTTAAGCCTTGCATGGGGAATACTTATGGCCTGCTCTTTTACTATCGTTTTTGTTGGTTGGAATGTATAGAAGGATTATTGGATGTGGAAAATGGTTCTATCAATCTTTTATGCCCCGTCTGCCCTAAATATCTTTGTAATGTAAATGGCATCATACTTTTCAGACTCCCATTTTAAACTCTACTGTCATATTTGAAAGTGATTTTCTCGGCAATTGTTGCAACATAGTAGTACTTTGTTGAAATGTCTACAATCAATGGACTTATTTTCTCAGTAGCACTTCAAATAACCTAGGACGGGGCTCTCACTGCAAGCCAGGCTCTAGGGGCTGTGCACCTCTGGTTGTGCCCAGGGAATTTGGGGAAGCATTCCGAAAGTTTATGGTTTGCATCTGTATTGGGTTTTATATTGTGTCGTCTTTTTGGGCCTAGTTTGTTACCTAAATTCGTTTAGGTTTTCTAGGAGTATTGATGTATTATATGATATGGCTTACTCAATAATGAAATCAACCTCCTTGTTCAGTAATTCTATGTTCCAAAAGCTAACTTTGTTCTTTATTTCTCTTCGTTCGATAAAAATATAATGTCACTTTTTTCCCTTAACAAGTAAGGTGAATTTGTCGCACATTTATACTTTTATCATATTCTATGTTCCAACCATGCATGCTGATATTAATCTGATATAAAGTTCTCCTAACCATTTTGCCTATTTTAATTTTGCAGCTGTTATGTAAATTTGAACCTGATTCTGTGCTCAAGTTCCTTGAGACTTTTGAAAGTTATAGGGTTGAACATTGCCTGCGCTTGTGTCAAGAATATGGCATAATTGATGGAGCTGCATTCTTATTAGAAAGGGTCGGTGATGTTGGGAATGCCCTTGCTCTTACCCTCACTGGCATTGATGACAAGTTTGTGATGCTTGAGGCAGCTGTGGATAATATAGTTTTAGATGGGGCTGTCAATATTCATACTTCTGTGTACTTTGATGCTGCTTTAGAGTCAAAAGAGGTAGCTCACCTGTCTCTCTTCGGTTTAAACATTGTTGTTTTGCTTTTTTCTTTTTGTCATTTAACACCCCTGCCATATTATTTTCTCCTTCTTAGGTTGAACTTGTAAGGAAAATATTGCATGCATGTGTTGGACTTTGCCAAAGGAACACCCCACGTTTGGATCCAGAGGAGTCGGAATCTCTTTGGTTTCTGTTGCTGGACTCGTAAGTCAAGGCTATTCTTGTGATTCATTTTAAAGTTGCTGGCCCCCCTTCATCATCTTCACCCTCTCTCTCCCTCTCTTCTTGACAAGTATGTTTGCTGCTATTTTGTTTGGCTAAATTTAAGTGACACTTTAACTCCTTAAGCTTGTTGATGAATTGCACGCAATGTGAGATATATTGTTATTTTGTTTGGCTAAACTTAAGTAAACATGAATACATATGGAGTTATATTGTGTGATTTGCCTATTACTTGAATTTTATTTCTATGATATCTTTATTGCAACTGCAAATATAGCTTATATATAGAGTTGAACACGGTTTGGTTTGGTTTGGTTTGGTTTTGGCCTCAGACCAAACCAAATCATATTTTTTGATTTGAAAAAATCTCAAATCAAACTAAACCATTTTTTTGATGATTCAAACAAAACCATGTTAGCGGTTTACGGTTTAGTCCGGTTTACCATTTTTGCATCTTAAATATCAAAAATTAATTACTCAACTTAAAATCACATTAATATTCTTATAAAAATCAAAATGAATGAGCAATCAATACTAAGTTGTACTTTAAAATGTTATTTTTATAGTAATATCTCATGTACTATAAACTTGTATAGATTAGTTGTATATATAAATATTGTTCATATATAGAAAAATAGAACAGAAACACAATTTAAATAATGCGCACATCACACAATATTTTTTTTTTTAGTAAATCTAAATCCTTTAAGTTTGTAAATAAAAAAAATAAACATGAATACATTTAGAGATATAATGACGAGAAAAATCTCGTTATAACAAATAATTTAGGATGTATACATATGGTTTGAATCACATTATGCACACCTGTAATTGCGCTAGTGAAAGATCTTGTGTCAAAACAAGTGGAAAAGACGATATTGCTGAGTTTCTAAGTATATTACATGCTGTGGAATAGTAGGATCATGATGCGTGTTGCCCTTTTTTTTTCTTTTTTTCCCCCCCAATTTAATTGCCTGAGTAGACTCCTTTGTAGATTGACAAAATTGTGGTCGTATAATACTTAAGATTACAACTGTTTTCAACATATGGAGGACGGCATTATCACCGTGTTATCTACTGTATGCAATTGTCACTTTTGTCTTTTGGTGATTGCCATCAATTACATTCAGGTTTTGCAAACCACTGATGATTTCCAAAAGAAATTGTGAGGCTGTGATAGATGATGAAAAGACAGGCACTGCTTGGAGAATACGGGAAACCCAAAAAGGTGCTCCTATCTTGAAAAGATTGTTTGCACAGTTCATAAAAGAGATTGTTGAAGGAATGATAGGATATGTTCGCCTTCCATCCATTATGTCCAAGCTGCTCGCTGATAATGGTTGCCAGGAATTTGGTGATTTCAAGCTTACAATATTGGGAATGCTGGGAACATATGGTTTTGAGAGAAGGATTCTGGTAATTTTTTTTTCCTTCCAATTTTGAAATTATTCTTGCTGGTCAGGCTATTTCGACTCATCTATCCATGTTGGTCACACTACCATACTTATGTTTATCTGCCCTTTCTGTGTGTGCTAACTTCAATATGCTCAACTAACCTCAGTCAAGTAATGAACTAATGATATACCCTCAACCATAATGGGAACAATATGTGAAGACTAGCGTACACAGATTGCGTTTGTGTTGAATTTCCCGACACAAGTACCTGTGCATCTACTACTTGGTTTGTTTTGCGTATGGACATGAGGAATTGTTTCATATGATGTGATAATGCTCTGACCCTTTGGTATTCATGGCTTAACTAGAAGTGCGGTCTTTAGCATTCACATCTGGATTGTGTTTATCGATTTCAATTTGTGTGAAAATCTTTTCAAACCATTTTTTGGGTCATTACTTTATCATTGGTTTTGTTCTTCGAATCCTTATTGTCGTGCAACTGATCTCTTTGGTTTCTTTGTTAGGAAACTGCCAAATCCTTGATAGAGGATGATACGTTCTATACCATGAGCATGTTGAAGAAGGGGGCCTCTCATGGGTATGGCCCCCGTAGTTTACGCTGTGGTTTATGCAATTGCCCTTTCAACAAGGCCTCTTCTAGTTCTGGCATTCGAGTATACAGTTGTGGTCATGCAACGCACTTGCAATGTGAACAGGAAAATGATGCTTCTAGTAGAACCTTCCCTGCTTGGTGCCCGATCTGTGTATCTACAAAGAAGGTCCAGAGCGCTAAAATCAAAACCGTTGAACAGAGTTTGGTCTGTAGATATCCATCAAGACTGCGGCGGACATTAGGTGCCTCTGTTCAAAACCTTCATGAAAATGACGCCTTTGATAACTCCCGTGGTCTACATCAGATTTCACGCGTAAATTTATTTCTCGTGACCCCATTTCTTATTATTTTTTTAACAACAGTTGCATAGAATAGAGATGGCTAATGAACTTAAAATGATTGAATTTTTGCAGTTTGAGATTTTGACTAATCTTCAAATGGACCAGAGATCGATCCAGATTGAGAGTATACCTCAGTTAAGGCTTGCACCACCGGCTGTTTATCATGAGAAAGTAAATAAGGGAACCTACCTGTCTGTAGGAGAAAGTAGAGGTAGCGATTTGTTGGACACAGAAAAGCCTAATAAGAGCAGGCAAGCCAGCAACATCAAAGTAAAGGAATCCTCTTCATCTCTTCGGTTCCCATTAAAATCCAAAATATTTGGTTAGTCCTGCTTCCCAAATTAACTTCCCAATTAAAATTGAGCTGGGTCAATGTCTAATGAGTGTGATGGCGTCCCTACATTGTAGGCAAGGATAAGATCCGTATTCGGTGACATGGCAGGTATAAACCTCACAATTGAAGCAATCCAGGATGCATGACACAGGACACCGACCGATAATAGGCAATTCTAGTCGGTGCTCACTGAAATTGAGAGCTCGCAATCAATAATACCATCTCTAACCGTTGTTTTATCTTTTTGTAGAGTTTATTGCAGCAGCTGTAAGTTGATTGTACATGTAGTACATAATAGACGGGTAGGTAAACTCGTTAGACTTACCTTGTAATTTGGGTTATACGGAGTACGTATCTTATGGGGATTCGCCGGAAAAGTTGGTGGAAACAGATTCTACTTGGTGGATAGAGGGGGAAAAATTACCCTCATATTTTATATATTTTGTATAATCTAGTTAAAATTAAATATTCTTATTCTAATAAATATTTATTTTAGATTTTAATTTGATTTAAAATGGATATTTCATTAAAAATTTATTTATTATTATTAAATACTTAATATAAAAGATATAAAATAGGAGGAAATTTTTTCCACTCCTATTATTTCTATACCAAACAAGTCCTTACTCTTCTTTACCATGTAATTCCTTGTCCTTATGATAAGTGATCGAGGAATTTTAGTTAGAGTTTTGACAAAGTATTAATTAATGTAATAGGAGTTGTTAAAATCACACTATTTTTTATAACTTTACACCCATAAAACTAATTTATAACTTTTTATCCCTCTATTTTTTTTTTACACTTTTCTATCATCTAATTTCATACTTTATTTTAATTCTTTCTAATTTAGGTGCATTAGTAAAAAAAAAATTATGGATTATTATTTTACTGGAATCGAAATTGAAGAAATTATAGTAGTTATTTTTTTTAGCGAAATTAAAACCAACGGATGAATTTTCATTTATTGATAGTATCGTATGACAGGTGATTTATTTAAAATCTACGTTTGTTGATGGGTGAACCATATGTCTTTATCTGTCTGTCAACGAGCAATCTATCTATTATGTAGCGGATGATTTATTTATAGGTTTGTGTTAAGTAATTGATAGTTTCTTTATAGACCGATTGGTCTGTTTTTTTTTAAAATTTTTTTATAATATTTTAATAATTAAATATTTATTAGGAGTGAGAACATAGAAAGAGAGTATGGGATGATTTGAAAATTGTGAAAAAAAAAGGTATAGAAATGTGAGAAAAGAAATATAGAGGTATAATGAGAGGGAGTGGGGTTGTATATAAGAATTTTTTTGTTATCGTAGATGTCAAATCACTTTCGTCTGTTACGTATTGGTATATGGCGCATGGATTGGGCATCCAGCATTTAAAGTTCATTCATCCTACAACGTAAGCAGCATCAGGGCACCATATGTAAAAATGATGATTAGAAAATTAGAACCACTTGGACCCAATAAAGGGCAAACTTGGATAGATCTTAATCTGTTGTCGACTACTCTGCAACCGAGTTGTGGATCCATATCGTTGTAAGATGAGAAGAAAATTCCTACTTTCTTTTTTGTTCTCTACTGATGACATTGCACTGTGATCCAAATCCAATCTTGAGTGGATAAATAATTAAAAGGGTCATATCTTTACAAATATGCCCTTGAAGAGCAGGAGCTCTGAACTGTGATCGTTATTTGTGACCAATTGAGGGTTAAAACTTTGATACCTCCTTTCTAACAAAAAATATCAGGTGGGACATTTGGTATAGGATAATAATTTATCAATGCGATGAAAGTGAATAAGTATACGTGACTTAGTATGGTTCCGTCCCATCCAATATTTTTCTCTCCCTATAACCTTCCTTTTGATATGCAAGTTAGCCTCCCAGGCTCCCATACCTACAATATCTAGTGATGAGTTTTCCTTATATTATTCCACTCATTCCGTGTTTCTACGTATCAAAATTAACAAAAGGTCTTGTAAATTCTTAAGGAAGGTAATGCCTAAGACGTCTTTCAAATTATTAAGGTGACATTATTAATTAGAGAAAGATCATTCAATATGAATTCATGATCAAAAGATTTTGAAAGGTCAAATTATATGTTATATCATCTCCACTAGTTAGTAGACTAGTGGAGATGAAATAAAATTATTAAGGTAATTAGTTACTAGAAATAGTTAGTAGCCAACTTTTTTTCTAAAATACCCACATAAAATAAAATATGAGGGTGTAGAATCAAATTTTAAATTTGTTAGGTATCGATGTTATTAAATTTTGGTATTTAAACTATTACTTCTTAAATAAAAGTAATTACATGACTCAATATATAAATATCATTTCAATGAGGTATTGGATAGTTAACTATATAAACTCTTTCTTTTACTACTTAAAAGGACTAATAAACAACATTACATGAGTAGAGAGATATATGCATGAGACCTTTAGATATTTGATCTATTAGCTTTAATCACTAACCTCTTTGTATGGAGCTACTTACCAGAAGTAATTATTCATAATAAGTAATTATCTTAAATAATTACTTTTTATAAGTAGCTCCAATCCTTTTGGTTTCTAAATCATTAAAGAAACGTGCTAATAAAATCTATAACTTTTTCATAAAACGTAAATGGTCTCCTTTAGAGATAACAAATATGTTAAATTGTTCGTCATTTAAGTCTTTAGCAAAAACAAAAAATAAATAAATGCTATATAGTTATGAAAAATGTGACAAAAGGTAAATGTGTCCTCAAGTATTATATATTTTCAGTAGATTATTGGAATAAAATATTAGTATATACATATCACACATTTTATATAAAAAGTTTGGTTTGTTGATGTGTGACACTAGAATAAAATCATTCATTTTTTTTCATATCCATTGATATTTCTTGACACACTAATAGAATAGTTGTGGGGAAAAAATTGATTTATGCCATAATAATTCTAACATATTCCTTATCATTTATGAAACTCCAATGCCATCATAATAAAATTATAACCATAATTGTGACCCCAACCACAAATATGACCAGAAATTTCTTACATGAGGTATGTAATGTTAATGTAATAATATATAAATGTAAATAAAGCATTTTATCTTTACATTCCAATAAATATGTGTAATCATTTTGGTGGTTTTTTTTGCCTAAGTATGTTAAATTTGTATTGATAAAAATAAAATTAATTACAATCACCATAGTCTGAACCTATACCATCCACCATACTTATCTATCTCTCATATTTTACCTTAAAACTAGGGAAATTCACCCTTCTAGCAATGGTAACTCCAATATTTTTTTAAGACAACTCTAGCATCTTAGTTATAATGCTGGAAAACCCTCATGTTCCTCCCATACCAGATACTAGAAATAAAAGTACAAAAATAAGCACCTAATAGCTACTTTTTGATCTTTATTTGTCATGATCTTGCACATAAAACATGAACTTCCTACGACCAACTTTATGATCGGGTCTCTTCTACCTACTGAGGTCCTGAGGTGATGTTAAATGGAGTGATTATAAGGGTAATGGATGAAGAGATGATGTCGAGTTTCCAGTCACTCCTCACAAAAAAATATGAACTAGGTTATGGTCAACTAAGGATCCTAATATCAAACAATAATACTTATTTCCAAACTCTCTTAGCAAGGATGATGCCACAATAATCACCTAGTCGTGAAAGTTTATGGTTAGGCAATATGCCATAATCTTCACTATATAAAAAAAACTCATTTTACAACATATGCCTTTAATTTCAATTATATAAAGTCAGCCTGTAGTCAACTAACATTTCTCTAAAGCGAGCCTAGGAACATTTTATTTGTCACATAAGCAAATTTAATTCCCCAAAACATGTCACAACATAACATATTCTAAAAACTTACCACCATAAAATAACATTGCATACCAAAATAAAAATTGAAAGCAAACAAGTCATTAAGCATAAATCAAAACCAAACCATTAAAAACCATGGCCTTAAGAAAAATCAAAATAGTAAAAAAAAAAAAAGGCATACTAGCCAAAGCAAGATCAAGGAATTGTTAAACAATTAAAACTATTTTGATCCACGATCATGAAAATACTTTAAATACATTTGAGGACATAAAATACCAAAGTAATGGTAGAAAATAGTTCATAGCTCTAAAATAAGACAAATGAGAAAATTTTCTAAAAAATACTATTTATATTCAATAGGACATGTTGTTTTATACCAAAAAACTTAAATCCAAAATTTTTTTAAAAATTTATTCCCAAGAATTATTATTTATAAAAAAACTATTAAATTTCTATTCCTAAAATATGCTTTGCATGATAAGACCAAAGTTTTCAAAATATCTCAAAATGTCCTTCCATCTTAACAACTAAATTTCTCATTAAAGTTAAATCCCACTAATCACTTTCATTAGGCAATTAATTGCCAATCCAATTTCATGTCATGGTCATGGTCATGGTTATGCTTTGATACTTCTATGTTACACCCTGACCCTAACCGATTGATGGTAGTTAGTGTGCAGTGCTTTTGAGATTGATGATTGGCCCCATTAATCAACATGGGCCATTTCCATCATGTTTTATCATCACTTACACCCTTTATGATACAATTTTAAAAATGTGAACTATCCTTAAATAGCTCTAAGTCAAATACTTTTAACCATAGAATTCTTTTATGATGAATGTTTAAAAATGAATGTGCATCTTCCTAATAAAAGTAATCATATTAATTCTTTTAAGCCTTAATCATATACCACTTAACCCTAGGGTTAATACAGTGCTCTTCGTCTACTATATAACCCATCCCTTTAGAGAGAGCAATTATGTGGTTCATAGGCAAGCCCATTTGGGTCGTGGTCATCCCTTTGGTTTATAAACCTATAATACCCTTCCTAGGAAATGTGTCATGATTTGTCTATCAATAAAGTAGGTGATGAAGTTTAGAAGATGTGTATTGAGCCTTGTATGTTGGTGCAATTGAATGTCTATCATCTTTTCATATATAAGAAAAATTATGTAGTTAGACATTGTTTTTCCCTACACTTTCTTATTTTATTATAGAATATGATTTACTTACAAAAAATGTACTTTTGAGGGCTAGAAAAGTTTCATATTCATGCATACCCATTTAAAATTAGTGTAGGAATTAAATGGTGCAGATGATATGATAAAAATCTTATTTATAACTTAGTATAAAAATATAATTAATTACTTAACTAGCCTATTGTAATTTTAGTTAATAAAACCTTAAGTTTTTAATTGATATGATAAAAGTATGTTTATTGCGTAAAAATTAATAATATTATAGGTTTGGAATTTTAATAATAATTGAAATATTAGAATGGATATGGCATTATGGTATTGAATTATAATTTATGGTTTATTCCATAAGTATGATCTTGTATGAAATCTAAGGTGATAAGCTAAATATTATAAAAAAGATATAAATGAATGGTTAATTTAGGCTCCATATTAATAATGATATACAATGTCAAGAGACATAGAATTCAAATTCAAGACCTCATATACATACAACCATAGCAAAAACTAATAGCTTATGGCCTCTTAGGTTAAAACATGGATAATTTATTCTCTCTCCACTTCTATCAAAGTTTCTTATAGTTTGTTTGGGAATGATTAAAAAAAAGTGATTATAGTTGATAATCACCTTTGTTAACTAGCTCCCAGTAAGAGCTTATTATAAAGTGGTGTAATTTTTTTTACTAATTAATAAGAAAGATATTTTCATATAATAATTCAAATAAAAATTACAATTGCACATAGATAACATCAGTCAATTATATTATAAATTTACATAAGAAGATATAATGATTCTAGAACTCTACAAACGTCTCCTAGCAACAAAGAGTATAATACTCTTAAGGATAACTTATGAGTTAATACTACTATCAAGAAATCCTTCGATTCTTCTCATATGAAAAAAGGGCACGTATCATTCTCTTTTCCTTCTAATAACTATTACTTGACACTAATGATTTAAGATATGGTGTCTAACCACCAATAGCATCTCTCCAATCTATACCTACAATATCCTAAGTTTCTCTAACCCTATCATCTATGTGTTTAGTCTCTTAATTTATCCCTAACCTTTTATCCCGCATTCATTATCATATATTAACTTCCAAATATTTTTTTCTTAATATTTTGGTTCCTAGATTAATTACACAACTTTTCTTAATATTTCATAATTTTAAGGAATTATATGTTTTTTTATATTTTTTTAACATTTATTGAACTTTCAACCTTTCCTAAATTGTTTTTAATTATTTTTTAATTTATTTGGGTGGTTTATTGTAAGAATATGATTCTCTCAAACCTCATGATCAAATATTGCCTTTTAGTTACTCATAAACCATTTTTTATCCATAATCAACTACTTACACCTTCTAACTATTTTCTTACACTGCTTCATCCATTTAAATCACTCTCATCAGCCTCTAGGTTGTAAGAAACCTCCCCATCATATCTCTCCCCATTGCCTTTGTTAATGTCTATAAGGTATTTATAATGCTTTAGCTACTCACTTTAATACTTAGCTAATTCTAACTCTCTCTTTTGGTCTATCCTCTCCCTTCCACATTATTCTTGTTGTTCATTTTGTTTTTGTGTTGTTATTTCCATACCTATAGGGTTCCAACTTTCCCATATTATATTTTCCTCATTTTTCTTTCATTTCTCACATATAAAGTCCTAAAATTTAGTTAAGTAGTGTTTGCTATGAAGAAAAAATAGATTAAAGTTATGGGTTATGGGTTATGAAGTCTTCTTCCTCTTTTTACTCAATCCTATTTTCAACTTTAAGAGGATTTCCCGTTCTCATTTCAAATCATATTTTTCAAATTTAAATCCTTTACTTTTGTTTTGATATCTAACCTATATTATTTTATTTATATGGTTCTAAGGTGTTGAAAGGTTGTGATTATGAGTATTCTTATTAAGAGACTAGTGTGACCTTGATAATGATACATAATTCTATGTTAGGGCTTTTTGATGAAATGTATTTATTTTCATGTATATTACCATAACAGAATGATTAGTTATAAAATCATGTTTTAGATTTTATAAGCATATGATTATGTATCTGCCTAATTTTGTGAAAGCATATTACTAAATGCTTCTATGTAAAATATCATATCAAGGCCATTCTATGCTTATTCTTACATTTTCAAGATTATAATATGTTATTTTCATAGAGCATGTTTCTAAGTGTTATCCAACATGAGATTAAGTGTTTTTGAGGATTTATGTGTTGAGGCTTACATTTAGTGCATTTTGGGTCGATGTTAGTCACAAACTTATAAATTTTTGTGACCTTTTGGGTTGATCAAAAATAATTTAATTGCATAGTTGGATAGTTAATATTATATGAGAGAATATATGTAAAAATGGTGAAGTTTGGAGTGTGTTGGTTTTTGTGAGAATATATGAGAGGCATTGTGGTCACATTAGTTTATATTTTTGAATTTAAGTGTACCTTTTCATTTTTTGAGGTTTTTACATAAGTTTATACACATAATATGTTTGGGTTTGACATTATTTAGGTTAAGTTATATTTATATGAAGTTTTTAGGTGTTTAGGTTACATAAAGGCAAAATGGTCATTTTAGGTGACTTGCACAAGTGCTATTTGGGTTAAAATATAATAAATGTGATGTATGAAATATTTGGGTCAATAGTTAGTGTCAAAAGTGTTAACATGAAAATGGCTCAAATAGGGTATTAGTAACTTATAGGGTATGATTAGTATTTGATATGTAAAATGTTGGAGTTTAGTATTGATTTTTAGGTATGGTATTTAATATGTTATGCTGGAGTGTTTCATGAAATTTGAAGAGTTAGTGAGTCCTATGAGTGAAGTTATGGTGTAATTGTGAATTAAGGTTCCATAAAGATATTTTACTCATTTCATTATCAGAATGCCCTTATTTTTCCCATGGCTGTGTTATATGTGCCATATTTAATTATATTATTTTTTGTGACATAATATCATTATTAAACCTAGGCATGATAGTAAGTGTTTTAAATGATTACAATTATGGTATAAATTTACCGATGAATTGTATTTCATGTAATATTTGATAAGTGGTATCCCATGTGATAAGCCAATGGTAATGAGTGGAAGTGTTGTGATAAGAAGTAAATCAAGTGGTGTATTGTTATGTGTTAAATATTTGGCTAAGGATATAATAAGATATTAATACTTAAAGTAAAAGATGATGCAAATAAGGACTAAAGTGCTTTAAATGTTTCAATAAAAATGGCTTGGATCTATTAGAACTAGATGACCCTATATCTACTCTATACCATTTCAGCCCATCGACATATAAGGATATAAATAATTAAGGATTATAGTTTAAATAGTGGTTAGTATTTTTTTTTTACCCTTGTTTCACTATCATTTCTCATATGTTGGGGAAAGAGGAGTGGAAGTAAGTACCTAGGTTTCATGTTTCTAAGTAACTAAATCACTGAGATAATGTGATCAAATAAATTTGGACTTTAATAAATAAAAAACTCTTAGGTAATCTTGTATCGTCATTAGTATGTGCATTTTCATTACTCATCTTATGAAGTAAGTATATGTGCTATGGATACCTTATTCTATTGATTTACTTTGTTACCTTAATCAATTCATAATAAACATACCAACATTTTTATGGATATTGGTCATTCATATGAGCGAGTGACCTATTTGTTGATGTGTATGTCTTTGATGACTCAATTGATATTTTTGATATGGGTATTTCCCTAAACAAAGTTTTGGTCTTAAAATAAGGCAATATAATGAAGGAAAGATATCCCAAAAATCGTTGGATCCACTCATCCCTTAGGACATCCTTGTGGTCTGATATAGGCCATTTTGTAATATCCAAAAAATTAGCTTAATCTAATCTTGCATCATTAGTTCCCTAATTTGATTCTAATATCAATAAATCCTATTTTATCCTTAACCTAACTCTTTAATCCCAAAACTTTAATCAAATCCAAAACCTTGACTTAGATAAACCGTAATTCGTAAACCAAACCCAAAACCCGCCAAAAATTTCCACTAATCCTAATTACCTTTGGATAATCTAAAATCATCTTAAACTAATCCCCCAACCCTTATTTTTTTCCTTTTCTTCTCCTTTTATTTTCTTTCTTTATTCTTCTCCTTCCATCAACCTTGAGCTGCAACATTTGAATTGGTTGCAACTTGTACCATCACCTTTCTATATCTATCACCAATTACCTTACTTCCTTTCTTCCTTTTCTTCTTCTCCTTCTACTCTCTTATCCCTTCCCGACTGCACACCCCTTATGCACACTCCACGCACACTCAATTTCCTCTACCATTTCCCCTTCTCATGCAACACATCTATCAACCATCACCACCCTCACCCTACAGCTACTACCCTACCGCTAACCATCCTCTACAACCATCACCATCATCATCACCTTACAACTGTGCCATCACCATCATCACCATTGCACACCACCCCCCATTATTATCGTCCTTCCCAACTCACACCACTCATGCACACATGTATGTATACACACACACACACACACACACACTTCACACTCTCCATCTTTTTCTTTGGTTTTGCCTCATTCTACCCATATTTGTGTCAAAGAGCCATTACCGAGCTCCCTCTTCCTTCTTATTTCCTCCTTCTTTCTTTCTTTCCCTATTTTTGGCTTGGCACCACCATTTCTACTACTATACACCACCTCGGCCACCACCAAGGTCACCCCAACCTTTCCCCCTCGCTGTCATTGGCCATCACCACCGATCATAGCCTCTTTTTCATTCTTTTTTCTCCTTGTTTGTTATAGTGTTGCAGAGTGTACGACTTGTGCATTGCCTATTGCATGGCCGTGCAACACTTAAAATCACCTTCTGCACAGTCGTGCAACACTTGTATTTCCTGGTCGTGCATGATTTTTTCTCTCAACCTATTGCTGCACAATAATGTAACTTTCACACTACCTAGCCGTGCAATATATTTTCTCTCAACCAAGAGCTGCATCGCCTACTGTATAGCTGTGCAACTTCATTTTTAGGCTGTATACCACTATTTTACCCCAAACCTTGTCCAAACACCACCAAAATTTAACCATAACTCCACCACACATTCCTATACATCTCAAGCTCCCATTTGACTATAGTTATATCTATTTTTACCCTCTTTACCTTGATTTCTCCTTTTGATTTAACTCTTCGAGACTAATTGTGAATTTTATTCCTTTTTGTAGGTGTTATTTCACTAGCTTTCGAGGAGGAAGTCTAGAATTTGTGTGCCTAGAGCCTAATGTCCTAGTTGGTAAGGATACTATTTGATGTTTAGGGGTTTAGATATTATTTGCTGGTTATATATGTTTTTCTTGATATTGTTTATACATGATGTAACATGTATTAATCTGGATATTTTGTGATGATATGAATGTTATGTTGAAAGAAAGTAATAATTAGTGAGAAGTACCATTATGTTATGATTTTGTTGTGATAATATCATATTTGGGGAATTATATCCTATGGTATGAAAGATGGTTTTAAGGTTATTATGTTATTGGAAGAAAGTAAGAATGGGTAAGAGGTACCATTAATATTTTGTTGTGATAATGTCATAATTGTGAAAATATATCCTATGGCATGAAATATGGACATAAGGATATTATATTATTAAAATAAAGTAAGAATGGGCAAGAGGCACGGTTATTAATTTGTTGTGATAATGTCATATTTGTGAAAATATATGTGTAACACCCCCAAAATTCACTACTGAAAAATTTCGTTAATTAAAAGAAATTTAGCGGAAGCGATTTGATAAACCGTGAATTTTGGGAGCATTACCGCCACACTTAGTACCAGACCGGTTCACTCATACCGTTCCAGTACTAAGTGCTAAGGCTAAAGGAGTAAAATAAAATTTTACGAGAACTTAAGCATTTGAATATCAGAGTAGCACAGTAAATACTTTACAAGAGAAAACATTCAACCACGGTGATTACAAAATAACAAATACGTTGAATTTAAATGAGACAATTTAAAACCCTAAAAATTTCCGGACAGTACCTTACGCTCTCCCCAAGGGCCCACTTGAATAGCACCTGAAACACAACCTGCAAGGGGTACTGCCCATTGAATAGGCAGGGGCCCCATGAAGGGAACCCTTCAGTACTACGGTACTGAGTAACCCTTTAAAAACGCACTTAAAATACAGGCACACATATTACACATGATACTACTACATTCAGATATGACCATAGGTAGAAACATGGTATTCAGATCCAATTCTTTGTACATCCAATAACTCAATCATACATTAATGGCGTATACGTAAAATTCACTTTCATATATTCCATAATCAATCAACCAATATCAAATAGGCCATGATCAGTAATCGAGATATTTTTCGGGCCTTGAGGCCATTAATCAACAGTCTCAAAGACTAGTATTTTTCCATAACTCATTCACATTAAATTTTTATTGAGCTCGGGACCTCCACTATTATTGCCGGTGGACCGGAATATAAAATCATCATCCAGGGCACAACGCTCCTGGCCACTATTATAACCGGTGGACCGGGATATATAAAGAATCATCACCCAGGCACAACGCTCCTGGCCACTATTATAACCGGTGGACCGGGATATATAAAGAATCATCACCCAGGGCACAACGCTCCTGGCCACTATTATAACCGGTGGACCGGTACTCAATATCATAAATCGTTGGGCCCGGCTCATTAATATTCCACTTTCAATTATAGTATCTTTCCTTTCTTAAATCAGCACATCAATCATATTTATTTGCCTCGATAGGGAGATCAAGAACCCGGGACACAAAGGTACACCGGTCGCACTGGTGCATAAAAGCAACTCAGTCCCCTTCGACTAGTAACCCAGGGACGCAAAGGTACCCTGGTCGTACTGGTGCATAAAGCTAACTCAGTACCCTACCGACAAGGACACCTAATCCTTAAGTATGCATACCCCCTAACTAGGTCCGTAGAGCTAGATAGAGTAGATATAGGGCCTGGCTGGGGCTCAAAGGCACACCAGCAAATACCAAACCATCGTGGACTAAACCACGTCCTTAGGGTAGCGACCCCTAAGGAGTCACCATTCCCGATCTCGAGGTCTTTCACTTTAAGTATTAATATCTTAATTAATAGTGATCACAAAAACACAACAATACGATAATTATCCTCTTTTAATCGTTTAGATATCATCAAAAATTTCTTATTCAGATGGTCATCCAAAGTAACATAGGAGAATCATTAAGGCCATCCTAAACTCATCTAATTCCGAATTAAAACTCATTCTCGCGATACTTACTAATCATCAAACATTCTTACCTCGTTAATCAACACTATTAGAGCCATGTTACGAATTCCACAATCATAATGATATACTGGATACAGCCTACTTATTTACCCTTTTACATATAAAATCACTACGTCACCCTTCCTTATTTGATAAATTACCATGTTACCCTCCTTGTTACAAAATCACCAAGTTATCCCTTATTCGATTTAGGTTACTAAATTATCTATCATACTTATTAGGACGTTAATTCCCCCTTAATAATGATTACACTTAATATACTTTCCATTTAATTGGTTAGATTACCACCTTGCCCCTTCCTCCTTTATCATAATTAATAAATTATCCTTGAGTTGGTCAAATTACCAAATTACCCTTCCTCCTTATCCTGATTACCAAATTAACCCTTTATTTAGTTGATTACCAATTCACCGTCCTTTATTCTCAATTACCAAACTACCCTCCCTCATTGTCAAAATTACCAAATTGCCCTTCGGTTGGTGAAATTGCCAAATTACCCTTGCATATGATAATAATTACAATTTTACCCTTCTCCGTTATTAAATTTACCAAATTACCCTTTAGTTATTTAAGTTACCGAATTGCCCTTCTTAATTTTCATAATTATCAAACTACTCTACTCCATTATCCAAAATTACGAAAATACCCTCCAGTCGGTTAAATTACCAACTTACCCCTCACATTTATCATATTTGCCATTTTAACCCTTTTCTACTATTAATTATCAAATTACCCTTCAGTTATTTAACTTATTATCTTACCCTTCTCAATAATTATTATTTCCAATTTACTCCTTTCCAATGTTCACTTTTACCCCTTTGATTTACACAATTACCGTTTTACCCCTCTACCTTCAAATTTACCATTTTACCCCCTTAACTCCCAAGATTATCATATCGCCCTTTTACTTATAACTTTTCCATTTATCCTTAATTATAAAATTGCTATCTTACCTCCTTTAATTTCCAAATTACCATTCCGCCCTTAGATTGTAAAATTATCATTTCGTCCTTTAATCATGAAATTACTATTTTGCCCTTTTATTATAACATTACCAAATTGTCCTTTTATTACAATTTACCAAATTGCCATTCTTTTTAACAAGATTACCAAATTGCCCCTTTTTATTACAAGAATTACTCTTTTCTCCTTTATTCACAAAATTACAATTTTACCCCTACCTCCAAAATTACTATTTTCTCCCTTTATTAACAAATTCACCATTTTACTCTTGCACACCCTTATTATTAAATTATTATTAATACTACACGAAGTATTAACCTTGAAGTCTCACCCATGACTCTTATAATTAATGTAACGCTTATTAGCACATATCCATGTATTAGGCCATACTCATATACCATATACCTTCTTTTAAAATCTCCCCCCCTAATGCTAACAAAATGTTACACATGTGATAAAAATCACCATAGCATATAACAACATGGATAATAATTTATATTTTCCCTAACCACCAAATTATTACCCTAATTATTATCCCCATACACATCATCAATCCATCATGCTTCCTTTCAACAATAAACACAATAACCACATATGATAATGCCAAGCAACATATATCAAGCGTGATACACACTAACATTGCCTAATGTGATAATATGCGCTAATCCATGCATTTAAGCGGGATTTAACGGTTACCTTAATCTCGCAAAATTATCAAACCTTACCAAGCACAATTAGCAATTCAACACCTAAAAAATAATATCCATCATATACATGTTAGAAATAAAAACCAAGTATCAAACTTTATAAAATTTAATTAGTAAAAATACTTAATATAAAACACCATTATACCTTAGAAATTAGCCAAATCATTTCTTTTTATTTTCTTTTTTTTTCAAAAAGGAGAGCTCACGCTGCATGAGCAGCGTGAGTTTCATGCAGAAGAAGAAAGGGGAAAGGCTCGAAGAGGGGTGAAATGGGAGGGAGGAAGGGTGGCTCGGTTTAGGGACTTTAGGCTAGAAAAAGAGATGGTTGGGGGAGGTTCTAAGGCAAGTGGATGGTGCAGAAGTGAAGAGGGGGTGTAAGAGGTGGTCGGGGATGTGTTGCTGGTGGCTAATGGTGGTGGAGGCGGCGGCAGCAGGGATGCGAAGGTGGCGGCCGAGAAAGGGTCGAGGTGGAGGAGTTGTGAAGGAAGGAAAAGAAGGAGGAAAGATGGAAGGTTTCAAGGGCTGTTTTCAGCCAAATAATGCCTGGCGGTTATAGAGGGGGTTGCAGGGAGGAGATTGGTGGTCTGGGTGGCGGCAGAGGTGGCCGGACGGCGGCGGAATAGGCGGTTGCAGGTGGCTCGGTGGTAAGGGTGAAAACAGGGAGAAAAATGGAAGAAGGGGAGAAAGAGGCTGCGGGAGGGTTATTAGGGTGGTGCAGGGTGGTAGAAGAAGGGTGCAGGAGGTGGTTTAGGGGCTGGGTGCGGCGGTCGGAGCGGCGGAGGGCGGCGGCGCACGAACGAAGGGGAGAAGATGGTGGGGAGGAAAATGGAGGGAAAAGGGAGCTCGGGGAAGGAGGTCCGAAATTATGGACAAGGAAAGGTGGAGAAAAAGGAGAGGGGGGAGAGAGAGAGAGAGAGAGAGAAGGGACAGTGTGGCAGGGTGGCGGTTGCAGGTGGTCGGCAGCAGCAGGCAGGTCGGCGGCTGTCGCCGCCTGGGAAGAAGAAGAAAGAAGGAGGGAGGAAGGCTGCGATGGGCGGCCGGTCGGGGAAAGGGAAGAAGGTAGGCCGGCCGGTCGGGGAAAAAGGGGGAAAAAGCTGGCCGGTCGGCCCAGGGGAAAAGAAAGAAAAAGCAGGGGGGAAGCCGGCCGGGCTGGGCACGCGGGAGAGGGCTGAGGGGGAGAGGGAGAAGTGGGCCAGTGGCCCAAGGCGCAGGAAGGGGGGGTGACGGGCAGGCCGAAGCAGGCCGGCCAACCGGCGGCCCGAGGAGGGAAAAAGAAAAAGAAAGAAAGGGAAGAGAAGGAAAAAGGAAAAAAAAAGGGGAAGGGAAAAATTATTTTAATTAAAATAATTTAATTTATAAATAATAAGGTGAAATATTTTTGGGTAATAAATTTATTTTATTTTATTAAATATTTATATTCAAATTTATATACTCAAAATATACAAAATAATTAAATTAAAAGATTTAAAGGCTAATTTATCCAAAATAAAATTTATTTATTAAAATATAAGCTTTTAAAAATTCGGGGCATTACAATATGTATCATGATATGAAACATGGGCTAAGTGAGTTTTTGATAAACACGGTTATCATGATATATATAGATTAATTGTGGACTTGGAAAATAACATGTGTGGAAAAAAAAGGTTTTTATTTGTACTTAAGGGTAACTTGGTCATTATGGTATAATAAGAAAATTTGGTATTTATGTGTTAAGAGGTTTGAAATATGATAATAATAGCATGAGGAATTCATGGAAGTATTATTGTTATTGGGATTCTTAAATGATTTAATGGATAATTTGGGGCAAACTATCTTATAATGACAATACCATTATTCCATGTTTAAGATTTAGAAGTTATCTATTGGGATTGGTAATCATAAAAATTTCATGGGAGGTGTTATGACAATTTTATAGAATTTGGGTCTTAGATATTTCTGTGATTTACACATCGGGATGAGATTATTAAAGCATACTTATGGGAATTAGGTTGTTCATATTGGTTATGATAAAAATGAGGGTATTTGGAGATGATATAATATACGTTGTGTGGAATAATCAATATGGGAGAGTGAATACTAAAGGGTATGTAATTAAGGTTTGATAGGACTTCAAGACTTGGACCTATGCTTTTATGTATATCTATTTTGAATGTGTCTTATGCTTAAGAATCATCTCAAATAAGATACTAATCACTTAAAGTGAAAGAGCACATGAGTAGGGTCAAGGTGATCTATTTTTCTATATATATATGTATATGAATGCATGTATCCCATTTCACCGAAGAGAATACTGTCTCGGGAGAGTTTTACCTCGAGAGCTTTTTACCCTAAGAGGATATTTTTACTGTCCATTCCACCAAAAAGAATAGTAGCTCAGGAGCATTTTACCTCGAGAAGGTGCTTAAGTCCATTCCACCTAATTAAGAATAGTGGAGTCCCTACTCATCATGAAATGAAAATGTACCATATTAACTTATGGAAGAGATACTAATGATTTAAAGTGGAAGAATACGTGAGTCAGGACCAATGTGAGCTGTATATATATGTATCCCATTCCATTGGAGAGAATAGTGGCTTGGGAGCATTTTGCTTTGAGAGGATGTTTTTAATCTCTTTTCTAGCGGAAAGAATAGTGGCTCAGGTGTGTTATCCTCGAGAAGAGTTTTAGAACATTCCATCTATTTAAGAATAGTGAGGTTCCTACACTCAACGTATATAAATGAATGAAAATGGATTATACTTAATAAAGGAATGTGGATCATATTCTGTCTTGAGATGTTTCTTTTATTTGGTTATTCCCTTATTATCTAATGTGAAAGCATGTGCTATTTGTATCCCTATTTCAATAGTGTTTTTCCCTTAACCAGTACGTATTGTAATGACCACCCGTTTTATGGGTGCTACTCATTCCCACGAGTATAAGGCCCTGAATCTTATATGCAGGTCTCATAAGATCAATTAGATGATTATGCTACCTATGACACCTTATGTGGGGATGAGTGACTTCATCTATGTTAGGGTTGGGTGAAGAGTAATTGTTATCCAGTTTATGTATTTAGCTGGATACCCTTTTTGGAATCTTGATCTATGGTATCCCCTCTTTTTTATTTTGTATTATTAAACTAGTTGTTAGGTTCCAAACTCAATATTGTACTATGAATGTTCTAATGTTTCTAAATTCCTTGTGTTACTTTAAATGTTTTAGCCCTGTGATTGATATAAGGATAGTTGCATAAGCTAGAATTATGTCGATCACGGCGGTAACCCCTACTATTTTACAAAATTACTTTCGCTGCAAAAAAGAAAATTTTCAGTAGTAAAATTTGGGGTATTACAAATTTCATCTAGCTACCTGGGGATAGTTAGTTGTTCCAGAACATATAGTTTTCCCCTCTTTCTTGGTTCTACCGCTATGGATAAGGAGTCTCATATTTATTTTGGGGATTCAAAATCACTAATATAACTTCTCACTTTTTATAATACCTAATTTTTATAAACCCTAATTATAAACCAATTATGTGTAATTAGTTGTAATAATTATTTTAGGGTGTTTCATATTAAATATGTTATTAATATGTGTACTATTATGACATATAAGATATAAGTTTATTTAGGTAAAAATTTGGCAGAAATTGGAGTCATTAAATTTAATCCTAGTTTAGACTCTAACCAATATCAAGTAACCTTAATCTTGATAACTAGATATTTTTACCCCAGTTCATCTTCTTAAATTAGTACCTCTAACCTATACTATAGTTTTGACCTTATCCTACTCCCTCTACCCCCCCATAATATTCTCTATGCCATACCCCCTACATGTCTGCCTCACCCCTTGTTCCCATGCATATTTCCCTCTCCCATTTCTTTCTCGAATCTCCCATTCACGCCCTTACCCATTTAATTTGTTCCTCCTCTCATTTGTGACATGCATTACCCCCCAAATGATGCCTTGGTTTGTGTTTTTGTAACCTTCTTTCACACTCCCTTAAGCAAGCAAGAAAAAAAACCCCTTCATTTCTCCATCATTCTCTACATCGCCCACTTCATCTTTTCCATTTTTATCTAGCAACAAACACCACCACCACTCCCTCTCTCCTAGAAACACCTACCACCACTAGTCTCCATCCCCTATATTTAGCTAAAAGCAACAAATCCACCCCCACCAACTACCATCACCATTAAAACTCTTCCCCTTAGCTACGCACTAATCCATTGAAGCCCCAAGTTCCCCTTTGGTCATTTATGTTGAACACCACCACCTTTTCTGCACCCAAAACCATCATTCCCTTGTCCTTGACTTTGGCCAAAAGCACCAAAAACTCCCCTAAAAAAGGGTAAAGGTGGCGTTGCTCACCCACCTTCTTTGACACCTTTAACCGTTTCCTCCATGTTTGGGTGATTAGTTATTTTTTGAGTGGTATTAAATAAATATGGGATCTTGTTGTGTTAAATTAAATGCAAATTTATGTATTATAGGGTGTTAATTTCTTAAGTACTCCTTAAGGATCTTGGAGAAGGTGGTCTTTTGTACTTTTTGTGTAAGTTAGGATTTAGGTAAGTAAGATCTAATTATCACACATAAACATGATTCATTTAGAAGTGTGACATAACAAACATCTTTCAAAGGTAACATGATTTCATATGTAAAACTTCCATAAAAAAGATCAAGATATGCTATACATGAAACCATCTTCATTGATAATCATGATCTCATAGAAAACATCATATGCATAAAACCTAACATACTCATCACACACCATACTTACAAAATACAACCTAATAAAACTCATGCGTATAATCAAGATAATACATGTGCCAATATGAAAACAAGGGTAGTACACATAATGCAACTATTGATCACAACTCAACAATAGTAGTATATAGTGGTAACTATCGAGCATCCACAACTTGGGTAGTGTACAAAATGCAACTACCAAACAAATCACACTGATAATAGTAGTGCACATGATGCAACTACCAACCCAAAAATTTGACAATCAAATGGGTAGTGCACATAAGGCAACCGCTAAAACAATTACACACATACATATCCCTTCTTTATTAATCAAGAGGGATATTAACCTGGTAATTCGACGATACTAAGGTACCATGGTCATATTAATGTAACCCAAAGATGCTAAGATACACTGGTCCTAAAGCCACATAATACTAGTACCTTGCCAACCATGTAGCTTGAAGACACATGATTTTCTACCAATATAGTGAGCCACATAATGCAACACAATACCTTTTCCCTACATAGATAGTACACATAATGTAGCTACTAAACCAATAATACACAATTATTTCCTTTTTATTACTGAGGGGATGCACTGACAACCCAAGGATGTACATAATGTGCCATGGTCATACCAGCACATATAATGCAGCATAGTACCCTTTCCACCATGTAACCTGAGGACACTGTTATATATCGGTCATACTAGAGCTAACCAAGCAATACAATATCCACCCAACCTTGGTCACCCGATTCTGAGTTATGTATACCTCCTATAGGATTCGGAGGTTACTTATAGAGTAGACTACGTCATTGTTGAGGCTCTGAGGCACACTAGCAAAACCAAACCAAATCGAGGGCTCTTACCTCATCTCTAGGGTATCTAACCCTAACGAGTATCCCATTTCCAAGTTAAGATGTTCCACTTTAATAATTAGAATTTTATTTAAGAATATCTCATTAATCATCAAAATATCACAAAGGTCTACCCATAATAGCCAAACAAATCTTCCACCAATTTTGACCATTTAGGGTTACAAATAACTAGCCATAAAAGGCTAAGGTTGGCAACTAACCACAACCATATAAGATGAATCACATCTCATTAGATATCAAAACTAAGGTAAAAGGCCCAAAATAAATTAATAAACCAAAGGAAATAAATCATCACAAAACTTAAAAGCCAAACCCGTAAAACCATTTACAAGGCATACATGCCAAAATGATCTTAATAATACTTTAAACCACAAGAATCCCCCTTGAGGACATAAACTACCAAAATACAATTTACATATATTAAACTTGATCTATAGGTTTAGATAACCTCAAATGAGGGTAAAAACAATAACATCCACTTTTTATCATTAGAACCAAAATTAGCAAAAACCAAAAATAAATTTAGCTTAACCAAGTTAAAACAAGGTCTCACATCAGTTTTAGAAAAAAAACTATTCATAAAAAAACTATTTATTGTTCGAAAAAATATCATTTTGTACTGAGATGCTTAAAAACAAATGCATGAAAATATCTTATTATAGAGGATTACTATTCATGAAAATTTTCTATGCATTGAAAATTTACCATTCACTAGTATTTACTATTTATTGAGGGTAAAGTAGTCAGAGGTTAAAGATTGAGGTCAACCTTAGACTCTAATAGTCCACTAAAGCCTTTTAGCAGTATTTTAGTCATATTTTTGTTAATTATCTTCAAAAGCACAATTATTGAAAAATTAAACCCTACATAGGGTAATTAGGGTATCATTAGCAAAGAACAATTTCAACGTTGCAAAAAACATTCTATAAATTTCAATTATTTAACCAAAATTAAAGTCATGAAAACTTGGTTTTTACTAAACATAATATATTCTAAATTTGGTCTAAAAATTTCAAGGATCAACATGGTATGATCAGATCTTAGATCCCACCCCAAAACCATGCTTAAAGCTACAAAATCTTATTTTTTCTAAAAATCATATCAAATGAAGTTGAATTTAAACAAGTAAAACATCAAAGTTTATCTAAATCACCCGATCTATGACATGGTATAATTGATTTCATGAAACACTAAAAGAATTAAAAATACCTAAACCATCTAAATCCCTAATCGAAAATAAAACATGCTTATAAACATCCAATCATAACAAGGTATATATCAAAGTTACTCTACACATTATCATTTTCAACATAATATCATCAACTTAACAAAATCACCACAATATCAAAAAGCCCTAAATTTGACCAAGTTTCTACAATCCACCATAACATAAGTCAAGCCATAAAACATGCAAATTCATAGTTATAAGTAGTAAAATAATGCTCTTACCTTCACTTTAACATCAAAGAGCAATAAAGATCAAGATTCAAGTCCAACTTAGGTCTTCCAAATACTCATAAAATATCTAAAAAAAACTTAGAGGAAAATACATAGAAGCATTAAAGAATAGAAGAAGAAGGAACCATAAAGGATGAATTTGGAAGCTTGAAAATGGAAAAATGGTGGAGGATGAACAAGGTGGTGGTTCACAAAATGGAAGGAAGAAAATAGAGGGGTTTCAATGGTGAGGATGGAATAAATGAAAGGAGAATTTTTTCCAAGTGTAAAAGAGATAGGAGCAATAGGGTATTTAATTGGAAACTAAATTCTTAAGTTTCCATGATATTTTGGTGCAAAAATATCAAGCGAACGGGAGGGGAAGTTACCAAGAAAATTGAGGGAAAATGAAGGTCTCTCATGTGTTATTATAAAAAAATGAAAGGCCTATATTAATTTTTATAAATTTTGGATAAGAATTAAAGAATTGAAGTTGAATTTAACAACGCAGACACGACCAATAATATCTATTTTGACCAAACAATTATAAAATTGGTTGTGCATCACTTTTAAGCTATGAAAATATCAAAAAATAAAAATAAAAAGATGATCCCCAAATTTTAGCGAAATTCCAACAATTATAAAGGGCTTAATTAGGCTCAAAACACTAAAACATCCCCCAGTTTAAGCATAAATAATATATTTTTGTTAACAACTTGGTCTGACATTCTGAAAAGTCTTTAAAACAAAGAAAAATATGAGCATTTCAAATATTCATATTAGACAAAAGTCTCAAAAAATTTTGAGGACCAAAAGTGGATTAGAAGTCTCAAGAAGCATAAAATTTTAAGAAAGGACAAGGAGTCGCTAACAAAATGTTCTAAAAATACAACTAGGGTTTTAAAACTATACAAGGTGTGATAAATGACAAGAGTAAGAATATTTAATATTCATAAATACCAATCCTAAATAAGATAGGTTTCTCAAGAATATGTCATATTACAAATACCAACTTCAATAGCTGTAGTTCCCTGACATATGAAAGAAGCTTATTAGAGTACACCCATAATCTCAAAGTCAACTGTAACACCCTTATTTTAGCACTTAAAATTTCATATAAAAGAGTTGTAGAAGCTAAAACCTTAAACATATAGGGTGTTGCCACCCACACTTAGTATAAGTTTGGTTTCTTCTACCATTATTATACTAAGTGCTAAGACGAAAACACCAATCCACTTAAATTAAGAACAACAATCATAAGAATCATATAAAAAATTATAATATACATTAGCATTGCTCTAATATAACAAGACTAGACAATGATTACAAAATTCAAAGATAAGAAATATAAAAAAGACACCAAAATCCAGGGATATCCGGAGCAAAATATGCCCAAGTAGACACTAAATATTCCTAACTTTCAAACCCCAAAGTACTAGCCATCAACATGAGCTCACAATCGATCTTGTAAAGTCATAACTGCCCATTAACAAGGTAGGAGACCATAAAAGATAACCCATTAGTACAACATTATTGAGCAAACCATTGCACATTACTAAGTATAAAAAGGTCACATGGAGCGCATAGAAGATATCACAAGAGAAACATAGCATAAACACATTGAATCATACATGTGATAATAAGATACAATAAACTTGCCATAGTGTATGCATCACCAAATATCATTCTCATCTTATCATTATACTTAATCAAATCACAACTCAATGAAGTAAATCATATCAAAGGTATTTCATGAAGGGAGACACCACTCCATACTTAAGCATTTTCATAACAACACCTCCTATCTCATAAATCTCAACTAACTAGACCAGCAAACTCTAAAACACTACAATTAGATAAGACAACCCGGAGACATATAAAGTACTCCAGCTGTACTAGTGCATCATGGCAACATAGTTTCCTCCAACCAGCCCACTAAATTAAGTCTAATTAAATCCAAGAAAGCAACGATAACCTAGAGATTTATATAGTACTCAGGTTATACTAGTGCATATGGGAAACACAATACCTTCCCAACTATACTACCCTAATCAATCTACATAAGCCACAAGTAGGGAACAAAGACAAATACTGAACCAATATTTAAATACATTACTGATAATTACACAATATTTTTTTTCCATTTTTATTACTCGAAGGAACATAAGAGATAACTAAAAGATGTATAAAGTACTCTAACCATACTATTGCACAAAGGCAACATAATAATTTCATAACCATATAACATGGTGTTGTATAAAGGACATTGGTCATATTAGAGCACTAAAATCGCACACAATACACTCCAACCTAGGTTACCTTATCCTTAATTATTGATACTCCCTACAGACATCTGATGAAACTACCAAACCAAATCAATAGCTCCTACATCATCTCTATGGCAGCTAACCCTAGAGAATAACTATTTCTAAATCTTGAGGTCTTTCACTTTCAATATTAATATCTTAATAATGTGATCATAAAAATATCACACAATACACAATGATTCAAACTCCATACATAATCATTTTCCTTTATTTTCCTAAGGTCAATGATCCAAACCAAAGTTAAAGTCAATACTAAGATCAATTTATGAATCCATTAAGACCATCATAGTATAATTGTTCACATTTTAGGCATAATAAGTCATAAATGTCTAAAATGCCATTGAACCCAAATTACCATGATATTATCCATTTTAATGCTAAACTTTATTTTAATTAACAATTTCTCATAAAAAGACTAAAATGAGATAAGATGAAATATTTTAGTGTGTAGGTAAATTCTAAGACATGACAAATGACTATTTTATCCATATTCATGAATAAGCATATCAAACCCTTATACCTAATCTACCTTATCATAAATCTCATGCTTTCATACTTAACCTTATATAACAAATGCTAGGTATATATGTTAGAAAAATAGACACATAGTGTATTTGAAAGATAAATTTACCCCTAAGGCATATAAATATTAATCATGTGGATATAAACCTAAATATTGTAACACCCCCAAAATTCACTACTGAAAAATTTTGTTAATTAAAAGGAAATTAGCGGAAGCAAATTAAATAACCGTGAACTTTAGGGGTATTACCGCCATACTTAGTACCAGATCGGTTTACTCATACCGTTCCAGTACCAAGTGCTAAGGCTAAAAGAGTAAAATACAATTTTACAAGAAACTTCAGTATGTATAAATTAGAGAAGCACAATGAATAATTTACAAGAATAAAATCCACCGACAGTGGTTACAAAATAACAAATACATATAATTTAGAAGAGACAAATTAAAACCCTAGAATTTACCGGACAGTACCTTACACTCTTTCCCAAAATCCCTCTTGAATAGCACCTGAATACAACCTGCAAGGGGTACTGCCCATTGAATAGGCAGGGCCCACACGAAGGGAACCCTTCAGTACTACGGTACTGAGTAACCCTTTAAAAACGTACTTAAAAACAAGCACGTTATGCCACACATGATACTACATACGTATACAATGAAAGGTAAATACTTAAGATCCACAGTCGTATAACCACATACTTAACGAATCAATAATTATTAGTAGGCCATAGCAAACGATCGATATATCTCGGCCTTAAGCCCTTATTCCATCATTATCAATCATCTCAATGATTAGTATTTTCCATAATTTATTCACATCCGAAACAAATTTTATTGAGCTCGGGACCCCCACTATTCTGGCCGGTGGATCGAAATACAATTATATATCATCCAGGGTAAAACATCCTAGGCCACCCTTATATCTGGTGGATCGATACTCAAGAACATCGTCCAGGACAAAAAATCCTGGGCCACTATTATTTCTGGTGGATCGGTACTCATCAAAGAAATCAACTGGTCCCGGCTCATTAATCTTTTACTTTAACAATTAGTATTTTCCCTTTTTATTCAGCACAACAATTTCATTTATTTGCCTCGATAGGGAGATCAAGAACTCAGGACACAAAGGTACACCAGTCGCACTAGTGCATAAAATCTACTCAGTTTCCTTCAACTAGTAACCCAGGGACACAAAGGTACCCTGGTCGTATTGGTGCATAAAGCTAACTCAGTACCCTACCGACAAGGACACCTAATCCTTAAGTATGCATACCCCCTAACTAGGTTCGTAGAGCTAGATAGAGTAGATATAGGGTCTGGCTGGGGCACAAAGGCACACCAGCAAATACCAGATAATCGTGGGCTAAATCACGTCTTTAGGGTAGCGACCCCTAAAGAGCCACCATTTTCGATCTCGAGGTCTTTCACTTTAAGTATTAGTGTCTTAATTAATGGTGATCACAAAAGCATAACAATCAGATAATTATCTACTTTTAATCGTTCAGGTATCATCAGAAATTTCTTATCCAAATGTTGTCCAAGGTAACATAGAGGAATTATTAAGGCCATCCTAACTCATCTAATTCTGAATTAGAATTCGTTCTCATGATACTTACTAATCATCAAATACTCCTACCTCGTTAATCAACATTATTAGAGTCATATTACGAATTCCACAATCACAATGATATATTAGGTACAAACTACTCATTTACCCCTTACTTATAAAATCACTAAGTAATCCCTTCCTTATTTGATAAATTACCATATTACCCTCCTTGTTGCAAAATCACCAAGTTACCCTTACTCGATTTAGGTTACTAAATTATTTCTCATACTTATTAGATCACTAATCCCCTTAATAATTATTACACTTAATATGCTTTCCATTTAGTGGGTTAGATTACCACTTTGCCTTTTTTCCTTTATTAACAATTTATCCTTGAGTTGGTCAAATTACCAATTTACCCTTCCTCCTTATCCTAATTTCCAAATTAACCCTTTATTCAGTTAATTACCAAATTACCGTCCTTTATTATCAAATACCAAACTTCCCTTCCTCATTATCAAAATTACCAAATTACCATTTGGTTGGTTAAATTACCAAATTACCCTTTTATATGATCATAATTACAATTTTACCCTTCTTTGGTATTAAATTTACCAAATTACCCTTTTGTTATTTAAGTTACCAAATTGCCCTTATTAATTGTCATAATTACCGAACTACCCTACTCCATTATCAAAATTATGAAAATACCCTCTAGTCGGTTAAGTTACCAATTTACTCCTCATATTTATCATATTTACCATTTTACCCTTCTCCATTATTAACTTATGAAATTACCCTTTAGTTATTTAAATTATCATTTTACCTTTCTCCATTATTATAATTACCAATTCACTCCTTTCCAATTTCTACTTTTACCCCTTTGATGTACAAAATTACCATTTTACCCCTTTACTTTCAAATTTACTATTTTGCCCCCTTAACTCCCAAAAATTAACATATCACCCTTTTACTCATAACATTTCCATTTATCCTGGATTACGAAATTACTATCTTACCTCTTCTAATTTCCAAATTACCATTCTGCCCATTAATCATAAAATTACTATTTTACCCTTTAATTACAAAATTATAATTTTACCCTTTAATTACAAAATTATAATTTTACCCTTTTATTATAAAATTACCAAATTTTCCCTTTTATTACAAAATTACAAAATTGCCCTTTTATTTACAAAAATTACCATTTTAACCCCCTTACTTCTAAAATTACCATTTTATCCTTTTATTAATAAATTTACCATTTTACCCTTGCCTCCAAAATTATCATAATCCCCTAAGGCTCACAAAATATTAAAAATGTATTAATATTACAATAGCATAAACAATATGGATAATACTTAACATTTTTCTTAACAACCAAATTATTACCTTAGATATTATTTCCATACATATCATATAACCTATCATGCTTCCTTTTTATCAACCAACACAATAACCACATATAATATGCTAAACAACATATATCAAGCATAATACACATTAAAAATACCTAATGTGCTAACATGCGTTAATCCATGCATTTAAGCGGGATTTAACGATTACCTCAGTTTTTACAAAAATGAATCTTACCGGTATTCCGGTTTAAGGTTCAAGATTTGATTACCAAAACCAACACCTAAAAATAATATCAAGGTTTATTATGTTAGAAATCATAAAAATCAAGACATAAGGCTTTATAACACTTAATAAATCAAATACTTAAATTAAATATTATTATACCTTAAAAATTAATATTCAAATCAATAAAAGAAGGCAGTAGCTCATCCTGCTCATGCAGCATGAGCTGCATGCAAAGAAAGAATAAAAAGAGGGGCTCAAAGGTGGTGGAAGTAGGGAAAATGGGTATTTTCGGGTTGGTGGTTTGGGGCTAAAAAAAGAGGCATGTGGGGGTGGATTTAAGGTAAGGGAAGGATGCAGAGGTGGAGAGGGGGTGTAAGTGGTGATCGGGGATGCGTTGGAGGCGGCTAACGGTGGTGGAGGCGGCGGCAACAAGGCTACGAAGGTGGCGGCCAAGGAGGGAGGTCGAGATGGAGGCTGGAGAGGAAGGAAAATGGGGAGGGAAAACGAGGGCCTGTGGAGGACGATTTCGGCCAAAGGAGGATTGGGGATGCTAGAGGGGGTTGTAGGGAGTAATTAGGTGGCTTAGGTGGCAGGAGAAGCGGCGGGGCGACGGCAGATAGGAGCTGCACAGGGTGGTTGCCGAGAAGGGGTGAAAGGGAGAGAAAAAGAAGATAGGAGGAAGAATGGGGCTGCGGGGTGGCTCGATGGGGAATGTGATGGTTCAAGGATGAGGTATAGGGTGGCAGGAGGTGGTGCAGGTGGTGGTTGAGGCGGAGGAAGCAGCGGAGCTATGGTGGCAAAACAAAAACAGGGGAGAGAAGGAAGGAGAAGAAAAGGGGAAAAGGAGAGGCTCGGGGGCATGTGAGGCTCGAAAAAAATGCAGAGTGAGCCTGGGAGGAGGTATAAATAGGAGAGGAAGAGAAGGGATGGGATAGGGGCTTGAGGGGTGGCTGTAGGTGGTAGGGAAATGGAGGTTGCAGGGAGGGGCAGAAGGGGTATGGCAATGATAGGGAGAGGGAGAGGGAGACAGGAATGGGTAGAGAAAACGATGCGAGGGAGAGAGAGAGAGGTAGGGGAGGTCAACGGGGGAGAGGGATTTGTAGGTCGGGCGGCGAAAATGGTGGAGGAAGGCCGGGATTATCGCCGGTGATGGGGGAAGAAGAAAGAAAGAAGAAGAAGAAAGGGTCGAGGTGTGTTGGGCGTGCGGGACGGGCGGACCGGCCAAAGGAAAGAAGGAGCTGGCCCGGTCGAGGAAGAAAGAAAGGAAAAGGAGGAGGCGGTCGGGCTCATGCACAGGAGAAGGTAGGGGGACGGGCCGACGGCCCAATGCGCAAGAGGGCAAGGATCAGGCCATCCAACGACGACCCAAAGAAGAAAAAGAAAGAGAAAGAAAGAGAAAAAGAGAAAAGAAGGAAAAAGGAGGAAAAGGAAAAAGAAAGGGAAAAAGGAACAAAATAATTTAATTGATAAATAATAAAATAAAATAATTTTGGGTAATAAACTTATTTAATATTTTAATTTAAGTTAATTAAAATATAAGCGTTAAAAATGATAGTTTTTTGTAAAATAAGGGTTTAAAAATTTATTTTAATAATAAGAGTATAATAAAATAACAAAATACTTATTTTAATTTATTAAATATTTACACTTAATTTTAGTTACTCAAAAATCCATAGAATAATTAAATTAAATGAATTTAAAGGCTAATTTATTCCAAATAAAATTTATTTATTAAAATATAAGCTTTTAAAATATTAGGGGATTACAAATATGCTTAACCTATCATGTTATACATATACATCATGTATAATTAATTGTTATAGCATGCTTTCATACACTTAATATTATAAATAATTTACATGCTTATGACACATGATTTCATGCTAGCATACTTAGAAAAATAAGTACAACATAATATAATGAAATCTTAGTATGCTGTCATGGGATTTTCACATTTTAGTAGAGCATATGTGTCACTTCTTAATTTTAGTAAAAATAAAAAAATACAAAAAACTAACATGCCTAAAAACAAAATCCAATAGATCATATGTTAGCAACCAAACAACTAATAACATATAAATAGACTCAACAAAACCAAGAACACAACCAATCAAGGCTATTGTTGGATAAAAAATGTGAGAACTTATGCCACGAGCCAAGCTCCGTGTGAGTTTCTCACACAAGGAGGCATGGCCAAATGACAAGGGTTTGCATTGCAGCAACCGAGTTACATGAGGTGCCCATGTTGCATGAATGATTCACACTAGTGTAACACTCTCATTTTTCTCAAATTCAAAATATTATTTTCAAAGTACTATGCATAAGTGAAAATAAAAAATGAGGGATGTTTCTGCCATATTAATCATGAGGAGAAGTGTATGCGTTCACCTAGCTTATGGTAGATGCAAGGCTAGGTATGAGAAATATTAAACAACAAGAACACAGTTACAAGGTAAAACTCTTTGCATATAAAAATCATACTCTAAGGTTACAAACTGAATTAAACCAACTAAAACCAAAAGAAGAAAATCCAACTCAGAAGCCCAACAATTTGATTTCAAATCAAGATCTAAAAATATCCAAATCACTTGTGTTACAACTACTAAAAAATAATATGTTTAATACAAAACATACTTACATGATATAATAACATGGTAATAACCCAACATGGTACACCACTACGGCACACAACCACGATAATATATAATCATATACATAAACCCTAGCATACTTCAAAGCACACCATGCTCACACAATATAACATAACATGCTCACATGTAAACTTAAGATGATACATGTACGAACATGCAATTCAAGTGTAGTGCACATAAGGTAACTACCAACACAATAATAATAGTAGTGTACATCAGTAACTACTAACACCTCCATAACATAGGTAGTGCACATAATACAATTACAAATAAAATAGTAATGATAGTATACAATGATAACTACCAACATCTCCCTAACATAGGCAGTGTGCATAATGCAGCTACCAACACAATTAACACACATGCATTTCCATTATTTATTATTCGAGATACACCCTTTATTACCTGGGAATACTAAGATGTCTTGGTCATACTAGTCCCCACCCTTTCAAACCAGATGACAAACAGAGATAGGGCACATAAAGCAAACCAAACCACACACCCATATTTACTTTATTTATTACTTAAGAGGGATCTAGACCATGTAACTTGAGAATATTAAGACACCCTAGTCATATTGGTGTAACCCAGATATGCTAAGATATAGTGGTTATAAAGCTATGTAATACTAGTACTCTCCCAATCATTTACCCTAAGGACACATATGATGTGTCATATCAAACACACATAATGTAATACAATACCCTTTCCACTTCCTGGGTATTGCATATAAGGTAGCTAACAAACTAATAACATACAATCATTTCTTTTTTAGGGATACAACAATAACTTGAGGACACACATGATATAACATGGTCAAACTGGCACACATAATGTAATACAATACCCTTTTCTATCATGTAACCCTATGACACTGTGATCCACTGGTTATACTAGCACTCACTAGGAAATGCAATACCTTCCCATCCATAATCACCTAATCATTCGGTATCAATACCCTCTAAGAAGTCCAAAAGACTAAATAAAGTAGACTAGAGTATTATTGGGGCACTAAGGCACAATAGTAAATCACCAACCAAATTGAGGGCTTTTATTTTATCTCTATGGTACCAAACCCTAAAGAGCATCCCATTCCTTACTCAATATTTTCTACTTTAATAATTATTGTTTTATTCAAGAATAATTAATTATTTACTAAGGACATAGAGATCCACACATAACAAGTCAACAAGTACTTATGCAATTATGTGGAAATCAACTACCAGTTGACCAAGGCTAATATATTCCCATTTATCTAATACTTAGAGAACTTACTTCACTCAATATACCACAAGTGTACATCCCACACATAACCAAGTGTTTTTAGCCAACATTAGCCATTTTCATTTCTAAAATACCATTTTTTTAGTTGAGAGACGTCAAAAGAGCCAACAAAAAAAATATTAGATATATTATGCTTAATTACCATAAAATAGGTTGCATGCCAATTTTTTAAAAAAATTATATTTATAAAAATTACTATTCATAAGTGAAGGAAAATATCATTTTATACAGTGAAACTTAATTTCAAAAATTACAAATGTATTTTATTACTAAAAATTACTTCTCACTAAAATTTACTATTCACTCTTAGTTACTATTTATAATCTTAAAGTCAATGGTCAATGATCAAAGGTTGACCATTGATCCCTAATTATGCCAAAAAATTTCATTTTGATTTAATTACCCACTTAGTAAAAAAATACTTATCATAAATATGACGCATAAGGGTGATTTGGGTGTTATTAGGCAGGAACATTTCTAATATTACAAAATAATATGCTTATGAACATCTAAAACTTACAAAATTTCAACCATAAATTAGTGCATGAAAGCTTACTCAAATCAAAACATTTAATATATGAAAATTCATCAACAAATTACAACTTAAAACATGGTATAATTAATTTAGCAAAACCACCAAAAGATCAAAATCATACCTATAACATTCATACTTTCTTGTAACCAAATATCACTCCAACACATGCTCATATTTAAACAAGTTAAACATTAAATATCATATATAATTTATGATCTAACATAAGGTATCATCAATGTAATCAAAACAATAACATCCTCAAAACCTCCAATTTCACTAAAATCCACCAAAAGCATACTTTCATACCGAACTTGAAACAAATGCATATCACACCATCAAATCTACTTATGTTTTTGGAGATTTAACTTTAAATCCCAAGCTTGAACATAAAGAATATTAATAAAGCACAACCTAGAGATACCATAGAAACTATTAGAGAAAGATACTCCTTAGAGCTAAATCAAAGGAGAAGAACTAAAGGAGATTAGATATAAGAAATTATCCTCAAGTTTTGGAATGATTTAAGCCTTCTACTATAGTGGTTAATGGCCATAAAGGAAAAGAAATAGAAATGAGAAGAAGAGGATAAGTTTTTCGTGGCTAAGGAGAAAGGAGAATAAAGATTACCTAAAAATATGTTAAGTAAAAGACTTAAGTATTAAGTAAAACAGAGTCTTAATAACTAAGGTTTCTTATGTTATTTTTTAAAAAAAATATGAAGGAGGAGAAAAAAGGGATTTGAGACACTAAGTTGGCTTCCAAAACGAGAAGGAAAGAAGAAAATATAGATTAAAAATAGATAATAATCAAAGGCTTAGGTGCTAAGTGCTTTTAGAAGACCTAATGATTAATTTTGTAGGAGATATTTTGTAAAAATACCAAACCACATGTATTTTGGAGGGTGGAGACACCTAGAGGACAAAACATTTGACTCACAAATGTTCTTATCATGTATGAGTAGATAGAAATTAATCTCACCAAAATTAATTATGAACAAAGAAAGAGTAATTGGATTTAATGACATATATATGCCTAATAATATCTAAAATTTTACAAAAATAATATGAATGATTATGGAATATTCTTAGATCATGATTAACTCAATAATACTAAATTAAGATGATCCCAATAGTTGTGTGAAATTTTGATAATAAGAAAAGGCTTAATGAGGCTCAAAATGCTATAATAAGGCTCATTAGGGAATAAATAGTATCTTTTTACAAACAATTTGGTTTGAAATTATTTTTTAAAAAATCCTAGAAAAATAAGAAAAATATGAGGATATTAAATATCCATAAAAATAATTTGGAGGCTAAAAGTAGCTCGCAAGTCTTATGGAACACAAATCCATAAGAAATGACAATTTGTTCTAAAAGAAATGTTAATGATGGGAAAAATAAAATGAAAGGGAAAGGAAGGAGTTATAGGGCCTATTGTATGCATAAGAGAGGAAAAGAGAGGAAGTTAGTGCACGGAAATGGATAAGGCATATGACAAAGAGCAGAGGGAGGGGGTTGCTTGAAAAATAAATAGGTAGGGGGTTGAGTGGTGGGTTAGGATTTAGTTTGGTTAGGTTAGAGTTTTTTGGTTAGCATAACTAAACTGGAAGATGACCGATTATTAGGGTGAAGGATAAAGAAGAAGTAAGAAGAAAAGAAATGGGGAAGGTAAAATAGTTATGAAATGGTTAGGGTTAAGAACAAGGGTGATGGTTTAAGGGTTAAAAGAGATGACTACACTAATATTTAGGGTTAAGTCTTAGAAAAAAGGCTACATTCGAAAATAAAGGTTCATAAAATTTCGGGGTGTTACACCAACTTATCAATAAGCTTACACACACTAGCATTCTTGATATGTGTAAATGGTAAAGGGAGGCAAAAGTAAATAATAAGAAATTTGGCTTCCTCGAAGCTAAAACATTCCATGATCTACTCCTATATTTCAATTATTTGTGTTGCAACTCAACTGTTTTTCTTCTTCTAATAATAAATCACCTGTTACGTATAATTCACAGAAAATTACTATGATTTTAAAAAGTCATCAACTAAACTAAATATATGTACAAAAATTACAGTTGAAAATGATTAATTATTTTCTTACAATGTTTTCTTTCAAGATTTGAGCTATTAAGGAATATGGAAATCTATATGGGCAGATTAGCCTCAACCAATTGACGTGGGTAGAAGTGTACATGATTTGATTAATAATAGTCAATCTCTTTAACCAAAACAAATCATATTTTATTTTTTCTGGACCAAAGTATATATTAAAATTATTTCAACCAAACCAAACCATAATTTTGTGATTTGGTTTAGTGTGATTAATGATTAGCCAAACAATTAAAATGAACAAAAAATTATTGCTATATGTTGATACCCATACATCCCTATTGTTCACCCCAAAAAAAAGGAGAGAAAATATTGGACATATTCGGCTATCAATTATTGTGGTTTTAAATTATTCATAAAACTATAAGGTTCACAATAATATAATATAAATAATTTTTTTATATATCCAACAAATATATAACAGTATATTTTGTAAAATAACTAAAAACATCACAATAACAACAATATAAACCAAGTATATATGTGTATAATAATAATAATAATAATATGGTTAAATAATTAATAGATAATTAACTAAATTTCAGTTCCCCAACTATTGACCAAACCATTTTTTAACCAAACTATATTTTATTGAAGTGTTAACCAAATTAAAAGGTAAAATAACAGTTTGCTATAATTCAATCAAGAATTTAGCCTTACTCTTTGCACATTTAGTCGGTAATCGTTGTCGTTGATACTTATATACTTCATGTTTCTCTTACTTGTACACGTTTTTGTTCTCTTTTTCGTGTGGGAGTTCGTGGGGTTGATTTGGGTTGTTTACTTGCCCCCCTACTTCCATCATCAATGCAATTGGCCCCAGGCTCCCGGCCTCCAAAACTCCCAACGTCCCTGGACGGTTATTTCCTCACCTCTTTCTCCCTGGAACTCCCTCTCCTTCTCGTATTCTCCGCCTAGCCTTTCTTCTTCTCACGTTTTCCCCTCTTCTCTCTTCTCGTTCCTCCTTTCTGAAACTGCGCCAAGTCCATCCCCATTTCCACTGAAAATTTTGGGGAAGAAATTTGAAAGCTGAATTGTTGTTTTTTAATCACTATTAGTACAATGCCCTCTGCTTTTGCTGCGGCGAAAATCTTTCAGCCTTTGAACTTCACAGCCCCGATTAGATCAAATGACAAGCCTCTGTTTGATCCCTTCACATCAAACTCTAGTGCTTCTTCCTTCCTTGGATCTACCTTGAGGCTCCGACTCCTTAGTGGCTCTAATTCTTCGTCGAGGAACCGGCGATCTGTGGCTGCTGGCGTCGTTGCCGTTTCCGATGTCTTCAAGGAGAAGAAGTCCGAATCCGCTGTTTCAAATCTGGTACAATCTTTCGTGAAATGATGAAATTCGATCCAATTCGTGAATAATTTTGCGAGTTTATGCATTTTGTGTATGATTGCGCAAAAGGGTTTACGTAGTTAATTATTAGCTTTTGATTACACTTAGCGATTAAGGTCTGATTACATGCATACTTAATTAGCAATAATAAATTGCTTTGATTACATGCAGTTTTGGCCAACAGACCAGGTAACAATTTTGATCAATCGTTGCTCTTGTACTACTGTTTGTGATACAGCTAGAGTTATCAGGGATATTTTATCTTTTATTTGTCAGAGATTTTGCCTATTTTCCAGTAGATTTAGGTATGATAAAAATATTTTTGGAAGAAAAATTATTCTTCTTTATTATTTGGCTAATAAATTATTAAATACTTTGAAGTATTATCTTTTATCCTAGATTTACTCTCTGGATTTGCTATCATTCTTAAGATTTAGAGTTGGTATTTAAGCACGAGTCTTGGAGTATTGTAATCAGAGTTGGATGATTATTTGAATTGAATACACACGTTGCCCCTTTCTACGACTTCGTTTCCTCTGCTCTCTTTTGTTCCCGTCCTCCTCTTGTCTCTCATCTCCCTAATCTTCTGTCCTATAAGTTTGTGTATGATTACTCACCCTGTGCCCCTATTAATCTTGCTCCTCGTCCACCCTCTGCTTAGGCTTCTCAATCTGTTAACACCTTTGCAACGTATACGAGATTTACATGCTGAGGTTAGGCAGAATATTGTCTTATGAAATATAGAGTATAAATTATCTGCCTGGTGCTTAACTAAACACCATGAAACATACTTCATGCCCCTACCATTTGCCCTTTTTTATCAAGCAGAAACTTGGACCTAATGCATATTTTCTTGACTTACCTAATCACTTGAGTATGTGTTCAATTTTTAATGTGGAGGCTTTATCACTTGATGGAGGCTATTTTGAGCCTTTACTGGCACTTCTAGCTCTTTTATAGGTGGTCATGTGCCCTAATTTCCACAGCTGCAGCAAAAGCGACCAAATATTGTGGATGTTATGAGTGATGAAGTTGTTACTTCCCCTATTGGTGGATTTCGGCACTATCTTTTTCAGTGGCGGGGTCATCCAAAGATTTAATCAACTTGGATAAGTGAAGATGAGTTTAACTACCAAGGGAGGAATATCAACTCTCTGGAGTGAATTCCTTTTCAACTAGGGGAATATAACATTGGTTCTAAGGCTAAAGATAAATATCACGAGAAATAATTTAGGAGAAATTGATCATCTTTATTTACTATTTAAATAGTACCTTTTAGCTTTAACTTTTACCCTATATTTATTTCTCCATAATAGGATTAGCTATTATCTTTAAGGTTAAGAATTGGTATTTAAAAATGAGTCTTAGAGTATTGTGATTAGACTCAGACGATTAGTTGAATTGAATAAACATGTTGCCCCCTTCTAATAAGTGTCCTTTGCTCTCTTCTTTTCTTGTCATCTTCATCTTCCTCTTCTCTCTAATCTTCTTTTCCTAATATTGTTCTACATCAAATTAGTATCAAAGCCCCAAAATCCACATTCTGTTAGCTGCAGCAAATAATCTACTCCTCGTCCTAATTCAATGGCCAAGTCAAATTTGGAGAAATCCCTAATTCAAAACCCTAATCTAAATCAAAGAATATTTCTCAATGAGCTAGAATTTGACATGAATTCATCCAAATTGACCTCAAAATTCCTCTATTTGACATTCCATTAGCTCAAAACCGACCATTTTGCATCCTAATTGAATCATTTTCCTTCATAATTAAAATCCACTGGCCCAAAACCGTAACTGCCACACCCTTTCTCTCAAATTTGCCAATTCTAGTCAATTCAAGCCTTTAAACCTCAATTTGACTCACATTAGCCTAAATCACAATCCAATCAAAGTGTAATGGAGTTGACTAAGCCCCACTTGAATCAAAACCCTAATCTTAAAAATCAGAAATTAATCAAACATCATCCAATATGCTATTCTTTGGTCATTGCTTGTACCTATCGGCGGTTGCCACGCTGGTTCGCTGGTGGTTGATTGTAGGAACAAAGGTAGCGCTGAATATCCTGTTTCTATTTGCATACTTTTGTTTTTTGAGCTGCTATAAACTGTTTGTTTATCCTTTGAGAATTTTTAATGAATGCCAGGGATTTGGATTCTTGTTATTAGATATTAAATAATAGGAAGAAAACCTAGTAAATAACAATGGGGAATAAGAAAGGAAAAATACTTCATTGTTTCATTATTTTTCTATGTAGACTCTTAGAATGTATTGCAAGTCAGACCATAAACCTCTATTGGTCAATATCACAAGAAGTATTATTTGCGCTCGTTTAGAAATTTGATTCCTATGATTGCTCTACTTGTGCTACAAGGCAAAGACATTTATGAGAGTCGTCATTGACTAGAAATTTGATTCACTTGTGAGGAAGCGGATATGTCCTGCCTCCCTTTTCTCATCCTAGATTTATTCCTCTATCTTAGGATTGTCTACTATCTTTAAGGTTTAGAATTGGAATTTAAGCACGTGTCTTGGAGTATTGTTATTAGACTCGGATGGTTAGTTGTTGAATAAATGCATTGTCCCTTTCTATGACATTGTTTCCTTTGCGCTCTTCTCTTCCCACCATCCCCTTGTCCCCCTTCTTTCTAATCTTCTTTCCTAAGTTTGTTACATTAGTTTGTTAGCATGGAACAATAATTTCAGGAAGAGGAGGTATGAATATTTAAAAATTATAAAATGAAGAAGAATTTACCTCCCTTTGAACTAAAATATTAATAAATCTTTGTAATAAAAATGACAAACTAAAATAGCATAACTATATGTGTATGAGATGAGCAATCACAAAGTATGATTGAAATACATAAACATTTGGAAGAATTTCTTTTAGCTGCCTTGCTATTCTTTGTTACCTTAGCTTTAATTTATTTTCAATTGAGCAAAGGTAATTTGTTTTCACCATATGTGACGGCATAACATAGGAATGTAATTTAGCCTAAACATTACTACGTGCATATAAGATGAATGATCAAAGAATATAATTGAAATACATATATTATATATTGTTAATATTAATATCTTTTCACTACTAACACTGTTTGTGACTTTCTCTAAATTACACTTATTACGCCCATGTATCTAACCTTAGATCATGATCAAGCAATAAATTTGCAGTCGCGGTTGCGGTGTTGTAGTATTAGATTGTTGCAAATGATAAATTATGTGTCGCGGTCGTTGCAGCGTGAATTTTTAATTTTATTTTACTATATACTTTAATTATTATTTATTGATCATTTGAATATATATATTCAATAAACTAGTGTTTTATATTATTTTAGAAGTATTTAAGTGAGTCATTATATGCTAAATTGCCCTAATAATCCTAAATTTGCCTTAGAATGAAAAAAGACATGTTATTTAGTAGGATATGTAAAGGAAACAAATAACAATACTTTATTATTGTTCAATATTAACTTGGTTCAAGATATATATATATAGTAAATTAATAAGAAAAAATTATTATGCATGATTTTTCCAATAGATTTAAAAATTTTCAATTAATTGTTGATTTATTGGCAATTTATCGTGATTTATCCCAATTTATTGTGATTTATCCCAATTTATCGGTGATATTGATTTATCAATGATTCACCGGCAATTTATGACCGATAAATGTAAAATTTTAAAACCATAGTGTATTAGTAATTTTGCGTCATAGTTGACCTAAAAATTGCTAATTAGCAGCTCCTACACTATAGTGGAACTGCTATTTAATTGAATGATCATGAATCCCCTTGGATCTTCCACCAAGTTATCCATATGTTTCACCTATAGTAGTGTAAAATAAAGATGCATGAGTAGGAAATATGTGAATGGTTCATCTTATTATGGATATTCATCTTTAGGTTTAATTAAAAGGTGTTTCATTTTGAAGACCTCTACTGAATATTTTTTGAAAGTTAAAAATAAAAACACAAGGTGTTGTAGCGCATCCAACACAAAAAAGATACTCTTTATACCTAATCAATGTCGAATGCACGGCTAAAAAGTAACTCGTACCTAAAGATAAGGTGTGGAAAATATTTGAGTTCATAACAATGTAAGATTACGAAAAAAGAGAGATAAGACATGAGGAAAAAATAGAGGACTAAAAGTCTAGAGACGAGAGATTTGCATAACTATACACTAGACCAATCTAGATTCATTCACTATAGGCATCACATAAAAAAAATTAAATCAACAATTACTTGTAAAACAAGGCAACATTTGTTTGTGGTAATGAACATGTGTCTATAAAGTGGACACATTAGTATTTACATATAGAATTAGATAACAATCATATTAATATCTTAAGACATGCATGACACATAAGGTCACATTGATGACACACAAGGTCACATGATGAGGGAAATACTAGATGTGTATATACTATTCATTATATGGGATAACACAAGAAAAACCATATTATACTTTATATTTAAGTGATCACATAATTTCATTTATTTAGTCACATTGATAATAAGGACCCGACTATTTATAATGGATGGAATGGTATCACAATATCAAACTCCTTACAGGGTATAATATACTTAGGAACTACTATTAATGTCTGGTGGAACGGAGGTTGATATATAGCTCTTTCCAGAGCCTAATGTACCTGTGGACCACTATTAATATCCAGTGAAATGGAGTATGACATATAGCTCATTCTAGAGTAATACACTTGGGGACAACCAAATTAGACACCTTATCCTTAATATATACTCTCATAAGCTGATGGAACAAACATTATAAGAGTAGATATCACAACAATTAAGATATCATGGGTACCACAACAACCCAGTAACAACTATAAACTGCATTGATTATTGTAACAATTAAGCCATTTTGGGTATCGTAGCAATCTATAATGACATTGATGAATTATGGTCCTAATTCTTGTGATATTTCATTTCAATTATTAATGCCTTATTATCCACTTAATCAACACTTAACAAGGCATCACTCAAATCACTTTCTTTAAGATACCACATCACTTATTTTACTAATTATTACTTGGATAGCCACTTATCACTACCACATAAAATACTGATTATTGCTTATACCAAATTCATTCCAACAAATTTTTATTAGATAAACACTTGGGATTAAACTATGGCTAGTTAGTCTAAACGTGTCACAAACACATCGAATATTTATAAAGTATAAGGAAAGCCAAACAAAAATAGTAGGTGACATTTCACTATTGAGAAGACCATAATGCCTTTATGAAACTCTAATTCCCAAATAACTCATAACACCACCCATAAGACTCCACAACTCAACAATTTATCATATGTAAACTCCTCATATTTAACATAACCAATCCAAAAATATTGTTAAACTCTAATATTTGGCACATGAAATATGTTTCTTATCTCATTTCAAGCCATATTGACATAAAATCAACACTTGTGGTATACATAATTAACCCAAATTAATCACACCTCACAAAATAATACCTATACAACATTCTTTTTTAAAAGTTTACCCAAAAATAATCATTTTACCTGTATTTTACCTAAATATCTCAAAGCTTGTTATAATTATAACTTAACCCAAATATTGCCAAATCCTACATACCAATCTTTAATTATAAACCTTAGCATACTTACATTTCACAATAACTCAATACACTGACCATAATACCCACTAATTTTAGCACAAAATCATCTAAATTTCAACATTCACTATTTTCACATATTATCTCCTACATAATATTAAACTCCCAAAAATATAACTAACTTAAATTAAATCAGCCATAAAGGCTCTCAAAAGCCCAAAACCGAGACACCCATAAGCCCAAATTCCAACAAAACCAAGCCTTAACATATAACTCACCAAAATACTTAAATAAAAGATAAATTACTAAACAATATGCTCATAAAAAATAACAAAATATACTATCATGTTTGAAAATTTAGAAAAAAGCCTAACATGGACTAAATCATGGCATATTCAAATGAAATAAGAAAATCACATGCTTGTTATGAAATCATAATTAATAAATGAATACAAACTTAAATAATATAGATCAGGGTTTTACAATATAAAACATACTAACATGGTAAACAAATTTAAAAAACATAGCATAAAAAATGCCTTATCTAATAAGGTGTAGCATTACCTTGCTACATCGGTCTCTTAGCTTTGACACCATAGGATCATCTAAATAAAAATAAACATAGAATTAGGCATTAAGAATGACAAGGGTTAGAATAGGAACAAAAAATTAAGGGAAGAAGAGAAACCCTTAAGCTTGTAAAGGGGGGCTTGAACAAGCTTGAGAGAACTTCACTAATCGACAAATTTAACCATATTTTTCTTAAAACAAGTACGAAAGGGATATAATCTGAAACTTTAGAATTAAAGAAGTGAAAAGGATGGAGTAGAAGAGAAGAGGAAGGCTCGGCACAAGCATAAGTAACAACAACCAAGAAGAACTCAAGAACAAGGAGGAAGGACTCAAGGAGAGAGGAGGGAGCAAAAGTGAAATAAAGGAAATTTGACTATGTGTAGAATGAAAGCCAAGAGGGCATAAGGCCCCTATGGAGGTTGACAAAGGAGATAGAGGGAGGAGTGTGATCAAATTATGGGGTGGCTTGTAAGGTATAGGGTAATGGGAGTGATTAGAATGAAGTAAGAGGATGTAAGAGAGTAGGTAGAAAATGTAAGAGCTTATCCATTTTAGTTGAATGAGTGAGGACAAAAAATAAAATAAAAAAATGAGGGAGGCTTGAGGGTCTGAATCTCATGTTAAACAAGGCTAATAAGGTTAACAAAAATTTAAAATGATTTAGGTAAGGTAGAAAATCCAATAAATAGACAAAAATTAAAAAAATAATTGAATAATTCCTAAAAATTAGAAAAATTATGGAGCAGTATGGAATTAATTGAGAAAACCATATATATATATGTATATATATATATTGGGCAGAGGGATTGATTTGGGGTCAAAAGGAATTAAAACAAGCAAGTTTGGTCAAAATCGCTAGCTCTAGTTGGCCGTCGGACTTTTGGGAAAATGGTCTCTTTGTGTCGACTACTGGACAATGCTCGGTTGACTGGTAGTCAATAAGGGATATGATTTAAGTTAAGATGATTAAACAATAATAAGAGGTTTGATAAAGATTAAGAAGCTAATTACTCACAAATTGGGTAACAGAAATTCAGGGTATTAAAGCTATCCTAAAGCAACATAGCAAATCATAGTATTAATGGAATGCAACATTTATTTTTTTCAATCAATACAAATAATCAAATTATAAAATTTGATCACAACTTTTACCCAACAATTGGTGTTCATTGCCTCTATATTCTTATGAATATTGAAGCAATATATCCTAAACTACAAAAGGGGAAGTAACACATTGGAGTGAGTACACCAATTGACTTGATGCTGCCCGAATGCTCATAATATTATGTTTGATTTAGGCTCATAACATTTTTTTTCCGTCTCTAGTATTCGTTTGAAGATGACTTATAAGTTAATGAAATAAATGGTAGCATTAGGACTAGTGGATACTATTTGCCAATTTTATATAATTTTAAGAATTCCATTTAGGAATACTTATCCTGGTGTTTGCTGCTGGTGATTGATGAACTTCTCTTTCTTGTTTATCTTGCTGCTCCAATATGCTTCGTATTTGCCAAATTCCTACAATTTCCACTCCTATTTGCTCCATGTTTGCCGAATACTTACAATTTTGAAGAACTCCTTGGGTGACAGATGAGGAACATGCATATATGACAGGAGAGGGAGGGGTGGATGGGATTGAGTTTTCTGTAGGGGGAGCGAGTGAGAGAGGGAGGGGAGTGGGAGAGGGCTCATGGGGAACAGGTAGTGGAGGGATAAGAATTCTTAGTTAACCACAACTAAAATAGAGGAGATAGAAGGGATATTGGGGATGGGTTCTATCCATTCTGTTGCAAGGGCTATGATACACAGAAGATATGTCAGACTATTCAGGATCATTTACACTGGAAATGGGTTGAATTCTGGTGGCCATTTTATCCTAATGCTTTCATATAAATTTCTGTGCTTAATAAACTCTTCTAAAAGAGTGGACAGGTTCATAAGGCCATTGATGGATGTTCAGGAAGGTCGGTTACGTAACACATGTTCACTTTAAAAAGTAGTATAGGTGAAATTGGCGATAACAAGCAGTGATTTGATAAGCTTTGCTCGTTCTGGCTCTGTTTTTGTTGTTTTGATATGCATGTAAAGCATCGTTCCAATCTTTAGTATAATTTTTTCTTTTGCATACCCCCCTTTATGGTGCAGTTGCTCACCAAACAGGAAGGGCTTGAGCTTTATGAAGACATGGTCTTGGGGCGAGCATTTGAGGATATGTGTGCCCAGATGTATTATAGGGGTAAAATGTTTGGCTTTGTCCATTTGTATAATGGCCAAGAGGCTGTCTCAACTGGTTTCATTAAGCTCTTAAAAAAAGAGGATTGTGTGGTTAGCACTTACCGTGATCATGTCCATGCCCTTAGCAAGGGTGTCCCAGCTCGTGCTGTGATGAGTGAGCTTTTTGGAAAAAAAACTGGATGTTGCCGTGGCCAAGGAGGATCTATGCATATGTTCTCTAAAGAGCATAATGTCCTTGGTGGTTTTGCCTTTATTGGTGAAGGTATTCCTGTGGCAACCGGATCTGCATTTACTATGAAATATAAGAGGGAAGTGCTGAAGGAGAAGTGCAAGGATGTGACCGTGGCGTTCTTTGGTGATGGAACATGTAATAATGGGCAGTTCTTTGAGTGTTTGAACATGGCTTCATTATGGAAGCTTCCGATTATCTTTGTGGTGGAGAATAATCTATGGGCTATTGGGATGTCACATTTAAGAGCAACGTCTGATCCTGAGATCTGGAAGAAGGGGCCAGCTTTTGGGGTTCCAGGTGTTCACGTGGATGGTATGGATGTTTTGAAAGTAAGAGAAGTGGCTAAGGAGGCAATTGGTAGGGCTAGGAGAGGTGAAGGCCCCACCTTGGTTGAATGTGAAACTTACAGGTTCAGAGGACACTCTTTGGCAGACCCTGATGAACTTCGTGACCCAGGTAATATGATCTTGTATGAGTAATTATGTTTCTGCAGTTGATTGATGTTACTTTTCCATTTCTTTATCAACGTGATATCTTTTCCATTTGTTTTGTGGTTATGTTGGAAAGAATGAATGTTCACCAATACAACGTTAGTAAGAAAGAGTTGTCACGACAAATTATCTGTAGGGTGATGGTTCCAATTGGCTCTTGGACATACTCTCATATTGTAGGTTTTGTAGTTCCCACTTTATCATGGCCTGAACCATTGCTGACTTGTTTTAGATCTCAATATAGAGGCTTTTATTATATTTTGCCAGTCACTAACTAATTTAGTATTATTTCTAATGTAGTGACCACTCTTTTCCTATGCCCTATATGCCGGTATTTATCCATTGCCGAGATGCTAGGTGCCTGCATATGCGTTTGAGTTTCATTTGTATACAAAAGCTTTTTACATTAATATGGTTGCCAAATGGCCGCATGTAAGGCATTTGGAGGGCTGAAAAACTGGACCATGAGATGGCACTGACTTTCTCCCTGTTGTCGGAGAAAGTGATGTAATGACCTCAAATCTTTTGCTATCCATAAAGTGTGTTAACAAATGGTGATAAACTTAACTTTTTGTTCCGAGTACTTTTTAGTCTGCAGTTAGATCTTTATAAGGTTTAGCATATGAAGCTACCGAGCTGCAACAGTGTTTTTGACTAATATTTGTGCCAATTAAAGAGAGGAGAGAAAGGAGGGGGGGCGTTGATTGTTGTGTTCAAATTACACAGCACGACCACATCCGAGCTTAGAAAAGGTCAAGGATCATTCCTGTCAATAAATTTGTCATGTTCTATGGATCATTCTTTGGTCAGGCCTATCTACAGTGTGGGACCCATACTGCCTTGGTGGTCTCAGATTGGCTTTGGTCCCAAGTTTAAGGGGTTTCTCTTAAAGTGAACTGAAACCCTTTGTTACACATCACTTTTCTGGGTGCCAATTTGTTTGATTAATATCTGTCCTTGCTACTTACTGTGATTATATACAACACATTGAAAGCCTGAATTTTACTGCAAGGATTGTGGGACAAAATGCCAAAGTGGTCTCTACCAACTATTTGGATGAGTGAGTGTGTCGCACTACATCAGTTTATCAGCCCATGATATATCGTTCATTGCTTACAGACTTGTGTTTAGTTCAAGTAATTTATAGGCACAGCACTGTTACTCTTCATCGCAAAACCTGCAATGTTGTGGTGGTCACTTGATTTCATAGCTTGCTGCTTTTTAATCGAGCTGCATACTGTGTTAGTTTGTCTGTGCCTCATGCAGTGGTTTTTTATTGCAGCTGAGAAGGCTCATTATTCTGCTAGAGATCCCATTGTAGCTTTGAAGAAATACCTAACTGAAAATAACCTTGCCAATGAATCCGAGCTGAAGGCCATTGAGAAGAAGCTAGATGAAGTTATTGAAGATGCAGTAGATTTTGCAGATCAAAGCCTAGAACCATCTCGTACTCAGCTTCTTGAAAATGTTTTTGCTGATCCCAAAGGGTTTGGAATAGGACCTGATGGAAGATATAGATGTGAAGATCCGAAATTCACAGAAGGCACTGCTCAAGTCTGATCCTTTGATTGTCTGACGATTTTATGTCCCTGAAGCCAATTAAGTAGGCTTCTTGAAAATGTTTTTGCTGATCCCAAAGGGTTTGGAATAGGACCTGATGGAAGATATAGATGTTAAGATCCGAAATTCACAGAAGGCACTGCTCAAGTCTGATCCTTTGATTGTCTGACGATTTTATGTCCCTGAAGCCAATTAAGTAGGCTTCTGCTAGGTTCTTAGAATTGTTTGCTCTTTTTAGTGTATTGGGTCATATATTTATAAGCACACTCGGGTTCATAGTATTATTATTATTTTTTGTTTTGATTGGCAAAATTAATCAAGTTTGAATTGGATTACTATCATGCTTCCAACGCTCGTTGCTGGATCAATTTCTACTACTTTTAGTATTTTCCCAGGTTCAAAATGATCGACTCCTATACTTGAAAGGATGAGCTAATCAGTAATTTGTCCCATTTTTTCATTCATTCTATTACGTATGAGATCATTGACAAGAGTAATGTGAGCTGAATGAGATCTTGTGAATATCATAACATCTCTAGAGTGCTATCGTTTTATTGGAATTTCAATTGAGAATGCCATATTTTTATGGAATTTCAAGTCAAAATCAATTTTAATTGAATGATATTCAAAGAGTTGCAAAGAAGATTGTTTATGGTTAGTAGGACTATAAATGAGGTGAGTCAATTTAGTATTTGGTTTGGCTTAGTAAAAAATTGATTCGGCTCGTTTGGTTAGTTAAATGAACTGAATCCGAGTTTTATTTTTGAACTCCTCCATTAAATGAACCAAGTTCGAAAAAGTAATATTTGGTTTATCTTATGGTTTTAACTCGTGAGTTTGACTCAGCTTATTAAAAGTTTAGCTTGATTCGTTTGTTTAATTAAACGAATTGAGCATTATTTTAGATTCATTTAGTTAAACAAGTTAAGTTCAAAGCTAGAGATATTCGGTTCAGCTTAGTTTATTTATATCCCTAAAGGTTAGTATGGAATGATAAATTTAAGTACTTTAAAATCAAGTCTTTTTAAAAAAAATATATTTTTTTTATTTGGGTCAGTATATTTATTTTATGACAATTTCTATAATTTCTTTTGGATAAGAATATGATAATAATAATAATAATAATAAATTAAAATTGTCGGCTTGTAATATAATTGATGAGTAGCAAATCCATGCAACCTTAGCGTTTCTTAAAAGATTGTATGGTATAAATAACGACTCCTCACTGCTTGCCATTACTCTTCCCTTGCTACCAAACAGATGCGAGTTGTTTTGTATCCACCTGGCTATTTTTCCAACCACCAAAACAAAAACCTTGGACATCAACCTGAGTCAAGATTCGAACAATGTCGTCATCCCTCCTCCCTCTTCCACACACCGCACAATGCACATGTACGTAACAAATAGATCTCAAACAGATGACGTGGCGTAATGGAGAAGCAAGAAAAATATCCTCCCTCAACCATGAATGACTTCTCGACACTTGTCTCCATAAAGACCACGAGGGATGCATGCTAGCCGCAAAATCTGCTTTTATGAGGCCAAAACAAGTGCACCATAACTCGCCAAGTAAGCTCTAGCCAACCAGTGAAAGACTCCTATTGGATTCACTACGAGGGAAGAATTGTGGATATTTAAAGTTTTGGCGCAGAATAGACGGTGGAGGACCAGAAGGCAATCGATTCGAGAAGAGTTGGCTGCCCCAAAACGTAGTATAAAGATATTTTATGCGGATTCGCGTCTTAGAATATAAGTTTTATTTCCTCCTATTTCTTCTGTAGCTATATATCAATTTGAGATTCACAAGTTCTGAAACCCTCTCCAGCAGCCTTAACCTGGTTTTTTAGTTTAATCATCTAATTTGTTCTTTGAAAACACCTGAGTGGCTGAGATCATTGTAATATACTTATTATTGTCGCTAAGATATTTGTTTGGTTTTGGATTTAAGAACCTCCCCTTCTTCTCCAAACCAAAGTAAAAGAAAGAAAAATGCTATATGCACAGTTCAGTTTTGATGGGTATGTATAAGGTTTGAATGATCGCAAGTAGTCTAGAGGAGTATGGATAGTGAGATTGGTGAACTTTGCGGGTACTTTTTAGCGTGTAAAGATTGTGGGTGATTGAGATCCGGAAATTGAAAACGAAGAAGGGAAAGAAAATGGGTGATTTGACAGTAATTGGGGAAGAGGAAGAGAGGATGACGATGGAGGAAGTGAGAGGAGAAGAATTAGAGAAAATGTTCGTGGGAGAAAATGGTTCGACCAAATGGGAAAAGTTTTTACCAATTACAGGGATTAGAGTTTTATTGGTGGAAGCTGATGATTCTACTCGTCAGATTATTAGCGCCCTTCTTCGAAACTGTAATTATAAAGGTAAGTCCTTTTTCTTATTTTCCTGTGTTCAATTCTGACCTCTTCTTGCGTCTCAATTTCTAAGTTCGACTGAGATATTTCTTAGATTTTTGTGGTGTGATTGATTTGACCCTATCATTTGTTTCTGAGTGTTTCTTTGGTCTTGCTTTGTGTTTACTTTCATTTCATTGGATTGTATCGAATGCGTTCATTTAATTTACTTATGTTCTGTATTCCAGTTTCAGAATCTGATTCATTGCTTCTTTTACTCTTTAATCAATGGATGTCTGTAATTTGTTGTATGTGTGTGTGTGTGCTGAATTTGCTCGTGTGTTCAAATGGTATGGAATCATGGGATCTCAGAGATGAAAATAGTGAAATCCGGTACCTGGGCTTCTGGTATCTACGACCTTAGCGTCAACCACTTGCTCATCCAATTGACCTTACCGGTGATTTTAGGTAATTTCTTGTTGGAGAGAGTATTGATAGAATAGAAGAACAACTTAAACAATAAACTCATGAAAAAAAAAACCGATAAACTGGGCAAGGAAGTAGATAGTAGAGGGGAAAAAACGTGGTTTGGTAAGATGCCTACGTCCGTCGGGCAAAGCTTCCCCTATCGAAGGGTACAAGAGATATATGACTTCAAGAACACTAATCGAAGGAAACTCTCACTCTCACTATTGCTACTCAAAGACTAGACTCTCAAATTGGAGAGAAAACTATTTTTCTCTGCTTGGATAAAAGAGCTCTTTTCTTGTATGGACGATGGAATAAGCAAATTGCCCCTTCTAATACAGGATAAGATGGAACCATTTATATCACCTGTTTATGTCCCTAATAAATGGTGCGACACAACTCTACCACATTCACGTTGGTTTATGTACTGTCGTAAGTGCTTTCCCTTAAATCTTCCATTCTCATGTCACCTTTCTACTTACCACGATTAATAACAATAACTCTACATTGAAATGTGTTAGAGTCCACACATATATACCCTTCGTTAAACTGAATTTTATGCACAAATCAAGAGTCATGAATGAATCTCCATTATGGCTTATGGGAAAAACCAAAGGATTGAAGATTCCCCCGAAAATGGAGGATACTCTCAAGTTTGCTTATCTTTACTAACCAGAATTGATGTTGTGTATGTAGTCAAAAACCCTGTATCTATGACCTGCTTATAGTTTTGTTATTAACGAACTGGGATTTTTGCATTTGTATTTACTTGGTCATAATCCAAAAGTTCTTATCATCTTCATATTCTGCCTAGCTTTTTTGGGATTATCAAACGTTGGGTTTCTTTCCTCCACTTACATTGATAATGGAATTGAACCTAGAAGTTATGGATATTGTTTCGCATTTGTGAATCTTTTAATGAGGGTCTTGATGGTACTGTTGTGGTTGCAAATGCACATGAACATGCTATATCTGATCTGATCTTTCTGCTTAATTAATGCATTTGATGTTCTTCTCATCCTTAGTAGGATGATTAATATTAAATCATTAGCTCCTTGAAGATATCCAAACCTTGTTATGTTTATTTTACCTTATTTTTGTTACACAGTGACTGCCGTTTCTGATGGTTTGGAGGCATGGAAAATCCTGAAGAGGAAACACAGTACTATAGATCTTATATTAATGGAAGTTCATTTGCCATCAATATCTGGACATGCGCTTCTCAGTTTGATTATGGAGCATAATGGTTGCAAACACATTCCTGTTGTCAGTAAGTATCTTCAGCAAGGATTTCCAGTCCTGCCATGTTATTTATCTTGTTCTCGTCTCCACCTCCCAACCTCTCCTAATTAACTTCTTTTCTGTTACTATCCTTGTCCTCGAAAATAGGTTCCTAAGATGAACATTTATTTTTTGTTAAAATCTTGCAGTGATGTCTTCTCGTGATTCAATCGACACAGTGTTTAAATGCATGTCGAATGGTGCAGCTGACTTTCTTACAAAGCCACTGAGGAAAAACGAGCTCAAGAACCTTTGGCAACATGTTTGGAGAAAGCTTACCGTATGCTCCTTCCATAACATCCCTGCTTACCCCCTCCTTCCCAGATCCCTTTCTGATTATGGGTTTTTTCATGCCTGCCACTTTGCTAATCTTTCCTTCCCTAACAGGTCAATAATGGTAAGGAACCTCGTGATAGAAATAGTGTGCGACATAAAGCGCATGACGCATCTGGAAACAATGGGACAAATATTCCATGTAGCGAGTCTAGTGACAACGCATATGCCAACAAGAAGAGACAGTCCAATGAAAAAGTTACTGATGTTCAAGTATGTAATCCTTTCTCGTTGACCTGCTATAGATTTCTTTATTTATTAATTTTCTTACACTCTCGTACAAGTTTTGTTCCAAAGGCTACGTAATGTTGGCTTTAAATTTTCAAAAAATTTGGTAGAATGCAGTAACTAATTTGATGAGAATCCTTACAACTGATGGTTCTTGCACATTTTCTCCAGGATTTTTACTATGCCACCAGTTCTGATATAGCTCTTGCGATTACTTTTTTCCAGATTCAAAGCAGTCATTTTCATGTTCTTTCAAAGAAATTGCTTGATTTGCCGCCTTTCTTGCATAGCTTTTACGCCATGCATTTGCTTGAAAGCTGCGATTGAGTGCATGGAAATTTTTTGCAGGGTCTTTCCCGACAAAGGCACAAGGAGGCAACTGATATAGAGGTACGAGCCTATAGAACAGATCCTGTTCAAGTATCGCACAAGGAGGCAACTGATATGAGTCATAACAAAATGAAGCAGCAGCATGAAATGAACGTGGAACAGAAGGAATTCTCTGGAGCAGGAGCTTGCAGAAAACCCAACGCTTCGGCATCACTAAGACTGAAAAGAGGTGAATCCTGCGTTGGGAGAATGACCATGGTTGATAACAAGGCTCCAGAAGGGTGTATTGCTGCTATGGCTGGAGTGGCACTGCCAGAACCTTCTAGAGTAGCAATTGATTTGATAGGAAGAATTGATAATCAACAAATGGGCATCTCCACGGAATCAAGTTCCGACCATGAGATGAGTGGGCTCACTTTTGAACCGCAACTGAACCTTTCTTTAAGAGGATTCGAGGACAAAGAGAACCAAGGCATGGAGGAAATGGCCAAACTGAACCATTTTAATGCCTCTGCATTTTCACAGTGAGTTGTTGTCCGATTTCATTTTGTTGGTTCCTATGAATTTTGGGCTTACCACCATGAAGCAAGGATGAATAGATGTTGTGTGGAGAAAAAAAAGTGAAGAACGATTGCAAATTTTTCTTTCGAGCTGATTTGCAAATATCTGTAGCATAAACTTTGAATGCAGCTGTTTTCTTCTTTTCAGTTTATGTAACTTTTTGGTATTTACTTGGTGCAGGTACGGTAATAAGAAGCTGGGTTCCGGTTTTCCATCATCACCCAGCATTTGTATTGACGAAACCAATGGAGAAGAATATGAAATCGGTATTGAACTTGCATCTTCAGAGAATATACCTTTTAATGAAGGCTTCAGAAGCAACGCTACAGCCCTCGTTGGCCAGTCATCTTATTCAAGAACAGAAGCATTCGCAAGCTCTCAGCAAGGCTTTGTTCCTACATTTGGCGGTATATGTGGTGGCTATGATGCTCTATTCCCACTCACGTACGGTTCAGTAGTGGTGCCAGAAGCTAGTAATCCAGCTTTATCCTTGCAAAAGGATTCTTCTACCTTAAGTGCAAGTTCCTCTTTGCAGTCTGACCCAGGCACTCTAAATTCAACTCCAGTATGCGGCCAATACCATCAAAAGACTACAAATCTCTTTTCTGGTCAGCAATCCCTGCAAGAGAATAAAGCTTTTGTATCTCTGGATCAAAACCAGTCCACTAGTTCCTCTGTATGCAATGGTTTAACTGGTAATCATCCTAACAGCAATAGTGGGAACAGAACGATGTCAGACGTTACCAAGGAAAGTGAAACTCCAACCACTACTATGGAAAAGGTAGTGATTGAAGAGGGTATCAAGGATGATGATATTGATAGCGATGTGTTAAAGCATGATCAAGTGGAAAGGGAGGATTCCCATCACAGAGCTCGAAGGGAAGCAGCCTTAGCCAAGTTTAGATTAAAGAGGAAAGATCGATGCTACGAGAAAAAGGTATGCATATATAAGCTAGTTGATTTTGATTATTGTGGTGTGTCAATCTTGGATCTTCGTGTGCACTGAATTTCTTTATTGATCTCGATGCGTTTCTCATACGATGTGCAAATGTGTGTATCCAGGTTCGATATCAAAGCAGGAAAAAACTTGCAGAACAGCGGCCTCGCGTGAAAGGACAGTTTGTTCGCCAGGCATAGTCCTGATATGCCTCGAAATGTGGATAGCTGCCATATATCTGTAGTTCATATTTTTTTAATTGCTCTTCTTCCATCTGGTAGGTCAGAAAACCAGACAAAGTGCAGATTTTTGCTGCGGGGATGCTAACTAAGATGTATACAATAGGTTTTTGCCTTTTGGTGTATAATCTTAGGGTAATTTAGATTCAGGAAACAAGTTATGGGGGTTAGTTCACAACTTGCATCTTTTGGTTGGTTTTGACAGCGGCGTCTTAAACTTCTTAATTCTTGTTTCTTTCTCTTCGCTGCCAGCCAATCTGGGCATGCAAAAAGTAGCAGTCGTGAGCTGTGTGCTTCTATTTAAAACGTAAGTTATGGGAATGGATTTGAAACGGGCAAGAGCGGGACATTTCCAGCATGCCATTGTATAGAGATTGTTATGCCTGTTTTTATGGTCAACGTTGGCACTCTATGTAACTTCAACTGAACGCTACATCTTTGTTTGCCCTGTAGCGATGGAATACTTTTCATCGGTAGAAATCTGTATAAGAATGAAAGATAAGGGAAAAAGAAATGAAGTGACTTGAATTTAGGATAAGATGATTCAAGCAGAAGGGGATTCTTCAGACTAGACAATGCCGCCAAATCATTATCAAATGACGAGTTTGGTATGAGTACTGAAAACCTACGTCTGAGAAGGTGCGATTAGCGATTAGATCTCTTTTTCCAAACCAAGCAATGGGTGAAAGTCAAGCATCGAAAGAGGAATTAAATGTGCGAAAGATGAATAAGTATTCACTATCAAACACAGAAAAAAGGCAGTTAAAGGAACATTATATATTGTTGGGATTATAAGATATATTTTGTTATATTTTGTTGATATACTTATCATATATTTTGAGTAGTTACCTAGTTTATAGGAGAGATTTATGGGATTAGTTTTGATCGGAGGGAGAATTTGTACGATAAAGAGAATAATGAAAGAAAATAGGGTAGAACTTCCAGCCCTTCGCTGATTGTTTATATGGTATCAAAGCTTTAAGATCAACTGCCGCCATTAAAACCATAACCATGGTTGGCGATCAACTGCTGCCATTAAACCCACTGTCAAACCCCCCTCCAAAAATCGAACCAACCTCCCCTTCCTACCTTGGGCCTCAAGATTATCCTGGGGATTTAATCACTCCCACTCGTCTCAAAGGAGACAACTATGTTGAATGGGCAGACGATATCCAACTTGCTTTGGAGGCACGTCGGAAATTCGGCTTCCTCGATGGCTCCATCACAGCTCTGGTTCCTCCTTGCACTCAATCGGATTGGAATACAATCCAAGCCATGCTCATATCGTGGATCATGAATACCATAGATCCCGAAATCAAAAGTACCTTATCCAATTACAGAGATGTGAAGAAACTGTGGGATACTCTTAAAACTCGATTTACGTTGGTTAATGGCCCTCGTATTCAGCAAATTAAAACTTCGATCGCTAAGTGTGAACAAACCAAAACCATGACCGTGGCTCAATATTTTGGACAGCTCTCTGCGTTATGGGAGGAACTCAACCATCATGAACCTTTGATTACTTGCGACTGTTGTTCCGCTTGTACAGCAGGCCAACAACATGAACAACGCAGAGCAAACACACGACTTCATGAGTTTTTGATAGGTCTTTACTCCGAGTATTATGCCACACTGCGCACAAATATTTTGTCGCAGGATCCTTTACCAACTCTTGATCGTGCATATCAATTGGTTATTCAAGATGAGCGAGTTCGTCTCACTAAATTCACCCCTGATGCTCAACCTCCCGATGCGGTGGGCTTCGTGGTGCGGACCAGTGTAGGCAAAAGCAAGAGTAACTTGCAGGCCAAACCCGCTAAAGAAGACAAGTCTCACTTAACTTGCACTCACTGCAAGAAAACCGGCCATATTGCTTCTTCTTGCTTCGAACTCATTGGCTACCCGAAGTGGTGGCCAAATCAATCCAAAGTTAATAATGGAGGTACAGGCCGCGGAAAAACATCACCATCCAATAGCCGTGGTAGAGGTTCTACACGAGCAAATGCCACCGTCACTGCTGCCGGCCGAGAGATAGGACCTTCAGGCACCAATAATGGTGATTCGTCTCAACTATTCTCAGCTGATCAATGGAGAGCACTTGCGGGTCTCATTGATAACACACATATTTCTAGTGACCGATTAAACAGTGAGTTTGATACCAAGTTGTGGATAGTTGACACTGGAGCGTCTAGACATGTTACTTGTCATGCTTCGTGGTTGTTTGATGCTCATGACGCAAGTTATTGTCCCGTTGGCCTTCCGAATGGTAAAACAGTGATGGCAACCAAGGAGGGTTCAGTTCGTTTATCCACAAAAATAATTCTCAAAAATGTTCTTTTAGTTCCTGAACTACGTTGTAATTTAATTTCGGTATCACAATTGATTGATGATATGCAATGCACTGTCCAATTTAATTCTTCTATATGTTCCATATTGGACCGGTTGAGGAAGCTGAATGGAACGAGTGTTAGGCGTGATGGACTATATTATTTTGATGGTGTGACCTCGGTGCACCATGTTGTGACCCATGAACCTTCTTCTTCTTTGGAACTGTGGCACAAGAGAATGGGTCATCCATCAGAAAAAGTAGTAAAGCTTCTTCCTCCTATTCGAGATTGTTCGGGTAGTTTAAATAAAGCCTGCAAAATTTGTTTTCATGCTAAACAACCTAGAGACAAATTTCCTCTCAGTGAAAATAAGGCATCTGGAATCTTTGAGAAAATACATTGTGACTTATGGGGTTCTTATAAGCATCATTCTTCTTGTGGTGCTAGATATTTTTTGACTATTATGGATGATTTTTCTCGTGCCGTTTGGATTTACTTGCTTGTTGATAAAACTGAGGTGTTCCGAATGTTCATGTCATTTGTTGCCATAGTCGATAGACAATTCTCTCAAACAATTAAAATAGTCCAAAGTGATAATGGCACTGAATTCAATTGTTTGCATGATTTTTTTTCTACTTCGGGAATACTGTTTCAAACCTCTTGTGTGGGAACTCCGCAACAAAATGGGAGGGTTGAGAGAAAACACAGACACATCTTAAATGTGGGGAGAGCTTTGCAATTTCAAGCAAATTTACCAATTTATTTTTGGGGAGAGAGTGTTCTTGCAGCCACTCATTTAATTAATCGAACCCCCACTCCTTTGTTACAAAATAAAACCCCATATGAAATCCTCTTTGGCATATCTCCCACATATCATGCCATTCGCACATTTGGTTGTCTTTGTTTTGCACATAATCAGAAAGCAAAAGGGGATAAGTTTGCAAGTAGAAGTAGAAAATGTATCTTTGTTGGGTATCCTTTTGGAAAGAAAGGATGGAAATTGTTTGATCTAGATACAAAAGAGTTCTTTGTCTCTCCTGACGTTAAGTTCTTTGAGGATTTGTTCCCTTTTGTTAATCCAGACTCTGCGAATATTGTTCCTTCTAGCATCGTCCCTATTAATGTTGAAGTAGATGCCGATTTTGATGCACATAATCCTAAACCTATCGACACACAACGCGAGCTTGTTGGTGATGATGAAGGTATGAGAGTTGACGAGGATGTTGCTCAGCCCACTATGCCAATGCATGAGGAGGAAGTGGAAACTGTAGGCACACCACAGTTCATGGTTGCAGGCCATGGTGAGGGTGCAGTACCTACTGCCGCAGAGCCTACAGAGGCAGTAGCAACCGCGGTCAGTCCGCAGCACATGGGCGCTGGACACAGGGGGGCGCGGTGCCTGCTGTCACGCAGGGACAACCCTTAGTTGAGCCACCTAATGACCATAAGCCACAAGAAGAGCTAGGCCGAGGTATGCGAGAAAAGTTTCCTTCGGTTTTGTTACGAGACTACGTCACTCACACCATTTTCACAAATAGTCCATCTCAACCTCCTAACACATCGTCTCCACAACATTCCTCAGGTACTCCGTATCCAATAGCACATTACATTAATTGTGACAGTTTTTCTGCAAATTATCGAAATTTTCTTGCAGCACTTATCTCGGGACAAGAAACGAGGTCTTTTAAGGAGGCCATGAAAGATGAAAGATCGTGAAAATTGATGAAAAATGAAATACAAGCACTTGAAAACAATGGTACTTGGACCATGGAAACTCTTCCCCCCGGGAAGCGTGCTCTCGGCAGTCAATGGGTATATCGGATCAAGTAAAATTTTGATGGAAGTATTGAAAGATTGAAATCCAGATTGGTTATTTTTGGTAATCATCAAAAACAAGGCATTGACTATTCAGAAACCTTTGCTCCAGTGGCCAAGATGGTAACAGTACGAGCCTTCCTGGCTATAGCGGCTTCTAAAAATTGGGAACTCCATCAAATGGACATTCACAATGCTTTCTTACATGGTGATCTCGATGAGGAGGTGTACATGAAGCTCCCTCTAGGCTTTGCATCTTCAGCTTCAAACAAGGTGTGTCGTCTTCGTAAGTCTCTCTATGGTCTAAAACAGGCACCACGATGCTGGTTTGCTAAACTTGTGTCTGCCTTGAAACGGTATGGATTTTTACAGTCCTACTCTGACTATTCCTTGTTCACTTACACCAAAGGCAAAATTCAAATCAATGTTCTTGTATATGTTGATGATCTAATTATCTCTGGGAATGATTCTGCTGCTTTAAAGGCTTTCAAGGCTTATTTGAGTGATTGTTTCCACATGAAAGACCTGGGTTCACTAAAATATTTTTTGGGGATTGAGGTGGCCAGGAGTTCGTCAGGCTTGTTTCTTTGTCAAAGAAAATATACTCTAGAAATAATCTCGGAAGCAGGATTATTGGGAGCAAAACCAGTAGAATTTCCCATTGAGCAAAACCACAAACTCGGCTTGGCAAATGGAAAGTTTCTCTCTAATTGTGAAGCTTATCGACGGCTTGTAGGTAGACTTATTTATCTAGCTGTGACACGCCCCGATCTAGCCTATTCGGTTCATATTCTGTCACAATTTATGCAAGAGCCAAGAATTGAACATTGGGAAGCGGCTTTAAGGGTTGTGCGTTATTTAAAAGGTACGCCTAACCAAGGCATACTATTACGTGCTGATAGTGATTTAACTTTGCAGGGTTGGTGTGACTCTGATTGGGCTGCGTGTCCCATCACACTTAGATCATTGACAGGCTGGTTAGTGTTTCTTGGTCACTCTCCTATATTCTGGAAAACTAAGAAACAAAACACTATTTCTCGTTCTTCAGCTGAGGCAGAGTACCGTTCTATGGCTGCTATTACTTGTGAGCTAAATTGGTTGAAAGGTCTTTTGTTGAGCTTGGGTGTGCAACACCCCAAGGCAATCAAACTCTTTTGCGACAGCCAATCAGCTCTTCACATTGCCAGAAACCCAGTCTTCCATGAGCGTACAAAGCACATAGAAGTGGATTGTCACTTTGTTCGAGATGCAGTCAAAGATGGTCTAATCGCCCCTTCCTACGTCCATACCAACACACAATTGGCAGATGTTTTCACCAAGGTGCTTGGCAAATCGCAGTTTGAATTCTTGATTGGCAAGTTGGGCATTTTTACTCCACGTGCACCAACTTGAGGGGGGGTGTTGGGATTATAAGATATATTTTGTTATATTTTGTTGATATGCTTATCATATATTTTGGGTAGTTACCTAGTTTATAGGAGAGATTTATGGGATGAGTTTTGATCAGAGGGAGGATTTGTACGATAAAGAGAATAATGAAAGAAAAGAGGGCAGAACTTCCAGCCCTTCGCTGATTGTTTACATATATACAATGACATCATTTTTTAAGGATATTTTAGATTAAATTATCTTTAATGAATTAAAAATAACAAATTCTACCATAATGTTTTTGAAAATTTTCTTTATAAATAGACACTACTATCAATATACTTATAACTTACAAAATAATATATATATATATATAGGATTAGGATCATGTACAAACTCTAAACTAAAATACAAACGTAGGAACTTATTATATCTATTAGATTATTTATATTAACTAACAGAAAGTAGATATAGATCATTAATATAAATAATCTAATGGATATGATTAGTGCCTAGATTATATATATATATATATATATATATATATATATATATATATATATATATATATATATATATATATATTATAGTTGATGTACATATTTTGTTGTTATTATTGTACCAAATACCCTACCAAGCTAATAACTTGATTTATGTGATGATCATTTTTTATTACGAGAGATGATCTTTTACCAACAATGTAATAATCTCTTACTAGTTGTGTAAAGATCTTTAACATTATGTGTGATCAGTATTCACCGTTAGGGCATCTCTAATACTTCTCTTAAATTTACATCTCCAATTGTACTATTCAATCATTTTCTCTCTCATCTCCCTTATTTTTATCAATTTACTTTAAATTTAATTATCTACTCTACATCTCATTACCTTAAATATACACTACCCAATTACTTTTTTCAATCACATCACTAATTATTTATACTTTATAATTTTTAAATTTAAATTTATATTAATCTATAAATATTAATTAATAATCTTATATAATCAAATTTCATTAAATATAATTTTACAAATAATTTAATTAATAATGACTAATTTTTAAAATAAAAAAATATTAAAAATACCTCATATATGTTCTAACAGTAAACATCAGTCTAAAATGTATACTGAATGTGCATTGGTTTCTAAACTTTGGGCACCTCAAATATTTGGGGTAACCTCAAATTTGAGGTATTTGTTTTTACAATTGCAACCCTTTTCTCAATTTTGAGATTGGGAGTCCCCATTGTGAATGCTCTTATATGTGATAATTTTTACCGTCTAATTATCTTTCACCATTATGTGCGATGAAATTTCATCATTGTATAAGATAATTTTTACCATCTAATGATATTGCACCCCTATGTGTAATAATTTTCACCATTTGATGATTTTTCACCAATTGTATATAATGATATTAAATTATACTTATGTTTAACTATTGTTATACTTATTTTTCATGTTAATTTTTTCATTGAAATTATATTAATATGGATATCTATTAATAGGGAAAAAATCAAAGAAACATTATACTATATATTTTTGAATAACTAATATCACAGATAAATTAAATTAAAAAAATAAAAATGATAAAAAATGTTAATATAGCAACTACTTGTACAATGCTCATTATGCAATTGGTTACATGGTATGAATATTCATCAATAAATAGATGGACTATTTCTATAAGTATAGATATAATATCCTAAAATTTACTACTAGAAAACTTCATTCCAAGATTAGATTAGCAAAAGCATAGGAATAAAATAGTAGATGTTACCACCATACTTAGTACTCTTCCACACCTTTCTTGAGCTTTATACAAGTTTAAGACATTTGCACAAATTGAGGGAAAAATCATGAATGAAACTCATATATATAAAATACCCAAAAGAGAAATATAACTCTCAAGATAGTGAAAAATTGATATAAGAAATACATAAATGGGGACACGGACACAAGAGCCCAAAAATATACGAGGAAACAAAAGAAGGCATTAGGGGTGTGACTATTGAATAGTTATGGCTCTAAGTCCCACCCCAACAAGATCATTTCATGAAATCCTCTTTAGCCCTGATGTTATAAAACTCCTGCATACAATCATCTAAAAGCAGTTGGTGTGAGTTCTTCCTCAAAGTTTTGAAGATTAAATGATTAGAAGATAGGTAGGATTTGTGGTTGAAGATTAAGAAGAAGGATGTGAAACTTCATTCAAGGAAGAATTCAACAAGAAGTTCAACTATGAATATTTCTCCAAGAAGACATTCAAAGTATTCTATCTAATATTACACCAAATAGTCTTAATTATTATTATTCACTCACAAAAGAAAGAAATAACCAAGTATGTTACTTGTATTAGATTTCAATAATGCTCAATATTTGTTACATGAATCATCTTATATAGGAAACTGGAACTTTGTTACAGCCTTGCTAATTATTACACTAAGGTAGCTAAAGTAATATATATATGGCTAACTAGAACACTAATGTAACACCCCCAAAATTCACTACTGAAAATTTTCGTTTTATTTAAAACAAATAGCGGAAGCAAAATTTTGGGGATATTATCGCCACACTTAGTACCAGACCGTTGCACTCATACCGTTCCAGTACCAAGTGCTAAGGCTAAAGAACAAAATACCTATTGCTAGAAATTCAAACCATTATTAAATCAGAGTAGCGCAAGTAAACATTTTATAAGAATAGATTCCACCAATGGTGGTTACAAGAATAAAATTACATTTAAACCATACATTAGAAGAGGAAGAATGAAATCCTAAAAGCCGGATAATCCTTACGCTCTTTCCCGTTTCCCACTTGAGTGGCACCTGAAATTAGACCTACAAGGGATACTGCCCATTGAATAGGCAGGGGCCCCACAAAGGGAACCCTTCAGTACTACGGTACTGAGTAATCATTTAAAATCACACTTAAAAGCATGCCTGCAATGTAACACATGAAACAAAGCTACATACATATATAACAAGATGTGTATATATAACATTCACACAATTAACATTCACATCGGATATCAATAGGCCATAATGAACAATCTATACTTTCGGGCCTTAAGCCATGTCATAGTGCAAAATCAACACATTCGGTCCTTAAGCCATTAGTCCATCATTATTCAATCAATCTCATATTTTATATCCATGTGAGTGCGGGAACCCCACTATTATAGCCGGTGGATCGGTCACTTATAAGGCAGAACGCACCTAACTACTATTATATGTCGGTGGATCGGTCTCTAGGGCAAAACGCTCCTGGCCACAATTATTCGCCGGTGGACCAGTCTGACCCCAACTCACATGGTGTTCCACTATAAGTGATTAGTATTTTTCCATAACTTTATTCACATCCATGACTGATTTTATTGAGCTCGGGACCCCCACTATTATTACCGGTAGATCGGAATACATATCAACATCATCCAGGGCAACACGCTCCTGGGCCACTAATATATCCGGTGGATCGGTACTCATAATCATTTGCTAGGGCATCACGCTCATGGGCCACTATTATATCCGGTCTATTATATCTGGTGGATTGGTACTCATAATCACTTGCTAGGGCAACATACTCTTGGGCCACTATTATAACCGGTGGATCGGTACTCAATATCATAAGTCAACTGGGCCCGACTCGTTAATCTTTCACTTTCATTATTAATATTTTTCCTTTCTTTAATCAGCACAACACTTCCATTTATTTGCCTTGGATGGGAGATCAAGAACCCGGGAGACAAAGGTACACCAGTCGTACCGGTGCATACAAGCCACTCAGTACCCTTCAACCACGAACCTAGGGACGCAAAGGTACCCTGGTCGTACTGGTGCATAAAGCTACTCAGTACCCTACCGACAAGGACACCTAATCCATAAGTATGCATACCCTCTAAATATGTCCGTAGAGCTAGATAGAGTAAGATATAGGGCCTAGCTAGGATACAAAGGCACACCCACAAATACTAGAATAATCGTGGGCTAAACCACGTCTTTAGGGTAGCGACCCCTAAAGAGCCACCATTCCCGATCTCGAGGTCTTTCACTTTAAGTATTAGTGTCTTAATTAAAGTGATCACGAAAAGCACAATAATTAGATACTTATTCACTTTCAATCGTTCTAATATCATTAGTCGTTTCTTATTCAAGCGGTTATCCAAGATAACACAGAGAAATCATTAAGGCCATCATAATCTCATATAATTCTGAATTAAGATTCGTTCTCGTAATACTTACTAATTATCAAATACTCTTACCTTGCTAATCAGCGTTATTTGAGTCATATTATAAATTCCACAATCACAACGACATGTTAGGTACAAATTACTCATTTACCCCTTACTTATATAATTGCTAAGTCATCCCTTCCTTACTTGACAAATTACTATATTACCCTTAAGGTTGTATAATTATCAAATTACCCATCGCTCGGTTTATGTTACTAAGTTATCTCCTACGCTTTTTAGATCACCATTTACCCTTCATAATTGTTAACCTTAACATATTTCCCTTTATGGATAGTTAGATTACCAAATTGCCCTTCTCCTTTATCATAATTACCATTTTACCCCTCTCAATTATTATAATTGCCATTTTACCCTTTTCAATTATTATAAATCCCAAATTACCCTTATAATTATAATTATTAATTTACCCTTCTTCATAATTATAATTACCAATTTACCCTTCTCCATATTTATAATTATTAATTTACCCTTCTCCATATTTATAATTGTTAATTTACCCTTCTCCATTCTTATAATTAATATATTGCCCTTATCCATTATTAAAATTACGATAATGCCCTTTTATTGGTTAATTTATCAAATTACCCTTCTCGATTATCATAATTATCCAATTACCCTTTTATAATCATAATTTAATTACCAATTTATCCTTCGTAGTTATCATTATTACCAAGTTACCCTTTACTCCCAAGTGCGCCATAAATATCATTTTAATTTATAAAATTACCCTTCTACCCCTTACTTCCAAATTACCATGATATCCTTTTATTTACAAAATTACCACAATACCCTTTTACTTATAAAATTACCATAACACCCCTTTTACTTTACAAATTACTATTTTACTCTTTTACATCCAAAATTACCATTTTTATCTTTCCATACAAAATTACCATTTTGCCCTTCTTTTCCAAAATTACCATATTACCCTTTACTCCCAAAATTACCATAATACCCCTTTACTCATAAAATTTCATTTTCCCCTTTACTTCAAAACTTACCATAATACCCCTAACTTCCAAAATTACCACAATACCCCTTTTTACTTGTAAAATTACCATATTGCCCTTTTGCCTTCAAAATTACTACTTTACCCCCTTTATTACACCACTTTTATTAAATAAACATTACCACATGGAATAATAATATTAATACTCCATTAACAATATCCAACTCCACCAACCATTATATTTTAATATAATACTTATAATAACCCACACATATTAGGCCATAATCTAGCACAAGGAATATTACTAAATGCCCCTAGGCTCACAATAATATTGTTCATGCATAAATAGTCACAATAACATAAAATAATATGGATAAGTACTTAACACTTTCATTAATAATCAAATTCTTCCCTTAAGAAACATTTCCACACATGGCATATAAACTAACATACTCTTTTTTTTTCAATCAATACAAGCAAATATATATATATATATATTAAACCACAAATATCAAGCATAATAACATATTAAAAATCCTAATGTGCTAACATACGTTTATCCATACGTTTAAGTGGGGTTTAACGATTACCTTATATCCCACAAAAATTGAATCTTACCGGTATCCCGGTTAAAGATTCAAGCTTTAAATAGCAAAATCAACGCCTAAAAATAATATCAATAATTATTATATTAGAAATAAGAAAACCAAAGCATAAGACCTTATAAAATTTACTTAATGAAATAATTAGCTTAAACATTATTTTACCTTAAATTTTTTAATAAAAATGGTCCAATAATTGCAGCAACTCATGTTGCTTATGCAACATGAGCTGCATGCAAAAATAAAAGGAGGAAAGGCTCGAAGAGGGGGTGAAAGGAAGAGATAATGGTTATTTTCGGGTTGGGGTCTTTAGGCTAGAAAAGAAGGTAGATGGGGAAGGATTTAAGGCAAGGGAATGGTGTAGGAGTAAAGAGGGGGTGTAGGTGGATGCTGGGGATGGGTTGTTGGCGGCCAAGGACGGTGGATGCGGTGGCAGTGAGGTGGCAAAGTTGGCTGCCGAGGTGGGTCGAGGTGGAGGGGCTGAGAAGGAAGGAAAAGAGGAGGGAAAATTGAAGGGGTTCGGGGACTTGTTTTTGCCAAAAAATGTATGGGGATCGTAGAGGAGGTTGCATGGAGTCGAATGGTGGGTTGGGTGGCGGCATAGGCGGCCGGACGGCGGCGGAAGGAGGTGTTGTAGGAGGACTGCCGAGAAGGGGGGAAAATGGAGAGAAAATAGGTGGCGAGGAAAAGGGGCTGCGGGATAGCTTGAGAGGGATAATGTGGTGGTGCAAGGCTGAGGTGGAGGGTGGCAGGGAGCGGTGCAGGGGGTTGGTGAGGCGGTTGGAGCGGCGGAGGGCGGTGGCGATGCAAAAACAGGGATGGAAATGGGAGAGGAAGAAAATGAGAGAGGAGAGGAGGTCGGGGGTAAGGGCTCGAGAATATGGGGCAGAAAAGTGGCTGAAGGGGAGAAGAAAAAGAAGAGGAAGGGTAGGGGGATAGGTGGCGGTCGGTGGCAGTGTTTAAGGTGGTAGGGTGTCGTAGGGGGGTAGGGAGAAGGTGACGAAGGGGAGAAAAGGGGAGCTATGCGGGATGGGGTGCATGGCTGCCTAGTTCCAATTTGGTGAAAAAATACAGGAGAGAGAGAGTGAGTGAGAGAGAGAGAGAGAGAGTTGCAGGTGGTGGCAGTAGTTGCAGGGGGCGGTGGCCAGCGTGCCCAAGGTGGTAGCATTGGCCGAAGAAGACAGGTCGGGGAGGACGTTGGATGGGGCATCGCTGGGTCGAGGCAGAAGAAGGGAGAAGAAAGAAAGAAGGGGGCAAGCCGGCGTAGGGGAGAAAAAGGAAGGGTCAGGCCGACCCGGTCTAGGGGGAGAAAGGAAGGGAGGAAAGGAGGGGGGCTGATCCGCTAGTGCGTATGGGGGGGAACGGGCCTGTGGCCCAGGCGGGGGAGAGGGATAGGCTGGCCTGGTGGCCCAAATCCAGGAAGAAAAAGGAAAAGAAAAGGAAAGAAGAAAAAGGAGAGAAGGAGGAGGAAAAGAAAAAGGAAAAAGAAGGAAAAATGGAAAATAGAGAAAAATAATTTAATTTAATTTAGAAAATAATAAAATATAGTATTTTTGATAAATTATTTAATTTAATAATTTAATTCAATATATTGGTTCAAAAAGGATAATTTTAGTAAAATATTAGTTTGGAAAATTATTTAAATGAAGATAATATGATAAAATAACAAAATATTTATTTTTAATTTATTAAATAATCCTATCCAAATTTATATACTCAAAAATCCATAAACTAATTAAACTAAATAATTTTAAAAGCTAATTTATTTCAAATAAAAGCTATTTATTAAATTATAGGTTTCCTAAAATTTTGGGGGATTACAACAAACTAGTAATAACAACATAGCACTAACCTATATAATACATGAATAAAAAAAATTATTACAAACAAGCTTAGCTAATTATTACATAAAAGTAACTAATAAGAGTTCTAATTTACATAAAAATAATAACCAGGTCTCCTTGACTTGTAAGTTTAACTTCCATGCATAATAGCTTCTTTTGACTCATAATCACTAGTAACATATGAAATATTAGATATGATGACATCTTGAAGTGCATTAATCTTCTCCTTACAAATATGTTACATACCTGCAAGAATTACTCACAGTAGGCTTGTTAAGATTAGTCACATTATTAATATCATTATCAAAGATAAATAATGTTTTTGACTCCATAACCAAGTATGCTAAATATTTATTGTCTTGAGAATCCATATATGTTCCTATATCAATAGCATAGTACCAATATGACATGACACACATTACACAAGGTATAACAAAAAGTTGTCAACATGTGATAAAATAATATTAATGTGAGACATGGCATTAAGAGTAGTAGGTATAAGACAAGAAGGTACATACTAACAAGTAATTAAAAGGTAACATTAATGAATTATTTTAAGCTAGTTTTTTTTTTCATTTCAAGATTGGGACTTGCATCTCTAGTGATATCCAAATAATATTGGCTCACAGGGAACTGATTCTATAGGTGCATGGAGGAGACCATACCAACAACTCACAAGGCTGTAAGAGTATAAAGACCCACCATTATTGTTCGTGGTAAGGAAATACAAAGCAGACATACTGTTAAATACCTCATTTCTCAAAAATATTAATTCTTTTAGGATCCTTGTGATTTCAAAATAAATTTATCTCTTTTATATATTTTGTGACTTTGAGAATTTGAAAATGATAGATATGTTTTGAAATGCTCCATTCTCACTTCTTAACCTTTCTTGTAGTTTTGATTTCCATGAGAATTCTGAGCCACTTCAAGCCATGCAACTGCTTGTGAATAGTTCTAATTCATCCATACTTGAATTCCTTAGTTTTTTTTTATTTTCTTTGTCATACTTAAAATGATAAACATAAAATATGACACAATTACTATTCTCATTTTCTTTTGCGTTCATTTGCATTTTAGGCCCCAATTGAGCCTTTTTTTTGCTTTTCTAAAATATAACTATACTTCAAGGACAATTATATTTTTGTATTTTTGAGATAAAAATGAATTAAAAAGATTTTATTATTATAGAATTATTTGTCATTTTTTGGCATAATAATTTACTAAAACTTGCATTTATTTACTTTAACCATATATAACTTCTAGAAAACATAATATAAGTTATCCATTTGTGGAAAGAGCTAGCCTTAACTATTGATTTGGCCTAGAACACCCTCATTGTTTCCACTTGTATTTGATCCACTTAGTCTTATGGAATATTCCTTAAAGGTTCTTAATCATTACTTATTAATTATCATTCTAACACTTGTTAAATTATGCTAAATGGTCCCCTTCCATGTTTACCTTATCCAACACCACCTTTAGCTCTTAATTTCCTTCTTATGACCATGTTCAACGTAATACCCCATCCTTAAATATTTTAAAATGTATTTAAATTATGTTTATATAAAATAAAATGGTTTTAAATTTAGAAAGTACTTGAAAAATGGGTGGATATGTAAGTTTTAGGTCAATTAGTCTACTAGTCAACCAAAATTAGTTACTAGTTTGTCTAGGAATGAAGTTGATCGTACCCTAGAAGATCCAGTCAATAAGTAGGAGAAAACTAGTTAATGGGTTTTGCTACAACTTTCAACTACTTTCTAGTTTTGGTTTTGATTCTTACTAAAATGATTTTCCTAAAATTATAATTAGTGTCTCCTTACACTAATAAACATATTTTTTATCTTTTGATTTTTTTAATATTATTTAGATCACTATATGATTTTATTTAGTTAAACATTTTTCAATAACATTTTCTAGGTACTTTTTATTACCTATCTTTACTCCCTCACTTTCCTCTCTCCTCTACAAGTTAGGGTTATGGGAGTGTTTTCCCCTAACTGTCCTTTCTTTAACTTACCTACCTTTTCATAGATCTACAACATTCCTTCCCTCCCATACTTTACAATTTATTGTCTTACACCTTTATGGACAACATTCCATACTACTCTTGCAAGTTAACTCTTTATCCTTTCTCCTCCTCCTTTTTGTTGACCATGAAGGCTTAATTAAACCTTCTCATTTGATTCATTTTTTTTCTCATTAAACTCATACACACATTATATTTATCTCTTTTCTTTTAAACCAAATTCTCCAAGTGGTAGATGCTTTTATTTTCTTGTTGATCGAGACCACTCCCTTTTACCTCCCAAATTCCTTATCTGGTTTCCCTTTTATTATCTTCTTCTTAATCTTTATTTTAACTCTTTTTTTTCCTAAAATAAAGAAGAGTTAAAATTTACAAAAGGTTGAAGATTTCTTACTTTTCTTCCTTTTGTTTATTCAATTCATTTTTGGGTTGAAGTTGGCGATTATGCTTCTATAATTCTTCATTTATTTTCCTTTAAGTGTGTTTCACTAATTTGTGGGTTCTTGCTTCCTTGGGAAGTTATGGATCTTGTAATTAACCATCAAGTTAGAAGTATTTTCTCTTTTGCTAGTAGACTTGTTTTGATGTAAGACAATTCTCAAGGCTTGATGTTCATGTTTACCTTTGTTGTTATCTTTAAGTGTAAGCATGTTTCTATGTAAAGTATTATTTATTATATATTTATAATATTAAGGTATGCATTGTGACTTATGATTAGTTTTAATCATGAGTTGTGGTATCATGTTTATTTTAACCATCAGAATGTGTTATGTGTATAAAGTAGAATTTTGGCTTAAGAGTTGATTAAGGAAGATTTTGTTTGTCAAGTATGCTTAATATGTTTAGTTAATTCCACGATCTTAGCCTTACGTTAATATATAACATGTCCGGATGAGTCATTTATCATGTGGTCATTATGACCTTTTTAATGAATCTCAAGTACATGTGTGTTTGATGCTGTATGCATTCCTACAAGCATGATTTTAGTATTTATCATAAGCCTTGTCAATTTCCTTTGATTATGGACTATGTGAGCATAATTTAGCCATTTTGGCCTTAACCAAGAATTTGGTGAATTAAGAATGAGATTGTTGTTTAATTTGATTCTTGGATCATGATCCTTGTAGTTAATACATAAGCACAATTTTGTATGGATTTTTTTTTGGATAGTAGAATGTTAGGATAAGTTGAATAAAGTCATAGATGATTTCATTATCATTCACATGCCTATACCTATATGTGGCCCAATTAAACTAGACAACTAGTGAATCTTGACCTAAAACTTTGGGTTTTTGTCCTAAGATTGCGATCATGATTCCATAAGTTTTATAAATTTAAGCATGTTTTTATATATGTTTTAATAGTATTGGAGACTAATAGGATTAATTAGTTAAGCTAGGAATTTATTTGCATTTAATCTCATGATTTTTAGTGTTTCCGGCCTAGTAGCACCAGACAACTAGTGTTAGTCAACCAATCAAGTAGTTAAGTTGAGTTTTATATTCCTTCCTATTTTCAGTTATGTCTACTGGGTTATGATTTCTTTGTCATTGGCATTAGTTCATTGGTTTCAGTTAACTAGTTAATGAGTTGAGCTTGATTTTCCTCTATATATTATGGTGCAATCAGCTGGTTTATATCTTTCATCTTGTGTTGCCGGTCAACTATATTGTTTAAATTTTTATCCTTGGATAAAGTTAATAGGTAAAGGGTAACTAGTTAATTGATATATTAGTCGACTAATTACTCTTATACTAGTTGATTCGCTTCTCCGTTCTGTTCATTTATTTTATTTTGTATTCTCAAACTAACTAACTAGTCTCTAGGACTAGCTAACTTGTCTTTGGGGACGACTTTGTGATATTTTAGGGTTTGAGCTAACATTAACTTAGCATACCTTTAACTATGATATTGAAATAGAATGAAAGAACCTAAGGGAAGATGAAAATGGTTTATATATGTGTCTTTTGGCCTTGGGTTCCATTTTGTGAAATCACTTGTGAAATACTAATAATGGTAGTATATAATTCATTCAAATATTCTCCTCTAAATCTCAGGTAGTTAGCCTGGAACTAATGGGCGGGTCACCCCTATATTTTCTATATTTCTCTTTTTCACTCAATACTTAGTTTTACTATGGTAGACCATCATGATAATGGTTCTCCACAAGGTTGAAACTTGTGGAGGGTGTTTCATGAATTATGGGATTTAATCTCTTTTTCACTCAGTACCTTTCCTATTTCACTGGGCTGTGGCTGGTATGTAGGATTTGTAATCATGTTACGGTAGATTATCATAGTGTTGATGCTCTATTAGGTTGTGACTTGTTGAGGATATACCATGATCAGTGGATTTTATCCCTTGTGATTGATGTAATCACCTAAACACACAATTTAGAAGTTGTAGATGCCTAGGTTATGCATACTCCATTGTGTTTGGTGTTATTTTCTATAAACACCCATACTCAGATTGGTGCTCTACTGGGTTGTAGTTGGTAGAGGGTATGCCTAAGGTTGCATTAAGAATTATGGCCTACAAACACCCATACTAGGATTTGTGCTCTACTGGGTTGTGGTCGGTAGAGGGTATGCCTAAGGCTTATTTTTGGTTTTATTACCTACAAACCCATACTTGGATTGGGCATGAGTAGGGTTGCAATCGGTGTTATCACCTATAAACATCCATATTGGGATTTGTGCTCTACCAAGTAGTAGTTAGTAGAGGGTATGCCTGAGGTTGCATTTGGTATTATTGTAACACCTTAAAATTTACTATTAAAAATGTTTGATTTATGGAAGTAATAATAATTAATGGATGTAACACTACATCTAATATAGAGATGGTACTTTCTACTCAATTTTTTCAAGGTACAAGGCTAAAAGTAAACTCATATCTAGAGACCAGATATGGGAACCACTTGATCACATGAATATACACATTTACAAAATAGAGAGAAGGGAGAAACATAAAATAGAGGGCTAAAGTCTAGATTGATCTATTTGGATAACAAAATTTTTGAACCAACCCATGAAAATTCACCATAGGAAATCACATCAAAGGCATCAAATCAACAATTACCTACAAAATAAGACAATGTCTGCTCATAGGAATAAGGAGAACTCGTAAAAAGGATGGTAAATACTTGTGTAGTGAGTATGCTAAGAATACACATTAATATAATATAACACGTATAACACATAATGAAAGTATAATTGGATATATACTATACATGGATATGCATTTATGACACAAGATGACTCAAGAGAAAAATCAAGTTCGAATTCCTTATTAGGTGCTTATATGTTTCCAATAATTAGGGACCCCATTATTTATAAATAGTAGAATTGCATCAGAATATAAATCAAACCTAAGGCATAATACATCTGACTGCTATTCTTTTCTGGTGGAATGGATTGGTACAATCTTAGGAAACAATTCACTTGGCCACTATTCTCGTTTAGTGGTATGGACTGATAGAACCCTAAGGCATAATGTATATGTCCACTATTCTTGTTTGGTTGAATGAACTTGTGTAACCAATCTTAAATCATGTGATATTCCATTTTATATTATTAATGTCTTATTATACCACTTTTTTTTATTTCATTAACAACATGTTCACTTGGCATAGTTTAACAAAGCGCATGAATCCCACCAAGGGTAATGTAGCTCATCCTTTAAGTGAAACACCTAAGAAAACCTTATGAAATAGTAACACACAACCAATAGGTAACTTCTCTCATAAGACTCACTAACCTATCAAAATTTTCACAACATACTAAAATATCATTATATATTACATATCCAAAAATTAAGATTTAAATCTAACATTTTGCACATAAAATATTTATGTCACCCCTAAGATTACTTTTCTTGAATTATGTCAGTTCCTCATATTATCAAATCTATACTACACATAGTTGACCCAACATTCTCATATATCAAACATGTAATATTCACAACCTAAAAACACTTATACAACCTTAAAATCCATAATTTTCCTAATATGTCCATATTACCCATAATCCATCCAAACAACTCAAGACTTCTTGTCATATAAGTTATGCCTCACTCAACCAAACCTTATCATATTATATAAGAAATTTAATATACAAACCTCTGGGATTAAAATGATGTATCTATTTCCTCCGAAACTCATACGTTTACGAAACACCCTTAGTGTTGAGAATAGTCCAAAACTCACCAAAAACCCTACACATTATCAACATTACCAACACTTCCAACCACAACATAAATCACAAAAAAATTATTCATATGCATCTTCACTCTGCTATGAACTTAGTGAATCAACAAATTATACCAATATGCTAAGTATTTCATGAAAAGATTGAGTATGGCATAAACACAATAACATCACATAAGCTCATAATTACAGATAAAAATCATGCTTTCATAATGTGATATAATAATATAAACTAAATAACACTAGCAACATAATTTCAAGAAATAGAAATATGGTAACATAATATTACATATAGGTAACAAATAACCTCAAGACCCTAGCCTAAGATATGTATCCTTACCCATTATTCCCCGCCTCTACTTAAGGTACTTTTAATCACCACTTTACCACACCTTAGGATCACCTAACACAAAAACAATAGGTTAGGAAGTAGGTAAGAATTTGCAAGGATATAAACATGCGTAAGAACAAAGGTAAAGTATGTAAAGTTCAAAGGGTGTAGCTTAGTTTGCCATAAAAAAAATTTCAACCGCCAAAATAGCTCAAAACCACCCACAACTTACTACCACTAGGTAACAAAAAGAGGGAGAAAGTGGACATTGTATGGGGTGGTTGTAAACTGCAAGCAGGATGTAATACCCCTATTTTGAAAACCCTTTTTTGTTCAGGATCTTCTACATTTAATAATAAAATTATATTATTTTAAATATTTTATTACATCCTTTATAAATTTATAAATCCTTGTTTCATTTTTAAAACATTTTATTTTTGCTTCGTAAATCTTTCTCACAATTTTGATTCTATGAAATCTTCTGATGCCACTTTAGGTTATCATAATCCATCTAGATCATTCTTATTCTATTCATTTTGGAACCTTTTTTTTTATGTCTCCCAATTTGTTTCAAAATTCTAATTGGATATCTCTAACAAAAGTATTACTCATATTCTACTTAGCCTAATTTTAGAATTATAAGTCTCAAAATGACACTTTTAATTATCTAAAATTTATAAAAAATCAGGATCACTATATTTTAGTCTAATTGAGATTAAAATTATTTAAAAGCTCTACATAATTATTTTTATAGTTTTAAAATTTATTCAAAAAATTTTGGACATAATAAGTTATTAAATGCGAATTTTCTTCCTTCAATCTTAATCTAACATTGCAAGGATCAATTCTAACATTTCGTTATTGATTATTATGGATAAGAACCACTCATTTATGCCCCCCAAAAAATTTTTGGCCCTTTCATTATATCAAACTTGATTTTTTCCACTTTTATGCTTAAATTACCCTTTTACCATTTATCAAATTTTCCTCCTCTTAGCCTTTCCTTTTCAATGAGGCATGACAAACACTTATTTTGTGTAGTTTGGTCTATTCCACCCCTCTCCTCATCATGGGTATGCACTAACACATGCATAACCCTTTAGATGATTGAACAAACTCAATTCCCCAAAAGTACTTAAGATGACCTTGATCTTTTATTTTAAAATGCGAATCCAAATATTTGAACCGAGAATAATCAACAGAATTATTCCTGGCTAACATCATATCATCAACATACATAAGGAGAGATAATAAAATACCATTATGTCGATAGGTAAATAGCGTGTGATCTAACTAAGCTTGAGCAAAAATATACTTGTATAATGCATAGAAAATTTTAGCAAACTAGTTATAAGGCAATTGTTGTAACCCATACAAAGATTTTTGTAGTAGACATACCTTCCAAAATTAGAAGTAGAAACTCTAGAAGTAAGTCTTATATATAACTCCTCATACAAATATCCACATAGAAAAATATTATTCACATCAATCTGATGTAATTTCTAAAGTTTTGTCACTATCATAAGAAGAAATGTACGAATGCAAACTAATTTAGCCACATATGTAAATGTTTCGTTGTAATCCACTTCTTAAATTTGCTTATAACCATGGGCCACAAGACATGCCTTTTAACACTCAATGATTCCATATAATTGATGTTTTATGTTGTATACCTACTAACATCTGATTGACTTCTTTCCTAGTGGGTGCTCTATGATGTCCCAGGTAGGATTATACTAAAGTACAATAATCTTGTTTTTCATTACATCTCTCCAACAAACTTCATGTACAAATTATTGAAAATTTTTGGGATATACCCCAACCGATACATCATAAATTAATTTTTTATTGTCTTCAAAAAAATAATTACATGCCACATAATTATTGATAGGATACCACATACCTGAGGAGACTATTAGATGAGTTGAAGATCGAATAGGTGTATGAGCTTGTGTAGAATGGCGTATATGATCTTACAGATTCATAAGAGCATGATGTGTTTGACAACCACAATCAAGAGCATCTCTAGTGCTCCCCCTATCTTTTGAATTCTCTTTAACATTCCCATTGGTTGGTATATCTAAAGCACATGCTTTTTTTAGTGACAGAGCTATTGCGTCATTTGTTGAATTGCTAGGAGAAACACTAATAGTAGGTGTGAAAGTGTTCAATGCCATTCATCATCATCAGTATATAGATTCATGTCACAATTAATATAAATAGGTGGTGATGGTAACATTGCAAAAGGAAACACATTTTCCTTAAATTTGACATCCCTTGATATTTACATCTATTTTATCTCTAAATCATACATTTTCTACGCCTTTTTCCTTTATGGATATGCAACAAAGACACACTTTCAACTTTAATTGTCAAATTTATATATAGTAGATGACTTATTGTGAAAATAACACAAAGATCCATATACTCATAACTGAGAATATAAAGGGGTTCATTTGAAAAGTAACTCAAATGATGTATTGCCATCAAGTAAAGGTGTGGGCATCTTATTAAGAAGATAGGTGGTTGATAATGCACACTCCCCCCCCCCCCAAATTCAATACGTAAATGAACTTGAAAACAAAGATACCTAGCAACTTCAAGAGTATGCCTAAGTTTTCTCTCAACATGCTCATTCTATTATGTTAACTAGTTTTCAGTTGAATCTCATTATCATTATAAAGTTGATGCATTGTCCAACCCAAAATTTTCAATCCATTATCACATCAAATTATATTAATGGACTTTATGAGTTGAGTTTTAACAATTTTGTAATACCAAAAAAAATTTCTCTAGCTTTACTCTTTCGATCATTAAATATACCCACACAACATAGGAATGATCATCAATAATAGTGAGAAAATATTGTGTGGTTGGTAAAGAATTCTTTGGGTAAGGACCCCATAAATCACAATGGATCAAATCAAAAATCTCAGTGGCTTTATTATCACTAGTAGAAAAGGGTTTATGTGTCTGTTTAGCCTGAAAACAAACATCACATCTTTGAATTATTTTGTTAATATGGTTATCATTCCTAATACGAAGAATCAAATACATATATTGGCCAAAAGGGTGAACAAGATGTTGATGCCATAAAATTATCAAGTCTGCAATAGTTGTATTAGAGAAGGTAGTCATCATCATTATCTTGTAGTAGTACAACCCATTATTTAGCTCACCCACTCCAATCAGTGTCCTTATAGTGCAATCATGAATAACACACTAATAATAAATAAATGTTACAAAATATTGTGTATTATGAATAAGTTTTCTAATAGAAATTAAATTGCATTTGAGATTTTGAATAAATAATTATTATCCTACCTTAAATGACAAACAATCTCATCCTTCCTTAATTTCATATATTTGAATGCCATTGTGAAAACTCACATGAGAAGGTGGTACATCAACAAGGTTATGCATATGTTGTATATTTTCGATCATGTGGTGTGACACACCACTATCAAGAAGCCAATGAAAACTAGTATCAGGAAGCTTACTAGAAAACTTCTATGTGGAAAAAGTATCGATCAAGCTTAAGAGATTCTCCACATGGTTTGTAGTTAAATTGAGCATCATGAAAGAGTTGTTGGAAGATGTGACCATATTTTTGCTCCCATCTCCATATTTGTGAGGCTTAACATCCATGACATGTGCCATAACTCCTACTAGAGTATTACATGTTCTCTTACCATGACCTCATCCTTTGGCTCTATGACATCTAAGACTTTGTGGATATTCTATTTGTTGATAATAATGATCATAATAATGTCTAACTTTTCAACAATGACTGCATATAAGTCTCTCTAAATTTTGTTGTTATTATAAAGCTCCATGATACGTTCTCCCTTGAACTACAAAACTCACAATCTCATTTCCATAATAATGTTTGTGAACCATGTTACGATGTTGTTCTTCTTATGTCACAAGATAATAAGCTTTGTTAAGAGTAGGTAGGGGGTTCATGTTGAGAATTTGAGACCATAAAGTCCTATATGTTGCATCTTCAAGCCCCATCAAGAATTGATGAGTTTTCTCATTTTCAAAGGAAGCCATCAACTTATTAGTGACTTAGGTACACCTACATGTCACGTGCTCATAACCATGAAGATAATCCCATAATGCATTTAACTTTGTGAAATATGAAGATATGACCTTGCCATGTTATTTTAAAAAAGCTAAATTAGATTTAAGTTGATTAACTTGTGGACCATAATTTATTGTATAGCACTCTTTCATATCTATCCACATATCCTTAGAAACTTTGTGGCATACGACACTAAGTTGAATTGACCCATCAATGATAAAAAATAACAAGGAACAGATCATGGAATTATTACCTTTCAACGTCTTCCCTGCCAAACACTCATCATCCACAAGCTTAGGATACTCCCATTTGATAAACCCATATTTATTCTTAGCCTTAAAACCATTAACTACTACCTTTTCCCATATATCATAATTTCCTCCTACAAGAACATATTTGGTTAGCAACATACAATAACCCTTTGATGATAAAAAGTAGTAAATAGATGACATATCATGAATTGATTAAGGTTTCATGATCTTCCCATTGTTGGTTTTTATGCTCCCATCCTTTGTCATCATAAATCAAAAAAACAAGGGCTTAACAAATTAAAAGAAGTCATGAAGTAGAGAAGAACCTTGAGGGAAAGTTATAGATGATGGCCTTTAGGTTTCAATGGGAGGTGTTGATACCATGAGAGAATTTTGAAGTGGAAAGCATATATTATTTTGAGATTTTCCCTCTATTTATAGGGGAAATTACCAGTGATTCTTACGTAATTACAATATTATATATACAACTAATCAATACTAGTTATGATTATATAAGAAAATATAATATTTATATATTAATTCTCACGTAATTATGATCTAATATCTACGTAATTACAATATTATATATACAACTAATCAATACTAGTTATGATTATATAAGAAAATATAATATTTATATATCAATTCTCACGTAATTATGATCTAATATCTAGAACTGTAATTGTATTTGAGGTAAAGAAGGATTTAAAAAAAGTTTGGGAAATTGAATAAAATAAGTTTTTGGGTAGATCAATTGACCGATTCTATGAACTGATCGACTGATTCATCATTTTGGGTAAGGGTTTTTGTTTGACCAAATTGATTGACTTATTGGTCAGGCTAAGTATTTTTTTAAGCTCAAATTTTCTAGTAAATTTATTATATCAAAATGAAACTTCGATAATCCAACTCTAAACTATTCTTTAGTGATTTTTAACCCCTTTTTTCATTTATTTGACTTTAGTTGCTACCTCAAACAAATTCGAGGGCTCAAGTTTGACAATTGGGAAACAAGATGACCTTATTCTTCTTTTATTCTAACTTTCTCATCTACGAACTTCTAGAAGCTTGCTTCTATTTCTAAATATCCTGCTCAGATGGGAGATTCCTTCCCATGTTTATCTTCCATTACCCTTCTTGTGTTTGATATTTTCTAGACGAACTCGACCTACATTCTCTAAAAAATTACCATTGAGCTAAGATAGAATTCATTCTATTTTTGATGAATCCACCTGTTTAGCTCAAATTTGAATGGTAAAATATGGGTTTTTGATTTATTTCATAATCCTACTCATCCCTTGACTGATTTTTTAGCTATGAATAACCCTAATAACCTCTTCTTCTTACTTTTCTTTTAACCTTTCAAATATCTCATCTCTCAATCACTTCTATTCTCTTGCCTCCACTTTGGGCATACATTAGAATTCTTTTCACTCTTTTTATCCTTTCTCTAGCTCCCTCTTGTTTTAGCTTTAAGCAAAAAAGAGTTAGATTTAGGATGAAGTTGAGTTGTTCTCAGCTGAATCTTCCTCTGTTTTTTCTCTTGGGTGTGGTAAGATCATTTTCCTTTATAATTCAATTTCTGATTTAAAAAAAATTATTCAATGATTTATGATTTGTAACTTGTTGTTTTAAGGGTTTTGGAAGTTAAGAATCATCCATTTTGATTTTTCCTCCTTCGTGAAAGTTTTTTCTAAGCATCAAGTAAGACATTCTTACCCCTGAAATGTGGCATAAATAAGTATGAGATGAGATGTATTCTATAAAATATTAAATTTATATGCCCATATAAGAGTTTAGCTTCTAATTGTTGCATATTGAATTAATTGTGAATCCTAAGGAAAATGCATGATTTGAGAGAAAATAAGGTTGATTTTCTTGAATGTGAAGCACGAGTCAGCTTATGAGCTAGTAAAATATTGGTATTTTTCTATGATATGTTATGGTTTAGATGTGGTAAGATTTTAGAATGTGCTTTGCCTGAAAAATGTTTGTTATATGCTATCTAGGAGCAAATTGATTAAGTGATTTAGCAAAACCAATAGACCAATCCTTAAAACAATTGATTTTTTAGCCTAAACCGATCAATTGGTTGGTCTGTGGTGACCTTGGTTGCTCTCTACTTAAATCCATCACTAGTTTGATAGAATTAATTAACTAGTCTCAGAATAATTGACTGGTTTGACAGAACTGATTATTGGTCTCTAAATAGTATATTTGTTTGGCCAAATTGATTGACTAGTTCAAGGGAATCCTAATTCTAGTAGAGCCAAACCAATTGGCTAGTTAGCCCAAACCCATTGACTGGTTAGTCAAACTAATCGACTGGCTAGCCTAAATTGATCTACTAGTTTGGCTAGAGTTTGTGATTTTGATCTTTTGGACCTAATATGTTTTAGGACTATGCTCAATGTTGCTATATGATCATTTAATGATGGAAATACACTTTTGGGCATGGATTAAATAACCTAATGGATGGACTAAAAGGATCATTATTCATAGCATATTTAATAAATTCTTGGAAAGGCTTTAGTGGAAAAACTTGAATAAGTGTGTTATGAATTCAAAAGGGTAATGTAACTAGGCTTATTGGCCTAAAATGGATTATCATGATGATTGATTAAGCACTAATGGAAATCCCACCACATGGTTTGATGGTAAAAAATGGATAAGATGGAATAAGTATGTGGATGCATTACTTCGATGTTGTATGGACCTTACGTGATCACATATACTTAGACAAAAACACTAATCACTTAACGTGGAAGATAATTGAGTTGTGTATGGGTATGGTTTACCCAATCCTCAATAAACTACTAGGAGTTAGTCTGCCTTTGGGTGTTTATTGGTGCCTTTGGGCGAGATCCTATTAGATCTTGATGCCTTACCTACTCTACATACTGATGATATACTAAGGGGTATGGATACTGTGAGTTTTGAATGGGTATTTAAGCACATCATAATATTATGTTGGTTCACACATGTGTTGGAGAAGTTTAGTATAGTATGGAGTTTTATGCGAGAAACACTGGGGTACTGTGTTAATAAACACAGTTCTATGTTTTCTAAACACTAAAAATTTTCCCCCTTATTCTAAAATATATTGTTTTACCCCATAGTATTTTTCCTATTATATAAGGAGACATGTTAAAACCATATCCATTGAGTGTCATATGTCCCAACTTATTCTTCTTCTCCATAGAATTCTCTATTCAAAGAGAATGGTAGATTTGTGTAATTGATCAAATGACTAGTTTAATCATTGTGTAATCACACAGGATCATGAATAAAGATCTCTACTTTTTTCCTCAATTGTTCTGTTTTGTGATTGAATCCTCAATTATGCATAATCTTGTTAATTTTATTTTGGTTTGGATCTCTCTAAATCCACGTTAATTCCACAACAATTTGGTATCAAAGCTGCATTGTTAAAGAGATCTGGTTATTAGGATGGGTACAAGATTTAATTTTGATAAGTTTAATTGATCATTTAATTTTAGATTATAAAAATTGAAGATACGTACGATTATAATTCAGAACGGATTGGAGAAAGCATTATCCAGCCATTCAAAGAAGCTAGAAATGATGATGAATGAGATATTTGAAGAATTATATCTATAGGCAATCTCTATCATACAATTGTGTTTATCGAATGAGGTACTGCACTAAGTGGAAAAAGAATCATTAGCAGCTGCCTTGTGGTTGAAGCTTGAGTATTGTATATAACAAAATCAATAGCAATCGAATACCATGCAAGAGTCAACTTCATGACTTGAAATTAGCCGATGGTCAATCTTTAAGAAGTAACTTGGATTAATTTGACTCTATAGTTATGGATTTTCATAATATAAATCTTAGATTAGATAATGAAGAATTGGCTATTATGTTGTTATGTTATTTTCCCCAAGTTTTAAATATTTTCATGAGACTTTTTTGTATGGGAAGGATAAGTTAGTCCTTGAGGATGTGAAGTCCACCCTACTACAACTATTGTTGATTGATAGTTAATTGATTGGTAGCATTACTTATATGGACTCAAATAGTGAGGAATTGGTAAGCAAGGGGACATAAAAGCTGGGGTTTGATGATCGTAAGAAGTCCATATCTAAGTCAAAGAGTTGGTAGAAGAATGTCACATGTTATGGGTGTCACAAGAAGGGATATGTTAGGAAGTTTTATCCCAACAGGAAGCCTAGTGCTACATCTAGTGAGTCATTCGGTACAAAGGATAATGGTGTAGTTTTCCATAGTGATAGTGATGGATGTGTTACCGGCCATTGATATACAAAACAAGATCAGTAATATATGGATCTTGGATTCTGGGTGTTGTTACCATATTATCCCAAATAGAGTTGGTTTCAGACGTTATAGGTGACTTAGGGTGGAGTGGTCTTGATGGGCAATAATGTTGCTTGCAAAGTTGTTGGGATTGGGAAGGTGAAGATGAGGATGCATGATTGTGTGGTCGAGACATTTTCCAACATGAGACATGTCCCAGATATGACTAATAACATCATCTCTTTGCATTCCTATGGGTATTGGTGTGTTATTGAGGATGGTACTTTGAGTTATAAAAAGGGCTCTGGTGGCTATGAAGGGTAAGTAGATTGGGACATTGTATGAGTTGGTGGGTTCCATTATTATAGGAACTTCTACATCAATGAGGTTGTCACACTTAGATATTACAAGACTTTGGCACATGAGACTAGGACATATGTGTAACACCCCCAAAATCCACTACTGAAAAATTTCATTTTATTTGAAAGAGTTAGCGGAAGCAAATTATAAAATCGTGAATTCTGGGGATGTTACCGCCACACTTAGTACCAGACCGGTTCACTCCTACCGTTCCAGTACTAAGTGCTAAGGCTAAAAGTGTAAAACATAATTTACAATCCATTTTCAAATCAGAGTAGCGCATCAAATCATTTACAATAATAAATCCACCAATGATGGCTACTTTAACAACATTAACATTACAAGCAGGAATTTAAAAGAGAAAGAGAAAAACCCTAACGGTACCAGATAATTCCTTACTCTCTTTCCCGTTGCCCACTTGAGTAGCACCTGAAAAGACCTGCAAGGGGCACTGCCCATTGAATAGGCAGGGGTCCCACGAAGGGAACCCTTCAATACTATGGTACTGAGTAACCCTTTAATACCACACTTAAAAATAGGCTTGCAATGCAACACATAATGCAAGCTATAGACATATGTAATGAGAGGTGCATACATAACAATCACATATATAACAAGGCTGCCACATATCAACAAGTTTTACGGTACGATCGATACTTTTGTGCCTTAATCCATTAGTCCATCATTATTCAATAATCTCTTTGGTTATATCCAAGTGAGTGTGGGAACCCCACTATTATAGCCGGTGGACCGGAATACATATAGGACAGAACGCTCCTGACCACTATTATTGCCGGTGGATCGGTCTCCAGGGCAAAGCGCTCCTGGCCACTATTATTCGCCGGTGGACCGGTCTGGCCCCGACTCACAAGGTGTTCCACTATAAGTGATTAATATATTTCCATAATTTATTCACATCTAGTGCTTGTTTTATTAAGCTCGGGACCCCCATTGTTTTAGCCGGTGGACCGGAATACATATAATCATCATCCAAGGCAAACGCTCCTGGGCCACTATTATATCCGGTGGATCGGTACTCATAATCACTTGCCAGGGCAACACGCTCCTGGGCCACTATCCGATGGATCGGTACTCATAATCACTTGCTAGGGCAACACGCTCCTGGGCCACTATTATAACCGGTGGATCGGTACTCATTATCATAAGTCAACTGGGCCCGGCTCATTAATCTTTTACTTTCATAATTAGTGTTTTTCCTTTCTTTAATCAGCACAACAATCCCATTTATTTTACCTAAGACGGGAGATCAAGAACCCGGGACACAAAGGTACACTGGTCGTACCGGTGCATACAAGCTACTTAGTACCCTTCAACCACGAACCCAGGGACGCAAAGGTACCCTGGTCGTACTGGTGCATAAAGCTACTCAGTACCCTACTGACAAGGACACCTAATCCATAAGTATGCATACCTCCTAATTAGGTCCGTAGAGCTAGATAGAGTAAGATATAGGGCCTGGCTGGGGCACAAAGCACACCATCAAATACCAGAATAATCGTGGGCTAAACCACGTCTTTAGGGTAGCGACCCCTAAAGAGCCACCATTCCCGATCTCGAGGTCTTTCACTTTAAGTATTAGTGTCTTAATTAAAGTGATCACAAAATGCATAATAATCAGATACTTATTCACTTTCAATTGTTCTGATATCATTAGTCGATTCTTATTCAGGCGGTTATCCAAGATAACACAGAGAAATCATCAAGGCCATCATAATCTCATTTAATTCCGAATTAGGACTTGTTCTCTTGATACTTACCAATCATTAAATACTCTTACCTTGCTAATCAGCATTATTTGAATCATATTATGAAATTCCACAATCACAACGACATGTTAGAGGTAGATTACTTATTTACCCCTTACTTATATGATTACTAAGAATCCCTTCCTTACTTGACAAATTACCATATTACCCTTAGGTTGCATAATTACCAAATTACCCCTTACTCGATTTAGGTCACTAAGTTATCTTCTACGCTTTTTAGATCACCATTCACCCCTCATAATTACTACACTTAACATGTCTCCCATTTGGTTGGTTAGATTACCAATATGCCCTTTTCTTTTATTACAATCAACAACTTGCCCTTTAGTTGGATACATTACCAAAGTACCCATCTTTGCAATCATGATTACCAATTTGCCCCTTTAGTAGGTAAAATAATTACTAACTCACCCTTTAGTCGATTAAATTACCAATTTTCCCTTCTCCATCATCATAATTAGCGAATTGCCTTTAGTTGGTTAAATTACCAAATTACCCTTTTCCATTGTCATAATTACCATTCTACCCTTCTCAATTATTATAATTACCATTTTACCCTTCTCCATTATTATAAACATCAATTTACTCTTCTCCATTTTTATAAATATTATGTTGCCCTTCTATAATCATAATTTAATTACCAAATTACCCTTCGTCGTTTTTATAATTACCAAGTTACCCCTTACTCCCAAGTTTGCCATAAACATCCTTTTATTTACAAAATTACCCTTCTACCCCTTACTTCCAAATTACCATAATATCCTTTTATTTATAAAAAGTACCATTTTACCCCCTTTAATCCAATTTTTCCATATTACCCTTTTGCTCGCAAATTACCATAATACCCTTTTACATCCAAAATTACTATTTTACCCCTTACTTCCAAAATTACCATTCTTACCACTTAATTATAAAATTACTATATTGCCCTTGACTCTAAAATTAAAACTTTACTCTTTTCTCCATATATTACCATAATACCCCTGTACTTATAAAATTATCATTTTGCCATTTAATCATAAAATTACCATATTGCCCTTTTGCCTCAAAAATTACCATAATACCCCATTTTTCTTACAACTTACAATTTTATCCTTTTACTTATAAAATTATCATTTCACCCCTTTCTTTTGAAATTACCAAAATACCCTTTTTCTTACAAAATCACCGTTTTACCCTTTTCTTTCAAAATTACCAAAATACCCCTTTACTACAAAATTTTCAAAATACCCCTTTCACTTATAAAATTACCACTTAACCCCTTTATTACACCACTTTTATGAATTTACCACCACTATATAAAATACTAATATTAACACTTCATTCTTATCATCTAACTCCACCAACTTGTCATTATTCAACATAATACTCGTTAGCACTTATATATATTAGATCATATACTTACATAGGCATATTACTATAATAATATTATTCATGCATTAGCAACATAATACATCATAGACAAGCATTTAACATTTCCATCAGTTATCAAACTCCTTCCTTAAGTATCATCTGTCTACACTTGGCACAAAATCTAGCATGCTCTTCTTTTTGTCAATCAATATAAGCAACCACATTTATCATATTAGGCAACACATAACATGCATAAAATCATACGAAAATCCCTAACGTGCTAGCATACGTTTTTCCATGTGTTTAAGTAGGGTTTAATGATTACCTTAATTCCGCAAAAATTGAACCTTACCGGTATCTCGGTTAAAGGTTCAAGCTTTAATTAGCAACTCAACACCTAAAAATAATATCAATAATTACTATATTAAAAGTAGGAAATTAAAAAGGATAAAACTTTATAAAAATTTATTTAATAATAAAACACTTTAATTAACTATTAATATACCTCCAAATTTAGATAAATAAATTCCAAATCAATGTGGAGCTCACGCTGCATGAACAGTGTGAGCCACATGTAGATTAAGGGGGGAAGAAAAGGTTCGAAGGTAATGAGATAGAAGGGAGGAGAGATGGCTCGGTTTAGGGACTTTAGGCTAGAAAAGAAGATAGATGGGGGAGGATTGGAGGCAAGGGAAGGGTGCAGAAGTGAATAGAGGGTGTAGGTGGAGGCTGGGGATGGTTTCACGACAGCATAGGGCGGCGGAGGAGGCGGCAGCAAGGCGACAAAGATGGCTGTCGATCGGGCGTTGCTGAGAAGGAAGGAAAAGAGAGGGGAAAGTGGAGGGGTGACGGGGCAGGTTTCGGAAAAATAAGGTGTGGGGGTGGTAGAGGATGTTGCAGGGGTATGGATTGGTGGTTTTGGTGGCGCCAGAGGTGGCTGGACGGCGGAGAACGGGGCGGTTGCAGGTGGCTTGGTGATAAGGGAGAAAAGTGGGGAGAAAAAGAAGAGATGGAGAAGGGAGGAGCTGTAGGGGCTCGAGGGTGGCTTGGGTGGTCTCGTGGTGGTGCAGGGCTGAGGTATAGGGTGGCAATGGGCGACGCAGGGGCTTGGTGCGGTGGTTGGAGCGGCGGTTGGCAGTGGCGTGCAAAAACCAGGGAAGAATGGGAAGGAGGAGAAAATGAGAGAAAAAAATCGGGGAAGGAAAAGAAGGCTCAAAATTATGAGTAGGATGAGGCAAGGAGGGATGAAGAAAAATAAGAGGAGGTAGAGGGGAGTAGGAGGCCGGTCAGGGCATGTTGTAGGGTGGCAGGTGGTGGTCGGGTGACAGGGAGAGGGAAGGGGAGAAGAGGGAAAGGAAGAGGGGCACATGGGCTTTGGTACAGGGATGGTTTGGGTCTGAAAAGGGAAGAAAGGGATGGGAGAGAGAGAGAGAGAGAGAGAGAGAGAGAGTTGTAGGTGGCAGCAGGTCGATGTGGCAGTTGCAGGGCGTGGTTCGTGCATGGACGATGGGAGCAGATCGGGGCAGAAGGTAGAAGAAGAAGAGGAAAGAAGAAGGGGTCGGGCGAGTGGACCGGTGCAGGAAAAGGAAAAAAGGAAGTTGGGTTGGCCTGGTCCAAGAGAGAAAGGAAAGAAGAAAAGGGTGTTGGGCTGGGCGACGCTGCACAGGAGAGGAAGAGGAGGGAAAGGGAGGAGGGAGAGATGGGCCGAGGCCCAGTGCGCAGGGGAGAGGAAGCATGCCGAGTGCGGCGGCCCAAAGGAGGAGAAAAAAAAGAAAGGAAGAAAGGAAGAAAAAGGAGAAAAAGGAGAAGGGAAGAAAAAAAGGAAAATAATAAAAGAAATGGGAGAAATTAAAATAATTTAATTTATAAAATAATAGGATTTAATATTTTTAATAATAAATTTATTTAATAATTTAATTTAATATAATTAAATATATGGGCTTAAAAAGGATAATTTTAGTAAAATATTGGTTTGAAAAAAATTATTTCAATAAAATGAGTACGATAAATTAATAAAATATTTATTTTAATTTATTAAGTATTCCTATCTAATTTTATATAATGAAAATCCATATAATAATTAAACTATATAATTTTAAAAGCTAATTTATATTAAATAAAAGCTATTTATTGAAATATAGATTTTCTAATTTTTTGGGGGATTACAATATGAGTGTCAAGAGTCTGACTGAGCTCTCTAAGAGGGGGTTGTTGAATGGACATAGTACATGTATTATGGAATTTTGTGAGCATTGTGTGTTTGGCAAGCAAGAAAGGCTTAGCTTATTAATATCTAAGCATAGTACGAGAGGATCTCTTGAGTATATCCATTTAGAATTGTGGGGTCCAATGAGAGTAATTTCCAAAGGTTCAGAGTACTTGCTTATATTCATTGATGACTTATCTAGAAATGTATGAGTTTATTTCTTAAATCAAAAGAATGATGTGTTTGGTATTTTCAAATGTTGGAAGACCTTGATAGAGAAGTAGACTGGGAAGTAAGTTAAGGGTCTCAAGAGAGATAATGGTATTGAGTTTGTTGAGTAGAGTTTCTCATATTTCTACCAATACCATGGGATAGTGAGAAAATGCATATATCTTGGAAGACTATAACAAAATGTGGTTGCTGAGTGGATGAATAGAACTCTATTAGAGAAGTCTTAATGCATGTTATCCTAGAGAGGGATAGGTAAACAATTTTAGGCTGAAGCGATTCACATGATAGCATATTTGGTGAACCGGTCACCAAATCATTCCATTGATTTGAAGATACCTAAGGATTTATGGTCTGACAAGCCAATTAATTTTTTTGATTTGCATGTTTTTAGTTTTGCCACTTATACTTAGGTGAATGATGGTAAACTTGATCCTAGAGCCAATAATTGTATCTTTCTTGGCATTACATCTGGAGTGAAGGGGTACGGGGTATGGGACCTAGTTATGATGCAGAATATTGTCTCCAAATCATATACAAGACTTCAAGACCTTTTTTGAAGGATCACAAGAATGCAAAATTATCGCCCAAACTTGACTTCACTTGCATATACTTCAGTTGTTTGAATGTTGATGGATTTTGGGTAGATCTAATCCAATGTACAACTCTTCTAATGAGAACCTTTTATTTCTCATTAGATTACTCTTACTAAATCTCAATGTACACAGTTGAGGAAGGAGAAGAGAAGAAGAAGAAACACCACTCGTGTAATCCTCTCTCTAAAGTCATGATTTAACTTTCATAAAATTTTCAAGTTATGTGTCGACATCTTTAAGTACAAGTGTTTATATAGGCATGGAACCATGAAATACTTTTCCATTAAGAAGCCCATTAGCAGCCTCATTAATGAATTAACCCTCCTAAGGCAAGGCTCATGTCTTACAATAAAATTTACAATGATAATTTTACAAGAATTACAAAGTATACAACAAAAATAATAAAGCTACATAAATTAATAATGCGATACATAGATATAATCATATGTGATAAAACTTTATAATCTTATAGCCTTATTCTTCCTTAAAATTTGTAATCTTGTAATCCATTTTGATTTCCTTTTAACTGAAAGAACTTCGACATCATGAATTTCTTGCAAACTTGTACAATACCAGCAAGAATGACTTGACAAAACATGAGAAACATTAAAATTTTCAAGCATAATTGGTTTTATATCCAAGTATTTTAATTCCTCTTAATCTCCATCATTAGAAGAAGAAGATTGGGAGTTTTTAAGAGATTATCCTACATCATTCTCCCCTTGTAGAGAAGAAGTTGCCCTCAAATTAACATCACTGTAATATAGAGATAAGTCACCAATGTTAAAAGTCCTAGATACTCCTCCATAATTTTCAGGCAATTGAAGTTCATTTGCATGATTTCCACATTTTATTAAGATTTTGAATGGACCATCATCTCTTGGCATTAGTTTATTCTTTCTTAAGTTTGGAAATCTATTGTTTGTTAAATGCAACCATACCTAATATGAAAGTGTTAGGAGTATGAAATCTAAATTTACAAGCCCTAATATGGATTTCAAATGCAATAAGGTTTAACCATATATGCAGTCATCCTAATATAATATTTACCCCTCTACGTCCTTAGCAATCCTAATATGAAATCCATATTAATACTTTTCCAAGGGTGCTCAAGTACTGGTAAAGGATTATACAAACTCTTATGGAAGAAACTTTTACTTTTTTGATGAATTAAGCATGTTTCTATACGCATGATTTCCAAATTTTCTTAATATTTTGAATGGACTATCATCACTTGGAATTAGTTTATTATTTATTAAGTTTGGAAATCTCTTATTTCTCAAATTCAACCATACCTTAATTCTCAAATCCTAATATGAAATCCATATTAACACTTTTCTAAGGTTGCTCACGTACTGGTAAAGGAGTATACAAACCCTTATGGAAGAAACTTTTACTTTTCTGATAAATTAATCACATTTCTATAAATTTTTTTACTAGTCTTATCATTTGTGGAAAGGAGTATACAAACCCTTATCGAAGAAACTTTTACTTTTTTGACAAATTAAGCATGTTCTTATAATTTTTTATACTAGTCTTATCATTTGTGGCCGGTAGAAGTTTCCTTGTATTATTTTCATGGTCTTATGAACTCCAAAATGACCAGCTATACCTCCCTCTTAAAAATTAAATCATGTACATTTGAACGAGGTATACAAAACTTATCATCTTTAAAGAGATAGTCATCTTGTTGTAAATAATTACCAAAACTACCATTCTTTTTGCACATATTATATATGTCAACAAAATCTTTGTCCTTATCATACAACTTCTTCAGCATCTCAAATCCCAATAACTCAACATCTAATATGACTAATATCGTGGATCTACAAGACAAAGCATATGCTGCAACATTTTCTTTACTATCAAAATGCTTGACAGAAAATAAGAAGGACTATAAGAAATAACCCATTTTGCATACCTCAGACCAATTTTCTTTTGCCCATGAAAATATTTTAAACTCTCATAGTCTGAATGAAAAACAAATGGTTTAGGCATTAGGTAATGACTCCATGTTTCTAGACTTCGTATGATAGCAAAGAACTCTTTATTTTATGTGGAATAATTTAGCCTTTCTCCAATCAATTTCTCACTAAAAAAATGTAATAGCTCATTTTTCCCATGAGAGTACACCTCTTATCCCTACCACACTTGTATAATACATAAATTTAAATAATTTCTTAAAGTCAGGTAAAGCTAGTACTGGTGTATTGTATAGCTTATTCTTCAAATTTTGGAAAGCCTTAGTTGCATCCTCACTCTAATTAAACTTACCCTTTTTCATTAGTTGAGTTATCGATGCAAAAATAGTAGAAAAATCCTTAATGAATCTCCTATAGAAACTTGAGAAACCATGAAAACTCCTCACTTCATGAATATCCTTATGTGTCGACCACCTCTTAATAGCCTCAATTTTAGTAGGATCAACTTTAATACCTTCTCTACTCATTATGTACCCAAGGAAAACTATACTCGAAAGAAAAAAATCACACTTCTCCATTTTTCCATATAGTTTAGTCTCCTTTAGTTTATGAAAGAATTTCTTGAGATGAATTAGATGGTCATATGTACTTCGATTGTACATGAGTATATCATCTAAGTACACAATGATAAGAAAATCCAAGAAAAGGTCTAAGCACTTCATTCATTAGTCTCATGAATGAGCTTGGTGCATTATATAAGCCAAAGGCATCACTAACCACTCGTAAAGACCATACTTAGTCTTGAATGTAGTTTTTCACTCATCCCCTTCTATTATGCTCATATAATGATAACTTCTTATCAGATTAATCTTAGATAATACCCATGCCCCATATAACTCATCCAACCTATCATCTAGTCTTGGCATCAGAAATCGATAGTTAGTAGTAATATTGTTAACAACTCTTGAGTCAATGCACATACGCCATGCACCATCCTTTTTAGGTACTACAAATGCAGGCACACAACATGGACTCATGGTTCCCCTCACATATCCTTTCATTACAAGCTCTTTGATTTGTTTTTCTAAATCCTTAGCCTCCTCTAGATTATATATATATGTGGATTTATTAGGTAAGGACACACTAGGAAGTAAATATATGACATGTTCTATCTCTCTCTTAGGTGGTAATTTATTAGGAAAAACATCATGATACTCATCAAGAAGTTTATCTAATTGAGGATTTTCATTATCTTTCTCCCCTTGTAACGGTTCTTTCATGACTACAACATAACAACCCCCTTCTTCTTGAATACATTTTACCATAGCCTTTTTATGTAAGAACAAACTCTTGGTATTCTTGACTATACTCTCCTTATCATTCTTAGAAGGTTTAAGATCATGATTTCTTTTATCCTTCTTAATTAGATCTTCATTAGTAATACCATTATGAATAGCATTTATATCATAGTACCATGGTCTACCTAATAAGATTCCATAGGTATCCATAGGTAAAACATTGCATAACACCTCATCATAGTAATTACCAATTTTGAATGATACTAGGGTTTGTTTTATTACCTTGATTCCCTTTTCTTTATTTAACCATTGAAGAGAATAAGGTTTTGGATGTGGTGTAGTTTTCAACCCCAAATCCTTAACCATCTTTTCATTGGCTACATTTGTACAAGAGCCACTATTAATGATAATATGACAAACCATATCTCCTACTCTTCCTTTAAAAAAATATATATTCTCTCTCTAAATTGGTTGTTTAGTAGCTTGTGCTTGAAGCACTCTCTCTAAGACATAACAAGCACTTTTTCTTCTTCAGATTCACTAGAAGCTTCCTCAGAAGGTTCAATTTCATAATTTTCCTCACATGTGTCTATGGCTTCAATCTCTTGGATTGACAATACCCTTTGATTAGGGAAATCACGAGCAAAATGTCCAATCCCTTAGCATTTGAAACATTACCTATTAGAGACTTTATTCAATTTATTTTTGCCTTTCTCCTCTCTAGTAATTCCTTGTTTCTTTTCAAGATTGGTGAAGTTGAAGTAGTCGCTCCAAATTTGGTTGTTTGGTTAGTACTTAGTGGCAAGATTAATTTTTTTGTATGAGGTTTAGTGGAATTAATTTATTTTTTAAATCTTTAGGAAAAGTTTAATCATGTCATCTAAATAATCATAAAGACAAGTTTCTACCTTATCTCAAATCATCATGTTAAGTCCTCCTAAGAATCTAGCACAAGCATGTTCCTTCCTTTCATGGATATCAGTTATTAGTGCCAACCTCTCGAATTCCCTAACATACTCCTCTACTCTTACTAATCATTGCCTAAGAGTAGTTAATTTGATATAATTATATTCTTCATACTCTTTAGGAATTAATTTTCTTCTTAGATGTTTCTTAAGTTTCTCCCAAGATTTAATTATTGATTTGCCTTCTCGTTCCCTAGTCCTCTTTATATTATCATACTAAATTCTAGAAAAAATTTTAAACTTAAGAATTTATACTTTTGTTAATCTTGATAATCTTTAAACTCATATATAGCCTCCACTTCATGCAACCACTCAAGAAATGAATCTACATCAAGCTTACCACCAAAGTTTAGGAGATCAAGCTTAATACCCTTATCCTCCTTTTACTGATACTTAGGTTGTTGGTCATGGAGCTTCCTATTACTTCCACTCCTTATATAATTTTCTTTATGGTCTACTATTGAATTCAATTAATTTCTTTCAATTGTATTATTTGACCCTATAGTACTCCCAGACCTATCCTCATATAATTCTCTATTTTCCTTGACATTTTGGACCAAATCTTGTTCGACTAACCTAGACTCTAACCTTTGAATTCGTGTTTGTATAGCCGATAATTATCTAAGTTGTGCATTAGTGGCATCTAAGTTATTAGAAAGTTTTTGAATGGCTTCAAATATGGCTTGTAAATTTTTCCCCCTTCATGATTGATGTTTCCTATCACAAGCACTCGAGTTCCCCCTTAGGTTTTAATGATTTAAAATCAAATTCCTTCACCTTCACTTTAGGTTTCTTAGTGGGTTCTTATGTAAAAATTTAGAGTTCAATGACTCACAAAACACAGCCATTAAATGAACCATAAATCACTACATACAAAAAAGAACATACACATTAGAACAAAGGTAAAAAAATTCTTATCACAAAACTACATAAGTTGTTTGAAAACCCTACTCCATCATTTGAAATATCAACATATATATTCGAATGGTTTAAGCCACATTTTATGCAGAAACAAATAATGATTCAATATGAATTAATATCACTTGGTAATATCACTTAATTCTAGAATATATTTGCACAAATACACACGTTTCAACTTCAAAACACACGCACACAAACTCGGTTCTACTTTGCACAAAACCCACACCCATCTTATGTTGTTTATATTTAGAAACTTTTTCCACAAGATAGGATCATCACTAATGACCCAACCTCAGTAAAAACAAATTAAGAATGCATGATTCTAAACAAAAGAAATTGAAACTCACATGTTAAAACTCATGCTCATTATACACAGAAAATCCTGCACACAAAATCAACAAAAAAAAATCTCACATTCAATGTCAAACTTATCACGAGATCATGCTCAAGAGTCATACAAGAACCATGCAATATTCTACAAGAACTACGTGCAACATACACGTTTTCACAAGACTCAATAAGAACTCATCAAGATTTACAAGACTATACCAAGATTATTCAAGAAACTTACTTGAACTCCAAGAATGGTGATGAATATGGTTGAATCTTGGATGTTTTTTTTAGCACTCCTTGAAACTTCGACTTCAAAGGGGATTTGATACCACTTTTGATGCAGAATATTGTCTCCAAATCTTCTACAAATCTTCATGACCTTTTTTGAAGGATCACAAGAATGTAAAATTATATCCTAATGTGAAACTTCAACTTATCACTAGATTCCTCTTACTACTTCTCAATGTACACAAGTTGAGTACTTATATAGGCATGTAACCATGCAAGCCTTTTTCATTAAGAAGCCCATTAGTAGCCTCATTTATAAATTAACCCTCCTAAGGAACAACTTATGTCTTATCATAAAATTTACAATGATAATTTTACAAGAATTAAAAAGTATACAACAAAAACAATAAAGCCTCATAACTTAATAATGCAATAAATAGATATAATTATATATATGGCTATTAATGAGCCGAGCCGAACCAGGGTAGGCTTGGGCTCAGCTCCTTTACTAAATGAGCCTAAAAATAAAGCTTAAGCTTGGCTTGTTTATAAATGAGCCAAGCTTTTAATGAGTCAAGACGAGCTTTTAACGAGCCGACTTGCAAGCTTTAGTGGTAAACAAGCCAAGCTCACGAGCTTTTGCACTATAAATGAGCTCGAGGCCAACTTTATTATACTTAAGCTTGGCTCGTTTAATAATCAAGTTGAGCTTGAGCCTAATTTTTAAGCTCGTTTAGCTAAATAAGCAAGTCGAGCCTAAAAAGCTCATGAGCCGGCTTTGTTTGTCAATAGCCCTAATTATATATGATTAAACTTTATAATCTTGTAGGCTTTTTCTTCCTTTTACTTTATAATATTGTAATCTATTGTAATTTTCTTGTAAGTCAAATAACTTCAACCATAATGAATTTCATGAATTTCTTGCAAACATGTACAATACCTGCAAGAATGGCTTGAAAAGACATTAGAAGCATAATAATTTTCAAGCATAATTGGTTATATCTCCACGTATGCTAATCTCTCTTGATCTCCATCATTAGAAGAAGAAGATTGAGAGTTTTCAAGAATTTTTCTTACATCAAGTTGCACCCAAGTTCTTGACTAACAGAGATGTTACCTTCAAAGAGTCCATGTTTCTCCGGAACACTGAATCTTGTGATGCTGTCACTAAGGAGGTAGAGTAGGAGAGTGATTGAGGGAAGGTGGAGGTAGAGGTTGTGTTGGATTGCAGAGACCCTTTTGATAGACCCTCTATTCCTAAAGTGGGTAGATCCAAGCAGTAGGTGGAGCAAAGAGGCATTACTTTAGGTAGAGGACAGAGGGTTGTTAAGCCTCTAGTCAAGTATAGTTATAACAAATTGGTTGGTTATGTTTTATCTAATTTAAAGACTATTGTTGATGTGCATGAGCTAACATAATTCTCATAAGCTATTGAGAGTACTAATTTTTTTGAGAGGTGTGCTACTATGGAGGAAGAAATGGAGTCCATATTGAAGAATCAGACATGAAAACTTGTAAAGATGTCAAGAAAGAAAAAGATTATTGATTGCAAGTGGGTGTATAAGTTCAAACAAGGTGCTCTAGGGGTCTAAATACCAAGGTACAAGGCTCGTTAGTTGCACGTGGATTCAGTTAGATTCCAAGTGTAGACTATAATAAGGTATTTTTTCCTATAGTTAGACATACTTCTATTTATACCTTGCTTGCGCTTGTGGCTATGCATGATTATGAGTTGGAGTAGTTGGATGTTAAACTTTATTTTTACATAGTGAGTTTGAGGAGGAGATTTACGTGCGATAGCCTGATGGGTCCATGGTTGAGGGGATGCATGATCATATGTGCATGTTGAAGAGGTCCCTTAATGGTTTAAAGTAGTCTCCTAGACATTGGTATAAATAATTTGATTTGTTTATGCTTGAACACGGTTTCTCTAAAAGTGAGTATGATGGATGTGTGTACTTGAAGGAGATAAAGGGTGGATCTTTTGTGTATCTTTTACTACATGTTGATGGCATGATTGTGGCAGCAAAAGATATGCCTAATGTTGATAAGGTGAAGGCAATGCTGAAGAGTGATTTTGATATGAAGGATATTAGAGCTACAAAGAGGATCCTTGGTATGGAGATCATTAGAAACCATGAGCAGAAGCTTTTGTACTTGTCATAGGAGTCCTATGTGCACAAGGTGTTGGAGGAATTTCATATGATGGATGCCCAAACGGTGAACACTCCATTGGCTATTCACTTTAGATTATTTACTTTGGATTGTCATAAATATAAAGAGGAAGAGGAGTTCATGTTGACTATTCTATATTCGAATATTTTTGGTTGTATCATATATACTATGGTGTGTACCCAACTTGTTGTTAGTGTTGTGGGTCGATATGTAGTAAATCTGGGAAAGGCTCACTACAAGCACTGAAGTGGATCCTTAAGTACTTGAAGGGAATGACATCATATTATATTGAATATAGGAAATCATCTGATTCACTCGTTAGGTTTGTGGACTCTGATTATGGTTTATACCTTGATAAAAGAATATCCACAAGTGGATATGTTTTTTGTGTTTGTGGTTCAACTATTAGTTGGAGGTCTTCCTTTTAAGATGTAATGGCCTTATCCACTACTAAGGCAGAGTATATGTATATGAAAAAGGCTTTTCAAGAAGCCTTATGGCTTGGTGGTTTAGTACGAGAGTTGGGGTTTGGTCATGGTGCTCTAGTTATTCGTGGTGATAGCCATAGTGCTATGTATTTAGCAAAGAATTCAAACTCTTTTCATCATCAAATAAAGCTCACTGACATTAGGTGTTGCTTTATTTGTGGTACTGTTGTTGCAGGTAAAGTTTTGTTGGAGAAAGTGGGTACTTTGGATAATCTTACTGATATGCTAATGAATCCACTAACCATGGGTAAGTTCGAGTGTTTGTCGGACATTATTGATGTTCATAAGCCATGAGGTCTTTACATATCATGTGTCACAAATACTAGGCCAAGATTGATACTATGAGTTTTGAATAGGTATTTGAGCACAAGATAACATTATGTTGGTTCATGCAGTTGTTAGAGAAGTTTAGTGTAGTATATAGTTTTATGTGAGAAACACGAGGGTACCATGTTAATAAACACTATCCGTGTTTTTGAGAGAAACTTTTGATATATTTTGGGAAAACGTGCAAAGTAAGAAAATAAATATGAGGGTCCCATATTTTCTAAACACATACCATTTTTTTCTTATTTCTGAAACACGTTGTTTTGCCCTATAGGGTTTTTTCTTCTACAAAAAGAGACATGTTGAAATACTAGCCATTGAAAGTCGTGCATCCCAACTTCTGCTTTTTCTCCATATAATTCTCCATTCAAAGAGAATTGTAGATTTGTGGAATTGATTGATTGATTAGTTTAATTATCTTGTAATTACATCAGAGCATGAATACAGTTCTCTACTTTTCCCTCAATTATTATGTTTTGTGATTGAACCCTCAATTGTTCATAGTCTTGTTAGTTTATATTTGGTTTGGATCTCTCTATATCTATGCTAATTTCATAATAGATACTTAAATGTCTGGTCACCTAGGCAGTTTTTAGTGTAATACCCCACTTTTTGGGGTTTATAATGCATATTAATCTATGCATTTGATGGTGATATGAGTATTTTTGACCTTATTGTGGAGGTGTGTTTAAGATTGGTATAGTTTAGGTTGAGCTTGATTTGAATTTTGGAAGATAATTAGTTTTATTAAAAAAACCAGCTAATTGGTTGGAGGTAATTATCCAGTGGTTTGTTCATTAAATTTGAGTTTTGAAACCCGATGAACCGATCGACTGGTTTGGGATACCAATCAACTGGTTAAACTAAACTGGTTATTCTTCTAACTTGATTTTCATTGTGAATCATTCCCCCAAACTTTTTTAGCATCATAACTATATTTTGAGTAGTTTGTTTACAATTTTTACAAAGTTTTTGGGCATGCCTAACCTATTCTATCAATTCTAAACAAATTCACGAGGAAGAAACTCACGAGAAGTCACTTTCATGACTTCACCTCATTTCTCTTCTTCTTCCTTGTTTTTTCTCTCTCTATCAGATTCCTGAGTAGATTATTTACTCTTGCAACGTCTATATATTGTTAAAATTCACATCCCTGCCCTTAATGACATTATTCCTTTCTTATGTTCGAAAATTTTAAGGCACATTACCTAGAACACTATAGTTTCACCAATTTAGCTCAAAGAAAGAAATGTCAGCTTTGAACCTTCAAAACCTGCAATTTAAAGCTTGGATTTGGGATAAGGTTTGGGGCCTTCATTTACACACCCCTTACTCTTCTTCTTTTAGCTGAAACCCTTTGAAATTCAAACCTACACGCTTTATGTTCTCCCTTCTTCCTAACCTCTAAACCTTTCTATTTTCTTTCATAATTGCTTTACCAAAATTTATCTCCTTGATTTTCATTTCTAATATTCCTTTCCTCTTCTAAGCCTTTCTCTAGCTCCTTCTTATTTTGATCTTAAGTAAGACAGGGTTAAATTTAGGAAAGGAGTGAGGGTTTAGCTTTCGTCTCTAGTGTTCACTATTTTCTCAACCTTACACTGGACTAAGTGATAGGTACTAAAGGAAGCGGTGCAGATAAATGACTGATCAAGACGGTGCAATTGATTCCAATAGAAGATCCCCTAGAATACAGATTGGGATCTGTGTCCGTACACGGACTCCTAAAAGACAGAGATCGAGGGAGAAGCAAGAGGCAATGGGAACAATTCTAAGAAGAAAGGATTGGATTGAATATTTCATTATATAATATAAAGTTATATAAAGAAAGATAAAGATTGAGAAAGCTTCGTCCAAAGTGCATCGGTCATATATATATATATAAGGTGAGTTTTGTATGATTTTAATAGATATTCTTTGCATGATTTTCAAAATTTTTAATAAGTTTTAATATGTCTTTCTTGAAAGGTGTTGCAGTGTTGGAAAGGGGTTTGAATTTTTCAAAGACTTGGTGTGTTGCTCAACTCTTTTGAGGTAAACCATTATCTTCCCTATTTGTTTGGAAAATGATATGGGGATGTATAGTGCATGTTCTATAAGTATGTGATATCCTGAGTGTTAGAGATGATAATGTGCCTGCACTAGCTAGTATGGTATGAATGAAAGAATTGGTAGGAAGCTTAGCTTAAAGTCTTGGTTACATAAGCCTCATAAATATGATTTTAAATTCACAATTACCTTTGATATTGTGGGTGTCTTAAGTGACAATATTTTGTGGGATATGATGGATAGATTGTTGATGGCTTACCAAGAAGAGAATATGATGTATGTTTTTCTAATTCCTATTTAGTTCATAAAGTGCAATCTTGATTTTATTGAGATTTCTAGCATGATTTTTGTATTTTACATGTCGATGTATGAATATTAATTGTTAAGAACTTTGAATGACCTAAGATTTATGTTCAAATTGAAATAATGGAGATTATGAAATTTAATTGTGTGTAAGTGTGTTTTTTGGGGGTTATTTTTACCCTAATTGATTGACTAGTCCCCAAGATAAATCAATTGGTCTAGTAGAGCCATCAACTGGTTGGCTTATGACTTTAGTGGTCTTCGTCTCCGGTTAAACCCATTGGCTAGTTTGATTAAATACATCGACTAGTTCTTAGAATAATTTACTGATTGGTTTGATTGACTGGTTAGTCTGTGACCTTAGTAGTCTTAGCCTCAGGTTAAATACATCAACTGATTTAGCCAAACTAATCGAATGGTTCTTAGAACATTCTACCGGTGAGGTTGACCAATCGACTAGTTCACCACCACTAGGAAGGTTGGTAATTCCCCGATCGATCGACTGGTCTATGAAACCGATCAACTAGTTTTGGAAATCCATCAACTAATCTTAGCTAGTTTTGCTTTCTTGCCTATTTTTGCCCAAATGTGATGTTTTGAGTCTTCTCAGGTTTCCATAATGACTTAAGATGCTAGTAGCTGTAAATTCACCATATTTAATGAAGTTTAAATAATGGATTAAAGTTATCAAAGAGAAATTTTATACTAGTTGACCAATGTTGACCTTAATTTTACATTTGGGCCTTTCTCTTGACCATAACATGAGTAGATGATTTGATGGATAAAAACGGACTAATCCTATGGTTAGTATTTATGTAATGAATAAAAATTATGGATGATAGACCTCTAATGACTTATATCATCGCCTTAAAGTTTAAAACCTTGTAAGTTAAATGATTTAGCAGGAATTGAATAAAATAACATGGAAATATATGTTTGCCTTAAGTTGACCTAATCTATAAACAATGACTTTCACTTAGCTATCCAAGTGAATGGATAAATAATCATAACCTTAGGGTTGGACTCTTGTTGACCTCTACTTGGACCTTCATCTTTGGCCTTAGGGATTAAGTTGGAACATCCTTTAATGAATGATAAGATTATGGTTAAGAAATGAACTATGGCTTTTACCTTAGCTGTAATCTTGAACTAGATTTAAATTGTGAATAAAAGGGATTAAATGGAAATCAAATGTTGGATTAGACATTTGTAGATGATGTTAACATTATGTAATTCCTCTTCTTGGTATAATTGATCACGTAATGGGACGCTTACTTGAAGATACCTTAAATGAGAACACTGGATGATGTGAGAATATTATACGGGCACATTGAATTGAAATGTCTTTTAAGTTGGTGTGATATTTTTTATGGGGATTTACGTGATATATGACATCCCAATCCAATAAGATATTACTCACTTAAAGTGGAATGAGTATCATGATAGGTCTAGATTATTCGATCTCTAATTATCTAGTAGGGGTTAGTCTTCCTTTGGGCATTTTACCTTTGGGTGCCTTTGGGAGGGATCCTAGTTCATTCCAAGATCCTCATTGATCATGGTGTCTTTCCTACTCTAGACATTGATGATGTATTAGGGGTATCAATACTAAAGGGTATGGCCACCACATGATGGTTATTTGGCATGAGCCAAGACTTATGTCCACTAGGTTACTTTGGGATGAGCCAGAACTTATGTCCACCAGGTTACTTCGGCATGAGCCAGGACTATATGTCCATTTATTTGGGTTGAATTCCATGGTATTGAGAGACCATGGGAATAATACCACATATTACTCAATTACTTGGGGTAAATAATTCGATAATCACCTATTGCATAATAACTTAGGGTAAATAATTATATGATCACCTATTTCTCAATAACTTAAGGTAAATAATTCTATGATCACCTATTACTTAAAAAATTAGGGTAAATAATTTTATGATTACCTATTTCTCAATATCTTGGGGTAAAATAATTTTATGATCACCTATTGCTCAATAATTTTGTAAAGGAGTTATATATTCACCAAAAACAAAATAATAACTGGAATGAAACTGAAAGAGATATGAATTGGCCTTATCTTATTCTATCTTTTATCTTGATATGATTAGGCTGCTGATTTGATATTTTCTTTGCACTATGAGTACTTAAAGAGCTCATTTCCACTTAAGTTTGAATATTTTGTGTAACTCACATTTACCTTTCTCAAATTTGATATCAATCTTGCATTTCTCTTGAATGCCTCGTTGTGGTACATTTTTGTATTTCTAGCATATTTTCATGAATCATTGATGACCTATTGCTATTGTAATCATGATCCACCTACTGTAAAACCTACAGTTAGAAAGTCGTATAGGTAATTCAGATTTCATATTACCCTTCAAGCTATACTATAAACACTGATGTGTAGATAGTATAATTAATCCATGTTCCTTAAGAAGGCAGTATGTATGTTATAATCTATATACCCTTGTATGCAGGTATGATTATAATTAAGCATATGTTAGCGGATCCAAATATGTCTTGTATGACTTGTGTGATTATACATGAATGACATAGTAGGTCAATCACATGCACATTTTGGTAGGTCCTACCATGAGAATGTTGTGTGAGTCTTGCTTGTACTAGGAGCTACATGATAGTGGTAGATTGGTTTGCCCAATATGTATGCATATTGATGGGGTTGTTGTTGCAATCCTCTACTCAATCCTACAAGTAGGAGGTTTGATGTAGGCTTTTTTAGGATGGTCAATGAGTGGTCCATCCACCTCTTAGCATAGTTAGGTTCATGAACATAGGTATTCCCAAAGACTCTCTCTTGTGTCCTTGAGTGACTAAGGCACTTATCATTTGAAGTTGCTTTATTTTAGTTAGTGTTTTCTTCTAATATATTTTTATATGGATTTTGGGCTTATATAGACCTAGGTTGTAAACCTTGATTTTCTTATCACCAAATGTTTTCATACACAATATAGTTTTTCCTTACGTTTGATTGGTTGGATACGTAGCATTGTGTCTAATGTGAAGTAGGTGGTGAAGTACCTCTCTTGTGTTAAATGTGGCAGTCACACCCCAGTTTTCACAAACTAGACTTGCATTTCCTCTTCTAAAATATTTTAAAATAAATTTTTTTTATAATGAAAAATTGAGGTGTTACATTTGGCTTTAGGATAACTTTATGTCCATTGGTGGTTACTTGGCTTCGGCTAAACTTTATATCCATTTGTGGTTACTTGCCTTCAACTAGACTTTATATCCTTTGGTTTGGATAGACTTCTAAGGTATGTGAGACTATGGGGTAGTACACAGTTCATCGATCGATGAGAATAAGAATAATGATGTGGATAAAGAGAAAAATAAAAGGAAAAGAATGAGAAAGAGAAATAATGGCTTATAAATAAACAACCTAATAAATTATGTAAGATGGAAAATTATGTGAATGTATTGTAGAATCCCTAAGAGTTATTTAAATAACCTACTTAGTAAATTGTATGTTTCTATCTATGATGTTTGTGTTATATTGATACGCATGATGAGTCTTGAATTATCTGAAGCATGTCTAGTATGAAGTTCTGATGCATTATATGACCATGATAGATCATGTATATCTAATTATATGGCATAAGCATGATATATGTTAGTATGATCTCCACATTATTTTAGGACTTTGTATGCTTATGACTTCTGTTGACGAGGTAACTTGGCTTAGCCAGTACAAAGCATATGGATGTGTCTATTTGTTTAGTCACCTACTTATTCCTACTAGCAGAGGATCATGTGTAAATTTTAGGGGATTGCCGATAGTGGGCATACTTTATTTTGGGTTTGAGAGTGTGAAAATTTGGAGAATGTTATTAAATCCCTAATGGATTGGAGTTGGGGCTACGCCCTACCTTTATTTTCTACTATTGTAGTTTTGTATTTTAGTTCAACCTACTTTTATGTATTTGAGTATTTCAGGGACCATTGAATTCCTCTTTTGTAAGCGTTTTCCTTAAGTATCTATATATCATGTTTCTTGCGCACTCTATTTTTTTTTTTGTTTCATTTGGTTTTCCAGCCTTGTATTTAACATGGGATGGGCAACTAAAACCTATCCTATATTAGGTGTGGCGATATCACCCCATTTTTTCTAGGTTTGTTAGTATTTTTCTTCCACAATATTTTAAAATAAAATTTTTCAGTAGTGAAAAATAAGGATATTATAATTCACTTTGAAAGAGCTTGAGCATATCCCTATTCATTAGGATAAACTGTTGATGAACATTATAGGGATATGCAAATGTGTCTTAACAATTTAGTTATAGGGGAATCATACTTTCCTCCCTTCTCGAACCATGTAAATTTTATAAACTTACCTATGCTTATTAGTACTTTTACCTTTTCTTATAAATGTATCCTTTTGTTGTAGGATTTGATCCTTAAAATGTTTGATTCAAGTCTTCCATTTATATTTTATCCGATTAGAATTTCTTTGTTCTCTTATATGTACGACCTTACTTTACCCCTACTACATGATACCAACAATTAGAACAAGAATTTGGGTGGATTAAACTAGATTCATGTGTTACGATAATTAAATCATTTTAATTTCAGAAAAATTTGAGTCATTTTATGAAATCAAATTTGATTTGGATAGCTTCAAAGTCAGATAATCTTAGGTTATTATATTATAGTGGATTAAGTTAGGTTGAGAATGGATAGACTTGGATTTGATTTATATCATTTTGGATGTAGATCATATTTGTATCATTTTTTTTTCATTTCAATATGTATTACGTCTAATTATTTCAAGCTTGGTCATTTTTTTTTGTTTTGGACCATTAAAAAAAATTCATTAATTTATATTTGGAGATGTTGTGAATTTGTTGTAAACATTTCAAATTTAAAGTTCTTTTCAATTGAATTCTTTACTTTTTTATTTTAAATTATAATTTGTAATTCAACTCTAATATAAGTTGAATTATATTGAGTTTGAGTTTTATTCTAATTCTATGTTATATTCATATCTCGTGTAATCCTTACATAATATAAACTTATGTTGACCGTTGATAATTGATCGAGCACATCATATCAATATAATAATCATATTAATAATAATAATAATAATAATAGTACAAAATTCATGATAAAACTATAATAATGATAACAATAATAATAATTAAATTCATGGTAATAGTAATGCCATAACAACAACGACATTATTTTTTAATCATGATTATATCATATCAAATCATATCTGATTTGATAGTGATTTTATAGGATGTTCTCTGATGCAAAAGATGTATATTGCTTCAACATGGGTTGGTGAATATTTTGTTGCTATTGAATGAAAAAAAATTATGGTCAATCTGTATTAATTCATCTTAGTCTATTAATGCTTTATTGAGGGTAGGGCACCATATGCTACTTGTTGATTTTTTTTATTGAGTACATTGCTCCGTGAGCCTTCTTTGGAATAATATTGATATAGCCGAAATCTGCTCTTGATACATAAGTTTGCTTAGGACCTATTTCTAAAATTTATATGAATAATAATGAATGTATTGCTCCGTGAGCCTTCTTTGGAATAATACTAATAGAAACATATTAAATATGACATTAATTATAGCAAATTAGTAATAATAACTTATTAAAAAAACTCATTTAATTTTATATTACATCACATTAGTAAAAATAAATTGACAAGATGAAGTCTTTATGCTTTTTATTTATTTATTATGTTTTGTCTCTTTGATTATAAAGTAGCCAACTTAAGTTAACAATATGTGGCAAACATAATATTTTAAATCATTTAGGTATATGTAATGAGTTGTACATGTATTTTTATATTTTACTTATAAATGGAATAAGTGAGGATTATAAAAAAAATATTAAAAATTTAAGAAGTAATTACAGATATCTAGTTAGATATTTTTATATTTATATCGGATTTTAAATAAGCATCGGATCAAATTAGATTTATAATTTTATAGATCATATTATATATTCGTTGGATGTGATATTATATTAGATAAGTTTTGAATTTATAATTACTTGAATGATATTGAGTGTCCGCCAAATTTACATAAATCGAATCAATTTCTGCCGGTCATTTTAAATTAGATTAACGAATACACGACGCTTGCAGTATGAAGAGCAGCGAATTCAAAACCAAAAGAACATGGATGAAAAGAAAAGTAAACGGAAAGAAACATTGCGAAAAGAAGGGAAAACCCGCTCTTTTTGATATCCAAGAAAATAAAAGAAAATGAAATACCAAAAGTAGCCCTCCAATCACCAAAAGGAATATTTAAAAAAAAAAAAAAGTTCTAATAGTAGGCACACCGCCACAGCACCACTACTACTCCGGGTAGTATTAGTATTTAGTAGTAGCAGGAATCATAGTCTTAATTCCCAAACTCTAGCCAAACCATCGATTAATTTAGAGCCCAACTAAGAAACAAAGTTTAGGAAACTAACACAAATTTGTTCAGTTGCTAGAGCTCCTCTCTTCTCCAATTTTTAAGCTTTTATTTTTCATCATCCTTTGTCCATTGTTTCCCTCCCATTAACTTTGGCTCTTCACTGTGAATTCCTTCATAATTCATCAATGGCATGCGAATGCCCCCAACACAGACTACCACGAGGAGAGGAAGAAGACCCTCAAATGGTCCTGTTCCATGGACAGCCCGAGCGGATGCCCTCCACCAAGGGACAGCCCCCACGGCGACTTCTACAAGGAGTGGAAGAAGAGGGAAATGGAGAACTAGAAAACCAAGTCCACCGCGAACCTCAAATGGCCCAGTTCCCCCAACAACCCAAGCGAATGCCCTCCGCCACCGGACAGCCCCCACGCCGACTACCTCAAGGAGAGGAAGAAGAGGATGAGGAGGACGAAGAAGGGGAAACCCAAGTCCACCACAGGCCTAAAATGACCCAATTCCACGAACGCCCCAAGCGGATGCCTTCCTCCAGGACGTCCACCGACACATCCTACAAGAGAAAACCCCCAAAGAAAAAGAAGGCCAAGGCCTGCATCTGTGTAATAATTACAATCATACTCGTCTTAATCGGCCTAACCTCCATCATACTCTGGCTCATCTACTACCCCAAGAAACCGCACTTCACAGTCGTCGCCGCCGCAATCTACACCCTCAACAGTACAATAGGTACGTTACCACCACCCTTCATCACAACCTCCATGCAATTCACTATCGTGACACGAAACCCAAACCGACGTACCTCAATCTACTACGACCACCTCTCTGCCACTGTCTATTACCATAACCAAGCTATAACTCTGCCCCTTCCGCTGCCACCGCTTCACCATGAAACGAAGTGCACGGTGGTGATGTCCCCTGTTTTAGGTGGAGTGGCGGTTCCTGTGGCGATGGATGTGGCGACTGGATTGATGGGGGATATGGAGTGCGGAATTTTTGGACTGAGGTTAATGTTTGTGGGCAGGGTGAGGTATAAAGCTGGTGTTTTCAGGAGTGTGCATTACGGGGCTATTATTAAATGTGATGTGTTGATCGGGACTAAGAAACGTCGGTTTGGTCAAGTTCCTTTGATCGGCAATCCTAGCTGCAAAGTTGATATTTGATAGCTCTTATTTACGTGGCTTGTTATTACTGTTTGCGTTTTAGAGAAATAATAGAAGTTTTTATTTCTCGTTCTCTTTCTTTTCCCGTCGTCTTTGTTTGAATAGTATATATGGCCATGCTGAGCAATGTGCTTAGTAGTAAAATATGTACCGCAGATGTTGGTTTTAATATAATTTATCATATATTTTCAAAGAGTAAATATAATTTTCCTTGTTCTCATCTAAATTTGTATTTTTTTTATCCAACGGAAACATCCAAAGCAAGTGACATGTCTCTCACCATGGAAGGCAAAAGATAATGTTGTTGGAGAAAAGTTATTTTTAGTATATTGTTGCATGGTAAAGTAAATAAGCCAAGTAGAAATATATTTTTTTAAGCTCAGATTTTTTGGTTCATTTTACTAGATGAATCTAACTATTGTCATTTAAGTTCGAGTACTATTTCATATCGGTGCGTGTGCACTTAAACAAATACACTTACTTGTGTGCGCGTATATAAATATACACAGGATATGTTTAGAAAGAATTCATTATTATCATAAGAGTGAAAAAATCACAATTAATTTCTTGAAATACTTACCATAGTTTTTTCTACCCACAAAAAGTAGTTTCATAAAAAACAACTATGGTAAAAAAAAATTAAGTGGATTATGAGTCTAATTATATAGTAATTAAGGTTAGAAAAATTCATAATATCACACCTACAGAGTACTCTATTAGCAACTCAAGTCGTATAAGGTTGACAAGAAGTCTTAGGGGCATTGCAAGCTATACAATATATGTGCCCCGAAAGAGGTAAAAAGGGATGAAGATAAGAGTGATATTAAGGAAACCTTGGAGGGGTTGTGGGCTATGATATAGGTAGTTTTGGTAGTGGAGTAGTTGGTTGACAAAATAGCTTTGGCTAAATTATCCTTACGCTTTGAGGGAGATGAATAAGACAAACATGATATTTGTGTTGAAAGAGAAGGGGACAAATATTAACTTGATGTTGAAGTTAAATGCATCTATACACTATAGAAGTCAGAGTATCTCTTAGAAGGAAATGAATAGCTTTATGAAGGTCAGACCTAGATGAATATTTAGTGTGTGGTTAAGAATTGATTTACCTCCTAGGGTGGGGTATGGTATGGATGGGCATCATAGTGAAGTAAAGTCTATAATTTTGTTAGGTAGCATTGTTAGGGTTCCTCGATAAGAGGATTGATGCCCAGATAGAAGGCTAGGGTAAAGTTCATCAGAAAAACTAAAATAGGTAAGTTCATTGGATGACCAGGGATAAATTTATGGTTGTCAACTAAAGGTTGTTAGCTAAGGACATCAAATATGGGCATTAGCCAAGAGTTTCATCTAAGGGAGATAGCTAAAGACCATTAGATGTCATCAGTTGGTAGATCAGATCTAAGAAGGGTTCAACTAAGTCTAGGCTAAGATAAAACTTCCCGTCTAGGATGACTTATTGGCCGAGACCAAAGGAGAAGAGGTGGACACTAGACAATTGAAGATAAAATGTACGGGAGTGCTTAGGAAATCCCTTTATATAAGGGATTTTGTACTCATCCACACAAGAGTCTATAATAGTGTTCAACTCATCATGTCAATCATTAGGTAATGATTTGTACACTTCCAACTTTGACAGATTTTAGGTAGAAAGTTGTATTAAGTATGTCAACAAATGATGAATGAGTATTTGGTTGATGATAAGGGAGGGTATAAAATGCCCTCTATTGACCATTTGTAAAATTATGTTGCAAGATTTGAACTTTTCTCTCATATTTCATACTCAATAAAATTCTACAATTTCTTCCTCCTATAAATACTCATTCTTATACTTATATTCTTCAATTACATTTCCTTATAATTGTGCCATTTAACAAAGGATTAAACTCTTTAGTTTTTCAACAATCCTATCTTCCTTCAATAGGATGGTGGTAGACCGAAGGGGGTAATTATCTGCAACAAGAATAACTCCTCTAGTGCATATTAGATTGTCTATAAGGAAATTTGATAAGGAAAATATTTTTAACCAACTTGTGAGGGGATTTCACACTTCTTTGGAGGGTATTATGGATGGATCTCAAGTGACATAAGATTGGAAAGAGGTCTTGAGGATATAGCAAACTACGTTTTAGAAGAGGTAAAAGTGATAGAGACATGGAAGAAACTATGGAGGGGGCAGTGTTGAGGGTCAACCTAGTGGTAATTCTAGCAGTAGATTAATGGAGAATAAAACTATGATTGAGCTTGGTGATATGGTGGAAATGTTGTTATAGGTTGACATGAAATTCATGATGGGTAGTGGAGATGTACATTTGGTGGCCATATAGCTAGGACTAAATCTTAATACCATACAAGTTGCTCAAATAAGGATATACCTAAAGGGAGGTTTGAACCATGATCTAAGTCAATTCACCAATTAAGTTGAGACACACTATGGATAAGCATCGTAGTGAAGTAAAGTCTCTAGTTTTGAAGGTAAGTCCAACTCCTCACATGTTGAGTGGATCCTACATAAGGGAAAACATTTTGTAGAAGAATAAGGAAAAATAAATTGAGTTTACTTTTGAAGGGTTTACGCTCTCTTTTATAGGATGCTCTTCATAGACCATGAGTAATCTAGTTAGGAATAGAATCTTAGGGGTAATTTTGAGTGCTTAGATAGGAGAAACATTAAAAAAAAACTTGGAGGGACTAGTGTCATTGGCTAACCTCGGGGCAATATTGGTAGTGAAGTAGTGGGGTATTATAACAACTATGACTAAGCAATATGCTTTGGTGGAAGTGGTGGTTGAGACTACATTAGTAATTATGATTAAAGAGTCAGAGATAAATACTAATTTGATTTCAAATAAAAGAGTATTTATCTATAATTAAGGAGCTCTCAAAATGGAACAAGATGTGGGATGAGTTTTTGGATGTTAAGGCTATGCTACATATGTTAGAATCAAACCTCATGTATATAGGTTAAAGATGATCTAGAATGATTGATAAAGGAAGAGCAAAAGAAGTCTTCATAGGCTAAATTATTTGATAGTGTTAGGGAATACATCCATGCCAAAGATAATTGAAGGACAAAAAATAATTGGAGAAGCTGAGGAGTGGATATGCCATGTTGAATTGCATGACCATGTAGTTTATATATATATATATATATATATATATATATATAGATAAGGAGATTCTTTTGTAACCCATTAGAAGAAGTAGTGAGTATATGGAAGCATTAAATATTATGAGAGAGTATTCTTAACTATAGATATAAGTGAGAGATTGAATCTCTTGTTTTGGTAGAGTGTTTTAGAGAGGAAATCTTGAGTGAAAGTGGGAAGATCTTGATTGAGAGAGAAAACCAAGAATGAGATTCTTTAGTTTTCTTGGATGGAAAAACTACAAAGATAAGTATTCTTGAAATCTAATATTGCTTGATATTAGTAATAAATAAATTCAATTTTTTAATTCTTGGCATTTCTTGATTGGTTTATACTTTGCATATTTATTGTTTTTCGCTCAATCTTGTTATCAATAGTTTTCTAGATATTACCTTGTAACTGATTGGAAAGTATTGCTCTTGTATATAAATAACGCCCCAAAAAATTACCCTAATTTTTTTCATTAAAAGTAATAGAATCATGAAGGAAAAAACTAAAATGAGGGTATTACCGCTAATCTTAACATGAGTCCAATCACCGTACCATCCTCATACTAAGAGAAAAGCTAAAATAATTTACAAGAAAGTCACAAAATGGAGAAAAAAAGTAGAAGTAATATATATAAATGTTAGTGGAGATCAAATTCCAAAAAACAACAAAAAGGGATAAGGGAAATAAGAGTCCAAATATTCATAATAGAAAAGATCATAAAAGCACCGTTAGATAGCTCCTACTCTATGTTCCTACCCATATACAAAATATCAATTCTATCCAAGCACATCATCATATAAAGCATCATCATTCTCATCTAGTACCTAGAGTACAGAACTAATACTAAGTAAACAAGGCATCTTCCATAGGGACAACATACAAGACATAGAGAATTGTACAAAAGAAATAAGATATGTGATAATATAAGCATGTTGCCACATATCACACAAAATGAACTCATAGAATAACCTCATTCATACTCATGTTTTCCATCATTCATACTCATGTTTTCCATAATCCATACTCATCACACACTACTTCCATTCCCCCATCATTCTCATACCCAAATAAGTGAAATGTCTACCACTATCAAATCCAATATAGATAATTAGCACAACATAGATAATTTACACAAGTGGGTAGTCTACCATTATATTATCTAATATAGTTAGTCAACACAACTAAAATAAGGGTGGATTGTATATCACTAACGAACTCAATATAGATAATTAACACATCTCAATCAAAATTAGGTTAAAACCACCATATAACCAACATGACTTAAATAATGTGGAATATCTAACACCAACTAACCTAATATATATAGTTAGTATAACTCACATAATTTATATAGATGGATAAAAACCACTAGTTAATCCAATATAAATTGTCGGAATAACTCAAATAAAGGTAAACTAAAACTACAAGCTAATCCACGAGGAAAGTCAACATATAACTCTGATATCTTCCACTTTAATCATGAATATCTTATTCAAATCTAACACTTAAACTCATACCACATAGTCATACTTAAACCATTTATTTAAATTTTAAATCATTAGTCATGAAGATCAAGTAAAAGGTCAACCCTATTAAAGTACACTAAAAGTTCCTGGAACACTAGTTTAATGGTTTTATAAACTAGGATTGGGTTGGAAAATAAACTTGGAGAAAATAATCCAAAATACACAACCAAGTAGACTAGTATGGGAAAACCACTTGATTGGTGCCACCATTTGACTAACCATAAACTTGACAAGTTGACTAGCACCTCACTAAAAGAAAACTTTAAATTCTAGTAAACTAACTTATTAGTGAGCCAAAATAAGTCGAGTGGTAAAATCATGGACTAGTTTCCCCCTAACTATCAATTGTTTCTACTAGGATAAACACATTAAAAATCTCATGTTTCCCAAAATAACCAACACAAGCTCAAAACTTCACGCACCCATATAAATTCCCCTCACAATATATATACTTCATAATTCAACACCTATATAACAAGTTTATGCATAAATCATTATACATCAAGCTCCATGAATCCTCATTCAAAACACCTAACCTATAATGCTTTTATGGCCAAATCCATTATTTTAACTAATTAAAACATGCATTTAACACAATTTAGTCACGTAATCATGTTGAAAAACACAAAACACCTAACACATAACACATCATTATGATTCTACAAGGTTTAGCTAAGTTTACCTATTGCAAGATCTTCAAGCAAATAAGACCACTTCTTTAATGTGCTCCAACATGTAGGATTCTTTCTCACCTAAATAAGAATTAGAGAAGATATTTAGCAAAACTACATTAAAGCTCAAATATAGAATTAAAATAGAGAGAAGGAGAAGAATCTAAGGAAAAGTGGAGCAAAGGTGATACGTAGAAGATGATCACACAACCAAAATAGAGCAATTGAGAATAATTCTTACATAAAAATATTAAAATAAGTGAAGAAATTAATGACAAACACTAATTAGGGTTAGTATTTTGGGGATTTATGGGTTCTATTTTGTGTGGATGATTGGGAACTATCCTATGGGGTTTTAATTAATGATTTTAATGATTAATTAAAGGATATTCTTTTGTGCTTAATAATGGGGTTAATTGAAATTACAAGATGTTAGGGTTAAGGTTTTAATCAACAGTTGAAGATGATGGCTATGTTATGAGTTTGTATATATATATATATGTGTATGTGTGTGTGTGTGTGTATGTATGTATGTATATATGTATGTATGTATGTATATAACACTCCAAAAATTTACTTACCCAAAATTTAACCGAATCCGAAACCCTAACTTTGATAAATCATAATTCGTAAACCAAAATAAAAAACTACTAAAATTATCGCTAATCCTTATTACTTTTAGCTAATCTAAAACTACCTAAACTAATCCCCTAACCCTTTATCTTTTCCTTTTCTTTCTCGTTTTTTTCTTTCTTCTCCTTTCTCTCATCAAACCCAAGCCGCAATATTTGAAAAATTTTACAACTAGCACCATCACCTCCTGGAAACGTCCATCACTCATCACCCTGCTTTCTTTCTTCTTTTCCTTCTTCTCATTCTACTTCTCTTATCACTATTGGTTTGCACACCATGCACACTCCTTGCCACTCTCCTTCTTCTTATTCCTCTATCCTTACACAACCTACACACTCACCATCACCATCACCTTCATTTTCACCCCAACACTCCACCATCCCTCATTGACTTCCTTATCTACTCTTCTCTGCCACCCCTAGTGCCTTCCCCTACAACCTCTACATTTTCTTTCCCTGGTTCACTCCACACCCACACATGACCATATAAATAAATACACACACTCACTGACACACACACACACACACATACATATATGCTACACACTCTTCTTTCCTTCTCTTTGCTTTGCCTCCATTCTGCCAATTTTGTGTCCAAAACACTACCTGAGCACCCCCCTTCTTTCTCCTTTCTTCCTCCTTATTTTATTCTCCTTCTTCCTCATTTCCCCATATTTTTAGCCTACGCACCACCATCTCCACCACTGTGACTCACCTCACCACCACTTGCCACCCATTGGATGGGGGATTGACCACCAAGGTAACCCCAACCTTCACCAAAATTGTCTCCCGCCATCGCCACCGACCACCGCATCTTTCCCTTCTTCTTCCTCTCGTCCATTGCTTTTTTACAAAGTGTACGGCCTAAAAAAAGGCCATGTAATACTGAAATTTTCTATCACACACCTGTGCAACCCAGTATAATTTGCCCGTGCACCCTCTCACACTCGCACATAATCCAAATGCACACTTGTGCACATCTGTTCAACTTGCGACCTATTTGCCCAGTGATCAAGCACAGTTGTACCACTTTACACCACCTAGCCGTGTACAATCCTTTCTCTCGATTGGTATTTTTACCCCCAAAACCTTATCCAAACACCGCCAAATTTTTACCATAACTCCACCACACATTTTACTACACATCCACACATCCCAAGCTTCCATTTGATTATGATTATTTTCATTTTTACCATCTATACCTTAATTTCTCCTTCGATTAAACTCTTTGAGCCTAACCATGAATTTTATTATTTTTCATAGGTGGTATTCTGGCAGCTTCAGAGGTGGAAGTACAGGATTTGTGCTTAGAGCTTAGTGTCTTAGTTGGTAAGGATATTATTTAATGTTTAGGATTTTGTGTTATTTGCTTGTATGTTTATGTGTGTTTTTCATGATATTGTTGATATATGATGTAACATGTGTTTATTATGATATTTTGTGGTGATATGAATATTACGATTAAAAGGAAGGAATGGGTAAGAGCTACCATTATTATTTTGTTATGATAATGCCATATTTGTGGAAATATATCTTATGGTGTGAAATATGGGCTAAATGAGTTTTGATAAGTGGACATAAAAATTTTCATGAGGTATGATGATAATTTATGGACTTAGAAAATAATATATGTGGAAGGTAAAAGATCTTATAAAATAAAGATTATTATTTATCCTTAAGGGTAATTTGGTCATTAAGGGATAATAAGGAAAATTTGGTGTTTTATGTGCAAGGTGGATTAAAATATGATAACGATATCATGAGGAATGCTTGGAAGTACTATGGTTGTTTTGGGGCCCTTAAATGAATTAATGGTTAATTTTGGCATAATGTCTTATAATGATAATATCATTATTCCATGTGTAAAATCTAGAAGTTAAACGAATTCTAAATTCATTGTTAATGTTTGACCTTATGAGGTTATCTATTGGAATTGGTAATCATCTAAATTTCATGGGAGGTGTTATGACGAATTTGTGAAATTAACGTTTTGGAGATTTCTTTCAATAATACTTCGAGATAAGATTATTAATGTATGTGTGTAGGAACTAGACTGTACATTATGGGTACGATAATAATGATGATATTCAAGAGAGAATTATTGTAAAAAATGGATGAATGATCAAAATGGGAGAATGATTGCCAAAGGAAGCGTAATTAGCCAAAGGGAGCGTAATTAGGGTTTGAAAAGGGCTTAAGGACTTGGACATATGCTATATGTATATTTGTTTCAATGTGTTCGTTGCCTAAGAATTAATCTTGAATAAGACATTAATCACTTAAAGTGAAAGAGTACGTGAGTAAGGCTAGGGTGATCTATTTTTCTTTATATATATATATATATATATATATATATATATATATATATATATATATATATATATATATATATATGTATGTATGTATGTATGTATGTATGTATGTATTCCCGTTCCACCGGATGATAATAGTAGCTCAAGTGTGTTGTCCCTAAGAAGGTGCTTCAGACCATTCTACTGGTTTAAGAATAGTGGGGTTCCTATACTCAACATATATAAAAGAATGAAAATGGATTATACTTAATAAAGATATCTAGATCATTTTCTATCTTAAGAGATGTTTTATTTATTTGTTTATCCACTTATTATCTAATGTGGAAGCATGTGCTAATTGTATCCATGATCATTAGTAATGCTCCCTTTCTCAATACATACCGTACTAACCACCCGTTTTATGGGTGTTGCTCATTCCCAGAAGCAGGAGACCCTAATTCTTGTATGTAGGTCTGAGAAGATTAGCAAGATGATTATGCTACTTATGATGCCTTATGTGGAGATGAATGACTTCATATGTATTAGGAGTTGGATGAAGAGTCATTATAATCTGGTAGACGTATTTAACAGGATACCTTTTTGGACTCCTTATTCATGGTATCACTTCTTTTGTATTTTGTATTATAACTCGGAGTTAAGCTCCAAAATCTTTATTGTATTATAAAATTTTCTTTTGTTTCTAGTCCATTTATTTGCTTTAAATGTTTTAGCCTTGTGACTGATGTAATAATGGTTGCATAGGCCAAACTTATGTCAATTACGGTAGTAAACCCCAATAATTTACTTATTTAGTTCCGTTATAAAATTAAAATGTTTAGTAGTAAAATCGGGTGTTACAATGTATGTGTAATACCCCAAAATTGAGTGGAATGTTATAAAGATTGATATAGTTACTTAGATAAACATGATATACCATATTTTTGATAATTTTGTACTAAAAACTCCATGGTTAAATGTGTTTGTCATGGATCAATTTTTAGAATGAACGACCCTTCGGAAAATTTTTATAAATTTTATAAAACTTTCTACCCTTTTTTTACAAAATTACCAATTTACCCTTTTATTAAAAAATTACCAAATTGCCCTTTTATTACCAAATTGCCATATTATTACAAAATTACCAATTTACCCATCTATTACAAAATTACTAATTTGCCCTTTTATTACAAAATTACCAGTTTATCCTTCTATTTGCAAATTTACCATCTCACCCCTTATTACTCCACTTATATTAATATTACTACATAAATTATTAATATTAACACCTTATCTACAACTCTTATAATTAATACAATACTTATTAGCACCCATATCTATTTTAGGCCATATTCTTTTACAAGGTACATTAATAAAATCCCCTAAGGCTCACAAAACATTAATCATGCATTAACATCACAATAGCACAATACAACATGGATAATACTAACATTTTCATTAATAATCAACTTCTACCTTAAACAATATCTCCAAACATAGCACATAATCTATCATACATCCTTTTCATCATCCAACACAAGAAAACATATATAATATATTAACAACATATATCAAACATAATACACATACGTTAATCCATCAGTTTAAGTGGGATTTAACGATTACCTCGATTCCCGTAAAAACAAACCTTACCGATATTCCAGTTTAAGGTTCAAGATTTGATTATCAAAACCAACACCTAAAAATAATATCAAGGTTTATTATGTTAGAAATCATAAAAATCAAGACATAATGCTTTATAACACTTAATTAATCAAATACTTAAATTAAATATTATTATACCTTAAAAATTAATATTCAAACCAATCAAAGAAGGCAGCAGCTCATACTGCTCATGCAGCATGAGCTGCATGCAAAGAAAGAAAAAGGAGGGGCTCGAAGATGGTGGAAATAGGGAAAAATGGGCAATTTCGGGTGAGAGGTTTGGGGCTAAGAAAAAGACATGGTGGGGAAGGATTTGGGGCAAGGGAATGGTGCAGAAGTGTAGAGGGGGTGTAAGTGGTGGTCGGGGATGAGTTGACGGCAGCTGAAGGTGGCGGAGGCGGGGGCAGAGAGGCTGCGAAGGTGGCGGTCGAGGAGGGGTCGAAATGGAAGGCTGGTGAGGAAGGAAAATGGGGAGGGAAAATGAAAGCCTCTAGGTGGTGTTTTTGGGCAAGATAGGATTGGGGGTAGTAGAGGGGGCTGTAGGGAGTAATGTGGTGGCTTAGGTGGCAGTAGAAGCGGCGGGACGGTGGCAAAATATGGTGGTGCAGGGTGGCTGCCGAGAAGGGAGGGAGAGAAGAGAAAAAGAGGAGAGGAGGAAGAAGGGGCCTACGGGGTGGCTTGATGGGGACTGTGATGGCTCGAGGGTGAGGTAGAGGGTGGCAGGAGGTGGTGCAGGTGGCGTTTAAGGTGGCGGCAACGACAGATATTGGCGGTGAAACAAAAATAGGGGGAGAGAGGGGATGAGAAGAAAGGAAAGAAGAGAGGGTCGGGGAGCATGGGGGGTTCGGGAAAAAGACGCAGAATGGGTAGGGAAGGAGTAATAAATAGAAGAGGAAAAGAAGGTAGGAGACAGGGATCTCGAGGGGTGACGGTAGGGGGTAGGGAAATGGGAGTTGCAGGGAGAGAGAGAAGGGATGGCGATGGCAGGGAGAGGGAGAGGGAGACAGGGATGGTGGGACCCGGATGGCAGGAAAATGACGAGAAAGAGAGGGAGGGAGATAGGGGAGGTCAACGGGGGAGAGGGGGATGCAGGTTGGGCTGCGAAAATGGTGGAGGATGACCGGGATTATCGCCAGGGAAAGAGGAAGAAGAAGAAGGGAAGAAGAAAGAAGGGTCGGGGGGCTGGGGTGCTGGGCGTGCTACGGGCGGCTGAAGGAAATTCACGCGGGCCTGCCCGATTGAAGAAGGAAGGAAGAAAGAAAGAGGGGGCGGCCGGTTCACGCGGAAGAAGGCAGGGGGAGACTGGGCATACGGCCCAGCGCGCCAGGGAGAAGGGGCAGGCCGGCGGCGGCCCAAAGAAAAGAAAAAGAAAGAAAAGAGAAAAAGAAGAAAAAGGAGAAGGAAAAGAGGAAAAAGGAAAAAGAAAAGGGGAAAATGGAATCAATAATTTAATTGATAAAATCATAAAATAGAATAATTTTGGGTAATAAATTGATTTAATAATTTAATTTAAGATAATTAAAATATAAGTGTTAAAAAGGATAATTTTAGTAAAATAAGGGTTTGAAAATTTATTTAAATAATAAGAGTATAATAAAATAACAAAATATTTATTTTAATTTATTAAATATTTATAAGAAATTTTATATGCTCACAAATCCATAAAATAATTAAATTAAATAGATTTAAAGGCTAATTTATTCCAAATAAAATTTATTTATTAAAATATAGGCTTTTTAAAAATTCGGGGGATTACACTATGTCCAATGAATATCTACAACCAACCATACTTCATGTTTTAGTTGGACTAAAGAGATCCATATGCAATAACTCTAGTGGTGGAGATGTTCTTACATCATTATTTTTTTATTTTGAAAGAAAACCTATTTTATTTTCCTAGTTGGCATACATCACATAAATTTTCCTTTATAAATTTCAACTTAGGAAAACCATGCACAAGTCCATGTTTGGCAAGTTTGTTTAGCAAATCTATACTACCATGAGCTATACTTTTATGCCATAACCATGAATAAATATCTGGTGCACTTAAACATTCAATGTGAAATTTAAAAGATTTATAATATAACATGTACCCATTATTTATCCATAGACAAACAAATAAGATTAATTTAGCTTTCCCATTTGAGATCATGCAACATGAGTTACTGAAATCTATAACATAACCCTTGTCACACAATTAACTTATGCTAATAAGGATATGTTTGAGTCCAGTAACTAATTACACATTTTCAATGATATTTTTAGCATTAGTAATACTATGCTTCCAATTCCAATGATCTTGCTCTTGTAATTATCTCCAAAATTGACACTTCCTCCATCATAGGGTGCCAACTTCAAGAACATCGTTTGGTTACCCGTTATGTGCCTTAAGCACCCACTGTCTAGGAACTATTTGTGGCTTCTTATTTTTACTTTGAGTTAAGCTTATAAACAAAAATGACCTAGCCTATATATCATTTCATTGGGTCCTTGAGGGGTTAGTTACCAATCCTTGAAGGATGGTTCATATAGGAACCCACACCTTCTTAGATCTTGAGACATTTTTAAAATTTTTACTAAGTGCATCAGAAAAATAAGCCTTCCCATTTCTACCATATGCATCACATGTAATCATCTTTTTATGTATAGAAGTATATTTTCCATTCCTAGTATGTCTATACATAGAAGAGACATGTCCATTTTTTCCATAAACATCACAAGAAAAAACTAAGGGAGAAATATATGATTGATGAGCCTTAATGGCTTTCATAAAGAATTTTTTAAGGGTTTGGCATTTCATGACCCTCTTTTCACTATAACCTTAACCTTCACGGTTCTTACAATACAGTTGAGCACTTGACAACAATTTCAAGCCATATTTATCTTTTGTGAATGTATAGACTATTTTCACAAATTTGTCATACTTGACTTGTAGATTAAGTAATTTAGTTTGAATTTGATCCATTTTCACCTTTTTATTATCAACAACAAGCTTCTTATGTGCATTAAATTTGATTTCCTTTTCATATAGCTCAATCTTATCATGAAACATACGAGATATCATTTTGGTGGCCATAGAGATTTTTGGTGAGTTTAATTCCATAAGAAACATACGAGATATCAAAAATAGCAATGTCATTTAGTGAGTTTGTATATTGTTCATTTTGGTGGCCAAAGAGATTTTTCATGTTATCATGTTTTTATCAATTTACTCATTATCATTTAGAGCATCATACCAAACATATAATAAATCATCATATGAATAAGGGCCTTAATATTGTACCTCATCATTGTCATCATCATTGAAACTAGAATACGGGGTAGAAATGAAGAACTCATCTTCAATTGCCATGAAGTAAAGATTTGCTACTTCTTCTTTACCTTCTAATGGATCTCCTTCATTCTCTCCAAATTCATCCATATCATCCCTAGGATATTGTTTTTCTTGATTTGTGTTTTCCTTTTTCCTTGCCATTTGTTGGACCATTTCATTTTTGAACTCAAAATAACCTCAAATGACATGTTTGTACTTATCATAACTATGGAAATTGATCTTTTCATCCTTTGATGAATCCTTTTGCCTTCTTGAAGTGTTGGAGAACTATCTTCCTAATTTTCCACTTCTTCCTTCTTCTATCTTGAAGAAATATCTTAAATAGTGTAATTATTAGAGTCATTTCTTCTCCATCTATTAGAGCCTCATTGCTGCCTTATTCTTCTTCAATCTTTTATTCAACAATAATTTTTCTTTTCCTTGATGAAGAGAATGAGGCTTTTAGTGCTAAAGGCTTCATATTCCTCTCATCACCAACATCTTCCATATATGATTGATGGACCATAAAGTTTCCAAAGAGTTCATCCGTAATCATTGATGTAAGATCTCTTACTTCTTTAATTACAGTGGATTTTAGAATCTACTCTTTGGTGTGATCTTTCAAGAATTTCCTCACATGTTCTTATTTAGTGATAACTTTATCCAATTACTTGAGATAGTTCATAGTGGAAGTGAATTGGTTGCTCAATTCACTTATTAATTTGCCTTGTTTCATGGAGTAAAGCTGGTATTCCCTATCATAAAGAGCTATTCTCTAATTCTTCACTTGAGTTGTTCCCTCATGCACTAGGATGAACTTATCCCAAATTTATTTAGAGATGATGAATGATCGCATGTTATGGTACTCCTTCTCACCAAGAGCGCACTACAATATCATGACGACTTTGTCATTTAGAGTGATCTTTTTCTTTTTCACATCCATGAGTTTGTCATGTATTTTTCTCAATAGTTGTGCCATCAAATTCTTTTGTAATCTTGATTGGGCCCTCGATTATAGTGGACCACATATCATAATCTTAAGCCTTGATGAAGAAAATCATCATATTCTTCCAAAATACAAAAGTTTCCCTATTGAACATTGGTGGCTTTGTAGTGGAGATACCTTCATCCAATCCTATTAAATCCATTTATGAAGATGACCTTTTCAACTTAAAATGTTAGATCCATAGTGATTTATCGATATCTTATACCAATTAAAAGAACCCTAAAGTGGGTGAATAAGTTTATTAAGAATGGTAATTAGAAATTGAAAATTTGACATAGAATTTATACTAGTTGAAGAATTAAATGTCTCTACATCCACTACCAAAATGTTTACCTTATAGATTTTGTACCTCCCATGTTTTTATTAATGATCACTCATATTTTTGTTTATAAGCCTAAAATCTTAATGAATTATAGGAGATTATTTGAAATTTAAACTAATTATCTTCAATAGTTTTTTGGATCTACAAATCCAATTAATTCTTCTAGGAATTCTAGGTAGCACACAACCTCAAATAATGAGTTTTAAAGAGTTTTATAGTTGATTAAAAAGTATATGTTTTATTAGATAGGTTTCCAGTCTTGTACTTATCATGAGATAGATGAGGAACATCAACCTTATGTTAGATGTAGTAATAACACTTATTGTTTTTTTTTTGTTCTGGCTTCATCCTTATTCTTTTGAATGAAATTTTATGAGATTAAAAATTTGGGTGTACAAGAGGTCATCCTAATAATCCACTAAGATAATCATAGTCCAAAATTTCACACTTTTAGGCATAATAAATAATCAAAATGTCCTTAAATTCTTATTATCTCAATTTTAAATACTTTAATACTAAAATTAATATCAGTTAACCATTCTCATAAAAAGGATAAAATACATTACTAATAATATCATATAATCATGGTGGAAATATTTCTGAGATTTCTAACAATGGCAAAAGTTTATTTTTCCCTTACATATGAATTAGGCATATAAACACATAATTATAAAACATGCATACATAGCATACCACAAATCATATTCTTATTATACTTAACATAATATCACATAGCGTAGGCATACATGTTGCAAAATTCAAATTTCATGCAAAAAGATAAAAATATCCCTAAAGCATACAAAACTTAAACCATTCAAAACCACACCTATAAGTGCTCAAATATCAACATATCATATATCAAACTCTAAGTAAAATATGTGAGGAATCTAATGAAAATATCAAAAATACAAAGAGGAGGTTTGGAGATGACCAAAGTTCCCTTAGCTGAATTCTACATGTAATTCATGTAATATTTTCATACCACATCCAACTCTATTCTAGCATGCTAGTGTATATATATATAAATGCATAAATCTAGCATACTCTTATATAAAATTTCATGGTCACAAATATAAGAAAAATAATAACAATACATGGTGCATGTATATTTTTTATAGGATTATAAGGAAGCATAAATTACATTCATGCATAACATAGAAAGCCCTAATTATGCTATCACATGATTTTTATATATTTAGTACAAGCATATGGATTACCTCATTTCCAAGAAAAATAGCAAAATAAAAGAGAAAGAGCCACCAAAAGCTCTAGCTACCAAGCTAATATTCCTTCTCCTTAAAATGCAAAACCCCAAAATTAAAATCACAACACAAAAATAGCAAGATAACAACAACATAGCAAAAATCAAAACAAAAGGAGATCATACCCAACTAGAAGTTGGCCCGCCACAAGAAGAAAATGTAGAAGGTATCTCTTCAATTTTCTTCAAAATCTAACACTCTTTTATATATATATATATATATATATATATATATATATATATATATATATATATATATAACAAAGCTAGATAAGAAATTAAGAGAAGATAAACCAACAAAGAAAGTAAAGACAATAGAATGGAAGGGTACCAGTTTCTGTAGCTTGAAGAATAAGATGGTAGCTCTCAACCCTTGGGTAAAATTTAAGAAAAATGGAGGAGAAAGGAGAGAGCTCAAGAACCAAAGTGAAATGAAATAAAAATGCAAGGCACAAAACAACATATGGAAGGCTGATAGGATCAACAATCATCATGGAAGAGAGAGGGAAGAGCTTATCTAATGTTGATTCATTAAGACTTGAATGAAAAAGGTGATGGGAGATGGTATGGTGTGCAACAAAGTGGTTGGGAAGCAAGGTGAGGTGACACAAGGTAAGATTTTTGCATAAAGTGGGGAGTATAAGCAATTATCTATCCAAGGTAAATGAAGGTTTGGGAAAGGTTCACAAGGTAAAAAAGGTTGACCAAAAAATTCAAAATAGAATAAGATACGAATGAAAAATCTCCTCACACAACGCCTGAACAACCTCTGGTCGATTGCCGGTCATTTGCCCAACATCTCTTGATAGTACCTTTTTGCTCTAACACCTAGTCACTGAAAATTCTAAGGTTTCATTTTGAATCAATTTAACCTTCCACTCTAACCCAAACACGTGTAATTAACACATCCATCACATATTATATACCTATAGTTTCTATGATTAAATTCACATAACATATCAATTTTCTGTTATGATCTTAATTACAATTTATAGAAAATAGAGTATTACATTTAGCATTGCTCTTAGTATGAGAATGGTATGAAAACCAGACTCATGCTAGAAACAGTAATAACATTCATATTTTTATTTTTACTTTTTAACCTCTTTATCTTAAATGAGTTTTTTAGTCCAAAAATGTAGGATGTTATAATTGGAGCCCTCTGCTTTTATTTTTTTTTCTTTTGAAGCAACAATTGATCATAGGAATTTTTTAATTTATAAACTAGTTTTTGATAAATTATAAAAAAAAATTGAATGTTATTTCATTTTAACACTATAATGAAGTTTACTCTATCAATTTCTCAATATAAGACATATCAAGCTTATAATTTGATTTCATGATATAAATTGTTTTACGAAAATTATCAACAATTAAATACTTTATTCTCACTTCTAACCTTACTTTATTCTCTTTTTATTTAAACAAGTAATGATGTTAAATCTACTATGATAGTGTAATAATAAAAGTAGATAATTTTTTTATCTAGAATTTTAATGATCCTTATTATGTACATAAGAATCTAATATGTTTTATACTATAAAACATATGGAATAGTTTATATTTGATTGATATAAATTTATTAGCCAGTACCATGTAACAGAGTTCCGCTAGTTGAACAATTAGTTTTACCGCAATGAGTTAGTTTTGTCCGAGTCTCGACTATTCGTTATATGGCTTTAGTTAATAACTAGCTTTTTTGGACACGCATAATCCAAGACTTTTCAAGTAACAAACGAGTACATTTTACGAGCACTACTTCAAACAAGCTTATTTTTTAAGACACAATCTCTTAGGGGACAAAAAAAAATGCTGTAAATTAGAAATTAGCTGGAGGTATAAAAACTATAAATTATTTGAAATAACTATCATAATAGAATTTTCTTATATATATATATATAAAGATAGTTTATTCATCATGTTAATAGGTTGAAATTAGCTTATAAATTACTTCTTCATCATTCAGCACACATCAAATAATGTGTAAACGAGTATCCAAATATATACTAAAAGTCCATCCTAAAGTCGTTATACACCATCAAAAAAAAAATTTAAATTGTAAACAGAATATGGAAAAGATTATTCATCGATGCCAAAGAGGAAAAATGTGTAAAGCTAAAGATGAAAAGATCTTATCTTCTGGCGGCCGTAGTTAGGTCAGTGGACCAGTAGGGACGGAGACTCAGGCCAGCTTTCACCTACTCCTCCTTCATAGGTTACGGTAGTCCTCCTGCCTGGCTCTGTATTCTGAGTATCCATCCTTCATCTTTTTCTTTCTTTTTGTTTATAAATAGCCTCTAATTGCCTTTATTCCGTCTAACTTGATTTTATTCAGATATTTGTGTTGAAGTGGGCATCGAATTTGTGAACAAATCAAAGTTCCCAGCACATTTAAAGCTCGGACCTCAGTGCCTGGTAGAGCAATTTGACCTAAAAAAGGAGCATAATTAGATTCATCGACACATGGGTCTGCACCAGTCATTCAAATCCGATCCTCCTTCCCCCCATCTTCTTATTTTATATTTTATACTTGTATTTCAAAAGCTATTATGCTTCGGTAGAGAACAAAATACATGATCTTTACAGGGAAAAATACATAATAGGAACCAGCGTTCTTCAAAAGAAATTAATTCTAACTTTTACTATACGATAATAAATGAAAGAATATGATTTTTTTAATAAAAGAAAATGAATTTTTACTATAACTTTTACTATGTTTCCATTCTAGTAAACACAAGTCAATGGGTTCTAGTAGACTTCCAAATTTCTTTCGACCTACTAAAGCATCCACTCTACTTGAATTAACCATAATTTTTAGCCTCTAATTAAGCCAGTAATATTGTCATTAAGCCCAAATTAAAACCCCCATACCAGTCATCATTCATTCTAGTCGTCAAAACCAAACACAATCCCTAAAAACTCTCACTTATATTCACATTTTCATCACTTTCTTTCTCTTTTTTGGTTTTATTTTCTTGTAGCTTATTCTAACTTGATCTACTTGGGTGTGGGTGTTTCTCCTATGTATCAACTCTAATTCTTTTTCACATGTCTATGAGACTTTATAATTATTATCTTTTGTACTGATAAGTATATTTTGGTGTTGTGAGATTATTTTCTTATTATTAGGTACATTAAAGAACTTTATTTCACTAACAATCTTCTAAAGCACTTTTATAGTACTTACCCTCCTTTCTCCTTAGCACTCTCCATTATCGACCTACAATAGATGCTAGTATCCTTGGTCTGATATAGGCAAGAGTTGATTCCATGCTCCCTCACCTCATTAGAAAATTACCTTACCCCTCTTTTCTTTGCACTTCACCATCCCTTCACCATAGTCAACTTTTTTCCCCTCTCTTCTCTTATGTGTTGGTTAAGGGTCTTAGAGAAGGCTTGTTACATGATTTTAATTGCAAACCACACACTTTTATGCTTCTTCTCTCTAATTAAAATATACTAAGTGTTACTTTTGTACTTGTTGTTGTTGCAACTAGGACTACTTTCTCCTTCATCCTCTAATGTTGAAGTTTCATTTCTCTTCCTTTAATCATCAATCTAACTCCATTTTGTTTTCCTTAAGCAAAGGAGTGTCAAATTTTGAAAGGATTAAAGAGAATTTTCATTCCTCTACTTTGCCATTTGAAATTTTAAAAGGAAGTTCAAATATTACTCCTCTTCTTTTAATATGTCTTTATCATGCTTTTGTGTAGTTTATAAAGGATTTATTATTATTAATCTTAAAACCTTGGTTGTTGAAGTTAATCAAGAGATCTTAGTAGTGAAGACACCAAGCTAGGTTCCCCCCCCTTTTTCTTAAGGAAAATCAAAGTTTTTTTAACATATGGATTGGCGCTTGGATGAGAATATGTTATCTTTCATTTTCTATATATGATTGTCTTAAAGTTCAAACATGATAAGAGTTATCTATGTTCATTGCCATGTTTATCATGATATTTATTTATTCTGTGAAGAGCATGTTTGATTATTTTAACCTTTTTGATGAATTTTGTTAAAATAGCATGCAATATTGTTTTAATTTAATTTAAAGCATGGTTTTATGTGTTTCATATGTTGAGATTAATTTTATATATCTCCTAATAGTATGGATGCACGTTAGGCATTGATTCAAATAAGTTAGAATTTATATGAGTTTTTAGTAGATGTAATCTATTGATAGTGTGCAAAACTAGTCAAATGGTTCACTAAGAACCGAGTTTTGGCCAATCAATCAACTAGGTAGTAGGGTAATTATTTATTTAGTTTTGACCTTGCGTCGTTTAACTAGTTGAGGGCTCAATCAATTAATTGGTTACCCTTAAACTAGTGATTTGGTTTGTTTGATATATATATATATATATATATATATATATATATATATATATGATATGTTTAATGTGATTATTCCCAAACTAGTCCAATGGTTTGTGAGACTAGCTAACTAGTCCCTTGGGATGACTTTGTATAATGCCCTTATTTTTTTTAAACATTGATTTAATGAGGATTTGTATTATTTAGAAATAAATGTATCTTATTTTAATGATTTATTACCTCCTATTGGGATATAAAGGTCATGTGGTATGTAATCTAAAATTGTTAAGTGAATTTTATTATTCTAATATGCTAATTATTTTTTAGGGATGCTTAATATTTAATTTCATCATTTTAGGAGTTTGTTTCCTATTTTATTCATATTTTATGAAATAATGGCATATAAGGGTTAAGTTGATAACTTAATATCTAAAAGCCTTAATTAGATATTTTAGGATAAAAACTTGACTCTTGAAATAGTGCATTAATGTGAATAGTATATTGATATAAATAGTGAATCTCAATAATAAATATTTTTTTTTAAATAAAAGCTTCTTGGCATATGTATGCAAATCACATGATACGTGGATAATGTTCTGATGAATAATAACTTTTAACAAAATTGATGTGTAGGCCTATTTTAGGGCGGTGAAAAATAATATATCAAAATTTGTTAATAGTTTAAATGTAAGACTAAAAAAGGCGAGTAGCCTCATGATAACCTTCGAGGTAGGGTCGGTAGTGGATGCCTTCCCTATTATTTATATGGATTAAACCATCTTTGTGAGGTAGTGTATTTTGTGTTTGTTATTGGTCTATATGCCTTATCAAGACCCCTATTTCTACTTTATAGATGAATAGGGTTGCAAATGAGTTGAACCAGCTCTGAACTGTTAGGCTTTGCTCATTTAGTTAAACATGGAAAGCTAGAGCTCGAAAAAGTTTAGCTTTACTCAATTATAGCTTAGGCTCGTGAGCTCGGTTTGGCTTAAATCATTAAAAGCTCAACTCGGCTAGTTCATTTAATTAAACAAGTAGAGACTGAGTCAGGGGTATTTGAGTCAGCTCATCTCATTTATATCCTTATAGGTGACTAATGAGCCTTAGAAATTAGTTTCTTGAAAGGGTTTTGTGGTAATCTTGAGTCCTTGTGCTTTTTACAATTTATTTTGTAGTAGTCTTGAGTCTTTGTGCTCTTGACGTTTGTTTAGAAATTTCATAAATGAATCTATATTATAATCTATTTTAATGGGTTTTATTAAATATCATTAATGTTAGATAACATAAGGAATAATTGAGATAATCAAACTATGACATTATTTATATAAGAAAATGAGTAAGTATAAAAATGAGTTGTGTGATAATATAAATAAAGAATATAATAATCAATGGATCTTGCATGTGTGTGAATTTTAGTATTTTTTATGCTCGATGTCATATTTGTAGTGTTTATATTATTTTAATTGTTTTATTGGAATTCTAGGGTTTGATGAATAGTGTGAATAATCATGAATAAAAGTTAATAGTATTGAATAGTTATAAATAGCATGAATAGTGTGAAATGTATAATGCGTTATAAATTCATGTAATCACATGTTTATACTCTTTCAAACATGTTCCTCTAATTTTTATAGTAGGTTTATATGAATTATAAGTTATAAAGGTATAAGCATGATATTAAGGTGAATTATATGATACTAGAGAATTATTATAAAATCTAAATCCATGATAATGTGAGTTGTTTCATATATATATACCATATAGGGCGTATTTTAAGTGTTTATTATGCAACTTGCTTTAGCGTGATTTATTGTTTCCTAGTATATACCTAATGTTTTGTGTAAGCATGCTATAACTTTTATTAAGCTATGTTCACTCAGTACATATATCATATTAATATTTGACTTTTCAGATGTTTCGTGTTATAGCACTCCACTTCTCAAAAACCTAATTTTTATAAAATATCAATGTTGATTTATGAGTTTTGACCTTTAATTTAATTTTAATTATTTTTTTAAGTTGTGATTCTCACAAATGTTTGATAAGTTTCGATTTGTTTTATGGTTCTATTGATGGTTTCAAATTCATATTGAGATTTATTTAATTGTCAGTTGTTGCGGATAGTTCTATATAAATTCGTTCATAACTATAATTTTACTAAATTCACATAATTTATTTTTTGATTCTGTTGGAGTTATATTTCATTAACGAAAATAAATTAGTTTAAATTTTCAAATCCCTTTATAATAGTAAAATTATTTTAATTACATTTATCTATAGGAAATATTTTTTTTATTTAAATTTATTTTTTTACTAGGTTGATAAGATCTTAAAGAAATAAAAAGATTTTTATAACCTATTTATGATTTTCCTTTCGAAAATATTTTTTTCTATTATAGTTTGTGGATGACTTTTTAATAAACATTTTAAATTAATTAAAGTGGATCAAAGTTTTTTTTTAAATATTTTTTGTTCTATTTTTGTATATTATTTTGTTATTGAAATTGTATTTTGGAGAAGGGCTACGATTTAGTTTAATAAAGATAATTTTTTTAGATAAGTCTTTTTTTTTATTTAAAAAGTTATTTGTACTTTTTATAGGATTATTTTTGTTAAATTTCATCCTAATTGAAATTTCTTTTAACTATCATACTTTTAGATGTTTAATTTAGGGTAATGTTATTAGAAAATGGGTAATTTATATTTAGAAAACAAAATATGTAACTTTGACTAACTTACCCTTCACACTTTACAATTTGAGCTCCCATTTTCTACCTCTCTTGTGTTGCCCTTCTTTCACATTCACTTTCTTTTATCCTTCACATGTTCATTTTCTCATTCTACCCTTCACTTTTCTTTTCCCTTCCTTGATGCAACCCTCATTATCTTAGCTTTCCTTTCTCCTCTATAGAGCCCATTCTCCCTTCTCTTCTCCCTTCCCTTCCCTTTGTTTCTTATTCTTTCCCATTATGCCTTATTTTTCTCCTTGTACCAGCAAACCTTAATTTCACAACACCTAAACAAATTACAAGGTCAAAGCTACAAAGAAGGATAAGATTCTTGTATCTATGGATGACTTGACAAGGCAGATAGCATATGCATTTGCTTGAATATTGCTTCAAACTACACTACAATGTAGCACAACATTCATGGAAATGTAAGATGCTCACACAGGTGATGAATCTCAACATGGATAATCATGCAACCTAGGTTTTCCAATGTAAAGAGCTCTTGCGGCCTTAGTTTTCAAGCATGAAGAGCTCAGTCATCCCAAGGAGGCTAGTGTGAGAACATCATGCTTCCCATGGCCTTAAACGTGGGTCTCCCACTCTTCTTGGTAGAGGCTACATGAAGGGATTACAATCACCATGCTTGTTTGGAATACACACACATTCTAAATGTATTTATGTTGTTTATGTGCACCTCATCCAAGATTTGTTAGTTTTCTTTTTACATGACACAAAACCATTTATAAGCTATAACTATAAGAGATATTTCATGACATATCAAATATTTTATAATTATGAAGATCTTATAGAATGGACTCGTGATTTTGGTAGAAGTTGTATGTTGGTTTTAGTCATAAAAGGTTTGAAGAAATAAAATGGTAAGGGATTTGGTTGGGTATCACTTAGATGCAAAAAAGGAAGCACATACATACGTACTAAGTCTATGGAAGGTGATAATGTGAAAAATACATCTTCGAAGAAAAATGATTATCCTTTCAAGATTACTAGAACCAAAAGTATTGATGGAGGATTGGAAGTAGTTGTTAATAATGGAGCACATAATCATAATTTGGAAAATACTCTTGAATAGTGTAATTTTGTAGGAAAGCTAAAATAAGAAGAAATAAAGTTTGTTTATGAACTTAAATAAAAAAGGCATTCAATCGATAACACATCTATTTGCTTCTTTAGAAAGAGTTTGTGGGAAAAGTGATCATGAAAAGTCATATTTAAAATGGATAATAGAAGATTAAATTGGATAAAATGGATGAGACCTAAGGATGTAAGAGAGAAAAGTGTGTCAGTCTTTTTGTTGAGGATGTGCCCAACCCTATTTATATACTCAATGATCTCTTTTTGAGGAGCTTCCACATCTTACCTTTAGAGCTCATACATGATAAAGATGGATGGAGAACCCATCATGGAGTTGAGCCTAACAATTTTAGGTTGTTTCCTAAGGATTTTGCTAATTTTATTTATGTAGAGGATGATAATAGCTACCCAAGTGTTGAGGGCGGTGAAGATGAGGAGGAGGCAACATCATAATGTTTTTGGTTGGGTTATAATTATTGTGTCCAGATCATTTTCCTTTAGTGGATATTACAAAAGGTGTTATAGGATAGGTGCATGGTTCTAGGTAGGAAGTGGCCTTAAGAATGTATTTTGGGGAAACAATCTTTTGGGTAGTGTAGTCGTAGAAAGCCAATGGATATATTTGGACTCCTCCATCGAGGGTAGGTAAGAACTATGATCAGGTGTCATGATTTGTGTAGTGGTTTTAGTTGGTATCAGTGGTGTAAGGTTTAGTATGGATATAACATGTTTATATTATGTATGTGTTGTTGTTGCACTTAGACATTCCGCTCCTTTTTTGTTTTACTCCTAGTATCCTTCTTCTCTTGAGTTTCTAGTAATAAGATCTTTTAACTACCTATTTCATTTCTTTTTCCTTTTGAGTATCACTTGGTTTGATCAAACTTTAGGGATATGATTCCTTTTTAAGGGGGTGATAGTGTAATATCTCATTTCTTAAAAACCTAATTTATTAAAGATTTATTTTAATTAAAATACAAAATAAATTTTATATATTTATTAAACCCTTAGTTGGATAAAAAATCCTTGTTTTATTTCTATTTTTTAACCCTTTACCACAAGCTCATTTCTATGAGATCTTCTAATCAACTCTTGGCTATCAAGATTTTTTCCAAATCATTATAGGCTTTTTTTTTGGGTTTCCTGGGTTGTTTCAAAATTATAATTAGATAAATCTATGAAAAAGCATTATTTATGCTTTGTTTAGACATCTTATTGTACTTGAAAGGTCCAAAACAACCCTTTGAGCTATCTAAAATTTACTAAAATTAAGTGATAATTATATTTTATCATTAATGATCTAGAAATGTCTTAGAAATATTAAGTTATAAATTTTATGATTTTGGGAACTTATTTCATCCCTTTAGGGCATAATTCTCTACAAAAGGTCATGTTTAAGCACATGTAACTATTCTAAATTTTTTGAAACTTAATTCTAGCTTTTCATTTATTGAAAACCAATCAAAAAAAAGGGCCATGATTAGCTATGGATGTCGACATTCCCCACCACCACACAAAATATCCCACCTTTATATTCTTTTACCATAATACCCTTATACACTTAAATTGAGAACTAATATATATAACCTTTACTCATTTGATCTTATCCACCCCAAAACCTCATCATCTTCCACCTTATAACTCTCTATTATTCCTACTTAGGCTGAACCACCTTACTCCACCCATAGCCATCATCTTCACCACCAAAAACCTCCATTTTCTCCATTTTCTTCTTTCTTGAACTAAGAATTAGTCCCTTAGTGTTTTTAACTAAACAAAAGGGGAGTAATCCTTGAGGATCTAGAGGAAAATGTTCTCATATTCAAGCTTGTACTTATTTCTTACTTTTGGATCATTAAGCTTAGGTAAATACAATATTACTATAACTAGACATTAACTTTAATGTTTAGTATGTTTAATTACATTTGATTTGGTTTGTGTCATTTTTCAGATTATTAGTCTTTTAGGTGCGATTTTGCTCCTTTGGTTTTTTTTACTTGATAATGCCTTATTATAGGTTGTATGTTGTAGATTAATTTTCATAAAAAGCGTGATTCAATTCGAGTTTGTTATCATGCTCTAGTTTTTGGTTGAAAGTTATGAAAGCTTAGTTGTTCTTCATGACATTCTTTGAGTTATTGATATTATTCATCATGTTCTTGAGTAATTACCTTCTAATTACTCTAAATAGTATTTAATTTGTGATTAATCATGTTTCTATGATAATTAATCAAAGTATGACATATTTATTCCTAAAAATATTTTAGTGTAATCTTAGGGTCCAACCTTCGACCTTTGAGTTTTTGGTCCTCATGGATAGCAAATGAAAGTGAATAGTAAATCTTGGTAAATAGTAATTTTAGATAACAAAATATTTTTATTTTTGGATCTAAGTTTTTTAATATAAAATAACAACTTCTATTGACCAATAAATAACATTTTCATAAATAGTATTTTTTTTAATTTGGTGTGTGGCCTTGTTTTCACTTAGTTAAATTATTTATATTTTCATTTTTCACTAATTTTGGCCCCAACAAGAAAAGGCAGTTTTGGGCATTTTACCTTTTTATTTATGACATATGATCCTTAGTATTGGGTTCCAAGTACCAAAAAGTGTATTTTTGGTCATTGATTGACTAACTAGGTGAATATTGAGTTAAGTTAGATTTTAGGGCCTTGTTGACCTATGCTTGACTTTTGGTTTTGAAAAACTCTTACTTGGTAAGAGGTGCATCACTTTTACTTGCTTAAAAGTATTTCTCCTGGCCTTTAGCTTTTGATTTTGGATTGTTCCTAAGGCTTAACTTTAGCCTTTCATTTTAGATTTTTGTTAAAAAATTTGTAGGGATTTTTTGATCCATAATGATCTTTTATATCATCAATTTTATTGATTTGGGTGATCTCTAATCATTCTTATGGTTTTATTTTAACCATAGACAATTATATGATATGTTAATGCAACGTCCCTCCTCAAATTTACTACTTAAAAATTTTATTTTATGGAAGTTTTAATTACAAAATAATGAATATTACAGCCATACTTAGCATAATGTTGTTTCCTTACCTTCGTTATACCAAGTGTTAAGGCTCAAAACAAGTTAGATTTAAAACAAAATAGCTAAAAGTAGAGACAATATCATAATAAATGTTACAAATAAACATCATCCTTACAACAATGATAATTAAAATACAGTAAGGGACATAATATTCCAAAAGAAAATTAAGTACAATGGAGGTTAGCCCCTAAAGGTACGACATCGTTTTGCACTAACTCTTTGACTCAAAATCTTATTCTGACAACGAAATCTCCTCCCGATGACCCCATTGATCCTCACCACACTTATACATCTCACATCGCTTAAGGGCTTGCACATAATCATTTGCAAACATAGTATCAATATGAATTTATCATATTAAGTAAATCACAATATCTGGCAAGTGGTAACACACTCACATTGTACATAATCATACAATAATAAAAAAAATATTCTTAAAGTGCAAAAATCACATGCGATAGCAAGAATATGATAACCATGTGATAATATGTACAACATCAAAGCCTCATGCTCATAAACCAATATACTTAACCATTTGACATCCAACTCAAAGCACACAGAATCATACCATAATCCAAGAATAGTGTACTAAGGCTCTACTGACTAGCCAACCAAATCAATTCACTTACCAAAGGTAAGGCACAAAGGTAACTACCAAACCAACAATCCAATACATATAAAGACCTTCAAAAAAATACTTGTTATTTATTTTACATAAGGGGAGAAAATCAATCCCATGACACTAACGTAAAATCCTTCATATTGGTGCATAGAGGCAACATAATACCCTTAGACCATAGAACTTAGGGAAACTAACATAAACCTAGTCATATTAGTGCACCAAGGTAACACAGTATCCTTAGTCCTACTTGGTCATATAATCCTTAAGTATTGATATTCCTAATAAGTCTAAAGAACTAATTAGAGTAGATGTAGGGCCTTGATAGGACACTAAGGCACATCAACAAAACAAAAACAATGGCTAAAACTTGTCTTTAAGGTAACTAGCCCTAAGGATCCACCATTCTAAAACTTTATGGATTCCACTTTAAGTATTAATGTTTTATCAGGTGATCACAATTATCACATACTACACAATAGTTCAAATCCAATACTTAAGAATTTTTCCTTTATTTTTCAATTATTCAAGTCAAGTCTAAGGTCAACAGTCTAAGCTAAAGTTAAGGTCAACCTAACAATATACTAAGGATATCCTATGTTTAATTATTCACATTAGACGTATTATGTCAAAAATGATCAAAATGCCCTTAAAATATTAATTACACAATTATTATTCAATTTAGTACCAAACTTTATTACAATGATAATTTGTCATGAAAAGGCAAAAATATATTGATTTAAAACACTTTAGCATGTAGGAAATTTTTAAGGGTTAGTTATTGACTATATTTCCGTTTATGCATGTATTTAACATTTTACGCATGCCAAAACCTAAGAATGAATTTCTAGAGGATCATATATTCCATGCAAAATATGCATACAAATTTAAAGCATACACCAACATTTAATATACAATTAATATCATGGTGCATGCAAGAAGGCATTTCTATCTCTAAAGCATGAGAATAGCAATGAACACAAAACTAACCATAATCATGCTATATATATCAACCTTAGCTACAACTTGTGAAAATAAATTATGGAACACTTAAAATGGAAGAAGATAACTTGACAAGGCCATATACCCTAACGAAATCCTAATCATGTATGTGTAAACCTTGTACAAATTTCACATGCATATACCCCATATTTAATAACAAGTGTGACATACAATCTAATTATTTAAAATCATGTTTTCATCTTATCACATACTTTTATAACACTTACACAGAATAAAACCATACCTGGATTCTAGTTCTAAATAATCTATCATAGTCACACAAATTCTACCATCTCATGAGTAATTAGATTTATTTAAATCCAAGCTACATAAAAGCACAAAAGTTGACCTTCTCCATGAAACCTCAAGTATTACCTAAGAAAGAAAACACCCAACAACATATATTATCATATAACACAATACAAACCAAAACCAAATCCACAAAGTAATAAAAGATAACTGAGGGAAAGGAAACCTACACAAGACGACAATGTAGCAGGGGCGCAACAACTAAGTAAAGCTCATGACGCAAGCTCTTAAGAGCATGAGGTTTTCACAAAGAGGAGTAAGTAGTGCTAAAGGCTCATCCAAAAGAGGGGGGAAATGTGCAAGGCTTAAGAACCAAGAGAGGCTTAACCTTCAAGGATCACACAGTAAGGAAGTGATGAGACTCAAGGCACACACATGAGTAGTCCACACAATAAATATTGAATAGCATGAGGCTTGGACACAAGGGGATGAGAAATAATATGAGTTACTCACATTACCAAGGTAGTGCAATGTGAGCTGCCCATGAAAAGGATGAGGAGAATCATGAGGTTTTAGGGTTTCAACATATGTGACTTTGACAAAGAACACAAAATATTAAAGGAGAAAGATGGGAAGGCTATAAATGGGAGCATGTGAGAAAGGATAGAAGAGCATTGATGAAAGGGCTCTAATTTAGGTTGGAAGAAACACAAAAATAAGGGAAAAAGAAGGTCTTATATGGACAAGTTAATGTGTTAATGGCTAAGGTAATAATTATTGTAATTAATAACACATAATTATAAATTTTATAATTAGGTTTTCCACAAATGAGGTAGTATAATAAATTATGTGTTCTTTAATTTATTCACTTGTGCATACATTTGGTGTGAACATAGAAAATACACAATCCTCTAGACTTATCATTTCACAAAATGCTAGAGGCTATTAGTCATGTAATAACTTGGTACATTTTCTTCTCTATATGATCATTAACTTCTATATGGGAGTAGAGACTTAAGGATTGGTATAAATTTGGTGCAATATGCCCAAAGTCCTTTTGAATTTTATAGGATGTTCAACCTGCAATGCCATCTTATGATTTATAATTAGTACCCTTGGCCTTTTGTATATTTGTGTTAAGATTATAGAGTCCCTATATGATTTTGGCTTTTATACCCTATTGGTATAATTGTGCCCTATAGGTGTTGTCCATTGGTGGAAGGGTTGATGATGCACATGAGAATACAAATATGATCATGCTAAGGAAGATGGTGGATTAGGGTAATCACCATCATAATTGAAAATAGAAATGGAAGTTAAAGAAAAGGAAAATATAAACTTAATGACCCCTTAAATTTATATACCCACAATAACTATATGAAGTATAAAGAACGTATGATTTTGAAGATATAATTCAATGAAACTCTTCATTCAAGTTTGAAGTTGCGTCTCATTAAGAGGGAGGAAAATATGAACCTCCTAGATAATATATAAGGGTTGGGGGATATTTTAGGTTAAGTTGATAGGCCATGAAACTCATTGGTTGATTATTTTTTTGTTAGATTTGAACTAGCTTTATTCTTCTCTTTAGATAATTAGCTAGTTTGATTATTAACAAAATTAGCCTCTTTTACGTTTATTGAGTTAGTTTGTAATTATATGAGACCAATAAAATTGATATAATTATTTGGCTCACACATGAATAAAATCATATTTGGGAGGTTCCTTACAAGTAACCATGCTAAGAAAGTACTTTAACCCATCATTGATTGGTAGAAAGCAAAAACTAAGCCTACTAGTGTCTTATGGTAGGTTTGTAAGGCCTTGATGGTGTCTTATGGCTAATATTTTTTCCATGGCATGTTGATGACGTTACTCCATGCTCCCAACCTAACATGGTAGTGTCTTAGAAGTTAAAGAGATAAACTAATAGCTAAGCATCATTAGCTTAGCAATAAGAAACCTTATCCTTTAGTAGTTGTTGTAAGGAATGATCTTCTAAGTACAACCATCATCTAATGGTTTCATAAAATATCATAAGCCCCTACCAACAAGTCTTCCATGTTTCTACTTCTTCCCTTGAATATCAGTGCCAAAATTTGTCCTAAAGCTACCCAAAAACCGTGGTTGAGTGGTTGTTGATTCTTGGATTCTTTTTGATCCTTAGGGTTGGAAAATGATCCATTCTTGAGCTAAAAAAATTTCACTGAAAACCCTCCCCCTTGATTTTTTTTACTTGATATTGCTTGAAATTTAGGTCCTAATCTCACTAGTAATGTATAAGGGATGATTTCTAGTTTAACAATCAATATCGAAGTTATAAAAGTTCCTGTAAAAATCCCTCACACAAAATAGACCCATTGTTATTGATTTTCCTCCATTTTTGTAACAAAAAATTACTCACATCATGGCAATTTATTTTTTCTACTATCGTAGTTAGGAAATGTTGGTTGTGTGCCATCCATATTCATCCAAATCTATCTCAAAAATTAAGGTAAAAAGGGTAGTTGTGGTTGCTGTTTGGTGGCTTGTTCTTATCCTTCATGGTTGAATTATGAAGCAATTTATGAGTCTCTTTTAAGATACCTAAAATTTGACTAAAAAAAGTGGTTGGTTACATGGCTTGCATGGCTAACCTTTAGCTAGTTTAATTCTTCCATGTAAGATGATACTTATGGCCTTCAAACTTAGAAGAATTAAAATCTAACATGATCACACAATGGCCTTTCAATGGACTTAATTAAAATTTAACCTTTTAATGTGAAATTAAGGCCAAACCAAAATGATCAAATATTTTATTAGCAAAACCAAAATTATTGTGGATGCTCCCACATCAAACTTCCAGGGTTGCTGATGATTCAACTTGTTGAATCGGACATTAGTGTGACATTAAAAATAAAATTCCTTCAAAATCTTTAGGCCATAAGGATTAAAGTAATTCTTATCCCAATAAAAAAAATAATCAATTATTTTGAACAAAAAAAAAAGAATCTTGAACTGTAGTGCACATTAGAAGTGAGTGGTAGTGGTGAAGCTAAAAAATCATGAGTACTAATCCATGTGTATGGGTTGTTATCAAAGGTGTGGAATTTAAGTTTAGAGACACTTAAATTTTTACCAAAGCTCATATCCTCATGGTTCAAAGATTTTTTTTTATGGAATAAAAAGAGTAAGATACTCACATAGTTAATCTTCTCAACAAAGGGTAAGAAATGGCTAGATATCATGTTTACTTCAAGGGCATATGACTTGGATTCAACATAAAAACTCACGGTTTCATAGGGCAAGAATTTTTTTGTGCACAAGTGAGCATGGCCAAATCACCTTAGTATTTGTGTGGTTAAGATTTTCAACAAAGGGTGAGTGATGGGTAATGTTTTCTAAAGGTAGTGATATGATGATGGAATTTTGGATGTATAAAGTGTATTGTCAGCCATTTTTGTTTATGAAACCTAAAACACATGATGGTAACCTAGGAGGAATAACAAGCATATCTGGATAAAATATATGAAGAGCATTATTAAAACGAGTACTTTTTATAGATAAAAAAGTAAAAGTTTTAATATTTACCTCATCCATGGGTTCAAAATATTTTTGTTGAGGGTTAAGTAGGTCAGAAGGTGCTATTGCAAGATGACCAATATCCTTCAAAATTGAGGGGCTAGGCTCATGTGGTGTAACTAGATCTTTCATGTTGTATAGGGTCTCGTGAACCCTCATAGCTTCTTTCAATATTTCCTCCCAAAAAACAACATCGAGATTCTCCTTTTCCTCCTTTTTCTTCACTTGTTGATTGATCACTTCAAATTCCATAGGTGTCACTTGGGACATATGACTTTAGAGTGACCAATGACTTGACACTTTGAGCACCTACCAATTATTTGTTTACCTTCTACAAGTTTGAACTTCTCTCTTTCCTCTAATACTTAAATGAAGGCATTAAGTTCTGTATTGATTTCCTCTTTGTTAGAACACAATTATTTTCAATGGTAAGTTCAAGACATTTTTTGTGTAACACCCCAAATTTTATTATTGAAAATTTTTATTTTATGGTGGAAGCTTATAGCCAAAATATTGGGTGTTACCATTGTAACTGATGTAATTCTGGTTTACCATACCATTCTCACGTCAATAACGAGCTAAAACCATTAAAAGTCAAAAATAGAGTAACTTGAAATAAGAGAAACTTTATAAATGTAAATATAAGTTTGGAGATTAACTCCGGAATACAATAATAAAATACAACAAAAATGATACTATAGATCAAAGAGTCCCAAAAGGTATCTGGGTAGAAATATCATCAGGATAGCATAACTCTTTGCCCAAACACCTAGTACAAGAAAAGTCACTCCTCCTCATACAATGCATCAAAGGTAGCAAAATCGTCTGTCTAGTTCTCAAAGACCTACACAAAAGCAACTGAGTTATCTACTTGTGGGAATGAGCAGCACTCATGAAAAGGATGGTCAATATACTATGTATTGAAAAAGGTAAAAATACTTTCGAGTTAGGGATAAAGATAAAAAAATACATTCATAGTTGATGATAAGTACACATAAAAATTATGTAAAGTCTCATAAGGTAAATACTTATCCAGGCATCTTGATTAGCTATAAGCATTTTCATTCTTATACTTATGTTGAGTTTAGGGACCCTACTATTATTAAACTGGTGGAACAGTCTGAAGTACCTCTCAAAGATAACACATCTAAGCCACTATTATCATCCGGTGGAACAGATCCAACACCTCTCAAGGAAGAACGCTCCTGAACAACTATTTTTAAACTGCTAGAATGGTCTGAAACACCTCTCATGGACAATGGATCCAACACCTTCATCATGACTCACATAATCTTCCACTTTAAATCGTTAATATCTTATCCATTAGGTTAATTATCTCAATGCATATTCTTGTTCACGATGAGTATAGGGCGCTACTATTAGTAATCAGGTAGAATTGACTAAAGAACCTCTCAAGGACAACACACCTGAGCCACTATTATCAATAGGTGGAATTGATCTAACACCTCTTAAGGTAGAACACTCCTGATCAACTATTCTTAAACTAGTGGAATGGTCTGAAGCACCTATTAGGGACAATACACCTAAGCCACTATTATCATTTGGTGGAACAGATCTAATACCTTAGCCCGACTCACATGATTCTTCACTTTAAATGATTAATGGTTATTCATGATTGATTTAGAGGTAGATAAGACGTTTGAGGTAGGTAAGTACATCACGAAGATCATATGGCCGTTCTCTAGAGTTAAGATCCTTATATTTCCTTAAAACCCTAATTTCACACTTTTATCATAACTCTTCTTCTATTACTCTTTTAATCACTAAACTCATTACCTCTTCCTCAAATATTATAATTATCAAAATACTCAAATTTCAAGGCCTAAATATAAGGTCTTTCACATGTGATATAAACCATATCCCAAAATTTACTATTCCTAGGGCATATAAACTCTAATTTAACAAATCAATCATAACTCATTCTGTAGAGCTCAAACAAATACCAGATTCAACACAAATTCTCATAACACTACTATTAACAAAAATACTCAAATTTCATGGTTTAACTCTACCATTTCACACATGTAATAATAGCCTACTCATTTTAAGGTTACTATTCTCAAATAAAACCATTTTCATATTTATTAAAATTAGGTCATTCTATAACACCCCTAATTTTTGAACCAAAAAAATTCAATTTTAGGACAATGTGGAAGCATTTGAAAAAAAAAATCAAGGAATGTTACCACCACATCAACCATGAGAGAGTTGTGATAATCACACAACTTGTAACACTCCCAAAATTTTACACATTTTTCTTAAACAAGACTTATAAATTAAAAACCGTAAAATCTAGGGATGCTACCGCCACACTTAGTACTAGACCGGTTCACTCCTACCGTTCTAATACTAAGTGTTAAGGCTAAGAAAAACTACAAATAACATCATTAAATAATCCGAATTCATAAATACGGAAATCAGAGTACGGATAAGTCTTTACATAATTGAAATACTAGCTATTGTTTTTTAGAGAGGAAAAATAGCAACAATAATAAAATTGTTTCTGAAGAATCAAACATAATTAATAGGTAACAAGGATAATAATCTCAATGGAAAAACGACCACACCACTCCAGGTCCTGATCCAGCCTAAAGTTATCACTCGACCCCACCTGATGTCCCATAGACATCAATGGCATCAAAGAACATATCGCTTGCCTGCAACACGTCAGACGGGCCTTCTGCTCATGGCAATGAGCAACACCCATGAAAGGGGTGATCAATATGCTATGTACTGAACAAGGTAACCGAACACTAAGGCTAGCACATAAACACATAAAATCACGCAGGGAATATTCAACTTATGCATTCAAACCAACACATGTAGTACATAAGGTCATGAAGAAAATTATACAACTTATAAATGATCAAGCCCATACATAAAGGCCCAATTAGTCCGGATCAATTTATTTAATTAATCTTTTATCGAAAGACGAATCACACCATGCCTTTTATCAAATCCATGTAAGCAAAGGAATGCCCCACTATTATTGTCGGTGAGCTGATCACTTGTGGGACAAAGTCCACACCACTATTATTCGCCAGTGGATAGGTCACTTGTGGGATAATAGTCCACACCACTATTCCTAACCGGTGGATCGGCTGGTTATTGCTCACCTGGTATTCCACTATAAGTAATTAATATCTTTTAAATGCCTTAACAACTATGGTTTGTGTTTATTGAGCTCGAGTTACCCCACTATTATTGCCGGTGGGACAATCACTTGCGAGACAAAGTCCACACCACTATTATTCACCGGTGGATCGGTCACTTGTAGGACAGTAGTCCACACCACTATTCCTAACCGGCAGATCGGTTGGACCCGACTCAATAAACTTTCACTTTAAGTGATTAATGTTTTAAGTATTTTATTCAAAACTTTTGCCCAGACATGCATGACTAACTCCCACTATTCTTATCCACCAAACCCTATTTGACCACACCATACTATGGAAACCATCACCAACCCTAACTTCCATGTAAACCCTAACTCCCATACAACCATTAACTCCCATGCAACCCTAGCTCCACGTAACCCTACTCCCATCACTACAAGAAAAGCTATTTTTGGCAACGGGTTTTAGCCACGACTTAAAATTTTCGTTGCGAAAAAATAATTTTTTGCAACAATATATAACTTTCGTGGCAAAAGCTTGTTGCCGTAAATGCCCAATTTTTTTGCAACAATAACATGTCGTTGCTATAAAAAATACTTTTACTGCCAAAATAATTATTCGTTGCTAAAAAATATATAACTTTTGCAACGATAATTTTGTTGCGAAAAAATAATTTTTTTGCAACAATATATAACTTTCGTGGCAAAAGCTTGTTGCCGTAAATGCGCCATTTTTTTGCAACAATAACATGTCATTGCTATAAAAAATACTTTTACTGCCACAATAATAATTCGTTGCAAAAAAATAGATAACTTTTGCAACGATAATTTTGTTGCAAAAAATTGTATTTTGTAACAACCTATCAGGTCGTGACTAAAATTATTACGAGGGTAGAGGGTGTTTCATATAGCTTATTTATCGTGACGAGATATTGTTGTTGGTAAAAAAAAATAGTTTATTACTATTATAGCTTTATTTAAGAAAAATAATATTAGCCAAAAAAATAAATTTATAAGAATCATGTAAAATATTACACTATTTTTTATCCAATTAAAATGAATTAAGAAATGAATAAAATGATTTGAAAAGATTATAATAAAATTAACTTTGTTATATAGCAAAGAATTTTACTAATTGTTGGGAAAAAATATTTTTAGAAATGTTAATATAACTTTAGCAACGTATGAATTAAATTGTGGCGGAAAATAATTTGACAATTTTCAAACTTTACTAACTTTCGCAACGGAACCGATAAAATGTGGCTAAAAATAATTTTCTAAATTTCAAATTAACTTTTGCAACGGATAAAATCGTTACGAAATATTGAGGGCAAAAATAATTTCACCGACTGCAAAGTAATTTTAGCAACGAATTTATTAATTGTGGCAGAAGGATTAAGGTTATAAATTTTAATATATGTTTAGCAACGGATTTATTATACTATGGTCGAAAATAGTTTTATAAAGTTAAAACTGTGCAATTTTTGGCAACGATTGTGATTAGTTGTGACGAAAAAAAATTACCTAAAATTTTCGTTATTTTTTGCAACGGTCAAAACCGTTACCATACATGTTTATTATGCTAAAACACATTAAGCGGGACTTTTCGGCGGTAAGAAACGACCACAAATTTTTCTTAATTGCCCGTCCACATGTTCGAAATACTCCCATGTTCGAAACAACTTTTGGCTCCACCACCTAAAATTTTCCATACGTTGCTTCCTTCCGACATTGCAACGCACACAACCTTGCTTCCTTCCGACATTGCAACGGACGACGATTGGTGGTGTCCGGCCGGTGGTGATTCCGACGACGGGCGCTGGGCTTCGAATAACATTGACTGCTGCAAACTCTGTCAGGTAAGATGGCGGAAAAGGGTATTTTTTTGCTGCAAAACTGAAGATAATAACCGTAATTAAGCCTCATTGAAAGCATAATTCATTGTTTGATATGTTTGTTTGATTTATTTGTCCAATTTCGAATTTAGGTTTAGATTGAATATGCATAAGGACCTGTGGGTTTAGATATACTTCAGATATAGTTGGGAAATTGTGGTTTAATAATAGTTTTGTGAATCAGATATAGTTCGTACAAAGAATATTAATGATGTTTAAGATGGGTAGTTACCATATTAGATTGTAGGAGTTACAATTGTATAATGAGATAGACATATAATGGAAGAATTTGTAAGTTTGGGATTGAATATGCATCAAGTAAAATGTGGTTGTATTTTTCTTTCTCTGTTGTGTTTTGGCCTCTAAATCTTCAATTCTTTAATCAGCCTATTCTACTACATTATCATCATGCACATTATGAGGAAAAATCCATAATTGGGGCTGTATTATCAAAGTCAGTAAATTTGTTTGATCTAGCATATTATGTGTATGGTGGGGATGTATTTAGTATTTGAGGGGATATTTTTCTCTTCCTGGGTTCTTATGTTTGAGGATAGAACCTGCTTGTATTTAGTATTTGAGGGGATATTTTTCTCTTTATACTCAAGGGCTTGTATGACATAATGACTTAATGTGGTCTACAATGTGGACTTCCATTCAATTCTAAGCTCCAATTGTTTCCAACTTTGATAGATCATTCCTACTTGGTTAAGCTGCTTGGCAATAAAAGGAGACTTGATTGAAGCTAAAGTAGTCCACCAATAGCTTTGTTGCATGGTTGAAAGGTAAGAACCTGCTAGTTAGTACATTTTTTAGCAATTGGTATATACTTGCCTGCTTGTGTGTAGGAAGGGAAAAATGTTCTGAATGCTATACATTGAGAATATGTAGGTCTGAGAGAGAAATATTGGGTCCGAACAATCAGTAACTACCTAAAATTATCCTTGTGGTTGTGAGGTCAGTTTATTATTTTCAATTATTGTACTCTTAATGATTGAATTTATAATTTCTTTTTGTGGAACTTGCTGTGGAGTTCAGTAGTGTACTATTTTCATACAATAATATTGGCATTATAATACTGATGATGTTTTTAATTTTCAGCATTCTTATAGGCGTCTCTTATCAAAGAAGGCGAAGTAGATATATCTATTTTGACAACTACAGGTATTTTTTTCTTTTAGTCCATCTTCTTTTTCACTCATATGATTACTCTATAGTTTTCCATTTGGTTTTGTATAGTTTACATGAAGAAAGTATATATGGAAATTTTTTAAGTTATGATAATTTTTCTATTAATTGCTATTCTTTATATCATCCAAAATTGTTTAACTTTTTATGGAAATAAAAATTAGGTAATGCAAATGGATAAAGAATGGATGAAATTGAATCGAGCATCGCCTCAATATTTGGAAGGGATTGATTGTTTTCTATATTTTGCTTTTAGCATGTCACATTCAGATGAACAGTTAGAATCTGAAAGAATGATTAGTTGTCCATGTAATAAGTGTGCAAACATGCATTTCAAAAATAGAACTGAAGTTCGCTTTCATTTGTTGAAGAATGGAATTCTACAAAGCTATGTAGTGTGGGATAACCATGGTGAGGTGTTTAATGTCTCTTCATCTGACCATGAGACTTCTATTGATCATGATGACATGCTAGAGATGTTAGAAGTTGGTTGTGGTGTGACTGGGATGGATTTTTTAGAGAATGATGGTAGAAATGAACATAACTTCACCTCGGAAGAACCTACTGGCAAAGCAGCTCGATTCTATCGCCTCTTGAAGGAGTATAAAGAGCATTTGACTTTGGATGGCTCTAGAGTTTCAAAGTTAGGGTATCTTATGAAGTTGCTACATCTTAAATGTATGAACCATTGGAGTGATACCTCCTTTACTGAAATGTTGAAGCTTCAAAATGGGACATTAGGCTGCAATCTTCTGAATTCCTATGACGAGTGTCGTAGGATCATCCGTGATTTAGGCCTAGATTGTATAAAAATTCATGCATGTCCAAATGATTGCATCATCTATTGGCGTGAACATGTCGATGCACAAGAATGTCCGCAATGCCATACCTCAAGGTGGAAGATAGATGGCAAAAGGGTTCCCCATAAAATTTTACGATATTTTCCTATAAAGCGTAGATTGCAAAGGTTATTTATGGCAGCTGTGACAGCAAAGGATATGCGTTGGCATAAAGAAGATAGGGTTGATGATGGGATAATGCGACATCCAGCGGACTCTCAAGCATGGAAGTCTTTTGATGAGGAGTTTCCATCATTTGCAAAAGATCCTCGTAGTGTGAGACTTGGGTTAGCTACAGATGGTTTCCAACCATTTAATAATTTTGGGGGATCATCTCATAGCATTTGGCCGGTCATTTTGGTTCCTTATAATTTACCACTATGGATGTGTATGAAATCTCCTTATCTTATGTTATCTTTGTTGATTGATGGTCCTAATTCACCGGGAATGGATCTTGATGTCTATTTGCAACCCTTGGTAGAAGAGTTGAAAGAATTATGGGAAGTTGGTGCTGACACATATGATGCCCATGCTAAACAAAACTTTGTTATGCGTGCATCAGTACTATGGACTATTAGTGATTTTCCAGCTTATGCAGACCTGTCTGGTTGGAGTACTAGTGGATTTTATGCTTGTCCATGTTGTCATATGGAAGCTGGATCACGTTCAATAACAGATAAGATATGTTACATGAGGCATAGACGTTGGTTGCCAATGGATCATAGATGGAGACAATTACCTAATGCCTTTGACAAAACAAAGGAAAAGGGTACAGTTCCTATCCCATTATCTGGTGATGATGTTTTGAGGCAGTGTAGTCAGTTTATCCAAGTACCATTTGGAAAGACAGGTACAAAGAGGAAGTGGGATGATACAAATAGCTTATATGGTTGGAGGAAGAAGAGCATATTTTTTGAGTTACCTTATTGGCACAAGCTAAAATTACGTCATAACTTAGATGTGATGCACATTGAAAAAAATATTTCTGAGAATATTATAGGGACATTGATGGATATCAAAGATAAGACTAAGGATAACTTGAAGGCTCGATTAGATTTAGTGTCCATCGGTATAAGGGAAGATCTTCATCTAATTATTGAAGAGGATAGAGTAAGAGTGCCTATAGCATGCTATACATTGAGGGGTGATGAAAAAACAGCATTTTGCGAGATGTTTCAAAAGTTGAAGACTCCTGATGGCTATTGTTCAAATCTCTCCCGTTGTGTGAAAGATAATGGCCGGAAGATCTCCTGTATGAAGAGTCATGATCACCACATCTTTATTGAGCAACTTCTTCCTATTGCTATTCGTGGGCTCCTTCCAAAACATGTTTACGAACCATTAATTGAATTGAGTTCCTTCTTCAGGAAATTGTGCTCAAAGAACTTGAGCATGAAGGATTTGGATGCTCTTGAAAGTCAAATCCCTTACACATTGTGTAAATTAGAAATGGTCTTTCCACCATCCTTCTTCACTTGTATGGTGCACTTAGTCATTCATTTGGTAGAAGAGGCGAAGATTGCTGGGCCAGTGAGATATCGTTGGATGTATCCAATAGAGAGGTACTTTTTAAATTACAAGTTTTACATTCATTTACTTTTATATTTAAATAACCTAGTTCTGCATTTAACTTTGTATCAAATTTATGTTATTAGGTATATGCGTACCTTGAAATCCAATGTTCGAAATAAGGCATGCCCCGAATGATCAATTGCAATGGGTTATTTAGCAAATGAATGCCTTACATTTTGTTCTAGGTATATAGATGACATGACTACTATGTTTAATCGTAGAAGTCGAAATGATGAAGTTGGGAATGATGACAAAAGAAATCAAATAGACATTTTTAAACGTATTGGGCGTCCATTGGGAAAGCCTATCCTTCAAGAACTTGGGTTCGAGGAGTTTGATCAAGCTCACTTATATGTCCTCCATAATTGTGATGAGCTTCAAGAATTTGTAAAGTAAGTCAATTGTTATTCTAAAATTCATAAGTGTATTTATCATATATGTAGATTAAGGTTATATATGTAAATTCATAAAACTTTCAATTTTATCTTCCATGGTAGGATGCACAAAGAAGAACTAGTGATTGAAAATCCAAATCCTAGGAATGTAGAGAGGAGACATAAGACTCAATTTGCAGATTGGGTTTATAATCGTGTATGTCATCTCTCCTTAATTTCTATGATGTGATAAAATCTTACCTATGATGTGTAAATGTATTCATATTTTCTTCATTGATTAATAAGTGGAGAAACTATATAATGAAGGATCAGTTGATGAAAGTTTGTATCACTTGGTGTGTCGTCCGTTACGCACCGCAAGGCGCTATAGTGGGCTTATCGCTAATGGGTTTAGATTTCATACACTTGATAGAGAAGTAGATAAGAAATGCCAAAATAGTGGTGTTATGGTGCAAGGAGATGGTCATTCAAATGACTTATATTATGGTGTAATAAAAGATGTTTATGAGTTGCAATATCCCGGTGAAAATCATGTTGTTGTTTTAAAGTGTAATTGGTATGACATGCAACATGAAGGTAGAGGATATAAAGTAGATGAATATAGCATAACTAGCATACATAGAGGCTTTTCATTAAAAACAGATGAGCCTTTTGTATTAGAATCTCAAGTGGAGCAGGTCTTTTATGTTCAAGATCCAAGACGTGATGATTGGAATGTTGTGATTAAGATAGAGCCTCGAGACTTGTATAGCATGCCGGAAGAAGAGCGAGTACTAGATCAAAGTGATGGTGAAGTTGTGCAAGAAGGAGAGATTCAGGGTTTTAATTATGTTTTGCAATCCATAAGACATATGGAAAATGTTTCTTTAGAAACTAATCATTTCAAAGTAGAACGAGGAGAAAAAGTCGTCAAATGGGTAACAAGTAAAATGAAGAGCATAAGTCAACGAAGGGAAGGATGTCAGGGGAAGCGAAAGAAGAGAAAGAAGAAAAACTCAGATTTGGATGATTTTATTGTTGCTAATGATGTTGAGGACTAAGATGTGACTATTTTGTAACTTTTTTCTAAGTATTTATTTGTGTGTAGACATTGAATATATAAAATCTTCTCTTTTCCACGTCGTAGATCTCGAAAAAATACCCAAAATAGCCTCGTAGATCATCTAAATCCGAGGTCCCATGAAAAAGTTATGACCCTCCAAAGTTTACAGTAATAATATCTTCTCTTTTGTTTATTACTTACTAATATGCTGAATGGTGTATATAATTTGTTTCCAAAAATAACCAAAAATGGTTATTAGAAGGCCACAATTACCTGAAACTTGAAACCTAATCAACCCAACTTAACCATAAACCAAATAACCCAAATATGCTGGACAGAACCATAATAATACAAATTGATCCTGATAAACAGTGACCTGTACACTTGAACTAAATTTCAGACTGGACTTTGAGCAGAAATTTTCCTTGCCAAACTTATAAAAAATGTAATTGATGATATGGTGCCTTAACATCTAGCCTCGGGCCTTATAGTTGATATATTACCTCCTTAAAACTTGAACTACATCATTATTGCTTGTCATAACTTTGTTGCATTATTTTTAAGCAATGGAATGACCAGATGTACAGGAGGTTGAACCAGGAGGTTGCATTATTCCTTTTTAATAGCCTCCAACCATACTTATCACATTCTAACTGATGGTCAACACTTGAAGGTTTACTTTAACCGAGTCAGACACAGGTTGATCCGGTGAGGGTACAAGCATAAAGATCAACCTTACTGTAAATTAAGTAATAAAGACGTAGCAAAATATTAAAACAGGGTAACCATAGCTGGCCTACATTGCTGCCATTTTTAGAAAAATGTTTGGGCTTTCAGCAAAGTTAAATAAAATAATCTAATCATATAATCATCAATTGGAGATTGAGCATCATTAAAATAAGGCTAAAGTTGTTAACCTGTAGGTCACAACTAATTTCTTGTGCTATTCGACGATCCTTCACATTTTTCCCAAGAGAGAGATCTCTAAAAGCCGTATCAAGAATACCCCTCACATTTTTCCCTGATGAAGCCAGTTATTAAGCTTGGTAAATTAGCAAAGAAATAGAGAATCAAATGCATAACAAAGCAAACCAGAACTTGACATTGTTGGAAGAATAAAAACTTGAAACTTCAGGCAAGGGCTGGAACCTTGAAACATCTTCCACACTTTACAGGAGCACATTTACAGGAGCAAAAATAAGTGCAGATTGCCACTTAACAAACTCCTGGCACCAATTGTGCAGCACATTTACAGGAGCAAAAATAAGTGCAGATTTTAGTCCTAGATCCACACTTTTCATAGCAGTGTAGAAGAAAGCTATGACCTGTAGACAGTAAAGATATCAACAAAACTGCAGGGTGCAGAGATAAGCCAATTGGAGAAAAGGCAATCAAAATTATTGTAACCTATACTTATATTACCACAGAAGTATCAGAATAAGAAGTTTAAGATGTGTTTGGGCTGGCTGTAATAAGCTCATAATTATTGATTTTACAAAATATACCTGCAGCATTTTCCCCAGACCCATTGTATGAGCTAAAATGCAACCAAGACCTTTATCTCCTGCCTTCACCTTACTAACAGATTCAATGACATTTTCCAGGATATTTTACAAATATGTAGATTTTTTCAACCAACAACCTGGTTGAAGATCATTTTTACCAGGATATTTTACAAAAGCAGACCTTGAAACTTTCAGTTGTGAATCATTATCCCTTTACTGAAGGATGTGAGCAACGAGTCACTTCATTGCCCAGGAATATGGGCTCACAATGGCAGGAAATAATTTTATTTACAAATTAGACTTGGCAGGTAATTTGTATTAAACAAGGAACATACAGCAAACATTAGCTAAATATTAGAATTAGTTGGAATCTTTAAGTACTTGGTAACTTTATTAAGTTAGAATATTACTTGCATAAGATTAGGAAGTTTATTATTTTAAAAAGGACTGATCCCGTTGGCTTGTGCTCAGTTAATAATCAGCCATTGGAGGATTGACAAATTGTTCATTCCCAGCCTTCTCTATTTTGAATAGGAGATAGGCAGAAAAACCTTTATATTGTATCAGGAGGAACCAGATCTATTTTTCTTTGAAATCTCAATGCTCAGCACTCTCTTCCTCCTATTTTTCTGATCTATTTTATTGTTTTAGCTTTGAGTGCATTTGTGTTGTAATTCCCATCATCAGTTTAATTGCTTAATATGACCACCAAAGCAAGTTATGACCTTGTAAATTTTGGCTGATATAACAAATAGAACATACAAGATAATAATTGAAGTTATCAATGCAATTAATTTCTTCACAATCCTTGTTACAAATTTAAAATTTACAGCCCAAATTCAAGTTTTCAAACCCTTTTGAATTGTAACTTGTGAAACCGCAAAATATAATTGGTCATGACTGAAACAAATTTGTTTAAGAGAAATTATATTGAGCAAACTTAAAAGGTAGCCTATATATTTTCACTAGATGGCCTTGGTTATTTTCACTGATTCTTATGCTAAAATTAAAGTTCCACTACAGTCCCATAAACAAAACATAATGATAGAAGCTAGACTCAGTAATAAGAGTTATGGGTTGTTATTGGTTCAGTAAAATATGAAGAAAGTTCACAGCAAAATATAAACTACCCTGTTCTCTAATTCTTATCTGGAATTTTCTAGTTCATAAAGTGGGGCACTATATATTTGTATTTGGATATGGAAGAGCTAATTTTAGATGGGTCTTGTTTATGCTTGGTCCTACTTATTATATGGTTCACTTCTACCCATTTGATTATTTTTTAACTCTACTACTACCTATGGTGAAATTAAATGTACCTTTTTTTTTATCAATGAATTTGTTCATAATGAAGGTAAGTGCATGGGAGCTGGAAAAAATGGCAGCGCGAGAAGTAAGCAGAAGTTAAACTTTGTTTCCAATGGATCCCAACAGAGTAGACCTCAACGCAATGAAGTGGAAGAAGTTAATTGTCTTGAAGGTGAACTTAATATGGATGTTGTGGACGCTGTTGGTTCTAATAATCATAGTACTGGTCAAGAAGAAAATCAAAATATTGATTTAACTATTATGCCTTCGAATGAGCCAGGTAAATTCTCAATACATACTTAAAATCACAAATGTTTGTGTTTATTTGAGAATATTTGAAATTTAAACATCAATCTTGTTATGGCCTATCAATTTGCTTGTAACTCTATTTTCTTGGTTCTATGATATGTTTACATGACTAATAAGGTGGAAGCAAAAGGAATGCAACAAGGAAGTTTGTTAATAGAGTTGAGATGACGTTGATTGTGCATGAGGTTGCTGATCCAATTCCAAGAGAAACAAATGAATCTAACAATACTCTACCTCGAATTAGAACTCAATATATGCATGAAAATATATCTACAAGAAATGTGACCCCGGAAAATGATGGCAATAGTAGTCAAGGTACAGTAATTTTTATTAATCATGTTTGTATATATATTTTTTCTAAGCCTTGTTTATTCTTTTAAACTCCTATGATGTATAGATTTGCTAAGCCTTGATTTTATTATCTTATTTTTATTTTTGTAATAGCATCAACTTCTAATGCTAAAAGGAAAAGGGGGCAGAGAGGCAAATATAAATCTTATGTGATCGAGAAGAAGACATTAGGTGGTACTGCAAAGCTTGTCGTTGATATACCTGACTATGTTCTCCAAGCCTTTAGAGAAAATGCCAGAAATTTAGTAAATTTTTGTGGCCATATTGTGCGGACCAAAGTCCTCATGGATGCATCACCTTGGATTCAGGTAGCAGCTAAACACGGTGATGCAATGTGGTTGCTTGTCAAGGTATATATATATATATATGCATTATTTTCCTTTTATAAATCCTAATCTATGATCCTTAACCAACTAATTATTTTGTTGTGACATTATAGAACAAGTTCAGCATAATGGATAATAATCAACTACCCATATTAAAAGCGTTTGTGTTGTTTGCAATGCAACGCTTATATCGGTATTGGAAAGCTCGCTTGCATTCTTACTACAAAGAATGTGGAGATACACATGAGGAACGTTTGGAAAATCCACCTACTGATTTCGATCCAGAAAATTGGATAAAATGTTGTGAAACTTTTAATTCTGATAAATTTAAGGTAATTCTTTCCTTTATTGATAAGTTTTCTGCCTTACATGTTTGTGTATTAGGTATGAATTATTTATCTTCATTTCTTTTATTCTTAAATTGTAGAAAATGAGTGAACAAAACAGCAAGAATCGAAAGTCAGATAAATGGTGCCAACACACCACAGGAAACTTATATTTTCCAGAAGTGGAAACTATCATGGTAAGAATATCAAATAGTTATATTCGGTATATTTATTCATCTTCATGGATAAAATGACTAAGTAATGTGTCCTCATAGACAAAGAAGAATGGTGATGTCAAGCCGAGTGCTGATGTGATTTGGCTTGCTGAACACACGCGAACAAATGATCAAGGAGTATTAGAGTGGGTTAATGATGGACGCTCTAAGAAAATTCATGTAAATTATTCTTATATTTGTATTAGTATATATATTAGTATATGTTAGTTCGTACAAAGAATTGATTATAACAACTATGAATCTATACATATGTAAAATGTTGTTGTGTTTATTGTAGGGAGACCTTCACCATCTTGTGACTAACAAGGATAAAGAAGGAGCCCCTCAAACACAGGAAGAGATGTTACTTCAAGTTTTGGGCCCAAAGTCTGGATACACAAGGGGGAAAGGTAGTGGCTATGGCGGCTCCCTCAAATCAAGGATTCAAGAAGAACAACAACAGAAAATCATACAACAACAAAGTAAGATAGATGAGCAACAAGTCAAGATAGATGAGCAACAAAATAAGATATGTAGTCTACAAAGTCAAATAGACGAGCTTAAAGAGAAACAAGATCAATCTATGGCCGCTTTTGATAAGAGGATGTTAGAAATGAGTCAAATGATGGCTACCAATATTATCAGGTAAATTATAATTTCTAGAGTAATCCAACTTTGTATTTATTTCATGATATGAGCTACTTTGCATTATAGTATTACTTATATCAATGCAACACATATACCGGTATACTTTCGAAAAACCCTTTCACTTATCCACATATAGTTGGCATATGTAATCACCAAAATCAATCGGAAAAAATGATTATCAAACATGACTATCTATCTATATTTTTGTCTCTTATAGTGATATATATATATACACACACACGCACACACACACATATACATACGTATATATATTTGTATCTACATATGTATATATATACGTATACATAAATAGACGTGCGTAGATATACATATACATATATAGACGGACCCATATATACGTCTACATATATAGATGTACACATATTTACGTCTACATATATAGACGTACACATATTTACGTCTATATATATGTATGTATGTACGCACGAGACATGTATTAATCTTGTTATTTATTCAGGTCCAGGAATACACTTGAGGATGATGGTGATGCTTTTCATGGTGGTGTTGACGATGATTATTGATTTATTTGTGGATAGATGACTTTTGTTATTAGTTGATGCGTAGATCTGATCAAGATTGCATTCTTAGATTCCGACGTATTTTTTGTTGTCCTTTTTACCAAAAAACACTTTACAAGAGTGTTTTGCCGAAAACTCTTGGTGTTATTATGGTGATGTCATATTGGATGTTTAGTTTCTGTTTTTGACAATTGTATCAAATAATTATACAATTAATGTATGATGCATTTCATATTAATGATGAAATGAATTTATTATATATTGACAATTATATTTGATTAATATATGTATGTGAATGTGACATGCTAGAAAGTGATAATTTATTTAATTTATAGCATTGTAGGAATTTCTTTATTTGGAAACAAAGAAATTGTTGCCAAAAATAATAGTGGATGAAATTATTTCATTAGCAACAGAAATGTTGTTACAAAAATTAAAGTACATTATTGGCAACAGAAATGTTGTTGCAAAAAATATCTTACATTATTGGAAAAAAAAATAACCGCACAAATATAGCATATTATTCGCAACAGAAATGTTATTGCAAAAAATATATCATACATTATTGGCAACAAAACAACCGTTGCAAAAAAATGTCTTATATTATTGGCAACAAAACAACCGTTGCAAAAGATATCTTACATTATTGGCAAAAAAACAACCGTAAAAATATAGCACATTATTTGCAACAGAAATGTTGTTACAAAAATATCTTAGATTATTGGCAACAAAACAAGCGTTGCAAAAAATAGCATATTATTCGCAACAGGAATGTTGTTGCTAAAAATATCGTACATTATTGGCAACGATCAATCTGTTGAAAAATATAACATATTATTCGCAACAACAATCTCGTTGCAAAAAATATATCTTATTCGCAACAAGGAAATCGTTGCGAAATATAATTATGCTCCAACATTTGTTAATTATTTAAGACAACAAAATACTATTTTTAGCCACAAGTTTATCGTTGCGAAAATAACCTTTTTTGGCAACGGAAAAAAGTCGTTGCAAAAACCTTTAGTTACGCTATCATATGCAACGACAATTTGTCGTTACCAAAATTATTATATCGTTGCCAAATACATATTTGGCAACGACATATTCCGTTGCCAAAAATAGCTTTTCTTGTAGTGCATGCAAAACCCTAGCTCCACCATGCAACCCTAATACCACCATGCCACCATGCAACCATTAATACCACTATGCAACCCTAATACCACCATGCAAACCCTAACACCTCTATACAAAACCCTAATACTGCCATGCAAACCCTAATACAACCATGCAAACTCTAATACCGCTATGCATGAAAACATTAACTCCATGCGAACATTAACTCCATGCCAACCCCCAATTCCAAGCAAATATTATGACACTCCCCATCATATTTATACAAACCCTATCATGCATGTCGTATGGGTCACACCATACAATAATATCACAACTCCAACATTTAATACACATGCCACAAATTAATGTACGATATTACCTTAACTCCATATCATGTTGCACAAATGATAGATATACAAATACACATAAAATACATTATAGTTCACATCACATGGCATATAAAACACATAATTACACAAACGGCCTTAGTACTCCCTTACCTAAAATGTCACCGGTCTTGGAGCACGCTCCTATACCTCTTGGGGGCTTTGACTGGGCTCACCTATTATGAGGGAAAAACTAGAATTAGGTTCCCCTCCTAAAAATACTATTATTTACTAACTAATCCTAAGACTTGGTTTTTAGTTAAAACACTACTATACTAATAGTATTATACAAAATACTACTAAAAATACTAATAATGATATCAATGTAATTTAAAACGAATGGTGATATAAAGGTTTCTACCGTACAGCAAAATAATGCTACTAAAGATAATAATGATAATAATAAAAATTTTAATAATAATAAAATATTAGTAATAATAATAATTATAAAAATATTTATAAATTCCTTATTAATTAGCAAAAAGCCTAATTTTTCCTTTATAAAAATATTTATAAATTCTTTATTAATTTTCCCTAAATAAATCCTTCCCACATCAAATGAAATAATTAAATAAATTAATTCCCTAATAAATCCTTATTTAATTATATTTCTTAAAATAAATATTTTTGGGGCATTTCATTACTATCCCCTTAAAAACAAACTGTGTCCCCGAAGTCTCCTGCAGCTCTCTAGGGTTAGGGCTAGGGCATTTTAAGCATCTAGAATAACACATTACTAACTATACTTAAATCAACTACCCCCTTAAGGACAAACTAGATAAAAAGAATCTAACCTGCCGTGAAAAGCTCCGAGGATGCTTCTCGCATATCTTTCTCGGTCTCCTAAGTAGCTTCCTCAGTTCTATGTCGACTCCATAATATCTTAACAAGAGGCACCAAACTCATACGAGTCTTCCTTAGCTTAGTGTCGAGAATCCGCACCGGTCGATCCTCATAGATTAATGAATCATCCAACTCGACCTCATTTGGCTGAATTACATGTGACGGATTAGCAACATACTTTTGCAGTTGGGAAATGTGGAACACATTATGCACTCGGGCCAACTCTGAAGGAAGAGCCAATCGGTAAGCAACTTCACCCACTCGCTCCAATATCTCATAAGGAACTATATACCTGGGGCTCAACTTGCCTTTCCTTCCGAACCTTTGCACCCCTTTAGTAGGCGAAACCCTTAGCAACAGCTTGTCTCCAGGCTCAAAATCTCCATCCCTACGCCTCTCATCGTCATAACTCTTTTGTCGACTCTGAGCAGCTTCCATTCGATCATGGATCTGTCGGACCTCACGGATCATATCTTCGATCATTTCTGGTCCCAACACGATCGTCTCGCTGATTTCGCTCCAACACAGAGGAGTCCTGCACTTCCGTCCATACAACGCTTCGAAGGGAGCCATCCTAATACTGGCATGATAGCTGTTATTCTATGAAAACTCTATCACATGCAAGTGCTCCTCCCAACATCCCTGGAAATCCAGTACGCAGGCCCTCAACATATCCTCCAAGGTCTGAATAGTTCGCTCTGTCTGTTCGTCCGTGGCAGGGTGAAAAGCTATACTCATCTTCAATTTGGTCCCCAAAACTTTTTGCAGATTTCCCCAAAAGTGAGAGAGGAACCTCGAATCTTGATCTGAAACAATATCCTTCGGAACCCCATGACGGCTAAACATGAACTTCATATAAGAGCTCGCCAACTATTCCATACTCCATGTGGACTTCATAGGAATAAACACGGCTGACTTGGTCAATCTATCAACAATAACCCAGATAGTATCACAACCACTTTGGGTCCTCGGTAAACCACTCACAAAGTCCATAGAAATGGAGTCCCATTTCCACCTCGGCACCTCCAAAGACTGAAGTAACCCCGCTGGTCTCCAATGTTTAATCTTGACCTTCTGACACATAAGACACCGGGATACAAACTCAGCTACTTCCCGCTTCATATGTGGTCACCAATACACTTTATTTAGGTCCTTATATAACTTAGATCCTTTTGGGTGAACCGAATAGGGAGTCTGATGTTCGTCCTCCATAATATGATGCTTAAGCTCTGAACAACTCTGTGGCACACACCAACGACCCCTAAATCGAATACTACCATCCTCATGGATTCTGAACCCCTCTGCTTTGCCTTTCCGCATCTTCTATCTGATTCTTTCCAACTTAACATCTCTAACCTGTCTAGCTCGAATCTCTTCAAATATAGTCGGAGTGATTGTCAAGGCGTTCATACGGGCTTCAAGGTCTCCCTACTGAATCATCTCGATCTATAGATCTGATAACTCCCTTATCATCTGATCAGCAACCACACAACACAGCATAGAATGTGTAGTCTTCCTACTCAGAGCATCGGCAACCACGTTGGCCTTACCCTCATGGTAGGTCAACTCAATGTCATAATCCTTCACCAGCTCCAACCATCTTCTCTACCTCAAGTTGAGTTCCTTCTGAGTGAAAAATATACTTAAGACTCTTGTGATCTGTAAAGAATTTACACTTTTCCCCATACAAATAATGTCTCCAGATCTTCAAGGCGAATACAACAGCAGCTAACTCCAGACCATGTGTGGAATAGTTCTACTCATGTTTCTTCAATTATCGTGAGGCATATGCTACTACCTTACCCTTCTGCATCAACGCGCATCCCAACCCATGCTTGGATGCATCGCTATAAACCTCAAAATCCTCGGTCCCCTCGGGTAAAGTCAACACTGGTGTAGTGGTCAACCTTTTCTTCAGCTCTCGAAAAGCCTCTTCACAAGCTTCATCCCACTAGAACTTCGTAGTCTTCTTCAGGAGATTAGTCAACAGTCTTGTGATCTTGGAAAAGTTATGCACAAATCATCTATAATAACCAGCCAAATCTAGAAAACTCCGAATCTCTGATATGTTTGTAGGGGGCTTCCACTCTGTGATGGCCACAATCTTAGCTGGGTCCACAACCACTCCCTTAGCCGATACAATGTGACCCAAGAAGGCTACCTCCTGGAGCCAAAACCTGCACTTCAACAGCTTCACATAAAGGTGATGTTCTCTCAATGTACCCAAAATAGTGTGTAGATGTTGTTCGTGCTCCTCATTTCCCCGGGAATACACTAGAATATCATCAATAAATACCACCACAAACTAGTCGAGGAAAGGTCTGAATATCCTCGTCATCAAATCCATGAACATTGCAGAGGCATTTGTAAGTCCAAAGGGCATCACTGTAAATTCATAATGCCCAAACCAGATTCGAAATGCAGTCTTCATAATATCGGCATCAGCGATCCTCAACTGATGGTACCCATGTAACACCCCCAAAATTCACTACTGAAAAATTTCGTTAATTAAAAGAAATTTAGCGGAAGCGATTTGATAAACCGTAAATTTTGGGAGCATTACTGCCACACTTAGTACCAGACCGGTTCACTCATACCGTTCCAGTACTAAGTGCTAAGGCTAAAGGAGTAAAATAAAATTTCACGAGAACTTAAGCATTTGAATATCAGAGTAGCACAGTAAATACTTTACAAGAGAAAACATTCAACCACGGTGATTACAAAATAACAAATACGTTGAATTTAAATGAGACAATTTAAAACCCTAAAAATTTCAGGACAGTACCTTACGCTCTCCCCAAGGGCCCACTTGAATAGCACCTGAAACACAACCTGCAAGGGGTACTGCCCATTGAATAGGTAGGGGCCCCATGAAGGGAACCCTTCAGTACTACGGTACTGAGTAACCCTTTAAAAACGCACTTAAAATACAGGCACACATATTACACATGATACTACTACATTCAGATATGACCATAGGTAGAAACATGGTATTCAGATCCAATTCTTTGTACATCCAATAACTCAATCATACATTAATGGCGTATACGTAAAATTCACTTTCATATATTCCATAATCAATCAACCAATATCAAATAGGCCATGATCAGTAATCGAGATATTTTTCGGGCCTTGAGGCCATTAATCAACAGTCTCAAAGACTAGTATTTTTCCATAACTCATTCACAATAAATTTTTATTGAGCTCGGGACCTCCACTATTATTGCCGGTGGACCGGAATATAAAATCATCATCCAGGGCACAACGCTCCTGGCCACTACTATAACCGGTGGACCGGGATATATAAAGAATCATCACCCAGGGCACAACGCTCCTGGCCACTATTATAACCGGTGGACCGGGATATATAAAGAATCATCACCCAGGGCACAACGCTCCTGGCCACTATTATAACCGGTGGACCGGTACTCAGTATCATAAATCGCTGGGCCCGGCTCATTAATATTCCACTTTCAATTATAGTATCTTTCCTTTCTTAAATCAGCACATCAATCATATTTATTTGCCTCGATAGGGAGATCAATAACCCGGGACACAAAGGTACACCGGTCGCACTGGCGCATAACAGCAACTCAGTCCCCTTCGACTAGTAACCCAGGGACGCAAAGGTACCCTGGTCGTACTGGTGCATAAAGCTAACTCAGTACCCTACCGACAAGGACACCTAATCCTTAAGTATGCATACCCCCTAACTAGGTCCGTAGAGCTAGATAGAGTAGATATAGGGCCTGGCTGGGGCACAAAGGCACACTAGCAAATACCAAATAATCGTGGACTAAACCACGTCCTTAGGGTAGCGACCCCTAAGGAGTCACCATTCCCGATCTCGAGGTCTTTCACTTTAAGTATTAGTGTCTTAATTAAGGGTGATCACAAAAGCACAACAATAAGGTAATTATCCTCTTTTAATCGTTCAGATATCATCAGAAATCTCTTATTCAGATGGTCATCCAAAGTAACATAGGAGAATCAATAAGGCCATCCTAAACTCATCTAATTCCGAATTAAAACTCAATCTCGTGATACTTACTAATCATCAAATAATCCTACCTCGTTAATCAACACTATTAGAGCCATGTTACGAATTCCACAATCATAATGATATACTGAATACAACCTACTTATTTACCCCTTTACATATAACATCACTACGTCACCCTTCCTTATTTGATAAATTACCATGTTACCCTCCTTGTTACAAAATCACCAAGTTATCCCTTATTCGATTTAGGTTACTAAATTATCTATCATACTTATTAGGACGTTAATTCCCCCTTAATAATTATTACACTTAATATACTTTCCATTTAATTGGTTAGATTACCACCTTGCCCCTTCCTCCTTTATCATAATTAATAAATTATCCTTGAGTTGGTCAAATTACCAAATTACCCTTCCTCCTTATCCTAATTACCAAATTAACCCTTTATCTAGTTGATTACCAATTCACCGTCCTTTATTCTCAATTACCAAACTACCATTCCTCATTGTCAAAATTACCAAATTGCCCTTCGGTTGGTGAAATTACCAAATTACCCTTTTGTTATTTAAGTTACCGAATCGCCCTTCCTAATTGTCATAATTATCAAACTACTCTACTCCATTATCCAAAATTACGAAAATACTCTCTAGTCGGTTAAATTACCAACTTACCCCTCACATTTATCATATTTACCATTTTACCCTTCTCTACTATTAAATTATCAAATTACCCTTGTGTTATTTAACTTATTATTTTACCCTTCTCAATAATTATTATTTCCAATTTACTCCTTTCCAATGTTCACTTTTACCCCTTTGATTTACACAATTACCGTTTTACCCCTCTACCTTCAAATTTACCATTTTACCCCCTTAACTCCCAAAATTATCATATCGCCCTTTTACTTATAACTTTTCCATTTATCCTTAATTATAAAATTGCTATCTTACCTCCTTTAATTTCCAAATTACCATTCCGCCCTTAGATTGTAAAATTATCATTTCGTCCTTTAATCATGAAATTACTATTTTGCCCTTTTATTATAACATTACCAAATTGTCCTTTTATTACAATTTACCAAATTGCCATTCTTTTTAACAAGATTACCAAATTGCCCCTTTTATTACAAGAATTACTCTTTTCTCCTTTATTCACAAAATTACAATTTTACCCCTACCTCCAAAATTACTATTTTCTCCCTTGATTAACACATTCACCATTTTACTCTTAGGCCATACTCATATACAATATACATTATTAAAATCTCCCCCTAATGCTAACAAAATGTTACACATGTAATAAAAATCACCATAGCATATCACAAGCATGGATAATAATTTATATTTTCCCTAACCACCAAATTATTACCCTAAATGTTATCCCCATACACATCATCAATCTATCATGCTTCCTTTTCATCAACAACCACATTAACCACATATAATATGCCAAGCAACACATATCAAGCATGATACACACTAACATTGCCTAATGTGATAATATGCGCTAATCCATGCATTTAAGCGGGATTTAACGGTTACCTTAATCTCGCAAAGTTATCAAACCTTACCAAGCACAATTAGCAAATCAACACCTAAGAATAATATCCATCATATACACGTTAGAAATAAAATCCAAGTATCAAACTTTATAAAATTTAATTAGTAAAAATACTTAATATAAAACACCATTATACCTTAGAAATTAGCCAAATCATTTCTTTTTCTTTTTTTTTTCTACATGGAGGAGAGCTCACGCTGCATGAGCAGCGTGAGTTTCATGCAGAAGAAGAAAGGGGAGAGGCTCGAAGAGGGGTGAAATGGGAGGGAGGAAGGGTGGCTCGGTTTAGGGACTTTAGGCTAGAAAAAGAGATAGTTGGGGGAGGTTCTAAGGCAAGTGGATGGTGCAGAAGTGAAGAGGGGATGTAAGAGGTGGTCGGGGATGGTTTCGCGGCGGCTAAGGGCGGCGGATACGGCGGCGGCAAGGCGGCGAAGATGGCTGTGATAAGGGGAGAAATGGGGAGAAAAGAAAGAAGGGGTGGAGAAGGGAGGAGGTGTAGGGCTAAAAGGGGCAGTGTGGGGATGCAGGGCAGTAGGGGGCGGTGGCAGGGGTCGGCACAGGGGCTGGGTGCGGCGGCCGGTGCGGCGGACGGCGGCGGCACAAGGAGAAAACAGAAAACAAAGGAAAGAAGGAAGGAGAGAGGAGGGAGCTCGGGGGAAAGGAGATGGATCGAAAATGGGATAAGAAAATGGGCAAATGGGAGAAGAAAAGAAGAGGAGAGGTAAGGGGCAGGCGGTAGGGCGTAGGGCGGCAGGGAGGCGGTAGGGTGGCAGGGAGAGGGTGGCGACGGGGAAGGGGGAAGTTGCAGACATGGATAGGGGTGCAGGGTAGCTCGGCTCGAAGGAGGGGAGAAGGGGACAGGGTAGAGGGAGGGAGTAGCAGGGGCTGTCGGTGGCAGCAGGTCGGCGCGGCAATTGCAGGCGGCGGCGTGCCTGTTTGAGTGTCGGGGAAGGTGATGGCTGCTGGGTCGGGACGCAGAAGAAGAAGAAAGAAGGAAGGGCTGTGGCGGCCGGTCGGGGGAAAGGAAAGCAAAGGCTGGCCGGTCCAGGGAAAGGGAAAGAAAAGGCTGGCCGGCCCAGGGGAAAAGAAAAAAGAAAGGGGAGCCGGCCGGGTTATGCACGCGGGAGAGAGGGAGGGGTGTGCTGGGCGGTGCGCGAGGGAGAGAAGGGGGAGGCGGGCCGAAGGCCCAATCAGGCGGGGAAGGCTGGCCTGGCAAGGCAGCCCGAGGGAGAAGAAAAAAAGGGAAAGAAAAAGGAAAGAAGAAAGAGAGAGAAAAAAAAAGGAAATGGAAAAATGGGAGAAATAAAATAAATTAATTTATAAAGTAGTAAATGTAATATTCTTGGTAATTTATTTAATTAAATAATTTAATTCATTATAATCTAATATATTGATTTAAAAAGGATAAGGTTAGTAAAATATTAGTTTTGAAAAGTTATTTAAATAAAACAATATGATAAATAGCAAATTATTTATTTTTAATTTATTAAATAATTTTATCCAAATTTACATACTCTAAAATCCATAAAATAATTAAAATAAATAATCTAAAAGCAATTCTATTCCAAATAAAAATAATTTATTAAAATATAGGTTTTCGAAATTTTTGGGGGATTACAACCCAGATCTCAGGTTAATCTTGGAAAACTCCGTAGCACCCTTCAACAGATCAAACAGATCATTAATTCTCGGAAGCGGGTACTGGTTTTTCACAGTCAACTGATTCAAACCCCGATAGTTAATGCACACACATAGACAACCATCCTTCTTCTTCATAAACAAAACCGGTGCTCCCTACGGCGATACACTCGGCCGGATGTACCCATGCTCTAATAATTCCTCCAGCTGAGCCTTCAACTCTTTCAATTCAACAGGTGTCATTCTGTATGGTGCTTTGGAAACAGGCTCGGCTCCCGGCACTAACTCGATCTTGAAGTTAATTTCCCGAACCGGAGGCATGCCTGGTATTTCTTCTGGAAATACGTCTGGAAATTCTTTAGCCACTAGGGTACTGTCCACTGTAGTCAGATCTTTTATTGAGCTCCTGCACACTGCATAAATACAGAGGATACCCCTTCTGGATCAAAGCGTGCAATGTAACCGCTGACACTACCTTAGTGGTTGGCTCGGGCTGAGTCTTCCGGTACAAAACCCTAGTCCCCTTTGGGCCTCGCAGAATCACCCGCTCCTGGGCACCATCAATAACCACTTTGTACCTCCCCAGCATATCCATGCTCAGAATCACATCAAAATCTTTCAGATCCATCCCAACCAGATCTACTAGGAAGTCTACCCCTCCTATATGTAAGGCCTTGTCGGAAAACATCCGACTACACTCCATCCTGTCACCTGATGGAAGCATAACAGATAGCTCTACTCTAGCAGATGGTGACAATCCAGCCTTAGCAGCAAATGTAGAGGAAATGAAAGACAATGTGGCACCTAAATCAAATAGAACATATGCTGGCAATGAATAAATGGTGAACATACCAGTAGCGACGTCCAGCTGTCGGTCTGCCTCAGCCTTATTAATAACGTTCAGGCGCCCTCCTGACTGGCCTCCCTTCTGAGGATGAGGCTTAGATCCCTGTAGTCTTCCCCTTGTCTCTTGAGCTGGGGCACCAGATGGAGCAGGTTCTCTCTGATAATACTATTGGGATGACTTATGGTGGTATTGCTGATACGCCTGCTACTAGGGCATCAACGCTCCTCCCTGCTGATATGATCGGTTCTAACTCTACCGAAATCTAGGTGGCCTCCAACACTCCACCGCTCAGTGACCTGCCTTCCCACAATTTAGGCAAGTGACCACCTTACCTTCACAGTTCCTCCCTAGATGGACTCGACTACATCTCCTACAAATTGGGCCTCTCGGGGGCCCTTGGCTCCCACTATGACCTCTCGGTGGTGGCCTCCTAGACTCTCCAAACCTAGGTTGAGTCCTGCTACCGGAACTCTAAACCTCAGGCTTCCTCTTCCTAAGGATAGCGGCCTTCTTATGAACCAGCGTGTCTGCTATTCAAGCACGCTCATACAGGGACGCTAAATCTATGAAGGGCACCTCACCCATCATCCAACAGATGCTAAAATTCAGTCCCTGCTCAAATTGAAAGACTACTGTGGACTCGTTGGTGGCGATCCTTGGAGCAAACTAAAGCAACTCAATAAACCGGGCGTGATACAGACAGACTATCATCGGCCCCCTGCATGAACTCCCAGAGCTTGTCCCTCCTAAGGCTCTGGGGATAGAATCTGGTGTAGAGGGTAGTCTTAAATGCCTCCCAGGTAGCTGGAGTACCTTCTCTGGCGCGAAACTCCTCCCAACAGGCGTTTGCTACGCCCCGGAGGAAGAATGCTGCAATGTTGGGCGGTCAGTCTGGTGGGCAATCCACGACCTCAAAGGTGCGATCCAGATCGCAGATCCGACCCTCTAGGACCACTAGGTTCTCCTCCCCAGAATATGTCGGAGGGTGATGTCCAGTAACCCTCCAAAGCCAGTCTTCCCTAACGTTTTGACAGCGCTGGGTGAACTCCAAGAAGGTTGTGATAGCCTCCTCCAATCGATTAATCCTCTCGTTATTTGCTATCTAACTGCAAAAAAAGAAACATTTTAGAAATGAACCCACTGGTCTGAAATTATTAGCAAGGATACCTACTGCCAGGGAAAAACACTAATCTACCCTTGAACTCCTCATTATGGCCGGGCTCCAAAATTTTTTTAAAACAGAAGGATTTTCAGTTAATGCGGGAAATCCTTTCGAAATTCAATAGAAACTTCCAAAATTAACTTTATTTCCAAAAACAAGCATGGTCAACAAGATCAACCGCTCTAATGCCAACTTGTAACACCCCCCATAATGTTACACATTTTTTTAAACAAGACTTATAAATTAAAAACCGTAAAATATGGGGATGCTACCGCCACACTTAGTACCAGACCGGTTCACTCCTACTGTTCCAGTACCAAGTGCTAAGGCTAAGAAAAACTACACATAACATCATTAAATAATCCGAATTCATAAATACGAAAAATCAGAGTACGCATAAATCTTTACATAATTCGAAATACTAGCTATTGTTTTTCAGAGAGGAAAATAGCAATAATAATAAAATTATTTCTGAAGACTCAAACATAATTAATAGATAACAAGGATAATAATCTCAATGGAAAAACGGCCACGCCACTCCAGGTCCCGATCCAGCCCAAAGTTATCACTTGGCCCCACCTGATGTCCCATAGACATCAATGGCATCAAAGAACGTATCGCCTATCTGCAACACATCAGACGGGCCTTCCACTCATGGGAATGAGCAGTACCCATGAAAGGGGTGATCAGTACGCTACGTACTAAGAAAGGTAACCGAACACTAAGGCCAGCACATAAACACATAAAATCATGTAGGGAATATTCAACTTATGCATTCAAAACCACACATGTAGTACATAAGGTCATGAAGAAAATTATACAACTTATAAATGATCAAGCCCACACATAAAGGCCCAACTAGTCCGGATCAATTTATTTAATTAATCTTTTATCAAAAGTCGAATCACACCATGCCTTTTTATCAAATCCATGTAAGCACAGGAATACCCCACTATTATTGCTGGTGGGCTGGTCACTTGTGCGACAAAGTCCACACCACTATTATTCGCCGATGGATCAATCACTTGCGGGACAATAGTCCACACCACTATTCCTAACTGGTAGATCGACTGGTTATTTCATACCTGGTGTTCTGCTGTAAGTAATTAATATCTTTTAAGTGCCATAGCAACTTTGGTTTGTGTTTATTCAGCTCGAGTCACCCTACTATTATTGTTGTTAGGCCGGCCACTTGCGGGACAAATTCCACACCACCATTATTCGCCGGTAGATCGGTCACTTGTAGGACAATAGTCCACACCACTATTCCTCACCGGTGGATCGGCTGGACCTGGCTCAATAATCTTTCACTTTAAGTGATTAATGTTTTAAGTATTTTATTAAAAACTTTCGCCTAGACATGCATCTAACTCCCACTATTCTTATCCTCCAAACCCTAGTTGACCACACCATACCATGGAAACCATCGCCAACCCTAACATCCATGTAAACCCTAACTCCCATGCAACCATTAACTCCCATGCAACCCTAGCTCCATGTAAACCCTACTCCCACGCAAACCCTAACTCCCATATAAAACCTTAATACCACCATGCAACCATTAATGCCATAATGCGACCATAAATACCACCATGCAAACCCTAACACCTCTATACAAAACCCTAATACCGCCATGCCAACCCTAATACCACCATGCAAACCCTAATACCATCATGCAAACCCTAACACCACCATGCAAACCCTAATACCACCATGCATGCAAACATTAACTCCATGAAAACATTAACTCTGTGCCAACCCCCAATTCCATGCAAACATTATGACACTCCCCAACATATTTATACAAACCCTATTATGCATGTCTTATGGGCCACACCATACAATAATATCACAACTCCAACATTTAATACAGATGCCACAAATTAATGTACGATCTTACCTTAACTCCATATCATGCTGCACATATGATAGATATATAAATAAACATAAAATACATTATAATTCACATCACATGGCATATAAAACACATAACTACACAAATGACCTTAGTACTCCCTTACCTAAAATGTCACCGATCTTGGAGCACGCTCCTATACCTCTTGGGGGCTTTGACTGGGCTCACCTATTATGAGGGAAAAACTAGAATTAGGTTCCCCTCCTAAAAATATTATTATTTACTAACTAATCCTAAGACTTGGTTTTTAGTTAAAACAATACTATACTAATAATACTATACAAAATACTACTAAAAATACTAATAATGATATCAATGTAATTTAAAATGAATGGTGATATAAAGGTTTCTACCGTACACCAAAATAATGCTACTAAAGATAATAATGGTAATAATAAAAAATTTAATAATAATAAAATATTAGTAATAATAATATTATAAATAGAAATCATAATAATAATAATATAAGCCTAAAATTATAAGGTGGGGTTTTTGACCCTACCTCCCAATAATGAAAGTACTATTCAATAATAGTAATCATAATATTAATAATATATATTACTTATAATAATATTAAAAATAATAAAGATAATAATCATAATAATATTAATAATAGTAAAAATAGTAATAATAGTAATAAAAATACACGGTGTGAATCCTAATTAAAATTTAGGTCTTCGGCCCTCCCTGGATAAATAATAATAATCATAACATAATAATACTAATAATAATAATAATAATAATAATAATAATAATAATACTTATAATAGTACAATTAAATACTTATAATTCAAAACTAACCACCTAATTAACTCACGACTACTCTTGACCATACCAATAAAATTTTGCATTACTATTACATCCAATTATAATAATAATAATAATAATAATAATAATAATAATAATAATAATAATAATAATAATAATAATAATAATAATAATAATAATAATCGAATGAATGTTAAATATTGAAATAAAAATAGAATAAATTTAAATAAAAAAGGGAGAAGGGCTGAGAGGGTCTAGGGTTTCACCTTAAGTCGGCATAGATGGGTGGCACCGGCGGTGGTGCACGGCGGCGGCGGTAGTGGCCGGAGAAGAGGGTAAAAAGGGGAAAAGTTGGGGTTGAGAAGAATAGATGGAGAACAAAGGTGGTGGTTGAGGTGCTGGTGGTAGCAAGGGTGAGAGGAGCAAAGTGAGGGTGGTGGCGCGGCAAGGGGCGGCGACGCACGGCGGCAAAGGTGGCAACCAAATGGAAGAGGTGAAGAAAAATAAAGGAGGAGAAGGAGAAAAGAGAAACGAAGGTTGTGGCTAGGTAGACGAAGATTAGTAGCAACTTCTGGATGGTGCAGAAGGTGACAGAAGTGGCGGATGGTGGCTCGAGTGTTGCGGGGGTTAAAATTTTAGTTTGATGGGCAGGGGACTTTGCACGGCTGTGGTGGCTCGTGCGAGAAGAATCGAGGGAGATGGGTGGCTCAATTAGCTAGAGGGTGGTGCAGGGAAGATTTTGGTAGGCAGAGGTGGCAGCAAAGTTGGCTAACGGCAGTAGACGGCTCGTCTGAAATCATGGTGGCGCACAGGTTAGCTCTTAGGGTTTTGGGGAGAAGAAATTTTGAAAACACACAAACCAGGGGTATTTATAGAGTTTAGAGGGAATGGTAGGGTTTTGGGGGTTGGCAGGAGGGTATTTTATGTAGGTTTGGGGTGGTCGCCGGCGTTAATTGGCCGGCACAATTTTCAGTTGGGTCGAACCTTCGCGAAGGAATAGGGAGAAATAGAGCGAGAGACGAAGAAAACTGATTATACCAAGTTGATCTGCGAGTCAAGGGGAAGATAAAGAGGGGAGAAACGGCCGGAAAATCACGTGCCATTTTCGGACCTTCAAAGGTGCAGGTTGACGGCGGAGGAGGAAGGAGGAAGAAGGAGGTGAACTGGCAGCTGGGGAAAAAGAAAAGAAAAAGAAGAAGAATCGGCTGGCTGGCGACGGTTATAAGCCTCTTAAATGAGAAGCGGCGTTTCATAGGAAGAAGGCACAAAACATGGCGTTGGTTGCCGCAGGAAGGAAGGAAAGAAACGGCGCTGGGCACGGGGAGAAAAGAAGAAAGGAAAAGGGATTGGGCCGCGCCTCAGGCCTAATCGGAAGAAGAGAAAAAGAAAAAAGAAGAACAGAAAGAAAAAGAAAGAAAATAAAGAAAAAGGAGGGAAGAAGAAGAAAAAGGAAAAAGGAAAATTTAAGTGGTTTGGGGTTAAATAAATTAATTAGAATATTTTGGGTATTTAAAATAAAAATATTTAAATAAAATAATATTAAATTTTTTTAAGGCTAATTTAGGGTTTTTAAAAGACTTTTCTTAAATTCCTTTTTAATTAGTAAAAAGCCCAATTTTTCCTTTATAAAAATATTTATAAATTCCTTATTAATTTGCCCTAAATAAATCCATCCTATATCAAATGAAATAATTAATTAAATTAATTTCCTAATAAATCCTTATTTAATTATATTTCTTAAAATAAATATTTTTGGGGCATTTCACAACTCATGTATGATGCAAGTCAAAATGGAACAATGAAAAAAAAGATGCATGCTTATAATATTAATGCAATAGTACAAGATAATAAGGTCGAGAACAATATTATAGATAGAATGAGTATGATATTTTACAAAATCAAATATAGGGAATCAAGTCAAGAGTTTAAATAATTAGAAATACATAAACTTTCCAATGTAGTGGGCAATATGCCTCTAATCAGTTAGCCTAACTCTTAGGCATTCACGTAACTCCGACCCTAAGCAATGGCCCACTAATAGCCCATGTCATCACCCTCAGCATACTCTAACTATGAGTCATAACCCTACAAATCATCCTCTACTCCCCTGACTAGAAGTCAGATCATCACAATGACCACACAAGTGTAGTATCGGTATGGTGAAGTACTAGTAAAACATAAAACCTAAAACATAGTAAGGATTATGTAGCACATTGAAGTCATATAATAGCATGGAAATAACATACTGATACAATTCAACACTTAGTCTCAAAGTAGTAGTACAACAAAACATGCTTGCATGGAAATCATGGAAGGATAACAACACGGTAAATGTGTCATAACCATATAATACAAAACTATATTAAAAGTCTCCCTTTAGTAACCACATAGTTTTTGGTTAATAAGATAGTTCATTCAAACATGCTTAAATCTCTACTATGAATGAAAGTTATGGCAGCACAAAAAATCACAGTGGGATACCACACCCACCATATAGGGTTAAGATATATCGAAGGGGATTCTTTGAGGATACCAAAACCACCACACATCAAGTGCACCTACCATGATGGATCATAGATAGGGATGTAAACGGGGCGGGTTTTACCCGAAACCCGACCGATTTTATCCGACGGATACTTAAACGGGTACGGATAAATGGGTATGGATACGGATATGGATGATGGATTAAAATATCCGTTGGGTTCGGGTACGGATACGGGTATGGGATATCCATACCCGTACCCGTAACTATACCCGTATCCATATCCGTATCCATTTACCCAATATATAATTACTCTTTTACCCTTAATTTTAAAATAAATATAGTATAAATTAAGGTTAAAATTGTCATTTGACTTAACTATAAATGAGTTTATCCATCGGATAATGGATTTATCCGTTGGATAATATCCATTAACGGATAAACGGATAATCCGTCGGGTAATGGACATCCAACGGATACGGATATGGATGTGCTAGCGGATATCCGTTCGGGTTCGGGTACGGATACGGGTATAGTATACCCGACCCGAACCCGCCTCGTTTACATCCCTAATCATAGAAATCAGGATACCACACCCACCACACGTGTTTGAATTACATCAAGGGGGCTTGTATAGGGATACTTCACCCACCACACCTTGAATGTCTCCACTAGGAGGGATAAAAAGTTGGGATACGACACCCCATAAGTAATAGACAATACGAAGTATCAGGAGACTTGTACTGGGATACCTTACCCACTCATATTGGATACTAATGTCATGCCGACCTACCATAGTATAATCCTATACCTCAACTATATGCGCATACCCCTTACCGACCATAAACTGATAGAGAAGGAAATAGGTACCAAGTGAAAATATAACTACAGGGTGACCCGTCCACTAACTTCCAATCAACTACCCCAAAAGTCGGAGAAAAAGGCCCGAACAAAATCATATTCCATTAATATATTTTTAAGTGATATCACAAATCATTAATAAAATCCCAAAATAACCAAATGGGTGTTTCCTAGTGATAACACCAAACACAATAAAATTCCAATGTTAACCAAATTGAGTATTTTTAAGTGATAACACTAAACACATCATAAGACATAAAAACCACCAATTGGGTATTTAGAGATGACACCAAAATTAACCAATTCAAGTCCAAAATACCATAATTAGGATTCTTATTAAATTCAAGGAAATCATAGCTGAAATCATAATTTAAATGCTGTAATTATATGGAGGTATCAACACAAAAAGTCCAAGAGAATAACAATAATCAATAACCGAAACAGGAGGCATTTAACTGGACCATTTGATCAGTCCCTGTAACTAGTCAACTGGTTTGGTTGTACCAGAACTCAACCAAAATAACACTAGAGGATCAGTCGATTGGTTGGCCTCACCAATTGACTGCTCATAGGAACTAGTCGATGGGTTTGGTCTAATCAGTCGATTGGTATAAGTAGATACCAACCCATTTTGGTATGTAGAGAAATCAGTCTATGGGTTTGACCAACCGATCAACTGGTCATAGAAATTAGTCGACTGGTTTGCTCTAATCAGTTGATAGGTCTAAGTAAAGACCAAACCATTTTGGTCTATAAAGATAACAGTCAATGGGTTTGACAAACCGAGTGGTTATTCATTGAAACCAGTTAATTGGCTTATCAAAATAATTGAATTATCTCACACAACTGATCCAAATCTCCAAACCATTTGAGTGCTCGCACAATCAGTTGATAGGTTCAAGGAACTGATCGATTGGTTTAGGTAAAATACTACCCAGACTTGCGATATATACCGAATTTTACTATTTTAATCCTAGCATACTTCTATGTCATAAAACACATAAGAATACATTATTTCACACATATAATCACATGGATACATAGTAATGCAAATACTTGAATAAATTATACCCAATTGGCCAACTTATGCATAAAATTAGAGAAACCCAACAATGCTAACTTAGGAAGAATTATACCATATGCTCATATTGTAGAATATATATTAGATCATGATCATATAAACACACCAAACACATGGAAACCTAATAAGCCACAGAACCCCATTTATGTCAAAGATAATAATGTCTTACCTTGAAGCAATTCTCCTAGCATAAAAGCTCCTACTTTATGGCTATCTAGCATAATCTCAATTATTAAGAGAATCAATGTTAAAACCATTAATAATCACCTTTCATAAATTCATTAAGATCAAGGAAATTTTAGAAGAGGAATAAGAACACAAAACACAACCTTTCTCAAAAATAGGGTGCCAAAGGAAAGAACTAAAATATTCATCCTTTCTAAAACCTTAATTATTCCTTGATTAAAGAAAATGAGGGAGAACTAAAGCCACGATTAAAATAAGAAAAATAAATATAATGCTCGGCCAAAGAAGGGATAAAATCAGACCAGGTCTTTATTTTTCTCAATAGAGAGGAGAAAGGGAAAAAAATGTAGGAATACTAAACACTTAGAAAATTTTCTAGCAAGAAAAGGGAGAAGAGAGCAAGAATAATAGGTGCGGAATGAAAATGGATAAAAAAAAAGGTATAGAGGTGATGGTTTTTCAACATTCATATGAGAGAGGGAGATGAGACCGGTAAGGTTGAGTATGGGCAACCAAGAAGTGAGAGCTAATTTGATGGAGTGGTGGGGGTTAAGTGTAGTTAGGAAGCAGCATGGCAGTGGGTTGGTGAGTCAAGATATTGTGCATAAATTCAATCACACGCTCTAAGATCTAGAAGAGAGAAGGATAAGTGAAGAAGAAAAGAGAAAAAGAGGCTTGCCTCAAAAGTACTTTTCAGAAGAAAAAAATATGGCTAATTAAAACCATGTAATGGTCTAAATAATATGAAAATAATCCCAGAGTATTAAAATATGCTTATTAGCATAATTAGACTCTAACTAGAATTTTTCATAAACATTAAAAAGGCATTCAAATCAAATTAAAAAATAGATCTAAAATTACGGGATAACTAGTGAATTGGTTTGGACAAACCAGTTGATTGGTGTGTTAAAAACAAAACTGTCATTTTCTGAGTGCACCAGTTGATTAGTTAGGCAAATCAGTCGATCTGTATACCTTAAATTCACATTTTTATTAGAATTTCAATCCCATGCTAAAACCAAAACTAATTTATTTTATATCGATATAATATGAAACACATTTTGAAGGATTTTGGGATGGTATTACATATTCCCATCTACTCCAAACACTTCATATAAATCTCTTAATATATTTGTATGGTATAACACCTTAAAAATACTATGATCATCATATTTAACCCATGTTTACCAAAATTCCCTTATCGATATAAAAAGCCCTTATGTCATGCAAATCTTATGTGTTTAATAACATTATTTCCAAATCCACATTTTTCTCCATAGAACCTATCATACTTATTTCACATTCATCATACCATTAATAAACTCCTGATACATCCATATTTCACATTGAGGGCTTTTTCCTATAAAATAACAATACCACATGATCTTTACTTACAAATTTTCTATCATGTATTATCAACTGCATACTATAGTATCAAATATCATATATTAATTCACACAATAACAATAATATGGTATAACACAAAGTCATGAATAACACTTAACAATCAAAAACCCTAGACTACGATAAGTATCCTTACAAAAACTGCTCCAATCTCTAAGAAAGCAAATTTTATTCTTCCTCTTCCTAGACCACGTGAAAATCACCTAAGAAGATCATAATAAATACCATTAGGATTAAACCACATAATTAAGTTAATGCTTAAGGAAATATAAGGGTGAAAGAAGGAAGAAACTGAACAAAGAAGGGTATTATTTGGGAAAACATTCATAACCAAGCAAAGAGAGAAATAGTGGGATATCATGGGAATGGTGGGTGAGAAATGACACAACCTGCCATTGCTAGGAGAGGTGCAATGAGAGTGGAGGCTGATCAAGGGGTTAGTGTTCAGTGGTGGGAGTTGAAGAGGGTGGTGTGGTGTGGTTGGAGGTGCCAAAGGATGGATGGAGGGTTTTGGTTGTCGTTGTTGAAAGGTGGAAGGAGTGATGCGGTCAAGGCTGTTGAAGAGGAGGGGTTAGCTTTGTTCAAGGTTGCTGAAGTGTTGTGCTAGGCTATGGTGAGAGCTGCTACAACAAGAAAGTGAAAGGGGAAGGTGGCTATAGTAGAGGCTACTAAAGAAGGAAAGGAGGGCTTTGGCTATTTTGCCTATTGGTTAGGGTGATGTTTGGCAAGGATGGCTTAAGGTGGTAGGGAGAAATGGCAAAGGTTTCCAATAGTGGTGTGGTTATATCAATTTTACTAGCTAGTGGTGGTTTTTTTGGATATTTTTGAGATGGCAAGGAGGTAGTGAAAGAGGGAAAATGATGGTGTGTTGGTTATAGAAACAAAACGGAGAGAAGAGAGGTGGTAGGGGGAATTTAATGGTGGTCGAGTATGTGTGTGTGTGTATCCCCATGCACCCACAAAGAAGGGTTAGTAGTGTAATGGAAAGTTTCAACCCCAACCCTTATGCGTATGAGGTAGGAGTTAATAGAAGTAGGGGATGGCTTGGCTGGTTTGTAGGAGTGATAGGCGTATAAGCAATATCTATAGACAATGTTTCACATAGGGAGAAGTGGGAAAGGAGAAGGAGAGGGATGATCAGTCAAAAGGGGGTTTAATATTTTTAGTTTTTGATTAGAATAAGATCAATATAATTTAGGTTAGGATAATATAATAGATTAATTATTGATAAATCAAGATTAGGTTAAATTCTAGGGTTAGAGAATTAGGATAAGGTAGAGATATTTATTTCCTGATATTAGAATTAGGTTATAAGGTAAATTAGTTAGGTTTAGCTAAAATTCAGGGTATTACATTTTGCATCCAATATAGTAGCTAACATCAAATTTTATCACCTCTATATTTCTTTAGAATTTTAATATGTAAGGTGGGTGGTGAGTAAAAATGGAGTTAATGAAGATTAGGAGTTGATGTTCTAGTAGAGGGATGAAAAAAATAGTAATGAAAGGATAAAAATTATGATGATAATGTAGAGGGACGGATGGGGTGAAAATTTTGTGAGAAGAAAAGATAACACCTAATTTATTAAACTTGAGCTTTGATACCAATTTGATACATATGGGAATACAATTGGGTCATGATAAGGAAAATGGTTTATTAGGGAAATCACCACCAAAATTAGAAACATAAATGGAGGTTGAAGAAGAGAAAAATATGAACTTAAGTACCCCTTAAATTCATATACTCACAATCACCATCCAAGGTATTAACTCTTAGAATAAAGAATATAATATTTTGAGGATAAAATTCAATCAAACTCTTCACTCAAGTTTCAACCTACATCTCACCAAAAGGGTGGAAAATATGAACCTCTCAAAGTAGATTTAAGGGTATGGGGGCAGTTTTAGGTTGAGTTGACAAGTCATATAAGTCATTAGCTAATTCTTGTTTTGTTAGATTTGAACTAGTTGAGTTATTCCCTTTAGATAATTAGCTAGTATTATTAGAAACAAAATAAACCTCTTTTACTTTTGTTGAGTTAGTTTGTAAATATATGATACCAACATACTCTATATAAATTTTTGGCTCATACATGAATAAAATCATATTTGAGAGGTTCCTTACAAGCTACCATGCTAAATGAGTAATTTAACCCATCATTGGTTAGTAGAAAGCAAAAACTAAGCCTAGTAGTATCTTGTAGCAGGTTTGTAAGGTGTTGATGATGTCTTATGGATAAAATTTTGTCCATGGCATGTTAATGACGTTCCTACATGCTCCCTACCTAGCATGGTAATGTCTTACCAGTTCAAGGGCTAAGCTAATAGCTAGGCATCATTAACTTAACAAAAATAAATCCTATCCTTTAGTAATTGTTATTAGGTATGATCTTCCAAGTGCGACTAGCATCTAAAAGATATCATAAAATGTCATTAACCCTACCAACAAGCCTTTCATGTTGCTGCTTCTTCCCTTAAATTTCAGTGCCAAAATAAGTCCCAAAGATACCCAAAAATTGTATTTGTTGATTCTTAGAGTACTTTTAATCCCTGAGGTTGGAAAATAAACCATTCTTGAGCCAAAAAAAAACATGTACTTACAACCATCCCCCGTGCCTTTTTTTTTACTTGAGATCGCTTATAAGTTAGGTCCTAATTTCATTAGAAATGTACAATGGCTAATTTCTAGTACAACAATTAGCATAGAAGTTACAAAATTTGCTACAAAAATCCCTCACACAACCCATACCTATTATTTTTGCTTTTCCTCCATTTTTTTTCCAAAAAGTACACTAATTCTGCCCATTGATTTTTGCTACTACAATAGCTATGAAATGTTGGTTGTGTATCATCCATATCCATGCCAAATCTATCCTAAAAATTAAGGAAAAAATGGTTAGCTACGGTTTCTATGTTGGTGGCTTGTTATTATCCTTCATGGTTGACTTATGAAGCCATTTATGAGCCTCTTTTAAATTACTAAAATTTAACTAAAAAAATGGTTGGTGGTATGGCTTACATGGCTAACTTTTAGCTAGTTTAATTATTCCATGTAAGAGGATATTTATGGCTTCCAAACTTAGAATAATTAAAAGCTAACATGATCACACAACAGCCTTTAAATGAAATTAAAGAAAAATTAACCTTTTAATGTGAACTTAAGGCTAAAAAAAATCAGCATAATTTTTATTAGCTAAATAAATATTATAGTGGATGCTCCCGTATCAGTTGGATCTCTAGAATTGTGCCTCGGCATTTTTTTCCATACAACTATGGCTTTTGTGACCATTTTTTATTATTATTCTCTTAGCCAATGTGTCTATTATAGTGGGACATATGTCCTTATGTAATTGAATGCACGATAGAGATGTCTAAAGATTTTGCATGATTCCTCTCTATGGTTGTTGAATCCTTTGTGATTCCTTATTTTTACTTGGTATACCCTTGGGGTATAATATATTACATAATATCATTGTCTAGATATCTATACCTGAAGATGTTGTATGTGGCTATCTTTTTTTTTAAAAAGTAAATTTTATAACATCATGCAAAATTATAAACCAGCCTATAGAATTGATCTATTTGACCCAACAAACCACTAAACTTATTACTCTTACTATAGTTATTACATATAGAAGACATAAACAAGGAAATTTGAAAAGCTATCCTTTTCAAATCCCAAACAACATTTGAGCATGCATTCCTAGCTTTCCAAATCTCATAAAAAGCTACTGCATAAAAACCCCATTTAAACTGAGCCTTAGTTACACCTCTACCTCTTACTCTGGATATAGATCTTAATAAATCCTGCCATGATCTATGCCTCCTCCTTTCCCTGTAAGTCTTGCTAATTGATACCCACAAATGTTTCAGCACAAGGTAGTGACAGAACAAATGATTAATACTCTCCTCTTGCAAACAGAAACTGCACTGAAGGTTAATGGAAGGAACAAATTTGGCTAGATAATCCTTTGTAGGGAGTCTTGAATGAGCAGCCAGCTAAAAGATGAACTTGTGCTTTGGGGCAGCTGGGCTGCACCAAACAGATTTCCACCAAAACACTTTAGAAGCTGAATATCTAATGGTGTCATACACATCAGAAATTTTATAGTGATAATCAAGCTGCCAATTCTAGAAAACTGGGATCAAACGAGATCTTAAGGAAAAAATACTCTTTAATAACCAAGAGGCTGTACTGGGGAGCTGACATGATTCCACAGTCTGCTATTTAATGAAATAGGAATGAACCTATTTTATCCATAAGGCGTCCTTTTCCTAACACAAATGCCATAGGTGTTTCCCCACAACAGCAACATTCCAAGCAAATAAATCCATAATTCCCAGTCCACCCTCCTTCTTAGGCAGACAAGCCACCCTCTAGGCCAATAGAGTTCTTTTACTTGGGGAAGCCATCCTTTTCCATAGAAAAGCCCTACATAATCCAACCACCTGGTGCAAGATATTTTTTGGAAGCAGAAACAATTGACTCCAGTAATTGGTTATACTAAAAATAACTGATTTCAACAATTGAAGACGACCAACATAGGATAACAACTTGTTGGCCTAGTGATGAAGCCTACTAGTAATTTTCTGGATCAATGAGAGCATATCAGCAACTTTTAACTTAGAAGCATCCAAAGGCACCCCTAAATATCGGAAAGGAAGCCTCCCCTCCTGGAACTGTAACCGAGAAAGGATAGACCTCTTCAACTCTTGAGAAATACCTCTAAAATAAATAGAACTCTTCTCTGGACTGATATGAAGCCCTGAAACAGCAGCAAACTCCTTAAAAATGCCTTTGATAGCAAGCACTGAGGTCAATTCAGCTTTACAAAACACCAATAGATCATCTGCAAAAGCTAGGTTAATAATTTTCAACCTCTTGCATTTAGGATGCCCTTGGAAATCATCCTTGAACCATAAAGTCTGAAACATCCTGCTTAGGTATTCCATAACAATGACAAACAAATAAGGGGATAGGGGGTCTCCTTGTCTTAGACCATTTTTCCCCTGAAAAGGAGCCTACATGTCATTAATAATGCATAATGAGTAGGAAACTGATGATACACAAGCCATTAGTAGTTTTACCATATGAGGAGGGAAATGAAGTCCAAGCAAAACATTCTCTAAAAACTTCCAATTAATTGAATCATAGTCCTTCCTCATATCCACCTTGAGCATACATCTTGGTGATGCATGCTTTCTATTATACAAATGAATTAACTCATGAGCTAATAACACATTATCGCCAATATTTCTTCCTTTAACAAAATTAGCCTGGGAAGCATGAATAATAGATGGCAAAGCATTTTGCAATCTACCAGCTAAAATTTTAGCAAAAACCTTATACAACACATTGCAACAAGCAATTGGTATGAAATCTGCAACTCCTTGTGCACCATCACATTTAGGAATAAGCACCAACTTTGTTTGCCCTAGAAAAGAAGGAACTGAAGCAGTTTGAAAAGACTTTCTCAACAAAACCCATAAGTCTTCTCCCAGCACAGGCCAAGAAGCCTTAAAAAATCCAATAGTGAAACCATCAGGTCTTGGGGCTTTATATTGCCCTATAAACCAGAGAGCTTCTTTAACCTCCTACAAAGAAACAGGACTTAGCAAGAGCTGTTGATGAGCCACAGATAAGGTTGGACCCTACAGAACTACTTCCTCAGAAGTAGCTCCAGAATCAAAGTTCCCTTTGCCCAACAAATCTTTATAGAAAGACACAAAAGCCTTATTAATCCCATCTAAATCAGAACACCACTAGCCTTCACTGTTCTTAACTCTTCTAACCACATTCTGCCTCAATCTAGCCTGCATTATAGAGAAAAAGTAGTGAGAGTTTGAGTCTCCCAAATTCAGCCACTTAATACTTGATTTCTGTTTTAGAAAACTCTCTTCACAATTTTCATAGTGCTCATACAACTTTAGACACCTTCTTTCCTCTTCATGCAAAGATAGATTATGGGGCTGCTGAGCTAGCAGGTCTTGACTCCTACTAAGCTTAGATATGGCCTCCTGCACTCTGGAAGAGATACCCCCAAAATTTATCCTTGTTAAATAAGATAAGATGAGATCTAAGTTCCCAGAGCTTACTTTTACTATCTTATCAGCACAATTCTTTTATATTCCCATATTTGAGCATGTGTCATGAGTATTTCTTCATTTATTATGTAATGCATGTATTACATGGGTATGCTATTATTTGTAGAAGTTTTTGTTTACTTAGTACAATAGTTATACTAATACCACACCCTTTTAGATCTTGTATAAGTTATTATGTTTTTCTCTTGTGGGGTTGAGAGTGTCTAGTCCTTAGTCAACTTGATAAACATTAGGATTTGGATCCTTAGGATCCCATATTCTATTTCTTTTGATCTTGTTGAGTTATGTTATATTTTTTTGATATTTTATTTTATTTTGTATAGTTTTGTAAGTTTTGTATCAGACTTGGGTTAGATTACAATTACACATGACTCTTGGAACATAAGTTTACTTTATAGACTTGTACCTGGCATGGGTTAGCTAATGAGTGTATAATCCTATATTGGATGTAGTGATAGTACCCTGTATTTATTTTTATTTATTTAGCTTTCACAAAATGTCTTATTAAACAATTATTTTTATCATAAAAATTGGGGTATTAAATCTTCAATCTCTAATTTTTAGATTTTAGGTATTCAAGGTTAGAGTTTGAATAAAATTGATTAATTAGGGATTTTTACTTATTGAAATGCTAATCTTTTTTCAATTGAGTTGATCTTCATAGGTGGAAAAGATTAGGGTTCATGGAACTAAGAATTTGATATCAGTATTCAAGGTGGAAAAAGAACAAATTGATGGTTTCTAAACATTGTTTTTAGTTGATTGGATGCTTTGAATGTCTTTTAAGATTTTGGATCAAAATACAATGTTAATGGGTAATCAGCTTCTCAAACACTCTAAGGTTTAAAAACTAAATAAAATATCAATCCTATATTAATAAGTTAATTATCCGAATCAATTACATTTCACAAATTAAAAGAAAAAGTAATCAAATATATGCTATTCAATCCAAAAATTAAGATGTGCTTGTTAAGGCCATTAGACATCTATATTTTATCTACTAGACATTTTTTTATAAAACTCAAGCATCTTTAATAAATATATGAGATTCATTTTAATCACACAAAAAATATTTATTAATTATTATTGAAACTAAATAGAATATACTTTGTAGATATATTTTGAAATAATGTTATGCTATTTTATTGATTTCAAGATGTTTTTAAAAAAATTAATAGTTATGATTATAACTTTGAAATCATCAATCCATAATTTTTTGTTATAGTGGTTGACATTTGTCCATCACTATGGACTCTTCTAGTTTTTCGATGCTAAGTTTTCTTGAATGAAAACAAACACATGGAAAGTGTTGAGAGGATATTATTTCTTATTTTTTTTATTATTATCTTTATTTGTTGTATGATTAGAAGTCTTGGAGAGAACAAGGGTAAACTTTCAAATTATATAGATATTGTTATGATTTGTCTAATAGGTGTTCTTAGGCATTTATGAAGACTTAAATTCTATACCTAAATAGTGTAATTATGTATAACAATCATATTTACTATAATAATAATAATAATAATAATAATGTATATTAGAATAATTGTATAGTTTACACGTAATAATGTCCCTATTAGCTTATCAATAAAGTAAAAAAAATAATGAAAGAAAAAAAAATGCGGTAGCTAAAGACTTCTTTGGTACCAAAAAAATATAATTAAAAACATGGCAAAATAAAAAAAGTATCAATGATTCCAATATATGAGAGAGTAAAATTAAATCTTTTGATACAATACACAATATGGGCCTAAAATCACGCTAAATATTAGATATAGGAAAAATATTCTCATACATGTGAGAAGAGTAAATTGAGGAACTCCAACAACAAATGCTTTTATGCTAAATATAAAGGTACTCTAAAAATGAAGTTTATGATACCCGAGGAATACAATCTAAGACCATTGTTTCTACTTTCACAAAGAAAATAAGGCGTTATATTCGATCCTACATTCAAACTCCACCTTCGTCGTCTTAAACTCTAGAGAATGCTTGGTCTAAAAAAATTAGGTAGAGACATAATGCTCTTCTTCATCTCCTTCACTTTAGTGATGAAGAGTATGAGATTTTGAAGTTAACATCATTAATAGTTGACAAAGAATTAGGTGACATAAAACTGGAAGCCACTAGTGACACAAATGGAAAAGATGAAGAAAATACTATTAGAAACAATGTATAATGGGACGTATTTGCACATATGAAATTATTCTCTCTTTTACCTTATGGTTACTTCTACTTCAATAGCTTAACAACTTGAATAATCAGTGACTTTGAAGGCTCAATCCGACCATAATCAGGCTCCATAACCTCAATTTAAGCAAGAATAGTCATCAAAACATTATAATGATAAATTTGCAAGTTTGATTTATTAAATTAGTTTTGAGTGGGCATTTTGTTAGAGGAGTTGAAAGATGGAGACCAATTCTAGATGGTCTCATTCTACCTTTTTTGGTTGTTTTTGTGCTTCCATGGTCTAATGGATATGTTGCTTTCATGATATTGACAATGAAGTTTTAAGTTGTCTTTTTTCCTTTGGGTGTTTAGTTGTGTTCACTTGGACCTTCTTTGGAGCTAAAAGTTTGATAATGAACCTCTGTTTCTAGTTACAAAATGCTTCTAATGCTTCTATATAATGCTTTAATTGGGTCATTTTTTCTCTAATGGGATGCATATGCCTCTCTTCTTTAAATGTAGAGTTGATGGGGTGTGATTTTGTGGTTTTTGTTTTTTACATCATTGTGTGGATGTAGCTGTAAGTATGTAATACACCGAGTCAATATAACCATGTAGGGGCTACCCTAGAGTGATTTTGGATTGATTGGTTGGCCTCATAGATCAACACGAGTCCATTTAGCATGCTTTGTCTTCACTCACATACTTCTAAAGAAATTTTTAAAAACTTCGTAAGAAGGTCACCCATCCTAAAATTACTCCATAGCCAGCACACTTAACTATAAAATTCTTAGGGTGCAATTACTAAAAGGATAGTATACCATGTTAATAGAAGTAGCCATATAAGTCCTTATAATATTCCACTCAATTTTACAAAGCATATGGTTGGTATTCATATTGCCTAAGAAAATGCTTGGTGACTCTTAATATGAGGTGGTATTTTAGAGGTGAGTCTTTAATGTGCTTCTCTTTCATAAAAAATGATTGAACTATAAAAATAAAAGTTTCTTAGTGTTCTTGTATCAAAAAACTCAGGAATTTCTATATTGGCTTCATTTTATCTTTTTTAGATTTTTTTGTATAATATATTCTTTTTTCCTCTAATTCTTACTTTTTTTATAGCTTCTAGTCAATTCAACTTCCATTTTATTTACTTTATACATGTATTTTTTTTTCTAAATTATGATTTTGTATGCATTGATAATGATATATATATATATATATATATGTATACGTGCGCGCACATCGAGTCATATTATTAGAAACTATTTTGTCTTCACTTTGTATGCCCATTTGCAAAGAACTTGATAAGTATATTCAACCAAACATCTATTTTTAAATGTCACCATATTAATGCTTTGTAAAAAATTATATGACTTTTAAGTTTATAGGCTTATGCTTCTCTTGTTCGGCCAACTTAGCTTCCACACTTTGGAGTTGATGTTGCAGTGTTTTTGAGTTTATAATTGGGCATCTATGCATGTGGTGAGGCTTTTGATGGACTCTACCGGGGCACGCACCTCTTCACTAGCCATGGTGAAAGTTAACACACAACCCTACTTGTTGCACACAATATATATCCAAAAGTGTAGGTGCCACTACCCCAAAAAGTAGTTTTAATAACGGTTATTTTACAGTTTTAATAACGGTTTTCAACCGTTATTAAAACGCCCGTTATTAAATCTTTAATAACGGTTCATAACCGTTATCAAAAATATAAAAAAAACCCGCCAATATGAGCATAAAATGCATTTTTAATAACGGTTTTTGAGAAAAACCGTTGTTAAAAAAGAGGATTTTAATAACGGTTCTGAAGAAAACCGTTATTAAAATACCAGAGTTTTAATAATGGTTCTTATGAAAACTGTTATTAAAATACCAGAGTTTTAATAACGGTTCTTATGAAAACCGTTATTAAAATACCAGAGTTTTAATAACGGTTTTAGAAGAACCGTTATTAAAACATATTTTAATAACGGTTTTCATCAGAACCGTTATTAAAACCTACCTTTTAATAACGGTTTTCATAAGAACCGTTATTAAAACTTCAGTTTTTTTTTTTTTAGTTCTTGCAGTTTTGTTCCTGCCCACATACACAGTTGTATGTTCAAATAATTACCAAATCTGCATTGTAAAACAACATCAATTGATAACATATCTACAATCACACCATAATTTCATTCAATCCCTAGTTAATACACCGGACATATATACTCAAGAATCAAAATTAGTAGGCATACCACAACTTGGTAGCTCTACACACCAAAGCAAAATGTTTATAAATCTAGCTTAATTACAAGACTTAAAGACATAGACAAAATACAAGCCTGCAGAACATATATGCATGTAGAATATATAGATCTCTACCTAATACCGAATGAATGAATGCACATGCTTGGCCCATTGCTCTCTCACTTCATCAATTTCTTCAACACTGTATTGCTGGCCTTGTGCATAATCATCGGTGAAAAACTACAAATCCCAAGTTTTGATTAATATACAGTTAGCACTTACGTCAAGTATCAAACATATATGTCATGATTCATTAATAGAAAAATATCGAAAAGAAAACATACATGGCTTGGATCTATGTTGACCGATCTATTTTGGACTATCAGATCCATTGATCTACATACATAGTATCCACAATCTTTGTCGTTTTGCTGTTGTGGACACTGTCATATAAATTCAGTTAGCTCTCTAACTATTAGATATTAATTTTAATTAAAATAAAATACGAAATAGTTGCCTTCCTACTTACTATGACAGGCTCGTATTGAACATTCTTTAGGTCTGGGACACCATTCCCACCTCTCCTTTGATACGCTGTCCGTAGTGCCCTAATAAATAGAGTTGGATACACAATATTGTAAGTACGCATATATACCTCAAATAATGAAAGCTAGCTAGACAAATATATATATAAATAAGCTAATGAAGTAAGAAGTGAAAAGTATACTAACATGTCGATAAATTCCTTCCCACCATGACGAGCGACTTCAAAAGGCACGTCATAGGTTCGAAGGGAATCAAACACATAGACTTTATTAAGATCAGGTCGGACGGCGTACAAAACCCAATGTTCACTTGCGAGGTGAGGAATGAGATAGAGCTTGTTGTGTCCCTCAATCAAAATGCGATCCGCTAAATAGTTTATGTGCCTACCCTCTCTTATTGTACTACCGTCAGCTATGTAGTATGGGCACACAAACACAATAGAGGACAGCATTCCCTCCATCGCAGCTCGAGTAGCTACCAACCTATGGACAAAAAAAACAATGCATATTTGTTAATAAATAATAACTCATATAAGTGGTCATAAAAATTCCAATTGTATAAGTTAAGAGTACTAAAATCTCAAAATGAAATTATACTTACGTGACATAGACGGCGACACTTATGGTTGACATCCATTCTTGATTATAAATGTCGCTTATGTTAGTCGTCGATACCATGTAAGTAGCATCGTCCCTCCCAACATACTCAGGACGACAATCAATGAAAATATAATTGTCCCTGAGGTAGTTTTGGGCATAAAAATATAATATAGCTAATGCTGGTGGAGGTTGGCTTTGCTGATCTGAAGAAGGAATCTTTTGTGGGGCAACTGATTTTTCAGATTTAGCTCTCTTTCCTTTAGCAGCGCCCTTTTTTGTGTTGCTCGTTCTGCTAGTACCTCTCTTGGTTTTACTAGCAGAAGCAGTCTTCTTTTTTGATTCCTTAATTGATAATATTAAACAAAATATATATTGAGCATATAAATATATATATATATGAAAAAGATATATATAGTGTAACTACTAAACAAGGTCTAATGAACATGTCAAATGTCAATACCTCTTCAGTAGTGAGACGTATTTGATCCGCAGGCCAAGCCACAAAGCTTCCATGAGCTTCTAGTACTGTGGTTGCCTCATCGCCCTCATTATAACAAAGCAAGTGTGCACTGCCAATGATTGGAGTGTCAATACTCACCAGCCTTGTATTTAGGGCTAAATTGTACCCGTGGATTGTCTGCGTTTCAATACTGTGACTAATGCGGACCCTTCCTTTTGCCAAAATTGTTGAAAGGTCATTCGCTAATAAGTCACATTTATGCAAACCCTAAACAAAAATATTACACATTATTAATAATTTATTACACCGAATACATTTAATAACAATTCATAGTTTGTAATGCTTACCTCGGGAAGAGTAGAAAGAAATGCATCAGCTTCACAACTATCTCTGACGCTATTTACATTAGGTATGTGAAGCTGATCATGGTCTACTGAATCGGATGGCTTATACCCTTGAGATTTAATAAATGACAACTCTTGCTCCATTGTTGCCATCCGTTCAAATGCCACGTTCAATTTTTGGGTGAGGATGGCGACTTGCTCATTAGTGCTACGAGAACCACGAGATCGACCACATATGCTCGTTCTCGTAACACCCAATCCAATGCCCCTGTGTCTTCCAGGGTGTTCTACAATTCCTGTAGCCTGGGCCACAATGCTATATTGGTCCACCTCATCACCTTCTGACGTTTCAAGTTCGTCCTGTAAATTTAACTTATAGGAATAAGCATAATATAATAGTTTTCTATAAGAAAACTAAGTAGGGTTCTAGATATCTACAAACTTACAATTTTTTTGGCTGCAACATCAACATATTCATTAATATATCCATCTCTTGTTGCTCTAGCCTTCTTCCATAATGTACCAATATTGATGGACGAGGTACATGGGTCCAAGTCTTGGGCTAGGAGCTACAAATCAAAAAATATTCTTAATTAAGAATATTATTATAAAATTCAACATTTACATGTAAATAGATAATGACAAAATGCATACCAACTCCTCTTCAAGGCCCGCATAGCCTTTGCGAGCCATATTATGCCGATATTTATTTTGCTTGGCAATCTCTTTATTTTGGGTACTTTTTTCCTATGTGACAAGCCAAAACATAATGACATGGTTATTTCAATATTAAGCATAATACTGGGATTGATACAAAAAGTTTAATTGTTATCTAACAAGTACCTTAAAATCCACCGTAAGACGATAAGCAATGAATTGGTTCCAACTTTCTTGATCGATGAAACCGTATCGTTTGGGTGGGTTCTGTCGTACAAAACCATCCTTCTTTCTATACATTTTTCTACGAGCTAAATATGACCTAAATGTTCTTAGACGCTCCCCACAATGTCTAAGAAGCCATTTCTTCCTACTCTCTGGGACATTGAACACTTTCTGCAAAATAAGACATGTAGATGTATACCGATGATAATGTAATAAAGTTAATAACATTTGACATACAAAAATGATTACATAAAATAGCATATTTACCGTGATTTCCTGCCAAATATGCTCCTTATGACCCTGTGGAACCTACTTCCAATTATTATAGGAGATAGGAACACGGTTACGGGTCACAAGGGAAATGTAGGTCAAGAACATATCTGCGTAAGGGCCGATGGGAAGATTGTAAGTATTCCATCCCAAATCGACTACTTCTCCTCTATTCCTCATGTCTACGATAATTCTCATAATCGTAGGTCCCCTCTTCCCTTCTTCATCACTGCTATCCCTATCAATGTTTTTGTTGGCCATATCTCTACAAAAAATAAATAAATAAATTATGTTAGAATGTTATGTATTGAGCATAATAATGTACCATTATATTATCGATACGAATCATGCTTAGAAAGAATTAATCTCAAATGTATCATGCTATTCTATATATATATATACGAATCATGTTAACACGTTTCCAAAAAGATATTAATACTAACCCTAACCCTAATTAACCCTAATTAACCATAATAAACGATAAACCCCTAATTAACCCTAATTAACCATAATAAACGATAAACCCCTAATTAACCCTAATTAACCATAATAAATGATAAACCCTAACCCTAACCCTAGCTAATTAACCATAATTTATTATAATAAAACCTAACCCTAAACCACAAAAAAAACCTAATCCCTAAACCTAGCTAAATGTAATTAAAGCATAATATATAAATCATATTATTAATTATTATTATTATTATTATTATTATTATTATTATTATTATTATCGATCATACACAATTATTTCTCTCTATTTAATTATTCACTTTTATATATTCCTTATTCTCTATATCTATTTAATCCTCATCAAATAGCAATCATTAACATATGCATATATAAAATATATTTGCATTTCATTATATGACATTTCCTATATCTTATTGCTAGTGATCTCCTATACTTATTAATGAAAATATGTGTGTGTGTGTGTGTGTGTGTGTGTGTATAGTTTTTATGAGTGAAAATGTATATAATTCTACACTCACATTCATATTATATATATATATATATATATATGTGTGTGTAAAGGTCTCGGCCAACACATGCATTTGTTAATATATAACAATAACGCAACAAATTCAACAAAAAACAGCAAAATTTTCAGCCAATACATTAAACAACCCATTTTCGAACGACAAACCACAATCTTTCAATAACAAACAAACGAAACCCTGTACCAACATGCATGCATTTATATATATATATACATATATAAGTAGATAAAATGTTACGAGAAGAAGAACAAACACATACATAAAGTGAGCTACCTACAAACACGACGGTGAAAATGTTGAGAGAGGCAAGGGGCTTCAAACACGACAGAGGATGGTGCAAGTGCTAGCTAGCTTCGGAACAATGAGAGCACGCACATGCAGAGCCGGCAATGGCGGAGGCGTGGTGGAGAGTTGGCAGTGCGAGGGTTTCCTTTACTTGAGAGGAGCCGGCCGGTGTGGTCGTGCGAGGGTTTGCAAGGAGAAGGAGAGCAAGAGAACGAAGGTGCAGAGAGTCTGAAAATTTTGGCACGAAACAGAACTGAACGAAATATAAGTTTGATTTTGGGGTTTTAATAACGGTTCCTGAGAGAACCGTTATTAAAAAGATGATTTAATAACGGTTCTCTAAGGAACCGTTATCAAAACATCTTTTAATAACGGTTTCTGGAAGAACCGTTATTAAAAGATTCTGACTTTTGACAACGGTTCTAATATAAACCGTTATTAAATATACTTTTAATAACGGTTTACCTGAAACCGTTATTAAAAAATCCGTCCAAATTTTAACGTTGCCCTTTTAATAACGGTTTTTAAATAGAACCGTTATCAAAACTTCCCACCGATTAATTTCCACGCGTTTGACAACGGTTTTCGAACTACCGTTATTAATGTCCCGTTATTATAACCCGTTTTCGTAGTAGTGTGCGGGATTTGTTTTCCCTGCAACCAAATAAGGCACAAACTAATGACTAAATCACAAACAAATTATAATCAGTACCTCCAGTCCTTGGTTAGGCAAAAAGGAGATCTTGTAGCCCCAAGAATAGCTACTGCACGCAGGTACACACAAAAATGAGAGGATCTTCTACAAAGAATGTGAAATTCAATCACATAAAATCATAGAACATCAATTTTGTATCTTCAACAAATGCACGTCTTCCAATGGGAGATTTGTGTTGGTTTCTTCATAGAAGATGTAGAGGAGATCCAGAGGTAGAGGATGGAGTGATTCCTTAAGAGAAGAAATGATTCAAATAGAAGCCCTGCAACTTCCAGGTCTATTTGGTCGACTAAGATGGTGTCCAAGACTTCGACACTTTTGTTGTCTTCTCTATTTGATGCACAAAGGAAACTTGAAATGGGTTGATTCACACTTGATCACGCACCAATAGAGATTAGAATGAAGGAGGAATGAATTTCTGGGGAGGCACAAAATCGTGGCACACAGGCGACACACAAACTGCTGCACTTCTGGAAACCTGGTCGGTATTTTATGTGGAAATGGTGGGGAAAATGCAACAAGATCATTGCAAGATTGCAAGAACTTCGAGAAAGAACTTCAAAAACAATCCAAGAAGTTCATAAAGAATCAAGAATTCGAAGAAATGGTTGAGTATTCGTGGAGTTCTTGATGCAAGAACACACACGCGATTGTCTAGGTCTGTAGGTTGCTGGTTTTGCGACAGCTTCAACAATCGAAGCTTTGATACCAAAAATGATTTGGTTTTATCAAAGTAGCTGGAAGTTTGGATCAAAGATTGTTAATAGAAGATGTCACCTATAAATTTATGCAAAAGAAACGAAGGATTAAGAAGGATTAAAGGTGAAGAAATCAAGTAACAAAGATGAAGGTGCTCGACAGATTTGAGTTGGTCTTCAAATGTGTCGAGTTTGAATGTTAATTGAGGAAGGTAATATCTCAGATTTTCCTTGCCCAATGTTGAACCAAATGGGAGAGATAGACTTCAGCTAGCTATGCTCAGAGTTTGATCAAAAATCATATTTATTATTCTTTCAAAATCTCTCTTACAAATGATGCGTACAAGAGTATATATAGGGAGAAGTTCTAGCTTGAAGTTTTGAAGCTTCCAGCCGGCTCTTTCCTTAATTCAGCCCATTAGTTATAGTTGATTAAGCCCATATAACACTTAATCCTAAGTATAATATCATTGGTTAAATGATACTAAGGATTAATATTACAAATCTATACAATTAACTAAGATACATACATGAAATTATATCAAACCCTAACTTACATAAAATGCACTTAGGGTTAGGGTTTACAACAAGTTAATACAACTAATGAATATCATCACTATATCTTCTTGTTGTAAAGTATCATCCCATGTATGACATAGTCTTACATGCTTTGAATACTTGTACACATTAAAGTGTATTAACATCTTCTTCTTACAAATATGTGACATATCTATAAGAACAACTTGAATGTTTTTCAATATCAAATATATAAGAATTATCAAGAATATTTAACATGATAGGCTCCAACATTAAGAAAGCTAAATCTTCCTTACCTTAAGGATTAATATGAACATCATTAGGTTCATTGGATGCTCCTGCATCACTAACCATAAGGCTAAAGAAAAGTTTTACGAGGCATTAGACAAACTTAAACAAGATTCATAGGAATCAAAGTGTTCATAACATGAAAATTAGAGTGCGCAATAAAAGTTATTACACCCAAAAACACATTACATAGTTAAGTTCCTGAAAGGGATAACAAGTACAATACAATAGAACAAAATAGAAATACAATGAAAACATAAGTACAAAGCGACATAAGAGTCTGATCTACATCACTCTCGGCCCCCATACCAAGTCCAACAATCAACACATGTCCCCGCCTAACACATCCAATACGTTATAGGCATCGAACACAATACCTTCTACCTGCACAAACTCAAAAGGTCCATCTGCTCGTGGGAATGAGCAGCACCCATGAAACGGGTGGTAAGTACGCTACGTACTAATCAAGGTAACTATATGGGTAAGGTCAGTAAGAAACAACAAGTAAGTCCAGGTAAGAAACAACACATACGACATACTAAGCATGATTTAGGTTCATATCATCAGGCCAGATTTAGGCTAATATTTTATCCTACACATTTCTTATATTAATTCATGTGAATACGAGAACCCCACTATTATAGCTGATGGATCAAAAACACTCCATAGGACAGAACGCACCTGACCACTATTATAGCCGATGGACCAAAATCACTCAGTAGGGCAAAACGCACATGACCACTATTATAGCCGGTGGACAGAAAAATCAACCTCATTGGCCTCGACTAACATGGTGTTCCACTATAATAATTAGTGTCTTTCCATGCCTTATATTTATGGTTCACACATTTCTCATATTAATTCCGCGTGAGTATGGGAACCTCACTATTATAGCCAGTGGATCGAAAATACTCCGTAGGGCAGAACACGCCTGACCACTATTATAGTTGGTGGACCAAAAAATATATCATCACCGGCCCCGACTCACGAGTTTTTCTACTGTAAGTAATTAGTATCTTTCCATGACATATTACCATATAAAGTTTGTTTTATCGAGTTTGGAATCCTCCACTATTATAGTCGGTGGACCAAAAACACTCAATATGACAGCATGCACCTGACCACTATTATATATAGTGGACCGAAATCACTCAGCAGGGCAAAACACACCTAACTACTATTATAGCTGATGGACTGAAAAAATATATAACCTCATTAGGCCTTGGCTCAATAATCTTTCACTTTAAGTGTTTAGTGTTTTATTATATCTTATTCCACAATCCCAACTAGACATGCACGACGCACTAGATTTCCCATGCTGACCCTTTTATTCTTAACTTCCCAAAAACCCTATCCCATATCTGGGGCCTTCTACACCCTCTAGTACATCCAAACACTTCTTCCCATCTTTCCTCTTTACCATGAATACTCAACTTCGAGGCCCACTTTCTGTATCTCTGAATCAACTTAATATCACTCTCTAGGATTTTCCACCGGAAAACCCTAATTTGGCCTATATGGCCCAACCTTCTTCTATTATAACTCATGCTCCTCCAATTCATCCTCACTCGATTCATCCTCAATCACCCCACTTTACTTCCCATTTTACACATGTGGCCATAAAACCCTAGTTGGCCATCCCAAAAACCCTAGCACCTCTCTTTCCTCAAATGATATTATCCTTTCATCTCTCTTACTTACCATCCCCTCTTTTACATGACACATGTCCAACACCGCCTAGGACCCTGAGACTTCCTTCCCATCTTTTTTCCATTCACCAAGAGCACCCAAAACTCTTCTTTGTCATCAAAACCATCACTTCCCTCGAATCACATCCAACATCATGACCTCACCATCCAACTCCCACACGTGATCACAAAAATCTTAGTTCGCTCCCCGAAACCCTAGTACTCTGTCTTTCTTTTCTGTCACCCCCTCAACACCCAAATATCTTTTCTCACTTGGCTCACTTTTCCTCCATGCGACACCTCTCTCATCTTTTATTCCCCACTCTAACCATTTCCATTAGTTTTCCCTCCTTACATACTTCTCTCACTTAGGGTTTCTTCCCAAAACCCTAGTCAAGTCTCCCATGCATTCTTACACCAACCCACATACTATTTTTTTATATATGGACTCTAATTACTCTAACAAGTCTTCCCTTACCTTACTTAATTCTTAAGTCAAATTTTTCCATGTAAAAGTCATCCCTATGCAAAGGCTAACCATCCCATATATATATATATATATATATATACACTAACGTATTCTTTTTTAATCATTTGATTTTGTCAATTCATTATTCACATAAATTCTTTTACCAAATACATTAACAACACCAGAAAAAATTTATTGTACTAAAATTATATGGGTGTAAAACTAAGTAGTAATTATAGCAATCATTTTCTACTCTCTTTGATTATTGTTATGTTTTTTTTTTTGTGACATGTTGTATGGGACTTAATTTTTGGAATTTCCCTAGAATTAAAATTCTGGAAACATTTATTTACGTGTCGAGAGCACCAGCGGGACTAGGAACAGAACAAGGCTCTGGACCTCTGGTACATCAACCCCTGCAACTTTTCAAAGCTCGTCTGAAATGGTCAAACGGCTGCGGGTTCGAGCTTGGAACGCAAGCCAAAAGGCGGCTAAGTTATTATTATTATTATTATTATTTAAATCTCTTGCTTTACTAGCTAGGTTCTCTTCACTCACATGCCTCGTACCTCTCACTCATTCAAAGGTACCTTTCAGTAATCAAACTTATTCACTCTACTTCTTGTGCAATCACAATCGAATCGAATTGAATTGAGTAAGATTATTATATCGATTGTCTACCTGCGCGTGAATCGTCGTAGTGTTTTTTGAATATTTTGCGGGGTACAATGCGGTGTAGATCGGGAGGGAACCTAAACAGGGGGAGGGAAACCCTGTGGCCGAAGGGGTTTCAATTTGGGACGTGCAACATATCACGCCATCATGGCCAGAACCCCTTCTGAATTTTTTAAATGATTTCCGTGTAAACGTCGTATCGGCATCTGATCATGACTAAGTTGTTTGACGTGTCGGAGCATTAATTTTCGTATCATAATGGACTGTGAATTCACACTCGATACTAGATGCTACCCGAAGTAATTTAGATACATTACAATTTGCGTCACTATCAATACTTTCCAAATATGTTGTTTGATTTGGCTTTTTAGTCCAGTTCTATATAAATTGTCTTTCCGTATCTAATTGTGTTTGATAGAGAGCTTCGACTCCCCTTGTTGATAATGATTCCTGAGGATTTTAATTGTTGGAAGTTTTTATGGAGTTAGTAGTTGATTGGTATTTGTTGTGCAGGAACATTCACCGGTTGTGAAATCTGCTGATTAAAAATATCAATCTTCGTTCCTTTTGTTGTGGGGAGCCATGGCGGCAGCGATCTCGTCGACTATCCACGCAGTTTCCTCAAACCCCAAATTCACCTTGTCCCGGAGAGTTTCTTGTATTTCCCCCGAGTCATTCTTCTTAAATGTCTCCACCAACTATTTGACGAAACGCCCGATTGAAGCTCTTACCACGAGTTCTCCGCCTCAACGCCACGCTCTGCGTTTATCCATGGTTGCTGCAAACCATTCTTCTTCCTCATCCACAGAATCGGCCCCCTCAACTACTGCTTTTCACGGTCTTTGCTATGTAGTTGGTGACAACATTGACACTGACCAAATCATCCCTACCGAGTACCTCACTTTAGTCCCCTCTGTCCCAGAAGAATATAAGAAACTTGGCTCTTATGCCCTCTGTGGCCTGCCCGGTTCCTACTCCACTCGATTTGTGGAAAAGAATGAATACAAATCCAAGTATTCAATAGTCATTGCTGGTGCTAACTTTGGATGTGGGTCGTCCAGGGAACATGCCCCGGCGGCTTTAGGGGCAGCGGGTGCAGCAGTTGTGGTGGCAGAGTCGTATGCTCGGATATTTTTTAGGAACTCGGTAGCTACTGGGGAGGTTTATCCATTGGAATCAGAAGTGAGGATATGCGAGGAGTGTAAAACTGGGGATTTAGTTACCATTGCGCTTCCTGAGAATAAGTTGATCAACTATACAACGGGAAAGGAGTACCAATTGAAGTCGGTTGGGGATGTTGGACCTGTTATTAAATCTGGTGGGATTTTCGCTTATGCCAGGGAGACAGGGATGCTACCTTCTCAATCTCCTGCTTAAAGTAAGGTATTGATGTCTGGAATTATGTGCTCGTCTCATAATATGCAATGCTGGCTTGATTTAAGTGGTACGGTTGTGATATAGATGAATTGTGTTGGATTAGTTGTGTGATTCTGGCTGCTACTTACTAATATTGTACTTGCGTCCCTTTTAGAACTCCATGGTGTCACTCACTGTATAGTCCTCACAGTTGCATCACACCATATAGATTTTAAGGAGTTCGGCCCGGAGGAGGGTCCGAAGTGTGCCTGATACAGGGTTATTGATTGTTGGATTTTTCATAAATGATGGAAGTTTCGGTTTGTTATTATAGGAGCAAGTGTTCAGTTGGTCTCATATTATGTATTTATGTGTAGTAAATACAATTCCTCGAATAATTCCCCAATCCCCCCTCCCGCCCCGCCTCAATCGTTTAAACTTTGAAACTTAAAGAGGGTCAGAAGCAAAAAAACTAGGACCTTAAAGAACTCAAAATAAATTTGCGAGAAGCACCCTGATCATTTTTCATTATGGAATTACTAAGGAGATTTATCTTGTAATCTTACTCCACTTGTATTTTCTCGGTTAGAGTTTAGGCTATTCAGAAGGAGTTTTTCATTTTCGTAATTGAAGATGACCGGATAATTTGTTTGCGTAAGTAGATTTATTGGGTGGTTTCAAATATTTCATTACTCTTTATGCTAAAATGCAATTGGAAGTTATGTTTTGATAATCGGTGAACTAGGAATTTGTAACAAGTCTTAGTGATGCTTCTTCTAATTAAGGGAATCATAGTTGTCTTCTAGAATTGGAAGCACCGGGCTTCCTTGCCTTGGATGAGGAAAGAGAAAAAAAGAGAGAGAGAGAAGGACGACGAAGAAAATAATTGCTTCCTGACACCATCTTGCCATTTCTAGTGTAAAAAAGACAATACCCTTGATTTAGGCGCACCATCTTTCCATTTCTCCTTCATGGCATTGATGGGACTGTATGTAACCTCTGTTCTTCTCTATCATTGAAGACTTTGCTCACCTCGTTATCGCTCCCAGTGCCATCTATTTTGACTGGTAGTTTTTGGTTGAGGGGATTCAACTGCGAAACTATCTTTTGTTGGCATAGCGTTATATTTTGTTTTCAAATCGTTAATGTTATGCCATGAAGCAATTTTCTTTCCTGTTATTCCGCACTCATTGCAGTATTCCTTGCAGGTCATCGGCGGCGTAATTCTGGCAGACTATGTCTTCTGTGCTATCAGATTTCCACGTTTTGAGTTGTGTTATTGGGACAAAAGAGATTTCCGTGTTGTTGTATACAGTGATGTACGGAAACGGGGACCGGGACGGGGAAACGGGGACGGGACGAAACGTGGAAACGTCATTTCTTAAAAATTTAGGAAACGGGGACGGCAGGAAACGTTAAAAAAATTATATATATTTTTTAAAAAAATAGGTTAAATTTATTAAAATTTAGAGAGAAAAATAAAATTAATTTTTATATTAGTTAATTTTAACTATTAATAATAATTTTTTAATAAAAAATTAATTAAATAATATATTTTTAATAAAAATATTAATTAAATAATTTTAATATAAATTTTAATTCGAAGAAGTTTCCGAGAAGTTTTCGGGACGGAAAACGTTTCCGTGCATCACAGGTTGTATATAGCGAACTGTTTACTGGTTTGCTTGTGTCTTGTACTTGTATTTCGCTTGAAGTTGTTGTGACGTTATTTGACCTGCTATCTTGCATGACCTCTAACCTCTAGATGCTATGCTTTTGGGACTTCCTCTTAGATGCTTCGATATGAATCGACTAGAAGTGAGAACCGTTTGCCTTTTAGCATGGGCTCTAGAAAAAAAAAAATTTGAGATAAACAACAGTGTTATAAAGGAACTAATCCAACTAAGGATTTCAATAAGCCAATAAAATTTGTGGTCAACATTTAAATAACACATAACCAAAAGAGCTATAAAATTTGTGGTCGAAATGTTTCATGAACATGAATTGGAGACGAGGTCTCTGATTCTTTAATTTAATAATTCTCTATGGTAATTGTTTGGACTTACTTTGTCATACACATAGGGTTAGGCTGTGGACTTGGAGTGTGTGGAAACATAATAAGAAGGTTAGTCGATAAGCTAAATTTTATAAAGTGAAACGAACATACTCGTTTTGCTACGGATGGATTCATAAATACTTTTATGAAGCTCAAAAGTTAGAGAAGTCTTTTTCTTTTAAATGATTTTTATTTTCAAATATATTAATCTCATACATATGAAATACCTTCTCCTTTGCAACTATGAAATCCTATGTTTCATCTCCTAAGTTTAGGCTATGATAATACATAGTATTAAAGGGTGGTATAAAATCCTATGAGCTAAATTTCAACTATGAAATAAATAAAATAAAATTTCAGTATTAGGCTAGGGGATATTCAAAATAATATAATTGCCTATGGTTTTAAAAACATAATTGTCGTTATTTTTCTACCCTAATTGTATTAGCATCCTGGAAGTTGTCTAGTTTGTTGTATAGGCTCCAAATTGACAATACATCATCATTCTCCCCTTGGTAGAAGAAAAAAAAACACCCACCCTCGTGTTTTATTAACCCGTAGAAGTGACTCAAGGAAAAAAGAAAAAAAGAGAATTTGAAGTGAAAATGGTGGCATAATGACTCATGTTGTTGTCTTGTTGAGGTCGTGATGCGGGAGGGATGGATCAATGATGACTTCGGTGGATCGAAATGACATGATATCAATTGATGCGTACTAACAACAACGAGTACTTATGAAAGTACTCTTCTATCATCAACATGGTGCTTGATGTCAAAGTACGTTGGATCGAAATTCTTTGATACCAACTGATGCATGCTCGCATCAACATGCATGTACATTGAGGTACTCTTCCGTCTTTGACATGATGCTTGATAATATCAAGGATGGATCTTTGGACATGAAGAATGTATGAAGGATTAAGAAAAAAGGATATGAGCTCGCTCCTAACAATGGCAAATACACCAATTGACGTGTACCCGCAAGCTCTTTCGTCTCCGGTGTTTATGCTTGGTCTCTTTCCTGCATCGAATCTATGGTGGATGAACGATGACTTTGCATCCGGAGCTCTAATACCATATGAAATGAACTACCAGAGCAATACAAACTCAGTTTGCTAAGTCCTACCTTGGGAATGTACTCGTTTCCCTCCAACCTAGAAGTGCTATATACATACATACATACATACATACATACATATATTCATCTCATTCTCACCCACCTAAATTACATTATCCTTTAAACAGGAGTTTTATCTCTTAATTTTAGGATAGGATAATACATAATATTAAAATTTGGTATAGAATCCCTATGTCCTAAAACTTGACTATATAATAATTTTTTTAAGATATCTGGTCCAAAAAAAATTATTCAATATTTTTTTATTATTTTAACAATATATTATAGTGTTATGCTTTGGTAGTTTTAAATTTTATTTAATTTTGTAATTTAAAATTTTATAATAATATTTTAATACCTTTTTTAGATAAAAATAAGTCACTTATATAGGCATAAATATAACTATTGAATAATTTAAGATATTTATTTTTAAAAATCTTCTTGCAAAACTTATTAAAATTAATAAAATAATACTCCTTCCATATTAAAAAAGAAGGCATTTTATTATTAAATTTTTATATTAAAAAGAAAGTCACTTAAAAAAATTCAAAGCCTACTTTTTATTTTTAATCTTACTTTTTTTCCTTAATTATATATGTATAAAATATTTTATTATTTTTTATTAAAGGGTGTAGGTGTAATTTTAATACTACTCTTAATTATTTTCTAAAATGTGTACAAATTATTAGAATGATTTTTTTAATACGAAATAAGTATTTTTATATAGATATTGAACATATTTGAATATAATCAACATTTAGTCTACATTTTTTAGATATTGAAGGATTGAATATCTTATTTAAATGACTTTGAGTAAATATCTGAAATATATATATATATAAACAGATATAAACATCTAATTTTACGCACTTTGGTCGGGAGGATGGGAAAAATGGGATTCAAATCATGAGTGTCGCAAGTGAGATAAGACAAAATTAGGAAAGAGAAATGGAAGGATAGAATTGATAGTGGATTTTGCAGGGGGCTCTGTTGTGGTAGCACGAGCTCTCAAAATTGGGCTTTTAATAATGTGTTTTTGGGATGTGGTCCAAATTAGATGAGAGTAGGTTATTGGTTTCTATATGACTAAGGTGTCTAAAGTTGGCAATTGAGCGAACCAGCTACCAACACTCATGTTAGAGCATCTAGAATGGTGGAAAAAAAATCTTCATTTTAAATTTGAAGAATTTAAATTTGAATATGAGATTGTAGGCAAAGGAAAATTATCTTAAATTTAAAGTGATCTCAAATTTTTTAGGTTCTCGGAGTGGTAAAGCCCTACGTACAACCCTATACGCTTCAATTTTACTTCTTTTTAATATATTTTTAGGCTAAATTTTACTGATAAAGTTGCATGAATAATCTTTTTTTTTTAAATAGTCATTATTAATAATAGAAAGAAAAAAATGCCTATAAATATATCGTATTTTATCCAATAATTTTCACTTTATCTTTTCTACCTTCTTAGCATAAAATTATTGTACTCTATATAAATGTATTTATCTTCTTTATTTTTCTTCATTAATTCAATTTTAAAAAAATGGATCTTACTCAATTAATTTTTTTTAATCTTTTGGATAATCCAAATGATTCAAATTTAAGAGAGCTTCCAAATTAAAATATCTAAAATTCACAAAATTCTAATTTTGAGAATATCACAAATGATGATTATCCTCAGAATAAAAATTCTTCAAATGTTATTTTAAAAATAATTCAAATTATAAATATTTTTTTAACAATTTTTATTGTTAATTGTTATATTAATTGGAAAAAAATTGATTATAATTTTTAATTGTTAAAATTAATTGGACATTGTAATTTTAATTAAAATTGATTTATAAATGTCGAATTGATTATATAAAATTGTTAATTGCTAAAATTAATTGGACATTGTAATTTTAATTTTATTGAATGTCAGGTATTAAATTAAATTTAAGATAAATTAATAAAGTAGAAGAGATGAAAGAAAAAAAATTGAATAGTATAATTCATGATTTAAATTTAAAGATATCATGTCCGTATAAAAAATAATTATTGAATACCATAAGTTATAAGCGGAGTAACCATTCACGCACAAGTCACAACCCAAAATTTTTAGCTATCATGGCTTCCTCTCACCTCTTTGCCTATCAATTGATTGTTTCTAGTCGATGGAGACAACCCCATAATACAAAAACTTTACTCAATTGAACTAGAATGCCCCAACACCCAAACCAAACTAACCCCGACCCTCAAAGTTGAAGCCCAACTAAATGTGATACGAACCCCACCTCTTTAATCGCTACTCCTTATTCTAATTTTAAATATCCAAATTTAATTGCTAGTCGTCTTAACGATTTTATATTTTTTGTGTTTAGGGCTGAATGGGACAAGGAGTTGGATCTGGAATGATGGACAAAAAGACCAAATATTGAGGAATGAGCAAGAATATCAGATCATATTATATTGTTTTAGGTAGCTTAGGTAGCCGAACCAATAACTAACCATCCTTTGTAATCGATTATTATTAGGAGTAATCGTGGGTGGTCGATGATGATAATGTCTTTTTTTTTAAAAACCCTGTTGATATTAGACTTAGGACAACCAACTTTTAACTCATCCTATCGTCTCAAGAGCTAGTAGAGGTAGAGTCTAAAATGCATCCCCTAAGCCTAAGTGGATTCGAGCGACCACATCTATTTTTTTTTATGATTTGGGTTGAATCGGATCGGGGTTCAGCCCCACAAACCTGCCCAACCCAACCTCATGTGCGCCCGTGTTCTTATTGTTTGAGACTTACCCCCTATCTTGCACACTACCCCTCTCTCTAGCAGCATTGTTTTCTATGGCGCTCCTTCATCTTCTCCATCTATTCCTCGTCATTGCCTCCTTCTTCCTCTTTTGTTTTCAATGGAGTTCTCTCCACTCATATATAAATTTGAGGCCGTTAATACCCAAATATTACCGTTAATTTTCCCCTTCCCCTTATTTTTTTTTCTTTTATGTCGGAGCTCACCTCCGTCGAGCTATGCCATATATATATGCATGTAAGAGGGGATTGGGATGGAGGTTTTTGATTCTCAAATGTATAATATTTCGGGCTAAGGCCATTTGTTTTCTTCTACTTTAAACTGTCGATTATGACGATGGATCTCGGAGGTTACTCTGGTGATTTGGTGGGAAATGAATACGTTTCTGATACCCTATTTTTGCTAGCCGATTACAGTTGTAGTTAGGCAGGTTGGGTTCGTGTGGTATCAGAGCCAAACCTCAACGACAAAATGCGTGTGGGCACATTAAAGCCTCAGGCGATTACGTCTGTACTCGATTACGAGTAGTTTAAAGGGGACGGGAATGATGTGTCCCACATCGGTTTCTGAGGGGATATTTGGATAGTTTATATGGAGGAGTCAACCCTCCACTATTGAGCTGGCTTTTGGGTGAAATTAGGGCTTTTCTCAAGGGATTACCCCTGTAGCCTACTAGAGGATTACCCCTTTGGGGTCCATATTAGTTGGCCCCGGGCGATTAAACTTTAGGGTTTTAGGTAGGACCCATTTGACGTGACACTATCTAATCGTTGGGAGGGGCCTATATTAGAATGGCTACCAAACAACCCCTACAATCTTCAACTTTCTTCCTTCACCCATCCCTATGTACTGACCTTGGCATTCCTTTACCAAACACGTCCCTATCCACCCCTACCATTTCCACCTTACTTCACCCAACAACACATGCCTTCTACCCCCTGCACTGCATTGTACCATCGCCATCTGCTGGCCTCGTTCGTTCGACTACACGAAACTAGCACTTACTCACCTAAACTTAGCTCTACACCCAACCTTGCTTGCATATATGCACACAACCATCCAGCCTGTACCCCTGTAATGCATTTGTAAAATTACTTGCCCCTACACTGAGCTAGCCATCTTAACCCGAGTAGTCCCTTGCTTGGCATTATCCTTCTCACATCACCAAACCCAGACCTTTAGCCTTGCTGCCTTTTTTTTCCCGCACATTATTGTTCCCCATTAAACATCCCTTCACGCTTGTATTTGTCTTCTACCTCCCTAACAAGAAAACTCTCCCGTTCTTTCCTACCTACGATTTGTTATCATCACCCCTCCGCTCTGCATCTATCTCACTAATGTTCTGGCCACACCATCGGGTTCCCTTATGGTGCGACCGTAGCCGGCACGCAATTTAAACCCTCTTGTTGTCAAATGTAGCACTGGTGAATAAGGGTATCGTTCTAAACCGGAGATTGAGAGGGCTCACCTCTATCTAACTAGCTTAAACTATAAATAAAATAAAAACACTAAATAACCTAAAATAAATAAATAAGAAAAATACTAATGGGGGTTTATCAAAATAATAATAAAATAATAAAAGGATTAAATAGAATAAAGTAAACTAATAATGAAAATAATGGGAAATAATGGGAAACTCGCAGATATGAGAAATATGTTAGGGAAAAAAAATCCACCACTAGATTAGGTTGAAAATATAATATTTATTTCTAAGTCATCTTTTAATCGTGAGAAAGAGATCGACCAAGTTGCACACCAAAAGCAGGTCTATACACCTTATATTACTTCCCTTAATTAAATTAATAAGACAAAGCGCCAATATTAACCCTATTAAATACTAGCAGTATAGCAGCAACAAGCGGCTCCTATATTTAACTAGATTTAATGCATTAAGTGTAAGTGGAAGGCTATCAATCTAAGTACCCAAACTAGTACAAAAACCATGTCTAGCTGTATTTCCTTTCCTTGACCCACACGTATCGAAACGTTTTACCACTTCGGTTAGAATCACAAAACGATTAGGTGAATTGTTATCTAACCTAGCTGCAATTTATACATATAAATTCTAGTATATTTAGATGGCCACCTAGCAAGCAATTAATCCTACATACTGTCACTTATGAGGTACCAGAACAAGGCATGCACCAAATAAACTATACTTGACAGAATCATACATATAAACGATAGCAATTAACATAGAGTCAAGAAACAATCTCACGAAACAAAGAAAATAAAATTATAAGTCAAACCATAGTCTAGGGTTTCAATTCATTCCCTAACAATAAATAATCAGCCACTCATAATTAAAGAATTAATTACACAGAAATATATATCTAAAATATAAATTAAAAATAAGAGAAATAAATAACTGGAATTAATTTTGGATAAAAGATCAAGAATTTATTCAGATAAAAATTAATTTTATCTGAAATAAATTCTACCGGTATTAATTCTTCTCTAATTTTCTCTCTCGGTGCCTTGATTTCCGTGCGGTAATTCTTTTCTTTTTTCTTTTTCCGGCTGGCGGCTGACGCTGAAGGCTGCACCTTCTTTGGCCTCGGTTTTCGTGCCGCCCTCCTGGCTGTTCTGCGTGCGTGTCCCTGCATCGTCCATAAGCTCCTGAGCCTGTAAAGGCTCTGCCGCCTGCCACTCCTTTTTGCCGAGCCTGTAAAGGCTCTCTCTGCGTCGTCTAGTTGTCTGTCCTTCGAGGTTAGCCCGAGTCGTGAAGGCTGTAGCCTCTCGCTCTGTTGCGCGCCTCCAGCCTGTTGAGGCTCTTCTTCTCTGCCTTTGCCTCGTGACGCGCCCTACCTCTGCTGTTCCACAGAGCCTCGGAAGGCTCTGCCTTCTTCCCTGTCCCAGACGCGCCCTCCTTTTCTCTCTGCGGCTCGTCTCCTCTCTCACGACCGCACGTCCCTTATTTATTGTCGTGCGGTGCTTACCTTTCCACGTCAGCCCTTGTTGCGGCTGACTTTTCTTCTCATGCGGCCTGTTTGGTTTGCTTCGTTTCCTGGCCTTTGGGCCTTCGGCCTTTGGCCGTTGGTCCAAAGGTCAAGTTTCTTTTTTTTTTTAAATTTCTTTTTAAAATAAAACCTGCAAAATAAAATTAACTAAATATTAATAAATAATATTATACTCTAAATTTACTTAATTTATATCATTTTAGCTCAAATAATAAAATTTATACAATTTTTACCACTTAAGCATAAAACAATACTTATTCCCCTATATTAGCTAAATAAACTACCAAAAACTAAGATTATAAGGGCATAAAATCTGTCAAAATATGAACTCATCACACCCCCACACTTAGCTTCTTGCTTGTCCTCAAGCAAGTTATTACCCTAAATAAATAAAATTAAATTAACTAGCCACTTTCGTAGGTCTCACGATTACACTTAGCATGTGCAACAAGCCCTTTAAACCCCTAGGTCACCCATCGAGGACGAGTAAGGTCTCGTGAGGGTTTTGCAGATGATATACCCACAAAATCACACACAAATAAAATGAAAATTCACACCTAAATAAAAATAAATAAAAATAAAATAAAATAAAACTAAAACCATATACCTAACACCCTTAACCATATTTGTCTCAGAATCATTTACTTTCAAATATCAAGATTAGCAATCAATCAAGATTCAGAATTGGGAGATTTAAAAGATCAAATTCAACATATGGTTCACACATAAATATGACAGGTATGAACAGATCAATATTATGTATGAAAATTATGATGGACATCAAAACTAATACACAAGGAAACACCCATACGATAAGAAATGCATAACACAAAATCCATGTACTTAGCAATTCTATCATATATCCAAGCAGGGATAAGCACAGAAGCCAAAATTATACCATATTAATAGATCATAATGTGAAATCAATACTTTTGGTCTTAAGTCATTAATTAATCATTATTCAATCATCATCTCACAAATTATATCCATGTGAGTGTTGGAATCCCACTATTATATTCGGTGAATCAAAAATATCTAGGGCAAAATGCTCCTGGCCACTATTATTTGTCGGTGGATTGGTCTCTAGGACACCCCGTACTAGGGCACTATTCTCGCAAGTGGATCGGTCTACCCTCGACTCACATGGTGTTCCACTTAAAGTGATTAATGTCTTCCCATAATTTATTAACATCCAATGTTTAGTTTATTGAGCTCGGGATCCCCCAATATTATAGTCGGTGGATCAGAAACATTTAAGGCAACACACACTTGACCACTATTATTCATCGGTGGATCGGTTTCTAGGGCATCTTACACCTGGCCACTATTATGCCGGTAGATCGGTCTGAGCTCGGCTCAATAATCTTTCACTTTACATAATTAGTATTTTATTCATGTCTTATTCAACAAACCCATTTATTCAATTCGAGGGAAGGGAAAATGTCACAAATCCAGAGACACAAAAATATACTGGCCATAGAATCAAGCATTCTATGTCAAGGATTATGGCATACATAAAACCCTAACACATACTTAAAACATATCTAACACACATTTCCATACATACTTACAAACTAGACACCTATTGCATGATTATGATATGAACACCACATCACACCCTTAATTATCCATCCAACCCTAAGTTATGCCATGTTCTTGTCATACTCACTTGTGATACCCACTAACTTATCAAATACCCTTAACTTATTATTCAATATTACTTATGTCTTATGTCTTATTAAGGAGAGTCATTTAATCCATCGACATATGATATACAAGTTACTAAATTACCCCCATCATCCCTACATATCATTGAGATATCCTTTGTTTGTAAAATTACCAAGGCACCCCCCCTTTTATTTGCCAAATTACCATATTACCCTTTATGTTTGCATAATTACCAAATTACCCCTTGTATTTGTTAGAATACCAAAATTTTCTCCATACGTATTAAATCACCAACTTTACCCCTCATACTTGTTAAATTACTAATTTACCCTTCTAGTTGGTTAAATTACTGTATTACCCTTTATACTGATTTAGATTACTAAATTACCCCTTTACATCAAGCATATGTACTTAACCTCATAATTAACAACAAGGCTCTTTCCTTAAGCATTATTTCTACACATGACACATAAATTAACATGCTTTTCTTTTCAACCAACATATGCTACTAAGTACATTATACCTAGCAACATATATCATGCATATAAGCATATTAAAAATCCAAATATGCTAGCACATGTATATCCACGCATTTTATTATGGTATAATAGTTACCTTATTTCCAGCAATAATCAAACCTTACAAGTACCCTAGTTAAAGGTTTGAGCTTTGATTAGTAAAATCAATACCTAAATATGATATTAACATTTATCATATTAGAAGGTATAAAATCAAAGGAATAAATTTTATCAAAAACTTAATTAAATATATACCAATATTAACCATTGTTATACCTCAAAATTATTAGCCAATTTTTCTAAGGGAGGCAGTAGACTCATGCTGCATGCAAGATAACAACGAAGAAGGGGGTCAAAGAGGGAGTTGGGAAAATGAGAGGGTTTGGTTCAAGTGAGGGTTTTGGGAGTGGGGTAGAGGACTTGTGGATGAGATTTATGGGGGTGGTTGGGTGCAGGGATGGAGTAGAGATGTAGGTTGTGGTCAAGGGTGGATGATTGGCGGCTCAAGCTGTAGAGACGGTAGCTGTAGAGCTGGAAAAATGAGTGTAAGAGTGGCAGAGGAGAAGAAGGAAGGGGAAAGAAGAGGTGAAGGGAGGAGCTACAGGGCTGGGTTTCAGCTAAGGGAGGTAAGGTGGTAGTAAGGGAGGTTCCAAGGAATGGATTGGTGGGCATGGTGGCGGTGGAAGAGGAGGGAGGGTGGCAAATAGTGGTTATGTAGGGTGGAGGTCGAGAAGGGAGAAAGAAAAAGAAAGGGGAAGGAAGGTCGTTGTAGGGGTGTATGGTGGTGGCTTGGTGGTGCAGGGAGGTAGTAGGGGTGGCAGGAGGTGGATATGGTGGTTGGTTAGGCGGCAGTAGCGATGATTGGAGGTGGTAAAGTGAAAATGGGGGAAGTGGAGAAGAAGGGAGAAAGATGGGGAATCTACAGGGAGTTGATTGGGGGTCGATGGAGGTCGAAAATAGGCAGAGAAGGGGAAGATAATGAGAAGAAAAGGAAGAGGAGGTAGGCGGAGACTGGGGCTATGGCTGTAGGTGGTAGGGAGGTTGAGAAGGAAAGGGGAAGGCATACGAGGGAGGGCTGTAGGGTTTGTGTGGCCGAAAATGGAAGGAAAATGATGGGGAGAGGGAGCAGGGCTATAGGCTGCAATGGTAGGTGGTAGGCAAGGTGTAGACAACCATGGAGTGCAGCGACAGTCGAAGAAGAACAAGGATGGAAGAAAAATAAGAGAAAGAATGGAGAGGAAGGTTGGCCGGGTAGGGGAGAAAGAAGAAAAAGGAAAAAGAAAAAAGGAGAAAAATAAAATAAAATAATTTTTGGAATAATGGCATTTAATACTGATAAATTAATTTAATAATTTAATTTATTAGAATTTAATATTTTAGTTTTAAAAGGGGAAATTTTTGTAAAATATTGGTTTAGAAAAATTATTTAAATAAAATAAGTATGATAAAATAACAAGATATTTATTTTAATTTATTAAATATTCATATCCAGTTTTATATACTCAAAAATCCACAAAATAGTTAAATTAAATAATTTTAAATTTTAAATTATTCCAAATGAGGGTTGTTTATTAAATTATAGATTTAAAATTTTTGGGGTATTATACGAACTCCCATTGTTTAGAATTGTTATCAAGAATAGCTCAAAGCATGTTTCCCAAGGTACACTTAATGACCTCGGTTTGTCCATAAGTTTTTGGTTGACAAGAGTTTGAGAAAAGCATTTTGTACCCAATTTTCCCTAAAGGGTCAGCCAAAAGTGAGAGACAAACTTAACATCCTGATCATGTTGGAGAAGAAATAGTAGGCAATGGTGGTACCATCATTAGTCTTATGGCAAAGGACGAAATGGACCATTTTTGAAAAGCGATCTACTACTACCATGATAGAGTGTTTATTCTTTTTGAATCGAGGAAGCCCCAAAATAAAGTCTATAGGAACATTACTCTAAGGCTGGCTAGGAATAGGGAGAGGGGTGTACAAGCCATGGGGGTGGGTAGTTGATTTAGCATGCTTACACAAGACATAATTAGCATAGAAATGTATAAAGTCCATTTTCATATGTTGCCAGTAAAAATGCTTGGTAAGTATGTATGTAATATGTTGAACTTTTGTAACCTTAATTTAGAACATTTAGCCTTTTATTCGAAAATTTTAATCTTTATATATATTAATTCAATTATTTTTGTTAACCTGTGACTCACAAATCTAGGTAAATTAATTAATAAATAATTATAAATATTTTACCTTACCCTTTTTATATAACCGAACCCTAAATTGATAACTTTACCCGATTTATTTTTCTTAGTGAGATACCCTAAATTCAGATAAATTAATATTATCCTAAAAACCTATATTTAACCTAACTTTAATTATAACGCTAAATCTATTTTCTCTTTCCTTTTTCTTCTTTTTCCTTTTCCCTTTTCTTTTTCCTCTCTTTTCTTTTTCCTCTCCTTTCTTTTTCTTCCTTAGGTCACCACACTCTTCTCCCCTTTCTTTTCCTTCTTCTTACATCTGGCACAACCTCCTTTTCCTTTCTTCTTCTTTCCCGACCAACCCAATCCACTCTCCACCTTCTTCTTCTTCTTCTTCTTCATCTTCTTATTATTATTCTTTTCTTCTTCTCCTTATTTTCCTCAACCCGCTCTTTCACACCTAATTCTCTTCCTTCCTTTCTTTTTCTTTCCCCGCACCCCAACATCCCAACTCACATTTTCCTTTCTTCTTCTCCCTTGTCCATACTACACCCTACACACCAAACACCCTCTAACCCCTCCACCTCCTCTACACGCAGCATGCCTCTGCCATACATGCCAACACCCCGATTATCCGCCCTTGTTTTCCTAGTTAAGTATCCCTGCCTTTCTCCTTCGTGTTCCCATTTCCCTTCCATTTTTAGCTCTTGCAACCCCTCCTTTAGCCTGCACCAACCACCCTGCACACTCCTTACCAGCCTCATTAATCCTTTCGTACCCACCTCCCAACACCTTTGCATATGCCCTACACTTTTCCCCCTCTTCTTCTTCTTCTTCTTCCCTTTCCCTCATACCCCCATCTTTATTTTTCTCCCTCATGACCAGCCCCTCCTTTCCCTCTACATTTCTCTTCCAAACAACATGGCCACCACCAACCCAGTGTTCACCACCGACCATATTCTTCTTCTATTCTTCCCTCCTTCTTCCTTCTCTTCTGCAACCCTACTTTTCTTCCATCATTCCCCTATAGAAAATTCTACCTATCCTTTCCCTTTAGCACTAGTTGTGTCTCCCACAACAATACTCTAGGCAATGATAGTTTTTATCGTTACCACCTTATCACTTCGACACCACCACTACCTCCACTACCTTGTAGCCATCACACTAGTAATTACCACTGTTGTTGCTCACCCTCTCTACAACCCTTGTCCTAGCTCCAAACCTCCACCCTTGCAGCCTCCTCTACACCACCAAAGCCATCCCCTTTCCACAACTATGCCAACCCACCAAAAGAGGTGGCCAACAACCATCCCCTCACCATCCTCTACACCACAACCCAGTTGTAGCTACCTCCATCGCCTACTCTTCCCTCTTCTTCCTCTCCCTACATCACCACCTTTTCTCACAATCCTACACCGCTTCCCGTTGTAGCCCCTAGTTCCTCCTACACTAGCCCACTATAGCCTTTACCACCTTCACCTCCCACTACATCCCTGCTACACCGATCATCTAAACCGGCACCGCCCAACCACCATCTTTAACCACCACATACCAGCCTATCGAGCCATTCTACATATGGATAGCTCACGCTGCACATGCAGCATGAGTTCTGCTTTTTTATTTTAAAATTAGTTGGTAATTATTAATATGTAAAGGTAGTTTAGTCCTTTTATATTTAATAAAAATTATTATTTTATTGATTGAATATTAATATGGTATTTATGATATTATTTTTAGGTACAATAATTTTATTAGTAGAGCCTAATAATTTTTAAGAGGTTATCGGTAAATTGTAATTTTGTTGGAAATCAGGTAACTTTTATACACTACTAAAATATTTTGATATAATATAATAACAAATTAGGGTGTTGACATGTAAATTATATAAAGCATGATTTGTTACAAATAAACATGTGTTTATTATTGTTATCAAGAAAATCAAAAAAGAAAGTATGTTATCCTATGTAAAATATCATGTGTACAAAGGTGTGATTAAAATGGTTCTAATGTTGGGAAGAGATTTTGTATGATATTTATAGGAAAAAATGTTAGGTTAAGCATGATTAGATATACTTGTAATATGATTATTATTATTCATGTACCCTAGGGGCAATTTAGTCATTTAAGCATATCATAGTACTTAATCTAAATCAGAATGCCTAAAATGTTCTAATTATTTTTAAGTATGGTAGTACATGATTTGATATTTTAGAAACACATGTTTCAACATTATTATTACTATTATATGAATTAGGGGTATTTTGGTAATTTTGAGTATACCATAATGATTATTCTAATAAACATGCCTGATATATATTATTTATTGTTAAATATGAGAATAGGTATTTTGTTGTTTTAGAAACACATATTTCAACATAATTTTTACTATTATATGGTCAAGGGGTATTTTGATAATTTTAAGTGTACCATGATAAGTGTTCTAATAAACATGCCTAATATATAATACTTGTTGTTAAACATGAGAATATGTGTTTTGATATTTTAGATACATATATTAGGGTTTTATATGCAAAATTGTGTACAAGGGTAAAATGGTCATTTGGCGTATTTGATAATTTAATTACATGATAAATAATTTAAATATGGTATGTTATCCTTTTTATGGCAAGTTGATAAATAAAATAAAATCTGTAATAGAAATGTATGATAATGTGGTAACTTTAGCCTTAGGGTATTTTGGTTATTTTTAACCTAAAGTGCTTAAGTGCGAATAATTGAGCCTGAAATGACCTTAGTAGATTTCTAATGTTGACAATGGTAATGACCTTGATTATAGTTATCTCATAATTTTTGAAAATGAGTAAAAATTATTGAGTATGAATAATTGGATCTATGTGATTTCCTGGTCACCATTATAAATTCTAATACTTAAAGTGAAAGACCTCAATATTGGGAATAGTGACTCTTTAGGGGTCGCTACCCTAAATATGTGGTTGATTGTTATAGATTTTGCTATTGCGTCTTAGTGCCCCAGCCATGCCTTATATCTTATTCTATTTAGCTCTATATAACTAATAGAGGGTATGCATATTTATGGATTAGGTGTCCTTATTGGTAGGATACTCTGTTACCTTCCTGTACCAATGTGACTAGGGTATCTTTATGTCTTAGGGTTGATAGTCAGTAGGATATTTTGCTGCCTTTATGCACCTATATGACAGGATTACCTTAGTATCTCTTAGTTGATATGATTTTCCCTCGAGTAGATAAAAATGAAAATGACTATTATTTGTTTCAAAATGATTAATGGATTGGTTGATAGTAGCCTTGGTACTTACCTGTGGTTTGGTAGTAGCCTTTGTACCAACTTGTGGTTTGATAGTAACATTTGTGTCTACCTATGGTTCGGTAGTAGCCTTTGTACCTACCTGTAGTTTGATATCAACATTTGTTCCTACCTGTGATTTGATAGTAGCCTTTCTTCCTGCCTATGATGAAATGAGTTGTTATTGGTATGCTCTGGTGAGACTACCTATGTTACGAGAGTTGTGGGTTTTGATAATGAGAATTGTGACCATGGTTATGACTTGTGAATGATGTTGTTTTCTAATTATATTGCAAAGAGCATCTCTTAGATGTTCGATTGGTAAGTTTCAATTTATTCTAGATAAATGAGTATTGGTAGTATATGACCTGATGTTACTTGGTTATATGAACGATTATCGTATTTCAATTAATGTATGAATAAATAAATGTTCATGCATTGTTGTGATGCCTTTTATGTGTTCCATAATACTAGTTTTATATAATGGGTTACTCAGTACCATTATATTAAAGGGTTCCTTTTCATAGGCCCTTACTTATTCAATGGGCAATGGCCTTTGTAGGTTAGTTTGCAAGATCTGTTGAAGTCTACTATTTGGGTTGAGAGTGTAGGGTTATCTGGTGTTTGCCCGATATCTTTTGATCTAAAAAATTATATATTCCTAATGTCTTTATGTATTTCCATTCACTAACATTTTATAACTACTGACAGTTGGTTCTATTTGAAATGATATTAAATCACTTTAAATCTCTTGGTACTCTAATTTATAACTGTGTTAATAATTTTAGTAGAGTAATGATTTGAGCCTTAACACTTAATAATAGAATGGTAGAGGAAACCAGACTTGTACCAAGTGTGGTGACAATAGCCTATAATTTACTATTTTAGCTTCTATAATTAAAATTTAAAAAAAAAACTTTTTAGCTCATAAATTTAGGGATGTTACAATGTCATGGTCTTGGCATATCCAAAGTGACCCATTAGCCCACTACCATGTGACTCAAATAGGAGTAACTCCCTAAATGAGCAACAAGGAATGCACAATCTATTTTCTCAAAACAAATGGTCGTCATAGATGTAGAATTTTTCAAGAAATGTAGTATGACACTTAGCAAATATCTCATGGAAGTCCTCATCATTTGGGTATAATAATTTAAGGTGTGAGAATTCTAAAAGATTATCGTTAATAGTAGCTACGTGTGTGTGTCATCAACTAAGGCTATCAGCTACCTTATTATATCCCCCTTCTTATATTTGACAATATAGGGGAATGTCTCAATAAATTTAATCAACTTAGTTTTCCTATGGTTAAGTTTCCCTTCCATTTTTTAATGTTGTAAGGCCAAATAATCAATATGGATAATGAAAACCTCAGACTAGGGGTAATGTTTCCACACTTCTAAGGATCTAGCAAGGGCAAAGAGTTTTTTCTCATACATAGAATAGTTCAAGGATGAATCTTTCAATTTTTCACTAAAATACACAATAGGTAAGTTATATTAAGACAGGACAACTCTTATTCCTACTTTGGAGGCATCACAATAGATCTCAAAAACCTTGTTAGAATTGGGTTGTGCTAAGACTGAGGCCTTGATAAGTTTTTCTTTCAAAATTTAAAATGCCTTTTCTTGGGTAGTACCCCCACTGAAATTCAACTTAATTTTTAACCAAATCATTCAAGGGGACTATTATAGTGCTAAAGTGAAGGACAATTCTCCTATAGAAACCACACACGCCATGGAAACTCCTACCTTGAGATGCATTCCTAGAGGGTAGGCCACTCCTTGATAGCTTTAACCTTTTTGTCATCTACATATATCCCATATTCTCACCAAAAAGCCCAAAAGTACCACATCTTGAGATAAAAACAACTTTTAGACACATTAGCAAATAAGTTTTGTTGTTTAAGGATGTCTAGCACACATCTAATATGCAACACATGGTTATCATGGCATTTGCTATGAATAAGAATGTCATCAAAGTAAACAATAATAAGTTTGCCAATAGATTCAAGTAACACGTGATTCATTTAGCGTGTGAAAGTTCTAGGGGCATTAGAGAGCCTAAAAAGCATGAAAAGCCATTCAGACAAGACAAAGTTGGTCTTAAATGCGATATTTCATTCATCACCTGACTTTTTAGGTCAATTTTGGATAAAATCACACTTCCATTTAATTGATATATCATTTCATCCAAGTGAGGAATGGGATAGAAATATTTAATGCTAATCTTTTTTCACTACACGAGAGCTAATGCATGTGCACCACAATCTATCCTTTTTTAGAACCAAGAGAACGAGAACGACACATGAACTCATACTTTCCTCTATATATCCCTTTTCAAGAAACTTAGTAACTTATCTTTTTAGCTCATTTACTTCTTTGAGGTTTTCTTGGTAAGCAGGAAGGTTTGGAATGCTAGCCCCTAGGATAAAATCAATTTGGTGTTCTATTCCTTTAAGAGGCAGAAGACCACTAGGAACTTCCTCGAGGAAGAGGTCGGAGTATTCAAAATTTAGGTCTTGGATATCAAGAGGAAGAGATTTGATATGGTTAGAAGATGAATCAAGGCACTCTTTGTAGATTGTCATGTAGATAATTAGGTTATGGAAAAAGGCATGAGCAATGTCTCTTTTCTAAGTAAAGAAACTAGCCTGCCATTTGCTGTTTTCCTTATCCTTAGGATCAATTTAGAAAAATTAAGATGGTGACTCATCTTTCCTATGATCATACTCATATTTTAGCTTAATTTGATCCTCCTTGACCTAGGCGGAGGAGAGGGTGATGAAGTGTACTTCTTATCACCCTTGTGCACTATGTACCTATTTTTGTATCTGTTATGAATGACTTGCCTGTCAAACTACCAGGGATGTCTAAGGATGACATGACTAGCATGCATATGTACTACATCACGAAGAACATCATCATCATACCAACTAATTTTGATACTCAAAAGAACTTGTATTTTGACCTTAATTTCCTCAATTTCATTTGGCCATTGAAGTTTATAGGGACAGGGATGTCTAATGGTAGGGAGACTCAACTTGCAAACCAATTCCATGCTAGCCACATTGACACAACTTCCACTATTAATGATAATACTATTATTACTTCCATTTACATATCACCATATGTGAAAGATGTTTTCTCTTTGCTCCAAGATTGGCTTAATTTTAACTTGTGAGTTAAGAGACCTAGAGATGACAAAAGACTCAGCATTAAGGTACTCGAAATCATATTCAAATTCAATAGCCTTACCTGGTACTTTGTCCTCATTTTAATAGTCCAAAATAAGTTCACCATCTTGAAGTATCATAACCCTTTGTGTTAGGACACTAGGCTTAGACATGTCCATAATCTTGACACTTGAAACATTTGATCTTTTGAGATAATCCAGAGCCACTAGGACTAGAAATTCCTTTTTCCTATTTAGAGTGAGAACTTAAATGTGTTTTGTAGATAAAAAATTATTTTTTGAGATCTTAAGATGCTTAAATCTAGAGGAAGATTTGGGAGGACCGAAGTAAGAGGTCTTGGTTTGAGAAGTAGAGTAGTTATTCCCTCAAGACGATTTTAGTTTTTTTTTTTTACATTTTCAGCTAGATTAAGAAGTCAATCAATAGAGTCATAAATGTGTAAATCCACCTGGATGGAAATGTTAGAATTTAAGCCCCTAAGGAAGTGAGCCATAGTGGATTTCTCTTCCTCATAAAAATTCAATTTAGTAAGAAGCATTTCTATTTCCTTATAGTATCATCAACAAATCTAGGACCTTACCTAATAAATTGAATTTTTTTGATGTAATTCACACGTATAATGAGGTGGAATGAACTTATGCCTCATTATTTCCCTAATTTGGGGCTAATAGGTGATAGGAGGTTCATATTTGTGTTCTCGTTCCCTAATAAGCTTACCCCACCAAGAGATTACATAACTTGAAAATTCAACAACAACTAATTTGACTTTTTCTTTTTACATTAGAGTAGTTATGACAATAAAAAAACAAGTTCAACTTCACGTTCCCATTCAAGGTAAGCATAAGGGTCACTAAGGCCTTAAAGTTGAGGGATTTTTAACTTGATTCTGTTTAAACACCTTTCTTACCCATTGTGGTTAGCCCTATGATTCTAAATATTGAGTTGTTCATCACCACCTACACATTCATGATCAATATTTTCTATGTCTCAATTATTACGATTATGAGTTCTATGTTGGTTTATCGTTCGGTCATAACTCTCATTATTGATCCTACCATCAATATTTCTAACCCGATTAGTTAACATATCAAAATTCTCAACATGTGATGTAAGAAATTCAATAAGCCGATCAATGGTCATCTTTTCCTAGCTACTAGGTGGAGTACCAAGTAAAAAGTCCCCCCCCCCCTTTTTTATAATATGATCAAGAGGTAATGAACAAGTACTAATACTTCACAAAAACAAGATTGATAACACCATTCATGAATTGTACAATATAAGAGGACACATAAACACAAGCAACATAGTTAGTGACCCGAATTAGGTGAAAACAAAATTGTCGAGCAAGACACAAACAATGTGAACCAAGAGTAACGCCGAATAAGGACCCAATACAGATAGAAGAAATTCAATAGGAATAAAATAATATTATTATTAATGACAAAGGAGAACCAAAACTAGATGAATGACATATCAGAACATAAATGAACCACACAATTCATTCTTAATACCATATATTCAAAAGGTTGCAACAAATTCACATAATTGATCAAATTTCAACCAATCAAACCCAACTATAAATTTTTTTCCCAAAAAATCAAAACTAGAGAGAGATTTACCAATGTTGGACTTGTATACTAGCGAGTTAAGCTAATAATGGAGAGAAGTGGTTTCGCTAGGGGGATGAGGCAATGAATGCATCTGAAGCCATTGCGTCTTTCACCCACCATCGAGCTAAAACAAGGTGGATCCCTACCAATTTTAACATCAAAAGAAATGTGAATTAGCACAAATCAGCGGAAACTAAGCAAAATCAAACAAAAAAAAGGAACAAAACACCCTTTTAATGGTAACTGAATAACTATGGAGCTCTAATACTAGTTGAATCGAACCCAACTAGTAGAATTATAATTTATTCAACAAATGGGGTTGTGGGAACATAATTTTTATCTCAAAACCCGGAGTTATCTCCATGTTGCCATCATAATTGACACTTTAGTAGAAAATGGTTTAGCCTCTGATTTCATATCATCTAAAATCACCACATACATCATCAAACCCCATTAGAGAGATATGAATCGGGTTATTGGGGATGGAACGTTTATCAAAATGGGGAGAGGAAGCCTAAAGAAAACAATGGTAAAAAGGGAGATTAATGGGCCTTAGAATTTGAGAAAGGAGAAATTAATCTTCCATTTTTAAAAATCAAGAGAGAGGAAGATGTGGAGACAAGGATGGTTGAATACGAAGGGGGATGGGTATTGTTAGAGGAAGATAGAGAGAGAGAGAGAGAGAACATATTTAGCCAAGTGAAGTTTATTAGGGTTAGTGAAAGAAAAAAAATAGTTTAAAAGGGGAGAAAGTGGTTCGGCTGTAGTTAAGGCAAAGCCAAGTTCGAGAAGAGGGAAAATGGGTACAAGCCATGGATTTGGCGGAGTTAAGCCAGTTATCCCATGGTCCGAGTTTTGAAATAGTTTTTTTGTGAAATAGATTATGCTTTCATTTAGTTTGAAGGGAGGAATTTGGGTTATACCTCTACAAGATCTTGAGCACAAGAGGATGGGTTTTGATATTATCCCGCCTAAGACTAATATTAATGGCTTTAAAAATGTTATCATTATCGGCCACTTATGCACACACACAAAATACTACTAATATTCGAAAATAACAAAAATGATTTAGTAATCAGACTCAACTTACCTATAGTCTCATAACCCCTATTCTGACTATAATTATAAAAGTGAATACTAATAATATCCTATCTTCTTGCTTTCAACTTGATACATTTTTCTCCTTAATTCATCTCCATTTTTCAATATTCTTGAACATGAAAAACATAAAATTTTTAGGATAGGCAAGAAAACAATTAGGATAATTCAAAATAGGGTTGATCATAGCATTTAATGATGTGATGTTTGTATCATCCAACCAATCCTTCTTATTGAGCAACCACCCTACTTCGTCTTAAGTGAGTAATAACCTCCATTAATGCCATCTCTCATGCTTATGTGTTTGGTGTACTTCCTTTTGTGCATTCATGATCAATGAACCAACCCTTGTAGTTTGGAGTGGATATAATAGCTTAGGTGATGTGAGAGGTGAGCTATAGGAACACCTCCCTCCACCTATCTATGAAGACCTCACACATGTTAAGCCTTGACAACATAAGTTTCCTTTACTTATGATTCCTTGTTGTGTTGGTCTTTTGTGTACTTTTGGGTTCATTTTGGTTATCCTTTGTTGATTTTCTTACTACCTTTGTATATGTTGTATTATCTCTAATATATGTCATGTTAGTTGTTTTTGGCATTAAGTGATCACAATTTTGCTTAAAGTGGTATTGGAAGAATCATTTTTGTGGAGCTTGGAGGTAAATCCAATTACCCTATATATGGTAGAATTTGGTTGTAAGCATGTTAGGTTATTTTAGAATAAATCATGCTTGACCTATATTATGGAGGTTTATGCATGTTCGTGATAGAAAGTGAGATAATGTGATATTATGTATTTACATATAATTTATGATTCTAATATAATGTATGCTAGCATGTTAAATGTGACACCCCCCAAATATTTGGAAACTTAAAAATTTTATTTTAAAGAGTTAATAGCGGAAGCCAAAACACAAAACGTAGGGATGTCACACTACATCCAACATAGAAAAGGCACTCCCTATGCCCCGTCCATGTCGGGTGCAAGGCAAAAGTAACCTTATACCTAGGAATCAGGTATATGAAGCATTGATTTCACTATGATAAAGGATACGAAATAGAGAGAAGAGAATAAATAGTGAAAACAGAGGACTAGGTGTCCAAAGAGAGATAGAGATATCCAGATAACTATAACCTTTACCAAATCATTTAGTTCTCACCCAAGGCAAGCACATCAAGCTAATAATCATCATACCTCATGAGAATTCTTAAGTCCATTTTCCAAAACTCATTTAACCCATATTTCATACCATAATATATATTTCCATAATTATAAAATTATCACAATAAAATAATAATGGTATCTCTTACCCATTATTACTTTCTTTTAATAATATAATATCCTTAAGCCCATATTTCATACTATAAGATGTATTTCCACAAATATGATATTATCCCAACAAAATCATGATATAATGGTACCTCTCACCCATTCTTACTCTCTTTCAATACATAATATCCTTAAGCCCATATTTTATACCGTAAGATGTATTTCCACAAATATGACATTATCCCAACAAGATCATAACATAATGGTACCTCTCACCCATTCTTACATTCTTTCAATCACATAATATCCTTAAGCCCATATTTCATTCCATAAGATATACTTCCACAAATATGACATTATCACCACCAAATCATAATATAATGGTGCGTACCTCTCACCCATTCTTACTTTCTTTCAATCACAATACTTACATCATCACAAAATACCATGATAAACACATATTACATCATATATCAACAATATCATGAAAACACATATAATCATACAAGCAAATAACACCAAAAATCCTAAAATTTGAATAGTATCCTTACCAACTAGGATACCAGGCTCTAAGCATGAAAATCCTATACTTCCTCCTTTGAAGATACTAGATTACCACCTATAAAAATAAAAAAATTCATGATTAGGCTCGAAGAGTTAAATCAAAGGAGAAATTAAGGTAAATAAAGTAAAAATAGATATAACCATAGTCCAATGGGAGCTTGAGATGTGTGAATGTGTAGAGGACTTTGTGGTAGAGCTATAGTTAAATTTTTGTGGTTTTTGGATAAGGTTTGAGGTGAAAATAGGGGTGCATGACCAAAAATAGGATGTTGCACAGCTGTACAGCAGGCAATGCAGCTCTTGGTCAAGAGAAAAAGTAACGCATGACCAAGTGGTACAAATATTGTACGGTTGTGTAGAAGGAGATTTTAAGTGTTACAAGGTCGTACTGAGGCGAGCGTAGGCAGTGCACTCTGCAAAAGTGCGATGGTTGAGGGAAAGAAGAAGGGAAAAGAGGTGTTGGCTGACGTGATGGATGGTAAAGTCGAGCAGGAAGGTTGGGGTGACCTTGGTGGTCAGTCCACTGGCTAAAGGGAAGTGAGTGGTGGTGCATGGTGGTGCATGGTGGTGTAAATGGTGGTGCGTAGGGAAAAAATGGGAATAAAGAAGAAGAAGAAGAAAAAAGAGAAGGAAAAAAGGAGAAGGAAGAGGGAGATTGGGCAATGACTCTTTAACACAAAGATGGGTAGAATAAGACAAAACCAAAAAGAAAGAAGGAGGGTGTGAAGTATGTATATATGTATATACATGTGTGCATGTGTAGTGTGAATCGGGAAAGAAGAAAAGAATAGGGAGGTGTGTGATGGTGATGATGGTGATGGTGTAGTTGGAAGGTGATGATGATGGTGATGGTTGTAGAGGAAGGCTAGGGGTAGGTTAGTTACTACAAGGTGAGGGTGGTGATGGTTGTATTTAGGTGTTACGTAAAGATGAAAATGATAAGAAGAATGTAGGGAGATAAGATGGAGTGCATAAGGGTGTGCAGGTCTACAGAGATGGGAGACGGAGAAGAAGAATGAGAAAGGTGATGGATGATGGATGAGGGTTGATGTGTGTGGGAGGGGTAATCTTCAATTATGTGGATATAATGGTTCGAATGGAGTTTATATGAGATGATAAAGGCTAGGTGATTTTGATTTTAAAGACTAAAGGTTTGAAAGTGATGCAAATAAGATGATGGAGGTTCGAATTAAGGTAGAAAAATAATGATGGTGATGATGATTCGATGGTGATGAATTAATGATGAATGTGATTCGAATATGATGAGATGATGATGATGAGGTTTCAAAAGTTAGGGTTTGGATGATGGTTAGGGTTGTGGTTTAGGGTTAGGGTTAGGGTTTGGTTTGAAGAAGAGGAAATAAAGTGGTGTTTGGTTGTATTGAATGGTTTAAGGCTTCGGTTTTGTATACCGATTTAGGGTTTGCTTTAACCACAAATTAGAGTAGTATTGTTATGGTAATTAGGGAAAGAAAATATGGACTAAGATTAGTAGAAAAGATATGGATTAATCTCTAATTCACATAGACGCAGAGATTAAAACTTTCAAGCCAAATTGTTTACACATATTTGATTTACTTGAGCTTTAACTCACACATAATTCAATAAATGTTGATCTTCAACTTCAATTCTTCATAATACATGCCATATGCTCGAAATTAATGAAGAATATAACCTTTATACCACTAGCTAAAGCATATTCCAAAAAATTCCAAGCTAAAAGATATTATGCTACTTTATGCTACCTTTATTATCCAACTTTATTACTTAATTAATAAATTAGCTAAATTACTAATGATGCTCAAAAATTCTGCCAATATACTCCTTATGCACGTGGTTACTCCCTCCTTACATGCCATACACATGCACATGGACATTTAATTGCTTGTTTGTTACTTTTTGATCAATGTAACCATCAGTTGCTCTTCAAATTTACGGGAGACACTTTCCAAATAAAAAAAATATTTGGTTCTATTATTATGAAGTGTTTGCTCCTGCATAAAGGGTATAGAAAGGTGATGGGTGATGGTGCAAGTAGGTGGTGCAAGTTGCAATAATTCAAAAGTGCAGGTTAAGGTTGGTGGGAGGAAGAGAAGAAAGAAAGGAAAGAAAAGAAAAGGAGAAAGAAAAGGAAAAATATAATTAAAGAGTTATTTTAGGGTGATTTTCAATTAGCCAAAGTAATTTGGATTAGTGATAATTTTATCGAATTTTGATTTTGGTTTATGGTTTATCTGAGTCAAGGTTTAGGATTGGTTAAAGTTTTGGGATTAAGGAGTTAGGTTAAGTCAAACATAAGATTTATTGAGGTTAAAATTAAATTAGGGTGCTAGTGATGCAGGATTAGACTAAGCAAATTTTCAGCGTATTACATTAAAAAAGTAATTATTATGCATATTCTATAAGTAATTAAAATATGAGGATGTATGCATGTGCTAATATATATATATAGTTGTTAAAAATATTATGCATGTCTAAGAATAGGGTTCGGACTAGAATTTTCACCTCATCATGCCTTGATTGCCATGTTAAGTAATTTAAAACATTCTTTTCACACTTTAGACACATTCAAATATATAACGTGTTCCTTTTTTGGCATGATTAAGATTGTTTATATGGTTCTTTCTTGACGTGTTCTATGGTTGGCATAATTAAGATTGGTTTAGATGGTTCTTTCTTGGCATCTTCTAGGGTTGGCATAATTATGATTGGTTCAGATGGTTCTTTCTTGGCATGTTCTAGCAATACAAAGGTAATATATATATATATATATATCTACACACACACCATCATCCACATCTTATATTATTATGTGAGATTAGCAAGGAAATTATAATTTTTTAGAAATGCATGCTCGAATTTCATGTGAATTATGTTATATTCATGCTTGGGGGTAATATTATCTTTTGAAATATTGTGAAATTTACTTGTAAGATAAATCATTTTTTTAATAATTATATTTTAGCACTTTCATAACAAATATCCTTCAAAATTAAATCTAGTGATAAATTGGATAAAAATGTGGTAACTAGAGTTTTGGAGGTTATTTTGTTTATTATAAAAAATATGTGCATCAAGGTGAATAATTAGACTAGTTTAACTTTAATAGAGTGTTAGGTTGGCTCTAGCTTAGCCATTAACCTTATGGTTGATTTTAATAAATTTAAAATAAAGGAAAATTTGTTTAGTGTGGAATTAGAATTGTTGACTTTATATGATATTTATGATCGTCAAATAAAATATTAATACTTAAAGCGTAAAACTTTGAGTTTGGATATGGTAGCTCTTTAGGGGTAGCTATCCTAAAGATGAATTTTATCTCTTGTTTTGATTTGTTGGTGTGCCATAGTACCCTAATAAGGCTCTGTATCTACTCTAATTGATTCTTTGAAATTCTTAGGGGATATCGATACTTGTGTATTAGGTGACATAGGAGGTATAATGGTACTATGTTGTCTTCATGCACCAGTATGACTAGTTGTACTTCAATGTCACTAGGTCCTAAATCATAAGGTTACTATGTTTTCTTCGTGTGTCAATATAAGTAGGCGTATTTTAAAAAAATAGTATAATATATACTATATTTCTATGGTGAAAAGATAGCTCAAACATATGTGAAATATTAGCTTAGTAATGGTGAAAGATGAGCTAAATGTTACTGAATTTGTGTTCTTTTGAGGAATGACATCTTATGGGAATGAGGGAGCACCAAACCTTTTCCCTTATTTTCTCTAACCTAACATAGGTTGCATGGTGCTACATGATACTACCTATTGCATGATATAGAAAATTTTAGCTGTCAAGACAAATTTTAGACAAGTTATTGGTCCAACAATGCTCCCTTCACCAAGGCAATGGCAATAATATCCCAAAGATGTTTTGTAATGCCTACTTTTTGAAAACATAATATTTATTATTATTAATTATTATTTTTAATCTACACAAATCAATTTTAAATTTATTGAGATTGATTTATATTAGATAAATTATGATTCTCAAAATGTTTAGTAAAGTTTTTCAATCAGTTGGATTTATAATTTTTGCGACAAACTTTTTGTTAATATTTTGAAATATATTTTTATACATTTTAATTCTTGAAAAATATATTTCAAATTTAAAGTATGATTTGAATAGTGTCTCACCAGTTTGTAAGTGAAAATACACTCTTCATAAACACTTTTGAATTATGCACATGATTTTTTATTTCCAAATGAAGAAATTTTATTTATTTTAGTATAGCTTTACTTTTTATATAATTTTTTGATGGTTGGTGGATTTATTTTATAAATCCATTTATGAATTTATAACCTCATGTGATTATGATATTTGTTTAAAATTATATTTATTTTACTAGCTATGTATTCAACTTAATATGTTTCCTGATTCTTCTTGTCTATAATTTCAGTTTAGGAGCACGTCCCACTTTTAAAAACTTTCTTATATTCATTATTATATCTAAAATTAGATTTTCTCCATTTATAGACAAACATTTGGATTTGGTATTTAAATTTATTTATTTTTATTATGTATTCATCGTATAGTTACAATTTTGTTTTAAAGTCACATTTCATTACCGAATAGGCATTTTTAAACTATAAAATTACCTTGTAGCAGTAAATTTATTTTAAACATTTCATTTTTACAAGGTTGGGAACACTTTTCATGTTATTAAGATTCTTTTTTGATGTTTTGATTTTGTTTCATGGTATGACCAATTAGATATTTTAAAATAAATGTACAAGAGGATTTCTTGAATTTCCACATGATAATTTAACTCTTAAAAATAATTTTATAATGTTGTTGAAGATCTTAACAATGATAAGGTGATATATTTCAAAATAAGTTTCCAAAAACTAGATCCTACTAGTCTTTTCAATAATATTGATGATAATTCTCTGATTTTCATAGAGTTAGTTGAATTATGAAGAAACATCATTTTATATTTGACTATGAAACCATTTTAGAAGGATGACATGAATATTAGAAATTCAAATTTATAATTTCCATTACTCACTTCCATTTTTTTATTAAAAAACCCCAATATTATCTATGAGTTAATTTTTTTCCCAAATTATTTTATTTGATTCCCCCACTTTTATTTGTCAAAAAACCATAGTAAGTTATCTAAAAAGTTATTTCTAGTATTTCTAAATCTTTTATATACTAATAGTTCCATAAAGTTATAAAATAAATGTATTTAAGTTATATTTAGTCATCAAAACCTTTGATAATTCTATACAATAAATATATTTCACTTTAAAATATTAATTTATATTGTATTAGTAATTTGAGGGCGATACAAAGTGGTTTTAATTATAAGGTTTTCAATTTGTGCTTATATGCACTTTTCTATTTGATTACTATTCATGTTTGTAATGTTTCATGCTAAAATTTCAAATCCCTATATGATATTTTTCTAAATTTATTTTTTCATTCCAAATTACTTAAAATATATATTTGAAAATTTTAATTACTTGGTATTTTCTATTATTTCTTTTAATTTAATCCTTTAAACTTGGATTTTAGGTTTTTAGCTTAAAATTGCATTACATGATTTTGGTAAAATTATGAAAAACTAATTTAGAGTAAAAAAATGTGATAAAATGATAACATGGAAAATTCTTTTAATTTTATAATAATATATTTATATTTCTTTAATAATTGCCTTAAAATTCTATTTTTTTGTTATATATAATATTTTTGAAGTAGTTTTACTTATTATAAATATATAATAATTCTTAGTTAATGTTTAAGTATTATTTTTGTAAATTTATACATATTTTGGAGTACATTTACTATTTTTACTAATAAATACATTTTTAATTGGTTTTGTGCCTATATAAGTTATTTTAAAAAATGGCCACCCCTTGAATACGGTTGACAAATATGTTATCTAGCCTCACCCCAAATAAGATATTGGCATGTTTATATTCATTTTTTCACAAAATCTTTCATATAGTATAATATTGTACATTAACATACCTAAAACTAGCTTTTTATAACACTATCTTCTAACATTCAACCCTTTCCACCAACGACTATGGGTGTGGAAGGCCATATGTATAATTTTCTTTGACATCATAGTTCTTCTTAGTTCATTTGTTTTCATTTTCAAAATTATTCCAAGTATCAAAGCCCATTTGGTTTCTTTCCTTTTATTCTTCTTTCTAGGTCAAGCCACTCCCTTCTACTTTTCATTAATTTATTTTAGCTTTTTTTTTCATCTCTTGATCCTTAATCTAACTTTGTTATACTTTCCTTAAGTATAGAAGAGTTCAATTTAAATAAAAGTTGAAGAAATTCTTTATTTCTCCTCTTGGATTCTTTATCCTTAGGAAGATGTTGAATATCTCACTCTTGACTAACTCTTGCTTATTTTCTTATGCATTTTAACTTGTTAAAAATGGATTATTACTAAATTTGAGATATGACCAAGGTGGTTAAGGAGGAGTAAGATAGTGTTAACATCTTGTTGTTCTTTTTGCTTGGAGTGCAAGGATGAGAAGTAAATATTTACTTCTCTTAAATGTGTGTAAATTTTGTTAGTAGCATGTTTAGGGTTTCTTATATGTTAAAGTATATTTCCATTGTCTTGTTATTTTCATGAAATATGCCTGAAATCATATTAAGTGAAATTTCTAAAAAATATGTTACTCATTAAAGTTTTATTACAAGTACTTGATATGTGTATTTTGGAATTAATGTGTAAGTATTTTGATATAAGGCTTAAATGGGAAAATATAGTATATATGATGTATGCGTGTTTTAGCTGAGGGAGAGAGAATGGTATGAGCTAATTTCATGTAATTTTGAGCATGCCACTAAATTCCTTGTATATGTTACTTAAAATTTCATACACAATATGATAGCATTTGAGTTTGTTTAGCCTTAGTTATGCTAATTTGAAGTTTTAACATAATTATGTGTATTTTCATCAATTTATAAGTGAGTGCAAATTTTCTAGATTTGAGGCTATATATGCGTTCTCCATATTTTTAATATTAATTATGTATAATGCTTTAGATTTAAAATAAATATTTGAAGTTTGAAGGTAAAATGGCCTTTTCACAAAGTTTCTAAATAATTTATTATAATATATTATTTTTTTAGTAAATTTGATACTATGAAGTTAATATGTGGTTTGGTAATTATTAGTCTTAGGTTATGCTTAATAATTTTTTATGTGTTAATACACAATTTAGATAACATTAAGGGCATTTTTGTCATTTTATATGATTGCTAAATTTTTATAATATAGATATATATTTCATGACATATTTTAAGACTTTTAAAAATATATGAGTATTAGTGTGCATATTATATGATAAAAAAAATCATACTGTATTTTTATATCTGATGAGTATTTTCACCATAATAAGGGATTTTTGGTTATATTGGATTAAAATGTATTTGAAGATAGTCAAGTGAGAATTGTGTTAACCTTATTGGATTTTTCTAAATTTTAGTCAACCTCTGGATTTTTTCATCGATCATTGACTTTTTGGATAATTGACTTCTAAATAATTCAATATGTTCAATGATTCTTTGTGATTTAATAGATATGTCATTGTTTCTTTATTTGGTCTATGTGACTTAGTTAAATGGATAATCTTTTATCGATCAATTGTTAGTTCATAATCATGGTTATATTGAAACATGGTTTAGTATGGATTAATATGCCTTATGTGTTCAGTGTTATCATATTATGAAATCATTAATCAATTTAATAGTAAACTATATTAGCAATTAATCTAAATTATCCTATTCTTGATTAGCTATTGAGGATTAGTTTGCTTTAGCCATTTATTTGTCATATTGATTCACCTTTATGTGGGCCTAAATGATCATATCACCTCATTATACTATATTATACTTATGATCTTCTAAGGGGTATACACACTTAAAGAAATTAGTTATCAGTAGGTGATTAGATTTAACCAAACCTTATATCCTCTATTGGTTGCTTGGTTTCAATGAGGCTCTATGCCCTTTGCTGATCACTTGGCTCTGACCGGACTTTATGTTGCTTATTTTTTTCATTAGGTGGCTTCCATAGGTAATGAGAGACCACAGAATGATGATATATTCCATTTCTCACATATATAATGAAATGGATTCATGTGATCACCTTTGATGGAATAAATTAATTGATTTTGATTGTAAGAATAGGTTATAATCTTAGTCTTAGTTGCTTTAGCACATATTTCCATTATCTTGTGTTTACTATTAAGATGATATCATATGATTACCATACCATGTGTATCATGTGCTATCATATAGCTTATTTATGTCTTTTGTGATTACACACTTTTGTTTTATTAAATGTATCCATGTGTCATGTTTTATTTGTTAACATGGTTTGGATGTTCTTAATAAGTCCCATAATAATGTTATGTTTGAATTAGATTCGCTATGCTTATCTTGACTTTGATTGAATGAATATATGGTTGTGTGCAGGTCTTCAAAGATGACCGGTGTTTATTGTGGTTGGGGGTTCTTAGGCTTGACTTGAGAGTTTATGCTAACTGGTGTAATGCTTTTGATCTTTTATCAGTTATTAAAAATCATAGTTATTTTCCTTTGATTTTTCTCATGTACTTTGATGGGATTGTACTTGGCTTGTAACCACTAATGCTTTCATAGTATTATATTATCTCTTTCAAGAGTTCTCTTTCATTCATTGATTCCATACAAGTTTCATTTTTATCCTTATATTTAATACTTATGAAATAATGATGGTTTGACTTGTATTATATGAGGTAATGGCATTCTCTGATATTTTGTTTTAGCTTTTGTAATAAAAGTGGAGACACTCACTAGATGTTTGATTGCCTATAAGGTACTCATTAGGTCTCATCAAGTTGTGAAAGGCTTGTCACTTAAATCATTCTAGGATGATGAAAGACCAAACCATGGAGCAAAGGTGTTTAAGACTACTAATTGGAAAGTTTAGAAAATTATTTGAGAATGAAAACACTAGAAGGAACCAAGGAAGGCCGAGGTAAGATCAGTTCTATCATTAAGACTAAATTTTCTAGTGATAAGTGTTATAAGTGCAATAATCTAGGCCACCAGATAAAAAATTATCTTGAATGGGAAGAGGACTAAAACAAGAATAAAAAGGAATTACAAGAATGCTATGGTGGATGCTACATAGGGTAGTGATGAGACTGATGAGGAATAAGAAGAACAACATGATAGTGTTTGTCTACAAATAACATATGAAGTTAGTGGGTCAAGCAAGAATGAAGGTAATAAAAAAGAAGCAACACCTCCACAAGCCAAAGAAAAACCCTTTGTCTCATGGTAAATGGAGAAACTCATGAATGAAGTGATGATGACAGTGGTGAGGTAAATATTACTAAACTAAGAGCTAAACTTGTTAACTCTCCCAAATAGAAAATTATAGTAATATTTGATCAATTTATTGAGAGTTAAATGTAGACTAAAGAAAGAAAAATGAAATAACTAAAGGCAAACATTCTCAACATGAGTATTTCAAGAATAAAAGGAAAAGTGAGAACATGAAGTTGGAAGACAGAGTGTTCAAATCAATCTTGGACAACCAGTAACATGTTCAGTCTATAAACATATAATAAATGTGTATCAAATACCTCCAAGAGTGTCTAACTAATGATACCCGAATTGCAAGAAATCAGGAAGAACCTCAATGTTGTAATTGCCAAAAATGTTGAACTTGAGACAAGATGATTTTACAACCAAAGCTAGTTGAAAGAAAATAATTATGTTGAAAGTATGGCAAAGAAAAATAAGAAATACTACAAACAAGGTCGATAATATATAGGAGAAAAGAGACCAACCAAGCTAGACTTTAGGTAAAGAAAATATGTTGGTTTGAAAGAATATAAGATTTATACTCATTATTAAAATTCTAGTTGTATTAGATTTGATTATCTAAACAGAATAAAGGCTATAAATAGAAGGGGGGTTTTTTGTTATACATTAGATTTATATGGATTGAGAAAGAGTTGTTATACAATGTTACTAACTCTTGAGTATCTAAACTTGTTTGGATTCCTAAGATCATAAGCTAATTTTTTTACAGGGATTGGTGAGAGGAGTACCCCTATTATTTTTAGATAGTGGTTTCTCAAGACAAATGGATGGGAATAGAACTAACTTTCTCTCACTAAGTGCCTATGCATATGAAAGTGTGCCATTTGGTGATAATAAAAAAGGTGAAATAATTAGTATTGGTAAGGTTTTTTAGTCATTGTCATGCTCTAGTGAAAATGTTCTATTAGTTAAAGGGTGGAAATATAATTTGCTAAGTATATCACATATGTGTGATAAACGAAAGAGAGTTGGGTTTCTTTTTTCAGAAAATGACTAATTGTAAGCTTGAGCACAAGAAAAACCATTATGAAAGGACAAAGGCATAATAATGTGTAAATGGTGGGTTTTAAAATAATCAAATAAGTCAAATTTACTTGCATGAGTACCATGGAAGATGATCTGTTTATGTGGCATATAAGGCTCAACTATGTTAGTTTCTCTCATCTAGGAAGGCTTAAGTTTAAGGAGTTAGTTAATGGACTGCTAATAATAAAATATGAAAAGAAAGGTATGTGTAGTGCTTATGCACAAGGTAAATAGGTAAAATAATCATTCAAACCAAAGGTAATGGTAAGTACCTCAAAACCTTTAAACTCTTGCATATGAATTCATATGGCCTCATGAGAGTAACCTATAGAGTTGGTAGTAGGTATGTGTTTATGATTGTGGATGATATCTCTAGATACATGTAGAGTATATTCCTATCATCAAATGATGTAACCTTTGATGATTTCCTAGAAGTAGTCAGAAAGACACAAAAACAAACAACCCTATAACTAAAATCTATTAGGATAAATCATGGAACAAAGTTTAAGAATAATAAGTTTATTGAGCTTTATAGGACCAATGAGATTGACCAAAAAATTCTCAACCCCTAGGAGACCACAAAAAATGGAGTGGTTTAAAGGAAGAATAGAACATTCAAAGAAATGGGAAGGGCTATGTTGTTGTCTAGTTCCTTGCCAAGGGACTTTTAGGTTGAAGATGTAAGCACAACTTATTGTATATTTAACAGAACCTTGATTCAACCACGAACAAGGAATACTTTGTACGACTTGTTCAAAGGGAGGAAGCCCAATATTTTTCACTTTAGGAGCTTTGAATGTAAGTTCTATATATTGAACAATGGAAAGGATAATTTGGGAAATTTTGATGCACAAAGGGATAAGGCTATATTTCTAGGATACTCTAACGACAACAAGGCTTATACAGTTTATAACAAAAGAACAATGTGCATTGAATAAAGTGTGTATATATTATTTGATGAAAATAACATATCATAGTACTTTTAAGATGAAGAGTTTGAAATAATATTGATTAAAGAGGCATGAACTCAAAGGAACTTAGCAAAAAGCTAGGGATCAACAAGGAATTGATCCTCATAAAGTTTGTCCTCAAACTCCTAATCCTCAAAGAAAAAAAATGCACATCCATCAAAGAAAATATTAGGAAATCCAAACAAGGGATTATTGACCAATTCTTCACTTCAAAACTATTGTTCATATTTTAGTTGTTTGTCTACTATTAAACCTCATAACTATGTTGAAGCATTAAAATATATAGACTAGATAATGACTATGTAAAAGGGATTGAGCTAGTTTGAGAGAAGTCAAGTTTGTACTTGGTTCCTAAATATAAGGAACAATATGTGATTGGAACAAAGTAGGTTTTTAGAAATAAATGGGATAACTCTTTACAGATAACAAGAAATAAAGCAAAGCTCTTGGTATAAGGATACAAGTAGGAGGAAGGAATTGAAAATGATGAAATTTTTTCCCTAGTTGCAAGCACTAAAGAAATAAGAATGATGGTGCCATATGTGACGTATAAAAATTTCAAGTTAAATTGTATGTATATAGAGTTTGCCTTCCCAAATAGTTACTTGAAAAAAGATGTGTATATGGAACAATCAATATGTTTTGAAAGTTTTAAGTTCCCTAACCATGTCACAAGATTGCAAAGGCTTTGTGTGGTCTTAAGTAAGGCCCTAGATTTTGGTATAATAGGCTGTTAAAGTTTGTGATTGACAGAGTTTTTTAAAGTGGTTAGGTTGACAAAAACTTTATATCTCAAAATAGGAGATGATTACCTAATAGTTTAGATATTTGTTGATGATATTATCTTTGGTGTTACTAATAGTAATCTTTGTGATGAGTTTTCTTACTTTATGAAAACTGAATTTGAAATGATTATGATGGGTGAACTTAACTTCTTTTTATGCCCACGGATCAAGCATATTGAAGAAGAACTATGATAAATCAATAGAAGTACCTAAGGAACTAATCAAAAAGAATGACATGGAGAGTTCCTATATCCATGACACTACATTTCCTACTAATGCAAATCTGGATAAAGATGAAATTGGTAAGAACATAGAGAAAACAATCTATAGAGGTATGTTAGGATCATTTTCTACTATGTACCTATGTGCTAGATTCTTAGCTAATCTAAAAGAAACCATTATAAAAGTATTAAAAAATCCTGATATACCTAAAAGAAACTAATGACTTATGCTTGTGGCATCCCAAAGATTACAATTTAGAATTGTGTGGCTATAGTGATGTAAATTTTGTAGTGTATCTAGTGGTAAGAGAGTGCACATTAGGTATGAAAACATTTTTGGGATAATTTATTTTATTTTTTAGGCATCCAACAAATGAAATTCGTTTTCCCTACCTCATGTTGAGGTAGCATATATGGCTACTTCCTCTTATTATGTATAGTTATTATGGATTAAATAAAAAATGAAAGACTATTATGTTTGATAACACCATTTCAATCAATATAGAAAATAATCCAATGCAACATTCTAAAATAAAACATATCGACATTAGATATCATTTTATAAGAGATTGTGTTGAAACTGAATTCATTCAGAAGTTTTTTTTTTGTGAGACTGATAGTTAGATAACTTATGGATGAAGCATACTTAATAGTAGATAAGGTTTTAGCTAAGCTCACCCTAATATCTGTTAAGCGAAGATAAGAGGGAGAATTTGAGGAGAAAGATATAGAGGATATTTCTACCATGGTGAAAAATTTGATTGATGTTCTATAGGTGAAATATGCCCTTGAAATTGAGAAATAAGAAGGTATCTATAATGCCAAATCTAGAAAGTCAAGTTTTAGATAAAAAAATATTTGAGTAACAAAAGGAGTACTCATAAGAATCAAAAGATGAAGAGTTAGAAGGAGGATATAGCGAGTTCAAGGAATTAAGGAAAGAGACCTATAAAGAAACTCCTTAAGGATTTAAGAAGGAAGCAACTGAGGAGGATGAATCCAATTTTAACTATTTAAAATTAGAAGAGGATAATTAGGAAGAGGATTTAGAAGAATAAGTGGGTGAGGATTCCGATGACTCTAATGAGGAGGAAAAGTTGGTATCAAAATTGAAGAAGATTAGTTATGATGAAGTAGAAGCAATAAAACCTGCTTAAATGGTTGTTGAAAAAGGTGAGAGAAAAAGGAAGGTAGAAGGAACTTAAGGGAAGAAGTCCAAAATCCCTCACACTCTATTGATAAAATAACCAAATAAAGATATTTCTAAGAAAATTTTGCTCTTTGGTAAGGTCTTTCCAAGTGATTGGCTACCTGCTGAAGTACTAGATGTGTTTCATTTGCTAAATAATAAAGGAGTCTTTGTTTAATTTTAGTGATCAATATTATCTTTTTGAAGCGATGCAATTTTAGTCAAAGTTATTGGTGGAATATGGAAGAGTAGTGGTTGAGGTGAATAAAAGGAAATTCATCTTTGATAGTAAGGATCTGGGAGTGATTCTAGAAGTGAAGAGTTTTGGTTTTTCTTCTATGTTAAGGAAGAAGTAGCCAACCATCCAAGGAATCACAACACTAGAGATCACAAGGAAGTTCTACCAAAATAAAATGGAGAAGGTTCCTAGGAAAGTGAGGTCTGTAAACTTGAATCCACTAAGAAAAATTCTACATGTGATTACTCATAGGAATATTTTGCTAAGAATGTAAAATCCATGGATCTTATTATAATGTATCTTCTTGGTGTAGGGAACCCTACCAATTTGCCTCCCCTAATGATCAAACACATGATTGATTTAGTTGATCACAATGTCCTTGTTTATGTGGTGTGGTTGTCCAAAATTTTCAAATACTTCAAGGTGCCACTAAAAAGGAAAGGAAATCTATTAACTCATAGAGATTACATGAACACTACTATGCTCAAGAAGATGAGTCTTGAGGTTCAAAGAGGATAAATAGTGGAGAAGAAGGAGAAGTAGAAGGTTGGTGGAGAAGGAAAATGGAAGAAATTGATTGTGCTTTTAGAATAATAAGGAATTGAGGAAGAAACTAAGTAGGAGATTGTCATTACATGTTTATGCACATGGTTCAAGGAGCTCAAGTCATTGGTGTTCAATGTCTTATACAATCAAAAAGATGTTGCGATGAGGAAGGTATAGATTTATGACACTATTGATAGGAATGCAATTAAGTCTAATTAAAAAAATTTGGTTGTTATGAATAATTTGAATGGACCCCAAAAACCTAAACCTTTTTTGTCCCAAAATCAATTAGACTATCATTATAGTCCAAAGCCCATTTTGATTTTTTCTTGTAGTATTGATCGTCTTGTTTTTCTTAGCCTATTAATGGCTCAATTGATCATTATATTTTTGTTCTTACTCCATTAATAAAAAACTGAGTTCAATTTTATATTACTCATTTACTACCTTATCTTATAAAATAATGATGACAAGAAAAGACAATATAATACCCAAAAATATGCATATTAATTTTGAGCTAATTGATGCTTACTAATCATAGTCACTTATTTAAGGCATGGTTGACTAGTCTAATATGTATTTTATATATTTTATTACTATTTACAACCTTTTTTATAATGAAAAAAGAGGGAATACACCATAAAACTAAAGTTTTAAAAAATTAAAAAAGATTGTATTCCACTACAACTTGGAGAGAAAACACTAAAAAAAACTATGGAGGGAACTTTGTAGTAACATTGGTATCCTTGAACCTTGTTAATACTATGTGAATTATAATTATATATATGGTTTATCTAAGAAGAAAATTTTATCACTAATGTTATAGTGTCTCATATGTCTTAATAGTATTATTTCTAACAAAATTTTGAATGTGCATGTTCTTTAATTGCACAATAACTATAATTTAGGATCTTGTGGTGTATATACTTCATACTTTACTGCATAAGCTTTAATAAAGTGAACTTATTAGTTTTATTTCACTATTTTATTCAATAAAGTAATTGGAATAAATAGTTTAGTTTCTTCACTTGTTCTTACAACTAATCACATCAATCTTTATCATCATCAAAAGGGGGAATTTGTTGAGTTCCTAGTTTTGATGATAACAGACAAGGATGACTTCCTTTATATCCCTAGTATTATTTACTTTGCATGCGTAAAGTTGTTCAAGAAATAGTAAGAAGGCATCGGTAGAAGGAACTAAATTATTACAGGAAATCCTGAAACTTAGATGAGCATACAGAATAAGTGTCATCATGTAAATGTAGTATGATACTCATAAAGTTACTTACGCAGCTTAGGATAAATATTTTTCTTAAAACCCTTTTTTACAATAATTAATTGGTAAACTATAGCTATTTTTTAAAGGAAATGTATCTTAGTTTCTCATTGAGCTCCTCATGTGCATATTCAGTTGTTATATGATAAAATAAGAGATCTTATTACATAGTATTTAGTATATGTTTATCAAAAAGGAAATTGTAATATCTTAAGGATATATCTGATCGTGTGTTTTGTATTGATTATTTAGATTATAATAAAAAAAATTATTAAAATTATTGATTATTTCAATGCTATATATTTTCTAAAAAGAGTTTGTTCACATAATATTCTCTAACTGATTTTAATAAGTCTTTTTTTGGGTAAAATTCATATAATGATTTAATCTCTATTCTAAGTCTAGTTTGACTAAGATATTTTATTGAGTAAAAATGTATTTAACCAATTAAATCTTAGTAAATTTGTTAACTTAACCATGTGAATAAAACAACTGTGCAAATCAATTTTGTTAAGATTTTCATGCTAAAAGTCATTTCTATTTTTCTTTAACCAAGAGAATTAAAAAACAAAGTGTGTGCATTTGATTGAGAAGAGAAAAGCATAGGAACACAAGTTTTCAAGAGAAAAAGCATTAGAATCTTGTGTAAAAATTTTATCTTAAAATTTTTTAGTTTTAGAAAGTCAATCTTAACTGTTATAGTAAGGTGCTAAGTGTCTTATTAAATTTTATCTGCCATTTATTTTTATCAAGTTGTATTTCTTATTTATCATTGAGTAGAGATAAATTGGTAATTTCAAGCGGTTAAACTTTTTTGCTTCATCTTAGAGTTAAGGCGGAGATTGACATCTAGAATAGGTTTGCATTAGAGTTAGGTTGTGCATATTTAAAGAGTTTTAAACAGTTTATAATTTGCCTATCTACGTTATTATGGGAAATAAAGTGATAAGTTTATGACCATGGATGTATGCTACTTGAAATATGAGTATCACTTAACTAGAGGAAACATGTAATATCTCATATACTCTATTTTCTGCTTTACTTCATAGGAACTCTGCATGTAACAAACTAATTATTTCAAGTGTGGTGATCCATGCCATAGGAAATGTGAGTGCCCTAGATGGGAAAAAGAAAAATCTAATACCAAATATGAAAAGGCTAAGAAGAAGTACAAAAGAGACATGGTTGCCTTCGTATGGAGAGATTTAGATGATGATGATGATGATGATGAACATTTTGGAGATCAACATCATGAGGCAAATTTTTACCCAATAGCACAAAAAAAGAATCTACCTTGAGAACAGAAGACCATATCTCCAACCAAATCTGATACTTGAAATGCTGACTTACGCTTGATGGCAAAAGGTGTTGAATTAGACAATGAAGACTCTTTAGTAAATCTACTTGAACTTAGAATTGAAATTCCATCTCTCTCTAAGAACAAATTGATAAAAACTACTTGACTATGTTGCTGATGAATGCATGGATTTTGTTGTTGTGTATCATACCTTAAAAGTTAATTTTAAATCCGCCACAAAATCAAAACTTGCCTGTGAAAAATGGTGTTTTGAATTAATTGAGAATTGCTCCATCCTAGAAGATGAAAAAGATGTTCTGAATTTGGTTGTGTATGAGCTTAATCTTGAAACTTATGTTTTAATATCAAAAATTAAAATAGATGTGTAACACCCACATTTTTCACCACTATAATTTTAAAAAGAAAATGTGGAAGAAAACCAAGAAAATAGGAGTGTTATTATCACACCTAACATAAGATGGATATCCATCATCAATCTTATGCTAGGTACAAAGCTAAAAACCTATGCAAAAAAACCGTAAAACAACATCTAAAACAAATCACTTAGCCCATCACTGATACAACTATCAAAAAATCCTATCAAACCATCACTGATAGATCAGTGGAAAACCTATCAGGTAAATATGAAATTTAAATCTTAACCAAATAATAGAAAATGGTCATTTACAATACTAAAATTGTAATAAAACATTTTGAAACCATTAATTATCTAAAATAATTACAAAATTCCTCAAGGAACACAAAATCTGGGTAGCTCTAACTCTCAACACAAGCTAACATAATAAAACTCGGGATAGAGCACTTTCACACAAACACCTAAACAATCATAACATTAGTATGATGGAATACTGAGTAAGCAACCTAACTCTTAGCAATAACATATGCACATTCAATGTTTGATTGTGACACAGGAAAATTGACAAATTGATTTACATTTAAGAATATAAACCTCAATGGCATGCTCACATGTTATCATGTACATGGCATCAAATTAGATTAGGGAAGATAGAATAACTTGCTATGTAGGAGAACAAGTCAGACATAAGATTTTTCATTTCACTCTTATATAGAGTTATATGACATGGCATAATAGAAGTATTCTTGAACTACAAGTGAAACTCCTAAACACGAGCACTGTATGATATAAAAATATCATAACATGAAATAATAGAATAACATGGCACATTTACTTGAACAAAAATATTTACTTATTTTCTAGTAATCCTCTCACTTTAGTTCACTAAATAATTTATTAATCAATTCCACCAAATGATAGTATAAAACACATCCCAATTTACATCTTACCCATTTCTTTGTATATGATATCACAATTCCCTTTTTTTACTTATTCCATTTATTTCATTTCCAATATATAATATTACTCACGTCCAAAGCACGAAGGCCAAGGGATCTACAACAGACACATCACCTATAGCTAAATGGTTATGGAAAACAATATAACCTATAGCACTATGAATATGACCAACTTTATGACCTATATCTTTGCAGCCTACAATCACTTATGACATCCTAATCTTTAAGTATTGATATCCCTTATAGAGCTCGTATGTCATATATAGAGTAGAGAGAGGGGCCTTGCTAGAGCTCGGCGATGATAACGCATAATCATAAGAAAGGAATCCACCACATGACCCTACCTCTGAGGCCATCCTAAGGCTACTCAAGGTAGACTATAGACAACCACTAGCTTATCTACCAATGATAGTCAACACAACTCCCATAAATGGACTATAGCCACCAGTTACTCAATAGTTAGAGTTAGCACAATTTATCCTTAAATCTATTATTTCACTTATGATTTAAATTATTCATACTTTATCTCCATGACCACATATACCATCATATATAACACGTCATAAATGTTCTTAAGAACCATCAAATACGATTACCAATAATGACTTTAACCACTTGCATTCACATTGACAAACATGATATCAAAAGAACAGACCATGATATAGTTATACTATTTACATATCATAACAATTTCAAGGCATATACAAGCTATAAAATATAATTATGAAGAATAAATAATTGTATCTATAGAGAACTACATGATATCACAACATATAACCAATACAACATAAGAATAACCATATGGATGAAATACACAAAATACATGCCTTATTAAAAAATTCTAACTTGTTCTTATCATATTCACACTATGGAATAACACACATCAACACATAAGGATCTATTAATTGTGAGTTTAGGAGGCTTACCTAACTTCTAAGCTTTCATATCACAAGAAGATGGAAAACCCTAGCTTTAGGACCCACTAGAACACCTTCTTAGATCCCCTTTGAAAGTTTTAAGACTAAGTTAGAGAAAACTAAGTGAAACATAAATAATAAAAAACATGTACAATTTATCAAAAACCACTCAAATAATTTAAGTTTACAAACCAAAACATCAAATCGATCAATTTCATAGAATTGAACCAAAGGGATAAATTAGAAACACAATTTAAATTATTCTAAATCAAAATGAATAATCAACTAATTAGAAAATCCCTAAAGAAAACAATTTCAAAACAAAAATAATTATGAGAATTAAGGTTCTTAGCCCAAAATACAAATTTGGTGATGAAGTGACACATGGAAAATGATTTTGGAAGATATGTGAAGTAATAAAATTGTTCCCAAGATCTACTAGATAGATAAAATTAGAAATTATATGAAAGGATTTCTTAGTGTAAGAGAGGAAGGAACAAGTTGAGGAAATATTCTCTAGCAAAGATATTTCGAAGATAAGATTTCATATCGATGAGGATCAAAATGGAAAAATATCCATAAATCAAAGAATGCAATCAAAATAATATAGGAAAAGTGATGAAAAAGGGAAAAGAGGATGAGTCCAATATGAAGAGTTAAGTATAAAAAGAGACAAAGACACGCAAGAGAATTCATGCATTCATAATCAACTTGAATAACTTAGACGAACTAAGAAGAACAATTAAAAGAGAAAGTTTAAGAGCTATAAAGAATGACATATAAATTAAAACTATCTTATGCATACACCATGCTCTTGTTGTAAAACATTTATATTCAATTTACAGTTCTTGCTACTTCAATTTTCAATTGGAAAGTGCAAATAATGATATATATATATATATATATATATACACACAAACATATTTGTAGCTAAAAATATATTATAGCGATGTTGATGATGAAGATGAAGCATGGTTGTGTGCATAAACTTCATTCACAATCATGTTACTCATGTTTTTTAATTATAGTGGGATGAAAATATTACTATATAAATCAAGGACATTAAGATAAATTCTCTAACAATGAAGAAAGGAATAATAGTGTATGCAATATGAAATAATATATGAAATGATTTCTAAATGAATGATGGTGAATAAAGGGCAATTGCAATAGATTAAAGATTAAGTTATTAAAGAAATATGAATAATTTACAATTTGAAGGTGGTTTCTTCATGAAACAGTAAAAGTATAGGAGAAAATTATGGTGAAAGATATGTACATGAGTGCTTATATATGGGTAGTTGTGGTAAAATAAACTGCAATACTCCAAATTGAGCAGAGTGTTATAAGGATTAATCTGGCTATTTATATCAACATGGTATACCATCCTTCTGGTGATTTAATCCTAAGAACTTCACAATTAAATGTGCTGGTTGTGGAGAAATTTTTAGGATGGGCGATTGTAAAACCCCAAAATTCATTACTGAAAAATTTGATTTTATTTAAGATTTAGCAAAAGCAATTAAATCAAAACTTGTGAATTTTAGGGATGTTACCGTTGTGATCAGTATAAGTCCGGCCCCCGGCTGTTCCCATACTAACCACAAGGCTAAAGGAAATTTAACAACCATCATAATTCAAACTCAAAGTAAGGCTTCAATAAAGCATTAAAATAGTCATAAGATAGAAATCGGAGTGCGTGAAAAAAGAGTTACAATCTAGAATACATAGTTAAAATTCCTTAAAAGGAATAAGGTATACAAAACAATAAAAGTCAAGTCTGGGAAAACCAATAAAAATAGAAGAACATAAGGAGGAAGTTTTGCCATGCCACTCTCGATCTCTGTGCTAAGTCCATGCTCAACACTCAGCCCTGCCTGATGCCTCGTAAGCATCGAAAGCATCAAAAATAGTATCATCGACCTACATAAAGTCAGAGGGGCCTTCTGCTTATGAGAATGCACAACACCTATGAAACGGGTGGTCAGTACGCTATGTACTGAGTAAGGTAATCATGAACTAAGGCCAACACATAAGGGCACATAATACAAGCACGATAACATGAAAACATACAATCTTTTAGATAAATAAAGGCCAAGTTGCAGTCCAGATCAACTGATTCTTTAAATCTTTGATCAATGCTCATTTCACACCATACTAATGATCATTCTATGTGAGTACGGGAGCCCCACTATTATAGCTGGTGGACCGGAAACATACAGGGCATAACGCTCCTGACCACTATTATTTGCTGGTGGATCAGTCTCTAGGGCAAGATGCTCCTGGCCACTATTATTCGCCGGTGGACTAGTCTGGCCCCAACTCTCATGGTATTTCACTATAAGTACTTAGTGTCTTTTCCATGTCTTATCACAATTATGTTCGATTTGTTGAGCACAGAATCCCCCGCTATTATAGCCAGTGGACCAAGAATATATAGGGCATAATGCGCCTGACCACTATTATTCATCAGTAGATCAGTCTCCAAGGCACCCCAGATCCTAGCCACTATTATTTGCCGGTGGACCGGTCTGAGCCCAGATCAACAGTCTTCCTCTTTAAATGATTAGTGTCTTACTATGTCTTATTCATCAAGTTTCACCCTAGACATGCATGTCACACTCTCCATCTACACTTAGCCTTCCAAGAGGGCATGTCTCATATCTTGAGACCGCTGCACCTCTTGACACACCCCAACATCCTTTCCTTCTTTCCCTAACTCACACTAGAGGCCCAAATCCTAAGTCTGTGGGTTAAGGCCCACTACCTTACACCTCCTAGTCCACTCACTGCCTTACCCTAGGGTTTTCTCTAGAAGCCCTAATTTGGGCCTATGTGGCCGATCCTTCTCTGCCTCACACAACCCAAACTGTTTTAACACCCCACACATCACAACCCTTAGATTCAACCATCATCATCTCACTTTACTGCCCCAAATACACATGTGGCCACGAAACCCTAGGTGGCCACATCAAATCCTAGCTGGCTATGCTAAACTCTAGCATCCTCTTTTTCACATGTCGCCCCTCCATTTCTCACCTTCCACTCTTGCTTTCCCATGATACCCATGCTTTCCCCACACATGACAATCCTCCATCCTCATCTCATACTCCACTCATCCTCATTTATTTTTCCTTTTTCCACCTTCTCAAATTAGGGTTTCCTCCCAAACCCTAGCTCGACCTCCTATGCACCCTTATACTATCCCACGTACTATTTTTCACCCAAAGCCTCCAATCATCCAAAAAACTCTTCCATTGCCTTCATCACACCCTAAGGAAACTTCCCTTACATAAAGTTCGTCCCAATGCACACTCTATGCATCCCATGCAAACCTCAAAGTTTCATGCGAAACCATAGATATCTCATGTACACCCTAGATTCTCTTATGCAAACCCTTGATTCTCCCATGCAAACCTTAGATTCTCCCATATGACCCTAGATTCTCCCATGCAACCTTAGATTCTCCCATACAAAAGTCACCCACTCTTTTATTTTGTTCATAGTCCCTTTTATTTTTCCTCTCATGGATCATGGAATATCTAGGTCAATCCCACATTCCTTGGTCAACTTACTTCCCCTTGGTTCACTTACTTCCCCATTTTTATTTTTCATCCTTCCACCCTGTATCACTACATTAATTATCCTAGAATGCATGTCTTAATAGGGCCATATCACATCACATCACAATTCACAGCACAAACATATTGTACATATGCCATAAGAGAACACAGGAGCATACCTCAACTCTAAGCTACACTACACATAAAATAGTCATAACAATAGCACAAGATACACAACATATCATTGTACATGGCATCCAAGTCATATAAGACACATAACACACATAAGGCCTTAGCTACACCTTTACCTAGCACATCACTGGTCTTGGAGCACACTCCTACGCCTCCTTAGAGTTTTGACTGGTTTTACCTATAAGAGGAAAAAACCAATAATTAGTTTTCCTCCTACCAAAAATACTATTGTTTCCTATTTTATTCTAAGATTAGGGTTATTATTATTAAAGAAAACTTTACTAGTGAAAAATAGGATTTTTACCCTCAAGTTAGCCTACTAAGTTATTACTAGTCAAAATAGGCTTATGTTAATATTTATAGCCATATTTATATTATTAAATCTAATAGATTTATTTCTTCTAATAATAGCACTAACACTAGTTATAGCAAAAATAGTGATATTAATAAGAATAGTAATACTAATACTCATAGTAATAAAAACCCTAGTATTTTTAGGGCTAAGGCTAATAATAGGCTAATAATAATAGTAATACTAATAAAATACTAATATTGCTAAGGATAATAATAATAATATTATTATTATTATTATTTGAAATAATGATAATATAAGGTTTTAAATATTTTTACCATAATAAAAATAATAATAGTAGTAAAATAGGGTTTCAACCCCTTAATAAAAATAAGATTAATATTTTGAGGCTGAAAATAATAATAATAAATAATGATAACATAATAATAATAATAATAATAATAATAATAATAATAATAATGATATAATACAAATAAAAAGAATAAAGTTTGCATAAATAGGACTTAGGGGTTGAGAGGGGTTAGGATACCACCTAGGGTTGGTGTTGACCGGCGGCATTGGCGGCGGTGCACGATGGTGGTGGGGAAAGAGGAAGAAAAGGGGAATAGTTGAGTGTTGGGAATAGGAGAGGGGGACTGAGGGTGGAAGTTGAGATGGTGGTGAATTTCTAGGTGGAGAGGGTTGGAGTGTTGGTGGTGGCGCAGCTAAAGGCGGCGGCGCATGCGGCGTTGCTATGGTGGCCGAGGGTGGTGGAGAGGAAGGAAGGGAGGAGGAGAGGGAGGAAGGGGAAAAGAGGGTAGGGAAAGGTAGAGGAAGGTCTGCGGGTGATTTTGAGAGGTTTAAGGGGTGGTGGTTGCGGCGGGAGTGGCGGTGGACGTCGGCGCAAGGGTGGCGATGGCTGGGTTGAGGCTGGTCGGGGAGTGGACTTTGCACGGCCGGGGTGGCTCATGCAGGAAAAATGAGGGTAGTGGGGGTGATGCAGGGAGCAGTTTGGTAGGTGGCTCGAGCGACGGTGCTGGATGGCAGGGAAGCAACAAGCGACGACGATAAGGGGGGTAGAATTTTGGGTTAAGAAAAAGAGGGTGAATGGGGGTTGTAGAGGGATATTTATAGGCTAAGAATGAGCGGGAAGGAGAGAGGGGGAGTGAGGGAGGTTGGTGGCAGGCGTGTAGGTAGCCAGATGGTAACCTAATGACCGGATAAGGCCTGCAAAATTTGCAGGATCAGGCTACTCGGGAAGGAAAAAAGAAGAGGAGAGAGAGTCACGTGTGAGGAGAGAGAGAGGTTATGATTGGGTGGAGGAGAGAGAGGGAGTGTGAGGGAAGGGAATAGGGGTGGTGACCTGGCATGCAGCGGCGCAGGGGCTGCTTACCTGCGCCAAGAAGTGGAAGGGTTGGGCATAGGGAGAGAGAGGAAGTTAGGGGAGAAGGGGGCAGCGGACCAGCGGTCCAGGAAGAAAAAAAAGGAAAGGGGGAACCAGCCGGCTGGGGAGAGAAGAGGGTGCAGCGCGGGGGCTTGGGCCACACAGGAGGAACGGAGGGAGGTTGGGTCGTAGGGCTGGGCTGGCCCAGGATGGGGGAGGGAAGGAGATGATAAGAAGAAGGAAGAGGAAAAGAAGAAAAAGAAAAGAAAAGAAAAGAAAGAAAAGAGGGAAAAGGAAAAAAGAAAGAAAAGGAAAATAGGTGGGTTGGGATATTTAAATTATTTTTCTATTTTGGAATATCAAAAAATAATTATATTTTAATAGTATAATAATTAAGTTTCCTTTTTAGGTTAATTTAGGATTTTTGAAAGAGTTTTCCTAAATTCCATTTCAATTAGCAAAACACTCTAATTTTTCCCAATTAAATTATTTATTAATTTCCTCTTAATTTTTCTCTAATTATTTCCTCTTATTTTAACAAAATAATTTATTTAATTATTTTTTCTAATAAATCCTTAATTATCATAATTCTCTAAATTAGGATTTTTGGGACATTTCAGCGACCCTCCTGAGATGTTTCAGAAATTTTTTGAAAATTTCTCAGGAAGTACCTGAGTGAGGGAAAAGCTTATTGAAAGGACTCATGTTGATCTATGGGATCAGTTTATCAATCCGAAAGCACTACAAGGTAGACCCCATGTGATCGTATCGACTCCGGATGTTACATATACGCATATAACCGATAATATATATTTAGATAAATATTTGAATAGATTTTCTTTGAAAAATTGTGGTGAAAATTATTTTTAATGATAGTGAAAGATATTTGGTTGCGTGTTAAAATGTGTAGATGTCATGAAGGATAATTAATACGCAAGTAATTTGATTGAGGTATTAAGGTTTAGTGAACTTGACTATTTTTTGGGCACATTTGGTAATTAGAGTTTCCAAGACCGAAGATTGGTTATGACTAAAAACTTGAGTTTTGGCCTGTTAATCCTACAATTGTTGAGCTTGGAAATATATATGATTGATTAAAAAAAGAGAGAGATTGATTTGTGTTCATTGTTAGAGATTTCAGACATGTATAAATTATGATGATTCTAGTCTATAGTTTTGAAGCGATGGCCTATTTTCTTATTAGATGCTTATGCCTTTTGAAAATTAAGGTTAACCATGTAAATCATTACCTAGAGAGAAATATAATTATGCACAAATAGTTCCTTTTAATTTGTCTTCCTTCACTGACCCTTTTATGACATACTTATGTTCTTTTTTCTCTCATGCAATTTAGATGCTAAAATGTGATTATTTTGTAGGCTTGTATGTCTTTGATATATTAATTTAATGTTCATCATCTAATACAATGAAATTGCATTATATTATCTTAAGAGTACTTGGAATACATTTCTTCTGATTACTCATATTTAAGTACAAGAACAATAGTCATTTTGAATTATGATCAATAATAATATCAGCATATGTGACTTATAATTGGGATTGTGCTTCTTGTTTGACTGGGTACACTATTTTTAGGTAATTTTCCTGTTAAATATAAACAAACTACACATGTTTACATTTCTTTGTTAGCACGTGATTTAGATTATTTTGTGTATGTATAAAAAAACTATATTTGTCACATGAGTTGTTATTTTCTTTTGTTGGTCATAAGAAATTATGTGATGAAATTTATGCTTGAAAAATTGCACTTTAAAATTTTAGTTTCATATTTAGTTATAAATAATTTGAATGTTTTCATACTTTTTTTATATTAAGATTTTAGCATAATTTATTTTATTCAACAATAAAAACCAATATGTTATTGAAACTTGTGATTGTGCCTATTGCACTACCAAATATAAACATATACATCAACCTCAAATAAAGAAATAAAATAAAACATGTATACAGGCCATAACAATGTTTGTATAAAGTTTTAAAAAAAATACTATAGTAAGTAGTGTTTGTGAATATTTGATTCTACTAAATATAATATTTAATTCTTTTCAGTAACTTCAAACATATTATTATTGTGTAAAAATATAAAATAAAGAAAAATATATTGATATATTAATTTATCCAGATTAAAAGGTATAAACATTGTTAGCATTTTCCTTATAAATAATTACTCTCATGATTAATTAAATATGCTGCTATGCCCGTCTATGCTTATTCTACTGCATCACTTGTAGACATGCATGACAACTAATGTTTAGGAAAATTTTGTATTTCCTTTACATAATAGTTATAAATGATAAAATAATATAGGAAAATATTTTACTATTTGTGTTAGTGATATCAATAAATAGTTATACCGTAGAGATAATAAATTGTTGGCCTCACCTTTTTTTGTTAGGTGTTGTGGATGATTTCCAACGTGTTTGGATGATTTATCTGAGATCAAATTTAACTTATAGGCTTAAAAAAAGAAGGAAATATTAAATATAATAATCTATATATATATATATAAATATTGTCTACATCGGTGGGTTGAGACGAAAATTGGAGTTTATTGAAAGAAATTGACCGAGAAAGCAGCTCACAACACAACAAATACACATTATAGGAGACACCTATATAGAAACAAACCACTAGCACGATAATACATTTCAATAAGCATGCACTGAATTCCATTTATTTATTCAATTAGCAGCCACTTTTCATGAACAGCATTAACGAGTCAACAACAGTTTAGAGTTTCGAGTCAACAAACAGTTTAGAGTTTCGAGTCAACATGACTTTTCAAACTGCTCTTTTTAATTTAGCGTGTGCGTCTAGAATCATCCTTCCATAGTTCCATGTACCATAGTTTTTCAAGTGGCTATTGATATTACAGTCACATATTCAAAACGTTTATTCAAGCTGTCATGAACTACTGGCCATATTGAATGCATGCTTCCAATTTGGTACGGTCATGATTAGAGTTGGCAAAAGTTGACCCGATCTGAAAAATCTGACGAATATCGATTTAATCCGTTCAAAATTTGATCTGATTTTATTCGAATAATTAAAAGCTCGAAACGTATCCGACCCGATCCGATATATATCCGATATAACCTGAAAAATTGTAAGCCTGAAATAAACCCGACCCGACCCGATCTGCTACTCACCTGAAACCCGATATAATCCAAAAAATTATAAATCTATACATATTCAACCCGATATTACCCGAAAATTAACAATAACCCATAACTCAAATTTTTCAAAACTTCATAAAACATGAAATAATATAGGTGTGCAACTAATCCATAAGAGCACTTACATTAAAATCTAGAAATAATATACTTTCTTAAAATTTATATCACTTATGTATATACAAATATAATATCCATTGATACAAATATTAAAATATAAAAATAAAAGTAGAAAAAAAAAGGAAAATGAATCCGAGTCCATCCGATATCAACCAGACCCGATCCGAGAGTTTAGAATGATCCAAAATTATCAGATATTGAGTTTATTCGAATCAAACCCGACCCAACCCTACCCAACAAAATGATTCGAGATTTTTCAAAACTGATATGACCCAATTATCATGTAATTCGATCCAATAGTGACATTACCAGTCCGATTGCCGGCTCTAGCCATGATAATCTGGATAATCTAGTAGAGTAGTAATTATGGAGTAATTAAAATGAATTCTTATGCTAAGGGAGATAATAATGGCCGCCAATTATAGATAATTTCTTATTAAAATGGGTGAGAAAAAATTATGCATATTGGTCGGCAACAACTCTGATTTTATGAATAACTAGTTACTCTCCGGTGCACTATACGGGTTTTAGTTTTTTATTTAAAAATAGCTAATATTTTAGTTTAAAATAATTATTTTATTTAAAATAAAATAAAAAAGTGGTAACAATATACATATTAATTTATAAGTGTGTGTATATATATTATAGTATTATCTTTTACCGTCAACTTTTTTAAAGTTCATATTATTTTATAGGTATACCTATAGATAATTATTAATTTATAACTATAAAGTTATAAAATAAAACTTAAGTTAATATATCATCATCATCATCATCATCATCATCATCATCATCATCATCATGTAAATATGTAAATAAAATAAGTACGAAAAAATCACATTAGATTTGTCAACAATGATTTTGCAAACATAGAATTAGATATCACTAAATTTTGAAAGGTAGAACTAATATATATAATTCCAACTATGGAATAAAATGTGTTGATAAACTAATATAATCTTATTTTCTTAATGGTTTGAGTTCAAACCAGATGAAATAAAACTAAATAAGTAAAATAATTTGAAAATCAAATAGAAGCAAATTATATATGTCAAATAATACACCCGGTACTCTAAATTTGGATCACCAATGGCTAATTTTGCATATACGACCAAAATCACCCTCAAATTTCTTCCATCCAATATATCAACATATTAGATGAGTAGAATTTGTATATATGTATCAAATCCCAGATGATGGAACGAATTTGTATATCATATTAGAAGAAATGAATAAATAACAAATGTTTCATGAGAAAAGAAAATCTCTAATTTTATAATTAAGGACAAATTACCCACCTATAATTGTGGAATCAAAAGCCTACCTTCTTGGCCTTCAAGCTGCAGCAACCAAGGTTCATCATCGTGTCCTCGAGAGTGACTCAACAATTTTTGTCAACATGTTGAAGAACTTTAATCAAGCATCTTCTCGGCGAATTCATCATATAATTGAAGAGAGTAGGGCTTCAATTACACAATGTGGTCTTTTTTTATTATTATCTTGGATGGGATATTAATCGAGTTGGATTTATATTAGCTTGACATCTTATTGATTAGTATTTGCCCTACATGTATTACAAACGGTATTGTAAGGGATGATGATTAGTAAGATTAATCCCTGGGATTAAAATAGAAACTCTAATCTTATTTTCATCAAAATAATTAGAAACGTACCTTCTCCAATGTTGTTGACATTCTTTTGCCATCATCTACTGATCTTCTTATCATACATTGTTGATCGATGGTGATTTGAAACCAATCTTCATTGATTATGAGGCGCTTTGGAAACCCCAATGGGTTTCTACACTCTTTTCATCATATTAGAATAAAAACTAATTAAAAAAGCATTGTGCTATTATAAAGAGAGATTGAAGAGTTGTCTTCTACTGTTTATGTGTTTTTTTTTGCTTTAATTACTGATTACATATTATATATTAATTATTGACCCAATTTATAGCCGTCTATTTTACGAAGCATGTTTTTGTTTTTACCGAATATATTTAACCACATACCAAATTGCTAATATCTCTATTCCAATGCACATTGGCTCTCTCTTACCATTAGTTTATATTTTGCTAAATGTGATTTTACTAAAAGTCTTTCTTTTACTATTGCTTTCTTTTTTGCTTTTATGACGGTTGATGTTATCAATCATTTAATATTGAACTGACTAACACCATTAACTCTATCGTAGTTTGTGGGAGAAGCTGCTATCTTCACTCTCTCTCCTCTATTTTAATTTCCAATATCACCAATATAATTACAAAAGCTAATTCAATTAATTGCATTGCATGCAAATGTGGGGGTTTGATTATGGCAGGAATTTAGCAAGCTAATGACTGTGTTATTATATAATATAGATATTTCAAATAAAATACATTTATTTACTACAAAATTAGCCTTGTGTTTGAAGTCCTTCCTCTTTTTCAATGTTTTTATTGACTATTTAAAAATATTTCCCTTCTTATAATTTTTAATTCAATGTCATAATTTCATATCAAATGAAGTATTACATAGTAACAAATGCTTAACAACTCATACTTGACAAATTGTTAAAGCCATAGCTATAAATATCATATATTAAGATTATGACATAAATATTTTGAAATATTTTTTATATTAATTTATTACCTATAAGTAGGGAAGGCAATGGGTCGGGTCTGGACTGGGTCTAGCCATACCCAAATCTAGACCCGTTTATATTACCCAGACCCAGACCCGATCCAGACCCATCGGGTCTTAAAAGTTCAGACACAGATCCAGATCTATCGGGTCTAGTGGGTAAACAGGTCCTAAATGGGTCCGGTTATTTTTTAAAAAAATAATTAATAATCTATGCTAATACAAATACATTTATGTTTTATATAAATTAATATGTATTTTTTTGTTAAAAAAATCATCTAAGTGAAAAAATAAATATATTAAAATAGTTATATTAACTTTTTAAATGGTATTTTAGTACTTTTAGTAGGGATGTAAATGGGGCGGGTTCGAGGCAGGTATACTCATATTCGTATCCGTATCCGATAAGAAATCCGTACCCGTACCCGCATCCATATCCACTAACATATCCATATCCATATTCGTTGGATATCAGTTACTCGACGGATTATTCGTTTACCCATTAATGGATATTATCCGATGGATAAATCCATCACCCGATAGATAAACCTTTTTAGAGTTAAGTTAAATGATAATTCTAACTTCAATTTATACTATATTTATTTTAAATTAAGGGTAAAAAGGTAATTATATATCGGGTAAACGGGTACAGATATGGATACGGGTATGGTTACGGGTACGGGTATGGATATGCCATATCCGTATCTGTACTCGAACCTGACGGGTATTTTTTTCCATCATCCATATTCGTTTATCCATATCCGTTGAACAAAATCCGTCGGGTTTCGGGTAAAATCCGCCCCATTTATATCCCTAGATTTTAGAATACAATGTTATACATATTGTTTATAAAGTAAGTATACAAAAATAAAATTTTAAAAAAATGAATAAGGAGATTATATAAGATTAAGACAATAATGACAAACATAATATTAGTATGTATCTATATATGTATACACACACACACACACATATGTATATTAAGCGGGTCTAGCGGGTTGGGTATGGGTCCTGAACTGGACCTAGACCCAGACCCTTTAAGGTATATGTGGACCTAGATCCGATCCAAACCCGTCGGGTCCAAAAATCATGGACCCAGACCCGCTAAAATAAGGCGGGTCTAGCGGGTCTGAGTCGGATCCGAGACCCATTGCCATCCCTACCTATAAGGCATGACCACATCCACACAAACGAATTTCTTATTTTGTATTTCTTCTATGAAATGCATTTAAACCTTGTTTCATAAAAACTTATACACCCACAAAACCCATGCATAGGTTAAAAATTATCTACAAGTTTAGTAAACTTTCACTACATCACTCGGAAAGGTGTAGAAAGTAAAGATGCCACAAAATATAGACTATAAGCATAATAACAGCTTATTTATTGATCTAGTACAATTCAAAATTGACCGATTGGTTTCAATGACCCATTTATTGGCTTTTAGAGATACATGTTTATTTTTTTGCACCCTAACAAAAAAAATCGAAAACTCACTAAGACCATTGTGAGCATCTAAATTTATTGGCCCACGCTTACTCTAAATTTTAAAATTAAAGATATGTCGACTATTTCAAAAGGAATGCATTTACTTCTTACTTTGAATCCTTTATTTCCAATATCCCAATTCCCAAGCATATAAAAGTTAACTCAATAAGTTTTCATTTATGTCCATATCAAACATTTCTGTTAATACAACAAAAGGATTCATTGAGAATATTACCTTTTTTGTATTTCATAAATAACTATAAAAACATTGTCTACTTCTTTATTTTTGTACAACTATCTACTTCAGTCTGTCATCAATCTGCAAGAGTGGAATTTTACTGATAATTACAACATTTAATATTACAATATTATTAACAAATTTATGGTATATGGAGCACTCAACCTATGTCAATAACCTAATCATAACAATAATACTTTTTTATTGACTAAAATCCACATTTCATTTGATAATGTTAAAAGATTATTCAAATCTATAAGCATAATAACAAATATATATTGAATGATAATTATACAACTTAAAATTACAGTTCAACTAAATAAACATAAAATTTAACTAAATTACACCAAATGTAACAATATATGCATAAATTATAAAATTTAAGATAAAAAACTATACAAAGTTACAAATGTTAGCTAAAAAAATAGTTCCAGACTTAAAGAAATACCTTAAATTAGTGGAATGAGAATGTAAGATTGAAATGTTTTTGTGTAAATCTAGTTTGGGTTGAGATGTGGTGGACATATCTAGTAAGGCAAAGAGTTGAAGATGGAGTTTGAGAGATTTTGGTGAGAGAGTCGAATGAAGAAGGAGAGGGTTTGGGTTTGATATGTCGGCATAAAGGACATCAGTGCTATTTTAGATTTAAAAAGACACACCTGGTCATCGTGTTTGTATACACTTAATTTATTTCTAAAATAAAAGCATGTTGAATAAAGAGGACTAAATTTTTGGGCCTTAATGAAATATGTGTGATGATCAAGAATGTTACCTTTGGACATTAAAAATAAGTGTCATTAGTTCGGAATGAATAACTAATAATTTTGGTTAGTTTTTTAATTAGGGACTATTTTGATATTTCATAAACCAAAAAGATTCATTTTGATATTTGGTTCCATATAACTATTAGTTCTTAAATATCTCTCCAATACATGAATGGAAGGATCAAAGATTCATGGTAAAAGATATACTTGCTCATAGAGATACAAATTATGTAGATCCAAAAGATAATTTGGCTAAAAGGGTATCATTCAAAAAAATAAAATATTATTATTGCTGATAAGTTTAAAGCCACCAACTCTCTTAAAAGATGGAGATGTAAGCAAGTTGAATCTTTTAAGGAAAAGTTGATAAGCGTTATATTACTTTTTTTCTAAGGAAAATAATCACGAGGAACAATTTTAGCATGAGTATAACTTCAAATACTCTACTGGAAAAAATATTATCCAACAAAAAATATTACTATTACCAAGGCCAATTTTTTTAGCAAAAATGGGGTCAAGTAATTCAAGTCACAATCTTATTGTATGTAAAACAACAAAACTAATAACTTATAGTGGGTGCATTTAATGAAATAATAATAATAATAATAATAATAATAATAATAATAATAATAATAATAATAATAATAATAATAATAATTTGTGTGTTGAGAGAGATATAACCCTCTTTGTTATGGCTCACAAAAAACAAGCAACTCCAACAAGATCACCCACTAGAAAAACCATCATGCTTATCATGTCAACACCAATTAAGATTTTACAAATATAATCATGTGATGTTTAGATCCCAATGACTATTGCTAGTTCATGTTTGTTTTATCAAAAAAAAAACCTTGATAGCCCTTTGATTCATAATGCAATTGAAGATATTAGTGAAGAAGAATTAGCAATATCGTGCACCCAAGAAAGACCTAAAAATGATAGATCAAATATAATAAAGGATAACAATGATCATTCAAATCCTACAATTGAGGATCCTTCACAAAAAAAAAATCCTTATCTACCCTTAGTTTTTGGGCAATCTTGGAGGATATTATAATGCACAATAAACATCTAGATCAGATAATTATATTAAATTATCTGAGACCACATATCCTTGAAGGCAACCCAATAGCCATAATTCAAAAATAGGAATTTCATATTGAAGCAAAAAAGATGGGAAAATTACCTTGTTAGATATGTTTGTCGGCGATGTCCATCATTATTCTTCATGTAGTCATATGTATACTCCCATGGCCATAAAATCTCCCCATTTATTTGTCTACATGATTAGGGTTTTATTATATTGCAATTCAAATCATAAGATAGCTGCCAAAATATCCTTGATACACCATATTGGACTTGTGTAAATCAACCCTTCATTCTCAAGACATGGTCCCTCAATATTGAATTCAATGCACCAAAATTCCAATTTATTCACACGTGGATTACCCTTCCTAATCTTATCTTTGCATATTAATCCTCTAAATCTTTGGGTCATATTGCAAGTTGTGTGGGGGAACCATTTGGAATGGACGTTATCGTTGCTAATAAGGATAAAATATCTTATGCTTGGCTTATTATGGATATTGATATACATAAGCCATTACCTAAATTTGCAATAAGAAAGATATATAATATGAATGGATTCCCCAATACATTCTCCTTTTTTATACTTTTAGTCATACAATGATCAAATGTAAACCTCATAAGACTCATGGACATTATAGATAGGCTTGGGTTAACCAAAAATATCATATGAGTCACCTCTCCAAGATGTACCCTTGGAAATGGTGGAGCATCACCCAAAATAAGCCAAAAGGCCTATTCAAGGAAAGAGTACACTTGTCACTAACACAAGAGAAAGATAAGAAAGCTTGAAGAGTACACAAACAAGTCAAGTTTCTATATCAAGGACTAAGGGATATGATCCTATTAGATTCTAGCTTAGAGTCATAAGTGGAAGAAATTATTTGAGGATGTTAATAAAGCTAAATTCCACATACAAATATGATCATTGGATGTTGTGATATGAGGGGAATAAACAACCCCTACAAATAAAGACAGATTCATAAGTGGCTGAATATAAATAAGGTTGCAATTGTATTTTTGGTTGAGATTAGGGTTAAAAAGAATAAGGCTCAAGTCATTACTGGTATATGGAGTTAGATTCATAACTATAAATCCTATTATAATGCAAGAATATGGTTGGGTTGGAAGGACAATAACTAGAACTTGACTCTCATCTCTAAAATGTCCCAAGGTATTATGTGCATTGTTTCTTACATTCACCATAATTTTACCATTTATATTACTTTCATTTATGGATTTAATGATCAGCATGTCCATAAAGAACTTTGGAACTAGTTGAAGACCATTTCTAACTCATGCCAACCTTTAGTTATGATGGGTAACATCAATGTTATCTTTAAAATAAAAGAGAAATTATACAGTGATCTGTCTTGAGGAGGTTATCCTAAACTTTCAAGAATGTCTGCAAAATCTCAGTCTACATGATTTGAAAACCCTCTTAACTTGGTGTAACAAAAGAGAGGATCATGCTAGAACTGTGTGTAAGTTTGATAGGTTCATTGGAAATGATAGATTGTTGGATCTTTTTAGAGGCTCTAAAGTTCACTTTGGACCATCCCTCACCTCTGATCATTCATATATGCTACTTAAAATTAGTGATACCATATAAGTAGTCCACAAACCCTTTAGGTTCTTTATTATGTGGTGTAAAGATCTTTATTTCTACAAAATCATTGAAGAGCACCGCCTTAGACCTATTAACCTCCCTCCCTTACAATTATTTATACATAAGCTCAAGCAAGTAAAGAAAACTTTAAAAAGCCTCAATGAGAGTAAATTTTGAAGAATTTATGATAAGGTGTCCAAATTAAAAGAAAATGCGATGTAACTTCAACTACTAAGTTCAAATGGCGTTATTAACCCAGACCTTATGACTTAAGAAAAGGAAGCTTTATCCTAACTAAGATTCTATTACAATTGTGAGGAAAGCTTCCTGAGATAGATGAAAATAATCTACTAGATCAAATAAGGGGATAACAACTCCAATTTTTTCATGCCCACATTAAAATCACACACTTAAAGCAAATCATGTCACTGAAGCTAGATGATGGGTCCTGCACAACTGACCAAACTATCATAACTCAAAAAATTATTGATTTCTACATGATATCATGGATAAGGGTCCTCTATTTACAAAGTCCCAATAACTCATGCTATTATCACCGTTTAGAGGAAGGAAGTGAATGATGATATTTTTAGTATTAATATAGATAAAGTAGTAGAACCTGATAGATACAATACTAAGTTATTTCAAAAGTGTTAGCATTGTGTAGGTGATGACCTATGGAGTTCAGTTTTTGAAGTTTTCACCACGGGATCTATCCCTAAAGGACTTAATATGGCCACTTTAAACCTAATTCCTAAAGTTCAAAATGCATCAAGGTAAAGTGATTTTAGACCAGTAACTTGCTATAATATACTATACAATCTTATTATAAAATTTATCTCTAAAATACTTCAACCTATCATCTCCTTTATCGTTAGGAAGACTCAAGTTGCCTTTGTTAAGGGCATAAGTATAGGTGATAACATGCTACTTGCTATAGAGCTAGTTTGAGGCTATAATTTGAAGCATATATCACTAAGGTGCATGATCAAACTTGATATAAGAAAGGCTTATGATATAGTGAATTTGAGATTCCTTGAAAAAGTATTATTCTCCCTTTAGTTTCCCCATTCATTTTATTAAAATTTTAACGGGATGTGTAACATCTGCAAGCTACTCACTATTTAAAAATGGAACCCTAAAACCACCCTTTGAAGCTAAAAGAGGTCTAAGATAAGGTGATTCTTTATCTCTATTTGTTTGTGATTATAATGAAATATTTCAACCATGCTATGCTTATCATATAGAATAATACTTTCTTTAAATCTCATCCAAAGTGTAAGAAGGTCAAGATTTTCAACCTTCTTTTAGTTAATGGCCTACTTTTTCCTGTCATGGCCACATAACTTCTATACAAGCTATTTTTTTATATGTCTACTAATGTTTTTTTAGATCTTTCTTTGAATTTTAATAAGTGTAACATTTACTTCAGCCATTCATTGCCTCATATTGAAAAAGATAAGATTCAGGACCTCTATCATTTCGCTAAAGGGAGCCTGCCTATTTAATATCTTGTTATTCCTTTATCTACTAAGAAGATTGCTTGCAATGATTGTAAGCCCTTAATAGAGAAATTATTGACATAGTTAATGCTTGGCAATCAAAACTTTTGAGTCATGTAGAGAGATGCTAGCTTGTGTAGTCAATCTTCTTTATACTACAAGATTATTAGAGCTTATTTATAATTCTTCCAAAAAGAATTTTCAAAGAGATTAATGTAATTTGTAGATCATACCTTTGGCAAGGCACATAAAATCCAAAAAGGATTATGTTTCTTCAATTAAAATATGCCTTCTTAAGACTAAAGGTGATCTGGGATTTTTTCAACTTCATAAATAGAATGGTGCAGCTTAAGGAAGATTCCTTTGGTTGTTGCATGAATTCAAACAAATGTTATGGGTGTGCTCGATCCATGTATACTACATCAAAGGTAGGAATATTTTGTCCTTAAACACACCATATATATCTTCCTAGGCTTTTAAAAACCTCATAGAGATGAGAACCACTTTCCACAAATTCTTTACAAATCATACTAACAGGAGGAAGTGTACAACTGAAATCCAATATACCATAACAAAGGCTTATAATCTATTCATTGATCAAGAAAAAACAATTACTTGAGCCAAAATTGTTTGGAACCATTTGATTGTGCCATGGCATAGAATTCACTTATGGATAGTGATTCAAGAAGGATTATTTACTCGATATAGAATTGTTAAGATGGGAATGGCACCATATCCTATGTGTAGTTTATGCACTGAAGAACTTGAAATGCATGACCATTTGTTCTTTCAATGTAGATTCTCTTCTTATATTTGGACACATATTTCTAACAACTTGGGCAACCGACATACTTTTCATTAATGGAAAAAGAGACAAGCTTTGAGGGCTCTACTTCATCTTGCTCCTATTATGTCTGGTGGGTGGATAATCAAAGAATGTTTCACAACAAAAAGAATTCCACCCATCAAAACATTTTAACCTAAAATAATACATTAGGTGCCCCATAGATGGTTAACCTAAAATAAGTCAACTCAATAAATGATTGTGAAGTATTTAGCATGTAGAAGTTAAAATAAATATTTTAGTGTCTTAATTACGTTTATATTTGGATAAATTGGGCCAAAACATTTAAGGCGGGTTTAGTGTTAATTAAATATGAGTTTGGCCTAATTTTATAGTGGATAATGAGTTCAAAAAATTACGTCAAGAGAAGTCTAATTAGTTTTCAAAGTATATCTAATAAGCACAAGCTTGCTGGCTAGGGGCTCTACTTTTGTACAAATAGAGGGAACTCCTCTCCATTTTTGACAAAACTTGAAGTCTGGTGATCAAGAGCTTTTAGAGAGAATGCTCCCAAGTACTCTAAAACCAAATATTGGAAAGAGAAGAATCAAATACCAAAGATCAAAGAATTAAATATTGAGAAATTCAATATCTTAGCATTTAAGATCATCAAAGTTGAAATTGTTGAAGCATTGTTCATCATCGAGTGTCCTCGGAGAGATCGTAAACCACTAAATCATGCCCTATTCACCAAATAAATTCAAAATTTTACCAATAGATTTAAGTCAAGCTCATTAAAATCAATATGAGCTTCACATGAGTAGAGTTTAAAATTCAATTCCACAAATCATGGCAATAGTTAAACAAATATCATTGGTTGCTTTGCAAATTGAATAGGAGGGTTAGATAAATCTTATAATAGGTTTATACAGAGATTGTATCCGTAAGTCGATCTAAAATTAATAAAATATCATTTTGCTTTTTAATTTTCTATTTGTAGAAATTTACCATTAGTAGTGGCATTTCATAAGGGGGAGCAAAGGATAGACTTCCTATGTGTTAGCTTATGAGGTAGGTTAATAATGGTGTAATGATTAGGGAATATTTGAAACAAAAACACAATTAAGATAAGATGGCATATGTATAGCTAGCACATGAGCATAAAAAGGAAAGGAAAAGGATCAATGGCGTTGGATAAGGTAGAAGAGGAAAGGAGTTAGCTAATGTAAGTTAACAAGTGTAAGAATGATAATGAATAAGTAATGATAAGGAATATCTATGGGAATATTTCATAAAATGACATGTGCCAAACACAAGTGGTAATAATGTGGTTATGCAAGGTAAAATGAATGCCCAAGATTATATCTTAATATGAAAGGATGACTTAGATTAGGTTGTAAGTTTAAGTTAAAATAGAGAAATACAAGTTTCGATAATCGATTATGTAGGAAAATGATGAATAATTCTAAAATAATAAAAATAAAGATAAAATATTTGTAATTCTTGGATATCTAAAAAATAAAGAAATATAATGATATTCAAAGTATCATAAATTTTTTATGAAGGCTAATTTGGGCTTAAAACACAAAAAAAAAAAGAAATGAAATGTGAATAGTACCCTTTTTTACATTGTAAACTTTGTTTATCATTTTAAATACTATTATGAAACTTTAAAAAGTAAAAAAAATTCAAATATAGATGAATTAGAATAATTTAGGAGAAGTTGAATAGCTTGAAGTAACTTAAAAATCTCACAAAAATTAAAATCGCAAAAAAGTTCAAAAAAAAAAGAAGAAGAACGAAACGCTTTAAAAGTTGTACTAGGATTTTTTTAATTTTTAAAAGATGTAACAAAATATGTACACTATATAACTTTATTTTAAAATGACATTTCTATAGATTTATTTTTTCAAAAACAAATGGTAGAAAATTGTGTTACATTGATAAATCAAATAATTTTTAACACATCATGAGAACTAATTTGATTAAAGCAAATAGAAAAGTGTAGAAATGTCAATTCATGAACTTTATATTTATTCTTTGATGCATGATTTAGAATCATCCTTCGATCAACGATTACAACATAAGAAATATAGCCGGCCCGGCCGTATTCTCAACTCCTTAATTACTCTTTACCACCGCCATGAAAACAAGAAAACAGAAGCGGGGCCACTCGAGCCATGATTTGCAACAAGATGATTCACTTGTAAAATTCGATGACCCAGAAATTACAGACGTAGGTTTTTAACTCAATGCCCGAGAATCCAGCAGCAGTAGCTAAGGCAAGGAATTCCTTCTCTGTCCTTTCCTTGCCTCCTGGGTTTTGAGTCATCATGATCAGGTCCATTTCACTGATCGCTTTCGCGACCATTGTAGTCTCGGGCTCTTCTTCGACGATTGCTTCGACTAAGATCACCTTCCCATTTTCAGGCAAGGCTCTGTAACAGTTCTTCAACAACTTTAAGCAATATGCGTCGCTCCAGTCGTGAAGAATCCACTGTGTATTTTGGGAGAGGGGGGGAACATATCAAATTATTGAAATTCAAAGCGTACCTGAAATTTTTTTTATTTTTTATTTGTCAGGGTGCTTAGTTCTTACCTTCATGAAAATAGCATCTCCGGTCGGAACGCTCTCGAACATATCTCCGCCAACATGCTCCACGCCTGCGTTAAACAATGCGGAAAATTAAAGTCGAACCCCGTTGAATTTACGAGAATTGCGTATTCTTCCGTTTTGTTTAAGTTTGGTCGTGGTTTTGCGAAGGACGTCAGCTATGATTCACGCATTTGGCAACTTGTTGGATCACGTCTGTCAAATGCAATATAATACTAGAAGACTATTTACGAAAGAGGAAATGCGTGTCAGGCTTCATGAGTGAATTTGGACCTTGAAGTTATCGGTATTATATTATTTGTTCACCGGTGTCCACTGACGCTTGTTAATTAATAGTACTTTAATTTCTTATGTAATATGATATAAAGGTCGGTCTTCTATCTATCTATCTATCATTAAAATTTTTATAAAAAAGTAAGTTATTTTATAAAAATTAAAGTCAATTTTTATTTTTATTTTTTTAATTATATGTACATTAAATATTTCATTATTTTTTTAATTAATGATGTAAATATAATTTTAATACTATTTTTATTATTTATTTAAAAAGTATGTAAATTGTTATAATTACCCTGTTTTTTAATGCAGTAGGGTACTAACTTATAAATTTATTTTAACTACAAGTTGCTCTGTAATATTGAATTTTAGTTTTCTTTCTGCACGTATCATTAGGTACTCAGTTAGAAAAAAGAAAAAAAGAAAAAATTGGGTACATCATTCAATGTGCCTAAGATATGCAGAAATCAAATTACCTGGGCATCGTTTTGCATGCTCAACCACATGCGGCAAGTCGAAGTTAATGCCCTTAATGTGAGGATATTTGGTCACAATGCTTTGAAGGGTCTGTCCGAGACCGCCGCCGACGTCAACAAGCTGCTTGAGGTTCTCAAACCCTTTGTAGCATCGAAGGATGTTCTTCATGATAATGATGGTATGATTGTACATTGCCTTGTTAAATACCTCATTAAACCTCTTGTCCTTCCCCGGGTATTCGAACGCATTCACTCCATGAGCTTTGTCGAATGCCACACCTCCTTCCAAAATTGCATCTTTCAATTTGTACCTAAATTAAGTTCCATAAAATTACTACTATCATTAGTAATCGTGGTATTATATACTATTATTTTACAAAAGGAAGCCGTCGATACCGTTAAAAATGTCATAATCCTGAGAGGAAAAAAGGGGTATAAAGTTGGGTTCTTTGATACTGAAGAATTGACTTTGAATACAGATTCATAAAAGTATTTAATTAGTAACTCAAGTTTTTGATCCTATAATTTCGATATGTAGTAGGAATTTAATTTAATCTGTCGAACCCATAATTTGAGTTATGAAAACTCCCCCCTCCCCACCACCACCTCGCGCGCCCACTCCACCCACCCACCCACACACAACAAACCCACCTAGGGGAAATGGATGATCCTAAGATGAACCAAACTCAATGACAACATTAGTTAATCTATAAATGAGCGTGCCGAATCAACAATTATAACAAAACAAACATTGCACAGTATAAAGAAAGCCGATCGAAAGCTTTCAAATTACTGACCAGCTTTCGACAAACACTTTGTCCTGAAGCATCTGCATCAAAGGACCAAGAGACACACCGTCTTCATCCTTAACAAAATACTTACTAACAGGCGCCAATCCATATAATCTCTTGCACGGCCCACTTTTTTCCTCCTTCACCAACTCACAATTCAATACCTCAAAATTCGTAAGAAGCCTAAGCATCCTGTCCAACATGGTAGGAGCACCAGGATTCTTTGTGTCCAACGTACCAGCAATTTCCTCTGCAGACATCTTTCCTCCTGGACCCGCCTTTGCAATGATCTCGAATAGATCGAGTTCGATTGCAGTCTGCATCACCATTGAGAAGGACAATGAGTCTACGATTTGTGCTGCGTATGCTAGTGTTTCGTCCTCGTTAGGATCGGCTGGAAACAGGGAGTTTAGGCACTGAGAAGCCATTGGCGATCTTCTCTCTTGTGTTTTACTTTATGGGTTGTGTGCTTTTGCTTGTGGGAGTTTCTTTTAATGCCGGTCTGGTGAGTACCGGTAACAGCGATGGAGCAGAGTTCTTATAAGTGAAGCAAGGTTTGCTGCTAGGGACGATGGTGGGCTAGAGACGTTAGGTGAAGGCTGCTAACTGTGATGGGTGAGAGAGTGGGTGGATGATAGAGAGGATAATAAAAAATCGAAAAGAAAGCGTCGTCGGATACGTGGAATCTGCTTTTTAAGTGCTAGCCGATGAGTAGTCAGTCGGGGGTGATTTGGTCCAGTAGTTATTGGTGTACTAACGACATTTTACTTTTTCCTGTCTTCATCATTGTTATGTCATGTGGTGGCTGCCGAATTTGACTCAATTGTTTGTGGGTTATTTCCTTGTTAATTCGCACTAGGAGGACTTTTGAGCGCTTCTGTACTCCTCAATCTCAAGCAAAAAAAGAATGTGGAGACGGTAGACAAGCCGACGTGGTTGGTGGTTGGCTCAGGCTCCTTGTGCCATATGCGATGCAGCGTGCACCGAACACTGTTACCAAATCCATACCAACTTGTAGTGTCTACGGACGGATGTGTATACTCGTCTGCGTGGCCGAAAAGCATGCTGACAACATGATTCGGTGTGAGCCACAATGAACATAGTCTGTGACTTTACACTTGGAGACACTTTAATGGTCTCTGTGAATTGATGTAAAACCAATAAAATATAGGGAAAAAATATATATAAAAAACAAGTTATGCACGATGACAATCCATCCAAACAATAGGACTTGGTATCGGCAAAGTCTAAGGCTCGACCCCGCCATAGTTTTCCTGATAATAGGCGGTTTCCTGGAGGATTGGGATTCAATCCTTATTACTTATATATGTGAATGGCTAATCGCCTTTATCCCTACGGACGTGCTCGGGGTAGGCGTAAAAGAGGTATTACAAAAAATCAGGTAACTATTTCTAGTGTATATATTGTTAGGGATGGGGGCATATTATTATTGGGAGAAAATTTTTCTACCGTGCGAGGGATAAAGATTTTCTGTCTCTCTTCCCGGGTAATAAAGTAGGGGAAAAACAAACAAAAAAATTTAAAGACTCGTAAAAGAATAGATATAGCGGATGTATTCTTATTGATTTCTAAATTATAATTATTTTAATACTTGTTTGTTTCGATTACGGATTGTTACTGTAATACTTGATTGGATGTTTTAAATTTTAATTAGTTTAATTTTTTGGTTTAGATTAAATGATATATTAAGTAGTATTAATATACAAATAAATATAATACAAAAAACTACACTGTACATATTATGCTATATTGTATAAATATAAAAAATAATATTACTATTATATTAAATTTCGGTAACTTTCGACAACCGATGTGTCGAAATTTCCTTTTATGTAACAAACATTATTTATTTCTTATATGAAAATTTAAAAATATTTTTCTCAAAAAAAAATATAAAAAAAATTCTACTCATGATTTTAGATATATATTGATCTTACTTGGATGATATTTTATATTGGTTCGATTTTTTCAAATTTTATCTTTAGTTATGTTGACTCGGAAATTGATATAAAACTTATGGGCTAAGTTAACTTAGAATTTTATGTGTACCTTATATTTTTCATTATCCAGTTGTCATAAAATAATTTGATACTTTCTTATTATAGTAATACTTAAATTAAAAATATTAAAAATATGATGTATGTAATAAATAATAAGATATTATTCATATTTAATTAAAAAATTTATTGATTCTTTTTATGTAATTAAAATAAATTAAGTATATATATGTGTGTGTGTGTGTGTGTGTGTGTGTTATCATACATAATTACAAATAAAAAATAAAAGTAAAAAGGTGGTTAAAATAATTAATACAAATTATATTAAAACATTGCTTTAGTAAGTTGTTCATCCTATACCAAATATATATATATATATATAGATATAGATATAAGGATTCCTTTGTATCTTTTATCCTTGCATACCAAACAAGGAGGATGAGAAAAAAATTCTCCCTTTATCTATTCCCCCCAAATTATTTCTCCCTTATTCATTTCCCCCTTATCCATCTCCCTCGTACCAAGCACATCCTATATGTTACTTATCTTGTAATGTGGTTGGAGTTTCATTATTCCTATTATTCATTGATTGTTGCAGTTAGTTTTTTTTTGTTCAACTATTAATATTTTTAATGATTCTATTTATGCACCATGTCTACATTTAGCTCTCATACTATAAATATGTAATCTAATATGTGATTTTACTACTAAATCTCCAAGCATCCATGCATGATGCAATGTCCTGTGTTGGAGAGTGGAATGATTCATGCTCTGCCAAATACCATAATTAGTGATATTGATATTGATTTTAGAAAACAAGTCATCTCTTGCATTCTCTTTGCCTTGCAAATCAACCCCTTACATTAGTGAGTGTCAATCTACCCCTACAAGTTTGACATGCCCAACTAGCTCATCAACCTCTATTGTTGACCTAGAAGATCACTAGCCCCTATTTTTATGATAACAAACCTAGTTAAGGATTAGGCATGTTTGATTAAAAGTGTGCATGCACTAGGATATTTCAAATGGTGATTAATAAACTCAATCAAATCCTTTTAGAGCTTTAGATTCAAAAGAACAACCAAAATTTAAGCACCAAGGATGAATACTAACATACAAGACTTATGAAATTCTTTTGAAAATATATATGCTTTTAAATCTTCTCAAATGTGTCAATCTTAAAAGGTTTTAAAGTTGAATTCTATAGAAAAAATAAATGTATGAGTGTTACACTTTATATTGGTTTTCTACTAGTATCAGTTGATTGGTTTTAACCGACTTGTTACTGGAGAAGCTAGGGTTTATAAGGTATTGAGCACTAGAGACCGAGACATATGGTTTTCTACCATACCAAATATTTGGTAAATGGCTCAAATCTAAGGTTAGCTTCAACTTTGGGATAAATTTGAATTAATTCCTTAACCAATCAACTAGTTTTTGATAACCAGTTAACTAGTTGGATACCTCAAAAAGCCCTTTATAATACCATAAAATTTTAAAATCTAAAATTTAATATTTAACCCCTTATTGAAATAATTTAAATCTAAATTATTAATTTAATTATTTTGTGGACCTTTGATTTATAAAAATAGATAGGATTATTTAATAAATTAATATAAATATTTTATTATTCTATCATACTCCTTTTTATTTACATAAATTTCCAAACCCATAATTTTATCAAAATTATCCTCTTAAATCAATACTTTAAATTTTGATAAATTAATTTAATAAAGAACTTTTTTCATTAGCCTAATTTTTAATCCTAACTCTATAAGTGATTTTTTTTTCTTTTTTCCTTTTTCTTCTTCCTTTTTTTTCCTTTTTCCTTTTCTTTCTTTCCCTTCTCCTTTTTCCTTTGGGCTAGCCCGTCCTCTTCCTCTTCTTTTCCTTTTCTGCTTCCCTGCCGAGCCAGCCCAGCCCATGCCACACCTCCCTCTCCCTTCTTTTCTTTCTTTCCTTCTTTTCTCCTCCGTTGGGCCAGCCCAACTCCCCCTCTCGTTTTTTCCTTTCCCCCTCGCATGGACTAGCTTGCCCGTTCCTTCTCCTCCCCACCCGGTCTCCTTCTTCTTCCTTACGACATTAACTTAGCAGCTCCTACCTACACCTCTCATGCCTGCCACCAACCCCTTGCACTTGCACATTCCAGCCCGCGTCCCCTTTCTCTCTCGTCCCTTTCCTTCTATTTCGGCCATGCATGCCCCCTGCAACCTCCCCCGCATACCCCTTCCTGCCACCGCAGGCCATGCGCCTGCAACCACCCCTGCACCCACCTAACCCCCTACATTGGTCACCTCTCTTCTCCTCTCCCTTTTCTTCTCCTTCTCTTTTTCCCCACTACCTTATTTCTCTCCCCCAAGCTCTCCCCTCTCCTGCCCGAGCCTTCCCTTTCTTTCTCTCCCATATTTTCCTCCGTTTATGTTGCGCTGCCCTTAATTGTCATCTCCACCGCCTAACTAGCCACCACACTAGCTCCCTTACCCCCTATTTCCTCCCTACACTACCCCAAGCAGCCACCACATGCCACCTGCAGCCAACTTCCCCTCTCTTTCCTTTTCTTCTCCTCTCAACCACCTCCCTACATATGCCACCTTGCGCCTCCTATCTCCCCTCTTCTGCCACTGCTGAAGCCTCCCTTCAGCCACCTAACATCACCCCCAACACCTCCCAACCTCACCTTACCCGAACTCTCCCTGCAACCACTCCAATAGTTTGTGGATTTTTGTGATATTTGATTTTAGAAAGATTTTGGTTGATTTCTAGCATTAAAAAAAACTATATTTGATTTTTCAACATGTGATAGTCACATGCCAACTAGAAGAAGGGTAGGAAAGGTATTTTACAAATTTTAGGATAATTACATTAGTAGAAATGTTTGAAAATAGAGATTTATTAAGAAAATAACAAATGAATCCCAAAATTATAAAAAAAAATTGGGAAGGTGCAAAATAATTTTGGGGAACCCATATTTATAAGAATATTGGATATAAAACTTGGTTTTAAGCTCTAAGAATGAAAAATAAGCTAAATTAAAAAATTGAATAATCCATAGAATTATTTTTTTTCTTGCAACCAAGCAAAATGGTGAATGAAGTTTTCGAAGGGATACAAATGGATGTGGAATAGTTTAAAAAGTTTAATATGTAAAAATATATGACTTTAAAAATCATTCAGAGCTTAAATGAATTAAAATGGAGAAATCAACAAAAATCAACCATCGCTGTAAATAGGGTTGTATGTGGTTTAAATATCTAATATTTTGGATATTTAATTATTAGATATCTGAAATTTTAAATTTCAAAAAAATAAGATTTAATATTGTATTTGAAACTTAAGATATTCAAAAGATTGGATATCCAAATTTTCGGATCGGATATCTAATATAACTTATATTATCCGAATAAAATTTTATATAAAAAAAACCACCAAATTACAAATATATTTGATATTATCTGATCTACTAAGCAAATATCCAATCCGCTCAGTAAATATCCGACTTGTTCAACAAATATCCAATGTTAAAACTAAAGTTAAAGCTGCTACATCACAATATTTAATAAATTCAATCATATCTAAAAAAGGATTATATTAAAAATATAATTTTAAGTAAATTAAATTTTGGCCAAAATACTAAATTAAGTAAGTAAAAATTAAATACACACACACACATCTAAATTTATTTAATATAATTATATATAAAATAAAAAATTATAAAAAAATGTATAAATAATTTTCTTCAAATCAGATATTATTTGTATTTATTGGATCGGATATCTAGTTTGTTTAAATTTTCATTAACCGAATCAGATATTTGATTTGAAAAAAAAATAGATTAGTTATTTGCTTTTTCGGATCGGATCACTTCGAATATCGGATCGGATAGATATATATCAGATAACATGAACAACCCTAACTATAAAATGAGAGTTTTTGCAACTTTGAGATTTTGAAGGAATGCACAATCTTTAAAACTTCTGAGAATCTCATGAAAGATTATAATATCTTTATAAGTAATCAGAAGTTTTTTTATTATCCAAAATGAGTGAGAAATAACTTAGAATAGAAAATCACATAAATTGTAATATTTGACAAATGACTAAAATCTTTATATAAGCAAATAAATAATTAGTAGAAGGCTCAGAAATGATATGGGAAACATCAAATTGAAATAATAAGATTGGGAATATTTTTATGAATGAGTTACAAGTTTTTAATGAGTCAAAATGAGTGAAAATAAAACACTAAGAGAATTTGCGCAAAATAACAATTTTTGCAAATAAATGAAATAAGTGGCTAAAAGCTCAAATTTTATATAAATGGTTTGGGAAAAAAATTTGTGATGATAATTTTCCTATTTGAATGATATATTATGCTTTAAATATGTATACACATGCTACATGGAAGATGTGATATGTGAAAGTTGTATGAGTAGGGTTTTGTGGGCACAATCCACTAAATGTATGAAAAGTATAAAATACAGTTAATCGCCAACATACAAATATTACATACATACAAATAATGTTGAATATTTCCTTTTAGGCTTTTCATGAAAAAATTCTCATAATATTAATGTTTGGTACGAAAATGAATAAAATGGCAAAACTAGGATTTTGAATGGCATTTTGATAAATTTGACCTAATGTATCTTTTATGAATAATTAGATGCTAGTATGACCTTAGACTTTTGATAGGTTGACCTTAACATTAACTTCACTTGGCATAGACCGATGACCTTAGGGTTGACCTTTATTATCGAAAATAAAAGGGAAGAATGATTGAGTACGAAAATGGGAATTTTTGTGCGGTATGTGACATATGTTATCACCACATAAAATATTATTAATTAATGTGAAAGACCTCGATGTGAGAATGGTTTCTCTCTAGAATTAGTTACCCTAGAGATGAGTTGTTATCCTTCATTTGTTTTGGTTTGTTGGTGTGCCGATTTATACTAATAAGGCCATTTTCTACTCTATAGGCGTTCTACGGGCCCTATAAGGGGGTATCGATACTTAAGTACTAGATGATTGAGGTTGGAGGATACTGTGTTGCCTTTGTGTATTAGTATGGCTAGGTGTATCGTTGTGCCTTTAGATTCGAGGGTAAAGGTATTGTATCACCTTTGGGTGCCAATATGATTGGATGTACCTTAGTATCTCTGGGTTGATTGTATCCCCTTTAGAAAAAATAAAATGGAAATACCTATTGTGTAAGAAAATTAAAAGAATTAATTTGAGTTTTTAGTTCAGTAGTTGCCTCAATGCCCTACCTTGATATTATTTTAGATATGTAGGTTTGGTCATTTTCTCAATGCCCTACCATGATATTTGGAACCGTTTTGGATGTTTTGGTTTGGTAGTTGCATCAGTGTTCTACCCTGGTGTTTGGAATCTATTTGACTAATTAGATATGTCTATTGTACCTTGAGATGATGTGAAGTGAACCAGTATGTTTTACTATTGAATTTGAGACTTGACGTTATTTATACTATTACACAATTGTTGCATGTGGTTATGGTACATGCTTTGTGGTCTAGTATGATTTCGGATTATTGTGTGACTATGTGCAATGTGGGTATGCTACCTCTTATGAGGTATTGTGATTTACTCAGTACGAAAAAGTCGTACTTATACTAATTTTATAGATAACTATATGAAGGGTATAAAGTGGCTCCAAGCGTACTATATCTTTTGAACTTTCATTACTTGAATTGTGATTGCTTTTCTTTGTTTTCTTAGTAGTAATGAAGCCAATCAAAAGAAATTCATCATTGATGCCCTTATCATGTACTTTCCTCTTTATTGCTTAAGAGTTAGCTTGAGCACTATAGAATAAAATGAGTGGTTGTGTATCAGACAAAAAGAAAACTATAGTAAAAACATGGGCAATATTGTATTATAAAACATAGATTTTTTTTATTACATATGTCAGATATCTATGTGATTATTTTATCTTACATGGTGATTATATAAGCAAATGTGGTGATTATGTAGGTTTATGCTCATATTTCTACTAGTATGTTAATTTTGTATACGTTAACATGTTTATTATGATAGTACCTATGCTTTTGGTGATTATATACATTTCTTTGGTTATCATGTTTGATACCATGGTTAATGTCGGCATTTTCTAGAGTGATTATGTGCATGTTTGTAGTAATTATGTTAATTTATGTGGTGATCATGTATACATAGACGGTGACTATGTCTACTTCCATGTGATGCTAATTTCTATAGGGATTATGTATGCTACTATGGTTCTTTTGTACATTTTTATGGCGATCCTATTAGATACCTTGGCGATTATGTGCAATTGTAGGGAGATAATGTCAGCTAATGTGGCATTGTGTATCAGAGGACATGAGTACATAACAATGGACAATATTATATAAGACAACATCAAGTTTTACATAGGTCACATATCTAGGCGATTCTGTGGTCTTGTATGGTAATTATGTAGTCAAGTATAGTGATTATGTAGGTTAATATGGTGATTATATTGCAACCATGGTCATATGTCTATTATGGCAATAACTATGTATATGTTAACATGTTTATTATGATAGGAATTATGTTTTGGGGGATGATGTGCATTTCCAAGGAGATTATGTGTGTGTGTGTGTGTGTATGGTGATTATGATGGATAATATGGTCAACATGTCACAAAACATGTCTTGTTGTAGTTAATATGGTAATATATCATAGAACGTTTATATTCTTGGTTGCTTAATACATAATACATTGGAAACAATCATCCTATATTAAATCAAAGTTCCTAACTCTTTTCATCATTAACATGAGCATCTTCATTTTTACGTACAACAGATGTGCGTAGACAAAAATATATAATGTATGTTGTTAGTATGGTGCTTGTAGACGATTATATCCTATATATCATCAATTAAAGATGTAAAACCTTAAATAATGAAATTATGAATTAATTATATGAAACCCTAAATACTACATCACCGGTGGACCAAATGGTTGGATAATATAAAATGCTATGTTTCTTCTCTTTTAGAATTTTTTTGTAGAAATTTTTTGGTAATATTTTTTCAAGGAAGAAATATAGTATAAAAATGTTCGGAAAAGATAATAATAAAAAAAAATAGGGAGAAATGTATTTTTATTAAAGTTATTAAATCTATGTTTGAAATGACTTATTAAAAATAGTTGTTTAATGTATTTATTTATTATAAAAAATTTCAAATTTATCTTTTAAAAAAACAAATAATTATTTTTAATAAATAATTATAATTTGCGTTAGATAACCACCCTTATTGTGTTAGTCTTACGAGGTGGTGTTCTTAGGTTCCTTCCACCACCTTCTTCCTTTTTTCCTTTTTTCGGCCTTTTTCAGACCTGAAGCTTGGGTGTTACAGTGCCTATTCCCCGTACTTACTCTTTTTTTTTTTTTCCAAAAATATCTCATGCTATGCAATATCGTAAATCGGATTTTTTTCCAGCCCACCAATGTCACGGTGCCTCACCCCTTTTTTCTTTTTATCTTTTATCTTTTTTCTTCAGACGTGCCGAATTGATAGTACAAAATAACACAGCCACCCAAAATCGGGACGACGAAAAAGAGATCGAAATACGCGTAGAAACTTTAACAAAAAAAGAAAAAAAGAGTTAAACCTCCACAAGTGGCCGGACGCGTGTGCCACATTAGCGGTAGGAAAATACCTTGGTTCCGGAAACGGAAACGCTTGGCTATGGGCTCCCGTATACCCACCTTCCACATTTCTCTTGCTTTTGCCACGGTGGCAGATCTAAAGGCCATCGTTGGACGAACCCGTACCAACTGGCAAGCCCATCCCGGTGACTCCACGGGACCGAGTTGCACTTTTTCTTCCCTCGAGAAAACTCAGGACGGAGTCGCTTCCGAGTTTGTGGTCGAGATTTACGGATTTATTTCTCTCTCTTCCATCTTATTATTAAATTACTCAAAAAGTACACTGATATTGAGCGAGCGGCCACCGAGATTAAGCCACGTGGTAAGATCAGACATGTCCTCGCCCTCTCATTTCATCGCAGCCTCAAACTTCTGGAGTTTGTATATTCTCGGAACAAAAAAGATTAAATCCGAGGATAAAATAGTGGCTGAGGTTGTTCTAATTTATTTTTTTCCTTGCTGGCTTTGTTCCTCCTCTTCTTGGCTGCTGCTACCTGGCCTGCTGAAGCTATTCGCTACCCTTGTTCGTTTTCAAACAATTGTCCACAGCATCTAGTATACATCTTCTTCTTTCTCTCTCCTTCAACCTCCTTTCGTACTCTCTACTCTCCAGCTCAATTTGCGGAATCGAACCACAGAGTCAGATATATCTTTGTTTTCTGCGTCTCGTCTGACTTAATCTGATATAAGAATGGGGTGAACTGAATTCCTCCATCGTTGATCCGTCCCCTAGAGCGTTGACGAAGGGTAACTCTTATTACTTCGTTCTTTAGGGCTTGTGTTATCGGATATGTTAGAACGCGTTAATTCGATTGAGATTTATGTTGATGTTCCCGGTAGAGATGATTGATTTTTTTTTTTCGTGTTCTTGCAGGATTGACGGAGGTCTCCGAATCTTCGGTGAGGATTTTGAAACAGGAAAATTACTTTTGAAAGAGGAATTTCCGGTGCGGTTGTCTTATTGTACTTGATGCATGCCGCAGCTCTAGAAATAAAAGAGGGAAAAAAAAAAGGATTTTCTGTATCTTTTGAGTTTCGATTTTTGAAATGCATGATGTTATTGCTGTTAGGAGACCGGAACCGATCTTTCTGAATTTTTGGTGCTGTTCTTCTTCTTCTTCTTCTTGTCACTACTTGTTGCGCTTTGCTCCGGTAGTTTTTGCTATTCAGGTTTTAGGAAGTTTTTCTCCAGTAATACTCACTGATATCTGGAGAGATGAGAGGAGCCAGTTGTATCCCTTGCTTGTCAGAGAGGCCCTGAAGCAGCTAACGCTGCTTCCTTTATGTAGATGGACGCATATTCTTCTGGTGAAGACTTGCTTGTAAAGGTGCTTCTCCCCCCCCCCCCCCGGTCACCGGGTTTCTGACGATCCTTCTCTTTGTCTCTTGCTTTGTTTCGTATTTTGATAAATTATCCTAGGGATTGGATGTACGGAATTAAAAGCGCTGATTCATGAATTTGTGTCGATTACAGACGAGAAAACCCTATACAATAACTAAGCAACGTGAACGATGGACGGAGGAGGAACATAATAGGTTTATTGAGGCCTTGAAACTTTATGGAAGAGCTTGGCAGCGAATCGAAGGTCACACACTGCTTACTTTAGTTTCAGTTTCTTATTGCATCCTATTGCGGGACCGGGGAAATTTAAATTTTGGTTCTTGCTAGGTTCATGTTACATTCCTCGGACTGTTGTGCATATATATCAAGTCAGTTGGATTGATTAGAGGGAAAAAGAGGGGGGGAGGGGAATAGAGTGGAGAAAAACTGAATCTGAAAGAGTACCGTAGTGGAGGATTTAAAGGTTTGTGACAACCCTTTTAATTGTCCTGATATTAGATCTTTACATACTCTGGCCAGTGCCTCCCAATTTCCTTTCCTTGTTGTTGGCAGGGAAAACTCCATATAATGCAGGATAAAGAGAGATATTTACATAAGAAAGTATAGCAATTTGGGAATTCGTATCTGTTGAGTAACCTCCTTCTGGCCAACTCTTTTTTCTCTCTCGGCATGGTCTCCATGCTTGATACTTTTGAGTCAAACTGCGGAAACTTTTTTTGTTATATTTTATTTTAAATGATTTCCTGATTAAATTCAGTTGTAGGGCTAGTACGGATATGGTGGTTTGGTGCCATCCTGCGTCCCGGAAACGTTTTAATGACAGGAAATGTTTCAGAGATTAGCAATAAAAGTGAAATATACTATTTTTTTTTTTTGCTATTTCCTCCCATTTCTGTTTTCTAATTTTTTAAAGGTTGACGTTTCTCCATTCCATCGGTCCCTGTTTCTCCGTCCCTGTCCCTGTGCATCATTGCTCATATATATATATATATACTGGAAGTGTTTTATCTTTTCTTCTATGTTTAAATTCTATTTTGGTGGCATGCAGAACATGTTGGAACAAAGACTGCAGTCCAGATTAGGAGTCATGCACAAAAGTTCTTTTCAAAGGTTGAATCGGTACCTGTGTCCTTTATTTCATCAAAATTTTTTATTGTACCTGATTATTGGTGTCTGCTTCTGCAATTTTTCATGTAGTAATATGCTGCATCATTTAGTTTACTATGTCAAATCATGATTGTTATAGTGAACACGTTTCCTATGTGTTTTCTCCAGATTGCTTTTTTTTTTCTCAAGACTAAAAGTTGAATTCCTTGGACATCAAGTGTGTGAGTTAATTGGTGTCGGGAGAATAACTAAATGCCAAACAAAATAGCACAGTGCATTTCTTATCTCTTTGATCTAGGCCTTACTTTACTGATTAGAAAATTTGTCAAAATAGCTAAAATTTAATGCTGCCCCTTCTTTGGTTAGCTGCTTTGATGAAATAGGTACATGCGTGAACTTCAAAATACCCATATGATTCACTCAATATGGAATTGGAGTAATTGTAAGCAATGAGGATCAGCTTAGAGGCGGGATGGAGGTGTTGGCACATCAAGAATCAGAATCTATTGATTTGATCATGAGTCATGAAGAGGACACTATATATTTGAGTGATAGATTTGTTACCTTGAAATCCTATGTTTGACCTATGAATTTGTTGCTCATCTATTAAAGACCTTATCTTTGTCTCAAGGATGTGGTTCAATAAGCTAGTGGCTTGTGATATAACCATATAATTAAATATTGGCCCCGATACGCAATATTGACCGATATTTATTGGTTTTTGGATCAACTAATACGCGAATTTGGCGATATGCGATAGTTTTAGAATTTTACATATTTATCGGTGATATATCAGTTATTTGTCGGTATTTATTAATATTTGCTAATATTTATTTTGAAAAAAAAATTACAATGCAGCATATTAAATATTGTTTGTGATACCCTAATAGTGTGACATATCGACCTCAATTGCGGTTTTATTGCTATGATATAACTTTTGCACTTGGGCTCTTCTTAGTTGCTTGTAAGGTATCTTAGTGTTGTTGATTCTCCTATCCTTATAGGACTAAAGTCCAACTAAATTTGAGCGAACTTTTGTTGGAGCTACAATGCTTTAGTGATTTTTGATTTTCATCTATTCAGATTGTGCATGGAAAGAGAGCAATTAAAAGTTGATGCTTGGAGATTAAATTTACAACTTTGTTTTGGCAAGTCTTTGCATGTTGGATCAAAGGTTATTGTAAGAGATAATAATCAATATGAGATAATGGTCTATGGGAGCACTAAATCTTTAGGTGAACTCTCTGAAGGCGCTATGATGTTACATTTTGGAAGAATATTTAAAGTGGATGGTTTTATTATTCTTGTTCTCTTAAAGTGGGAAAGGATGATACCTTAGAACTTGGTTGGACTCTCAACTAGAGGAGGCTTCATTGTGGCAAATGCTTTTAGACTTCTTCTATGTTAGCTAGTATGAAGCCCTGGTTTTAGATCCTCGTTATTATATTTAATCCTAAGCTGTTTCACATTTTGACTAGTTCAACAACTACAGTTTCCTACTCTTCTAATTTGAAATCCCAGCTTAACAATCTTGGATAACAATATTTAACTTTTAACTCTTATGTGTCATACAAAACCTATTATGCTTGTGTGGTAAAGTAGCAAATAGGAGCTAACTTTTGCTCTTAAGATACCACAAGTCATGAATCTCCAAAGCTTATTGCATAATAATAAGGTTGGTTGTAGAATGACTAATAATTAATAATTGGCATGAACATTTGTGTGTGGTTGGTTGTATAATGACTTGAGTGCATTTATTGATACATTTTTCTTTTAGTTAATTTTGCAGTATAATAGTGGTTACCGCCACTTTTTAGGGGTGTAATTGTAGAATCGGTGCATCTTTGGTGATGACCGATGCGTCTTAGTAGGTACTATGACATTTCATTTCCTATGATTGTGTATACACTTTTGTGCTTATTTCTGGGAATTGGCTCATAAACCTATATTGGCAATTTTATGAACAAATATTCAATAGTAACAACATATGCTGGCCAATAACAAATTTTTTCCTACTACAAGATAATTATGAGCTTCTAACTTCAATGAAACACTAAGAAAAGAGGAGTTGATGGAACGATTCCTTCCTTTCTTATTTTTGGTTTGAACTAGCACCATAGTTAAAGAAAATGATCAATTATCAACCGATTGCTTTAATATTGTAACATATTGGCAAAGTGGATGATAAAAAATGATAGCTCTTACATATCATATCAATAAGTTCAAATTTTGTATTGAGTAATATGATACATATTTAATGATATTTTATTCCTTGCTAACATTGAATGTTGTACAATAGCTCTAACCAGTGATTGCTACTATTTATGTATTTAGATTTTGATTGTAAGATTTTGTATTCTGGGTGTTGTGTAGAGATTCCAACTTGCCTTGTGTTCATACACAACATGATTTTCTGGTTCTAACCAAATTTGCAGAGAATGTTTTGGTTCTTCCATTATTTGACATCCTAGTTGGTAGTGGGACACCATTTATTCACCTCTAGTATTATTAAAGTTTTTTTATGACATTGTCATAGCTTTATTAGATACATTGTTTGTTATTTTGGCTGTTTGTTTCTCCCAATATCCATGTTGCAGATTGTCTTGAGATTATGTAATATTTATTGCAACGTTTCTAGGTTAAATAAGGGTACATTATGAACTTGGCAATAATCAAACTGGGGTGAAGCAGTTATCATGATTTCTGGAGTTCTTATTACGTGAATCAGGGCAACTCTGATAGTGAGCATTCCCTTTTCATGTATATCATTTGTCAGTACTCTATATTCTCTGAAACATTCTGCATTATGCATCAGTTTAGGATTCAGGGCTTGTTCTCCTTAAATTAATTTTTAGAATTAATATTTTAAATAATTATAATAATAATCTTAAAAGTGCTAAATATTTTCTTTTAGAGTTTTTTAGATCAGCAAACTCAAATAAAGAGAACAGGCCCTAGTGACCTTATACTAGCTAGACTTTGCTTTCTTTGTTGGAATCATGGAAAGAGGCTAAATCATGTTGTCTTTGTTCTTTTCCTGTTACAAAAAAGGAGATGGAGGTGGGAAGGGGATAGGGATTCTAATTTTGTCAAGCAAGTGGGCTTTAAACTTGTGGATCAGTGGATGTTCTCAGGGAAAGATAGACCTGACTATGGCTTTAAAACTTTCTGATGCTGGCTGTGCAATTTGGATGTTTCTGTCGGTATCAGGATTATGGAATTTAGATGGAGAAGATCCTTGAAGTTGGCATGATAATCATGACAAAATACATAGCAAAGATGCTGATTTATAAGTAATAATAATAATCAAGATTATAATAACAAATGGAAGGTGTATGATGCTTGGATGGATATGGAATACAGAACACTGAAACTAAAAAAAAATGCCGCAATCGTCTTTCTGAAATTATATAGAATATGGTAGAGACGTTTGTATTTGTACCTTTTTGGTTGGACATAGGTGGTTTCTTTATGTGCATGGCGTGCACTCGTCTTTTTTCTTTTTTTTTTTATTATGTTTTGGGGGTTGGGGTGTATTTGTTTCCAACAGATTATTCTGTTGCTAGATTTATTTGTTCTTATTTTTCTCATTGCATACCATACTTTCATTATTATTTTTTTTCAATAGTTTTCCGTGATCCTTGTTAATTTTTAATTTTTTCTTCTTCAAGTGGGCGCTTGACCCGAGTAATGTGCAATTCATTGTTCGTTCCCAGAAGATATCCGTTTCATCTAACTGGAAATCCATATTTACTTCAGTGAATGGTTTTATGCCAGTGTACACTAGGGGTGGTGATTTAATATTAGGTGCTAAGGTAACTGCTTTAGAACTGCTGCATAATCTTAAACCAAGTGCTGTGCATTTCATTTCTCATCAGGGGACTGTATCTTGCAATGATCCATACTTCATGAGGTCAACATAGGTCTGGTCTCTGATTCAATTGAAATGTTAAAGTATCTAATATTTTCAGTTGGAAAAGGAGGCCTCCGTGAAAGGCACACCTATTGGGCAAGCCATTGACATTGAAATTCCCCCACCACGTCCTAAACGGAAACCAAGCAATCCTTATCCACGGAAGACAGGCACTGTAGGTGCCACAGCTCTGCAGCCTGGAACAAAACAAGGGAAACATGGGACTTTAGCATCATCTCATGCTGGCAAAGAGGTATTAGACCTGGAGAAAGTATTGCCACCTGAGGTATGTCATGTTTCCTTTTATTTATTAGCCCATGTTTCTTAATCCTCGCTGCCTGTCGTTCTTGAACGTAAATCCACTTCTACTTGGCTGATGAATATCAGAAATCTGTTCGGGATGATGGACAAGAGTGTGATGATGACGAGAGCACTGAAGTCCTCACTCTTTGTCAAGAGGCATCAGATGCATCGCCTGACAAAAATGTCATGTCAGAAGGAACAGCAGCAATGGTCAGAAGCCCGTACAATGTCCAGAAATTTGTGTCCAGGGCAAATCATGTGATTGACAAGGAGCTATGTGATGGATCTCATATTACTTGTGGGTCCAGTGGGAAGCATCAAGTAGATGATGCTGATGCGGCTGAGACTGTTTGCAATAATGCAACAGGTGATATTTTGATGCCGTCCAACTTGTATTCTTGTAAATTTGTTCAGGAGAGAACAGTGCCTGTTGACTTTGCTTTTGCAGAGAGAGGGATGCAGTCTGGCAAAAGCTGTCCCAGGCATGTTCCTGTGCACATTCTTGATGGAAGCCTTGGAGCATGTAGTCAGGCTTTCTCATCAGATGTATCGTATCAAGATTCTGCATTTCATCACATGGGAGTTCATGGGCGCCCTGCATTCTTCGCTGCTCCAGCAGTGTTAGCACCTGTGGAAAGCCAGGGTAGCACATCAAGATCCTCTAGTCGTCCACAGTGTCCAACTTTCCATATGCCATGTGCTCCCTTTTTCAACAGCCAAGAAGAGTACACTTCGTTTCTTCAAATGTCATCCACCTTTTCAAGTCTTATTGTTTCCACCCTTCTGCAGAATCCAGCTGCCTATGCTGCTGCCAGCTTCGTAGCTTCTTTTTGGCCTAGCACTAATGTGGAAGTTTCAACAGATTCTGCTGCAGGTGGTGTTGGGGGATTTCCACCAATACCACCAAACTCGACTCCAAGCATGGCAGCAATTGCTGCTGCAACAGTAGCAGCTGCTACTGCATGGTGGACCGCACATGGATTTATGCCCTTGTGTGCTCCATTTCATGCTGGATTTACATGTCCTCCTGCCCCTGCAGCTGCTCCAACAAATAACTTGGTTCACACTGCAGTAGTTAGCAAGGAAAAGGAAGAGAACAGTTTTCAAGCTCATGTGCCACAAGATAAGCAGCATCCAGTCCAGGAATCAGCAGTGAATGTGCCGTCTAAATCACCGCCAACATCATCACCGGTTTCTGGGGATAGTGCTGTTGCAAATTTAAATGGATCCCTCGTAGCTGATGATCATGAGCAGAAAGGTGCAGCACGAGCCGACCAAAAGAATTCAGCAAAGAATGAGAACATGAAACTAGTCGACCGCTCTTCGTGTGGTTCTAATACAGGTTCTGGCAGTGACGTTGAGACAGATGTATTTGAAAAGCATGTAAATGATAATGATGAAACAAAAGAGCCTGATCAAAATCACCCTAGTGTTGATGCTAACAATCGCCGTAGCAAAAACTCAAGCATGATGAATGATTTCTGGAAGGAGGTTTCTGAAGAGGTTGCCGGACTTTACTGCTTACAGATCTGCTTTTCTTATTAATTAGTCTTTTTTCTTTAGCTATTTTTCACATGTTAATTTTATGCATGCACCAGGGACGTATTGCGTTTCAGGCACTATTCCTTAGGGAGGTATTGCCGCAGAGCTTCTCACCACAGAATGGTGCAGAAAATGACGTGCATCAAAAGAATGATGTTGCCGAAGATGGGAAAACCGTGAATCAGAGCTCCAACGGCGCATCCCAGCTTGACCTCAACAGCAATACGTGGGAATCCAGTCCTAGCCATCAAGGAACAGAGAGACGTGGTTCGAGGGATGAAGATAATGGAAAAGGGTTGCTTACAATTGGACTTGGTGAAGGGAAGCTGAATACTCGTAGAACAGGTTTTAAACCATATAAGAGATGCTCTGTTGAGGCCAGGGTAGAAGCAGCTAGTGGAGAACAAGAGAAAGGTACCAAGAGGCTACGTATGGAAGGAGAATCATCAATTTAGCGTCTATGATGGTGTTACATGCAAATCCACGCGGTAATCCAGTAGGGGAACCTTTGTTGTTGGACAGTTGCATGTAATCGTCTTATTTTTCAAATTGTAATCATTACCATTAGATTTAATTGTAAGTCTAGATTTCACTGGACTTTTTCATGGTCTGTATCATTATGTGCCTATGTATTATATACATTTATGTCGTTTCATTCAGGAAACTGCATGGACCTCAATCTCTCCGAGAGACTCGGACGAGTCTGCATGCCTGTTTGGAAGCACTGTTTCAATTATAAACAAGCCTTTCAAATATATTTTAAATAATTCTTTTTTCTCTTCAACTGCGGCTTTTAACAGCATCATACGTTTATTTTGGCAAGCTTGCTATTTTCTATAAATAGGAAACAGGTAATAACAGCCGGAAACTACTCTACGACCTCAATGTCATGTCTCCCGTCAGCAGTGTATGCTTCTGCTCACATTAGTGAGATAAACACGACGCATCTCCAGGTAAAATGGAAGGTGATAGTGGTATCTAATCAGTAAAAAGGATCGTACTGATGTCAGCGATGTACAGAAATACCAGCTATGGCATCTTAACAAGGGTCCATGCCAAAAAACCTGCACTATTATTAACGCATTGTTCGGGGGACTGAGTACTGTACAAGTGGGTCATGGTTAATAACTTAATATTCACGGGCTTCCCTACAAATGACATAATAAAAAGAATGGACTGCTATTATTATTATGCACAAAGGTTTCCGCGATTACTTAATGGACGGTCCCATCGTTGTCCTTCACCGTGTCATCCCATTCCACGTCATCACCCCGGTTATTGCCATTTAGGAACATTCAGTCAGAGTAGTCAGCACCAACATCTTCTACGAATTGCTGTACAGTCGTTGATCCACCTTTTACTTGTTGCGGGCAGACACTGAGGGTGGCCCGGGAGTTGGCTGCGACATCTTGCAGCGAGACCAGTGAGGCTGTAATCTTTTGATATATCTCTGGATTCGCACCTTGTTATCCGGAGCCAACACAAATGGAGGGTTCAAAGCAAGGGAGGGTGCTTGAGTCATAATGAAAGATAATAACAGCATGGCTTTAGAGTATAACCTTGCAGCACTGTCCCATTTCTCCTTATACTCGTGAGCCTGGGAAGAAGAAACAAGCATTCGAAAGCAAACTCCAAAGACGTAGATGCTGAAAAAGATTCTAAAATATGAGATAAATGATCACATACGCCTCCATTTCTCCCAGCAACAAGAGCAGTCTGATAAATAATCTCCATAGCATCTGGCATCTCGGTACCTATAGACCCATTGGATGGTTTTAAGCTCAGAGGAAGGAAGAAAAAAGAAAGAAAAAAAGGGAAAATCCAAAACAAAATCAGAGTTGGGTAGAGGTCATTTATAACCGTGTGAATCTTGCAGATATTTCTGTAATTTCTCAGCTCGCTCACAAGCAACAATGAAGCCATATTCTGCCCAAGCAGCGGCAGCAGAAGGTTTGATGAAGTTAATGTTATCATCAGAATTCAAAGAAAGGGTTGCACTCCCATGAGAACTGTCCGATGGAACTCCAGGTACATCATACCCTCCGGTTGATGCCAGCCAAGAGTTGCAGATCCGAATAGCTTCATCCCATATAGCCAGCACTACAAATTCAATTGAAACTGATTCCAGGAACAAGCCAGCATTAAACTGCACCAGATGATTCCGAAATTCAGAAACTAATAGCCCAATTGGGACTACTTAAATAAAGCAGTCATTAAAAATATCATTTTTTTTCAAGTTAGACTTGGCTTACAAGTTTCAAAACAATTGATAAAACTACTTTTTTAAGCTGCTCCAAACGAGGGCTGAGCCCCTTAACAACATACATTAGGTCTATAAATATAATCTGTACTCCAGTGCTGCAAAATGCTGAACATAACGAAATTTGCCCCTCCAAACAACTAGTTAGCCTGTACTCTACGGTATAAGCTTTCTTTGTCACAAGAACAACGGATAAGTTATCAACGAATAAAAGACAATAAAAAGATAAAGAGAAAAATGAAATGAGGACACAACACCCTCTCACCTCATTTTCATCATTGCACTTTAGTGCAGAGCTCTTTAGTAGCATAAAGCCCAAACTTTCAGTATCATAAGATTGTCAAATAATTATAAGTTGAGACAATCAACAATCACACAGGACATTCAGTAGAACAAAACAGAAGGGTATATTTGAAATCTAGATAGTACCGACAGTGCAAAAAAGTAACTACCCACAGTGCCATGTTCATTATATAAGGACACATGACTAATGACAACTTATAAATTTTCAACAATTCAGTCCCAGACGCTTGTACTTTGCAGACTGATCTATGCTTCGGAATTTCATGCATGATAATGGGAAATCCAGATATGTGCAGTGAATTTGTGTGGATAAAATATAAAATACAGATATGAACATATGTATTGAAATACGTCTAAATGGAAGAAAGATCCGGGCGCAGCTCATCCGAGTGAGGTCAAAGAAAGGGATTTTTTTTTTTCAATTACAATAAATTTAAAAGAAAAAAAAAGGAGCAATATTTCTATGGGACTGTTAGAGAATACCATAGAGCTCACCTTTTCTTGCGCAACATCTGAAAGGCTTCGGACATACTGGTCTAACAAAAGCAGTCTAGTTGAAAAATGTAAGATAGATAAACCTGGAGCTCCCATTAGAATATGTGCTGAACCTAACACTGTTTGTGAATCCAATATACAGCTTGAAGCATTACTTATTCCACTGATATTACTCAAAGGATGGTCCTTCGTCTTTCCAACAGACACATGCTGATCAGTCTTCTTGCCGGATGTGGTAGCTATGGAAGTGGAACTATCAAGCAGAGTCCTCTCAAGGGAGGATGTGAGAGTCTCTGTGGAAGCAAAGTGAGAATGAACAAAGACGTATCCTTTTTCAATAGAGTCCACTGAACCAGCACCTAGACAGGAAAATTAATATTAACACCTCAGGAAGCTTGAGTAACACCTCAGGAAAATTAATATTAACTGGAATGAGCAAAAGTCTAAAAGCACACCTCTTGACTGATTTGAAGTTGTTGGCTCAACGCCTACTGGTATCCTAAGTTGGTCACTGGTAGAGTGGATAGGCTCATGGAATTTTTCGGAACACATTATCTTCTCTTCATTTATTGATGACAAGTTCAGCTGTGAAAATCTGTCAACCGAGGCCAATTGAGGACATTGTTTGTCCATTATGCATTCAGATTTTTCCACTGAAAACTCGACTTGAGGTGTCAGATCAGAACGTTCAGCATAATCAATAAACCTGCAGAACATGTCATGCTGATATGCATAAAATGGGATAGCCCATGTTGACTTCTACTCTACACATGAGAGTCATTATGCATGTGATAGAACATGACTGTTACCACATCTTAAAACATTTTACAGTATTCAAGTTCGTAAAAAATACCTAGGCTCTGCCAAAAACTGGTGATTAAAGAACTCCCCAAAGGTTAGGCGCTCAACTGCAATTGCAAGCAGCAATTAATAGGAAGTAATAACAGGAATGAGCTCGTTTGAATTTACTTCAAATAAATGGAGGAAGAATTGATCTCTTAGGGGCAACAGACAGTCACTTCAGTATCGCAACACACATAGGTTAGGGCCGCACTTACTCGGATTTCTACGCAGAAGACGTCTGCATAGATCCACAAAGTCAGATTGTAGCATTGCTAGAGCACCATCAGGAAACCGCAGCTCAGAAGATGTCAAAATGTTATTGAAAAGCTGTAGATCCAAAAAAAAATTCAGTAGCAGAACTTAATTCTGAGAGAAACTGTGATTCTAAAAGCACTAAACAAAATTTAAACGCAGTATACAACAACACTCGATGGGAAGAAACTAAATAGCATCATTAAATATCCTGTTAAGGACCTCCAATTGGCTGTTTCCATAAAATGGAGGCCTCCCTATCACCAGCTGAAACAAAATTGCGCCAACACTCCATAAGTCAGCCTACATAAACCAAATAATATGTCAGATGCTTTAGATTTATCAAAAATCCATAGTATAAATCAAATTATACAAATTTATATCACCTTTGCATCATATTTCTGGTTCTGGATTATCTCAGGAGCCATATAAAGTGGTGAACCACATAGTGTATCAGCCAGGCCTTGCGGTGTCAAGTATCTACAATCACCAGAAATAGGAAGACAGTAAAAAAAGTTATCAGAACTATCCCAATATCTTTGGTTAGAGTTGCCAAAATGTGACCTGACTAGAAAATATCCAACGAAACCCAACCCGATCTATCATAAGATTCATACAATTTCAACCCGAAAAATTGTAAGCCAAAACCTACCCAATCTGATCTAAAGCTTAAATCTAATATGACCTGAAAAAATTATGATCTAAAAACCTATCCGATCAGACCCAACACTTACCGGAGACTAGAGATGGCAAATGGGTCAGACGGGTCAGGTTTGGGTCAGGTTGCTCCACAATCAAGCCGGGTTTGGGTCCAATTTAGATATCTATGATTCGGGTCGGGTCATTTCAGGTTAAAAGAAATTAAGTCGGGTCCGTTTACCATTTTTTGGGTTCAACTCAAGTGTACAGACTTCTGATCAAATCGGATTTGGGTCTACAAACTCCGGGTTGTAATGGGCTTGGGCAAATATAATTCAATTTAGAATTTGTATTGACATTGATTGCTATCAATTTAATATAATTAGTATATTGAATTTTGTAATTTATTGTAATTTTTATGATTATATATGTAATGATATAACAACTTGTAATCATTAAATATGTAATAATAATAAATTATTATAAATACAATTATATATATTATTATATAATAATGATTGTTATTATAATTATAATTATCATGATAATAATTATAATAATGATTGTTATAATAATAATAATAATTACTATTATTGTTATTATCATCTTTAGAAATATAATAATCATTATTAGTAGTAGAAATACAAATTATTGTTATTATAATAATATATATTATAATTATTATATTTACAATTATAATTTTTATGCTTATAATAATGACAATAATAATAACTAAAATTTCTATGATCTAATTGGATTGATGCTAATATGATATTAAAATAAAGTGAGAAGAACAGAGTCCTAATTTTATTTAATTTGTTGTTATATGGATTGCATATTTTTATTTACGTAAAAATTTATTAATAATATAATTTATTGGTATTTATGTATCATTTTATATGAGATAAAATGTTACCTTTATAGATAAAAATTAACTTTAGCTTGGATGAAGTTTGAAATTATGTTCGGGTGGGTCAGGTTTGAGTCTGGTCATTTTAGGTTTGGAAAGTTTGGGTCGGATCATTATTAGATTTCTATCTGGGTCGGAATCTTTTTGGGTTAGGTTATTTCAATTTGAGTCATTTTGGATACGAGGTCACTATCGGATTAGCTAAATTCGGATCATGTTTGAGTTTAACTTTTCAGGTCTTGATCAGGTTTTAGGTAGATTGGTTGGTCTAGCTTTATTAGGTCTACCCAAGACCCGATATGACCCGAGATAATATAAATCCAAAATATATCTGACTTGATGGTTGTTCGAGACCTCATATTTACCAAAAATATAGTATTATTAATATTATTTTTGTTATGAGGTATTACTATAACTATTTATCATTACAAGTATCATTATAATTGTTATTTTTACTATTGTTATTGTTACTATTACTATTATTATTGCAAGTATTAACATTATTATAATTATATTATTAATATATTTACTACCTCTATTATTATTATGATGATTAAAAGTATAATTATTATTTTTACAACTAATATTGCTATTATGAGTGTATTCACAAATATAATGTTATTACGAGTACTATTCTTATTAATTTAAATATTATTATTATTATGCTACTACCACTATTACCACTATAATTATATACACGTAGTACTATATTTCTATTATCATTATTGTTGTTATTATTACAAGTTTCATTTTTTTCTTTCCCTCTAGTATGTAAGGTTATATTTCATTCATACCATGATAATCAAAGGTTAATTACAATCACCAAGATGACACTCTAAATCAAGAAAGAATATTTACAAATTCATCAAATTACATAAAAGTACTGGATGAAAGCATACAATTAAATAGCGGTCCCGCTATAGCATAGCGGCCGCTATTTAGCGGTTTTTGGGTCAACAGCGACGTAAAATTACCGATACGCTATGGTTTTAAAATTTCACATTTATCAGCCGATAAATCGGTATCACCGATAAATCCAAAAATATCACCGATAAATTGGGATAAATCGTCGATAAATCGGCAATTTATTGAGAATTCTTAAATCTACTGAAAAAAGCATACATGATAATATTTATTTACTATATATATCTTAGATCAAGTTACTATTGAATTATAATAAAGTATTACTATTTATTATCTTCACATTTACTATTAAATCTTTTTTCATTCTAAGGTAAATTTAGGGTTATTAGAAAAATTTAGCATATAATGACTCACTCTAATACTTCTTATATGATATAAAATACTAGTTTATTGAATATTTATATTCAAATGATCAATAAATGATATTTAGTGTATATGGTGAAATAAAAATAAAAATTCACGCCGCGACGACCGTGGCACATAATTTATCGTTCGCGACGCTCCGATACCGTGACACCGCGACCGCGATTTAATCGCTTGGATGAAAGTGAATCAACGCAATTAGTAAAGTTTGTCGCAATGGTTTGAACAAGATTTTGTACCGACTTTCTTTCGCCCATAATGGTTCTATCATTTCTCTCCCTCCACAAATGATAACTATTACAAGTATTATTATTATTATAAGTTTATTGTATACCGGTAATATATTATTGTGATTATTATTGATATCACTATTATTGTTGTTGTTGTCCTAGTAGTTCCTATTGTTGGTTGTTTCACTATCATCATCCTTGTTTCCGATTTAAAAATAGATGAACATTCTTTTCATATTTCAAATTTAAAATTTAGATTCATTATATAGAATAATGAATGTATTACTTGTTTTCATATTCTTCATTGAAAAGTTGTTTTACAAAGCAAAGTTGAAATTGTCAAATCCCTCGACCAATCATCAATCAAAAAGATAAAATAACGTTAAAAAAACAAAAACCCGGATTCAACACAAGTAATTTAAATCCAAACAAACTCGAATCTGGGGCAAAAAAAAAGGATAAAAATAATATGAAATAACCTATATTAAAAAATAACATGGTTTGGTCACTTTCTGAACTAGTAAAATATACCTTCTTGACTCAAACTCAAACGGAATATGAAATTAATTTGAATCTGCATCCAATCTTAAAGATAAAATAACTCAAGGTTACCTAAATAAAAAAGACCCAAACCTTACCCTAACTTATACAAACCTGAAAGGGCGAAACTATTCAATCTCAACCTAACCTAACCTGAGTTATAAATGATCCGAACCCAAGATAATCCGGGCAGACCCAAATCTGATCCAAGTAGGTATATTACCCAAAACCCAAACCCAAACCCAAATGGACCCAACCCACCAGCCTGATTGCCAACTCTAGGTATCGTTAACAAGCCTAATTAACTAATGAAAAGACACATCCCCCACTTGCTGTAGTTCTCCATTTTTTAGGGCTTTTTCTTAACTCCTGCCAACTAATTTTGCTCTTCAAAAATATAGGATTAGAAAATAGAAAGAGGCATTGTTTTACATTTTCTAGCAGATACTATTTATGATACCCAATTTAGGACTTCTTATACCAGAACAATTTAGCTCAACATCACTTTTTTCCAGCCAAAAATTATTTACTAAAATCTACACTAAATGGGACCATATGAAGTTATAGATGTGTGGATATATATGTATATGAATCTGTAAATATCTTTGGACCAGTAAAATAATGTCCATGGAGCAAAGGCCAAATATAGAGCTCGCGACATCATTAGTACATCTACCAGAAAAAAACAGCTGTGTGAATTTGTTTTTGTTCACCTTCCTATCTAGCATGGGCCAAAGGAAACACAGACAGGAACAAAGTCGAGGGCAGATGTTGAAAGAAAAAAATGCTTATGCTTTGCCAATTCACAGGTGTCTCCTTCACCAGGACAGGTTCGTTTGTTAACAGAGTTCCTCGACCAAAAAGATGGCAGATACAGATAGCGTGACAACATAAATCAATTTACCTAGCAAAGCCAAAGTCACCAATTTTGAGAGATGGGGTAAGCTCCTTGCTTGTCAGCAATAGGTTCTGCAAGGCAATACAGTCAAAATGTTTGAGATTTGATTTTCCAATGTATATAAACTAATTCAGTGATCATGCTTGGAAGAGTTTTCTACATTTCACAGCTTCACTATTCCGTTTTCTACATTTCAAGCTCTACTTTTTCTTTCTTTTTTCCCTATTTTTTTCCACTTTTCATCAACCAGTTAAACAATTTTATGAACTTTTCCTATAGTGATTTGCTTTCTTATTTATATTTGCTTTTGTTTCTAAATAAATTATCTAATATCATATACAATACTCTCAAAATAATATGAGTAAATATTATAGTTTGATTGACCATATATGATGATAATTAAAATCATAAATATTTTCTCTACATAGAATATATCTTTTGTGTTATTCTTTATTTCTCTTATAGTTTAAGACTTTGTACACATATAAACAATACTACTATATAAATGGTCATTGTATTTTGAATGTATTGTATATATTTTAACTTACATAAAAATATTCATCAATTATATGGGATCATAAACTAGTAGTTTGTTAATTTAATTCCAAGTAAAAACTTTTTTTCCATCATGCCATTGATCCTAACTTTTTTCTTTAGACATCATATTCGACCAAGACATACACTTCCATTAAAAGGGTTGGGGGATTTAAAATGAATAAATTAAGGCGGCATATATTATGGCATATGAAAACAGAGAAACAAGATCAAATGAAAAAAAATGATCATACAAATTTCTTAGTTATGCATGGAGTGAAAGGGGTAATAGTACATGAAGTTCAATGGTCGGGGGGCGTTATTGAGAAAAACCATCCCCTAAGAGAAAAAGGACCAATTACATATGAGGTTACTTGCATAAGATTAATCCTATAGTATATCTTTATCCTGAATTCGGTCAATTGGAAGATATTAATACTCTGACAAGTCTATAAAGATACATCTTCTTTTTTTGGGAGATATGCCCATAAAAATTCTATTGAGTGACTTGTTTTGAACAAAAAAGATGTTTCATGGTCGTAATGGGATGTTATTGGTCCTAAGTGACCTAATCTGTAATATTGAAAGAAAAAAAAGAGAGGAAATTGAGAACAGAAGCTGAAAGGTGATCTATCAGGAAACAACACATGGATTATTAGAAGAAAACTAGATTTTACAACCGTGTGATGAACAGATAAAATTAATTGTTCGTAATATAAGGAACAAACTTCATCCATACCTAAAAAAAAAATAATCAATAAATATAGATATTAAGATATTTATTTTAAGGAAAAACTCATCTACTATGCATATTGTTAGAAGAAATATTAGGAAGGTGAAAGCAAGGTGGAGAGGGGACTATGGGGAGGTGGAAAGATTGAATTTTTTGTTTATTATTGTTTTATAAATTTTCCCACACACATGTATCTTCACCCATCTTTTTTTCCTAAAATTTAGTATCTCAACAACATTTGGACAAAAGGAAAATCCATGGGAAAGTCCCGACAACAATTCTGTTTTTATATATAGATAGATAGATAGATTTAGAAGATGGATAAATAAATTTGAGAGGGAGAAAGCAAAATCCTCAAAAATAGTTTAAATGATATAATATGAAACTATAGATATATTTCAGGTTTGCTGATAATTACAAGGATCAATAAATCACTTTGAGGGAGATTAGTTAACAAGCAATGGTATCTTAAGCAATAAAAAATTAGCTATATTAAGGGCGGTATAGATTACATTCAAACCTCCATTGTTAAAAAATAATTAGGATGAGATCACAGCAACCTATTTACAAATATGAAGTATAAGGCTGTTGAAATACCTGCGGCTTCAAATCTCTATGGATAAGATGGTTCTCATGAAGCACTTGCAACCCTGCAGCTGAACAAGTGCAACGCACTTTAAAATCATGAATGGCTACTTTATGTTCTTCGACATGGATATCATCCCGACAAAAATGAAACAAATGAGGCAACAAATGATTCATTTCAACATAGATGTGGCGAACATAAATCAATAAGATGCAAGTTTCTGTATAATATTGACCCAATGATACAAAATACGCCATCCGAGTGGTCTCTTGCAAAAATCCATGACCAAAACTCAGACCACCAGAATTGTCCCATTGTCAATCAGAAGATCCAATATTTGTAGCAAATGTCGTTTTCTACTCGGAATTAAAATTATGTCAGAGCTTTCATTAAATAATATGGAAACGAAATATGTTGGTATTTTATTGACGCTCAAGACACCAACGAGAGAATATGATTTTCCCCCCTCTAACTCTAAGAAATTGAGATAAAGCAAACCTCAAGCCTGGATGCTATACCACAATGTTAGAAACAAATAAGGAAAGCAATAACTGCTAATAAAACAAGTTAATTGATGGAAGGGAAAACATAATTAACATTACCCAGTTGCTTCATGAAGTGCCTAGCAATATCTTCCGTCACTCTACCATGGCGATTAATGTACGCCCCCAGGTCACCACCATCACAGTATTCCAACACAAGGTAAATTCGATCTTCCGTCTACTTGAAAGTCCCCGGAAAAAGAATAACATATGAAAACATATAAAGAATTCAACTGAGCAACATTTACTAAGCGGTAAAAAGATGAATGATTATCACAGAAACAGAAACCATTCGAAGTTTCTCAAAACCTGGATTGTTTCAAATAGTCGAATAATGTTCGGATGATTGATGTTCCTTAGAATTGAAATTTCCTTCAACAAATTGTCATTTAGGTGCTTCTTTTCAATCTCTTTGATAGCAAATTCAGTATTCCGATAACGATGTCTCGACTTCCAAACTACAGCAAAAGAACCTGACCCAATTCTGCGTCCGATTATGTAGTCACCCACTATACGTCGCCGATTGCAATCGTCCGGAAGATCCATCAAATGGCCTAATTCTTAATTAAGCGCCCAGTTGATAAGTGTCTTCTAAAACAATAGGAAAAACACCATAGCTAAAAACTATAATCTTTACTATCTCAATGATGGCTGTGATCGCAGTTGTTTTACTGCGACTCCACTTATCTGGAAACTCACTTTTTGACTCTTTTTATAGTTTGAGGAAATTATTGGTGTGGATTGGAGAATTATAGGGAGGATATATTGTACGCCCTACATAGAGAGTCAACAAACCTGATACTCTTAGCCGAAGTTCCGGCATGCTTATTTTAAAGGCTTATAAAATTAGATTAGATTGTAAAATAGTTGACATTATATCAGATCATGTCAGTATAATAATATTAGATTAAAAATAATAATTAATAATATTAGGAATATTATTATTATAAATAACTAATTTAAACACTAATTATTATTATTATTATTACAATTATTACTAAATTTAGTTAATTAATACGAATTGCACCTTTGTATACTTTCACCGCACCTTTGTATCAATCAATAAATGGATAAATTAATACGTTATATTTTTGATTAATTAATAGTATGTATGGATTAATTAGTACTAGTAATATTTTTCCATGATAAATTTTAAAATAGTAAGTAGGGGAAACAATATAAGAAGTAATGGAATTATAAGAAGACAACATAGTTAATATAAAAAATAAAATATTGAGAGAAAGATTTCAACAATAATTTTTTTTTATTTTTTACTCAAATAATTAAGTTTCTCACTACATCATTTTATCAGTATTTTGATTAATATACAACTCTTCTAAATTTTTCATCACAATTGTAGATTTCGAGGTACCAAATATAGGGAAAATAAAGATAAGTAGTTTTACTTGTTGCTTAATATATTATATTGTTTTTTTACATTAATCAAAATTACATGATAACAAAAAAAATGCATATTAATTTAAGCAAGTAGTAAAATTTAAAATAAAGATAAGTTCTTTTATACATGAATATTACATATAGTATATAATTAATAAATTACTTAATATTTCCTATATTGTCATCTCTAATGCGCTTTTCGATTATCCTAGTAGATTTTGTAAGCCTTCTCATTGTCAAATTATTGTAATATAAGAATTTATGTAACTATTGCTTGCAAACCATCCAATATTTGGAATGGTTTTAGTTATATAACCAGAGACAAAATCCAAACTAATGAAGGGAAGAAGTGGGAAGTAGAAGTGTGGTAAGGAAGAACAAGGGAAGTAGAAATGTGGTGTGTAATTGATTCATTAAGTCATATACAATGAAGGGAGAACATGGTAAGTAGAAGGCACCTAACTAATTAAATCATGTTCACTTCATTTGGTGTTTTAATGCTCTTCAATTAATATGCACCTATCATATTGAATGAGGCGTGCGAATTAGAAAGCCCATAGCTAATTAATTGATACTCAGTTTGACGTGTGTTACTATGTAATTTAATTAATATGTATTTATCATATTAAGAGGGAGAGATGAATAACAATTCATTTGGTGTGACTACGACTGTCAAATTACAACGATTGGGATGCATAATCAATGATTTATTTGGTTGTGTTTAATTTAATTAATGACAATGTTTCATCTATTATAGTCATTAATTACTTAATTACAAACATCAGTTAAAATAATCAGTGTAAATAAAAGTCTTAAAAAGGTCAATTCTAAACTGTCGAACATAAACTAAATTATTGTATAAGTTTCATTTGCACCGAAAAAGATAATAATCATCTATTTTGAAATAACAGTTAGTATATATAAAAATATGTTTATTTAGGTGATGTAAGATTGCTTAAGATTTTCAATTACTGTAAAGAATAGGAAAATATTTTATGTAACATATATATTTAAAAGAATAAAAGCAGTATACTTGATTCCATGAGGAATATTATATCAATTGTTGTCATCCACAATTAAAATAAACAACAACAATTTGTTTAGAGACATTTTTGTATTGTCACTCAATTTTTTTTTAAAAGGGTTGGCATTCCCAATTGATTAATTTTTAGCTTTGTGATTATGCATATGTTGCTGATGATATTGAAAAAGTCTTCCAGTATCAATTATAACCAACTTGAATAAAAGTATGTGTGAAGAGAAGACGTATGGGATTCAGATGATTTATCAAATAAGATTTAGTCAGGTAAGTAAATTATTTATTGTTCTAGTTTTGTTACTATGAGATTCACTAATGTTACCGATAAAGAGAGGATGGGAATGGAGCAATCGTTTGGATTTTCTATATTACTCAATTAATATGCATTTATCGCTGATAAAGGGAGTGTATGTAATGCAGGTATTATGTGGGATTTTAAATTTCGGTGTTCCGTTTGGTGTTCCAATGTTATTTAATTAATATGTATTTATGATATTAACAAAGAGAGATGAAGAAGTGCAAACTTGATAATGGGATGAGGATCGAAGCAATAAGCAGAAGACTGAGTAATTGACCAATGAGTTGGCAATGATAATTAACAATAATGGGTGACAGTGATAATTAGTAATTAGCAATAATGGGTATAGTTTAGGTAGAAAAATTTATCTGCATATTATCTACCACAAAACTCTATTTTTATATACTTATAGATTATAGATTATATAGGAGATCTTTAGTTTGGACATGGGTAGAATGCCAAATTATATTTGTAACACCTTAAAATTTATTACTGAAAAATATCATTCTAGTGGAAACATAACAAAAATATAATGGGTGTAACACCCCTATTTTTACTCCTAAAAAAATTCATTTAAAAATGATATAATACGAAAGTAAATACAAAAAATAGAGAATGCTACTGTCACACCTATCAAAAGATACCTATCATAAGACAGATGTCTACCATCTATATCCTGATAGGTGCAAGGCTAAAAAACCATGTTTAACAATTCTTGAAATGGAAACTAAATAAAAAATTCTCACTGATAAAATTAGCAGAAAATCCTGTAAAATCATCACTGATTAATCAACGTAAACATATGAGATAAACTTGAATTCCAAAATCTTAACCAAAGAATAAAATAAATATATAAATAGTCATTTACAATACTAAATTAAATTTTCAATACAACAAATTAACTTCCAAAATAATTACAAGAGTCATCGAGGGATAAAACTTCAGGTATCTCTAACTCTCAACCTAATTCAAAATCACATATGAACTCAAACTAAAGTACCTGCACATAGACATATAAACAAGTATAATATCGGTATGATGTCGTACTAAGTAAACAACCTAACTCATAGCAATAGCATACACACTTAGATTTACATACATATACAATCTTAATATAAAACATGCTCTCATATAAGATCATAAAAACAAAAGAACACCATATACAGATTAACAAGAGTATTAGGAGAACATGACCCAAGATCAATGCATATCTTATAGACAACATACAATCTTAACTAAGAATGAATTTACAAAAGAACATGTTATTGTTGTAGAATTATGTGATTAATAGAAGAACATGATGTTGAACTTGTAACACCCCAAAATTCACTAAATTTTTTCCCTTAAAGTGGAAGCAATTAAATTAGAAATACTTAAAACCCGTGAATTCTAGAAATGTTACCGCCACACTTATTACCAAACCGGTTCTCTCCGACCGTTTCAGTACCAAGTGCTAAGGCTAAGGAAAATATTTACATTAAATTCAAATCAACAGTTCATAAAAGAACTCGAAAGATTATACCTAAAAATCAGAGTACACATAAACGTTTATAAACGTAATAAAATAGAAATCAGAGTGCGAAATCAAAGAGAATAAATACTCCAATACAAAGAAATAATAGCAGGAAATAAAATTACATAAAGACTGAAATACGACCACAACTCTCTCAAACTTGAGCCAAACATGCTCAACACTCAGCCTCGACTGATGTCTCGCCCACCTGCACAAACCAGAAGGGCATACTACTCGTAGGAATGAGCAGCACCCATAAAAAGGTGATCAGTACGCTACGTACTGAGTAAGGTAACCGAGCACTAAGGCCGACACATAAGCACACAATCCATGCAGATAAAAGATCATAAACATGATAACATAATTCATGTGATCATCCAAGTAAAAGTATAAAGGCCCATATGTATATAATCTAATTCAATTACTTAGTTTATCTCTTATCGGGAATCATGTCACACCATACTTTTATCAATCCATGCGAGCATAGGAACACCCCACTATTATAACCGGTGGGCCGGTCACACATAGAGCATCATGCCCTAATCGCTATTATTACCGGTGGATCGGTCACACATAGGGTACAACCCTAACCACTATTCCTGACCGGTGGATCGGTCTGGTTCCTGCTCGCATGGTGTTCCACTGTAAGTAATTAGTATCTTTTAAGAGCTTTAACGATTTTGGTTTGTGTTTATTGAGCTCGAGTCACCCCACTATTATTACAGGTGGGTCGGTCACATATAGGACCTCATATCCTAACCACTATTATAACCGGTGGATCGGTCGCACATAGGACTACGCATCCTAACCACTATTCCTGACCGGTGGATCGGTCTGGACTCGGCTCAATAATCTTCCACTTTAAAATATTAGTATGTTAAATATATTATTCAAAGCTTGCCTTGGACATGCATGAATCAACACACATCACAAATCTCAATTACACTTTAATCCCCAAATATACTTGATACGACAAAAACCCTAAGCAGTTGCACCAAACCCTAATTATCCACACAAACCCTAGCTCGGTTTCCTACGTACCCATATAATGCTCCACGCACTATTTTCCCTTCAAACGTTCAATCCCCCAAACAACACTTACATTACTTTCCTCAAATCCTAAATCAGCGTTCCATATGTAAACTTCACTCTCATACAAACTTTACACATCCCATGCAATTATTAACTTCCATGCAAACCCTAATACCACCATACAACCATTAACCATTATGCAAAACCCAAAATCTCATCATACAAAACCCTAAATTCAATCCACATAACCCAAAGATTCATTCATACCAAACCCTAGATTCAAACCATATAAAACCCAAAGATTCATCCATACCAAACTAAGTATCCATCCTTACCAAACCCTAAGTTCAAACCATATACAACCCAAAGATTCATTCACACAAAACCCTAAATTTGAACCATATCAAATAAGAGATTCATCCATATAAAACCTTACATTAGATCCTTCCACGCAAAACCATAAATTAGATTCTCCCAATCAAAACCATAAATTAAATTCTTCCATACAAACCATATATTAAATTCTCTCACATAAAATCATACCAAACCATAAATTAAACTTCCCCATATAAAACCATAAATTGGATTTCACCAGCAAATCATAAATTAGATTCTCCCAATTAAAATCATAAATTAGATTCTCCCAAACAAACAATAATTCGATTCTCCCATATAACATCATAAATTACATTCTTCCAAATAAAACCATGCATTAGATTATTCCTTATAAATTCATAAAATTAGGTCAACTCACTTCCCTTATTCAACTTCTTTCCCCATCCTCCTTTTTCATTCTTTCTCCCACATAAAATCATATCAACATCCTCACATGCATGTCTTACAGGGTCACAACACATATCATCATACATAAATAATACACATGCCATGCAAAACATTCTTCAACTCCACGTCATATCATCCACGTTATATCACATACAGAATGATCATAATAATACATAGGATACATAGCATGCGAAGCACATAATGCATATAAGCACACAAAAGGCCTTAGCACCCCTTACCTGAAATGACACCGGTCTTGGAGCACGTTCCTACGCCTCCTTAGGGCTTTGACCAAATAATAACATACTAATAAAATAACCTTAACAAAATTCTAACTTTGCTAAAGACATAAAAATAATAGAGATATTATAAACCTTGATAATATAGGGTTAAAGACTTTACCCTAATGATAATAATGATACTAGTATAATAATATCAAAATTAATAAAACTAATATCAATGAGAATATAAATAATAATAACAATAATAATAATATTAATAATAATAACAATAACATATAAGCTTTAAAATAACTAATGAATTACCATTTATTTAATATTAATAATAAAATTAATAACATATTTAATAATATTAAAATAATAAAGATACTGATAATATTATTATTAATAGTTATAAGAGCAATAGAAACAATAATACTAAAATAAATAAGTGCGAATGTTAATACAAAATTAGGGCCTAAGATTTTCCAGAATAAATAATAAAATGTTAATAATAATTATTCTAATAATTATAATAATAATAATAATAAGAAGAAGAAGAAGAATGATAATAATCCTATAATAATTCAATTAATAACTTAAAATTCGAAACTAACAATAAAATTGTTTTATTACCACTCTCCACCCTGCAAGTACAATTCAGCATAAATTTTACATCAAATAATAATAAAACATATTAAGAATATAAATATTAAGAATAATAATAATGGTATTTATATGAAAATAATTGAAATAAATTAAATAAAGGCTTATAATAATATGGAAAATGGTTGAGAGGGTCTAGGGTTCAACCTTAAGCTGGTGGGGATAGGTGGCACCGGCGGTGGTTCACGACGGCGGCGGCCGGAAAAATAGAAGAACATAGAAAAAGATGGATGTTGGGAAAAAGATAGGGAGAATTGAGGTGATATAAGAGGTGTTTATTGTTGCCCAGGAGGAGAGGGACAAAATGATGGTGGTGGTGCAACCAAAGGTGGCGGCGCACGGCGGTGGAAGGCAGTTTAAGGCTTCGGGGTCAAAATTTCGGCGAAACGAGCATCTAACTTTGCATGATTATTTAGGCTCGTACAAGAAGAATCGAGAGATGAAAATAGTTTAGTTAATTAGAGTAAATTTCAAGGAAGAGAATGAAATGTTTCGGTGGCGCTGAGGTTGGCTTACGGCGGCGGAAGATGCGTCTGAAGTTGGGGTGGCGGCAGCTCGGGCTGAGGGTTTCGGGGAAGAAAAAATCTCTAAAAACTCCTATAACAAGGTTATTTATAGATGTTGGAATGGATAATGAGGAGCTGGGGGTCGACATGGAATTTTTAAATGCAATAATTTGGGTGGCCGGTGGCGGTAATTGATCGGCCGACGTTTGGTTCGCTTCGAAATTTCGAGAGGTTGGGGAGACGAAACAGGCGAGAGATAACATCAAATAATTATGCCAATTTATTCTTTGAGTTAAGAGGAAGGCAATGAGGCAAGAAACAGACGTTATTAATCACTGTAGCAGGAGAAGCCATTGACGGGGTCAAAGAACTTCATCGCAGCGACGGAGGAGGACGGAGGAAGAAGGAAGAAGAAGAGGAGGGGGACCGGTCGGCCGGGGAAAAGAAAAGAAAAGGGGAAGAACCGGTCTGGTTCGCGCGCGGTCGAGGGTATCATTAAATGAAACGACGAGTTTAAGTGGAAAAGAAGGAAAAACGCGGCGCGGCACGGGGCGGGCGGAGGACGTCGTGTGGGTGCAGGCTGGGGCGAGGAAAAGGAAGAAGGGAAAACTGATTGGGCCGCGGGAGAGGGCAGCCCAAACGGGGAAAAAGAAGAGGAAAAAGAAAAAGAAGAAAAGAAAGAAAAAGAAAAGGAAAAAGGAAGAAGGAAAAAGAAAAAAGGAAAAAGGAAAGAAAAAAAATAGATTAGGGCCAATTAAATTAATCTGAATATTTAGGATATTTAAAAATAATATTATTTAAATAAAAAATATTTAAATCCCTTTTTAGGCTAAATTAGGATTTTTAAAAGATTTTCCATAAATTCCATTTTAATTAGCAAAACACCCAAATTTTCTTCCATTAAATTATTTATAAAACTAATATTAATTTGGAACTATTTTCTCCTTCTTATTTTAAATAAAATAATTTATTTAGTTTATTCCCAAATTAAAATCTTTAATTAGATAAAATACCCAAATTCCTCCTAATTAAAATACTTATAAATTTATTCTTGATTTGCCCTAATTAATTTCCTTTTATTTTAATTAAAATAATTTATTTAATTAATCTTTATGATAAAACCTCATTTGAGTATAATATTTAGAATTAGGAATTTTCGGGGCATTTCAGAACTAGACTTATGCTATAAAAAAAGCATGGAAGATAATGAAATTCATGAATTGCGGTTGGATCTGTGATACATGCTCACACAAAAGTATCATGGCCTATTTACTTGCACACTACTATTCACTCTATTTAATTCCATTTACTTCATTCTCTAATTTCCATATAATCATTCCACTTTAGTTCATGGAACCACTTATTGATCAATTCCACCGAAAGGTATTAGATCACACATGTCGATTCACATTATTACCCATTTCCTTATATATGATATCTTAATTTACTTATTTCACTTATTCCACTTATTTTAATTATCCATTTCTAATGCATAGTATTTCTCACATCCAAAACATAATATTACCCATATCCAAAATGTAATATTATTGACATCCAATGTGAGGTAGTCAAGGAACCCATAACAACACGTCACCTATACCTTAGCAGTTATGGAAAACAATGTGACCTATAACTCTACGGCTATGGCCATCACTACCACTCAGGATGCCCTAACCTTTAAGTATTGATATCACTATAGGGCTCACAGGTCACCTATCGAGTAAAGAGAGGGGCCTCACCATTGCAATACGGGCATAACACATAGAAAATCACAAGGAAAGCATCCACCACATAACCCTAACTCAGAGGCCATCCTGAGGCTATTTAAGGTGGACTATATATAACCACTAGCTATGACCACAAATTTGACCTATACCACAATTCCCATAGGTGGGCTGAAATCACTAGATATAATCACTAATGTTATCTATAGCACAAATCCCATAATTCATTCCTTTCACTTATCACTTGAATTATTTGTACCAAATGTCCATGACCACATATTCTATCATATATATCACAATCATAAATGTTCTTAACAACCATCACATATTATTATCAATAAATAATCCAACCACTTACATTCGTGTTAACAAACATGATATCAAAGGAATAGATCGTGGTACATTTATACAGCTTATATAGCATAACAAAATACAACTACAAATAATCATGATTTATATGCGAAGAACTACATGATACTGCACCACAAGATATCTATATGGCTTAGACACACAAACTACATGTCTTATTAATAAACCCTAGCATGTTATTAGCATAACCAAAATATGAAATAATACACATCAACACATAAGATTCTATTAACTAGGATTTTAGGAGGTTTACCTAACTTTCAAGCTATCCCAACACAAGAAGAAGGAAAACCCTAACTTCGGGATCCACTAGCATGCCTTCCTAGATCACCTTGAAAATCATATAACTAAGTTAGAGAAAACTAATCCAAACATAGAATAATAGAATACAAGTAAAGTTTATCAAAAACTACTTATATAGTTAGGTTTTACAATCCCAAAACACCAAACTGGTCAATTTTATAGAATTCATCCAAATAATAAGTTAAAACTCAATTTAATTGATTTTTAAATCAAAATTAATAAAAGAATCAAATATAGTTCAATTTCACAAACTATTCCCTCAAATTAGGATTTCAAAGGCCAAAATACAAATTCAAACAATTCAAATCAATTAATCCAAATTGAAGGTATTAAAATGCAACTAAGGTCATTTCAAATAATTCTATAAAATCAATATAAGAAGAAACAACTATATAAATAAAAAAATTCATAATTTCATTTGAAAGTAAGGGTTTTAGGCCCAAAAAAATGCAATTTGGTCAAATTTTATAAATTTATTTAAATTGAATGTTTATGGATACAAGTAGACCTATTTTATAACATGTCGCATAGTCAATTGCTTAAAAATAATAAAGGAAATACCTAACATAATAAGTGTTTTTGAAGCTAAAATGCAAATCTAATCAAATATTATTCAAATATTTAAATTAAAGGATTGGAAATGAAATTCAACATATTTTAATACAAATCATATTTTAAATTTAATAAAATAACTCAATCACACAATCTAATTTAAATCCATAAGATTTTTGACCTAAAAATCAAATTCTAATTAATTTTGCACAAATTTCTCCAATTGATAATTCAAACATGAAATTAAGTACATTTCAAAGTATATTACATACTCAATTTATCCAAAATAACTTAATATGGACATAACCAGGTCAAAATTTTAATTTTCACAAATCAAGCATATACTTCACAATTAACCCATCCAAATTAATCATACAACTCATACATACTCAATTAAGCAATCAATATAACTTATCATAAGCAATTTACAAAAATTTAATCAAATTAAAAATTAGGGTTTGGGGTAAATTATACCACACAATACACAATGAATCGAAGAGATTAAGGATCGATGGAACTTTGTTGAAGGGCGAGGACTACTTAGTAGTTGTAATACCCCAAATTTTTAGGTAACCCTAATCTTGAGTAATTAATATCGTAACCTCATCTTAATATTAGGAAATAAATATTTATAACTTATCCTAATTATCTAACCCTAGAATTTAACCTAATTCTAATTTATCAATAATTAATCTACCATATTATACCTAAATTATATTGATCTTGTTATAACTAAAAACTAAAAATATTAACTCCTATTCTTTTCCCTCTTTTCCTTTTTCTCTATTTTGCTACTCGGTCAATCCCTCTCCTTCTCCTTTTCCCCGTTCTCCCTGAGTGGAAAATTGTCCACAGATATTGCTTACACGCCCATCCCTCCCTACCACCTACCAGGCCATCCCCTACTTCCATCTCCTACGAATGAGGGTTATGGTTAAAATATTTTCCCTCTGCACCTCTCGCACCATCTTTATAGGTGCATGGACACACACACACACACACACATGCTTGAAATTAAATGCTATCACATTGCTTCTCTCCCTTTTGTTTCTGCAACTAACGCAACACCCTTTCCCCTCCTTCACCACCTCCTTGCAATCACAAAATTAGCCCAAGAAACCACCACCAACAATCCAAATTGAGACAACCACACCACCATTGACAAATTTTACCATTTCTCTCTAACCACCTTTGACCACCCTTGCCAAACATCACCCCCTACCGCCAGCCAAAACCGCTGAAACTAACCCCTCCTCTTCGACAAACTCCACTACAACTTCTTGTTCCTTTTCCATTCCTTGTTGTAGCAATTTTCATCATAGTCTAACCCACTTCCCTTTAGCATTTTTGGCTAAATCTCCCTCCTTTGTTTTGGAAGCATTGGCCAAAATTTCCCCCTCCATTTCGATAACAACAACAGCAACAACCTTCCTCCATTTCAGCATCTCCAACCTTACCACACCACCCCCTTCGACTTCCACCACCGAAACACACGACCCTTTGTTTGGCCTCCTCTGCCATTTGACCTTCTCTAGCAACGACAGATTATGTCTAAGCTTCATCCTCCATTTCTTGTGGTATTCCCTCATTGTTTGGTTACACAAGTTATTCCCAAATAATACCCTTCTTGGTTCAGTTTTCTTCCTTCCTTCACCCTTCTATTTCCTTAATTATTTCCTTACTTAGGTGGTTTAATCCTAATAATGTTTTATTATGTTTTTCATAGATGATTTACCTTTGGTCCCGAAAGAAGTGGAATAGGTTTTGCGAGCTTATATACCATATTTGATTGCTAAGTGTTTGACATGATTTTACATTGTACCATGTTATTGCGATTATGTGAACTGATATACAATTGTTGATACTATGATGTGTGGTTGATAATATATGATAGGAAATAAGTAAGTAAAGTTCATGCGATATTGTTATTTTATGTGGAAAAGCCTTTAGTGTGAAATATGGATGTATCATGGGTTTATTAATGGTATGATAAATGTGAAATTATTATGATAAGGTCTTTGGAGAAAAATGTGGATTTGGAAATAATGTTACTAAACACATAAGCTTCGTATAAAATAAGGGTTATGTTACCGATAGTGGTACTTTGGTTAATGAGGGTTAAATATGGGAATCATGATATTTCAAGGTGCTATATCATCCAAATATGCTAAGGGATTTATATGAAGTATTTAGAGTAGTTGTGAATTCCCTAAGTTTAATAAAGTATGCAAATGGATTGATTTGGGAATAGTAACCCTAAAATAATGAGACTATTATCATATGTGTGAAACGTTATAGTTAGACCACAAAACTCAATTATGTTGTAATATCAATGTTTTGGGAGTTTATATTAAATTTGGTAAGTATTTGAGCCATACATGAAAAGTTATGATCAATTTGTGAAATTAGAGTTTATAAGCCTTGGGAATAATAACTTTTGGGACAAGGTTATTATCGTATGTGTAAGACCTTAGAGTTAGGCCTTGAAATTTTAGTATGTTGATAATAATAATATTTGAGAAGAAGGTACTAATTTTGGTGGTTAAAAGAGTAATAGGAGAAAAGTTATGATAAAAGTGTGAAATCAGGGTTTAGGGAGATACAAGGATCTTAACTCTGGAGAACAATCTTGTGACCTGAAAACCAATTGACTAGTTGGGTCATACTAGTTGACTAATAAACTATTGGATTAATTCTAACCCCAACAAGTTTTGGTAACCTGATACGATGGCCACAACAATACTATAAACTAGTTAACTGGTTGGGTCACACCAGTCGATTGGTTTGAACCCTAATTAGTTGGTTGGTTTTCTTATGGAAAAATCACAATATGCAGTTCAAAACTAAATATGCTTTCTCTATTCAAACCAAACATTAAACATGGTATATACAATACTCTTACCATGTATAAATCATGGATTAACAACTGAATAATTTAAGTCAAGATTAAATTACATTAAATTTTCACTATTTAAACATAGCATATCATATAATGCCACAATGGGAAACAATCCTTAAAACATGCTTCATGATTCTCATTATACATGCTCACATGCAAAAATCTTAGCATAGTTAAGGAGCACATAAATGTAATTCCATAAAGATCCATTTTTGTTAATTATACTTGACCATATTCCTTTTTTTTCCTATTCATACTTGTCTAGCTTTTATCAAAGCAAGATTATATTCCCCAACCATTAACATACATGCTTGAATATATCTAATAAATCTAAGCCTAAACAACCCATATGCTCATTCACATCACACAAAAAGATTTAATAATGACTTACCTTAGCTAAGCTAGTAAAATTTCACAAGAAAGAGAGAGAAAGCCCCCATCTTTAGGAGAGAAAGCCCCCATCTTTAGACTTTAAAACCTTGAAAATCTTAGAAATAGAAGATTGAGGCTTAGAAAAACTTATAAAAAATCTTGTAAAACTAAAATAAAAATAAAAATACAAAGAAAATAATAGATAATTAACATTTCCATACAAAATTAGAAAAAAAAAATAAGAGGAGGGAGTAAAATCTTCAACCTTTCCTAAATCTAACTCCCTTTTGTTTAAGCAAAACAAGTGAGATATATAAAGCATTGGAAGAAGAAAGCAAATAAGAATTTGAGATATAAAAAATGAGAGGAAGAAGAATGGAGGTAAAAGTGTATAAAAAGATGAGCCTGGTGGTGTAGGGTAAACAAAGAAAAGAGAGATCAGGGTTAGGTAAAGAGGTAAATATTTGATGGAAAATGAGGGGAAATATAGTATATTACTTGAAATGACAACCCTTGGCTTGAATTTGGCGCCAAGTGAGGAAATTTTCAAAGGCAGAGAGTTCACTCTGTGCCCTCATGTAACACCCCCATACAAGCCTTATACTTCCCAAACACCCCCATACAAGCCTTACACTTCCCATGCAAGATTTACTCCAACCTTTCATTTTATTTCTATCATCCTTTTATTTGGCCACCCATAAATCATAAGGTAATTAGTCTTTTCTCATTTCTCCCTAATCACTCCACCCTCTTTATATCTTTTAGCTCCCCAAAACCTCATCATACCACCTAAGGCCTCCTAGCATGCATGTCATATTAAGGCACCAATACATAAGGGCATATCACAATATACAAGTCATATTACCCATATCACACATATCATAACACGTGCACAACTTACTTTAGCTCCATGAATAGAAAGCTGCACTACAAGTATTTATTCCATACTCACATATGATACAATCACATAACTAAAACACACATTAACACATAAACATACAATTTGGCCTTAACCACATCCTTAACTAGAAGGACACCGGGCTTGGAGTAAGAATCCTACGCCTCCTTAAGGGAAGGGTTTGGTTCACCTATAAGAGTGGAACACTAATGTTAACTTCCCTCTTACTCCTTTTTCTTTTATTATCCCCTAACTAATTATTATTAAAGGAATAATAATAGTAATGATAATAATAATTATAATAATATTAATAATTATAAGATTAGTAATAATAATGATACTAACAACAATAATAATAATAATGACAATAATAATAATAATAATAATAATAATAATAATAACAACAACAACAATGATGATGATGATGATGATGATGTTTATGATTATAATAATAATAATAATAATAATGAAAATTATGCAAAATAAATTACACTTAAGTAAAAATAAGAGTTAGGGCACAACTAAGGGTAGAGATGGTAGCTAGGACGGCAACGACGACACAAGGCGGTGGAGGTGGTAGTGATTTAGAAAGACCCAATTTTGGGGTTGGAAAAGGGGAAGGGAAGTGGTGGTTGTGAGGTGGTAAGGTTCTTGGATCAATAGGGGTTGTGGTGGTGGTGGCGGCGGCGGCCGAATGTGGATGAGAGGAAAGGAGGAGGAAGGAGGGTGAGAAAAGGTAAAGGGAGGGTATGAGGAGGTAGGGGAAGGATTTCTAGATAGAGAGGAAGGTAGTGAAGGCGGTGGTTGTGGCGGAGGAGGTGGTGAAAAGGGCAGCTCGAGCTGCCCACTTTGCATGAGCAGGGAGGGAAAAACATGGAGAGTTAGAGGTGGGGAGGGGTCTCGTTTGGTAGTGCTAGTGTAGGGAAGAGGGTGAGTGGAAGTTTGGAATGCGGTGAGGCGCAGAGGTGGCTGCGGCTGCATCTAAAAGGGCGGTAGAGGATGGTTTCAGGGGGTTTTTTGGATAGAGGAAAAAGAATAGGAAGAAGGGTGAGGGCTGGGGGTTTTATAGGCGAGGGTAGGAGAAGAGGACAAGGGAGAATGAGGACCAGGGAGTGGAAGGAGCAGGTGGTTGTCGGCCGGTAGTGGTAGGTGGTGTAGGCCTGTAGAGGTGCAGGTTCGCATGGGCTAGGGGGAGGATTTTGGTAGGGCTGCAAGGGGTTAGGTGGGGGTGTTGGGATTGTAGAGGGGCAGGGAACAACCCAGGGCAGTGCCAGTTGTACGCTCTGTAGGTTAGGTTAAGGGGAAGGTGAGGGGAGAATAAGGTCCATGGTTGCGAAACAACCATGCGCATTAGCCGATTGGGGGGTGAAGTAGGAGACGAGGGCAGAGAGGGAAGAACGATAAAAAGGATGGGAGAAAAAAGGAAGGTTGGGCAGGGGGCCTAGGCCACGTGAGGGGAAAAGAAAAAAAAGGTGGGTTGGACCGACAAGGAAGGGAGGAAAAGAAAGGAAAAGAAGAAAAAGGAAGAAAGAAAATGAAAGGATGAAAATGAGAGAAAAAAAGGTAAAAGGAAAAAAAGAAAATGAGGTGGTTGGGGTATTTGGGATTTTTAAATTTTTTTGGGAATAAAAAAATTAGTAAAAATAAATAAATATTTTTTTTTCAAATAATTTAGAATTTATGGTTAAAATTTTCTTTAAATCTATTTTAGTTTAGCAATTTATTAACCTCCACTAATTTGATTACTACATTATTTCCCTCTTTTTGGCCTTAATTATTTTTATTATAATAACCTTATTTTATTAAAAATATTATATTTAGTTAATCTCACCTATTAATTCCTAAATTAAGGCTTCGGGGTATTACACCTTATGGCTAAAATAGTGCTAGATAAGAGGTTCCAAGACCTACATAGTCGAAAATCAAAAGCATAAGAAGGGAAAAAAAGTAAAAAAAGGCTTGTAAGACAAAATCAATAGTTATTAAGAATCTTCTAGGGAGAAAATCAACTATTTGGGCGTGCACACTAGAGAGATAAATAAGGGGACAAGAGAATGAGGTCATCTAACAACTTTTCACATATCTAGTTCCTAAATCTATCTGGGGGTAGGAAACAGTTCAAATCAACAATCATAAAAATCTTAAAACAATTTAGAAGCATTCCAGAGCTTACTTATCAAATCTTCAAGATAATTAGAAAGGATTCAGGTTTAAAATTGAGCATAAGAACTACCAAGTTGAATGAACTAGATGATTGATACAACATAACTAATGAACCTATTCTTACACATTTATTAGTCTGTCAAAACTAGTTGGTTGATTCTTCTAAACTAAAAACTCTTAGAGAAAGTAAAAAAACCAAGTAGTATAGGCCAACTAGTTGATTGGTTTCTACAAATTTCAAGACATATTTAAAATAAAACCTTCATTACAAAGCCTTTTAAAATCAAACCAAATGACAATATCAAATCACAATTAAACACATTTAGATCATGATCAACCACCAAAATTAACATACATTAAATGGTATAAAAAATGGGGTATTATAGGGTTGGAATTCCCATCCACCACCAAAGAACTTTGGCTAAGGTAATTTCACCATATGTATCCTAATCTTTAAGTGTGCACTCCTTATAGAGGTTAATGATCATATATAGTAGAAAAGGTACTAAGCTCATATATGGCTATCAGACCCCTAGCATTTTGTGAAAATATAAAATGATAAGTCTAGAGGACTATATATTTTGTAGATTAACACCAAACATATCAACACATGAATCACTTATAGATTAAATAATTAACATATCACATATATGTTTAATTTTAACATAAAACCCTTCAAAATAATCAAATATCACCCAAAATAATGAAAACTGATTATTAGGATGATCACCACAAATCATAGGATTCCTCAAAATTATTTAGGAAAAAGGCTAAAATCAAAGGCTTGAGGCAATGAGAAATACCTTTCAATAACAAAAGCCATGCACATCTTATCAATTAAGAGTTCCCAAAAATAAACTGAAAGTCAAAGTTGGTTCAACAAAGCCCTAAATTCCAACTTATCTCATTATTCATCCATTTAGCCAATCAATACCTAAAATATACTTTAAAGACCTAAATCCCTATTCAAAGGTTCATATATTTTAAAACCAAGGAAAAATTCCATAAACTACTTTTTGTTGCTAGAACCAAAATTAGGAAAAAAAATGCAGATATAAATAACTTAACCGCACTAAAATAAGATCCCATGACAAAAAATTTCTTAAAAAAATTATGAATAAAACACTATTCCTCTTTCAACAATACATATCATTTACAAAGAAGCTTAAAGTCGAAATTTATACAAAATATTTTACTACCAGGAATCACTATTTACCAAGATTCACTATTCATAAGGGTAAAAAAGTCAAAGCTTAAAGTTCATGGTCAACCTTTGACCCTAATATCACACTAAAAACCTTTTAGGAATAAATATGTTATATTTTGATTAATTATCCCAACAACTTGATTTATCACAAAATAAACTATATTTAGGGTAATTAAGGTTCCATTACTCATGCACACATTAAAGAATATCAAGAAGGAAAATAACACTAAGCATATAGTCAGTAACACCTAAAAATTCCAACTTTTCAATGATAAATTAGAGCATCAAAACATAAGCAAATCATAGCATGTTATATATGAAAAATTATTTACAACCTACAACCTACATCATGGTATAAAATAATAAAAAAGAATAAGAAAAGGGATAGAATCACACTTAAAGGCCCAAAACCCTTAAAAACCTTGTGAATGAAATAATCAAAGCATTAACAAAAGTAGTCACACACAACACTATAATTCTATCTACTTATATTAAACTTTAGTTTACCTTAGCTAATGCCCCCAAAAGAGAAAGAAGATAAACCTTGATTAGGAATGGAGTTTTCTCCAAATTTTCAAAGATCAATATACTTTTATTTAGTTGAAAATACCAATAGATTAGTCTCTAGTGCAAATGAGAAGAAACAAACAAGAATGATAGAGTTGTGGTGGCGAATGGGTGGTGCTATTGTGGAGGGGAAGCATTGGCCTTGGGAGAAATGGAGGGAGGTTGAAGGAGATGATTATGATGAGGTGGAGGATAGGACAATATCAAATGGAGGAGTTAGAAGATTTTTTGTTTTTTCTGAATTTAGTGGTCAAGGGTAAATATATGAAAGAATAAGCTTAGATATTTTTTGAGTGTGGGGATAGTTTCTGACAGCCAAGGCTGATCATGGTCATTAATTTGGCTTGGTTTTGACACATAGAAGGCTAGGATATAGGTCCATGTGATTAAAATGCATATATGAGTCGAAATAGGAATTTCAGTAGCAATTAATGCCCAAAAATGAATAAATAAATGCTAATAATAATAAAAATACTAATTAATATTTAAAAACCATTTATATATTATTAATACTAAAACATAATAGTCCTAATGTTTTTTTTTTCAAATTTTAGGTGGTTAAACGATTTGTTTCAAGGCATAAAATTATAGAATGAGCTGAAATGAAATGTGAATAATGCTTTTTAGTAGATATCTTAGATTAAAATTTTGAAATAACCTATGAGACTTAGAAAAATATAAGAAAATAAAAAACTATTGAATCATAATGATATGGAAGAATATTTATAGGAAAATTTGGCTTAGAAGATCTTATAGAAATAAACTTATGAGAAATGGCTAAGAAATAGAAATGAAATGTTTCAAAAATAAAATAAGGGATTTTATTTCATTAAAGGGTATAATAAATGCACACAATTATTTCTTTTCTAATTAAAAAAAATTATTGAATAACTTAGGATATTAAATCATGGGATTCTACACTGTTAAATTTACACTACTATGAGTCCTCCACAACTTGAATATGAAATGTACAGAGATGCTATCCCACTTCCACTCAGGAATCCAAGTGGTTAAACTGACCCTTTAGGTTTTTTATGCTTAATATTAATATTTTTAAAATTCAAGAACCTATCAATGAGGTTTTCTACCATCCACTTCATACAAAGCCACTAATAGATATGCTTCAATTCCTTCTATAAATTATCCCGACCAAGATGGACAAAATAAGGTACACTATAACCTTCCTCCAAAATCCTTATTTTTAGCTTAGTATAGATTAGAGGAATGAAGAATCTACTTTGGAGTTTGATAATGGCGCCATCATAAATTCAAAACCCAACAACTCTACTAAAATACCCCAAAACCTAATTTTAATATTTTTAATTAAATAAGGATTTATTATAAGAATTAATTAAATAAATTATTTTATTAAAATAAAAGGGGATTTAATTAGGGCAATTTAAGAATAAAATAGTAAATATTTTATTAGAAAAATTTGGGTTTTTTGCTAATTAAAATGGAATTTATGAAAAATCTTTTAAAAATCCTAAATTCCTGCACACGATCCCCTTCTTCCTACACAACCATCTCTGCCTGATTTGAATTTCGTCGGTCTCTATTTTTGCCGGTGAACCCTAATCGATCATCCCAAAATTACCGTCACTCCCCTATGACCTTATCCCTCCCTTTTACTCTAAATACCACCATAATCTGCCCTGTATCGAGCTTTTGATTTCTTACCTAGAAAACACCCCGGCAATGGCGCCAAAAACTTGGCACGTTCCTACCCGCAAGTGCACGGGGTCAGAGTAGTAGTCAAGGTCAATCCCACAAGGATTGGTGAATGACCACTAGGACAATGATAGAACTTAACTATGTCTAGACTACGAGATGGTATGAAATAATAAATTGTAAGCTAAAATAACTAAATAAGCTAAAAAGAAAGGAAAATAGCACTCAAGTCACTCAAATAAATAGAAGAGCTAAGGTTCCGGTTCATCGCCCCCGATCCTCACATGTAATTGAAGATCACATCAAAAAATAGTTCAACAATCATAATCAATCATGCCAACAAGGATAGAAAGTGTTGTGCTTTCTCAAGCCACAACCACCCTATTACATATCTATGGCCCTAACTATCTCTAGCTTAGAGTCTAATACAATGCAATGCATTAAAGTCTATAAAGTTTCCTCCTTTATTGTTGTAGAGGTTAAATCAATCGTCTCTCGACCTACAATTTAATCTCCCGTTGTGCTATTGGGTCTAATACTGGATTATCTCTCGATCTCACCGGTATTTCCCACACCGAAAATCAGAACTCGACCGTGGTTCAAAAATCCGTCAATCAATCAATAACACAACACATACATTATGAATTGAATAAAAAACGATGCAATAATTCAACACATTAGGATCGGGGAAAATTCCCTTCACCTTAGCACAAGATCTAGCCCATCAAATTCATAGCAATAATATTAAAAACAATAAGAGATTCCATAGATAAAGAAAATGTCATTAGATAATACCCTTGATGTTTACAAATTCTTGCAAAAATTAACTTCTTGAACCTCCGTCCCTAATTTACAAGAGAGATCTTGATGAATTGGGGAAGAGGATAGAGAAGAGAGAAAAGATAGGGAGTGGAGGCTTTCTCGAGATATTAGAATAAGAGTTTTTATATTACCGCCTCGTGCATCGCTAGGGTTTCGGTAACGATGGGCTTCCCGTGTCAACTTTGACAATGATTCATATTTTGACCATAACGTTTTCATCATAACTCCCATTAAGCTGATTTTAGATGCGTTGGAAATATATTAAAAAGATATAAAACTTTTATGTTGAAAGATTTGCCAAATTAAGACCGTTTCTTGGTCTAAATTTCACTTCTTTCAGGCCCATATACTTTAAATATGCATTCTTTCTTTTTCCACTTTAACTTTTGCTCATCTTTGCTCCTTTTTTCTCCTTTCTTCTCCCTTTAAGGTTATTATTTTTCTTCATCCTTCATGATTTTTTTTTGATTGAGACCCTGCAAATTTTTACAACACAAAGGCAGTAACAAAAACAAAAAGGGAGAATTCCAACTGAAATTAAAGGTAAAAACTCTTATAAACCTTAGGAATAAGATGTAAAAGTCACACTTATCATGCGCCGCCACCACTTTAGACACCATTGCCGCCACATTTGGCCAACTACGCCACCCTCTCTACCCACCTCCTTACTCCCTACACCTCCCTCTAACTAACTAAACTACCCATATCCCTCGATTTGTCCTGCACAAGACACCCCGATCGTGTAAAGTCTGCTTCTCAATCAACCCTTTCTTCCACCTCCACCGCCCTTTGCACCACCCTTAGCCACCACTTCCGCCACTTCCGCTACTCGTTTCACCTTCCAAAAGCCTCTGTAGACTCTCCTCTACCTCCCTCTACTCTTCTTTTTCTCTTCCTCCCTCTCCTCCTCTCTTTATCTCCTTCTTCCATTTTCAGCCACCACCACTGCCGCCGTGTAGTGCCACCTTTGGCTACGCCACCACCCTCATTCTGTTCCTCTCCTTCTAGACAACCATAACCACCCCTACTCCCACCCTCATTCTTCCTATCCTTTCCCCAACCCTCAACTTTTCTCCTCTTCTTCTCTTTTTTCAGCCACCGCCGCCGCCGCCGTGCATCACCACCAGTGCCGCCTGTCACCACCAACCTAAGGTGGAACCCTAAACCCTCACAACCCTTTTTCATTATTTGTACAAGCCTTATTTATTTTGTTTTAATTTATTTCAATTATTTCGAATATATTATTATTATTATTATATTCATTATTATTATTATTAGTAGTAGTATTATTATTACTAATGATATTCTTCTTATTTATATTGAGGGCCAAAGCCCTATTTTACTCTTATTTCGATTATTATTATTATTATTTTAAAGTAGGGTTGAAATCCTACTTTACCTTACTCTCGATTTATGATATTAATAGTACTATTATTATTATCATCATTATTATTATTATTATTACTTCATAATAATAATAATAATAATTATTATTATTTTATTATTATTGTTATTACTATTTTTATTATTAATCTTACTAATATTATTATTAGTATTATTTTGGTGAAGGGTCGAAGCCCTTATTCCACCATTTATTTCAAATCATATTATTATTATTATTATTATTATTAGTGTTATTGTCATCGTTATTATTATTATTATTATTATTATTATTATTATTATTATTATTATTACTATTATTAATATTATCATTATTATTATTTTTAGCATCACTATTATTATTATTAGGGTAAAGTCTTCAAACCTTATATTATCAACTTTTACAATATTACTATTATTTATTATATCTTTAGCAAAATTAGTAATTAGTTAATGTCATTTTTATTAATATGTTATTATTTTATCAAAAACCTAGTCTTAGAATAAGATAGTAAAATATAAGTATTTTTGGTAGGAGGGACTCTAATATTTAGCTTTTCCCTCATATATAGGTCAGACCAGTCAAAGCCCTAAGGAGGCGTAGGAGCGTGCTCTAAGACCGGAGTCATTTTAGGTAAGGGTGTAACTAAGGCTTTATGTGTGTTATGTGTATTATATGCTTTGGATGCCTTATATAATGTTGTGTTGTGTATCATGTGTTATTAGTTGACTATTTTATGTTGACTATTCTATGTATGGAGCAACATGGAGTTAAGGTATGATTGTGTACCTTCTTATTGTATATGTTAATATGTATATGCGGTGAAAAGTTGTGGAATGTGATGTGACCCTTTAGACATGCATGTGAGGATGTTAAATGTGGTATGGTATGGGGGAAAGGATAAAAAAAAGGAAAACGGGAAGTAAGTTGGCCAAAAGGGAAAGAGGTTGACCAAGGGGAGTAAGTTGACCAAAGGGGAATAAGTTGACTAAGGGATGTGAGTTGACCTAAATAATTTAATGATCTATGGTTTTGCATGGGAGAATCTAATGGTTTTGCATGGGAGAATCTAATCTATGGTTTGCATGGGAGAGTCTAATCTATGGTGTTACATGAGAGAATCTAATCTATGGTGTTGCATGGGAGAATCTAATCTAGGGTTTTTTTATGGTTGGAGCTAGGGTTTTGTATGGATGGATCTAGGGTTTTGTATGGATTGAGCTAGGATTTTGCATGGATGGATCTAAAGTTTTGCATGGAGGAATCTAGGGTTTGCATGGGTGAATCCAGGGTTTCACGTGGGAGTTTTAGGGTTTTGGATGAAAAGTTCGAAAGGTTGCATAGAGTGTGTAAAGTTTACATGGGGGTGAATTTTACGTATGGAAAGTTGATTTGAGGTGTGAGGAAGGTGATGGAAGTGTTGTTTGGGTGTTTCAATGCTTTGAATGAAAAATAGTACGTGGGACAGTATAAGGGTACATAGGAGACCGATCTAGGGTTTTGTGTGGCGAAATAAGGTTTTGTGTGGCTACTTAGGGTTTCGTAGTCACACGTGTACTTGGTGATTAAAGTGTGATGATGAGAGTGGAGTCTATGGGTTGTGATGTGTGGAGTGTTAAAATGATTTGGGTTGTGTAAGATTGAGTAGGATGGGCCACTTAGGCCTAAATTAGGGTTTCGGGATAAAACCCTAGAGTGAGGTGTTGAGTGGACTTGGAAGTGTAAGGTAGTGGGCCTTGACCCACATATATGGGAGATGGACTTCTAATGTTAGATAGGATATGGAGGAAAGGATGTTGAGGCAAGTTGGGAGGTGCATGAGTCTGATGATATGGAACGAGTCCGTGGGAGGATAGGTGTGGGGAGAGTGAGTCATGCATGTCTAGGGTGAAACTTCTAAATAAGACACTATAAGACTTAATCATTTTGTAACACCCCTAAAATGTACTACTGAAAAAAATTGTTTAATTAAAAGAAAATTAGCGGAAGAAAATTAATAAACTGTGAATTCTGGGGATATTACCGCCACACTTAGTACCAGACCGATTCACTCCTACCGTTATAGTACCAAGTGTTAAGACTAAAAGAGTAAAACACAATTTACGAGAAATTCAAACATATTTAAATTAGAGTAGTGCAAGTAAACATTTTATAAGAATATAATCCACCAATAGTGGTTACGAGAAAACGAAGGCCACATCAAAGCTAAGATTTAAAAAGGGAAGGAATACAACCCTAGGAATTTCCAGTTCCTTACGCTCTTTTCCAAGGGTCCACTTGAATAGCTCCTAAAAACAACCTGCAAGGGATGCTGCCCATTGAATAGACAGGAGCCCCACGAATGGAACCCTTCAGTACTACGGTACTGAGTAACCCTTTAAAACACACTTAAAAGTAGGCACACAATGTAACGCATGATATACTACTATATCCATACATAACGACATGTGTAAAGATAATATCAGATCCATACCTTCACATATTCAACAAGCCAATCAGATATCAATGGTGTATACATAACATTCACTTTCGTACATTCGCATACTTAACAATTCAACCAAATATTAATAGGCCATAATGAACAATCGATACTTTTAGGGCCTTAAGACCATTAGTCCATCATTAATCAGTCATCGGATTATAAATGTCCATGTGAGTGTGGGAACCCCACTATTATAGCTGTGGACCGGTCATGCAGGGCAAAACGCTCCTGTCCACTATTATTCGCCGGTGGACCGGTCTGGCCCTGACTCACAAGGTGCTCCACCGTAAGTAATTAGTGTCTTTCCCATATCTTATTGTTTTTACGTTTGGTTTGTTGAGCACGGAATCCCCCACTATTATAGCTGGTGGAACGTTCATGTAGGGAAAAATGCTCTTGGCCACACTTATTCGCTGGTGGACGGGTCATGCAAGGCACCCTGGTCCTGGCCACTATTATTCGCCGGTGGACCGGTCTGGGTCCGACTCAATATCTTCCTCTTTAAGTGATTAGTGTCTTATTCGTGTCTTATTCGAAAGTATTTCACCCTTGACATGCATGGCTAACTATATCCACACTTATCCTCCCAGGAGGGCCCGTCCCATATCTTGAAACTTTTGCACCTCCTAACTCGCCCCAACATCCTTCCCTTAATCTACCTTCTCACACCGGGAGCCCAACTCCTAAGTGTGTGGGTTAAGCCCACTCACCGCCTTACTCGAGGGTTTTCTCCAAAAATCCTAATCTGGGCCTATGTGGCCCATCCTTCTCTGTCTTACACATCCCAAACTATTTCAACACCTTGTACGTCATGACCCTTAGATCTAACCCTCACTTTCTACCCCACTCATTCTCGTTTACTTTTATTATTTTCTTTTTCTTTTTCCACCTTCTCACATTAGGGTTTCCTTTAAACCCTAGCTTGGTCTCCTACGCACCCTTATACTGTCCCACATACTATTTTTCGCCTAAAGCCCCCAGACACCCAAATGACACTTCTATTACCTTCCTCACGCCCCGAGGCAACTTCCCATACATAAAGTTTGCCCCCATGCAGACTCTAACTATCCCATGAAAACCCTCGATTCTCCTACTCTTTCATTTTATTTAAGTCCCCTATTACCCATCCACTCATAGATCATGGATTATTTAGGTCATCCTTACCTACGTTAGCCAACTTACTTCCCCTTGGTTATCTTTCTCTCCCATTTCTCTTTTTCATGCCTCCATCCCACATCACCACATTAATTATCCTAGTATGCATGTCCTAAAGGGCCACATCACATCACATCATAACTTACAACATATCAATATTAGCACATACCAAAAGAGGGTATATGAACATACCTATGTTCCAAGCTGCGCTACACATGAAACATTTAAGATAATAGAATATAGAACACGACATATAATTATATAGGACATCCAAGGCATGTAAGACACATAGCACGCATTCGGCCTTAGCTACACCCTTTCTCGGTTTAGGTTACTGAGCTATCTCCCACACTTATTAGGCCACTAATCACCCTTCGTAATTGTTACACTTAATATATTTCCCATTTGGTTAGTTAGATTACCAATTTGCCCATTTCCTTTATTATAATTATTAAATTGCCCTTTAGTTGGTCAAATTACCAAATTATCCTTGTTTATTATCCTAATTATCAAATTACTCCTTTAGTTGGTTAAATTACCAAACTGCCCTTCACATTTACCATATTTACCATTTTACCCTTCTCCATTATTAAATTATCATTTTACAATTCTCTTTTATTAAATTATCATTTTACCCTTCTCAATTATTATAATTGCCAAGTTACTCCTTTCCGATTTCCACTTTACCCCTTTTATTTACAAAATTATCATTTTACCCCTTAACTTCCAAAAATTACCATAACACCCTTTCACTTATAAAATTACCATTTTATCCTTAATTAAGAAATTATCATTTTACCTCTTTTAATTTTAAAATTACCATTTTGCCCTTCAATCACATAATAACCATTTTGCCCTTTAATTATAAAATTACCATTTTACCCTTTATTACAAAATTACCATTTTGCCATTTATTATAAAATTACCATTTACCCTTTTAATAAAAATTACCATTTTTCCCTTTAATTGCAAAATTAACATTTTACTCCTTAATCAAAAAATTACCATTTTACCCTTTAATTACAAAATTACCATTTTTACCCCTTCACTTCCAAAATTACCATATTACCCCTTAACTTCCAAAATTACCAATTTACCCTTACTTCCAAAATTACCAATTTACCCCTTTTCATTTACAATTTACCACTTTACCCTTTTTACTTCCAAAATTATCATTTTATCCCTTACCTACAAAATTACCAATTTATCCTTTTACTTACAAATTGACCATTTTATCCTTGCCTCCAAAATTACCATACTACCCTTTTTAATTAAAAATTAGCATTTTGCCCCTTATTATACCACTTATACCAAATTATCATTACTACACAAAATATTAATATTAATACCTCATCCACAACTATTATATTTAATATAATACTTATAAGCACCTATATATATATATATATATATATATATATATTAGGCCATATTCTTGTACAAGATAAATTACTAAAATATCCCTAAGGCTCACAAAATATTAACCATGCATTAAAGATCACAATAGCATAATACAACATGGATAATACTTAACATTTTTATTAACAACCAAACTCTTACCTTAAACAATATTTCCATACATAACATATAACCTAACATGCTTCTTTTCATCCAACATCACAAGAAACTACGCATATGATATTAAACATCATATATTAAGCATAATAACATATTAAAAATCTTAATGTGCTAACATACGTTAATCCATGCGTTTAAGTGGGATTTAACGGTTACCTTAATTCCCACGAAAATGAACCTTACCGGTATTCCGGTTAAAGGTTCAAGCTTTGATTATCATAACCAATACCTAAAAATAATATCAAGACTTATTACATTAGAAATAATAAAAATCAAAGTATAAGACTTTATAACGCTTAATTAATCAAATACTTGAATTAAAATATTATTATACCTTAAAATTATTACCCAACTAAATCAAGAAATGCAGAAACTCATGCTGCTCATGCAGCATGAGCTGCATGCAAAGAAATGGGGAGGAGGGCCTCGAAGGTGGGTAATAGGAGGAAAATGGGCATTTTGGGGTTAGGGTTTTTAGGCTAAGAAAAAGGGAATGCGAGGAGGATTTAAGGCAAGGGGAGGATGTAGAGGTGGAGAGGGGGTGTAGATGGTGATCGGGGATGGGTTGACGGCGGTTAAGGGCGGTGGAGGCAGCGGCAGCGAGGCTGCAAAGTGGTGCTGTCGAGGAGGGAGTCGAGATGGAGGGCTGAGAAGGAAGGAAAAGGGAGGGGGGAAATGAGGGCCTGTGGGTGGTGGTTTCAGCCAAAGGAGGCTTGGGGGTGGTAAAGGGGGTTGCAGGGGTTGGTTTGGTAGCTCAGGTGGCAGCAGAGGTAGCAGCAGAGGCAGCGGAACGGCGGTGGATCGAGGTGGTGCAGGGTGGTTGCCGAGAAGGGAGGGAAAGAAGAGAAAAAGAAGGGAGGAGGAAGAAGGAGGCTGCAGGGTGGCTCGATGGGTGCTGTGATCGTTCGGGGGTGAGGTAAAGGGTGGCGGGGTGGTGCAGGTGGCTGTTGGGGCGGCGACAGCGGTGGGACGACGACGATGAAGCAAAATAGGGAGGATGAGGGAAGGAGGAGAAAGGGATAGAAAGGAAGAAAAAGAGGGTTAGGGCATGCATATGGGGCTCAAAAAAATGTAGATTGATGCAGGGGAGGAGGAAGAAAAAGAAGGGGAAGAGAAAGGAGGAGGTAGGGTGGATCGAGGGCGGCAGCAGAGGTGGTAGGGAAATGGGAGTTGCAGGAGAGGGAGATGAGATATGGCAGGGCATGGGGGAAGGAAGAGAGGGATGGTGGGGCCGGGATGGTGTAGGAAAACAATGAGAGAGAGAAAGATAGGGGGAAGAAGTAAGGGGAGAGGGTTGCAGGTTGGGCGGCGGAGATGGCTGGGTGGTTGGGATTTTTGCCGGGGAAAGAGGAAGAAGAAGAAAGAAAGAAGAAGAAGGGGGGGAAGCTGGGCGTGAGCGGGCGACCGAAGGGAAGTGTGTATGGGCCGGCCCGGTTGGGAAGAAAGGAAAGAAACGAAAGGAGGGAGGGGCAGCTTGGGTTGACGACACGGGAGAAGGAGGGGGAGAAGAATGGGCCTACGACCTAGCTCGCAGGAGGGAGGCAAGGCAGGCCAAGGCCGGCGGCCCAAGGAAAGAAAAGGAGAAAGAAAGAAAAGAGAAAAAAGAGAAAATGGAGAAGGAAAAAGGAAAAAGAAAAAGGAAAAAGGAATAAAATAAAATAATTTAATTTATAATATAATAAAATAGAATATTTTTAGGTAATACATTTATTTAATAATTTAATTTAATATAATTAAAATATAAGGGTTTAAAAAGGATACTTTTAGTAAAATAATGGTTTGAAAAATTATTTAAATAATAAGAGTGTGATAAAATAACAAAATAATTATTTTAATTTATTAATATTTATATCCAATTTTATATACTCAAAAATCCATAAAATAATTAAATTAAATAGATTTAAAGGCTAATTTATCCCAAATAAAATTTATTTATTAAATTATAGGCTTTTAAAATTTTGGGGGATTACACATTTAAAGTGGAAGATTGTTGAGCTGGGCCCAGACCGGTCCACCGGCGAATAATAGTGGTTAGGGCGTTTGCCCTATGTGTGATTGATCCACCGGCGAATAATAGTAGTCAGGCATTGTGTGTGTTTTCGGTCCACCAGCTATAATAGTGGGGGATTCCGTGCTCAACAAACTGAACATAATTATGCTAAGACATGAGAAAGACACTAAGTACTTACAGTGAAACACCCATGAGAGTCGGGGCCAAACTGGTCCACCGACGAATAATAGTGGTCAGGAGCTTTATGCCCTGTATGTTTTCGGTCCATCAATAATAATAGTGGTCAGGAGCTTTGTGCCCTGTATGTATCCGGTCCACCGGATATAATAGTGAGGTTCTCGTACTCGCATGGATTTGATAAAGAGCATGGTGTGAAATGAGTATGATAAGAGATTGATTAAGTAATTAATCCGGACTATAAATGGACCTTTGTATTTTTACCTGAATGATTGTATGCTATTATGTTATCATGTTGGACTTTATGCTCTTTTTATTATTCTGCATAGTTTATGTGATTTTATGAGTCGGCCTTAGTGCACGATTACCTTACTCAATACATAGCGTATTAATCACCCTTTTCATGGGTGCTGCTCATTCCCACGAGCAGAAGGCCCTTCTGACTTTGTGTAGGTAGGTGATGCATATTTTGATGCCTTCGATGTTCATGAGGCATCAGGCGGGGGTGAGTATTGAGCATTTGCTTGGATTGATGATTGGGAGTGATGTGGCCGGACTTTCTCTCTATGCTATTTTATTTCCTTCTGATATTTCTTTCCTGTATTGGATTTTCCTTAATTAAATATTAATGTTTGTAGACATTATTCCCTACGAGTGATTTTGATTTCGCACTCTGATTTCTATCTTATGATTGTTTTTACTCCTTTGAATTGTATACTTTTTACGTGTACTCTAATTTCTGTGTTATGATCCCTTTTTGTTCTTTTTATTAACTATTGGTTTAAGTATTGATTAAAGTTAACAAAAATTTCTTTTAGTCTTAACACTTGGTACTGGGATGGTCGGAGTGAACTATTCTGGTACTAAGTGTGGCAGTAACATCCCCAAAATTCATGAGTTTTAATTTAAGTGCTTTTGTTTAAAAAATAGTAAATTTTGGGGTGTTACATCTACCCTTGGCTATATCCTATTAGATTGCCTCAAACTTGACTTCATCTGCCTAACTAGATCCAATCTCATAAAAATGGTCACTTATGATCGTGAGAGCACTTATCCTTGACTCATGGTCACCTAAACCAATAACATTAATTCCAATCACTTAAAAATATTGCTAAATCCAATCTAATATCACTAGAGTACCTAGTGAATGTGGAGTCTTTATATCAAGAACATTTGCTACAACCTTGGTCCTATCTTTATGGTAGGTTAACTCCAAATTATAGTCCTTAACTAAATGATGCCATATTTATAGTCTCATATTTAGCATTTACTAAGTCAAGATGTACTTGATGCTCTTGTGGTTAATAAATAACTTACATCGCACTCTATATTGATAATGTTTTCAGATATTCAATGCAAAAACCACTAGAACGAGATCAAGATTGTGAGTCAAAAAGTTACACTGATACTATTTTAAATAGTGAGAATCGTAAGCCACTAACCTTCCATGTTGCATCAATATGCACTATAAACCATGTTTATAATCATCACTATAAATCTTAAACCCTGTAGCATCAAATGATAATGTAAGAGTCAAAGCCAAACTCCTATGGTAAGAGTCAAAGCCAAACTCCTCTTCAACTCTTCAGAAGCCTTTGTGCACCAACCATCATACTAGCAACATGTAATCTTATTCAATAATGAATTTAAAGAAAAATAAATTTTGAAAAAGTCCTAGTCAAAACATCTATAGTAGTTTTCTAACCCCCAAAAGTTGCAAACCCCTCTAACACACGTCAGCGTTGACCACTTTAACACTTCTCTGTTCTTGAAGGATCAATTAACACTCCATCCCTTGAGATCACATGACCTATAAATGCTACCTCCTCAAGCCAAATCTTACACTTTTAGGGTTTGGTGTACAAATGATAAGTTCTAAACAATGACAAGGTCTTCCATAAGTGTTTCTCGTGCTCCTCATAAATCCAAGTATAGTTAGGGATGTTATCAATGAAGACCTCCAATAATTAGTCTAGATGCTAATGGAAGATTTGGTTGATGAACTCATAATATTTTTGGCACATTAATGTGTTAGAAGGACATGCCAGTGAACTCATGATGCTAGTACCTTATCCAAAATGCCATATTGGAATATTCCACTTGGCAATCCTTATTTGATGATACTCTGATATGAGGTCAATATTAGAAAACACTATTGCACCTCTCAACTGATAAAAATATCATCAATTTATGGTAGAGGATATTCCTCATTTTCAATTGATTAAACCCCTTTTAGTTGATTAATAACCTCAACCTGTCATCCTTTTTGTTCATAAAGAGTATCGGTGCTCATAAGGGTGATACACTTTGTAATACCCCACTTTTTAGGGTCTTTAATGTATGTTATTATAATACACCATTTATAAAATCCCTAATTATAAAATTGGGGATTGTGTAATTAGTTATGATAATTATTTTAGGATATTCTATATTAAATGTATTATTATTATTATGGTGTATCATATATATATATATATATATTAAATTAGAATAAAATTTGGATAGAATTTGAGTTATTAGTTTTAACCATAGTTGGGACCCTAACTCGTAACTATTTTACCAAGAAACCCTAATTATACTAATCAGATGTTTTTCCCTTAGTTCATCTTTTTCAAATAACAACCATACCCTATTGAGATTTTGTCATCTACTGCCCTTTTTTCCCAACATGTAATTCTTCTTCACACCAACCTTCTCTTTAAATTCTACTTTGTCCCGTGTTCTCCTTGTCCATGTTTTGCTTGACCATGTTTGTTTGTTTGTAGCACACCATCATCCATTTAAGCTCCCCTTATCCTATTAGTTTTTATTGGGTATTTGATGTACAACAAAACTTTTGTGTTGGTTCATTTAGGTGTTAGAGCAGTTTAAGTGGGATTGTGAATTCTTTGATAAACATAGGGGGCCGATGTTTATTTACACAGGTTGTATTTATTATAGAATATATTGATGTGAGTTTTGGGTAAAAATTTGAGAGTAAATAATAACATGAGGGGATCATTTTTTCCAAACACATACCATTTTTTTTCTTACTTTCTGAAACACATGTTTTTCCTTGTAGGATTTAATCTGGTATAAAAGAGATATGAGAAAACCCTAGCTATCAAGTTGTATGAACCGACTTCTTCTTCTTTTTCTCCATATAATTCTCCTTTGTTAGAGAATTGTTCTTTGCATAATTGGTTGATTAATTTGTTTAATTATTTGGTAATTACATAAGAACATGAATAAAGATATCTATTTCCCCTCATTTTTTATGTTTTATGATTGATCTATCAATTATTTATCATCTTGTTAATTCTGATTTTGGTTTGGATCCCTTCAATCCACATTTTTCCATAATAATTTGGTAACAAAGTTGTGGTTGTTGAAGAGATTTGCTAATCGGGAGGATTACAAAATTAGAAACTGAGAAGTTCAATTGGCCTTTTGATTTTAAATTATGAAAATTGAAGATGTGGGCGATTTTGATTGAGAATAGATTGGACATTATTTGGTCATTCAAATAATCTTGACTCGATGACGGATGAGAGACTTCAATAGGTAGATCTAAATTCCCTCTCTACCGTACAACTATACTTGTCAAATGAGGTATTGATGGAAGTGGTGAAGGAATCAACAGTGGCTATCTTATGGCTAAATCTTAAGTCATTGTATATGAAGAAATCAGTAGCGAATTAACTATTATTGAAGAGTTGGAATCATGACTTAAAATTAGGTGAGGGTCAATCTTTGAAAGCTCATTGGAATTAATTTGATTCTATTGTAATGGATTTGTATAATTAAAAAAAGTTAAACTATATGATGAATATTTGGCCATTATCCTATTATGTTCTTTGCTTGCTAGTTTTAAGCATTATTGTAAGACTGTGTTGTATGGAAATGACGAGTCCTTTAGGATGTGAAATGCATCATCCTATAATGGAAGTTGATTGATAGTTAGTTGATTGACAGCTGTAGGTACTCACATAGTGAGGGAATTGTAGTAAGGGGAAGAATTAGGAGTAGGGATTTGATGACTGTAAGAAATCCAGATCTAAGGCAAAAAGCTGGAAGAAGAATGTGACATACTATGGTTGTCATAAAAAGGGGCATATTAGGAAGTGTTTTCTTAATAGGAAGCCCGATGATAAGTATGGTGAGTCATCCGATATGAAGGGTGATACTGTTATAGCTAAGTAGAACCTCTGAAATCATGCAAAGAAGATCTAATAAAATTAGAGACGAAGGAAAGAAAAGCATAGCAAACCCACCTTCTCAAGGGAAAAATAGAGAACACAAGAGATGGAAGCTAATCCCTCACTCTTTACCCAAATCTAACCCTGTCTTGCTTATGATCAAAATAAGAAGGAACTAGAGAAAGGATCAGAAGAGGAAAGGAATATTAGAAACGAAAGTCAAGGATAAGAAATGTGGGTAAAACAAGTATGAAGAAAATAGGGCAGTTAGGGAAGAAGGAAGAAAATAAAGTCTATGAGCTCTAATTACTGAGGGTTTCTGGTAGAAAAATTCAGGGTAAGGGGGTTATATTGAGACTCCAAGCCCTAGACTGAATCCAAGCTCCCAAATGCACATTTTTGAAGGTTCAAAGTTGGCATTTCTATCTTTCAACTCAAATGGTGAAAATTGAAATGTTCTAAAGCAATGTGCCTAAGAAATTTTAAACACGAGAAGGGAATAAAGACACCAAGGAGAGGGAATCGAAGTCCCCAATATGCAGAGGATGCAGGGACAAGTCATATGCTCAAGAATCTCATAGAAGAGAGAGAGGAGTAGGAAGAAGAAGACAAATGAGATGAAGTCATCAAAAGTGACTTATGAGAAATTTTTCCTCCACGAATCCATTAAAAATCGATAAAATATGTTAGGCATGCTTAAAAGCTTCGTAAAAATCATCAAAAATTCTCTAAGACAAAAACTCATGATGTTGTAAAATTTTAGGGAAAATGTTTATAGTGAAAATTGAGTTCGAAGAACAATCAGCTCAGTCAAACCAATTGATTGGTATCCCAAATTAGTCGATCGGTTCATTAGGTTTGAAAAATCAAATTTAAGGAACAAATCCGTCGATTAGTACCTCCAAACTAGTCAATTGGTTTTCTGATAGAACTAACTATTTAAAAAATCTAAGTCAAGTTCAACCAAAACCATACCAACCTTAAACACACCTCCAAAACAAGATCAAACATGCTATGATTACAATAAAATGCATATAATAATACTGTTATGTATGGGTAAGATTGTTTTGTGTGGTAGGGATTTATTACCTATTTGCTTTAATTGTGGGGTATCATGCCTTAGGATGTAAATCATGCTCATTTTGATAATGAAATTACTTAATTACACATAAAAATAATAATTGTGTTCCTTTTGGCATGTTATATATATGTGGATAGTTGTCATACAATCTTGCACATTCTAACAATACTTTTCCATGATAATCATAAGAAGACAATCTTTCATAATGTTTGAATCAAAATAATTAATGTGAATGGTCTATGATTCCTTTGAGTAAGAGGAGGGAAATGTTTATGAGCCTAGTTCGTATAAGCTAAACCAATAAGAACCTAACTAGGTTAGAGATCAACACTAAAATCTTAGTACATGAAATCTATACTTGAACTCCCTAAGTATTATATTGGCCTTTGTGCTTTTGTTATAATGCATTGTATGGTTCAATAATCTAACAAACTTTTAGTTAGAGAAGTGAACCCATGATTATTAGTTGATTAACACTGGTGATGACAATCCATGATAAGTATATGTTGATGGTTCAAATCGTATTAATGATAAGATCCATTCCAGTTATTATCAATAGATAAATATGTTGCTTACAAAATTACTGAAAACTCAGGTATTTTAATTTACAAATATGATATGCTTGTTTAAGAAGTAGTTTAATGAATACATACCATTAGTCATTTCATCTTTGAGTGGCCAAAGAAAAAAAAAAGGAAAAAGATGAAACATTGCACACGATTATGGAGGGGAAAAAGAGGGAGAGATTTGATCATTGAAGAGATCCAAACTTAATGGTCTTGCTTATAGCAACATGCTACAGGGATCGATCCAAATTTTGTGATGGATGGCCACTAAGGCACTATCATAACACTAAGGGGTGAGTCCATTTTGGAAGAATATTTACTTGGCAATAAAGTTATTGATACGATATTCCTTTCATTATTTTCTCCCAATCACAAAATCATCCAGAAAAGCACCAAATTCAGAGATTCTGGCGCATATGCAGGTGCTATCAACGACTTGTCCTCATTGGTTGCCACGATGGATTTTATGTTGTAAGAAGGTTGACCATCTTTTGTCCCGTTTCTCCTTAAATCCCCCTTTCCTTGTCACACCTTCGTCTCCTCTTCCCCTCAACCGAACCAGTTCATTTCTCTCCTGTGTTTCAGGTAAAACTCTCCCATCTCTATGCTTTGACGATCATTGATTTACTCATTTTCGATAGATGTAATGCTTTTTAGGTTCACGAAGATGAAGATTGTCGGGTCAATACGCATAGTTTATTCTAAGTATCTTGGTACTTGTTTTATCTGTCTGAACTATGAGATCGACTCTTTTGGTGCACCGTGCCATGTGTTCGATCCCTTGCTCCAGTGAATAGATCGCATCGCTATGTTTGTAATTAAAGTGAGAAATAAGAGCTTTGGAATTTGAATGAATCCTAGGAGAAATCAATGGTTTGGTTCCGAATCATGGATCTCTTCGATGATTAATGAAAAGAGAGATATATTGGCTTTTCGTATGTTGAGTTATATTCAAGTCTAAGCTCTAATAGCCCTTTACAAAAGGGTATAAAATTTAGATACATTGCATCGTCACATTATTTGAGTTGTCTCCCAGACCCAGTTGCAGATCTATCGACTTCTCATTTTATTCATCCACCTACTAGTATTCTCAGAAAGTGAAACGTGACAAGTTCTGCACTTGATGATATTTAATTTGTTAGTTTAAGGATTCTATCGAGCATTGATTTTATTCATCCACGGACTAGTATTCTCAGCAAGTGAAACGTGACAAGTTCTGCACTTCATGATATTTAATTTGTTAGTTCAAGGAATCTAGACTCATTTTTTTGTCGCTAGATGCATAACCTAGTGTAGATTTGAATCTCATCAATTCCAGATGACAGTGCTCCACCCCCCTCTTCCCTGACATGTGTGTTTGTTCTTGGCTGCCTATTCAGATATGGATAACCACTCAGCAAATGGAAGTGACGCAATGTCCATTCATTCACCAACTCGACCTGTTAAATTGAACGAGAGGATTCTTTCATCGATGTCCAGGAGATCTGTTGCTGCACATCCTTGGCATGATCTTGAGATAGGTAGATACACATAATAAGTATTCATGTTGGAAATTTTGGGTGTAGGTTGTATCACTGAGCTGGTGTAAGTCATGACTCTAACACCCAGAATTGCATTTGTAGGACCGGATGCACCCAGAATTTTCAACTGTGTAAGTCATGACTCTAACATACTCAATCCATCTCCCTCCGATTTTTATTTGCTTTGTGGCCAGCAGGGGTGTTTAGATACATTTTGGCATATGTTGCAGACTAATGAATCTAGCATTGCGTCGCATGACCGTTAACCCATTACGTTCTATCCAGTCATCCTTGCAGCGTCATCATTTCTTGTTCCCTGTTTTTGTTCGAATTTCAGTTAGCTCATAGTACTAGCTCAGATTCAGTTGCTGTGTTTGCCCCTGCATTCTCTTCCCTTTCAGTCACTTCTTCCCTAGGTCAAAAGGAGTCTGCAGGCGGATCAAAAGGTGTCTCAATTATTGTTCTTCCTTTGTTGGTAGGTTGTTGAGATTACGAAAGGTAGCAAAGTCAAATATGAACTTGACAAGAAGACAGGATTGATCAAGGTAAAAACAGATTTGCAACCAGTTCTGGCATTTTCCAAGCACCGAATAATCTCTAATAACCTGCTCCTAAATATCAAATTTGTAGGTTGATCGCATTTTATATTCATCGGTGGTCTACCCTCATAATTATGGTTTCATCCCTCGCACATTATGCGATGACAATGATCCCTTGGATGTACTGGTCCTCATGCAGGTATCTTTAATTTACTAATCATGTAAGCTGGCTTGATAAATTTTTTATGTTTCTGGGAAATATGTTTGGTTCTTGCCACTCTTCACTATACCTTCTTGGCCATCAATTGATGTTGGTATCCAGGTTTGCTAAGAGCAGACATAATAGCCGTAAACCCTCTATTAATTCTATGATAACGTTCAGGAACCTGTGGTCCCTGGCTGTTTTCTGCGAGTGAAGGCTATTGGGCTAATGCCTATGATAGATCAGGTAACGTTTTTATCGTTGAGGCAGAAGTAAACATCATGATAATAATAATAATGAGGAGGAGAAAACAAGGACGTGTTTAGTTTTAGAAAACAAAGTTGTTTTCTAAAATACAATTTTCAGTTATTTAGAAATTCAGAAAATAAATTTATAACTTCTATTTTTATTTTTTTTATTGAAAAATTAGAAAACGCAGTTTTTCAATTTCATGAAAAAAAAAAATGAAAAGCAACCTATGCTATACTATGTTTTTTGAGTTTAAAATATATTTTCTACATATTTTCTAATTGAAAAATTAATAATAATAATAATATCATTAATAATAATTATAATATCATTATTATTTTTAATAATTATTATTATATTAATATTTTATTAATATTTATCAATGCTAATATTAATAAAATAATACTAATGATATTATTGTTGTTAACATAATTAATAATATTGTGTATATTATTATTATTATTAACATTAGTATTCGTAATAATATTGTTATAAAATTTAATATTAATATTGATATTAATTTTAATATTTTTATTAGTTTATATTAATATTAATATTCATAAATAATATGATGCTAATTATTAATATCAGTATTAACATTTATAGTAAAATTATTATTAATATTAATTAGTAATAATGTTACTAATAAATTTAATAACATTATCATCATGAATATTAATATTATTATTAGTAATAATAATAATAATAACATTTTTAATATTATTATTGATTTCATTAATATTAATAAAACTTTATTATTAATGCTAATATTTTATATTTACTAATATTTCTAATAATAATAGTGTTTTCATTGTATTATTTTTAAGAAAATTATGAAATTATTAATATTATTATTATTATGAATCTTAATATTAGTATTATTTTTAACATGATTATTATAAGAATTATTACTGTTGTTATTATTACTATTTTCATTGTTAATATTAATAATAAAAATAGTATGATTTGTGAAATTAATAATAATATTTTATGAATAATGTTGGTAATAATAATAATTATTATTATCATCATCATCTAATATAAAAGACAATGAACATATTTTTAAATTTTTTAGGTAAAAAGATAGTTTTATAATATGAACAAATTGACAATTTTTTTAAATGTTTCATAGAGAACTGTTTTTATTATTTTTCATAGAAAATTGGAGGTGAAAAACAGAAAGACACCCCAAGTGTTTCTTTTTTGTATTCATTCAGTTTTGAATTTCCATTGGTATGCTTTTGACTGACTTGTTTGAAGAAACTAGGGGGAGTCTGATGACAAAATCATAGCAGTATGTGCTGATGATCCCGAGTATAGACACTACAATGACATCAAAGAGCTTCCTCCTCATCGGCTAGCTGAGATACGTCGCTTTTTCGAAGATTGTATCCTCCCCAAGACCTTAATTGAGAAATCTGCGTTATAATCTCCATATTTGGTTTTCAATAGGCTAGAACACGAGCACACACTCCTTTACACCCCTGCACACACACCTAATCTACTGATACGTTTCATCGGCCGCGTCGTCACTCGCAAAGAAGGAAAAAAAGTGGTACCTCTTTGGACAGGGTGCCTCAGTGGCGATCCCTATCCTTATATTTTTGAGTCTTAATCTTCATGTTAGAGGCATGTTTACTGCTTAACTAACACGATAGACAAAAAGAATGAGAACAAAGATGTGAGAGTCGACGAGTTTCTGCCTCCAAATATTGCCTATGAATGTGTCCAACACTCGATGTAAGTGACCGCAGACCATAAGCTGCTTCAACCGCAGCCCTCATTCCCGGTTACCCTTTCATTCTTCTCTTCTCTTCAACTAACGAGCTTTCGTGCGTGTCGATGCTGCGCAGGGACCTGTATGCTGAATACATCATGCACACTCTGAGGCGTTAAGAGATGTACCGTGGCTTCATCAATAAGCGACTTTGTTGAGGAGATACAACAACCAGTTCTAAATTTCTCTGAGCATTTTCAAACAATTTTATTTTTTTCCTGTCGATTACACATCCCCAGTTGAAGGATTTACTAAATATATTTCCCTGCTTTCTATACGCACTATCATCTGAGTCAGCTCATTTAGTGTTTAGGCTTTCTGGTCTCAAAGGTCAGGGGCTTATATGCAATAGGGCCATTTTTTTATGTGCAAGAGACTAATGATTGGTACGATATTGAGAATATATTGTCTCTGCTTCATCTGTTAATAACTTGCATCATGATATTTGTGAATAATCAGGATTATACCTAGCCTTTTTATCCCTCTTATGCCCCAATAGCTTCTACCATGTTTTTCTTTTTTCTTAACAAGTTTGCACGGGAATCAGGAACTGAATATCTTTATGCATCCAATCCAACATGACATTCTGAAGGTCGTGCTTGGTATAAAGGGAATAGGTACGGGGGGATGAATTAAAATGACTGAAATAGATTCAGGGAATAAGATAAAGTCGTAATGTTTTTACTATCCTTCATGCTTGTTTGGTATTGAGGGGACGCTTGCTAAGGGAATAAGTCAATAAGATAGTTCAGGTGGTCGGCGAGAAGTCTGGACTGGTCGACGACGGTCGGTTATTGGTTTGGTAGTAAAGCGGTGGTGACTGGTGTGGGTGCTGGATAGTAAAGTTTTGCGGTGGATTTTGGCTGTGGAAATGGACTGATCCTCCGGGGGGGGGGGGGGGAAGTGTATATTCGTTTTGTTCCCCTCAAATAGCAGTAATCGATCTCTCAGGAATTTGTTTTCTGACATTTCATTTACTCTGCAGGCCAGCTCATATTATAAAGCTCGCACGGCGAGTTCGCGTTTTAGTTTTATTAAGTAACATTTTGTTAATAGTTTGACCTATATATATATATATATATGTTGTAAATATTCTATTTATATATTATAGATGAATAATTTATAAATATATAGTCTTAAATTATAAGTTTAATACTCTCATTAATGTTATAAGTTGTAGTAACTTCTTCATTATAATTCCATCCCAACTCTACATATCTTTCACCTCCGTTTATATTCTTTAAATATTTCTCATGATGGATGTAATAAGTGTAGGTATTATATATGTAAGTGTAGGTATTATATATGTAGGATTTGTGAATTGTAAATGGAAAAATGAATCCATACCTATGAATGAGAATAAAAAGTCACATTTTCTCTTTCTATCTATATTATTTTATATCTCTCTTTGAATTTATTAATATTACAATACGTTATGAGCACGATTATACTCTCTCTCTCTCTCTCTCTCTCTCTCTCTCTCTCTCTATATATATATATATATATATATATATATGTATGTTTATGTGTTGATTTTGTTCAGGGGTGTTAGCAAATAACCATGAAGTTGATGTCAAGTTCAATCGGTACTTGATAAAAGGGAGTGTTCTATATTTATTAGTCATTATATTATATGAATATGATTATTATGCGTCATATAAGAGGAATCTACCATTTTTGTTTCTTGTGGGAGATCTCAATTTTTACAGGTATATGAAAGGTCACATACGTGACATATCTTGCAATCAAGTAAATTTTAAGAACATTGATCCCTCACTTAATCTAAATTGATTAAGAGTTTTAAGGGGAGTATAGTATGATCCTAAAATTGGCTCAGAATAAGGAAATTTATTTTTATCTCCCCTTTATTGTATTCTTATGCTAATTGATATTTTTATTAGTTTTAATTGTATATATTGGCAAATATGTAATTTAATTTTGATTATACGAGTGCTGATCTCCCTTCTAATTATAAGATGGAGGGTAAAAATAGAAGATGGTAGAAGGCTAAAAGTCTTCCGTTCAATAAACTCAAATTGGATCTAATATGATCAATTAAAAGATCAAAAGTGATGGATTAGCGACCATGCCGCCCATCACCATATGTAGATCTCTATCACTTGAAGATGATGGAAAACTATCTAAAGTGGTAATATTTTAAAAAAATTACTTAAATTTAAATGTGACGGATTGACAGTCTCATCGCCCATCACTACATACATACATATCTCAATACTTGAAGTTGATTGGAAAATATAGTACAAATCTCCATTACCCTAAGTTAATGGAGGGCCACCAAAATGGATAATTTTTCCCGCATACTCAAAGTATGGATGGATGATTGTACAAGTGTTGGTAGAAGCATGAAGCTCCCAACCAATTATATTATTTACAAATATGTCCATGAGGTACAAAAGGATATGATACAATTGAGGTGAAAGCCAAAATTTTCACCTAATGATTAAATGTTCCTTGAGACCTTATGCACAATTCGATCCTAAAGATCGAATGATTAAAAGGTTAATTAATACCTTATGTGCAATTTGATCGAGGAGATCAAATAGTTGAAAGTCTTTTACGACTAATGTAATATTGGTAAAGAAAATCGGATGGTATTAAATATCCCAAGTGTTTTTCAATCCAAAAGATCGAACTATTTGGTGGTCTATAGACCCCCACACTAATTTTAGTTTTGCATTTTCTAGATATGTAATTTTAATTCTTACAATTTAGTTTATATAATTTTAAGTTTCGCAATATTTAAAGCATTTATTCTAATCACGAAGTAGTGATGATGACTTTGTGTATAATTTTTCAACCACTTATTCATAAGACCATACACCTACTTTATAATTTGTAGTGGTCAAAACCTACCATAGTCAAGTCTCTTCCACCACCGTAGTGGTTGGAGTATTTACAATAGTCTCCCCATTATATTATAATTTTAGTGGGTAGAGATATTTTGATAGTTGAAGCCTAAATCTTCCCATCCAATAAGTAGTTTAATGGTTTAAGCTTGAAGCTTTCCATTCAGTTATTAGTATAATGGATGAAACATGAAGTTTTCCATTTGATATAAATAATTTAATGGTAGCAGCTAAATGCTTCCCATGTCATAAACTTGAATATGATCTAGATGATCAATTTATCCTATTGAAATGCCTTTGTACATTATATTATTAAATATGAAGTATTTTATGAGCTTATAATTGATAAGAATATAAATGTGTATGTGGCATGATAAATTTATTAAAGGGTTTCTTGATTTAACAATCGGATAACAAAATTGTGCATGATATTGTACCTAAGTTCCTGAAGACTTTACTATGGTATATGAGTATTTGATGGTATTATTGCCATCAAGATCGGTCAGAAGTAAGCCCAAGACAAATGCACAATATATGCATTTGGTATATGTGAAAAATCAAAAGGTATCATTAACCAGAAGTTAGTAGACCATAAAATATTATATTTGTGGCATGAGAAATAAGATCACATTAGTGCACCAATGATAGGGAAGATCATTGAAGCGTGCACGAGCACCCATATAGAATTCTAAAGATTCATTTTTTAATTGGTGATCTCATATAAACGACATATTATTCTTAGTAAATTTATAGTCGTGATAATGTAAGAAAACACAAAATCTCCTATGTACTTGATAGAATTCAAGTTGATACATGTGGACCATTTTAAATTTACCATGGTACATAATGATGCATCAATGTAAGGTCACATGTTATATTTTGCAAAAAATATTAGTGCATTGGCACAAAAGTGAATAGGCATCCAATTGGGCTAAAAATGCAGTCAATGCTTCAAGATGGAAGCAAAATGACCTGGTAAGGTCATTAATTATGCATTTGATTCGTAGATCCTTGTTAGTAAGGTCTATAAGTGATATGCCAATATACATGCAATGATTTTTGGTATGTATCAATCACATATCACATTAACCCTTAAGCCAAGTTAATTGAGATTATTGGATGAGTCTTTTGTGTGCTTATAATCCCCCATGAATATGAAAGTAAGCCACAAAGAATGATAGAAATGTTTGTTTCTTTATCCATAGGGGGAGAGAAGAGGACATTGAGATTATAAAGCAAGAAAGTACTTAGAAGATGTCTTCCATGAGATATGGACCTAAAGAAAAATCAAAGTGCACTTGATTATGCTTATGCTTGCTAAATGTAGCCTAGCTACCATTTGCATTTGTTATGGCCAAGAAATTATGAAACCAATATGTGTTTTAACTTAATTTCCAACTCACATAGAAGTCCTCGTGGTAACTTTAAATAATTTAATAGCAAGTATGGTATGCTAGAAGTGTATGATAAGGGTTTAAAGAGCTAAACCCTCAAAAGAGGAGTTATAATCCTTTAAAAGGATAGAAAACTTGCCATATTGAGTTGACATGTCCATATGGATAGAATCTGATAATATATTCCACTGGTAAATGAAAATATTCATTAATCATCCTTACACCGGTGTAAGGTGGCATAAGGTAGACATTAGTGATGTCTTTACCTAAATAGTTACAATTGATAATGGATAAAAGTGATAATTATTCTCAATTCATTATGGAATGTTATTAGATAAATTATTATCAAATTGAAATATTCAAATGTATCCCCTTATTGAGCGTGATTTGTATGGACGATAAGTCTAACACTTGAATGTGTCAGACCAATTGGCTATAAGTAGGCATTTTTAAAGAAATGATTTAAAATTCAATTTGGTGACACATGTCTTTGTACAAAAGCCAAAATTTTGTCCTTGATAGGGTTTTTATTGGTGAAGTTTTCAAATAAAAATACTATTAAAGTGTGCTTGTACATGCAAACACAAATATATGTAATATGACATATGAAGGACACATACTAAGTTAAAGGAATAAAATTGTACTCTTTTCCTTATCCATGGTTTTATTCCATTGAGTTTTCTTGGCAAGGGTTTTAATGAGGTAGTATTTTAGATATATACTCTTAAGGGGGAGTATTGTAAATATCAAAAGATGTACATCCAATGGGGAATGTTGTAAATATTCTATTTACATATTATGGATGTACAATTTATTAATATATATTGTATTAAATCATAGGTTTAATACTCTTATTAGTACCATAAGTTGTAGTAGCTTCTCCATTATGATTCTACCCCTCTACCTATCCTCCACCTTATTTCATATTCTTTAACTCTTTCTCATAATGAATGTAATAAGTGTGGGTATTATATATACGGGATATTGTGAATTATAAATGGAAGAAGGAATCCATATATATGAATGAGAATAAGAAGTCGCATTCTCTCTTCTTATCTGTATTGTTCTATCTCTCTCTTTGAGTTTATCAATATTACAACAATATATATATATATATGGCCTTGGATTATACTTAAATTGCAAAGTTGAGTTAACAAAAAAATTGAGTAAGGTTTTGTGTGAAAACCCTATGATAAGAGCTCAACATAAATCAATATTTTATAAAGATCCTACATTGATCACAATGGTGAATTTGATATTTTGACCAAAAAAATATATTAAACATTTCATTAAAAAAATCTAAACGTGACAAATCATTGGGCCTATTTACAATTAAACATATCAAACAAATCATGCAAAATAGCTAAAATAATTAACCGTTTCATCCCCTAACCATTTGGTCGGTGTGGGTTGAAACTATCACATACAAAAAAATTTCTAGCTTAACTGGTCGACTAAAAGCCCAAAAACACAACTTACCATTCATACCAAAGCAAACCCTAATGTATCCATACAATCTTATCATGCTCCTAAATCTTAAAAACTCCTATAAAATTTATGCTAACATGTTGATTGTATCAAATCATGCTCAAAATTCAAATCAACCCTTATGCCTCAAGATCACCAAAATGGCCAAATATTCCATCAAACTCTAGGAGTTTTGCAAAAAATTTGGAATCTGAAGTCAGAAAATTTGATTTTAAATTCTGGATATTCGATATGAAAATTTAAAATTAGAGTGGATATTTGATCCGATCAATATTAAAATTGGTCGGAGCTAATATTTGATCTCATATTTTTTTAGATTATTCGATATAATTAAAATATCCAATTTATAAGAAAAATATTTTTAAATAAAATATAAAACTATATTATTTGATTAAAAAAATTATAAATATAATTATTTAAAATAACCTAATTTTAAAAATAAATCTAGGCCAAATATTTATGTAAGTTCTAAGAGCTTAAAAATAACTACTACTAAATCTATAAGTCCAACGGGAAATGGCTCAAGACTACCCTACTCTCCACTTTGGACTTTATCTGTATCTACCAATCTCTAACTCTTAGTCTTAAATTGTTGATCCTAGTCAATAGTCGCAACCATTCCCACCTAGTAGCACAACAAAACACAACCCCTCCCCCTTGTTCTTCTCTTCCCTTATATCTGCTTTCTCACTCGTGACCTCGTCTCTCCACATTTCATTTCTCTCCATTGATTTGGTTCGGAAATCGACAATCCAAGTAAATAATGTCTAGATTCTTGGCTTCTCTATTTGATTCTCACTTATTCTATTTACTCATTTTCTATTTGCAATTTTCATTCTTGTTTTCTAGGGCATTGTTCTTGTTTGTTGATTCTTCTCTTCAAAACTTATTTTTCCATTTAAGGTATTAGATAATTGTTTTGTTAATTTTTCTATTATTTTTTTCTCTAATTCTATATGGTTTTAGGGTTATCAAGGTTGGTTATGCCATTTTTTATTATCTCTACATCAATTTAGTTTGGAAATCGACAATCTTAGTATTTTTTTGTTAATTGCTTGTTAGAGTTTTGCTTGGCATTTTGTTTTCATCTGAATATTTTTTGTACATCTATTTTGATTTATTCTCTATTCTTATATATGTAGTCGGTAGTACCATTTGGTTGGTTTTTCTTTATTTCTCTACATCTATTTCATTAGGGATTTTCTCGGTAGTCGGTACCCATTTGGTTGGTTTTGTTTTATTTCTCTACATTTATTTTTTTAGGGATTTGTTTGGTAGTCAGTACCCACTAGGTCTGTTTTGTTTTGTTTTGAATGGATACCTTAGTATTCTGACTTCTAATTGTGGAGGTTAATGTGTGATTTATCCACAGAATTTGACTAATGTTGATTTGTAAGGTTATGAGATTATCATTCATTATATTGGAATTTGGCTACTGATGGTATATAGATGTTGTAAGATTATGAGAATTTTCATTCATTCTTATTTATTGAATGCCTATTTTGATTATTAAATGAATATTCTAATTTATGATATACTAAGAATATAAGATGTAGGCTTTTATATGAACTCGAAAGTCACTAGGTTAATATAAGTAGTAAAGACTTTTATTTGATATAACTTAACGACTGTAGCAGTTCCTTTGAAGTGTATCTAAGATAAAGAAAAGAGGTCATTGAGCTGAAAAGAGTAAGCAAGGAAATTATAGTTAGCTCGGTTAGCTGTCTTTAGCTTGATCTACATTTAACTACCATTTAATTTGTGTAGTAAGGGTCCAATTGGACCTAGCATAATTATCTTTGATTTTTTTATATTGGTATAAATAAATAAAACTTATGATGATTAATATTTGTTCATAAGTATTATATTTATTTTATTTTTGCTCATATAATATAATTGTAACATCTAGCACTAGCAAATAGTAGCAGTACGGAATCAGTGAATGGGATTGAAAATGCTAAAAGTGGGACACCAGGTATTTCACCAGAAATGACTATTCATTTCCTATGTCCTCCACTACCCCCATTGTCCCCATTAGAACCTGCTTAAAATGAATAATCTAAAGCTTTTAAAGAAAGTAGGAATGAGGGTGGGCCACTGGCCAAAAAAGTATAGATCATGGATTTGGGATTATTTAAAAAAAATACCATATGATAATAAAAATGATCAAAAGGTTATTTGTATTTATTAACACAATTAATATGTGCCTGGTCTTTCTAAAGGCAATTCAAACTTGGGTAATCATTTAAATACTTGTTAGAAGTATCATGTGAATATATATGAGAAATAATTCATTTTAAAAAATGAATGCTTTTTATTGTGATGGTGATCTTCCATCATTTGCGATAACCAGCGTTATTAATTAAAAATTTTAACCAAGAAGATCATAGGAAAGCATTGGTTGAAATGCCATTTCGATTTGTAAAAAAGGAGGGATTTAAAAGGTATATGGAAAAAACACAACCTAGAGTAATAATTCCTTCTCGGACTACTATTACTAGAGATACGTTATAGATTTTTATAGGAGAGAAAACAAATTTGAAGGCATTTTTAAAGAGTTGCACAAGTCAAAATTTTCTCGCCATTGATACACGGGCTACTTATCAAAACTTGAGTTACATAGTTCTTATAGCTCATTTCATTGATAAGAACTGGAAATTGCATAAAAATTATTACTTTTTATCTAATTGCTAGTCGTTCTAGTGAGATTATTGGTAGATATATTGAAAGATACTTAATTGATTGGAATATTGATAAGGTGCTAGCTTTAATAGTTGACAATGCAAGTTCAAATGATAAGTACATTGATTATTTGAGAGAACAACTCAAATGATAAGTGCCTTGTTATGAAAAGGGGTTGAAAGAGTCTAGAGATCATATTCTTAGAGTTTGATAAGATGTGAGATATCTGAGATCAACTCCCTCTAGATTGAGTAAATTCAAGTCATGTGTTGAGCAAGAGAAATTAGAGTCCAAGAAAATGTTATGTTTAGACATTGAAACTAGGTGGAATTCTATGTATATTATGTTGGATGTTGCTTTCAAGTTTAAAAAATAATTTGATTTAATGAAAAGAGATAAGAAATATAATGTTGAATTGGATAAACTAAGGGGTGTACCAGTTGAAGATGTTTGGGAGAATGTGTGCGTGTTGCTTTCTTTTTTAAAATATTTTTTTATGAGATAACTTTGAAGATATCTGATTCTTTGTATGTTATGGTTAACATGTATTTGTAAGATATTTGGGGTATTTTGAAAATGATTGGTGTTGCTAGAGATAGTGATAGTTTTGAAAAAAGTGTGATGGCTTTGGGTATGAAATCTAAATATGATAAATATTGAGGAAGTGCTACAAATATCAATGTGTTGCTATTTATTGTTGTGATTCTTGATCCTAGGAGAAAGATGAGATTTTTACATTGGGAAATAAATAGGTATTTTGCATCTGAACTTGCACTTGACATGCATGATAAGGTTCATACAACTTTGAAAGAATTGTATGCCTTTTATACCTCTAAGCTTACATCTTCTCCATACTATAAGCCATCTTCAACGGTGAATGTAAGTGAGTTCACTTATAAACATGGTGATCCAGTTGGTAGAGAATTTGAAGAAATAGTGACAGCTGAGACTACTTTACCTCATGGTAGGAATGATTTAGATAAGTATTTAGAGGATAACTTACTTGCGGTTGGTGCAAATTTTGATATCCTTAGTTAGTGGAGGGATAATACTATAAATTATTAAGTTCTTTCTTTAATAGATAATGATCTTTTAGCTATGCCCATGTACACAATTGCATCTGAGTCTATATTTAGCACTAGAGGTCGAGTAATGATCCGTTTTGTAGTTCTTTGACCCATATAATGGTAGAAGCATTGGTTTGTACACAAGATTAGATACGGTCATCTTTAGATCATCCTCGAGTAGAAGAGATCATTGAGGAGATTGAAAACATTGAAGTTGGCATTTTTTTATTCCATTATATTGACACTTTTTAAAAGTTGTTTATGTGTTTTATCTTTCTAATTTTTATCTTATATGTTTTTTTTTCAGATATTGTAGGCTTACTACCTATTGTGCAGATTAATGATTCAAATATTTAGGAGTTTGAAGGCATGATAATATGATGATTTTCTTAGCTGTCAAACTATTTAGTTTAAATTGTTTGTCTTTTAATTATAAACTTATGGACTTTGGATTTTTTTTATTATATTTGTTTTATGGAATTTTAGACTTTTTATTATATTTGTTTTATGGACTTTGGACTAATCTACCATAATTAGTACTTTTATAATTTATTTTTATTTAATTCAAGTAGGTTAAAATATCCACATTAATATTTATTTTGGATATTAAGATAAATTTATGTTAGGGTTTTGGATATTTGGATATTGGATATTAGATATCCGAATTTAAGGATACCCAGTCAAAAATAGGAATTTTTTGTTGAAAAAAAATATATTTCTTTGATAATTGGATGTACCGAATATATTTGATAATCGTATATGATTTTTTTGGATATCTGATAATAATGGATATGGATACGGATATAGGTTATCCAATATCTAATTGGATCGGATATCCGAAAATAAAAATTTGATTGAATACAAATATTCTTTTTTGCACAGCCCTACATAACACTAAGCATCATGCTCAACTCACACATTCAACCATAAATAGCTAAATTCTTAGTAATTGCACATGAAACATGCTCTCATATACATTTTGAAAAGTATAAACACTCATTCGTACACATCATCATGCGCTCAAATATAATCACACTAAAACATGAGTTTACCACAATTAAACCTAGCATGCTAACATAGCTTAAGAAGCTAACATGTTCAAACATAGATTCTACCATATAAAGAGTTAAGTTAGATTTACCTATATCCAAAGCTAAGCAAACATACATAAAAATACCTTTCCAAGAAAACCTCAATATCCTCCTAAATTACCTTCAAAAATATAAATAAAATACGAAAAGTAAGAAAGATAACTACAATAATAAATAATAACAAAACAAAAATTCCGAAAGAGAGAAAAGGAAGGCTACCCTTGAAAATAAAGAGGGACAAAAGAGGGACAAATGAGGTGATAATTCCACAAATTTACCACAAATCTAACATCCCTTACTTATTTAACAATAAGTAGAAACTAGTTAAGGGAATTATATAAGTGGGATAAGGAAATAATAAGGAAAAGATGATGGGAGGGAGTGGTTCCATGGCTGAAAAAACAAACGTGGGAGATGAAAAACACCAACCAAAACTCAAACAAAGAGAGATGCAAGATCAAACAAAGGGAAAGTAAAAGGGGCTGCAACTTATGAAAAATCAAGAATGTAAAGATACAAGAAGGAGGGGAGGGGTCAAATCTACTAAACGTAAACATGGGGAAAGACTTGTGTTAATATACTTGAGCCAAGAAGGACAATAGGAGATTTAGGTTAAGGCTAATGACTTGAATCAAACACCCTAGCCCTAAAAGGATAGAAGATTAGGTGGAAATCAAGGGGAAAAGATCCCAAAAGCCACAATTTGATTTTATCCATTAGGCTTTTGGTTTGTTTTTGTATTTACAATGAGGGGCCAAGAAGGTGATGGTTGGAGGATGATTACTCCTAGTTAAAGGGGGCACTGCTTCTAGTTTATTGTGATCAAAGGTTATTTTGTGAAACAAATGGTGACAATATAATCTCAAAAAAATTAACAGAAGTATGGTGGTGTTGAGTGCAACTGGAGGTTGACCAAGAGTGGATCTGCGTGGGTTGGCATTAGATCTAGTATTATCAATAGTGAAACTTCACCAACAATTTTTGGTGGTCATTCATTAGGATATCTGTGGTTTAGGGCATTTTTGTTTAGAATAGTTCTAAACTATTGGATCATCATTTTTTTCTTCATATCAACCTTTTTAAATTTCAACCATATGCCATCTAACTTAAGTTATTACATTCTCCCCACTCAAAGAGCACAACATTCTCTCTTTATGTTTTGATAACTGACTATTTTGATACAATCCAACTTTAAAATCGCTCCCACTAGGTAACTTATTAACCAATCTAAATCTAACTTGTAGTCATGATTTTGTCTAGATACTATTTTCTAACAATTATGCTTTGATACTATTGATAGATAGTTACTTTAAAGAACTTTTGATATTAATGACTAGACCATGGATTAATTAACTGAAGTATAGCGGTGCTAGCTATAGTTTGAGGTGGACTGGTAGTAGATCTAGTAGTATCAATGTTGAGACTTCACCAATGGTTGTTGGTGGTTATTCATCAGAATTCTGGTGGTTTAGGACAATTTTTTTATTTAGACTAGTTTTAAGCTGTTGGATCTTAATTGAGGATAGAGCATAATTTTTGTTTTCAATATATATAGTCATATCAGCCTTTTTAAATCACAACCATATGCCATCTAACTTAAGGTATTATATGCTCCCCACTCAAAGAGCATAACATTCTCTTTATGTTTTGATAACTGACTATTTTGATACAATTTAACTTCAAAATTGTTCCTACTAAGCAACTGATTAACTAATCTAACTCTAGCTTGTAGTCACGATGTTGTTTAGATGTTATTTTCTAACACCAATGATTTGATGCTAGTGATAGATAGTTACTTTAGAGTGCTTTTGAGATTCATGACTACACCATAGATTGATATGAGCCTTGTCTAATGTGGTTTGTCCTCAATTACATGCTTACTAGCCTTATGTCTTAGAAGGTTACACATTCTTAGGCTAATCCAAACCAAACAAGCTCAATTGTAGAGTTCGCCAATGATATCGTTGCCATAATCAATAATCACTTTGTTAATATAGATAGTCATGTCAATTCTTTTAAATCTAACCTATATACCACTTAACATGGGATATTACAAAAATTTCACCTACTCAACCACACACACACATATATGAAGAGAGGTAAAAAAAAGTTGTCATAAGACTACTCTAGTTGTGGGTTTCACACACGTCACAAGTATTATTATTCAACTATAAAATATCAATATTATTTGTAGGCTAAACAACTCAACAACAATGTACATAAATTAACTAAAAGATAAACAAAATTTTAACTGATAAAGGAAAATATGGTAAATAAAGATTGAATTCATCCAATAAGTAATTAACACTCTAGACTATACTAGTGGGACCTATGAACAAAGATATATTTATGTGGACATGGCTCTGCTTACCATTGAGCCAACAAAGGACTATTAAGGCTTCAATGAGGTTGACTATAGATTGCATTGTTCTCCCCTACTTGTAAAAAGTTTGACCTCAAACAACATAACAAAAATTAACAAAGATAGAGCACGCCCACATCATTATCCTCATCATCACTATCATTATCCTCATCATCACTATAGTATTCATAAGGAACCACAACAAGCGAACAACAAGCATGAGAATTTGCGCTTACTCCTTTTTCTAGAGACCTAGACCAAAACATTTTGATGTAGTCAAAAGTTTCATGTCATTGAGGATATTTCCTAAGAATATGACCTTGTTCTTCATAGAGAAAACATATAGTCAATATAGCACTGATGGGCTTGAAGGAGGACATTGATAGACACATATAAGGTACATTGTTTTGGCATCTTTCATGCATGATTTATAGATATTGAGAGGGTGTTTTATGTTAAGATAATAGATACTACTGCATTCTGTGTTTTCCTTGTGTAGTGTGCCAAGAAGTTTGAAAATGGATCAAATTACACTTCTAGAAGAGCTAATCACCATGTGTCTCATGTCACGCCCTGGCTCATTCATAAAAATAGAAGATTTATTGTTTCTACCATGGCCTTGTGTGTCATGCACAACACCCTTGTGTGTTCTGCACCACCAAAGCATGCCAATTTCAGACAACGCCCTGGCTAGTTGTGCCATACACCACGGCCGTGCTTGGGATAGTTTTTGGTGCAGATCGCTAGATTTTCGAGTACATTTATAGTGTATTTAGTTCCAGGTTTTCAGGACGTTTGTATCTCTCTTTTAGTCGACAACGCTAGCTTTGTTATCGAGTTAAAGATATGATAAATCAAGCCTTCATCGTACAAGACTGGATGCAATTCTCGATTTTCAGAAGATCCTTCCTTGGTAACAGAATACATCATCCACTTCCATAAATTCAGGAAACAGCTCCTTAAATTTTTTTAATAATGCGCAACATATACTCTATACAAATTCACACACTAGAGCAACATCTCAAAAAGGAATACGAGAGCACAAGAAGATTACAAAATGAGCAAGTCAAGAATATTGGACTCACAGACATAATACTGAGAAAAAGGCAAAATCTAACGAAATCGCTTAATCAAGCTAACAGCTCTTATCTTTCGGCCCTTCTAGGGATGACGTGAACCAAGGAATCCAAACCGATGTCCGCTTCTGGTACTGCCTGTAAGACTCAGATCTGTACGATTGTTTCAACATCCGTTCCTCAACAAGTATGGTCACATAAGCCAGACACATGCTATTGATAAGCGCACCAACAAATGTCCATCCATAACCTAAGCTCCATGCAAATATCACAAGCCCCCACCACCATAATTGTTCCCCAAAATAGTTTGGATGTCTTGAATACCTCCACAGCCCATGATTTAGGGTAGGAACGATCGGCTTCCCACAATCTTTTAGCTCTGAATTTTTGGTAACAAAATTGTGCAGCTGGGTATCAGCCAAGTAAGCCATGATAATGCCGCTCAAGCAGACCATAATTGCAACGAAATCCCAAATACTCAGTGGCTTGTCGACAGTGTAGATGATATAAAATGGCAGGGTTACTCCGATTAGAAAGATCTGCAACATATTACAATGATGAAAAATACACGTGTTAGCAGCAAATGGAAAACTCATTCAGGCAATTCGTCGAACAGTTACAGGAAATTTATAGAAGTTTCCCTCGTTGGTATCTGATTTCAGGTTAATCAGTGGTTCTACAGTCCACTGGAGACCGATAGAAAGTTCGAAATTGAGGCATTTTTATCAATCAACTCAAGTACCACAAAAAAAAAAAAGTGGAGAAATCAATGCGGTACCTGCTGTGCAACGTAAACGGCGAAGAAGGAGACCCACCACCAATGCTTCCCATACTGCTGGCGCATGTCAGTAAACCTCCAATCTTCCCTAGCACCCCATTGCCAATTCTCGCGGCGAAAGTAATTGTGAGACAATCTAATGCTCCACACCCAAGTCAGAATCATGACAGCTCTCGACCTCCAACTGTTGAACGATGCTAAAGGGTGAGTTGCATAATAGTGTGCTAGCAAAACAGGAATCACTGTCCAGTATGGATCAATCATCTGTAGAACAAATCAAATCATACAGAAAGAAATGATCAGAATGTAGGCTTAAAAATCAATTACAAAAAAGGAAAAAGAAAAAAAGAGTGGGTTTTTCTTTTATCGGCGTTGCCTTAATCAAGCTTACCCAGTGGCTCGATTGGATCTGGCCAATGGCCCAGAAGAGGCAATTGACATTGAAAAAGAAGAGTGCATTTGCCAAGAGAAGTGGGTGTTCGTAGCACCATGACCACAGAGGGGAGAGAAAGCTGGAGGTGTCGTCGTAGTGGCGGAGGAAAGAGATATAAAAGAGAATTGAAGGAAGGGGGACTAAGAATGCTATTAGTGCATTCTTGAGGTTGCTGCTGCTGCTGTTCTTCAACATTTTTTTTTTTGTTTTTTGTTGTTGTCTCAATGCCTGCTTTGGACTTGGAATTGGAGAGCACGATGATGGATGAGTGCCGAAGGGTAATTGAGCTGTTTATATAGAGCTCTTTGGCCTTTTTTCAATGAGATTAGGCACGTTCCAAGTGAGGTTGTCACAAGATTGGCTTGCTGTATTTTGAGAACTTATCTAAACCGAAGAGATCTTTTTTTCAAAAAAAATAAAATAAAATTTGATAGTAATAAAAACAATATAAATTTTGCAATAATAATTATGATAACAATAATTTTAATTGAAAAAGATTAATTATATCACTAATAATATTATTATAATAATATATTATATTTTTAAAATCAAATCAAAATATATCACAAAGGTAAAAATAAGACGAATAAGTTATAGCCTTAATAATATATGATGCTATATTTGAATCGACGTGGACGTGCCAAAATTTAATTTTGAGGTTAGCTTAGGTTAATATTAACCAATATATTTTAATTTTCATTTATTCAAATTTGTTAACAATCAAATTGCTGATTAATGTATGTTAAAGGTGAATGTCTTAGATACTGCTACCTATTTTGCTCTTTACTTCATAGTATTAATTATTGATTATTATTGACTGCCTTGACAATGGAAGGATAAAAGTTATTTTATATATTTTTATAGAGGCCGTATATATTACGACTTCCCCAACGTTATTATTTAAAAATAAAATACTAATAATAAACAGCTGATTTTAAATAAGGGTTTGGTGTTACGTTTTTTTTTTTTTTTTTAAAAAAAAAGAGATATCTTGAATAAGAGTGGCGCCGCTTTTGGTTTAAGTTTTGCTTATGGGATTATAATGAAGCACCAGCAAGATGCCTAAATGGTATTTAATACAAAGCGTAATGATTGCTCGTCGCTGGCCAGCGTGATCCAATTCTATACAAAAACTTTATAATATCTGTTGATGAATCAAATCATACGTTCAAATCTTTTCGTTTGGCCCATGCCGATGCCCCATGCGCCGAACACCCCCCACCGTGCAGAAAAGGTATGGCAACGGCAACCTTTTCCACCACCACTCATGGCAGCCCTCAGCCATCCTCCTGAAATACAGCTAGCTGTGCGGTGTGCACGGCGGTAGGGGACCATCGGCTACTGCTGTGTAATTTGAGTATTGATGTCAATTAAATTAGTTCGCTAATCTTTTCGTACATGGACTTAAAGGTGCGAGGTCCCTTCCTCCTCCCCTTTTTTGAATTTTTTTTTCGCCGTTTTTCCTGCCTTTTTTTTATTTTTTTTTATTTTTTTATCCTTTCACCTTTAGCTGTGGCATGCAATTAAAGTTGAGATGAAATAAATGGTGTTTCACCAAGCAGATAAGTCGTATGTGCAATCTAACATCATTCGAACTCATTATTGTGTCCTCAACGCGGACTCCAATCATGCAACAGATTGCGAAAGGAGAGAAAAGCCGAAAAAACTTCGGAAAAGGGGGATATGACTTGCTTCAATGGTTTTATAATATATATATATATATATATAGATATATAGATATATATATTAACAATATAAATTCTTTTAGAAAAGCAATAAATAACTTTGTTGAGTTATCAAGTTTATCCTCTCTTTTTTCTTTCCCATCTTATTAATTTATATGTTGTTTGGTGTTGTGTGAAGCGATTGATTATTAAGAAATTTAAGTGAGAAGTCAATCAAATGTAAGTATTGAGCGGAAAAAAAAAATCAGAGAAAGAGGAACATACTATACGATTGGGAGCAACCAACTATTCCTAGATAGTAAGGTGGACCGATTCTGCATAGAACTGTGAGAACAACCAAGAGAAATAATTGTGTTAAGAGGTTTTGGGGTTATCCTTCTTTCATTGGGTCGTCGCCCTTTAGATCCAATGGTGTTCGTTTGGAAAATATCTATATCATCACTCCCTTCAAAACTTATAAGGGAATTTATTTCAATCTTGTTAGCTTAGTCCTATCCATTTTGTTCTCAATGCCTAGCAAATGGTCACAGGCTTTCTATATGCATTTCATTTGTCAGAAGTCACACCACCAATGGAGTTGTTTAGAAGTCACTCCAACAGTAGAGTTGTTTAAACACTTCTTCAAGTTCTTGATCCACCCCTCAGCCCCGAACTTCTACTCTATCCAAAAAAGAGGAGAAAATAAATTTATGAAGGGGCCTCATTCTTCTTTGAAGAAATGGAAATCACAATACTTCTTCATCTTTAGTGATTCAGAGTGGAATCTACCCAAAGGGGGCAAAAGTAACCTAGAATTTTGAGAGTGTCCACCATTCTCCCTAGAGTTGAAGGTCTGTGTGGACAAGTTTGACAACTTTGCGAGATGGAGGTATTGTAAATAATAATCAAGTTACAAACGATTCCATCATTCTTAGGAAGATAGGGTCGATTTTCAACATCGGTAAGTAGCATATCTTCTACTTCCTTCTTTTTACCCCTTCAATGTTTTTGTAAGTCTAGCGGTCTATTGTTATACTTAACATTTTATAAATTTCAAATCGTGGAAAGCTTGAGAACTATTTTTTGTTCCTATTTTGTCCAAGGGTGTAAACAAGTCCACCGTCTATCCTCTTAGTACTGCTTCCATTATTAGGGTAACAAAGAAAAAGGTTTGGATTCTCATAACATTTCAGTACCATATTTGTTTGTGACCATGTTCTAACACTTATTGTGTCTCATTATATGATCAAGAAACCAAAAAGACCACCTAGCCTAGTCCTAAAAAGCCGAAAAATAAAAATGAAACCAAACAAGGTTAGTAATATTACAAAGGTAATAATTATTGATCTCTTGGCTATCATCATGAAACATATTCTGTATCCATCGTATTTTCTTATATCATCACTCTATTTCATAGCCCATTCATTCCTTTTTAGGGTGAGAACCCACCGAAAGCAATCTCAAAGGTAACGTCGAGATAAGAGAAGGCACTGCCCAAAGCATTATCTACGGCGCCAGTAGCATTAAAGGGAACCCAATCAAAGACTATCACAAAAATGTTAGTGGCCAAGAATATCTCAAAATCTTCTTCTAGTTAGCCTCAAGCTCCATTCTTTCCTCTGACTATCGACCCAAGGCCAGTCCTAAACCTCAACCTAACCCTGTTGAGGGGAAATTGAAGGGACTTGCCTTACAAATTGTTATCATGGAGGAAGATTCTGATAGAGAATAAGAGGTGGTTGCAAGGGCAGTGTAAGAGCAAGTTGGAGCTCCTACCAACCTTATCAACCTCCCCTCTCTGTTCACAAAGCCTAGCACTAGCACATGGGATCCCTTGGAAACTCCCTCTATTCCACCTGGAGTTAGGAGCTCTATCCAGATAGTGAACATGTTATAAGGTCTTAAGGTAGAAAGATTGGATACTCTTCCTTAGAGGAAGATGAATTGGGAAGGTAACTCTAAAATATATATATCAAAGATGAGGAAGAAACCATGTCCATTCCTAATAAGTATTCATTTTTTTATAATCCCATCCTTATTATTGTGATACTCTAGAGCTGAATGAGGTGCTTACACTAAGGAGAGATCAAGAGATTATTGATGGTATCTTGACGGGAATCCTCATAAGGGATGGTTTTAACATTTTGTTTTAGGTATAACTTATTGTTATATATATTGCTCTCCATGTAAACACTTTAATAGCATTCTATGTATTATCTACAAATTTTCAAGATATATGATCTGATCCTTCAAAGTAGTTAACACTTCTGATGGATAGAAGTTGAATTATCACATCTTCAAGAAACTCACTCAACCTTAAAAGCTGAAAAGGGAACCCTCTGGGCTAGAGTGTTTGAGTTAGAAGCTAAAAGGACCAAATTAAAGTCTACTTCACTTGATGTAGACTTCCATTGAGCTCAAGTTTCTAGCTTAGAAGAGCACCAGAAAAGAGAAAAGTAGACAATTAAAGATGAGGTTGGATTACTAAAAGTTAAAACTATCCATTTAGAGGATGATCTTCATAACAAGTAGATCTTGACTGATCAACTTTCTTCCTTAAATAAAAATGGGTTTTTACTTCTAAGAAGGCCAAGAAGTACATTAATTCACTTAAAGCTAAACATTGAGAAAAGAATCCCTTCTGATAAGGTTAATGTTGTGACAAAGACCTTAGAAGAACAATGTATGGAGGTTGAGCGGCTATGCAAGGATGTTGTTGATAGGGACCTAACCGATAACTTGGAACTTGAAAACCTCAATAAATAGTAGTTCAAGGCCAAGTGTCAAGTTGAGAAAGTCACTGCCAATAGGAAGCTAAATCATACTAGTGAAGTTATGTAAAACTATATAACAAGAAAAAAAATGACTCATTATGAGAAACAACTTTAATCACAGGGGTATGATTATTGTGCCTCTGTAGCATATGGTTGGTTTAAAGTTTTGGCAAACTACAATCAACTGTGTAAAACTGATGGATAATTATACAAAGGTGAATATTTATATAATATTCCTATTATTGAAGGGTTCAAAGATGTTAAGGATGAAAATGAAGAGGAAGGTATCAACACAATCTTTACATATCTCTTTCATATATAGAATGATTTTCTCCCATTTAACATATCTTTCTTCACTTATAATCCTTTACTATACCAAGGCAAAAAATGATATGCTATAATAAGTAGCTCATAAGTTTAGAAAACTAGAATATCAAGGCCATATTTGTGATGAGCAGACCAATTTTCTACAATATTTGTGATAAGAATAATGAAGTTTAGTGTGGTACGCACTTTGAATTTTTATTATACTTTGGTTGTTGAGAACCAAATTACAATTCGATCCAACCACCATTGGTTGAATATACTGATTGGACCAACTAAATCCCTCAATACTAGCCTAATGGCCTTAACACCTTCATTGAGTAATGCAACATGAAAGTTGATGGCTAAGCTAAGCTGGAAAGCTTTCAGGTGTGCCTAATGACTCAGTAGCCTTACTACCTTAACCAAGGATGCACCTTAAGAGCATGGGCTTAGTGAGTACAAGAGAACTTTGCCATTTCATCTTTACTAGGTGTGCCTAGTGAATATAGTGAGTGAAAGTAAGTCTGTCTTTCAACTCATCACGTGTGTTTGCCTTTAATTCTAGCCTCTGTGAGGCTTATGTATTGAGCATTGGGACTAGTGCAATTTAACAGGTGTTTCTGCCTTCATTGCATGATGACCTCTATGACAGCTTACAAATTAAGCTTCTGGATTAATTAGTGAAATGTTTTTGGGGTACTTTCATCTCACTATGTATGCCAATTGATAAGTGTGAAGTTTGATATAAATTCCATATATAATTTCTTCTTAGTTTGTATGAATTTGTATACTCTACTGCATATCTTGGTCTATTTATTCTTTTTGACTGCTCCAGATCAATTTTGTAGGAATTTGGAGGGAAACAAGATCAATTGGAGAACAAATTAAGCATTTAGAGCTAAATAAAAAAACAATTAATGCACGAAGAATGATGCATGCACCAATGAATGGAAATTTTATATAAATATTGGTATGATTTTGGAAAAACAATAAAGAAATAAGTTTAAGCTCGTCATGTTAGCTTTCCAATGGATCCAAACGAAGGTGTAACAAAGAAGTTATGGTTGAAACATTGAAAACTGATGAAGTTGTCAAGAGTCAGCCCGTGTTGTTTAACATGGTCGTGTTGATCTACAGTGAGGAACATTTTGTGTTTATTTAAGTGTAATTTTGATAGAGAGTTAGGGATTTTTGGTAAGGATATTTTTCAACCATATTGAGAGAAGATTTACATTTTTCAACACCATTTATCCCATCTCCCATCTCCCATATCAATTCCCCTTCATCGATTCCGTTATTTTTTCTTATAACTTCAAATCAAGAATTTTGGATCGGAGTCGTCTAGATTATAATCTTAAGGATTATTCATCAATTAATTTTTTATATCTCTCTATCTTTTAAATATGATGAGTATCCTTGATTTTACAGTTATGTGTCACTAATTTTCTTATGCTAAGGTGAAGGGATAATCCTCAATCTTGATGTGTTGAATTATCTTCTATATTTCTTAATCTAAATTTGTAATCATGTGGATTGTGTTTTGTTTGAATTTTAGAGTCAAGAGTTTAATCAACCTTTGATCCCAAGAACTTCCATTAATATCAAGAGATGAGATGGTTAGTAGATCTATATAACGCAATTATAGATTATTAATTAATAAATCAAGAGATGTTAATCGAATTTCTACTATAATAAAGGGTGAATAATAGAATTTACTGATATATCAATTATATAAATCCAAACTAGATATAATTGGACTTGTAATTGGTGAAAGATTGTTGTGACTTGAGAGAACGTGCGATAATTATTCATGTTGACACATTAAACAAATTAATTAACATATCTTGAATCAAGGAATTTGATCAAAACCTTAGCCTTTGTCTTATACAAATAACCTTTGACTTTCTATGTTTTCATGTTCTTTGTGTTAGTGATTTTCATCTTGATTTTTGTATTTTTAGAATAATTCCACCAATCTTCTTTTTGGTAGTCTAAACATAGAAAACATATACCAACAATCTGGTGCTCATCCCCTAGTCCCTATGTGACGATACTTAGAATGCTACATAGATACTATGCACTTGCAATTACAATACACCAAGTTTTTAGCATTGTTGTTGGAGGTTAAGCAACAAGTGACATCATAATACAACTAAATTTTCTGTAATTTAGATTTTTTTTTTCTTTTTTTTATTCATCTAATCTTGCTTCTAGTGATTTGTAGGTGCTCTTCATAGAGGAATTGGAAGCGAATAATCATAACTTCTCCTTATGGTCAAGCATATTCTTTATATTATAATATTGATAATTTAAGCATCGCTAACTTGCAAGTCTATACTATAAGTTCTTTTTTATGTGGAGGACCACATAATAGTACAGATTGTTAAGTAGGTAATATGTTTTGTAAATCATTTAAACAACGTAATTTTGTGAGTAATTTTGGAAATCAAACTAATCCCTACTCATACATCAACTACTCAAGATGGTGCATTCAATCTTAGTCTTTATGGTGGGATCAAAACCCCATTCCAAATCCGTAATATGTAAGAGAACCACCCTTGTGGTACCTAGTTTCTACTCCTACATCAATGTAAATGAGGCATGGATGAAGTATCAAGAGGCATATTTAAGGAACTTGGAGCTTAAAATGAGACAACCGAACTATGTATTAGCTAAGAGAGCTCAAGAGACCTTGCCTAGTGATACTAAGAAAAATATAAAAGAAGGATCAATGATAATAATTGTGTGTAGTGGTTAGAAAATTATGGATTTACCATCTAATATATTAGAGAAGAATGACAAGGAGAAGGTGAGTGATAAAAAAACCCAATCTAGATATTGAACCTCATAAAGAGGTATGTATGGAACCTGCACCTAGTGCCCAATCAACCCTGCAATCCATTTCCTCAACGTTTAGAACAAAAAAGGTCGGATAATCACTTATTGAGGGTTGAATTTGATTTACCTAATTCTAGTAAATATGCTCCTCTTGCAAATCCTTATTGTAGGATTGATGAGGTAGCTCACTCAGTGACGGAAAAGCCTCTGAAACATTATTTGAGTATACCATATGGTGCAAGAATATTCTCAAATCAACCTCCAAAAGGAGAGAAGTTAGAATATAACTGAGACCCCTCTTTTTTAAGAAGAAAAGTTTTACTAGGTAGAACTTGATCCTCCCTCTTCAATCCTCAAGTATGAGTTTCATGGTCCTAAAGCTAAATATTTTATGATTGTGGGTGTGAATATGAGTGGAAATATAATGGGTAAATTGCTTATAGAATTTAGTTTACATCAACTAGTTATAAACTATTTAATTTTTTATGAACTCAATGATTTGAGGTTCCATGCCTAAAAAAATTTCAAAGTCTATGAATATAAAAACAAAAATTAGAATAATAGGTATGTTCATATACAAGAGTGTTGTGTGGCATATATTTTATCTTTTTTACATTCTTATTTGAAGCTCTTTCAGGTGATTAACTAATGATTTTAGTGTTGTGATGACGGTGGTATTCCAAAGCTTATGAACATTATCCCTCTAACTACCATTACTTTGTGAGGCTAGAGTCGAGCTAATGATTTTAAGCAAGTACTTCTTGAGAGGTAACCCAAGTTTATGATTTTTTTTACTAAGGTTTCTTATTTCTACATCTTTTTTTTTCATGTATAATAACTAATGGACCTCTATGTGTTTTCATGAATTTAGGGAGTTTAGGTAAAGAAAGAATGATGAAAGTATATTCCATGAAGAATGATGCCAAGACATTTGATCACTATATCACCCTTATTTTTAGAGTAATTATTTTGTTTTGTTTTAAATAAGGAATCTAGCTCAAATGCATGGGTGTCACCAAGTTTCCTACAAGTCTGAATCCCTCTCCTTTATTATATGAAATGCAAGACTAAAATATTTAAACACAAGATAACAAAAAGATATAACATAAAGAGGGGTATGTATATATATATATATATATATATATATATATATATATATATATATATATAGAAAGAGGGTCATGTGCGGACCCTTTTTTTAGTACAAATGTAGGAACCATTCCTGACCGTTGGATCTAAATTAAATCCAACGGTCGGTGAGTTAAAAAAGAAAAACGAGGCGCTGTTCTTTGCCCCGCTCCTCTGTCCCGCCCCCTTCTGTTTCACACCCTACCATCAGACGCACTTGCCTCTCCCTCTCCGTCGCACCTCTCTCCCTCGCCATCGCACCTATCTCCCTCTCCATAGCACCTGTTCCTCCATCTCTCCATCTCCATTTCTGGCTCTGCATCTGCCAGCGCGAGCTCAGACGCTCCATTCTTCATCCTTCTTCTACATCGTCTCGACTTCAACCGCCACTACACTGTCACACAGGAGACGCGGACAGGTAGCACACGGCGGCAGCGCGACCTCAGCTGCAGCACAGAGGTATGTAATTTTTTCAAAATTTTTATTGTTGTACCGATCTTTAAATTTTTTTTCAATTCGCGACCAGTTTTGCTCGTTCATTTTTTGACACTATTTCTCCATTTTGGCTGCTCATCTTCGCCGGTGTATTCTCATCCTGGCTCATTTCTTCAACCTACCGAAGCTCACATCATCGATTTCATTTATTTTCCGCCACCAATTTTCGCTGGTGTCGATTCTGCTTCGTATGTCACCATTTTTGTCGAAAATGGTTGATATTGTTACTGTAAAAAAATTTCCATAACGACAGTATTAAACCTGTTAATTTCTTCATTTTTGTTATATTATTATGTAATCTAGTGTTTGTTAACCTGATTTTTGGTATTGATTTGGCTGATTATTTTTTGTACGTGTTTTAGGTTTTATTGATTAAGCATTAGATCGAAGTACTCTGCCTCAACTTTAGTTGGTTTCGATTCAGCAGATGTGATTTAGTAAATATGTTTTATTGTTTGTTGAGTTATGTTTGTTTTTTTTTGATTAAATTATGTTGCTGTTGTATTATGAATAATGTGATTAGGGTTAATTACATTAATGTGGGCTGATATTAAGTTGTTTTTGCTGTTGCTGTTGTATTTTCTGTTGCTGAAAATGGTGTGTTGTTGTTTTATCTTAGTCTGATTAATAATCAGATTATTAATGAGCCATTGTTGTAAATTTTTGCTTAATATATGCTGGTATGGTGTTGGTATTGCTAATTGCTGTCTGAATATTGGTATCTTGTTCCATATTCAGCATCATCTGTTATGAATCCTCTGATTAGCATTAATTAGAGTAATGTTAGCTGATTTTCTGTTGATGTTGTATTTTCTATTGCTGATTAATATTGTATTGCTGTTTTATATTATTTTCATTAATAATCAGATTATTAATCTGGTATTCTTGTATATTTTTGCATAATATATGGTTTGAGTAACTAAATAAAGTTTATGGATGCTAAGATATTGTATTATTATTATTATTACAGAGTTTGTGGTTTATGGTTTATAGGATTTAGGGGTTTTAAGGGTTTAGGGTTTAAGGTATATGGTTTAAGGTTTAGATGGTTTAGAGGGTTTAGATGGTTTAGAGGTTTTACAGTTTATAGGGTTTATGGTTTAGGGTTTAGAGGGTTTAGAGGGTTTAGAGGGTTTAGAGGGTTTAGGGTTTAGGGTTTAGAGGGTTTAGGGTTTAGAGGGTTTAGGGTTTAGGGTTAGGGTTTAGAGGGTTTAGGGTTTAGGGTTTAGAGGGTTTATGGTTTATGGTTAGGGTTTAGAGGGTTTAGTGTTTAGGGTTTAGAGGGTTTAGGGTTTAGGGTTTATGGTTTAGAGGGTTTAGGGTTTAGGGTTTATGGTTTAGGGTTTAGGGTTTAGAGGGTTTAGGGTTTAGGGTTTAGGGTTTAGAGGGTTTAGGGTTTAGGGTTTAGAGGGTTCAGGGTTCAGGGTTTAGGGTTTAGAGGGTTTAGGCTTTAGGGTTTAGAGGGTTTAGGGTTTAGGGTTTAGGGTTTAGAGGGTTGAGGGTTGAGGGTTTAGAGGGTTTAGGGTTTAGGGTTTAGAGGGTTTAGGGTTTAGGGTTTATGGTTTAGGGTTTAGAGGGTTTAGGGTTTAGGGTTTATGGTTTAGTGTTTATAGGGTTGAGGGTTTAGGGTTTAGGGTTTAGAGGGTTTAGGGTTTAGGGTTTAGGGTTTAGGGTTTAGGGTTTAGGGTTTAGGGTTTAGTGTTTAGAGGGTTTAGGGTTTAGGGTTTAGGGTTTAGGGTTTAGAGGGTTTAGGGTTTAGGGTTTAGGGTTTATAGGGTTTAGGGTTTAGGGTTTAGAGGTTTGGATATTTGGTTTGGATATAGGTTTGGATTAGTTTTTTGGTTTGGTATTAGTAAAATCTTGAATGTGATTAAATTTTGATCCAATGGATGAGATTAGTTCCTATGTTTGTATATTAATTATAGTTTGTATGTGACCCCTCCCCTATATATATATATATATATAAGAATAGAATATTCATAAATCCAATAAATATCCAAAAAGGAGTAACACTCCAAATAAAAGAGATACTAAGAGAGATATCAAAATGAGCGAGAAGATATGCGTATTCGAATAAGAAAAATAATATTAAAAAGGTGTACCGAATACCCCTATTTTAACCCCAACCCCTCATGCAAACTTTACTAATCAACATCCTCACCGATGTCGGCATCTGCTAAAACGTTTCAAAACTAAAATCATGAATAGAATCAGTATGATGGGAGTACTGAGCAAACTAAATCTACTTAGAGCATATATCATGCATTTATGTAAGATATATAGAACATCTTGAAGTGAAAGAATACAAGAAAACAACCTAATACATAAAATATGGAATACTCAATGAAAATCTATTATTTATTACTATAGATAATTGTTCATTATTTCTCATTAATATTGATAATTATTTATTACTATTCATCCATAACCCTAAAATCACATAAACACTTAAAATATGAATCTTAACAATGAAATGATTGAATCCATACACATGCGAGGTCTACTGATTATTTTGATCCATATTAGGTTATTACATTATCCACTAACTCACATTTTATCTTAAAGAATAATACTAGAGTCAAAGCACTAATGAATGAGACATTAATCTACAACACTATGGCTAAGGAAGCATCCCAAAGCCACTAACGAACACTAGATCCTTAGGTATCAATACCCCTACAAGATTTGTAGGTTATCTATATAGCAGAAAGAAGCCTCGATACATACTAATATTGTATTGCAATCACATATATAAATAGGGAATACATCTATTGCAAACCCCCGCTTGAGAGCCCATCCCAAGGCTAATTTGGTAATTTTGTGTCTAAACATGATTAATGTTTCTTTAACCCTACTTATGCCATTGAAATGGTAATCAAGATATGATTAGTGATGGAAAACATTTTAAGGTCTTAAGAACACACATGAATGATCATGCATATCTTTAAGGAATATTGCCACTAAGGTTGAATATATTCATAGTTTATGCTCAAATTTTAATCATTTATAACTTTGATTATATAAGGCTAAATGGTCCCATATTTCATATAGTTTGTATCCTTAAAATACCAAAAAAAAACCTTAAAACCCCTGCATCACACAAAAACACACTCTGACTCCAAATAAGCGCAATCTGTATGCTCCTATTCTAATTGTTCCCTCTATGTGCTATTTCTAGGATGCTCTTTGCCTTGTTAAACATCCAGCTCTATCAAACTTCTTGTAGCATGTTCAAGAATCTCATCAATCAAATTATAATAGTATCATAGATGGAAAAGCCAATGATGAAGCATCATTTACACCTTAGACATAATATATGAATTATCAAAAACAAATATTTCTTCACTTCGTTAGATAAAAGTGAAAGTCTTCTAGAATTGATGCACAGTTGATTCGAGAATAGCCTGATGATCTTGCTTGCACCAAAATATCTTATATGAATTTGGTAGAACTTACGTCAACTTGAAGAAACACCACAACCCAAAGGGTTGGAATTCATCATATCAAACCTCCTTCTCTCCTCTTCAATCACGTCTAATGCTATATGACATACATTAGATATGAGCTCCTTGAATAAATTCCATCTTTATGGTAATGTGGAATAATAACCCACAATTGCTCCAAATCTTTCTTCAGCTTATTATTTTGAAATCAAATCATTGTATTGATCTTCAAGCATAATATGCCAAAACTCGTCTCAGATGATGATATATAAGTCTTCAACTTGCCATGTTCACTTCTTGCCTAACAATTGTAATTTTAAAATATAAATAATGGTTATTTAGTAATAAGTTAAATTATAATGGATATTCATAACAATAAAATTATAATTGTTGGTCGTATGAATGTTGAATTAAAGAATTTTATCAACCCACATGGAAAAAAACATCTTCTTATAGGGATTCAACCAATTCTCATACACAGTGTATCATATGTAGAAATCTTCCCTATTTATCATGCATAAGTATAAGATCATTCTCATATGTCTCTAGTCTAGTTGCTTGCAAAATATTTCTTCATATACCTAGGAAACGTTCTCTAGATGCTCTACACTTCACAACTTTTTTATAGCATGGGACAGAAAATTATTACTAATGTGTCATCTACATAATAAGGGGGCTACATTGGGAAAGACTTAGTGCATTGTTTGTGTTAGTTCTAGTTCTTTATTAGTGATCACTATATCTGGTTTATGGGGCTCTGTCGCTCTCTTTATCTAATCAAGCACCCATTTATAATTATCTTCTTTTTCCTCAATCATAAAATATAAGGGAGTAGTAAAATTAATACCACTAGATGCAAAGCTAACGACCTCTAAGAAAGGATTGTTGTACTTATTGGTTTTAAATGTACAATCCAAATAAATGACATTCAAAAATTCATGTAAAAAGGTAATAGAATATAGGTACATAAATATAACATCACTAACCATATTAAAGTCAAGAATTTGGCAATTCCATGAATGATATTCACTTTCTTACATGAAGTGAAATAAATATTGCGTGAGTGTACGTCCCTTCAAGCTCTATACCTTGAACTTATATCTAGCATTGTAAATTTTCCTGAGGGTTGCAATATTATGCATGTAACCCTATGTAACACCCCAAAATTCACTAATTTTTTTTTTAAAACGGAAGCAATTAAGATAGAAACACTTAAAACCTGTGAATTCTGGGAATGTTACCGCCACACTTAGTACCAGACCGGTTCTCTCCGACCGTTCCAGTACCAAGTGCTAAGGCTAAAGAAAAGATTTACGTTAAATTCAAATTAACAATTCATAAAAGAATTCAAAAGATCATACAACAAAATCAGAGTACGCATAAACGTTTATTAACACTTGTAACTTCCAAATAGAAATACATTTAAACAAGATAAAACCCGATGGGTCAAATTCCGGATTGCCTACTCACTCAAGTCAGGCCTGCCACCCCAAAACAGTCTCTGATCTTAAACCTGCAAGAGGTCTGCTCCCCACCATTAGTGGATCATCACAGGACCCATCAACCAAGGTAGTATCAGTACGGGTCCAGTACTGAGTAAGGTGACTTGATCACTAAGGCCAACACACAAACACGTAAATCATGCAGAACATAGAAGGGCATACTCTTGAATGCATATGATCCACCAGGTAAAAGTATAAAGGCCCATGAATAATCTGAATTAATCACTTAATTAATCTCTTATCAGAATCTGATTCACACCATACTTTTTATCAAATCCATGCGAGTACGGAAGCCCCCACTATTATAGCCGGTGGATCGGAGGCACATAGGGTATCATACCCTAACCACTATTATAGTCGGTGGATCGGAGACACATAGGACTACGCGTCCTAACCACTATTCCTAACCGGTGGATCGGTTGGCTCTGGCTCGCATAGTATTCCACTGTAAGTAATTAGTATCTTTTAAGCATTCTGGTTTGTGACTGTTGAGCTCGGGAACCCCCACTATTATAACCGGTGGATCGGTCACACATAGGACATCATGTCCTAACCACTATTATAACCGGTGGATCGGTCGCACATAGGGTAAAAACCCTAACCACTATTTCGAACCGGTGGATCGGTTGGTCCCGTCTCAACGATCTTCCTCTTTAGATAATTAATGTTTTAAGTATCTTATTCAAAGGCTTTCACCATAGACATGCACGAATCATAAATCACCACACATCACAAGTCATAAAATTCCATAATTACACTTTAATTACCAAATACACGTGATAACCCAAAACTCTAAGCAGCCTCAAAAATCCATAGTTAACTACTCCAAACCCTAATTCAGTGTCCTCCGTACCCTTAATTTGCTCCATGTGTTATTTTCCATCCCAAGCGCTCAAACACCCAAACAACACTTACATTACCTTCCTTACATCCCAAATTAACTTTCCACACGTAAATTTCATACCCATGCAGACATTAATCCCCCCATGCAAACCTTTGAACCGTTTTCATGCAAACCCTAAAATTCCACGTGAAACCCTAAATTCAACCATGCAAACCCTAATATCACCATACAACCATCAATATCACCATTTAAATCCTAATACCACCATACAACTATAATTACCACCATACAAACCTTAATATCATCATACAAACCCTAATACCAACATACATCCATTAATACCACCAGGTAAACCCTAGATTCCGTCATACAAAACCATAAATTCAATCCAACCAAAACCAAAGATTCACCCATTCCAAACCCTAAATTCAAACCATAAAGATTCTTCCATACCAAACCCTAAATTCAAGCCATAAAGATTCTTCCACATAACATCATAAATTAGAATCTCCCAAGGAAAACTATAAATTGAATTCCCCCAAGCAAATCATAAATTAGATTCCCCCATATAATATCATAAATTATATTTTCCCAAATAACATCATGAATTAGATTCTCCCAAACAAATTATAAATTAACTCTCCCAATCAAATCATAACTTAAATTCTCCCATATAATATTATAAATTACATTCTCCCAAATAACATTATAAACTAAATTCCCCCAAACAAATTATAAATTAACTCTCCCAATCAAATCATAACTTAAATTCTCCCATATAATATTATAAATTACATTCTCCCAAATAACGTCATAAACTAAATTCTCCCAAACAAATTATAAATTAACTCTCCCAATCAAATCATAACTTAAATTCTCCCATATAATATTATAAATTACATTCTCCCAAATAACATCATAAACTAAATTCTCCCAAACAAACCATAATTTAATTCTCCCAATCAATCATAAATTAAATTCTCCCATATAATATCATAAATTAAATTCTCCCAAATAGCATCATAAACTAGATTATTCCTTATAAAACCATAAAATTTAGGTCAACTCACTTCCCTTAGTCAACTTCTTTCCCCATCCTCCTTTTTCATCCTTCTTCTCACACAAACCACATCGACTTCCTCACATACACAACACATATCATCATACATAATTAATACACATACCATGCACAACATACTTCAACTCCAAGTCATACCACATATAAAATATTTAATTATAATAAACAATAGATACATAACATGCGAAACACATAATACACATAAGCACATAAAAGGCCTTAGCACTCCTTACCTAAAACGACACCGGTCTTGGAGCACGCTCCTACGCTTCCTTAGGGTTTTGACTGGTTTTACCTATTTTGAGAGAAAAGCTAAAATTAGACTCTCTCCTATCAAATTAATATTGAACACTAATTTAATATAAGAATAGTTTTTTTTTAATAAAATAATAATAACAAAAATACCAAATAATATCAATATTAATATTACTAAGAATAATAAAATAGTAGAAATAATAATAAAAAGGCATTACTCAAAAATAAAGTGAAATAAGGGATTCGGACCCTTTACCAAAATCATACTAAAAAGATTATTTGTAAATTAAATAACCCAATTCAGAAATAATAATAATAATAATAATAATAATAATAATAATAATAATAATAATAATAATAATAATAATAATAATAATAATAATAATAATAATAATGATAATAATAGTAACATTATTAACAACACTAATGTTAAAATATTTGTATTAATAATAATAAATAAGAATAATGGAAATTCGAAATAGAAAATAATAATAATAATAATTATACTTATAACATTTTAATATTAATAATAATAATTATAGAAATAATAAGAAGAATAATAATAAAATCGAATTAAAATATATTAGGCTTCAGCCCTCAACATAAATAATAATAAAATATTAATACTAATAATAATAATAATAATGCATATTAAAATATAAATATTAAGAATAATAATAATAGTATTTATATGTAAATAATTGAAATAAAATAATTTAAGGGTTATAAAAATAGGGAAAATAGCTGAGAGGGTCTAGGGTTCAACCAAATGTTGGTGGGGATAGGCGGCACCGGCGGTGGCCGGAAAGAGGAAAGAAAGAGGGGAAAGTTGCATGCTGGGAATAAGATAGGAAGAATTAAAATGGGAGCTGGGTTGTTTTGAGTTCCCCGGAAGGAGAGGGACAGAATAGAGGTGGTGGCGCAGCCAAAGGTGGCAGCGCACGGCGGCGGCGGCGGTGGCCGAATGGAGGAGAAGAAGGAGGAGAGAGGAGGAGAGGGAGAAAAAGGAAAATAAAGGTATGGGGAGGTAGAGGAGGGTCTGCAGAAGATTTTGGAGGTGAAAGAAGAGGCAGAAACGGCGGAATAGGTGGCTAAGGGTGGTTCGAAGGGCGGCGGAGGCTGGAAAACAGGTTGGTCGAGATGGGAAGTTCGCACAGTCGGGGAGGATTGTGCAGAAAGAATCGAGGGTGATGAATGTTTTGGTTAGCTAGAGGAAAATGCAAGGATGACACGGGTAGCCAGGGATAGCGGTGAAGTTCGCCGGAGACGGCGAAAGAGGCGTCTGAAGTGGCGGCGGTGGCAAGGTCAGGCATTTCTGGGTAAGAAACAAAAGCTCGGTACAGGGCTATTATGGGGGATATTTATAGGCTTTAGAAGAGATTTTAGGGTTTTTTTGGGTCGGCTACGGGGTAAGGCAGGTAGAGTTTGGGTCAACGGTGGCGAGGTCGGTCGGTGGGAGTCAAAACGGGCAAGGGTGGGTTGGCAGAAAGAGAGAGAGAATCGTGCGAGAATAGGGGAGTGTTGGTTGGGTCTGTGTGGTCACCGAATCAAGGGGAAGAGAAAGGGAGGAGAACGGTCGGTCAAGACGGGCGAGATCGCCGGCGAAAGTCTTGGACGGGCGGCGTTCGAAGTTGCAGGTCGGTGGTGGCTGAAGAAAGAAGAAGAAGATGGGGGGCTGGACCGGGCAGCCGGGAAAAGAAAAGAAAGAAAAATAACGACCGGGCCGGTCGGCTGGGTGAAGAGGGTAAAGTTCATTAAACAAAACGACACGTTTCGGTGAAACGAAATCCAAAACGCGGCGCTGGGGAAGGGAGGCATTAAATGAAACGACGGGTTTCGGTGGAAGTGGAATCAAAACGCGGCGTAGAGGGGGACGGGTGAAGGGCGACGGGCGCGGGCTGGGCCGAAGGAAAGGAAGAAGGGGAAAAGGATTGGGCCGTCGGAGAGGGCAGCCCAAACGGGGAAGAAGGGAGGAAAAGAAAAAGAAGAAAATAAAGAAAAAGAAAGAAAAAGAAGAAAAAGGAAGAAAGAAGGGGAAAAAGGAAAAGAGAAAAATAATTATTTTGGGTATTTAAATTTATTAAAATATTTGGGATATTTAAAAATTATAATATTTAAATAAAATAATATTTAAATCCCTTTTTAAGCTAAATTAGGATTTTTAAAAGATTTTCCATAAATTCTATTTTAATTAGCAAAACACTCTAATTTTCTCTAATTAAATTATTTATAAAATTAATATTAATTTGAAAATATTTTCTCCTTCTTATTTTAAATAAAATAATTTATTTAATTAATTTTCAAAATAAAATGCTTAATTAGCTAAAATACCCAAATCCTTTTCTAATAAAAATACTTATAAATTTCTTCTTAATTTCCCTAATTAAATATCCTTTTATTTTAATAAAAATAATTTATTTAAATAAATTTCTAATAAAACCTCATTTAAATATAATTTATAAAATTAGGAATTTTTGGGGCATTTCACCCTATTAGAAACTTTTAATATTCTCCTTATATTTGACATTTATTAGGGTTATTTTATGCGCTAGCTTATGTTCTTCAAGCGATAATCGTTAAGCAAACGAATTTACTAGCATATACTTCCATTTCAAAAGGTTATCTATGATTATGTAGACAACATTCAACCACCAATCTCTAATGACTGTAATCAACTTCTGTTTCATGTATCCTAAATTTACAAGCATAATTTTTAGACCTAATAGATCAAATACTTTTTAGATTTACCGAAGGTTGTCTTCTATATGCACCACCTCTATTTGAATATATTCAAATCCTATCTTTTTTCAACATCTCATTATAAAAAATCATATTATGTGGCCTTTCAATTTATTTATTCCATTGAATCAACAACTCACGATCATAAAAATATCTTGTCTATAGCTAACATTCCACTCCAATCATTATTAAGTGGATCTAGATTATGTAATTAACAAATGAAAATATGAAATTATAAGAAATACATAAATATCAAAAGGGAAAAAATATATAAGAATGAGCTTTTGGGTAATTAGTCTCATGGGAAGAAGGAGATCTAGATAAATTTCTAGTTGAAATTGGTTAGGATCAAGAGGATACCCGATCACACATGGAGGTTTCTAGGTAAAACACCCATCACTTAGAGCTTCAAATAAGTGAGTTGCCCATCATTAGATAGATTCATGGATGATGCAGGAGCATCACACATAAATGATAATAATAATCGACTTATTAGTTTTTTTAAGTTAAAAAAAATTCAAAACTCTTCTTACTTGGACTAATAAATGAGGTAGATTATTGGATCCATGCAAGCCATGCTACACCAAGTTAAAAGTCATAAACTCACCACCCTTTAGTGGCTTCAGTACAGCTTCAATATGGTTTGGAAGAACGAAAAAAATAGCTACTAAAGTAACCTATTGTAATACCCTGAAAATTTGCTTAAGCTAATCCCGCACCATTAGCACCATACTTTGATTCTAATCCAAATAAATCCTATGATAGTCTTAACCTATCCTTAATCCCAAAACATTAACCGATTCTGAAAACCTTAACTTTGATAAACCGTAATTTGTAAATCAAAATCAAATCCGCTAAAATTTCCACTAATCCAAATTACCCTTAACTAATCTAAAATCATCTTAAACTAATACCCTCAACCCTTTCTCTTCTCTTTTTCTTTCCTTTTTCCTTTTATTTTCTTTCCTTCTTCTTCATCTCCCGCCAAACCCTTTACTGCAACTCTTGGACCTCCACTTGCACCATTAACTTGCGCCCCCACTTGCACTATCCACTTTCACTAACACCCATCACCTTTCTATACCCTCATCCATCACCCATCACCCATCACCTTTCCCCTTCTTCTTCTCCTTCTCCCATCCCTGCAGACCTGCACCTCCCCCGTCACACACCCTATCTCCCTACATCCCTCTTATCCTTTCCACCTTTACACAATACTTCCATCAACCATCACCACCCTCACCCTACAACTATTACCTTGCCCTATCCATCCTTTACAACCATCACCTCCATCATCAACTTGTAGCTACACCATCACCGTTCTCCCCATCACATGTCATCCCTATTTTTTTTCTTCCTTCCCTACGCCACAACACAAGCACACATGCACACACACACACACACACACACACATATATATACCTCACACTCTCCTTACTTCTCTTTGGTTTTGCCTCACTCTGCTGATATTTTGTGGCAAAGAGCCATTACTGAGCTCCTTCACCCTTCTCATTCCCTTATTCTCCCTTTCTTCTTCTTCTATCCCTTACTATCCCTATTTTAGCTTTCGCACCACCATCTTCCCCCATTGTGCACCACCTCGGCCACCACTTGCTGCCCTTTGGCTGGTGGACCGACCACCAAGGTCTCCCTAACCTTTTCCTTCGCTGTCGCCGCTGACCGCTGCCTATTTTCCCTCCTTCTCCCTCCCTCTCCCTCTCGTGTGTTGTAGTGTGCACGGCCATGTAACGCTTAAAATTCCTGCTACACAGCCGTGCAAACCTTGCACCGTCTGACCGTGCAAATATTTTTCTCTCGACTTAATTCTACATGGTCGTGCAATTTTGCACTGCCTGGCTATGCATTTTGTTTTCTCTCGACCAGAAGCTGCACCGCCTGCCGCACAACCATGCAACCCTATTCCTTTAACCGTGCATCCTTATTTTTACACCCAAACCTCCACCAAACACCACCAAACTTCTACCATAGCTCTACCACATATTCCTCTACACATCCATACATCTCAAGCTTTCATTGGACTACGATTATACCCACTTTTATCCTCTTTACCTTGATTTTTTCCCTTCAGTTTAACTCTGCGAGTCTAATTGTAATTTTACTATTTTTCATAGGTGGTTTTCCGGTAGATTTGGAGGAGAAAGTCTAGGATTTTGCATGCTTAGAGCCTAGTGTCCTAGTTGGTAAGAATACTATTTGATGCTTAGGACTTTTGATGATAATTACTTGTTCGAATAAATGCGTTTTTCATGATATTGCTGCTATAATATGTAACATATGTTGATACTGATGATTTGTGATGTCATGAATGCTATGTTGAAAGAAATAAGAGTTATATGAAATACTATTATGTCATGATTGTGACAATAATATCATATTTGTAAGAATGAATCTTATAGCATGAAATATGGGTTGAGTGATGTTAATATCATACTTGTGGAAATCTATCTATGATTGAATGATGATAATATCACACTTGTTGACATATATTCATGGTATGAAATCGGGTTGAATGATGAGAATGTCATATTTGTGGAAATTACAACTTAAGGTATGATATATGGGTGGAATGATGATAATGTCAAAATTGTGAAATTATGTCTATAATATGAAATATGGGTTGAATGATGATAAAGTCATAGTTGTGAAATTATGTCTTATAGTATGAAATACTGGTTGAATGAGTTGTGATAAATGGGCTTAAGGTCTCCTATGAGGTATGATGATTAATGAGGACTTGAAAAAATAATATGTATGGAAGGTATAGGATCTTATGAAATAAAGGTACTAATTGTGCTTAAAGGGTAATTTGGTCATTATGGGATATTAAGAAGGTTTTGGTAATCTATGTGTTAGGAGACTTAAATTATGACAATAATAACTTGAGTAATTTATAGAAATATTATCGTTATTTAGGGTTCATAATTGTTTAATAGTAGATTTGGGACAAGTCTTCTTGAGATATTAATATTATTATCCCATCTTCATGGATTAGAGAATAACTATTGGAAATTAGAAATGATGAATATTTCATATGAAGTGTCATGATAATTCTATGGGATTTAGACTTGGATACTTCAGTGTGTGATATATATACATTAGGATGAGATTACTAAATCAAACTTATGGAAATTAGGTTTTGATTTTTGGGGTGTGATACTAATGATGGAATTTGGAGATATCGTAACATAATGTGAGTGGAACAACCAACACGGGAGAATGAACACTAAAGGACGTATAATTAGGGTTTGACAGGACTTGAGGTTTTGGACCTATATTATATATGTATTTGTTTGATTGTGTTCTATGACTGAGAATCAACCATTAAATAAGATACTAATCACTTAAAGTGAAAGAGCACGTGAGTAAGGCCATGGTGATTATTTTCTTAAATATATATATGTGTGTGTGTGTGTGTGTGTGTGTGTATTACCATTCCACCAGGTAGAATAGTAGCTCTGGAGTGTCTTGCCCCGAGATGATGTTTTTAATCTCTGTTCCATTAGAAAGAATAGCAGCTCGGGTGTGTTGTCCCCGAGAATTTTCAAACCGTTCCATCGATTGAGAATGGTAGGGTGACTACTCATCGTGAAATAAAACATATCTTTACAACCTATGGGAAAATATACTAATGATTTAAAGTGGAATAATGCATGAGCTAGGACCATGGTGATTTATTCCTGTTCCATTGGGCAGAATAGCAGCCCGGGAGTGTTTTGCCCCGAGGAGATGATTTATTCCCGTTCCACCAGGTAGAATAATGGCTCGGGAGCATTCTACCCCGATAAGATTTTATCATCTCCATTCCACTAGAAAGAATAGTGGTTCGGGTGTGTTGTCCCCGAGAAGTTTCAGACTGTTTCACCAGTTTAAGAATAGTGAGGTTCCTGCACTCATCATATATAAAAGAATGAAAATGGACTATACTTAATAAAAGGATCTAGATCGTATTATTCCTTATAAGATGATTATTTACTTAGTTGTTTTCCTTTATCATGTAATGTGAAAGCTTGTACTACTTATATTCATATTTCGATAGTATTGTTTCCTTACTCAGTCTGTAGCGTACTGATCACCCGTTTTATGGGTGCTGCTCATTCCCACAAGCAGAATGCCTTGGATCTTATGTGTAGGTTTTAGAGGATCAGGTAGATGACTTTGCGACCTATAACGCCTTATGTGGGGATGAGTGACTCCATTTATGTCGGGGTTGGGTGAAGAGTATTTGTTATCCGGGTTATGTATTAAATTGGATATCCCTTTTGGACTCTTGATCCACATTATCCCCTTTTGTATTTTGGTATTGTAAAACTCAGAGTAATACTCCAAACTCAGTATTTGTACTATAAATGCACTTTTGATTCTAATTTCGTTGTATTACTTTAAAACTTTTAGCCTTGTGATTGATATAAGGGCGGTTGCATAAACCAGAATTATGTCAATCATGGTAGCAACCCCCACTATTTTTACTTAGTTATTTCCATTGCAAACAAAATTTTTTAGTAGTAAAAATTAGGGTGTTACACCCAAGCAACTACTACACTACCAAATTTGAGGCTATTTTGGATCCAAATTGTGGCATTAATTGAATAGGATTTGGGAAGAGTTTCTTAGTTTTTTAAGATATTAATTTATAACTAATTTAAGGGAGAAGCAACCCTCTTTTCAAGCTCTAAAAATATATACCAGATAATCAATCAATCAACATGCTACTTGATTCTTTTAGTTAAACAATGTTAGAGTGTGTTGTTAGTCTTTCCTATATTATAATGTATGTTTTTAAAGCATTTGTAATAGGTTTCAAGGATACATTTCAGCTATTTTGTGATGGGAGGCTACTTGAATTTTTTGAATATTAACTCTCATAGCTGACTAGTTTTGGTTAAGTTTTGCAACCTTAGTTTAGCTTGTATTAGTATGTCCTTAGGTTATAAAGTAACAAATTAGCACTCTAAGAGTTAGTTGTATATTTTGTGAATTTTCCTAAGCCTAATACTCTCTATAAAAGAGTAAATGGCTTAAGTAAATTATCTAACTACCCCTTCCGTAATCTACATGAATTTTCAAAAATCATTCACTCCACTTAAGGCTTTGTACATAGTCTTGTTTTATCATCCAAAATATTACATCATTTATGTTAAGTGTTGAAACCTTAATTAGTTTGTGTAAGTGTTTAATCTTAGAGGAATTTCAAAATTAAGTCACCTTCATCTTGCTTCTCATCTCTTCTTTATTTTGTATTTTGTTAGAGTCTCACCTAACTCCATCATGAACACTTAGCATGACCTAATTTGTTTAGATATATGCATCAATAATTGAGCGACCCATTAGGGATGTGGAGTGTTCAGGTAGTCAACCCGTATGATAAAAATAAATAAATAAAAATGGCTTACCATACTTTTGTCGAGCTCCTCATGGCTAAAACCATCATTATTCTCTTCTACCATCATTATTGTATTAAAGATTGAGTAGGAAAATGCATTGAATATTTATGGAGGAGAGGAGAGAAAATAGAACCAAAGAAAATAGAACCAAAGAAAATAGAAGTAAATAAATTAGGGGTCTAGTATAATCAAACCAAAAAAGAAGGGTTTTTAAATGTACTAGCTTAGTAATTTGGGTGTGTTGGTAACAAATTCCATAAAGAAGCTGAATCCTGGTGATACAAAGCCCGTCTTGTGGATTAATTTCCCACTAATAGCTAATATGGACCCCAAATATGTAATTATTCAAAAAAAATATTAAATTCACCCAAACTCTAGTTCAAGAGTGAAACGTTTACCCCTTATATAAACTATAACACCCTAAAATTTAGTATTAAAAAAGTTTATTTTGTGAAAGCATTAATATTAAAATATTTGGTGTTATACCAAATCTAAAATAGAATAGATACTTCATATACCAAATCTATGTTAAATGTAAGGCTAAAAAGTAACTTATACATAGAGGTCAGGTGTGAAAAATACTTGATATCATAATGACATAAGATTACAAAACGGAGAGAGAACATATATGACAGAAAATAGAGGTTTAAAAGTCCAAGGAAAGAGATATATCTTGATAACATACACTTGGACTAACCCATAAAATGTTTACTATAGGTAAGCATAATGAAAGTGTTAGATCAACATATGCTTGTAAACAAGGTATTATCTGCTTGTGGAAATGAGCACCATCCATGAAAATGATGATTGATACTTGCATGTTAAGTTATGTAACAATCCACATCTATAGAAAATAACATATATGGAACAAGCAACTTTATGAAAATATAAATACTGTACATACATATATACTCTATATCCATAGATACTTTAGATATAAGATGATTCAAGAGAACCTCATATTTAATGTTTATCATTAGGTGATCAAATAAATCTATTTACTTATTTATATTGAGATCAAGAAACCACTTGTAATATAAACAATCATCTCCTCTTTCCCCTATAGATGGGAGAAATATGACAAACCTCACTGATATGTAACATTTACTCTTCCATTTTCCCCATATATGAGAGAAATGTAGTTAACCTCACTAATATATACATATGTAGGGTAAAACACATTTGGGCCACTTGTAAATATCTAAACTTTAAATATGCATATACCTTATAAGCCAATTAATCAATCAAATAGAGTAGATTAGGTTCCTTGGGTATCTTTAAGAATAGGCAATAATAGTTAAATAATTCCAGTACTTGGAATCATTTTGGTTTCGTCTTATGTAATCTTCTACTTTAACTAAAAATGTTTTATTGGATCATTAACCAAAACTTATCACATCATATTACATACCTTGATTTACTTAATACCATCATACTTTTACTTTTATTACCATTGACTTACCATGAAGAAAGTTGCTTATCAACTTATTATAAGGATTTTTTATTATCATAAATTTATTCTTACAATTGATAATATCCAATACTTAGAGTGTATTACTAATAACACAATGAAAATTCTATATTCACATGGAGTAAACATAATAACAAATATTAAATACATAAAGGAACATTTCATAAGGTAAAAGACCACAATACCCTTATAAAATTCTAATTTCATAAGTACACTACAACTCCATTTATAAGGCTATCAACTTCACCAAATTTAATATAAATTAACCCAAAATATTATTTAGAACACCATATCCAAAAATAATACCTTAACTATAATATTTCACACATAAAATATTGATGTTACCCTTTTGGTTATTATTTCTAATTTAAGTCATTTCTCATAAAATCATATATTATGTTATTCATAATTTATCAAGACACTTCACAAATTATAATTATCATATTTTGGATAATATAATACTTATACAACACCAAAGTTCCATATTTAACCCCAAAGGGATCAAAATGCCCTTAGTTTACTTAAATAGCTCCAAAATTTATTATCTTCATAACCTAGATCAATCCTCAAACAAATCCTAACATACCATATATCAAATTTATTGTAAGAACCTCAAAGAACACTATAGCATACTTATTTTTCATAAAAACTCCAAATGAGACAAAATTACCTTAAAAGCCGAAACTCCCCAATAATTCATAAAATTCTACAAGTCTCTAAATCTTAGGAAGTTTACATATAACCACCCTTATATTATGAGCATCTCAAAAAATATAATTTTATAAAATTAAAATAACCCACAACAACTCAAAGGACATAAGGTATAAACCACCCCTAAACCTAAAAACCCCAAAGTTAAAACTTCAACATATTAAACTAATCACCAAAGTTAAACTTAATTAAATCTACTCATCAAATAACATATTAATATAACAAAATATCCTATCATGATTGAGATTTTATGGAAAAGCACAAAATATAGCAATATCACATAAAATGACAAAAGTCATAAATCATAAATCCACCAATTAATACATAAACATGAATTTAAAATAAAGCATAACATGATTTGTAGCATAAAATATGATAACATGAAAATCATATAAATGAACGCATAATAGCAATTACCCTAATTTAGAGACATATATCCTTACCAAATGCTACATTGGTCTCTAATTAAAAAATTTATTCCTCAACACCTTCTTCCAACCCCTGATCACCTAAAAAAAATTACAAGAATTAGATAAAAGTATAGCATGAGGGTTGAATAAAAGAAGAAAAATGAAAGGGAAGAGAATAAACCATTTTGATATTGAATATGGGCTTGAGAACAAGCTTGGAATCCATGACCAACCTTTAAACTCAACCCTCATTAGCTTAAAAACAAGCACCAAAGAGTTAAACTTAAGATTTTTATAATTCATAAGATGGAATAAAAATGGATAAAAGAAGGGAAGTCGAATTGGTACTAAGGAGAAAAAACCACCAAGATAAAGAAGAGAGGAGAGAGCAAAGTTGAAGGGTAGAAAATTTGGTTAAGTGTATAATTACCAACCAAAGGGCATACACCCCTTATGGCTATCAAATATAGGCAAGAGGGAGGGAGAGAATCATATGTGATGTTGCTTACAATCAAAAGGGGTAATAGGAGTGATTGGCATGGGTCAAAGAGTATATGAGAGTTGGTGAAAAGTGATTGAGGTGATTATAACTAAATTTTTGGTTGAATGAGCAAGGACCGTATGAGATCTGATCATGGGGTGTAAGAAAGTTATAATTTTGAAACCCTCTTGCCTAATAAAGTCAACAATGATTTAAATTGGTTTAAGTAGGGAAGAAAGTCCAATAAATGGTTAAAAAGAAAAAAAATCAAATAGTTTCCAAAAATTGTAAAAAAAAAATAGGGAAAGGTAAAGAATTAATTTAGGAACCCAATTATATAACAATATTGGGCATTAAAATTAGTTTGACGTTTAAAAAAATTAAGAAAATAAAGAATGGTGAAAATCTCTCAACTTTACTCAACCAAAAGGAGGTGGCAATTGATCGCTTGATCCCTTGGACGATAAGGTTTAGAGTGGTGTTGGTTGGTTAACCGAAGATAAGTCACTGGATTGGGTGAATTGAAAACTAGGGTTTGAAGGGTAGAAATGTAAAGATGTAGGTTTGAGATGTATAGGTAAGGTGTTAAAAAAAGTTTTAAGTGCTAAGGAAAAGATTAGGAGACTAATTACCTAGTAATTAACGTTTGAAAAATTCTAGGTATTACATAACTTGTCGAGGAACACCCTTATGTATTGATGTAGGATGCCTCATACTCACTCCCTTTAGTCTGTTTGTCATCAAATGGAGGCGTATTGACCTGAGGCCTTTCGTATCCGGACCTTGGTTCATTGAGGTAAGGATCTAATACCAGATTATATGAATCTCATTTAATGATTAGAAAATTATCACGCCAAACGGAACCTTTTTAGGATACCAAAATCTAATTGCTCAGGACTAGCTGATATGGACCACCAACGTATAATCCCACAAAAAAAAATATTTTTGATTCTACCTACAAAATTAGTTCAAGAGTGGAAGATTAATCCCTTCTATAAAGTACCTAGGAAAACCCTATGATGTTAAGGTGGTTGCATCTCTTGGTCTTTAGCTAATAGCCCACAATGGTTGCGAGTTTGAGATTATATATTTATTATATATGTGATGTAGAAGTACGCATTATACTTAATTATTATTTATTTGATAATTTTATAGTATAAAAGTACCACAATTATAAAACATGTACTATCTTATACAAATTAATTAATCATGTAAAAGGATGAATGGTTCTTTATAACATTTTAGACATGGGCTTACCTGTTCTTTAATTAATTCTGTAATAAGGATATTGGATTGGGTGCTAATAGCTAATGAATTATACAATTTAATGAATTCTATGATAAAGATGGATGGTTATTTAAATAATAATGTCCTACGGATTTTGGACGGGGTGCTAATGGCTAACGAAGCGGTCGATTTCTGCAGAAGACATAAGGCGCAAGCTTATCTGTTCAAGATCATAGAATGCATTGGGTCGGCCTCTGTTTCAGTGTTAGTTTATGATCTATCCAGGTCTGATAATATCGGTGCATGGCTTTGATGTCTTACGTTGGGCGGTATGGGGAGCGTGGTTAAGTCTTGTTGGCGGCCTCAATCCATAGGCATACTTCCGGTTTGAACGAATTGCTTTCGTAGGCAGAGCAATGTTAGCGGCCTTGATCCAGTTCAACATTGATCAATCGACATTACACTGACAGAGGAAGAAGATCAGGCTGTACATTTTGTATCAACACACGCGACCTCAAGCAATCGCCGGAAACAGCACCTCTAATTAATTGAGCTGCGCTACGATAAGAAAATTAAAAATGTCAAATATAATCTTCTCATACGGGTCCTGAAGTACTCGCATCGCATTGCACACGGGGTCTTCTCATTTCCTCCGTGACCCGCGTCCGGCCGTCTGGCCTGATCAGCTGCTGGGGCGCTTGATCATAAGAATACGGCGTTTCCTTCCGACGACCGTGATCCAAGGGGGGTCTCCGGAGACAACGGTGTAACCGGCGTTAGCATAAAGGGTGCGGGCACCCCAATCGTCCTCGTATGCCCGTAGGACTAGGTTATCATATCCCCATAACACAGACATCGCCTCACAAGCTTTTAATAATGTCGTTCCGACCTTCTTTCTCCTGCTTGAAAACGTCAGAAGCAAAGGATAACGTGAGAGGAAAAAGAGAATATATAATCTTGTCAGTGAAAATTACAGTAGTAATGTACAATGAAGCTTCAGGGTCTGCCCTTAGATGAAAGCACCGGCCGGGTACCTGTGGTTCAGCGAGACAGCAATTCCGGATACGTAGAGATATTCTCTGGCTCCATCCAGTTGCCCGACGACGTCTCGGTCTCTCAAAACCGTGACATCAACTACACCAACGATCTCCTGTTGCGACTTCGATACAGTCTCATCGTCGGTATCTGGTACAGCCACCAGACAGGCATACCTGGTTTATTTTATTTTATTTTATTTTTTTATTATGGCAAACAATGGGTACGCATATCACAAATTTATTCAAATAAATTGTACTTAATTGTTGGAATAATAATATTAAAACTTTCTTGTTTGAATCTGGCTTGTAGGTAGAGCGGACAATCGGATGTGTCAGGTTACTATCGGATCGTGTTAAATGATAACCGGGTCGTATCGGTTTCGGATAATTTTGGATCATTTTATCGGATCGGGTTTGATTTGGATCAACTCGGTATCGGATAATCTCGGATCATTCTAAGTTTTTGGATTGAGTCGGGGTGAGATCGAATAAACTCAGATTCGAATAAATTTGGGTTATTCTAATTTTGGTTCGGGTTCGGATCGGGCTTGGATGAATTCGAATTATTATATTTTCGGGTCAAGTTTGGATCGGATTTGAGTCATTTCAGTTTTGAGTCATGCTTATGCTATTTTATTTCTATTTTTTATTCCAAGATGTTATTAAAGACTAATTATTTTGAGATCGTTTATTTCAATATATCTTATTCAATTAAAAGCAAATTATTATACAGATTGTTTTGTGGCCTTAGAATTTTTGGTCATTATTTCAACTTTGGAGATGTATTTGATGTTTTAAAATTAAAAGTTTTTAAATCGGATCACTTTTCTTTTTATGCTAAAGTATAACTTATAATTCAACTCCATTATTAGCTTGGTCATATCATATTGAGTTCAAATATTATTTTAAGTGCATATTATATTTATATCTTGTATAGTCCTGACATAATATTAACTTACAATAACCATTGATAATTGATAACAAATAAAGGCTTCTAATATTATACTTCTGATATTATTTTTCAAATAGATTGATCACATCATATCAACATAATTTTAATAAGTATAATAATAATAATAATAATAATAATAATAATAATAATAATAATAATAATAATAATACAAAAATAATGATAACAATAATAATAGTAATTAATGAATATCAATTATCACAAAAATAATAATAACAACACATTATTTTTTTCTATATTTTGATTCGATCATATCAAGCTAAATCAAATAAAAATTAGATAAAGTAAGTAATAATTACCATTATTGATAAAGGACCAACTAATATTAACTTCTTACTATTTAACATAGTTGATGTAATAAAAAGCATTAATCTTTAATTTTTATAATACATAATTAACATCCTCACTTTAGAATTTTTTTTTTACTTTTCTATGATGTTGTAGATGTTATATTACAAAGATAGCGTTTAAGGCTAAAAATTATTATTTATGTATACTTATAATAGAATTGATAAAACTTTTCCCTTGTTTGATTGGAGTTTACTTATGATGCAGTCTTTCTTTATATATATACTTTTACATAATTGTTCCAAATATGTTAAATATTAGAATTAGTATTACTGATAACTACATTTTAAATAATTGAATAGACTATGATTATGTAATATTTGTTTTAAGCTACAATGACAATTGGTTCATATAATAGTTGTTGTTTGGGCTTTAGTCACTTGATCATGGACTTGAAGACTTTGTTGGAACTTTTGGTGGACTTGATCAATCGAAATGTGTTGGATATCATATCACCTGTGGCCCATAGGACATGTTCTATATTCACGAGGCATAATATTATAATAATTAGTTTTTAACTCAAACATCATATTGTACTATTAATTAGGTAGGATAATTGATAATTCAAGCTTATTTTTTTAGGTTAGTGTATTAAGTTGGTTTCAACTTTTTATTTGAACTATGTATTATATTGTTCTTCTATAAGCTAAAATGCTCCTTACCAATTTCTATTGCATAGGATTGAAGTTATATATTTTGTATTTGGTTTAGCCTAGGGTTGAAAGAAATCATATATATTTGGTTCAACCCGAGCTATATATTAAAGCTTTGTTCTTCTTATGCCATTTAGAATTGGTAGAGTTATGCACTCAATTTAGTTAATGAAGGTTATATGCCATTGGTTTTTCTTCTCTCTTCTCTTCGTCTATTTTTGAACAATGTTGTGTGGGTGAAATAATACCAATGATGCTTGAATAAAATATCTATCTTCAATATTAGTCTATAGCTTGAGTTGAGAAAGATTTATAGTGTAGGATGTTTCTTCCTATTGTAGTGAATGACCCTAATTTCAAGTGGCATGTTTCAAGTAGTGAATGGATCAAGGTAAAAAAAAATTATGATTTGTTAAAACCATTCTATGATATCACAAATTTGTTTTCTAGAACCAAGTATCCGATATCCGATATCCAATCTATGCTTCTTTAATGTATGGACCATGCAAAGGTGCATAGAGAAAGCAATGCCATGTGATGATATGGACATTAGAAGAATGGCGAGTCAGATGTATGAAAAATTTGGAAAATATTAATCAGACTACTCTATGATTTTAGCTTTTGCTATAATTTTTTATCCACATTACAAGTTTGAATTTGTGACATTTGCTTTTACAAAATTATATGGAACCGACAAAGGTTTACGGGTGGCCAAAGAAGTATATGCTCAACTTCTTGACTTATACAAGTATTATGAGGATAATTGTCAAGTAGATTCTTATGTTCCAAGCACGTCTAATCCTACTCAAAGAGAAGTCAACACTTGTTAAAGAAATGATGGCATAGGGGTAAACTATTGTTGTTAGATATTAAGTTTACTAATATCTTTTATATTCATCCTATTATTTGTTTACTTTTTTTTAATTATATACATAGTCTTATTTTTTGTTTATTTCTTTTTATTTAGGAATTTGACTCTTCAATATTTTTTGGAGCTAGCAATATTGAAAAAAACTGAATGTGCTTTCTTATTGGAAGGATAAATCTAGTTGTTTTCCAATACTTAGTTCCATGGAAAAAGATATTATTGCTATTCCAATCACTATAGTCGCTTCAGAGTCTACTTTCAGTATTAGTGGCAGAATATTGAATAAGTGGAGAAATTCTCTTTTTCCAAAAAATGTTGATGTATTGGTAACAACACATAATTAGTTATTTGGATATGGAGGTAATTTGAATATGTAAATCTAAATATTTTATTATGGTTATTTTTTTTTTGTGAAATAACATATATATTTGGTATTTGCGCAGACCTTGAAAAAGAAAGCTCTATTGTAGACTTTTCTAAACAAAACAATAAGACTAATTGAAGAGTTAGAGGTAAATTTTTTAACCTAGAGTATTTTTGCTGAGTTGGTTGTTCTTTACTTTTGTTTTTGAGTTGATTATTATATGCCCTTAGTGGCTTAAATTTGTGGGAACTTGATTGGGTGTTTTGAGGGTTTATTGAAGTCATTGAATGAATTTAACACTTAATTTTTTTTACTCTTCCCTTATTGTCCTCGGTGTAATTCATTATCTCTTATTATGTACTTAATTCTTATGTTCCTTTTGTAAAATAAGCTAGAATATAGGCCTTCATGAGGAAACATTATGTTTTCTTGATATAAATGTTGACATTCTTAAAGAATATGTGAGAAAATTAGATATAGATCTTTGAAATGCATGTGATTCTGTTAGAATATATATCATTAAAGTGACAATTATATATTACATATTTGTATCATCTAATGTCTTTTCTTTGTTGAGGTGAGAGCAGTATTTAATGTGGGATAATATGTTGTTAGATTTTGTGATTTATGCAGGTTAGCATCAAGTGGATTCTTATATTTTGATATCGAAGCTTACATTTTGTGGAAAGTGTTAGCCCCTAAGGCTTGGTAGGCAAGGGATCATAAATAAATTTTAGTCGATCATCTTGCATACAATAGTAGAATGTATATTGTATCTACTCATTCCATGTTGCCTTAGCTATCATATCTTATCTTTTGTGGAAACTTTTGTAACTATCATATCCAAAATTATAGAAACTTTTGGATATTAGAGCTAGTTTGAATTGGTTTAGTTGTACAAATTTTATTTTGTTAGTAGAACTACCAACATGTGGTAAGCCAAATACATTTTGATCTTCTAGGAAGATAGAAGTGTCAATTATGTAGTATTTTGATACTAAAGCTACCAACATGTAATAAACTCAGGTTTTTAATTAGTTTAGATATGCCTGGTAAGCTAAGTGTTGGATATGCACCTTTTGAGGCTTTTCAAAAACTTATACAATGCATTTTGATGCTTTTTTTTAAGTTATAGATATTGGATATATTTGCATTATTATTATTATCTTATGGTGCTTTTTAAAGTCTACATATTTGTGTATTGGGTTAAACAGGTACTTAAAGTGCTTATATTGTGCATTTTGAAGCTTACATCATTGTGTTTTGAGTTATCGATGTGGAAATGTACATTTTAAAGTTTTTTAAGTGCTTATATGGTGTATTTTAAAGCTTTTATATTTGTAACTTGAGTTTAAAATGTTGAATGTATTTGCAATATTATTATCTTATGGTACTACATGAAAGTGAACTAATATTTAGATAACATAATGGAGTTTTTTCTTTTTTCTATATTTTTATTTCTATACTTCAATATTGGTATCAATAGATATTGTATATTTATATACATAAGAAGTGATATAAACTTTAAGAAAGTATATTGCTTCTAGATTTTGATATAAGTACTAGTATTGAATAGTTATGTATAATATTATTTCTAGATTTTAATGTAAGTACTAGTATGGACTAGTTATACATCTATATTATTTTATATTGATGAAGTTTTGGAAAATTTGAGTAATAGATTACTGTTAATTTTCGGGTAATATCAGGTTAAATTTTTATAGATTTATAATTTTTTGGGTAATATTAGGTTTTGGATAAATGATGGGTCAGATCGGGTAATTTTGGATTTATAGTTTTATGGGTTATATCGGATTTCGGATAAGTATCAAGTCGAGTTGGGTCTATTTTGGACCTATGACTTCTCGGATTATATTGGATATGTATCGAATTAGGTCGGATAAATTTCAGGCTTCTAATTTTTTGGATAAAATCGGATTAGATTTCTGACGGATATAATCGGTATTCGTCGAATTTTTCGAATCAGATCAACTTTCGTTAGCTCTACTTATAGATATCGACCTTGTTTGTTTATTATTCATAGGTATGCTCTGTGGCGAAGCAGGTTAGGTAAACATTATACCATAGAATAGGATATTCAAATATCATAATTTTATTATATATAACTTAGTATTAGTTAATAAGAAGGTCAGACCGATATTTACTAAATACTAAAAAAAAATATTATAAAAGTATTCTTTATTAATTAACCATGTCCACATATATAAAATTATTCAATTTATTTCGTATCTTCTAAATTATCAAATATTATTAATAGTTCAAACATGTGTCTATAGAAATAATTTTTATCTAACAAATATTATGCCATATTATTACTTTATATGTTTTATGATGAGATTCATATATAATGTAATAAAGTTACCTACACATACATGAACGAATATTTTACCTGTCTCGCGGCGAGTTTCTGAGTCTGTATAGAAGGCCCGATAAGACTTCCGCGATGAAGAATTGGAAGAAGACGTCATTGAAGAAGAGAGTAGGAACGTGGAATGCTTCAGCTTGTATCTGAGCTACTTTTCTAATCTCTTCTTCTTCTTCTTCCACCATCCTTCTCACTTTCCATCCATTTCCAACCACTAAGTAATCATCCAACTTCAACTCCTTCGCATCTCCTACCTCGTTACGATATTTCCCTTCGAATAGCACATCACCATTACTACTATTCTCAACGGTGCTGGTATCACTCTCGTTTTCAGACGCAACCTCCTCTTGATCGCTACCGCTCCTCGTCGTCGATGAAGCTGCCGCCCTGCTTGTACCGCAACATTTCCACGACGCACTTAGCGGCCGATTCGTTTGCCGAGAAACAGAGGAGGAAGAATAAGAAATCTCGTCGCCTTTGTTTCTGTATCTAAACGACGTAATCAGTTTTATTCGGCACCGCAGAACGAACAGATGACTGGTGATTGGTTGGAATTGAGCCATCTCTGACTTGATGATAGGTAGCCGAGTCTCTCGATCGAGTCCACAAACCACTCCTTACTCTCGAACGTATCGAACATGGGCACGAAGCTTTTCCGTGGATTGTCATCCGAGGAAGAGCGCTACATTGTTGTTGAAGAATCTGTTGATTCGATAAGAATATAAGACTGCGGTCTAGGAGAACGGGAGATCCGGATTCTGTACTCGGAGACTCCGGAGAGGGAGGTCGGGGCGATGAGTGGAGAAGGAAGCGATAATTCAGATGTGGATTCTAGAGACCGAGAGAATCTGCATTTCCACGTGGCAGAATTTCAGCCCGAAGATATGATATCGCAGTCACTCAAGCTTGCCGTGGAATAATAATATTATAAATTACTCAATCTTTTTTCTTTTATTTGCTTTTGATAATTCTGGAACTATTGTTAAAGAAACATCATTTCAAATTCAAACCATGGTTAGATGTCGACAAAAGTTGTTCTTGTAAAACCAAAGCAGATAAAATCTCATAAATTTATAGACTCAGTTCGATTCAAATTTAAACCCACAGCCATTGGATTATAACTGATCTAATCCGGTCCGAATCTAATTTCGATTTAATCAATAATCTAATATTAATCTAATTTTTTTTATCAATCTAATTCAATATTAATTATTTATAAAAATAAAAAAATTACGTATGCTATATTATTTATTTAATACTTTTTAAAGTATATTATTTTATAAATTATATTTATTTATCTTACTTTTATTATAGATATATTTATTCACCAACGATATTTTAATTTTACCAATTTTTTTCACATAAAAACACAATATTAAAAAATTATAATAATAAATGAATAACGGTTAATATCACATGTTTAATCATATGTTTACATGAAGTCAAACTTAATGCTTACTTATGAGGTTAATGATTTAAATTGATTTTGGTGGTCAATCTCTGATTTTACCCAAATACAAAGTGATTCGATCTAAGATTAGCTCGACCTAAACCTAACTCAACCCATCAAAACATAAAAGATCCGATTTATCAAGTTAATCTAAACACGATCCATCAAATTAACTCAAACATAAAATCACTCAAACACAAACTTGCTTTATCCAAACCCAACCTGACTCGGCAATATAACCCGAAATACCTAAACCCGAACCCAAACTAGCTCAACCCGAACTCAATAAATTAACCAAATACAATATAAATTTGCAAAGACTCAAACCCAGATCCAACTCCAATAATAAGATAACCTGAAATAATCAAAACCTAAAATAACTTAACTCAACCCACAACCAACCCTCAAAGAAAAAATGGCCCACAAGTAACCTAAGAATGACCGGACCTGCTATACCCGACCCAGTCCGCCCTACCCAATTGCCACCTATAGGTATTACCAGAAACAAAGTATTGGACTACTAGTAGTAACTTAATTAAGCCCACGTTATATATAAAATTAAAAGGTAAGTGTAGCATTAATTTTTTATACTACAACTGGTGGAGTGTTGTGTATCTTATATAAGTGGTTCCAAGTTCGATCCCCATAGAGTAAGATTTTTTTTAAGGTTTTTGACCATATATGAATACACTTCTTACACATATAAATAAAGAATACAAATCTTAAAAGATAGCAAGAATGCACATATTAGGATGAATGACGTTTACTTGTTAATATAAGATGTGCATTCTTTTTGATAAGATATGTATTTATAACAAAAAAAACTGTGTATATTTTTAAGAAAAATTGTGATTGGATATAAGATGTCTATTCGTCATGACAAGATGTGTATTTGCTTTTATAATTTGTGCATTCTTTTCGATACGATGCATTTTTTTTTCAAGTAAGTTGTCATTGATGATGTGTGTGTACTTTGGGTTATAAGATGTACATTTATTGATATATGGTGCACATCATTTTCGATAAGATGTGTATTATTGACAAAAAGATATGTGATCTTTTAAGAAAGATGTGATCAAATATAATGTGTGTATTCATTACTATATGATTTTTCTTAATTTGTATAAGATGTACATTTGTGGATACAAGAGGCATATTTTTTCAAATACGATGTTCTTTGTGATTCGCATTATTTTGGCTTTAAGATGTACATTTCACATACATGTATTCTTGACAAAAAGATATTTATTTTTGATCGAAATATGCGTATTGTTATTCTATTAGATGTATATTTTATTTTTAATGTAATTTTTCTTACATTTGTATTGATAAAAATATGTGTATTTGCATTATGGAAGATGTATATGCATATGAGTTGTGTATTTATATTATGGAATATGTGTATTTTTATTTTTTGCCTCTAAGATATATCAATTTAGGCGCCTATTTATTAAAAAAACATTTTGAGAAACATTTAGTAGTGTTATTGGAATTGATATTCTACCTATAATCTATTTGGTGGCTCAGGGTTAGATCATAGAATCATATTGTAAGATGCTACAAAAATCATAAAAATATGTGACTTATATATTTATATGTTATAAAATAACATATTTTAAATTGAAAGAAAATAAGAATTATACTCTTACGTTCTCATATACCCATTGATTAAGTTGTAACAACTTATAAGTAGTATAAATTGTTAAAGTTATTCTACATATTAGGAGCTATATTAAGTCAACAATATTAAAAATAAAATGTGAAAAATAAAATGGGATTATGGATAGCGCTAACATATAACTCATCGTATTCAAAATATATAATATTATTAGCCTTAAGAAAAATATACAAAGAATGAAGAAAGTGAATGATAATAAAGGTAACAACGAGATGACATTAATTTCTATCAGTTAAGAATATAAGACCCAAAACAAGTATGTTGGTTTTTGAAAATTTGATGAATCAAGATAAAAGAAAAAAAAAAGTTAAGAAAATGAGTTTTGTCTCTATGTGTACACGTTAAGCTACTATATAAACTATATATAAAGAATAAATTAAAGATTGTTTGTAATATAAAGCTAACATGCCCATAAAAATATATTAAATTTGAATTAAATAAAATTTAATAATTAATAATATTGTAAATTTTAATATATTCATTTTACCATTTAAACAGAGATTACATTCTTTTTCAACAATTTACATCAACAATAAAGTTCATTATATTAGTGGTATCTTAATCATATTTTTTTATTTATTTCAACTCATTTTTAAGACATGTTGTAAAATAATATAGGTTCAATAATCAAAGGATTAGGAAAGAAATATATATGGAATAATAGGAGAAATATATATTTGATGTACATTGATAAAAAATTAAAGTTATTATATAGAATTATAGTATTTTACCTGATATCTTAAGATGCTATTGTAGGATCATAATATTTTATAACTATTCATCTATTTTAAAATTCTACCTAAAATTATCAATCGTTTTATGATTTTTGAATTATAGTATCAAATTAAAACTATAATAACTATGCTAGTGGCAACATGTAAGTTGTTCTTTTCATGAGCTTCAACACACCTTTTAAGAAGGGTTAGCAAAGTTTGATAATTTGTGCAATCACCCACCCAAGGAACAATAGACCAAAACACCACTTTACAACATTCAACAAACTAGTGCCACCGAAACAAAACAACATGAAAACAAGGTAGTTGAGGCTAAAATTATGCTAAGAAAGTATCTAACATGGTGTACCTTTTCTTTTATTATTGCACACCATTATTTGAGACAGAGGTGATTTAGGTTTAGGGATAGCAAAAACCTCCCACGAGTTTGAGGCCTAGTCTATGATTTTCCATTCAGGGTCGGGTTCACAGGGACTTGTTAGTGATGGGTTCGGAGATTTTTTCAGAAACGGGGCGGGGATGTGGATAGGGTCCCCATCACAAAACTCGCCTCGCTATATACATATACATATACATACACGTAAATATATTATAATATTAATTTTTTCTAAAAAAATACAAAATAAGAATATAAAAAGAAAATGATTTATTCAAAAATTTCCATTATGAGGGTGGGGATGGGGATATATTTCATATAGGGATCAGGGCGGGAAATTACCGTTGGTGAAAGTTGAGGAATGGAATGAGTTCTGGGTCGCGGATTTATTTCGGTTTTGCGGATAGGGATAGCATCCCCATCCCCATGGGGTCCTATTTCCATTCTTATTCCGGTTCGAGTCAAGTTGTATCGAGTACAAATTATTCTGGTACTCAAGTTAGGTTTATGTCACTTTTGTCCAAGTTATGTTTGGTAAATATATCAACTCGTGTCAATTCAGGTTACTTTATTAGTGTTGGCTTAATGCGAGAGTCTAGTTACTTCATGCTCATGGTCTTTTGAAATTGGGATCAATTTATCTATTTAGTTCAATTTAGATAAGATCACTTTGGTACCATGTTAATTTAAAGGATTTAAAACACTACTAGAAATAAGGTTTTTAACGACCAACAAATTTCATCGTTAATGGCCAAATTTCGGTCGCTAAAGCTATTAACGACCAAAAAATTTGTTGGTCGTCAGTGGTCGTTATTGCTCCCTCGTTAAAGGCTTTAACGACCAACTGAAATTTTTTGGTCGCTAAAGCAATAACGACTACATATTATGTTGGTCGTTAATGTAATAACAACGTCGTATAATTTTGGTCGCTAAAGGTAATAACGACGATGCAAAGTGTTGGTCGCTGAAAATAATAACGACAACTTATGACGTTGGTCACTAAAAGTAATAGCGACAACGTATGATGTTGGTTGCTAAAAATAATAACGATGAATAAAATACACTGTCGTAAATAATATTAACGACCAATTTTTTTATCGTAATTAAAAAAGTATCACACCAATAACGACTAATTTTTCTGTCAATACTAAAATTCATTCATTATTTGCGACATAATTTATTGGTCGCAAATGGCATAATTATATATTCAATAATATATATAATCAACATTTCAATATTCATCTATAACCCTGCATCTATATGGATATACATATATCCATTTCAATCTTTTGAAGACCTGTACATATTTGCGTACATATATCCATTTCATTCTTCTCAAGACCTGTACCTGTATGCATGTATATATATCCATTTTGATCTTCTCAAATCCTGTACCTGCATACATATATATTCATTCTAACATATAGATATAATTTTCTAAATATCTGTTTATAATTAAACATTGAACTAAATATTCATACAAATAATTTGTATCAAATGTCCGGTACAATTTTCGGCTATGATCAAATATAAATATATTACAAAAGAGCTACAATATGTCGTTGCATTACAAAAATATCATGATTAACAATTGCTTAAGAATTAATCATTCTATCCATCAGATACAATAGACTTGGTAAGTTTATCAAAATAAACTGGATCTGCAACAATAGAAATATAAAAATAATAATTAATATAAGTATCAAATAAACGAGTAATTTCCTTAACATGCAATTCATGAAATCAGATATATAAAATGAAATCTCCAAATACAAGGAAAATAATGAAAATGGAAATAAATATGATTCAATAACATCCGAACTTATTAAATGTGCTCTACTACGACAACCTAGATCATGCATCATCATTACTATGGAAATTACATAAAATATTAGAAATTTAACAAGATAAAAACTATTGCAGAATTAGAGAAAAAGGTTACAAATTCATCTTCAAATTCTGGTGACTTTTCATATAATTTATATTTGATAACAGAATTTCCTTAAGTCTGTTATCAATGATTCAATACGGCAATACCTAATTAATATGGTGTGTTTTGGTCACAAAGTGTATTAGACAATATTTTTTCTATGATTCATGCATCAATTACACTTTTACTTCTACAATATATACAAACCTAAATTTACTAAAAGTATTTAACGAGGATGCAGGTTATCAATTGTCACACAGTTTTCAAATATATCAGAAGAGTACAGTAATTTACTTTAAAATTTTAGTTTTTTTCAACAGTTATGGGCATGCATACTAAGCTTTTATTTATTCATCTATTGTTTTTTTCTTTTGTATTTTTCCTTTAGATGTAAAGTCGAATATTAATTGGGTTAAAGAACATATTCAAATGTCCTAAGTTGGTCATGTATTTTTTTTTTCATAATTCAGCCACTGAATATAAAAATTATTCATCATCAAGAAAGAGAAATGGTGTTCAAAAGAAACAGTGGAGCGACTATAGTTATTTCTAACATCAAGGCATTACTATGTGTGGATGAAGTTTTCTTGCGGACGTTCCGGTATTTCTTAGATAGCTTTCTAAATTTCTCACTTCTAAATTATTGTGTTATTAGTTTGTATTTGTAATTGCTAATTGGTTGGGACATTAGTGCAGAAAAAGAGAAAGATTCTCATATCTAGGTGTTCTACTGTTCTTGAATTAAATAAGATGGCTTATTTCTAGTTTTGGTTTGCACATAGGTTCAGTCTTTTAGCACTGAAATACCAGTTACAAAACTTACCGAAGGACAACATGAACGATGAAGACATAAGGACAGAAACAACAAAGAAAAATATCAATATTTCACATGAACATAGCTGAAAGTTCAAAAAGTGGACCGCAGAAAAAGATGACCTAATGAGGTCCTGGTTAAAAAGTGGTAGACACCAAACCTTACATATCATTGCCAATGTCAAATTAAAAAAGAAAAAAAGTAGTTGATATTCTTCCAAAAATTCCAATTCACCAACATCAAACATGGAATGCCAAAGCATAAGCTGATCATGTGGCTTGCTTGTCAAAGAGGGTTGCTATAAAGAGATAAGCTACCAAAGTGGAGAATGACAGCAGATGATAGATGTGAAGTGTGTGGACAGACGTCTGAAACTGTGTCCCATGTTGGATATTGATTTTAAATTGGCTGCTAGACAATCAGCAATTTCAGACCTGGCAGCACATGAACATAGCTGAAAGTTCAAAAAGTTTTCAGTGGACTAAGTACTAGCACTAAGTGATGCATGAGGAATGCAAACTGGGTCAAGTAAGTGTGGAAGTTGATTTGGGTAGAAACCCAAAGAAGCATGTTATCTCCACAAAAGTAGATAAAGTTTTAGGCAAATACTTGCAGAATTAGTTGATCCCAGGATAACCAACATGGGACTCTTTTCAGCAATGTAAACAATCCAAAATGAATCTAGGTACTTCTCAATGTCCCAAAGAAAAACATATTTCATTTTGCCATGATGATAACCACTTCATCTAAGAAAACATAGAACTTAGAAGATAATCTATGCCTACTTTGAAGGCCCAAAGGCAAAATTTTGTTGAGAAAAAAGACAATCATGTAATCTGCTTAATTTCTTCTTAAAATCACTTAGGTTACTTTCCTGACACCGGTCATAAAGAAGCATCAACCGAGAATAGCTATAAATATGATGATAACATTTAGCATAGGCATAGGCAGATTGGGAATGCTGTTCCACCTCCTCTAGCGTTTGCCTTGGGAGCTAAACTCAAAGAAGCAGTTGAGAAAAAAGATTTAGGAGAGCTATTTGGTTTTGTGGTTGGAACATATAGACGATGATTTTTTAGCATTCTAACAGCCCCTGTAGATGTAAAGCTTGTGCTTAATTTGGGGCTCAGAATCATATTGAATATGGCAACAAAATCCCTTACAAGACTTGAAATTATCAAATTAGTTGTTATATTCTATCATAACAAAGGTCATATCTCTCTTATGGATCGTAGACAAATTTTATTGCGACTTTTCTATATTTTATTGCCTATGTAACTCATTAATCTATAAATTTTGGGTCGTATCAAATAAGGGCCAAATTAATTCAATTTAGAATTTATATTCACAATGATTGTTATCAATTTAATATGAATAATAATTAAATTTTATGATTTATTATTATTGTTATGTTTATCATAATAATTTATATCATTTCATAATATGGAAAAATATAAATATAGAGAAAGCGGGAGAAAACCAACCTATACAAAAATGTCCAGAGAGCTGCAATGTAATCCGTTGAAGCACATCCACATCATTTGTAGCAACAGTAACCTAGAGCAAAATCATCAACCAGCATAAATAGAGTGAAGTTGAAAACAAGGCGAGCACTTATGTGAGCCAACTTATACCACTAGTATTAGCTTATTACTTATAATCTCTCAAAGCCAGATGTAGTTGTCTTAGGAGGGTCCCTATGCTTGTTAATTTTAAAAAGTCATCCCTAGGAATGATATGTAGCTTATTTGAATTTATTTAGATCTAAACTAGTTACTTAAGCTTATTAGACAACTAGTTAGAATCATACTCATAATAATTAACACATTTAACAATTTTAACTAACCTCATGTTCAAGGACACCCAGTATCCTCTGATGTAGATGGAGAAGCAAGCATGTATTCTATATCATCATGTATATTCTATTTACATTCAAAGAATATATTCTCAATCGACCAAGGAATCTTATCGATTGGATACAACTGAGATATGACTTGTTTTCCTCTCTTATTCTGTAGGAGAGTAGAATCTGCATCTGAAGGCGATGATGGTAACTACTGATCTTGTTCGAGCATTTATATGCTAATAATGAGCAAAAATCTGTAAAACATGTTTATTTAATACTCACAAGCACCAAGGAATATGCATATACAATTAGCATATGCTTAAGTAAAGCCTGCCTTCTAACTCACTGTTATCAATGTATAGAGCTTTCAGGTATCAACAATGTTAATCAGTACAGTTTGAAGGAACTAAATAAAGCCACCAATGGCTTTGATCAGGCCAATAAAATTGGAGAAGGTGGTTTTGGGTCCGTCTATAAGGTCAGCAGCCTACAGCTTGTGTTAACAATTTGTAAATGAGCTTTGTCTACTGGTTGTTTTTATTTGATGCTACTGTAATTTATTCCATCATTATTCTGAACTAAATAAGTGCATTCTGCTTTCAGGGAAAGCTCAAAGGTGGGAAGCTTATAGCCATAAAGGTATTATCTGCTGAATCACAACAAGGAGTTAAATAGTTCTTGACAGAGATCAAAGTTATTACAGATATACAGCATGAAAACCTAGTTAAACTGTATGGATGTTGTGTTGAAAGAAATCACAGAATACTGGTCTACAACTATATGGAGAATAATAGCCTCTCGCGTAGTCTACTAGGTAATTTTTTTTCCTTTCTTTGGTCTGCCTTTATGTCTTCGCTGGTTGGTTGTCTCCCTTAGAGTTTCTCATGATACTTCCATCAAACCAACTCAAGTGAAAATGAAGATGCTGGCTTTAAGTTCAGACTTCTTTGTGATGCCCAAACTTTTTTACTTGACGCCCTTGAGAATTCTTAATTTTGATGGGGGAGCCTCATTGTGATCTAATGATGTGTTATTAGTATATGTAGATGTTTTTTGTTCTGATGAGCTGTAGCACAGTTGATCTAGCTATCTATATGATATTTTGCAAACCTCCTCGCTCAGGTTAGATGCTTCTTTGTGACCTATGCAAAGTCAGTTTTATGAGGCCTCTACTCCTTTGGTTTTGATTTAGTAGTGTGATTCCTTAGTGTTCTTGGTGTGGGATTGATACAAAATGTACCTCTACAGTATACATGGAATACCTCTACAGTCTACATATTAGCTTATGTGAGACTTCTATGCATATCTGCCATCTCTAGGGCTTCAAAATCAAATGATGTCAAGTCTGATACAATTTATAAGCATTTGAATGTCATTAAGTTACGATGATTAAAGAATACTTATTACTACAATCCAAGGATGAACCTTAGATATGAAACGATGACAAAGAGACAGTAAATAAAGTAATACCGTGAGCAGAAAAGGAGTCAGGCAAACCAAATGATCGTTTGGCCTTGTGTAAAGTATCCCCTTCTGAGGATTCCCCGGACACATCACACAAATCATTGCTGCAGGGAAACACCACACTCTACATGAAAAAAATGATACATAATAGTAATAATAACAAAGCTCATGAGAATTGGCAGGCATTGAATTTAAACAAAGGCCAATCCCGAGAATCCCTAAGAGCACATAAAGATGGAGAAGATGAGGACTATAATGATGATGATGAAGTAGCTAGAAGGACTTTTTTGATAAGAGTACTCCGACATTACCATCACAAGTAATTGAAAATATACCCAAATCGAGTTAAAAGTAATAAACAAGTTGCATTGGCAATTGGTTGTTGGGATTTTACTAGTTGCAGTCGAATAAATAAATAAATGTTAGGAAAAAAGACCAACATTAATCCAACTGTCTGCCAATTTCCAAACCAAAAGCTGAAATCTCTCGGGCTTTTATTCCATTTCTATGCTGTCATCTACAATGACATCATCAGGAGATCTCCAAGCTTATATACGTTCAATCATCCAACAATAGATTTTTAATATCCCCTCAAACAGAGGAGAAAATTATTTGACTGTGGTGTTTTAATATCCCCTCAAGCAATAGATTTTTAATTTTCCCAAATCAACCATAACCAATAAAATTAACCATTCTAAATCATTCATACAACACATATATATACAATTAAACAACTAAATTATCTTATCAAAAGCTAATTCATCTAAAATTAATCAAAACATATGTTAGGGTTTGAGTATTTATACCAAACGTATTGCAGCGAAATTGGAGGGAGTGAGCGGTGCTGGACCTTCGCCGGTGGTCAAGGACCACTCGCCGGTGAGGAGCGGTGCTAGAGGAGGACGGGCGGTGGCGCGCCGAGGCTGCCCTCGTGCGTTGCTGGTGGCTGCTGCTGCTACTCCGCTGCTGCTGTATTGGACGACGAGGAGGAGGTGCAGTAGCAGCTGTGGGCTGTCTGCTCGACCGGCGGCGGATTGCGTGGTGGTGCAGTCCGGGAAGAAGCGTTGCAAACAGGAGACGGCCAGGGCAGGGTTGCAACTTGCGGTCGTTGAGCAAGGGTCAGGGAGGGAGGACGAGTCGACCAGACCCCAAATTTTTGTTTAAAAGGGTACAGACGCGCGGGTGAAATGTTGTGTGTGTGTGTGTGTGTTTTTTTTTAAGGAGTTGGGGCAATTAAGTGTTTTTTTTTGGATTTTAGAGATTTGAAAAAAATTTATTATAAAACATATATATATAACTTAAATTTTTTTTAACGACCAATAAATTAATGATTAACGACCAAAAATTATATTAGTCGCAATAGATATACCATCAACGATGACTTTTGACAATGGTCGTTAATAATATATCAATAACGACAAAAAAAAATTGGTCGCCAAATTGGTCGTTAATGGTCCGGTTTGTTGTAGTGAAAGCGGGGTGTTACACCTATATCTGAACCAAACTAAATTCAAACTTGATCAAATCTATACAACCTAAAATAGGGATTTATTTATTTATTTTGACTCTCTTTTTCTAGCAAGTTACAACTTACAAGTTTACAAAAGCTAAATATATCATAAATAAACATAGAAAATAAATTTTATGAAGAAATAATATTTCATAAGGCTTATATGTTCTTTGTATATGTCGATCTATGTTCTAAACAAATTTGACCTAGTTCATATTAAACATAACATAAAGTCTGTAGATTTAAACTAAAACTAAATAGGGAAATATGCAATGTAATTGATATTGACACGATGAATTTATATTCATCCAAATTGACCTTCAATCGCAAAGAAAGTTGTAATTAAATCAAATTAGTAGACTCACATCTAACATAATATGAACCTCACCCTATTTTTTAATAAACTTAATTTTAACACAATCCAAAATCACGTGAACTGATCCAAATAACTAGTTTGCCAAGTCTATTATTATGAATCCATCAATGACTTAATATGAACTTTTATGGTACTTTATTAAAAATATATTGGAGCACATTATACTATATTGTAAGCATGTTGTATAATAGCATATAAGAGAGTACTATAATGAGTTTTTCTTTTGTTACATCTGAATCGAATTTACCGATTGAATGTGAATATAGATATATCTTATCGAATATGATACCAGACTTTGCACTGGTATTGATGGAATGGCTACACCATGAAACATTTCGATCTTTGTTTGAGGATTATATCGGTCATTTTGGCATTAGATACAAAAACGGTCGAACAAATGACTGATAAGACAATTGCATAACCAATATATATGCGAATGTAAAGGCACGCCCCGTGCTTGGGTAAGTAGATGCCTAGATGCCTAACTACATGCGGCCCTTTTGGCAACCATCAAATCCCAAACCCAATCCGGACTAAGCGTACTGCAAATTCTTATATATGATTGATTGACAATCTCCTAAACTTAATGCATTATCTTTTCCCTCTCTATAAGTACGCGTCATGCCGGGAAGATGGGAACTCTATCACATCGATATCTTAAGCCTATCATACCACCCATGAGGAAATTTCTCCATCTCTTTGTCGGGTATCAAAATCTAAGGGAGTTCTTCATGTCACCCGTCCATGCATTTTCAGCGGGCATCATCTTCCTGCTTACTCTCGTTGTTTACCATTATTGCACCCAAACAAACAAGGAAAAAGATAAAAGGCCATCACCACCACCAGAGCCAAAGTGTGCATTTCCTATAATAGGCCATCTACATTTACTACGAGGATCCAAGCCACTTCACAAAACATTAGCATCATTAGCTGATAAGTACGGTCCGATTTTCATGCTCAGAACAGGCCTACGTAAAGCCCTTGTTGTGAGCAACTGGGAATTGGCCAAAGAATGCTTATCAGATGATGACAGTAATGTATTTGCTGATCGTCCCAAATCAATGTCAGTTGAAATCATAGGATATGACTCTTCCATGTTTAGCTTCCACCCCTACGGACCTTGTTGGAGCGAGATACGCAAGATTGTTTCCCGTGAGCTTCTGTCAAACCAACGTGTGGAAATGTTGAAACACATAAGGGTTTCTGAAATTGATGCAGTGGTAGCAGAGTTGCATAATAAATGGGTCATAACAAAGAAAGTGGACTCAGTCGGCAAGGTGGTAGTAGACATGAAGAGCTGGATTGGAGACATGAATACCAACATAATTCTTAGGGCAGTGGCAGGGAAGCGATTGCCTGATTTACAAGGTTTGAGGTGTGGAAATAATGAAGCGAATCCAAGTACCAAGGCACTGCGGGAATTTTTGGACTTGACGGGGTTCTTCATGGTCTCTGATATACTTCCATTCTTGAGGTGGTTGGACATAGGAGGATATGAGAAGACCATGAAGAAGACTGCTCGTGATATCGATTACATGTTCCAAGCTTGGTTAGAGGAACATAAGAAGAAGAGGGATGCTGGAAATGTAGACGATGATGATCAGCGAGATTTCATGGATGCAATGCTCAATATTCTCGAGAAGCCCAATCCACGTCTCGGTTCCAAGGATTCAGATATCATTATCAAATCTACATGCTTCGTATGTATATCTTTCTCACAACTTAATCATGAAAAACAAAAGAGAGGATAAATTTCGTTTAAATATCTTTTCTTGCGGTCTAGCTAGCTCATATTTTATAAGTATATCGTAATTTGAATAATTTTACCCGGTACTTCTATATTTTAAATTACTATCATTTATGTATAATTTATATGGTATAAATTTTATTTATGTATTTTTAAATTTGACATAATATTTTTTAAGTACTATATATTTTTAATAATTCTACTCAGATACATTGATATTTTAATTTAATTTTACATAACCATCTAAAAGAGGACCTAAATAAGAAAAAGGAAATGATTTATTTTTATGGTCCACTTATTCATGTAAAATTAATTTGAAAAGTTTGAATATCTAAATTGGATTAATAAAAGCATAAGCTACTTAAAAAAATATTTAGTCAAATATCAATGTATCTAAATAAAATTTATTTATCATGTTAGATACACTACACCAAATCAAAAATTTTAACAATAAAGATAAATTATGTATTAAAAAACAAAAAAAGTTAAAAAAAAAGTATAGTCTAAAAGCATCTGAATTTTCATTTAAGAAAATGACTTTGTATAAATTAAAAAAGGAATAGATTTCGTTAAAAACATTATAGAAAATATGAGCTTATTAGAAAGAAAAAAACTGTTTTTTCTTCAAAAATATGGGTTTTTAAAATATCTAAACTTTAAAATAAATATATATATTTTTAAGAATTCAATTTTTTTATTAAAAAACTTTTTTTTTCAAATGTTCCAAAAAATCTCTAATTTATAAAAATTAGAAGACAAAAAACTTAATTATTTTTCATTTTCTTTAAGTTTATTTTTTATATAAATTTTTCTAAAATTATTTAAAATATGTATTATTTTATTTTATTTTTATTATAAAAAAAAGGCATCTATATCACATCAAGTTTATACTAGTAGAACTTTGTTAATGTGAAATATACCTAAATGGTGATAATTTTAAATATGGATGTATGTAAGTGAATTTATTAAAAATATAGTGTACCTAAAACATATTAAGTTATCAGAGTACATTAATGGAATTTATTCAAAAAATTACAAAATATTCTTCTTGGTAATAGTAAAATTTTGATTTTAATCTTACCCCATGTTCATATCTTTTACTTTCTAAAAATAAGCTAACATGGTTGAGGTTTTGATCTAGGAGTTAAGAGTTATTCAATACCTCAAATCTCTGTTTGAATAGCAATGCTTGTGCTATGTAGTAACGTATCAACTTTTGCCATTTGTTCTCTTATAGCATGTTTTTTTCCTTAATATCCTTTAAGTTCTATAATTTTGCACACTTAACAATATATATAATTTGAGTAAATTTTCATTTTTTAAAATTATTTACATATCTATTAAAAATATTAATTGTCTCATTCTCATAATTCTCATTTTTTTTATTCAATATTAGTTTATATTCCTTCACTCTCTCATCTATTATAGGCACTTTCTTCTGGACCATTAATTTTCCATATCTATCCTCTCATATGTTGCATTCTTTTTTATCCTAAAACTCACTAATTCTCTAAATTAATGATATATTTTGTACTCCTTCCATCCTATTTTATTTGCAAAATTCTCATTTTAAGCCCCAAAGTATCTATTATTAAGACCTTTTTACTTTCTATGTATAATGCTATTAATAAAAGATTTTTTTTACACTTCTAATGAACCAAATCATAAATAACTTAGGTATGTAAGGAATACATAATAAAATTGATTATATACTATTGTAGTTAATGTTTAATTTAACTATTTTCTTGGTCTTGATTAAATTCAAGCCCATCTACCATGGGACAAAGGAAGTATTAATGGAAAAAAAAGTTTTATATTTTAAATCATTTCTTTATTCTTGAATCTTGCCTATCAAAATTTAGAACTTGTTGCTTGGAAAATAATATCTCTATTAGTTATTAGTAAGTAGGGATTTTGGTTTAAACCTAAAATGTTAATCCGATGGATGTAATAGTCCAATCTCTTAGAAACCTAAGACCTAACCCTTGTTTAGTTGATGTAGAACTGTATTTGCATACCTAAACATCCCCTTAAATGAAGTTCATATCATCATAGTCCATATGTCCCCGTGAAGTCATAATTTCTCTCATTCATCATCATCATCATCATCAAATCACCTTGTTTTATTCATTCTTGGTGATTCATCCTCAAGTGCACCCAAATTGCTACATTTGGTGTTTGGATCTTGTACGAACTATTACATTTAAAGTTCCATCTCAAAATGTTAATCCATTAGAGTGGTAGCCCAAATTCTTGTCAACTCAAAACCATTTATGTGTGTTGATTCTTATTTATTTATTTATTTATTTATTATTCTTTGATAAGTAGGAGTAAATTTCATTACTTTGAAAATAAGGACATTACATTCAATGCCACAATCATCAAATTTTATCCAATAAATCTAAGCACCTCTCATATTTAGCTTTATAGTGAAAGTGGAACATTCACCTGGATACCATAATCACAATAGCATACCATAAAATTCTCTCCTCATGCTAACTAACTCAGAAAATTTAAAGGATCGTCTCATGCAAAATAGTTGCATCATAAGCTCCAAAAAATGCCTCCACGAATAACTTCTTCTGACTCAATTATCTCAATCTCACACTATATTACGTATGTTCTTCGTTCATTCTACTACTACATCTCTTCTACCAGTTGCTACTTGGATTCTATTCCAAATTCCTAGTAAAATCGGACATTAAATAAATGGGTGTTCCATTGTCTCAAGTGTTGCATCATGTAACACACATCTTACTTCTATGTTCACCTCTTGCTCTATCAACTACTCCTTTAATGTGGGCAACCTATTATGCATGACTAACCACAGAGGAATATGATATCTAGCAAGAATAAGTGCCTACCAAACCAAACACACCCTCCATTTCTTTGATTGCTTTAATCTCAACCAAGAATATTTTATATATTGCGGTTATCACGACGTAATTTTTTTTCTTCAATAAATAGTAGCAAACATCGGTAAATATTAGCATATATTGGTAAAATATCGGCAAATAGATCGGCCGATAACCAATATATCGCCAATAAATATATACAATTCTAAATACATTATATACCGCCAATTTTACATATCGAATTATCCAAAATCCGATAAATTTCGGCCGATATCGCGTATGGGGACCGATATTAATTATATGGTCTCAACTCCTCATAGCTAGGCTAATCTAATGATATATGAATGATGTCCCACTACCAACTATAGCTTTGGATAAGAGTATGCAATTTATCCCAAATCAATAGCACCTGTTGAAATATCCAAGATGTATAGGACGTATGCATATATGCGTCGAGATATCCACATGTCTTAGATAAACATGTACCCATTTGGCTCATAAAGGGTTCGTCTTTAAAGTGCATATATTCTAGAGCAGGGTCCCAAAAGCATTCCATAACTCTAGATGAAGTCCTTAGACGAGCATAGCTGGCCCCAGAGGAAGACCATATGTAAGCGCTCTCCTCTCAATACGTTTTCCTTGCCAGGGCTCTACACTGGCTAATATGTTTATTAAAAAAATTCTTCGGCAACAAAATTACTTGATAGAAGCAAACTTGGGCGTTGGACATAACTATTTTAATAAGTTTGATGTCGTTTGTATACGATAAATATGTGGTACGCTAGTGCCTTAGATGCGTCGTTACCTTCTCCAGAACAGGCTACACATACGTAGAAGAGATTTTGGACGAAGAAGATAATGGCATGCCAAGATAGGTTGTGGGGAAAGAACCCTCTCGGAACCCTGTGAATCCAGTAATCGCGGCTCTAACCCAGAGTCCACTCCTCCAAAATAGACGGTGCATTTAGCTGGATTAACTCCCAGACCTAATATACTCGAAAAGCGCGTAAATGTTGCCATTAAATACTGCAAACCCTGCAAGTGGCCATGGGAAAACAGAAGTAAATCGTTCGTAAAGCTGAGATTATTAATCTTCAAAGATTACCGACGAGGATGGCGTTTGAATCCCGGATTCATATATCTTAACACGCCCTTCGTTCGCTAATGATCAATCGTCTTCGTTAATTACTCTTCACTAATTCCGGTTGCACGTGACTTCCTCTTCACCGTGCATGATTTCTTTTATCAGGTTAAATGTACTTCATATTATTATTAGTTGTTGCTCTCAAAGAATTAATGTTATGCATCGAAGAACTATAAAATCATAAAAAATGAGTCACTATTTTTGGAAAAGTTCTATATACGTCTGTGATTTTCTTAATATATGTGTATATATATATATATACTCGCAGGCCTTAATTTTAGGAGGCTTTGATCCCACAAGCACCACACTCGTATGGGCACTCTCATTACTGATATATAACCGGCATACTTTATACAAGGCTCAAGACGAACTGGACAAGCACATTGGCAGAGATAGACAGGTGAACGAGTCAGACCTAAGCAACCTAGTTTATCTTCAAGCAATTCTCAAGGAAACGTTGCGGTTGTACCCGCCTGCGCCAATCTTAGCTCCGCGAGAATCCGTCAAAGATTGCACCATTGGTGGCTACTATATACCTGCTCGCACGCGGCTCCTCATAAACCTTGAAAAACTTCACCGTAATCCTCAAGTATGGACTGATCCTCTGGTGTTCAAACCGGAAAGGTTCTTGCAGACAGGGCAAAAGAACATCGATTTCAGGGGACAACAATTTGAGCTCATTCCATTTGGTGCAGGGAAAAGGATATGTCCTGGAATTTCTTTTGCTGAAGAAGCTTGTCATCTGACATTGGCTAAATTACTGCATTGCTTTGATTTTGAGATACCTGGTAATAATACTGATGCAGTTGATATGACAGAGCGGCTTGGACTTACTAACACAAAAGCTACTCCACTTGAAGTCCTCGTCAAACCACGCCTGGCTCCTAATCTTTATACTATTTCATGATCACAGTATTGAAGTAGTTATCGATAAGGGGTGATGGCGATAGTACTTTAGCATGGTTTTATGGCTAACTAATGTGTTGGAAGAAAATCTGATAGAAAGATGAGGAATTAACTGCCCCTCCCCCGTCTCTATGTGATACATGTATGGAAATGAATAAGAACTTAAATATGAAAAACCTTCAAAATGAAGGAATGAATAATTCTTTCAGTATTTAGGGCTTGTTTGGCATGGGACTAATAGGTGGAAAAAATGTCCTTATTTTGTACCTCTTATATGAAATATTTAAAAATAATTAAAATAATTAATAAAATATCCATTTTAGATCAAATTAAGATCTAAAATAGATATTCATCCAAATAAATTCTTAAATTTGTAATAAATTATATAATATATGTAAAATATGGGGATAAATTTCTATCTCTATTACTCTTATACCAAACGAGCACTTAGAAAGCAAAGGTACAGGGTGTCTTTTACAATTTGAAGATCATTAAAAATTGAATATTGAATAATAATGACTAATAAGAATTACTAAAACACTAGAACAACTTATACAAAAATTTATGTGGTTCAATAAATATGTCCACTAGCTAGAACCGAGATGATGTTTTGGCTATGATTCATAAAAATTAGACAAATTGGAGAATAATTAAGCTTCAAATATCCTTGATGATTATGCAAAACCGAGAATCAGTTCTTGATAGCCTTAATGATAAGCCAGCTTACCAATGGAATATCTCACACTAATTGATGAATTAAAGGAAACAGAAAAATCCAAATTAAAGATGATAATGCACGGAACAAACTCATTTAAGAATATTATATTATATTTAAAGACAAAAGATTTTGCAGATAATTGAAACCAAAAAGAAGTCACAAGAAGAAAAGAAAATTTTCAGAGAATTACTCACTGCTAAATGACTTATGACTTTTATTAAATTGGTTAATCTCAATTACAAGTCATTAGGGTCATATTTATATGCTAGCATGTAGGATGCAGTGAGGACATGACACACGTAAACCCTAATGACATGTACTAATCATATACAGTTAGCTTTGACTCCAACTAACCTAATTGTTTCATTAGTTATGAAATATATCAAGTCCTAATGATAACTAGTTATTGGGCTTAAACTAACCTCCTAATCAACATAAGACATGACACATAAGCAATCACCAACCTAATTAACATTTTCCTCCTTTGTTATGGGTTTATATACAATCGCAACAAGTCCAAAAAAATGGAGAACCTTCACTTTGAGCAGTGGCTTTCTAAGCATATTAGCAATATTGTCATTCGTGTGCACATTATCTAGCTTTCTCTTGCCTCCAGCTACAACCTATCTTATGAAATGAAGTCTGGCATCTACATGTTTTGTTCTTTCATGAAATACCGAGTTCTTGTTAAAGTAGATAGCACTCATGTTATCACACCATACAACTACTACATGTTGCACTAAGGAAAAAGCATTTGTTAATTGCTCTGACCACATTACCTCATTGAATGCTTCAGTACATGTCATTTACTCATCCTCTTTTGATGACAAAGCAACCACCTTCTGCAATGATACCTTCCAACTCATAGCACAACCACTAGACATTCACATATTCAGACTTTCTCTAGTCAAAATCCCTTACATAATCTGAATCAATGTATCCTTCCAAGATAAAAATATCAAATCCACTATAATCATACAACAAAAAATATCTTGTCGTTCCAACCCATTTGACACCTTGTAATGGTCAACACAAGGATTACTCATATGAAAGAAAATTAAACTAACTTCATAGCATATATATAGCCTTGTACAAATCATGAGATACATTAAGCTCCCAACCATTCTAGTATAGGGAAATTTTTACATCTATTTCTTCTCACCATCTGTCATAGGACATTAATCTTTCAATAGATTGAAATAAGGATTATGGAAGTTGTTACTAACTTAACACCCAAAAATTAAACTTATCAAGTTCCATCTAAACATATGGCCATTGGGACAAGCAAAACATTCTTTCAAACTAGACTTGAGTGATGTCCATGCCTACAATTCTCCTTGATACCCCCAAATCTTTCATATCAAATTCCATTCTAAGAAGAGCCTTCACTTCACTAGTTTCCCCTTTATCCTTACTTTCTGTTAACATATCATCTACATATAATCGCAAATAAATAATGCTAATTAATCGTTTATGCCTCACATGTACACAACAGTCAAATCAAAGTGACACAGAAGCCTGGCTCACAATGGCTATCATCGTATGTAAGTAGAAACAAATAACTGGTGCTGAATTTGCTATTTCAATATTCATCTCCTCTTTTTACACACCTAAATCTCTTTATATACACCCATATACTCCATTTTATTTCAAATTTCCAAAACTACCCTCCACCATTTCTGAGACATATCCCTCCTCCCTCTTCTCCTCTTCGCCTTTTCAAAAAGAAAACCCTGTGTCTCCTTCCTCTCTCTTCTTCTTCTCTTCGCCTGATCCTTGAGAACTCCTTCCTCTCTGAAATTTCTCATCATTGATTGTTTCTCTTCCTTCTCCAGCAAGAATATCTAAATCAAAATTTATCATGTAAGTAATTTTCTTACATTTTTTTTCCATTTTTTCATATCTAAATCCATTATTTAGGCTATGTATGTTTGATTTTCTGAATGAATCAATTGATTGTAATTGAAATGATTCTAGCCTGATTGAAATTTGCAAATGAAATAGGGTAGGGGAAAAGTGAGGAGCAGTAAGGGGAGGGGAATCAATGGACGAGCCACCTGTTGAACTGGAGAAGCTTCAGGGAAGGCCCCCATAGGTGCTCCCCAACTCTAGATGCCAGGCTCGTAGCCTTTCCCCACCCCTATGCAGCAATGGCGTAGAGGCCTTCTATACCTACACATCAATAGCCTGTAGCCTCCTCCACCCTATGCAGTAACGACTTGTAGGCCTCCCCACCCATACATAGAATCGGCTCGTAGGGCCTCTTCCACACCCAAACCCTAAACCCTAACCTCAAACACATAACCCTAAACCTAAAATAGTACACCCCAAACCTTTAACGCTAAACCCTAACCCCAAACACATAATCCTAAAACCCAAACCCCAAACCATTAACCTAACCCCTAAAACACATAAACCTAAAACCCTTAACCCATTAACCCCTAAACCTAAACACCAAACCCTAACCTCTACACATTTTAAACCCAAACACTAACCCTCGAACCCTAAACCCCAAACCCTTAAGCATAGACCATAAATGTGACCCGTATAATTTGATTTAATTTAGTACAACATTCAATTATGATTTATTATAATATATATTAATGATGTTTTTATTATAAATGGTAGATAGCATGTAACAAAGGAAAAGGGCAAAGATGGTAGGCAGGACACTCCCGCTAGTAGCGTGTCTAAGAGAGTTGCGACCATGAGTGCTTGAGCACATACTATGGTAGAGCACAGGACTAAGATGACATCGCATAGTTTAAATGCCGACTATATGCCATATGAGAATGATTACAATGTCCATGGTCATAAGGGTGATGTTGGCACAAGCACCTCAAGTCAGGCAATGGGATCCTCTTTGTTATCAAAGATGATGATCATTGACAATTAATTGGACCTACAAGCGGTGGTCTAGAGATTCCTAATCTTCTTACTAGCTTTAAAGGCCATGTGGCATACACCATGTGGAATTGTGATCAGGTAATTTTTACTATTTTATGTATCAATTAATATTTTCTTTAACAAATTCATGCAATTATTTTTTTTTCTAATCTTTTTGTAAGAACCACATGGGCCACTAAGGGTGCATTTGAGGATAAAGGCGCTTGCAAGACTACCCTGACTCACTCCTGAGGATGGTAATGTTTATAATCTCATGAACTGCATAGGGTTGAGATTTCTTCGTGAGAGTTACTTCTGCTATCATAACTACCCACTGATATCTGCTTTTGTTGAAAGGCGGTATCCAAAGACTAATAGTGTAACAACCCCAAAATTTACTACTAAAAAATTTCATTTTATTAAAATAATTAGTGGAAGCGGAATAAAAAAACTGTGAATTATGGGGATATTACCGCCACACTTAGCACCATACCGGTTCACTCCTATTGTTCCAGTACCAATTACTAAGGCTAAAAGAGTAAAATATAATGTACGAGGAACTCGAATCATATTTAAATTAGAGTAGCGTAAATAACAATTTACAAGAATAGAACCCACCAGTGGTGAGTGGTGGCTACAAGAATAGAGATTACATTTAAACTAGGAATTTAAAAGGGAAATAAGGAAACCTTAAAATTATGGATAATTCTACGCTCTTTCCCGTTGCCCACTTGAATAGCACCTGAAAAAGAACCTGCAAGGGACACTACCCATTGAATAGGCAGGGGCCCCACGAATGGAACCCTTCAGTACTATGGTACTGAGTAACCCTTTAAAACACACTTAAAAGCAAGCCCACAATGCAACACATGATACAACACTATATATATATAATGAAAGGTTCTTACATAATATTCACATTCATACATTCACATACTTACCAAGTCAATTAAATATTAATAGGTCATAATTTACAATCAATACTTTTGGGCCTTAAGCCATTAGTCCATCATTAATTAATCATCTTGGATTATAAATATCCATATGAGTGCGGGAATCCCACTATTATAGTCGGTGGACCGAAATACATATAGGGTTGAACGCTCCTGACCACTATTATTGCTGGTGGATCAGTCTCCAGAGCAGAACACTCCTAGCCACTATTATTCGCCGGTGGATCGGTCTGACCCTAAATCACATGGTGTTCCACTATAAGTGATTAGTATTTTTCATGATTTATTTACAACCAAATTGGATTTATTGAGCTCGGGATCCCCTACTATTATCGCCGGTGGACCGGAATACATATGAACATCATCTAGGGCAACACGCTCCTAGGCTACTATTATAACAGGTGGACCGGTACTCATAATATAATCCAACTAGGCCCGACTCATTAATCTTTCACTTTCATGATTAGTATTTTTCCTTTTAATTAGCACAACAATTTCATTTATTTGCCTCGATAGGGAGATCAAGATCCCGGGACATAAAGGTACACTGGTTGTACTGGTGCATATAAGCTACTCAGTACCCTTCAATTATCAACCCAAGGACACAAAGGTTATATATTTTATTTGGCAAGGACCAAGCAACTGGAAATTTATCCATTGGTCTGAAAGAAAGGCGTATGCACTTAGAGAGACAAGAACATAGAGAAACAACAACTGATGATCAAAGCACTGAGCAAGAATAACATAATGAAGTAACCTCTTCGTTGGTCGGTGCATCTGGATCAAGAACCATAAAAAAACTAAGAGATTACATATCAGAAGAGATGAAAGCTCTAAAATAAGGAATAGATGCAGTTGCAGCAGCTCTTGATAGAGGAAATCTAGATAATTTTACTAAATCTAAGCTGTATTCTGAGCTTAAAAAGGTGGAAGAGTTAAAAAAAAAAAGTTCCTTCCATAGAAATCAATACTATGCTTGCAGCAAATATCAATGTCGTCCGTATATTTCTTGATCGTCCACCCGAGGATAAATCCATATGGTTGTGCGTAGAGTTCAGTTCTAACATTTTTTATGATCCTAATATATCACTCTGGCTTGTTTCATTAGTAACTAATAACTATGAATTATTAACATACTTTGTTATTTTTTGTTTTTGTTTTTAGAGATCTTGATATATTAATATTTAAAAGCTTTCTTGGTTTGTATGAGTTTTAGGTTTTAAATTTTTATATTGGTGATTAAAGTAGGATAATTTATTTTATTTTATTCTTGTTTGCTCTATCTCTTATTAGTAGAAAGTTATGAAGGTTATTAATATTTTATGGATATTTTAAAAAAAATTATGCTTAATTATTCATATAATATTTTAAAAAAAATTTTAAAAAAATTAAAATTAGTATTGAATTCATACAATTTTTATGATTTTATTATAAAATTTATTAAAATTTTCATGTATCAATATAATATTTTAATTTGTATTAAATATATAAAAATATTTAAACAATAACATTCAACTTTTTTTTAGAATTAATACTAAAAATATTTTATAAGAATTTAATTTTCTACAAAAAAATTTCCAACAATCAAATAAAGAAAAAAATTAATTTCTCTCATTTTTTTTCTTTTTTTTCCTCTCTTATTTTTCTTCCTTCTTAGGTTTTTTTAAATCAACAGAACCTAATTTACGGTTAACTCTGTCCCGTATAATATTTATATTCTAAGATATATTCTATTTTTACGTGATTAACGTGTTCACAGATGGCCTCGAGAATAACTTCTCCTCTGTACAGGCTCGTTTCGGTGTGTTTTCTAGCTGCTTCTAATTTCTTCGTCTCTCTCCCTGTTCCGTGACCCCACGACACGATATCCACATTCAGGTACGCTGTCCGACTCCGTACGCTCTTAGAACTTGCTCGATCACCCTAGCAAGTTTCTTATATTCCAAAACCCCTGAAGAGGGAAAGAACATCTTTAAGTCTTAACACCTACTGCTCGTCACGCTTTTAATCCCCCTCCGTCTGGAAACCTCCCAGAATTATATTTCTTCTGTAGTCCCATAAACGTTTTATCCCCTCCACCCTCCTCTGCAAAACTACGGAAAAAGCGATCCCAAAATTTCAGCTCTCTGACTCCAACCATGGCGACTTCAGCTACCCAATTCTACTTCATTCCAACTCCGTCCTCCTCCTTATCGACGTCCTCTTCACTCGCGTCAACTCCAAAGTTCCACTTCTTGGGTCAAAATATACGCACCCAGAAACTATTTTCCTCATTTTACCCGAAGAAACGTCTCAATTCACGACGACACGCTGGACGACCCCTACGGATCATCAATGAGAAAGTCGTGGGTATCGATCTAGGAACGACGAATTCTGCCGTGGCGGCAATGGAAGGAGGGAAACCGACGATAATCACGAACGCAGAGGGACAAAGAACGACACCATCAGTGGTAGCGTATACGAAGAGTGGGGATAGATTAGTTGGACAAATTGCGAAACGGCAAGCTGTTGTTAACCCTGAGAATACGTTTTTCTCAGTGAAAAGGTTTGTTGGTAGGAAGCTAAGTGAGGTTGATGATGAATCTAAACAAGTTTCGTATCACGTTGTTAGAGATGAAAATGGGAATGTTAAACTCGAGTGTCCTGCGATTGGTAAACGTTTCGCCCCTGAAGAAATTTCTGCCCAGGTATTTTATATACATATTGCTCATGATCAACCAATTAGTGATTTCGTACGGGCATATTGTTCTTTTTGGGGTAGTGCTACGGTGAATTAACATGTACTACATGTTCGTGGGAAAAAAAATGCAGGTTTTGAGGAAGCTAGTTGACGATGCATCAAGGTTTTTGAATGAGAGTGTTAATAAGGCTGTGATTACTGTTCCGGCTTACTTCAATGATTCTCAGAGAACGGCAACGAAAGACGCAGGTCGGATTGCGGGTTTAGATGTTCTCCGCATTATAAATGAACCTACTGCTGCTTCATTAGCATATGGGTTCGAGAAGAAGAACAATGAGACTATTCTAGTGTTTGATCTTGGTGGCGGTACATTTGATGTCTCAGGTGAAGCCAGAAATTAACAATAAAGTTTGATCGATTCTCGTTCGAAAGTTTGATTCCGTTCTTTCTTTCTTCCTTCCTTCGTGCTGTATGCATACTAATCCAAAATTCAATGGTGTTTGATACAACATGATGACTCACGGCGTACTTCATCTTTTGGCTGCAGTTCTTGAGGTAGGAGATGGAGTTTTTGAAGTGCTGTCGAGTTCAGGAGATACTCATTTGGGTGGTGATGATATCGACAAGGTTCGATGTACAAACTATGTCCTCCAATTCAATACAAATAGTTAGCTTGTGGGTTGGATTACTATTTTGTTTTTCTTTATTTAGCCGAATGGGTTAATTGTGGATGGTGATTCATATGCAGACGATTGTGGATTGGCTTGCTGAGAATTTCAAGAAGGATGAAGGTATTGACCTTTTGAAAGACAGACAGGCTCTTCAACGTCTTATTGAGACTGCTGAGAAAGCTAAGATTGAGCTTTCTACTTTGTCTCAGACTAATATAAGGTGGATGCTGTATAGTCGCCGCTGACTGCAGCTTTCATTTCTTCTTCCTTTGTGTTTCCCTGGATTCTCGTGCATTTTCTTGCCTTATTTTCATCGAGTCTTACCAACTAGTGCTTTCTTCTTGTTTCAGCCTCCCTTTCATTACCGCCACCTCCGATGGACCAAAACATATTGACACAACCCTTACGAGGGCAAAGTTCGAAGAGCTATGCTCGGGCTTGCTTGACAGGTATATATGAAGATTATCTTGACCTACCGTCTGCTTGCTAGCTCTTGAGTTTCCATAGTTGAAGGAATGTATGCGAGTTTAATTTATTTACAGGCTGAAGTCACCGGTTGAAACTGCATTGAAGGACGCAAAGATTTCGTTTAAAGAAGTAGATGAGGTTGTCCTTGTTGGTGGCTCAACAAGGATACCTGCTGTACAGAACATTGTACGAAATATGACTGGGAAAGAACCCAACTGCACTGTCAATCCTGACGAAGTAGTTGCGCTAGGCGCTGCTGTTCAGGTTGGCATTCCAATCTCACAACCCCTCGTATTCTTTTTTCCTTTGTTTTGATTCTGGTATAAATTCTTGCATCAAAATTGGCCCACTTTCCCATCGGTCGGTATTTTTCTTGGTTGATTGATGTACCAGGCTGGCGTGCTAGCTGGGGATGTGAGTGATATTGTTCTGCTGGACGTGACGCCATTATCCATAGGTCTGGAGACCTTGGGCGGTGTTATGACCAAGATCATCCCACGGAACACAACCTTGCCAACATCCAAAACAGAGGTATTCTCGACAGCAGCAGATGGTCAGACAAGTGTTGAGATCAATGTCCTTCAAGGTGAAAGAGAGTTTGTGAGGGACAATAAACAGCTCGGTAGCTTCCGCCTTGATGGGATTCCACCAGCTCCTCGTGGAGTGCCGCAGATTGAGGTCAAATTTGATATCGATGCCAACGGTATGCTCTCGGTTACAGCAGTTGACAAAGGAACCGGAAGGAAGCAGGACATTACCATAACTGGCGCTAGCACCTTGCCAAAGGACGAGGTTCTTTCCTTTCTCGTTAAAGATTTGATCTCTCAGTATTCCAATATTTGATGTACAGTATCGGAAAAATGCCTGATGCTGCATTTAAATTTGTTGCAGGTCGATCGGATGGTCGAAGAAGCTGATAAGTTTGCAAAGGAAGACAAAGCAAAGAGGGACGCTATTGATACAAAGAACCAAGCTGACTCTGTCGTCTACCAAACTGAGAAACAGTTAAAGGAGTTAGGCGACAAGGTTCCTGCTGCTGTCAAGGAAAAGATTGAAGCTAAACTAAAGGATCTAAAGGGTGCTATGGACGGCGGTGAAACTCAGGCGATTAAGGATGCAATGGCAGCTCTGAATCAAGAAGTAATGCAGATGGGACAGAGCTTGTATAGCCAGCCCGGAGCAGCAGCTAGTGATGGGTCTGCAGCTGGAACAAGTAGTGGTCCCTCCGATGAAGGAGGTGATGTTATAGATGCAGACTTCAGTGAGAACAATTGAGCAGACAGGAGAGACGGTGCAGTGAGGGGTGATTTCGGGGAGTAGGAGTGCTTCCATTTATATATATCTGTAGATAATTGTAAAGCCACGGATCAGGTAAGGAAAAAGAAACGGTCTGTTTTCAGTGTTAACAATAACTTGTGCCTGGACAAGTATTTGTACAGGTCTCTTTCACCCCAGTTTGAGCAAGAGCGGTGGGTGGGTTTGAGCTGGAATTAGTCACGCTGAATTGCTGGAATGGGTGCTAAATTCAAGAATAAATTGAATTTTTTGAAATTTGGAGGGTTTTTTTTTTATAAATAGAAATAAGGTATGTATGGGGCCTTAGATAGATCGGATGTGATAATCAACCCAAAACCCATTTACGGGTGTTGTTTGTGTGCTTGCAAAAAGCATATGATAAAAACTGGATTAAAGTGTTGTACGTTGACCTAGGATTTGGGTCAGAGATATTGGGCCTAGCGTTCGGTTGGGCCACAATCCCACAGCTCCTAGCGATGGCAGTGACTTCTATACTCGGCTTGAAACGAGCGAGGATTAAAATCGAGTTTTAATAAATTTATATACAAAAAATAATAGAATAGTAAATCGTATTAAGTAATGGCTAAAGGCTTCTTGGATATGAATTTCATAAGTGGAGATTTATTACCCAATTCCATAAGATTGATAGTATCTTCTAAAAAAAATTATGATTCAGTTTTGATTCTTAATAAAAATTTTATCATTCTAATTAAATGAGCGGTAGTGGGAACAGCTTTTCCAAATAAAGTCTAAAGCTAGTTAAAAGCTGCCATGCATGACCCATGATGCGTGGCTACAGAACATATCCTCATCAATATCTTTAGAGTCGATAAAAGTTGACCCGATTTAAAAAATTTGATAAATATCGACTCGATCCGTTTGAAATTCGATCTAATTTTATTTAAATAATTAAGAGCTTGAAACATATTCGATCCAATCTGATATATATCCAATATCCTATATAATATGAGAAATTGTAAGTTCAAAATAAATTCGATTCGACCCGCTATTTATCCAAAACTCGATATAATCTGAAAAATTATAAATCTAAAATGATCCAATCCGATCCATTATTTATTCAAAATCCGATATTATCCGAAAAATTATAAATCTATAAATATTTAACTTGGTACTATCCGAACATTAACATTAACCTGTAACTTAAAATTTCCAAAACTTTATAAAACATGAAATAATATAGATGTGCAACTAATCCATACTAGCACTTACATCAAAATTTAGAAATAATATACTTTCTTAAAATTTATATCACTTATGTATATACAAATACAATATCAATTGATACCAATATTAAAGTATAGAAATAAAAGTAGAGAAAAAAAAAGAAAAAACTCTACTATGTCATCTAAATATTAGTTCACTTCCATGATTCCATCTAGTACCATAAGATAATAATAGTGCAAGTACATCGAACACCTTGAACTCAAGATACAAACATAAAAACCTCAAAAAACAACATATAAGCACTTTAAAAGCCTCAAAAGGTACATCTCCATATCGATAACTCAAAACACAAATATGTAAATCTCAAAAGGCACGATATAAGCACTTCCGGTACCTCTTTAACCCAAAACACAAATATACAAACATCAAAAAGCACCATAAGATAGTAATAATACAAATATATCCAACAACGATAACTCAAAACACAAAAAAAAAAAAAAAAAAAAAAAAACTCAAAAGATACCGTATAAGTTTCTACAATCTTAGATATACACAAAAGGTAAGATATGATAGTTAAGGCAACATGAAATGAGTGGATACAATCTACATTCTATCATTGTATGCTAGATGATCAACCAAAAGTTGTTTCCAGTCCTTTGCTGAGGGGTAAAGGTGTACCGTGCACGGTTAGGTTAGAATTTTCAATTTAGATTGGGAGGGAGGGATCTAAATAAATAAATAAAATACATATTTCCCTCCAAATGAAACTAAAATAAAATATGATATTAGTTAATGATAATAATTATATGTTAAGTTGTAAAAATTCTTTAAAAATGGTAATTATGGTTAATAAGTGAAAAGTAAATTAATTAAAATTTTATTTCATAGCCAAATTGTTGTAAATAATTTTTTTTGTTATTAAGAAAACGATAAAATTTTATTATGATCCAATTTTATACTTATGGTTAATAGGCTAAAAGGTAAATTTATTAAACTTTTATTTTTAAAACAAAGTCCTGTTATAAATTCAAATCAATTTATTATTATTATTAGTTATAAACCAAATTATAAAATTACTTAAACTAGTCTAAATTTATAGTTTTGGTTAATAAGGTAGAAAGTAAATGAGCCGAATCGAGCCGAACACTGCTAAGCTCGGGTTCGGCTCGTTTATATTGTATGAAGCTCGAGTTCGGCTCGAGTTCGTTTAGAGTTCGATTATGTGTGTTCGGATTCGGTTCGTTTAGTATTCGCGAACTATTCGGCTCGGTTCGTATATCTTAATCGAGCCTTTTAGGCTCGTTTACTGCTCGTTTAAATGCTCGTTTGAGGTTCGTTTGGGGCTCGAGTTCGTAGTCCGTTAATAGTTCGGTAAAAGCTCGTTCGGGCTCGTTTAAAGCTCGTTCGGGCTCGTTAATAGCTCGATCGAGCTCGTTAATAGCTCGTTCGAGCTCGTTAATAGCTCGTTTACGCCTTATTTACAGGCTACAGCCCTATACACTTAATAAATCAATATTTGACAAAATTCAGGCATAATTTATCTTGATTATAGCCTAAACAAATATTAACCTGTTTCAAAAAAAATTTGCAATGCACCTATTGCACTCAAATTTAGGTGCAAACTACAAAGTTTCTCCCTGTTTCAAAAAATGTTTACCATGCACCTATTGCATACAAATTTAGGTGCAGAATTTCTCCCCAAAACCTGTTTAATATTACAATAAATCCATAAAAACTAAATAATACAACTACAGATGTAGATACATCATACATCAATAAATTCAATACACAAACAAAATGGCTTCAAAGCTCCATATCCATAATAATCATCACAGCCACATCCATTGCCATTGACCATTGAGTAGTAATATGATAAAAATAACCTGCACCAAATTAAAAGTATAAAAATTATATTAGCATAGCTTAGAAGTTATGATATAATAAAAATTACTATAATAAATATAACAATAATAATAAATCACAAAATTTATTTATTGTTCATATTAAATTGAATCACAAGATCATGAAGGTTATAAATAAAATGAAAGGAAAGGGGTGAATCTTGGTGGATAGAAGAGAACAAGGAAAGGGAAGAACTTCCTTCAAAATTTAGTGTTTTTAGTTAAGAAAATAAGAGCTAAATAGTGATTATTTTATTTTAGAAAATTTATTCTAAGTGTCAAAATATTTTACATATAATAAGCATATTATTTATAGCATGTTACATATACATATATTAAGGTTTCATGATGAAAATATATATTTTTAATATAAAGGGTATTTTGGTCATCATTTCATAGTGACCAATTCGGCTGAACTTTTTAAACCCATTTCTTCAAGGTGAAAGATCACTGGCAACAGAATCCGCGGAGCACAAACTAAACAATATTTGTAAACCCAGTAGCTATTATATCAAAATAACGCACTTGTTACATTCTAGTGCAGTTAACATGCTCATATTGGCTCAATTTCAAGCCAACTGCAATATGAAAACCATAGATTCAGAGGGTAAGCGAGAATAGGAAAACAAGATCTTCTAACAACTTCATATAATGTAATCATCTGATAGTGCACAATCCTAGAGGCATAAACGGAATACAAAAAATGGATTGATGACAAACTACCTCAAATAACGCTTTTTAACATAACAAATCTATATTTTCCCCCTCCCTCTTGTGTACACAGCACCTGAGAGCAAAATTAATTATACTTAATTTCATGTTCACTTATTCCAGTAAGAGCATGCTTCTGATGTAGGTGATACAATAATAGCCAGCGGATGCAAATGTTATCATGGCCTTCATTTTGGTGCAAACAATTGCAAACTGTAGCCATATTATTTTAGATTTCTTACACCCGAATGATAATAACTAAACAATGTTGAGTGATTATAAATTTTGAAGTATAGGCATACTAAGATTAAAATCCAGCAGCTAAGGAAAAATGCACCCAACCTAAATACAATATCTAAGATTCAATTAATAAAATAAATATGCACTTTTTCAACATAAGCTTAAAATATAAAGACAGATTATAACTAGAAAATTTTGTAGGTCAAATGCGCTTAACATTTTTAAGTTAAATCTTTATTTGATAAGCTACCCAAAAAGATAGAGGACAAAACAACCATGATACAAAGAGGTCAAGTGTTTACCTCCTCTCCTAACCACCCCACACAAAGACAACAAGATGGCTGCCCTATGCTCCACTATGTGATTCATCCATCTTTTAGTTGATATTATTAGTTAATTTTTCTTCAATGGCAGTCTTTTAGTTAACTTTATCTAAGCTTGTGTATGTTATGAACATCATCAATTTTAATAGGCAAAGATAGACGTAAAGTAGAGTTACATTAACCAGCAATGGAACACTCCTTTGATGTTTCCAAATGGGCAAACACAAGAATACAAGGAGATTATTTGTTTTCAACATTCAGGGAAAAAAATTAGAAATTGTCTATACTTTCCTTTGTTAAGTTGGCACATTGTTTTTGATTTCTAATATAAATATATCAGAATATATAAAATGAACATGTTTTTAGATTTTCCAGAAAACTAGAGTCTATTTACAGAAAAACACATAAAAATAGAAAAGCTTTTGCAGATGGTTATTGATTGTAATTGGCTATTTGTGTATATTAGGAAAGTGAACTTACCAAACTACACATAAAAATTGGCAAAATGTCATCAAAAAACTATGTAATAGGGCCAAAAAGCCTTGCAAAAATAAGCCTAAGACACACTAGAGAGTCAAGAGACATAGAAACTTATAAGAGGACAAGAAGTCCTATTCATAATAATAGCAATCATAAAATATACCAGACCAAGACCTTCTACTATTTAGTCACAGTTCATATTTCCTCTTAAAAAATTACACATGGAGATGTATACATGATATGTACTGCTGCACATATCATCTCCACATAACCCCTCCTTGAACCAAAAAGTAAAAGAAAGGAAATATTGTGTCTGTTTCAGACTAGTAAACAACTCTTTCACGATGGAAAGTTGCAGAACCCAATCAATTAATCACATTATTAACATGTCCAAACCAAGATATCTTTACGCAATGTAACCAAAAATAGTAATGAATGAAAGAAGGGTTATATTATTGATGGCAGTAAAAGAAAAAGATGCAAATGATAATGCCAATCAAACTGCAAGCACTGGAAACATGAACAGCCATTTACCTTCTCAAACTCGTGTATTTCTGGGGAAGGTGCGATAGAAGAACCTGCAACAAGAGATACTTACTTAGGACATAAACAAAGACAATAAATTACTATTTTTATGAAGAAAAGAGTGCATCTCTCTATCTCTCTAAATAATAGAATAAAATAGCATGCTCAGCATATATGGTGCATGCATAGAAATTAGTAATTTTAGATATTTGTTTTTTACTTCTACCATGACTAATGGTCATACTTTAAGACATTCTTGTAAGTATGCTATAAATTTGAAAGGATAAGGCACTTACAATATTCATGCAAGAGCAAACACTCAAGACTTGGTATTAATCATAATGGAACAAATTATTCTTCATTTAGAAAAGGATCTCTCACAAAATTGAAGACAAACGGATATTTACATTGCTAATCATAGATGAAACATACCACATAAGTTACTCAGCATATATGGTGCATGCATAGTAATTGGTTTAATTAATTAGTTGAGTTAGATATTAGCTAGAGAATAAAGTGGCATAAATCTATTTTTTGAAGAATATTCTATCTTCTAATGTCATTTAGCTAGTAGATGGCAATATCTTGTATAAATTAATTAGTGACCTTGGCTATATAAGGCATAAAATACACATTAAAAAAAAGGATTGAATTGAATTTGAATGAAAATTGCAAGTATTACTTATTGAGTTATGTGTGAGTTCATATCAATTTTAATTAAATCTGCAGATTATTGACAATGATCCCTAGGTATGAAGTGAGCTAAGCTAAAGCCACCAAACTTCAAACCTGCTTCATTTGACTTTTACTTCATTTGACAATGATCCCTACGTATGAAGTGAGCTAAGCTAAGCCACCAAACCACACAAAATCACATAAAGCAGGGCTCTTTAAGATCAAATTAGTGAACCTTAACCATTATTTGATAGAAAACAAAGATCCTTTGTCCTCTTAGGTTCGAATTTATCAGATGCTTACACAAACCCTAAACTATCAATTTTCTTACAAAAATTATCTCATCTAATTTAAGTGCAGACATTGGAAATTTGGAATTGAATCATGTATATGGAATTATTCAGGCAAGCCTAAAAAATTATTCAGTCACATAATCAAGCATAAACAACTGGAATACAAGAATAATTGACGAGAAATATTACCTCACTACAAAATTTAGTCCACACAGAATCTGCAAGGTCTTACGATTCTGTGACTTCAAATCGAACAGACTTGAGACCTACAACATCAAAATCAAATTCATCATCTAACTCGTCAAAGGGTTTCAAAGGAAGAACTTTCCGATTCTTGCTATAATAAAGAAGGAAGAACACATACCTGGGGGAAAAACCGAACAAGTGTGCGATTGGTGGCGATTGCTGAGTGTAGGGCTGCGAAAGATGCTCGGGCAGGCTAAGATTTAGTTCCACTATGTCGACTGTCCGGTGTCGACAGTCGAGAGTCGAGACTCGAGCACAGAGGGTGCGACTTGGGAGCGTCGGGGACTGGGAGTTTGGGGCTGTGTTTGGGACTCGTTCCGTCGCTCGGGGACTGCCGGACTGGTGTAACTAGGGTTCCTCCGCTCGGACCGCTCTGTGCGCCTGTGCCTGTAAGTTAAAAATTTACAATCTTGCAGAATAGTGAGTAGTAGTGACTGTAAGTCTGTAAGTCGAGAGTCGAGACGGGCGGGCGGGAGCCGCGGTACCAGTTACCATTTCAACGGGCGGTAACTTACCAACAAAAATTTTAACCCATTTCAACCTCTAACCAAAACGCGGTGTTTTGATGTAAAACGCTGCGTTTTGGTTTCCAACTTAAACGAGCTTTTAACGAGCTTCTAGCGAGCTTTTAACGAGCCGATTTCGAGCCGAGCCGAGCCGAGTATACGTATGCTCAAGCTCGGCTCGTTTAATAAACGAGCCGAATACGAGCCTTAAATTAAGCTCATTTAACTAAACGATCGAGCTCGAACGAGCTTTTAACGAGCCGAACGCGAGCCGAGCTCGAACTGGCTCAGCTCGTTTACAGCCCTAATTATATTACTTCCTCTAGGGTATAATAAATTTTTTTATTTTAGTATATATATATATTAGTTCCTCTAGGGTATAATAATTTTTTTTATTTTAGTGTGTGTGTGTATATATATATATATATTTCTGTTATATTAAAAATAAAATTATTATATTAATAATTTATTTATAAAAAATTATTTTAGAACAAATTTATTTTAAATATATATATATATATATATATGTTAAATATTTTATTATTTTTTAATAAAGGATGTTAGTGTAATTTTAAATTTATGTTTATTAGTTTTTTTAAAATATGTATAAAATAATAGAATAATTTTTTTTCCGGATGGAATATATATTAGTCCCTCTAAATTTTAATTTTTAATTTATATTTATCTTTCAATTAGAGGTTAAAAATAAAAAAAAAATCATATACTAAGGAAACCAATTTAAATAAAAATAAAACTTACACAGTTACATGACCAAAATAAATATTTTTTTTCATAAATTAAAATAGAAAAAAATTATATTCTAAAACGATCAAATTAATATTTTGTCCTATAATTTTCTATATTATACATCGACATATGCTTTTATTCAGTGTTATATAACCTGTTTTGTAGCCCGTTAAATATTTGATGCGTCATGCCCAATTGGTTGAGGCCCTGGTGCGTACACAGGTGATGAAAAATCTACCAACTTTCTGGTGCGTGTATGATGCGTGTTTGCAAAGGATCAATTTAATACGTCGGGAAAACATTAATCTCTCGGAGGATGGATGGATGGATAACTTTCTATCTGTGTCACGCTCGTTAAATAGTAAAAGCGTATTAGAAACTTTATTTACGGGAATTTGTTGGCTATTAGGTCGCCAGCCCTGCACAACATATATATATATATATATATATATATATATATATATATATAGATTTAGGATCACATGCGCACCCATTTATTATGTACAAATGTAGGAACGTTTTCTGACCGTTGGATCTAAATTAGATCCAACGGTCGAAGATTTATAAACGGAGAAATAGAGGCTCCTCTTCCCCGCTCCTCCTGTTTCGCACCCGACCAGCACACGCCCACACCACTCCGCACCTGCCTCTCCCTCTCCATTGCTCCCCGTCGCCGCCCGTTCGCCCCTCGGTCGCCGCCCGTTCGCCCCTCGGTCGCCGCCCGTTCGCCCCCGCGGTTGCCCCCGCTGTCGCCCTCCGTCGCCCACATTCTTTTCCTTCTAGCTTTCCCCCGACACTCTGCCCACTACCCAGCCCTGAGTCACTAACCCTAACCTGCTGAAAGTCGTCCACTCCAGCCTCCCGACCCTCACCCGCTCGTCTTCTACCTCTCGGTTTTCTCCATTTCCGTCGCGCGCCGTCTCTGACTCGCTCTCTCCATCGTGGTTTCTCCCTTTGGATCTCTCCGTCGCCGTTTCTCCACAACCCGCTCCAGTCTCTGCCTCGCTCGCTCCATCATCGTCATATATGTCCGTCGAAGCTGCCTCTTTACATTTTCGATCTACCTCAGCTAAAAACAATTGGTTTCGTCGATACTCAGATCTGGTAACACAGCGACAGTTGTGGTATGTGTGTGTTATATTTTTGTACATCTCTTCATTTTTGATCTCAAATTTTTGTTCTGATTGTTGTGTCGATGTGCAGTAGTAGAGTCACGAGATTGGCCTTCAGCTGGATTCGGCAAGGATAAACATATTCAGGTTTGTCAATTTTGATTATGTTCTGTTGATTCGTATATGTTTTTTTTTTCTGATAATTGTTTTTGATGGCAATGTTGGTACGTATTCTGATTGCTGTGGTGGTCTGATTACTCTGATTAGTAATAATCAGAGTAATTTATGTGTTGTTAGTTGGTTGTATGTTAATCTGATTACTAATCAGAGTGATAATCAGAGTAGTGTTAATCTTAATAGGATGGCTATATGTTATTTGATTAATAATCAGAGTAATGTTACTTTGATTAGTGTTGATTATTGAAGGCCAGAGTTGGATGTAATTTTATATCTGTTTATATCAGGTATTTCATTAATCATATCTGTTTATATCATCTGTTTGTAGTTCATTTAGATCCTGTTCTTAGTTTGTTCTCAGCACTAATGTAAATTTTTATATGTGAATGGCAGATTTTGGAATGGAAGGCCAGAGTTGGATGTAATTTTTTTTTCAACTTTATAAAGGTATTGGTCATTGATGATTTTCATTGTCGTTTAGACGATAGTGGAAGTTTTTTTTTTCAGACTTGTGTAAGGTTTAATTTTAAGGAATTGTCAAATTTCGAATCATATTGTATAATTAAATGAATGTATATTTAATTAGTATGTTTTTTTTTTCGTTTGTTGAAACATGCATGCCTTTGGATGGAAATTAGATGGTTTAGGGTTTAGTGGGTTTGGGGTTTGGGTTTGTATGGTTTGGGGATTAGGTTTAGGGTTTGGGGTTAGAGTTTAGGGTTTAGAGGGTTTAGAGGGTTTAGGGTTTAGGGTTTAGATGGTTTAAGGTTTAGAGGGTTTAGGGTTTAGAGGGTTTAGATGGTTTAGGGTTTAGAGGGTTTAGGGTTTAGAGGGTTTAAGGTTTAGGGTTTAGGGTTTAGAGGGTTTATGGTTTAGGGTTTAGGGTTTAGGGTTTAGTGTTTAGGGTTTAGAGGGTTTAGGGTTTAGGGTTTAGAGGGTTTAGGGTGTAGGGTTTAGGGTTTAGGGTTTAGGGTTTAGGGTTTAGGGTTTAGAGGGTTTAGGGTTTAGGGTTTAGGGTTTGGGGTTTAGGGTTTATGGGGTTTAGGGTTTAGGGTTTAGAGGGTTTAGGGTTTAGGGTTTAGGGGGTTTAGGGTTTAGGGTTTAGGGTTTAGGGTTTAGGGTTTATGGTTTAGAGTGTTTAGGGTTTAGGGTTTAGGATTTATAGGGTTTAGGGTTTAGAGGGTTTAGGGTTTAGGGTTTAGGGTTTAGAGGGTTTAGGGTTTAGGGTTTAGGGTTTAGAGGGTTTAGGGTTTAGGGTTTAGGGTTTAGGGTTTAGAGGGTTTAGAGGGTTTAGGGTTTAGTGTTTAGTGTTTAGAGGGTTTAGGGTTTAGGGTTTAGGGTTTAGGGTTTAGGGTTTAGGGTTTAGGGTTTAGGGTTTAGAGGGTTTAGGGTTTAGGGTTTAGGGTTTAGGGTTTAGAGGGTTTAGGGTTTATAGGGTTTAGGGTTTAGAGGATTTAGGGTTTAGGGTTTAGGGTTTAGTGTTTAGAGGGTTTAGGGTTTAGGGTTTAGGGTTTAGGGTTTAGGGTTTAGGGTTTAGGGTTTAGGGTTTAGGGTTTAGGGTTTAGGTTTAGTGTTTAGGGGGTTTAGGGTTTAGAGGGTTTAGGGTTTAGGGTTTAGGGTTTAGGGTTTAGGGTTTAGAGGGTTTAGGGTTTAGGGTTTAGAGGTTTGGATATTTGGTTTGGATATAGGTTTGGATTAGTTTTTTGGTTTGGTATTAGTAAAATCTTGAATGTGATTAAATTTTGATCCAATGGATGAGATTAGTTCCTATGTTTGTATATTATTTATAGTTTGTATGTGACCCCTCCCCTATATATATATATATAAATTTAGGCTCTTGTACAAACCATTACTTAAAATACAAATGTAGGAACCTTTAATTACCATTAGATCTAGAAGATTGAAGGGTCAAGATTAAAATAAATTCAAGTTAGTTATTTACTAAATCTTGACCATTGATCAAATACTAATTTAATGGTTATGATTGGTTCCTACAAATGTATTTTAAAAATAGTGTGTATGGGACCTTCACCCTATATAAATATATATATATATTTAAGGTCATATACAAACAGTATTTTACATACAAACGTAGGAATAAATACTGACCAATAGATCTAAATTAGTTCTTACGGTCGAACAGATAAAAATAGGTCTTGTAAGACCTGTTTGTTTTGCCTTCGCCGAGCCTCCAAGCCCTCTGTCCTGCCCCCTTCTGCTTCGATCCATACCCCCTTGCACCTGTCTCTCCCTCTCCATTGCACCTCTCTCCCTCTCCATTGCACCCTTTTCTCCATCTCTCTATCGCCATTTTTGCTTCTGCATCTCTCCATCGACTTGCTCCTCCCATCTGCTGACAGATCGAGTGAAGTACCCGACCTCCCTCAATTTCCACTCCTCCTCTACTCCGACGAGCTTCGTATGCCAGCAAACGAGCTCAGTCGTTGTTCTCTTCGACCAGACCTCAGCTCCTCCATTCTTCAACCGCCACTACACTACCACACAGGAGACAAGGAGAAGCGGTGATATCACGACCTGAGCAGGAGCACAGAGGTATTCGATTTTCTGTTCGTTGTTTATGGTCGGAGGGTCAATTAGCATTTTCGTAATTATAATGAAACTGAATATTGTGCTATTCCTTGAGTTTGATTTGATTGTTCCTCTCACTCAATCACATCAATCCTTGGCCTCACCATCTCAAATTTTAAGTCATACCAAACAAGCACTATGCTACGAGTAGTCCATATTATTCTTATTGTATGCATTTTTCTTAGAGAGTTATTAGCTCAGAATAATAACCTTGAAATATCCTTTCTACCTCGATCATGTGGGAATAAGAATATTGCCTATACTCTTACTATATTTGGTATTCCCTCGCTGCCGAATGGGTCATCATCTAATTCATACCCTGAAGTTGTTGTTTCTCAGTCATTATAAATCACTCGAGCCTCCAATGAATCAATTTTCGAAAATGAGAAGCAATTTTCAAAAGTAGTTTCGAAAAACGAATCCACAGTGCTTTGAAGGGAAAGAAAGCGGCGGCGCGAAGAATGACTGAGAATGTCTGTCTCATGACGGCTGCGAGGAAAATATTCACTGATTTTTGGCATCGACGTTTTTAAGAAAAAGGAAATTACTGACATTACATTTGCAGTATGGTATATCTTCTTGAGTGCGCATGAGAAATTTTCATTGTATGTTCTCAACCATGTTTAATTATTTGGTGATTCACCTCATAATAATCAAGTACAACAAAAGTTGAGTAGCTTAGAAGGCACCAACCTTTGTTTTTTTTTTTCTTTTTTAGCTTCCTACCTCTTGATGACTTGTTCTAGAGTTAAATGATCAAAATAATTATATTAGCTTATATTATAAATTAATAAATAACTTTCTCAATTTATTTTTTTATTATCTTTGATAAAGTTACACCCTTAACCTTTTTTTCCCAAATGACACAGTCTGGTTGTTTTTGCTCGCACCTCTTTTCCAAGATTAGAAATTAGTGTACAAGTTTATACGGTTTAGGGGTTTTAGGGTTTAGGGTTTAGAGGGTTTGGAGTGTAGAGGGTTTATGGTTTACGGTTTATAGGTTGAGGGTTTAGGGTTTAGATGTGTTGGGGTTTAGGGTTTACGGTTCAGGGTTTAGAGGTTTTGGGGTTTAGGGTTTAGTGTTTAGAGGGTTTGGGGTTTATGGTTTTGGTTTTAGAGGGTTTAGGGTTTAGGGTTTTACGGTTTAGGGTTTAGGATTTATAGGGTTTGGAGTTTAGGGTTTTAGGGTGTAGGGTTTAGGGTTTAGAGGGTTTGGGGTTTATGGTTTAGGGTTTAGATGGTTTGGGTTTAGGGTTTAGGGTTTAGAGGGTTTGGGGGTTAGTGGTTTATATAGTTTAGGGTTTAGGGTTTAGAGGGTTTAGGGTTTAGAGGGTTTATGGTTTATGGTTTTAGGGTTTAGTGTTTGGGGTTTAGGCTTTTAGGGTTTAGGGTTTAGAGGGTTTGGGGTTTAGGGTTTAGGGTTTGGAGGGGTTGGGGTTTATGGTTTGGGGTTTAGGTTTAGGGGTTTGGGTTTAGAGGGTTTGGGTTTAGGGTTTATGGTTTGGTGTATATATGGTTTAGGGTTTAGGGTTTGGGGTGTATGGTTTTAGGGTTTTAGTGTTTAGGGTTTGGGGTTTATGGTTTAGAGGGTTTGGGGTTTAGGGTTTAGGTTTTAGAGGGTTGGGGTTTAGGGTTTATGGTTTAGAGGTTTGGGGTTTACGGTTCGAGGTTAGAGAGTTTAGGGTTTAGGGTTTAGGTTTTGGGGTTTATGGTTTAGAGGGTTTAGGGTTTAGGGTTTAGAGGGTTGGGTTTTAGGGTTTAGTGTTAGAGGGTTTAGGGTTTAGGGTTTGGGGTTTATGGTTTAAGGTTTAGGGTTTTGAGGGTTTGGGGTTTATGGTTTGGGGTTTAGAGGGTTTGGGGTTTACGGTTTACGGTTTGGGGTTTAGGGTTTTGGGGTTTGAGGGTGTAGGGTTTGGGGTTTGGGGTTTAGAGGGTTAGGGTTTAGGGTTTGGGGTTTATAGTTTGTATAGTTTATGGTTTTAGAGGTTTGGATATTTGGTTTAAATATAGGTTTGGGTTAATTTTTTAGTTTGGTATTAATAAAATCTTAAATTTTGATTAAATTTTGATCTAATGGATGAGATTGGTACTTATGTTTGTATATTAACAAAAGTTTGTACGTAACCCTTCCCCTATATAGATATATATTGTGTGTTGGTAATTCCTCATGCATAAATTTATCTTCGTAAATTGTGGTATATCTTAAAATGCAATAAGCTTATTTTAGTTGCCAATGTTAATTTTACACTGGACTAATATGATGGAATTATATGGTTTAGGAGCATAGAAAATATATATTTATATTTATAAGTATTTATAATTATAAATAGTCAATTTTTTAACAAGTCACTTTTAATTACTATCTTATTTTAACACATTTTTTTTACACATGAAATATGTGTCAGAACTGGTATAATTCAAATTCGAAACCACGAAAAAAAAAATCGAAGTTCTTTCTATTAGAATAAAAAAAGAAAATATGATATATATTAATATATTTAAAAATTAAAAAATGATATCAATACTAAAAATTTATTGATTAATTAATTATATATGTGTGTATATATACATATATATTATCATTTATTTATATCTTTATTTTTTTATTATTTTTAAAATATTAGAATTGTCACATTTGGTCTTCTTCTCTGTGCCTATGCATTATTGGTTACCGATGAAGGATGTGCGTAGACTACCCTCGGAATACAAGTACTTAAAGCTGTATCGTAAAATAGTGGCTACCGTAGTACCTCTTATTTAAAAAAATATAATTTTCATAAGTTAGCATTTATATTGGACGAATTTAATACATATATTATTCGTATCACTACCAGGTTGACTTAAAAATTTCATTTAAACTGTGACTAATATTTATAATAAGATCATTACTAGCAATAAAACTTAACTGATAGTTACCTCTGTCGTGAGGGGTATACACGACGGTTTTAAGGTATAACCATCGTGTATTTCCTTTTATATTATTAAGGTATACATAGAGGTTTTACCTTATGACCATTGTGTATACCTATTTTCTCTGTTTTTTTTTACTTTTTTATTTTTTAACCTAAAATTGCCGGTAACTTTTCACTTTATTTCTTGATATCCAAACAATGTCATTTGAAGCGATAAAGCTCTGAAACTGTTGTTGGTCGTCTCTCTTCTCTTAGCTGATGTTCTTGCCTATTTTTCCTCCTTTTCAATTCATGGTCATCGCCTTTCTCTCTATCTTCTCACACTATGTTAGATATTCTTTGTTCTTTCTTTCTTTGAAGTTTAAGCTTTGCGTATAAATTTTCCTTTTTAAAAAAATTTTGATTGTGTTCTTGCATATTCAAACCTCTTCATATATATTTATACTATATATGATGTGTTGTGGTGTATATATGTATACTCTATGTTGTTAGTTTTTGTGTTGATATATTTTTTGAAGATATATTATCAAACTATATATTTTAAAAAAATATATAAACAAAATAGATAATATTCTGTATAAATTGTGGTATTGTTACTAGTGCAAATATTGTTGTGGTGTATATGTATTATGGTGATGTTAGTAGTTTTTTTGCTTAACTTAGCTAATATTGTTAGATTTTTCATTTTTTTTTTTGTAATTTAAGGGTCGAAATATACCCATGTATTGTTATGGATCATAAGTGGATACATGCAAATAGGTTTTCTAGAGAATATATAGACAGTGTTCAAGACTTTATTAAGTTAATCGTCGAACATTCAAAAGGTCCTCTGCTTATATTTTACAAATGTGTAGATTGTGGAAATATGATGAAAAGAGGGATCAATGAGATACAAGATCATCTCATTATCCTTGGAATTTATAAGAGTTATATTAGGAGAATATGTCATGGAGAACCATTTCTTAATGAACTTAGTGTGGTTGACCATTATGATATTAAAGTTGTAGATGATTTTGCTTATATGGAAGACCCGGCCAACAATGTTGAATAACATTTTAGAGACTATCCAGAAATGTTTGAAAAGTTGGTTAATGATTCAGATATTCCTTTGTACAATGAAATCATCTGTCGTGTTACAACTATATAATTTGAAGGTGGGTAATGGATAGAACAATAAAAGATTCACTTCCCTTCCTGAGCTCTTGAAAGTGATGCTTCTAGAGGACAATGTGTTTCCTTTCTGTACTTATGAAACTAAGAAGATTCTATGCTCCATGAGTTTGAATTATGAAAAAATTTATAATTGTCTTAAATATTGCATTTTGTATTGTAATGAATATACATCGTTAGATAGTTGTCCTTAGTATCGAATGTCATGATACAAGAGGGTTAAGGTTCCTACTAAGGTGTTGTGGTAATTTACAATTATACCATGATTCTGACGCATATTTTGTAATGAGGAAAATGCAGAGAAGCCCACATGACATGTGAAAGAAAGGATTTATGATGATAAACTTAGACATCTAACAGATTCTCCTCAATGAAAGATGATTAATTCTATATACCCTAATTTGGTAGTAAAGCTAGAAACCTTTGGGTTGCACTCTATTTAGATGGAATGAACCTTGTTAATGGAAATACCAACTATAGTGTATGGCCCTTTATTCTGCTAATCTACAATATTCCTCTATCATTATGGCATGTTTCATACTGATGTTTATTTGGCTCCTCTTATTGAGGATTTAAGGTACATATGGGATTACGGAATTGAAGTAGTTGAAGCATAAAGCCAAGAGTTTTTTTTTAACTTGATAGCGATGTTATTTTGTACTATAAATGATTTTTCTACTTATAGTAATCTTTTCGGTTATAGTGTATACGTATATTATGCATGTCCTATTTGTGAAAAATAATATAACCTTTCTCCAGCTATATAAGAGTAAGAAGACTGTTTATCTTGAACATTATAGATTATTGCATGCGAATCATTATTATTGTAGACAAAGAAAAGTTTTTGATAAAAATCTTGAAGAAGTAAGATCTCTAAATTGTCTCATGGAATTTCAAGTGTTTAACAAAGTAGGATTTTAGATCGAGAAGCTAACTTTCTCCTATTTTTTCTCTTCAAGTTCTATGGTAATTCTCCAAATTTTGTTTGAGCAAGTGCGATTTTGAAGAGGAAAAAAAATGATATCTTATGTTTTTATATATTAATACCATGAATTTATTGGTTTAAAAAGGTTAATGTGACCTTCAACAAATTTAAAATGGGTGTTTGTGCAACACGTTTATGATTTTTTTCTCAAAAATAATTTATGACTTCTATTTGAAAATTTTGTCAAAATTTATAAAATGGATTTTGATAATTCTTGATGGTGCATCTAATCAACATAATACTGATACAATTTTGAGATTTTCCAAATTAAAGGTTTTGAAGTTGATTTTCTTCCAATTTCAATTTAAGGTTTTACCCGTGGAGGGTGTTGGCAATTATTTGAAGTTATTATAACAAACACTCAAAATTTGATAGAATTTGTAACTTAAATATTATTTTGACATTGTATTTCTACTTTCATAAAAGGATACGATTTAATTTGAATATTAGCGATCTCTCACAAAACCTTATTTTAATTTTCTTCCAAAAGGTTGCTACTGGCTTGAACAACTTTAATTCCTTCCTACCTTTAAGGAACTAATGTTGTTAACTATATTATAAATGTAAATATTGTTTAAAATCCTATTTTTTAAAAATGTACTTGAATCAAGTGGTTTGGTTAACTGTCTTACACAAGTAATTGATTAGCTAACCCCATACTTCTATGTAATATTTTGTTTAATTTATTCTGACCGTGAATGTTTGTGAACCTTAATATTCTTTTTGTTGAAAATACTATTTTGGGGGATTTTATTAAATTTTATTTGATGTTGACTTTCATAAATACCTAATAAATAAAATTTTCTCAAATAAAATTTATAAAAAATTATTCTAGGGCACTTCAACCCATGTTTGGCCAGATCCTCGACCCCTCGTTCTGATCATGCGTCTTCCCACATTATCCTACTTTTTCTTAGATTTGTAGTGTATTTTATAATCTAAAATGCTTTCTTTCTAGTAGGTGTACATACCTTTTCTTATCTTATGATATCATAGGGTTTGAATCTCTATGACACCTTGATACCTTTTCTTATTTGGGTATCGGTAAATCCTTAGCATGCCATAGTTTTTTGTTTGTACCTATTTTCAACTTAAAATGCCTCGATTTATGGGTCTATGTTTGTACCTTGATCACCTTTTTTTACCTTTAAGCATTTTACCTTGATTTGCGGGAGATAAAAAAGTGCCTGCCACACCCACGGTCATTGTTGATAATTATACCTAAGTGCTCGTTTGGTATGAGGATAATAGGGATGAAAAAATTATCCCCATATTTTATATATCTTATATAATCTATTTAAAATTAAATATTTTTATTCTAATGAATACTCATTTTAAATCTTAATTTAATCTAAAATGGGTATTTTATTAAAATATATTTATTATTATTAAATACTTAATATAAAAGATGTAAAATAGAGGAAAATTTTTTCCACCCCTATTACCCCCATACCAAACAAGCCCTAAGAGTGAACATAATATAGTTTATGTTGTGAACTAAAATTGGTCGAACCGTAAATTTACAATTTGGTTTGATTTATGGTATTAAAAATTATGATTTGGCTTAAGAATTTTAAAATTAATTTGGTTGAAAATAAAATTTTAGTTTATAAATCATAAACTTTGTGTGTGTGACTTTATCTATAATTATATAGATATAGATATAATACATTGAGTAGTGATAATAAAATATTATTATCCAACACTTACTATTATGTAACCCTTATCGGTCTACAATCTAGTGTTGATAGTTCATTAGTTTTAACTTCTGAAACATGCTTGAATTGAATTTAAGTAGAATTTTTTTAAATATATATATATATATTAAGGATACATAAATCGTAAGCTAAACTATACAAAATTGTAAGATAGTTATTTGGTTTGGTTTGAATAATTCAAAAAATAATTTTGTTAAGTTCATAAATTTTGTTTTAACCGTAAAAATAGTATTTGGTCGGATTTTTTTGATTTGACGATGAAATCAAACCAAATCACACTTTGTTATCCTCACATGTTTGGTCGGGAACAAATAGATGGTAAAGATAACACTTTTCAAAAAAAAAAATAACTAAAATTATTTTACTTGGTCGGAAGTAAGTGGACGTCAAAAGCAATCAATACTTTCGGTTGATGTATTTTCCATACTAGAAGACCTACTTTCTTACTTAGTTGATAGCCACACTCTTCCCTTCCCACTTATGCATTAAGTTTTCTAGTAAGTTCTACTTTACGTATTATTCAGATAATACTGCAACTTTTTGGTGCTTGTATAGAGGTATAATAATATACCAAATATAAAAATTGCACCACAGACTTTCATTCGTTCGTTTAAATTTATAACGGGGAAGGAAATATAAATAATACGACTTCACAGAATCGGTGCATTATTAATACCCACTTTTACAAAAAAGCAGAAGAAAAGGTCGCCGTGCCATTCGATCGCAGTGATTTCTCTCGTCAACTCAACTTTTCCGATGCTTGATTTTTGTAATACCGCACATGGTCTGTAATTTACTGGTTTAGACGGTACATTATATTATACAACAAGAATGTCGTATAAGGTGCTTCTAGCCGACATGGATACGTTAATAAATTTTTTTTAATGGAATAGTATGCTGCATACTATCGTCAGGTACGACGCAAACACTCAGATATTAATTCATTTTTCTTTCTAAAATCTTGTGGTCTTCCTTCGTTTCAAAATTTTTAAATAAATTATTTTTTATTTAGACTATTCAACTTTTTAAAATATTTTTTTTTTAATTTTTTTCTATAAATAGATACCTACTCTACTATATTTTTTATGCAAAAAACAAATATTGTATGAATTACCGTTACATATTATATAAGAATTATTATCTCCAATTTTATTCATAACACTTAACAATTAAATTTATAATACGTAACAATTATGCTCATAATATTGAATATAAATTAAGGTCCATTTGATATAACTGCTAAGTTTAGCGAATCATAATTCTCTCATATTGTATTGTACAAGAATCACTGTCGTCAACTAAACTCATAATATTTAACAATTATGTTTATAACGTTTAACAGGAAGTTTCATTTCATAAAACCATCAATTTCAGCGAAGAAAGACTACTGCACTTACAATCCCTTTACCCCCCCATTAGTCATCACAGTATGGTTTTCTGAGTTTCCTGTCAATGTAATACTCCGTTATTTCAAACCTTAATTTGTTAAATAGATTGTAATATATATATATATATATAAAAGAGGGTTTTATTTGAATTAATTTGAAAAGTCATGATTGTTGAATTGGTACCTTTTCATTTGAATTAATTTGAAAAGTCATGTTTGTTGACTTGGTGCCTTTTCATTTGAATTAATTTGAAAAGTCATGATTGTTGACTTGGTGTCTTTTTATTTGAATTAATTTGAAGAGTCATGATTGTTGATTTGGTGTCTTTTCAAAGAGACTTCATTAACTCTATAAATAGCCCCCACCATCAACCGGAAAAATCAATTCGGAAATTCAGATTTTTTCGGAAATTCTAATAGTTCTCTCTCTTCTCTCTCTCTACTTTTTCGATTCCTATATTCCTAGTTGAGTACAAGCATAACGTTGCGTTTGCTGGAATCCTATTAGATTAAAGTGCTACATCTGATAGGAACGAAAATCCGCTCTATCCTGGAAGACGATTGTTCACAACCTTGAGCACCGTGTGAGGGAGCAAAATCGTCTTAAGGACACATCGTGAATTCGGTGGGCTCGGATAAATTATTTCTGGTATTTTATTATATTTCTATACTATACACCCAACAATCTTAAGACGATTTTTCTTTTTATTTCCTTTATTAGTTATAGTATAGAAAGTGGTATTTATTTGATAAATAATTCTACTAGTTTTCTTCTACTCCTTTGTTATTTGTCGAACTTCTGTTTTTGTAACAGAAATGGCTTCATCTGCAAATATTGTTGCAAGTTCTACAAATCCTGTGGGCGTTGGTGAAAAGCCACCAAAGTTCAATGTGTCAGATTTTAAGCGTTGGCAACAAAAGATGCTTTTCTATCTGACTACATTAAATTTGGCAAATTATCTCAATGAGAGTCCTCCAAAGGTTGATGAAAAAGAGACTGATGTAGTCAAAGTGGCTGCAATAGATGCATGGAATCATTCTGACTTTCTTTGCAAGAATTATATTCTAAATGGTTTGGATGACACATTATATAATGTGTATTCTGGTACTAAAACGGCAAAGGAACTGTGGGATTCTTTAGATACCAAGTATAAGACAGAGGACGCCGGAATAAAGAAATTTATTGTTGGTCGTTTTCTCGATTATAAAATGGTGGATAACAAGTCGGTAATATCCCAAGTGGAAGAGATTCAGGTTATTATTCATGACATTCATGCCGAGGGTATGTCCCTAAGTGAGTCTTTTCAGGTAGCGGCGGTAATTGAAAAATTACCACCATATTGGAAAGATTTTAAGAACTACCTCAAGCATAAGCGTAAGAAAATGAAACTTGAGGATCTCATAGTCCGTCTAAGAATTGAGGAAGACAACCGCAAGTCCGGAGGCTCAAATCTAATGGCATCAAGAGCCAATGTGGTGGAAAACGGATCAAAGAAGAGCAAGAAAAGGAAGCACAATGGAGATAGTTATAATACAGGATCTAATGTCTCCAAGAAATTCAAGGGAAAGTGCTATGAATGTGGCAAGCAAGGGCACCGTGCAAAGGATTGTCGCAATCCGAAAAAGTCTAAGAAAAGCAATGCTCAAGCGAATGTCACAGAGATAGACAACTTATCTGAAGATCTTGATGTTATCAATCTATCTGCAGTAGTGTCACAATGCAACCTTATAGGCAATGCTAAGGAATGGTGGGTAGACACCGGAGCCACTCGTCACATATGTGGTAACAAGTGGATGTTTTCTGAGTATCAACCTATAGAAGATGATGAAGAACAACTCTTTATGGGAAATGCTTCATCTTCTAAGGTCATCGGTCGTGGAAAGGTGATACTGAAGTTGAAAAGTGGAAAAAACCTTACTTTGAATGATGTGCTCCATGTACCGGATATCCGGAAGAATTTAATTTCAGGATCCCTACTAAGTAGGAATGGTTTTAAGTTGATCTTTGTATCCGATCAATTTATACTTATTAAGAATGAGATGTTTGTAGGAAAGGGCTATCTCAGTGATGGGCTCTTTAAGATGAATGTAATGACTATTGTACCCAAAGTTAATAATAATAAGAGTGTTTCTTCTTCTTACATGACTGAGTCATTTAATATTTGGCATGAACGATTAGGACATGTTAATTATGATATCATTCGAAGGTTAATTAATTTATAGTGTTTGCCTAAATGTGAGTTTAATCCTAATCATAAATGTGAAATATGTGTTGAGGCCAAGATGGCAAGGAAACCCTTTCATTCTATTGAAAGGAACACCGAACCTCTAGATTTAATTCACACTGATGTGTGTGATTTAAAATTTGTGCAAACTAGAGGTGGTAAAAAGTATTTTATTACTTTCATAGATGATAGCACCCGTTATTGCTATGTGTATTTGCTACGAAGCAAAGATGAAGCAATTGATATGTTTAAACACTTCAAAGTAGAAGTTGAGAATCAACTTGGTAGAAAGATTAAGGCTATAAGAAGCGATAGAGGAGGTGAATACGAATACCCTTTTGAACAAGTTTGTTTAGAAAATGGTATTATTCACCAAACTACTGCTCCTTATACGCCTCAATCTAATGGAATTGCAGAACGCAAGAATAGAACTTTGAAGGACATGATGAATGCCATGTTGATTAGTTCTGGTTTACCGCAAAACTTGTGGGGGGAAGCCTTATTAACTGCAAATTATATTCTGAATAAGATGCCTCATAAGAAAACCCACAATATTCCATATGAGTTATGGAAAGGTCACAAGCCTAACTATAAATACTTAAAGGTGTGGGGGTGCTTAGAAAAAGTAGCAATTCCCAAACCTAAAAGGACTAAGTTAGGACTGAAAACCATTGATTGTGTATTTATTGGTTACGCACATAACAGTAGTGCATATCGTTTCCTTGTCCACAAATCAGAGGTTCCTGATATTGATGCCAACACTATTATAGAATCAAGGGATGCTATATTCTTTGAAAATATTTTTCCCTACAAAATGAATAATGAATCAGTTTCACTAAAGAGGTTAAGAGAGTCTATTGGTGATGAGAATAAAGAAGTAAATTCAGATAAACCTAGACGAAGTAAGAGAGCTAGGATCTCTAAATCATTTGGACCTGATTATCTAACATATTTGTTAGAAAATGAGCCTCAAACATTTAAAGAAGCTATATCCTCTCCTGAATCTTCTTATTGGAAAGAAGCAATAAATAGTGAAATTGAATCCATCATACAAAATCACACATGGGAAGTAGTGGACTTGCCTCCTGGGAATAAACCCCTAGGATGTAAGTGGATCTTTAAGAAGAAATTAAAGGCCGATGGTTCAATTGACAAATACAAGGCAAGGCTTGTAGTTAAAGGATACAAGCAAAAGGAAGATGTTGATTTTTTCGACACATATTCACCAGTTACAAGAATTACGTCTATACGTATGCTATTGGCAATAGCAGCTGTAAAGGGTCTTGAAGTACATCAAATGGATGTAAAAACAGCATTCTTGAATGGTGAATTAGAGGAAGAGATCTATATGGAACAACCTGAGGGGTTGATTGCTCCCGGTCAAGAGAAAAAGGTTTGTCGACTTATTAAATCTCTATATGGATTAAAACAGGCACCTAAGCAATGGCATGAGAAATTTGACAGTGTAATGTTGTCAAATGGATTCAGGATAAATGAGTCTGACAAATGTGTTTATGTCAAAGACACTTATAAAGGCTACATTATAGTGTGTCTATACGTAGATGATATGCTCATAATGGGTAATAATAATGATATTATTAACTCTACCAAAAGGATGCTCACCCGAAGTTTTGATATGAAAGACATGGGTCTTGCAGATGTTATATTAGGAATTAAGATTTCTAGAACATCTGATGGATTAATATTGTCTCAATCTCATTATGTTGAAAAAATACTTGATCGATTCAAGGAGTACAATATTAACCCAGCTAAGACACCATTGGAGGTGAATATTCATTTGATGAAAAATACGGGTGCCAGTTTTTCACAATTAGAATATTCACGTATAATAGGCAGTATTATGTATCTCATGAACTGCACGAGACCGGATATTGCTAATGCAGTTAATAGGCTTAGTCGCTATACCAGTAACCCTAATAGGGAACATTGGAAAACGATCATTCGAGTTCTAGGATATCTAAAGCACACCAAGAACTTTGGATTACACTACAAGAGATATCCAACAGTGGTAGAAGGCTACACTGATGCGAATTGGATATCGGATTCTAGGAACTCTAAGTCTACTAGTGGATATGTGTTCACTCTTGGAAGTGGTGCAATATCTTGGAAATCATCTAAACAAACATGTATCGCGAGGTCAACAATGGAGTCTAAATTTATTGCATTAGATAAAGCCGAGGAAGAAGCTGAATGGCTTAGAGACTTCCTAGAAGATATCCCATGTTGGAAAAAACCTGTGCCACCCATACGTATCCATTGTGATAGCCAGTCTGCAATTGGTAGGGCACAGAGTAAGATGTATAATGGTAAGTCTAGACATATTCGTCGTAGACATAATACCATTAGAAGGTTGCTTTCTAGTGGACTTATCTCAATTGATTATGTGAGGTCAAAGGATAATATTGCGGATCCGCTTACTAAGGCATTAACTAGAAAGCAAGTAAAAATTTCATCAAGGGGAATGGGCCTAAAGCCTATGGATATATAGAGTCGTCATGGTGGCAACCCAACCTAGTTGACTGGAGATCCCAAGATCTAGGTTCAATGGGAAAACTGAACTATGGATGACTCGGTGTTGCACTGAGGAATCTAATTTTTATCTACCCATTCCTATGATGAAACAGTGCAAAGAAAGGATAAGGTTAAGCTATGCTTTAATGATCCCTATAACTTAACATGTTTAAGTAAAATATCTAAAGGATATAATAATTAGGAGATCACCTATGTGAGTGGGAAGGGGCCGCTTCTGTGAGAATTTTGAAGGCTGAATTCTCTAACACACTCACAGAACCAGGAGGTGTTCATGGCCGAAACGAACACAAACGTGAGAACCAACTATGCTTGAAGGAAGCTGTGTGTTTTCTATTGTCTTGGTTTACACTAGACGACTGACTGTTCAAGGCAGATCTGTCCACTGATTGGCCAGTAAATCCGATAGAAATTCACTATGGAAAGTTCAAAGTATCAAACTACTTATCCACATGCAATTTTCTTCACTTGTGCTCAGTTAGAGTAATTATGGAATGAAAGTTAATTTTATCTTTCATACAGGGAATGGACGCATTCCACGAAAAGATATTATTACTTTGTGGTAGGGTAATGTGAGAGATACTAATTTAAGCATAATTTGTTCATGCTTGTGATATATTACAATCTAGTGGGGGATTGTTAAATAGATTGTAATATATATATATATATATATATATATATATATATATATATATATATATATATATATATATATATATATATATAAGAGGGTTTTATTTGAATTAATTTGAAAAGTCATGATTGTTGAATTGGTGCCTTTTCATTTGAATTAATTTGAAAAGTCATGTTTGTTGACTTGGTGCCTTTTCATTTGAATTAATTTGAAAAGTCATGATTGTTGACTTGGTGTCTTTTCATTTGAATTAATTTGAAGAGTCATGATTGTTGATTTGGTGTCTTTTCAAAGAGACTTCATTAACTCTATAAATAACCCCCACCATCAACCGGAAAAATCAATTCGGAAATTCAGATTTTTTTGGAAATTCTAATAGTTCTCTCTCTTCTCTCTCTCTACTTTTTCGATTCCTATATTCCTATTTGAGTACATGCATAACGTTGCGTTTGCTGGAATCCTATTAGATTAAAGTGCTACATCTGATAGGAACGAAAATCCGTTCTATCCTGGAAGACGATTGTTCACAACCTTGAGCACCGTGTGAGGGAGCAAAATCGTCTTAAGGACACATCGTGAATTCGGTGGGCTCGGATAAATTATTTCTGGTATTTTATTATATTTCTATACTATACACCCAACATAATTATCATACATGATTGGACAAGTAACAAATCTTCTATACACATATATTCTATTATCAAATTTTATTTTTTTGTATTAATTTCAAACATTTCATCTGTCATTTTTTTCGTTTGTGGAAAATGAATGTTATTACAATTCTTTCGATTTGTGTATTTTCACTCTTTTCACTTGTGAAAATTTTGTGAATCGACCCAATGATATTTTTGAGTTCATCTATTCATTTATATTCCCCCAAATTCATTTTGAATCAATAAATTAAAAAAAAAATCCTTTGCACGATTCGATAATTTTAATTATTTTTTTCATTTTTATTCTGTTGATCATCAAATAAGTTTCAAGACCATATATATATATATGCAGAGATGTCTTCAGATTTGGGAAAATTACAATTAGGAGTAAAGAGCGAGAAGGAAAACATTTACAGGGACAGGTAAGAAGAATTGAAATATAAGAATACGAGAGAGAGAGAGAGAAGGATTAATAGAATCGATCGATTTCATTCATCTAAAATTGATACAGTGATATGATATTGTAAGTCACCTTACAACCTTTTGTGTGAGAAGAATGAGAGAAAAATAGCACCATTTTTTCATTGATGCCTCGCTTTGGAGGCTTATCCCCCTATTTATATGAGCCGAGGATCTCTTTTTCGTGCAGACAACATGATTATAGATTTTAAAAGGTATGCGTTTAGCCTAATAATTACATTTTTTTGAAAAGTAATGTACCGAAAGTAGATTTGGTGCTAGACCTAATTATTATAATTTTGAAAAGTAGAGGGAGGTAAAGGGCACCGAAAGCATATTCTTTTATCTCCAGAAGTCAAAAGATTCTTCGTCATTTTATCTTTTTTACTTTTGAATAGTGCATTGATTGTCCTTTTTCCTTTTCTTGATAGATATATCCTTGTAGGGCCGCATTTTGTTTTATTTTCTTATTTTGTCATGTTTTGCTTATGTGTCTTTGTGGGGAAATCTTCTACCTTGTTTTGAGGTAAGATACTTATATAAAGAGTTTAAGGAATACTGGGTAGTATTCCGAAACGATCGTATTCATTCTCGTCACCGTAGTCATAGGAGTTTGATGAAGATGGTGATTGGGTTTTGTTTTGGAAAAGGGTTTAGTTGAGGATAGTAAGGTATTCTTCCTCAGTTTTGGCTATAGTAAGTTGTGCTGCTATGATGGATTTTTGAACCAGAAATTGAGTCTATGAGGGGCTCAAAGGAATTTGAGAGATTGGTTTTTCAGTTTTCTTGGTTCTTACCCATTTTTGGATAAATCGACAAACAAGTGTTGGGATACCGTCAATATCATGTTGTTCCACTGTCCAAGAAAATATCCAAGGATAGAAGAAAAATCTACAGAAATGAAAGATAGGCGGTAACTGTCTATCTTTCGGAGAGGGACAGAAAAGGATTTTGAAGGTATCTAATGCTTCGGATACCTAGGGTGGTAGGATGGTAGGAGATGATCCAAAATCTTTCCACCATTTTAGGTACATTAGATTGTGAAAAGTTTTGGAAGAAAATTAACTACGAATGGCCCTTCCTGCTATTTTGGGTATAAAAGGTATTATACCAGGCCTGCTGATAGTCCTAGTAGTTATAGATGAGGGTGGAATTTAGGGAGGTTTCGTAGGAGTTTAGGAGCCATTTTGGTAATTCGAGGACCTTTCCCCATTCTGTAGGGAGGAGGATTCTGTAGGTCGAATAGGCTATTTCATTTTGTGTCTCATAGTGGACAAAGTGTTTGAAGGATGATAAACCAGTATGTTCTAGGATGGCATGTAGTATGGTGTTGGTTTTGAAATGTCCCATAGTTTGAAGAACCATCCAAAAAATATTTTTTGTAAAGATAAAAAAAGGATCATGGTAATGAAATCCATCTTCACAATTTGTAATAATTTGAAAATGGGGTTTCATGAAATATTTAGAAGGTTTTTGAAAATCCTCTTATTTTGAAACAATTTGCTTTGATGAAATATTTGGCAATATGGTTAAATTTATCAAAGATAATTTTGAAATTAGATTTTGAGATGGGGTTTTTGAGGTAGCTCCCTCCTCTATTTTCAAAATATTTTGAGAAGGGAATTTTTTTAGTTAAAAAACCCTCCTCAATTTTTAAAATAGGGGAAGAGGTTATACCTTTGCATGGAGATGAAATGTTTTACATCAATTGCTGAAGTGTTGTGAAGGCTTCAGTTCAGGAGATTTTGACAAGGTATCTACCCAAATTTGAACTTCACTTTGATAACTAGTTTTAGGGTTTTGTGAGGAAGATGCTTCGTCTTCAAGTGTTACCTCCTACTATGATTTGATCGGGTTTTGAGGTACCTTATGAAATAAGTTGTTTACCCTTATTCTTTGGATCCATACTCCTATTTTTCCTGGAGAAACTCTCTTGTTAGAAAATCTAGCATGGAGTTTAATTCTCCTTTGACGTATTATATGTCAAAATCAAAAATAGAGAGAATTGATTGCAATCTGGCAAATATTTGTTTGGAAGTGATGTTTTAGACATCCTTTTTCAGGACTTCTTTTGCATATTTGCAATCTATACGAAGGAGAATTTTTTTATTAAGGAGATCAGATTAGAATTTTTGTATACAAAGGAAAATATAGAGAAACTCTTTTTTTATTGCAGAATAATTTCTCTAAGTGTCGTTCCAGTGAGTAGAAGTAAACTAAATTATTTTCTCCTACTGATGTTGTATTTTTTTGAGTATGCCATTTTAACCAATATCAGAGGCATTAGTTTCAATAATTTTGGGAAGAGATGGGTCAATAAGGTGGAGACAAGAGACTTGCTGAACCTGTCTTTTGATGCGTATAACAACATCAGTATGTTTTTATCACCAAGGAGCGAGATTTTTCTTAAGACGCTCGGGCAAGGGTTTTTCTATTTGATTTACATATGGATAAAAATCTAAAACATAATTTAGAATCCCTAAGAATCTCTGTAATTGCCTTTTTTTTAAGATCCTATCTAATGCAAATTCTAAAGACCTTTCTATTGGAGTAATAGTTCCTTGGAAAATATAATGACTTGGAAATCTAATGCATGTTTGAAATAATTAAATTTTTGACAATGAGACTACTAGAACACTTCTTCTTATGACCGAAATAACTGTCATAAGATATTTTAAATGCTGATCTATGGTATGAGAAAATATGAGAACATCATCGATGTAGACAGTGCAAAAAATTAAGTATGGATTAAAATTTTCATTCATAATTCTTTAAAATTTAGAAGGAGAATTTTTTTTAATCCAAAAGGCATTACATTCCACTAATATTGACCAAAGGGGACAGTGAAAGCAGTCTTATATCAATCTTTTGGTGAGATTTGAATTTACCATTTTTAAAAAAATCAGTGCAAATTATAGTTTCTGGAGAAGATCCTTTTTGTTAGATATTGGGTATCTAATCCGTTTTAATGCAGTGTTTAAAGATTTATAATTTATAATGAGATGAGGAGTCCCTCAATAAAGATTTATTTTCCAAGTTAGTAATCTCAAACTGACAGTGTTTTTCTAAGTCAACATTCATTTGAATTGGCCTATATTTCGTGGGAATATTCTTTTTAGAAAATGAATCTTCATAAGGCAGATCTACTATATGTTGTTTTCTTGACCAAAAAGCACTTGGCAAATTCGAATAGACTTCTTTTTTTATTTGATTTAGAAGATTAAGAATCTTTATTTTAATAAATTCAAATTCTAATTGGTTTTGGATTCTTGCAAGGGTAATATCATGCTTGAGGAAGCATAAATGAGCTTGTTTTCCCTGGATAAGGAGGCTTATTTGGTTATGGTAAATTGAGTTTGCTTTGAGAAGATTCAAATTTCTAGTTCTTAGTATTTCTAGAAAAGAGAGTAAATTTGTTTTTCCTCTTGTTTTGAAGGAGATTCCTTTTATATCAACCTGATACGGGGTAATTCATTTTATGAAAGGAGTTCCCAAAATTATACTATGATTGATGATTGGGGTTTCCAGATAAGTTGATTGTATTTGGAAGTTATTGCAAAGAACATATGCCTCACATTTGTTCTTGATTTTAAGCCTAGTACTATAAGTTACAAATAACTTTTCAAATGTTAGGGAGAGGAATCGTTTCAGAACTATTCCATCTTTAATGCATTTTAGATGATCAACACCTATGTCGAAGAGAGCGATAATGTTAATCTGACTTTAGAATAATGTTGTGTGAAATTTTCATGGACTCAATATTTCTTTGTTTTCATAATTCGGTTCTCTAAAAGACATATAAATATAATGATAAATTTTATTTAGGTACTCCAATATTTAATCTAATATATTACAAGTATTCTGTATTTTAAATAATCTCACTTAGGTAACTTTATATTTGAAATTATTATTAAGTAAGTACCTTTGATGTTAACAAAATTAGATTGGGTTAAGTTTATTACAATTAGGATAATATTTGATAATAAATTAACAAAAATATGTATTATTAAAATTGTTGAAAATTTCTAAACATTATTTTTTTAAAATTGGGGGGTTTGTTATTTTTTGTTGAAAATTTATATATTTTTTAAAAAGATATATTATAAAAATCATTTTTTTAGAATTTAAAATTCACAATTTTAGAAATAAAAATTTAGAAATTTAAAGAATTATATTTTTATTATTTATTATAATAATCACCTTAATTACACTTAATTTGATATAATTTCACTTTATTAATAAAAATGACACCTAAGTGAAAATAACTTAAAGTATGGAAGTACTTAAATAAGATTATTCAAAATATGAAGTACCTATAAAATATTAGATTAAATGTCAAAGTACATAAATAAAATTTATCCTAAATATAATAATTCTACACAAATTATAAATATAATTTATATATATTTTAAAAAAATATCATTTCTCTATTTTTATTTTTATTTTATTTTTAACTTCTTCCCTTTCGTTCATAAACTTCATATTCATACAATACACTTTAGACTTCGGTCATAAAGTGGTATCTATAATGCAATACTCTACTTTGTGTTGTTGAACAATAAAGCATATATCAAGATTAACTCTTTATCCTTCATTGAAGAGAGAGAGAGAGAGAGAGAGAGGGAGAGTAATTTATAACCAAAAAGGTTTGTGTTTCTTTTGGCGCATCACGTATGTAGTTATTTATTTATTTATTTATTTATGGAGTAAACTTGCTAGGGAAGGAATAAAAAAAGGAGCGAAAATAACGATACACTTGGAAGCATTTCAATAGCAGGGGTTGTGGTGGGTGACTTGTGGATTCAAAAAGCACAGGGAGAAACTTCGTGCGAACCCTTATTCTAATATAAAGAGCAAGAAGCCAAAAAAAAAAAACACCCGTCAAAATCAACTTGTTAGAAAATCATCCATAAAATTATTTTGATAAAAAATTACCTATAATCGCTTTTTTATGTGCAGAAATTCTATGGTTCTTATAAACAAATCTAATAGCTCTCCATAAACACCCAAAAAAAAAATCCTATTTCATTATGTTTAATTATTGGATATCCTATAAAAGAAAATTTGGCTAACTTATAGATTAGAAAATAAAAAAATAGAGACTAACGATCTTAAAGAAAGAATAAGAAGTTATGATTTATTTAATATGATTTTATTATTGGTGGTAGTTTTCTAGTTAATTTGTTCAATTAACATCAATTTATTAGCTCTATACCCAAAAATGGTTAATATATAAATTACATAAATATCTTATTTGATTGAACGTAAATACAACTTATATATATATATAATATCTCTTTGATTAGAGCATCTATTGATTTTTTTCAAAACGTCACTTATTCACCTACCTTCACTTAAGTGATACTTATTCACTAATTATATATGAACTATTACTAAATATTTTTTAAGAAATTAATAAAAATAATTTTAAAGTTACACTTACATCATTTATTATAAATAATAGAATATTTAATATATTAATAATAAAAAGAAACTACATAAAAAGTGAGTTTTAACTTTTCTAAAGTAATTTTACTTTTCATATAAAAATTTAAAGATAGAGTATATGTATATATTTTGATATAAAAGAATTACTATTTTTATAATGTGAGCATAAAATATTAATTACAAAAAATAGATTACAATACCTTACGCCACCAACAAACGCCACCATCACCACCCAAACAACACCATCATATTCCAGTATCACCACAGCAACCACCATCGCATCCAAACAGTTCCACAACAACCCAACACTACCACGTCCACGACTAGCACCTTCGAAGAGCCACAACCACCACAATAACAACCATTATCCGTTGCCAAAACCAATCGCAACCAACAATACGAAGATCGCCCTTGATCAAAATTGAAGCCAACCATCGTCCTTCAACATCAACACCACCGTCATTACGTTGAGATCAAAACTATCAATTATTGCCATCATTAACCCCAATCCCACTGAAATTGAAGTCAACCACCATCATTTCAATCGTCAACGTCCTTACAATTGTCCTTCACCAATCAACAGTGATATTATGACCCTCATCAACATCACCGTCATCCGAGTCGTTCACAACCACCAATCGTCAGCACCATTATTCTAGCCTCCACTCAAACCACCATTATTTTAAGTATCGGTTGCCTCGATCGATCATCATTGTTGGTTACCAGTTAGGGCATGCTGTGGCGGTGGCTAAGGTTTTAGTTGAAGGGGGGCTATTAAACGTTAGAGTTATAGGGGAGAAAAGGAAAATGAACGGGAAAAGGAAAAAGGCAAAAAGTAAGAAAAAATAAAGAATTGTATATAATGTTGATAGAGGAGCCAATTAAAGTTAAAATGTGCATCAATTAATAATGATATTTATTGGATATATTTAATTTATGTCTAAAGGATATTTAGTAATGTAACCCATCTAAAATATATTGATGGATATTAAAACTTTTGAATATTTTTTATTTTACTAAATTTCATTCTTATAATATTTTTTATTTTTATACATTTAATATTAATAAGATATATTAGTTAACAATAATAATTCACAATTCATATTATTATTGTTAATTATTTTTTCCATAATATAATATACAATTAAGAATTATTATAATTATTAATCATAATTTATACTAATAAATAATTATAATTAATATTCATATGCATATTAATAATTTATAATTATAAATAATAATTAATATTAATGTTGATAATTGAATTTAAGGATAATAATTCATATGAATATTAATTATTCATAATAATTTTAAAAATAATATACAAATAATTAATCTAAAATATTACTAATAAGCATTATTATTATTTTTAATTATTATCATAAATTGGTATTAATAATTAATATTAAATGAATGAATAAATTTCAATGGTTTATTAACTAATAATAATTAATCATTAATATTTATATTAAGATTTATAGTATCACAACATACATATTAACATATAAAACTATATTTCTAATTACTTATAGTGAATAATATCAATAATAATTATTAATAATCTATACCAATAATTGATAATTAACATTTATTAATGATTAATAAAAATAATTAAAATATTAATAATTAATATTATCATCATTATTAATAATTGGTATTAACAATTTATAATAATAATAAATTAATTATAAGAATATAAGTAATTAATAGTATTATTAATTAATATTTGTAAATGATAATTATGAATATGAATGTCAATTATTCTTAATATTTCCCATAATATTAAAAAAATTAATAAATAATATTAATAATAATCATTAGCTTATTAATAATTATTAATAATAATTGATACTAACAATTAATAATAAGTAAGTAATAATTGATATTAATACTTAATATTGCCTAATAATTAAAAATAATTAGTATTTACGGTATTATTATTCATTGAATAATGAATATTAATATTTATATTTAATCTTAATATTTTTATGAAATTTATTAAAAAATAATGTATAAATAATTAATAATTTTTATTGGTTAAGATTAGTATTAGTAATAAATAGCATTAAATAATAATTACAATTATAATAATTGTGCTAGGGTGCATATAATTAATAAGGGTATAAGGATAATTGTGTAGGGTAGTTTAAATATTTAATCAAAAGTAGCAATTTATACTCATAGAGTAATAATATGGTAGATAATATAAATAATGAGGTTATGAAAAAAATATGTAAAATAAAGGGTTTGAAATCCATTTAAAGCAATAATATAAATAATAACGTGCAAAACAAATACACACTACTTGTTTTGGAAACTTTTAGGTTAAAAAATTTATAAAATAAGCCTTAGATAACGTGACATCCTTAAATTTCATAACCAAAATTTTTATTTTCAAAGAGTAACATGGAAGCAAATTCCAAGTCACAGGTGAAATTGCTCCATCAAATATCAAAAAGATACGATCACCACCTTGTTAACGTTAGGGGCTATGATCAAGTTGGAACGATAAAATAAAACATTATTGTTGTTTAACTAGATTAAGCATCTATATATATATAGCAATAGTGATGAGGTTATATAAGACAACATAAAATATAAAATATGTTTCACAGTGATAAAATGTTTAAAATTTTGACAAAATAAAACGGTCCCAAACATGAGCAAAAACTCTTGTTAGTTAGCCTAGCTACAAGTGTCGTCACTTCCCATCAAGCATTCAATAACCATCACCAAAGAGCTAGCTTTCATAGATATCATCAAATAAGGCTCCATCACCCTGTACAAACATATCGCTTATCCATTGAATGTATAGGGACCACAAAGTGTTGATATTAGTACGCAAGTACTAAGTAAGAGCTAATCATCACGTATAAGCCCAACATGTTGGCACCCTATGCATAACATAGAAGAATCACGGTATCACAATCATGAATTCATAACATAAGGACAAGCTAGCATCCTATCATGGTAAGGACATGGTATAATATCACATGAAGGACCATATTTTGAAGGGAAAACCCTAAGGAATCTCTACAAGCAGTTCTAATATAGCATAGAAAATGACACATAATTTAACAAGTGTTTTAAGATAATAACACTAAAACATAGATCATTAGATCATATGAGAACATCCTGACACAATGCAAGGAAAATCATGTGAGCCACTAGCATATAAACACGAACTCTAAGGAAAAAGTCCGGACATCCAATCCTACCATCAATGAACAAAGTTCATGGCATACACATAGCAATAAAGGCATAAAATCCAAACATACATGGACAATTGTCATACCACAATGATTAAAGTCATAGGTACAATAATAATCAATTAAACAACTAGCTTCACTACAAATGAGAATACTAATGTTTAGAGGTTTGTAGGACGACTCCAGCGTCTGCCTAGCCCAAAATAGTAAATGCCATTGAAGGTCAAACATCTTATGCACTACTAATAGACTTTGGCCAAGGTAGTCTTACTAAAGGTGTTCTAATCCTTAAGTATCCATACCCCTATAGAATTTTAAACGATCATAAAGATTCAAAAAGGCACAAAGCTACTATATGACTAGTTGCCCCTAACATTTGAAAAAATTGTGAATGAAGGTCCATAGGAGCTTGTTTTTATGACACCAACATAAAGTAAATTTCACAAAAGGAAAGCTCATAAATCACCTATATCATATACCACATAATTGTTTAATATTAACAAAAAATCTTATAAAAATTAAGGAAATATCTATTTTATCTATAAATACCGCTTTATGTTAGAAAACCCCCAACCCCCCCCCCCAATACAAAAAACAAAATCATGTCAAATATGCGTAATCACCATAAACTAAGGTTGTACGCTAAATGTATGAAAATAATTATTCAAAACATATTGTTCATCAAGTGATGGAAAATATAATTTTATACTAAGAAAATGAAATTCCAAAACTAAAAAATATTTTATTACTAGAAATTACTATTTATCAAAAAACATCATTCGCATTATTTTTCTATTCACGAAGGTAAAATAGTCAAATGTTAAAGGTTGTGGCCAACCTTTTACCCTAAAAGTCCACTAAAGCTTTTTGGAAGTATCCTAGTCGTATTATGGTTACTTATCTCAAACAAAATTTATTAAAAGATTAAATCATACTCATGATATAAGATCTCATTAGTTAAAACACTTTGAATAGTACCAATCACGCGAAGAACGTTCTAAAGCCTTGAAAACTTCAATCGAAATTAATATCTTCTAAACTTGATTATTGAGTTACATGATTTATACCAAAGTTAATATATAAATTACAAGAACTATTATGTTATGATCATACCATAATACAACCCAAAATTCATTAATTACCCAAATCTTACCTTAAGATTTCAAACTTTATTTTAACTAAAAATCACATTAAACATGCACACATTTAAACAATTTAAAAATCAAATATCATCTATAATAACAGATCCATAACATGGTATAGTCAATTTGACAAAATAAACATAAGATCAACCCCCCTAAATCAATTTAAGCTTAATTCTAAAATAACCCATGCTTAGGATCATCAAAATACAGCATAATATATATCAAAGTTAATGCACGAATTTCAATGAGTAACATGACACCATAAATTTAAAAAAAAAACACTCAAGGGATAAAATCCCACAATATGAACAAAATGCATCAATCACCCATAACACAAACTTAATCAACCAAACATATTAATTTTTGCTTACATGTAATACATTCATAGTTATTAACTTAACCTAGCTTCAAAAGAAACAAGAAGATGAATAATAAAGCCCAATTTTAATTCTAAAAAATCTACAAAATACCCATAAAACTTAGAAGAATATCAACTAAAAAGGATTAAAGAAGAGAAGAATGGGTGTATGAGGAGAAGAAACACTAAAAATGGAGTTATGGAAGTTAAAAAATTAAAAATGGTGATGACTCACAAAATTGAGGAAGGAAAGGAGGGAGGTTTCAGTGGAGAATGAAAAATGAAAGGAGAAAGATCATGACAAGTTTAGAAGTAAAGGAGGGTAGGTTGGTAATTTGTAGTGGAAACTTATTTGTTAAGATTTCATTTGATATTTTATGAAAAATATCAAGGAGAAATGGAAAAAGGTGGTGCAGCATGGAATGGGGAAAGAAAGAAGAATTAAATCCATCATTTTCACAAATGGATGGCGGAGATTAAATTTGGTAAAGGTTAAAGTAAGGAGGAAGAAGAAAATTTGAGTTTAACGGCATATATGTATACAAAAATAGCAATTTTGGCCCAAAAATTATAAAATTAGTTGTACAAAAATTTTAAGTCATGAAAATTTAAAAAATACTAAAATATAGTAATTCTCATAGTTTTATAAAATTTAGATATTTGAGGGGTTGTTTTGAGGCTTAAAAAAGCACATAAGGTACATCGGTATGATAAGTAACGTATTTTTTACTAACTACTCAGTTTGATATTTTGAAAAATCCCAAAAGCCTAAAAAAGCATAAATAATTCAAAAATCCATATTATAAAATGTTCTTAAAAAATATTGAAGGTTAAAAGTGATTTGAAAGCTTTACGGAAACCAAAAATCATAAGAAATGACAAAAAAAAGGATAATGAAAGATTTCTAAATTGCCAGTAAAATTGTTAATTCTTCATGAGAAGTAACAAAATGTATAAAATAGAATAGTCTTATTTTCACATCAATAAGATCATGAATAAATAATAGTTTTACAAAGTAGGGTATTATAGATAAGTATTTTTTTTTATAAGTGACTTCAAATAAAGGGTTAGTGTCCATACACCGTAAGCTAATTTAAAAGTAAACTCAACAAAAGGGCAAGACTTGCATGAGTTATTTTGGTCTCCGAGTTGTTATTTTACGCCATAAAGAAATATAAGATTGGGTATATTATGTAATTTTGTTAGGATGTTTAATTTAGTATCTCAACATTTTAAGAAGAATAAATTTTACTTCAGTATCATGACATTTGACATAATTTTATTTGAGTATCATGTGTTTCTATTTATTCTATTTAAAAATAATGTATTTAAAAAGTTATTTTTACTTTAGTATAATCCTATTGATGTTTTAAGTTGGAGACTATTAAAATGATATAACTTTCAATATTACTCTAAATCAACTGGGCAACTATAAATATTTTGAATAATGTTTTCTAATTTTTTTTATTAAATTTTTAAAGAGGCAAAAAATTGTAATATTTTACAAAAGTCAAAACATATTCTAGAGTATTCTACAAAAAATTAAAATATTAAGAATTTTCCAATTCATCTTAGAAAAAATACATTATATTAATACCTTTATTATTTTTGTAATAAAAAACTAAAAATATGAGAAGGAAGGTACTAAGTACAAATGAAATTTGAAACATATGGTATTTGAATGGAATTGTTTGAAGTACATGATTAAGCTAAATATCATAACAGTAAGAAGTATTGCACGAACATGACCATAAGGACAAGGATGAGAAATTAGAATGTGAACAAATGAGAAAACATTTTTTTTTCAAATATAAAATATATTTATAATTGTTTTAGGGAAAAAAGATGTAGAAATGGAAAATAGGGAAAAACTTTAAATAAAAAATTGTTGGGTTGACAAAGTTTTCCTACAATATCGATATTAAGTGGAATTTGTGTGTTTGATAAAATAAAAAAGTAGTTTCAAAGCTAACTTTTTAATGTAAAAATAATTTAATTTTTTCATAAGCTTATAATTTATTTTTTATTAATCTTGTTAAAATAATTTATATGTTTTAATCTTTCAGTTAACTTTTAAGCTTTTAGTTATCTTTTAAACTCCCGGGTATTATTTCAACTAGCTTTGCTAAATATACTAGTTATCCATTAAACAATTTTCGTTAAGACATTGCTATAAAAAATGTGTCTGATGATTGAGGTTATAACCTAATAGTTAAGACTAGTGCCATGAAGACATGATATTTTAGGTTCAACTCATTATTTCTCAGTATTGTATGCATTTGTGCTAGGAATGATAATATATCCTAAATCTAGCCTAGATCAATCAAACACGACCCAATTATATTGGATTTGGGTCTTAACCTTTGGACATGCATATCCTTTTTAGCTTGAGCCTAAATTTATATACACCGAAATAGATGTGAGTCAACTAGCTTCAAACTCAAATTTGTCTCTAACTCAACTATCATTTTAGTATTTGTGTGTGTGTGTTATTATTATTTGGTTAGGTTCTATAATTTTGTCATCTTTTTTGTGGTCTTATTTGAACTTCTAATTTTATTTTTAGCACTATATATATATAGTTTATACGTATAAATAATTTATTAGGCCTTTTATTTTGAAGTATCCAAATATCATTTTGAAAGTTCTAAGTAACTTCTTTGGATTTTTTATCATTTCATTGGAATTTTTTTATATATATTATATTATAAAGAATATAAATACTAATTATTCAAATTTAAGAAAAAGATGATCGAATTAGTATTCATCTAGAACTAGTTTATCCCTAGACCTAGTAGATTTGGGCTTTGATCTAATATGTAAGATTCTGGAGTAAATCGAGTTTAGATTTAAGTACTATAAAAAAACTAGCATGCATACGGATATGACCGGACTTGATCCAGTCTACTATCATCCTAATTTATATCGATTATGACGCGTATATGTTTTTGCATTCGCAGAGCACTCCAAGTAAATCTCAAGGGAGAAACGGGGCAAAAAAGAGGGAGCCGGAAAAGGACGTACGGCTGTATATAACTAAACACACCGGGAATCACGCCACTTGACTGGAGGAAATCCGTCCTCTCGCTTATCATCATTTTCCTCTGCTTACAGCCTCCAGCCGCCTTCAAGGTATTCATCCCCCTCTCAATTTTATTTGTTATTTTATGCTGTCTTCTCTATTCAACCTGCATGATCGGGGGGCTATGTTCTTCTGTTTATTTTCGTGTGGCTAGTTCTCGTTTACATAGATCAGATCATTTTATCGGTCAAAAATGGGTATTCGTTTCGTTGGCATACTCAGGGCTCCTCTTTGTGGCAATTTTGGGTTTTTTTGAGGTCTGTACAAGTTCAATTTCTGGTTTCCAGGGTTTTTTTTCATTTATCTATTTTTGGTATATTAATTTGAGAATCAGTAAAATTTCTACTAAAATTTCAAAGTTAGTTCTGGGTTGCTGTCGTACTTGTTCTTATTGGGGTTGATTGAAAAGGACAAATGAAATTCTGGGTTGCTGTTGGAGTGTTGATGATCAGTGACTGGACGATGGTTTCAGAAATGCACGATACTCTTGATGTAGAGTACGATACGATCTGGAATTCACCAATCGTGTCCGAGATTTGGAGAGTTTGATGATATTATTTTGAGGATCAGTATAACTTTTGCTAAAACTTCAAACTTAGTACTGGTTTGCTGTCGTACTTGTTGGGTTGATTGAAAAGGACAAATGAAATTCTGGGTTGCTGTTGAAGTGTGGATGATCAGTGACTGGTCGATGGTCTCAGCAGCGAACAATCCTCCTTTAGTTTGGAATTTACCGATCGTGTCTGAGAGTTGGAGAGTATGATGATATTTGGGCGATTTCACACTCAAACATCACTCCCCTGTCCCAAATTGCAGGAGAGTTCTCCTGATCATCTCTCTTAGAAGACGATTGAATTTCCAGCAATATGCTGTCGGGAGTGGTGTAGAACTGGAGCGGTGTGTGAAATATTCGTGTCAATTACGGGCTATCTGTTACTCTCTTTCTTACTCAGAAGGATGAGATAAATATTTCAAGCGAGATTTGTGGTTTATATTCTGATACCTGTGTCTAAAATGTCCATCGTTCTTGCAGAATACCGATCCTTCAAAATGCGGAAGGTGAGTGGGGCTCAGAAGTTATTGGATTTGCAGGAACAAAGAATCAATGACCGGAAAAGGAAACAGAGATTTTTCAGCGCAATTCAAGAAAAGGTGTTAAAGCAGCAGGCTATCAAGGCACCATATTTTCATGCTGACGTTATGATGAAAATATTTCTCCTACTTCCTGTTAAGTCCCTTTTAAGAGTGAGCTGCGTGTGCAAGACATGGAAACAGATAATCTTTAGCTCTGATTTTGTTGAGGTTTACAATAATCAAGCTCAGCCCGTTCTCATCTTCGTTCAATCACAGAAGCTTGTAAAGCCAATACCATTCTGTATAAAAACGCAAGTCAGGCAAGCCGAGAACTTCTCATTCTTCCCTGAAACTGCAGAGTCAACTGAGAAGTCTTCCATCCATTTTTTGGAGATACAGGATGGACGTGAAGGTCATGTCACCGATCTGAACATTATCTCCTCAGGTTGTAGTGATATTTTAGCTGCATCCGATGGCTTGATATTGCTTAGGACCGTAGGAGAACCTCCGTCATGTAGGAGCCGAGGATTGCGTGATAGGTATAGGAACCAAGGCGAAGGACAAAGGTACGTAGTCATTAATCCCGTGACTAGGAAATTTACGGCTTTCCCCCTAGGAACAATTGCTTCCCCAGTATTACGTTTTCCCCCTGGTATCGAATATGAATCTCATGGAATTGTATTTAGTCAATATGACGGGGTGTATAAAGTGGTGCATTTGTTCTTTGATACGGAGACGCATATTGGGTGTGAGGTGCTGTGCTTGAATAAGAAAAGATGGAGAGCAATCAATATTCCCAAGAGTGGAGTTTTCAAAAGTTTTGTGTATGCACCCGTTTCAGCTTTTGGAGCTCTACATTGGCTTCCTGCCTCTTCCGGCAGGCAGTATATGGTTTCCTTGGATGCCGGCAGTGAAAAATTCTATGAGAAGGAACTCCCTTCAATACCCAGGCATCAAGACAGATTGGTGCAGATGGGAGGTGCGCTAAGTTTTGTCTCTGTTTACGAGGTGCATCAAATGGATATATGGACCTTGAAGGGGCTGCATCAAACAGAATGGACGAGGCAGTACACGGTCGATATGAATCCAGTTCTGATTAATTTGGCCCACCCGGAGCTGATGGTTCCACTTCTCGCCGTGGAGGAAAATGTAATTGCATTCCGGGCGAGAAGAAAACTGTACACATATGATTTGAAGAACGGCGAGATAAACGAGGTTGAAATGGAAGGCGAATTTCGGCAGCCAATGCTTCCTCATGTGAATAACCTTGCTACCTGGGAACCTCTTGAACCCTTGAGGTAGGTAGAGGGCTCCTGTTTCATGCTGCTACATTGATACATCCACCAATTGCATCCGTAATTTTTAGGCATCAGAATAAATAATCTATGTTCTTCTGTTTTATGTTGGAACCATGCATCCTCTGGAAATGACGCTTCAACTGCCTTAGGAAGAATGGGAGAAGGAAGGGTTTATGGCCTTCTTCATATGTCCTTGTGCTTCTCAAATTGGCAAGAGCATGAATGAAAGTAGCGTGTAAAGTTGTCATCTTGCTTTACATGCCCCAATTGTTTTTGACCACTGAAGTTCATGGCATTTGCAGAAGTAGTAGAACTAGTGTTTTTGTTTAGCATTCTCTACTGCATGCATGGGTTGGTTAAGGTATGAAAAACTCGCTTTGCTGCTTCAAGAAATGGAAGTATAGAATGCTGAATTTTCCGACCAAATAATGTTGATGTGTCTATTATTATTATTATTTCTTTGAGAAAGATTATTATTATTATTATTATTATTATGCTATTATTTATTTGATGGGCTTTTTTTATAAAAAAAAAATATGGATGAAGGTGAGGAGCTTCGGCGACCTCTCATCCCGCAGAAGCTGGTGAATGAGCTGAGGATCATAAAGCGCTTGCCGACTTTCATATTCCTTGTTGCCGGTGCAGCATCGATGGTGTATGGCTCTGGCAATATGTGGGGCTTCTGACAAAGTGTTTTGGGACCCTTGACGAGATGGGAATCCGAAGGGAACGGCAAGAGTACGTGGTTTTTCCTTTTATATGTAATGTAAGTGTATTATTGACGGTAAAAATCCTAGACTGTCCTTGCATTCTCATTTTTCTCCTCGTGCGCATACTATTGTGTAGTGTTAGGAAGCTTAACCTACTTACTTTCAAACGACGTGGATGGTTTTGTTTTCGCCTGCTTGTCTGATATGGTGGGGTGGGAATAATGGGCGTGGAAAATTATATTAATTATCGTGTTTATAAAGGAAAAAAAAAGCCCCTTTATTTATTTAATTTTTTTTTAAGGAATGCCTATTTTATTCAAACAAAGACCTGAATTATTATTTTTCCAGAAAGACTTGTTCACTTTTCATATGGACCGTAGAAAATATGCAAACTTTTATTATTTTAATGTTATTTTTTCGAACTTTATTATTCCCGTACAGTACAGAACGAGCACGAACGAAGCTATGGCCCAGTCGACTACCATTATTGGCAATTCAGTAGGTTTTTTGATGTCGGCATTTACCCACCGCCTCGAGACCTTGTCGTTATGTGAGACAATTTACCGTGAGTTGTTGCAATTCACGGTGTTTTCACCTTTTATGACGGGTTTCGACGGAGACCTTGAAAAAAAAATATATAGGGATTTTCAGACGGATAAGATTTTACAAGGAATTTACCTTCATATTCTTATTATAATATGAAAGTATGGTGCTGTCCGCCGTTCTTACTAGATGATCGTACGTACGTACGCACGCACACGCAGCACATGTTATTAGAGAGATAAGTCTCCACTTTAACTACTTCCTAAAGACTAGGATAATTTTACTTATTCAGTAGTTATAGAATATATTTATTGTTGGTGATATAATAAGATATGTTATCTTGATATATAATTATAAATTCCTTAATTATTTGGATTATCATGAACATGTATATATATATATATATATATATATATATATATATATATATATATATATATATGAATAAGGATTTTTCATGTAATTTATATCATACATTCAAAGAGGGGAATCAAATATGATTCAAATATTAAATTGAACCAAATCGAATCGTAATTCTATAGTTTGGTTTGGTTTATGATATAAAAATTTATTCTTTGGTTTAAAATTTTTAAAAATAGTTTACTTACGGTTTGGGAAACTGAATTACGATATATATAACTATCAACTAAGATATTTTTTAGTGTAATCCTAAGTATGAGCCATATTGTCACTAAATATACTCGTAATAATTCATTTATTATAATGAGATTTTACTTTTATATCTCTTATAATATTCATGTTTACTTTTTTATTTATCATTTACATTTTTTTAGCCTTGTTGGAGAGTTGCTTTAAAATATATCCCATATGTTGTGATATTTTTTTTCCTTCTAAAATTAAGCTTTTGTTCTATTTTTTTTTATTTTTTTTTTCCGTGGTTACAAATATGGGTCATATACTATATACATGGAACGATATCTACATAAGATATTACTATAAAAATATTCTTCTCATTTATAATTTAATATAGATTATTCATTCATTATAATTTTTTCTTATGAATTTGAAAGTGATTTTAAGTTAGAGTATTTATTTTTTACATTCAAGATATATAAATCGCAGATCAAATCAAACCGGACCATAAACCACCAATATAGTTTAGTTTGGATCATTTGAAAAATAATTTAATTTAGTTTGAGAGATTTTTAAACCATAAAAATATAATTTGAGCTCAAAATTAGACTAAGTCAAATTATATTCACCCCTATCAGAAGTATTTTATAAGATGTTTTGGTACTTAGTTTTATAATCATAAAATATATAGGAATCGAATATGAAAATAAGAGTTATTTAGATACGCATCTTTCTCTTCTCCTCCCTCATTCCTTCCTCCTCCTAGTCCTCATCGTCCTTCGATTGCAACGTAGTGCAGTCATCAATTGTACATGTAATGGACTAGTCCTCATGAGCCAACGAAAACCTCTACGCCAATTTTATTTAGTTCACAAGGCATGTGACCATAATATAAATTGTGACCACTAAAGATATTTCATCGTCGATCAATTGTTTTATATATATTTTTCATAGGTTGATTGTTCTGAATCTAATTGTTATATATTATAAGTCTATATATCCTATGTTAAGAATCTAGATGTTATATGTTATAAACATAAATCTAATTGTTATATGTAATGCATATAATGATTGTATTTTATGAACGCAAATATTTTATATTATAAATCTAATTGTTATATGTGATGAACACTATTGTTATATATAATAAACCTACACTTATACATTTAGATAATTGTTGAACACATAAAAAATGTGCTAAACATACACAAAAATAAGTACAGAACACTTTTGTAGAATAAGAATCGGATTAATAGGCTAGCTCATATTCGATCGGACATCATGTTATCTTAAATAGGAATTGAACACGAAACAAGTGTATGATGAACATATATTAAAAGTTGATGAACATATGCTAAAAATGTGGAATAAACATGTGTTTAACACATACCGAATGGTTGTTGAAGGCATGCCATGTGCACACACATGTATAAAATATATACTAATTATATATCAAATGGATATCGAACGCAAACAAGTATGTGCCGAATATATATCAAAAGTTTATGAACACATACATAATAATAATTGTAATAAGAATTATAAAATTATAAAGATGATTATCACTCAAGCTCTACATGAATTACATACATGTTTGTTTGTTGGTTTTATTTATTTTCAATTGATGCTACTATTCATGCCCATGTTTTTGGTATTATACCATCTACCGTATAGTTTCTCCAACCTTCAACTAATCGGAGAACCACGTAACCAAAATTACACAGGTTTCTTAGTAGAAAGATAGGTATGGTATACTAGACTATGTATTAAATTTGAAGCTTAAAGAGGATGGTAATTTTTAAGATGTGATAAGGATCAAACGATAGCCATAAGCGGCTTATTTGGTCGTTTAAAAGGATAAGTTGAACTCCTAGTAAATATGTAAAAGACATATATTAAATATACTAGGTTCTCACCCGTGCGATGCACGGTGTATTAATATGAAACTATAAACTAATATTATAGTTTGACTATTTCAATATGTATAATAATAATAATAATCAATAAATATTAGTATAACATACCTCTACTAAAATAATAAGTAGATATATTATTGATAAAATTACATGATCATATTTTTTGAAAGACTTCCTTAAACACAACATTTGTTGTAGAGTCACTTTTATCATTATTATCATCACATATGAGGATTTTCAAACCTTGACGATTTGTGACCCTAGAAACAGCAACATATAATTGACCATGACTAAATACTGGATTTTTCAAAAAAATGCCAACGTTTGAAAGAGATTGACCTTAACTTTTATTGATTGTCTTTGCATATGAAACAATCAATGGGAATTGTCTTCGATTGAATTTGAAAGGTAATCTTGGATCAGACGAAGTCAGTGACATTCTCGGCAATAAAACTTTATGGCCAGCATTGCTTCCACCTAGAATTTTTGCTTATACGACATGTGATCCCAATCTTGTAATAACCATCCTTGTTCCATTACATAGACCAATGGAATGATCTATATTCCTCAATAACATGACAGGTGTACCAATCTTCAAGTTCAACACATGATTGGGCACGCCAGAACACTTTATTGAATTTAAGAATTCTGGAGTGTGTAGATCTTGTAACAAATCATTATTTGAATCTGACATCCATGTCATATCTGAGCTCAAATACGTCTTCTGTTCTGCTGAGTTAATCGACAACATGTAATCATTTATGGATTCAACAATGTCAAGAGTAGGTGCTAATATTGATCTCCCTTGAAAAAACGTATCATCAATCATTTTTTCCTTGAATCCTGGATAGGTGCTTTCCACAATAGCTGCAATTGGATCACCACAATATTTCAATAAAATATCATTTGGAATTTTAACTGTTGCATGACCATCATTGAGACCTCCGATTACTCCATCTCCAATGCTAGCAATCCAATCTGAAAACTCTTTCAAATCAGCTGATTCATCAGTTGATCTAATATTTTGAAGCCTCATATTTTTAGTCAATCGTAAGACTTTACAGTCTCTCCATATGTATGAAGAGTTAATAGTTGCATGAACGATATCTTGCCGACTTCCCTTTGGAATGATTGGTAATATTTGTCTAAAATCTCCACCAAGAACAATCGGTTTTCCTCCAAACGGCTTATTACTGCTTGATTCATTTGTGAATCGCAAAATATCCCTCATGGTTTTGTCCAAAGCTTCAAAACAATATATGTGCATCATTGGAGCTTCATCCCAAATTATGAGCTTGCACCTTATAATTAACTCTGCTAATGGACTACCTTGTTTGATATTGCACGTTGAATCTTCGTTCGGATTTATAGGAATCTTGAATCGAGAATGAGATGTTCTCCCTCCTGGTAGTAAAAGAGAAGCTATTCCACTTGATGCCACATTTAACACAATATCTCCATTGCATCTTAAAAATGCTGATAGTGTCTTCCATATGAATGTTTTCCCAGTACCACCATATCCATATACAAAGAACACGCCGCATGAATTTGATTCAACAGCATTGATTATGGTGTCGTAGACATTACGTTGCTCATCGGTAAGATTTGATAGATATCTCTTATGTTCTTCACGTAATGTAATGCGATCGTAACACGTTTCTTTGTGTATCAATCTATTATGACCACTTGAAAAATATTCTGGTGGTGGGAACGGCATTGACTGAAGCTCTCGTAAGCTCCTACCGCAGTTTTGTAACAATTTTTCAATCTCAGCTAAACCATAATTTTTTATCTCATTGTCATCCAATTGAAGTTCTGAAAATAAATATACACTAAGTTTAAATGCTAATCATATAATCTACAATTATTCTTATTCTATTCTATCCAAAATAAAAAGACAATAAAGATGAACAAAAATTACCTGCGTGGTGCAAGATTGTACGTTGTCTATATAATATATCATTAGTCAAGTAAATCCAACACTCATCCCAATAGACTTCAGGTCGACTAAGTGAATCTGATGATAATAATGTTGCAAATAATCAAAAAAGATGCAGACGCCTAATGACTTGCCTCAATAATTCCATCAATGTATTCTTTATCATCGTCTAACAATCCCAATGCATAGCAAGCATCACGATATGATGTATACTGGACACCATTAATACATTTTATATCATCATAGCTTCTCGGCCCACGAATGACGTTAAGAAGACATCGCAAATAATAAAGTTCTCCGCTACCGGGAGGAACATAGAAAATGCGTCCAATAGATATCCTTTGCTGCCTTGGACGCCACTCTCGTTTACATGAATCCCAATCAAACTTCATAGGGAATTTTTCATAAGTCAAATTCCTTGCATCTTCATATTTATGATTTGCCTTCATCCAAGCTAGAAACATACTTTCCTTAACTGATAAACGATCAACAACATCATCGATCAAATCTTCATCAGAAAAAATAACACTTTGTTCGTTTGGAAGATGAAAGCCTAACCTCTCAACTAGTGGATTCTTATATTGAATTTCATTTTTAAATAATCTCCATGCTGCCTCACATGATGAAATATATCTACAATCGTAATACATTTGAATCTCATCAGCCTTTTTTACAGCATCATCACCAGTCATGCTTCCATAAAAAGATGCAGTAACACGATCATGCCCTTTATTCACATATTTGAATAAATACTTGATGGAACGTGACTGATTGCACCACTCGACATTTATATGGGCACCATACTTAAGCAAAAAATAACGATTGTGTGGCACAACGAACCTATTATCAAGAGGGACCCCATTCTTCTCCACCGTTCTTCCATTATCACGTCTTTTATATATTGGATATCCATCATCATCAACTGTTGTACATTCAACAAACTTTTTCGGAAAATGTTTTGTACAGCGACCATTAGCCATGCAAGGGGAGTTCTTTTCCAAAGTTCCACATGGTCCATGTATCATGTATTCTTGAACAGCTTTGTAATATGTAGCATCAGTATTGTGATCAGGAATTTCAGCTGAAATTATTCTATCAATGTCTTTTCCAGTTGGATATTTGTCTTCTTTTGCAAGAAAAACCAATATATGGGCGTGAGGCAATCCACGTTTTTGGAATTCAATAGTATATATAACTATAATTGAAAACATCATAAAAAAACAGTTAGAATAATTTAACAAAATTAGATTTCTATAACTCAAATCATGAAGTAAGTGTAAAATGTTACCTGATTTAATATTCCCAAATATCTTGTTATTCCGAAGATCTTTTATAAGATAATCAAGCTTCATCTTGAAAACACGACAAATAATATCTGGACGATCATCAGCTTTAAGACCTCTTTCATGAATAAAATGAACAATCTCAGGCCATTTTGGATTGCAAGTAAATGTGATAAAAATATCAGGATAACCAATCCATCTACATATGGCCATGGCATCTTGATAGTTTTGAACCATATATCGAGCACCCCCGGTGAATGATGATGGTAATATAACTCTTTTTCCTTGCATAGATGGATCCGTCTCACCTCTTAAAATAGCATCTGTCAATCCACTATATAGTTCACAACGTAATTGTTTTTGATGTAGTCGAATGTATGTCAACCTTGCTGACTCAATCATTGTATATGCATCAACAATAAATTGTTGTAGAAGTCTCTTAGATGATAGTATAACTGATCTCTCAGAATTTCTCTCATGCAGTCGGTAGCAAAAATACTCTGTCGTACTTACATATTTTCGACCACGTTGTTGATTTCCATCATTAGACGTTAATGGAATATCTTCTCTATAACCATCTTCACCATAAGGAAACAACAAAGGATATTGTAACCCTAGGTAAGAAGCATGCAATTCACTTATCCGCTTTAGCAATCCTGTTTTTTTTTCAACCAAGATATCCCTTTCACCAAGAGATGCATCAATATCACCAACAATTAATCCAGCAACTTCTGAAGCTGTCGGTAGGTTATACCTTCTTCCATCTCCATTCCTTCTACCAATCAATTTTAACTTAACATCAGAACAACCTTCTGTGTTTAGTTTTTCCCTCACCATTCTAAATGATTTGACCAAAGCATTATTCTCATCAAGCATAGTCTTCAAATCAGAAATAATGGATGTGTTAAGGTTGTTCAAACTTTCATTTCCCCTATTAGAAAATTAGAAAAATATGTTATAACAATCCATTATAACTATTCATAAAATATACATGTAATGAATTAATCATTAATAAAAAGAAATCGTAACAAAACTTATCTAACAGAATGGACTCTGTTTTCAACTTCATTTTCTGTATCGTAAATGTATAGCTGTGCAAATTTTGGTGTCGAACCGTCCGCTGGTAGTAAACTTCCCATAAGATGATAATTTTGACCATGAAGTCTAAACATTGGAGGAGAATTACCACTGTTCAAACTCCTATCAATCTTTCCACCCATAGATGTGAAAGAAAACATACTATTGTATGATCGGATATTTTCCAAAAAGTGTTTACTTCGATTATTTTGTGAATAGAATAATTCATGCAACACTTGTGGAGGATTTCTCATCAGCGGGAGTTGGATTTTTCCTTGCATACAGCACAAAGAGTATTTTGGTTTTCGCGAATTCTGACTTCTACACAATCTTTCGGCGTACCAGAAGAAAGAACCACAAAATGTACATGTGTATGTAGGATCACCAATATCCCAATATTCTATAGATAAAAAAATTAATTATAAAAATGGAAGTCAGATAAGAGTATGTTATCACCTAATCACATAATGTAATAAGAGTATTTATATTTTATTATTATCATTTAATCATCCAATCATTTAATCATGTACTATGTATCAATTCCTTAAATAGTTTAATTATATTAGAATTAATACTCATACATTAACACATAAGCACATGATATAAGAATATAAAAATATAATTAATATTTCAATTAATAATTTAATTAATATGGCCATATTAATCTACTAAATAATCTACTAATCAATTAACATCATAAAAAATATATATTTATTTAGCTTCTATTTATAATGTTAGTATTTTTTGGGTTAATAATGATTTACGTAATTAATATAATCTACCTTTAATCTAGACAAATCACTTTAGCTACACAAAATTCAATTAGTGTCTTAAGAAACTTCATTAATACACTATAATATAGCAAGACTGAACGAAAGTCAGTTGATCGAGACTTTCAGGACATCCGGACATCCCCAAATATATTCTGTCACACGTATAATATAGCTAAATCGTAATCGTCCATTTCAAAATCAGTTGATCCAGACCATCCGTATATTTTCCCACGGATCGACCTTCAACAAACACAATTTATACCAATCTATACCGTTGATTTATGTACGAAAGAATCGTAAGCGTTGATTTGCTTCCGTTCGGATTCCCCAAACAAACACAAATCAACTTCATCTCAGCCGTCCACGTTACAAATCATGCATGATCGACGGCAGCGATTGAACATAGCCACTGACGTAGAATCCCAAAAACTTCGACCTACACTGCTCGAGGCAGGATTCGTATCGTCAGAATCCCTGCCCCTGCCTTCGTCGTCCTCTCCTCCATTCTCCGAAACCCTATCTTCTGCTTCGAATCTTCAAACTCCATGTCTATCATGAAAATGGAATAATACTCTGATTCGAGTTGAAGTCTTGTCTTCCTATACTACAGTCGAACCCTATTTTTGTATTACTTTCTTCGTCTAAACTCAACTTATGTTAATTTTTCATATCTCCGCCCCTGGCATCCAAATCCGATGTATATAGAACACCGAAATAAGTAGGTCAACTTCAGATCTTTACTACGCCGTTCTTCTGAAATCGAAGAACTTACTAAACAGGTGTAAATTTGTTCTTATTTTCTGACGGTCAACTTCGTCATCGATTTGTTTTATGTGCCGCAATAAGGTAAGTTCTTCGCATATTTTTTCAATATTGCATAAAATATGTTATACTCTAAAATAAAACACTAAAGATTTGTTTGTATTTTTCCTACGAAAATCAGAGTGCTTATCTGACTTCCATTTCAGATGAGCTAAGATTTCGAAACTATTTGCAGGGAAAATCTTCGTGGTAATAAAATCATTGAGGCTGAAGATTTTCAAAATCGTAAGTGTTTTCGAAAATAACTTATTGTATCTATCAAAATAGTATAAGTCAAATTTTTTTGAACTAATGTTTTTTTATCTTTCTTCTTTCGATTATTTGAGTTTGTATCTCACTATGACATCACCTCAGATTTCGAAATATTTGTCAGATAATTTTGAGGCCGTTAAGTATCATTATCAAAGTGTAAGTATATTTCTGTGAATTTTATTTGTCGATTTTATTAAATTTAAAACACACAAACATGACATTATGTATAATATTTAAAGTTATTTACATTTAATTAATGTTAACAGGTCACAGACATTTTCATAAATATACTCTGAACTATCAAAATATAAACAATATTAAGGTAAGATGTCTCAATTTTTTTCACTTTGAATTTGTAAGTTTAATATAATTCTATACTTGAATTGGTAAGATGTTTCAATTAATGTTAAGGACTAATTTGATTTCAATTTTCCTTGCGAGTTGTGACCTTAAGGTCTGATAAGTTAAAAATTTATGTTCCGATGTTAATATACTTGTATACTTGATTTTTACAAATAACATAGTTTTCATTAATGGTTGATAAATTATTATTGTCGTAAATTCATATTCAAAATTCATTTTTAAACCATTCATTGTCTTCTATATTTTTTTTATATAAATTATAAAAATTGTGACATATGTTAAAAATATTTTCAGCAATATAAGATACAGAGATAATAAGCTTTAAATTTTTCTCCAAATGTTAATATACTCTAATTTTAAACAATAATGAATAGAGTTAAATACACTTTCTAATTTGAAAGCATGTTGATGTTGATGTTAATGTTGGAACCCATCATCGGTTAACATTATATACATAATTTATTTTTACGTAAAGTATTTAAATTAACTAAAGGATCAGTTAGTAGTATTTAATAAGAATTTGCAGGTTTCAATTATTATTTTCTCTAATTTATGCATTAGAGAGTTCTCTGAACCTTATTATTTATAGCATTGGTGGATTATTTGCTCCTATGCCAGGTATTATACTCTTACTCTTGTAAACATAAACATTATTATCTAATGATTAACTGTGTTGTCTGTTTCCTATTGTGGAAAATGTCATCATATGTGGACATATTTTCTGTGTTGAATGAATTTGTTACGATTAATTAACATGATTACCTTAATATATACTATATAGTTTCGTTTGTCATTATGGATTAATTAATAGAATTATATGCATTTGGAATATTTTGTAAAACATTGTAAAATTTCGAAACAATGACTAATGGCTAACAGAAGGTAGCATCATGTATGGTTGTGTTATATTTTTTCAATGCAATAATACAAACATTATGACCTATTGTAGTAATATCATCGGTAGCATGATCAATTATAAAAATGTATTTGATTGTTAGTATGCATTACTAATAACATTTACTATAGTCATAACTCCAATCCTAAATAAAAATTTAGATATAACTAATGTCTAATATGTTAGAATGTATAAATTATATGTGGACAAAGCTAAACATGTATGAAAACTATAATTCATAATAATAGATAGTTGAACCTGATGTTGAGGCTTCTTATGTTGTCCTTTTTCGACATAAGATCTGGACTTCGTTAATTTCTTCATGATTTAATTAGCTGATGCACATGTATAAACAGATAAATAAATAGTGTAAATAGTGTAAATATAAATATAAAAGAATGAGCACAATAGTAAAGCTTACTTTGACTAATATCTTTGTCTTGGTTAGTGATAATCCGCTATAGCTAAAAAATCATTTCGAAGTATGGATGAAAGGGAGTATCTAAGAAAGGTGTGATTTGTCTTCTCCATTGTTTAAATAGAGGCTGTTCAAATAGGCAGTCAAACAATAAGGGTATATTTGTAATTGCAGTTATATTTTTGTCTGTGGCTATGTCAGATGTTCAATTCAAATTAAGGGGATCCAAAATATCAATATATATATATTTTCATAGTCACTATTTAATATAACTGTTATTTGAATTGACATTTCAATTGTCATCTTTTATAAAGTTATTGCTTAATCATTGACATACATTTAATTTTAGCCTGTTTAAGGATTATATGTAGTTGAAGACAAATTACTTGCATCAATTTTAGACAAAAGAAACTTTCATTACATAATATCCAATTAAAAAACATAAGATACCATTACATAATAATAAGGATAATATAACATGCCTAACAAATCAATCGATATAATAAGCAAACATAGCATGCTTAATACCGATAAATAAGTCTTTTTGGTACAAATTCTTTCCAAAGACAGAGAAACTAACATGAGAAAACATAAAAGATATAGATATCTAAACTAATTTCAGAGTTTCTCTTTCTTGATCATTGCTCTTGTCTTCTTCATAGGAACAGTTGATGAAAAATCTCCATCTATGTTTCTCTTCCATCTCTTGTTTGATTCCACGTCTATGGGTTTGGATGGAGTGCTATCATCTTCCTTGTTTGGTGTTGTGATCTCATCAGTCTGTGAAATAACCTTAAAAAAAACTCATGAAACCTACTTTACAATTTCCAATGAATTTACAAACAATTGAATAATCCATTTATGTTTATTATTATTCCTTTGGTTACCTGCCCTTGAAAATCACTTTTGCTTGCCTTTGATAGTAAGTCAGAGTCCTAAAAAGAAAAGTTTAGCAAAAGATTTTTCATCTGAACATAATTAAATATTAGTTCATCATAATATTCCAAATGGATTTAACCTGGCTGTCAAACATTCTTGCCCCATCATACTTGTTGACTATAGCATGGTATGTTGTTAGTTTTAGGACTGTATATGCTCCCAAATTGTCATCCTTAATTTGCACCAGAAATATTACGACCTTATTGAACATGATTTCAAGTTCACATGGTAGACCATCATCTGACATCTACATCAAGTTCACATGGTAGACCAGCAAATTCTTGAATCTCTTTTTCATCATTGTCCAACGTGATTTTAGTGACATTCCAAGTGTTAGCAAGTCTTACTTGATCTGCATAAATAAAACATAAAGAACATCATTCATGCATGTATAATCGAAAATAACATATAAATATTGTTTTTACCTCTGAATATTCTAACTTTGACAAATTGTAATATTATGTAAACTGCCTGCGGTCTACACTCTTTCACATGTGTGTCTAGCTCAGTAGCAAGTTCACCCCATAGTGTACAATCTATGGTGTTCTGCCTGCAAAATCTTATTACTATAAGTAAGACTTGTGTTAGATCATTTATTTATTTTTCTATTATATACCTGGAGTCTTCAATGCTGAAATCTAGCTGATTTGTCATTTGCCCATAAATTTCCTTTGTTTGCATGTTGTGGATGGTCACTACTTTGCCAATCACATCTGTCAAGGTTTTGATAATATTAATGATTAATGATGTCGGAAATAATGTATACCAAATTGAATAACCTTACCAATAAGTATAGAAGTATCTGTTGTAGGTAAAGATTCGTATGGGACAAATTGATATATATGCTTTGGAAACATGTCCATTCTCTGAAAAATTTCTGTGTTTGTCATGAAATAAATGACATATGGAAATTTGCTTGTTTTTGTGCCCATTTTGTTGTCAGCAACAATAAAATTTTTCAAGTGGTACAGATTTCCTTCACATAAAATGTGCTTGAATTTTTGAATGAGTAGCCTTCTAATTGATGCATGTACTCTAACTCCATGCAAGGTAACATAACATAGCAATACAGATATCTCACTCTATGATTTAACAAATTAACAATAATTTTAATTTTACATAATTACCTGACTGTCGTGCATGATACATTCTATTGAGTATGCCTGAGATTTGTTCTCATAGGATTTTCTTTCATAAATTCTAATCATTCTTAGTTGAACTGCCCAAGTAGTTGAAGAAGGCTTGATTTCATTTAGCAGAGAAAATAGAGGCATGTTGGGCTGATTTTGATATCTGAAAGGAAAAATATTACATTGTAGGCAGAAGTAAATAACTTGGAGAATATGGCACTTGCAGGATAATTAGTAAATTTTATTAAGTAAATAACTAAATTACCTTTTTTTTGTGATATTGCAGCTATTCGTGCAAATCGGACAATATTATGCTTCAGATGGCACTTGCAGTGGGTTGATTATGGTAGTTGCAAGAAACAAAAAATACAAAGTCTGTAATTTATTTTAATAAGTAAATAATTTAACAAACTGTTTATTGAAATAGGGTTGGAGAAAATACTGATTTCTTTTTTGGTTGATGCTGCAGTTGTTTCTGAGCTTCGAGAAGAGTATGCTTCAGGTGGCACTTACAACAAAAGCTCACGAATGTTGTGGCTATGAGATGATCATAGGCTTGTATATATAGTAAAAATTGTCAAATATTGTAAACAATTCATCAAAAGTCAGATACATGATGTGGTAAATATCTGGCCATTGATATAGGTTTTTGTAATTTACAGACCATTGATCTTTTGAGAAACAGACTTGTGACATGTCAATCTGAACACGACTGACATGTATGAATACACGTGGCATGTATGTATTCAGGTCAAATGTATGTATGCACATGACTGAGTTGTTTGGGCGGAAAACTGTCCTGTGCAAAAAACTCTCTTTTTATATATAGTAAGATGTCGAACATGAATTAAGTATGTCTTTAATATATACTAAACGTTGGCAAACACATAATAAAATTTATATAATTAAAAATAATGTCTCTCTACCTATAAATAAAAATTATAAAATTATAAAAATTATTACGTGTTTATCTTACTTACTAAGTATGCTCATAATAATAATAAAAAGTTATTAAAATTATAAAAATAATCTCATATCTAAAAATAAGAATTATAAAAATGACCATGTATTTCTAAATAATAATTATAAATTATAAAATGATCTCGTGTACCTAAATAAAATTTATAAAATTACAAAACCTACCCCTTATTTATTTATAAAATTATATAAAAAAATGGTCTCATGTACCTAAATAAAATATATAAAATTAGAAAAAATGACATTGGGTGAAATTAAGAACATGAAGCAAGGTATTTATAGATCTATAATATAAGAATTAGATTTTTCAACCGATGCCTCAAGGAACTTTCAAATTTCCACTTAATAGGTAGAATTTGAAAACTCCTTATTTATAAAATTTGAAAAGTTCCGACTAGATTTAACTTTTTTTTTTAATACATACTTGGATGGGAAAGTTTAGAAATTAATGGGTTTTAACGGTAGATTTGTTAAAGTAATTTACTTTTATAGTTTAACAATTATAAATTCATTATTTGTATAATAATAAATACAAAAAAGATGGAAAATAATAATTTTTAAGAATTTAAAAATTATTTAAGCGTACAAGTATTGGATTGAAAAATAAACGGTATCTATCTATATATATATATATATATATATATATATATATATATATATATATATATATATCCAAATTCAACATAAGAGCATCTACATAACTTATATAAACATTTAGTGGTTTAGTCTTTTTGGATTTCCTTATCTTATCTTTCATATTTTTATTGACTTTGTCTAACAATTCTTTTGTGCTCGACATCAATAAACTCCCCCGTGTTTTTTTAATCGGGAAGTACGGTACACGCGGCTCTCAATGCTGATAGCAATTTCAGCAACACTCTTTGTCAAATATTCGACACTCATTTTTCCCTCTTCAAATAAAGTCTCCCACGCATCAATGAGTGATAAGCGCTTTGGAAATTTAATTGAGATAATCTCCAATTTTTCTATACGATGCATATGCTCTAATAGGTGAAACTCTAAACTTCTTTATTTAGACCCTGTTTGGATTGTAGAAAGTTAAATAGAAAAGAAAATATAGAGGAAAGAAAATTGAAGGAAAGAAAATGAAAGAAATTACCTTTCTTTTCTTTATTTGGTTGTTAGAAAAAATTTTGTGAAAAATTAAATTCTTGAAAAATATTTTCAGTGTTTGGTGTATAGAAAGAAAATTCTGAGAAAAATTAAATATTATTATTAAAATTCTCTTATATATTTAATAATAATTAAAATATTATACTGATATATGAAAATTTTCATAAATTTTCTATTAAAAAACATAAAAACTCCATAAACTCAATAGTAATTCCCAATTTTTTTTAAGAAACATTCTAAAATATTACATAAATAACTTATAATAATTTCTAAAGAAATCTAAAAATATGCAAAATATTCCATATTCCTTTCAATTTCAAACATGACAACAAACATAGAAAAAAAAACTCCATGGCTTATTACTAATGAGCCCGTTAGTTTCATAAAATATCAATAACCCGTTATTCCATCTTCTATGTACCTATATGGTTACGAAGTAAATTGAATTTATAATTGATTTATAAAAAATAAAAAATAAGAGAAATAAAAGAGATTGATGAAAGGGGTTTGAAGTTATTAATACAAAACAATGACAAGGGTGCACATAACCACTAATTTCGTCTATAAATAAGGGTTCCAACATTAGTGAGGATAAAAAAATTATTAATTAAATCAATTTGCCTCAATGACTTGCTAGCCAACAGATGATCTTGTTCTTGGACATAAAATGATGCCTCATACTAAATAAAACCAAGGAACAGGGTTAGCTTTTTCCTCAACACCTAGTACATTTTATAGATCTGAAATTATCCTCCAAAATTAGACACATATTGAACCTTGCAAGCTTAACTAGACCCTAGCTAGCTTGAGAAGTATAATAAACATCTAGCTTACCCTGTTAATTCAAACTATAGTCTCATGGAAGACCAAATACCATTGACTCAGGTATGCAGAATTCTTGTCAAGAAAATGTCTGTATAGTAAAGACACCATCAACAGTGTTCAAGGAAAAGGGGATATAGTCATATACTAGAGAACTTCATACTAGATTATGGCACCGTGAGAAGCACATCTATAATGAAGTGCAAACTACAGGGAGTGATAATCAAACTAGGTAGGCAATATATTAAATTGGCAGGACACACTTGAATTAATTACCAAATGACCATAACAAACGGTGCATCACATGCATGACCAACAGAACAAGGCTATCAAAAGAAGAAATAGAATCAGTACCAAATGATGATGCCAAAGCAGCTTTCCAAAAGCAAAAGAATTTAAGAATATGAGTTATACTAGAGCTGAAACACACACACACACACACAGAGATAGATAGATAGAGCAAATTTAAGGTGAGCTATAGTGCGTTGGGAAGACTAGATATGGAAACAATAAGCTCAAACCTGATTTCTTCAAATGGTTGAACATACAACTAGATTGGAAAATAATAATCGGTATCAATACAGTCTTATTCGAAAATTCAAATGACATGGCCTAACAAAGGGTCCCTATATATTCAACCCAAAAATACTTGGAAACAACTAGATAGATAGGAAAATTTTGGCTTCAAATATGAAAAATACAAACCTCCAAAAAACCCAAAAGCTAACACATAAAAATCAGTGATAATTGAAGCAACCCAAGGCATACCTCTATCACCGTTTGTAAACGCAGGATTCAAACTCTGGGATCAGAGTACAATCTCCACCTCAAATATCCTGTAATGGTTTTTCAGCTACAACAGACCATTACATGGAACTTCAACGAGCATAGCTTAACCAACCAGATCTTGGGTAGGAATAATTGTTGTTATAGATTCAAACACGAGAAATCCCAAAGATTTTGAACAATACCAAAGGTACAAAGGAAAACATCCAAATCTAAAAAATTGAACCCCAATCGAATCCACTTGCGCAAATGATCTGAACACAAACACACTGATTTTTTTTAGGAAGAGTCACGAGTAGCTTCAAATCAGATATAAAAACTCAAACTCAACTCTGAAAGATATTCAAAAAAGAAACTAAAGTTACCGAGATCTAGACATTTTTCAGGTCTAAGTCCAAATGGAAGAAGCCGGAGCACTTCGATGCAGTCAGAGCATGAACCATCAGACGAAGAGAACAACGAATGTTTGCAAGTGAAATCTATTCTCAACTAATCAAATTTTTTGAATTTGTAGAGGATTCCATCGACTAGGTTAGTAGATGAAGGTCTGCTGATAAGAAGCTTCGACACCAAATTTTATGGCTAGGCGATGAGAATGTTTTGATCTAGAGGAGACATTATGTGCACAGATTGAAGAGGACATAAGTGTGGTGGCAGAAGGAGAGGGAGGAGAAGAATGGTCTCTCAGTGAGGCAACGTTGATGAGAGGAGGAGGCAGTGTCGGGGGAGGATAAGGAAGAAATTTTCCTTGCTTCTCAGTATTTTTCCGTAGTATTTTGGGGGAAAATTAGTTAGTACAACTTTCCTTTTATTTTTTGTTCATATTTTTTTCCTCTAATTTTTCTAGGCATCCAAACATCTATACATTATTTTCTATCTAATTTTTTTTCTTTTCGAATTTTCTTAAAATCAAACATACCCTTAGAGTTGGTTTGGAAGGTGAAATTTTAGAGAATTATTCACTTTAAGAGAAAATTTGTCAAAAAAAAATATTCTAGGCTAGAAAACTTTATAAGTTCCTTTTATGCTTCATTGAATTGAGGTAAATTTGGGTGATAGTATACATTAAAAATTAATTTGGTTGAAAAGAATAAATACAAATTATGATTAATGTTTTAAAATATTGCATGGATGATATTAACTTAACATACGTGAATCGAGGTTAATGTTGTTTAAGTTTTGTTTGGATTGAGGTAAAATAATGTTAAAAAAATAAAACAAATGACACTTAATTATACTTTTTTATTAAATATAAAAGCCTCATCCCCAACACATATTAAGGTGATTAGGTGAGGGTATTTTTATCAATAAAGTAAAAAAAATATTTTTTTTCCTTCACTCCCATTAACCTTCAAATTAGAGGTTAATAAAAATGAAAGAAATTTATGTGAATGAAGGGAATAAATTTAACCTTCATTAACTTAGGTAAATTTTTTATATATCCCCAAACGAGGTGAATGGAAGTAAATCAACTAATTTTCCTCAAAGCAGACAACTTAATAGAGTGAAATATCTTGTAAAACCATCTCATCCGAACAAATCCTTAGTGAATTTTAAACATTTAGAATAATTTATAAAATTTCTTTTTGAATATCCAAATAAATGATTACCTTAAAACAATATGTTATGAATATCTTACTTATATATTATGGAGCTACAATTCATGAATGTATATGGTCATAAATCCTAGGTTTAGTACTCTAATTATTTCTACTAATTGTAATAACTTTTTCCATTGTAGTTATAACCTCCAAACTCTATGTCTCCTCCACCACCATATATATTCCTTAAATCCCTTTTATAATATATGTAATAAGTTTGAATGTTATATATATGGAATATGGTGAGTTATAAATGTAAGATAACTCATACTTATGAATGTATGAATAAATAAGAAAATCTCTTCTCTCTTCCCTTCCATCTTTTCCTATTATCTATATTTGAGTTTCACAATATCACAATACATTATTAGTATGATTATGCCCTAAATAAAAAAGAAATATGCATCTCTGTTGATCTTGTTCAGGACACTAGGGATGTTGGAAAGTAAATGAGTGTAGAGACACGACATTGTTTTGGGGTTATCCCATGTGTGCTTAATAATAGGGATTTCCTTATCTTCATCGGCTATTACTTTATATGGATATGATTATTATATGTCATATAGGACTAATTTACTCTTTTTGTTTCTTGTGTGAGATCTTGATTTTTGAAGGCATGTGAAATGTCATATATGTGACATATCTTATAGCCAAAAAAATTTCAAGGACATTGATCCCCACTTAGTTTGATTAAACATTTTAATAAGGATATATTATGGTCTAGAATCAGCTCAGAACAAGGAAACCTTACTTTTCTCTCCCCTTTGCTTTATTATTGATATTTTTATCAATTATAATTGGAAATATTAGAAATATTTATTTTATTCGATTATATCTATCTTGATTGACGACCTTCCTTCCAATTATGAGATGGATGATAGAAGTAAGTGATGGAAAAAGGCCATAAGCCTCCCATTTAATAAACATGAAGTTAATCTAATATGATTAATTCCAATATCAAAAGTGATGGATTGCGCGGCTGCATGACCCATCACTATATATAGATCTCCATCACTTGATGATGATAGAAAACCACTTAAAGTGGCAATGTATAAGAAAATTACATGATTTTAAAAGTGATGGATTAGTGGTTTCATTGTCCATCACCGTGTACATAAAAGTGATGGATAAGCAACCTCATTTCCCATTACTATATACATATTTCATCACTTGAATTTAATTAGAGAATATAGTGCAAACCTCAATTACCATAAGTTAATGGAGGGCCACTAGAACTGGCTACATTTTTTCCACGTACCTAAAGTAGGGATGGGTGATTGCATAAGAATTTATAGAATCATGAACCTTCCAACCAATTATATTATTTACAAGTGCATACCTAAGGTACAAAAAGATATTAGCATAATTGATGTGGAAGCCGGAAGCTTCACCTAATGATTTAGTGGTGCTAAAGATCATATGCATAATTTGATTTTGAAGATTGAATGACTAACATGTGATGAATACTTTATCTACAATTTTATAAAGAATATAAAATAGTTGAAATTACTTCAAGACTTATGTAATACATATCAAGAATATTGTACAGTATCGAACACCTCAAGTGTATTTTGATCCAAAATATCAAACTGTTTGATGATCTATAGACCCAAGAACTAATTTTATGTTTTCACTTTCTATTTAAGAAATTTTAATTCCTATAATTTAGTTTTTGTAGTTTTGATTTTACAATATTTAAACTATTTATCCTAATCAAGTAGTGATAGTATCTTTGTGTGGAGTTCGCCAACCTCCTGATCATGAGACCATGCACCTACTTCATTATTAGTAGTGGTCAGAATCTACCATGTTCCGGTTTGCTCCCCTACTAAAGTGGCTAAAGTATTTACAATAACCTCCACATTATATTATAGTTTTGGTGCGTATAGTAATTTGATGGTTGAAGCCTAAAGTTTCCTATCTTATAAGCAGTTTGATGGCCTATGCCTAAAACTTTCCATTCAGTTATTTGTTTAATGGTTGAAATAAGTAATTTAATGGTAGAAGCTAAAAGCTTTCTATCTCATGGATCTGAATATGATCTAGAAGATTGGTTTATTCCCATCTCATAGATTTGAATACGATCTTGAAGATTGGTCTATCCGATTGAAATGCTATTGTACATTCTATTTTAAGGATGAAGTATTTTATGATCATATAATTGGCAAGAATGTACATGTGTATGTGACATGATAAACCTATTGAATATTTTCCTAAAGAAACAATCGGATAAAAAATTTGTGCATGATATTGTAGCTAAGTTCTTAGAGAACTATTAATGGTATATGAGTATTTGATGGTATTGCTACCATCAAGATTGTCTAAAAGGAAGCTTGGGATAAATGCACAATGTGGTCATTTAGTAGATGTAAAAAAAAGAAGAAGAAGAAGAGATGTTACTAACTAGAAGTTAGTAGACCATAAAATATTATATTTGTGTAATGAGAAATGTGATCACATTAGTATAGTAATGATAGCTAGGCAAGATCATTGAAATTTGCACAAACACCCACTTAGAATCCCAAAGTTTCTTTTAACTGATGATCTCATATGAATGACGTATTATTTTTGTCAACTTTATAATTAAGCCATTATAATAAAAGAAAATGCAAAATCTTCTATGTCCTTGGTAGCATTCAAGTAGGCACAACTGGACCAAATAAATATACCATGAAATATAATGATGCATCGATGTGAGGCCGCATGTTATGTTTAGTCACTACAATTATGCGTTGGAAATTTAGTCAAAACATATATAAATTTTATAGTTTCTTGACCTTAATAAAATCATGTTGTAGCTAAGCTACATCAAGTGAGCATAACCATCATCAAGTGTGTTTTGATTTACCTTTAGGTCCATATCTCATGGAAGATGTCTTCTAAGTGCTTGATTGCTTAATAATCTCAATATCCTTTGAACTCCCCCTGAGGCCAAGGAAACTAACATTCCCAACGTTCTTTGTGGCGTAAATTCATATCTATGGGAGAGTGTAGGCACATATAAGACTCATTTAGTTTTTTTTTAAGTAAGCATAAGGTTCATTCTTGTTTACTTGGTTTAAGTGATAATGTGATATGTTTAAGTGTAATGTGATATGTACAGAAAATCTTTACACGTATATTGGCGTATCACTTTTAGACCTCTCTAACAAGGATTTATGAATCAAATTTACACGTATATTGGCGTATAGAAAATCTTTACTTGGTTTAAGTGATAATGTGATATGTTTAAGTGATAATGTGATATGTACAGAAAATCTTTACACGTATATTGGCGTATCACTTTTAGACCTCTCTAACAAGGATTTATGAATCAAATTTATAATCAACAACTCTACCAGGTTATTCTACTTCAAACTTGAAGCAATGATATTGCATTATCCCAATTGGATGGTTATTTGTTTTTGTGCCAATGTAACAATATCAGCTGTAAAATATAACATGTGATGTTATATTGATGCATCATTATATACTATAATAAATTTAAATGATCCACATGTGTCCATTTCAATTCTATCAAAGATAAATGAGATTTTACATTTTCTTTCATTAGGAAGACTTAGTTGTAAATTTGGCAAGAATAATATGTCATTCATATGAGATTATTAGTTATAAGTATCTTCATAATTCGAAGTGAGTGCTTGTGTCAGTTCCAATGATCTTGTCTATCATTATTGCACTAACTTGATCTCATTTCTCATACCACAATGATAATATCTTATGGTATACTAACTTCTTGTTAGAAAAACCTTTTGATTTTTCATATATACCAAATGCACATATTGTGTATTTATTTCGGGTTTACTTATAGTCGATCTTCATGGTAATAATACCATCAAATACTCATACACCACAAACTTATCTACAATATCATGCACAATTTTTCTATCCTATTGTTTTATTAAGAACCCCTTTAATAAGTTTATCATGCCACATACACATGTACATTATTGCCAATTATAAGCTTATAAAACACTTCATCTTTAAAATATAATATACAATGACATTTCAGTTGGATAGATCAATATTCTAGATCATATGCATGTCTATGAGATGGGAATTCATTAGCCTTTACCATTAAATTACTTATATCAAATGGAAAACTTTATGTTTCAATTATTAATCTAATAGTTGAATGGAAAGCTTCAATCTTCCACTATTAAACTAATTATTAAATAAGAAGCTTTAGGCTTAAACCATCAAATGCTTCTACCCACAAAAATTATAATATGATGGGGAAGCTATTGTAAATACTCTAGCCACTAATGTGGTAGAGGAGATTTGACTATAGTAGATTTTAACTATTACCAATATTGAAGGAGGCACATAGTCTCATGAATAAGTGGTTGGCAAATTATGCACAAAGCCACCATATTTACTTTTTTATTAGAAAAAATACTTTAAATAATAAAAAATTAAATTGAAAGAGTTAAATTTGCATTAATAGAAAAGGAAAAAATAAAATTAGTACTTGAGTTTATATACCACCAAATAGTTTGATCTTTTAAATCAAATAGCTCTTAAGTTATTTAATACTGTCAAAACTTCTTGATCAATATTACATAAGTCTTTAAAGTCTTATAACTATTTGATATCCATGATCAAATTGCACATAAGTTATTCATCACCTTTTAGTCATTTGATCTTTGGAATCGAATTGTGCATAAGGTCTTCACAACCATTAAATAATCAGTTGAATCTTATGATTTCCATCTTACTTATGTAAATATCCTTCCTTACCTTAGGTATGTACTTGTAAATAATATAATTGGTTATAAGCTTCATACTATTACCAACACATGTGCAATCACCCATTCTTCCTTCAGGTACATAGGGAAAAAATTAGCCACTTTTAGTGGCCTTCCATTAAATTCAGGTAATGGAGGTTTGCACTACATTCTCCGATCAATTTCACATGATGATATATATATGTGTGTGTGTGTGTGTGTGTGTGTGTGTAGTGATGGGAAATAATATTATTGATCCATCACTTTCATGTATAATGTAATGGATGATGAGACCACCAATCCATTGCGTTTAAATTTACATAATTTTATGAACATTGCCACTTTAGGTAACTGTCCATCACCTTCAATTGATGGAAATCTACATATGGTGATGGACGATATGGCATTCAATCCATCACTTTCAATATTTGAAGTTATTATATTAGATCTAATTTGGATTTATTAAATGGGAGACTTTTAACCTTCTATAATCATTTACCTCTACCATTTATCTCATAATCAGAAGGGATATCATCAATCAAGATACAATCAAATTTAAATAAATATTTCCAATATATACAATTAGAATAGATACAACTTTGAATTAGCATAATAATAAAGTAATCAACCCAAATCTTAGAGGGAGAGAAGAATAAGAATATGTGACCTTTTATTTTCCTACATAAATAAGATTTCGCTCAAGAAACATAAAAGGATAGGTTAGCCCTCTATGGAATATAATAATCATATCTGTATAGAATGATAACTAATGAAGATAGATCACTCTATTTTATTAAGAACTAATCAAACTTGACACTAATTCCATGTTTATTTTCTTATGGGCACCCTAAAGTTGTAAACAAGATCAACATATATATATATATGTTGTGATACTGAAAAACTCAAATAAAGATAATAATCTGAGTTAGAGGGGAAGAGAGGAAAGAGTCTTTAATTCATTCAAACGAATAAGTTCTCTTACATTTACAATTCACCATATCACACATATATAATATTCATGCTTATTACATCAATTATGAGAGGGAATTAAGGAATGCGAAAGGTGATAGAGGAGATAAAGAGTTGGGAAGTTATAGCCATAATGAGAAAAGTTGTTACAACTAATGAAAATTATAGGAGTACTAAATCTAGCGTTTAATACTATACACATTCATAAATTATATATCCACAATATGTAAATAAGATATTTACAATATATATATAGGTTATATCAAGCAATTCTAATAAAAATCATGACTCGAGTAACTAAGAATTTATCACAAAAATGTTATCCTGTGTTACCCAAGTAAAGACCACCCACCATGAAGAAAAAGCTAAATTAGCTAGTTCCTAATTACTTCTTGACTAGATTTTGCTAACTCCCTACATTCCACTTTTAACTTTCTAATAAAAAGCCAAAAGTAGTAAATTAGAAAGGAACAAAGAACATAACTGGAAAAATAAAACAAAGAGGTAGATTACTCTATAATAATTATTTTTTCAATCTTCAAGACTATTCAATTAACAAAATCCATAGTCATTCATGTCAAAATAAAAAATTAAGAAAGGAGAAATCCTCAATCTTTTCCAATTAAACATCATATAAAAGAAATATAAGAGCATCTACATTGGCAATATAAATTCAGAATAAGGAAACATAATATCACTTGGTATGCTCTAGCTTGCTTAATGATCACTTGGCATGTTCTTGATAATATCAAAATAACCTATAAAACAATATATATATATATATATATATATATATATATATATATATATAGAGAGAGAGAGAGAGAGAGAGAGAGAGAGTAATTACATTAAGTAAATAAATATTATATTCCATGTAGTATTTTCTAAAATTATAATACTCTATGGAGTAGACACCAAGTGAAAGGAACTCAACTAGCTAAATTGTAATCAGCTAGAAAAATGAGATGCTGAAAATGTAATTATCTGCACCGTTTGCCGAAGTAATCTCCAAAAACAATGTCGTAATTGACAATTTGTGAGCGAGAAAAATCTTAGCCTCCAATTTCATAGATCTAAAATAAAGAATACATGAGGAACCTTGTTTAGATACTGATACTTATATAGATACTGATACATCATACAGGAAGGGTGATGAGCCTCATTTACATATTAACACTTATATAGATAGTTCCTAAATTAGAGTTGATAGATTAAATGAGAAAGGGTAGTAAAGATAAACGGTAAAATATTTATTGGATTTGGCCTTAGATTTGTGGGATTTGAGTGGTGTTAAAACTCCATTGAAAATAGAAGGGGGGAAATGAGAAGGAAAAGGTGGATCAATAACAACAAAAATAATGGGAATAAAGAGTGGAAAAAGTGCCACAGGAGAGAGAATACAAGAGATAGAGAGAGAGAGAGAGAGAGAGGAAGAAAGAGAACTAGGAAAATAGGTAGGGTTTTAAAAAAAATCATAGGATGGACAAAACGAGTGGATGAGCTAAGCTAGTCTTGGGCCTAGGCTTGATTCCATTTCATCCCCAAGAGAGAAGAAAAAATTAAATTAAAAATAGACTTTCCAAATTCATTTAAACTTAGGGTGGAAGTTGGGGCTTACCTCTACTTGCCCGTAGGATGAGAGGATTGGTCTAACACTACCTAACCCAAGACTAATATCAATGACATTTTAAAATGCTATCATCATCAGCCAGATACCAATCAAGAATCAAGTATAATATCTAAAATAAACCCTATAAAGTAAAATGAGTTAATTTTTAGAACTGAACTATCTAAGGTCTAATAATTCTTAGTCAAACTATAGAATACTATAAATATATAAATACTTTTGATCTTGAATTCAACTCTTGATCCCATGGTATCGTCTAAAATTAAGCTCAATCCTATTATTAACATGCATAAACATAAATAAATATTAGCCATATTTTGTTAAATATCCAAATTTAAGATACATCGAGATATATACGATTGAGGCAACATACCTTATAGTATCAATTAGCTCATCACAGGCATATAAAGCTACACTAGCTAGTTTATAATATTTTATTCAACTTGAATCTTGAAATATTTCTTGGAAGGATCAGTTGTGAAGTGAATAGACTTTTATTGCTTCTATTGGAGTAAGAAAATGCTACAAAAGGGAATAGACTTATGCATTGGAATTCTGGATAATTAATGTATCACTTGAAGTGAAGCTTTATAAATGGCGGTATTAACTTGAAGTGGAGATGTTAATAATCATGCATTAATGACTAATAAGGTGATGCATATGAGAAGCACATACAACCAAAATAAGATAACTGGAGTTGATATACACAAGAATCAAATCAAGATTAGAAGAAAAAGAAAGGTAATTTGAGCAATTACGGTTAAGATTTGGGGGTTTAGTTTTAGCAATTAGAGATTGGGGTATGAGGTTGATTGGTTGGGGTTTTTGATGGGTAATTAGTGGATAAATTAATGGTGTAATTATGGTAGTTAAGATTGTGGTTAATAGGACAATTAATGGTGGTGTAATTCTTAGGTAAAGAAGAAGAGTTAGGGTTTGGGTTTTTGATTAAAAGGCTTGAATTTGGGGTTGATGTTGTGTTTTTTGATGGAACATTGTATGGGGTTGTGAATGGTGAATCATAAGGTAGATTATAGTAGAAAAAAAAGTGGATTATTGGTTGTAATTAAGGTGGCAAGATTCTTTGGCAAGGATGAGGGTTAGGGTTTCAAGAGTTTAAGATGAAGATGTGGTTCAATTTATGTATGGTTATGGGTATGGATGGATTCAATTGTGAAAGGATATGGATGTGTTATCTTGAACACAACCTAGCTCTCTCAAAATCACATAGAAATTGAAAAATAAATTGATTATAAATCACATAGAAATCACAATAAAGAAGAAGAACTCATAAGGAGATCAATTTAAAGATTCAAACTTGTATTCAACTGCACTTGATGATCTACAACGTTTTTTCATGGTCGATTTGAATACATTCATTTCATTTTCTCTAATACAAATCTTTGTGAAAAGATAAGCTAAAACTAAAAGATAAAAATCACGTAAAAATCTAAACTAAACTTAATACACATTCCAACCAAAAAGATAAAACATACAACAAACATGATAAAGATTACAAGATTCTAAATAATCCTTAATTGTGATTCATAAGGTCGCTCCTCCCTCATATTGGACATCCATAGCTTGTGTCAACCATGTGTCTTCATTATAAAATATCTTAATGACCATTAAGTCCTTCATCAGTCCATAATTAAACAAGCATCTTATTAGACCCAAGTGTACTAGTTTGGCTCAAATCTTTCACCAATGCCAAACTAATGGGATCTAATATGGAATAAGTCAATCAATGGGTTGTAGAATTTGTATGGCATGCCTCCGTATAATAATGATTTCCTTAATAATCCGGAAAAATTTATTATTTACATGGGTATGTCTTACAATGTGTATCCAAAGTGTATAATAGTAATATTTTAAAATTTTGAAAAAAAATATATTACGCAAAAATAAATAAAAAAAACTAATATTTTAAAATGTGTATCATAATGAGTTTTTTTTTTAAAGTTTTTTTTTGTTTGATGTTTTTTCTTCTTTAGATTGATGTTTATTTAAACTTCGATTGATGTTTTTTCTCTTTTGAGTTAATGTTTATTTAAGTTTTGGTTAATGCTTTTTCTACTTCAGTTTGATGTTGATTTAAACTTTGTCTGCTATTTTTCTTTTTTTAGGTTGATGTTTATTTTAGTTTAGGTTGATGTTTCATTATTATACTTATTATAATTATAATACTTATAATAATAACAATAATTGTAACAATTTATGAACTTATAATTGTTATAATCAAATAATATAATTACATTTATAGTTATTATAATTTGAAACTAAAATAATTAAAATATTTTGACATCATATATATTACTATTTTACATAATGGGAATATCTTGTAGGATGTACGGCGCATAATATCTATATCGACTAAAGCGTCACCCAAAAAAAAAAAAAAAAACTGTGTATTAAGATTGCAGCCCTGTTTCGCTTGCTATGCTTTCGCTCCACTACCATGTACTTAGTTATACAGTATTCGGAAGATCTAAGGGTCATTGCTAATATATTGTTTTTTTTCTTCATTTCGGCTCCAACTCCCTATGATTAGGTAATGAGCTATTCCTCCCCCGTTGACATGGGATCATAAGTAGGTTGCCGGACTTGCTATTCTTTTGGGTCTTTTTGTCGAGATATCCCAAGTGATCGAGTACTTCTTACAGATTATTATTTCTTTTGACTATTGGTTCGGACTTAACGGCAGGTTTGGTTATCGTTGAAAATGAAGGGAGCACTATTATCAGTTTCTCATCCATACATTTTTCGCCGTTCTCCTTTTGACCTTGGCGCTTCGCGTAGGAAGATTCATATTGAACACGAAACGAGTGGTCACGAAAATTATGTATTGACTTGTTCCTAAGCTTGTATACAGTATTTTTTTTTATTGATTACATCTGTGAAGGTATCAGGCAAAAAATCAGACACTGAAATGTACACGTTTGGCCTATGCGAATGAGGACACGGGTGCTGCCTACGTAGAAGACTCCGTGGAAGAACAGAAAAGAGCCGGGGGCGCCAAACAGACTTTCCATGCTCTTTCTAAACAACCGACAATATCAGTCATGGAGGGTCTATCTCGGCCTTGCAATTCCACACACTCTGCTGCTAGGTGACCGACGTTCGTCACTGCCTCGATCTCAACCGGTGTTGCTGGTGGCAGCTTTGGGTCTAAAATTCTATGAATATCATCCCTAAGTATATATGGCACAACGAACTCGACCACGTTCCTGGGCATCGCATTCTCATTCAGATGAATTGCCGTGTAGCCTGTTAATAACTCCAGCAGCACGACCCCAAAGCTGTAAACATCGCTCTTGGTTGTTAGTTGGTGCAACCTGTAGTACTCGGGATCCATGTATCCTAAGGTGCCGGCCGCGATAAGCGAAAGGTGGGACTCCTCTTCGGGAACCATCAAAGATAAACCAAAATCCGAAACCTTAGCCATCCAATTTGCATCAAGCAATATATTCGATGACTTGATATCGCGATGGATCACTGGTGGATCGGCATATGAATGGATGTATTCAATCCCTCTAGCTGCATCTAAGGCCACCTTCAGCCGTGACGTCCATGACTTCAGAGCAGACCTCTCCTTGAGCTTATGTAGATGGTCATGAAGAGTCCCATTGCTCATGTATTCATACACTAGCATGCGCTCGTTGTCGTCTTCACAAAATCCTAGCAGTTTGACTAGGTTTTTATGATTGAGACGCGATAAGAACACGAGTTCAGCTAAAAAAGCAGTGTCCTTGTCCTGGTCATGCCTACCGGTGTCTCTTCCATACCGTGCCGACTTTGAAAATTCAGCACGCTTAATGGCTACCTCACGGCCGTCCTCTAAGATAGCGTGATAGACTGATCCAAAACTCCCATTCCCGATCTTATGATCCTGGGAAAAACTGTTGGTTACTTCAAGCATATCTTGGAGGGAGAACTCCTCTAGGTGACCTCCAGATAATCCCATGCTGATCGTATGGCTCAATCTCTTCTCCAAAACTGGTGGAGCTTGTTGGGTTTGGGATCTTAAGCTCCGACCTGGGCCGCCTCCTTGTTGATCTTCAGTATCGTTATCAAGGTGGCCTGAGTCATGCACCCGACTACTGCCATCCCTGCTGCCTCGAGCAACAAAGGCGAAGGCTGCAATTCCTACTAGAGAAATCAAACCAATACAGCCAACCACTAGGAATACAACCATCTTGGCGCTCCAACCACCACCACCACCGGTCTCTGTGGGTGATGTTGGCGGCAGAGACGATGGAACCCTCCCTCCCAGCGTCGTACTCTGCCAAATGCTGCTCTGACACACAAACTGTCCTTGGCCACAAAAGCTACCAGAACCGGGGAGAGGACCAAAAGGACATTGACTATTAGTCTTACAAACGCCAGGCATAACATCATTAAAAACCAGAGGATTTGAATCAAGGAATTCATTTCCCCAGCACACCAGCGAATAATTAGCTGATACCACCCCGCAAAACACCTTTCCTTTCGACACGATTCCAGTAAAGGAAGCCTCTTCCAAAATTGAAGGCATGCTGAAATTGTTACTACTTCCACTCCCCCAGCAAACTAATGTCCCATTAACACGCAGCGCACAACTCCGATTATCTCCTAGTGCTACGGAAGTAAATTCCTCTCCTTTTCCAGGAATCCTTTCACCTTGCAATTGCCCCCAACAGTTTAAACTCCTATTGAACGAAATCGCACAGAAACGTCTCGCTCCAGCTGAAATCATACTATAATTTCCACTTAAACTATATTTCCCAACTACATAATTATAATTTCCTAAACATTTAATGTTATAAAATTTATTCAACCCACAAATAAAATCACCACCAACGGCAATATTGGCAGAATTCAAAGAGCTTGTTGAATTGAATCCCTTCCATTGCCAGCAATTCAATCGATTAGTCCCACTAACAACCCCACAAACATGATCATTCCCAGAGTACAATTCCTCCAAAATGGGACCCCTATATATTCTCTTGTAATACAAAGGCGTCTCGTCACCACCAAACCTCCAACATCCCACAACAGAAGTTGAACGAGAAGTAAATGAAACTAATCCACAAAGAAACCGGTTCCCGCCAACGATTGAAGAGTAAGAGTAATTATGTGGGCGGATGGAGAACTCAAATCCAGCTTTCGGGAAAGTAGTGCAGTTGAGGATGGAGGGGGAAGATTTAGTGAGGGCGCAAACAAGGGTCCTGTTATTGGATATGGTTGTGATTGAAACGGTGGAGAGAGGAGTGATGGGTGATAGTAAGGACAGAGAAAAGAAGGTTAGACAAGTGAGAAAGAGAAAGGGAGGAGAAGCCATTGGAGTGTATTGTTCATTGTCGTGAGAGGGATAGAGGACGGAGGAAGAAATGATGGAACTCTGGGTTTCGAAGGGTTGGAGATTTCGCAGGTTAATAACAAGACTCGAGTGTAAACGCGTTTGACAAGAAAGAGAAAGGGAAAGAGACGGGAGAAATGACCCAGTCACTGGTGTTTGAATGGGTTTAGGTGGGCGACTCGAGGACGGGGGATGGGAAGAAAGAATTCTAGTATTCGCTCATTCAACGTATAGTTTTAACTCGGTTTTTTGATAGAAACAGTACTTAATTTAGCGTGTGTTTAGTGAGCCTTCTTTACTTATATTATTACTTTATATAGATTTTAAGTTGTTTATTTTATATAATATTTTTAATATTGCATTTTTTATATTATATATTGTCATCTTATGAATATATTTATTTATTTTATATTATTACCACCATATCCTTATTAATTACCCACTTATTACTAAATATTCCCATCTTATCTTATAATTTAATTGGTGTACGCTCAATCCGGAAAATATAGGTAGGTGCTTCCGGCATAGAAAAGAGATAATTAGGTATAATAGTAACATTTATAAGACATAATTATCATATATGTAGGGCGTAATTACCATGTAAGAAGACATAATTATCTTTTAATATATGTTTATTTTTTTATTATTATTCATGTTTTTTTCCTAACATAATATTTACACTAAGAAATATAATCACTATAAAAATAAGATATAATCACCGTTGAAATAAGATATACCATTGAAATAAGACATATACTATAGAAATAAGACAATCACCATATTCCAACTTTATATGTTAATCTAGTTATAACAATACTTATTATGTTTTAGTACTTGATTACATGATAAAACCTTCAAATATAAAACGTAATTAAGCTCCGTTACTTTCTATGATTTAAATACTTACAGGACACAAGTTTTCAACTAATAAACATGTATTTAGTTTATAAATTGTGACTTTATATAGTAAAGATAAATCATATACTAGAGTTGCATGGAATTATTGTGCTCAATTTGGTAATTATTTAATTATAAAGCGATGATTATCATATAGCAATTTGTCAATTATCCTCTCATAAATTAGTGATCAATATTATTATTACAATTATTATAGTTATATATATCATCATTATTAATATAAATATCATAATATATTGTGCAATGAATAGTGATAACAACAACAACATATTATTAATAATAGCGATAAAGTTGATAATTATCATGTAACAACTTAGTAATTACCATTTATAGAATGATTATTTTCTTTAGCGGTGATAATGAATATCTTGTTACTAACTGGGTATTATCGCAAATGAAATAGGTAATTATGTGACTAAAAAGTGGCAATTGTCTCTAGGGTTGATGTTGATCATATTATATTATATGTATAAGGGGAAGATCACATATAAACCCTCATTAACATACAAATATAGGAACTAATTATATCAATTAGATTAATATTTAATCAACAATTAAGATTTAATAAATACCCAACCAAAAAACTAATCCAAACCTATATCTAAATCAAATATCTGAGCCCCGAGCCCCAAGCCTCAAACCCTAAACCCTCTAAACCCTAAACACTAACAATAAACCCTAAACCATCCACCCTCTAAACCATAAACCCTAAGCCACAAACCTCTAAACCCTAAAGCCTAAACCTTCTAAACCCTAAACCTTAAACCCACTAAACCCTACACCCTAAACTATAAACCCCATAAACCCTAAGCCCAAACCCCTAAACCCTACACTCTCCAAACCATTAACCCCATAAAATCTAAACCCTAGACCCTAACCCCATAAACCCTAGACCATAACCCCTTTAAACCCTAAACCCTCTAAACCATAAACTCTAAACCTTAAACCCCCTCTAAACCCTAAACCCTCTAAGCCCTAACCCCTAAACACTAACTCATAAACCTTAAACCTTAGTTTCTATCTGAAGGAATGCATGTTTCAACAAAAATAAAACATACTCATGAAATATACGTTCATTTAATTATACATTATGATGGAAAAAAAACCTATATGATCTAAAAGTGTCATGACTCCTTGAGTTGCCCCTTACAAAACTACAAGAGCAACTTCCCACACTCATGAAAACTATAATGAAAAGCATGAAGGACCAATGCCCTTCAGAAGATTGAAAAAAATTGACATTCAACTCTCGTTTTTCATTCTAAAATATGTCATTGGCCTATAAAAAAATGACATTAATTGAAATTTAAACTTTGGATTTAAAAAAATATTACAAGTTGAGATCGAGAGGTAGAATGATGTGTTTTACCTTTTATTTTGTGGGACAATTCCGACTGTTATGGCTTGCATATTCTTCACATGCCTTGTACTTTCTTGTTATCTTCTTTTATTGACCAATGACCTTTTTTTTCTCCCCTTTAATCCTATTTCCACTTCCTTTGTTTTGGGATTGACATGGGACTTGAATGGTAACTTCACTTGGAGCACTTATCCCAATTAAGGATTTAATGATATATGATTTGCTTGGAGACTTATCATTACTATTATTGTCACTCCATTCCTTCTTAAAATCTTCAAGAACTTTTACAAATTTATAGATACATTCTTGTTTCCCTTAAACTAGGATCACACATTTAAACATTTGAGACCATAACTTACTCAAAGTAGTCTTCATATCATCAGCTTAGAACATAGTTCCAATGGGTTCCCTTGTAAGTTATAGATTAGCTTTTTAGGGCATTTTTAGTCCACTTCACTACCAACTGAGTAGGAATATGCTCTATGCCTTTTCCTTAAAAAACCCAAAGTATATTCCTACATGGAATCCCACATCTCTTAAACAACTTACAAGAGCACTTAACAACTTGGTTTATTGTACTATATACCACCCGAAAAGTACTCTTACAATTTGACATACCAAGTTCACTAACCACAGCAATCTCTAAATCACATTCCCTCATAAAAATTATCAAATCCGCATAAAAATGAAGCAGCCAAAATCTCAATTTGAAACTCAAAAAATATAGTATGAGTATAAACCTCAAATGCATGCTTCTCTAATTTAAGGGGAGTCCTAATTTTGTGATACGACAAGTTTGTTACCTTATTTAGCTCCAATTGCTTACACCTTTGTCCATCCAATGCACTCTTATAGTGTATACAAAACTCAACCAAAGTACAATGATTACTTGTGAAATTCCCAAAAAAAAATCTATTCTTACTCTCTGATGTTGAAGTTATTCTTAGAAGCCCTCACATAAACAAGTCTCTAAAATATTCCGGTATCCATAAGTTCCTTATATCAAACATATAAGAAAGCCATTTGTGTCCGCCCAAATCAAACTCAAAAATTATCCCCCATCCACTTATACTTAAACTTCTCAGGTTTAAGTTGTAGACTCCACACACAAGCAAATAACTTAGTTATGAAATTATAGTCCTGAATTGAAAGACCAATTTTTTCACACAATTTATTCATAATGTGTCACATGCAGAATATGTATGAGTCTTCTTGAAAACCCTCTCTATAAAAATTTTCATTGCTGGATCTTAGTTAGTTATTATACAACATAGACCTTAAGAATGTCTCAAAATAGTCACTGAAATGACCTAATATTTTCATGAGCTATTAATCCTACTCTAGAGGTGACACACTTTTTGTGGTGATCACCCTAGAAAATGATGCAAAAATTAAATTATACTTATTTGTTACATAAGTATAATCAAATGAAATCATATCGCCAAATAGAAAGTAATTCTTCCTAGAGATAGGATCGACCCAAAAAGTACAACACAAGGACTCCACTATCATCAACCTTGTAATCAAAATAATATCCATTCCAATTCTCCCTCTTCTTATGAAAGATTTCCACAAATATATCAGAATTAGAATCTCCAATGTAACACTTCACATCTCTATAATGGTTCTTAAAATCCTGTAATGAAGCACCTACATTCTCATACCCTCCCACGTGTTTATTGAATAACCAAAATGATTTGGATGCCCCATTGTTGATCCTACCATTATCTATAATGAACTTCTTATGCATGATAGTCAAATTCCTCCCCTCTTTTAGAAATTATCTAACAATAAGGGTAGCTATAAGGTGAATATGTCCTTCATAAAAATTTCAAACCATATAAAACCCTTTAATATTGCACTTAAGACATGTTCTAGCTCTACATCACACTCTATTAACCACCCTCCTTCTAGAACCACTTTCGCCACTACCTCAGGCACAACATATATTTCTCGATGGCTTAAATCCTTCCCTATTTCAAATAAGATATTTCAGTGTGACAACATTACTTATAGTTCTCTTTTCATCAAACAAACAGTCACTAAAACCACAATTATAAGCATAATTCTTGTAGAACTTAATTCATGATCCAATGATTCAAATCTCATTCCTACAATAGGGCTATTTCTGGTGAATAATAGGGTATTCATTCATTTTTTGTTCCACCAAAAGATGTGCGGGGTATTGAATTGGGAGTGACCAACTTGCTTGCAACAACATTCAATTTTAAGGGAAGAGAAGAATCTTGTTTTTCACTCATAATTCCTATACAATATAACCAATTAATCTATGACAAATAAAGAAATTAAGATGAAAAAAGGTACATGTAGATCAAACTAAGAACAAAATTCCAAATATGGACTTCACTCATTGCTACTATATAATCCATTGATATTATGAAACAAACAAACAAATATTATAACACATCTCACAATTTTGTAGAATAGAAAAGCATAATATCATGGCTGAAACTTTAGGTTAAATTTAATAAAGATCTCACATTACTCAATATTTCAATTGATTATGTCCATCATATATACATACACTTGTAACATACAAAATCACCAATTTCTACTATCTAATATACTATCAAAAAAGAAATCTAAAGTAAACAAGATAAATGGAAGAAACAAACCTTAAACAACTCTACAACTCAAGTATCTGTAAATCAACTCTGCATAAACAAAACATATAAATGAACAGAATGAAGCAAATTCTGGATTGACTCAACTTCAATAAAAAGATAAGGCTAGGTAGATAAAGCTACAGTAGAACCAATTTGGCCATAAACAAAACTGAAACCAAATAAGTCGATATACACACAAAAAATACAGGGCAACTAACAATATACTAGATGATAATGTAAGAATGATGAAGATACTTACTAAATCAATACTATAAGTTAAGGATCAACTCAAGTTCAACCAAAGTAGATGAGTCACAATCATATTTCAATCAATCTGACCCTAAATCATATAGAAACAAAATCGGCCAAATACACACAAAAATTAAGGGCAACTAACTATAGATTAGATGATAACGACAACAATGAAGATAATTACTAGTTTAATACTATAATTTAAGAACTAATTTTGGGAGTGGATAGTCAGAGATTTTCAGAAATAAATGACGACAAACGATAGAGAAGGTGGAGTGGCGATGATTGGAAGAGAAGGACGAAGTGAGGACAATTGACAATTCAAGGAGAAGTAGATGATGACTAGATGTGAAGATGGAGTGCAGATCGAAAGAAGGAGAAGGTGACCACTAAAGGATGGCTATGAAATGGACAAAAATGGAAAGCAGTGAAATTTACTATTGAAAGTGAAGGGAATGAAAGAAATAATGTGATGGAGGATGGGAGCTTCGGTTGGGTGAAGACGACAAGGGGGATAAGGATAGGGCAGCGAAGACAAGCAGATGATGAATATAGATGCGAGGTCGAGAAACGGAGGATGAATGATAGCTATGAAATGGATGAAAATGGAGAGGAGTGAAATTTACAACTAAAAGTAAAGGAAATGAAATAAAGAATGTGATGGAGGATGGGAGCTTTAATTGGTTGAAGACGACAAGTGGAATATGGATGGGGTAACAAAGAAGAGAAGATGATGGATTATAGATGCAAGGTTGAGGATGGGGGATGAAGAATGGTTGTGAAATGCGAAAGGTAGATAGGTAGAGTAGCTGATTAGATGAGTTATACCGTAAAATCAAATGGCTATTTATAATCTATTCCAAGGATTGATATATGTTCGTCCGTTTGTACAGTAAAAAGTGTATTTATTTGAACCTATATATATATAATTTGCATATACAAAAAGAATGATGGTTATTTGAATTCACTTGAACCGATGTTTATTAATACCTTTTTACCCAAAATCTATCAATAATCAATCATAACATACTCAATTACCAATGTTTAACTTTGTTCTTTATATAAATAGTTTATTAGATTCTTCATTTAATCTTTAGCCAATTAGAAATAATTAGTAAATATAAAATTATGTTTACTATTATTGCTCGAATTCACTGTCAACTTATTTTCATTATCATGAAGTTTAATTTAAAACTTGGTAGTTCTTAATTGATTATAATATTTTTATTTTTTGGTAAAAAATAATATTTTGAGTTTGGATTAAGATCTTCATCTCCTAACAGATGAATATTAAAGAAATTTGACAGAAATATAAGATAGGGTATACAATAAAGAAAGATGATGGTGTGTGCATTAAATAGAAAGAAGAGAGGAAAATTTTATGGCATATAGTAAAAATATACTATATTTTACACACTAGGTGCATCTAGTAAAGTGATCCTAGGTTCATCATACAATATGCATAATCTTATTATAATGAAACAATCATTACAATTAATATTAATCATAATTTAAAATAATTAAATAGTAGCAATAAAATTAATTGTAAAGAAAATTAATAAATAAATAAAAATAAGTTAATCATAATCATAAATAATTAATAAAATTGAAATATATTAATTATAAATATAACTCATGAGTGAAATATTAATTATAACTACAAATTTATAATTAATAAAAAAAAATAGTAATTCAATCAAATAAATTAATATTAGTTTTAATAATAAATAAATTTTTTGTAAAAATAATATTAATCATCATGATTACAAGTAATTGTAATTAAAAATACAAAAAGCTACTAAAAATAATAATGTTAGTTATAATATAATAAATTAATATAATATAATAATTTTAATGATATATAAATTGTTTCTAAGATTAATATTAAATTTAATGATAAAAATAAATTTCATTATAATTATAAAAAAATTATTAATGAGAATATGATTTTTAATAATTACTAATGATAATTAATAAAAATATTATTAATCTTAATTGTAGTGAAAAAAATAAAAATAATTAATATTTAATATAATTATAATTACTTAGTTTATGATGATACTATTAATTGTGATGATATTAATCATCATTATAAGAATAATTTTGTTTATAAAAATAATATTAATCAAAATTATAAATAAAAAATAATGACACATAATGTTAATGATGATTGTAAGTAAATAAATAATCAAAAAGACTAATATTATTTATAATTTTATTAATAAATGATTGCTAAGAATAAAGTTTACACTATTAAATCTATAAAAAAAATATTAAAAAAAATTATAATAATAAATCTTATGAAAATATCACATCTCAAAAATTGTCTATATATATATATATACATAAATTCATTTCACATCTAATGAGTGGTCAAATAGCATTATTACTTCAACAATTTTCATATATAAATAAAATATATCTATTAAATATCATTATTACTTCATCCACATTATTACATGAGATCAAATCAAATAATATATGGGTTGCCAAAAAAAATACTTGGTGTATGTATGGTAACCTCATTTCTTATCTAATATGATATAAAGTAATGTAGCTAAAGTAATAACAATACTATACTATACAACTGCATGTACATAGAATATAGGTGTAACCTATTGATATCAATATTATATCAACATTTTATATATATATATATATATATATTACTAGGGTTATTAGAAAAAAAATATCCCATAATATTTGTGAAATTTTTCTTTATAAATTGATACTCAAATGAATATACTTTTAATTTAATATATATATATATATATATATATATATATATATATATATATATATATATTTAAGTATCTTTCAATACTATTAAACTAATATTTCATCATCACTTAATTGATTTTTCATAAGTGAGTTGCTATTTTACTATTATTCTACTTAAAAATGTTTTTTCATCACTAATATACTAATATTTTACCATTAATGTATTAATTTTCACCAGTAATATATTGATTTTTCACCAAAAAATTAATCATTCACCGCTAATATATTAATCTTTTGCTAATAATATATTAATCTTTTACTACAAGGGAATTGATTTTTTTTACCAACAAGTTGATATTTCGTCCTTATTATACTTAAAAATATTCTTTTACCACTAATGTGCTAATTTTTTGCTACTGATTTTGTACCAGTGAATTGATATTTCACTATTAATATATTGAATTTTCACCACAACTAGGTATCTATATATATTTCATCATACATTTAGATAACTTTCACCACTATTAAACTAACATTTCACTATCACTTAATTGATTTTTCACCACATAGTTGATATTTCACCATTATTCTACTTAAAAAATTATCTTTTACCACTAACGTACTAACATTTTACCATTAATGTATCAATTTTTTCACGAGTGAATTGATATTTTATCATTAATGTACTGATCTTTCACCACTAATCTATTAAACTTTTACCACAACTATTAAGTATTTTTCACGAGTGAATATATATATATATATATATATATATATATATATATATATATATATATATATATATATATATATATATTGTACATTTAAGTATTTGTCACCACTATTAAGGCAATATTTTACCATCATTAAACTAATTTGTTACCAACGTTAATCTTTCACCATTATTCTACATAAAAATTATATTTCACCACTAATATTCTAATATTTTACCACTAATGTATTGATTTTTTATAAAAAATTAATCTTTTATTATTGATGTGCTGATCTTTCACAATGTATTGAACTTTCACTACAACTATATATATATGTATGTATGTATGTATGTATATATATATATATATATATATATATATATATATATATTATAAATTTAAGTATCTTTCACCACTATTAAACTAATATTTCACTATCACTGAATTGATTTTTCACTAGTAAGTTGACCTTTTGCCATTATTTTACTTAAAAATAATTTGTCATCACAAATATACTAACATTTCATCACTAATGTATTGATCTTTCATCACTAGTGTGTTGATATTTTACCAACGAATTGCTATTTCTCTATTCTTCTACTTTAAACTAATATTTTACCATTAATATACTGATTTCTCACTACTAATATACTAAATTTTTACTATTAACATACTAATCTTTTATCACTAATATACTAATCTTTCACCATTTATGCATTGATTTTTCACCAACAGGTTGATATTTTCCTATTTTTCTACTCAAAACTAATATTTCACAAATAATGTATTGATCTTTCACCAATAGGATGAATTTTTACCATTATTCTACTCAAAATTAGTCTTTCACCACTAATATAATAAATTTTCACCAATTTATTTTTATTAAAAATATATTAATATGGATCTCTATTTATAAAGAAATTTTTTAGAAATATTATGGTATATTTTTTAATAAATTAATTACAAGAAAATTAAATAAAAAAATACATAATGGGGAATATGTTGCACAACATAAAATTTTAAGTAATAATGGTGTTTGGTATATATTTCTGAATTAATAATAGTAGTTTACAATTTATCTTATCTGAAATACATTGATGTATATTGATAATTTTGGACATTCCTTATTTTAATAAGGTATATTCTTATAATAATTTTTCTATTTGGTTATAGATTTAATTTTAGATATTTTTCCCTTTTAACCATTTATTAATATAGTCATGGATAAAATTAACCATGCTGATTAATTAATTATTCAAAATTATCATTAACATTATTTTTAATAAATACTTATTCAAAATTATGATTAATACTAATTTTAATAAATATTAATTTATATTCATAATTAGTAATAATTATTATAAAGTAATTGATTATAATTATGATTCATATAATTTATATTTATTATTTAATTAAAATTAAGTCTAATAATATTTAAAGTAATTATAATTAATAGTGATAAAAAATAGTATTCACATTAAATATTTCTTTTTATTTATAATTAAATTAAAATTTATAATTATGACTAATAATAGTATCATTAATTATTAATTTATAGTTAAAATTAATACTATTCTTTTTAATTTTCTATTTAATGTTATAATTAATATTTTTTTTTCATTAATTAATTATTATTTTTCTTATTTGATTAAAATTAAGATTTATAATATTTTATCAAACATAATTAAGAGTTATTAAAAATATGATTTCTTTATAAATGTTATTAACATGATCATTTATAATGATCAATATTAATTTAATACATAATATATATATATATATATCAATAAAATTATTATTATTTATATTGATTAATTATTTATAATTATGATTAAAAATATATTTATTAATTATTAATTTATAGTTATAATAATTAATATCCTTATTAATCTACTTTTTAAGATTATAATTAAAAATTTTTCATTGATTAATTAATTATAATAATTATTAATATTATTGTTAATGTTTATTAGTTATCTTGATGATTAATATCCTTATTAGTTAAAAGACTCCTATAAATTATTTTAAAGACTCTATTTCATAAAGGATTTGTATTATTTATAAATAAAAGTATATTGTTTTTAATGATTTATCACATCCTTTAAAATTTAGAAACCCTAGTTATGTTTTTAAAACATTTCGTCCACATCTTCTTGTCTTTCTTTATAATTTTTTATTTTGTAAGAATTTTGAACCACTTTTGGCAATCAAAAACTTTCAAAACCATTATATTTTGTTCATATTTTAATTATTAGACCTTTTTTTGAGCCCCCTAGTTTAAATAAATAAATAAATAAATGGAGACTTTGACTGAAGAGCACTATTTATCGATTGATTTACTTTTATTAATGTTTTAAGTACCAAAACGAGCATTTTAACCAATAAAAAATTACAAAACTTTGATGATACTTATATTTTTATAATTTTAAGCTAAATATAAAATAAAATGATTTGTAACTATTTTTTTGTCATTTTTAGATAAATTCTATCATTTTAGGCATAATAATCCCTTAAAACTCAAATTTCTTTAAACAAAACCTATCTTAAATATAAAAAATTATTTCCTATCCTTCTAAAATATCTAAATAAAGTGAGAACACATTATTAGACTTCTTGGTTTGGAGTGGCAAAATTGGTTTAGTTGTCTTAGTTAATTTTTCCTAAATATCCACAAAACATCTAACATTAGCCATTTAAATCTTCCAACTTCTTTTGTGCTCCATTGTTTTTGTCTAATCCTACCAAAAACCTGACCCATTTTCTCTCTTCTTTTACCTTTGCATTTTGTGGCTCCAACCCTTCTTCTTCCTCCTTCATTATTTCTTTTGATTTATTTATAGCTTTGATGGATTCCACATGTTGTAGGTATTTTTTGTGTATAGGTTTCAAGAGAAGGTTTTAAGCTTGATGGAGGATTTTATATAGCTTATTATGGATCTTTGGAATTATGATAAACATGACTATACTAGAACTAGATAGAATTTGGTTGCTAGCAGAATTATAAGTGTTGATTATACCATGCTTGGTTTTTCTAAGGTTTTGTGGTTGTTTCATGTTGATATTGTTGTGCGAATGTATTTAAAAAAATTTAGAATGTATTTGAGGTTTTTAGGTCATTTTTTATTTATATCATGTTTAGATTTGACAATATTTAAGATATGTATAGTTTTGATGAAGTTTTGGTGTATTTATAGGGTAGTTTTGGCCTCTAGCCAAATCTACATGATATTCTCATTTTTATAAAAGAATTTATGATTCCAATTGATGTTTTAGGTTTTTTAGGTATGGTTTCATTGCATAATTAAAGTTATAATTTAACCAATATTTAGCATAAAGATAACATTTTTGTCTATTTACACGGGACCTGCCAATTGGCTAAATTTTTGTATTCTAGTGTGTTTATATGGAATTTAATAAATAGTGTGCAAAGGTTCATGATCTAGGTCTTATTATGTTTAAAGTTAAGCAATTTTCTTTGTTTTAGGGTTTTAGGGGCATAATAGCCCTTTTACCTATAATCTATAGTTGTTACTTGAATTTTAGTATCATGTTATGTTAATTATTGATTAAGGATGTTTATTAGTTTATTTAATAATTTTGGAGTATTTTTTCTATTTTAATCGTATTTTAAAAGTTTAAACATTTTGAGGGCAAAAGTATCTTTTGTAAAGTTTTGGTATTTCATAATATATTATGATATGTTTATGAAATGTTTGATATATTTTGTTGAAATTAATCCTATCTTAAATAGTCCCCTTTAAAATAGTAAATTGATGCAAATAATGAAATAACATAAATAGTAAATTTTAATTTTAAATAATTTTTCATTTTTATATATAAGTTCATTATTATGTTTCTACATTTTTAGTTGTATATAAATAGTGTTTGATGAATTATAATTTTTATGAAAATTGTGTGATGGCTTATTTTGGGGTGTCATTATTAATATGTATGATAATTTGGTAAATTTCAAAGAGAAATTTTTTATTTGAAGTTAGGATGATCATTTTCCCTATTAAGAAGGATAACACTTGTAGCCCATATGGCACATGCTACACAATTAGCCTTGGTTTGGTCACCGAGTATTCATTTAGATAGTGCTAACATCACGAATGTTAGCTAGGCCCCTCTCTATTCTATAAGTGACATACGAGTTATATAGTAGGTGTTAATACTTAAGGATAGGGTGACTAGAATAGTTGGAAGATCCATATGTCATTTGTGCCTTGGAACAAATACTTGATGCCCTTATAGCATAATAGACAATTTAGTAGGATCCTTAGCCTTTGTAGCAAGGATCACCCCATATGCCCTTGTAGCACTGGTGATAGGTTGTTTTTCATCAATTAATTAAAGTGATAGTTACCTAATGTCCATGAGACATAAGTGATAGCTACCTGATGTCCATGTGACATAAGAGATAAGTGTTTCTATGTGTAAAATTCCTATTGCCCATAGGTAGGGATGACAATGGATCGGGTACGGATCAAGTACCCCCTATCCATTACCCAAACCCAATAATAAAACCTATACCCATATCCGTATCCAAACCTGGCGGGTATTTTTTTTCCTCATCTATATCCATATCCATATCCATTTATCCATATCCGTTTAAATAACCATCGGGTAAAATCCATCGGATTTTGGGTAAAACACATTAAGTATAAAGTAAAAATCATTTAATGTTAGAATTATATACTTAGATTGTTAAAATTTAATTATATCTTCACTTTTAGCTTTAGAAAATATACTTAAGGTTACATAAATGAAGGTAAAAATATAATTTTATATCAGATAAACGGATACGGGTACGGGTGCGAATTTAGATTTGAGGATCCCTTACCTATATCCATACCCAAACCCGTCGGATATTTATCCCCTTCCTCCATACCCGTATCCATATCTGTTTACACATCTGACGGATAAAGCCCATTAGGTTTCGGGTAAAACCCATCCAATTTCCATCCCTACCCATGGGGTACAGGACACGTGTGTTTCATATTGTAAATAAAAAGGTGTCATGTTCTATACAGATGAAAGTATATTAGCTTGATAATGTGGAACGTGGTGTGATCTATATATATATATATATATATATATATATATATATATATATATATATATATATATATATATATATATTATAGATAGATAGATAGATAGATAGATAGATAGATAGATAAGTGGTTATGTGAAATAAGTAGAATAAGTGAAATAAGTAAATGGAGATATTTGGTATAAGTGAAATGAGTAAATATGAGGTGGGTTGTGTGATAACATAACAAAGGAGCATAATAACTAGTGGAACTTGTATATATATGTAGATTATATTATTATATCAATGTGCACTATCATAATCTCAATGTTTATATTATTTAAAGTGTTCCATGTGATTTTACGATTTTGATGAATACTACTAAATAATGTAAATAGTGGGTTTTAAATAAATGTTCCAATTTTCCTGTATTAGTATGATTTCTAGTATTTTGTTACTACAAGCTTGTTGTTATTGTCTTACGCGAGTATGCTAATGCTTTTAGTAGGTTATGATCACTCATTATGTATAACATAATGATACTACACTTCTCAGATATTTGTTACAAGTGCAATGGTTGTTTTATTGCTTTCTATTTAGGATGGGTTGATATTAGAGTTATTAAGAAATAGTTAGGGTCTATGATCCAGTTTTTTTGAGCTCTTGTACCTTTATCCTTATTGTAATTTTTGTTTGGTCATTTTGTAATATTGTATGTTAGGATTAGATAACTTCCACACTCGATCACTAGGTATGAGACTACTTTAAAGCCTGGCATCCGACAAAGATTAGGTATTGAAAGTACCTTTTCTACTTTGGATGTAGCGGTAACATCTTATATTTCTTATTTTGCTTCCAAAAAACCATGTTTAAATGAAATTTATTTTGTGAAAATCAAGGTGTTACAACCAGTCAATGAGTTTAACTTATTAATCGACTAGTCTAGGCAAAACAACACCAAACTTAGCATGGTCTTATACTTTCAAAACACATATGAATACATGATCAAAACCTAAAAACACACGGATTCATGATTGACAACTAATATACGCCATATTCATACTTAACTCACTAAATTAATGCTTTAAATGAAAATTGCCAAACACATGCGCTAAATTCCAAAATTATAAATCATAACACATGATCATAACTCTAGAATTCAACTAGCACATGAATATCATGGAAGATAAAAAGATTATAAAAACACAACTAATAACATCAACTCTTAGCCATATTAGATATAAGGTTGTCTTACCTTCAAGAAAAATCTACTAGTAAAATCAACTACCCCTACCTTGATGGTTCCTACCAAGACTCTTGATTATCCTAAGATAACCAAGAATCAAAATCAGTTAAAAACTCATTTAAAATTAAATTTAAAAAAAATAGAAGAAGAGGGAAAATAAAACTCAACTTCCTCATAATAATAAGGTTACCAAGAGGAGAAAGTTAGGATATTCAACCTTTCTTACACTTCGATCCTATTTTGCTTAAGGAAAAGCAAATAAGAATAAAAAGCAAAGATTAGAAGTATAAAGTAGAGAAGTTTTGAGAAAATGAGTGGAAAAACAAGAGGCAAGGGCCTTGGTTTCTAGAAGGTAGAAAAGGAAAGGAAAATGGGGAAAGCTCAACACTTAGAAGAATAAACAAAGGCAAAGAGAGACAGGAGAGCAAGTGTTCAATGGTAAGGTTAAAATGAATAAAAAATGAAGTTTAAGGAATAATGGCGGTCAACATATCAAAAGGGAAAGAGAGGAGTGTTAACTTTGGTTGAGTGTAGATCATAAGGTGTAAGAGGTGAAAATGATGAAGTATGTGGGAGATAGATTGAAATTAGACCATGGAAGAGGTGAGGTAAGTCAAGGGTTTTAGGAGAAGGTCTTCACACATTCATGTTTGCTAGAGGAGAGAGGAAAGTGAGGGAGATAGAAGTGAGAAAGTACCTCAAAAGTATTTTTGGGATATTTTTAGCTTAATAAAATTATAAGATGATTTAAATAATATAAAAATAATTCCAAAGCAATAAAATATGCTTATTAGCAAAAAGAATCTAATTAGAAGTTTTCATAAATATTGTAAATAGAATTAAACACAATATAAAATGATCTAGAATCACATCATAACAATTTATTAGTTTAAGCAACCAGTTTAATGGTTATCCCAAAAATAAAAATGTAAGTCCCTAGTCATACCGGTCGATTGATTTAGAAAACCAATCAATTAGTATTCTTAACATTCACTTTTTTTTTACCCAAATCCAAATCCCTTTTTAAAACCTAAACCATTTTCTTTTATATCAATATAATTTTAAGTACATCTTGAAAGATTTTAGGATATGATATTACACATGGAGTGGCACGAGGCATATTCAACTTTTTTCTTTTACTCTATCCCACATTCAACTTTCCAATCTTCATTATAACTTTTGTCTCATTCTCAATTCTTCTTCCTCATGTAATTTTAGTCTTTGATTTCTATCATTATTATTTTGAATGCCTATAATTCATAGACTATGCCACTATAAAATGAGCCATAAGACATCATTGAATGCGAGATCCAAGAGGAAAGAAGATAAGATTGCTACCTCATTTTCTTCTTAGCTTTTGACTATCAATTTCTCAACAAAGCAAACATACCATTATCTTCGTCCAAAATTGAATGCTTGGTGAGATCATGATATGGTGTGGAGGTTTTGTAAAAATAGAAGAAATATTCGTTCATTCTTTAGGTTATGTTGTTATGTAGGCTTAAGACACATGGTCACCTCTTTTTCCTTGATGTTGTGTGTCCTTTTCCCCATTTGTAACATAGTGTTAGAGAGTCATGAGCACCTATTCTTTTACTGCCTAATTATTAAAATTGTGTGAAATGAACTACTATTCTATATTGGAATATCAAAATACTCCAAGACCCTTTATAGTACGATGAAGGACTTGCGTAGGAGAAGGAATGGAAATAAAATTGTTACCAAATATCATGGTTGGCCCTTATTACTACAATTTATTTTATTTAGAGAGCAAGGAATGTTGTATTATATGAATCAAAGGATTTTTATTCTAGGGATTTCATTGTACATGTTAAAACTTATGTGTATTGTGCTTTGTTCTATGAAGGCCATTTTGTAAGACTCGAGTGTTATGTTTCATTAAGCTTCTAGATTAGTGGGATTTTCTAGCCCTGTTTTTGATTGGATAAAGTAGCTAGATTGTTATATAACTATCAATTTTTGTCTTTATTGGGTATGCCTAGTGTACTTGCAATGAACACATGATTTTGGATCATATTTAGCCATAAAAAGGAGTAGTGTAAGAACAAATGTAAGTTCTCTTATGCTACTATGGCACACAAAAAACACTTGAGATCATTACCTTGCAAAAAGCTTCTTTTCTCTAAGAACCACCTCGTAGATACCTTCTTGAACACTGACAACCAAAAAAAGAGTTCTATGCAGCAAGATATAACCTATTGCTAGAAATGTTGGGGTATATGTTGAATTACAATATATGTGTGTCCTCCAAGGGTCATTATAATGGAATTGATGGAGAAAACACCCTTCTTACTAAAGCTTCAACACAATTTATCCTTTATTAATTCACAAATATGAGCTTCATGAATAAAGTCTAACAGTTGTTGTACTTCGCCAATATCCCACTAAAATGAAGGTCTCCTCCAAATAATACTCCATTTCCATGCCTCCATAATCTTATCTACCCAACCATTTCATTATAGATTATTTGTGAGTTTCTAGCATGCATAGAGGAGGATAAAGTAACTTCAATGGTTGTAGTCCCATCTATGTATTCCCACAGAAAATAACATTCTCCCTATTCCCTATTTGTATTCTAAGCTTGGATCTGAACACTTATCATAAACTCTTGGGGTTCCAAAAGAGCATTACAAATATGGTGCCACTAACCACCTTTTTTGTTTTAGCCACCCATGCATGAAGGCATAAAACTAGGGCTTAGCAATGCTTCCATTTAATAATCTCTTGCCAAAAACCATTGTCATTTCTTGAATAGTGACAACACCATTTGAAAAGTAATGCTCTATTTTTATGCTACAGATTACCCATACCTAATCCATCTTCGAGTTATTTGGTAATTGAGAGGAGGGGATGTAGGAATGGGAATAGGGGTAGAATTACCAAAACCATTGTTTATAAATAGGGGATGGGGGAATGAGATTAAATCTCCCCAATTCCCACCAAACCATTACAACATGGGGGATAGATAATAGAATTAGGGAATGGGAATAGGGAGTAAAAGACTAAAATAACCATATTTATTAACTTAATTATTTATATACATAAAACTTAAAAGGGTTTTTTTTAGTAAATTAATATTATATTTTCAATTCTATTTCCATATACCAAATATAGTTTTTTGTTCCTAAATTAATTCACAATCATTTATTTTCATTATTATTCTCACCCTTTTATTCCCAAAGTTGTATTCCCATTTATCAAACTAGCTAAAGATCTAGGTTTTCAATCACTTCCCATCTAATTAAGTGGATCTTCCTTTTATCCGAGAGAGTAGCACTCCAAAAGAATCTCGAAAATATGCCACTGATTTAGTTAGCAACCCCTCAAACATATATGAAAAATGTTGACATATAATAGAACATGAATTGTTAAGGGCAGATTTAATAAGTGTTAACTGTCTTCCTACTATCCCTACTAATGCGAGTTTAGAATCCCAACCCTACCACTTTTTGAATAATCAAGTTCAACACTTCTACAATAATGACCCATTATTTGCTCACTTACATGAATCTATAACTCCGGATGCTATCGGATCATTGTCCATGATGATAGAAAAATTAATCTGTAGATCGAACAAAATCATTTGCCAATTCATCATGATTCATACATAAGAATAATATAGAAGCATACCTAAGTCTATAACGCTAGTATGAACGTACACCGATGGATTCAGGATGATAAACATACTGGTGGTATTGTGGTCTTTTGAATTAGGCACATGCTCGTTGGTCTCTATTAACTGGTGTAAATTGAATAGTATGAAGTGTTTGACCTAGAGACCGCAACCATATATATAGACAACTAAACTATTATCTATCGAGTTATTCTAGTTTAGTCTATTAACAATCTAGAATACCCAAAGTCTCTACACATATGAGTCTACATCAAATTAGATACATTAATTTATATGTAGAGATAATCACTTTTATATGAGCTTAATTTATATGATAACCTGTAATTCGTATTTTTCACATATAAGTCCAACATTGGATAATAATCTAACAATATCCCATTTAGGCTATATGTGTGACCTTATAACCACGAATTGAAAAATAACCAAATGAGCTCAATATTTTTGTCATTATAAAATGTATCTATAACCAATTTGGTCTATTAGTCACATTAACATAGGATCAAATTGGCTTTCATCGCATTTCTTAGTAACTAAACATTCAGTGGTCACATAAGTATATATAACCAAATGATATAGACTAAGATGTGGATGTGTAGCATAGAAATGCCAAGTAATGCATGTTAACATGCCTATTTCCAACTGGTTCAATTTAAAACTTTAGTGAGATAAAATCATAAACAAAACATAAAGGAACCAAAGCACAACTTTATACTAAAACTTTATGTCCATAAGCCAAAACAAAGCATCTAAACATAGAGCAAACAAAGTAGCGCTGTAATCCTCTGAATTTTTTAAAAAGCCTATAATTTAATAAATAACTTTTATTTGGGATAAATTAGCCTTTAAATCTATTTATTTTAATTATTTTATGGATTTTTGAGTAAATAAAATTGGGTATAAATATTTAATAAATTAAAATGAATATTTTGTTATTTTATCACACTCTTATTATTTAAATAAATGTTCAAACCATTATTTTACTAAAATCATCCTTTTTAAACCCTTATATTTTAATTATATTAAATTAAATTATTAAATAAATTTATTACCCAAAAATATTATATTGTATTATTTAATAAATTAAACTATTTTATTTAATACTATTTTTCCTTTTCTTTTCCCCTTTTCCTTCTCCTTTTTCTTCTTTTTCTCTTCTCTTTCTTTTTCTTCTTCTTTGGGCCGCCGCTGGCCTGGCCTGCCCTTCCTCTCCCTGGCGTGTGGGCCCCTGGCCCATTTTCTCCTCCCCTCCACGTGAGCCGGCCGCCTCCCTCTTCTTTCCTTCCTTTCTCCCCGACCAGGCCGGCCTGATCCTTCTTTCCCTTCGGCCGGTCTGCACGCCCGACACACCCAGCTCCCCCCCCCTTTCTTCTTCCCTTCTTCTTTTCCTCTTTCCTTGGCGAGAGTCCCGGCCATCCTCTACCATTTTCGCCACCCAAACTACAACCCCCTCTCCCCATTGACCTCCCCTTATCTCCCTCTCTCTCCCTCTCATCGTTTTCCTACCATACCGGCCCCACCATATCTCCCTCTCCCTCTCCCTGCCATTACCATATCCCTTCTCCCTCTCCCTGCAACTCCCATTTCCCTACCACCTACCGCTACCCCTCGAGCTCCCTATCCCCTCCCTTCTCTTCCTCTTCTATTTCTTCCTCCTTCCCTGCCTCATTCTGCATTTGTTTCCCGAACTCTCCCTGCTCCCTGACCCTCTTTTCTTCCTTTCTTCTCCTCCCTTCTCTCACCCTGTTTTTGGCTTCGCCACTTGGCTCCGCCGCTTCCGCCGCCTCATCAGCCACCTGTACCACCTCCTACCACCCTCTACCTCACCCCGACCGATCACAACACCCTTTGAGCTACCCCTCATCCTTCTTCCTCCTCCCATCTTCTTTTCTCTTCTTCTTCTCCCTTCTCAGCAGCCACCATATACCACCCTGATCCGCCACTTCTGCCACCGTTTGAGCCACCACATTAATCCTTGCAACCCCCTCTACCACCCCCAATCCTCGTTTTCCCAAAAACACCACCCGAAAGCCTCCATTTTCCCTCCCCCTTTTCCTTCCTCACCAGCCCCCATCTCAACCTCCCTCCTTGGCCGCCACCTTTGCAGCCTCGCTGCCACCGCCTCCATTGCCCTTAGTCGCCCTCAACCCATCCCCAACCACCACTTACACCCCCTCTCCACCTCTACACCCTTCCCTTACCCTAAATCCTCCCCTAACCACCAACCCGAAAACACCACTCCCTCATCCCATTCTTGCCACCTTCGAGCCTTCCTCCTCATTTCCTAGCATGCAACTCATGCTGCATGAGCAGGATGAGCTGCTACCTTTGTTGATTGATTTGGGTGATAAATTTTAAGGTATAATAATATTTAATTTAAGTATTTGATTAATTAAGTGTTATAAAGCCTTATACTTTTGATTATTATTATTATTTTTAGGTATTGGCTTTGATAATCAAAGCTTGAACCTTTAATCGAAATACCAGTAAGGTTCATTTTTGTGGGAATCGAGGTAACTGTTAAATCCCACTTAAATGCATGGATTAACATATGTTAGCACATTAGGATTTTCAATGTATTATTATACTTGATATATGTTGTTTAATATGATATATATGGTTTCTTGTGTTGATTGATGAAAAGGAAGTATGATAGATTATGTGCTATGTTTGGAGATATTGTTAAAGGTAGGAGTTGGTTATTAATGAAAATGTTAAGTATTAGCCATGTTGTATTATGCTATTGCGATCTTAATGCATGATTAATATTTTGTGAGCCTTAGGGGATTTTAGTAAGGTATCTTGTACAAGAATATGGCCTAATATATATATAGGTGCTAATAATGTTATATTAATTATAAGAGTTGTGGATGAGGTGTTAACATTAATATTTTATGTAGTAATAATAATGATTTAATACAAGTGGTGTACTAAGGGGCAGAATGGTGATTCTTAATTAAAAAGGGTATTATGGTAATTTTGGAGGCAAGGGTAAAATGGTAAATTTGTTAGTAAAAGGATAAAATGGTAATTTTGGAAGTAAGGGGTAAAATGGTAATTTCATAATTAAAGGGGGCAAAATAGTAATTTTGTAATTAAAGGGCAAAATGGTAATTTTGTGATTAAGGGGTAAAATGGTAATTTTGTGATTAAAGGGAAAAATGGTAATTTTATAATAAAAGGGGCAAAATGGTAATTTTATAAGTGAAAGGGTGCTATGGTAATTTTTGGAAGTTAAGGGGTAAAATTGTAAATTTGAAAGTAAAGGGGTAAACTGGTAATTTGGTAAATGAAAGGGGTAAAAGTGGAAATTGGAAAGGAGTAACTTGGTAATTATAATAATTGAGAAGGGTAAAATAATAATTTAAATAACTAAAGGGTAATTTGATAATTTAATAATGGAGAAGGGTAAAATGGTAAATATGATAATAGAGAAGGGCAATTTGGTAATTTAAACAACTAGAGGGTAATTTGGTAATTTTGATAATGGAGTAAGGTAGTTTGGTAATTATGATAGTAGAGAAGGGTAATTTGGTAATTTAAATAACTAAAGGGTAATTTGGTAATTTTGATAATGGATAAGGGTAGTTTGGTAATTATGATCACATAAAAGGGTAATTCAGTAATTTAACCAACTAAAGGGCAATTTGGTAATTTTAATAATGGAGAAGGGTAGTTTGGTAATTATGATCACAAAGAAGGACAATTTGGTAATTTAACCGACTAAAGGGGTAATTTGTTAATTAGGATAACAGAGAAGGGTAATTTGGTAATTTGACCAACTCAAGGGCAATTTATTAATTATAATAAAGGAAAAAGGACAAAATGGTAATATAACCAACCAAATGGAAAATATATTAAGTGCAATAATTATGAAGGGGGATTAGTGACCTAATAAGTATGGGAGATAACTTCGTAACCTAAATCGAGTAAGGGGTAACTTGATAATTATGTAACAGGGAGGGTAATATGGTAATTTGTCAAGTAAGGAAGGGATGACTTAGCAATTATATAAGTAAGGGGTAAATGAGTAATTTGCATCTAACATGTCGTTGTGATTATGAAATTTCGTAATATGACTCAAATAACGTTGATTAGCGAGGTAAGAGTATTTGATAATTAGTAAGAATCACGAGAACGAATTCTAATTTGAAATTAGATGAGATTAGGATGGCTTTAATGATTCTTCTGTGTTACCTTGGACAACCATTTGAATAAGAAATATTTGATGATATCCGAACCATTAAAAGTGAATAATTATATGATTGTTGTGCTTCTGTGATCACCCTTAATTAAGACACTAATACTTAAAGTGAAAGACCTCGAGATCGGGAATGGTTGCTCTTTAGGGGTCACTACCTTAAAGACGTGGTTTAGCCCACGATTATTCTGGTTTTTGTTGGTGTGCCTTTGTGCCCCAGCCAGACCCTATATCTACTCTATCTAGCTCTACAGACCTAGTTAGGGGGTATGCATACTTATGGATTAGGTGTCCTTGTCGGTAGGGTACTAAGTTAGCTTTATGAACCAGTACGACCATGGTACCTTTGCGTCCCTGGGTTGATAGTTGAAGGGTACTGAGTAGCTTTTATACACCAGTATGACCGGTGCACCTTTGTGTCCCGGGATCTTGATTTCCCTATCAAGGCAAATAAATGGAATTGACGTGCTGATTAAAAAGGGAAAAACACTAATCGTTAAAGTGAAAGATTAATGAGTCGGACCCAGTTGAATTATATTATGAGTACCGATCCACCGGATATAATAGTGGCTTAGGATGTTTTGCCTTAGATGATTTTTATGAGTACTGATCCACCGGATATAATAGTGGCCTAGGATGTTTTACCCTGGATGATGTATATTTATATTCCGATCCACCAGCCAGAATGATGGGGGTCCCGAGCTCAATAAATTTGATTTGGCTGTGAATAAATTATGGAAGAATACTAATCACTTATAGTGGAATACCATGTGAGTCGGGGCCAGACCAGTCCACCGACGAATAATAGTGGGGTTCCCTCACTCACACGAATAATTATAATCCGATATGATTGATAATGATGGACTAAGGGCTTAAGGCCTAGAAGTATCGATTGTTCTCTATGGCCTATTAATATCTGATTGATTTGTTAAGTATGTGGTTGTATAAACGTGGACATTCAGTATTTACCTTTCATTAAGTATGTATGTAGTATTTTGTGTTGCATTACGGGCCTGCTGTTAAGTGTGATTTAAAGGGTTACTCAGTACCGTAGTACTGAAGGGTTCCATTCGTGGGGCCCCTGCCTATTTAATGGGCAGTGTCCCTTGCAGGTCGTTCTCAGGTGCTATTCAAGTGGGCTCTCGGGAAATAGTATAAGGTACTATCCGGTAAACCCTAGGGTTGTACTCTTTTACCTTTAAAATTTATGGTTTCAACGTATTTGTTGATTTGTAACCACCAGTGGTGTATTATACTCTCATAAACTGTTTTAATGCGCTACTATGATTTAATCATTGGTTTGAGTTTCTTGTAAGTTGTATTTTTCTCTTTTAGCCTTAGCACTTGGTACTGGAACGGTAGGAGTGAATCGGTCAGGTACTAAGTGTGGCGGTAATATCCCCAGAATTCACAGTTTATTATTTTGCTTCCTCTAATTTTCTTTTAATTAAACGAAAATTTTCAATAGTGAATTTTGGGAGTGTTACAAGCACACTTCCACTAAAACTAAACATTATCAGCTAACATAACACCTATATGAGCCACATGCTCGAGAAACTATTTGGGTGATAAAACTTTAATGAGTGGATCTGCTATCATGGAGTCTATACTCATGTGCTCTATAGACAACTCTTATTTATGTACTTTCTCTTTAATGACCAAGTATTTAATATTGATACTCTTTGATTTCTAGAACTTAGGTTGTTATTGGAATACTAAGCTGCAACCTTATTATCACTAACATCTTAAGTGGTCTTTCAATACCGTCGACTATACACAACCTCATGACAAAAATTCATAGCTATATGTTGCAAGAGGAAGCCATATAACACGCTAGAAATTCCACTGTCATAGTCGAAGAGGCCACAACTATATGCTTAGTACTTTTGCAAGAAACAACATCCACTTTAGCGACATATTGTGTCAATTAGTCTATCTGTTTATATTAGATTTCCAATTATTTAAATAAATTGATTCCTTAATTTAATTCATAAATTTGAACTTGTATTATTAGAACCAACTTTATGTAGACTTAATATCTGCAAAATATTAAATATAACCTTATTAGCATTACAAAAAAATCAATGCTAAATAACACACATAAAATGATCATACACTAATTTATTATATTAGAATAAAATAAATATCTAATTAATTATTAATGTCAAATATATTTAATTAATATTATTATTCAAATAATATAAAATTAATGAATGCCAAATTTATAACCCAAAAGTACCAAAATTATTCAAAGTTGAGCTATGACAACCCAAAATGGTCAAACTCGACCTAAGTCGTCCCAACAAAAATTAGCCCAATCGCTTAAAAGAAACGCAAGCCATAAAAGCCTAAAGGAATATTTAAAATGGGTTGTCCACAAGTAAAAGAGAAAGGAATTAGCAAAGCTAGTTAGGTGCTCCTCCTCCATTGGCTTGGTTTCATGTTTAAAACTCAGACTCAACCAAATGGATTGTTTATGTAATTTACAAAATTAGCCCTCATTAATCAAACCCTAATCTAACTTTAATCATTCTTCTACCTATCGTCTAGCCCTCCAGCACCTATAACTACTTACGTCGCCCATTACCAGTTGAAGTTGTAGTGCCATTTGCCATCCATATATGTTTGTCATCCATCGACCACCAATAGTGGCCAACACGATCGCCAATGTAGTTGTTAAGCCATCCAAGACGTAAATGAAGACGACCAATCTGAAGCCTAATGATGTTTGACAATGACAAATGAATGATGGAGAAATCCCACATAATAATAATAATAATAATAATAATAATAATAATAATAATAATAATAAGACAAGAAGAATGAGGGCGAAATTGACGTTAACAATCATTCACTCATAATCGGTCGAAATCAGCGATGAACAGGGTGAAGGGGTTGCAACAAACGAACAACAATGATAAAATGCCCATACAAGTATCGTATAAGGAGCTAAATTTTTGTATTGTACTCAGTATTGTACAAGAAGATTAAGTTTTTAATCTTGATAAATTAAGCATACAAGTTTTGATACTAATTGATAGAAAAATTAATCCATAGATCCAACAAGATTATATATCAATTCATTAACATTCATACATAAAAGTAATGTGAAAGTATATCCGACTCCATAATGCTGATATGATCGTATACCGATGGATCATGATGATAATAAGTATATTAGCGATACTGTAATCTTTTTAATCAGATACATGATCGTTAGTTTCTATTAACTGAAGATAATTGAATATAACAAAGTGTTATGCAACTTACATACCACAACTGTATATATAAATAAATAATCAATCTGTTATCTATTGAATTATTTTAGTTTGATCCATTAATAATTTTAAATATTTAAATTTTCTATACAAATGAATGCACATTCAATTAGATATATTAAATATAAATAATTTATATGCAAAAATAATTACTACTATATAATTTTCATTTATATAATAATTCATAATTTGTCTCTTTTACTTATAAGTGGAATTTTAGATTAAAACCCAAACCCAGGATTCTTCGGTCCTGAATGAGAGTTGATTGAGTCGGGCAAATTAATTTTGGCGGCGTTCTTTTCAATCGTCCTGCTAGAATCTTCGCAATGATTTTGTACGAACACCTCGCCGTGCTAATCGGCAATACTCGGTGATGCATGTTGACGGGCTGCGATTTTTCTTGGTACCAAAGAGATGAACGTGGAATTCAAACGGGGCGATAGGACACCTGTCCGCCAGAAGTCTTGGACCAGCCAGAAGTTGTCATCCTTTATGGGGTCCCAAGACTCCCAACTCTCAAGTAGCTTTAATGAAAGAAAAATTAAAACCGTCTAGCCCAGGGGCCTTGTTGCTATTCACATGACGCCATCGCTTGTTGAATTTCTGTAAGAGATAATGGTTCTGACAAAGTGATAAGTGAAGCAGCATTTTCCACAATCAATCTCTTAAAATCCAACCCTTGTAAATCCGTAAGGTTTCCTCATAAGCATGCTCAAAGCCTGAAAGTATGGTAAAACTTATTTTATTTCCTGTTGCTGCGTTTTAAGTGGAGTTCCCATTCACTATTTTCTCCATTGTGTTCTCTCGTCTTGTTGCCGATGGGCAAACAGGAAAGAACCGTGTGAGTTTGGCCACCCTCTCTCAACCACCGACATCAAGAATTTTGCACCCATACTATAGGGATTCAAGTCTTTTTGTGCCATGTCCGCAATTAAGCCTGATTCCGTATCCTCTTCTGAATTTGCTCCGAACTCAATACCCCGATCTGGCTCTGCAAATCGGTGCTATGTATGAGATTTTCTGCTGCATATCCCACAAAGGAGGCATCTTTAATTCGAGGTTTTCGGTGTTTGCTTCACATTTTTTAGTTTCATCGCAACCGAGTTAACCCCTTGAGTCGACCGCCGTGCTTTCCGGCGAAGCTCGGATGAGTGGTCCAGCGGTTCAGAAAGCGAAACGGCTTCGGTCCGAAATCTCTGCCCTTCGAGCATACCTACAAAGGGCAGTGGTCCAAGACGCCTCTCGGGAGAACAGGTAATTTAAGATCCGAAAACTGCTGTAAAAATTCAGGATTTACAAAACATCGATCGACACAGCTCGTAGAGCTGCCCCTAGACCACGTGAATCGGCCGTCGGCTGCTATAAATCTCTTGAGCCGCAGCGTCGCTGACAAAGTTTCTGAAGCGGGATACACCCGTGCTTCCGATCTGCCCACTGCTTCTGTCCGCAGATTCCAAAACCGCGTGGAAGTCCCCTATAAACATTATCTTGACACCGATGTTGAGGCCCATAGATTAACAATATCTCGCCGGACTTCTGTTCTGCTTTCCACTTGACTCGGACCGTAAATATTAACTGCTATTATCCTTCAGTGAAAAATAGCAGGCTTAGAATTTCCACAGAGAGCAACCGTGTGTGGGCAGGCTATTGGCACCTCTGTACTGAATCCATTTTCGTCCCACACGAGCATGAGACGCGGGACTTCCCTTCTTCCATGCTCATGATGACCCGCTTCGTATCATTCCCCTTCCATACGGAATTTGCGACTGATTCCGTATGATCTCCGCCCTTTAAGTATCGTAATTAGTTTTACGTCCCAAATCGAATGTGTACCTCTAAAATAAAATAAAATGAATCCTTTTATTCATGATAGTCCCATAATTATTGAAAACACGAGGTAAATAAATAATCTAACATGCATCTCAATACAATGGTTCCAAAAAGAAAAGAAAAGAAAAGAAAATAGCATGAGAAGAGTGTAATATGATGATAAGTATCAATGATATGCTGCCACCCCGGCCCTGTCCTTTACCCCGACTCGCTAGTAGCTACGCCGACAAGTCATCTTCAGAGCAACCGGTGGATCCGAGAACCTTCCATTCACAATCTGATCAAAGACCCATTTATTGGCAGCTTCTGTATAATGTATGCCATCCCAAATAACCTTAACTGACGGATCTTTACACGACTTAGCAATCAAAACCCCTTCGCGGCTACCATCCCCAACCTTCTCCTTAAACCCACACCGCATGTCATTGTTATAATTATACCTCCCACCGTGCCCGCAGCAGGCAACCAACGGGTGCCGGAACCCATGGTCCTCCGCTTCTGCGATCAACTTGTACTTGACGGCGTAGACGTCGACGTATATCAGCGCAGCATCAGGCAGCTCTTTCCGGAGTCCGATGACGGCTTGCTTCAGGTTTTGGTTGTAGTATTGAGACACGTCGTTGAACGGGGTTGCACATCCGTATCTATCTATTTGGGATGCTCTTATAAGGTAACCGTCTAGCACGTAAGGGAGACAGCCTAATGGTCCTGTGTTATGGATCCAGAACGACCTCCCTCCGGAGTCGTACATCAGCCTTATGGCATCCGTCACTTGGGCTACAACGTCCGTGATATAGGACATGACTTGTTCTGTGGTCATGTTTAGCTTGTATCCGGCCGTAATGTCGTTTTGGCCGATGTCGATTGTATACAATGCACGCGAAAAATGCTCTTCCTTGGGCAGTAAATCCTTAAACACTGCACTTCCTCCTGACAGGTCGAGGAAAAAAAAGCAAGAGCAATGCAAATTATGATTCAATTGAAAAGGGGTCCGGGGTTTCTTAAAATACATAGATATTTACATATATATATATATATATATATAAAGGTCCGTACCTTTTTGATTATGTATTTTTTGAGATCTTGAACGGAAGTCGGAGAATTCAACCGATTGGACGTCTAACGAAATAGGGCTGTACCCACTCTGGGATTTGGTGGTGTTTTGAGGCCGCACGGTCGATCCCGCTGTTGCGAAATTGGCTCCATGACTGAAGTTTGATCCGACCGAGTCAAGATATGCGCTCAAATGTGGCAGGCCTAACCCTTCCGCTGAAACAAGTACCACCTACCATTATTATTAGTTGGTCCAGCACCCGCCATTTATGCTGCCGGGCACAGGTTCGACTCCTATCTACAGTTCAACCCTTATCCACACAGTTCTCAATTTGTGAACATCCTACAACATCTATCTATTGCAGCACACCTAATTAATAAATCACCGTACTTATCTAAGGGCAGGCCGGGGAATCAAACAGCATAAAGAATGAGGGAGCGAGCTTTTTCTTTCTTACCTATGAAGTCGATGATGAGGCGACCATCGCAGTAGCGACCAGCTGGGGCGTGAAAAAATGTCACCCCATTAGGGAACGGGGCTTGCCCAAACACCGCTGAGAGACCGCCGGTGTCGGAGTTGGAATCTCCGAAGTTGAAAATTGCTGGGAATTCACAGTCGCTCGAACCCGAACAGAGATTTAGTGGAGATAGCAGCAGCACCGCCGCCGATATTGCGGAGAAAACGACCCATTCTGCGCCTCTCTGACCCTCCATTGATACGGGAAGAAACCTTCGATTTGCTTACGGGCGTTGTTCTGGAGATCCAAGGAGGTCGGGAAATGTGGTGACTTGGAGAGATTTACTGAACTAGTGGTAGCGTATATAATGCTTATGTCAATTTAATGGGACAAATTTTGAATTTCTTTGCACGTTATCTTTTCCTCTTAAATAAAGACTAAGAGCTAAAGATGACTCGGATCTCCAGTTCATAATTAAAGTTCAAAGACGCCGGTACATGCACAGCTTGTTTGACGCAAGTTTTTGTCTTTATATACATATATAAATAGTACTCATATTCTTGTTAAATGCATTAGTGTTCGTATTAAATAAGTATCTTAGTACTAATCTAGTGGCTTACCGTGACATTACCCACCTTCCAATTAAATGCGTTACTGTTTCCCCTCCTCACTCATGCATGCCCGGGTATGACAATTTTAGGCAGTCTCGCATCTTGGGGACCGATATGACGGGGTGGGATGCGGATGAACCACGCAAAAAATGAAGCCCCCCCCCCTCCTTTTTTTTCCTCCATGGCTCCAAAGCCATGTCGTTTTGGATTGCTTATCATTGTCTTTGTTATGGGTAACTAATTTGCCGCTCGATCTTTAAGCCTTCAAATTGTTCCTAGGCCAACCGCCTCCCTTCACCTGTCGTCGAGCTAAGCCACCGCCACCAACTACCACCAATTTCTTGAGTCTTCATCACTGTTCGTGTTCCTTGCTCAGTGTCAAGCTGTTGTACTCACTCCTAGCGCTCAAACCGTCGAGGCCGGAGGGCAAGTTCAGGACCTTCGGGCTTCACTTATTGGTAGTTTTGTAAATGCATAGCTACTATCGATGTGTTCTGTTTTACTATTGAGCTGTGAATCATGGTTCTGTTCAGGCTAGGCGTTGGTGTTTGGTTGTGAGTGAGCATTTGTTTGTCATCCCATGTGCTGCTAGTTTTGTATATGACTGTGGGATCGTGCTGCTCAGTTTGCTAATTGTTGTGGTGTCGTTTTGCTGACTTGCTGTACCCTGGTGCTCTGTCGGTTGTATTATCGGCACAACCAGATTTGATTATTGGTATTTTGCTAGTACTTCATCACTAAATTGCCATGGCTTTTAGTGATTCTGCTAGTGCTAGCGTAAGGCGATTATCCTCTTTTAGATTTATATCATTAGAGGGGAAATGACTAGTGGAGGAGGAACTATTTTATGGACTTTGTAATAAAAAAAAGCAGCTATATATGAGTAAGTGCTCATCTATCGAATATTCCTAGTAAAAGTATTGTAACTTTTAAGAACATGAGGATGAACGATAAGACTAAGTGTTCATTTGGTACGGAGTAGTAGGAGTAAAAAAAGTATACATATATTTTATATATCTTATATAATTTATTTAAAATTGAATATTTATATTCTAATAAATACCCATTTTAGATTTTAGTTTGATCTAAAATGGGTATTTCATTAAAAATATATTTATTATTATTAAATACTTAATATAAAAGATATAAAATAGAGGAAAATTTTTTCCGCTCCTATTACCCCAATACCAAACAAGCACTAAGAGGTAAAACTTAGAAAAAAAAAAGTTGTGAAAACAGTCGAAGAGATACTATCAAAGGACATACCTTCACCTCGATCAAGTGATTCTAAATCGAGAATAGATGTGCCTTTTTTGAAAAGGAAATGACTTAATGAGAAAATCCTTATAGTGAAAGCCTTTAATAATCAAGAGGGCTCTCAATTAGATACATTGATTACTAAGTTGTTTTATATAGGTGGCATTCCATTTTTTGCAAGAAATGTATTTTTTTAATGCAAAATTTTAATTTTACTTCTAACTAAAATTTACCTACTTATAGTGCACCAATTTCTAATCATTTGAGCACAATTTTACTTCAAGTAGAAAATGCAAACCAGGGTTAGTCTTAGATAAATTAGGGCCCTAGCCTATATTCGTACATGAATTAAATAATTTTTAATAACCACTCTAATTGTTATCAAAAAATAATATAAAATTATATTATTTTAGTATCATAACATTTGATTACATTTTATTATATACCAGGATGTTTCTAAAATTCTGAAGAAAAATCAAATTTTGTTTTAAGAATATATATATATAGCAAATATTGTAATTTTATGATATTTTAAAACTATTTTTATACAGAATGCATAATAATATCGATAGTACATAACAATATTAAATAATAAAAAAGAGCAATAAATAATAGTTTTGGCTAATCAAATAATAAATAAATAAGAAACACAACAATATAAATATATTAAAAAATTGCAAGAATCTTAATTATATATATATATATATATATTATAATATTAATTGCTGGAGCCTTCATATACTTGGGGCCTTAGGCTTTAGCCTAGTTGGCTTAAGCCTAAGGTCGGGCCTGATGCAAACATAGAGAGGTTATTAGAACTAATTATGAAGATATGGACGGAAAATGGTGTTATTATTGTGTCTGATGGTTGGAGTGACGCACAAAGCATAACATTGATAAATTTTATTACAATTAGTGATACGTGTCCTATGTTTTTAAAGGTCATCGATGCTTCAGGTGAGATCAAAGACACACTTTTTTGGGTTTTTAAAAGAAGTCTTTGAGGTGGTGGGTTATTAGAATGTAGTATAAGTCATCACTTATAATGCTTTGAATTATGAAGAGGTTGGTGAGATCATTGAGCTAATATATCCTGATATTTATTAGACTCCTTCGTGTTCACCATACTCTTAATTTTACATTAAAAAATATTTATAGTGCAAAAAATGTAGAGAACAATCTTGATACATATGAAGAGTGCCATTTGGATAACTAAGATTCATGGAGATGTGCAAATCAAGAATTTTATAATGATGCATTACATGAGATTAACAATCTTCAATAGATTTTCTACTTTGAAGTTGTTTGAAATTGCTGAAGCTTGTTTTACTCAAGTTGTTGTCACTTTAAAGAGAATGAATATGATAAAATAGTCTTTAAGCTATGGTGATTAGTGAAGAATAGTTATCTTATAGAGCTGATAATGTTGGTAAAGCAAGGTTTGTGAAGGACAAACTCCTTGATGATTTATGATAGGATTAAGTTTATTACATTCTTGAGTTCACATGACCTATGTATCATATGATTAAGGAGTGTGATGCTAATAAACTACCTCCTTATCTTGTTTATGAAATGCAATATACAATAATTGATAAAGTGAGAAATGCCATTTAAAAATATGAATGTAGGGAGATTGGAGAAGTGTCTTCTTTCTTTAATGTGGTATATGGCATATTCATAGCTCGTTGGATTAAAAGTTATACACCTTTTCATTGCCTGGCATACTCATTGAACCTAAGGTAACCTTCACTCTCTAACTCTCTAACCTATATAAAATGATCTTTTGTTTTCTCAATTTGACAATTATTGATTTTCTCATTTGAATGAAGGTATTATGTAATGCTTGCTTAGATGTTAAGTCAACTAGAGTTGTTCCTTCCAGAGATGAAGAGGTTTGTATTGGAAGAACTAAGTGTTTTAGAAGACTTTTTCCTATCTAAGAAGATCGTTCAAAAATAAATTTGGAGTTTGCTAACTTTATAGTGAAGCATGGCCCATCTAGAGAATTTGACTATCTTTATGATAGAGATACTCTTGATCCAAAGGCTTACTGTGGGGGATGGGGGAAGGGAGGGGGTTCATAGCTCATGTACACCATTGCTTCAAGTTATTTGTCTTAAAATTTTTGGTTAATTATTATCTTCTTCATGTAGTGAAAATAATAGGAGTTTGTATGGTTTCATTCATTTTATGAAGAGGAATAGATTACTTCATATATATGCTAAATATTTGGTGTTTGTTCATAACAATCACCACCTTCTATCAAAAAGACTCATGGAATACAAACAACAAAAACGATGATGTAGGAAATCATTGGTGATGACTTAGGTTATGTCTAAGAACTTGGATTGCTTTATATTGCATCCCTTTCTCTTAATGAATCCTAGTTAGAGGTGGTTATTTCTTATGAAAAAAATCTTGATGGGGATTCAACTAATGAAGGATTGCAAAGTTGATGAACATTAAATCTAGTTATTTTGAGTTTATGGTTGTTAGGAGTTTTGTGTGAGATTAAGATTTGTGTTTTGGTTATGTAAACTTTAAATGCCTATTTATGATTATGTTTTTGTGGTTATGTAAACTTTTGATTTCTATTCATGCCTAAATTGATAACTTATATATATATATATATATATATATATATCATCATCATCATCATCATCATCATTTCCTCCCCTCTTTGCTTCCTTATTTTTCAAGATTGACATTTCTATGTCTCTAGCTAGTCTTGTCTTTGTCCTCGTGTATCACTGCCCTCCTCCGTTTGTATACTTTCCTAAGGTGTGGTTGCTAAAGAGTTTAGCAACACTCTTTTAGCATCCTTTATAAGTCTTAATCATATTTGCTTGTTGTTATGAATATAAGCAACGTGATGTGTTTGATGAAGTATGAGGTTATGGACATAAATTATTAATGATTCACATGTAAAACTGAAATAGGAATTTATGTGAACAACCTTAAGATGGCCTCCGAGGTAGGGTCGTATAGTAGATGTCTTTCTTGTAATTTTTATGGTGTTATCCATCTTAGTGCAATAATGTATTTCATGTTTTCTATTGGTCTTTATGCCTTAAGAAAGGTCTATCTTTTTAATTTATAGATGACTTACGAGCCCTATATGGAGTGTGTATATTTAAGGAATTAGGGTACTGAGTAGTTTTTGTAGATACCTTGTGTCTATGTGCTCTTTACGATTACTTCATGGGTGTCTTGAGTCTCAGTGCACTTAATAATTATTTTGTATGATGCTATCTGTCTCTGTGTGGTAGTATATTTATGGGTATCTTATAACCTATGTGCTCTATGGATGATTATTTCGTAGGTAACCCAAAGCCCCTATTTTGGTAGCTAACTCCTTTACAATGGTTTTGATAATTTTCCTTGCGGTTCTTTCTTTTTCTTGGAACATATGTAAGTTTCTTTCCTCCTAAATATGGTAGTTAGCGACAACAAACATGAATATGAGGAACACTATTCAACTTTGTGGTCCTCTACCTTCCCTTAGCATCCAGTGTATGACATTTGGGAGATATTTAGCATGATGAGAACATCCAAAACCTTCCATAAAAGAACTCCATATTGTATAAGCAAACTCACACTAGAATAGCATATGCTTACTTGTCTCTATTTTGTTCTTACATAGCATGCATGCTTCATCTACTTCAAATCCCATAGATTTTATTCATCTACTTCAAATCCCATATATTTTATCATGTCCTTAGTGAACAAGCGTATATGGCACACAAGTCATAGATGAAACTTATGTCTTTGGTCCTTTCCGAGGATGGCTATAGCATTGGCAAACTTATGTCTTTCCACACAATTTTATGCCAAGGAATAAGATTTCCTTTGGGTCTAATTAGTTCATAGCATTTGCCAATGCTATAGCCATCCTTGGAAAGGACCAAAGACATAGAGTAATCATCTGAACATGATAACTATAATGCATTGGATGGAATCTTAGGGAATTTAAACTCACATCATAGTTTGTGGTTATTCAATTAACCGAACTATGACACTATATGTAATCTAAGTTACATCTTAAGCATAACAAACTTTAACTTGCAGTTTCTAATGCCCATTGATGAAAATAACCATAAAATCTAACAATTTGTATAATACTAACCTCTTGATGAAGATGCAACTATGAGTTTCGTAAGTGGTAGACTTTTTAAGCCCATTTCTCCTCTTTGGTCCTTTTTTTTTTCATGTCTTAGAATATGATGGTTTTTTCTTTCTTTCTAAGGCTATGCTTGGAATGGCCGTAAAGGCCCCTAAAAAATACGGGAGAAATTATTTTCCCTCTTATATCTGTTTGGTATAAGTAAAACTCTTTACTTGTGTAAAATTTTTATGTCGGCTGAGGGAAAATAATTTTCCTTTTCAACTCACGGGTAACATTCTTATATCCCGATGCTCCTTAGCTTCCCTATTCACTTCCTCCCTCTCAAAACCTGCGAAGCCTGCCTCTCAAAGCTGCCTGTCGAAGCACTCGACCGACAACCATTATTATAAAGACTTCGTCCTCCACGGTCACGCCGTCGATCCACTCGACCGACAGCCATTGTCATCCACGTCGGTTACTATACTGTCCGTCGTCAACAACTACTATGATTACTACAACGATGACGCGGCCGAGGATGACGGCAGTAGCTCCTCCTCCTCTAATGTTACCCGCAAAGACTGTGAAGAGAAGAAGGCTGGCCTCAAAGTAGCCAACTATTCTTACATTATGCCGGAAAGGCATCGCTCTATGAAGTGGTTCCGGGAACGATACATGTATTATTCGTACTGTTACGACACGGTTCGGTACTCGACCCCACCTCCGAAGTGTGTGATTATGCCGTTGGAATAGGTGAGGTTCAAGGAGATAGAAAGGTTGAAGTTTGGAACTATTCCTAGGAGTCGAAGTCCGAGGAGGAAGAGGGGCAGGGGGCGGCGACCGGTAGTTCATAGTCATTATAATAGGGTGGTGGAAGAACACAAGTTTGATATTTGAGGAGGAGGATCGAGAACTATTTGAGGAGCCATATATATATATATGTGTGTGTGTGTGTGTGTGTGTGTGTGTGTGTGTGTGTGTGTGTGTGATTAGAATCGGCGGGTTTGGTTCACGTAAATGGTTAATCAATAAGTAATTATATGGCTGGTTGGTTTATAATTATATGGTATTATAATTATCTTAGGATGTTATTGGATGAATTTTAGGTCTTGAAAATGCTTTTATTATCTATTAGATGGATTGAAGTAAATTTTTTTTTATTAGATGAACTTTGTAGAGTTTTATTATGTTATTTTGAATACTTGTTATCTTTTTAGCTATTGGATATTTAGTATGTGAATTTATTTTAAGTATCGTGTTTTAAATATTGTTGCGATATATCTCGATTAGTTTCTTTCATAGTTTTTTTTAGTTATTGTAATATGTTATTTAGATTTATAAAAATTTAAATTAAAAAATGTAATATATTAAATTTTTATTTATGTAATAAATAATTATTTATATCTAATAAAAATATTAATAATTTTTAATGCAAATAAAGTAAAATAAAATATTATTCTAACATAAGTGTTTCCTCTCAAACCAAATATAAGAAAAATATTCCCTTGAATAATTTATCTTTACATACCAAAGAAGAATGGTGGATCAATTTCTCCCCTTAATCATTTCTGCTTAATCCATTCCCCACGTCCCAAGCATAACTTAAGGAGCATAATGATCGGGTAGGGACAACTTTTAATCCATTTTGCTCATCAAGTAACCTATAACGTCATTAGTCAACTGCTAGGATTTTACTTCATATTTAATTAATAAGTTATAATTATCCTTTGATAACCGCTTGACCCCAAATAGGTCACATGCACGTGATTTGATGCGTAGAGGTAGGGTGGGCATGGTCATGAAGAGCTAGATTTGACTTTGGCAATCTAGAGTAGGATTATCTATATTTGAGAGTCGAATAAACATAATAACATATTTCAATTCAGATTATTGTGAGAGGAAAAAACAAGGATGGGTTGTATAGGACTTAAGATAGGGGCATCTGTCAACCGGTGAAATCCCATAACATTTTGTATCGATCCCTCTTCATTGCTTTCCACATTACTTTTGCTCCGGATCAAAATTAGGAAACAACCAAGGAACTCATGCAATACGCAGGACACTAACAAATGAACTTCTACAATTTCTTTGGCAAGAAGGTGTTTTGTTAGTCGGAAATCAGGGATCTGAGTTTCATACTGATTTTTGGTTAAGGGGTGTTAGATGAAATATTATATTGATTTTATTTATTTTGGTTAAGGGGTGTCCTGATTTAAAAAAAAAAAAAACAACTAAAAAAATTGACGATGCATGTTAGAGGAAATCTTATCCATTAAAATATAAACGAACTGTTTATTTAACTATTTTATTTTTTTATAATATTATAAATCCATTATTAGCCCAATCACGTCTGAAATTAAACAAATATATTTGTGTTAACATCGATGCCTGGATATACATTAATTCATACATACTTAGAAAACGATGGCATAGAGATCACACATTTGCTCGACCTCCTTCACCTCGAGCACACGCGACGCGAGAGCATATTCCTCTTACGTCAATATGGGAATAATAAAACACGTACGACAATTTCTACGTCATGGGAATAATTTCTCCGAAGACAGCATCATCAAACGAATATTTTACGCGGAAGTTCGAGGCGAGAGAGGGTGACTGGAGACGCTTAATTCCGGCAGGCGGAGTGCAAGGGAGTGGGAGGATAAGAATACGAGCCGTCGACGATGCGATCGAAGATCCATTTATTAGCCGCTTCGGTGTAATGGACTCCGTCCCAGTTAATCCTGACCGTCGGATCAGTGCACGATTTACCCAATAGGACCTCTTTCCCTGCGACCTTGACCTTGGCTCCGCAGCCAATGTGCCTGTTGTAGTTATACTTGCCGCCGTGTCCGCAGCAAGCTTTTAGAGGATCTTCGAAACCTGTCGGAGGTTTAGTTAATTTAGAATCACGGTCAGTAAAGGGGAGGAAGAAGAGAAATAAATGATTATCCATACAAGAGAAATGACTATATATATATATATATATATATACTGACCATGTTTGTGAGCTTGGCTGATGAGATCATACTTGACAGAGTAGACGTCAACATACGTAATAGCTGCTCGTGGGAGGTCCGTTCTGAGTCGGGCTACGGTCTCATTTAATTTAACGTTGAAGTATTGGGCGACCTCATTGAATGGGGCAGCACACCCAACACGGTCCACTTGGCTGGCCTTGATTAACAAACGGTCCATTATGTAAGGAAGACATCCGACTGGGCCTGTGTTGTGTATCCAAAAGTACCTTCCACCTTGACCGTATATATCCTGCCTAACACAAACATTCGAACATAAGCAAGGCGTGTTATTACAATTACAATTACAATTACAATTACAATTACCTCGGGTGAGAGTCATGAGACTGACCTTGACGGTAGATGAAAACTGATTCAATAAATCAGGAACGTACTCCCTAACTTGATCGGTGGACATATTGACGAAGTAGCCGGCCGTCAGATCATTCTGTCCGATATCGAACGTGTACAGGGCCCTGGAGAAAAACGCCGGCTCCGGGAGAAGTTGTTCGTAAACGCCGCCGGATCGGGAGCGAACGAATTGGGACCGTCGACGGAAATCGTTAAACTGATTCCGCTGGACGTCCAATGAGATCGGGCTAATCCCGCCTTGCTGGAGGGTAGTGTTCGGTGGTCTTATTGTCGACGCTGCCGTAGCGAAGTTTGCCCCGTGACTGAAGTTCGAGCCAACTGCGTCTAGGTATGCGCTCAGGTACGGTTTCCCCAGGCTCTTTGCTACAAGTAATGAATGAGGTCAGTTTTAACCGCACCACGCTCTTTCATGTAGGACGCAGAAAGTGTGCGCCAAACGTATATAGGAGTATTTGAATTAATGGCGTCGAAGATTACCGATAGAGGTGCAGTAGAAATAATTTAGTTACGGTATAAATAGTATAATGATAAAAAAAAAGTTTAAAAAGTCGCATAATTTCTACAAAAATATATATCTAGGGAACAAAAATATGTCTAGTGAACTTAAAATGTAATTAATTTGTACATATTATATTGTCTATTTGGTAGGCCATTTATAAAAATTTAATGTAATATAAGGACTTTTACTCTTAATCACATCTATAAATATAAGATAAATAATCCGTGATAACATCGCGGACCGATACTGGTGATGAATAATGAAGTGCGATGGCCAAAAACTGATAATCAAAATCAAAAGACGCAAATCGACAATGATAACGTACCGATGAAATCAATGATGAGGCGACCATCGGAGTACCTTCCGGCCGGATGGTGGAAGAAGGTCTCTCCGTGAGGCGGAGGAGCCTGACCGAATGCCGCCGACAATCCGCCGGTGTCGGAATTAGAATCTCCGAAGTTGAAGATAGCCGGAAACTCACAAGGCTCTGACGTTGCGCTCCCAGGCGCTTCGTTGCATCGAATCCCATTCAATGGTGATGGTATTAGCGCCACTAATATAACCACTGCCGAAATGTAAACAGCACCGTAACTGGTGTACTTGGAAGAAAAAGAATCCATTTTAGGAGAGCTCATCAACCGAGAAAGAGAGAAGCGATTCGAAGAAATAATTTAAGCGAGGCTGAACCAAAGGACGAGTGCTTTTGAAAGAGCCCGAGAGAGCGAGAGAGGGAGCGCAAGGACGGTAAATATATTGAGCAATAAAAAGGGCAAAGAGGGTTAATCTCGTACATAATTCACATGCTGTGCTATTACGAGACGCTCTTTGCTTCTGTTTTTGTCGTTTCGGTTCGTGTTCGTTATCTTTTCAAAGTTTCATTTCTGTATTACGTCGTGTCGCTTCGTATCGTTTGTTTTTGTTGGGTTAATCAGTATTTTTCAAGGCAAGGTTACTGAACGCGACCCTTTCAAAAGTGCTACACATGGTCCTTCCCACGCGGCCTAGTCCCCCTCACTAAGCTAGTGGTATCAATGAACAGGATAATGATCACATATTTTCCATCCCTGTTATCCAAGTTTGATAAAATATTATTCTTTTCAGTTTATTTATATCTATTTATATAATATATAAGGTAACATTTATTAGATTTAGGATAAAACTCATCGAAAAAACCGTTCAGTATTAGATGACGGTTTTAAACTATAGCAATCGTTCATGTGTGTCTATTGACAACGGTTATAGTTTAAAACATTTGTTAGTAGTCTTATATAGACGATAATTTTAGATGACAATTGTCAACCAAAGTCTTATTTATTCTATATTAACCTATAGACAATAGTTTCAGACTATAACTATCATCAATATGTGTCTATAAATGGTGGTTTTGTTATACAACTACCATCTAAAACCTTTCATAATTTTCCACGAAGGAATAGATGAAAGTGATAGTTTATAACCATCATCTATAGGATTTTTTTTAATTTACATTGCCCTTACTTACTACACTATTCACAATTCCATGAACACAAAAACTTGCATACCTTCATAACCGATACATAGGCATCACTATTGTGTATCTCATCTCATAATTTAATTTTTTTACACTATATATTTATATCAATTGACCACCACATAAGGTTTAGTATAACATATATATACATCAACCAACCACTCATAACATTAATTAGTTTACATTAAAACTATTTACATCAACTCCTTATATTAATAATAAATACAGAGCAAATAATAGAATTCTCAAACAATATAGGAAATAGTCATAAATTTTATAACAAGGCATTGATCATAAATAAATGTCATTACTATTAACTTAGTCTCTCTATTTCTCATGGGCTTAGTAAGAGCTCTACCATGTGAAAAGAAGAGACTAAGGTAGAAAACAAAGACTTTTCTTGTGGAATCATTGGTTTGGCATCTTCATCATGACCATCAAATGACATACCATCATTAAACCATCAAAGTAATAATTAAATATATAATTTAACAATACATTGATCACAAATAAATGCCATTCACAAATTTAATATACAATTTCAACAATTAAGATATACTTATCAAAATTCACAACATTGAAATATTTTATATTATATTTATATGCATCATTAATCTACGTCACTTTACATTGTGATGTCTTCCTTATTTATTTACAAAGTAAAATTCAAGTACGTAATACCTTTCTTCATGTTCATCCCGCACATAAACATCATCAATATTGGATGATAAAGGTAGGTTCATTTCTATGTTATCATCCCATTTATTTGATGACAAGATCATGGATCATCGTTTATCTACTAGATTAGTAATATAGAACACCTATTTGGCTAGTTTTAAATAAAAAGGCTAAACACTAGAAAACAAAGGTTATAAAATTTTGGGGTGTTACATATGGTCACATAGAAAAATAAGCGAGAAAAGTAATATGATGTAAGATAATACAGGTTTGGGAAGCCCATTATTAGGTATAATCATAATCTTTATTCTTTTTTACATTGAGTGGAGGGATCCCGCTAATCTTAATTTGATGGAATGGACTAAAGCACCTCTTAGGGTAAAGCGCTCATGAGCCATCGTCCGACGGAATTGACCCAATATATGCCAGGACAATACGCTCTTGACCATTATTGTTAAACTATAGAATGGTTTAAAGCACATATCAAGGTGGAAGACATGTGAACCATTATTCTTGTCCGGTGGAATAGACCCAATACCTTGGGCTTGACTTACATAATTTTTCACTCGAAGTGATTAATATCTTATTCATTTTTTTTTCTCAAGATCATATTCTTATTGTATGCTTAGCTCAAGAAGCCTACTATTATTAATACTATGGAGCAGAATAAAGCACCTCTTAGGGAAAAATGATCCTATAGAATGAATACACAACACCTTGGCTCTAGTTCACATGATCTTTAACTTTAAGTGATTGGTGTCTTATTCATGGTCGTATATCTCAAGATCATCATAGACATGCATAAAGTTATGTAATTTACATAATCCATCTTAAAACAATTATTTAAAACCCATAAAACATAACCACGTGAGCACCAATAATTCTCTAAGAAGAAAGACCATATTCCCGATCAGAAATCCTAATTTCATAAGTTAAGCATAACTTCTTCCTTAGTACACATTTTATCACCAAATTTGATATAAATCCTTAAAATATTATTATTGACAACATATCCAAAAAATAAGGTATAAACCCAACATGTTACACATCGATAACAACTTGCCTCTAGAATTACTATTCACAGATCCTACGAAACCCTAATTTCACAAGTTAAGCACAACTTTTTCCATGAGATACATATGTCCACCAATTTTCATACACACTCATAAAATACCAATACTAATAATATATTTGAAAATAAAGGTCTTAATCCAACATTTTTCACATGCGATAATGACCTTGCCTATATAGTTACTATTTCCAAATTAAACCATTTTTTCATTTTATTGGACTTAGACCATTCATTATTACTCCAAAAATTCTGCATAATATACTTAAAATAATTTGAGATAATTAACACTTTAACATACCATAGATTTTATATTTAAACTATATAGATTAAATTTCCCTTAAGATAGCTAAAATAATCATATTTTTACAGAAACCTTATGAATCCTAATATGAATGATTTTCAACCTACAACCCATATCCTTATGAAATTCCAAAACAAATTTATACATATACATAAGAGTTATAAACATAGCCTAATTTAGATAAAATATTCGTGCCAACCTTCTTTACCTATAAAACAAGCTTAACTAAAAGATACTCATAAACACATACTTTCATGTATTACTCATTTTTCCATATACACCAATATTATCAACATGAAATTTTCCATAAACAATACCAAACATAATAGTTCATACAAATACACATATTGCACATGAAAGTCCTAGCTACGTTATGGATCCTTATCAAAAGCATCTTTGGTATTTAAGCACGTATAACCTAGGAATCCTCCTCTAATGCCATTGGAGAATCACATAAAAGATAAATATATAATAATATTTGAACTTAGGGAAAATAGCCGAAAAACTAACGCAAAGAGGGTGGAAATGGAGATACATGAAAGAAGTAGGAGTGCTTGTGCAAGGAATGGTGCTATGATGGAGGGCATGATGGTTCATGAGATTAAGACCAAGGATGGAGTATGTTAGGGAAAAGTGTGCATAGGTTAGAGGAGTAAGCCATGTGTGAAGGTGTGGGTTGTGAGATGGATGGCACGATTGTGGTGCACGGGTTGTGCATCTCAACAAAACTGATAGGAGCATATATGCGAAAGGAAAAGGCATGTTTTAGGGTGGTGATGATTGAATGACAATAAGGGAGGTTGATGAGAATGTGGTTTTTTATTGCTAGGGAAAAGGCAATGGTGTTTGGTGGTTGGTGGTGGTGAGTGGTGTGGTTCGGGAGGCGACGAACAAAGTAAGAAGAAGAAGGAGGAGGAAAGGAGAAAGGGCCAGATGGGATTCTTAATGAAAAATAATGGAAGGGAAAATTGAGAAGAGAATAAAGGGTATTTATAGGATAAAGTGAGGTGAAGGTGTGGGTTGAGGATGGAGGTTTCGAACAATAAAGGGGCTTAGGGGCTTGGCGTGGGGGCTCATACTGTGGGTGGCAATAAAGGGAGTTGGTGGTTATGCATGGCTGGAAAGGGAAAGGAAATGGATAAGGTTGCATATGGGCGGAAAGGGAGTGCATGGATAGAAGGGGAAGGGGGAAGGAGAGGCCGATCGCTAACGAAGAAGGGGATAAAGAAAGGAAAGAAAAAGGGAAAAGGAAATGGGGAAAAGGGAAAATGGGAAGAAAAAGGAAAAAAGAAAAAGGAAAACAAGGGAAAAAAGTTTTGGGATTATGATTTAGATTAGGTTTAAGTTTAAAAATTATGGAATTTTGATAAGAAATCAATCTAACACTCATTTAGGGTTAGGGTTAAACTAAAAAAATATAATTGATCTAAAATTAGAATTAGGATTAGGTTTAAATATCAATTAGTTGAGATTAAGATTAGATAAAATTTTGGGGTATTATAGATTCCTCTGTTGAAAATGAACTAACCCACATTATCTAACCTCTTTGATCGAGTGCATGGTTAAATGCATCATGATAAAAAAAAAAAGATATAGAAAAGTACATATCGTGCTGACATAATATAATCACATCTTTTCCTGCAATGTAACCTCTGAGGGTTAATAACATTATCACAAACTACCTTTATAAAGAAAAAAAAAACAAGTGATTACATTACGAACACAATTGGGCAAAAAAAAAATCAAGTATAGTCAATGACAACAAATCTTAAATGGGAACATGATGAACATGTGATTTCATGCCCACTAACTTCAAATATTTTATTGAAACAAGATTCTTGATGTTTGATGAATGTTTTTTTTTGAAAGCTTTATTCCATTTATCCACTCACACAAAGAAAGATTCTCTTTTTCAAAAAGAGTATAACATTTAGAAGGGAAAAATTATATTCCCCATTTCTTGTGGAAGTAATTATGTTCTTAAATCCATCTTAATGACATCAAACCTAGCTTTAGTGTCATTGGTTAGATTTCTAGTAGTGAAACAATACAAAAATACTCAAGAGGGGGGTTTGAATTGATCAGTATTAAAACTCATAATATTAAGAAGAAATAAATTTTAACTTCTTATTTAAGATGAAGAAATGTAATACTTAATCTCTCCTTAGATAGTTGTATGTGTTTTTTTCCCTTAAATACTTAGTTCCTTTCCGTTGACCTCATAGGTTAATAAACATTTTTTTTATGATAATAAACTTAATCATGAATTTGAATTATCTTTTTATGACAATAAACTTAATTATAAATTTGACTTGTTTTGTTAAGTATGCATGTGTATCATAATAAAAACTAAACTATTTAACACTTAACTAAGCAAATGAGTGTTAAGGAGACCAATTGTGCAAATCATATCCCAAGCACAAGCCAAAGATCTATAAGAAAGAAAAAAAATAAGACTTTGGATTCAATTACTTCAATATCCTATATTAAATACACAAACTATGACTAGATAAGTAAGTGTGCTCAGGAAACGAAGACTCAAGCTTCAAGAAGTATGTTACAACCTTAGGTTTTATGTATATATGATTTACATATTGATCACTTAGATTTTGTTTAATATTTTGACATTTCTAATCCTATTTAAAAGTCATTTTAAAATTTATTAAATTGATTCCATGCAATAAAATATTTCCAAGTACTTGTGTAAAAGGTTATCTTAAATTGATTTTTTTTTTTCATATAATCTAAGTTGCAAACTTTACCATAAATTCTATATACATTTTTTTTTGCAAATAATATCTCTTTGAAAAGCTTAATATGTCTTATTTATGGAAAAAATATGTCACTTAATTTTGAGTTTTGTAGATCAAGTTATGGTCTTTTTTATAAAGGTGCACAATGATAAAAACTAGTTGACCGATTTACTAGTTTTAAAACCTATGAAAAAGTTTCTAAACCAATCAAATTGTTTTGTAATACCCCAAATTTTAAACTAATGCTAATCCTGAGTAGGTAATATTTTAACCTATTTATAAACCCGGGTAATTGATATATTTATCTTACCCTAATTTCTTATTCCTAAATATAAATATAGACATAATCCTAATCCTAATTCTAAGTAATTAATATTTTAATCTAATATTAACTCTATATGATTAATAAATTAAAACTTTCCTAATTCATTCATCTTAAATTTAAACCTAATGCTAATCCTAACCCTAAATCCCTTTTCTTTTCCTTTTTATTTTCTTCTTGTCTTGTCTCAATTTGCCTTCTTTCTCCCCTTTCTATTCAACCCATGCACCCCTCTCACATGACTTCCCTTTTTGTTTTCCTTTCTTAGCACTTGCCTCGCCTCATGTAACCCAACCCATAGATACTAGATATAGAACCATCTTTCCTTAGGTTTTGTCAAAAGAAACCCATACAAAACCATTCCCCAATCCTTGCATCATTTGGGTGTTTCTCATTCACAAATCACCCCTATTCCCCCTATAAATACCCCTCGTCTCCATTCCCTACTTCATTTTACAATTCACACAAACTCTCCATGACTCCCTTCATCTATTCTAATCTTCATTTTACATCAAAGTTTCACCATTATCATGTAATAAGTTTTCATTTTCAAACATAGTTGATGTTGTTCAAGCCTTGCTACATGAAAAACCTATGCCAAACACCCCATATATGCTTTGACATTTCATGCTCAACATATCTTAGTTGCATTAATATTTCATGCTCAATATCTCTTAGTTACATTGACACTTCATTCTTAACACCCCTTAGATGAATCCATCCTTCACTCAGCCTTCATCCTTCCACACTTATACCTTAGCTGCATGACAATCTCACATACACCACCCTCATTTACTCCCTCAAACTCACATAGCCATCACCCCCTTGTATAACCTCTTCATGCAATAACCACCCTAAATACACTACAACCTCAGGTAACACACCCTAAAATTACACCACCAACCCACACTACACCACCACCAACTATATCACAACCTTAATATGCACCCCACCAATGTGAGTCTCTCATACTACAACTAGTTTAAGCTTAAGAAAACAACCTTAAGCGTGAGACTTGCTGCATATTTTGATTTGCTTAACCAATTTTAAAGGTATGAATATTGTTATTATTTATATGCATTTATTAAGCTTTTTGATAAAAAATTATTCTTTTAATTTTCTACTACTAATATGTTAGTTTTAATATTATTTTTAGGTAAAAATTTTCCTAATCAAAGCTTAAACTTTTAACCGGGGTACTGGTAAAGTTTAATTATTGTTAGAAATAAGGTAACCATTAGACCATACTAAAATGTGTGGATACACATATGCTAGTACATTAGGGTTTTGAATATGTTTGTGTGCAGGTGATGTTAAGTATATTATGATTTGTAGCATATGTTGGTAGTTGAAATGAAAAGCATGTTATATTATGAAATGTGCCATGTGTAGAAATGATGGTTAAGGAAGGAGCCTTATTATTAATAATAATGTTAAATGCATGTGTATATCATGATAAGCTAATATGGCCATTTATAGTAGAGATAATGTTAATGTGAGCCCTAGGGGTATTTTAGTAATTTTTCTTGTACAAAGGGTGTGGCCTAAACAAGTATGTATGGTAGGTGTTAATGGGTATTAATAGTAAATAATAATAGTTGGTGGTGTTAGATGATGCATATGGACCATAGGTGTTAATGTTTTATGTGGTAAGGGTATTTTAGAAAATTTGGCATAAGAAGGAAAAATTGGTAATTTATTAAGAAGGGCATTTTGGTAATTTATTTGAATAATAGGGGTAATATGGTAAGTTAATAAGTAAGAAGGGCATTTTGGTAATTTTGCATGAAGAAAGGGTAACTTCGTAAATTTTTGAGTAAAAAGGTAATCCGGTAAATTATTAAATTAGAAGGGTATTTTGGTAATTTTGGCATAAAAGGAGTAACTTGGTAATTTTATGAGCAAAAGGGGTAAAATAGTAATTTGGCACGAAAAGGGATAAATTGGTAATTTAATGAGTATAGAGGGCAATTTGGTAATTTAACACATATTAGGGGTAAATTGGTAATTTTAACAAGTATGAAGGGTAAATTGGTAATTAAACAAACCTAAAGGGTAATTTGGTAATTTTAATAAGTATGAAGGGTAAATTGGTAATTGAACAAACCTGAAGGAAAATTTGATAATTTTAACAAGTATGAGGGAAAACTGGATAATTTTAATAAGTATGGGGGGTAAAGTTGATAATTTAAAAATTATGAAGGGTAATTTGATAATTTAACAAATATGAAGGGTATTTTGAAAATTATACAAGTATGACGGGCAATTTAGTAAATTTGGTAAGTAAAAAGGGGTAACTTGGTAACTTTACAAACAAGGGGTATTTTGGTAATTTTATAAGTATGAAGGGGTAAATCGATAAATTGTATATAACATGTCAATGGATTAAATAAGCCTCCATAATAAGACATAAGTAATACTAAATAATAGGATAAGGGTTTATGGCCTTAGTATCAGTTGTTTAAGTATAACCGTGTATATTATAAGGATAAGGGTATTTTGGAAAACTAGTGAATATCATAAGGATAATGTATGGTATAATGTTGAATGGGTAATTAAGGGGATGATATAATATTTATTTCATAATCATGTAAAAGGTGCCTTAGTTGTTAATTATACATGGAAATGTCTACTGGATGTGCTAGAAGTACATGTTAGGGTTTATACGTTCAATGATCCCTTGGTGTAGAGTACTTGATTCTATGACCTGTATTATAATTATGATATGATAACCTATTATGGCATGTGAATAAATAGAAATGAATTCTGTAATGGAAATAGATGATAAAAGGAAGCCTTAGCCTTAGGGGAATTTTGGTCATTTTAACCTAAGGTACCTAAGTATAAGAATTAGAACCTAGGATGGCCTTAGTGAATTATTTAAGTTAACATGGACAATATTACTAATACAGATTACTTAATAATAATAGAAATAAATAAGAATGATTAAGTATGTGATTGATGTGTTTCTCATGGTCACCATAATTACGATATTAATAATTAAAGTGGAAGACCTCAAGATCGCAAATTGTAGCTCTTTAGGGGTCGCTACCCTAAGGACGTGGTTTAGTCCACAATTGTTCTAGATTTTTGCTGGTGTGCCTTAGTACCCCAGCCAGACCCTACATCTTAATCTATCTAGCTCTATGGACCTATTTAGGGGGCATGCATACTTATAGATTAGGTGTCCTTGTCGGTAAGGTACTATGTGTCCTCGTGCACCAGTACGACCAATATACCTTTGCGTCCCTAGGTTGATGTTTGGAGGGTATTGTGCTACTTGTATACCCAAGGATGACTGGTGTATCTTTGTGTCTCCAAGTTCATGATTTCCTCGAGTTAAATAAATGGATTTGTTATGCTAATTAATTGGAAAAATACTAATTATGTAAAGTGAAAAATTATTGAGTCTAACCTAGATGGATTAGATCATCTGTACTGGTCCACCGATTATAATAATGGCCTGGAGCGTTTTGCCTTAGAGGTTATATATGTGTGCCCGTCCACCAGTTATAATAGTGGCCAGATGCGTGTTGCCATGGAGTGTATTTCGGTCCACTGACTATAATAGTGGGGGGGGGGGATCCCGGGCTCAATAAATCAAACCTTGGATGTTAATAAATCATGGGAAAGATACTAATCACTTATAGTAGAACACTATGTGAGTTGGGGCCAGACCGATCCACCGATGAGAATAGTAGCCAGGAGCCTTTTGCCGTAGAGACCGGTTCACTGAGGAATAATAGTGGCCAAATGTGTTCTGTCCTAGAGTATATTTTCGATCCACTGACTATAATAGTAGGGTTCCCATACTGACATAGATATAATTCGAGAGATGATGTTGAATAATGTTTAATTAATAGCTTAAGACCATACAATGTTTATTTTACCTTCATGATCTATTGATATAGTATAAGTATGGCCTTAGTGCCTGTCACTCTTGGTAAGCGATGGAAATGCTAAGTAAATGTACCTTGTGATATGCCTTTCCTATTGTATGTTGTGTTGCATTGTGTATTGACTCTTATGTTGTTGTGACTATATTTATGCTTGCGTATGTTATTGTTTTTACATTATTTATGTATGATATGTTACATGTGGACCCTACCTTTTAGTCTAGTATAAAAGGTTACTCAGTAACGTAGTATTGAAGGGTTCCATTTGTTGACCCTTGCCTATTTAATGGGCAGTGTCCCTTACAGGTTAGCCGTAGGTGCGATTAAAGCTGTTATTGGGTAAGAGCATAAGGATTGTCTGGGAATCTTCTTAGAGTTTCTCTTAAACCTTATTATTTTTTTGTTAAATGATTTTACTCTTGTAACCACTAATAGTGGGTTTTATCTCTTATAATATCTTTAACGCATTACTTTGATTTAAATGAAAGTTTGAATTTGTGTAAATTGTGTTATGTTCCTTTTTATCTTTAGCACTTGGTACTAGAACGATAGAAGGAAACTGGTCTAGTACTAAGTATGGCGGTAATATCCTGAAATTTACTATTTTGCTTCCACTTAATTTTTAATTAAAATAAATTTTTTTATTAGTGAATTTTGGGGGTGTTACACCCCTAATATTGGTTTCAACTAACACCATAAACCATGGTTTATGATAATGAATCATCTCCCAAAGGTGGGATTCAAATGAAGCTTTGCTCTTTTCTTTAACATTCCAAAATAAAAATTTACAACTATCTATTATACCCCTAAATCAAAATCAAGTAGATAGGGAGGAATATAGAGGGTCAGGAACATGATTATTCACATTAGTGGTACACAACCTCCTACCCTAGGTTGGCTTCCTATAACTACCCGAAGGTATTAAGTCTTTAGTTTTATCTGTAACTAGAAGAGAAACCCTAGTGGATTCTCTCTCTCTCTTTTTCTTCCACCTCTATCTCTTTTGTATCTCTATATTATCAATATATCTCAAAGGAGTATGTGAAAGCTTTTGTTGAGGCCCCTTTATTGAGGAAGCCACTAGAGGTTTACAACATTAGCCATTTACTATGGACTTTGACTTTATTTGGACCACATTTCTTATTAATGGTCTATATGGATCGATCACAATTGCATGCTTTTTCTCCTCCACGTGTTGTAAAGTTCCAGCCAACTACTCATTAACCATAATAGAATGATTAGTTGGCTTCTCAAAATATGCCAAGTTATCAACAGCTAAAAATAAGTCATCATACACTACATATGCATCTTCTTTGAGACTGTTTAATGCATCAAATTTGGACATGGCCTCAAAGTGAGGAGCCTTCTTGAGGGGGTGTTCCTCCAACCTAGGATTAGAATTTACTCTAGGTCTTAAGGAGTGGGGTTGCTTCGTCTACAAATGACATTTTCCCTTCCTATCAACCAACATCTAAGGGCTAAAAGTTGCTGCTACATCTTGCAACCTAGTAGTGTCTGGTAGCGTGGCTACTCAGGGAACCCATTGGCCTTAACACCACCTAATTACTCTCTCAACTCCTCTCCTTGCCCCAATGAGGGGAAATAGGATTGAACATTACCACAAGTAAATCATAAAATCCTAATTCCCTCATATTCAATATAAAGTAAATATGTCCCTAGATAGATTTTTGGAATGAAAGGCTTCATAAATTCAATCTCAACTGCCATATGTGTAAACTTCCCCTTTGAGGCTTTTATTGTTGAACCATCAACTTTGAAAAAAAATTCCCAATATGGTTCCTAATGGAAAATCTTGGAAATATCCACATAGTACTCTATAGGATATTCTTACCCAAGCTAAAGTTGAGGTAATTGAAGTCAAAGAAACATGAAACTCTTGCATCCACCTTCTCACCTTCAAATAATTTCCATAGATCACATAAGGGCTATTACTTGGTATATATTTAAAATTTGCTTGTTTTTTAAGGTTGACAATGATTCCCTTCCCTAGTTTAATAAGTTCACACATACCTTCAAGATCTCTAATATCCCTAGTCTTATGGCTGATAGTTTCAAAACTAAATGGAAAGCCAAGGCTTGATGATAAGGCATTGTCACTATGGTTGACATAAGGACTGTTTCTCGGTGTTGTTTAAATAAACTTAGGGTTGTAGAGAGTCTTTAATCTCTTTATCATCCTCACAATTGGCATCCACCGTATCCTTAATTTCTTTCCAATCTTGCTCATTGGATTGAGAGTATATCATCTTCTAACTTGATCATGAAGCATATCTCTAACAAAGAAACCCATACTCCAAGAATTTGAGTCATCATGATACTGTTTAGACATCTCTATATTTGCATGCGCAATAAGAGGTTCTTATTTGGGAACATTGATAATAGAGGGAGAACTAGCCATGGTGAATCAATGCTTATTTGAAATGAAATCTAAGTTCATAGGATGACAACAACATGGGTTGTCATCAATAAGTTTAGGGGAGAATAATGGTTTCAATCGGGAAACCATCACATTTAACTAAACTAATAGTTACTTGATGTCCATAAGACACAATATATAATTGGCTCTTATGTTGTAGTCACCTAATATTCTTGTGACATAGGAAATATGTATTTACAATGTATAAGTTACCTAATTCCCATGGGGCACACCATACAAGCAATTTGAAAAAGTGTTATTTCAATACAATTAGCATCATGATAACATGATAGTATGGAATTCGGTGGATTATATGATACCATATATATATAATAGAATAATTGGTGGACCATGAATGTGTGTGTATTGCATGATATTAGCGTTCAATGTCAAATTCTAAGGTTTATATATTATTCAAAGTGTTTATGTGATTTCTAGGATTTTGATGAATAGTGTGAATGGTAGTGAATAATTATGAATTATAAGGAAAAGTGCGAATAATAGATTTTCATTAAAATTTTCTTGTATTCTTTCGCCTACACATGTTCTAATATGGCTTATGCATGGCATGCTATCCACTTTGAGTAGATTTTGTTTACTTAATGTACTCATTGTACTAATTTTATTCTTTTTTCCTTTTTTTAGATGTTTATGTACATAGGTTGGTGGAAGATATTGTGGATTATGTAAGGTTTATTTTAGGGTAGGATTTGGAATACGAATATCTAGTATAGCATGTTGGTATTTGTTTTGATATCTGAGAATCATAACAAAAAAGATCAAAGTTCTTCGAATGACCCATACACCAAACCATCCACCACCAAATTTGACTCTCTATATTCTTGAATGACTTAGCACGATCAAAAATCTCGCATGAGGCCTTTGCATGTTTCCGCCAGGCTAGCGTGAGGATAAAGGGGAGTTTTCTTGTCATGCACCAAATAAATTGCAAAAGCCTAATAAGAAGAGATAATCACACACTAGTATCCCCAATATTTTGCTTGCGAGAGGCCATAAATGTTAGGGGATTTGATAAAATAATATGAAGTTATATTGCTTTGAGGTATGTAGGACACTATCTTAAAGGTAATATTGCCGCAACAATTTACTCTCAGGATACAACAAAGCATTTACACGAGACTCTTTAAATAATTGTATTAATATGCTTCAACCAAATATCTCAAAATTCATCTATTTTCATCCCACGATTATACGATATTTATACTAGTTGAAGAGTTACAATAAAGAGATATATTCCTTTTTAAATTTCATAACTCTTCAATTAAATTAATTAATTTTTAAAATTTTGGATTTTTGAAGAGTTACAATGACAATGTAGGTCTCTTTTTAAAGTTCATAACTTTTATTCAAATCATTATAACTTTTCAATTAAATTATATACTCATGTATATTATATTATAGTTTACTCCGCTAATTATATTATATTATAGTCTATTATGCTAATCAAAATGTACCCAAAGCTCTTAAGACACCTAAGGCTGCTTGTTCCCCCTGTCAACCATTCCACCTTGCACCCCACATGCCATCACCTGTGATTAGAGCTGGCAATCGGGCGGGTCGGGTCACTATCGGATCGGGTTATATGATAATCGGGTCATATCGGTTTCGGATAATTTCGGATCATTTTGCCGGGTCGGGCTGGGTCGGGTTTGAATCGGATCAACTCAGTATCGGATAATCTCGGGTCATTCTAAGGTCTCGGATCGGGTCTGGTTGAGATCGGATGGACTCGGATTCGGGTAAATTTCGGTTGTTCTAATTTCGGTTCGGGTTCGGATCGGGCTTAGGTGAATTTGAATTATTATATTTTTGGGTCAAATTTAGATTGGATTTAGGTTATTTCATATTTGAGTCATGCTTGTGTCATTTTTTTTATTCCAATATATTATTAAAAGCTAATTATTTTGAGATCATTTATTTTAATTTATCTTATTCAATTAAAAGTGAATTATTATATTAATTGTTTTGGGGCCTTAGAATTTTTTATCATTATTTCATCTTTGGAGATGTATTTGACATTTTAAATTTAAAAGTTTTCAAATCATATCACTTTTCTTTTTATGTTAAGGTGTAGCTTATAATTCAACTCCATTATTAGCCTGGTCATATTGAGTTCGAGTATTATTTTAAGTTTATATTATATTTATATCTTATACGCTCCTTACATAATATTAACTTATAATAATAATTGATAATTGATAACAAATGAAGGCTTCTAAGGTTGTGCTTCTCATATTATTTTTATAAAAAATTGATCACATCATATCAACATAATTTTAATAATAATAATAATACAAAAATAATGATAACAATAATAATAGTAATTAATGAATATCAATTATGGCAAAAATAATAATAACAACACATTCGTTTTTTTTATTATATATTTTGATTATATTATATCAAGCAAAATAAGATAAAAATTAGATAAAGTAAGTAATAATGACTATTATTGATAAAAGACCAACTAATATTGACTTATTACTATTTAACACTGTTGATGTAATAAAAAATATTAATCTTCAATTTTCATAATAAATAACTAACATTCTCACTCTTGATATATTATAGGTGCTATATTGCAAGGTATGGCCATATAGATACTAACATATAGTGTTCAAGGCCGCACTGTTATTATCTTATGGTACTAGATGGAATCATAGAAGTGAACTAATATTTAGATGGCATAGTAGAGTTTTTCTTTTTTTCTCTACTTTTATTTCTATACTTTTATATTGGTATCAATGGATATTTTATTTGTATATACATAAGTGATATAAATTTTATGATTTTTAGATTTTGATGTAAGTGCTAGTATGGATTAGTTGCAAATCTATATTATTTCATGCTTTATGAAGTTTTGAAAAATTTGAGTTATGGGTTAATATTAATTTTTAGGTAGTACCAAGTAGAATATTTATAGATTTATAATTTTTCAGATAATATCGGATTTCGAATAAATAATGGATCGGGTCGGGTCATTTTGGATTTATAATTTTTCGGGTTATATCGGGTTTCGGGTGAGTAGCGGGTCGGGTCGGGTTTATTTCGGGCCTATAATTTCTCGGGTTATATCGGATATCGGATATGTATCGGATCGGGTCGGATAGATTTCGGGCTTTTAATTACTCGGATAAAATCGGATCGGATTTCGGACGGATCGAGTCGGTATTCGTCGAATTTTTCGGGTCGGGTCAACTTTTGCCAGCTCTACCTGTGATGCACGGAAACGGCACTTAGGTGCCGTTTTCCGTACCGGAAACGTTGCCCGTCCCGAAAATTTTTCGGAAACTTCTTCGGATTAAAATTTATATTAAAATTATTTAATTAATATTTTTATTAAAAATATATTATTTAATTAATTTTTTATTATAAAATTATTATTAATAGTTAAAATTAACTAATATAAAAATTAATTTTATTTTTCTCTCTAAATTTTAATAAATTTAACCTCTTTTTTAAAAAAAAATTATATAATTTTTTTAACGTTTTCTGCCGTCCCCATTTCCTAAATTTCTAAAAAATGACGTTTCCGCGTTTCGTCCCGTCCCCGTTTCCCCGTCCCCGTCCCCGTTTCCGTGCATCACTGGCCATCACATTCTTACCTCGAACCAAAATGGCCCTCGGTTGGAGCGCAATACCACTCTTTAAACCAGCCCCAGTGGGCCCATCAACAAGAGTTCTAGGGCGTAGCTTACGACTTGCAGCTGGTTTTCTACTTTGGCCTGTGATCCTGAAGGAGCGCTTGAGGTCGTGGGACCTCCATCCGAAGTCACGGACTTGGTTTGCAGCGGGTTCTTAGGTATCAAAAGTGGCGATCCCTCCACCCTATACTTCGAGGAGGGACCCGAGTTCACAACAACACCCTTTTCTTTGGTGTCATCAACCCTATTTTTAGGAACCGACCCTTTTTACCATCAATTCAGAATGTCCATCAACGTCCCCAGCTTCCTCATTGAGCTCTTCCAGCTGCCTCTTTGGGGTCTGGATTATTCTTTATCTCTTGTCTTTGATGTCTTAGGACGTAGAGCAAGCGAACCTGTTTGTTGTTCAAAGTTTTACAAGGGGTTCGGTATTTTAATCTTTCTTGTCATGGACGTCTTACCCTGTGATGTTTTTTTGTTTGTTTTTTTTAATGCTTAAACGACATTTCTGAGCATGCGTACTCAAATTGTCCGCCCGTTGGGTTCTCTTTTAAATATTCGTCGTCTGTGTGCGCATGGTTAAGTCACCCGACTTGCTACCTTGCTGTGGTCCACCTTGTTCCGGGAGCGATCGGTATTAGAATGGTCGAATAGGTGTATGACCATATGGTGGCGTGGTTTCTGTTTTCATTTTTGGGCTTGGAGAAGGTGATGTCAAGTTACTTTCAAGGCTTCTTATCGTAGGCTTTCTGATTCATTGTTTCGGCTTTGGTTTCTTGCTTCGGGGGACCCAACTTGTTCTGTCTTTGTACTAGATGGGTTGCGGACTTTGTTTTGTTATTGTGGGCCCTTTTCTCTCTCTGGGCAGCAGAGGAGCATGCTCAGCTTCATATCGTTTTTTATGCCTCTATTACTGGCTAGATACTCAAAATCGAATATTGTATCCACTGGATCCCCATCTCTCTGAATTATAGTTCCTGCAGAAGTATGGAAAGGTTTGTGAAACTAGTAACCTGCAGCCTGCATATTCCTTCTGGTTTTGTTTTGTTTTTTTCCCGGTCAGGGAATATGGAGAAAGTGGGTTTTCGGTGGGAGTCGAAGGGCGCAAAAGAGAAGTTTAAGTTGCTGAAAGGTGATTTTAATGGGGAGAAGGTGCTTTTAATTCTATAGTTCAGGGTGTCGATGACGTCTACACCACTGCCTGTCTCATGGTTATGGGCTTTTATGTCCCACACGGGTGTTGCTCAATAGTCAAAGCGTAGGTAAAGTGAGACAAGTGGTTACAGGTTCACATCTTGACAGCTACGGCCTGAAAGTTTTAGCCCTCTTTTATGAGGGTGACTTTTTGTGGACACTAAAGATAGAACTGACACGTTGAGACTATTGGATCACTATGATTTACCTTCCTACACAATGTTAGGCTGGTGTGTGGGGCTTTAGGGCGAGTGATTCGCCTTTTGAGAGAAGTTATGGGCTCTTATGATGACAACGTTAAAGTGAATCAAACAATATTATTTAATCCTAGAATGTATGACAATTAGGTTGATCCTCCTCATACAAATTTCTTATTCTTTGTTTTTCATGGCAGGAAGAATTGATCGATACTATAGAACAATGAAGAAAGAATCTTGAGTAATATTGCATAAGCTGAATTACATTATATAGATACAATTTGAGTAATAATAGGAACTGCCTTTTGACTATATTCTACTGCATATGATAAGCATATATTAATTACAAGAATTAGCATTAGAATAGCTAACAACTAGCATTAGAATAGCTAAGTATTTGTATCTTTTACATGCCCCTGCAAGATGGATGACGATGACGAGAGACCAATCTTGGACATTAACATTTCAAATCTCTTTTGGTTTAGGGGCTTTATAAGAGCATCAGCAAGCTGATCACCAGTGGGCACGTGAGTTACGTGCATTGCACCATTTTGAACTTGCTCACATATGAAGTGGAAGGCAAGTGCTAAATGATTCATTTGGGAGTGAAAAGTTGGATTTGCATTGAGATAAATTGCTCCCAAATTGTCACAATAGATGACTGGAACATGAGGCAGATTGACACCCATTTCATGCAACAAATTTCTTAGCCATAAAAGCTCACCTGTAATAGATGCAACTACGTTGTATTCTGACTTAGCCGATGATTGAGCCAAACACCTTTGCTTTCTACAACTCCATGTGATAGGTGTGCACCCTAAGAAAACAATTTGAACCATTGTTGAGGTAAAATCATCTTTGTTTCCTATCCAATCTGCATTAGAGAAGGCATGAAGATTTAGTGGAGAATCCTTGTAGATGGTAATCCCTTTGTATAAAGTCCTGGCAAGATACCGAAGGAGCCTCTTCAAGGCTACCTAGTGAGTGGTGCGAGGTTTATGCATGAATTGAGATAATTTTTTTACTACGAAGGCAACATCAGGTCATGTGAGTGTGAGATGTTGGAGGCTTCCAACAGTTGCATGGTAGTTTGATGGATTATCAATCAAGGTACTAAAGTGAACCGAAAAAGTAGAGCCAGTGACAATTAGAGATGGAATTGGCTTGGCACCTAGTATGTTGGTATGTTCAAGTAAGTCGGTAATATGCTTTTTCTTGCTGAGAAAGAGTCCCTACATGGTGGGAATGACCTCAACACCTAAGAAATAAGAAAGAGAACCAAGGTCTTTGAGTGCAAATTGTTGAGCAAGCTGCTGAACAAAGTGGTCTAATGCTCTAGTTATAGGTCCTATTAATACAATATCATCAACATAAACAATCAAATACATTGATGAAGCATGATGATGATGAATAAATAGAGAATCGTCTACAACCGAGCTTTTGAAACCATAACCCTCTAGAAAATGAGTTAACTCTGTGTATCAACCTCTCAGAGCTTGTTTAAGACCAGAAATTGCTTTGTGTAATTTGTAAATATGACTCAAAAAGGTAGCATCTTCAAACCCTGATGGATGTTGCGTAAATACCTGCTTAGTGAGAGTACCATCTAAAAATGCTTCATAATATCAAGTTGTCTAAGAGACCAGTTGTGAAATGCCCCGAAAAATTCTAATCTAAAATATTATATTTAAATGAGATTTTATCATAAAGATTAATTAAATAAATTATTTTGATTAAAATAAAAGGAAATTAATTAGGAAAAATCAAGGATAAATTTATAAGTGTGTTAATTAAGAGAAATTGGGTATTTTAGCTAATTAAGGATTTGTATTTTAGAAATTAACTAAATAAATTATTTTATTTAAAATAATGAGGAGAAAATAGTTTCAAATTAATATTAATTTTATAAATAATTTAATTGGAAGAAAATTAGGGTTTTTGCTAATTAAAATAGAAGTTATGGAAAATCTATTAAAAATCCTAATTTAGCCTAAAAAGGGATTTAAATATTATTTTATTTAAATATTATTATTTTTAAATATCCTAAATATTCATATTAATTTAATTGACCCTAAACTAATTATTTTTCCCCTTTCCTTTTTCCCTTTTTCTTTTTCTTTCTTTCTTTTTCCTTACCTTTTTCTTTCTTTTTCTTTTTCCTCTTCTTTTCCCCGACTGGGCCTGGCGCGGCCCAGTTCTTCTTTTCTTTTCTTCTCCCTTCTTCGGCCCAGCCCGCGCGGCTGTTTCTTCTGCCGACTCAACGCCGTGTTTTGTTTCTTTTTCCACCGAAACTCACCGTTTCATTTATCTATCACCCCTCGCGCCCGTCGCCCTTTTTCCGCCCCGTTCCGCGCCGCGTTTTGGCTCCGTTTCAGCCGAAGCTCGTCGTGCCATTTAACGCACCCTCGACCGCGCGCGAACCGGCCCGGTTCTCCCCTTTTCTTTTCTTTCTCGGCCGACCGGCCCATCTTCTTTCTTCTTCCTTCTCCCTCCGTCTTCCCCGACGCTGCAACGAACCTCGACCCCATCAATGGCCTCTTCAGATACGATGAATTATACCGGTCTTTTCTTGTCTCATTGCCTTCCTATTAACTCCAGAAATAACTTCATATAATTATTGGACGTTAAATCTCTCCCGTTTCCTCTCCCCAGCCCCGCGAATCTTCGAACCAACCCAAACGTCAACCGACCATTTAACGCCACCGGCCACCCAAATTCTTGCATTTAAAACTTCCATGTCGACCTCCAGCTCCTCATTATCCATTCCAACATCTATAAATAGCTGGATTGTAGGAGTTGTGGAAGATTTTTCTTCCCCGAAACCCTCGGCGAGGGCTGCCATCATCGAGACTTTAGACGCCTCTTCCGCCTCCGTTAGCCAATTTCAGCGCCACCGAAACCTTTCATTTTCTTCCCTGCATTTTCCTCTAGCTAACTACGTTTCTCAAATTCCTCGACTCTTCTTGTACTGGCTTACATAGCCGTGCCAAGTTGGCTTCTTGTCTCGCCTGAAATTTTACCCAGAAAGCATTAAACCGCCTTCCGCCGCCGTGCGCCGCCACCTTTGGCTGCACCAACACCATCATTTTGTCCCTCTCCTCCTGGGCAACAATAAACACCTCTTATATCACCTCAATTCTCCCTATCTTTTTCCCAACATCCATCTTTCCCTCTTTTCTTCTGTTTTTCCGGCCACCGTCGCTGCCGCCGTGCACCACCGCCGGTGCCACCCATCCCCACCAGCTTAAGGTTGAACCCTAGACCCTCTCAACCATTTTCCATATTAGTATATGCCTTGATTTAATTTATTTCAATTATTTGCATATAAATACCATTATTATTATTCTTAATATTTATATTCTTAATATGTTTTATTATTATTTGATGAGAAATTTTATTCTGAATTGTACTTGCAGGGTGGAGAGTGGTAATAAAACAATATTATTGATAGTTTCGAATTTTAAGTTATTAATTGAATTATTATGGGATTATTATCATTCTTCTTCTTATTATTATTAATATTATAATTATTAGAATAAATATTTATTATTATCATTTTACTAATTATTCTGGAAAATATTAGGCCCTAATTTTGTATTAACATTTGCACTTATTTATTTTAGTATTATTGTTTCTATTGTTCTTATAACTATTGATGATAATATTATCAGTATCTTTATTATTTTTAATATTATTATATATGTTAGTAATTTTATTATTTATATTAAATGAGTGGTAAGTCATTAGTTATAAGTAGGGTTGAAAACCCCACTTTAAATTTTAAAGCTTATTATTATTATTTATATTCTCATTGATAGTAACTTTATTAATTTTGATATTATTATATTTAGTATCATTATTATCATTAGGGTAAAATCTTTAACCCTATATTATCAAGGTTTATAATATCTCTATTATTTTTAGCAAAGTTAGAATTTTGTTAAAGTTATTTTATTAATATGTTATTACTTGGTCAAAGCCCTAAGGAGGCGTAGGAACATACTCCAAGACCGGTGTCGTTTTAGGTAAGGGGTGCTAAGGCCTTTTATGTGCTAATGTGCATTGTGTGATTCATATGCTATGCATTCTATGTTTATGATTATTAATTATGCCGTATATGATATGACATGGAGTTGAAGTATGCTTTCGTATGACATGTGTATTATTTGTGTATGACCCTGTAAGACATGCATGTGAGGATGTTGATATGATTTTATGTGGGAGAAAGGATGAAAAAGGAGGATGGGGAAAGAAGTTGACTAAGGGAAGTGAGTTGACCTAATTTTATGAATTTATGAGGAATAATCTATTGCATGGTTTTATTTGGAAGAATGTAATCTATGATGTTATATGGGAGAATCGAATTATTGTTTAATTGGGAGAATCTAATTTATGATTTGTGTGGTAAAATCCAATTTATGGTTTTATATGGGGAAGTTTAATTTATGGTTTGGTATGATTTTATGTGAGAGAAATTAATATATGGTTTGTATGGAAGAATTTAATTTATGATTTGATTGGGAGAATATAATTTATGATTTGTTTGGGAGAATCTAATTTATGGTTTTGCTTGGGAGATTCTAATTTATGATTTTATGTGGGAGAATCTAACTTATGGTCTTGTATGGAAAAATCTAATTTGTGATTATGAATGGGAGAATATAATCAATTGTAAGGTATGGACAAATCTTTGGGTTTTCTATGGTTTTAATCTAGGGTTTGGTATGAATGGATCTTTGGTTTTATGTGGGTTGAATTTAGGGTTCTGTATAACGAAGGTATTAAGGTTTACATGGTGGTTTTAATAGTTGCATGGTGGTATTAGGGTTTGTATGGTGGTATTAATGATTTCATGGTGGTATTAGGGTTGCATGGTTACATCATGGTATTAAGGATTGGCAGGGGACGTATAATGGATGCATGGGAGTGAAATTTGCGTATGAATGTTGATTTGGGATTGTGAGGAAAGTAATATAAGCGTTGTTGAGGGGTTGAATACTTTGGATGGAAATAGTATATGGAGCATTATATGGGTACGTAGGAAACCGAGTTAGGGTTGTTGTGGTTGTTGGGAGCCTTGGTGCTATCATATACACTTGGGAATTAAAGTGTAATTATGAGGATGTTATTTATGAGTTGTGGTGTGTGGAGTGTTAAAATGATTTGGGTTGTGTGAGGTGGAGTGAGATGGGCCACTGAGGCCTGAATTAGGGTTTCGGGATAACCCTAGATTGAGATATGGAGTGGACTTGGGGGATATGTGTTGAAGGGAATGATTCGTGCATGTCTATGGTGAAAGCTTGGAATAAAATACTTAAGACACTAATTACTTAAAGTGGAAGATCGTTGAGACGGGACCAACCGATCCACCGGTTCGGAATAGTGGTTAGGGTGTTTACCCTATGTGTGACCGATCCACCGGCTATAATAGTGGTTAGGACATGATGTCCTATGCGTAACCGATCCACCGGTTATAATAGTGGGGGTTCCCGAGCTCAACAACCGCAAACCAATGTTTTGCTAAAATGCCTAAAAGATACTAATTACTTACAGTGGAACACCATGCGTGCCGGAGCCAACCGATCCACCGGTTAGGAATAGTGGTTAGGACGCGTAGTCCTATGTGTATCCGATCCACCGGCTATAATAGTGGTTAGGGTATGATACCCTATGCGCCTCCGATCCACCGGCTATAATAGTGGGGGCTTCCGTTTTCGCATGGATTTGATAAAAAGACATGATGTGTATCGAATTCCGATAAGAGATTAATTAAATAATTAATCTGGATTATATGGGCCTTTGTACTTTTACCTGAATTGTTCATATACCTTTATATTGTTATGTTGGATTATGCCTGTTATTATTCTGCATGGATTATGCGCTTGTGTGTTGGCCTTAGTGCTCGGTTACCTTACTCAGTACGTAGCGTACTGATCACCCTTTTTATGGGTGCTGCTCATTCCCACGAGTAGTATGCCTTCTGAATTTATGCAGGTGGGCGGAATATCAGTTGGGGCTGAGTGTTGAGCATGTTTGGCTCGAGATTCAAGAGAGTTGTGGCCATATTATAGTCTTTATATGACTCTAATTCTTTTTGTTAATCTTTTATCGGTTGTAAGTTTAATTCTCTTTTGGAAATGAATTACATTTCTTGATGCGTACTCTGATTTTGTTTTACAACCGTTTAATGCTTATTTGGAAATTGAATTGTATTGATTATTTCTTTTCTTAGCCTTAGCACTTGGTACTGGAACGGTCGGAGAGAACCGGTCTGGTACTAAGTGTGGCGGTAACATTTCCAGAATTCACAGGTTTTCAGTGCTTCTAATTTAATTGCTTCCGCTTTTAAGAAAAAAAAAATTTTTAGTGAATTTTGGGGTGTTACAAGTTGCATGTCTTGGCTAGACTTAGAAATGTTTGAATTGTTGCTGGTTTAGCAATGGGACTGAAGTTATCAGTATAATCAATTCCAGCTTCTTGTTGAAACTGCTTGGCAACGAGTCTAGCATGGTAGTGCTCAATAGTACCATCCGGTTTGTATTTGATTCTAACGACCCACTTGTACTGCACAAGATTTTGACTCGAAGTAGGAGACACTAAGTCCCATTTGCCTATTTTTTGGAGGGCTTGGACTTCGTTAGGCATGGCTTGATGCCATTAGGGATCCTTGAGAGCTTCGACAACATAAGTAGGTTCAGTTGGTTGTATTTGAGTGTTGATCAGGTTGGCATATTTAACATTAGGCTTGTATATGTTATTTTTAGACCGTGTGGTAATGGTGCGAGTGGACGGTGGTGGTGGGGGAATTAGTGGTGGTGGATCTGGGTGTGACGAAATGGTTGAGGAGGAAGGATGGTTTGTACTTGGTGGGGAGGGTGATGAGGACGGTTGGCTGCTAGGACATGATGGTGGGGAGTTGGGTGCAGATGACAAGGATGATGGGAGGGGTGTAAGGAGATGCTCACCGTGAGGCGTGTCCAATGGTTTGGATTGGTATAGGAATCAATAGGAGATGTGGATGAGAACAGTTGATAGGGAAATTGATTTTCAATAAACCTTACATGATGAGAAATATAAATTTTGTGAGTGGTAGGATCAAGGTAATAATAGGCACTTTGAGAGGAGGAGTAACCAACAAAGACACATGGGAAGGACTGAGAATCAAGTTTGTGAGAGGAATAAGGTCTTAACCAAAGATAACCAAGGCAACCAAAACTCTGGAGCTTATGATAATTTGGTGGTTTCCCCAAATAGATAGTGGTATGGTGACTTATTCGAGAGAGTGGGGGTTGGAAAACGATCGATAAGATAAGTGGCAATGGTGAAGGCAAATAACCAAAATTCTAGAGGAAGTTTAGCATGCAAAAAAAGGGAGAGACCAGTTTCTACAATGTGTCGATGCTGTCATTCGGCATAACCATTGTGTTCTGGGGTATGAGGAGGTGTGGTTAGATGAGAAACACCATTTGTAGTGAGAAATTATTTAAGAGCTACATATTCTCCTCCATTATCAGAATAAGGAGTTTTGAGTTGTGTCTCAAAATACTTTTCAACTAGCACTTTGAACCTAATGAAAACAACCTTAGTATTCGATTTTTTGTGGAGAGGATAGAACCAGATATATTTTGTGAAGTGATAAAAAATTGATATAATACTTAAAGCCATCAAGAGAGGATATTGGTGATGTCTATAAGCTAGTGTAAATGAGTTCAAGTAGAGAATGAGAAACTAGACTATTTTGGTTGAAGGGAAGTTTATGACTCTTATTACATTGGCATGCATTACATTTAAATGAAAAATCACTTGTTACATTGAGATTAATAGAGGAAAATAAAGATTTTAGGATAGGTAAAGCTGGATGCCCTAATTGATGATGCCAATCAATGGCTGAAGTTTTGTGAATGGAAAAGGCAATGATGGGCAATGGAGAAGGCCACTCATAAACACCATTCCTAGTTGGTTCTGTGAGAAGATGTGCTCCCGTAAGCCAATCCTTCACAAGAAAAGAGTCAGAGGAAAATTTGATTAGGAGATTATTAGCAGAACATAATTTAGATATTGAGATGAGATTGTCTTTCATACTGAGAACACACAAAAAATTTGAAAGATAGGAGATTTTGAGGTAGTAGAAAAGGAAGTTGAACTAGTGTGAGTAATGGGAAGCCCAGACCCATCACCAAATACAATTTATTTTGTGCCATCATATGGCTGATGAAGAGATAAATTTGCAAGGTATTATGCAACATAATGAGAAGCCCCTGAGTCAAGCAGCCATTGGGCGGTAGCCATGGTAGGAGTAGCTTGAGCGATATGCGCCTATGGCTTGGAAGAGAAGGAGGGGGTTTTGGTGGGCATATGAAGGGGTGTTTTCTTGGAAGATGGGGCACTTTTGGAGTGAGTGACCTTTGGTATGATACTATTGGCATCTGCTTAAAAAAGGTTTGGGTCCACTGGTAGGAAGTTGATTGGTATTTCAATTTGAAGAGTGGTTTGATTTTGAGGATGAAGCATGGTGGTTGTATGTGGGTTGTTTGTAATGCGAGCAGGTGGTTGTGGCATAGACAATGGCAGGAATGGAGCTTAGGATTGGTTAATATTTGATGACAAGCTCACTTTGGATTAATTTTTCCATAAGATCAAGGAAGGAGATGGGATCATCTCTGGAATTGATAGCTTCAATTATTCCATGGTAATTGTCCAAACTTTCAAGAACTTTGTCTATAATATCTTTGTGTTTCATAGGATAACATAAGAGGGCCAATTGATCGGTGTAGGAATTAACATAATTCATGAAATCAGTGATGGATTGAGGTCCTTTGGTGATGCTCTTGAAGTGTACTTTGAGTTGTTTGATGTGGCCTCGAGATGCACTAGCATAGGTATGTGCCAGAATATCCCACAACTCTTTGGAAGTGGTGGTGAGGGATACAAGTGGAACGATAGTTTGATCCAAGGTACTAATGGGGGTGCCATACAGGAGACGGTCTTAACACATCCAAGTAAGGTATGCAGGGTTAGTTTGAGGTGAGGAAGTCGTAGTAATGGTGGATGGTGGGGATGGGTAAGAGCCACCAAGAAATTTGAAGAGGCCATAGCCAACTAAGGTAGCCTCAATTTTAAGTTTCCAAGAGAGATAATTTGTGGAATTGAGTTTGATTATGTTAGGAAGAGAAACAATAATTAATGGAGACCTAGGATCAGCATCATTGGGAATGGTATTATTGGTGGCCATTAGACTGGAAAGGAGGGTAGCAATGGTGAAAAGAAGAAGAAAAAGAATGGATCAAAACCAAGCTCTTGATACCATATGGAACAATGAAGAAAGAATCTTGATTAATATTGCATAAGCTGATTGACAATATATAGATACAATTTGAGTAATGATAGGAACTACCCTTTGACTATATTCTACAGCATATGATAAGCATACATTAGTTACAATAATCGGATTAGAATAGCTAACAACCAGCATTAGAATGGCTAAGTATTAGTCTCATTTACAGATACAAGGGTAAATGGCACATTGAGTGTGCTAAACTCTTGCTTAAAGTTAACTCTACCGTAAAAAGGCACATCTTCTCCCTCTCCTAATCGATGTGGAGAAGATGTGTCACCATTCAATGAGTCATCCAGATTACTGCAAATGACACAATGTAATTGAGTCAACAAACCCCTTCAACCTCTTGTTGTTTATTCTGAGAATCTGATAATGCTTAGTGCTCATTTGGTAGGGGGTAATAGGGGTAGAAAAATTACCCCCATATTTTATATATCTTATATAATCTATTTAAAATTAAATATATTTATTCTAATGAATACCCATTTTAGATCTTAATTCAATCTAAAATGGGTATTTTATTAAAATATATTTATTATTATTATTAAATAATTAATATAAAAGATGCAAAATAGAGGAGACATTTTTTCACCCCTATTATCCCCATACCAAACAAGTCCTTAATCAGATCCAAAATACTACAGCTTTCTATCCGCATGCAAAGACGCCGGCAGAGAGCGGCATTAATCTAAACGTTGATTATAGTGGAAGTAGAAGTTATTAAGTGGACATGGTATACGGTTCACTAATTGCCTATAACATATAATTATAGTATATCTTATAATATTTTTATAAATATATACTAAAAATATATTATAATTATACTAAAAATAAAAGATGATGCATCTAATAATTTTATCATATCCTTCCCTGAAAGAGTGGAGTTCCAATAGGTATATCACAGGACACACAGTTTATACTATGTTTCTAGTAGTGACTAATTTTTCTTCTAAAAATTTAAATAAAATTATCTTTACTTGGGTTATTAATTTTTTTTAAAAATAATAATTTTTTTCTTAGATTTTTTTATTATAAATAGACACATATATTGATATATCTTAAATGTAAATTAAAAATGCACAAGTTTTTTAATATAAATACACATCTTATAAGCATACTCATCATCTAATCGAAAACAATATACATTTTTAGAGCCGAAATATAGATCTTATATTTGTAAATTTACATCTTATAGATTATAATACACATCATATAGTGGTGAATATACATAATATATTAGCATATGTACATCTTATAATATCTTTGTTTATAAAATAATAATGTGAACATTTGTTATAAATATATATCTTGTTAGAAATAATGCACATCCTTAAGAGACACATATCTTACAGTTGTAATTGAACACATATTTTGGTTGTAAATACATATTTTATAGTTATATAAACACATCTTATATCGACAAATGTATATATTATAAAAAATTACATATTTTATAGTACTAAATACATATATTTTAGTAACCATAAGCATCGAGAGTTATGCTATTAGTTGCAGAATGTAATAGTTGCATAGGACCGGTTATATGTAGGAGGCATGTGTAACTTGTTGATGTTAGCATGATGTCAATATTTTTTTTAATTGAAATAATTTCCACTAAGATTACCAGAAAAATATTAAAATTATAATACAATGTTCTTGATATTTTTCTCTATAAATTGACACTCATATTGATATACTTATGTCTTAGAAAATAATTTGTATATACCTTTCATTGTTATTGTACCAATATTTCACCACCTCAATCCTACTAAAATATTTTACTACAGCTAAATGTATACTTTATCATATATCTAAATATGGGTGTTCATAGAATGGATATCCAGTGTTTTAGATATCTAAAACTTCATATTGAATTAAAAATAATCTGTCGCATATATTAAACTTTCAAATTGATAAAAAATAATAAATATGAGATAAAAAAATTCTTCTATCTTAAAGATAATAAACCAATCTAATTTGAACTGATTTTATCTAATGATTGATTCGAATGTGAAATTACATTATATTTAGTTGGTGATTCCACATTTTTAATAATATTCAAATATTTAATAAAAATTTAAACAAAAAGTATAAAATTTACTAACAATAATTAATTTTTAGAATATATATGCATATATGAATATCATTTATCAGATTTGATATTATTTATATTTTTTAAGTTTTTTTTTTCTAATTTATTTGATTTTTTGTTGCTTGGAATGATTATTTGATTTAAAAAAATATATCAAATCGGTAATTTAATTTTTCAAATCGAATAGATCTGGATATCATATCACATGAATAAACCTACCTCTAATTATATTTCACAACTGTTAAACATATTTTTCGCTATTATTTTTTTCTAAAGTTTTTTTTATATTATTTTTACCATTGATCTAAGTTTTGTAAGTATCTTTTATGAAATATACATATTTTATTGCTATTAAGCATAATTTTTACCCTTTTTTTAGAAAAAAATTTATATAAGCATATCACTAGTCTTGTGTATATTTTTCATCACAATTATATATATATTTCACTACAAATATAAGTATCTTTCATCATTGTTAAACATATTTTTCACTACTGTGTTTCAAAAAATAAATACATTCACCTATAATCTATTCATATATTATTAATTATTTGTATATTTTTCATGATAAAGATACATATCCTTCATAAAAAATTGTACTTATCTTTCACTATGTTTTTACATACATACATATATTTACTAGTGTATGTAGTTGAATTTTAAAATACTTTTCTCAAAAATCTTTTACCACACAATTTATTTTCATTGATAGAATACTTATCTTTTTCCATAATCTTAGCGTTGAGGGGATCTTTTATCATATAATGTAATAATTATAATTTGAATAGAATTATATGTATTCATGTGAAGTTTTTTTTAATCTATACATAAAATGCAAGGCTATAAATTAGTTACATATCATAATATTTTTAAAAGTATTACTTATAAGACATACTTTTCATACAATCCTACATTTTAGTTGGTGACACGTTAAAATCCCAGTCCATAGCCCGACAAAAACAATGGTGAAACCGTACTTGCTCCTATTATCTTGATTGGGGAGCCTCTTAGGACATTTTAATTGATCTCATTGACCACAACGAGGCTTTAGGGAAGGGGTTTGCTGTCGCCGTACTTATTTATTATGCGTCCTAAGAGACTTTCGGGTCTTAGAAATGGTGCGGTACAAGATGGTGGTTTACATGGTGTGCAGGTCTGTCGTCGGGGACCGATAGTGTTGCACCTGCTGTTCGGTGATGATTCTGTTCTGTTCGCATGGAATGGAAGAGTATCCTTTACACTTACGCACAAGCTTCAGAGAAGATAATCAGCCTACAAAAAGTTGGAGCTTACCTTTAGTTCGAATGTGGACGATGATCGGAGCCAAGAACTAACGGCACTTTTTGGTGCCTGTCGGTGCATCGTTATAGCAAGTATATCACATTATCACTACAAGAAAAATGAATTATAACGACGATACTTTTACGTACCTGTTATTTGGAAAATAGGTATTTATTGTGCAAAAAATATTTGCGCAGTAAATACCTATTTTACCCAGCATTATTGACCTCTACAGCAGTCAAGGCATCGGTAAAAACTGCCGATGCACCAAATTTTTTTTTTTTTATTTTGGCCGAAATTAAAAAAAAAAAATTGGTGCATCGGCAGTTTGTGCCGATGCTTTGGCCTGGTTTCAGTAATAATTGTCGATAGCCTTGGCCGGTATCGGTACAAATTGTCGAATTTATCGGCCAAAATTTAAAAAAAAATATATATATATATATATATGCTGCATCGGCAGTTATTACCGATTGTATGGCTTGATTTCGGCAATAATTGCCGATGACCTGGATGTTGACTTAAATATTTCGGTCGAAATTGAAAAAAAAAAAAAAATTTTGGTGCATCGGCAGTTTTTGCCGATGTCTTGGCCTGCTTTCGGCAATAAGTGCCGATGGCCTGGGCCAGTTTCGGTGAAAATTGTCGAAAATTATCCATAGTTTCGGCTAAAATCGCCGATGCTGATCGTGGCTTTCGACAAAAATTACCGATGTAAATGTTACTTTCGGAATTTGTTTTCCACGGAGTAAAAATACATTTTCTATATAACAATACCCTACTTTTATAATGAAAATACTTACTTCCTGCGAATAATTTCTTTTGATGACGATAACTTTATGGCATTACAAAAATTATTTTCAAAAATAATTTATTTATACGTTGACGATTAGAAAATGTCATTGTAATATATGTGATAGTTTATTTATAACGGCATTTATATGTTGCAATATACAAAACGTTTTTACAACAATTTATTTTTGTTGCAAAATATTTATTGAATTTATTGCAATGACTATACTTATTACAAATATTTATATTACGTTAACGCAATGACAATTTGTTGTAAAAAAAATTTATCAACAATTTTATTGCAACGTCTATACTTTATTATTGGAGAAAATAACTTATGACAACAATGATTAAGTGTTGTTGCTAAATACCGTTGTTATAAATATTAATTTATCTTTCCTCGTCATATCCAATATGCGCGAGGAGATAAAATTAAGAAAAATATTTTTACAGTGATAATTGTCGGTGTAAGTTATACATATAATTATTAGCAACGATATTTTTTGTTGTCAAATATTTTATCAATTTATTGCAATTACTATATTAATTGCAGTATGCCTATTATTTTTTGCAACAACATCCATTTGTTGTAAAACATATGAAAAATGACAAAGAAAAAAGCAATAAAAAAATTATAAATAAAATTAGACTAGCTTCCCCTAACCCTAATTTCTCTCTCATTTAGTTTCTCCTATCTTCTACTTTAATTTGTATGTGATCTTATTCATCGCCTACTATCTTCTTCTTTGCTCTTCATCCTCGACTCCTTCCTCCTTGTTGCCACTACCCTCTAGAGCTCCTAATCTTGCCTTCATTATGTTAGCCTTGTCTAATTATATTGATTCAACATGTCAATTTATCTTGGTGTCCATTAGTATAATCAAAGCCCTGATTGCCAAGCGGATTTCCTGTAAGTTTTCGTTAAATTTGATAATTTTTTCTTAATATATATGTTAAGAATCATTTTTATATATTTTGGTTATATTGATTTAAGTGCAACATATGTATACGACATAATTTATGGACATCAATTAAAGGTTTTACGGGTCATTTATTATAACGGTATTTAAATAAGTTATTGTGTTGTTGCAATTGTATGTTTTCACAATGACAAAGTTGTTGAAGTTTAAGTTCAAAATTTGGCAATAACTTTATTGTTGCAATTATGTATATTTTGCTACAATAAAGTGTTATACCTTCAAATTGAACATAGTGTTATAAGGATTGATATGACTACTTAAATCAACATAGTATATCATTCTTTTTGCGATTCTGTCCTAAGAACTCAACAGTTAAGCGTGCTTGTCGTGGAAATTTTTTTAGGATGGGTGACCCTCTTCGAAAGTTTAGGAAATGACTCGTGTTGATATGTGAAGCTAACCAATTAATCTAAAAGTGATCTACGATCGCCCTCGTAGCTCCTGTGGGCCTAGGTGGATGCCAAGTGGCCCTGCATGGTCATTTTGACTCAAGGTGTAAGAAATTTGTGGGCATCAAGTATTATCACACTACCCCGAAAAGCAGTTTTAATAACGGTTATTTTATAGTTTTAATAACCGTTTTCAACCGTTATTAAAACACTCGTTATTAAATCTTTAATAACGGTTCATAACCGTTATCAAAAATATAAAAAAATCCGCCAATATGAGCCTAAACTGTATGTTTAATAATGGTTTTTAAGAAAAACCGTTGTTAAAAAAGGGGTTTTAATAACGGTTACTACAAAAACCGTTGTTAAAACATCATCCAATTACACTTTTTGACATTATTTAGGCATTTATTAAACCCTAATACGTATTAAATGAGCATAAGTTTGAGATTAAGTGTACATTTTTAATAACGGTTCTTATAAGAACCGTTATTAAAACTACAATATTTTTTAAAGTTTTTGCAGTTTTGTTCCTACCCACATACACAGTTGTATGTTCAAATCATTACCAAATCTGCATTGTAAAATAACATTAATTCATAACAAATATGCAATCACACCATAATTTCAATCAATCCCTAGTTAATATGCATGTCTTAATACACAGGACATATATACTCAAGAATCAAAATTAGTAGGCATACCATAACTTGGTAGCTCTACACCCCAAAGTAAAATGTTCATAAATCTAGCATAGAAGACTTAAAGACATAGACAAAATACAAACCTGAACACTCATGTAGAATATATAGATCTCTACCTAATACCGAATGAATGAGTGCAAGTGCTTGGCCCATTGTTCCCTCACTTCATCAATTTCTTCAACATTGTATTGCTGGCCTTGTGCATAATCATCGGTAAAAAACTATAATGCCCAAGTTTCGATTAATATACAGTTAGCACTTACGTCAAGTACCAAACATATATGTTATGATTCATTAATGGAAAAATATCGAAAAGAAAACATACATGGCTTGGATCTATGTTGACCGATCTATTTTGGACTATCAGATCCATTGCTCTACATACATAGTATCCACAATCATTGTCGTTTTGCTGTTGTGGACACTGTCAAATGAATTCAATTAGCTCTCTAACTATTAGATACTAATTTTAATTAAAATAAAATACGAAATAGTTGTCTTCCTACTTACTATGACAGGCTCGTATTGAACAGTCTTTGGGTCTAGGACACCATTTCCACCTCTCCTCTGATACGCTGTCCGTAGTGCCCTAATAAATAGAGTTGGATACACAATATTGTAAGTACGCATATATACCTCAAATAATGAAAGCTAGTAGAATATATGTATAAATAAGCTAATGAAGTAAGAAGTGAAAAGTATAATAATATGTCGATAAATTCCTTCCCACCACGACGAGTGACTTCAAAAGACACGTCATAGGTTCGAAGGGAATCAAACACATAGACTTTATTAAGATCAAGTCAGATGGCATACAAAACCCAATGTTCAATTGCTAGGTGAGAAATGAGATAGAGCTTGTTGTGTCCCTCAATCAAAATGCGATCCGCTAAATAGTTTATGTGCCTACCCTATCTTATTGTACTACCGTCAGCTATATAGTATGGGCACACAAACACAATAGAGGACATCATTCCCTCCATCGCAGCTCGAGTAGCTACCAACCTATGGACGACAAAAACAATGCATATTTGTTAATAACTAATAACTCATATCAATTGTACAAGTTAAGAGTACTAAAATCTCAAAATGAAATAATACTTACGTGACATAGACGGTGACACTCATGGTTGACATCCATTCCTGATTAAAAATGTCACTTATGTCAACCGTCGATACCATGTAAGTAGCATCGTCCCTCCCAACATACTCAGGATGACAATCAATGAAAATATAATTGTCCCTGAGGTAGTTTTGGGCATAAAAATATAATAAAGCTAATGATGGTAGAGGTTGTCTTTGCTGATCTGAAGAAGGAATCTTTTGTCGGACAACTGATTTTTCAGATTTAGCTCTCTTTCCTTTAGCAGCGCCCTGTTTTGTGTTGCTTGTTTTGCTAGTACATCTCTTGGTTTTACTAGCAGAAGCAGTCTTCTTTTTTGCTTCCTTTTTTGATTCCTTAATTGATAATATTAAAAAAAATATATATATTGAGCATATAAATATATATATGAAAAAGGTATGAATAGTATAACTACTAAACAAGGTCTAATGAAGATGTCAAATGTCAATACCTCTTTAGTAGTGAGACGTATTTGATCCGTAAGCCAAGCCACAAAGCTTCCATGAGCTTCTAGTACTGTGGTTGCCTCATCACCCTCTTTATAACAAGGCAAGTGTGCATTGCCAATGATTGGAGTGTCAATACTCACCGCCCTTGTATTTAGGGCTAAATTGTACCTGTGGATTGTTTGCATTTAGGTACTGTGACTGATGCAGACCCTTCCTTTCGCCAAAATTGTTGAAAGGTCATTCGCTAATAAGTCACATTTATGCAAACCCTAAACAAAAATATTACACATTATTAATAATTTATTACACCGAATACATTTAATAACAATTCATAGTTTGTAATGCTTACCTCGGGAAGAGTAGAAAGAAGTGCATCAGCTTCACAACTATCTCTGACGCTATTTACATTAGGTATGTGAAGCTGATCATGGTCTACTGAATCGGATGGCTTGTACCCTTGAGATTTAATAAATGACAACTCTTGCTCCATTGTTGCTAGCCGTTCAAATGCCACGTTCAATGTTTGGGTGAGGATGGTGACTTGCTTATTAGTGCTACGAGAACCACGAGATCGACCACATATGCTCGTTCTCGTAACACTCAATCCAAGGCCCCTATGTCTTCCAGGGTGTTCTACAATTCCTGTAGCCTGGGACACAATGCTATATTGGTCCACCTCCTCACCATCTGACGTTTCAAGTTCGTCCTGTAATGTATATAATATATGTAAATTTAACTTATAGGAATAAGCATAATATAATAGTTTTCTAAAAGAAAACTAAGTAGGGTTCTAGATATCTACAAACTTACAATTTTTTGGCTGCAACATCAACATATTCATTAATATATCCATCTCTTGTTGCTCTAGCCTTCTTCCATAATGTACCAATATTGATGGACGAGGTACATGGGTCCAAGTCTTGGGCTAGGAGCTACAAATCAAAAAATATTCTTAATTAAGAATATTATTATAAAATTCAACATTTACATGTAAATAGATAATCATAAAATGCATAACAACTCCTCTTCAAGGCCCACATGGCCTTTGCGAGCCATATTATGCTGGAATTTTTTTTATTTCGCAATCTCTTTATTTTGGGTACTTTTTTACTATGTGATAAGCCAAAACATAATGACATGGTTATTTCAATATTAAGCATAATACTGTAATTGATACAAAAATTTTAATTGTTATCTAACAAGTACCTTAAAATTCCCCGTAAGACAATAAGCAATGAATTGGTTCCAACTTTCTTGATCGATGAAACCGTATCGTTTGGGTGGGTTCTGTCGTAGAGAACCATCCCTCTTTCTATACATTTTTCTACGAGCTAAATATGACCTAAAGGTTCTTTGACGCTCCCCACAATGTCTAAGAAGCCATTTCTTCCTACTTTCTGGGACATTGAACACTCTCTGCAAAATAAGACATACAAAAATGATTACATAAAATAGCATATTTACCGTGATTTTTTGCCAAATATGCTCCTTATGACCCTTTAGAACCTGCTTCCAATTATTATAGGAGATAAGAACACGGTTACGGGTCACAAGTGAAATGTAAGTCAAGAACATATCTGTGTAAGGGCCGATGGGAAGATTGTAAGTATTCCATCCCAACTTGACTAATTCTCCTCTATTCCTCATGTCTGTGATGATTCTCATAATCGTAGGTTCTCTCTTCCCTTATTCATCACTGCTGTCCCTATCAATATTTTTGTTGGCCATATCTCTACAAAAATAAATAAATAAATCATGTTATAATGGTATGTATTGAGCATAATAATGTACCATTATATTATCGATACGAATCATACTTAGAAAGAATTAATCTCAAATGTATCATGCTATTCTATATATATACGAATCATGCTAATATGTTTCCAAAAAGATATTAATACTAACCCTAATTAACCATAATTAACCATAATAAACGATAAACCCTAACCCTAACCCTAGCTAATTAACCATAATTTATTATAATAAAACCTAACCCTAAACCTCATAAAACCCTAATCCCTAAACCTAGCTAAATGTAATTAAACCATAATATATAAATCATATTATTATTATTAATTATTATTATTATTATTATTATTATTACTATTATTATCATACACAATTATTTCTCTATTTAATTATTCACTTTTATATATTCCTTATTTTTTATATCTATTTAATCCTCATCAAATAGCAATCATTAACATATGCATCTCTAATTGAAATTTTCATTTAATTATGCATGTGCATGCATATGTAAAATATATTTGCATTTCATTATATGACATTTCCTATATGTTATTGCTAGTCTCCTATACTTATTAATGAAAATGTGTGTGTGTGTGTGTATATATATATAGTTTTTATGAGTGAAAATGTATATAATTCTACACTCACATTCATATTATATATATATGTAAATGTCTCAACCGACCAACACATGCATTTGTTAATATATAACAATAACGCAACAAATTCAACAACGAACAACAAAATTTTCAGCCAACACATTCAACAACACATTTTCGAACAAAAAAGCGCAATCTTTCAATAACAAACAAACAAAACCCTCTAGCAACATGCATGCATTTATATATATATATACATATATAAGTAGATAAAAAGTTATGAGAGGAAGAACAAACACATACATAAGGTGAGCTAGCTAAAACACGACGGCAAGCAAGTTGAGAGAGGCAAGGGCTTCAAACACGACAGAGGATGAAGGTGCAAGTGTTGGCTAGCTAGCTTCAGAACAATGACAACACACACATGCAGAGCCGACAATGGCAGAGGCGCGGTGGAGAGTTGGCGGTGCGAGGGTTTCCCTTACTTGAGAGGAGCCGAAGTGGTGGTGCATGGTGTGGTGATGCGAGGGTTTGCAAGGAGAAGGAGAGCAAGAGAACGAAGGTGCAGAGAGTATAAAACTTTTGGCACGAAACATAACTGAGCGAAATAAAAGTTTGATTTTGGAGTTTTAATAACGGTTCCTGAGAGAACCGTTATTAAAACACCTTTTAATAACGGTTCTTCCAGGAACCGTTATTAAAACATTCGGCCTTTTGACAACGGTTCTAATATGAACCGTTATTTAAACCTAATAGCGGTTTAAATAAAACCGTTATTAAAACATCCGTGCAAAATTTAACGTTGCCCTTTTTATAAAGGTTTTGAACTAGAACCGTTATCAAAACTCTCCCGCCCATTAATTTTCACGCGTTTGACAACGGTTCTCGAACCACCGTTATTATTGTCCCGTTATTATTTTTCGTTTTCGTAGTAGTGTTAGGTGGCCTCTATATGGTTGTACCAACTTAGGGTATTTTATAATTTTTTGTTCCTAAAGTATATTTAATTTTTTGCAATGACATAATTAGTTACTATTAATGTATTTTTGCAATGACAAATATTATTGCTATAATATGCTATTTTTTTTTGCAATGACTTTTGTTGTTGCAAATAACAAGCTTTAGCAATGATATAATTTATTGCCAAAGTACAAACCAATTTTTTTCAACAACAAAAGTCATTACTAATTACAAGTTTTGGTAACGATATAAATTGTTATCGAAGTAGGACCAATATTTTACAACGACAAAAGTTTTTACAATATATAATCACATGGAATTAGGTAAAGTGATGTATTACAATGATTTTTATTTGGCAATGATAATTTATGTCGCATTTAATTATTTTTTTAGGATGACTACTGTTGTTACTTTATTATTTTTATAATATCATGACGCACAATGACCCCATAATAAAAAAATATCGTTGCAATATATATACTTTTTGGCAACGACTTTTTATCTTTAGCAATAAAAAATATCATTGCTATTTTTTTTTGTAGTATATTTGGGTCTTCCTACGTACTATAATTATAGGGCCATTAAAAAAAGGATAGCCAAAAAGATTGATGAATGGAATGAAATAGCTGTGATATTTCTATGGCTGGGAAGGAGGTCGTCATTGAATTGGTTGCTCAAGCCATACCCACTTAATTAATGAGAATATATAAACTGCCTATGACACTGTATGGAGATTCAGAGTATATAAGATGGTCTGGTTCTGATGGGGTAGTAAAGAGACTGACTGATGTATACATTGGATGAACTGGGGAAACAGATTTGGCGAATTGTACGGGAATACAGATCTCTCATTGCTCGTTTATGGAAGACCCGGTCCTATCCAAATGGTACGATCACTACTGGTGCCTTCGGGGCATAAACCATGCTAAATATCCAGGAAGCTAAGCGGGTGATGTAATAATACCTGTTTTTAGAAATCTTAATCAATGTGATGATTATGTGTAATTGATTATGATTGTTATTTTAGAAGATTTTGTACTAAATATGCTATAAACATGTGTACTATTATAATATATTATATATAAATTTAAAGAGGATAAAATAGAATAGAATAGAATTTAGGCTATTAAATTAATCTTAGATTAGACCTTGATAAATATCGAATAACCCTACTCCTGGTAACCGTATATTTTTATTCTGATTAATCCTTACAAATTATTACAGCTAACCTATACTAGATTTTGACCATACCCTTGCACCATACCTCCCTCTCTTTCTCTACTCTACTTTTGCACCATACCTTCCTCTCTTTCATGTTTCCATCCCCATGTTTTGCTCTACTTTACTCCTACACCATACTTCCCTCTCTTCCTTGGTTTGCTCTACCTTACCCTTCACACCATACCTCCTTCCCCTCCATGTTTCCCTCAACATATTTTTCTCTATTCTCCCCTTCATTCCACTATCTTATTTAAACCCTTCCTCCCCTCATTTTTTTGTGTCATGCATAAACCCTAAGTGAAACCCATGTTATTATCTTTCCTCTTATGCCCCCTCATGCTAGAGAAAAGCCCTATCAATCACCACCGTTGTGTATTCTTTTTCACCATTTTCTCCACAACACACACCGTCACAGGTCATATTCCCCTAGCTCCATCCACTTCCACTGCTCCCTCACCCCTACCCTCAGCAACTCTTGTCAAAACCACCACTACACCATCGTCTATTCCCTCCATTCCACCCTATTAGCTTAAGCAAAAAGTGTCTCACATCATGTCCCACCATCGGAATTTTTCACCGAAGTAATTCCCTCCTCCCTCATCCATTTGTACCGATCCCCCACCCCTTGTTGCACCTACAACCACTGATCCCCTTGTCATAGGTTCAACCTTCTTCATCGTAGCTCACCCCCTCCCAACTGCACATATTGTCGTTGATCCCCTTCACTCTTTGTCCCTTTTCACCGAAGCTTGCCCCATTTTCCTTGGCTCCTCTATTGTTGATCATCTCCTCTCGTGTCCATTGTTACTTGCTAGATCATGTGTCTTATTCCTTACTACATTGTTACCTTGCTGGCTTTCCCTTCTTGTTCTTTTATACCTTCTCATTCGCTTTGGTGTAGTTAATTTTTCTTAACATGGTATAATATTAAGTGCTAACATATGTGTGTGTTGATGTAAGGGTTTTGAAGAGGTTGAGTGGAGACTAAGATTGGGTGAATCTTGCTTTAATTCTTTCTTGGATAAGAGGTAAACCGTACCCTTCTACTAAGATGTGAAATCATTTGGCTACACATAAAATTTATTATGTGTCAGGGTATGATTTAGGAATGAATTTTGAAAGGTTATATGTATGTTTCACATGTCAAAGTTTTATATGAGGTATGCAAGTGTTATTAATAGGCGTGAAACATAAAAATATGATATTAAATAATTAGCATGCATTTGACGTATCATATATGTATGTGTAATATGGTGAATGATTAACGTATATATGTCTAGGGTTTTGATGGGATTTGTTATCTTGTTATGTTTTGATTAATTATAATGATAAGTTTTCTATGAATATCATTGCATGGTATATAGGGTTGATATTCTAAAAGCATGCACACATTATTAGGGTTAGAATACAGTAGTTGTTATTTGCATGATCTAGGGTTATGAATGCCTCCTCATATGCACTAGGGTGTTAAATGCCCTGTTAAATGGCATAAATATGTATGTATGTGTTTCATGGAATATATAATGTATTAGAAATGTATGATTAGGGTTTGTGGACGTAATGCAAGAAAAGTGGAAAATTTAGTCAGTTGCTAAATTGTAAAGTTTACCTATGTGCTGAATTTTTATGAATTAATTTCTTTTAGTCTTTCATGGAAAATTTCTCGTAATAATGATATTTGGTTCAAAATTTGAACAAAATGGTGGAATTAGGGTTTTGAGGGCATTTTAGTCATTTTTGACCTAATGCATCTTTATGAATAATTTGATATAGGATGTCCTTAAAATTTTAATAGGCTAACCTTAGTGTTGACTTTTACATTGACATTCAAATAATCTGTTTCTTATTTATGTTGCCATAATTAGACATCACCCTAATCCATTAGACATTTCTCCTTTTTACATATGATAAGATGCCTCTCTTACTTGACGCATGCTTTCTAGCCAACTTTTTTTATGTCTCTCGACACAAATATTAGGTACCACTTGAGATGGGTACGTGATGGGCTTGGCCACATGTTAGAGAGTGGTTTGTATGTGTGACCATATAATTTTAGGTCATATTATATTTCTTATACCTTGCTAGAGACTCAACCTTCGTCATAGGCGATGGCTAGATATATAGATGAGTTTGGCCATAGTAATTTCTGCCTCTAGTTTAAATAGGGTGTAAATTTTATGAGAGATTATAATCACATTACAAAGGAGTTGATAGTGATTTATGATGAGTAGAACTCTTGGCACAGGATACCGTTGAGTATATATCTTGATTACCTAGATTACGGTTACAAGTCTATTGAAGACATGAGAGAACAAATGCTTCTACGAGAAGTATAGGTTGAGTGGGTGATAGATCGCATCTGAGGTGGAACCAGGGTATGAATCTAATTTAATATATTAAGGTCTATAATAATTATATAGTATTTTAAATCCATGTTTCATATTGTTAAGATATAAAATAATAAAATATTATTGGCCTTAAATAATTTCATAAAATGTTTACAATACTTACAATTCTTGGTCACTAAGCCGATGAAATAATTATATAAAATTTATCCATATTTTAATTGTTTTCATAGATATACAATGCTAATTGATAAGAGTTGGATGAGGTTGCATAATAAAAAATCCGATGAGTTTCGGCATGGTCTTCAAATATATATAGAATTGGGAAAAGATAATTTACGATCAAATGGATTGACACATTATCCTTATATCCATGTGTTAATTTTGAATGGAATATAATATATAGGGTTGAAGCCCACGTTTTGTAGTTTGGGTTCATGGACGATTATGATACGTGGGAATTTCATGGTGAACTTGAAAGAGAACATATAGTGGTAGAGATCGAAGATGAGATAGTATATGTATTCGATGATTTATTAGGGTACCCATAACAAAAGAGAAAAAAAATTCAATATACATTTTTAAATTAAAAATAATTTTTTTTGCCTCTTTTAAACTCTATAGCCCATAATGAAGACTCAATAATATAATATTAAAATATACTATCTTATCAATTTATTGACGATTTTTTTTATACTTAATTAATTATATTATTGACGATTTTTTTTTACATTATTAAATTTTTTTGAGCTGGGTCAATATTTTGCACCCTTCCACAATTTTTGATTCTTTTGCCCTACTGTTGTAGTGTTTTGCACTAGATCAAAAGGTGCAAAATTTTTTTTGCACCTCTGTTGTGGATAATCTTAGGTGTTGATTCACATATTAAGGATTGTGAAAGAGTCGAGCCTATTGGTGATGACTTGAATGCAAATGAGTTAATAGGTGATGACTCCAAGGATAATAGAGATCCATATGTCGAGGAGTTATTTCAAGAGATGGATATAAAGTTATATCTAAGATGAAAAAAATTTTCTTCCTTAATTTTTTTTTTTGTGAAGTTAAAGCATCACAAGGTATTGAAACAAGTCTTTTGACAGAATTTTGAAATTTTTGAAAGAAGCACTTCCATATGGTAATAATATTCTAGGATCACATTAAGAAGTTAAGAAGATGATGGATAAGTTAGGATTGGGCTATAAGACGATTCATGCATGCAAGTATGATTGTGTCTTGTGGAAAGAGAATGCTGATATAACTAGTGTCCGATATATGGTACTTCTCAATGGGCAGATGAAGCCACAAAGGGAAGGAAAGTACCACATAAGGTGTTGGAGTATTTCCCTTTACTATCGAGATTGAAAAGATGGTATGATTGTAGACACACTACTCAAGACATGAGATGGCACTTGAATGGGCGTTCTAGAGAATCGGGGATCTTACAACATGGAGTTGATGGCCAAGCATGGAATGATTTTTATGCATGTTATTCATATTTTGTATATGAGCCTCACAATGTTAGAATGGGGCTAGCATCAATTGGGTTCAATCCCTTTGGTATGAATGCAAGTTAAAGTATGTGGCTAATCAATTTGACGACATACAACTTACCCCTATGGTGGTGCATGAAAAATCCATTCTTTATGTTATCTTTGTTGATTCTTAGATTGTTGTCTCCTAATATTGATATTGATGTACTCCTCAGACCTCTTATTGATGAGCTAAATGAGTTGTGGGTGACAGGGGTTGATACAAGAGTTTCGGTTGATAATAAAGTGTTTACAATGTGTGATGTGCTTCTATGGACTATTTATGACTTCCCTTCTCATTCAATTCTCTTCGGGTCATTAGGGAAAGGGTATAAAGTATTCCCCACTTGTAATGAAGACATTCATTCTGTGAGGCTGAGGTCTAGGGTAGGGTACATTGGGCATTAATGATTCCTTCAAGCTAGCCATCCATGGAGGAAGAATAAATAATTTGATGGTAAAGTTGAGAAGAGAAATATGCCCTAGAGATTGTATTTTGATTAATATTTGATGTATTTGAGTTGCGTTAGAGATTACAAACTGGGTAAGCATGAAGACACACTACTTTTGAAGAGGAAGAGAGGTGCTAATGAGTTGAATTGGAGGAATAAGAGTATATTTTATGAGATCCCATATTGGTCATCAATTACCCTTAAACACAACTTACATGTGATGCATGTTGAAAAAAATTATTTTTGAAAATTTACTCAGCACGATCCTTGGTAATAATAACAAGTCAAAAGATAATAAAAATGCGAGGCATGATTTGATGGATATGAATATTAGACTGGAACTACATCTGTACTATGAGGGTAATAAGTTGATGAAACTTGGTGCTGCATATACTCTTTCCCCCAATGATAGAATAACTTTTTTGGGGTCCTTGAAGAGGATAAAGTTTCCAGATGGGTTTGTAGCAAATTTGAGAAATAATATGATTGGCAATGATGGCAAATTGACTACTCTAAAATCGTATGATCATCATGTCATAATAAAACGGTTGTTGTTGATTGGTGTGTGAACTTTCATACTAAAATGATTACTGATACCATTTTTGATTTGAGTAACTTCTTTAGCAAGATGTGCTTAAGTACACTTTGGTTGTCCTATTTGGAGAAGGTTAAAAAGGATGTTGTTATTATCCTGTGTAAGCTGTAATGCATATTCCCTATACTTTTTTTTTACTATTATGGTTCATGTTAAAATGCACTTACGTGAATGAGCACGATTAGATGGGCCTATTCATGGAATATGGATGTACCCTATTAAAAGAAATTTGAAAGAATTGAAGGAGTACATTAGAAATCTAGATCTCTCATAAGGTTCTATTGCTAAATTAACATTCATCAATCACCTATTATCTTATTGAAAGAAAATTGCAAGTATGAGTTTGGTATGCTAATAATCTACTAAATGGTACTCATTGGCAAGTTTTTTGGGAAGTCGACTATAGTCACATATGGGATCTAAACGACGGTGAGCAGATTGATGTTATATATGGGGTTGACTCATCTACTATTGATTTGATAGTTGAAGCAAATGACCTTGATAACATAACTTTTAGGCGTCATAATATCATAAGTGATGAATTCCAAACCAATGATGCTCCTAACAATGAGTCCATACCTAGTACAATAGATAATATTATTGACATGGACTAGGATACTTCAAACTCGGATAGTGAAGATGCACGTAGTAATGACAATACTTGTAGCGAGGATTAATTTATCAACATATAATATTTTTATGAATATTATCTTGACTATATTAGAATTTAACCTTCTATGACTGTTATGCATTGTCCTTTTATTATTGTTTGTCGATTTTTTGTTAAATATTGATAGGTATAGCTGGTGTCATGATGAGGTACTATGGTGGGGATGGAGGTAATGACCCCCCTTTGATGTCCTTCTAGTATTCGAGCTCAATGCGAGTTAGGTAATGCCTTTTTTTCCTTCTAATCTATTACTCATTTGGTTAACTAATGTGATGTATTTTGTAGTTCCAGTGGTCATCTGAATTTGATAGGGCTTGGAGAACCATGGTTATAATGGTACATTATTTTTTAGGCATTTGGGGAATGAGATTGGGAACATGATCCCTATGTACTATGATGATTGGGATCATGTTCCAAAGGAGTATAGAGATAATATTGTCCCTCAGATAGAGGTAATTGTTAATCACAACCATATTTTAATTTATAATGTTATTGATTTTTAGTTGACTAATGAGTACTTTTTTTTTTGTAGAAATATCTTGATATGAATGAGTGGAAGGAGACACTACACTAGCCCACAGTATAGGACATTGTTTGTAGATCTCTTTGTGAAACCTATCAGAGTAGAAAAAGTTAGCTCAAGACTTAGGCTTAAAAAAATCTTGGGAAGAAACCGGATGACTTGGACAATGAGAGTTGGAACAAGCTTCAACAGTTTTGGGATACTCTTGAAAAAAAGGTATTTGTATAATATTATATATACATAAACTTAATATGTATTAATGTTCATTAAGTGATAATATTTCTTGATTTGTAGGCAAAGTTAGAAAGAAATGCAAAAAACAAGAGCAAGCAACAATATCCTAGCCTCCTTGGCTCTTTGTCAGCACTGTCTGTAGCTCAACCATCACTAGCATCACCACCTTCTACTATTATTAGCACCGACAATAAGGCTCCAAAAAGAAACTATCAAGTTGCAAACTATTGTAATCTAAGACCTTAGACATAGACTTATGACGTTAGGGTAGGAGGTAGGGGAGGAAGAAAAGGAGGAAGAGGAGGATGCTGAGGATGAGGACAATGAATAGGATCTAGATGTTTGTTTTAGATAAAAAAAATTGTAATTACAATTTCAAATTACAAACAATAGTTGTATTTCAAATGCATTTTTATTTTAATATTATCAATTGCATATTAGTATTAATTTAAAATATATAATATATTTAAATTTTATAGGGTCATAATAAAAATTTAGTAAAAAACTAAATTTTATAGGTGTCTTTGTAGGCCGATGAAAATTCTAAAAACAACTAATTTTAGGATAAATTTTTTGAAAATGGGTATACAGTGACGACAGGGGTCGCTGTTGTAGACCAAATAGTCATCCTTGCAGGTCGTTATAATTTTTAAAAATATGGGGTATACAACACCAATAGAGTCACTATTGTAGATCCATTAGTCGTTGTTGTAGGCTAATAAATTTTTTCAAAAATATGGTATACAATGACGATGGTGTTGCTGCAATAGGTCCATTAGTCATTGCTATAGACTGATAAAGCTTTTCAAAAATTGGGCACACAACAAAAATCATTTTGTTGTTGTAGACCAAGTATCCATCACAATAGATAATTTTAGTTTCCTGATAATTTTTTTTCCGGTCGTCACAGTAGTTATGTAGCAACAATGTAGTCATAGCAATAGTTGATGTTTTTAATGACGATTGTCGTCATTGTAATATAACTATGAAACAATTACGACAACATAATAGTGACGACCCATTGTTGTAATAGCTATTCTACAACAAAATTTTACGCCTACAACAACGATAAAAGTAGTTGCAGAAGACCTTAATTATAGTATTAGGTACGTAGTCCCAACTTATGTTAATTACGGCGGTAACATCCGTTTATGTTTATTTTACGCTTCCACTTAAAAAAAACCTTTCAATCCTAAATTATGGTGTGTTACAAAGCATCGAGATAAGAACCATCAAATATAAAAGAAGAATCCTTGATGAATTACTAATGAGGGGTTTAGCAATTTTGAAGAAATTCTTAAGGAAACGTCCACAGAAACCATCATGTCCTATGGAACTTCTCACTTCTTTTATTAATTTTGGAGGATGGGTCTTGTCTATGGTTTCAAAATTTTCTTGATTGACCTTGACACCTTGGTTGGAGATTATATGAATAAGTATAATTCCTTCTTGTACTGTAAAATGACACTTCTACCAGTTGAGTACAAGATTTACCTCCTCAGATCTCTTTATTACCATGGAAAAAGTTAACTAAACATAGAAATAATTAATAACTAGAGAATTCATCCATGAACACTACCATGATGTCCTCATTTTATTTTTATCATATTTTACCATGTAATTGATGTGAGAATGGTATGTAAGCTAGAATTTTGTCAATTATGACAGTAACACCTTTTTATGTTTATTTTATGCTTTCACTTAAATAAAAATTTTTAGTTGCAAATTATGGTGTCTTACAAAGCACCTAGATAAGAACCTTCAAATACAAAAGGAGCATCCTTGATGAGAATATTGTTGAAGGGTTTAATAATTTTGGAGAAATCCTTAAGGAAATGTCCATAAAAACTATCATGTCCTATGGAGCTTCTCACTTCTTTTACTAATTTAGGAAAGGGTTTAATAATCTTGCATCTTTAGAAAGTGTTAAGCGCATTACATAAGCTAAAATACATATTACAATATGTAAAAGTGTTATAAGGACATGTGAATGTTCATTTCTCTTAGTCACTATGGTGAATAGGGATTTAAAATAATCTTGAATATCCAACCAAGTAATAGAAATGTGAATGCCTAGAAAGTCTATTCAACATTTGGACAACAAATGGGAGGGGGAAATGGTATTTCCAGGTGTCCTTGTTTAATTTTATGTAATCAATGGACATGCATCATCCTATTACCATCCTAATTGGAATGAGTTTGTTATTATCATTCTTAATAGTAGTCATCCCTCCTTTCTTGTGTATAACTTAAATAGGACTCACCCATTCACTATTTGATATTGGATATGCAACTCCTACATTTAACAACTTAATGATCTCTTTCTTGACAATCTCTTTTATGTTAGGGTTCAAGCATCTTTGATTCTTTATGGAAGGTTTGTGTCCATCTTCTTATACATTGCAATTCTTGCACAAAGATGGACATATTCCCTTAATGTCATCAATGTTATAACCAAAGTATTTCCTATGCAACCTAAATACTCTAAGCAACTTCTCAACTTCATCTTTAATTATGTTCCCATTCATAATGATTGGGCAGTTGGAGTTTGAAGAAAGAAACTCATACCTTAGAGAGGAGGAAAGTGGCTTAAGTTCTACCTTTAGTGCATTATTCTCCTCTTTCTATATGGATTTTGAGTCTATGTTCAACACCTCCATCAAACCTTTTGTTTTAGGTAGAAAAGATGATCCCTCTATTGCTTTGTTATTTCATAGGCATTTTCTTAGTCAATATCTCCATGCACAAAACACTTCTTTAGTGGCTCATTGGAAAATCACCTTAGTATTTCTTCTTATATAAGTAGCTCATTTATGTTAATCTTGTAACATTCATCATCAAAGTTAGGAGATTTTATAGTTTTAGATAATTCAAATTCCACTTTTTCCTCATCAACATTAAAGGATATCCTTCCACTTTTTACACTAATGATAGCACCCACAATTTCAAGGAAAGGACTTCCTAAAATTATGAGGATTAGACAATCTTACTTTATCTACAAGATGACAAAATCAATAGGGATAATGAATTTACGAACCTTTATGGGGACATTCTCGAGAATACCTACCGGGTATTTCACCGATAGGTTTGATAATTGAAGATATATAGTAATGGCCTTGAATTCACTTATTTTATGCTTCTTAAAAATAGATAAAGAAATTAAGCTTACACTTGCACCTAAGACGCACAAAGTACGATTAATGACCACATTTCCAATAGATCAAAGTATAGATAATGAACTGAGATTCTTAAGTTTATGTGGCAATTTGTTTTAAATTAGGGCATTACACTCTTTCCTCAAATATATGGTTTCATATTCTTTTAACTTGCATTTGTTGGATAAAATCATTGTAAGGAATTTGACATAGGTCAGCATTTGAGTCATAGCCTCAATAAATGGGATATTTGTATGGAGTTTCTTCAGCATATCTAAAAGTTTCCTAACGTTTTTCAATATATACTTCAATAACCTTTGAGAATAAGGAATAGGAGGGTTATATAGTGGTGGAAGAAAATATTTCTCAACCTCATGCTTTTTCTCAATGATGGTCTTTTTCTCAGTTGTAATGGGCCAACTATTCTCTTTATCATCTTCAAGTTCTTCTCGCTCTTAAGTGCTATGGCATAGATAAAACCTTTAGGATTAGTCTTCAGTTTCCTTGGAAGCATTCTATAGGGACTAGAAGATTTATATTGTCAGGATACTAGAATGGTTTGGTTTTCTAGCATTTTATTGTGGGTAGATAGAGAGTTAACCTTAGAAGCCAAGTTCTTGATTGTATGTCTCATGTTCGTTTTTTGGTTCCTCAATACCTCATTTTTTTTGTTACTTTTAGAAGTGATAAAGTTCGCGAATAATGACTAAAAACTTGGTTTTTGAGGGTTAAATAAAGGTAGCCTTTGATTTTGGAAACTTAGGGGTTTGGAATATGATTGAGGAATGGGATTAAGGTGCGGGTTCTTATAAGAAATGTTTGGATGATTTCTCCACCTTGAGTTTTTGGTAGGAGCAAACTATTCTCTTTTTTTGCTGAAGTTGATCACATACAATACTATGAAATAGGAAATAATAACGGGACATTAATAATAACAGTTAGGAAATTGTTGACAAACGCGTAAAAATTAATGCGTGGGACAGTTTTGATAACGGTTATAGTTAAAATTTGTTATTAAAAATCCAATGCTAAAATTTACACGGTAGTTTTAATAACGGGATATGAAAAACCATTATTAAAATCTTCTTTAATAATGCTTTCTAAAATAACCATGGTCAAAAGCCTCACTCATTTTAATAACGATTTCTACAAGAACAGTTATTAAAAGATGTTTAAATAGCAGTTCTTGAAATAATCGTTATTAAAACTTCTTTCAATAACGGTTCTTGTAGGAACCATTATTAAAACCCCACGTTCTACCTTTTATTTTGTTCAGTTCTCTTTCATGCCAAAAATTTTAGACTCTACACCTTCCCTCTCTTATTCTCCTTCTCTTGCAAACCCTTGCACCACTACACCGTGCACCACCACTCCATCCCCTCTTAAGTCAGGGAAACCACCCCTTGTTCTCTTTCGCATCACCAAATCTCCTCTTCCTTGCAGCACCACACCTCTGCCATTCTCAGCTTTGCTTGTGCTTTCATTTTTCTACACCTAGCCATCACTTCTTCCTTAGCCATGTTCATAGGTGGTCGCCGCTCTCCTCTTAGTCGCCGCCAGTTTTCTTGCTCGCCACCACTCCTTTTACGTATGTTTTTGTTCTTCCATGCTTAGATTTTTCTCTTCTTATATATATATATAACATGCATAAGTGCTTAATTACGAAGCAAGAGAAACAAAATACTTCAAATTATTAGTAATGTCACTTATAAAAACGATATATATATATATATACATTTTCATTAATAAGTATAGGACACTATAAGATATAGGAAATGTCATATAATGAAATGAAAATATATTTTACATATGCTAATCATTAAATGAAAATTTCAATTCGAGATGCATATGTTAATGATTTTTATTTGAAAAGGATTAAATAGATATAGAAAATAAAGAATATATAAAAGTGAATAATTAAATAGAGAGAAATAATTGTGTATAATAATATTAATATATGATTTATTAGGGTTTAATTATAGTTAGATAGGTTTAGGATTAGGGTTCTATGAGGTTTAGGGTTAGTTTTTATTATAATTTATTAGGGTTAGGGTTAGGGTTAGGGTTTATCATTTATTATACTAAATATAAAATTAAAAAAATTAAATATAGAGGAATAATTATGTTTAATAATAATAATAATAATAATAATAATAATAATAATAATAATAATAATAATAATAATAATATAGGATTTAATAGGGTTTAATTATAGTTATCTAGGTTTAAGATTAGGGTTTTATGAGGTTTAGGGTTAGTTTTTATTATAATTGATTAGGGTTAGGGTTAGGGTTTATCATTTATTATAATAAATATAATAATTAATATGTTCTCTTATAACAAACTATTATATACATTATTCTTAACTCTACTTTTAATAGTATCATATTATTATACTTAACCTATTATCTACTTGATTTTCCTATGCGTAGCTTGAATTATTTGATAATAGTTTGATGTTCAGTCGATTTGTCAAATACATAACTAAAGATTATGTCCTTATTTTAAATAGTTTGATGTTGTTAGCTTTACATAGTTGGTTAAGATCTGGTAGAATATATTTATGATTTGTCTAGCTAGTTGAAGATCAATTTACATATTCTATAATTTAGATCCTTTCGAAAACAACCCTGATGATAAGATTTAGTAGTTCTCATTTATAAGTAGTGAGATGACATACCCTCCACCATATATATGCATGGCGCTAGATGCAGATCTACTGACTCATGTCATATGGTTATACAATGAGCTAGGCCAATTTTATGCGAGTGGCTCATCCTATCACCCCTTTCATTTTATATCGTATCACCTACTATTAACCTGCCTCAAATAGAGCCATTGGCATTGGCTACATCTACTTTTTTTTTTGCATTGGTTTGTCCACCACACTGATGCACCACACCTGAGATTTATTAAGAGTGAGGTGTTTGCCAGAGAGTATGATAGGATATCGAGAGAGCTGATGGTCATTGATGATGAGTGGAGGTTTCGTCATAGCTTGCCTCCAAGTATCCTCCCTAGTTACCCTAGAGTATCCGTGACTATACTCTCTAGCAATGATGTCAAGGATCAGACGGCATATCATGATGAGTGGACTTTGAGAGTTATAGTTATTAGTTGGGCTCGACGGGGCTACTAAGGGATTTAGTTTTACATTTATGAGTTTTTCTTTTTAGGTGTTTGGGCTGTAGCAACTTTTTGATGTATGTAGTGCTGCTATTGCTTTAATCTTATAGTAGGTATATCTTTTGTAATTTGAACTATTATACAATGTTTTGCTAGCTATGTATGTATGTATGTTTTGCTATGTATGTATGTATGTATGTATGTATGTATGTATATATATATGGAATCTTTCTAAATATGATAAGTTTGAGTATTAATATCTTTTTGGAAACCTGTTAGCATGTTTTGTATGTATGTATATATATATAGAATAGCATGATACATTTGAGATTAATTCTTTCTAAGCATGAGCGATTTGTGAATTATTAAACTTACAATTCAATTGATTTGTAATAATTACTTTTGCATGGGATACATCTATATTGAAAAACTATGGATCAGAAATGGTTGTCTGCAAATCGTTTGTCTAGCAAATATAACGAAGGAGTGGAATTTTTCATCAAGTTTGTAGTTGAACATGCTCGGGACTCTAGTAGAATAGTTTATCTTTGTTTAAACTGTGCTTATATTTAGTGTGTCAACGTTGATGATTTGAGAGATCATTTATTTGTGTATGGAATTGATACAAGTTACACTTTTGAGATATGGCATGGGAAAATAGAGTCTTAATATGATAATGACAATGTTAGGAGAGACAGTAGTGGATCATCATTTGATAAATATAAGGGACATTCGTTAGAGGAGATGACTTAAAAGGTTGAGGAAAGTGTTCAGGATTGTCAAAAAATATTCGAGAAGTTATTGAATGAATAAAAAAACCTTTGTACAGTGATTGTAAGACATTTAATTGATTATCCACTACTTTAAGGTTGTACAACTTAAAAGCACGTAACAGATGGACTGATAAGAGTTTCACGAAATTATTGACACTTGTAAAGGATACGCTTCCTAAAGACAATGTTCTACTTGATCGTACCTATGAAGAGAAGAAGATTCTTTCCTCTATAGGCGTGAGTTATGAGAAGATACATGCATGCCCTAATAATTGTATTTTATTTTGCAATGACAATGCGTTATTGGATAGTTTTCCTAATCCTGAATCCAAAGCACCATGATACAAGAAGAATAAGGTTCCCGCTAAGGTGTTATGGTATTTTCCTATAATACCAAGATTAAGATGGATGTTTAATGATGTTGAAGATGCCAAGAACTTGAGATGGTAGGTTTCTGAGAAGATAGATGACGGGCTTCTTAGACATCCATATGACTTTCCACAATGGATGACGATTGATGTGTTGTTCCCTAAATTTTGTTAAGAAGTAAGAAATGTGCGCCTTGCACTTTCTGTGGATGGAATGAATCCACACAATCAAGGCACGTAGAGTTTATGGCCGGTGATTTTGGTTATATACAATCTACCTTCGTGGCTCTATATGAAACACAAGTATATGATGCTGTCTTTACTCATTTCGGGGCCAAACCAACTGGGGAATGATATTGATGTTTATTTGGTACCTTTGATTGATGATTTGAAGTTCTTATGGGACATGGGTGTTAAAGTATTTGATGCATATAATGAAGAAAATTTCACTTTGAGAGTAATGTTATTTTGTACTATAAATGATTTTCTGGCATATGGCAACTTGTCAGGTTATAGTGTGAACGACCATTATGCATGTTCCATATGTAAGGAGAATACTTCATTTGTTCAGCTAACACATGGCCGAAAGACTGTCTTCCTTGGGCATCATAGGTTTTTACTGAAAAATCATCATTATCATAGGCAAAGAAAAGCGTTTAATGGCTTCCGAGAAGAAGGGTCAGCACCAATTCGATTGACGGGTCGACAAGTATGGCTGAAGATGAAATATTTGAGTGTCAAGTTTGGGATGAAGAATAAAGATAAGCCTCCATCAATTGGGTGGAAGAAGATGTCACTATTCTTCAACCTTCCTTATTTGAAATCTCTGTACGTGAGACATGCCCTTGATGTGATGCATATTGAGAAAAATATATGCTATAGTCTTTGGTACATTACTTAATGTTCCACGCAAGACTAAATATGGCATCAATGCTTGAATGGATATGGAAGAAATGGGTATTATACATGAACTGGCACCGTGAGATAATGGATGAACATATTTACCTCCGACGTGTCATACTCTTTCTAGAAAAGAGTTCTTTAATAGTAATAAGGTCCCGGAAGGGTATTCTTCAAATTTCAGAAGGTTCGTGTCGATGAAAGAGTTAAAATTAATTAACATGAAGTCTTATGATTGTCATATTTTGATGCACCGCTTGTTGTCAATAGCTATACGTGGAATTTTGCTAAAGCGTGTTTGAATTACTATCACGAGGCTTTGTTGGTTCTTTAACGCCGTCTACTCTAAAATCATACATCTTGATAGTTTGGATGCCTTACAAAGAGAGATTGTGATTACTTTGTGCTTGCTTGAAATATGTTTTCCACCCTCATTCTTTGACATTATGGTACATCTAAATTTTCATTTATTTTATGAGATAAAAATGCTAGGACCTATTCATGGGCAGTAGATGTGCCCCTTTGAATGATTTCTGAAGTTGATAAAAGTTATATGAAGAATGGATATCGGTAAGAAGGATGTATTGTTGAGAGTTACCTTGTGAAAGAGGAAATTGAGTTTTGCAAGAAGTATTTGTCAAATATTGAAGCTCTTGGTATTCCTAAGTCTCAACATGGAGGCAAAATTGAAGGACAGGGTATTAGGGGTAAACAGTTTGGGTGTGTAGACCCTGACATGTTCCATAAAGCACATCTATATGTATTATACAACAGTGATGATTTTCATCCATATATTGAAGAACATATGCTTTCTTTACGAATTGAAAATCCATTAAAGACTGAGAAATGGATAATCGATAAACATAATCTTTCCTTTATCGATTGGATAAGAGATCACATCATTCCACTCATTAGACATTCCCCAACTTCAATTTTTGAAACCGTGCATTGGTTATCTCAGAAACCTCGTTATGAAGTTTTTTCATATGCTAGTTATATGATCAACGGTTACACTTTTTATACAAAAGAAAAAGATGAGAAGAGTATAATTCAGAATAGTGGGGTGATTTTAGTGGCTGAGGCAATGCATATTGCTAGTGCAAAAGAAAATAATCCAACCTATGCAAATATGAATTATTATGGTGTGATTGAACATATATGGGAGTTAGATTACACTATTTTTAAAGTCCCTGTATTCAGCTGCCGATGGGTTGATAATAGCTATAGGGTTAGATATGAAGATGGATTCACATTAGTAGATCTCAATAGGGTAGGGCACAAACAAGACCCATTCATCTTAGTATCACAAGCAACACAAGTATTATATGTCATTGATCCTGCTAATAACAGATGGTCTATGGTACTATCTACGAAGAAAAGAAATGCCAATGAATGTGATGATGAAAATGATGCTAATTGGAATAAAGAGTGTGTCTCAACTGTGCAAGCAACTCAATTATTGAACGGTGATAACAATAAAATTAATGAGGAGAAAATAAATGTCAAGGATGATCATCTTGAAGTAATATATATATCAGATCCTAAAACCAATCCTAAAACAAGAAGAAAAAAAAAGAAGGAAAAGAAGGTAATGAGGGTAATAATATTGTAACATATGATATGTGTGCTGGTTTTTTTAAATGCATTTTTCGACCTTCCTGATAGGATATTTATTGTATTGATAATATAGTGGTACATTATGGTCAATACATAACATTCTAACATAATTTATTTATTAATTTTTTTTAGAGATATGGCCAACACAATAATTGATAGGGACGGTATTGATAAAGAAGGGAAAAGAGGGCCTACTATTATGAGAATCATCACAAACATGAGGAATAAAGGAGAACTAGTCGAGTTGGGATGGAATACTTACAATCTTCCCATTGGCCCTTACGCAGACATGTTCTTGATGTAAATTTCACTCATCACCCGTAACCGTCTTCCTATCTCTTATGATAATTGGAAGCAGGTTCTAAAGGGTCATAAGGAGCATATTTGGTAGGAAATCATGGTAAATATGCTATTTTATGCAATCATTTTCGTATGTCAAATGTTATTAATTTTAATACATTATTTAGGGATGGCAATTTTCCCCGCGGGTTCGGGGCCCCGTCGGGGATTCCCCGTTCGGGTTCAGGTTTGGGGAGAGAATTCGGGGATCAGGTTCGGGTTCGGGGATTCTTAACGGGGATTTTTTCGGGGACGGGGCGGGGACAGGTTTGGGGTCCCCATCCCCGAACCCGCCCCAAAATTATATATATATATATATATATATATATATATATATAATTTTTTTTAGAATATAAATTAAAAATATAATATAAAAAAATTGTTTGAGGATCGGGGATGGGATCGGGGATCGGGTATAAAATCGGGTTTCAGGGATCGGGTCGGGTTTTAAGAACGGGGAATAAATCGGGGATGGAAAATAGATCGGGGATCGGGTCGGGTATGGGGAGTTAATCCCTGCGGGAATCGGGTCGGGGAATCCCCAATAAAAAAATATCGGGGATCGGGTCGGGTTCGGGGATGGGGATGGGGTCCTCGTCCCGACCCGCCCCGTTGCCATCCCTATACATTAATATCGGTATACATCTATATGTCTTATTTTACAGAGAATCTTTAATGTCCCGGAGACTAGGAAGAAATGGCTTCTTATACATTATGGGGAGTGTCTAAGAACATTTAGGTTATACTTAGCTTGTAGAAAAATGTACAGAAAGAGGGATGGTTCTCTACGATAGAACCCACCCAAATGATATGGTTTCATCGATCAAGAAAGTTGGAACCAATTTATTGTATATCGTCTTTTAGAGGATTTTAAGGTATTTATTAGATAACAATTAAACTTTTTGATTAACAATATTATGCTTAATATTTAAATAACCATGTGACTATATTATGGCTTATAACATAGGGAAAAAAAGTGCCAAAAATAAAGAGATTGCTAAGTAGAATAAATACTAGCATAATATGGCCTACAAAGGCTATGCAGGCCTTGAAGAGGAGTTGGTATGCGATTTTGATTTATCTATTTACATGTAAAAGTTAAATTTTATAACAATATTCTTAATTAAAATTATTTTTTGATTTATAGGTCCTAGCCTAAGACTTGGATCCATGGACCTTGTCCATCAATATTGGTACATTATGGAAGAAGGCTAGAGCAACAAAAGATATTAATGAAGACGTAGATGTTGCTACCAAAAAAATTATAAGTTTGTAGATATCCAAAACCCTACTTAGTTTTCTTTTAGAAAACTATTGTATTATACTTATTCCTATAAGCTAAATTTACATATATTGTATACATTACAGGACGAACTTCAAACGTCAGATGCTGAGGAGGGGGTGGACCAATATAATAATGTGTCCCAGGCTACAGGAATTGTAGAACACCCTGGAAGACATAGGGGTCTTGGATTAGTTGTTATGAGAACAAGCGTATGTGGTCGATCTCGTGGTTCTCGTAGCACTAATGAGTAAGTGGCCATCCTCATCCAAAAAATTGAAAATGGCATTTGAACGGATGGCAACAATGGAGCAAGAGTTGTCATTTATTTAATCTCAAGGGTATAAGCTATCTGATTCAGTCAACCATGATCAGCTTCACATACCTAATGTAAATAGCATTAGAGAGAGTTGCGAAGCTAATGCACGTCTTTCTTTTCTTCCCAAGGTAAGCATTACAAATTATGAATTGTTATTAAATGTATTCGGTGTAATAAATAATTAAGAATGTGTAATATTTTATTTGAGGGTTTGCATAAATGTGACTTGTTAGCGAAAGACCTTTCAACTTTTTTGGCAAAAGGAAGGGTAGGCATCAGTCATAGTACTCAAACACAAAGAGTCCATGGGTATAACTTAGCCCTAAATACAAGGCCAGTGAGTATTGACACTCCAATCATTGGCAGTGCACCCTTGCCTTGTTATAAAGAGGTCGATGAGGTAGCCATAGTGTTAGAAGCTCACTAAAGCTTCGTGCCTTAGCCTGCGGATCAGATATGTCTCACTACTAAAGAGGTAATGACGTTCGGCATCATTATTAGACCTTATTTATTAGTTACACTGTTTATACATTTTTCATGTATATATATGCTCAATACATATTTCGTTTATTATTATCAATTAAGGAATCAAAAAAGAAGACTGCTCCTACTATTAAAACCAAGAAAGGTACTAGTTGAACGAGCAACACAAAAGTGGGTGCTGCTAAAGGAAAGGAGCTAAATCTATAAAATCAGTTGCCCCACAAAATATTCCTTCTTCAAAGAAGGGTTGACCTCCACCATTACTGGCTTTATTGTATTTTTATACCCAAAACTACCTCAGGGACAATTATATTTTCATTAATTGTCGTCCTGAGTATGTTGGGAGGGACGATGTTACTTACATGGTATCAACGGTTGACATAAGTGACATTTATATTCAGGAATGGATGCCAACCATGAGTGTTTCCGCCTATGTCTAGTAAGTATTATTTCATATTTGAGATTTTAGTACTTCTTATACTATTGAAATTTTTACGACCTCTTATATGAGTTATTAGTTATTAACAAATATGCATTGTTATTATCTTCCATAGGTTAGTAACTAGTCGTGCTATGATAGAGGGAATGTTGTCCTCTATTGTGTTTGTATGCCCTTACTACATAGCTGATGGTACTACAATAAGAGAGGGTAGGCACATAAACTACTTAGCGGATCGCATTTTGATTGAGGGACACAACAAGCTTTATCTCATTCCTCACCTCACAAATGAACATGTCCGACCTGATCTTAATAAAGTCTATGTGTTTGATTCCATTCAAACCTATAATGTCGCTTTTGACATCGCTCAAGGAATTTATTGACATGTTATTATACTTTTCACTTCTTACTTCATTAGCTTATTTGTGCATATATTCTACTTTCATTATTTGAGGTATATATACTTACAATATTGTGTATCCAACTATATTTATTAGGGCATTGGCGTATCAGAGAAGAGGTGGGAATGGTGTCCCAGACCCAAAGAGTCTTTAATATGAGCTTGTAATGGTAAGTAGGAAGACAACTATTCTGTATTTTGTTTTAATTCAAATTAATATCTAATAGTTAGAGAGCTAACTAAGTTCATTTGACAGTGTCCATAACAGCAAAACAGCTATAATTGTGGATACTAAGTATGTAGAGCAATGGATCTAATAGTCCAAAACAGATCGGTCAATATAGATCCAAGCCATGTCTATTTGCTTTTCCATATTTTTCCGTTAATGTATCATGACATATATATTTAGTACTTGAACTAAGTGTTAACTGTATATTAATCTAAACTTGGGCATTGTATTTTTTTCACCAATGACTATGCACGAGGCAAGAAATACAATGTTGATGAAATTAATGAAGTTAGAGACCAATGGCCCAAGCACGTGCACTCATACATTTGGTATTAGATAGGGATATATATTCTACATGCATGTTCAGGTTTGTATTTCATATACGTCTTTTGGTTTTCTAGGCTATGATGTATGAACTTTTGACTTTGGAGTGTAGAGCTACCTAATTGTGGTACGCCTACTAATTTTCACTCCTCGGTGTGCATAGTGTATTCAGACATATGAATTAGAGCTTGATTGAAAATATGGAGTATCAATTCGGAGGAAGACATGCATGTATATACGAATTACTGTTATTTTACATTGCAGATTTGGTAAATATTTGAACATACAACTATGTATGTGGGTAGGAACAAAACAACAAAAACATTAAAAAAACATATAGTTTTAATAAAGTTTCTTAATAAAACCATTATTATAGATGTTTTAATAACGGTTTTGATTAAGAACAATTTATTATAACATACGTTTTAATAATGGTTTTGATTAAGAACTATTATTAAAATTTTATATTTAATCTCAAATTTATGCTCATTTAATATATATTAGGGTTCAATGAATGCATAATCAATGAATGAAACCCTAATTGGCTCATATTTTAACGACGGTTTTTTTAATAACCGTTATTAAAACTTTCTTTTCCACAAAGGTTTTAACTTTAAAACCGTTATTAAAACCTAGTTTTTAACAACAGTTTTACTTGAAATTGGTTATTAAAACCTAGTTTTTAACAAAGGTTTTGACTTGAAAACCGTTATTAAATATGAAGTTTACGCACATATTCGTGGTTTTTTGTATTTTTTTTATGACGGTTATGAATCGTTATTAAAGATTTAATAATGGACGATTTAATAACGGTTCAAAATCATTATTAAAACCATAAAATAACCGTTATTAAAACCCTTTTCTGGGGTAATGATAGTTCACATGATCTATAAGGGTTGCATCAAGGCATGGGGTAGCAACAAATTGATAATCAATCAATGAGTGACCTACTACTTCAAAGTTTTCACAAGTAGTAGAAGTAGATGTCAATGTATTCACACTTAATTTATCAAGCTTCTAAAACAATGCATCAAATTTTAAAGAGAGGTGATCAAGAGCATCACTGTCATACCTTTTTCTCTTCTTAATAGAAGAGTGCTGACCTAACCACTAGTAGTGGTTTTGAGCCATGTGCTTGATCAATTGATTTAATTCTAGTGTGCTTTTGTTCATGAGGGTTCATCTCACTATAGCATTAACAATTAATTTTGCATTGTAGGTGAGGTCATTATAGAATGTGTGTACCAATAGTCATTCCTATAATATGCGGTGTAGGCACATTCAAGGAAGCTCCTTATAAAATTCCCATACATCACAGAGAGATTCTCCATCCCTTTTAGTGAAGCTTGTGATGTCATTCCTTAATTGGACCAACTTTTATAGAGAAAAAGTACTTGATGAGGAAGGCTCTTGAAAGTTGATCCCATGTCGTGATGGATCTTTGGGGAAGTGATTACAACCATAATCTTACTCTATCTGATAATGAAAAGGGAAACACTCAACCTATTGCATCTTTTGTTACTCCATTTATCTTCAATGTGTCATAATACTCAAGGAAGATGAAAATATGCATGTTTAAAAAATCATTGGGACTACCCCCTAAACTAATTTTTTTGAACCATAGAGAGGAGTATGGGCTTTAGTTGGAAATTTTTGGCATCAATCGTAGGTTTCCTTATAATTGATTGTGTCATATGTGCATTTAGAGATGCAAAATACTTTTGAGAATGATTTTTTTCACCCACTCTATTATGTTCAGCCATGACTTTTTCACTCATGTTTGCTTTTGTCTCACATATCCACTTCCTTTGTTCACTGGACGTCCTCCCAATTTAGGGATTAAACATAGTTGGATGCCCAAATCAAATAGGTTGTTGCATATAAGGTATATAAACGTGAAGGCAAAGTATCTTTCAAATAAAGAAAAGTAAAAAAATGAAATAAAAATCTAGTCTAGCTAAATAACAAAGAATCAACATCAACTAGCCAAATTCCCTTTACAACATAATTGAAAACTCAATGGGCCAAATTAACAAGTACACAAAGTCGTTGTAGCATGTCCATGTCATATCTCATAATGAATTTGCTATTGAGTACTGAACTCCATCATTTTATCTGTTTAGGCTAAATAATTAGCGAAGATATGGATATGAAATATAGAAATACACATAAAAATTAAGGAAATGTAACCTCCAAATTGGTGATAAAAAACCTAGAATTAAACTTCGGCCTCATCTATGGCATACACCGATGAATTAATGTGATATCATATAGAAGAGTCAAATAGTTGTGAATGACTAGTCATATGTAACACATTAGCCTCTTTTGAGGTCTAAGGGTGTGTTTAATCTAACCTATTGACTACTCTTATGACTAATAAGTTGAGCTAAAACCATAGAGAATCACTGGCTATAAATTTCCCTAAGATTCATAAGTTTACTTTCGTGATCATATTAATTCTATTCATATGTTAAGTTATGATTCAAACTCTAATATTTAAATTATGGTTAACATCTAAGTGAATCAAATTATGTTGAATTCATATAATAACTTTGAAATCAAACATATGAAATAACATCTAAATGAAGAAAACTTAATTTAATCCTAGAAAAATAATTTACTCACTCATATATATATATAATTAAATGCATAATGATAAGCATGCTTAGCATCATAAAACAAATCAAGAAGTAGAGATGAATAAGAATAAAGTGTGAGTGATTCTAAAATGGATGAAGACCGCTGAAATTTGTCGATTACAATGTTAATAAACTTAAATTAGATCTAGAGAGTGCTAGGGTTTGATGTAGAAAATGAAATGGAAAATCATAGTGAAACGAGATAAATTAAAAGTTTTTGTTTTTAAAGAGTGGAAATACAAAAAAGAAATATATTTGGGAACATAAATTGTGCAATTGGGAGAATAACTATCTTCTACATTGTCAACTTGCACGACAGTGCACTATATCAATCAACCATGTAGCCACCTCAAGTTGCTTTGTCTTCATCCATGGACAACATGCATGGTAGGGCTCTACTCTAACTAGCCATGCACTATTGTTTCTTCATCTTTAATTTTTCTTTTTCTTCCTCATTTGGTTCTTTAGGCTTCATCTGACTTGAGAAGTTGATTCTTCTTATTCATTGCCTTCCTTGGGTCATCCTTGCTCTATATTCATGTTTCATCTCCTTCAGCTTTCCCTTCTTCACACTAATTCATACAAAAGAATCAAAGGAGAGAAATAACAAGAACTAGATAACTAAGCATATAATAGATTAATGAAATACATAGAATGCCCATTAAAAGCACAAGAAAACATAGGATGAAATTGTTAAAATTATTGGGTTAATGAATTATGCTGTTAAAAAGTGGTGATTATCTCTAGTGATGATAGTGATCATTTTATGTTTTATTTTTGTTCATCATTTCAATTATTATAATAATTATTATAAAAATATAATAACAATGATTATAGATATTATTATATTTATTACTTGTGTATACAAACAAAGTGATGATCACCTCCATTTGGCATCTCTTGAATAGGTGATTATCATCAACTTTTTATTCAAACATATTTGACTAATTAGCCACATAATACTCTATTATCAACTTACTTTATTTTTCATAAAAAAATTATTAGTTTTTTTATCTAATCTTCAATTGATTAGAAATAATAAGTATGTGTAACTTTATGTATAATGATGTTGATGGGCTTCACTATCAACTAATTTTTATTAATTATGAAGTTTAATTCACCATTTTTTAATTCTTTAATGATTATAGGACTTTTATATTTAGGGAAACGATAATATTCCAATATTAGATCAAAATTCTCGTCTCTTAACAAATAAATATTAAAAACATTGAAGGAGAGACAAGATAGAGTATTGGATGAAGAAATATGAGATGTGTATATTGAATCAAAAAATGGAAAACAAAATTTGTGATAAATTGGAAAAAAAAAACACTACTAATTTTTACACATGGTGCATCTAGCTAGTTGCTTCTAGGCTCATCATATACTTTACCGTTGATATACTCTTGAATGATATGAATTAATAAACTTATATATAATTTCATTTAAGAGAGAGAAAGTGAGAGAAATAGACAAACAGACAAAGAGAGCAAGTGTTTTTCCTAATAGGTGATCTAGAACATTCCACTAGTTTAAGAATTTTTTGGTTTCCTAACTCAATGTAAGTCAAGATATGATCAGGAGATAAGCAATAAAAATAAGATATTAATGATTTAAAGTGAAAGATTACGTTAGTAAGGACCAAAGTATTGTGTATGTTCCACCAGATGATAATATTGCTTATGTGTGTTTTTCCCCTAAGAGGTGCTTCAGAACATTCTGTTGGTTTAAGAATAGTGCTCAGGAGTGTATTTTCCTAAATGGTGTTGGGTATGTTCCACCGGATGATAATAGCGACCCATGTTTTTTTTCCCTAAGAGATGCTTCAAACCATTCCACTAGTATAGGAAAAGTGCTGGTCCCTGAACTCAATGTAAATATAAAAATGTATTATTATTGTAACTAATGATGGACTTCTGGAATCAATATTACCTAAAATTAAGTTCATTATGCTCATTAATGTTGGTTGTATTTTTACCTTACATAGTTTGTATCGTACGAATTATCCTTTTTATGGCTGCTGATCATCCATATAAGTAAAGGACCTAGTTGAGTTTGTCCAGGTCATTAAGGGCCCACTAAATTATAATATTTCTTTTGACACCTTTATTGGGGAAGAGTGATTATATCTTATGTATGGGGTTGGGATAGAAAATTTATGCCTCCATGTAATTGATGTGAGAATGGTATGTAAGCTAAACTTATGTCAATTACGATAGTAACTCCTGTTTATGTTTATTTTACGCTTTCACTGAAATAAAAATTTTTAGTTGCAAATTATGGTGTCTTAAAAAGCACCTAGATAAGAACCTTCAAATATGAAAGGATCATCCTTGATGAGAATATTGGTGATGGGTATAATAATTTTGGAGAAATCCTTAAGGAAAGGTCCATAAAATCCATCATGTCCTATGGAGCTTCTCACTTCTTTTACTAATTTAGGAGGATGGAGCTTGTCTATGATTTCATTTTTTTCTCGATCTACCTTGACACCTTGGTTATAGATTATATGAATAAGGAAAATTCCTTATTGTACCATAAAATGAGACTTCTACTAGTTGAGTACAAGTTTTACCTCTTCATATCTCTTTATTACCATGGAAAAAGTTATCTAAACATAGAATTCATGCCTAAATAGAGAATTCATCCATGAACACTTCTTTGATGACCTCAATGAAATAAGAAAACATAGTAATCTTGCATCTTTAGAAGGTGTTAAGCGCATTACATAAGCTAAAATACATATTACAATATGTAAAAGTGTTATAAGGACTTGTGAATGTTCATTTCTCTTAGTCACTATGGTGAATAGGGATTTAAAATAATCCCGAATATCCAGCCAAGTAATAGAAATGTGAATGCCAAGCAAGTCTATTCAACATTTGGAGAATTAGTGGGAGAGGAAAGTGGTATTTCCAAGTGGCCTGTTCATTTTATGTAATCAATGAGCATGCATCATCTGTTTACCATCCTAGTTGGCATGAGTTTGATTTTATCATTCCTAACAACGATCATCCCTCCTTTCTTGGGTACGACTTAAATAGGACACACCCATTCACTATATGATATTAGATATATAACTCAAACATTTAATAGCTTAATGATCTGTTTCTTGGTAACCTATTTTATGTTAGGGTTCAAGAATCATTGATTCTCTATGAAAGGTTTCTATCCATAGTCTAATAAAATGCAATTCATTCACAAATATGGACATATACTCTTAATGTCTTCAAAGGTATAACTAATGGATTTCCTATGCCAACTAAAGGCTTTTAGAAACTTCTCAACTTCATCTTTATGTAGGTTTGTATTCATAATGACTAGGTATTTAGAGTTAGAATCAAGAAACTCTTACCTTAGAGAGGCGGGAAGTGGTTTAAGTTCTACATTTGGTGATTTATCCTCCACTTTCTGTAACACCTCCATTACATCTTTTATTTCAGGTAGGAAAGGTGCTCCCTCTTATGCTTTTACCATTTCTAAGACATTTTCTTCCTCAATATCTCCATGCACAAAACATTTATTTAGTGGATCATTAGAAAATCACCTCAATAATTCTTCTCATAGAACTTGCTCATTTATGTCAATATTGTAACATTCATCAACAAAGTTAGGAGATTTCATAGTTTTAGATAATTCAAATTCCATTTTTCCTCATCAACATTTAAGAATAGCCTTCTATTTTTTACACCAATGATAGCACCCATAGTTGCAAGGAAAGGTCTTCCTAAAATGATGGGGATTTGAGAATCTTCCTCCATCTCTAAGATGACAAAATCAATTGGGATAAAAAATTTACCAACCTTTATAGGGACATTCTTAAGAATACCTTTTGGGTATTTCACCGATCAGTTTGCTAATTGAAGATATATTGTAGTGGCCTTTAATTCTCTTATTTTGAGCTTCTTTAAAATGGACAAAGGAATTAAGCTTAAACTTGCACCTAAGTCACACAAAGCACGATTAGTGACCACCTTTCCAACATATCAAAGTACAGATAATGAAATAAATAAGTAACATATCTAGAAGTGAAAGAAAAGTATCAAAATAAATGAGTAAGGTATATAGAAGTGAAATAAAAGTATCTTTAAAACAAATAAATATAAAATAAAAATTAAATAAAAATCAATTCTGGCCAAATAACAAAGATTCAACATCAAGTAGGCAAATTCCTCCCCCCCCCCCCGGCGGGCGCAACGGCACCAAAAACTGGATAGACTAATTCAACAAGTACACAAAGTCATTAGAGCATATCAAGGTCATATCCCACAAGGACTTTGCTTTTGAGTACTAACCTCCATCATTTCAGCCATCTAGACTATACAATTTGCAAAGATATGGATATGAAAATGGAAATATGCATAAATACTAATGAAATGTAAGCTCCAAATTGTAGTTAAAAAACCTAGAACTAAACTTTGTTCTCAAAAATAGTGTACACCAATGAATTAATGTGATATCATAGAAAAGAGTCAACAAATTGTGAATGACTAGTCATATGTAACACATTAGTCTCTTTTGAGGTGTAAGGGTGTATTTAATCTAACCTATTGACTACTCTCATGACTAATAAGTCGAGCTAAACCCATAAAGAATCACTTTTTATAAATTCCCCTAAGATTCATATGTCTACTTTCTTGAACATATTCATACTATTCATATGTTAAGTTATTATATTGACTCTAATATTTCAATTATTGTTAACATCTAAGTGAATCAAATTTATTTGAATTCAAATAATAACTTTGAAATCAAATATATGAAATAACAAGTAAGAACTATCTACATAATACACATATCAATTCATTGTCAGAATACTAAAGGGAACTTAATTTAATCATAAATTATTTAATTTACTCACTCATATCTATAATTAAATGCATAACAATGATCATACTTAACATCGTAAAACAAATCAAGAAGTACTATTGAAGAAGAATAAAGTGTGAGTGATTCTAAAATTGATGAAGACCGTTGAAAGTTGTCAATTACAATGTTAATAAACTTAAATTAAATCTAGAGATTGTTAGGGTTTGATGTAGCAAATGAAAGGGAAAATCATGTAAAAGAGAGGGAAGTTCAAAGTATTTGTATAAAAAAAAGGTTTGGAAACATAAATTGTGCGGTTTGGAGAATAACTATCTCCTACATGGTTAACCTACACGATTGTGCACTATATCAGTCAATCGTGTAGTCACCTCAAGGTGCTTTGTCTTCATGCATGGACAACCTACATGATTGAGCTCTACTCCAATTGACCATGCACTATTGTTTATTTGTCTTTACTTTTTATTTTTCTTTCTTCTATGGTTCTTTAGGATCCTTCTCGCATGAGAATTTGATTCTTCATATTCATTGTGTTCCTTAGGTTATCCTTGCTTTATATTCATGTTTCATCTCCTTTGGCTTTCCCTTCTTCACACTAATTCACATATAAAGAATCAAAGGAGAACAATAACACGAACTAGATAACTAAACATATAAAAGATCAATGAACCACATATGATGCAAATTAAAAACACAAGAACTTTGGATTAAATCATTAAAAATATTGGGTTCATCAATTATGTTGTTAAAAAGTGGTGATTATCTTTTTTTTAGAAGAAATCAGACTACTTGTTTTATTCAAATGCAAGGATGTACAACTTCAGCCTCAAAACAAGCAAAGAAAAACTAAATAAGGGACAAAAACCAAAACTAGGTTTGGATATGTTGTACAATGCTTTGGTACTCAGGATTTGGGCTAAACTTGCCTAGAACCTTAGAGATCACCTCAAGACGGATCAAACTTTGAAGCTGTTGAGGCGTTCTTCTCTTCTCTTGAAAAATTCTGTCATTTCTTTCCCTCCAAATATAGTAGATAGTTGCTACCAATCCACTTCTCCTCCAGCATTTTATCCACTTCTGCCCTTTATTATGTCTTTTGAACCATCTAAATTCATGAGGCAGGTTCATTACTCTTCTATGCATCCCCATCCATGCATAAATGCTGTTTATGAAATCCTTTGAGTAAGTACAGGCAAACCATAGATGATTTCTGGTTTCTACTTCTGCTAAACACAGAGGACATCTATTTGCAATCTGAAAACCCCTCTTCCACAGATTATCCTGAGTAAGAATTTTATTCTGTGTAATTAGGGTGGTTATGACAGAGTGTTTTGGGACACAACATTTGTCCCAAACAATTCTTCTCCAGTAGACTGTAGTTGCTGGCTCTTTATAGAACTGGTATGCTTCTGTAACATTAAATTTCTCCCCCTGTCCCCATTGATGAATCAAGTTTTTTGCAGCATCAATACTTCCAGCTTTGTGAATCAAAGTATCTCTAATCTGTAAAATCTTCTTCCACCCAGTAGACAAATTCTGTTGTATCCCCACTACCCAAGGTTCTTCACCTTTTAAGTTATAAGCTGTTGTCCATTCCACCCAAACATTATGTTTAGTGTTGGCTAGAGCAGCCAACCACTTAGTCATGAGGGCTTTGTTCCAGGAGAGAATTTCTTTAATCCCCATACCCCCCTCATCTTTAGGTATGCAAATATTTTTCCAACTACAGGGGTGTATTCTGTTTTGTTCCCCATTGTTCCAAAAGAAATCCCTACACAACTTATCAATTTGGTTGAGGACACCCTTTGGGAGGGCAAAGACACTACACCAGAAATTATATATACCAAACAGCACCGAATTTATTAATTCCAATCTCCCTGCATAGGTGAGGTAGTGGGAGCCCCAATTTTGTAACTTTCTTCTGATAGTATCTATAAGAGGAGCACAAGAGGAAGTAGATAAACCTTTACTGCACAAAGGTAGGCCTAAGTACCTGAAAGGTAGCTCCCCCTCACAGAAACCAGTTTGAGATAGAATGAAGTTTTTCTGTTCCCTGTCCAGCCCACCAAAATAAATATGTGTCTTTTGTGGATTAGCATGAAGCCCTGACACCTTAGAAAAATCCTCAATGGTCTGCATTATAACCTGAATAGAGGGAAGGTCACCCCTTGAAAAAATCAGCAGGTCATCTGCAAATGATAAGTGTGTGAGGTTGATGGCTTTACATTTGGGGTGCATCTTAAAATTTGGCTTATTTCTAAGATCCCTGAGTTGTCTTGATAGGGCTTCCATACACAGCACAAAGAGATAGGGAGAGAGTGGGTCACCTTGTCTTACTCCCCTAGCACCATTAAAATAGCCATGCACCTCTCCATTGATATTTATAGAATATCTAGCAGAAGTTACACAGGTCATCACCCATTGCACAAATTTTTCTGGAAAGCCATAACACTGCAAAATATTATTCAAAAAAATACAATTTACAGTGTCATAAGCTTTTCTAATGTCCACTTTAATAATGGCTCTAGGAGAGATATTCTTCCTTCCATAATGGTTTGCCATCTCTTGAGCCATGATGATATTATCAAAAATACATCTAGTTGGGACAAATGCAGCTTGCTCCTTACCAATTAGGGTGGTCATGAGAGGTTTGAGTCGGTTTGCCAAGATTTTAGTGATTGTTTTTTAAAGAACTGAGCAGCAGGCAATAGGGCGAAATTCTGTAACATTAGAAGGGTTTTCTGTCTTTGGGATGACAGAGATATAAGTGGAATTTATTTGTTTCAGAATTTTCCCAGACTAAAAAAAATCTGCAATAGCATCACATACCTCTGCACCCACCAGGCTCCAATTTTTCTTGAAGAAAGCAGAAGTGTACCCATCAGGGCCTGGACTCTTGTCATCCTGAATTGAGAAAAGGGCATTCTTTATCTCCCTATGGCTTATAGGGTCAGTAAGATGAGCACAAGTATTTGGTTGAAGTTTTGGCCCTTCCTCATACAATTTTTTTTGAAAATCCTCCATTGGCTGTCTGTACCCATTAAAGTGGTATAATATTCCACAAAAGCTTTAGCAACTTCATGCTGTCCTTCCCTTAGGACTCCCTCCTTGTCTTTTATGGCCCCCACCCTATGAAGAGTCTTCTTTTCTTTTACTTTGTGATGACAATAAGTAGAGTTTTCATCACTTTTTTGGATATGAAAAATTTTTGCTCTTTGATAATGGGCACTTAGTTCAGCTTGTTTTAAGTGCAGGTAGTGTTCTTTTAATATCTTTTCCTTTTCAATCTTTTGCTTATCCCTTTCCCCTCTCATTAATTGTTGCTGAATTCCAATCCAGTCTTCATAACTCTGTTTGACTTTTTCCTCAATATTGGAGTAGTGGTCTCTGTGGAACTCCTTCAGCAGGATCCTTAGACCCTTTAACTTGCAGACTAGTCTGTACATTGGGAGCCCTGCACTGGTTGGGACCAGGCTCTATGAATAAGACGATAAAGTCTATGGTCCTGCAACCAACAATTTAAAAATTTGAAAGGCCTTGGGCCTGTATTCTCCCCCCTGAGATGTACCTTTATAGGAGTATGATCAGATACCCCAGGCTCTAAAAAGACAGCATCACTTTGAATCCCTTGTCGAATCCAATTTGCATCAACCATTACTCTATCAAGTTTTGCCCAAACCCTATCTTCAGCATTCTGGTTATTATTCCAAGTGAATAAAGGTCCAGTTGCAGCCATATCTGCAATACCCAATTTGTGAATTATATTTGAAAATTCCACAATATCATTCATCCTAGGGGAGCAGCTGGTTTTTCTTTCCATAATACTTGCCACGACATTGAAATCCCCCATTAACAACCAAGGAAGATGATTCATCTGAGAGATGTGCTGTAATTCAGTCCAAAGTTGCATCCTTTCCTGGGCATCATTGGAACCATAGATAAAGGAGATGCAAATGTTCTTATTCAGGCTATTGCACTTTACTTGACAGTGCATAGCTTGCTTTGAGGAACTTAAGACTTCAATATGAGAGGTTCCAGGGTTATTCACAATCCAGATCCTACCATTATGATGGTAATTATAATTATGTATCACCTTATATTTTGAGAATCTCCTTCTTTTTATTTGTTCAAAATTCTGAGGTTTAACTCTTGTCTCCATAACTGCCAAAATATCTAGCTTTTCTTTATTTACAAAATCAATCACTGCTTGTTGTTTTAGGCTCTCATTGAGGCCTCTTATATTCCATGCCCCTATATTCATGATACAAGGGTTTTATACATCATCTCCCCTTCCTTTATCTCCAGCTCATGTAGATCCTCAATGTCTGCACTTTGTTCTGCCTCTTCTGCCCAGGACAATGCTGTATACTGATTTGCAACTGGGGTCAACAGATCTTTATGTTTTGTATGAACCATTGCTGTATTCCTAGGAGTAGACCACTCCTCTGTTTGAGAATTATCACTACATTTGGTCCTCAGTGTCTTCTGCTTTTCTGAATTTCCTACAGCCTGTTGTGCACAACTTCCTCTGCTGTCTTCATCTTTCTTGTCCTGGTCACTATCCTTTGAAAGCATAGAATTCTCCTTTACTAATTTAGGTCTCCACATTTTCTTTGTCATACATCCCTTGTCCTCATGACCCAATCTTTTACATGTATGACAATAAAAAGGCACCCATTCATATATAACTTTCTGAGTTTTGGTACCTGAGAAAGGGTTCTTAACTATGATTTCCTTTGTAAGGGGTTGTGATACATCAATTTGCACCTGCACTCTAGCAAAAGCTATTTTCTCCTTTGTGGTAGTGATCTTGTCTGCTACCAAAGGAGTACCCAGTTTGCTGGTGATTTTTCTTAAAGCCTTGTTCGACCAAAAACAAGGTTCCAATTCTGGTAGCAGAACCCAGACTGGAACATTGCTATTATCCTCAATTTCACAGTAAACCCAGGCACCCATTTTTTCAGGATAAGGCTTTTTGATCCCAAAGTCCATGGTCCTCCTCTCAGAATTTTATCTCTATCCTCTGCATTTTCAAAACGAAAGTAGTACCAACTTCTTTTTTAATGCACAACCTTTGGTTTTACTACATGATTCCAATGGTTATCCACATACAACTGGATTTGCTGAACAGTTGTCTTTCCACCTAAAACACATCCTACCAATGTGTTCTCCCAGTATTCGATTTCCTCTTCAATATCCTCCATCAAAATTTCAACCACACCATCCAAATTTTCATTTGAATGGAACTCCAAATTCATGCCCGAATTATTGTCCGCCTTTAGTTTCATTGCCCATGAATTCTTCTCCATTCGTTGTTCATCAGTCTCGACAGGGGGCCTTTGAAACTGTGTCTCATGAATTTGGGCAATCAGTTCTGCAGGTTCAGGCCTCAATTTCAGGGAAGATTTTGATTGCAAATTGTTTCCTTCAATTCCAAATGTCGGGGGTAAAAAATCGCCCAATTGGATCAGCGATGGCGATTTCGCAGTGTTCTTTAGGTTTTCAGTTGATAAACCATTGTCCTCGATTAACCTATCTGTAGATCCATCTCGATGTGGGGAATTCATTGGTGCACATTGTTGATGCTTTCGTGGTCTGCCTCGCCCTGCCATGCCCGGTATCCCTCCTTTGAATCCACAGGGAGTTCTTGGGAGAGAGGAACAGTCCGCTCCTAACCGGTTATTATTTTGGTTAATAATATCTTTTTTTTTATACTTTAAGTGGTGATTATCTCTCGTGATGATAGTGATTATTTCATGTTAAATTTTTGTTAGTCATTTAAATTATTACAATTATTATACAAATATAATACCAATAGTTATAGATATAATTATATTAATTACTTGTCTATACAAATAGAGTGATGATCATCTTTATTTGACATCTCTTGAATAGGTGATTATCAACACCTTTTTATTCAAATATAGTTGACCGAGTACCCACATAGTACTCTATTATCAACTTTTAACTTCATTTTTCTTAAAAAACTATTAGTTTTTTTATCTAATCTTCAATAAATTAGAAATAATTAGTATATTTAAAATTATGTATACTAATTCCAATTGGATTCACTATCAACTCATTTTTGTTAATAATGAAGTTTGAATCAAAATTTGTTAATTCTTAATTGATTATATGACTTTTATATTTAGGGAAATGATAATATTCCAATTTTGGATGAAAATTCTTGTTTTTTAACAAATGAATATGAAAATAATTGATGGAGAGATAAGATAGAGTATAAGATGAAGAAAGATGAGATAAACATATTAAATCAAAAGATGGAAAGCAAATTTTGTGATAAATAGCAAAAAAAACAATACTACTAATTTATACGCCAAGTGCATCTAGAAAGGTGCTCTAAGATTCATCATATAAGTTTCCCTTGATATACCCTTGAATGATATGGATTAATAAACCTATATATAATTTCATTTCATAAAAAGAAGAAAAGAAAGAGAGAGCGGGGAGATAGAAGTGAATATATTTTTTGTTTTGTAGCTAAATAATGCAATTCATATTAATTATATGAATTTCGAGAGTAGTAATATTCATATTACTTTACTCTGATAATTTATGTTTCACCATTTTCTTAAAAATTTCATATTAGTATATGTCTTCAAATATATAATATCTCTAAGTTACCGATAAATTGGACAAAATTGATTTTAAAAAGGCATTATCTAAAAAGTAAAGATTGATTATGATTATTACCCAAGTTTTTCAAACCACCAATTCTTAGACATACATAAAATATTTAGCTTTATTACTTTTTAGATGGTATTTGTCAAAATTTGTTTACCAGATATGATTCTTTTACAAATTATTTCAAATGCATTTTTATATTGTGTTATTATGAATTACTATTTAGGTTTTCAAATATTATAATTTTATCCATTATATATATATATATATATATATATATATATATATATATATATGTATGTATGTATGTATGTATGTATGTATGTGCGTATGTGTGGGTGTGTGTGTATATATATATATATGAATTATTATTTGGGTTTTCAAATTTCAAAATTTATCCAATATATATAGATCATAGTATAGGTGATTAATTAATTATTGCCGATAGAGTGGCCGTTTATAGGAATTAAGAGCAAATAGTTTTCTCATTAACCTCTTTTTAACGTGTTAGAGTTTTCAAAATTAACCATTTCCTCTTTGAAAGGATTATATAAAATTTATTAAGGAAAAAAAAATGTAACTACAAGTTACCTTCCAAATATGAATTAATGAAAAGATAATAATTCCATTCAAATTTAATATGTTTGAAAAAGCTAATTGACTGCTTTCCATACAAAATCTTTTTTGGACCATTTCATTACTTTTTTGTATTGGGTCTTGTATCATAAAAAAACTCCCAAAATATGTCAAGTTCAAATGATGTAGTCAATAGAAAATTAATTAGTTCGTACATTATATGTGCATCAATATTTTTCATTTCTTGCACAATCCACAAAAAAATGTTTTCATTGATTTTATTTGTGGACTAAAACTCTTATTGCAAGATAGAAATAATATTTCCTGAGATTTTCACAAGATTAGTATATGTTATCCTAATGTCTACCCCTAAACGTTGTGCACTTTGCAAATATCTAAGAAAAAATGTCTCCTTGAATGTATTTTCACTCCTTATTTCCCTTCCAATAATCTTAAAAAATGTGCTTTTGTTCATAGGATTTACGGTGCCAGTATTATTAAAAGAATGCTTACCACAAATATACATTTTATGTCATATCCCTTCCAATAATATGAACCAATAATATTTCTCATATTAATCTTGTATGTTTTTGTGCATGTCTATATATAAATAAGAGATTCCCATCAAACTAAGAGCACAAGCGGTTGATTCTTTGTACTTTGAGGCTCAATGTAGACTTGAAGACCCGACATTTGGTTGTGTTAAGATTGTCTCTCAACTTTTTCAGCAAGTTTGTATAGAAGAGATGGAATTCCTAAAAACTCAAGCCTAGATTAAGGCTTACAGGAGCTTGATGGGTGCTATTCCGACAGAAGATGAAAAATCGTCCTTAACAAATCAAATTAGCTTGGATAACTTTCAACCACTGTGTGATGATGATGGTAGTGATATTAGTCTTCCACTCCCATCATTAGGTGATGGTGCGTGATTTGTTGGAAATTTTAGAGTTGATATATAAGTTTAAATTACATGTGTGACTTAATTAATTATTACATAGTTGGAAGTTTCAGACGGTCAAACTATTTTTATTTGAATTACATGACAGATGTTGGTTATGATAAAATTTAAATTGAAATTTTCTATATTATAAGCACGTTATATTTGTAAGATTTCATATATTTGTGATTAAAGATAACTTAAGTTTTTTCATTAATGATAAAGTATTTTGATTTAATATTTGAAGGTTCATTTCCAAGTATAGCTGATAGATGAGATTTATAGATTATTTTCATGTTTAAAAATGTCGTTTATCCCTCATTAATTTTTTAAGAATTAATCTTTTCGTCGAGTTATCTTCCTTTGAATAGATTTTACAGGAAAGAAAAAATTGAGGAAATTCAAGGAAAAATCAATGAAAAGAAGAAATCAAGTGAAGAACACATCAAGAAATGTTGAATCAAGGAGAGAAAAGTTAGAAAGGGAGCAACTACACCAAGAGAAGCTATACTAAAATTTCAAAAGGAATATAGTGGAGGAACCGAAAACATGGGCCGTGTTAATCATCTCGAGCATTGATTTTAAAATCTCTATCGCCAGAATGGTTGGAATAAACACGAAGGTCCCGTGTTTTCAAAACACGGACTGTGTTTCCATTTAAAAATTTGTAACTGTCCGCGCGACCTGTTTCTGATATATTTCTATCTCAAAACAAGGTTCGAAATAGAGAGAACAAATCAAAACAATTGGAATGTATTCTCTTCCTCTATTCTCTTAGAATATACATGTAATGCACAATTCCAACTTTTTGATCTTCTTGAATTCTAGTGATCAATTGACAATCTGCACTTCAATTGATAAGTCTTCTCTATTCCTTTATGAATTTCAGTCTCTTCATTTTTGTTAAATATAAGTAGATTATATGCAATTATACTTGTGTTCATTCTATTGTCATTTTGTTGTATCAATAGTGGATTTTGTGAATGTGTTGTAGTTATTAATTTTCGGTCTTTATATGTAATTATGTGATTTTTAAATATGCAGCTATTTGAGTAAATTGAAAAGGGTAGGATGATTTGAGGATGGAATTATATACTAATTACAATAGCATATTTTGAATGTTTGATTCTAGATGAAGTTTAATTGAATTATTGGATCGAATTGAATGATTCTGTATCATAGATTAAGATTTTTGAACTAAATAGATTGATCACCTATTTAGTTTAGAACTTAATCTTTGCTAAGGCAATGCAATTAACCCATACTTGTTAATTAATTTGTCTAAAGTAGCAAGAAGATTAATTTTTAACCTTATCTATTAATTCGTGTAATTGCATAATCCGAGCTTATGTGATTATGATTGTAGTTGGCTGCTTTCCATTCATAATGCTACCATTAATTGAATCTAGCATTCGTAACCTAGGTTATTAAATGGTTAGAAAATAAATTGAGAGCATATTCAATTTATTAAGGTTGAGAGGAATCAAAGGAATTTGTTATTATGAATTTCCTAAAGTCAACATTAAATCATTTAGAATCATTTAGAATCATTTAGAATCATTCTTCTTATTTGAATGTTTGATATTCTGATTCCATCATCAACTCATTCCTCCCCTCTTTGTCAATTAGTGATTAAGGCTTAGTATAATTATATTTAGTATTAGAATCAATGAAATTTTATAAATGGGATTATAACATCAATAGCAAAATTAGTGATTAAAACCTCATTCCTTGTGGGTTCGACTCCTTCTTGCCATATACTACGTATTCGGAAGTTAGGATTTATTTAATAAATTTGTTGTATTTATGACAGTGCATCAATAGCCTTAACTTTCTTTGTAGTTATATATCGTTAATGTAAATTAGTTCATTCTAAAGTATAAAATCCTTTTATGATTATAGAATTATATTATTGATTTCTTTCCATAATGATTTAAAGTTTTCATTTTTGGATTTAATATTTCTTGTATAACCCTTGAAATTTTTTGTTGAGCTAGTAAAACATTATAAAGATAATATTTTATGTCCATATGTATTTATATCATGATTTTTTTTATTTTACAAGTTTTTACAGCCATTGCAAAATGTCTACTTTGAGTTTTATAAATTTTGTTCTAACTTTTTGTCCAAAACAATTTGAAATCAATATATTAGAATTCCATTGAGATTTAGAAAATAAATTTTTAATAATTCTGTGGATCTATCTTATTGATTTAATATCAAAATGACATTCTAATTTACTATAATAGATTTTAAAATATATTTATCTTGGATTCACACTTTGAAACGTTCATGATAATCTTATTAGAAAATATATTTAAATTATTTAATGATGCTTAAAGTTTACTTTAAGTATTATTCCTGGAATTTCTAAATATTATTTCAAATTCATATCATTCATTTTTATAAATAATATGTATTCTCTTTATTTTTAACATTTTATCCAAAAGCTTTTGCAAATTTTTTTAAATGGGTTTAATATTAGTTTTATTTCCTGCAAATCTTTACCAAGTTGTTTCCGTTCAACAATTTTTAGATGAGAGGGCATATTATAACCTTTTACTATCCGTTTTTACTAGGTTTAGGGGGTTGAGTATGGTTAATACCCCCTTGTGATGAATGGAGGGCTTTCATGAATATGGTATATATTACATGCGGCGTTAGGCACAAGATGCATGTTTTTTCAATATTGATCCTTAGTATGAATTTTGATGCATATAGCATATATGGTTTTTGTAGCTCATTTCTCAAGCACGATTTAGGAAATCATGATATTAAGCATGTTTTTAATCATGATTTAAAATAATGAATGTGTGATGCATTTTGTTTAAGATCTATTTAAACTAGCATGTATATTCTAGTTAATTGCTTGGCTTTAGAAAATGCATGTTTAGGTCGTTGTAACCATTTTGGAGAAAATGGATGTAAATGATGTGTATATTGGAGTTTATTTATGTTTCTTGTCAAGCATGATTATGATATTGTGTTGCTAATTAAGTAGTAATATGGTTGTTAAGAATATTAAAGCATGGTAAGTTTATATTGAGCCCTTATTATTAATGAAGTGTCTAAGGCATTGATGTGTGTAGGAATATGGAATTATGATTTGGTTGGTAATATTTTTATTAGAGTTTGATTAAGAAGATAATGATTTGATGATGATTAATTGAAGAGATAGAGGTCAAATGGTTAGGGTTTTGGGGTGATATGGTTCGTGGGTTAGGGTTAGGGTTTACAATGAGGTTTAGTTGTGAGATGAATATGATGATGATGAACGATTGGAATGATGATGATTTCATGAATAGGTTTCTAAGGTAAGATGATGATAAACATATGATAATAATAGAATTATTATCTAAGGTCTGGAAATAAAATATTTAGAATTAAGTAAGAAGAATAGGTTGAAGATGAATGTTGAAGATGATGATGATGATGGCGTCGATGGTGAAGGCTAGGGTTTAAGATGGTGTGGGGTACGGATGGGTTTAGAGATAGTTATTAAAATATAATTCATATAGATGAAGAGATTAAGGGTTACAATAATAATCACTCACTCAGAATTGATTATTGTTGAGAAGAACTCACATAGAATTCAAACAAGAAATAACTTGTATTTTCATTCAATTGGCTATTCTATTAACTTGTAACCCTAAGGCTTTTATAACCATTTCACCTCCCTAATATTACAAGATAATTCTAATAAAAATATGATAAAAAATTTCTCCCTATGCAATGTCTTGTTCCCATCTCCAAACACTTCTCATAAGATAAAATAAGATAAATCGTATAAGATAGAATACGATAGATGCTCCTTAAAAAATACTTTATGCACTATCCCTTCATAATGTAACTAATTAAAAAAATAAATACGTAAATAACACACTAAATAAATACTAAACACATGCCACTTAAGTACAAAAAATGTTATCATGCATCTCATGCATGCCATACACACCATGCATATGCCTCTATTACTAGTGATTATTTGGCAAGTTTTGTCTATAAGTAGCAATGTAGTCATCAGTTTGTCTTCAAATTGAAAGGGAATCCTCTATAGAAAAAGGACAATAGGCTCCATAATAACAAATTCTAAGCCTTGATCATTTGCTTTCGCATCAGGCATATTTGTATGGTTTGGTTTAATTCTATGTTCCCTTTGTAGAGATAGCTATGTGTTATTTCCTTTGATGTGATGGAAACCTTGATTATTATTTGGGTACGTTCCTATTTATGGTTTTAGAAGATTTTTTAAGCTTTATCCATTAAAAATCCAAATATAATAATATTCTAATCATTTAAAGTGGAATAGCATTTGAGGACTAGGTGGGTCTAGATTATCCGGTCATTAACTAGCTACCAAGGGATAGTTAGCTTTTGCTATTTGATAATATTATATTCCTTCAGGTGGGGTCATAGAGGTCGTGGAGCCTTTTCTATCTTGGACATTGATGATGCACTAGGGAATATTAATACTAAAGGGTATAGTCACCTAGATGGTAGGCTTTATTTAGATACAATTAAATATTATGTCTATTAATGATTTTATTGAGCTTTCACTAGAATTTATGTCCATTGGTAGTTACTTGTATTGGGTTATACTTTATGTCCCCATATTTTTGGATGGAGTCTATGGGTATTGAGAGACCATGAAGGATAATCCTTCCCATTACTCGAGATGCAATAAATGTGCAGAGTTATGTGATCATAACTTTAATGGAATAATAACTAGAATCATAGAGACAATTTAGATTGTTTTAATTCTCTATTTCTTCTTATTAATTTCATATAATTTATATGAAATATGATCCCTAAGTCTAAATAAGATGCATATTTAATCCATTATTTCATGCACATAGTCAACCATGTCATATTTACATGTAGAAGCACCTCGTGTTAGGTTACACCACATGTATAAGTATATAAATTTTATCTTTTTTATAGTGAAAATACATTATATAACATAGTTATAAGTGATTATTGTGCTAAGCTTATTGATTCTCCTTTCATCAAGTGGTGACTATCATATGAGAACTTAGTGATTGTCCGATCATAGAGTAGTGCCAATAATAATAATGATGATGATGATATATTATTATTATAATTATATTTTAAGTAATCAATAGTGATAATAATAATTATAATAATGATCATGATGATGATTAAATAGTTTTAGTATAATCATATTTTATGTAATAAATAGTGATAATAATAATACTAATAATAATTTCTTATTAATAATAGTTATAAATTTGGCTATTATCCCAAAACTTGTGATTATCATCAATAGAATGATGATTATCTTAAGTATAGTTTGTTACAAATTTTGATTCATTTAGATTTGAACTATATTTGAAAATTATAGTTAATATCAAAATTTAATATATGAATGGAATAAATACAATCACAAAAGTAGACATATGAATCTTAGGAACAATTATAGCTAGTGATGCTTAATGAGTTTAAATCAATTTATTAGTCACGAGAGTGGACCATGGGTTGGACTAAATAAACCCTTAGAACTAAAACTAAGCTAATGTATTACAAATGACTAGTCATTCATAGGTATTCGAATCATGTGTATGATATCTCATTAATTCATTGGCATATTCCAGAGTTGCCGACAAAGTTTAATCCTATGTTTTGTTACCACTGGTTTAGTGCTTATATTTTAATAATATTTATACATATTTCCATATTTCATATCCATGTATTTGCTAGTTGTTAGGTCTAGATAGCTAGAATGGTGGAGTTTAGTACTCAACATCAAGGTCATTGTGAGATAGGACCTTGATATGCTACAACGAGTCTATGTACTTGTGGATTTGGCCCATCAAGTTTTTGAAAAAAAAACATGTGAAGTTATAGAGCTAAAGAAGAATAAATCATGTGTGATTATGAAATTGATGAAGAACACTAGAATTTATTGATTACAATGCTAATAAAATTAAATTTCATTTGGAGAATGTTCGTGTTTGATGTAGAAAATGAGGGGAAAATGGTAGAAAAGATAGAGAAGTTCAAACTTTTTTGTTTTAGATAGCAAAACAAAAATAAAATAAAAGATTCAGGGACTTAAAGTAAGGGATCGAATTTTCATTTACATGATTAACCTACATGACCTTGCACTGTGCTAGTTATTCATGAGGGACCTAGGGTGCTTTGTCTTTACCCGTTGACACCCTGCACGATTGAGCTCTACTCTAATATATTGTGTATTGTTGTATCTTCCTATTTACTTCTTCATTTGATTCCTTCAATGGTTCTTTTTTCTCCTTTTTGCGTGAGGAGTTGATTCTTCACCTTCATTTCCTTCCCTAGGTCATTTCTCAACTTTTTTCAGCAAGCTTGTACATGAGTGAATGAACTTGTGAAAACTCAAGCCTAGATTGTGTCTTACAGTAGCTTGATGGGTACTATTTTGACAGAATAAGAACAATCGTCATTAAAGAATCAATTTAGCTTGGATAACTATCAACCACCATGTGATGGTTGTAGTGATATTAGTCTTCCAATCCCATCATTAGATGATGGTGTTTTCTTTGTTGGGAATTTTAGAGTTGATATATAAGTTTAAATTACATGTGTGAATTAATTACTTATTACATATTTGGATGTTTTGGAGGGTCAAACTATGTTCATTTGAATTACATGACAGATGTTGGTTATGATAAAATTTAAATTTAAATTTTATATTCGTTGTTGAGTTGATCTTTCTTTTATTTTTGAATAAAAAAAATAAGGGAATAAAACTTATCCTTAATGGAGTTGAATACACCAAGTCCTTTTATAAACTTTTAGTCAAAAGGTCACCTAGATTACTCGAAGACTGTACTAAACCAATAGTAACAACTCCATTTTTTATGAGTTCTTGCACAAGGTCATGCCTTACACCTATGTGTCATGAATTTTCATCATACACTTTACCATAACCTTTAGATTGATATTATATATGCAATATCACAATGGATATAAATAGGAAATAGGTTTGGTCCAAATAGAAACTTTATATTACAAGTTCCTAACCTCTTCTACCTTTCTACATGATGATGCTAAAGCAATGAGACTCATTTCTAATGTATAATTTGATATGCAAAAATTTATTTAGTTTTGTTATACAAGATATAACATGTTGTTCTATGAGAAACACCCAACCACTGGGGAATGACAATCTTCTTGGTTAGTGATCCAACTTGCATCTAAAAATCCTTTTAATATAGGAGTATATCATTTATAGACCTAACTATAATTCATGGTTCTCTTCAACTACCTTAGGATTCATTTCGCGACTTACTAGTGAAACTGATGTGGATGGTGATGAGGAAAGAAGTTGAAGACTAGTTTAAAGTAAGAAAAATTGATATTGAAGATGTGTAAGGGAATATGATTCCATTATGATTATGATATTTAACAAGAATAGAGTATTTTATGTCTCACAAAGATGGGATTCAAAGGATCCTAATAGGAAGCATACTAAGTAAAACCTATTAGTAGATACTCAATCTCACAACGACTATAGAAACTTAAATCAAAATAGAGAATATAACCATATGGTTGCTTTCATTAGTTTAAATATGATATGCATTACAAAGTCCAATCATTGGACCCTTATATAGGCAACTAAACACAAGTTTTTTACAACTAACATTTATACTAGTAACTACTATAGCTATTTGGCCTAACTAAATTCTGACAACTTGAATTAGTTGTAACTAACTTAATCAAACCTTATGTGTCATAAAAAATCATATACGTGACAAATACAACAACCCAAAAATCATAAAAAAAACACAAGTTTTTTTACAAATAACATTTCTACTAGTAACTACTATAGCCATTTGGCTTAACTAACTCCTTACAACTTGAATTAGTTATAACTAACTTAATCAAACCTTATGTGTCATAAAACATCATATACATGACAAATACAACAACCTAAATAACTAAAAATGCACATAAGTAACAACTGTAACAACCCTAGTTACATAAAATAAAAACTACTTCTATTATAACCAACTTAACAACCTAACAATCAAGCTGGTAAAATACGCTCGGCTTGTTATTTTCACTCACTTGCTGGCTAGTTCTTGATGAATTTTGTTTTGTAAGAATTGTGTCTTGAATGTATTGACATCTTGAAATTTTATTCTTCTCCTTAAAAAAATGTAACAAACATGCAAGAATCTTCTGAGAAAGCATTAGGGTTTTGTGGAAGACTTTCAAGAACTTTAAGAATGATTGATTTCATCCCTAATAATACTAATTTCTCAATTACTTGAGAATCGTGAGTGTAATTAGATTCTCTTACATCCTAAGAATTCTATAATTAACACTATACCTACTTTATTTGCCTCCCAAAAAAGTAATATCAAGTCTAATGTTTGATGTGGCATACATGGGACTAAAAATAGGTAAAATAATTGTAACAATTAAGCCTTTTATTCCATTCCTCAACATAGTGATCTTGTGATAACATAATTATTGCACTATTGTTAGTAATCTTTACTTCAATAATTATATCATTATCTCTCACATCTTTCATAAGGAAACTATGAAGAAAAAAAATTCTTGGTTATTTCTACTTGCTCTAAATTAGTCCCAAAGATAAAACAAAAAAAATCATTCACTCATAAGCAAATAATAAAACCTTTATTGTTATTACCAAACTTACTGTAAAGACACTTATTAGACTAATTTATCTTAAACCCATAAGCTAACACAAAATAATTAAAATTTTGATGAGATTGAGCTTTATAAATTAAAAAAAAAAATTTTTCAAAATCTTTGATAACAATCCCTCCCATTTATTTTACCTATACCTTATTATCCTATTCACTTTAATTTAAGAACACTATAACAAAAGGTGGAATAGGTTAGGAATTAAATACCCCATCCTAAATTCTTTCAAAATATATTTAAAATTAATATAATGGTTTTATTTTGGGGAAAAATTAGAAGTGGATGAAAAGTGAGTTTTAGGTAGACCTGTCGACTAGTCATACTCATAATCTATTAAATGGTTAATTCAAGAGTCTAGTCAACTAGTATTTCTTAGCTACTCAATTAATTATTCCAAAACTTTTATTTATTTTCCTATTTTGATATAATTCTTTTTTAAATGTTTGTGAAAACTTTGATTAGTTTCCATTTATGCTAATAGGAATATTTCAATACCTTGGGATTATATTCATAATATTTGGATCATTACTTGATTTTATTGAGTTAAAAATCTCCCAAAAATTCTTTTTGAGGCACCTTTTTTTGAGAAACTCTCTCTCATTCACTTTTATATCACCTCTATATTCCAAATTTGCATTTATTTTGCCTTTATTGTCGTTAGTTTTAGTTAGTTTTATCCTAGCCATCATTACATTCATCCTCTCTCACCATCATCATTTGATTTCTTACACCCTTGCCATAACATTGAACCTCAAATAAGCTCTCTCTCTCTCTCTCTCTCATTTCTTATTTATGCATGTGTCAACCCCATAAGGTTGGGAGGCCTTCATCCAATTCAAGTTCCTCATACTACACACTTGCACACTCCCTCACTTTCTCTCTTACACTTTCTCTAAGTGTTATTATTCTTCTCCCTCTTATTTTTATTCATAAACGAAGCTTTGGCTCTTGTCTCCCTTTTGATTTTATTCTCCCCATTATCTTTATATTTATGTTTACTTTATTTTTTCTTTGTTATATCCAAATAAAGTAGTATTAAAGTTTAGAAAGGGTTAACGATCGTTAATTTTTCCTTCTCTTAGTTGTTCATTATTTTAGGAGGAGCTCAAGAATTTGTGCTTCTACATTCTTCTTTTTCAATATTCTTATTTTAAGTATATTTTAAAGTGTATTTTAATAATTTTGAATTATTTATAATCTTGGTATAATCAAGAGTCTTTGGTGTAGCCATCAAGTTAGGAGTAATTATAGTTTTTAGATGACTTGCTTAGTGGTAAGACAACCTTATCTTAGAATGTGGTTAGCTCCTATATTTTGTGGTATGTTTGCTGCTATGAATCTTGATAAAGTTTATATTCGGCATGATCAAGCATGATTCTATATTTTCAAAAGTATGGGCATGAGTTAGCATGCTCCATAAAATGTGGAGCATGATTTATCCACTTGGGCCATCAAAAGTGTGGAGCATGAGAAATATCATTTAATTCAATTTATAAGCATGAATACATGTATTTTGATGTGATAAGCAATATTTGCATGGGTTTGATAATGTACAAGCATGAAAAGTTTTTTTTAGTTAAGTCAGAATTTAATTAAGTATAATCAATCTCCTATTGATGTGTTTTGCTCAGATAAACTTATCAGCTAGTAGGGGCAAAACAAGTTATTGGTCTTAGCCAACTAGTCAGCTAGCTAAACTAACCTTAAGTTTTTTTATTTAACCCTATACAATAAATTATTAAGGGGTTGGCACGTTAATTGGTTCACCAAATGGTTGGTTACTATTAGCCTATTCAACTAATTTACCTTAAATGAATATATTTTATTTTTTTGTGGCTCCCCAACTAGTCTAATGGTTTGAGGAACAAAATACTCCCCTCCCTAGGACATATGTGATACTTTGATTGTTTGACCTTTGAAGATTGAACTAAATTTGAACATAGTATAGGAATTTTATTCATGGATTTGATCTTGCATAATTGAATTTAATGAAAGACTACAAATGGTTTTGGTTTGTAGCTTTTGGAAGCCATGGTTTGTAGAGTTGGTGTTATCTTCTACACACCCAATTTAGATGGTTGGGATTGCCTTGTATAGTGTTTCGTATGAACATTGTAAACACCCTTTTTAGATTAATGACTTGTAACACCTCCCCAAATTTTAGCACTAGAAAATCTCATCTTAAAAGATTGATTATAGAAGCTAAAATATTAAAATATAGGGTGTTACCACCACACTTATGCTCTACATTAATTATTAGGGATAAAGTATTTCTCTACTTAAGTAGGAAAAAATTCAGTAGATAGATTACATTATAATATTCCCACTATTTAAATATTAAGAAAGGATTAAACAAAAGATATAACAAACAAAAAGGAAGGTGAAAGGGAAGGAAATAATAGTCCAATGGATATTCAAATGAAAATATGTCATATTGAACACGAGATAGTTCAAATTTTCAACCCTAAACCTATTCTTCTCAAGTGGAGCCCTCAAAATAATCCTAAATGGTCATGGTTTCCCATTGAATACACGTGTGATGATGAAACAAAGCACATCAATACATTGATATTAAGTAAATCATATATAACACTAAACATTAAAATACTATACAACACACATAAAAGGAACTCACAAGAGGATTGTAACATAAAGCACATTAATGAATACATGTGATATCCCAACATGATAACTATGCAATTACTCAAAAACAATGTAAAAGGTCATATGTTCATCATGTCATTACACTAATGCTAGATACAACCATTCCATCATTATAGTTCATACTAAGGATATCTCATAAGGGTAACCATCAAACCATACTTAAAATATTCCTAAGGGCCACAACAATATTACTAATAAACATAAAATATAGTGTATTATGGCAAATACCAACCAACACACCAAAACCAACTCCAAAGAATAAAACATCATATAAAAGGTACTTCCATTTTAACTACTTGATGAGAGATGATATTAATCCATGGACACTAAGGTACCTTATTGATTTTGGCACATGAAGTAGCACATTACCCTACTAACTAACAACCTAGGGAAAATAAGATGCTCTAGTCATACTAACAAATGAAGGTGGCGCAATACTCTACCAACAAGGACCCTTAATCCATAAGCATAAATATCTTCTAAGAAGGCCAGAGAACTAAATAGAGATGATGTAGGGTCTAATTGATCCATTGAGACTCCCAGCAAAATCACCAAACCAAACTAAAGGCTAAACCTCATCTTTAAGATAGTTACCTTCAAGAGTTGTCATTCTCAAACTCAAGGTCTTTTTTTAATATGCCACTTTGTTAAAACATAATTTTACTAAAATATTACTCCCTTTCTTTTTATCAAAAAGGAAGTCTTACTTGAGAAAGGCCAAAACCCTAGCCTCTCTCTCCTCTCTCCTCCTCCACCATGGTTCGCATGAGGAGAGCTGCATCAACGGCAAAGAAGACGATGGCTAAGGGAGGTGCCGAGTCCCCTATTTTTGGTGGGGATTCTAGGATAGTTGATCAAGATGGAATTTTGGTGGATGAGGACGTGAAGACGTTGAACGAGAAGGGATCATTTGGGGCATGCATGGAGCATTCAGTACGGGACGTCGATCATAGTCTGGAATTAAAGGAGGGTTACAAATTACTAGGAAGAGTTAGCAAAGGTTTAGTTATGGAGAATGAAGGTGTTAAGGATGTAATTGTAATGGATTAAAACATTTTTTCTAATGATTCACAAGATATCTAGGAAGTAGTAGTGTCGTCATGGAAGGAGAAACTGGTTGGCAATCAGATTTCGAATAGAGGATCAAAACTTATTTATGTTCCCCCTTTGATCGTGGGGGATAAAATTTGTGTGAATCTACAAAGGAAGATGGTGGAAAATAATTGTGTTGATTGGAAGTGGGTAATTGTGGGTTATATTATTGGTTTTAGGCCTACTTTGGGACAAAAGGTCGGCTATGCCAAAAGAAACTGGTTGGAGGCGAAGGAACCTAAAGTGTTGTTGCATGATCAAGGCTTTGTTATCTTCAAATTTCATTGTAAGAAGGATAGGGATTGGGTGCTTTCAAAGAAATATTGGTATTTCTTGAACTATCCATTTATATAAAAAGAATGGAACAAAAAATTTCAATTCTCGAAAGAAAAGTTTCAGTTCATATCGCTATGGGTAAAGCTTGTGAACTTGCCTTTGGACTATTGGGATGTGGACTCTTTAAGCAGGATTGGTAGTGTTGTGGGAAGGCCATTATATTTGGATGGTATTACTTCAACTGGGGAAAGGATATCCTATGCCCGTATGCTTGTAGAAGTTGATGTATCAAAGAAACTTTTGGATTCGGTGGAAATTTTAGATCTAGATGGTGAGATTATTTGCCAAAAGATTGTATATAAGTGGAGACTAGCTTTCTATGAGAAATTTAATGAGTCAGGCCACTCATCTGAGGTTTGCAGAAGGCTGAGAGAGTTTAAGGGTCAGCTTAATAGGAATTTTAATCAACCTGAGGGAAAACATAGGACTGAGAAAGGGAATCAAGAGTGGAGAAAGATCTAAAAGGATACTGCTCATTCTCTGGATAATGTTGACAACCCTAATGCTAAGGTGTCATTTACCACTAAGAAAGGGGACATAGTTACTTCTGATAGAGCTGAATGTTCGAAAGAAGGTCAATTAGAGGTCATACAGCAGGCTAGTTCTCACAAAAGGAAAAGGAAGATGGACTTGGTGGCCACTGGTAACAGGTTTCAGTGCTTACAAGAAGGAGGGGTTGACAACATAATACAATCTTGCTCTCCAAAAGGGAAAGGTATTTTTCAGTTAAAAGATTCTCCTATATTACATTCTTTAATGGATTAGGTGCATGATAGGGGTTTGGAATATTCGGGATTTGAATAAAACATATAAATAGAAAGAACTGAAGCACTGGTTATTAGTGCATAAGTTGTCAATTATATGTTTGATAGAAACAAGGGTTAAAAGTAATAGGGCTGATAAGACTTGTGAAAGGTTAGGGCATAAATGGTTGAGATATAGCAATTATGATTCTCATTCCAATGGTAGGATATGGTGTATTTGGGATAAAGATTTATGGGATATTCAACTTATAGCAAGTTGTGAACAGGTTGTTCATATGTTTGTGTCAGGAGTTCAGTCTGATGTTTATTTTTATGCTACGTTTGTTTATTCTTTTAATGATGGGGTTAGTAGGAAAAGCTTATGAACTTGGCTGTGTGATCACAAGGTGGAAAAGGAAGCTTGGATTATATTAGGAGATTTCAATATGGTGTTGCAGCCTGATGGGAAATTCCAGGGAAATGCTGTGAATATCAATGATGTTGATGATGCAAGGGAATGTTTTAATTCCCAATTTATTCATGATTTGAGTTATTCAGGAATGAAATTTACTTGGTCTAACCAAATATTGGGAGAAGATAGAATTATGGCTAAATTGGATAGGGTTTTGGTTAATTTATTTTGGTCAGCTAAGTCTCCAAATTCTTCGGCTCAATTTTTGGACACTTTATTTTATGATCATAGCCCAACTCTGATGTCAATAGAAGAGGGGAATCTTCTTTGCAAGAGACAGTTCAAATTTTTTGATATATGGACTTTGTATTAAGAATTCCTTCCCCCGGTGGCTTATGTTTGGAGACAGTTGATTTATGGATCTGTGCAGAATGTTTTTAAGAGTAAGCTAAAGGAGGACAGGTCTCGTCACATTAGTTTTAATAGGGAAAAGTTTGGGGACATTTCAAAAAGGGTGCATGTGGCCAGATCAAGACTTAGCAAGATTCAGGCTGAGCTTGATATACAGCCTCAAAATTTGACCTTGTAGAAGGAGGAAAAAAGATGCTTAAAAGTGTATGAACGTTATGTATTATGTGAAGAAAGTTTCCTAAAATAGAAATTAGGTATTAAATGGTTGAAATTGGGAGATTCAAACTTTCATTTCTTCTTTTTTGTTATGAAGGTTAGACAAATGAAGAGTGTGGTGAGAAAGATTAAACACAGGGATGGTCACTGATTATATGATTCAGAGGGGATTAGCCAAGCCTTTATATCCTTTTATAAGGATCTGTTAGGCTCTAGGAGATTAGCTTCTGGAGCAACCTCTGGGGATATTTTTGTGTAGGGTCCCCTTCTGTCTGTGGCTCAACAACAAGAATTGTTAAGGCCTATTTCTATGCAGGAAGTTAAAGAGGCTCTTTGGTCTATTGGATAATATAAAGCCCCAGTTCTTGATGGTTTCACTGTTAGTTTCTTTAAGGCTTCTTGGAATGTGCTGGTGGAGGAGTTATGGTTTTTGATAAAGAACGTAATCCAATCTGCTTCAGTCCCTACTTTCCTGGGGCAAACAAAATTAGTGCTTATTCCTAAATTTTAAGGAGCTCAAGATGTGATTGATTTCAGAGCTATTGCTTATTACAATGTACTGTATAAGGTTTTAGCTGGTAGATTACAAGATATTCTTCCTTCTATCATTCATGCATCCTAGGCTGGCTTTGTTAAAGGCAGATTCATTGGTGACAATATCCTATTAGCTCATAAGATAATTCACCTATATAAAAGAAAACATTCATCTCCAAGGTATATGCTCAAGGTGGATATTAGAAAGGCCTATGATTCGGTCAATTAGATATTTTTAGAGAATATTTTGCTGGGGTTGCATTTTCCTATCCATGTGGTCAAGATGCTTATGGCCTCTGTTTCTAATGTTACTTATTCTCTATGTATTAATAATAATATTCAGACTCCTTTTCAGGGGGAAAAAAGGATTAAGACAAGGAGATCCTTTGTCCCCCTACCTATTTGTTATTGTTATGGAATATTTCAGTAGGATGTTGCAGTCCCTATAGTTGAAAGAAGGATTTTATGGTCATCCCAAATGCAAGAGATTGAAGATTATTAATCTATCATTTGCAGATAACATTTTACTTTTCTGTAGGGTTGATTTGTCTTCTATGAGAGCTATCAAAAGCATTTTTCAAGAATTTGTTGCTGCTTTAGGGTTGTATATTAGTCCAGAGAAAAGCTCCATATCTTTTGGTGGTATTTCTCAAGATTTGAAGCTAAATATTTTATCTCAGCTACATTTCCAGGAGGGGAGATTTCCTTTCAGGTACTTGGGGGTTCCATTGGATGATTCTAAGTTAAAAGCTGCAAATATGCACTCCTTGATCTAGAAGATAACAAGAAGGATTTAGAATTGGGAAAATAGATTACTCTCTTATGCTGGTAGACTTCAATTGCTGAAGTATGTAATTTTTGGTATCAGCATGTACTGGAGCCAAATGTTCTTGCTTCCAAAAAAATTATTGCTGAAGGTGATAGGTCTATGTAGGTCTTTTCTCTGGACAGGCAAGGCTACTCTAAGCAAAAGAGCTCTTTTGGCTTGGAAATTGGTGTGCATGCCTAAAAATGAAGGAGGTCTTGGAATTATTGACTTGTGTTCTTGGAATATAGCTGCTATGGGGAAACATCTATGGAATATTTTTCAGGAAAATGAATCTTTATGGATTAAATGGATCCATATGTATTTCATTAAACACCAGAGTGTAGAGTCTTGTAATCTACCTAGTACAACCTCTTAGATCCTGCATAACATTTTTACTTTAAGGCCTCGGTTGCTTCCAGTATTCCATCTGTTGCAGGCAAGTGGAATCTATAAAATATTATATGTTTATGAAATTATACGAATTAAAGCTCCTAAAGTGTGCTGATGGAAGGCTGTTTGGTCTAACCCTACTGCTCTAAAATATAAATTTATTTGCCGGCTTGCTGCTTATTCTAAGCTACCTACAAAGGACTATTTGGCCAAATTTCTTCCTTCCATTAACTTACAATACTATTTCTATCTTCAAGAGGAAAGCATCAATCATATTTTGTTTCAATGTTCTGGCTTGAAATAGCTGTGGGAAGCCATCAGAATGAATTTTAGAGAAAGAAGACGACATCATTCATGGCAGGTAATGCTGAGAACCATATCCTGTTCTCAAAATCGAGGTGTAGCTAAGGCACAATTCAGGTTTGCTTTCTATGCAATTAGCATTTATGAGATTTGGAAAGCTAGAAATGCATGTATTTTCTCAGAGATTAGATGGAATTTGAAAAGGATAGCTAATCAAATTTCTATTGTTATGTCATCAATTTGTAATAACTCTACAAAGAGTGCTAAGTTTAGTGGTTTCTTAGGTCATATATATCAATTCTATAGACTTGGATGTACCTTTTCTTAATGATATAATATTTTTGTTTTAATAAAAAAAAGAAGAAGTATTTATGTCATCAACTTTTTATATAAAAAGAATGTCATTTTAGAAAAGTAAAAGTATATTTTTCATTTTTACCTTTACTTTTTTATTTATTATATATGCATTAAATGTTTTGTTATTTTTCAATGAAGGAGGTTAGTATAATTTTAAGAAAACTTTTATTACTTTCTTAAAAAGTGTGCAAAATGATATAACGATTTCTTTTTTGATACGGAGGGAGTAGTTTGATTTATGAAATATAATGTTCAATCATATCAAGATTGATTTGTTTATTTAAATCATAATTCTCAATAGTATTTGATTTACTATTTTGAAAATTTTGATTTATAATTTTCCGATGATCCTTTTGTTAGATCTTTGAAATTATTTATGTTTTCCAGAACCTTTAGAAAATGGTATTCCTAAATTTAATATATGAATTGGATTTAATTTCACTTATTATCTATGTAAAATAGTCTTTTTCTTATCCATTTTGAATTTTTTAGAATATGCTTTTGATTTATTCATATCTATCTTGTACTTATATGTATCAACAATTTTGGCTTTATATTGATATTTATATTAATTTTTTGTCATTACAGATAATTTTATATAAATTCAATTATGACTATCATTTCTACTAAATTCATATGATTTGGGTTCCCATCTAAAATTATATTCCTATTTATGATTACATGCATGATATATTATAATTCTCAACTTTCTCATTTTTCATTTCTATGTTACGAGCACATTATATTTAAAAGAATTTATATATTTGTGACTAAAAATAACTTAAGTTTTTTTCATTGATGATAAATTATTTTGATTTAATATTTTAAAGTTCATTTCCAAGTAGAGCCTTGACTTACTTTGGATTTATATATTGTTAATGTAAATAAGTTCATTCTAAAGTGTAAAATCCTTTTGTGATTATAGAATTATATTAATGATTTCTTTCCATAATGATTCAAAATTTTCATTTTTGGATTTAATATTCCTTTTAAAAGTCTTGCAACAACCCTCGAGATTCTTTTTTTGAGCTAATAAAACTTTATAAAGTTAATATTTTATGTCTCTATATGTTTATATCATGAAATTTTTAAAATTTACAGGTTTTTGAAACCATTGCAAAATGTCTACTTTGAGTTTTCTGAATTTTTTCTAACTTTTTATCTAAAAAAATTCGTAATCATTATATTAAAATTCCATTGAGATTTAGAAAATACATTTCTAATAATTCTGTGGATCTATCGCATCAATTTAATATCAAAATGACATTCGGATTTACTATAAAAGCTTTTAAAATATATTGATCTTGGATTCACACTTCTAAACGTTCATGATCATCTTATTAGAAAATTTATTTAAATTATTTACGGATTCTAGAAGTTTCATTTAATTATTATTCCAATAATTTTTAAATATTATTTCAAGTTCATATCATTCATTTTTATTTAAAATATGTATTGTCTTTATCGTTAACATTTTATCCAAAATTTTTTAAATGGGTTTTATATTAATTTTATTTCCTTCAAATCTGTACAAAGTAGTTTTCATTAAATAATTTTCAGATGAGAGGGCATATTATAACCTTTTACTATCATCCTTTATTTTTTTTCAATATTTTATAATTTGATTTAAATGCTCTTATGTAGTAATATATATATATATTAAATGAAGGAAAATAAAATACTCTTATAACACCAAATGAGGCCTTACTCTTTTTCTCCTTCTCTTCGTTTTCATTTTTCTCTCCGAGCACTTGACGACCTCCCTCTTGCTCTCTACTACCTCCTCTATCTTCAATTTGAAACCCACTATAATCCATATTCTAATCACTGGCCCTCAAACACACTAGAACAAGTCTTTGGTGAGCTTTAGTATCCAGTGTGATTAAAAACAACAATGTAGAGGGGCAACCAACAAAGGTTCATCATGGTATATTGCACCACCTCCATGGCCATTGATAGCATTATCCAGCCACTCACAAGTGACACCCCTACTTCTTGTGAAGCTCCCATGATCCTTACCCACTATTATTTTGCATCATTTGTTTTTGTATAATGCTACCCTAACCCTAACTCTACTTTGAATTTAATGCATGCAAATTAGGTTATGATATGCAAAATTGATTGTTTGATTGTATAAATATGAGTTATATCATTGATTAAGGATATGTAGATTCTTTAACTCTTTTTTTTCAAATATCTTAGATATGTAAGCTATTTTTTATAAATTTATTATTTAATAAGCCTTGAAATGTATTTAATTGTAGTTTTGCATACCCAATTTGAGAAATTGATGCAAAGTGATTAAATTGGGGATTTTTTTAAACCCTAACCATTGATCATATGTATTTGACATTGAATAGGATATTTGAGCTATTTTTATCAATATCCTTTCATAAAATACTTTTAAATATGTTTAATTGCATTTTCAATCCATTAATGTGAATACTTTAGCAAGAATTGATGGAATTGCATTTTGGGATAAAACCCTAATTTTTAGAACGACTCTCATATATTGGTTATTCTTATGATTATTTTTATTACAACTAATTGTTTGGATTTATTTATAATGGTTTTAATTATACTGTTGAACTATTAATCGAAATTGATTAGAGTCGATTTGTAGTTTAGGCTTATACACCCTAATTTGCATATTTTAATTTATAAAATTGAGTAAGCCTTTAATAGAATTTGTTTCAACTGATTAATTTGATAAGCTTAATATTATCTTATAAATTAGAAAAATTATTTGGGTCTAGCTTATTTAGGCTTTGGTGGTTAAACCTCATTGTTAATTTTTTTAATTTTTTTTATGGAATTTAACCTACTTTCTACAATTATTTATCAATTTGTGTTCTTAAATATTTTTTAAAAATACTTTGAATGTTTCAAATAAAACTGAGTTGGTATAAGGCTCACATCTTTAGAACTTATTTAGGAGGTTTTTCTATTTTGAACTAGAGTTTTAGAATTTTGCTTTTGCTTCCTTGATTATTAATTAGAGGTGCCTAAGTTATTTTCTTGGTAAATTTATCCCTTTAACTTAACCCTACAAATTCAACTAACATTCTTGGAAGACGTCCTCATGGATCCTTAATGCTAGGATTTACCATTACTTTTAGTGCTAGGATAGGTTATAAACACGATAAATCAATCTTATTCTTATAATATAACATTATGCATGAGTGTTCACACTTCTATATGTATGTTGTGTTAAATTAAAACATGATCATTCAGATCCACATGATTTGTTAGGCACTCAAGTGTTGTATTTCATTCACGATGGGTGAGGTTTGACCTCTTAGTTGTTACTAAGTTTAGGGGGTTAAGCATGGTTATTACTCCCTTGTGATGATTGGAGCCCTTACAAGAATGTGGCATATATTACATATGGTGTTGGGCATAAGATGCATGTTTTTCAATATTATTCCTTAGTATGAATTTTGATGCATGTAGCGTATATGTTTTTTGTAGTTCATTTCTCAAGCATGATTCGGGCGATCATGATATTAATCATATTTTTACTCATGGTTTGAATTAATGAGTGCATGATGGAACTTTTTTGGATATATTTAGATGATCATGTATATTCTAGTTAATTTCTTAGCATGATAGGTTTAGAAAATGCATGTTTAGGTCATTGTAACCATTGCAGAGAAAACGGATTTAAACGATGTGTGTATTGGAGTTTATTTATGTTTCTTGTCAAGCATGATTATGATAATGTGTTGCTAATTAAGTAATACTATGGTTGTTAAGAATATTAAAGTATGATAAGTTTTTATTGAGCCCTTATTATTAATGAAGTGTCTAAGGCATATTTGTATGATTTGGTGGAATCCTATGTTCCCTTTGTAATGATAGATATATGTTATTTCCTTTGTTGTGATGGAAACCTTGATTATTATTTGGCTATGTTCCTATTTATGGTCTTTGAGGATTGGTTTAATGTTTTATTCCCTAAAAATCTAAATATAATAATATTCTAATAATTTAAAGTGGAATAGCATTTGAGGACTAGGTGAGTCTATATTATCTAGTCCTAAATTAGCTACCAAGGGATAATTAGCTTTTGCCATTTCATAATATTATATTCCTTCGGGTGGGGTCATAAAGGTCCCAGAGCATTTTCTATCTTGGACACTGATGATGCACTAGATAATATCAATACTAAAGGGTATAGTCACTTAAGTGGTAGGCTTTATTTGGATAGGATCAAACTTTATGTCTATTAATGATTCTATTTATCTTTCACCAGAATCTATGCCCATTGGTAATTACTTGTCTGGTTAGACTTTATGTCCCCTTATTTTTTAATGGAGTCTATGGGTATTGAGAGACCATAGAGGATAATCTTTCTTATTCCTCGAGATGAAATAAATATGCAGAGTTATGTGATAATAACTTTAATGGAATAATAATTAGAATCATAGAGATTACTTAGGTTGTTTTAATTCTCTATGCCTTCTTATTAATTACATATAATTAATATGAAATATGATCCCTAAGTCTAAATAGGATGCATGTTTAATCCAATATTTCATGTACAGAGTCAAGTATGTCATATTTATATGTAGAAGCATGTCATGTTAGGTTACACCATATGTATAAGTATATAAACTTTATCTTTATATAGTGAAAATAAATTATGTAACAGAGTTGCTGGTGATTATTATGCTAATCTTAGTGATTCTTCTATTATCTAGTGGTGATTATCATATAACAACTTAGTGATTCTCCAATCATAGAATAGTGATAATAATAATAATAATAATAATAATAATAATAATAATAATAATAATAATAATAATAATAATAATAATAATTTATTATTAATAATAGTGATAAATTTAGCTATTATCCCAAAACTTTGTGATTATCATCAATAGAATGATTATTATCTTAAGTATAGTTGGTTACAGATTTTGATTCACTTATTTATTAACTATATTTGAAAATTTATAGTTAATATAAAAACTTAACATATGAATGGAATAAATATAATTACAAAAGTAGACATATGAATCTTAGGAACAATTATAGCTAGTGATGCTCAATGAATTTAGTTCAATTTATTAGTCATGAGAGAAGATCATGTGTTGGACTAAATAAACCCTTAGACCTCAAAATAGGCTAATATGTTACAAATGACTAGTCATTCATAGTTGTTTGAATCATGCATATGATATCTCATTAATTCATTTGCATATTCTAGAGTAGAAGATGAAGTTCAATCCAATGTTTTGTTACCACTAGTTTAGTGCTTATATTTTGATAATATTTATACATATTTCCATATTTCATATCCATGTATTTGTTAGTTTTTTAGCCTAGATAGCTAGAATGGTGGAGGTTAGTACTCAACATCAAGGTCATTGTGGAATAGGACTTTGATATGCTACAATGAGTCTATGCACTTGTGGATTTGGCCCATTAAGTTTATAAGAAAAAATAGGTGAAGTTGTAGAGATAAAAAAGAATAAACCATAAGTGATTAAGAAATTCGTGAAGAACACTAGAATTATTGATTATAATGCTAATCAAATTAAATTACATCTGGAGAATGTTTGATTTTGATGCACAAAATGAAGGGGAAATGGTAGAAAAGATAGAGAAGTTCAAACTTTTTAGTTTTAGAAAGCCAAAAAACCAAAAATAAAATATTTAGGCACATAAAGTAAGCGATTGAATTTTCACCTACACGAATAACCTACATGACCCGACATTGTGCCAATCAATCATGAGGGACCTAGGATGCTCTGTTTTTACCCATTGACACCCTGGACGATTGAGCTCTACTCTAATTTACTATGTATTGCTGCTTCTTCCTATTTACCTCTTCATTTGATTCCTTCAATGGTTCTTTGTGCTTCTTATTGCGTGCGGAGTTGATTCTTCACCTTCATCCCCTTCCTTGGGTAATCCTTCTTCTATATTCGTTTTTCATCTCCATCAATTTTCTATTATTTACATCAATTCATATAAAATAATCAAAGGAGAGAAACATCATGGACTCAATAGCTAAATCATATGAAAGATCAATGGACCATATAGGATGTCAATTAAGAACACAAGCAAATCATTATAAAAACATTAAAAATATTAGCCTAATAAACTCCCCCTTGCTTATCCTCAAGTAAATATCAGAGCAAAAAATAGAAAGAGGATAACAAGAATGATAAAGAAGGGGAATGGGGACCATGGCCTCGGTTGATAGAAACAAACTACACAAGCATGATACACATTTACAAGATCTAGATAAATTGCAAGCATTAATAATATAAAAATAAAAATAAAGTTGAAAACAATCCTCAATTTTAACTCTCCACTTGAAATCATTGTGGCACTCTAAGATGGTTTAGAGTTGTATAGATCCACTTTAAATACCATAGGATTGAACTTCGTCTTCAACTCTGGAATATGCCAATGAATTAATGAGATATTATACGCATGATTCAAACAACTATGAATGACTAGTCATTTGTAACATATTAGCCTATTTTGAGGTCTAAGGATTTATTTAGTCCAACCCATGGTTTACTCTCGTGACTAATAAATTGAATTAAACTCATTGAGCATCACTAGCTATAAATGTTCCTAAGATTCATGTTTCTACTTTTGTGATTGTATTTATTCCATTCATATATTAAGTTTTGATATTAACTATAATTTTTCAAATATAGTTCACATCTAATTGAATAAAAATATGCAACCAACTATACTTAAGACAATCACCATTCTATTGATGATAATCACAAGTTTTGGGATAATAGCCAAATTTATCAATATTATTAATAATAAATTATTATTATTATTATTATTATTATTATTATTATTATTATTATTATTATTATTATTATTATTATTATTATTATCACTATTGATTACTCAAAATATAATTATACTAACAATATATCATCATCATTATTATTATTACTACTACTCTATGATTAGATAATAACTAAGTTGTCATATGATAATCACCACTTGATGATAGGAGAATCAATAAGCTTAGCACAATAATCACTTGCAACTCTGTTATATAATGTATTTTCATTATGTAAAGATAAAATTTATATACTTATACATGTGGTGTAACCTAACATGAGATGCTTTTGCATGTAAATATAACATGCTTAACTCTGTGCATGAAATAATGGATTAAACATGCAGCCTATTTAGACTTAGGGATCATATTTCATATAAATTGTATGCAATTAATAATAAGATAGAGAGAATTAAAATAATCTAAAATGTCTCTATGATTCTGGTTATTATTCCATTAACATTATAATCACACAACTCTGCACATTTGTTTCATATTGAGTAATGGAAAGGATTATCCTTCGTGGTCTCTCAATACCCATAGACTCCGTCAAAAAATATGGGGACATAAAGTCTAACCAAAGACAAGTAACTACTAATGGGCATAAATTCTAGTGAAAGCTAAATAAAATGATTAATAGACAAAATGTTTGATCATATCCAAATAAAGCCTACCACCTATGTGCCTATACCCTTTAGTATTAATATTTCCTAGTGTATTATCAGTGTCCAATATAGAAAAGGCTCCAAGACCTGTATGGCCCCAACCGAAGGAATATAATATTATCAAATGGAAAAAGCTAACTATCCCTTGATAACTACTTAATTACTCGATAATATAGACTCACCTAGTCCTCAAATGTTATTCCACTTTAAACTATTAGAATATTATTATATTTGGATTTTTAAGGGATAAAACTTTAAACCAATCCTCTAAGTCCATAAATAAGAACATAACCAAATAATAATCAAGGTTTCCATCAAAACAAAGGAAATAACACATGGCCATTTTTGTAAAGGAAGCATAGAATTAAATTAAATCATACAAATATGACTAATGTAGGAGAAAATGATTAGGACTTAGCATTTATTATTATGTACCCTATTTTTCTTTATATAGAGAGGATACTCTTTTAATTTTAAGATAAATGGATGACTTTATTGCTAGTTATGGATAAAGCTTGCCAAACAATCACTAGCAGTAGAGGGGTGTCAATGGTGTGCATGGCATGCATGGGATACATGATAACAATTTTTGTACTTAATTGGTGTGTGTTTAGTCTTTATATAGTGTTTTATTTACTTTTTTATTGTGTTAAATAGTTCCATTATGATTGGCTAGTGCATAAAGTATCTTTTTAAGGGGATTCTATCATATTTTATGTTTTAGGCTTCATTTTATTGTATCTTATGAGTTGTGTTTGGAGGTGGGAACATTACATTGCATGGGGGTTGGTTTTTATAATATTTTTATTATAATTATATTGTAATAATAGGGATTTACAATGTGTATAAAGGCCTTAAGGTCACACGTTCATAGGATAGTCAATTGAATGAAAATTCAAGTTATTCCTTGTTTGAATTATGTGTGAGTTCTTCTCAATTATAATCAATTCTGTGTGAGTGGTTATTATTAAAACCCTTAATCACTTTGTATATGTGAATTAGAGGTTAAGAACTATATCTAAACCCATCCTTACCCCACACTATCTTAAACCCTAGCTGTCACCTTCAATGCCATCATCATCATCTTTGACATTCATCTTCAACCTAATCTTCTTACTTAATTCTACTTATTTTATTTCCAAACCTTAGATAATAATTCTATTATTATCACACGTTTATCATCATTATCTTACCTTTGAAATATATTCATCAAAGCATCATCATTCCAATCGTTCATCGTCATCATCTTATTCCTCTCACAACTAAACCTCATCGTAAACCCTAACCCTAACCCACGAACCATATCACTCCAAAACCCTAACCATTCAACCTCTATCTCTTTAATCAATCATCACCAAATCATTATATTCCTAATAAAACCCTCATTAAAACATATTACCAACCAAATCATAACTCCATATTCCTACACATATCAATGCCTTAGACACTTCATTCATAATAAGGGCTCGATATAAACTTACCATGCTTTAATATCCTTAACAACCTTATTATTACTTAATTAGGAACACAATATCATAATCATGCTTGATAGGAAACATAAATAAACTCCAATATCCACATCATTTACATCCATTTTCTCCGAAATGGTTACAATGGCCTAAAACATGCATTTTCTAATGCTATCATGCTTAGCAATTAACTAGAAAAAACATGCTAATATAAATAGATCAAAAAATCCATCACACGTTCATTATTTCAAATCATGAGTAAAAAATGCTTAATATCATGATTTCCTAAATCGTGCTTGAGAAATAAGCTATAAAAACATATATGCTACATGCATCAAAATTCATACTAAGGATGAATTTTGAAAAAACATGCATCTTATGCCGAACACCAAATGTAATATATGCCATATTCATGAAAGTGCTCCAATCATCACAACGGGGGTATTAACCATGCTCAACCCCCTAAACCTAGTAACAAATGTTAGTAAAAGGTTATATTATACTCTCTCATCTGAAAATTGTTTAACGAAACTACTTAGTAAAGATTTGAAGGAAATAAAACTAATATAAAACCCATGTAAAAAGATTTGGAAAATATTTTGGAGAAAATGTTAATGATAAAGACAATACAATACGTTTACAAAAATGAATGATATGAACTTCAAATAATATTTAAAAATTCCTGGAATAATACTTAAAGCAAACTTTAAGCATCCATAAATAATCTAAATTAATATTCTAATAAGATGGTCATGAACATTTAGAAGTGTGAATCCAAGATAAATATTGAAATGCCCCAAAATTTTCTAATTTTAAAGATTATATTTAAATAAGGTTTTATTGGAAAATTTAATTTAAGAAGTTATTTTTACTAAAATAAAAGGAAATTTATTAGGGCAAATTAATAAGAAATTTTATAAATATTTTAATTAGAGGAAATTTGGGTATTTTAACTAATTAAAATTTTTAATTTGGGAATTAATTAAATAAATTATTTTATTTAAATTAAGAAAGAGAAAATATTTTCAAATTAATATTAATTTTATAAATAATTTAATTAAAGAAAAATAGAGTGATTTGCTAATTGAAATAGAATTTATTGAAAATATTTTAAAAATCCTAATTTAGCCTAAAAAGGGATTTAAATATTATGAAATATCCCAAATATTTTAATTAATTTATTTAACCCAACCCTCCTATTTTTCTTCTTCCCTCTTTCCTTTTTCCTTTTCTTTCTTCCTTTTTCTTTCTTTTTCTTTCTTCTTCTTCTTTTCTTTTTCCTTTTTCTCCTCCTTGAACCGGGCTAGCCTAGTGGCCCAGTCCCCCTCTCCTCTCCTTTCTTTTCCTTCAGGCCAGCCTAGCCGTGCAACCAACCTCCATCCTTCTCCCTCACCGTGCCTCCTTTTATCTTTTTTCCCCCTCTAAATGTTGCATTCCATTTAAGTCTTTATCCCCTCGCACCCGGACGGTTTTCTTTCCTTTCTTTTCCTTTTCCCCAAAACGCCGGTCCATCCCACCTTTCTTCCTCCTCCTTCTTTCTTCTTCCCCGACGCCGCCAGCCTACAACTCTGCTACCCAACCAAAAATTTCGCCACCGGTTACGGCCGTTTTGACTTGTCTTTTTCCTTCCTCTCTCTTCCCCCTAATTCGTCAACCATTTTGAACCAATCCACCCCCCATTCCTCACACGATCTCCCTCTCCCCTGGACACTTGCAACCCACGATTGGGAAAGTGCACCGGCTGTCCTCGTCGGCCTGTTACCACTCCTGCCTACCACTCCCCCACTTTTCCTTCGACTCTAACTTTCCCTTCAGTCTATAAATACCCTCAGGTTCGCCTTGTATCAAGTTTTGGTTGCTTACACAGAATTCCCTAACATTGCTGCCGCCTCACCTTTAGACACCACTCTCGTCGTCTCCTGCCAACACTGCCGCCCGTTCTTTCCACTTACGCCTTCCCTGCACCTCCCTCTAACTAATTAGACCACCCATACCCTTCGATTCTTCTTGAACAATCCACCCCAACTGTGCGAATTACCCTTTGTAACCAAACCATTTTCTGCCACCGCCGCCCTTTGAACCACCCTTAGCCACCTCTTACGCTGCTTCGGACGCTCCTTTCACCTCCCAAATTTTGATGCAGACCCTCCTCTATCTCCCTCTACCTTCCTTTTCCTCTTTATCCCTATCTTCCTCTCGTCCTCTTCTTCTTCCCTATTCGGCCACCACCTCCGCCACCCTACACCGCCACCTTTGGCTACGCCGCCACCATCATTTTGTTCCTCTCCTTCTGGGTAATCATAAACACCCTTCCTTCCACCCTCCTTCTTATTTTGTTCCCAGCCTTCAACTTTTTCCTTTTTCTTCTCTTTTTCTGACCGCCGCCGCCACCCCCCCCCCTTGCACCACCGTCGGTGCCGTCCATCCCCGCCAGCCTAAGGTTGAACCCTAGACCCTTTCAACCCTTTTCTCTATTTTTACAAGCCTTAAATTATTTTATTTTAATTATTCTAATATAAATCCTATTATTATTATTATTTCCATTTTTAATATGTATTATTATTGTTATTAATATTAATATTTTTATTTTTATTCTGTTGAGGGCTAAAGCCCTATTGTAATTTTTAATTCGATTTTAGGACTATTACCCTTATTATTTCTATTATTACTATTATTAATATTAATATTTTATAAGTATGATTATTATTATTATTTCCTATTTTGAATTTCTATTATTCTTATTCCATTATTATTAATACAACTATTTTACCATTAGTGTTGTTAATAATGTTATCATTGTTGTTGTTGTTGTTGTTGTTGTTGTTGTTATTATTCTTATTATTATTATTATCATTATTATTATTACTATTGTTATTATTACTATCATTATTATTATTCTCGAGTGTTAGTATTATTTTTTTATATAGGGCTAAGGCCCTATTGTGCTTATATTAAATTTTAGCAGTAGTATGATAAATATCATGTCTTATTATTATTAGGGTTATTAGTATTTTTATTATTAGTAGTATTTATTCTTTTTAGTATTATTATTATTATTTATTAAGTTATTATTATTCAATGTAGGGTGGAAACCCTACTTCTTTTTATCTTCGATCATTATCTTTACTATTATTACCATTATGGTTACTATTATTTTGTAATATTATTATGGTTTTTATCATTATTAGTATTATTATGTCATCATTATTATTATTACTAAATTTGGTTATTTATTTTAGTAATATTATTATTCATTATTATTATTTTAGTAAAGGGGTCGAAGCCCTTATTTCACTTTATTTTGAATAATGTCCTTGTTATTATTATTGTTACTATTATTATTATTCTTAATTATATTATCAATGATATTATTTTTAGTATCTTTGCTATTATTATCTTAGTATCATTATTATTATTATTAGGGTAAAGTTTTCAACCTTATATTATCAACTTTTATTATATTCTATTATTTCTATATCTTTAGCAAAATTAGTAATTAATTAATGTTATTTTATTAATATATTATTATTTATTTAAAAACCTAGTCTTATAATAAGTTAGTGATTAATGATATTTTTGATAGGAGGGAGTCTAATTTTAGCTTTTCCCTTATAATAGGTGAAACTAGTCAAAGCCCTAAGAAGGTGTAGGAGCGTACTCCAAGACCGGTGTCATTTTAGGTAAGGGGTGCTAAGGCCATATGTGTAATATGTGATTTAATGCTATACATGCCATGTGATATGAAATATAGTGTATTTCGTGTAAATATTGTATAATTGTTATGAATATAACATGATTATGGAGTTGAAGTATGTTGGTGTGAATAAATTGTGGCATGAGAATTATATGTATAATTGTGTTACTATTATTGTATGTTGTGGCCTTAAGACATGCATGTTAGGGTTGTAAAATAAAGATGGGGAGTGTAATAATGTGGTGTTAGGGTTTTGCATGAAATGGCATGGTGTTAGGGTTTTGCATGAAATGGTATGGTGTTAGGGTTTTGCATTGTGGTATTAATGTGGCATGGTATTAGGGTTGCATGGGAGTTAGGGTTTGCATGGAAGTGTGATTTATGTGGAGTTAGGGTTTGCATGGGGGTTAGGGTTTGCATGGCAGTGTGGTTTATGTGGAGTTAGGGTTAGCATGGAGTTAGGGTTTGCATGGAAGTGTGATTTATGTGGAGTTAGGGTTTGCATGGGGGTTAGGGTTTGCATGGAAGTGTGGTTTACGTGGAGTTAGGGTTAGCATGGAGTTAGGGTTTACATGGGAGCTAGGGTTTGCATGGAAGTTTGGTTTACATGGAGTTAAGGTTTGCATGGAATTACGGTTTGCATGGGAGCTAGGGTTTGCATGGAGTTAGTTATGCATGTCTGGCCAAATGTTTGTGAATAAAATATTTAAGACACTAATCTTTTAAGGTGGAAGATTATTGAGCCGGGTCCAGATCAATCCACCGGTCAAGAATAGTGGTTAGGGTTTTACCCTATGTGCGCCCGATCCACCGGTTATAATAATGGTTAGGACATGATGTCCTATATGTGACCGGCCCATCGGCAATAATGGTGGGGTGACTCGAGCTCATTATACACAAACCAGAATGACTAAGGTTCTTAGAAGATACTAATTACTTATAGTGAAACACCATGTGAGCAGGAACCAGACCGATTTACCGGTCAGGAATAGTAGTGTGGACTATTGTCCTGCAAGTGACTGATCCATCGGTGAATAATAGTGGTGTAGACTTTGTCCCACAAGTGACCGGTCCACCGGCTAAAATAGTGGGGTGTTCCTGTACTTACATGGATTTGATAAAAGGCATGGTGTGTATCGAATTCAGATAAAAGAAAAATTAAATAATTAATTTGGACATTTTTGGGCCTTATGTGTGGGCTTGTTGATGATAGGCTATGGATTCTCTATACGCTTTTATGAATCATATATGTGGTTTGAAATTGTATATTGATTATTATCCTGCATGATTTGATGTGTTTATGCATCGGCCTTAGTGCCCGGTTACCTTACTTAGTACGTAGCATATTGATCACCATTTTCATGGGTGTTGCTCATTCCCACGAGTAGTATGTCCTTCTGACTTTGAGCAGGTGGGCGAGACATCAGTCGGGGCCATGTGTTGAGCTTGTTTTGGTTCAAGGTTCCAGAGTTGTGGCCATATTTATTCTTTATGCGATGTATTTCCTTTTATTAGTTCTTTTATATCGGATTTATCCATTTTGATTTATTGCCTTGTATTGAGTATTTCAAATGAATATTTTATCAGTTGTAAGCTTATTTCTCGTTTAAAAATGAATTATAATTCTTTATGCGTACTTTGACTTTGTTTTACAATCGAGTTTAGTTTGTCTTGACTTATAATTTATCGTTAATCTTTTCTTTAACTTTAGCACTTGGTACTGAAATGATCAGAGATAACTGATTTAGTACTAAGTGTGGTGGTAATATCCCCAAAATTCACGGGTTTTAAATTAAGTATTTTAATTACTTTCACTTTTAAAAAAAGTAGTGAATTTTGGGGGTGTTACAAATATATTTTAAAATATATTATAGTACACTCGAATGTTATTTTGATATTAAATCGATAAGATACATCCATAGAATTATTAGAAATTTATTTTCTAAATCACAAAGGATTTCTAATATAATGATTGCAAATTGTTTTAGACAAAAAGTTAGAACGAAATTTAGAAAACTCAAAGTAGACATTGTTGCAATGGTTGGAAAAACTTGTAAAAATAAAATTTTCATGATATAAATATATAGATACATAAAATATTATCTTTATAAATTATTACTAGCTCAACAAAAAATCTCGACGGTTGTTGTAAGACTTCTATATGATAACGTGCTTGTAATATATAAAATTTCAATTTAAATTTTATGATAACCAACATCTGTCATGTAATTAAAATGAACATAGTGTGACCCTCCGAAACTTCCAATTATGTAATAATTAATGAAGTCACACATGTAATTTAAACTTATATATCAACTCCAAAATTTTCAACAAAGAAGGCGCCATCATCTATTGATGGGAATGGAAGACTAATATCACTACCATCATCATCACACAGTGGTTGAAAGTTATCCAAGCTTATTTGATTTGTTAATGACGATTGTTCTTCTTCTGTCGGAAAAGTACCCATCAAGCTCCTGTAAGCCGCAATCTGGGCTTGAGTTTTTAGGAGTTCCATCTCTTCTGTACAAACTTGTTGAAAAAGTTGAGAGACGATCTTAACACAACCATATGTTGGGTCTTCAATTCTACATTGAGCCTCAAAATATAGAGAATCAACTGCTTGTGCTCTTAGTTGGATGGGAATCCACTATTTATGTATAGGCATGCACAAAAACATACATGATTAATATGAGAAATATTAACGGTTCATATTAAGAAAATGGTAATGAAAAAAAATAAAAGTGATGTGACATAAAATAAATACTTACGGTAAGAATTCCTTCAATAGTACTAGCACCGTAAATCCTATTAACAGAAGCAAATTTTTGAGGATTATCGGCAGGAAAATAAGGAGTGAAAATACAGTCCGGGAGACATTTTTTTCTCAAATATTTGCAAGCTGCACAACGTTTAGGGGCAGACATTAGGATAACATATACTTATCTTGTGAAAATCTCAAGAAATATTATTTCTATCTTGCAAGAAGAGTTTTAGTCCACAAATTAAAAAAAATGCAAATGATTTTTTGTGGATTCTGCAAGAGATGAAAAGTATTGATATATATATATATATATATAATTTATGAGCTAATTAATTTTATATTGACTACTTCCTTTGAACTTGTCATAATTTGGAAAGATTTTTATGATACAAGACCCAATACAAAAAATGTAATGAAATGGTCCACAAAATGATTTTGTATGGAAAGCGGTCAATTGGTTTTTCCTAACATATCAAATTTGAATGGAGTTACTATGATTTCATTAATTTCTTTTTGGCAGGTAACTCGCAGTTACATTTTTTATTTCATTAATAAATTTTATATAATCCTTTAAAAAAATGGGGTGGGCAGGTTCAATGAAATGGTTAATTTTTTAAATGCTAACGCGGTAAAAAGAAGTCAATGAGAAAAACATTTGCACTTATTTCCTATAAACAACCACTCAGTCAGCAATAATTAATCAATCACCTACTATGTGATCTGTACATATCTACTAAAATTTGAAATTTGAAAAGTGAAATATTAATTGATATAAATCAGTAATAATTAATCAATCAATTATAGCATGATACTCACGCACGCACACACAGATATATATATATATATATATATATATATATATATATATATATATATATATATATATATATATATATATATATATAATGGCTAAAATTTTAAAATGTGAAAACTCAAATAATAATTGATAATAACACAATATAAAGAATGCATTTAAAATCATTTGTAAGAGTCATATCAGGTACACAAAATTTGATAAATACCATACAAAAGTAATAAAGTTAAATATTTTATGTATCTCTAAGGATTGGCGGTTTGAAAAACTTGGGCAATAATCATAAACAATCTTACTTTCTAGACGAAGCCTTTTTAAAATCAATTTTATCCTATATATCGGTAACTTAGTAATATTATATTATTGAAGACATATAACAATATGACATGTTTTAAGAAAAAGATGAAATTCAAATTATGAGAATAAAGTAATATGAATGTTACTACTCTTGAAATTCATATAATAAATATGAATTATGGTATTTCACTACATAACGAAAAATAGATTCACTTCTCTCTCCCGCTCTTTCTCTCTATTTTTGTTTTTTTAAATGAAATTATATATAAGTTTATTAATCCATATCATTCAAGCGTATATCAAGGGAAAGTTATATGGTGAACTTGGGAACACCTTGTTAGATGCACTTGGCGTATAAATTAGTACTATTTATTCTTCTATTTCTCACAAATTTTGCTTTCCATTTTTTGATTCAATATGTTTATCTCATCTTTCTTCATATTATACTCTATCTTATCTCTCCATCAATTTTTTTTTTTAAAAAATTAATTTGTTAAGAAACAAGAATTTTTATCCAAAATTGGAATATTATCATTTCCTTAAATATAAAAGTCCTATAATCAATTAAGAACTAACAAATTTTGATTCAAAATTCATAATTAATAAAAATGAGTTGATATTGAAGCCAATTGGCATTAGTATACATATTTTTACATGTACTAATTATTTCTAATTGATTGAAGATTCGATATAAAAAAAAAAACTAAGTTTTTTTAGGAAAAATAAATTTAAAAGTTGAGAATAGAGTATTATGTGGCTACTCGGTCAACTATATTTGAATAAAAGGTGTTGATAATAACCTATTCAAGAGATGTCATATAAACATGATCATCACTCTATTTGTATACATAAGTAATTAATATAATTATATCTATAATTATTGGTATTACATTTGTATAAAAATTGTAATGATTGAAATGATGAATAAAAATATAACATGAAATGATCATTATGATAACTAGAGATAATCATCACTTTTTAACAATATAATTGATGAAACCATTATTTTTAATGATTTAATACTAAGTTGGTTGTGTTTTTAATTTGCATCATATTCGGTTCATTGATCTTTTATATGTTTAGTTATCTAGTTCGTGTTATTGCTCTCCTATTATTCTTTTTATGTGAATTAGTGTGAAGAAGGGAAAGCCAAAGGAGATGAAACATGAATATAGAGCAAGAATGACCTAAGGAACCCAATGAATATGAAGAATCAACTTCTCATGTGAGAAGGAGCCTATAGAACCATAGAAGGAAGCTATAGAAAAAGTAAAGACAAATAAACAATAGTGCATCGTCAGTTGAAGTTGAGCTCAATCATCGAGGTTGTCCATGCATGAAGACAAAGCACCTCGAGGTGACTGCACAGTTGACTAATATTGTACACAATTGTGTAGGTTAACCATATAGCAGATAGTTGTTCACACAATTGTAGAGTTTAAGTTTCCAAACCTTTTTTTTTTGTATTTCCACTCTAAAAAAAATACTTTGAACTTTTCTCTCCTAATTACACGGTCTTAAATGTAATTGAAATAAGTCTAGATTAGATACCATTCTCATATCAATTACATGGTAAAACATAATAAAATTAAAATGAGAAAACTTTCATAAACAAAGATAAGAGTTTTGGAGGCATAACTTTTCGATCCTAGCTCCATACATAAGATATGATCACTCTGCCCCAATAAAGGTGTCATAAGTAATATTATAATCTAGTGGGCCCTTAATGACCTGTATAAACTCAACTAGGTCTACTTCTGGAAACGATCGTCATCCATGAAATGGATAGTTTGTATGATATGTACTATGTAAGGTAATAAAACAACCATCATTACCGAGCATAAGAAACATAATTTTAGGTAATAGTGATTGCAGAAGTCCATCATTAGCTACAATAATAATAAAATTTTCTATTTACATTGAGTTCAGGGACCCCCAATTTTCCTTAAACCAGTGGAATGTTCTAGATCACCTATCAGGAAAAAACACTTGCCCTATTTCTCTATCTCTCTCTCTCTCTCTCTCTCTCTCTCTCTCTCTTAAATGAAATAATATATAAGTTTATTAATCCATATCATTCAAGAGTATATCAAGGGTAAATTATATGATGAACCTTGGAGCACCTAGCTAGATGGACCAAGTGTATAAATTAGTAGTGATTTTTTTTATTCCAATTTATCAAAAACAAAATGTTTTCTATCTTTTTTATTCAATGTGCACATCTCATCTTTCTTCATCCTATACTCTATCTTATCTCTCCATAATTTTTTTAATATTTATTTGTTAAGAGACAAGAATTTTGATCCAATATTAGAATATTATCTTTTCCCAAAATATAAAAAGTCCTATAATCATATTATGGCTACTTAGTCAACTACGTTTGAATAAAAAGTTGATGACAATCACCTATTCAAGAGATGCCAAATAGAGATGATCATCACTCTATTTGTATACATAAGTAATTAATATAATTATATCTATGATCATTGTTATAATATTTGTATAATAGTTATTATAATAAATTAAATGATGAACAAAATATAACATAAAATGATCACTATCATAACTAGAGATAATCACTACTTTTTGACAGCATAATTGATGAACCCTATAATTTGTTGGAGTAGATCCCTACCATGCAAGTTATCCATGTATGAAGACAAAGCACCTCGAGGTGACTACATGGTCGATTGATGTAGTTCACAATCATGCAGGTTGATAATGTTGGAGATAGTTATTCTGTAACACCCCCAAAATTCACTACTGAAAAAATTCCTTTTATTTAAAACAATTAGCGGAAGAAAAATATAAAACGGTGAATTTCGTGGATATTACCGCCACACTTAGTACCAGACCGGTTCACTCATACCGTTCCAGTACTAAGTGCTAAGGCTAAAGAATAAAATATCAATTGCTAGATATTCAAACCATTCTTAAATCAGAGTAGCACAAGTAAATATTTTATAAGAATAGATTCCACCAATGGTGGTTACAAGAATAAAATTACATTTAAACCATACATTAGAAGATGAGGAATGAAACCCTAAAGGGCGGATAATCCTTATGCTCTTTCCCATTACCCACTTTAATATCACCTGCAAAGAAACTTCAAGGGACACTGCCCATTGAATAGGCAGGGGCTCCACGAGTGGAACCCTTCAGTACTATGGTACTGAGTAACCCTTTAAAGTCACACTTAAAAGCAGGTCCGCAATGTCACACATGATACAAAACTACGTGCATATACAACAAGATGTGTATATAAAACATTCACATGATTAACAATCACATCAGATATCAATAGGTATTTATGAACAATCGATACTTTCAGGCCTTAAACCATTTCATAGTGCAAAATCAACACCTTCGGTCTTAAGCCATTAGTCCATCATTATTCATTCAATCTCATATTTTATATCCATAACTTTATTCACATATATATAACTGGTTTTATTGAGCTCGGAACCCCCACTATTTTTACCGGTGGATCGGTATATATATCAACATCATCCAGGGCAACACGCTCCCGGGCCACTATTATATCCGGTGGATCGGTACTTATAATCACTTGCCAGGGCAACACGCTTGTGGGCCACTATTATATCCGGTGGATCGGTACTCATAATCACTTGCCAGGGCAACATGCTCCTGGGCCACTATTATAACCGATGGATCGGTAATCAATATCATAATCCAACTGGGCCCGACTCATAATCTTTCACTTTCATGATTAGTATTTTTCCTTTCTTAATCAACACAACAAATCTATTTATTTGCCTCGAATGGGAGATCAAGAACCCGGGACACAAAGGTACACCGGTCGTACCGGTGCATACAAGCTACTCAGTACCCTTCAACCAAGAACCCAAGGACACAAAGGTACCCTGGTCGTACTGGTGCATAAAGCTACTCAGTACCCTACCGACAAGGACACCTAATCCATAAGTATGCATACCCCTTAACTAGGTCCGTAGAGATAGGGCACAAAGGCACACCAGCAAATACCAGAGTAATCGTGGACTAAACCACGTTTTTAGGGTAGCAACCCCTAAAGAGTCACCATTCCCGATCTCGAGGTCTTTCACTTTAAGTATTAGTGTCTTAATTAAGGTGATCACCAAAAGCACAATAATCAGATACTTATTCACTTTCAATCGTTCCGATATCATTAATCATCTCTTATTCAGATGGTTATCCAAGATATCACAGAGAAACCATTAAGGCCATCATAATCTCATATAATTCTGGATTAAGATTCATTCTCATGTTACTTACTAATTATCAAATAATCTTACCTTACTAATCAACGTTATTTGAATCATATTATAACATTCAGCAATCCCAACGACATGTTAGGTATAAATTACTCATTTACCCCTTACTTATATAATAGCTAGGTCATCCCTTCTTTACTTGATACATTATCATATTACCCTTTAGGTTGCTTATTTACCAAATTACCCTTTTTTCGGTTTAGGTTACCAAGTTATCTCCTACACTTTTTAGATCACCCTTCGCCCTTCATAATTGTTATCCTTAACATATTACCCCTTTGGTTGGTTAAATTACCGCATTGCCCTTCTCCTTTGTTATAATTACTAAATTGCCCTTGAGTCGGATAAATTATCAAATTACCCTCTTTCATTATCATGATTACTATTTTGCCCCTTTGGCTGGTTAAATAATTACCAATTTACCCTTTAGTCGGTTAAATTACCAAATTGCCCCTTTAGTTGGATAAATTACCAAATTGCACTTCTCCTTTATCATAATTACCATTTTACCCCTCTCAATTATTATAATTGCCATTTTACCCTTTTTAATTATTATAAATCTCAAATTACCCTTCTTCATAATTACAATTATTAATTTACCCTTATTCATAATTATAATTACCAATTTACCCTTCTCCATACTCATAATTATTAATTTACTCTTTTCCATAATTATATTTAGCCATTTACACCTCTCTATTATTATAATTACTATATTACCCTTCTCTATTATTGAAATTACTATAATACCCTTTTTGTTGGTTAATTTACCAAATTACCCTTCTCTATTATAATTATCCAATTGCCCCCTTTTGATCATAATTTAATTACCAAATTATCCTCCATTATTATCAAAATTACCAAGTTACCCTTTACTTCCAAGTTTGCCATAAATTTCCTTTTATTTACAAAATTACCCTTCTACCCCTTACTTCCAAATTACCATAATATCCTTTTTATTTACAAAATTACCACAATCCCCTTTTACTCATAAAATTACCATAACACTCCTTTTACTTTACAAATTACTATTTTACCCTTTTACATCCAAAATTACCATTTTTATCTTCCCTTACAAAATTACCATTTTGCCTTTCTTTTCCAAAATTACCATATTACCCCCTTTACTCCCAAAATTACCATAATACCCCTTACTTATAAAATTACCATCTCGCCATTCACTTATAAAATTACCATATTACCATTTACTTATAAAATTACTATTTTGCCCCTCTACCTCCAAAATTACCATAATGCCCCTTTACTTAAAAAATTACCATCTTTTCCTTTACTTATAAAATTACCATAATGCCCCTAACTTCCATAATTACCACAATACCCCTTCTCACTTGTAAAATTACCATATTGTCCTTTCCTTCAAAATTAACACTTTACCCCCTTTATTACTCCACTTTTATTAAATTAACATTTCCACATGAAATAATAATATTAACACTCCATTAACAATATCCAACTCCATCAACTATTATATTTTAACATAATACATACTAGCACCCACACATATTAGGCCGTAATCTAACGCAAGGAATATTACAAAAATGCCCTTAGGGCTCACAATAATATTACTCATGCATAAATGGTCACAATAACATAAAATATCATAGATAAGTAGTTAACAATTTCATTAATCATCAAATTCTTCCCTTACACCACATTTCTACACATATCACATAAAAGAGAATACTTTCCTTTTTATTAAAGAATACAAGCAAACATATAATTTATATTAACAACCATGTATCAACCATAATAGCATATTAAAATTCCTAATGTGTAAACATACGTTTATCATGCGTTTAAGTGGGGTTTAACTATTACCTTAATTCCTGCAAAAATTGAATCTTACTGGTATCCCGGTTAAAGATTCAAGCTTTGATTAGAAAAATCAACACCTAAAAATAATATCAACAATTATTATATTAGAAATAAGGAAATCAAAATATAAGGCCTTGTAAAATTTACTTAATAATATAATTAACTTAAATATTATTTTACCTCAAATTTTTTTAATAAAAATGGTCCAATAATTGCAGCAACTTATACTGCATATGCAGCATGAGCTGCATGAAAAAATAATTAGAGGAGGCTCAAAGGGAAGGGTGGAGGAAGAAAAATTGGTTATTTTCGGGTTGGGGTCTTTAGGCTAGAAAAGAAGATGGATGGAGGAGGTTTCAAGGCAAGGGGATGGTGAAGGAGTGAAGAGGGGGTGTAGGTGGATACTGGGGATGGGTTGTTGGTGGCTAAGGGGGGCGGATGTGGCGGCGGTGAGGTGGTGAAGGTGGCTGCTGAAGTGGGTCGAGGTGGAAGGGCTGAGAAGGAAGGAAAAGTGGAGGGAAAAATGGAGGGGTGCAAGGGCCGTTTTCGACCAACTAAGGCATGTTGGTGGTAGAGGGGGTTGAAGGGTTTTGAATGGTGGCTTGGGTGGCGGAAGAGGCGGCCGGAAGGCGGCGATCGGCGGCGTTACAGGTGGCTATTGAGAAGGGTGAAAAATAGGGAGGAAAAGAAGAAGGGAGGAAGAGGGTTGCGGGATGGCTCGGGAGGGCGCAAGGCTGAGGTGGAGGGTGACAGGGAGCGGTGTAGGGGGTTGGTGAGGCGGTAGGAGCGGCGGACGGTGGTGGCGGCGCAAAAACAGGGTGGAAATGGGAGAGGAAGAAAATGAGAGAGAGAAGGGAGGATCGGGGGTAAGGGGCTCGAAATGATGAGAAGAAAAAGAAGAGGGAGAAGAGAGGGGGCAGGGGCTGATCGGCGGCAGTGTCTAGGGTGGCAGGGCGTCGTAGGGCGGTAGGGGGGAGGTTGGCGAAGAGGGTAAGGGGAGCCATATGGGACGGGGTGCATGGCTACCCAATTTTAATTTGGTGAAAAAATGCAGGGGAGAGAGAGAGAGGGAGAGTGTGTTGTAGGTGGTGGCAGTGGTTTCAGGGGTGGTGGTCAGCGTCTCGGTGGTTGGGCATGGCGGCAGGTATGGAGATGAGGACTGGTTGGGGTCTCGGGGTGATAGAAGAAGAAAGAAAAAAGGGAGGGGGAGGGAGAGCGATGCAGGTGGTGGAAGTGGTTGCAGGGGTGGTGGCCGACGTCTCGGTGGTCGGGCATGGCGGCAGGCATGGTGATGGCGATGAGTCGGGGTCTCGGGGTGGTCGAAAGAGAAAGAAAGAAGGGAGAGGGAGGGAGACCGGACCGGTCCGGCGTAGGGAAAAGAAAAAAAAGCTGGGCCGGTCCAGGGTGAAGGGAAGAGAGAAAAAAAGGAGAGGGGTCAGGCTATGCGGGGTTGGGGCGAGGGGAGGAATGGGCCGCTGGCCTAGGCGCAAGGAGGGGCGCAAGCCTGGCAGCCCGAGCCAGGGAAAGGAAAAAAGAAAAAGAAAGGAAGGAGGAAAAGGAGAAAAAGGAGAAGGAAAGGAAAAAGAAAAAGAAGGAAAAATAGAAAATAGGAAAAACAATTTAATTTAATTTAGAAAATAATAAAATATAATATTTTGATAAATTATTTAATTTAATAATTTAATTCAATATAATTAAATATATTGGCTCAAAAAGGATGATTTTAGTAAAATATTAGTTTGAAAATTTATTTAAATAAAAACAATATGATAAAATAACAAAATATTTATTTTTAATTTATTATAAACTCCTATCCACATTTACATACTCAAAATCCATAAAATAATTACACTAAGTAATTTTAAAAGCTAATTTATTTCAAATAATAGCTATTTATTAAATTAACAGTTTCCTAAAATTTTGGGGAATTACATATTCTCCCAATTGCACAATTTATGTTCCCAAACCATATTTTATTGGGTATTTCCACTCTCTTAAAACAAAAAATTTGAACTTATCTCTCTTTAATATGATATTTCCTTTCATTTTCTACATCAAACCCTAACACTCTCTAGATCTAATTTAAGTTTATTAACATTGTAATTGACAAAATTCAGCGGTCTTCATCAATTTTTGAATCACTCACACTTTATTCTTATTTATCTCTATTTCTTGATTTGTTTTATGGTGTTAATTATGATTATCATTATGCATTTAATTATAGATATGAGTAAATTATTTTTCTTGGATTAAATTAAGTTTTCTTCACTTAGATGTTATTTCATATGTTTGATTTGAAAGTTATTATTTGAATTCAACATAATTTGGTTCACTTAGTGATGTGTGTGGGAGGGTGTAATATTCAATTATATGAAACTAATGGTTCGAATGGATTTGGATAAGATGATAAGGTTTAGGAGATGGTGAGTTAAAATACTAGAAAATAGGGTGAATGGTGTGTGCTAATTAATCTATGCATTCGATGATGGATTGATGATGATTCTTAGTGTTGAACATTAGGGTTTGGATGAAGGTTGGAATTTTGGTTTAGGGTTAGGGTTAGGGTTTGGTTCAAAAAGAGGAAATAAGGTGGTGTTTGGTTGGTATGAATGGTTAGTGTTTCAAATGATTGTTTTAGGGTTTCCGTTTTGGTATACCAATTTAAGGTTTGGTTTAACCATAAAATAGAGTAGGAATTTGATATTAACTAAGTTAGGAAAATATGGATTAATAATAGTAGAAAAGATATGGATTAATCTCTAATTCACACACACATTAGGAGATTAAAACTTTCAAGCCAAACTGTTCACACATATTCGATTTGCTTGAGCTTCAACTCACACAAAATTCATTCAATGTTGATCTTCAACTTCAATTCTTCATAATACTCAATTTTTAATGCCATATTCTCGACATTCATACATAAAATAACTTTTCTACCACTAGCTAAAGCATATTCAAAAAGATTATAAGCTAAAAGATATTATGCTACTTTATGCTAACTTTATTCTCCTATTTTATTACTTAATTAATAAATTAGCTAAATCAATTAATAATTCTTGATATCCTGCCAATATACTCCTCATGCACGTGTTCATTCCCTCCTTATAGGCCATGCACATGCACGTAGACTCTTAGTTGCTTGTTTGTTACGTTTTGAGCAATGTAACCATCCGTTGGTCATCAAATTTACTGGAGATAGTTTCCAAATGAAGAATAACTGGTTCCACAATTATGAAAGAAAATTATTGAGTGTTTTCTCCTACATCACTTAGATTTTAACTATAATTGAAATATTAGAGTGAATATCATAACTTAACATATAAGCCGAATAAATATGATCATGAAAGTAAACTTCTGAGCTTTAGGGACATTTATAGCCAGTGAGTCTCTATGGCTTTAGCTAAACTTATTAGTCATGAGAGTAGTCAATAGGTTAGATTAAACACACCCTTAGACCTCAAAAGAGGCTAATGTGTCATATATGTCTAATCATCAACAACTGTTTGACTCTTATGTATGATATCACAATAATTCATTGGTGTATGACATAGTTGAGGCCAAAAATTTAATTCTAGGTTTTTGTCCCTAATTTGGAGGTTACATTTCGTTAATCTTTATGTGTATTTCCATGTTTCATCTCCACATCTTCACTAATTGTTTAGTCTAGACAACTAAAACGATATAGGTTAGTACTCAATAGCAAATTCGTTATAGGATATGACATGGACATGCTACAACAACTCTGCGTACTTGTTGATTTGGCCCATCGAGTTTTCAGTTCTATCATAAGGGGAATTTGGCTAGTTTATTTTGAATATTTGTTATTTATCTAGATTGGATTTTTATTTCATTTTTTTACTTTTATTTATTTGAAAGATACTTTGCTTTTATGTTTAGATACCTTATATGCAATGACCTCTTTGATTTGGACATCGAGTTGAGTTTAATCCCTAAATTTGGAAGATGACAAGTGAATAGAGGAAGTGGATTTGTGAGACAAAAGCAAACATGAGAGAAAAAATAATGGCTGAACATAAGAGAATGGATGAAAAAAAAAACTTTCTCAAAATTATTTTGCATCTCTAAACGCACATATGACACAATCGATTATAAGTAAACCTTTGGTTGATGCCAACAAATTCTAACTAAAGCCCACACTCCTCTCTATGGTTCAAAAAATTAGTTTAGGGGGTAGTCCCAATGATTTTTCAAACATGCATCTTTTTGTATTCCTTGAGTATTATGACACATTGAAGATAAATGGAGTAACAAGAGATGCAATTAGGTTGAGTGTCTCCCTTTTCATTACAAGATAGAGTAAGATTATTGTTGCAATCACTTCCCCTAAGATCCATCACGACATGGAATCAACTTTCAAGAGCCTTCCTCATCAAGTATTTCCTCCATAAAAGACGGTCCAATTAAGGAATGACATCACACGTTTCACTCAAAGGGATAGACAATCTATCTATAATGCATGAGAATTTTATAAGGAGCTTCTTAGAATGTGCCCACACCATATATTATAGGAATGACTATTAGTACACACATTCTATAATGAACTCACCTATAATGAAAAATTAACTATTAATGCTATAGTGAGATGAATCCTCATGAACAAAAGCATACTAGAATTAAATCAATTGATCAAGCACATGGATCAAAATCACTACTACTCGGCAGGTGAGCACTCTTCTATTAAGAAGAGCAAAATGTATGGCAGTGATGTTCTTGATTATCTCTCTTTAAAAGTTGATGCATTATTTTAGAATCTTGGTAAATTAAGTATGAATAGATTGACATCTACTTCTACTACTTGTGAAAACCATGAAGTAGTAGGTCACTAATTATTTGATTATCAAGTTGTTGCTATCCCATGCCTTAATACAACCCTTATAGATCATGTGAACTATGTGATCATCTTTAGAAAAAGAAAAAAAAGGAGAATAGCTTGTTGCTACCAAAAACTTGGGGTGGAGAAACCACCCAAACATTTCTTATAAGAACCTACCCCTTAATCCCAATCCTCAATCATATCCCAAACCCCTAAGTTTCCAAAATTTAGACAACCTTTCCTTAACCCTCAAAAACCTTGTTTTTAGTCATTGTTCAAGAACGTTATCACTTCTAAAAGTAAATAAAAAAATGAGGCGTTGGGGAACCCAAACAAGAAAATGAGAGATACAATCAAGAACTTGGCTTCCAAGGTTAACTCTCTATCTACCAACAATAAAATGCTCGAAAACCAAACCACTCCAGTATCCCAACAATATACATCTTCTAGACCCTCTGAAATGCTTCCAAGGAAACTAGAGACTAATTCTAAAGGTTTTATCCGTGACATACCACTTAAGAGTGGGAGAGAACTTGAAGATGATCAAGAGAATAGTTAGCCTATGACAATTGAGAACAAGACCACCATTGAGAAAGAGCATGAGGTTGAGAAATATTTGCTTCTACTACTATATAAGCCTCTTAATCCTCAAAGGTTATTAAAGGATATATTGGAAGAACAATTTAGGAAACTTTTAGATATACTGAAGAAACTCCATATAAATATCCCATTTGTTGAGGCTATGACTCAAATGCCGACTAATGCCAAATTCCTTATAGAGGTTTTATCCAACAAATGCAAGTTAGAAGAATATAAAACCATAGAATTAACATAAGAGTGTAGTGCCCTAATTCAAAACAAATTGCCACATAAACATAAGAATCTTAGTTCATTATCTATACTTTGATCTGTTGGAAATGTGGTCATTAATCATGCATTGTGCATCTTAGGCACATGTGTAAGCTTAATTTATTTTTCTGTTTTTAAGAAGCATGAAATAAGTTAATTCAAGGCCATTATTATATATATTCAATTATCAGACCAATCAATGAAACACCCGGTAGGTATTCTCAAGGATGTCCCTATAAAGGTTGGTAAATTCTTTATCCTTATGGTTTTTTTCATCTTAGAGATAAAGGAAGTGTAACATCCCAAAATTTACTACTAAAAAATTTCTTTTATTTAAAAATTAGCGAAAGCAAAATTCACAAATTTTGGGGATGTTACTGCCACACTTAGTACTATATTAGTTTCCTCCTACCATTTCAATACCAAGTGCTAAGGCTAAAAAGAACAAAGTGCAATTTACTTAAATACCACTTTTATTTAAATCAAAGTAGCGCATTAAATACATTACTAGAGTAAAACCCACTATTAGTGGTTATGAGAATAAAAATAATTTTAAAGAAGGAAATAAAAGGTTGAAAGAGAAACCTTGAAATCATTTCTAGATAATCTTTATACTCTTACTCAATATTAGCTTGAATAGTACCTACAATAGACCTGCAAGGGACACTGCCCATTGAATAGGTAGGGGCTCACGAATAGAACCCTTCAGTACTATGGTACTGAGTAACCCTTTATACCAAATTGAAATACAAGGCCCACATGTAACACATCATACAAAACAATATAAAACAATAACATACGTGGACTTAGGAAAATTACAATTGACATAAAGCCTAACCACAATGCAACACCACATAGTAGGAAACATGTAACACAAAATATATATTCCTAGCAACTCCATCACATACCCAAGCAAGGATAGGTGCCAAAGCCAAACTTATACCACATAAATAGATCATACACGTGAGGTCAATACTTTTGGTCATAAACCATTAGTTAAACATTTCTTAACATCATCTCTTGAATTATGTCATGTAAGTGCAAGAACCCTACTATTATAGCTGGTGGACTGGAATACACTTCAGTGTAGAACGTACCTGACCACTATTATTCGTCGGTGGACCGGTACCTAGCCACTATTATTTGCCGGTGGACAGTTTTGGCCCCGACTCACATGGTCTTCCACTATAATTGATTAATGTCTTCCTATAATTTATTAACATCTAATGCTTGGGTTATAGAGCTTAGGATCCCCCAATATTATAGCCGATGGATTGAAAATACACTTCAGGGCAGAACGTATCTAACCACTATTATTCGTCAGTGGACCGATCTCCAGGGCATCTTGCATCTGGCCACTATTATCGTCTGTGGACCGGTTTGGGCCCGGCCCAATAATCTTTCACTTTAAGTAATTAGTGTTTTACATTTATTTAACACAACATGTCCATTTATTTAAATCTAGGGGGAGGTCACAAATTTGGAGACACAAAGATATACTGATGATAGAATTAAGTATTCTATATCAAGGATCATGACACACATAAAACTCTAACATGCAATCTTAATATATCCAGCACACATTACCATGCATAACTAATGATTAAAGCACCTATTACATGAATATGAGATGAACACCATATCACACCCTTAATTAATCATTCAACCCTTTGTTATGCCCTGTTCTTGTGATACTCATCAATTTACCGAAATACCGTCATTCTGTTAGTTAATATACTTATACCTTATTATGAAGGCTTATTTAATCCATTGACAAGTTATTTGCATTTTACTTATTTACCCCTTTATTCTTACACAATTATTGAAATTCCCCTCTTATTTGCAGAGTTACCAAGTCACCTCTTTTTATTTGCCAAATTACCATATTACCCTTCATGTTTACATAATTACCAAAATACCCCTTATATTTTTAAGATTACCAAATTACCCTCCATACTTATTAAATCACCGACCATACTCCTCATACTTGTTAAGTTGCCAAATTATCCTTCCAATTAGTTAAATTACAGCAGTGCTCTTTATACCTGTTAAAATTACCAAATTGCCTTTTTGGTTGCTTAAATTATCAAATTTCCCTTCATACTCATTAGAATTATTAAATTAACCTTTTGGTTAGTTAAATTACCAAATTCCCCTTTATACTTATTAGAATTACTAAATTACCCTTTTGGTTGGTTAAGTCACCAAATTGCCCTTCATACTTATTAGAGTTACCAAATTACCCTTTTGGTTTGTTAAATTATCAAATTGCCCTTTATACTTATTGGCATTACTAAATTACCCTTTACACTTTTTAGAATTTACATATTGCCATTTTTTACTTATTAAAATTACCAAATTTCCCCTCTTACTTGTTATAATTATCAAATTGCTCTTTTTACTCACAAACTTACCAAGTTATCCTTCCTCTTTGCGAATTTACCAAAATACCTTTCTTACTTATGTATCTACCACTTTACCCATTTTTAATCATAAAATTATCAAGTTACCCTTCCTTTATGCCAAATTACCAAAATACCCTTCTTCTGTAATTAATGGACCAAAATACCTTCTTACTCACAAAAATTACCAATTTATCCCCTTTTCTATGTAAAATTACTAAAATGCCCTTCTCATTTATTAAGTTACCATTATACCCCCTTTTACTCTTATAAATTACCACTTTTTTCTTATCCTACCAAATTTACTAAAATACCCTTACCATATAAGATATTAATATCCATGGTCCATATACATCATCTAACACCACCAATTATTATTATTTATCATTAATGCTCCTTAGCACCTACCACACATACTTATTTAGGCCACACCTTTTGCATAAGAAAATTACCAAAATGCCTTTAGGGCTCATATTAACATTATCTATGCAATAGATGGACACATTAGCTTATCAAATCATACATATGTATTTAACATTATCATTAACAATAAATCACCTTCGTTAAACATTATTTCTACACATGACACATAAATTAACATGCTTTTATTTTCTTAATGTGCATATAAATATATTTAACAACATACATCATGCATATAAATATATTACAAATCTTAATGTGTAGCATACATATATCCACACATTTTAGTAGCGTATAATGGTTACCTTATTTTTAAAAATAATTAAACCTTGCCAGTACTCCGGTTAAAGGTTTGAGGTTTGATTAGTGAAAATCAATACCTAAAAATAATATCAAAGTTTAGCATACTAAAATAATAAATTTTATCAAAAGTTTAATTAAATACATACTAGTATTAACTATTTTTATACCTCAAAATTAACCTAAAGTTATCTCAAGGGGATGCATAACTCACACTGCATTAGCAGCATGAGTTGCATGCAAGAGGTGAAGGGGAAATAAGGGTTGAAAAGGGAGTTGGGAGGAGGGAGAGTGGTTGGTGTGGGTGAGGATTTTGGGGCTTGGTTGAGGGCTTGTGGAGGGGAGTGAGGGTGGTGGTTGGGTGCAGAGAGGGAGTAAGGGTCTAGGTGGTGGTCGAGGGTTGAAGGTTGGTGGCTTAGGGTGATGGAGGCAGCAGTTGCAGGGTTGGAAAGATGGGTACAAGGATGGGCAGAGGAAAGGAAGAAAGGGAAAAGAAGAGTAGAGGAGAGTGGCTATAGGGGAGTTTCGGCCAAGGGAAGGCAAGGTGTTGGTAAGTGAGGTTCTAGGGGTGAAGTGGTGGTTATGGAGGTGGTAGAAGGGGAAGAATGGAGGTGCATGGTGGTGGTGTAGGTTAGAGGCCGATAAAGGGGAAAGAGAAAGAAAGGAGAAGGAAGGTGGTTGCAGGGGCATAAGGTGGTGGATTGGTGGTGCAAGGAGGTAGCACGGGGTGGTAATGGTAGTTGGTTGGGCGGCAGGAGCGGTGGTTGGAGGCGGTGAAGTAAAAACAAGGGACTAGGAGAAGAGGGGAAGAAGGGAGAATGGGAGGGTTTGCAAGGAGTTGAGTGAGATCGAAAAATGGGTAGAGAAGGGGAAGATAAAGAGAAGAACAAAAAAAAAGAGGGAAGGGATATAGAAGTGGCCAGGTTAGGTGACTACATTTGTAGGCTATAGGGTGGGGGTTGCATGAAGAAGGAGAAGGAAAGGGAAGGCACACGGGGGAGGGCTGAAGGGGTGGTGTGGCCAAAAGTGGAAGGAAAGGGATAGGGATAGAGATTAGGGTTATAGGCTGCAATGGGAGATGGCAGGGTAGTTGGGGGGAGGGGCGAGTTGCAGGAATGTCATGCAGGCTTCAACGGTCAAAGAAGAAGGAAGGAGGAAGGAAGAAGAAGAAGAAAAGAAAGAAAGAAAGGGAAGGCCGTTCGGGCGGAGGAGAAAGGAAGGAGACCGGCCCGTGCACGCGAGGGAGAGGGGAAGAAAAGGGGGAGTTGGGCTAGCTGAATTGTGATGGAAGAAAGGAAAAGAAAACGAAGGAGGAGACTGGCTGGGGCAACAACACAGGGAGAAAGGGAGAGAAGGAAGAGGGTCGGTGATCCAGCGTAGAGGAATGCAGGCTAGTGGCCTGAAAAGGAAGAAAAGAAGAAAAGGAAAAAAGAAGGAAAAGAAAAAGGATAAAGAAAAAGGAAAAAGGGGGAAAATAAAATAAAATAATTTTTAGAATAATGGTATTTAATATTTTTGATAGATAAATTAATTTAATAATATTATTTATTGAAATTTAATATATTAGTTTAAGAGAGTAATTTTAGTAAAATATGGGTGTGGAAAATAAATTAACAAAATATTTATTTTAATTTATTAAATATTCATATCCATTTTTATATACACAAAAATCTAATAAATAATTAAATTATCTCAAATGAGGGTTATTTATTAAATTTTAGGTTTTAAATTTTCAGGATATTATAGAAAGATTGACTAATCCTCATAATTTTGGGAAGACCTTGCAATTATGGGTGTTATCATTAGGGTAAAAAGTGGAAGGATATCCTTGAATGTTGCTGAGGAAAAAGTGGAATTTGAATTAACTAAAACTATAAAATCCCCTAACTTTGATGATGAATGTTACCAGATTGACATAAATAATACTGAGGTAATTTTCCAATTTTCCACTAACTAAGTGTTTTAAGCATGGAGATATTGAGGAATAAAATTCCTAAGAAATAACAAAAGCATTAGAGGGAGAATATTTTCTACCTAAAATAAAAGATGTAATGGAGGTGTTGAATATAGACTCAAATTCCATACAGAAAGAGGAGAATAAAACACTAAAGGTAGAACTTAAACCACTTCCCTCCTCTCTAACATACGAGTTTTTTGGTTCTAACTCTAAGTGCCCAGTAATTGTGAATGGGAACATAAGTAAAGATGAAGTTGAGAAGTTGCTTAAAGTATTTAGGTTGCATAGGAAATCCATAGGCTATACCATTGATGATATTGAGGGTATATTTCCATCTTTGTACATGAATAGCATTTTACTAGAATATGGACACAAAACTTCCATAAATAATGAAATATGCTTGAACCTTAACATAAAATAGGTTGTGAAGAAAGCGATCATTAAGTTTTTAACCGTAGGAGTTATATATTTGATATCATATAGTGAATGGGTGAGTCCTATTTAAGTTATACCCAAGGAAAGAGGGATGACGGTTTTTAAGAATGATAATAACAAATTCATTCCAAGTAGGATGGTAATAGGATGATGCATGTGCATAGATTACATAAAATTAATTAAGGCCACCTGGAAAGACTACTTTCTAGTGAGGGGGAGAGGAGAGGGTTAGGCCACATTGGGTGGGGCTCAAGCCAACGAGGGAGGAGTAGAAAAGAAAGAAAAAGAAGAAAAATAAAATGAAGAAAAGGAGAGAAAAAAAGGGAAAAAAGAAAAGTGAGGTGGTTGGGGTGTTTTGGGATTTTATTTTAAAATTTTGGGAATAACAAAATTAGTAAAAATACATAATTAATTCAGAAATTATTATTATAATTTACCTAAATTTTATTTTACTAATATAGATTTAAAGAATAGAAAATTGAAGGAGAAAAAATACGAATGTAGAAGAAGGATGACCTTAGGAAGGAACTGAAGGTGAATAATCAACTCCTTATGTAATAAGGAGCCCAAACAACCATTGAAAGATTCAAATGAAGAAGTAAATAGGAAGAAGCAGCAATATATGGTAAATTAGAGTAAAGAAGTAAATAGGAAGAAGCAGTAATACACTGTAAATTAGAGTAGAGCTCGATTATGTAGGGTGTCAATGGGTAAAGACAAAGCACCCTAGGTTGCTCATGATTGATTGGCACAATGTAGGGTTGTGTAGGTTAATCGTGTAAGTGAAAATTTGATCGCTTACTTTAAGTCCATGAATCTTTTATTTTTGGTGGTTTTGCTCTCTAAAACAAAAAATTTTGAACTTCTCTATTTTTTTTTTACCATTTTCCCTTCATTTTGCACATCAAACTTAAATATTCTGTAGATGTAATTTAATTTTATTTGCAATGTAATCAATAAATTCTAGTGTTCTTCATCAATTTAATAATCACTCATAGTTTATTCTTTTTTACTCTACAACTTCACATTTTTTTTCAAAATCTTGATGGGCTAAATCCACAAATGTACAAACTCATTGTTGCATATCAAGGGCCTATCCCACAATGACCTTGATGTCGAGTACTAACCTTCACCATTCTAGCTATCTAAATTTAACAACTAGAAAATTCATGGATGTGAAATATGGATATATATATATATATATATATATATATATATATAAAGATTATCAAAATATAAGTAGCACTAAGCTAGTGGTAACAAAACATAGGATTGAACTTCATCTTCAATTCTGGAATATGTCAATGAATTAAAGAGAAATCATACGCATGATTCGAACAACTATGAATGACTAGTCATCTTTAACACATTAGCCCATTTTGAGGTCTAAAAGTTCATTTAGTCCAACCTATGGTCTGCTCTCGTGACTAATAAATTGAATTAAACTCATTGAGCATCACTAGCTATAACTGTTCCAAATATTCATATGTCTACTTTTGTGATTGTATTAATTCAACTTATATGTTAAGTTTTGATATTAAGTATAATTTTTCAAATATAGTTCACATCTAAGTGAATCTAAATCTATAACAAACTATACTTAATATAATCATCATTCTATTGATGATAATCACAAGTTTTGGGATAATAGCCAAGGTTTTCCCTATTATTAATAATAAACTATTATTATTATTATTATTATTATTATTATTATTATTATTATTATTATTATTATTATTATTATTATTATTATTATTATCACTATTGATTACTCAAAATATGATTATACTAACAATATCAAGTCATCATCATCATCATCATTATTATCACTATTTTATGATTAGACAATCACTAAGTTTTCATATGATAATCACCACTTGAAGATAGGATAATCACTAAGATTAGCACAATAATCACCTGCAACTCTGTTATATAATGCATTTTCACTTTATAAAGACAAATTTTATATACTTATATATGTGGTGTAACCTAACATGACATGCTTCTACATATAAATATGACATGCTTCACTATGTGCATAAAATAATGGATCAAACATTCTTCCTATTCAGACTTAGGGATTATATTTCATATAAATTATATGCAATTAATAAGAAGCTATAGAGAATTAAAATAATCTAAAATATATTGATGATTCTGGTTATTATTCCATTAAAGTTATGATCACATAACTCCGGACATTTATTTCATCTTGAGAAATAGGAAGGATTATCCTTCTTGGTCTCTCAATACCCATAGACTCCATCAAAAAATATAGGGACATAAATTCTAATTAATGACAAGAAACTACCAATGGGTATAAATTCTGGTGAAAGGTAAATAAAACAATTAATGGACATAATGTTTGATTGTATCTAAATAAAGTCTCCTTCTAGGTGGCTATACCCTTTAGTATTAATATTCCCTAGTGCATCATCCATTTTCAATATAGAAAAGGCTCTAGCATTTCTATGATCCCACCCAAAATAATATAATATTATCAAATGGCAAAAGCTAACTATCCCTTGGTAGCTAATTAATAACTAGATAATCTAGACCCACCTAGTCCTCAAATGCTATTCCACTTTAAATGATTAGAATATTATTATATTCAAATTTTTAAGGGATAAAACTTTAAGCCAATCTCTAAGATCATAAATAGGAAAATACCTAAATAATAATCAAGGTTTCCATAACAAAAAAGGAAATAACACATAGGTATCTTTGCAAAGGGAACATAGAATTAAACCAAATCATACAAATATGCCTGATGTAGGAGCAAATGATCAAGACTTGGCATTTATTATTATGGAGAATATTTTCCTTTATCTAGAGAGGGTACCATTTTTAATTTAAAGAAAAAAGGATGATTGATTTGCTAGTTATGGACAAAAATTGCCAATCAATCACTAACAACATAGGCGTGTGACTGGTGTGCATGGCATGCATGGGATGCATGATAATGTTTTTTGTACTTAAGTGGCGTGTCTTTAGTCTTTATTTATTGTGTTATTTACTTTTTTTTTAATCAGTTCCACTATGATTGGCTAGTGTATAAAGTAGCTTTTTAAGGGGATTCTATATTATTTTATCTTATAGGGTTTATCATATTTTTTTTATGATATGTGTTTGGAGGAGGGAACAAGATGTCACATTGGGGGTCAATTTTTATCAGATTTTTATTATAATTATCTTTTAATATTAGGGAGGTGCAATGGTTATAAAATCCTTTGGGGTTACACGTTCATAGGATAGCCAATTGAATGAAAATACAAGTTATTCCTCATTTGAATTCTGTGTGAGTTCTTCTCAATTATAATCAATTCTGTATGAGTTATTATTATTGAAACCCTTAATCTCTTTGTATATATGAATTAGAGGTTAAGAACTATGTCTAAACCCATCCATACTCCACACCATCTTAACCCCTAGCAGTCACCATCAACGCCATCTTCAACATTCATCTTCAACCTATTCTTCTTACTTATTTCTACCTATTTTATTTCCAAACCTTAGATAATAATTCTATTATTATCACACATTCATCATCATCATATTACCTTTTAAATCTATTCATCAAAGCATCATTATTCCAATCATTCATCATCATCATAGTTATCTCACAACTAAACCTCATCGTAAACCCTAACCCTAACCGACGAACCATATCACCCCAAAACCCTAACCATTCTACCTCTATATCTTTAGTGAATCATCACCAAATCATTATCTTCCTAATCAAACCTTAATCAAAACATATTACCAACCAAATCGTAATTCCATATTCCTATACACATCAATGCCTTAGACACTTCATTCATAATATGGGCTTAATTTAAACTTACTATGCTTTAATATTTTTAACAACCATATTATTACTCAATTAGCAACACATTCTCATAATCATGCTTGACAAGAAACATAAATAAACTCCAATATACACATCATTTACATCCATTTTCTCTAAAATGGTTACAATGGCCTAAACATGCATTTTCTAAGCCTATCATGCTAAGCAATTAACTAGAATATACATGCTCATCTAAGTAGACAAAAAAAAGGTCCATCACATGTTCGTTATTTCAAATCATGAGTAAAAATATGATTAATATCATGATTTCCCAATTTGTGCTTGAGAAATGAACTACAAAAAAACATATATGCTACATGCATCAATATTCATACTAAGGATCAATATTGAGAAATCATGCATCTTATGCCCAACACCACATGCAATATATCCCATATTCATGAAATGGCTCCAATATCCACAATGGGGTATTAACCATGTTGAACCTCCTAAACCTAGTAATAACTATTAGGAAAAGGTTATAATGTACTCTCTCATCTAATAAGTTGTTTAACGGAAACTACTTGGTAAAGATTTGAAGGAAATAAAACTTAAAAAAATTTGGAAAAGATTTTGGATAAAATGTTAACGATAAAGACAATACATATTATTCATAAAAATGAATGATACGAACTTGAAATAATATTTAAAAATTCCTGGAATAATACTTAAAGGAAACTTTAAGCATCCATAAATAATGCAAATAAATTTTCTAATAAGATGATCACGAATGTTTAGAAGTGTGAATCCAAAATAAACATATTTAAAATCTGTAATAGTAAATTCGAATGTCATTTTGATATTAAATCATTAAGATAGATCCATAGAATTACTAGGAATTTATTCTCTAAATCTCAAAAGAATTCTAATATAATGATTGCAAATTATTTTAGACAAAAATTAGAATGAAATTTAGAAAACTCAAAGTAGACATTTTGCAATGGTTGAAAAAACTTGTAAAAATAAAAAATTTCATGATATTAATATGTAGAGACATAAAATATTATCTTTATAAATTTTTACTAGCTCAACGAAAATCTCGGGGGTTGTTGTAAGGCTTCTATAATCACAAAAGGATTTTACACTTTAGAATGAACTTATTTACATTAACGATATATATAACTACAAAGTAAGTCAAGGCTATACTTGGAAATGAATCTTAAAATATTAAATCAAAATAGTTTATCATCAATGAAAAAACTTAAGTTATCTTTAGTCACAAATATATAAAATCTTATAAATTTAGCATGCTAGTAATATAGAAATTTTAGATTTAAATTTTATGATAACCAACATCTGTCATGTAATTGAAATGAACATAGTTTGAGCCTCCGAAACTTCCAACTATATAATAATTAATTAAGTCACACATTTAATTTAAACTTATATATCAACTCTAAAATTTCGAACAAAGACGGCACCATCATCTAATGATGGGAGTGGAAGACTAGTATCACTTTCATCATCATCACACGGTGGTTGAAAGTTATCCAAGCTAATTTGATTTGTTAATGATGATTGTTCTTCTGCTGTCGGAATGGTATCCATCAAGCTCCTCCTGTAAGCCGCAATTTGGGCTTGGGTTTTCAAGAGTTCCTTCCTTTCCGTACAAACTTGCTGAAAACGTTGAGAGCCGATCTTAATGCAACCATATGTCAGGTCTTCAATTTTACATTAAGCCTCAAAGTTAGAGAATCAGCCGCTTGTGCTCTCAGTTGGATGGGAATCTCCTATTTATATATAGGCATGCACAAAAACATACAAGAGTAATAGGAGAAATATTATCAGTTGATATTCAGAAAATGGAAATGAAAAAAAATAAAAAGTGATATGAAATAAAATATATATATTTACGTTAAGCATTCTTTCAATAGCACTAGCACCATAAATCCTATGAACAAAAGAAATTTTTTTTGGATTATCGACAGGGAAATAAGGAGTGAAAAGTTTAGGGGTAAACATTAGGATAACATATACTAATCTTGTGAAAATATCAGGAAATATTAGTTCTATCTTGCAAGAAGAGTTTTAGTCCACAAATTAAATTAATGCAAACTATTTTTTGTGGATTGTGCAAGAGATTAAAAACATTGATATATATATATATAATGTATGAACTACTTAATTTTCTTTTGACTACTTCCTTTGAGCTTGACATAATTTGGGAAGGTTTTTATGATACAAGACCCAATACAAAAAAAGTAATGAAATGATCCACAAAATGATTTTTTATGGATAGCGGTCGATTGGTTTTTCCTAATGTATCAAATTTGAATGGAGTTAGTATCTTTTCAGTAATTTTTCTTTGGCAGGTAAATTGCGGTTACATTTTTCTTTTCCTTAATAAATATTATATAATCCTTTCAAAAAGGAAATTGAGGGTATGCAGTGATTAATTTTCAAAATTCTGACACGGTAAAAAGAGGTCAATGAGAAAACCATTTGCACTTATTTCCTATAAACAGCCACTCGGTCAGCAGTAACTAATCAATCACCTATTGCATGATCTATATATATCGGCTAAAATTTGAAATTTGAAAACCCAAATAATAAATCATAAATCAGTAATATTTAATCAATCAATTATAGCATGATACACACACACACACACTCACACATGCATGTATGTAATGGCTAAAATTTTAAAATTTGAAAACCGAAATAATAATTCATAATAACACAATATAAAGAATGAATTTAAAATAATTTCTAAGCGAATCATATTTGGTATACAAAATTTGACAAATACCATCCAAAAAGTAATAAAGTTAAATATTTTATGTATGTCTAAGGATTGGTGGTTTGGGCAATAATTATAAACAATCTTTACTTTCTAGATGAAGCCTTTTTAAAATCAATTTTGTCCAATATATCGGTAACTTAGTAATATTATATTCTTGAAGAAATATAGCAATATGACATGTTTTAAGAAAAAGATGAAAATCAAATTAAAAAAATAAAGTAATATAAATTTTACTACTAAAATACCCCAAAATCCTAATTTAGAGAATTATGGCAAATTAAATATTTATTAGAGAAGTTAATAAAATAAATTATTTTATTAAATTAAGAGGAAGTAATCAAGGAGTAATCAAGAGGAAATTAATAAATAATTTAATTTGGAGAGATTAGGGTGTTTTGCTAATTAAAATATAATTTAGGAAAAATCTTTCAAAATTCCTAAATTAACCTAAAAAGGGAATTTAATTATTATTTTGTTAAATTATTATTATTTTTAGATGTCCCAAAATACCAAAATATTTTAAATACCCAACCCACCTATTTTTCTTCTTTTCCTTTTTTCCTTTTTTCTTTTTCCCCTCTATTTTCTTTACTTTTATTTCCTTCCTCTCTTTTCTCATTTTCTTTCTTCCCTTTCTTTCCCTGATCTAGGCCAGCCCACCTCGAAGCCCAGACTCTTACCTTCTCCCCTGTGGCTTAAGCCTACCACTGCTCCCTCCTTTCCTCCCTCGCCAGCCGATCGGCCTGGTCCGGCCTCTTTTCTTTTTCTTTCTTTTCTCCCTAGACCGACCAACCGCTCCTTCTTCTCTCCCCGACACTTGACCCCTTCACTTTCCGGTGCAGGCATGCGGGCTCTACACTGTCGCACGTTGGCTTGCCACCCCTAACCTCTTCCCCTTTATTCCTTCTCTCCCCTCCACCCAATCATGCCATTTCTCTCTCCTCACGTGTGCCTCTCTCCGCCTTCCTTTTTCCCTTCTCGAGTTGTGAGACGCTACAAAAGTTATAGGCCTACACCAGCCATGCGCTGCCTGCCGGCGACCTGCACGTGTGCCGCAGACCTTCCCTCTTCCCCCTCTGTTGTTCCCCCCATACATGGCCTATAAATACCCCTTAACTAGCCCCATTCACCCCTTTCTTTCAACCCAGAAATCTGCCCTTTTTTATGCATTGCCGCCTGTTTAGCCGCCTATTACACCGCCCAAACCAGCACTCGAATTACTCCCTGCACCACCCTTCATCGAGCTACACCCCTCGCCGCCGTCAATCCTCCCTGCACAAGCCACTTTGGCTGTGCAAAGTTGGCCATTCGACTAACCTTAATCCAGCCACCACCGCCCTTTATGCCACCGTCCGCCACCACTCCTACCGCAACCGCCACTCCCTCTACTTTCCAAAATCATCAATAGACTCCCCTACCTTCCTTGTCCCCTATCTCCCTCTTCTCCTCCCTTCCTCCCTCTCCACCATTCTCGGCCACCACACCACCGTAGCCTACGCCTCCGCTTTTGGCTACGCCACCACCACCACTTCAGCCCTCTCATCCTAGGCATCCTCTACCACCTAAAATATCCCTCTTATTCCCCCTCTACTTCCCTAAACACCCCACTTTCCACCCTCCTTCCCTTTTTTCCTACCGCCACCGGTCACCACCAACCCTAGGTGGTACCCTAACCCTACTTAAGATGTCTTTATCCCTTTTTACTTATATTGTATTATTATACTCCTCATCCTCCTTATTATTATTATTATTATTATTATTATTATTATTATTATTATTATTATTATTATTATTATATTATTATTATTATGACTATTATTTTTATTATTATTAAGTGTAGCCTCGGGATATTTATCCATCATTTTAAGGGTCGAAACCCTATTTTAACTATTATTATAATTATCCTTATTTTTATTAATATCATAACTATTATTATTATTACTACTACTACTACTACTACTACTACTACTACTACTACTACTACTACTACTACTACTACTACTACTACTACTACTACTATTATTATTATTATTAATGCTAGCCTTAGTTTATTATTACCCATATAAATATCCTTATTTCGATAATTATTATTATTAGTATTATCCTTAGCAATATTATTACTTTTGTTAATATTACTATTATTATATCATTATTTTATTACTAACCCTATTATTAGCCTTAACCTTAATAATACTAGGGTTTCTATTACTATGAGTATTATTATTATTATTATTATTATTATTATTATTATTATTATTATTACTATTACTATTACTATTACTATTACTATTTTTTCTACAACTAGTATTATTACTATTATTAGAAGTAATAAAACTATTAGCTTTAATAATATAGATATGCTGATAAATACTTATCATGAACCTATTTTTGACTAGTAGTAACCTAGTAGGCTAACTTGAGAATAAAAACCCTATTTTCACTTGTAAAGTTTCTTTTAATAATAGTAACCCTACTATTAGAGTAAAGTAGAAAATAATAGTAGTTTTGGTAAGAGGAAAATTGATCCTTAGTTTTTCCCTTTTATAGGAGAACCAAGTCAAAACCCTAAGGAGGCATAGGAGCGTGCTCTAAGACCGGTGACGTGTTAGGTAAGGATGTAGCTAAGGCCCTTATGTGTGTGTTATATACCTTTTATGCATTGTATGCCATGTACCATGTTATGTTGTTTATCATATGATTATTATAACTATTTTATGTGTAGCGCAGCTTGGAGTTGAGGCATGCTTATACGGCTTTCTTATGGCATATGTATAATATGTATATGTTGTGCTTATGATATAATGTGATGTGGCTCTTTAGGACATGTATGCTAGGATATTAATATAATGATATGGGGTAAAAGGATGAAAAAGAAAAATGGGGAAGTGAGTCGATGAAGGGATATGGGGTTGACCTAAATATCTCATGATCCTTGAAGGGGAAAATAAGAGGGGACTATGAATAAAATAAAAGAGTATGTGAACTTTGCATGGGAATTCTAGGGTTTGCTTGGGAGATTCTAAGGTTTGTATGAGAATTCTAGGTTTTACATGGAAACTTCGAGGGTTTGCATGGGGTGGATGAAGTCCGCATGGGGACGATCTTTACATGTGAAAAGTTGTCTTGGAATGTAAGTAAGGTAAGGGAAGAGTTGTTTGGGTGATTGGAGGCTTGGGGTGAAAAATAGTATGTAGGTTAGTATAAGTGTCCATAGGAGACCTAGCTAGGATTTGGGAGGAAAACCCTAATTTGAGATAGTTATAAAAGTAAAAATAATTGAGGGTGAGGGGAGTATGAGATGAAAATGGAAGAGTGTCATGTGTAGAGTGAGTATGGGTATCATGGGGAAGCAACGATGGAAGGTGAGAAATGGAGGGGTGACATATGGAAAAGAAAGATTTTAGGGTTTGGTGTGACCAGCTAAGGTTTGGTGTAGTCAACTAGGGTTTCGTGGTCACACGTGTATTTGGGGAGTAAAGTGAAATGACGGGGGTTGAATCTAAGTGAGGTGGTGTGTGGGGTGTAAAAATAGCCTTAGTTGTGTGAGGCAGAGAAGGATGGGCCATATAGGCCCAAATTAGGGTTTTAGGAGAAATCCCTAGGATAAGGAAGTAAGTAGACTTGGAGGCGTAAGGTAGTTGGGCCTTGACCCACACACTTGCGATTTGGGCCTCTAGTGTGAGTAAGTGGAAGAAGTAAATGGTGTTGGGTGTGTTAGGAGGTGCAGAAGTCTCAAGATATGGGATGGGCCCTCTTGGGAGGATAAGAGTAGATGGAGTGTGACATGCATGTCTAGGGTGAAACTTGTTGAAGAATACACGATAAGCCACGAAAAATTTAAAGTGGAAGATTATTGAGCTGGGCCCAAACCAATCCACCGACATAATAGTGGCCAGGTGTCGGGGTGCCCTGAAGATCGATCCACTGGCATATAATAATAGTGGTCAGGTGCGTTTTTCCCTGTGAGTCTTTGATCCACCAGCTATAATAGTGGGGGATCCCAAGCTCAATAAACCAAACTCTAAGTATGATAAGACATGGAAAGACACTAAGTACTTATAGTGAAACACCATAAGAGTCGGGGCTAGACCGATCCACGAGCATAATAGTGGCCAAGAGCATTTTTCCCTAGAGACCGATCCACAGGCAATAATAGTGTTTAGGAGCATGCTGCTCTATATGTTTTCGATCAATCGGCTATAATATTGGGGTTCCCATACTCACATGAATTGATAAAGAGCTTGGTGTAAAATGAGTATTGATCATAGAGCTAAATAATCAGTTATACAGACTATAACTCGGCCTTTATTTATCTGTAATGATTGTATGTTGTTTATGTGATCATGCTTGTTTTACATGTTTTTGTATGCTTGGTCTTAGATGCATGGTTACCTTACTCAGTACGTAGCATATTGACCACCCGTTTCATAGGTGCTGCTCATTCCCACGAGCAGAAGGCCCCTTCTGAGTTTGTGTAGGTAAGTGATGCTATTTTCGATGCCTTCGATGCTTATGAGGTGTCGGGTGGGGCTAAGAGTTGAGCTTGCACCTAGCTTAGGGATCAAGAGCGACATGGCTAGATTTAATTTTTATGTTCCTTTATTTTGTATTAGTTTATTCAGGCTCGTTTTATCGTACTGTAGCCTTTGTTCCCTTTGAGGAATTTTAATTTTGTACTTTTGGATTGTAAACCCTTTTCTACATACTCTAATTTCTATCTTTGAATGTTTCAATACTTTTATGAATCCCTAATTTAAGTTTGATTTTTTATGGTTGTTAATATCTCTTTAGCCTTATGGTTAGTACGAGACCGGCCGGGGGTGGGGCTTGTACTGATCACGGCAGTAATATCCCCAAAATTCACAAGTTTCATTTACTTGCTTCCGTTAAACCTTCTAATAAAATAAAATTTTTTAGTAGTAAATTTTTGGGATGTTACAACTACTCTTAAAATTCATATAATATATATGAATTGCTTTATTTAGCTACATGACAAAAAAATAGATTCACTTCTCTCTCCCGCTCTCTCTCTCTTCGTTTCTTTTTGTTTTTTGAAATGAAATTATATATAAGTTTATTAATCCATATCATTCAAGGGTATATCAAGGGAAAGTTATATGATGAGCCTGTGAGCACCCTGCTAGATGGACATGGAGTATAAATTAGTAGTATTTTACAAGAATTTTTATCCAAAATTGGAATATTATCATTTCCCTAAATATAAAAGTCCTATAATCAATTAAGAATTAACAAATTTTGATTCAAAATTCATAATTAATAAAAATGAGTTGACATTAAAGCCAATTGGCATTAGTATACATATTTTTACATGTACTAATTATTCCTAATTGATTGAAGATTAGATAAAAAAATTAATAAAAAATAAATTTAAAAGTTGATAATAGAGTATTATGTGGCTACTCGGTCAACTACGTTTGAATAAAAGGTGTTGATAATAACCTATTCAAGAGATGTCAAATAAATATGATCATCACTCTATTTGTATACACAAGTAATTAATATAATTATATCTATAATTATTGGTATTACATTTGTATAAAAATTGTAATGATTGAAATGATGAATAAAAATATAACATGAAATGATCATTATGATCACTAGAGATAATCACCACTTTTTAACAACGTAATTGATGAACCCATTATTTTTAATGATTTAATCCTAATTTGTTTGTGTTTTTAATTTGCATCATATGTGGTTCATTGATCTTTTATATGTTTAGTTATCTAGTTCGTGTTATTACTCTCCTTTGATTCTTTTTATGTGAAATAGTTTGAAGAAGGGAAAGCTATAGGAGATGAAACATGAATATAGAGCAAGGATGTCCCAAGGAACACAATAAATATGAAGAATCAACTTCTCATGTGATAAGGAGCCTAAAGAACCATAGAAGGAAGACAAATAAAATTAAATACAAATAAACAATAGTGCATGGCCAATTGGAGTAGAGCTCGATCATACAGGTTGTCCATACCTGAAGACAAAGCACCTCGAGGTGACTGCACGTTCGACTGATATAGTGCACAATCATGTAGGTTAACTATGTAGGAGATTTTTATTCTCCTAAATGCATAATTTAAGTTTCCAAATATTTTTTTATATTTCCACTCTCTAAAAACAAATACTTTGAACTTCTCTCTCTTTTAAACGATTTTCCCTTTCATTTGCTACATCAAACCCTAAAAATATCTAGATTTATTTTAAGTTTATTAACATTATAATTGACAACTTTTAGTGGTCTTCGTCAATTTTAGAATCACTCACACTTTATTCTTCTTCATCCTTGCTTCTTGATTTGTTTTATGATGTTAAGTATGATTATTTTTATGCATTTAATTACATATATGAGTGAGTAATTTGTTTTCTCGGATTAAATTAAGTTCCCTTTAGTATTCTGACAATGAATTGATATATGTATTATGTAGATACTTCTTACTTGTTATTTCATATATTTGATTTCAAAGTGATTATTTGAATTCAACATAATTTGATTTACTTAGATGTTAACTATAATTGAAATATTAGAGTTAATATAATAACTTAACATATGAATAGGATGAATATGATCACAAAAGTATACATATGAATCTTAGGGTATTTTATAACAAGTGATTCTCTATGGGTTTAGCTCGACTTATTAGTCATGAGAGTAGTCAATAGGTTAGATTAAATACACTCTTAAACAAAAGAGACCAATGTGTTACATGTGACTAGTCATTCACAATTGTTTGAGTCTTTAGTATGATATCACATTAATTTATTGGTGTACGACATTGTTGAGAACAAAGTTTAATTCGAGTTTTTTTAACAGTGAGTTGGATCTTACATTTCATTACTCTTTATGCGTATTTCCATTTTCCATATCCATATATTTGCTAATTGTTTAGTCTAGATAGGTGGAATGATGGTGGTTGATGCTCAATAGAAAATTCCTTGTGGAATATGACCTTGACTTGCTACAACGACTTTGAGTACGTGCTGAATTAGTCTATCCATTTCTTGGTGCTATTGTGTGGGGGGCATTTGCCTACTTGATGTTGAATCTTTGTTATTTGGCTAGACTTGATTTTTATTTCATTTTTGTTTTATATATATTTATTTTAAAGATACTTTTCTTTCTCTTCTTGATACCTTATTTATTTATTTCATTATCTGTACTTTGAGATGTTGGAAATGTGGTCATTAATTGTGATTTGTGTGAATTAGGTGCAAGTTTAAACTTAATTCCATTTTCCATTTTAAACAAGCTTGAAATAAGAGATATAAAGGCCACTACTATATATCTTCAATTAGCAGACCGATCGATGAAATACCCGATAGGTATTCTCAAGAATGTCCCCATAAAGGTTGGTAAATTTTTTATCCCTATGATTTTGTCATCTTAGAGATGGATGAAGATTCTCAAATCCCCATCATTTTAGGAAAACCTTTCCTTGCAATTGTGGGTGCTATCATTGGTGTAAAAATTGGAAGGCTATCCTTAAATGTTGATGAGGAAAAAGTGGTATTTGAATTATCTAAAACTATGAAATCTCCTAAATTTGGAGATGAATGTTACAAGATTGACATAAATGAGCAAGTTCTATGAGAAGATTTATTGAGGTGATTTTCCAATGATCCACTAAATAAGTGTTTTGTGCATGGAGATATTGAGGAAGAAAATGTCTTAGAAATGGAAAAAGCATTAGAGGGAGCGCCTTTCCTACCTAAAACAAAAGATGTAATGGAGGTGTTGAATATAGACTCAAAATCCATACAAAAAGTCAAGGATAAAGCAACAAAGGTAGAAATTAAACCATTTACTACCTCTCTAAGGTATGAGTTTCTTGATTCTAACTCTAAATACTCAGTAATTATGAATGTGAACCTACGTAAAGATGAAGTTGAGAAGTTTCTTAGAGCATTTAGGTTGCATAGGAAATCCATTGGTTATACCTTTGAAGACATTAAGGGTATATGTCCATATTTGTGCATGAATTTCATTTTATTTGAATATAGATACAAGTCTTTCATAAAGAATCAAAGATTCTTGAACCCTAACATAAATTAGGTTTTCAAGAAGAGATCAGTAAGTTATTAAATGTTTGAGTTATATATCTAATATCAGATAGTGAATGGGTGAATCCTATTTAAGTGGTACCTAAGAAAGGAGGGATAACCGTTGTTAGGAATAATAATAGTAAACACATTCCAATTAGGATGATAAACGGATGGTGCATGTTCATTTATTACATAAAATTAAACAAGGCCACCTGGAAAGACCACTTTCCTCTCCTATTCATTATCCAAATGTTGAATAAACTTGCTAGGCATTCACATTTCTATTACTTGGTTGGATATTCAGGGTTATTTTAACTCCATATTCACCTAGTGTTAAAGAGAAATGAACATTCACATGTCCTTATAACACTTTTGCATATTGTAAGATGTATTTTTTCTTATGTAATGTACCTAACACTTACCACACATTGAGTGCACTTACCACTAATTGGAATACCACACCCACCACACTTGGTCAAAGTACACCAAGGGGGCTTGTAGTGGGATACCTCACTCACCACACCTTGAATGTATCCACTACAAAGGCTAAAAAGTTGGGATACCACACCCGCTTAAGCTATGGACAATATATAGTGCTGAGGGGCTTATACTGGGATACCTCATTTACCACACCTTAAATGTCTCCACTACGAGGGTTAAAAAGTTGAGATACCATACCCACCTAAGCAATAGACAATACGAAGTTCCACGGGGCTTGTACAGAGATACCTCACCTACCCGAGCTGGACACCGATGCCATACCAGGCTACCACAATATAATCGTATACCTAAAAGATATGCACATATCCCCTACTGACTTCAACTCGGTAGAGAAGGATATAGGTACTGAGTAAAAAATATAACAACAGAGCGACCAACCCACTAACTCTCGACAACTACCCGAGAGTTAGAGAAAATTGCTCAAATGAAATATTATACCATTAATTTATAATTTCAAGTGATATCACAAATCACAATAAAATTCACACATAACTAAATAGGGTGCTTCCAAGTGACAACACGAAACATAATTAAATTCCTTTAATAAACTAAATTAGGCATTTCCAACTGATAACACCAAACACGTCACAAGGCATTAAAGCCATCATTTGGGTGTTTTGACGTGCTAACACCAAATACGTGCATAAGAGCCACCAATTGAGTGTTTAGAGATGACACCAAAGTTAAACCAAATTCAAGTCCCAAATACCATCATGATGATTCTTATTAAATCAAGGAAATCATAGTTGAAATCATAATTTAAATGTTGTAAATACATGGAGGTATCAACATAAAAGACTCAAGAGAAACAAAAAAAATTATAACAAACCAAGTGGCTTCTAGCCAAACCAATGGATCGATCCCTCAGACAAGTTGACTAGTCTAGTTATACCAGACTTGAACCAAAACAATACTAGAGAACCAATTGACTGATGGCCTCACCAATCGATAATTCATGGAAACCAGACGACTAGTTTGGTCTAGCCAGTTGATGAGTCTATACAAAGACTAACCCATTTTAGCCTTTAGAGAAATTGGTCGATGGGTTAACCAATCGATTGACTGGTCATAGTAACCAATCGACTGGTTTGATCCAACCGATCAATGGGTCTAAGTAGATACCAAACCTTTTTGGCCTACAAAAGAATCAATTGATGGGTTTTACCAACTGATCGAGTGGTCATAGAAACTAGTCGACTAGTTTGGTACACCTAGTCGATGGGTCTAAGCAAAGACCAAATCATTTTGGTTTACAGGGACACTAGTAGATGAAGTTGACTAACGGATTAACTATTCATTGAAACTAGCTTATTGGTTCATCAAACCAATGGACTGATCTCATGACCAACCGATCCAAAACTCTAAACCATTCGAATGTTTGCATGACTAGTCGATGGGTTTGAAGAACTAGTGGACTCGTTTAGGTAAAACACTACCTAGACTTACGATACGCAACCTTAAGTGAGGAATGAAAATGGATCAAAAATGAAAGGTATAGAGGCTAGGCTAGGTCAACATTCACAAGAGAGATGGAGATGAGACTGGTAAGGTTAAGTGTGGGCAACCAAGAAGTGAGGGCTGACTTGATGGGGAGGTGGGGGTTGAGTGCAGTCAAGAATGAGCATGGAAGTGAGTTGGTAAGTTAGAAGATGGTGTACAAAGTCAATCTTTCAGCCCTATGAACCAAAAGAGAGAAGGAAAGGTGAAGGAGAAAAGAAAAGGTGAGGCTTGCCTCAAAAGTACCCTTTGGGAAATTTTGGCTAATTAAAATTATATAATGATCTAAATAATGTGAAAATAATCCCAGAGCATTGAGACATGCTTATTAGAATAATTAAACTCTAATCAAAAGTTTTTACAAACATTAGAGAGAAATTCAAATTGAAATAAAAAATAGATATGAAATCGCAGGACAACCAGTCAACGAGTTTGTGAATACCATTTATGTAAATTCCTCAATGCACTGGTCAATCGGTTAGGCAAACCTGTCAAGTGGTACACTTGAAATTCATATTTTTATCAAAATTTCAAGCCCATTTCAAAAATCAAAACCGACTTATTTTATATCAACATAATTTTGAATACATATTGAAGGGTTTTAGTATCGTACTCTAATTATGGTAAATTATGAATCTTATTTTTCCTTCATTATGCCTTAATTTGCTTCCTTTTTGCTTCTATAAACATACAAAATCATAATTTGTTAAATTTTTGTCCTTTTACCCTGTGTTTTTGTCACAATTACTGGGAATACAAAAGCACAATAAGATAAATAAAAACAAATAACTAAGAAAGAGTTAGAAAACTTGAATTAGTTGCTAAAAAGTACTTAATTTAGGTCCATAGCTTAACCAAAGTTCTATTAATCTAATTGTGGATATGAGAGAGAGAGTTTTTTCATTCTCTTAATAGGAGACCTAATAATTTAGTGTTTTAATTGCAACCCATTTACTTTGAATGATCTAGTTGCCTAATTTTAAATCTCTATTGTACCAGAGGTATATACTTGTCGGACTTGAAAAGGCCCTAACAACCACACCCATATCTTACCCAGAAAGAGTTTGAATCTTTATTTGAAAATAATTACTTCTCTCCTTTATAAAAAAAAAACTCTTTGTGTCAAGTTCTTATCATGTCACCATTTATTTCTCTATTTATATATTTTGGAATTATCATAGGATATAAACCCAACTTGTCAATTTCATTGTGTTGAAGTTGTCTATTTTCTCTATGTATTTTATAATCAAAATTGAGTAAATTTATTACCCAATTAACCTTATGCTCAATCTTTATGGGAAGATGACATTTTTTCCCATAGATCAACCAAAGGGGAGTTGTTCTAATTAGCACTTTAAATGTAGTTTCATAAGCCCATAAGGCATTGTGTAGCTTTAGTGACTAGTCTTTTGTTGATTGATTGACTATATTTTCAAAGATTAACTCCCTGTTCACCCTAGTGACAAAGAGAAATGAACATTTACATGTCCTTATAACACTTTTGCATATTGTAAGTTTTAGTTTTGCATATGTAATGCACCTAACACTTTTAAAAATGTAAGATTACTATGTTTTCTTATTTCATTGAGAACATCATAGAAGTTTTCATGGATGAGTTATCTATTTATGCATGATTTATATGTTTAGTTAACTTTTTCCATGGTAACAAAGAGATGTGAGGAGGTAAACCTTGTACTCAACTAGTAGAAGTGTCATTTTACGGTACAAGAAGGAAGTGTACTTATTCATATAATCTATGACCAAGGCGTTAAGGTAGACCGAGAAAAAATTGAAATCATAGGCAAGCTCCATCCTCCTAAATTAGTAAAAGAAGTGAGATTTTCCATAGGACTTCATGGTTTCTATGGACGTTTCCTTAAGGATTTCTCCAAAATTATTAAGCCCCTCACCAATATTCTCATTAAGAATGTTCCTTTCATATTTGAATGTTCTTATCTAGATGCTTTGTAAGACACAATAATTTGCAACTACAAAAATTTTATTTAAGTGACTGTGAGAAATAAACATAAACAAGTGTTATCATCGTAATTGACATAAGTCTAGCTTACATACCATTCTCACATCAATTACACGGTAAAACATAATAAAAATAAAATGAGGAAACTTTTATAAACAAAGATAAGAATTTTTGAGGCATAACTTTTCGATCCCAACCTATACCTAAGATATGATCACTCCTCCCCAATAAAGGTGTTATAAGAAACATTATAATCCAGTGGGCCCTTAATGATGTGTACAAACTCAACTAGGTCCTCTACCTGTGGGAATTATCAATATTAGCATTAGAATTTTTCTTGAGGAACTTGTTTTTATTTTCATGGCTACATTAGCCAAATTACCTATCAAATTACATTTTCTTCCTCTTTCTTAACCCTTTTGAGCTTGAGACCTATAATTTTGATTAAAAACCTACATTAGTAACCTTTTCTTCTAAGTTATTTCCTTACCCTTTTTCAAAATTAGGGAGCCATAACTCTTGAATATATTTGATGTAGGTGTGCTAAGAATAAGCATAAGGTGTGATAAAGAATTAATTGGTAGAGATATTCTTGTGTAAATTGATCTAAAGGTAGCCTTCTTAGAAAAAAGGATGAAGCTCTGATGTGGATGGTAAAGCACTTACATTTTGGTGCGTAAATAAGGATTATTGGCAAAAATGATCTGATGTTGTTTTTAGAGCGTGTTTGCTTATTATTGATCTCAAATTCTTATGGTATATTCTCGTAGTTGTTAATCCACTAGATTTTTAGTCATTAGTTAAAATTTTATAATTTATCCTACCTTTTTCCCTAGCCTGATTACAACCTAAATAATTCCTCATGATACTTGTCTTACATCTTTTGAGTGGTGGCTATTGAGAATAAGTATAATAATTTGGTTGATCATTATCAACATGGAAAATTTTGAGACAAATGGATACATCCTTACAACACATGAGATCCTAGATTTACATTTCCATATATTGAGGAGGTATATTTATCTCTTACCAATGTTGTAGCTTATGTAATGCCTTATATTATGCCCATAAAAACTCAAACTCAAGAGGAAATAGAGAAACTTGAACCCTTCCTTCCACCTTCATAATAGCTACAACAAGATTCAACAAAAAAAAATTGCTCAAAGTTTGAGAATAGAAATCAAGAAAATGAAAACCAAGACAACTTCCAAGATTCACCAAAGTAATTTCTAGCCTAAAAAACTAAATAATAAAAATTAGATCAAAAAATCAAATATAAAATGAATTGAAACAAAACTCCATATTATCTTTGAAGAATATGTATACCTAAATATTTAGTTTTTTACTCAACTTCTCTCACCCCATTTATTTGATTTTTGTTGTTGCCAAGCTCAACTTTTTGGCATTTTGTGCCTTCCCTTACTATTTCCTTTTCTATTGTCAATGCTATTGATTTTTTTTTTGGGATTAATAATTTTCAATTTGTTTTATCAAATCACATGTCTATGAATTTCGATGAGTTAGTGTTTTGGCCTAGAGGTGGCAAACGAGTCATTTGGGTCGGGTTAGGGTCAGGTTGATATGGGTCAGGTCAACTTTGGATTACTATACAATCAAGTCAGGTTCTGGTTTGGGTCTAATTTGGTTCGGGTATGTGTCGGGTTGTGTTTCTTTGGGTAGAGGTTGGGTTCGATTTGGGTTAAGTGACAGGTCGGGTCGATACTAAGTTCTTCGAGTTTCTTGGGTTTAGGTCTATTTCAGGTTTAACTCGGGTCTATAGAATTCGGGTTAGGTTTGGGTTCAGGTCACTATATGGGTTAGGTGTGAATCAGATCAACTTAGTGTCAGATCTATCAGGTTTTTAGAATTTGGGTCTATTTTGGATTTATAGATTTTGGGTCAAATCAAATGGCTCAAATTGGGTATTATTTATAATAGTGTGAATCATGATCGAGAACGAGTTGGAACATGAAAATTAGAACTTGCATGAAATAAAATAAGATCAAATTATTTTTAATTTTTACAAAATTAACTTTAAGTATTTTTAGAACACTAATAAAATCTTTGAACACACCACCATCAAAATTTAAAATAAGAGGGTTTTTTCCTAGCCATAATAGTACGACCTTACCCTATTACTATTAGTTTGGTTTTAGCTTCATTTTCTATGGTTTTTGAATTTTTTTAGTGTCACATTGTCACTATTTTTCATTTTCAATAATAATTTTGAATACACAATAAACAAATATGTGATAAATGAAAATCACAATCATCAATAACTTTATGAAAAATGAAACATCAAAGTTGTCTTATGATTATAAATCCTACACCACTTCCAATTAATTTGTCTCAATTTCTAACTTAGTAAAACAAGACTCCATCATAGCACACTAAATTCTATATTGTATGTCTAATGTCTTAAGACAATTATCTGTATTGTAAATATGTAGCTAGATATTTATTATGGTGATAGCATAGCTAATAACTGATAATACATCGCCTTTTACACCTCAAATTGCAATTATAGTTTTCATGATTTCCTACATCACTTTTCCTGCATTGTTCATGTTTAATTTGCATCAACATGTATATCATCCATTTCCTTCGTTCTTATAGTTGCTTACATGGTGGACCATACCCTTCCTTTGTTAATTATTTCATTTCTTGATATTATGGAATAATATTCTAGTAGCAAGTGCATGGTATCCTCAATAATATTCTTTGGTCACTGAATTAGTGCAGAGTTCTTTGATCTCCTCCTATTTCAATTCATCCAAATAACCCATATTAGTGTACGCGTCATTTATAAAGTCTCATAATCTAAGTGTTAGATTATGAAATAGACCCAATCAAATTCATTGCCTTTTCATAGTATACAACTTCACTATGGATTATCATCATCCAAATAAAACACTTAAGTAATTGGGAAATCATTAATCTCATGCACCAAAATCTAAGTTGCTTGTTCACACATCTCACATATTGGTCCATTCATACCTCTCTCAACCACCCTATTTTTAGTTAATAGCTACTCCTTACAAGCCTTTGATTTTTTGAAGTATTAATCTTAAGCTTATATTCTTAGTGAGGATTGTGAGGCTCTAGATTTTTTGTCATTGCAATGATGATGACTCATCCTTGTCTCCTTTTAGATCTTTTAGCTCAATATCATGCCTAGCTAATATTATCCTTAGTTGGCTGTAAATTTAATAAATCTTTAAAATATCCAATAGTTTCATAGGTTTTAAAATAGGTCATAAAATAATTTTAATTCTTTTGCTAAGAGCTATGATCTAACAATTTCATGATATATCTCACATGTGTTGCATTTTAATAATTATGAACTCATTTTTCTAATCTAAACCATTTGGGTGAAGTCAAAAATACCTTCTACTATGGCTTACTCATGTATCCTCCTATACCCGTATATCTGACTCATCTCTAACTCATCACTCATAATCTTCTTCCAATAACTGTTTCCTCAAAAATATTCTTTATCCTTGATTTGTTATGAGAGAGGAGTTGAATTGATTAAGGCCTAAAAAGCCCATATATTCTTTATCTTTTTAATTTTTACTTATATTTACCATAGTTGTTAATATTTAATGTGAGTTCTATATATTTTTAAAGTCACTTATTCCTTATTAAATTACAACTAAATTAATCAAATTAGATGAATTAGTTTATAATCATAGATGAATTTGCTCTTCATATTTATAAGTTTGACAATTAAGATGTTTGATGTGGTGTTAAATGAAATGGATTGCAATTTATAGTAATATGTTGTCATAGATTCTATGATATGCTAAGATACTATTATATTAGGAAAATTCAATCTACGATATGAAAATATTAAATATTCATATATAAAAAAAATCAACATCAAAATAAACACTAGAAATATAATTTATTTAATGAGTTAGCTCAATTTTAGCTGGTTGTAGTTATTATAAATACCTCACTTGTCATTAATTTAATTACAAAACAAAAGTTACCATTGAAGATGCACATTTTTAAGTAAATTTATAAAATTATAACTTAGTTACCCCTTTATATTAGTAATTACCTTATTGTACCATAATTCCATAAATAAATTGATAGATTATCTTTCAAGTTTTAATCAATCTTGATTTTTAAGCTTCAACATCATTAATCATCCAATAAAAAAAAAAGAAGTTAAGAGCATACATGTAGAAGATAAGGTGAGCATCCAATAAATTATTCTTAATGATCTACCAATTTTACAAAGAAACAAGTTTTAACAAAAATTAATTGCGTGTAAAATAATTTGTTCAATATTTATGAATTGAAAGTCCACTAAAATGAGATTATATATTTAAAATAAAATGAATAAATATTGATTTAGTTAAAATAAATTAAAAAATGATATAATTTACATATGTGATGGACTATTAGTCTATTGATATTATGAATTAAGGAGTAAAAAAGCATATTACAAATGCTAAAGCTATAATTAATGTAAAATTATAAAATGAGTACAAATATATATACTATCACAAAATATTACTAATATACCAACTAATAAATATTATCAAAAGGAATTAGTATTATAAAGTATAAAGATGTAAATGTTAAACATGTTGTGAATAAATTACATATATAATTTAGTCTCAAACTTTACTTAGGCTGAGAAAAAAATAACTTGTATCTTTAAATTAAATGATAATTATAATTAATAATAAAATTATATATTATTATTATTATTATTATTAAATTTAAATACTATGAGCAAATAAAATCAAAATCTTACAATGATTAAATTTTATTTAAAAATCTCATTTTTTACTCATTTTATTTTTTATACATTAAATACTAAACATTTTTTAATACTTTGTCCCCTCTTAAATATTTCACTTACTTCTTATTTTTCCAAGCCTCTTAATTTTATATAAACTATAATGAGATATTAGTTAAAATATTTCTAATTTTCTAGTAACTTTATTTTTTTCTAATATTTCACCTAAATCTTATTTTCTCCCTAATATCTATATCTTATTTTCCCTCCAAATATAATATATCACTTACAAAATATTTCGTATGTAAGGAGTATTAATATAGCTGGTACTACTACTACTACTTACTATTGTACTAGTTTACTACTAGTATACTACTCGGTTAGTTAGTCGGTTAAGGCTCACAAGTCACAACCTCACATTCTAGTCGCACTCACACACTCACACTGCATTGTCACTCGTCACTGCCCCGTTTGGTTTTGGTGTGAATTGTGTGATTTGAACCAAACAAGCAGAAACATATCATCTACGACCAAACCAGTCACCACTTCCACTATTCAATACTCAGTACCTCCTTAGCTCCCTCCTTTGACTCACTACTACTATGCTGCATCTCGTTCTAGAGTCCAAACTTCCATCCAGCTCCCCACTCAGCTGCTCCCAACTTCTCCTCTACTTCGACCTTTTCCATTTCATTCTATACTTCCATTCCATATCCTCCTATTTCGACTTTTTCCATTTCGTTCCATACTTCCATTCCATCTCCTCCTCTGTTTCGACTTTTTTCCATTTCATTCCATACTTCTATCTCTTTCTGTTCTGACCTTTTCCATTTCATTCCATACTTCCATTCTATCTCCTCATCTTTTGACTTTTTCCATTTCATTCCATACTTCCATTCCATCTCCTCCTCTCCTCTATTTCATTTTCAATCACCATTACTATAGTCATCGGAGGTGAGGTTACTCAACTGTATAGTTTTTCATTGTTTGGTAAGTCTTTGTTTCAAAAATCAATCAAAATGCCTATTCACATTTATTAATCCTCCTAACAAGAACGATGTTGATTTAGTGTTACTATATTAGTGGTCATTTTGAGTCCTAGCTCATAATTTAATGCTTCTACCTATTGTTACCAACGTTGTCTCATGCATTTTGTTTGTCCTCTTGTACTCTTGGACAGGTCTTCGGTGGGTATTCGTTTTTAAAATTGGAACTCCTCTCTTCGGGAGTACTTGGTTGCTATTACTTCACTCTCTCTTTTTATAGAAGCTGACATTAGCTTTGCCATGATCCATAGTCTTGTTTCTTACTTTGCTCATTAGGTCAATAGTTATGTTTATTTGTTTGTTTTCTTGAGGGTCATTTGGTTGTGGCATGTGGGATGGTTTGTTTTGGATGTATTTGTAACACTCCAAAATTTGATAACTCTTATTTTCGGGTGTTTAGCCTTTTTATTCAAAACTAACCCTTAAACCTTAGCCTAATTATTTTATTGATAACTTTTGACCCACAACCCAAAGTAAATCCCAAAATTGTATCCCCGATTATTTTATCTTTTTCCATTCTATTACACTTATCCTAATCTGGACTAATTTCTCTGAATTATTTTTCTACCCGATACCCTAATCTACCCAAACTAAATCTAAAATAAAAATATAAAATAAACCTAATATATCCTACCCTACTATTTTTACCCCTATTTCTAACCCTCTGTCTTACCCCCCAATTTTCTCCCCAAATCTCTCTCCCTATCTCACTCCACGCAAACCCATCTTCGCCACCCCTCACCCATCTACATGTATACATACGTATACACGCATACTCTCCAACCCCTTCCCCTCTCACCCTCGTCGCTAGCACTTCCCAACATCCCTCCTCTACATATATAACACACATATACACACCACAACACAGCGCCCTAGCCATCTTCTCCATTTCTACACCACCCAACCAACTACAACACTCCAACCGTTCCTCACCACCTCGACACCCTAGCCCCTTGCTCCCCTCCATTTTCCTCTACCTACCAGCGCACCACCTAGCTCCAGCTTCCTCCCTCTGCACTTTTAACACCAACCATCACCATCATCACCACTCTAACTAAGCATAATTGCCCAGCTCCTCCACCCTTCCTCCTCTTCTTCCTCCTTCCTTCATCTTCTTCCTATGTAATCACCACCACTACAACACTACCACCTTCCACCAACCTATCTTATGCCACCTCCCTCCTTCTCCTATTTCCTAGCCGAGCATCACCCCCATCTGCACCAGCAACCCCAGCCTCTACATAATCCTTCTCCCTCGGCACCATAACACCCAACCACTACCTTCCTCCTCTTCTCCCTTCTCCCCTACCCACGCATGGATCCACCACTGCCATCCTCACCCTCAACTACTGCAGCCTCCAACTCCAGCACTTCCTATGCAGCTAGCTCCCATCCCCACAGCTAGCCACCTCTAGCCTTCACCGTGCATGCCTCACCATCACCCTTCTCCTTTCCTCCTACACCACCCCAGCCTTTGCATGCACCATTGTTGCCTTTCCTCCTCACCTTCCTTCACAACTCTCCCTATCGAGCCTTCTTCCAGCCTTCATCTCCTCTCCATCGTAGCCCTTCTCATTTCCCCTTCACCCTCCACCGAGCTAACAACACCCTCCACCACAGCATCCAACAGCCACCAACTCCTCCCAGTTGAGCCACTCTGCAGCCAACCCAGCCACCCAACCAACACCTCCATGCTAACCCCTTTATCCCTTGTGGGTGTGACTCACGCTGCACATGTAGGGTGAGTTGTGTTTGTTTGAAATTTATTTTCGTACCCATTATTAGTAATTAAGGGTATTTTGGCAATTTTTGGAAGATAAATATTTTATTGTCATGATTATTATTTTACCTTATAGATATTAATTTGGTATTTGTGGTATTATTTTTAGTTTAAAAATTTTGATTAGCGGGACCTCATAATTTTAGCAGGATACAGCTATTTTTGCATTTTTACTAGAATTTGGGTAATCGTTATACTCTACTAAAATGATAAATATTACATGATAGCACATTAGAGTTTTTATGTGTGAAATATGTTAAGCTTGATCCGTTACATTAAAATTGTGTGGTATTTATTGTTATCATGAAAATCGGTAAAATAAGCATATTATCTGATGTAAAATATTTTGGGTATAAGAGTATGATTAAAATAATTCAAATGTCAGGAAAATATTTTGTATGATATGTATGTATAAAATAATAGATTGAGCATGCTTAGAAATATTTTTAGTATAATTATTATTGATATGTGCCCTAGGGGCAATTTTGTCATTTTGTGTGTTATGATTTTTATCCTAAAAAGTATGTCTAATGTGTATTATATATCTCGTTGAGCATGATATTATGTGATTCTGGATATATTAGATATGCATGCTAGGGTTTTATGTGCAAAATTATGTAGGACTATATGGTGTCTCTTTTACTATCTTGATTCTAGTTGTTGTTGGACCCTTATTGTAATACTTCAAAACTTACTATTGAAAAAATTCATTTAATTTAAATATTAGCGGAAGAAAAATCTCATAAATTTTTGGGATGTTACCGCCACACTTAGTACTAGACCGATTTTCTCCTACTGTTATAGTACCAAGTGCTAAGGCTAAATGGAAAATAATGTGATTGCACAAATTCAGACTTTCATTTAAATCAAAGTAGCGCATTAAACTTAGTATAAGAATAAAACCCACTATTAGTGGTTGCAAGAATAAAATAAATTTGATCAAGGAAATAAAAAGTTAAAAGAGAAACCCTAAAATCATTCCCAGACAATCCTTACACTCTTTTTTCGATATCAACTTGAATAGCACCTACAATAGACCTGTAAGGGACACTGCCCATTGAATAGGCAGGGGCCCACAAATGAAATCCTTCAGTACTATTATATTGAATAACCCTTTAGACCAAACCGAAAAGCAAGGCTTGCATGCTACACATAATACATAACGATGTAAACACAATAACTTACGTGAACATAGAGACAACCATGAGCAACTTAAGAGATAATACATGGTGCAACACCTCATACAATAAGAAATGCATAGCACAAGGCCCCTTCACTTAGAAATGCCATCAAATACCACCAGAGAGATAGACACCAAGGCCAAACTTATACCATATCAATAGATCATATACATGAAGTCAATTCTTTTGGCCATAAGCCATCAGTTAGACATTATTTAACATCATCTCTTGAATTATATCCATGTGAGTGTAGCAACCCCACTATTATAGCTAGTGGACCATAATACACTTTAGGACAGAACACACCTAACCACTATTATTAGCCAGTGGACCGATCTCTAGAGCACCCTGCACTTGGCCACTATTATTCACTAGTGGACCGGTCTGGCCCTGACTCACATGGTATTCCACTATAAATGATCAGTGTCTTCCCATAATTTATTAACATCTAATATTTAGTTTATTGAGTTTGGGATCCCCCACTATTATAGCTGGTGAAATGAAAATATACTTCAGGAAGAACGCACCTGACCACTATTATTCACCAGTGGACCGGTCTCCAGGGTACCCTACACCTAGCCAATATTATTCGCTGGTGGACTAGTCTAGGCTCGCCTCAATAATCTTTCACTTTAAGTATTTAGTGTCTTATCCGTATCTTATTCCAAGCATGCAACCCCACTAGACTTTCCATTCTCTCCCTTTATCCTAGCTCTCTTGAAAAGCCCAGTCCCATATCTTGGGACCTTTACTCACCCTAGGACTCCAAGACTGCTTCCTCACATTTCCCTTACTCACCACGAAACCCCAAACTCTTACGCACATGAATCAAGGTTCACTCCCTATAACTCAGTTTCGACTCACCATCGCCCTCTAGGGTTTCCCTCAGAAACCCTAAACTAGCATATGTGGCCTAACTTCTTCCTATTCTACATAGCCCATGCTCTCCTTTGCATCCAATACCACTACTCTGCTCAAACCACACCCAACATCACAACCTCACTCCCCATCCTTCACATGCGATCATGAAAACCCTAGGTAAGTCCCCTATGCATACTCCTACCAGCCCACGTACTATTTTTCGCTCATAGATTCCAAATACCCAAAATACCCTTCCCTCACCTTTCTTACCCCTTAAGTCACATTTTCCTACGTAAAGGTCATTCTCATGCAAAGACTAACCATCACATGCAAGCCTTACACTCCCCATACAAGATTTGTTCCATCCTCTTATTTTATTCGTAATATCCTTTTATTTATCCACCCATAACTCATAAGGTATTTAAGTCTTTCTCATTTCCTTCTTTACCACTCCATTTCTTTACTTGTTTTGTCTCCCCACAAATTCACCATCCTACTAAGGACTCCTAGCATGCATGTCATAGCGGGTAACTATACATAAGGTATAATGTGAAACACAAGTCATGTCACCATATTAAACACGCCATAACACATATACAACTTGCCTTGGCTCCACGCTTAGCAAGTTGTGCTACAAGCATATAAACCATAACCACATGGGATACCAACACATAACCAAGCACACATAAATACATAACATGTAGTATGGCCTTAACCAAATCCTTACAACAATTATTGAAATACCCCTTATTTGTAGAGTTACCAAGTCACCCCTTTTTATTTTCCAAATTACCATATTACCCTTCATGTTTGCATAATTACCACAATACTCCTTATATTTGTTCGATCACTAAATTATCCTCCATACTTATTAAATTACCAATTTTACCTCTCATACTTGTTAAGTTACAAAATTATCCTTCTAATTGGTTAAATTACTAAACTGCCCTTTATACTTGTTAAAATCACCTGATTACCCTTTTGGTTGGTTAAATTATCAAATTGCCCTTTATACTTATTAGAATTACCGAATTATCCTCTTAGTTGGTTAAATTACCAAATTACCCTTCATACTTATTAGAATTACAAAATTACCCTCTTGGTTGGTACCAAATTGCCCTTCATGCTTATTAGAATTACCAAATTACCCTTTTGGTTGGTTAAATTACCAAATTACCCTTCGTACTTATTAAAATTACCAAATTACTCTTCTTACTTATCAAAATTACCAAATTGCCTCTTTTACTTATTAAAGTTACCAAATTATCCTTTCTTTATGCCAAATTACCAAAATACCATTCTTCTTTATTAAATTACCACTTTGTCCCTTCTTACTCACAAAATTACCAAGTTATCCCCTTTTCCATGCAAAATTACTAAAATGCCTTCCTTTCTTATTAAATAATTATATTACCCCTTTATTCACATAAGTTACCAATTTACCCATATTATGCCAAATTTACTAAAATGCCATTACCACATAAAACATTAGTGTTCATGGTTCATATACCTCATCTAACACCACCAACTATCATCATGCATTTTTAATACTCATTAACACCTACCGCATACTTATTTAGGGCACACCTTTTGCACAAGAAAAATTATCAAAATGCCCCTAGGGCTCATATTAACATTATCTATGCAACAAATGGCCGTATTAGCATATCATATCATACATATGTATTTAACATTATCCTTAACGACAATGCCCCTTTCTTAAACATTATTTCTACACATGACACATAAACTAACATGATTTTCTTTTCATCAACCAACATATGCCATTAATTACATTATACTTAACAACATATTTCATGCCTATAAACATATTAAAAACCCTAATGTGCTAGCATACATATACCCGCACATTTTAGTAGGATATAATGGTTACCTCATTTTCAGTAATAATCAAACATTACCGGTACCCCGGTTAAAGGTTTAAGCTTTGATTAGTAAAATCAATACCTAAAAATAATATCAAATTTTAGCATATTAAAAGTATAAAAGAAAAGGAATAAATTTTATCAAAAGCTTAATTAAATATATACTAGTATTAACTATTGTTATACCTCAAAATTAACTCAAGATTGACTCAAGGGGTGTAGAACTCACGTTGCATGAGCAGGATGAGCCACATGCATGGAAATTAAGGAAGAAGGGAGGAGAATTGGGGAGAAGGGAAGGGGTGGTTCTGGTAGGGGTTTTGGGAGTCTGGTGGAGGGCTTATGGAGGGGAGTTAGGGTGGTGGCTAGGTGCAGGGAGGGAGTAGGGGTGTAGGTGGTGGTCAGAGGTCGATGATCGGCAGCTTAGGGCGGCGGAGGCGACGGCTACAAGATTAGGAAAATGGGGCGAAGGATGGGCAAAGAAGAAGAAGGAAGGGAAAAGAATAGGAGAAGGGAGGATCTACAAGGGTTTTCAACCAAAGGGAGGCAAGGTGGTGGTAGGGGAGGTGTCAGGGAGTGGATTGGTGGCTGTGGAGGCGGCAGAGGAGAAAGGAGGGCAGTAAACGGTGGTGGTGCAGGGTGGAGGTCGAGAAGAAGGGGAAAGAAAAGGAAGGAAGGGGTTGCAAGGGTGAGTGAGGGTGATGAGGTGGTGTAGGGAGGTTGAAGGGGTGTCAAGGAGGTGGGTGCAGTGGTTAGTCGGGCAACAGAGGCTGTGAAGCAAAAATAGGGGAGGAAGAGAAGAGGGGAACAAAAGGGAGAGAAGAGGAGAGATCTGTAGGGGAAAGGGGCTCAAGGCAGGTCAAAAATGAGCATGAGAGAAGGAGATAAGGAGAAGAAAAAGGAAGAGGGGAGGGAGGTAGGCATGGCCGAGTTAGGTGGCTATGGTTTGTAGGTGGTAGGGTGGTGTGTAGGAAGAAGGAGAAAGAAAGGGGAGGCACGCAAGGGAGGGTTGCAAGCTCAGGTGTGGCCAAAAATGGAAGGAAATGGACGGGGGAGAGAGGGAGAGTGAGAGCTGACCTAATTATAAACTCAAATTCAACACTAAAATTAACCAAATTAAAATATGGAAACCATCCTATATCAATTTATTCACACTAATGCGTATTAGGTCATAAATGACCAAATACCCTTCTAAGTTATTTACTCTTTAAATTCTCATTTGAATATCGAATGTTATTAGAATTAAATGAAGTTCATGTTGCTGCTACATAACATAAAAAAAACACTTTAACATAAATTTACAACCATGAAAATTTTTAGAAATGTCTAAATCACCATTTTCCCCTTACAATACACTTAAACTCATTTAGCACATAAAACCCTAATCATACATATCTATCATATCATATTTCACATACTTCTCATGCTTAATATAATATAACACATACTATACATAAAAGATGGAAAATTATAGATTTTATGTGAAAATGCTATCATACCCCTAGAGTATTCAAATCTGTAATCACTCAAGGCTATACTTATACATGCTCAAATATGATTATATCATATACTAAAATTTGAGTTAAACGTGCAAATAATCTAATGGTAAACTCAAAATTAGTAAGGGGACCTCAATTAGGACAAAACTGCCCTTGGTTGAACCACACCTACAACACTAGCATAATTAATCTTTAAAATACAACACCATTCTAGCACGTTAGTATACAAATTGAAAATGCATAAATCTAGCATGTTCTTACATTAAAATCATATGGCCACATATGTAGAGAAAAGTAATAATAATATAGTGTGCATGCATATTTTTTATATGAAATTATAAGAAAGCATAAAGTAGACTTAAACATGACATAGAAACCCTAAACATGCTATCACGTGATTTTTATACATTTAGTAAGAGCATATAATTTACTTCATTTTAAGAAAAATAGTAAAAGAAGAATAAGGAAGCATCACAAGTCCTAGTTTGCAACTATACATCCTTAGCCTTACAAACTCAACAAAATAATTAGAACTTAAAAATAACCAACGAGACCATAATAATCATCATAAAAACCCAAGGGAGAGAGCCACACCCAAGCAATGGATTAGCCCACCACAAGAGAAAGAGGAAGGGGCCAAATCTCTTCAATTTCTCCCAAATCTAACACTTATATATTTACTAAAAAGATAAAAAGGCTTGACACAAGATCAAAGAAATAAAACCAACAAAGAAAATGACGAGGAGAGAGGGGAAGGGATTCAATTCTACATCTTGAAGAACAAGGGGATTTCTCCACTTAGGCAAACTTCAAAAAAAAAGAGGAAGGAGAGAACACCAACTACTAAGGGTTGAAGAAAAATCAAAGAATAAAGCAAATGAAGACACAAAGGGGGCTTAAGGGCTTTGAACGTCAACCTGGAAGAGATAGGGAGAGCTAACCAAGTTACTTCATTCACACTCGAATAAAAACATCAGCATGGAAGAGAGAGAGGGAGAAATAACCAAGTTGCTTCATTCACACTTGAATAAAAAAGTTGATTGATGTAGCTAAAATGTGTAAGAGGGTTATTGAGAGGTAAGGTGAGGTGATTATAGCTAAAATCGTGGTCAAAGGCAAGGAAAAAAAATCAAATCTAAGGTAAGGGAAAGTCGGGAGAAGGTCAATAAGGATGATAGGAAGGGCCCACAACATCAAAACAACATAATAACACACATAAAAATTACATAACCTAATGCATAGATGAGCCTCGTTCTACAGTCGATTGCATGCCCAAACCTCCTTGTGCTACCAATTGCAAGCTCAACACCTAGTTGTTCAGAACATAAGCTTCGATTGATCACCTAGCATCAAAAGCCCTAATATTTCATTTTGACCTAGTTAACCTAAACCATCTTCCACCCCAACTCAAAAACACATAATTTACACATCCATCACACATAATGCACCTAGAATTTCTATGATCAATTTTTCAAATGATCTCAAGTTTCCATTAAGTTCTTAATTAGGGTTAAATGGAAATAAGGCATTATAATGAGCCTTGCCATGTTATAGGACAGTTTTTTTTCTCCATAATTTACCATATTGATACTATTGTTTTATGATCACTTCCTAATCCTATGCACGAAGGACAACTTGTAGGAGTATGACTCTCAACTAGAGCATACCTAGGATGATGATGTGACTATGTTTGTTTTTTGTTGCAAAAACAATTATCCACAACTAATTTTCCACAAAGTATATACATATACCCAATATGCCACGAAAAAATATTCTCATGGCAGACTCAACATTAATTTTTCAAATGATTTTTTTTAAATTGTTATATTTTTAATAACATTTAAAAATTATCTCATTTTTTTATCATCTAAATGCAATGTGAATGACTTTAAGCTATAAAAGAATTTTTTATCTAAATGATAAGAGAACACACGTTTATTCATAGTATGCAACACACATAGATCTCATTTGGTATGCATATTATGATTCATGAAAGGAGAAAAAATTCCAAGGAGTTAGTTGCTAGAAATTATGTAATTGAGGATGTTATATATTTGTGTTTGTTTTATCTAAGCAGTGGAGATAGTAATAATAATTTATTTTTTGATTTTATTTATGTGAGGAAAATATTAATTTGAGACAAAAAGGTAAAATCTTTTGAACTCGCAAGCGTGCGCACATATATATATCTTAGAATTCAAAAAGAACTACTTATTTTTGACTTTGTACTATTTTTATACCAAACAATCGTTAATTATAACACTTTGTGAAAAGTTTCACTCCCTTATTCTATCTTCATCTTACCAACAGAGGGAATAGTGATTTGAATAGGCATTCAATTCAAGGACCTTTTTATAGATAACAGTGTTATTTTTTAAAATAAACTTGCTTAAAAAATAGACGCCGGTTTAAGAAATTACCAACGTTATTCATATCATCCTTTAGGACTTAACTGCAAATACACATTGATTAACAAGCCCAATTATTTAGAGAAAAAAAAAAGGAGTTTATTCCAGTAAAAATAATTTAAAATCATAAAAGTGAAAATACTACTAAAAATACATACCCCCGTATATTATTTTTCTACCCTAGACCTCCACAAAGTCGGCGCAAGCCTTGTGATTAATTACAAATGATCAGCTCCAGTTTTCCTTGCATCACCAATTCCTGCCGATAAATCTTTCTTACATATAAAGTTTTCCTTTCTTATATATATATATATATATATATATATATATATATATAGAGAGAGAGAGAGAGAGAGAGAGAGAGAGGTAACATCCAAAAGACATTACTTCGCTACATACAATTATCCATATTACAGATATCATAACATATATGTTCACCACAAAACCTGATAACTTGGTGCATGAAAGAGCGCTCAATTAATGATGCAATCACATATACAGTGTAGATCTAGTGACCAAAACAGCTAGAACACCACCTACGCAATCTTTCCCGAGTACTGCGGGTGTTCAGACCTAAGCATGCAAGGATCAACATTCACAAGCATCTTGACAACGTCTTTCATTGAAGGACGCAGGGTAGGAAGCTTGGTTGTGCATAATCCAGCAATCCTCAAGACTTTGATCATGTCTTCCTTAACACATTCATCACCCGAATATACCAATCGGCGTTCGAGAACGTTGTCTTGCAAGTTTCTGTTGATGTGGCTCGAGACCCAGCGGACAAGGTCTCGCACTTCTCCGAATTCCTCCTCGATTGGCCTCCTACCAGTCAATAGTTCTAACAAAACCACACCGAAACTGTAGACGTCACTCTTCTCTGTCACCTTGAGTGAGTACGCCATCTCTGAAAGTGTAGAGAGAATAGCAGCAAACAGGATTAGAACAAGCTAGTAAATGGGTAGTCTCTTTAACCTTTGTAAATGACATTGAAGATGCCAAAAGGAAACATATAATGAGTATGACGAGGAAGTAACAATAAGGGATCTTACCAGGAGCCATATAACCATGAGTACCAACAAAACCACTAAATTCAGAAGCACTAAATGTGCTGTTCTGAGAAGCAGCCTTGGCGATACCAAAGTCAGCAATCTTTGGCTCGTACTCATCATCAAGCAATATATTTGTTGACTTTATGTCTCTGTGAACAATTGGCGGAGAACAGTCATGGTGCAAATAAGCAATACCCTTTGCAACTCCGAGAGCAATTTTGTATCGATTATGCCAACCGAGCTCGGGTTTACCATCCTTGATCTCTCTATGAAGAGCTTCAAAGAGATTACCCTTTGGCATGAACTCCAAGACCAGATAGCTTCTGCCTTCTTTCACTAAGCAGGCATAGAGTTTCAGTACATTCCGGTGTCTGATCTTGCCTAGTGTGTCCATCTCGGTTGACAACACCTTCAAGCCATTATCTTTCCATAGCTGCTTTACTGCCACCGTGCTACCATTCTTCTTTCTCAGATCAACGCGGTAGACCTTTCCCGTGCCTCCGCTTCCGATTAAGTTTTCCTCCTTGAGATTGCATATTTCTTCAATTTCAAGCTCCAAAGGATGGAAAGACTCCAGCTTACATTTTGGAACTTCCAAATTTCTCCCCCCTCCCTCCGTATTATTCTCCATAGTGAGAGTATGAACCCTGTATCTCCTATAATGTACCAACATCAAGCCTGCTAGAACAAACACTAGCACAGACAGAACGAGGCAAGGCCAGATCAATTTCTCTGACGTGGACCATCTCTTGCCCTGCTCAACTTGGCAGGCTCCTATCCCATAGTTTATATGGGTCGATCTGGAGTTCTGATCTATGCAGAGTCCTTTATTCCCAGAAAAAGCGTCCTTGCCTGCCATTGCTAACAGGTCGGGAGGAACAGTACCTGATAACTGGTTTTGAGACAAGTCAATCAAGCTCAGCTTCAAAGTTCCTAGACTGTTTGGAATGGGACCAGAGAGGGAATTGCCTGAGAGGTTAAGGGAGTTCAATGAGGTCATGAAGGACAGTGAATTCGGGATATTAGCGAACAATGAATTACGAGCGAGATTCAAGTCCGCCAGTCTTGTACACTTCCCCAATTCTGAAGGGATTGAACCGGAGAACGAATTCTCCTGCAATTGCAATGATGACAGCTGCGTCAAATCTCCCAGTTGAGGTGGTAACTCACCAGAAAACGAGTTGTTGCTCAAACAAAGCCTCTCCAGCTGTACTAACTTTCCAAGTTCAAGTGGAAGCTGCCCTGAAAACTTGTTGTCATCCAAGATCAACTGATTCAACTTTGCTGAAACAGCAATATCTGGAGAAATGGAGCTATCAAAATTGTTGCGACTTAAATCTATTATAGTCACGTTGGGAAGTGCCCATATACCATCCGGAAGCGACCCAAATAACTGGTTCTGATTGACTCTAAACCGCACAAGGGACTTACAGTCAGCATAGGAAGCAGGAAACTCCCCAGAGAAGTAGTTCTCCAGAGCAAGCAAGAACTGGAGCTTTTTATTCTCACATAAGTAACTAGGGAAAGGACCACTGAACTTGTTCTCAGAAATGTCGAGCAATCTCAGAGGAGAGTATCGTCCGAAATTGAACGGGAATTCACCGGAGAAACCATTCCTGTAGACAGAGAAACTCTCCAGGTGTTTCAAGGATCCAAATCCAGCAGGCAATTCCCCTTGAAGTTGATTCTCATAGCATTGGAAGACTCTCAGATTCTTCAAATATGCAATTTCAGGAGGCAACCCCCCATGAAAATGATTGGCAGAAATATCTATTTCCTGCAGAAGGGTAAGGTTGGCCAACTCCGCCGGGATTTCACCGGTCAGATTGTTCCTAAAGAGCTCAATCTTTGTCAGCATCCTCAGCTCAGAAATCGACTGGGACAATTTCCCTGATACCTTATTCCTCGAGAAATCCAGTGTCTCCAACTCCTTTAACCCATAAATTGATTCTGGAATCTCTCCGACAAAATTGCAATTAGCCAAGAAAAGCCAAGTCAGGTTCTTCAAATTCCCAAGACCTTCAGGGATTGCACCTTCATTGAACTCATTATTAGCCAGCCCCAAAGACACCAACCGATTCATAGTCGTAGTCCAAGCAGGGAAATCTCCCGAAAAGAAGTTCCCGGACAAATCGAGGACCTCTAAGTCCCTTAACCCAGTTAGATCAGGAATTTTTCCAATCATTTTATTCATACTAAGGTTAAGAACTTTTAAATTAGTCCAAGAACTCAACTCCGACGGAATTCTACCCGAAACCGCATTGGAAGTTATCACAAGGGACTGCAGGCTCTCCAGTGAAGACAGTGAAGGAGAAATCTCACCCCTTAACGAAACACGATCGAGAAAAATACCGGTAACTCTTCCGGTGACAGGATCACAAGAAATTGCGGTAAAATTACAAGGAGAATCCGAATCTTTCCATGAACTTAGATACCCGGTTGGGTCCTTGAGGTGGGATTTGAATTGTAGGAGGGCCCTTGTCTCGACCGTTAGTGATTGAGAACAAGGCGGGAGAAGGGAAATTACAAGGATCGCCAGAATCAAGATTTGGGGTGGTGTTTTCGCCATTGAAAGAAGAGAGAAGGATACTGTCACTTGCTGACACCAGCAGCAGCATCAATGGCGGGAAGAGCTTGAGAAATCAGGGATCATAAGACCACCATTACTTTTCTGGCTCTGGAACTCCATCACCACTACCCATCTGTTCTAGTTGCTGAAAGTTGATAGTTGTAAAGAGCAAAATATACCATGTCAAACTAAAAACTTGCTGAATCAAATTGTTAAAAATAAAGCAGAGTTAACAATACAGTAACAAAACTAGATCGACTGAAAATCGGATTAAGCCAAAAGCGAAAGGTGTGGTTAAAATGTCAACTTAATTAGGTGGGTTGTTAACTGGAAGTGATGTTAAAAAAACTAGACAGGATAATTATTTTTTACAGTATCTTTGAAGTCACTCATTATTTATTTTTCTGATTTTGTCCTTTTCAATCATTACCCAATGAAAAATGAAAAGAAGAAACGTTTCAATTTCTATCGCGAGGACAGCATATCCATGATTGAACAAGCATGCATAAATGCCCATAGCCATCTAAACACCGCATAAATTTCATTAATGAGGAAAACCAACGCAAGAATTCCTACGCTATAAATTCACGCTCATACTTCTAATTAGAAAATAATATTTTCTGTAACATTATTTGTATAAAATATTCTCACAAAATGTTATTCCTTAATAATTCTGCAGCTATAACTTACCGGAAAAGGCAGCAGTGGTGACAGTGGCGGCACCACTCTTCAACTTCAACCTTCACCTCCCGCCGCACTGAATGAAAGACACATAGAACAAATAGATATTTCTGTACCGAAAGGGTTGGCAATTCAACTGTACAAGGGAGGAGAAGGGGGGTGTGAGCGAGACACATGCAAGGGAAAATAAACGAGGTATGGAGGAAAATGGTTTTGATCTTGACTGTAAATAGTCCGTGAGGTAACACTCAAGAAAGTGTAATAAAGCAAATGGAATGGGCAGAGAGAGGGAGATAGTGGGGGAGTGGGACGATGAAACAGAACAACTGAATTCTAGGTTAAATGAGGATCTTAAAAATGTAAGGAAAAAAAAAATTCTTCAGCACCGCCTTTAAACGAATGAGACGATGAACTTATGGTGGTGGCCCGGCCCCTGGCCAGATGAGGTTGTGCTGTTTTTTTTTTTTTTTTTTTTTTTGATCGATTGAAAGAGACTTGAAGTAGAAGCGCCAAAAAGTGTTTCTCGTGCTTTAAAAGAGTTGGCCAGCATTGGATTTTTTTATTTTTATTTTTGCTGACGAAAAAAACGAAGAAAAAGAGACCAAACATTATATTTAAGTTTTATCTGATTTGCCAAAATTTTAAATTGTCAATTAGAATATAGATTTTAACCGGAGATGATCTTTGATCATTTTTAATGAATTATCCAAAACAATCTACAAATAACCGATGAGGTAGAAATAATTATTTTGGGTCATATTATATTATATATGGAGTATATTATACTGTATTTTGATATATAATTGGAAATTGTTTTTATATTTGGAGCATTTTCTTTTTGTTTTGAGCGAAGAAAAGCTTAAACAGGTAGACTTTCATCATTCTAAATATTTAGCAGCCACTATACTCTACAAGTGCCCTCTACAAGTGCTATAATTTTAATTATACTGTAGGAAAGTGCATTTTGTATTTTTGACATTAAGCTCCCGCCAGCTTCTCCGACAACTTTACTCATTTGCTTTATCTACTCCAATATAAAATCCTGTCTAGATCTCACCACTTTGTTTGACTTTACCTTCTTGATTAAGGACATGCGATTGAATTCCAGAATGAAGCTGATGCAGGAAGTGGTGAAAACAAGGAAAACAAACAAGACCTGGCTGTTAAAATTTGTTAATCTTGATAAGTCATTGATTAGTGTCTTGTAATAACAAAAGGAGAATAAAAGAAAGTTGAGTAAACATATATATATAATTGACATTGTAAAGAGGGAGGCAAGCAATAAAGTTATGAAATTTCCTTCACTCTCTATTTTACCATCTATAATGTTCGAAGGTTTTTCTCATCCTTAAATCTTCCTACACACTATTCTAGAAATTCTCAATGATCATTTCATTCTGAATTACATTCAACTAAGGAAAATCCTACAACATTTCTTCTAATCAGCTAAGTTCTGCATCATTGGTATCAGAGCATTGGTTCCTACCTGCAAGAAAATAATGGTTGATGGAACTCAATTGCAAATTTTTATTAAAGATATGGAAGAAAAGCTCAATCAACAAATAGCTGCCAAAGAGTATGAGACAAGCATACACTCTAGACAAATTGTGTGAAGCAACATACTTTGGCAAAGTCTCATACCCCCCCCCTCTAAAATTCTTAGTCTACTCATAAAATAGACCAAAGAACCCTGCACCAACGCAATATAAATCCATAAACCCACCATTACTACTAAAACCAATCACACAAACTATCACTAATAAAACCACTACAAGTACCCATGCTTAACTGCTGCAGAGATGAATGAAAGGAGATTAAAAGGTTTATGCTATTTCTGTGATGAACCATATGCACCTGGACATCACTTAAAGCAAAAGAAGACACAGTTACATTCCATGGAAGTGGAAGATATAAATGTGAATGAAGTCAACAATCAAGAAGAATGTGATGAATTATCGACATCAAATAATTAATTTCCACAGATATCTATTAATGCATTGTTAAGTATAGCTGGACTTTAAACAATGAGGGTAACTAGGTACTACAACAAGAAACCACTGCATGTCCTTATCAACAATGGAAGCACTCACAATTTCTTAGATGCTAAAATAGACACCAAATTGGGGTGTAAGATGGAGCCTATGGAGTCAATGTCAATGGCAGTAGCAAATGGTAGTAAACTCAAGGTAACATTCCAAGTCAAAAAATTTACATGGAAACTTCAAAGTTCCACACTTCACACGGATATGATGATCCTACCATTAAAGTGTTGGGATATGGTGTTAGGTATCTAATGGCTTATCACTTTAGGACCTATCATGTGGAATTTTCACAATCTTACTATGGAATTTGTTTTCCATAACAAACAGCATGTTTTAAGAGGATATATGATCAAGTCATCTAAGGTACAATCTACTACTAAGGTTTTTAATCAAGCACAGCTATCAATGTTACATGTATAAAAACCGACTGTAGAAGGGTGAACAATACTATTACATTCATTAATTACCCATGTTGAAACTAATTTAACTAGAGTGTTCCCCTTAATAGAAGATATGCTCAATCAGTTCAAGGATTTATTTGAAGAACCAAAAGAACTGCCACCTAAAAGAGATGGTTTCGATCATCAAAGTCCATTATTTGGAAGGGAGCAACCCTATAAACAAGAGACCCTACAGATATGCAATACATCAAAAGGATGTTATTGATTCACTAATCAATGATATGCTAGAGCAAGTAATAATCCAACACAATAATAGCCCATATGCATCACCAATTGTTTTGGTGAAAAAGAATGATGGAACATGGAGGTTATGTGTTGATTATAGGGATCTCAATAAGAAAACAATTAAAGATAGATTTCTTATTCCTTTGGTAGAAGATTTTATGGATGAATTAGGAAGCTCAAGCATCTATTCCAAAATAGATCTTCATTCTGGTTATCATCATCTAAGAATGCATCCATGTCATATTTTTAAAACTACCTTTAAGACCCATAATGGCCATTATGAATACTTGGTTATGCCATTTGGGTTAAAAAAATGCACCATCCACTTTTCAGTATCTTATGAATTCAATTTTTAAACATTTCTAAGATGGTTTGTATTGGCATTCTTTGGTGACATTCTAATATACATCCCCAACTTAGAAGTGCATATATAGCATCTCCACTTAGTATTTCTGGTAATGCAGTAAAATCAGCTCAAGGCCAAAAGAAGTAAATGCTTTTTTATTTTACCTAAGGTGGAATAATTAGGACATTTTATTTCGAAGGAAGGAGTGGAAACAAATCAGACTAAAGTTATAATTGTAACTCAATGGCTAATACCACAAAATCTAAAACAATTAAGAGGATTTTTGGGTCTCACTGGATATTATAGAAGATTTGTAAATGGATATGGCCAAATTGCTAAACCACTTACAATGTTGTTGAAGAAAGACAAATTTCATTGGAATGGACAAGAAAGCAATGCATTTTGGGAATTGAAGAATGCCTTGTTCAATGCTCCTATGTTAACTTTACCAAACTTTTCTCTCACATTCATAATACATATGCTTCTACACATGGAATAAGAGTTGTTCTAATGTAAGAAAGGCATCCACTGGCCTTTATCAGTAAGGCATTGGGTCCTAAATTCCATTCACTCTCAGTGTATGAAAAGGAACTCCTAGTTGTCATATTTACTATATAAAAATGGAGACACTACCTCCTAGGTAGACATTTCATCATAAAGACTGACCAGAGAAGTCTTAAATACCTGATGGAACAACGAATCTCTACACCATGTCAACAATCGAGCTTGGAAAAACTCATGGTATAAGATTCAATATAAACAAGGAGTTGATCATGTGACAGCTGATGCATTATCAAGAGTACAAGGAGCCAAGATTTTACTAAACGCACTACAAGTGGTTCAAACATACCTACTTCAACAACTACAAAGAAGTTGGCAAAATAACAAAGACATTGCAAAAATTATCACTAAATTAGAATATGATTCAAGTTCCTATATTCAGTATACATGGGATAAGATATACTTGAGAAGACAGCACAAATTAGTGGTATGCAATGATCAAACACTCAAGAGGAGCATATTAAAATGGATGCATAATTCAGCAATAGAGGGACATTTAGGAAGGGACATGACATTAAGAAGAGTTAAAGTTTATTCTACTGGAAGGCAACGAACAAAGATGTGCAAGCATACATTAGAGAATGTTGTACTTGCTAGAGATGTAAATATGATTCAGCTGCATACCCTCGTTTATTACAACCACTTCTACTTTTTTTCCTTGTTTGGATAGATATTTTAATGGATTTTATAAAGGGCTTGCCAAATTCTCAAGGTAAATCAATAATAATTGTGGTTGTTGATAGGCTAAGTGAATCAGCTCATTTCATAGCACTATTACACCCTTATAATATAGTAATGGTAGCTCAAGCTTTTCTGGATCATGTGTTCAAACTACAAGGCCTACCTAATACTATAACAAGTGACAGGGATCATGTCTTCTTGAGCCAATTTTGGCAAGAATTATTCAAATTGCAAGAAGTTCAACTACAATTATCAACAGCCTACTATCCTCAAACAAATGGCCAAACAAAGGTGGTAAATAGATTCTTATGTATGAGTTGTGAAGTGTTGCATACATGGGCTAAATGCTTAACACTGGTAGAATAGTGGTCTAACACATCATTCCACTCAACAATTCAAACTAATCCTTTTGAAATTGTTTACATCCAACCACCACCAATTCATCTACCCTATTTACCAGGAAAATCAAAGGTAGATTTGGTAGGAAGAAGTTTGCAGAAGAGAGAAGAGACAATCTAACTCCTTAAATTCCATGTCCAAAGAGTTCAACATCAAATGAAACAGTTAGTAGACAAAAGAAGAACAGACAAACATTTCTAAATTGGTGATTTGGTATATGTCAAATTACAACCTTATAAGCAGTCTAAACTCACATCTAGAATAAGTATGAAGCTAGCTCCTCATTATTTTGGGTCATATAAGATCATAAGTAAAGTAGGGGAATTGGCATATACACTGGAATTACCGGAGCAGTGCCAAATTCATCCAACATTTTATGTTTCTCAATTAAAGTAGCATGTAGCCAACGCAATAACAACCTAGACTATACCAATAGCCAATAATGCCAAAGAGCTACCAAGAGAACTGGAAGCTATTCTAGAGAGAGGCTTAGTGAAGCAAAAAGGGAAAGCTGCAATGAAAGCTTTAGTACAATGGAAGCATCAACCAATAGAAGATGCCACATAGGAATTCCTTGATGAATTACAAAATAAGGTTCCCACATTTAAGGCTTGAGGTCATGACATTTCTTAAGGAGATTGATTTGATGCAGGGAGTGGTGAAAAATAAGAGAAACAAACAAGACTAGAACAAGCAAGACCTGATTTTTAGGAATTTGTTAATCTTGTTATGTGAATCTTAATAATTCATTGATTAGTGTCTTGTAATAACAAAAGGAGAATAACATAAAGTCGAGTAAACATATATATACTCAGCATTATAAAGAGGGAGACAAGCAATACAGTTCTGAAATTTCCCTCATTCTCTATTTTTCCATCTATAATGTTTGAAGGTTTTTCTCATCCTTACATCTTCCTACACATTATTCTAGTAATTCTCAATGATCATTTCATTCTGAATTACATTCAACTAAGGCAAATCTTATAGCATTTCTTCTAATCAGCTAAGTTGTGCATTAGAAGCCCCATGCTCCTTTTGCTACTGTAATTTCCAATACTAGGGTCATGGCTTCCCTTTATGCTTTAATTGGCATCCAATTTCCATAACATTTACATTTTCAAGCTCACTAGACTACTTACTACATGTCACAACACACTCCCACAAGAATCCAGTTACTTCCTTCATTGGTTTCAATGTTAACATCTATCTTCATCAACTCTTTGGTGGAGCTACCCATCTTGTTCGAATACACAATGGGTTCTCATGATCATTATTACTCCAAAACATCATAAGAAGCCACTTTACATAATGTTTGACTGGCTTGCCTCTTGTTTTTTTTCACTTGGAACATCAAATCATTTTGGTTCCATAGTGTAGCCTAAGCATATGTAATGAACCATGCAGGTGATATTACATTTTAAGTTGTTTGAAGGGCATCAATACTACATCTATCTTGTCATTGGCTAGTTATTAAGGACATGCATTGTTGTTTTTTTAGTGATACACGGATGTGTCCTACACATGAAAGGTTGACTTACTTAATTATAGAGCCTATTGTTTTACACTTGGTTAAAAAACACTAAGCTAAGCTAGCACAATTGGGCCAAAAGAGGTGATTACTTATTTAAATATTAAATATAGTGGGACTTAAGAGTCATTATGTAAAGTTTGATGAGACCGCATGCCTTGCACTTGGAGGAGGATGACCAAGCCTTGAGGACTACCTATAATTAGCCTATATAGTTAGATATTTGTTAGTTAAATCATTAGTACAAGTTGTATCTTTTGTTTTCTTAATTAGTGGCATAAACTACTAGAGTTATTGTATGATTTATCTTTTAATGTTTATTTTATCTTGTACATGGATGATTCATCTTGAGGAGGTGACAATCAAGTTATGTAAATGGGATTTAATCAATGGTGAGGTTCATAGTGCAATTGAATTACCTTGAATTTTCCATGAATCTCTTAGTGAGTTCTTCCTTTTTTTTTATTTTTATGTGATTCATAATCAAGATTAATGTACTTAATTTTTTTTATAATTTAATTAGATAAGATATTGAGATAATTTAACACAAATATTTCCCCTATATTCACCCATAAATACCAAACATTTCACACATATTCAACCACATAAAATCACAATATTGTCCACCTTCAACCACTGAAACCCTTAACCTAACCCTCTTCTTCATCAATAATTATCATCATCATCGGTCATGATTTCCAGACATAGCTTTCCATTATTAATAAAATTATTGAACCCACTCAAAACCCTAAATAAATCGCATCAAAACTCTAGCCTTAAAACCCTAACCCTAATAACTAAAATTTAAGTCATTCCCTTCTTTTATTTTATTTTGTTTTCTTAGTATTGCCTTTAATTATCCTATTTTTGTGTTATTTTCTTCCAATACAAATCAAAATTTGTATCAAATCCTTAGTTTTTCTTCCTATATCACATGATAAAAGGAAATCATCATCAAAGTTAAAGCTTTTGGTTCAAATTTTATGATTCTATTCATAACTCATAAACACTACATCAAGATTCAACTAAGAACTCTCTAAACTTGAGGATTTTCATCCAGTATTGAAGCTAATGACATTGGAGGATGGTAAGTCACCCCAAGCCTTTATCTAATGAAAATAAAGATATGAATGACAAGTATGACTCTTTGGTGGTACAAACTCAATAACTTACCAATGTAATTATAAGGCTAAATGAGAGGCATTGAAGAAGAAGAAAATTTTTACAATGGAAGGCTTATGATGATGGGTTGAAGGGTCTTAGATTTTATTTTCTTGAACTTGAAGGTAACATGGATCCAAAATTTTATTTAGAGTGACAACAAAATAATGGAGGCAATCTTTGAATTCAAAGAGCTTGATGATGAAAGGATGTGTAAGCTAGGAACTTTTAAACTCAACAAGTTTGCTAGAAATTGGTTTGAAAACTTGAAGAGAGCTCGTTAAAGATAGGGAAAAGATAAGATCAGGTCATGGTAGAAGCTGAAGGAACATATTATGAAAAAAAAAATTCCTAAGAGAGTTTGAGCAAGATAATTTCATTAAGATGAATTCACTCAAGGAAGACTTTATGAGTGTAGAAGAGTACATGCTAGAGAATTTGAGAGAATAGCTTTGATTTGTGGTGTATAAAAGAAGAAATAAAAACTTGTGCAAGGTTCCTTAGAGGCATTAATTTGAACATAAAAGAGAAGGTGGAAGTATGCATCTACAACACCTTATAAGGGTTGGTGAAAATGGATCTAAAATTTGAGAAGTAGTTGAAGCGGGCTAAAGTGACTTCCAAGCCATCATCTTCAACAACTTCCAAGCCTTATTTGAGTATAGGTTTAAATTTGGAGAGAAAAGGACGTGAGGGATGAATTGAGAAAGTAAAAGAGAAGATGGAATAAAGGACTACAAAGTAATGCTTTATACGTAGAGGCTATTAACACTTTGCTAAGGATTGTCCTGATTAGAAGGCATTGAGTTAGAAATATTTCATGTATAGATCCATGTAGTGATTATGACTATGAGGTGGAGGATGAGAAGTGATAGTGTAAAAAGTGTTTATATAGAATATGGCTAAGAGTGTTGTATTATTTAAAGAATTTTATTGGTGCATTGATGGTCTTCTTCAAATCAAAGAGACAAAATTTTCAAGAGCAAGTATAAGGTGGGAGATAAAGTGTACAAAGTCATTGTTGATAGTGTCTCATGTACCAATGTTTTAAGTGAATAGATGGTGGAAAAAACTTCACTTAAGGATCATAATGCCATAACACTCAATCATATGATCACACGATTATATCAAATCATGCATACTCAAGGATAATACATGCTATAACACTCAATGCCACCAACCATAAAAAATAATAATTTATCAACTAACTAATAAAATACATAACATGGGCAGTATGTAACAATGAATACCGACATCTCATAATAAAGGTAGTCCACAATGGTAACTACAGATGCGTCATAATAAGGGTAGTACACAATAGTAACTACCAACCCACCATACAACCAATCTTATACCCTAATATAGTTGTTCAACCACATTTAAGTGATCAAATATACACCATTTCATTTAACTTTGAGAGGGATTACAATGTCACTCATGGAAACCACCATGGTTAATCAACCATAAGTTACTCACTTACTTCCAAGATAGCTAGTCAAGGAAGCACACAATTGTTCATCGTAAACATAATACCTAGAGATCCAAATCCTTAAGTGCTCATACTCCTATAGGGTTTTTATTTAACCATTGAAATTAATAATGAACCCTTAAACTCAAAGGTCTTTTGCACTTGGGGGTTTAACCTAAAGCATGAAATAATTTCCCAACTTAAATCGTATTTCCCTTTAAATGATCAGTGTTTTTATTCAACCAAGGATCCTCAAGATCCAAACAACATTTAAATCAAGTCATCAAGAGTTTAAGCACCCAAGGTCACAACAACCAACCAACCATGAAAGGTTAAGATTATGCAACAAGCCATAACCTCAAAACCAAAAAATATCTAGCCATACAAACTAAGGTTAGGAAGCAATTCATAACATCTCAACACACAACCAATTTATTAACATCTTAGTCCTTTAATTCTAATTATTTAAAAGTTGACTACCAATGATGTGGTCAATATTCAAACCTAAAGTTGAATATACTTCAATTAAGGTCAACATATTCTCATTTATTCAACACTTAGACAAATTAATTCACAGAAATATACCAAAAGTATTTATAGATAACACAAAACATATAAACATGGTTCATAGATGACATTAACCAAATAGGCAATTTTGATGCGAGAGACCACATAAAGGCCAGCAGGCACAACTACCAAATATAATAATGTCAAAGACCATAAAATAAGGACATAGACGATTTTTAAAAATTTTAATATTCATAATCGATGGTCAACAAACAAAGTTAATTTAAGTGGTCAATCGTCAATCACTAACCTCTAATAACATAAGTAAGGCCTTTAATGATATTCTTACCCTTAATTTCTTAACAAATCATAAACATATGATTAATCTTATTTTGACCCTATATATGGTAATTAAGGGGTAATTAGTTAACAACACTTTAAATATATGAATAACACTTTGAATATATGCCTAAAGCATCAAAAACTTCAATCACTTATAAAACATGGTAAAAAAAATCCAAATCATAAGATATTATGTACCAAAATTACTTTTAAAATACCAAGGATTAACATGGTATGCTTAAACTCAACAACAAAGAACCCAAGCATAAAAATCAAGCCTAAAATCATGACCACCATTAAAACTACAAAATCATGTTTTAAGTTAAACATAAATAACCAAATCAATGTTGAAACATGCTCAAATCCTAACATATCAATGAACACCATAAGACCATCAAAATAGAATGAAAACAAAAAGAAAATCAATTAAGGCTAAGAGGTCAAAACTACCAAGAATGGCCAAACATGTCATTTATTAACCAAATCAAGCAATAATAACATGCTAATAAAAAGTTGTGTCTATCATTTCCAAATCATGCAATAATACGTGCCAACAAAAGATATGGTCAAGCATGTCATTTTTTTTCTATCATATAATGAGTTAAGTTGAATTTATCCAATTCTAACCATTTTTTTTCTCAAAATAGATCAAGTCTCTTTTGAATTCACTTCAAACATTAAAACAAAATATCTTAGAAATCTTCTTATTTTAAAACCAAAATCAAAGAAAAAAAGCTTAAAGATAAAAGAGGAAGATTAAGATTCTTTATACAATTGTCTTATGTTCTATAGCTTAGGATAGTGGTAGTTAGAGAAGAAAAAATTTAACCTAACCCAACCTGTCCAGTACAAAACTAGACCGAATGAAACTTAATAAATTCATCAACCCAACCCGATTCAAATTTGACCTGAAAATAACTTGATTTGACACTAATTTGAATATAAGTGACCCGACCAGACCTTAACCCTTAACCCACCATCGATCCAACCTATTATTAACCCGACCCATTATCAACCCGATTCGACTAGATAAAACCAAATTCTATATTAACCAATTATGATAATGATAAAAAATACACATGTCTTATTATTTATTTAAAGCTTTTAAAAATATATTACTATTTAAATTTTACTTATTTTTCTTACTTTTCTTGTGAACTTACTTATTCACCGATGATATTCTAATTTTACTATTTTTTTTTCATGTAAAAATACAACATTGAAAAGTCATAATAATAAAAAAGAGCAATTAATAACATATTAATAATTACATGTTACATGAAGTTAAACTTAATAATGACCTATGAGGTTAGTGAGTTAGATTAACTTTGGTGGTCAATGTCTGATTTGACCAAAATCTAAAGTGATTTGATCCAGGATTAGGTCGCTCCAAACCTAACCCGGCCCATAAAAACCTAAAAAGACTCAATGTGTCAAGATAACCTAAACCTGACCTGTCAAATTAACTCAAATATGAAATCATTCGAATACAAGCTTACTCGGCCCAAACTCGATGTGATAGGAATATAAAAAGGGTGGGTATGTCCATACCCGTACCTAATAAGAAAATTTATACCTAAATTCATACACTTACCCCGAATAGGTATCCACTAATACATTAATATATGTATATGTTAGATATATGTTACCCGATGGATAATCCGTTTACCCATTAACGGATATTATCTAGCGATTAAATCCAATACCAAAAATATAAACCCATTTAGAGTTAAGCTAAATGATAATTTTAAGCTTAATTATACTATATTTATTTTAAAAATTAAGGGTAAAAGGGTAATTATATATAAGGTATATGAGTATGGATATGGATATCACATACCCGTATTTGAATCATTTTTTTCATCCTCTATATCTATTTATCCATATTTTTTAAACTATCTGACGAATAAAATCCATCAAATTTTGGGTAAAATCTATTTCGTTTACATCTTTTGACTCAACCCAACAAGGTAACCCTAAATAATTTGAACTTGATCCTACTCAAACCCAAACTACCTCAAACTAAATTGGACCCAACTTGATAAATTAACCCATTACAATTCAGATCTGTAACAATCCAAGTCTGACCCAACGTGAACAATGAGGTGATCTGGAATGACCAAACCTAACCCACAATTGACCAGCAAAAAAATAATCTATAAATAACCCAATCTGAGAATGGCCCGACTAGCTATAGCCCGACCCAAACCCAACCTACCCGACCTAATTCCTACATGTAATGGTAGTTGATTGCTTTTGTAATTGGTTTTTATTTCATTTTTAAATACTTATTTTATATACATGTATATAATTAAAAAGTAGTTATATAAGGTTGAAAACCTCATCCTCACCAAAGACTATATGACTATGTTTGTGCAGAAGAACAAGGGATAAATTGTGCATAAAACTAGACATGGCAGTCGAATAGGATGAGTCAAGGTCAGGGTCTCGAGCCACGTTGTTTACATTCATTTTTCTTTGCGGATGGTTGTGGGTTGGTTTGGGTCATTTTTTGTTCAATTCATTATGACTCATCTTCATGGTTAAGTTAGGTCCGTTTTGGGTTTTTGTCCTCGCAATTTTGGGTTGTGGTAGGTTAATTTATTAGGTTAGATTTAGGTTAAGCTCACTTGGGATTAGGTTAATTTGGGTTCAAGTCATGTTGGGTTAACTCAATACTTTAGGTACATTTCAGGCAGAAATAACTCGAGTCTAGGTGATTTTTGATAATTTGACAGGTCATATTCTAATAAGTCCGAGTTAAGTTGATGAGTTGGGTCATTTTGAGTTTTTGAGGGTTGGGTCAAGTTCGAACCAAACTACTTTTGGATGAGATAAGTATGATTTGGGTCAAACTGGGTTAATTTAATTTCTTTATTTTAGGATTGAGTCAACTCGGATCACTTTATCAATTTGGTTGCCATTACTTTGTATAATTGATAATTACGTCATTTTGAGTCCAAATCAATTTACCAAGTAAAGTTTGATCACTTAACTCACTTTGGATCATTTTTTTTGTTCATAATTAAAAGATTAGTTCACTAAAAATAATTATATTTATTGTTTTAACACAAAAGGAAATATTATTTCTATTACATAGAACTTAGATGTTTCCTAAACCAATATATATAAAGTTAAAATTATAGAAGATGAAAATGAGTGAAATAAAAAAATATATATATATAACTCAACATAGTAAAAGGTTATAAATGATAATATATAATTTTTATTTGGCTAGTTTTGATAATGTATTTTATGCCATTATAGCATATATCAAGCATACATTGAGATAATTTATTATTAATTATGCATAACATTATATTTTATGCGATAATTAGTATTTTTTAAGACTTATTGTCCATAATAATAAATTATAAATTTGGATTAAAAGTGAACCATTTGTTGTATAAGAATTCATATAATTAAGACAAATGTAAGAGGGTATATTTTTAAGTATTTTATACAAGCAATAACTATATACTTTTTGGTTTGAGAAAAAAATATAATTTACATATAGTTATCAGACATCACAATTAATAATTTATCATATTATTGATAAAATGGTATTTGGTTCATTTACTATTAGGATAATTTATCTTTGAATTAAATATTTAAACTCTATTTTAATAAGTGGGTCCAACAAAATTTATGATATGCTTCATATACCAATTACAATAAGACTATATTTTTCTTATTTTATATGCATATCAAAATAGTATTGGTCATATCTTATAATAGTTCTTGTACTAATAATAGTGTTAATAATAATAACCCTCTGGATTTTAATTTTTATAAGATCAATACAAATAAGATCATGTATGATCATATCTTATTAGAAATTTTAGATCCTAAATTTATGGTTAAATATCACATTTAGAAGAAAATCATGCCTAAGGATTTAGTATAATTGAAAGTTATTGGAGACTGTTAATCCTATAATATAAACTATATAACAACTTATAAAAATAAAATTATGTAAAAATTTATGCTTTGTTATAAATATTTGTCTGAATTTTCATAATTAATCACTATGTATGTATGTATGTAAAAATAATAAATATATTCCATACTTCAAAATATTTATCTAAATTCTCATAATTTAATTTTTTAATACATTAATAAATTTATTATGTTTTTACTTACCACCCTTATAATGAAATAATTATTATCTATATTTGTATTCACGAACATTAAATATCTTCATATTTCAAAATTACAATTATATATAATTTTTTACTTAATACTAAATTTATATTTCTATAAATAAAGATATTCATGTGTTATAGGCTTGTGCATTACATGGGATTATAAACTAGTAATGTATAATATAGTAAACTAGAGTTGTATTAGCATTAAACACTTCACTCAAGTAATTGAATAATTTAAATTTTTATATGCTAATGAAATAATTATATTTATATTTACCATCTTTTCAGGAAATTCCTACATATCTTTTTTTGTATGTTATTACTCACCATTTTATGCTTTAATAATAATATTTTTTTTCCAGATTTATTTGCTATAAACTAAATTATTAAAAATATACTTCATTATAAAATAATAATAATAATAATAATAATGCAAAATAAAATTGATTGCAGTCTAATAAGACTAGATCTAAAAAATTATCGGAATTAACGAAACAATTGAACTAATTGACAATACAATCACAAGACATAACAATATGGGAAAAAATCAGATATACTTATTTGTGTAATTGTATAATTACAAGATTAAACAAATCACTCGATAAATCATACAATTGGTAATTTTCCAACGTAAAAGAACACAATAGATGAGAAGAAGATTCGTACGCTCGACTTGACGACTAAGATTTTATCGCAACTTTTTTATATAAAATGAAATTCTACAAGGTAAAACATGGTGTTACGTATAATATCTAAAAATATAATTTGTGTTAGAATACACGGAGCCCTAATATTAAGTTATTTATTTTTAACACTTGTCTAAAAATAACTCAAAATATTATAAAGACAAACACGGTGTGTGTTAGTAAATACGAGACCTAGTATTTGTCATATAATAAATATGCCAAGGGATACACTTCTCTATAAACTTGTACAATTAGATATCAAATAACCAATCAAAGCTTACAAATTATTACTACTAATTAAGATATTATTAATGAATATAATGCCCACGATAAAAATAAAAAACTAATAAGATTTATAAAATAATATATTTTAAAAAGTTTTAAGTAAATAATAACATGTGTAATCTTTATTACTATCATAATCACTTAATATCAAATTTTAACTTTTTAAGTTAGGTTAATATTAGATTAACATTGAATCGAATTGGTATCAAATAATATTACGGTAGATTGATATTAAGTCGAAATGCATTCGGATTGGATTGATATCAAAATTTAAATTTACTTAATTCAATTATTGAATTCGAATAGGAACAATTATTATGGAATTGATATCAAATCAAGGTCCCAATCGGATTGATGAATTTGTAAAAATTAATCGGGTCAATTTGTATACCAATTGAATTTACTTTTATTTGTTCTTACATAAAACTTGTCATCGGTCCCCATCGCCCCCACCGACGGGTCGATAATTTTGGAGATAACACAATTCCAGTAAAGAGAACAGAGAGAAAAACCATTACACATCGTACTATCTTGTACTGATTCTATTATCACCATTTTCTTATAACTGATGTACCAATTTTTTGTTCGATTCTATTCCGAAAATATTTATCCTTTTTTTTTTCTTTCAATCATTCTATTTTTTTTAATACATATAAAAATATTTTATAATTTAAAATATTATTATTTTAGTTTTATGTCTTTATTTTTTTTTAATCTTTATTTTAGTATCCGTGTACTCCTTGCACGGTTGCACCTCACAAGCTCAAAACTAAAGCATCCTTTTAATTTTCTTTCTTTCAAGAATTAACCGGAAGAGGATGCTATTTTTGACTAATGTGATTATTTATCTTTAAATATATGAAAATTAAGATAAGTTTTAAAAAATATATATATTATAAGACAGAAACTATAATCAATACGACACCGTATGTCCTTTCTCCTGTCATCGGCGCGTTCCTGTCCCCACAAACCTCCTATAATTAACCCTCCTTCCATCCTCCAGCTCAGCCATTTGTTTCTTCTGCTTTCTCTTCTCATGATTCACACCGAGTTCAGGTAACTCAGATAGCTGTCTAGGGCCCCAGAAAACATAACACATTATTTCTACAGTTTGTGTGTGTGTATATCTGTACTATAAGTTAAAAGAAATAATAGAACACGAGGATACAGTCAATTCTTTTTCTTAATTAAAAAACAGAAGAGAAAGTGAAAGTGTTATGCTGCACTTGTGTTAAGGAATGCTCACCCAGCTGAGCCGAAGGCTAAATAAAATATAAAGGTCCTGTACCGAAATATAATGAAAAAATATATGAGGACCATATATTTTTCCCTATTTTATTTATGATTGATTACAAAATACAAAGATAAATAAAGAGCCAGTAGAGTAGCAATTAGCGATAAAAATAGTGAACTAATATGAGTAGTTCTAAAATACTCCCTTTTGTATAAAAAAATAAATAAATCATTCTATAACTAAGTTTTTGTAAGGAAAAAAATTATTTTAGCAAAATTAAAACTTACTTTTTATTTTTAACTTCACTTTTTTTTTCATTATCTACGCATTAAATACTTTGTTATTTTTTAATAAAAGGTATAAGTATAATTTTAAGACTAATTTATTAGTTTATTAAAAAAAATATAAATTGATAAAATGGCTTCCTCTTTTATATGAATGATATAGTAAATAGTAAATTTGAATTCCAAGCTAATTATTTGACCTTTCATGCCTTCATAAAATTTGATAGCAACTAGCAAAAAAGAATATCACAACTCTCATTTTAAGTTAACGATTGCAAAAAATATATCAAGTTGTTGATTTTGAATTTTTAATTATTAAATTGACTCTCGGTTTTCCCATGCTTGGTTTTATTTCTTCCTCCTCCTCCTCCTCTTCTTCTTCTATCCAAAGCCACTGGTGACAACTGGCAATGGTCAGTTGTTGCTAATCAGCACACTACGCGCCACCATTAACCACCGCCATGGTTCCATTGAATTTTCTCCTCTCCTATTTTCTTTAATTGGTTATGTTGATCGAATAACCATCTAGTTATATAGCTAATCTCTTTCGTTCCATTCTTTCTGACCGTTGAACTATATATAGGTAGTTTTATTGTTGAGGTCCGAAGCTCAGCTAATCGAGCAATTATTAGCTATAGGTTCTTTTATATGTCATTTTTGTTTTATGATTGTAATTTTTTTTATAAAACTAAGTATCATTATATAAATCTCAAGCTTCTGGCTATCTAGCCCTCTCAAATAACTTCGGCTATTTGGGGTCATGTAAAAAGGGGCACAACAAACATTACATCCTCAAGAAGCAAAACCCTAGCTTCAAAACCTCCACCATTCTATCGGTAGAATATCATAGAAGAGATAAATCACAGCTTATACCTTAGCAACTCACAAGCCAAAATATTGCATACTAGATATGTATTAGAATCGAACTCACGATGTGATAGGACACCACGTTCATCATATAGGGGACAATTAGTCTTATACAACAAACATGTCGTAGTATAGGTCTTGTGTGTAGTGTTTTTCTTTTATCATTTCAAGTTTTATTTTTATGATAATACCTTTTGTATTTTTTTAAGTTTTATTTTTATAAAATTATAATAATAATAAAAAACACATACTAACTTTATCCTCCTTATATATTTGGTAAAAACTTTATTATTAGATTTGCATATGAAAAAAATAAAAGAATCAGATTAAATAAAAAATATATTTGCAAATATATGCTCATGACTTATATGAAAGGACCCTCAATTTATGTCACCCTGCCTTTGCTAGTGTTTATTATAATTCTATTATATTAATAAAATAAAGTTTAATTTATATATTTTTGTTGACATACAAATCGAATTGTTGTGAAAAACATAGGTTAGTGATCAAATAGGATCAAATATAATACATGATCAGGAACAAAAGAGCCAATTGAGAAATAAGAAATTAGAACCATCAAGAAAATTGGTGATTTCTTTTATGTATAGAGATGTAGTTACATAGAGTACAAACAAGATCTCTTAATCAATCACACACAATTGATCAATTCTCTCAAAACATAGAGAATAATAATAATAAAAAGAATAAAAAAAAGTGTTCAATGAATGGTTAGGTTTTTAATTGTGATACTATTATATCACTAAGAAACCTTATAGGCAAAACGATGTGGTATAGAAAATTTCTAAAAACACCAACTATGTTTAGGAAACACCTTCCCTATGTTAATTTTCTGACGCTCAACTTTTTTCCAAAAAATTACCAAACTAAGAAGTAAAAGAAAACACATATTGTGTTGCACAACACCAACGGGGCATGTTTTTTCCTCAAGCCTTTGATCCGTATCAAACTCCTCCATCAATATAAACATAACATCTAAGCCATGTTGTGAACCAAATACCTAATCAAAAGCTCACAACTCTCCACCGCAATGCATTATTTGTGACATGCCATAAAAGAAAACCATAAAAACCATGGCCCTCCAAAAGGTCTCATGGCCCATAAATATCAATCAAGTCCAAGAAATTTTCAAACTTACCCATGGTCAATGACTTCATTATCATATCGGTTGGATTCTCCGATGCAATCAATTTCTCCAACACAACTTTGCTAACAACAATAGTATCATGGATGAAGTTGTACCTAATATCAATGTGCTTTGTTCGATAGGGGAAATAATTCTGATTCTTTGCCAAATAAATAACACTCTGACTATAATTTTGAACAACTAAAGTACCGTTATCTAATTGAAGCTCATGAACCAACCCTTAAAGCCATACAACTTCATGAAATGCCTCAATAATAGCCATATACTTAACCTTAATAGTAAACAAGGTAGCCACCTCTTTTAAGGAAGACCTTCAGCCAATCGCTGAACCACTAAGACGTAAAATATAACCATTGGTGGGCCTTCTATCATCAAAGTCTCTATCATAGTAAAAGTCTACAAAACAAGTCAACACTTTAGTCGACATCTCATACTTTGAACAAGCTGATACCGTACCATTCAAGTACATTAGAAAGCGTTTCACTGATTGCTAGTGAGCCTTCCCTAGATTCACCATATATATTCTCACAATTCTAACAACTTGAGCAATATCAAGCTTGGTACAAAGCATAAAGTACATAATACAACCCAGTGCATTAGAGTAGGGAATTATGGCCATAAACTCCTTCTCATATTTGTATTTAGGGCAATCCAAAGTGGAAAATATGAAATAAGTAGCTAAAGGAGGGCTAACTACCTTGAAAATTATCATATGAAACCACTCTAGCACCTTGTCCACATATTGGACTTATGATAAACAAAGATGCTTCCGCTCACAATCCAGCATGCTCTCCCTGAAAAGGATCCTCTTCGTAGCTCTAATATCCTTCATTTCAAACTTACTCTTCAACATTGTAATCACCTTATTAACTCTTTTGTTGCCACAAGTATGTCATTGACATACAACAAAAGATACACTAGAGAGCCATTCTCCATCTCCTTTAGGTATACATACTCATTGTAATCACCCTAGAGAACTCATGCTCAATCATGAACTGATCAAACAACTTATACCATTGTCTAGGAAATTGATTTAGATTATATAATGATCTCTTCAATAGACACACATTGTCCTACTTGCCTTCAATAATGAACCCATCCTATTGGTGCATGTAGATCTTCTCCTCAAGCTCACCATATAGGAATGTTATTTTAACATCTAACTTTCCAACTCTAAATCGTGCATAGCCATAAGCACAAAAAAAAGTATGAATGTAAGTATATTTGATAAAAGGAGAAAACACCTTGTTGTGGTCTACATTGAGTATCTGAATGAACCCATGTGTAACTAAATGATCATTTTATCTCGCTCTCTTGTCTTATGGGGCCCCATGCTTGAAATTGTACACTAATTTATAATCAACTATCTTCTTTTTCATAGGGTCCTTCATAAGTTCCAATATCCTATTCTTCAAAATAGATTGCATCTTTTCCTCAATAGCAACACACCACTCAACTGAATCAAAGATGATAATGACATTTGAGTAAGACACTAGCTCATGCAAATCAACTATAGCCTCAATACTGGATAAAAGCATAACCAACCAACTCCTCAAAACCATACTTTACATGAGCCTTAATTACTCTCTATGCTCTACCTAGAGCAACATCCATTTGCTCCACTTATTGTTTAGATCTACCCACCTTAGGGACAATGGGTTTATCAAAAAGATCACTATCATCTACACTAGTTGGCACCTTCACCTTGCTCCACCTCCTTAGATAAACTATCAATAGGCTCAACCTTTTAGAGAAACACAGACTCATTAAATATGACATCTCTATTGGTTAAAAACTTAGATGTAGCTGACTCCCATTACCTAAACCCTTTCACACTGGATGTATAGCCAAGAAATATACTTCATGGATCTAGGCTCAATATTCCCATCATTTACACATATAGAGACAAGACATCCAAATATATGTAAATTAGAATAATAAATTGGTTTACCTGAGAGACCTAATCAGGTGTCTTGGACTTAATAGAATGATTTGGCGATTAGTTCACCTGGTATGCTTCCATGTGAAAAACTTTATCCTAAAAATACTCACCTAAACCATCATGTGACAACATACATTGGGCCTTATCTAATAAGGTCAAGTTCATCTTTTTACTGGCCCCATGTTACTATGGTCTCTCAACACACGTACAATGCCTTTCAATACCATGGTCTTGTAAAAACAATTAGTGAAAATATGCTCTAGGAACTCAATACCATTATCATTCTAGAGACATTTAACTTGTATCCTAATTTGCTTATCTAGTAAGGTCTTCCAATGTTTAAACACACCAAACATATCATTCTTATTTTTAATAAAAGAAACCTATACCTTTCTAGATACTTTATCAATAAAAGTAAAAAAGTATCATGAACCACCTTTGTAGGACCTTACAAGTCTGAATGATTATAATCAATAGGTACCTTCATACTATGTTTAGCTATCAAAAAGTTAACTCGCTTATGATTTTCAAACACATAATGCTCATAGAAGTCCATAGTACATATACTCTATCCATCTAACAACCCTCTCTTGGAGAGTTCATTCAAACTTCTCACACTCATGTGTCCTAATCTCATATGCCAAAGTCTTGTAACATGAAAGTCAGTCACACTCACAGATGTTACTGTAGTTGCACCCTCCATGGTGGAAACAACAAGCTTATAAAAATTTCCTGATCCTTTTAGCCTTCATCACCACAATAACCCCTTTTGTAACCTTCATTCTGTCGTCCACAATCAAACAACGGTATCCAGAATAGTCTATTGAACTCAAATATATAAGGTTCTTGGTCATCTTCGAGACATGCTAAACATTGAACAATGTTTTAATCACACCGCCATGTATCCTAACCTTTATATTTCTAATCCTAATAGCATTGCTTGCAACATCATTATCCATTAGGACAACTCAACCTTGAGTTGTCTCATAAATTTGAAGCTAACTCGTGTTGGGATAAATATAGTGGGAGCACTAAGAATCCAATATCGACCTATCAATAATCTTGATTTATATATCAGTAACCATCAACACATCACCGTCACTATCATCCTAAGCAACAACAACATCATCCTTTGTAGTAGATGATTCATCAAACTCATTACTAGGTCTCTTATTAGGACAATACTTTCTAATATCACCTTTATTGTGGCACCCATGACAAAAAAAAAAATTTCTTGAACATATTCTTTAACTTTAATGCCAACTTTTTATGGTCACTAAATCTTTGATCTTGAGTCCTTCCCCTAACTACAAGATTCTCACTATATGAGTCCCCTTAAGTATCTCCAAGCAACTGATCCTCAATCAACTCTCATTGTAGCAAGGCAATCATGAAATAATTAAGAACCAACTAATCTTTCCTATACAATACAAACTCACGAAAATATTTGTAATCAACAAGAAAATAACAAAACATCATTCTAACCAAGTCCTCATTATCAATTTTAACATCTATGTTTTGTAAATCCATAATAGTAGAATTAAACTCATCTAAATGAGACTTTAACGACCGACCTTCACCTAATTTCAAGTCATGAAGTCGTGTCTTCAATAATGAACAATCATGACTGATTTCATCATATACAATAACTTCATTCAACTATAAAGCAGCAATAGTTGTTTCTTTAACCCCTTCTTGCAGGAGTTCGTTTGATTGGCACAAATGTATGGTTGAGACAGAATTTATATCGATCTCTTTGAATCTCTCCTCTATTCTCGATTCCATCTTATTTTATTTTTTTGGAGAAAACCTTCTTCAAACCATTTTGAATCAAGATCGCTCGCATCTTCAATTTTTATAATCTAAAATTAATAGAAAATTTGAATTTCTCAATGTCAAATCTTGTAGATACCATCCCAATTCTAATGGATCATACCAATGAGGCTTTGATACCAATTTGTTGTGAAAAATACCAATTTGAGATTGGATAAGATTGGATCTAATCTATGATCAAGGAGACAAGAGCCAATTGAGAAATAAAAAATGAGAATAATTGGGAAAACTCGGTGATTTTTATTACATATAGTGATGTGATTATAAAGAGTACAAACAAGATCTCTCAACCAATCAACACAATTGATCGATTCTCTCACAACACAAGAGAATACAAAAAGAGAATGATACTGAGTATTTGATGGTTAGTTAGAGTTTCAATCATGATGCTTTTATATCATTAAGAAACCTTAGGGCTAAAGCAGCACACCATTATTATTTTTCTAAAAAAAAAGTTAGACCGTATTTAGAGAATATGCCCCCGGTAGTTAATTTTCTAAATCTTGATGCCTATCTCAAAAATTGTCAAACCAACGAGCATAAGAAGACATGACCTATTTTATACAATATGAGAGCCATGGAATATTTTATTCTCAAACCTTTGATCCTTATCAAACTCTTCCACCAACCTAAACATAAAATTTAAGTCATGTAATACATCAGATGCTCAGTTAAAAGCTTAAACTAATTATATATAGGTCATATCCAGTGAGAATCAACATTTACTGTAAGAACTAAAAACCACACTAGTTTCCTAAGATACTTGCAATAGTTTCTATCACTTATTGCAAGTAGTTTCTATCATCTAGTATAGGTAGTTTTATAATTTAAAATATGAATATCAATATTTACAAAAATACTACCGTATTTTTTTCTAACACTCAAATACTGTAGTTTCTTCCACCTAGTGAAAGTAGTTTCCACCACCTACCGTGGGTAACTTCCTAACCTAAAATATAAATACATAATAATTACAAAAATGCCACTATTTTTTTAAACTCAAATACTAGTCTTCGGAGAGACTTATAATAGTTTTTTCCATCTTCTAAGATTAGTTTCCACCACCTACAATAGATAATTTTTAAAGCCAAAATATAAATACATAAAATTTATAAAAATGTAATTTTTTTTTTCTGTCACTCAAATACTATATTACTTAAAACTACTTACATAGGTTTCCTATACCTATTAACAGCTGTGAATAGTCTGTTTTTAACTCGAAATGCCAATTTTTAATTTTCAATGATATAGCTAGTACTAATTAAATATTATATATATATATATATATATGATTTTTGTTTCCGCCGCTAGTCTTTAAAGTTAAGGTCGGCTCTGTCCCTGTTTCACATCCATACAAAACACAGGAAAAGGAACAGTGGACAAATGACTGATCGTACTAATCTGAGAAATAATTTCATCAGTGAGAAATAATTTCATCCATATGCTATATTGTCTGGTTAGATAAGCATGGCCCTTCACTAAAACGTGCGAAGCTAAGAGGGTATTGATTCATGCACCGCAACTGGCATGGGCCATATATGCTTACACGTACTGGATGCTCATTTGAGATTCGAGATTTAGCATGATTCATTGTTTTTTGTTCTTTTTTTTTTAATATAGAAAAAAAAAGAATATTTAAAAATTGACTTATCGAGAAATATTCTTCAAAATTTATGGAGAAGAGACCCTTTACTTTGCAGAAACGCGTGAAGAATTCGATACATATTTTTTTTTTTTTTTATGTTTTTCATTTTAAGATATGATACATTAAGATTAATGCACTGAATTGGATGTAGTGCTGCAAGTTGACAGAGGTGCTCGTGGAGTTATCGTAACAACAAACAAGGAACATTGTAACGGTGTGTCCTCGAACATAAGTGCCTTCCGATCGAAAATCGGTAGCACGGAAATCCTGTCCCCTAAAAGTCTCGGAACGTTTCCACTTTCAAAAACGTTATGTCTCTTCTGAAAATGTATTTATGTTAAAATTTATATTAAAATTATTTAATTAATATTTTTATTAAAAAACTATTAATAATTATAATTAACTAACATAGATAATAATTACAATTTTTTTTATAGTTTTCTCTCTTAATTTTAGTAGATTTAATATATATATATATATATATATATATATATATATATAACTATTAATACAATGAATATACTTACAATTAAAAAAATAATAGTATTACACAAACAATAGTAAAAGCTCACTACTCTCTCTTATTTCCTCCATGGTTTGCAAAAGGAGAGGTGCTAGATCTACAAAGAAGATAGTGGTTGGCACGACAATTGTAGTCGTCAATCTTGTTTCATGTGAAGTTGGTTCACTAGAAGCATCATGCAATAACAACAAAGTGTTATCAAAAGAAGTTGGTGAGAAAATCCGTATTTCATCGTACCTTAACAAGGACGTTGACTCTCATATAGAACCACTTTCACATTTGCATGCAAAAACACCATATAACATGCAAAACACAGATATCTCATTGAATCCTTGTAACACATAATCAAATCAAACCCAATCCCTAGTCAACGAGACACTAATAGGAGAGGATGATCAGCTTGACAAGCAACTTCCAAATTAGAGGGATAGGGTTCTAGGCAATCACACCCTCCAATCAAGCTCCTCCCTTTCTTATATTTCCCCCACCCTCGCTAGCAATTATCAGAGAACTGATATTTAACAAGATGAGATTTAGTGATCAACTATTGATTGGAAATTTGCCATTGTAGGCTACATCATTGAGTTTCATTCTACTTTTGGAAAAAATACAAAGGTTCATCCAATCTCAATGGTCAAGGAAGACACCAACTATTGTTTTTTTCATGATGATAAATTCATTATGTTTAAGTATGCCTCAGCCAAGGATCAAGATTCAATCTTATCTTGCTCTTTCTGCCCAATTGCATGTAGACCTTTCATTCTCAAAGTTTGGCATAGGAGGTTTTAGTTTATTAAGGAAAAAATGTAGTTTCTACCATTGTGGATTAAGCTTCCAAACCTTCCCCTAGACTATTGAGACTCTAACTCACTTAGTAGAATTGCAAGTGCTATAGGACAACCTATTCATATGGATTCCACTACATTAATTCAGGAAAGAATCTCCTATGCTTGTTTTCTTGTGGAGTTCAATGTCAATAAGAAATGTGTGGATAGTGTTGAAATACTTGATCCTAATGAAGACATCATTCCCAACCCATAGAGTATGAATGGTGGCCTACATATTGCTCTAATTGTGATGACTTTGGGCATAACTAATATTCTTATCCAAAGAACAAATCACAAGAGAAATTGTCCGATCATGCCATGTCTATTGCCATTAGCCAACCACCTAGAACTGGTGGTTTCATACCTCGAAGACTAACTGCTATGTGGAAGAAGGTTGTGATTCATCTAGGTGGTAACACTTCTAGCTCCAATATACAATAGGAAGAACATGTAGTTTATAGGGTGGCAGAACGTGGCAGAACAAAGCAACTAGTTTGCTGGTTTGACACTTTTGGAAGAGGAACAACCTCTATAAGGTAAATAAGTGGATAGGGGAGGTAACTCATCTCACCATTCATCTTGATGATCTCACACCTTAATGTTAGAGATTTAAACACACCTCAAATATAGAAAGAAGTAGTCAAGTGGTGTAGGAGTAATAATGTTTTTTTTAGAGACGCGAATAAAGCCTAATAAGGTTAATTCCATTAAAGATAGAAAATTTCTTGGCTAGGGTTTCATAAATAACTATTCTTACCACGATAATGGTCCTATATAGAGTTTATAGGATACCGTTATAACGCCCTAAAATTTCATAATCCTTATTTTTTTCAGTGTTTAACCTTTTAGTTGAAATCTAATTATTAAATATCTATTTAATTATCTTTGTTAATCCTTGACCCACCAACCTAAGTAAATTTTAAAATAAATTTATCCTATTTATTTCATATTTTTTCTTTCTATTTAAACTCATCCTAAATATGTAAAATTTACCCTGATTTATTTTTTCTAATTAGGCACCCTATCTCAGATAAATTAATTATACCCTAATCCTAAATCTAAACATAATTCTAATCCTAAACTTATTTTTTTTCTTTTTCCTTTTCCTTTTTTCTTTCCCTCCTTCACCCTTTTGTACCACACTTGTCATTTCCCTTCCCTCCTCATCGCTATCTTTCTTTCCCCGTCATGTTAAACCACCTGTTTTCATGCTGCATTCGGTCGGTGTCTCCCCCTTCCAAGATAAACATGTCCATGCACGTCTCACCCCCTCTATCTTGACCTCCCCGTGTAAAAAACAATCCATTTACCAACCATCACCACCGCTACACCCCTCCTCATACAACCCTCCCCTCCCTTGTGTGGACTACCCATATTTGCTATGCCAACCTCCACTTTTGCCCCTTTTCCATCTATACCTCAACCTCACGCTACCACCCCTCATATAGTATGAACTGCCTTGCCACCACCAAACTTGCCTAACCCTCTCCCTCACCTCCGTCAACCAAACTTCTTGCACCAATCATGTCTCTTTCCTCTGCAACACCTAGTTTTACCGAGCCACCATCCATTTCCTCTGTGCCACATCGCACCAGTAGCCATCACCAACACCATCCACCATTGCCTTATCATCATCGTCCATCTCCTCCCTTCTAGCCCTGCCCATCCAAGCCAGCCACCCTCGATCTCCATCTCCAATAGCCAACCCATTTATCCCCTTCCTTCTACTTGGGCTCACATTGCATGGGAGTTTGGAAGTTTTTGTCCTTTTTCAATTTAAGGGTATTTTGGTAATTTTATTTAATAAAAATTTTAATAAAAAAATATTTTTTTTATTGGTTAAATATTAATATAGTTAATATGGTATTATTTTTAGGCACATAAGGTTGTATAGTGTATATTGATTAAAATTGAAAACATACAGTTAGAATGGGTACATCATATGTTTGAATCACTAGGAGAGAGCCAAAAATGACAAAGTTTCTCAAATAAGTGAATCAATACAGCTCACTAACTTCCTAAAAGACTTACAATCCTAGAACTTGATCATTTTTCCTGCCATATCAGCAATGATCTGCTTCTTTATGTGTGTTGGTCTATAAGTCTCATTAGTGAAAATCCTTCTATTTTGTTCCCTCTATATGTGATATAAAGTAGCAGCATGTAAAGTTTGAATTAGAATCTTTCTAATCTGAGGACCTCTACCTTCTGTGATAGTCTAGTGGAGGATTAGTTTCTAATCTGATATGTTTTGGTTACATCCCAACTTGTGGATTAGTGCTAACCAAATCTACTTTGCAAAGATGCAATCAAAGAAAAGGTGTCTATGAGTCTCTTGATGTACATTACATAGTACACAGAGAGGGTTGAGTTGCATCCCAAAAGATACAAGTCTATCCTTTGTTTGTAGTCTTTCCATAATAGCAAGCCAAAGTGTAGAAAATTGCCTGGGTAAGGTGTATTTTGACCAAATTGTAGGATATCGGACGACAGGGGAGGCATGAGGTCTTATGATTTCATACATCTTAGATATGCTAAACTTATTTCCTTGCATAAAATTTGATTGAGATAAAAGCATTTCTACATACCTCTCTAAGGTTCAATAATTTCTTCATAATCCACAAAGCTATGGTTTTAATCCTCACCATCCAATAAATTTTGGTAGAGCCTAATAAATTTTAGTAGGATGCCTATAATTTGTGTTTTTGCTAGAAGTGAGGTAATTATTATACTATACTTAAATATTAGATATCACATGATAGCACATTAAGGTTTTGAGGTGTAAATTTTATTAAATATTTTCACTACGTTGTAATTATCTACCTATAAATGTTAGCATAAAATTTGGTATAACAAAGCATGCTTAATTATATAAAGTAATATGTGTACAAAAGCATATTAAAATGGGTTTAATACTGAAAATAAATTATGTATATTCAATATGATAGGTTGAGCGTGCTAAGGCATATTTTTAGCATAATTATTACTATTATATGCCATAAGGGCAATTTAGTCTTTCAAGTGTATCGTGATATTTGTTTTGATAATAATGACTAATATGTCTTAATTATTATTAGGTATGGAGGCATGTAATTTGATAATTTATAAATATATGTTTAAGTATATTTATTATTATTGTATGTTATAAGAAATTTTTGGTGCATGTCATGATATTTATGCTAATAAGCATGCCTAATATGTATTACTTATTATTGAGTATAGGAATATATAATTTTGGATGAATTAGATATTTTTACGTTTTATCTCATGTATAAAGGCAAAATGGTCATTTGACGTGTTTGGTAATTCATTTGTATGTTGAATAATTTAATTATTTTATTTTAGCCTTTTCATGACAAATTAATAAATACAATAGAATTGGTATTTAAAATGGATGATACTATAGAAATTATGGCCTCAAGGGCATTTTGGTCATTTACTACCTGATGTGCCCAAATATGAATAATTGATCTTAGGTTGGCATTGGTATATTTTCATGTTGATGTTATTATTGACTTTGATTATGATTGACTTGGATAATTAAAAATGAGTAAAAATGGTTAAGTATAAAAATTGGATGTAACACCCCCAAATTTACTACTGAAAAATTTCGTTTAAATCAAAAGTTTTAGCGGAAGCAAGAGAATTAAAAACCGTAAACTCGGGGGTATTACCGCCACACTTAGTACCAGACCGGTTCATTCCTACCGCTCCGATACTAAGTGCTAAGGCTAAGCTAAACCATCGTCAAAACATAAGTACGTAGTTAACATAGGTCATTCACAAAAACACGAGTCAACATCCATTAGGGTATCATGTAGGAATACAACTTAGAGTACGGTCTAAGATTACAACTTAAAAACGCGAATCACAAAACATAAAGCGTAGAATGAAATACAGTTAAATATAGAAAATACGAAGTCTGAAAGTAGCAACGGGATCCGGCCAACTCGTTCTCGATCCCCAAGCCCGGTTAGGCTCAACGCTCTGCCCCACCCGATGCCTCGTAGGTATCATAGGCATCGAAAACCTGGTCTCCTACCTGCACAAGATCAGAGGGATCTTCTGCTCGTGGGAATGAGCAGCAACCATGAAACAGGTGATCAGTACACTACGTACTGAGTAAGGTAACAAACGCGCTAAGGCCCACACACAAAGTTACATAACATAACAGACATAGCATAGATGCGTAGATAGAATGCGATAACACATATAAACACACAGGTTACGAACCAGATATCATTTTTCTTTTATCAGGTCTCTGATTAAAATCGATCATCGTCTTATCCAGACCATGTGAGTGCGGGAACCCCACTATTATAGCCGGTGGAACGGTCGCGAGGGCCATGCCCTGCCACTATTATAGCCGGTGGAACGGTCACGAGGGTAAGATACCCTGCCACTATTATAGCCGGTGGACCGGTCTGGCTCCGACTCACAAGGTATTCCACTATAACCATTTATATTTTTCCATGTCTTATCACTTTTACCCTTTTGTGTTTGTTGAGCACGAAATCCTCCACTATTATAGCCGGTGGAACGGTCGCGAGGGCACATGCCCTGCCACTATTGTAGCCGGTGGAACGGTCGCGAGGGTAAGATACCCTGCCACTATTATAGCCGGTGGACCGGTCTGGGTTCGGCTCAACATCTTTCTCTGTAAGTCGGTAGTGTCTTAATGTATCTTATTCGAGGGCATATATTTGTCATGCATGACCAAGGATCTCAACTCATCACATCAAGAATGAAGACATAATCTTACTATCACATGCTAATGAAAACATAAGTACCCGTCTTATTTCCAAGCCACATTACCCACGAAACAAGTAAGATAACGGCATTTAGAATACAACACAGCATTCATATAAGGCATCCACAACACATAGGGTATAGGTCACACATCCAATCTTATCTATATCCTCACTCGGTTTAGGTTACCGAGCTGTCTCCTACGCTTATATTAGGCCACTAAACACCCTTTGGTAATTACCCTACTTTTCACATTTCTCGCACTAGAAACCCAAACATTACCCTCAAACTCAACTCTCCCTCATACCTCACTCCTCCTCTTTTATTCTTATTATTTTCCTTTTCTTTTCCACCTCCTCAAATTAGGGTTTCCATCCCAAACCCTAGTTGGTCCCTATGTACCCTTATTTTATCCCACGTACTATTTTTCACCTCGAGCCTCCAAACTCCCAAACAAACTTTCCATTACCTTCCCTACGTCCCAAAGTAACTTTCCATACGTGAGGTTCGCCCCCATGCGGACCTTAACCACCCCATGCAAACCCTAACACTTCCACCATGCCAACTCTATCATTCCCATGCAAACCCTAGTTTCCCCCCAGGCAACCTTACTTCTTCCACTCTCCCATTTATTTAATTCCCCTTTTCCCATCCATTTACTAATCATAATTTGCCTAGGTCATTCTTACCTGCATTAGCCAACGTACTTCCCTTTGGTTATCCTATTCGCTTATGTTTCTCTTTCAAAGCCCCCACTCCACAACTCCCCATCAAACACCTAGCATGTATGTCACATCGTACCACACCGTCCTTGTACCATACCATATATAGACACGAGTACGGGAACATACCTCGGTTCCATGCTGCGCTACATAAAATCACAGATGATATACAGATTAAAGCACACAACCGCATAAGGCATACAAGACAGGTAAAACATGCAACACACACAGATGGCCTTAGCCACGTCCTTACCTAGCACGACACCGGTCTTGGAGCACGCTCCTACGCCTCCTCCGAGTGTCGACTTGACTCGCCTATAAGAGGGAAAACTGGGGTTACTCTTCCTCCGACCAAAACACTATCCTTTTCTATCCTACCCCTATTCTTTAACTTACCATTAGGGCTAAGAATAGTAATATTACTTTTATAAGTGAAGTATGGTCAATATTCTCAAGGTAGTTAATCAAGCTACTACTAATAAAAGTAGCTACAATAATTATAAGTAGTTTAATAATATTTATTATTAATGGTAGTAGTTCAATGTTACTAATAATAATGATAGTAGTAATAATAATAGTTAATAATAATAATAATAATAATGATAGTAATAATAGTAATAGTAATAATAATAATAATACTAGCAATAATAATAATGATCATGATGCTAAAATAAAATACTAAAGTTATGGGCCACTAGTATTAGTAAGACCAATAGTTATAAATGTTTCAAGGTTAGGTATAATAATAATAATAATAATAATAATAGTCATAGTAATAATAATAATAATAATAATAATAACAATATTAATAATAGTAATAATAATAATAGTAATAATAGTAATAATAATAATAGTAATAATAGTAATAATAGTACCAATAGTAATAATAATAATGATAATGGTAATAATAATGATAATAGTGATGATGATAATAATAATAATAATAATAACAATAATAATAATGATAATATTAATAATACTAATAATAATAATAATAATGATAATAATAATAACAAAAGTAAGAATAGTATTAATTATGCTACTAAAAATAATTAGCATTTATATAATAAAGGTTTAGGGGTTGGGGAGTTTAGAGAACTACCTAGGGTGTTGGTGGCTCAGGTGGCGGCGCACGGCGCACGGCGACGGCGGCGGCGGCGGCGGCGTTGGGGGGAGAAGGAAGGTGGAGAGGTGGTGGAGGGGAAAGGAAGGAAAAGGAGGGGTTGGTAGGGGAAATAGAGGGTCTAGGGAGGTTGGGGGAGTTCCCTTGGTGGTTCTGGGAGGCAGAGGGGGCGCTGGGAGTGGCGGCACGGCGGTGGGCGGCGGTGCGAAGGGTGGCGGGGTTCGAGGTTGGTTTGGTCGGGAAGGGCACTTCGCACGCTTGGGGCGGCGCGTGCAGGGTAAATCGAGGGCTGAGGGAGGCTTGGGTAGGTGGAGGTTGTTGCAGGGAAGAAATTAGGGGGTGGGTTGAGTGGCGGAGATGGGCGGCGGCGACGGGACGGAGGTCTAAAGAGGGGGCGGCACAATGGTGGTTTCTGGGCTTAATCTTCGAAAGAGCCCGATGCTGGGGCTCGTGGGGTATTTATAGGCTCGAATTGGGGGAGGGGATCGAGAGAGGGGACAGAGGGAGGTACGGGAAGCCAGCAATTTTGCTTGTTGGCCGCCGGTGACAGGCGGCACTGGTCTGCCATGGCAGACTTGCGGCTCGATTGGGGAAAAAAAAAGAAGGGCAGGAGTAGGCCTATGTGGGATGTTGGGGGTGTCAGCCTGTCGGATAAGGCTGGCTGGAAGGTCGGGGAGAGAGAGAGGCGGCGTGCAAGTGGAGCAGGCAGCTGGTCGGTGCAGAGGGGGGCTGGGCGGCGATTTGCAGCGGCGTGGGGAAGAAGAAAGGAGGAGAGGGGTTGGACCGGCGGTTCAGCGCGGTAAGGACGCCTTATCGAAACGCGGCGTTTTGGTTAGTTTTTGGACAAAACGCGGCGTCAAGTGGCTGGCAGGCAACGGTTACCTTCATTAATCGGGGTGCAGCGTTTCGGCGGGATGAGGGGGTGAAACGCTGCGTTTCACTGTGGCGAGGGCGGCCGAACGGCGCTGGGCTGCGGGAAGGAGAAGAAGAAAGGGGATTGGGCCGGGGCTGGCCCAATCGGCGAGAAAAAGAAAAAGAAAGAAAAGGGGGGAAAAAGGAGAAAAGGAAAAAGGAAGAAAAAGGGAGAACAAATTATTTATGTTATTTTTATTTTAGTATATTATTTTATATAAAACCTTAGAGTATTTGCCTTAGGTACTTAGAGTAAGAATATTTAACTAATTAAATAAAATATTTACCCTACTTTTTAGGATAATTTAGGGCCCAAAATTTATATATAAATATTTGTATAAAAATACCCTTGTAATTTATCTCAAAAATTCTTATTAGCTTGCCCTACGAAATCCTTTTTATTTTATAAAGAGTAATATATTAAATAAATTCCCACTAATCCTTATTTAACGACTTATTTTCAAAATAATTAATTCTAGGGTATTTCATTGGATCTATGTATTTATTATGTGGTATTATAGTCACCTTAATAAAATGCTAATATTTAAAGCGAAAGATCTTAAGATCAGAATGGTAGCTCTTTAGGGGTAGCTACTCTAAAGATGTGGTTTATCTCATGATTGATTATAAATATTTGATGGTAGGCCTTAGTGTCATAATTAGGTCGTATATCTTACTTTATTTAATTATGAGAACTTATAAAGAGTATATATACTTATGGATTAGGTGTCCTTGTCAGTAACATATTGTACTACCTTCGTGGCATGTACAACCAGGGTACCTTAGTTCCCTTAGGTTGATAGTTGGTAGGATATTGTGTTACCTTGGTGCATCAATATGACCAAAGTATCTTAGTATCTCTGGATTGATATGAAATTCTCTCGAGTAAATAAAAATTAAAATAATTATTATTGAATTTAAATGCTTATTAGGTTTGTTTTGTAGCAGTATTTGTGCTAATATGTGGCTCAGTAGTAGCCTTTATGCCTACTTATGGTTCGATAATAGGCTTTGTGCCCGCCTGTGTATGATAGTGTGCCTTTGAGCCCTACATGTGGTATGATGGACATTAATAGAGTTGATATTGAGATATATTATGAAATTTATGGTAATTGTGTTGATATTGGTTCTAATCATTAATTTATAGAGCATCTATTGAATGCTTAGCTGGTAAGTTTAGTATATTCTAAGTGAATGGGTATAAGCAGTATGCTGCCTAGTGATATTTATTTATTTTATCTAATTATCATATTTTGATCATCACATGAATCTTTTAATATTTTATATCATGCCTTGCTATGTTGCCTTTTATGTGTTCTATGTGGGCTTTTCATATTAGTTGTGTATAATGGGTTACTCATTACTATTGTATTAATGGGTTATATTTCATATTAGCTGAAGGCTAGTATTTTTGGTTGAGAGTTAGGACTATCTAGTGTATTGCTGGTATCTTTTAATTCAGATGTTGGTTTGTCTTTTGAGATTCTGTATTTTCCTTTCATTGAATTATATAACCACCGATAATTGGTTTTATAAGATTGATATTAATTTGCTTTTATTTTCTCTATCATGGTTCTTATAATTGTGTTATTAATTTAAGTGGAGTAAAAAAATTATCTTTAGCTCTTGATATAAGAATGGTCGAGGAAATCATACTTTTACCAAGTATGGCAATAATGCCCTACATTTTTACTATTTTAGCTTCCCTAATTAATTCTTAAAATAAAATTTTTCATTCCTAAAAAAGTAGGGGTGTTATAACTATTAGATGGAAAGGTAACCTCATCTCTGCCTATGCCTAAGGATTTCTTGTTAATGCCTTGGGTTTAGATGGTTCTTCCTTTTATAAAGCCTTCGTTTATGTCTATAACACCAGTAGTGCTCGCAAAGATCATTAGGATTGGATTTTTCAACATAATGTTCTCTTTAACCCATGGTTCATCATGGGGGATTTTAATGTTGTGTTGGATCCTAAAGAAAAGTTTCAAGGAGATGTACTTAACCATCAAAATGTTAGTGAGTTTAGCGATTTCTTACACTAAATGATTCTTCATGAGTTGCCTTATTTCGACCCTTTGTTTACTTAGTGCAACTGGAGATTAGAAGGTGATAGAGTCACGTGTAAGCTTGATAAGGATTTAGTGAGCTTGAATTGGCTCTGTTGATTCCCATCTTCCACAATTGTATTCCAACAAGAGCCTTTCATTAATCATTATGTAGCTTATCTTAAATTTCAACAAAACATATCCCCAAAAAAGAGGCCTTTCAAGTTTTTAAACATGTGGTGCAAAGACTGAGACTTCTTCAAGATAATATATGATGTTTGGTATCACCCCTATATTGGCACAACAAATGCAAAGCTAAAAAATAAGTTGTTTGTATTGAAAGTTAGACTAAGACAATTGAATACATCTTAAAATGGTATCATTGAAAGAGTTGCATCACACAATCAAGTTCTTACCACAACTCAACATGCACTAAGATCAAATCCATCTAATTCTAATTTACACCACAAGGAAAGAGATGCACTACAACTTCATGATCATTTATCACAGTATGAGGAGAACTTTTTCAAACAAAAAGATGTTATCCATTGGGTAAATGAAGGTGATTCTAACACACATTTATTTTTTGCTACAATGAAATAAAAAAAAGCTAAAATACAATAATCAAGGGAGATAATGGGGATGTGTTATTGATCAAGGTCTCATTTTGAAAGCTTTCATGGATTATTAAACTCACATTTTGGGCCAACAAGACAACTATGGGATTGAATTAGCACAATGGGTGCTAAAACAAGGCTATATCTTTTAAACCAATCATCAACAATTGATTTATAAAGCCCTTGTCCAAAACAAAAGTCAAATACTCCATATTTGTTATTAGAGATTTGAAAGTGCCTAGTGTTGATGGTTTTATAACCTATTTTCTTCAAGCTAGTATGGAACATTGTGGAGGATAGTGTATGGAGGGTGCTTAATGAATCTTTTCTCAATTCTATCTTTCTAACATTCATCACTTCAACCTTACTTATACTTCTTCCTAAAGTGACTAATGCTGAGAATGTATGGGATTTTCATCCAATAGCCTATTGTACTTTATTGTACAAGGCTTTTATAAAAATCATAACCTGAGTTAATAAACCTCTCGCAATCGGCCTTCATAATGGGGAGATAAATTAGAGAAAATATTTCTTGCCATGTGAATTACCGAGGCTATATGTAAGGAAGCATACATATCCTAGGTACAAGATGTAGATTGATTTACATAAGGCATATGATTCTCTTCATTGAGAGTTCCTTGAAAAGGTAATGCTAGCCTTTTATTCCCTCTTATTTAGTGAATTTGTTTTTTTTTGTCTATGTGCATATAGTGTTAAGTACTTTGTTTCCCTTGATGGTTATCTTGTGGAACCTATGGAAGGAAAGAGAAGTTTAAGGCAAATTGGCCCCTTTCCCCCTACTTGTCTGTTATTGTTATGGAATATTTTTCTTGGTTAATGAAAAATCTTTGGTATGAGCCAGGCTTCAAAGGTCATCCCTAGTGAAAATGGTTGAAAATTGTGAATCTTTCGTTCACAAATGATGTATTACTCTGTTGTCATGGGGATCTCTAGTCAAAGCAAATTTTTTTTACAAAGCTTTAGCTTTTTCCACAACAAAAAAGGAAAGACATTTTGCATCGTAATATCTTTTTCACATAACATTTTTTTTCTTTGGAGGGGTTACACAACAAAAAAGGGAATACATTTTTCATTGCATGAACTTTTTCTTGACTCTCTACCCTTCAAGTACTTAGGGATACAAGTAGTGGATACACCCTTTAATTCTCATCATATACCTATCCTATTTGATAAAGTCTTGTATAGTTTGAACCATTGGGCTACTAAAATGTTGTCATATGTAGGTAGACTTCAGCTCTTAAAGATGGTCCTTTTTGGCATATAAATGTATTGGAGTCAACTTTTCTTGTTGCCAAAGAAAGTTCTTACTCAACTCATCTTAGCTTGCCTTAATTTTCTTTGGACTAGTAGTACCTCTTTCAGCCATAAAGCACTAATTGCATAGTCTTCCTATTGCTTACCAAAGATGAAGGGGGTCATGTTATCATTGTCATTAGTATATGGAATGAAGCAGTCCTTAGAAAACATCTTTAGAACTTGGCACAAAAGAAAGACACATTATGGATCAAGTGGATCCATAGTATGTTCATAAAGCAAGGCTCGGTTTGGGATATCAATGTTACTATAGTGGCTTCTTGGCCTTTGAAGAGTATTTTGAACTTAAGGAAAACCCTTATGCATGCCTTACTTTTCCTCTAGAAATTGTAATTCATTCTACAATCACTACTATGGAAACAGGAAATAATAACGGGACATTAATAACGGTGGTTCAAAAACCGTCGTCAAATGCGTGAAAATTAATGCGCGGGAAGTTTTAATAACGGTTTTAGGTAATAACCGTTATTAAAATTGCAAGGTGAAATTTTGCACGAGAATTTTAATAACGGTTTACGTAAAACTGTTATTAAAACATGATTTAATAACGGTTCAAATAAGAACCGTTGTCAAAATTGGCAAGGTTTTAATAACGGTTCCTGTAAGAAACGTTATTAAATCATGTTTTAATAACGGTTCTTACAGGAACCGTTATTAAAAGTTCCTTTTATTTCGTTCTCTTCTGTTTCGTGCCAAAAATTTCACTCTGCCGCTTCCCTCTCGTACTCTCTTTCTCTTGCGAACCCTTGCACCATCGCTCCGGCTCCTCTGAATTAAGGGAAACCGTCGCACCACCATCTCTCCACCACCCCTCTGCCATTCTTGCGAACGTAGCCAGCATTTGTACCTTCGTCGTTGTCGTTCTCAACTTGTACGTCGCCGCTCCCTTTACGTATGTGTTTTTCTTCCTTCATTGCTTAATTTGTCTCTACTGATATATATATATATATATAAACGCATGTCTGTTGCACCGAAGAGGTTGTGTTTGATGTGTTGTTCGAAAATCTGTTGTTTGATGTGTTAGTGAAAAATTTTGCTGTGGCCTTTTTTGATTGTGGCCGGCCGAGATCTTAATTTATATATATATATATATTTAAAATCTATTTTATAAAAATATGTATTATTATTTTAAAAGAATCCACAAGCCTAAAATATATATTATTATCATAAGATATGTACGTTCTAAGTATAAAATTAAGGTGTATATATTTTTTAGCACTCACATTATTATGCAGATCATGTGTATTTATATGCTTTTTTTAATATATATTTTGTAAGACGTGTATTTATATTCCGTAAAATGTGTGTTTATATGTGTTCTATTATATGTATATATATTTATAATATATTTATATATAAGGTGTGTATATATAATCTAAAATAATTGTGGTTAGGGTTAGGGTTGGGGTTAGGGGAAGGGTTAGTGTTAGGGTTAGGGTTAGGGTTAGGGTTAGCTATAGGTTTAGGATCATTATCTTATGAGGTTTAGTGTTATTTTTTATTATAATTTATTAGGGTTAATTATTGTTAGGGTTAGGGGGAGGGTTAGGGTTTATCGTTTATTATACTAAATATAAACTAGGGCTATAGGGAAAAATCCTAAGGATAAGGGTATTGTACATGGGGAAAAGTTGAGGAGGTTGGTTGGGCATCGGTGTTGTGATAAAAATTAAATAGAGATGAATAATTGTGTATAATAATAATAATAATAATCATATAGGATTTATTAGGTTGTACTATATATATATATATATTATCTTATTAATATCTACTTGATTTTACTCTGCGTAGCTTGAATGATTTGATGATAGTTTGATGTTTAGCCAATTTGTTAAATATATAACTAAAGATTATGTCCTTATTTTAAATAGTTTGATTTTCTTAGGTTTGCATAGTTGGTTATGATCTGGTAGAATATATTTATGATTTGTCTAGCTAGTTAAAGATCAGTTTATATATTCTGTAATTTAGATCCTTTCGAGAACAACCTTGATGATAAGATTTAGTGGTTCTCATTTGTAGGTAGTGAGATGACATACCCTCCACTGTATTTTCATATGGCGCCACATACAGATGTACGGACTCATGTGATATGGTTATATGACGAGTTATGTTATTTGTACGCGAGTGGCTCATCCTATCACCCCTTCCATTTCAGATCTTATCACCTTATGTTGACCCTGCCTCAGATAGAGCCATGGGCATCGGCTACGTCTACGTCTACTTTTTTGCAGTGGTTTGTCTACCACACTGATTATTCTCGAGAGAATATTGTCATGTAGTTCTACTACATTGCCTAGGAGTCTTCAAATTTTCCCAGATACATTGAATTTAGAAACGGAATAAAGGGCTAGACTAACCCTTCATTTTCCAATAAAAAAAAGGAAAAAGAAAAGACTGCATTAATCGAATGAAATTTTCTATTGGAGGCCGGCAGGACTTACAGCTGTATATTGTGACCGGCCGAAGATTACTATTATACAAATGCCACATTTCATTCACCGTCGGTCTCAAAAGGCGGAACTATTATAGATATTTGAAACCCTGCTTACTTTTCTTTTAGAAAACTATTATATTATGCTTATTCATGTAAGCTAATTTTACATATATTATATACATTATAGGACGAACTTCAAGTGTCAGATGGTGAGGAGGGGGTAGACCAATATAACATTGTATCACAGGCTATAGGAATTGTAGAACACCCTGGAAGACACAGGGGTCTTGGATTAGGTGTTACGAAAATGAGCGTACGCGGTCGATCTCGTGGTTCTCGTAACGGTTTTAATAATGGTATTAGGTAGCGATCTATATATTCTACATACATTTTCAGGTTTGTATTTCGTCTACATCTTTCGGTCTTCCAGTCTAGATCTGTGAACTCTTTACTTTGGGGTGTAGAGCTACCAAGTTGTGGTATGCCCATTAATTTTTATTCCTAAGTATAGTTGGTGTATTGAGACATGCATACCAATTATAGATTGATTGAAATTATGGTGTGATTGCATATTTGGTATGAATTGATGTTTTTTTACATTGCAGATTTGGTAATTGTTTGAACATACAACTGCGTATGTGGGCAGGAACAAAAGAGAAAAATTTAAATAAATAAAAAACATATAGTTTTAATAACGATTCTATGAAAACCGTTATTAAAACCTATGCTTTAATAATGGTTTCTCATAAAAGCGTTATTAAAACTTAGGTTTTAATAACGGTTTTGTTTAAGAACCGTTATTAAAACTCCTTATAATCTCATATTTATACGCATTTAATACGTATTAGAGGGTTTAATAAACGCATAATCAATCAATCATGTTTTAACAACGATTTTTGTATTAACCGTTATTAATACATGGTTTTCAACAACTGTTTTTTCATATAAACCGTTATTGAAACCTTATTTTTAACAACGGTTTACTAAGAAACCGTTATTAAAAGCTCCTTTTTAACAACGGTTTTTGTATTAACTGTTATTAATACATGGTTTTCAACAACGGTTTTTCATATAAACCGTTATTGAAACCTTATTTTTAACAACGGTTTACTGAGAAACCGTTATTAAAAGCTCCTTTTTAACAACGATTTACTGAGAAACCGTTATTAAAAGCTCCTTTTTAACAACGGTACCGTTATTAAATATGAAGTTTACGCACATATTCACGGATTTTTGTGTATTTTTCATGATGGTTATAAACCGTTATTAAAGATTTAATAACGGGCGATTCAATAACGGTTGAAAACCGTTATTAAAACTATAAAATAATCGTTATTAAAACCTCTTTCTATGGTAGTGAATATCAAATGTATCTATGATAAATTGAGATACCATGTCTTAAGGACAGAATGGTGGGAATCTATTTGGCAAAACCCAACAACTCCAAGTTACCAATTTATTGCATGGCTTGTTGTTGTGGGTCATTTAGTTACCAAAGACAGGATTAATAGATACACTGCCCTTAGTTGATCATCGATGTGCCTTTTGCTAGGAGACATAATACATTTGTCGTCTCTTTATACATTGTCTAATCTTCGGAGGAGTCATCCACATTCTAGTTTGTATTGTGACTTCTCTTACTTGGAGTGGGTTGCTACTTAAATTCAGTCTCATGCAAGGGTGTTCAAAAGTGTAAAATGGAGCTATTAAGAGGAAGCTTGTCACTAATATTTATGAAATATGAAAGGTAAGGAACGATAAGGTGTTTAATGATATATCATGTATCAAGGATGTGATGTTTAAGTCCATAGCTACTAGTATATCTCATAGATGCTTGAATGGCTATAGAATGACTAAGTATAGTACTTACATTCATTTGATAGATGAACTTTGGTTTTTAGGTTGTAATGGCTCCTAGTTCCATAAAAAAAATTCCTATTCAATATATATACGATTTGGTTTGATTCAGTTTACGAATTAAACTCTGGTATGAACACCTCTATATATGAATGTTATGAGAGATGAAGCATGAAACACCTCTACAACATGCAACACAGTGAAGTTGTGTCCTGAAAATGGGTGCGTTCTGAAGAATAGCAGCATGAAAAATTTACGGTGTCTTCGGTCGACTTGAGTGTCCTGAGAGCTGAAGCATGAAACACAGCCATGGGATACTCTCATACTCTCGCCATGTTGACAAAAAATTTTCCGGTGTCTATGACACGGGACACGGTCGGAACGTGTCGTGGAATATGGTCATTCCGAAAATAGATAGCATAGAAAATGACCGGAGCATGCCTTGGGATACGTGTGTTCTGAAGGATAAAATGCTCGTTCGTGTTCTGTGTTGAGCAATGATGCTCGGTACACGTCGCCGACGAGGGATACGGACGGACCTTGTCAAGATGTCCCATGCTCGAGTTCATGTATCTGTTTATTTCGCAAGCCTTGCTTGCATAGTTTTAGGCCGGATTTCTCACTAGTCTTTAATTAGGGATTGCTATTATTAGCTAGAACAGAATATGACGTTCATCAAAGAGAGAATTAAAAACCCCACCGCAAGTGGGCATAGATGTAGACATATCGCCTACCACCACGTATAAGTGTTGTCCTTTCTGACCATTTAGTTTCTACTCACACACATATATATCTTTTGTAACACAAACATATTTAAAAAAAAAAAAAAAAGTGATATTGAGAAGTCAATCGCCAGACGGATCTAAGTAAAACTACAGAAAAAGATGCCTACAAGGCTAAAATTCCTAGATCCTTATATACCAGCCAGCTGACTGTCCTAGGAAAGATAATACCCGATAAACATGAAGCTAGATTCCATTACAGAGAGAAATAGGACGAGTCATCGTGTTCACACACACTCACGTTGGATCTGTATTATTGACGTATCATGTCCATAGGTCGAGAATACGACTGATCAAGTGATTGGGGTCGGGCAACGAGGGCGAGAGCCGCAAATATACAGTGACACGCGTAGAGGCCCAGCGGCTGCTGCAGTGCCATCATTTTGTACGAAGTGAATGGAGGGTGATCGCGTTCTTTTTATCTATTCATGGCCAGTTAGCATCGTTCCTTCAGATCCAAGTTAAAAGAAATCTCAGCGGAGCAGTAAATGCGCGCTTGATCTATGGATTTTTTTTTCAACCGCGCCAATCATAGGGAAACATGATAGTATTGCTGATGGCCTTAGTAATCAAGAAAACGTATAGTAGGTGGAAAATCAATGACCATGAATATCTAAGCTGGAACCAGATTCTTATTGGATTAGCGGTGCTATTTTCCTGACTTTCTAAGCCTGTATATAATTAAGGTTTGATTTTTATCAAATGAGATTTGATATAATAGTATATATTAATTTTTAATTTTTAAAGATCTAAGCTACGAATTTTTCTTCTTTCTCGGACTGATATGATAATAATTTTAAGTTTTCTGAAATTTTTATCTTTATAATTTCAGCATATATTGGGCCTATGGTATTGTCGTTTGGTTGCGCCCCTATGAATCAAAAACATCATCATAATCCTATTTTATTTTTTCAACCACTAAAGAAACGTATAGCATTTTTCTTGATCGTGTACAGTCAATTTGCGTTCAATACAAATTCAGCTATTACAAGCAGAAATTATTATTATGTGACTGCCACCAAAGAATGCAGTCTAAAAAACCCATTGTCATCTTCACTCGACAAGGCGGATCACTATATTCCATCCTTCTAATGAACCCCAGGCCAAAGTAGTAAAAAAAACACGCTCGATTATGAATTCCACCTCATAACGCATGCCCTTGTTAAATTGACAGACCACTCCCTCGAGCTTATTGACCATTCCACTGAAATCGACTTCTGTAGATGACATTTGTGGTACCACAACTTCTATAACTCAGCGATCTAATTTGTCTGGTGTCTTTAGAGATCAGTCCCTCTCTGGGTTTTGGTCCTGTTCCACGGTTGAAACCCATGGTTCTGAAATGAAAAGGCCGACAACTGTTTCTAACAATCAATCAGGTTAGACATCATCCACGTCCTCAAAATCTGATGTATCCATCCAAGTGATGGGAAGTTCAAACCTTCAACAAACTTTGGCCATCTGTACTGGGGCTTGGTTTGCCAAAAAAGAAATGGTTGATTTGGTAATCATAGTATTTTGATCTAAACTATTCATTTAGGTGATATAAGTCATTGTTGTTTTTTTCCTATAAAATTTCATAACTATTTTATTATTTTTATATCAATTTTTTTCATATATTAATTAAAAAAATATTATTATAGTATGCATCCAAAAAGGTTAATATACATCAATTTATGTTATATTTTTTAAAACACTTAATTTACTAAGCTTTTATAAGTATCCCTTTTGGTACAGGCTAAGGTTTCAATTGTCATAATTAGTAAGGATTTATTGATCAAATTTAGACTTTCACCCTCTCAATTAGTCCCTAATACTTAGAATGTTAATATATTTTCGGTTTTATATATTAATATTAATATAAAGTGTTTTATATAGTATAAACATATTACTCCTAATTAAAATATGATCCATATAATATTAGATATAGATTTTGATCATAAGATTTTATGAAGCATGAAATTAGTGAACTACCCTAATTATCCCTTTCCCTATTTTTTGATGGTAGAAATAGTAGTTATATATATATATATATATATAAGTGGAATCTAAGGGAATTGTTATTCATGTTTTTAATTTTAAACGTGTGAATGGTGGTGAAGCATGATTTGGTGTTATGACTTTAAGTTAATCATAAGCATATATATGTTTGTTTAATTATTTTGAAGGAGATAATTCTCTTATAATTGAGCTATTTTGATTTGGATGAGGTGATCAAGTAAGGTGAGCCCATGCTGATAGATGATAGCATTCCATGGTGATAGCAAGTCATGAGTGATAAGAGAAATTAAACTGCATAAGTAAGGGACTTACTTAGGGTTCTTGAGGTAAAGCATTGGCAAGAACCTTGACCATTGATTTTTTATCAATAAACATCACCATTGTTAAGAGCATGCGAGAGTGTATGATTATGACACCCCAAACATTCACAACTTTAAAATTTTATTTAAAAGATATAACGTGTAAGCAAAATAAATAATGGGGATGAAACCGATGTATCTAACATAGTGAGAGGTATGTGTAACACCTAACTTATGTCAAATCCAAGGTTGGGTATAAAATAACAAATAAAATTATAACCTTACAAACCATAATGTACACAAACATTTATATCAAAAGAGTTTACAACTATGAGGATAACAAAAGCTAGGTGGGGGCTCAAGTTCAAGGGGAAAATGACGAATGAGTCCAAAAGATATATAAAACCAAAATAACAAAAGTGGAATGTTGGATAGCCCTCACACTCACTCCACTATACTTAGTGGTACAACACATATAGATCACAAAAATAAAGACCCTTGGTTCCTTGATCCTCTTAGGTCTCAAAGTCCTCAGACTTATGCATACCTTGTACACAATCTCTTAAAATGGTGTAGGATCAGTATAATTTCCTTATACTTAGTAAACAACAACTTCTCTAAAGAGATATCATGCATCATATACCATAATATTGTAACACCCCAAAATTTACTACTGAAAAATTTCGTTTGAAGAATTAAGTGTGGAAGCTAAAACAATAAAAAAAAAGGTGTTGCCGCCATACTTGGTACAAGTCCGGTTTCCTCTACCATTCTCATACCAAGTGCTACGTTTGAAATCATTACTCCGCTTAAATTAATAACATGATTACAGAAATCAGAATAGAGACAACGTTAGATAAATACCATGCTAATTAAAAAATAATATTAGCATTTTACAAAACTTAAGAGACAAATTATAGGATGACATAAGGGTCCAAATACAACTGAAAATAAGATAGCAATAGAGACACCAGATAGTCCTACGCTATCAAATCTGAACTACTAGCATTTGACTAAATCTGGAGGCTGACCTGCAAAGTCCACCGCTCATTGAATAGGTAGGGGCTCATGAGAATGAACCTTTCAGTACTATAGTACTGAGCAATCCTTTATACCAAACTAATATAATAAAACAACATGGAATATATGCAAAGCATACAACTAACATGGTATAAGACATATACATATACATACGATGATTGAGATACAATAATCATTTAGATAATCAAATTCCATCAAGGCCACGTACTACTCATATTCATTCATCTAAAACAACTGAACTTACCAATAAATATTCCAGAGATACTATTTGAAGCAATATTTAAACCCAACTCTACACCACAATTTTAGCCTTCACAGCATAATTTATATCTCAGCATATATCCCAACCAATTACATACATTACAAGTATGTTCACAGGAATAATATACTAAGATCAGATAACAAAATCGATAACATCATAGGTATACTTACAGGTACAACATAATAAGATCCATAACATCACATGTATACTTATAGGTATAGCATATTAAACTTCATGACATCTAGGTATACTTATAGACATAATACCAACACAGGTAGACACGAAGGCTGCTACCGAAACCACAGGTAGGTATAAAGGCTGGTACTGAAAATTATAGGTAGGCACGAAGGCTACTACCGAAACCACAAGTAGGCACGAAGGCTACTACTAAACACCACAGGTAGGCACGAAGGCTACTACAAAAACCACAGGCTATAGGTAGGCACAAAGGCTACTACCAAAACCACAGGTAGGCACAAAGGTTGCTACCGAAACTACAGGCAAGCACAAAGGCTACTACCAAATTTATAGGTAGGCATAAAGGCTACTACCAACAATCCATAATCCGATAATCATTATTTCAATCAAATCATATCATTTTTGTTTTTATTTACTTTCTCGAGGGGAGATCAATCAACTTAGAGATACAAAGGTACTCCAGTCATACCGGTGCACTAAGGCAACACAGTATCCTACCGACTATCAACCTAAGGATGCAGAGGTACCCTAGTCGCATTGGTACACGAAGGTAACACAGTACCCTACCGATAAGGACACCTAACCCATAAGTATGCATGCCTCCTATTAGTCCACAAACCATAATAGAGTAAGATGTAAGGCTTAACTAGGGCACTAAAGCACACCAACAAAAATCCAAATTCAACCGTGGGCTAAACCACGTCCTTAGGGTAGTGACCCCTAAGGAACCACCATTCCCGATCTCAAGGTATTTCACTTTAAGTATTAGTATTTTATTAAGGTGACCACGAAATCACATACAATATAGATAAATCCAATTCTCATACTTAATTGTTTTTGCTTATTTCCAGGCATCCAAGAAAACCATAATCAAGGTCAACATCGAGGCCAACATTAAAATATGCTAAGGTAATCCTAGGCTCATTTATTCACAGATGAACACTTTAGGCTAAAAATGACTAAAATACCCCTAAGATAAAAAAAAATCTCAGATTATCATCTATTTAAAATACTAATTCCATTTTATTTATTCATTTGTCATGAAATGGCTAAAACACCATAAATAAATTATTCCTTACGCGATTTAAATTATCAGATATGTCAAATGACCATTTTGCCCTTATACATAATTTTGCAGATAAAATCCTTTTTCGTACTTTAATCTATCCAAAACACATACGCACATACTCAGCAATAGCTAACACATATTAGACATGATTTTCAGAATAAATATCATAATAAACAAAAATGACTAAATTGCCCCTAAGGCACACATCCATAATAATTATTCCATAATTATATCTAAGCATGCTTAACCTATTATTTTATACATAATTATCATACAAATTATTTATTATATCATTAGAATCATTTTAATCATACTTTTGTATCCAAAATATTCTACATTAGATGACATGGTCGTTTCATTGGTTTTCGTGATAATAATAATTAACACATGATTATAATGTAAGAAATCATATTTAACATGTTTCATACACCGAGAACCCTAATGTGCTATCACGCAATATTTATCATTTTAGTAGAGTACAACGGTTACTTGAATTCCAGCAAAAATATAAAAATAGTGGTATCCTACTAAAGTTATCGGATCTCGCTAATCAACCTTTCACACCTAAAAATAATACCAAAATTATTGAATTAATATCTATCAGGTAAAATAATAATTATAATATAAAAATATTTATTTTTTAAAATTTACCAAAATACCCTTACATTTAATATATATATACCAAAATATTATAAGGTACACAATTCACTCACACTGCACATGCAGTATGAGGACTGAATGCACGGGGGGATGCTGCTGGTCGGTGGAGGTTGCAAGGGTGAGGTAGGGGGATGGGTGTAGGGTGGCAACTGGTGCCATTGGTGGCTGGAAAGGTGGTGTTGATGGTTGGTGGTGCTAGCTGCCGGTGGGGGCTGCTGGTTGCGATAGTGTGGGCTGGTTGGTTACTAGGGGGTTCTGCGGTGGAGGTGATGGGGTGGCACTGCACAGGCTGGAGCTGGGCAACGGTGCTGGTTGGTTGCTGTGGGATGGAAGCATGTAGAGGGCTGGGTGCTATGTGCGGTCAGGGTTGTTGGGTGCCTGGTCAAAAATGGCAGGGTAAGGGATAGGTAGAGGGGGCGGAGGAGCAGGCTGGCAGAGGCGTAGGGGCTTGGTTGGTGGTGGATACGAAGGGTGAAGGAGAAAGGTGCACAAGAGAAGGGTGGTGAGACAGTGGTCGTCGGTGGAGGGAGGCTGGGGTTCTGTCGGACGCTGGAGCTTCAGTGGTGCGCTGGGAAGGAGAAAGAAGAGGAGTAAGGGTTGTGATGCTAGGAGTGGTAGGGTGGAGATTAGTGGTGGAGTTGGTGTGTGGGGCGATGGTTAGGTTTTGCTCGGGGAATGGTCGAGGAGATCGAACCAACAAAGAGGGGGATAGGGAGCTGTAGGGGCTTGAAGGGGCAGAGAAAGGAAGGGGTAGGGGCTGCAATAGTCTGTTTAGGTTGATCGGGGCTAGGGTTATGAGAAGATATAGAGGGAAATGGAGAAGGTTAGGGAGTTAGGAGTCCACGTGTGTGTGAATGCAGAGAGGGGGGTTGTGTTTGGTCAACCAAAATGGTGCATGGGAGAAGGGGTTGGGTTTTAGATGGCATAGAAATAGAGAAGGGAGGCTAGGTGTTGTGGTTGGGAGCTGTTTGGTTGGGTGTATGTATTAGGCAGGGGCTTGTTTGGTCGATGGGTTTGCTGCGAAGTGTGGGTAGTGTGTACATGAATGTATAAATGCAAAGGGTGTAGCAAAGTGATAAAATGAGGGAGATAGGGAGAGTGATTGGAGGAGGAGATTGGAGCAAGCAATAGGTAAGTTAGTCGAGTAAAAATGTTAGGATGAAGTAGGTAGATTTTATTTTATTTTATTTTTTAGGTTTAATTTGGATATATTAGGGTACTAGATAGAAAAATAACTCAAAAAAATTAAATCCATATTATGATAGGTTTAAAAAGGGTCGGAAAGAGTAAAATAATCATAAACAAATTTCAGAAAATTATTTTTGGCTTACGGATCAAAAGATTATTAGTAAAATAATTTAGGATAAAATTTACGGGTATAACTAGGATTAAATTAAATAATTTAATTTCTATCAAAATTTTAACCCAATTAAATTTATACTTAAACCATTGAAATAATACGAATAATAATAATAATACTTTTAATATTAAACCTCCTAAAATAATAATTATAACTAACCATACGATTATTAATATATAATTAAGATTTTTAAAAACTAAATTTTACAAATATACATAAAGGAATACATCATATATAACCCCATGGAGCACTTTGACAACATTAAGGTAGGTAAATTACAAGGATGCGACATGAAACAATATCTACTCAACTCCTCAATAGAACACAAATAACAATTGATAAGTATGGATTATGTCAATCATGTGAAACTTTAGCATGAATATTTAGTCTTGTTACTACACGGTGAGAAGTCCTTCAGCTCCCATTGACACGAGGTGCCATGTCGATTGACATAACCCATGTTGATGAAAAGGTTACACATTTCTAAGGTTAATTTTTGCTCAGTTGGAGAGAGTGACAAACGATACTAAAAGACGATAATTTAGGATCATGAAAATAAGATCTAGGGTTCTTTGGTTGGTATCATACAATCCAATTCTACCCCTAATTCATTCATAATATCCTATCTGTTGTCTAAATTTCTTATTCCTAGTTGGACAGATTGAATAGTAATTTTCTCATCTTGAATAAAGAGGGTATTATATTTTGTCTTTGGATGCTATTTGTTTTCCAATTGATGCAATTCTCTATTTTTAATATATTGAGCTTAATGAAAGCTATGATTGGCTTATTGATTTGTGCTGAGGTGCAGGGAAATCCCCTGATCCAGATGTATTAAGACTCCAAAACCTGCCTAATCTAATTTTGTGTCATATGAGTTGTGCTAATGCTTTAATTGGTATAATAAAGAAATTGACCACTTTTCTATTATTGTTTAGAGAAACCCGACAAGATTCGAGAGATGAGTCGGAGTGGACTCCACTAGCATGAATAGAGATCAAATCACAGGGTCTAGAGATATTGGTTTGGCCTCTACAAACACAAAAAAAAAAGGTAATAAGGATACATAATAATATGTTGCCTATTTTTTCATTAATACTAGATAAATGAGTCTCAATTAGAGCTGTAAACGAGCCGAGCCGAGCCGAATATCCCTGGGCTTGAGCTCGGCTCATTTAACTAAACGAGCCTAAAATAAGGCTTGAGCTCAGCTCATTTAACTAAATAAACAAGCCGAGCTGAGATTTTAACAAGCCGAACCTAACCGAGCTCACAAGCCAAAGCTAAAAAATGAACTGAGCCTTACTTTTTCGAGATCGTGCTCGACTTAGTTAATAAACGAGCCCAAAAGTGAGGCTTAGGCTCAGCTTATTTAACTAAACGAACGATCCAAACCGAGCTTTTAACAAGCATAGCTGAATAGCGAATGGCTCAACTCATTTACAGCCCTAGTCTCAATAGACAATAGGGTACATTGGGCCGAGAGAGTATTAAACTAAATACTTTGGTTGACATTCACGACTATTTGTTTTGGTTTGGAATTTGGGGTTAATATTCGATCATATTTGGGTTAAGGGAATTGACTGGAACTTTATCCTTCTCTCTAACTGGATTTCACTTGTTCTTATATTATAGGTAGGTTTTGTTTGCATATTTTTTCTATCTATAGTTAGCCATCATATTCTCCTCATTGTTAGTCTAGACATAGGAGATATTTTCACCATCATTTTGCACACTTTTATAGTCCCTGTGGAATCGACATTGCATGCTACTTCAATACTGTACACTTGGAGTTAGAAGACATCAAGTTTAATCCATAAATCATGTAATAGCATGAAGTGCACAACCGAGATAAGTAAGGAATCCAACCCTAAACCAAACTCAATCCTAATCCAATTATTATTCTCTATTAAAATGATAAATCAATAATCTTGAGTTAGCTTTGAGATAAATACAATTTTATAATCCAAGGTTATGATCACCAAGGATGAAACAACAATCAATCTCTAACTACCAAGATAGCTAATTGGCAAAGTCACACGACTTAAAGCTCTGTTTACACAAATCTAGGCACACAAGTCCTGGGGTTGTCAATCCTTAAGAGTAGAAGTGGGTCATCTAACTCAAAGGTTTACTATATACTTAGGAACCATTTTGAGGCACAATTTTTTTTTCTCCAACTCTAGCTGTCTTTCACATTAAAGAATTAATATCTTATTCAAATCATTCTGTTATTAAACATAAGATATGAATATTCCCATTCAACAACTAATCAAATCATCAAAATAACTTAAACACTTAGGGCCACAACCAACTAGCCATGAAAGGCTTAAGATTAAGCAACAAGCCATAATCACAACATATCACAAAAGTTCACGTACTCCAAATTATAATTTTCAGCCAAAAGACCATATAAGGGTCACCATATGCTAATAATAAATATAATAAATCATATTCCCTCAAAATAGGACCGCAAAAATTTTTAGAAAAATCTATTCATCATGAATACTATTCACAACATGACATGTCCAATTATATCAAGAGTTACTGGGAAATGATAGAACTTTCTTATTATCAGAAATTACTATAAATGGTTGATTACTATTTACATTAATTAACTATTCCTTCTCGGTTACTATTTTGAAAGTTAAAGTCAATGATCACTGATAACCCTAATATCAATTAAATTAGGGAATTTAACTATTAACACTATTGTTGATATTACTTACTACTCCTTACTATTTATTACATTTCACCTATTTATGCTATCATTTATAAATTAGTTACGAAATACAAAATAGTTACAAAAAATCATGAAAATTAGATTTAAACGTTCTTAACATTATTATAACACATTAGAACTTAAAAATCAACAAAAAAGGACTTATAAAATGTGAATTAACCATTATACCTTTAAATGGCCTAAATCATGAATTTGTCATAAAACCTAACATATTTGGAATTAAACCACCAAACTTTACATTATCAGCACATTAACCCTATTAAACACAGTAGAACTCCAAAAACTAGAAAAATGTGTATAACATGTAAATTGACCATTTTACCCCTAAACATGTTGAACCTTAAACCTAAATAAACATAACATTAACATGCTCAAATCTAAACATGTTATGCATCAAAATTGGCATAAATAAACTCATAAACATGCTGTAAAAATTTTCAAGAATTAGCACAACAATAACCACACCAACAAACCAAAAATCCAAGAGAAGGTGTAATATTCCGTATTTTTTTTAATTCAATCTTATCAAACTTAATTATTTTAATAGTGTAATTTGATAAAAAAAATCTCTAATTATTTCCATTTTAATTCATTATATGGATTTAACAATGATTCCAACTTCATATTAGAATTTAATTAATCATTGTCTTTACAGATTATTTTAGATAAATTCGTTAACGACCATGAGTTTATTATATTCATATGATTTTGATTTCTGTTTAAAAATATGTATTTTCATTCATTCTCATATTTTAGATTTAATTTTTATTATAACTTCGTCGTACGATTATGACTTTATTTTGGAGTTATATTTGGTTAAAAAAATAAATTATTTAAATTATAAAATTTCCTTTAAAATAGTAATTTTTTTATGATTTTATCCATATAAAATATTTATGACTTTGAATGTATTCATTTTTTGAGATCGTTAAGATCTTTAGAAAGTTTTTAATCAAAATATTTTTGTAACTTGTTTATGATTTTCTTTCCAAATTTAATTTTCTTTCATTTTACCCTTTTTGGTTTGCGGATGACGTTTTTTGGAAATTATTTGAACTAATCCCGGTCTTTTAAAATTTGAAATAAATATTTTCTTTTATGGTTTTAAGTATTTTTTTGAGGTCTTATTATTTATTTTTGTAAATAATATAGCTTTTGTGTTCGTTAGTATTTTCTTCCAAAAATTTTTAAATAGCTCTTATATTAATTTTATACTTTCAGATCTTTACTAAATAATTTTTATTAAATGAGTTTTAGATAAAATTATCTATTAATATTTGTAACAGAAACCCATAACCTATCGGTCCCCCCCATTTTTCCTTTTATTATGTCTCCCTCTTTTCTTTTCTCTATATTTCTTTCCTATTCTCCCTTGCACGCTAACCCTAGCCCTTGACCTTCCTTCACCCTACCCCTATTCTCTGCTTCGTTTGCCACACCTCATTATGTTTGGCCTCCACCAATGATGCCAACAACAATAGCTATAGCAGCAGGCAACAATGGCAACAAGCAATGAGGGCATAGCTAGCAGCACATAGCAGCACAAAATCAGTGCAGCAGTGATGTCCGGCCACCACTGGTGTCAACCAAACACCGACAAGAACTCTTCAACCTCTGACGGAGCTTCTTCGATCTTCACCCACACCTATTAGCAACTTTTCATTAGGTACAAATTTTCAAAAGCCCTAACTTCTAAATTAAGTAAATTTTGTATAGATTGGGTTTAATTAAGTTAAATTAGTTGTTTAATTATGTATATAAATGTTGTATGATTGATTAATAGTGGTTATTTATAGTATATGTGGTTGATTTATAAAAATTGGAATTTTGACCCAATTTGTATGGATTTTTTAGATTCGTCCAACTAAGATATTTTTGATAAATTGATTATACAATATGCTATAAAATGTACCTAATTTCATATATTAGAATTTTCAATTTAAGAAATTTATATGGAATTAATCAGAATTGGATTTCTAGGTTAGAATCTGTGTGTAACAAAATTGAACTGTATAATCGAGTTATTTCATTCAATGGATTTTACAATATGCTTTAAAATATATTTAATTTTATATTAGAAGCGTCAATTTGGGAAGATTTTTTTGAATCGATCAGAATTAAATTTTTAGGTCAAAACTCTCGTGGATATAAATTCAATTTTGTAATCAAGTTATTTTATTCAATTGATTATATAATTTATATTAGATTACATGTAATTGCAATTTTGAACCATCAATTTAAGTATTTTAACGAGAATTGACCGCATTCATATCCCGGACTCAAAAAACTAATTGTTCTAAATTGGATATTTCTTTTATTGTTTTGATCAATTGATTATATAATATGTTATAAAATATGTATAATTAAATTTTTAAACATTCAATTTGAATAAATTAATAAAATTTAATTGAATTGTATTTTTTGGGCTTAAAACCCTAGACTTCAAATGAAATTATGAAATTAGAATTTTATATAGTTGTTTTTTTTAAATGAATTTATAGAAATAGTTCAAATGACCCTAGTTGTATTCTAACACCTTCAATTGGGATTCATTGATTGAAATTGTCAGAGTTTCTGTCTTGGGCTTTAAAACCCTAATTTTAGGATTCGGTTATCTTAAATTATCTACTCATAAGATTTTTTTTGTTGAAATTGATTGTCTAGAGTTATCTAAAATTAGTTTAATTGTTTTTTTAAGCTATGAATTTGAGGTAATAAAATTTAATTAATTGGTTTGCAGTTCGGGCTTAGAAACCCTAATTTTCAGTGATAGTTTTTAAAAATGATTTGCTTATGTTTCTTTCACCTAGTAAATTACTAGCTTTGATTTAAAATCATTTGATTTGTATTTTTTATGTTTTCGAATTGGATTAGTTATGTGAAAATGGATGGTATATCTCTTTCATCGTAAAACCTAATTAGCAAATTATTTTAATATAATTAACTTATACTGTATTATCCTTTTCTCCGGGTTTCCAAATTAATTTGAAATTTCCTAAGTGATATGTGTTGAAACTAATTTGGTTAATATTTAACTTTAAATCTTAATAGAGATGTGCTCGTGGGTCTTAGGTTTTGAACATGTTTTCCAAGAAAGACTATCTGTGTCTCTCTTTCTTAAGTAAATTATAGCACTTGAATTTCTAATCCATAAGGTAGCGTCTAACCTAGTCTTATAATTTCTATGAGCAATCTAGAAAACCATTACAATGGATTGTCAAGCTCTCGATATCTCTCTCTCTTTCTCAATTTGCTTGGCTAGCTTTGAAATGCCCCAAAATTATTTATTTTAGGAAATATAATTAAATGAGGTTTTATAAAGAAATTAATTAAATTATTTATTTTATTTGGAATAGAGAAGATTTAATTAGGGCAAATTAATAATATTTTGTAAATATTTTTATTAAGGAAAAATTGGGCTTTTTGCTAATTAAAAAGGGATTTAAGAGAAATATTTTAAGCCCTAAATTGGTCTAAAAAGAAATTTAATATTATTTTTATTAAATATTTTATCCTAATTATCCAAAATATTCTAATTAATTTATTTACCCCAAACCACCACAATTTCCTTTTTCCTTTTTCCTTTTTTCCTTTTTTTCTTTCCTTCTTTTTCTTTCTATTCTTCCTTTTTATTTTCTTTTTCTTCTCTCCCCCGATTTGGGCGTAGCGCGGCCCAATTTCCTCCCTTCTTTTTCTCCTCCTGCCGCGGCCCACGCCCGTTTGCTTATTTTTTTTCTTTCCTCGGCAGCCAACGCGCCGAGTTTCGCCTCTTTCTTCCCCAAAGCGCGGCGTTGGTGATATTCCTCCTTTATTTTCTTTTTCTTTTTTTTTTCAATTATTAATCCAACCTTGCAACTTGGCAATCACTCATTCAACTTATGCCAGTGACCGGAAAACTAAAGATTGAAGGACTTCTTTTATCTTAGGTCGGTTGTAGAGCGCTTAGAAAATTTCAAGAGGGGTAGGAAGGAAGAGGTTGGTAATGGTTCAATAAAGATTTGAGTTAAGTTCAACAAATAATTGGTATAGGTTTAGTAAATATTTGGTTTAGGTTTAGTAAATAATTGATATTTCAAAAAATTTAATATATTGAATGCCACTATATACATTTTCCTTGTTCATTAAAACTTACATACATTTTCATAAAGCTTTTTATATGTGAGATATAATTTCATAAAAAATATTCTATGTCCATTAAAACTAATATACGTGTTTATAAGCATTTTATATACATATTCACCAAAACTAATATATGTTCATACATTAAAGCTTTAAATCAAAGTTGATAAACATATATCATATAGGGTGTTGAACATGAAACAAACAAGTGTTGAGCATATATTAAAAATTGATAAACATACACCATACACCAAATAGGTGTTAAACATGTAGGAAATATGTATTGAACATATATCAAATAGGATATTGAACACAATCTGAACATATATTAAAAATTAATAAACATGAATTATAAATGTATTATAAGTATGCGTCGAACATATACTAAATACATGTTGAACCCATAGGAAATATATGTTGAATATATATCAAATATGTGTTGAATATGAAACAAGTGTGCGCTGAACATATGTTAAAAGTGGTTGATCATATAAATAATAATAACTATATAATTACAAATAAGAATTATAAAGTTACAAAAATTATCTCGTATTTATGATACTTATTAAACATATAATAATAAGATATAAAATTTATAAAAATAACTCCATATCAGGAAATAAAAATTATAAAATTACAAAATGACCATATGTCTATAAATAATAATAATAATAATAATAATAATAAATTATAAAAATGACCTCTTGTTTATAAATAAAAATTATAAGTTATAACAGTAACCTTGTGCACTCAAATAAAATTTATAAAATGACGAGAAATGGCGTGCTCTAATAAAATTTATAAAATAATTAAAAATAAAAAATTATATATCTAAATTAAATTATTAAAAATAATAATAATCTAAATACACCTCGAAAGGTATTTTTAGGTCCCGGACATAAGAATTGGGCAGCAATCATTTGTTCCGTGTACCCTAGAGCTAAAACCGTTTTTGTTTGCAGGGATTTACCCAAAATGTTCATATAAATAAATAGAAAAGGGTGTGCTGGTGGTGACCCAATCACGCTACCTAGACTACCTAGGTATTTTAAAAGGAGGCGTGCATGTTTGGTAAGATTAAAAAAATAAATTATAAATTCAATAAATAGCTTTTTATTTAAAATATTGTAAATAACTTTTTTTTATAAATTTATAATCTAATTTTAATAAACTAGTTAACATATCTTATACTTTTTACTTTTAACTACCCTTTAAACTTTCATGTACTTTTCCCACTAATTTTATAGTAACTTTGGTAAAGGTTTTGTTCGGTATATTTGTTTATTTTAATAAACTTAGAAAGATTATTATTTTTAGGTCTATTTATTAAACGTAATATTAATGGTTCAGTTTGTTTAGTTTGTTTGTGAATCCTTGTACGAGACTTATTTATATATATATATATAAATAAAAAGTTATACATCAATAGTTTTTATGCATTTATATACAAGAAGTAGTCTTAATTATGTATTTATATATAAACTAGTCAACAATAATCGAATTAAAAATATTAAACTTCCTATTATAATCTTAGATCTAATAATAAAAAATTGTAAATAATATTTAAATTAATAATCACATTTATAATAAAAACAAATCAAAATAAGTTAATATACTTAAATTTCTAGAGCCACCTTGATCGGACATGACTCGTATAATAACTTCCAAGTCCGAACGAGTCGAACTTGAAAATAAATATTTAAACTTATTTGGTAAATGAATCAGCTCAGTACGGCTCATGAAGTAGGAATTATCGGTCTGGGTTCGGTTGATCTAGACATTCCTCATCAGTGCAAAAGGAGAACAGGGGAAAAGTTAACAAAACATAAACCAGGTGGCAATCATACCACAATGTACAACTAGTAGCTTGCTTTTTCCTCTTCTTCTATTTTTTCCCCTTTCTGATAATTAATGCGAGACTCATAACTGACATAATTCTTTCTTACGCAAGCATCATCTGTACAAGTCCAAATGGTATCCATAAAAATAAATAGACCACTCATTACACTAATGAATCAACGGCTAATGAATCAAGCGTAAACTTGAAAAAACAACTACAAAGATCCAGGGACCCTGTAGCCCAGAGAACACGATGAGCAGCTCGCGGCCAACATTAAGAGATCTCATGGGCTCGATTCTCCTAAGGACTTTCACAAAGGAACCAAACGTTCTTCGTCTATGAATCTGGACCGCATCCTGTATTCAGGACCCATTGTGGGCTACAAAAGTTGTATACGACATCATTGAGTTAGCAACATCAAAAGACGAGAGTTTACCCAGCAAAATTGCAGAAGCGGAGAAATGGCTGTTGAAAAACTCAATTGATCATCCCAGGGAAGAGCTCCTTTAATTTACTGAGGGCGTCCATAAGCTGAGGCATTACAAGAATTCATTATTATGAATCTAAAGGAAATAGTCCGAGACATTATTTGATAAGTATGATTATTCTTAACGAAAGGGGGTGATGAATAACAAATTAAATGAAATAACCAAATTTCTTTAGTGGAAGGAAACTAAAAGCAACAGCGCACCCATGGCAAAGTAAAATATGGCATTATTCAAGCAGGTTCCTTGTCACATCCACATAAAAAAAGCCTAGTGGGCTATCGACAAGAAAAATGCACACTTTGAGAAACTAGGTTATGAAAAACATGACCAGCCCCACACATCAAAAATACAATCCGTGGGCTCTTAACTCTTCGCCATTTTGGTGCTTCATAATGTTCATAGGGTTTTGACAACACCACAAAGAGCCAAGATTGATGTCCTAAGAGCTCAACTAATGCAGAAATAAGCATAAGAAATGGAACATACATCCATGATGGTTGCTTGAACTCTAGGATTTTGAAATGTCACGGCAACATCATGATTCAACATGATCTTTGAGATAACCTCTTCAGGTGGCATACTAATTTGATCTATATAAGTAACATCAAATTAATAGATAGGACAAAAGCAAATAAGAGAAAGATAGAAACCCCCAAAATTATGCAACTTTACAACTACCCTCAACAAATGTATAAATCATATGCAATATAACAAATGTTAATAAACTCACGATATTGTTAAGATATTAGGGTTGCTAAGATTAGAGTGTTTGCCATGAGGTTGTCCCAAGCAGGTTCACTTGCTAGATTGCTTTTGGAGGACGAAAAACATAACTGAGGAAAGGCATGTCAAACTTTGTGTGAGTTTCCATGGATATTTAATTGATGAAAAAATGTAAAAGAGAGAAATGGAGAGAAGAGTGTTGAACATAATAATGGTTGATGTTATTATTATGAATACATAATTATAACATCTTATATTGCCTATTACATGAGTGGAAAAGAGAAAATATCTCTAACTACTTGTATTACAATTAACAAGCATTGTAACTATCTAATCTCCACATGATTGATAATGTATACTACAACACCCCCTCCTCAAGATGGAGGGTGTGAAAGAGAGAATACACCTAGCTTGGGAAGTATCTTGCCATAAAGATGTCTGGGAAGTGACTTAGTAAATATGTTAGCTAGTTGATGAGGTGTAGAAATGTGGGAGACTATGATGAGGCCCTCGTGTAACTTTTTACATACGAAATGGCAACCCAAGTTAATATATTTGGTACCTTCATTAAATACTAGTTTTTTGGCAATGTTCATGCTTGCTTGATTATCAAATTACAATGGGGAAGCAGTACGGTTTAATTCATTAAGAATTTATAACGAAAATTTGTGTTAAGTCAAAATTTTACCTTAAGGGAACATCAAGGTCCAAGAAGTAAGGTAGAGACTCGAGATCCTTGATCTTAAATTGGCCATCTAAATGAATCTTCACAACTGACATTTCTCATTCATTGCTCTTTGTAATTAAGATTTCATTGGCATATACAACAATAAAAACCATCATAGAATCATTGCATTTAAAGAACAAAGAATGATTATTTTTTGACATAATGTACCCTGAAGCCCGTAGTGAGGAAGTAAGAATAAATTACCACTATCTTGAGGCCTATTTGAGGCCATAAAAGGATTTCTTCAAGTGGAAAACATAAGAAGGATCAAGAAGTGATAAACCAATGGGAGGACACAAGTAAATTTATTTATCAAGGTCCCCATGGAGAATAGCATTATTGACATCTAACTGATGCATCTACCATTTGTTTTTAACATCAGTAGCTATTAATGTACCGATAGTTCTCATATTGGCAACAAGGGAGTAGGTTTAATTATAGTCTATCCCAAACTTTTAAGTAAATCCCTAGACAACTAATTTATCTTTAAAACTTGTAATTCTCCCATTAGCTTTTGTTTGATCTTATTAACCCTTTTACAAGTAATGGATTTGTTTCTTATAGGAAAAGAAACTAGATCCCACATATAATACCCCACTTTTTAGGCTATATAATGTACTAATCTATGCGCTTAATGGTGATCTGAGTGTGTTTGATCTTGTTTTAGAGGTTTGTTTAAGATTGGTATGGTTTTTTATTGGTTTGGATGTTGGAAGATAATTGGTTTTATTAGAAAACCAGTCAACCGGTTAAAGGTATCGATCAAATGGTTTGTTTCTTAAATTTGAGTTTTGAAACTCGACGAACCGATTAATTGGTTTGGTGTACCAATTGACTGGTTTAACTGATCTAGTTGTTCTTCCGACTCGATTTTCACTGTGAATATTTTTTCCAAAACTTTTTAAGCATCATGATTATCTTTTTAGATGTTTTTTATGAGTTTTATGAAGCTTTTGATCATGGCTAACCCATTTTATCGATTTTCAACAGATTCACAAAGAAGTAATTTATGATAAGTCACTTTCATGACTTCATCCCATTTGTCTTCTTCTTCCTTATTTTCTCTCTCTTCTATGAGATTTTTGAGCCAATTATTTACTCCCACAACCTCTGTATATTGATGAGATTTGATTCCCTTCCCTTTTTGTCATTATTATTCGAAAGTTCTAATGTGCATTGCTCAAAACACTACAGTTTCACCATTTGAGATCAAAGGTAGAAATGCCAGCTTTGAACCTTCAAAAACCTACATTTGAAGCTTGGATTTGGGATAAGGTTTGTTATATCGATTTATACAATCCCTTAACCTTCTTTCTTCAGCAAAAACCCCCAATATTTCAAACCCAGAGGCTTCATTTTTTCCCTTCTTCCCTAACCTCCTAATTGCCTTATTTTTCTTCACACTTACTTTAACACATTTCTTCTCTTTAACTTTTATTCATGATATTCCTATCCTCTTCTAATCATTTATCTAGCTTCTTCTTGGTTGATATTAAGCAAGACGAGGTTAGATTTGGGAAAAGAGTGAGGGTTTATCTTTCATCTCTAATGTTTTTTTTTATTTTCTCCTTGGGAAGATGGGTTTTCTTTAATTTCCTCTCCTTGGTCTTTGGTTTTACTATATTTTCTTTGCATAATTTCAAAGGTTTGGCTAAGCTTTAATCTATAGTTCTTGAAAGGTGTTCCATACTAGGAAAGGGGTTTGGATTTTAAAAGACTTTTACTCTCTTTGGTGTGTTGCTCAGATCTTTTCAGGTAAACCAATGTATTCCCTATTTTGTAAAAAATGGTATAGGTAAGTATAATGCATGTTCTATAAGTATAGGATCACCTGAATATTAAAGCTGAAAATGTGTCTAAGCCTATTTATTATGAAATGAATGAAAGAAGTAGTAGAAAGCTTAGCTTAAATGTAAGTGGCATGCGTAAGACTCATAAGTATGATTTTGAATTCATAATTACCCCAAATATTTCGAGTGTCTTAAGTGGCAATAGTATATGTGATATGATGGATAGATTTTTCCATGATGGTCTAGCAAGAAGAGAATATGATGCATGTTTTCTGGTTCTTATTAAATCTATAAAGTGTAAGTATGATTTTATTGAGATCCCCAACATGATTTTGGTATTTCACATGTCAATTCATGAATATTGATTATTAAGAACCTTGAATGACTAGAGATTTATTCGAATTCATTGAACAAATATTAAGAAATTTAAGTGTACGTAAGTGTGTTTTATTTGGGTTATTTTTGCCCCAATCGATCGACTAGTCTCTAAGACTAATCGATTGGACCCAAGGACCAATCAAATGATCTTGTAGAGTCATCAACTGGTTGGCCTATGACTTTAGTGGTTTTGGCGTCAAGTTTAACCCATCTGCTAGTTAGACTAAACCTATCGATCGGTCTTTAGAACAATATATTGGTTAGATCAACTGATCAACTGGTTGGTATGTGACCCTAGTTGTCTTAGCCTCTAGATGAATACATCGACCAGTTTAACCATACCAATTGACTGGTTCTCAGAATAGTCAACCAGTGAGGTTAACTGATCGACCGGTTCACCTCCTCTATGAAGGTTGATGGCGCACTGACCAATCGATTGGTCAATGAGACCCATCAAATGGTTTTGGAAACCCATCTACTAGTCTTGGCCGGTTCTTCTTTCTTACCTATTTCTTTCAAAATATGATGTTTTAAATTTCTCATGCTTGAATAATGACCTAAGATGCTAGTAGCAATAAATTTACCTAGATTAATGGAGTTTAAATGATGGATTAAAGTTTAGTAAATAGAAATTTTATCCTAGTTAACCAATGTTGACCTTAATTTAGCATTTGGGCCTTTCTATTAACCATAACATGATTATATGATTAGATAACTAAAAATGGATTATTCCTATGGTTAGTATTTATGTAATGAATGAAAATGATGGATAATATAACTCTAATGACTTATATCATGGCCTTAAAATGTAAAACCTTATGAGTTAAATAACTTAGCAAGAATAGAAGAAAATAACATGGACATATATGGTGGCCTTAAGTTGACCTTATCTTTAAACAATAACTTCCACTTGGCTAATGAGATAAATAGATAAATAACCATGAGTTAGGATTGGACTCTTGATGACCTTCAATTGGACCTTTATCTTTGGCCTAAGGGATTAAATTGGAACATCCTTTAATGAATGGTAAGACTATATTTAAGAAATGAACTATAGCTTTGATCTTAGCCCTAGGCCTTGACCTAAATTTGAAAGGTCAAAAAAAGATAAATCAATGGAAATCAAATAATGGCTTGGACATTATATAATTCTACCTTTTGGCATAATTGATCATGTAATGGGATGATCACTTAAGGATACCTTAAATGGAAACACTGGATGATGTGAGAACCTTATATGGGTGCATTGAATTAAAATGTCTTTTTTTTGTTTGATATTTTTGTGGACCTTTACGTGATATGAAACTCTGATATAATAAGATATTAATCACTTATAATGGAACAAGAACCATTATAGATCCGGATTATTCAATCCTCGATTAGCTACTAGGGGTTAGTTTATCTTTGGGTGTTTTACTTTAGGGTGCTTTAGAGTAGGATCCTAGTTGATCCTGGGATCCTCATTTATTTTGGTACCTTTCCTACTCTAGGAAATGATGATGTACTAGGAGGTATTAATACTAAAGGCTCTGATCACCACAAGATGGTTATTTTGGCATGAGTCATGACTTATATCCACTAGGTTACTTTGGCATGATCTAGGACTTATGTCCACCAAGTTACATCGGCATAATAAATGACTTTATGTCCATTTATTTTGTTTAAATTCCATGGTATTGAGAGTCCATGGGGAATAATCCCACCTATTACTTAATAGCTTAGGGTAAAAGAATTATATGATCACCTATTGTTCAATAACTTGTGGTAAAAGAATTATATGCTCACTTATTGCTCAATAATTTTGTAAAGAAATTCTATATTCAACTAAAGCAAAATAATAACCAGAATGAGATCTAAAGAGATATTAAGTGGCCTTATCTAGTTTTATGCTTGATCATGATGTGGTTATTTTACTAACGTGATACTTGTTTTGTCCTATAAGTATTTTATTATTACACTTATCATAATAGAAATATCTATAATAATAACCATAATAATTATAATTTATATAATTATAATTATAATTTTTACATTAATATAATATAATTATTATAGTTTCAAACTAAAATAATTAAAATATTAATATACTTATTATATTTTTTACTATTTTCCATACTGGTGCACCTTGCAAGGTGTCCCCAAGTGCATAATATCTAAATTGTGATTTATATAAACAACTATTGATGAAAAAAAGTGGCAAAATGTTAGCTATAAAAAAATGGAGGGAGTAATTATTATGGTATTGTTAAGCAATAGTATTTATTTTGTCACTTTACATAACTATAGGGGTGCTTTAGGCCTGAAGATTAAGTTCTTTGGATTGTGTTTTAGATCATATTAATTGACCCGTTTGATTTAGGTATGTAGAATGATAAATATTGATGAACAAAGAAAGTTGTAAAACGTTAGTTATAAGAAAATAGAGGGAGGTATTATTATTCTATTATTAAATATATGTATTGCTCCCTTTGCTTTGAAAAGAAAGTTCTTATGCATTTTCAGAATAAATTTTTACAAATAATATCTCATAATATTTATTAATAAACAAATATATAAAAAATTCATTATAAAGAATTCAATATAAATATAATAATAATGTTTTTATATCATAATATATTGTATTTTGAAATAAATTGATGGTCAAAGTTTTTCTTCAAAATATGCAATAACTTCCTCTTTGGAACAGATGGAGTATGTAAAATTATGAGAAAAGTAAAGATTTATCGAACAATTTGCTTGTAGAGTAGAAAATATTAACAAAAAAATAAATTAGTAAAATATAAGTTATAAAAAATGGAGGGAGGAATTACTATGCTATCATTAAATTAAAAATAAGTAATATTAATTTTTCCACTTCACCCATTGGGGTGCTTCACATGAGAATATTATGTTCATGTTAAATACTATTTTGGTCCCTCTAGTTTGCAACTTATCTATCTCGGTCCATATAAAAATAAAATGGTCAGTTTAGTTTATTTGGTTTGCAACTTTATCTATTTTAGTCCCTATAAAAATATTTTTTTTATCCTTAAAGAATCAATTTATATTCAAATTAGTCTTTGAACCTTACTATTACAAGTTAATCTTCATACTCTTTCTCTCTCTCTCTCTCTCTCTCTCTCTCTCTCTCACACTCACACACTCTCAGTAAACAAATTACATCCTAATCACCTAATTAATAAGTAACATAATTGTCAATCTATTACGAATTTTAAATCTAGTTACATTCTAGTAAGCAAATTGCATCCTAGTCAAGCCATTTTCTTGTACGATAACTCAATAAAAATATAATAATTATGTTTTTATATCATAATATATTATATTTTAAGATAAATTGATGGTCAAAATTTATCCTCAAAATTCCTTTTTGGAATAGACGAAGTATGTAAAATTACTAGAAATGCAGAGATGTATTAACCCATTTGATTATAGAGCATAAACTATTAACAAACAAAAAGAAATTGGTAAAATAGAATTTATAAAAAGTGGAGGGAGGAATTATTATGCTATCATTAAATTAAAAATAAGTAATATTAATTTTGGTACTTTACTTACGGGGGTGTTTCATATGAGAAAATTATGTTCATATTAAATACTAGAGTTAAACACTATTTTGGTCCCTGTAGTTTGCAACTTTATCTATTTAGTTTGTTTAAAAATAAAATGGTCATTTTAGTTTATGTGGTTTGCAATTTTATCTATTTTAGTCCCTATAATTTTTTTTTAAAAATAATCCTTATAGAATCACTTTATACTCAAATTAGTCCTTAAGCCCCGTACTCACCTACTATTGCAAGTTAATCTTTTTACTCTCTCTCTCTCTCTCTCTCGGAATTTTATGAAAGAGTTGTGTTAGGTTAGGGTTCAAAATAGAATTGCAAAACATAAGTCCAAACGAACCAGTTGATTAGTGGATCAAAACTAGTCAACTATTGAACTAGTCGAGCGATTTTGTAAGACCGGTTAACTAGTCTCACCAAAGACCCAAAAATAAAGCAAGCAATAACCAGTTAACTACTATAGATGAACCAATCAATCGAAGACTTTACAAGATCCAAACCTACACTGGGACTAAGATAACCTACACAACCTACAATCAAACACACAAAATGGTAGGATAAATTCTTTATCATGGGAATATAATCCAAAAAATTACAGTTCTAAAATTTGGGGTATTACATTTTAATTAGAATATTAAAACAGTATAATCATAGTAAGATCAACACACTTTTACAATTTTAAAATTTGCTTATAATTTGTCTCTAACTCAAAATTTATTTTCCTCTTATTTCTATTATATTTTTCCCTAACTCTAAACCAACTATGTGAATGAAGCACAAATGGAATATTACTATAAAAATAAAATTGATTGTTGAATATATATATATATATATATATATATATATATATATATAAGAGTCCAAATATCGTATGATGAGTGAAACAAACATATTAATTTTGTAAAGTTATTTATTTATTTATTTTTATTTTTTTCATATTGTTAGTTTATTTTGTACATAGCACATATATCAAATTTTTCTATATATAATTTGATAATATGTTTTTTTACTTGTTAAAACTCAATTAATGGCTAAAAGATATTTTTTTTAATGTTCAACTGTAGGGTTTTGTGTTATTAAAGCTTATTATTGTCATAATATTATAGTATATATATAAAAAATTATGATACATATCTATAACTCGAATCTAACGATTCCTATAATTTTGGACTCTCAATTCTAGTAATCTTACTTATTATGCAACTAGTTGACCGTATACATATTGTTCCAGCATTGACCTATAACTGCAAATAAAAAATCCTTAGTCTGGGAGGTCAAAGACATAAATTGGTCTTTTGTAGCAATGTTGTCGTGCCCAAGTTGTGATGAGTCTCTTGATCAAAAGTTGAACTCCTTTTCCGAAACTAAATTTATGTGGAAAGCCGTTAAAGAATCCGTGCTTAATCGCTTCTACTCTTTCAACCGACATAATACGATTTCATCGGCAATAGCTATTGTTCTTAAAACAGATCATGTTTCATATACTTCATCCAAATGGCAATTAGTTTCGACTCGCACTCGAATTATTCATAACAGGTCCATTTAGATTTGCCGGTTCTCAATACTCTGGCTAGTTTTCATCCTTCTTGTAATCTTTTTTGGACTTCTAATTTATTTTTGTACTTTTATTTCTATCCATTTACCTCGTACATATTACTATATTAGCAATCTGCAAAGCATTTTTAATTATAAATAAACCAAATTTTATTTTCAAAGTCTCAAGAGATCAAAATGTAGTATTAACTTACACAAATATAAACTATATCAATACTTTAATAAAAAAAAAATTAACAAAATTAGTTGGACCAGTTTAATATTTATTTAGAGCATCTACAATGGTGTAAAAAAAAATTTCCGATCTCAAAATTTAGGGTTGTAGTTATATTTATTTTATTAATTTCTCTACTTATATTTATTTTATTAATATTATTATATTTATATTTTTACTGTAATATTTTTATTAATTATATTGTATTTATATTTTCATTGTAATATTTTTATTAACTATATTGTATTTATATTTTCATTGTAATATTTTTATTAATTATTATTACTGTAGTAAAAAATCTATAATAAGTTATTTTAAAAATAATTGAAATCAAATATTAATTTTATATATTTTCATAAATTCTTAATTATTATGTATAAATTGATATAATATAAAGTATATATAATTAATGAAAATAATTAGATATCATAAATTTAAAATTGATGAATATAGAGTATTAAATTATATTTTAAAAAATTAATAAAAATAAAATAAAAAAATAATTAGAACTTTAAATTTAGGGTTGTAATTGGAAATATTCTTGGTCCCCCATTTATCTGCCAAATTTAAGCCTAAACTTAGGTCAGAGATAGGTGGTCTGATCTCGTTTGACAAATCCGACTCCTATCCATTATTACCCGACGACAACCATAGCCATGGAGGAGGCAGCGGCAAGCTGAAACCCAAAACCATTGTCAGCATGACAGTGACAGATTTCGGTGGGACTAGACCGCTTCGTAAAATTCTACTATATGGCTTTACGAACTGAGAAGAGAGAAACAGGTCGTGCTATCTACAGGTTTACTTTATGGCCGTGCTAGACTCGTCTCAAGCATACTTGCTTGAGTATGCTTCAAACGGTTGCACAGTGCGACTGCTCTGCGGTAGATATGACGCATATTAAACCTATTATTTCGAACATTATAATTCAGACTTGGGAAGCCGTTGGCAAATTATTCATTTGCGCTCTTTCATCTTCCAGCCGATATCCCAATTTGGGCAACGCATTACACCATAAACTGGTAAAATCTTGACGCATTCCACAGTACAATGCGCAATACATTGATATTGATATCATAAAATAGCTTTGTACTACAAATTGGGGAAAAAATATTCCACACCCAGTCTTGTTTAATCTGTTGATCTTGAATCTCCTCTCAAAACAGCCCGAAGTCACTCCTCCGGTGCTTCCTGGAAGCAATAGAACTTTAATGAGTTTTATGATATAATCAAAAGCAACAGATCCAAAAGATACAGAGTCAACAAAGGAAACCTTAGTATAAGTTAGGGACACCAGTGTTGTACAAATACGGGCCAAAAAAGCCAAAACAAAAAAGAAATTTTTTTAATATATAAAGTACATTCACGAGGGCTAAGAATGCCAAATCAGAGTTTACTTGCATCTACGAATATCATTTCACATTTGTTTTAGGCGCCTACTAATTTTCTATTAGTATTTATCTAAAGATTGATCACCAGCCATTTTTACCTGAAGTCATCAGAGAAAGTGAGCGTGTATTTCACTTTGGATAATTAGCAATAAATTTTCTGTGGGATAAATTAACAAAACTAACTCCAGTTGGACAAGGACTGAAAGGAATATCCAAAAAGATCAATTCAAAGGCATCAAAATATATCATTGATGGTGCATATTACAGCAATCAGCAGCATCTTACTACAAAATCCTAGAATATTGTCGGCTTATTGCTGCTTCCTCAGTTTCACTGGGTTGGAGACAGAGACGTGATGAAATGCAGAATCGGCAATTCCAAAGAAACTTGGGATGAATTGTTATGATTTGAAATTTAGGAAGACATAAATAATCAATATATATATATTCTAGCATTGAGCATTGTCCCACAAATTGTTTATCAGAGCCTTTTATATTTAAAAATAATTAGTATATGAACACCCCCCCCCCCCATCCCTCCAAAAAAAAATACTATGCAGAAGCCAATGAGGACTTGCAAGGTCTGAACCAAAAGTAGAGACTGCATCAAAGAAAGGAGCAAAGGAGAGAGATGATGGCCGGGGTCCTTGTCCCATTTCCATATGCGCTTGACAGATTGGTAACATTACTTCATTTCAATAGAAGGAATGACAGAAAGGCTCTTTGTACTGCAATTGCAAATATGGATAGATTTACCATCTTCCCTAGAGTTCACAAACAATGCCAGAGCCATGAGTGCCCTACGCTACTCCCATACTACCTTAAACATCAACACGTAAATGAGAAATACGGTAAGGAAAGAAACTGGCTTAGGTAGTTGTCCCACAAGCTCCAAGCACTTAGGAGTAGCCCAACAAGGACTGACATACACTAAATCATTCGATAGAGTCCAAAATACACATGTAATTCTTGAGTTCTATGGAAGCAACATGATCACACAGCTTTCAAAAATCCATCTTGAAGGCATCTAACAATCTTGAACTTTAGTTACCTTGAAATATTGATGAAAAGCAGGGTAAGCTCCGCCCCCCCAAAAAAAAACACCAAAAAGAAAGACCACCAAAGAAGGGATTTAAAAAAGGCCCACGCATTCATGAAAATGATTAAATATGAAATATCATCCCCATCTCATATCTATAATCATAAATAGCATCTGAATACATCAAAACACAAGGGAAGAAACTTGTAGTCCAAGAAGCATCAAGGGGACATTGAAAGATTTCACTGCCACAAGCATACATTCAACTCATTAGATATCCTCTTTCAGGCTCTGTTGTTGATTGCACATGAACAGATAGAAAAAGTATAAACCTAGGCACCAGCCCCTAAGCTATATTTTCATGTTCAGTTATAAAGGCTTAAAACATCACACAATAAAACTTATCAATGTCATTTATGGCCTTATTTAAAGACATCTCCAAATGACAAAACACAAACAAAGTTGCATAATGCATTTATATTACTCCCTCTGTATAAAAAAAAAGTCATTCTATCAATTTGCATACTTTCTAAGGAACTGATAAAAATAAATTACACTTACACTCTTCATTAAAAAAACAAAGCATTTAATGCATAGATAATGGGGGAAAAAGTGAGGTAAAAATGAAAAGTAGACTTTAAATTTTCTAAAATGAATTTATTTTTACACAAAAATTTAGTGATACAATATATATCTATATTTTTTTTTAACACAGAGAGAGTATTACATTTCTCACTCAACTATGTTGTGGAAACATAAAGCTCTAGAATGAATTTTTAACATCTGCAAGATTAACATGCTGACAATTATATTTTATGCAACTTTTGGGGAAGAAAACAATACAAAAAAAGATGGCCACATTTTTAACCCTTTTCCCCCTCAAGCTAAAGAGAAACTTATTCTTGTATTTGGCCTCTATCTTAAACAATAATGAAATTTTAACTCTTCAAGCAACAACTACTATATCATTATGATAAAAATCCTTTCTCTGCAGCCTTCTTGAAGAAAAGAATACTCATGTGACACAGAGTGATATATGTATCTGAGTAGGTTTTAAAGAGTGCAACATTAGCAAAGCCTCATTGTTTACTTGATATATTTTTCTTGAAGCAAACTAAGCTCGTGGAACATTAGCACGGACTGTGAAAAATGCATCCAGCACCAAAGAGACTAAGACAACCACAAGATTAATTTTCTTCTGACAATAAAACTGTTCAGTACCATCTCAATTTTCCACCATCAGTCTGATGTGAAGACAATGATGCACTTCAACTCAATTTCACTACATCTATGTTAGGAGCTGTATTGCAATGAATACAAAAATCATAAAATAACACTACTATATAACATCCGATAAACTAGCATATTATGTAATGCAATGTTAGGCACCTAGGTCATGGGCTGGGACAAGCATTGGGTCTAGCAGGGTCAGGCCCACTTTCATTCCTAGTATGCTAGATTTAAATACATTAATAAGTAGCAAGGTTTGATTTTATTTAATTATATGCAAGCCTTAGTTAATTAACTGATTTCTCTATCAGGATTTAATAGGTTATAAGGCCTGTTAGAGCCTAGGACTGCTAGAAACCCTAGCTTGCTCCCCAAGTGTATATCACGTATAAATAAGAGGCTAGACCTCATTAATAAGAGAAGTTAGGAGAATTAGCAAAAGTTGATTCCCCAGCTCTTTGTTCTCCATCACCATACTCTCTCCCTGCTTTTTAGTTCCCACAAACCCTAATTCTGATCTCTCACATGCCCAATTAAATCAATAACTTCCATTCAATTAAACCATACTCACTGGAATTCATCTAAATCCATGGAAATAACTGTTGCAGCTAGATTCAGAAAATAAGATCCTATCAGATTGATATCAGAACTTGAGGACACAACAGTAAAAAAAACTCAATGAAAGTCTCAACAACCTCAAGAGTTGCTTGGAGAAATTGGATGAGGGTCTAATTAGTCTCAATAATACTACGGACAAATCGATCAAAAGAAGGGGTTTTATAGAAGAAATGTGTCAGTGGGCTGCCAGAAAATCCTCAGTAGCTAGCGCTACCGAACCAACCTGCCTCCTAGTCGCACGGTCGCACCACACCCAAGCCCTCGCCAACCTTCACCACATGTGTGCCACCTCCTCCAAGCCATAGAACCAATGTCACCACACTAAACAGAAAAAGGACACCCCATAGCTTTCATGGCCCCCACCACACCCCTATCAGTACTCACCAACCTATTGCTGACCTCCTACCACCTCAACCACTCCCTTATCCACCCTAATCAGAGCTGGGAAACTCTCTGCCAGTGGTCACCAGCCCTCAGCCACCCTCTACTGCCACTCCACCCCCAGTTACCTCAATTTTCCCAAACCCTAATCCTAAAACCTCATTTTCAATAAACCCTAACCCTAACTCACCCCAACCAACCTAAACACCTCGGCAGCGCCCCTAGAGGCCATGAGCCCTCACCAGTTCTCATCACCCTCCAATTGTCCTCCATGCCCACCCGCAAACCACCAGCTAGGCTATCATAGCTTTGGGCCACTCACAACTCCACGTACACACTACACCCCTAACTCTATTCCGTCACTACCATGGAACCCCTATTCCTTCACTATGCCTCATTTTGGCCCCAAGAATTGGTCTTGAGGATTTGAATAGAAAGTTATCACCAGTCACATCACAACACCTTGCCAATCCCTCCTACACCACCAATCACGACCATTTTCTATGCCAAGTCTTAGTTACAGCCCAAGGTATCTTGGCACTTCTCTACCACTTCCCTATCTTCCTCGTTGACTAGGGAAGCCTCCCTAGCCACCGAAATGCCTGCACTCATGCTCATTATACAAGAGTCCTAGCCAGGCACTTGTCGCACCCGAGAAACTTCCTACAAAACTTTCTACAAATTTAGCCGATCCTTGGGACCACCTCCTGCAAGCTACTCCATCCATCCAGGATTCAGTTATCTTGTGGCTGGAAGGAAGCTCCAAATCTAAATGAAGACCAACCCTATACAAGCATTAGTTTAAGTCATATGCGAGGGAACGCAAGATGATCGATCACAATATGCTCCCGGATCCATCATAGACTGGTCCACCAGCTTGGCTTCCTTAGCCTCTGGACTCCTTACTTACTAGGCTACCTAATCTATGGTCCCAACTTGACACGTCATGGCGCCTTGCGCAATACTATAGTGCTCCAATAATACTGCCAAACATCCATTAACACTCTTGGCTTGATTGGCTGCTCACCACATGAAGTAGGTTTACCTCAAAATCAAGCCATAATTTAATTTGTTGCTGCTTCCAATCGAACCCTTCCTTATTACAAGCTCGAGAGCAAGCTCATTTTCTAAGAAGGGAGTAATGGTAGACAATTGGGTTGGGAGTCAGGCCCATCGCCAGGTCAAACCCACTTTCATTCTTAGTATGCTAGATTTAAGTCCACTAATGCAGAGCAAGCTTCGATTTTATTTAAGTCTAAGCAGATCTTAGTTAATTAAGTTAATTAAGTGATTTATGTAACACGGTTTAATAGGTCTCATTTAATAAATGGCTTAATAAAGCCTAGGAGTGTTAGAAACTCTAGCTTGCTCCCCAAGTGTGTATCAGGTATAACTAAGGGCTAGACCTCATTAATAAGACAAGTTGAGAGAACTAGCAAATCCTGGCTCTCCTCTCTCCATCACTTCCCTGTCTGTGCTTTCTAGTTCCCATAAAACCTAATTCTGATCTCTCACATGCCCAATACTCTCTGGAATACATCTAAATCCATGAGAATTGCTGCTGCGACTAGATCCAGGAACCAGTACCAATGTAACAAACAGCATGCTACTGTTTGTACAGTAGCAATGTAGCATACAAAATGCAACTGTTTGCCTTTCAGATCAGAGTGCCCATCAGTTTCACTGATGAAGAAGAATTATTCTTCATACCAAATGCTAATGCAACAGCCTTACCTGAGAAGCAGGAAGATCAGGAGCACTGGCAGGAAGATCAGGAGCATTATGAGGAGTCAATTTGGCCCCAGATTTATCAAACAAATATGAGCAATCTGTGTACGCAGATCCAATACCCACTCCAGCACCAAAAGCCACTGATGCCCAGCGTGTAACAGGACTTCCTGCATGAAAATAATAGTCAGTCAAATGTTAGCAATGACTAATGAGAAAACACATACCCCATTTTCAGAACCAAAGACACATCATAAAGCAGAGGTCTCAAACAGAATGCAAAACCATTGAACTTAGGTATGTACTTTTTTAAACGGTGTTTCCATTCACAGCTGGAGATGGAGCTCGGAAGTGCAGAAAATGTTTAACAATGCTCCATAGAGATAAAACTCACAAGCCTAGTACAAGCAAAGTAATCATCCAAAAGATAAAAGCAGCATTATAATAATGCAGGCCAATAATTACCCCGAAAAAAATTAAAGCAGCACATATCACACAAAAAAATAACCACCATCAAGAATAAAAAAGAAAATGGCCTTGGTTTGATGGACTTGAAATGGTGGAACATTGCCGCTTTGGGTCATCCTCCATGGAACCTGGCTTTGAAGAGGAATGTTTTATGGGTGAAATGGGTCCATACCTACTTCCTAAAGGAAAGGATTTTATGGGAATTTCTAGCTACAAGTCAACTACTGTATCCTGGTTTTTACATGAAGACTGCTGCAAATTAGACCTCACTTTGCACACATAATGGGTTCTAACAATAGAAAAATCTACCTCAAACAGGGGACTATAGTATAGCAAAGTCATATAATATGCTGAGACCTAAAGGGGGCGGAGTAGGATGGTGGAGGGTATTTTGCAATCCAATTTCCATTCCAAGACAGCAGGTCCAATTATGACTATATATTGGAGGCTGTTTACAAGGACCAAATGATTAATATGTAGATGTCCTTTGATCAATCGGGTATTGTGCGTAACGCTGAGTTGGAAAAGGTGAACCATTTTGATAGGCCTGGGATGCACACATCGAGCTACTGCACAGACTTCTGTGCTTAATTGGATGCAGAGGGAAGGAAGAGGTTCACGGATCAGATCTATGGTATTGAGGTATCTATTTGCTGCTGCTACTTATTGCGTTGGGAATGAACGCAATGCACGTACTTTAAAGGGTAAGCCACATACTCCATATCAGCTGCAGCGGTTGATATTTAATGGCTAGTCGTTTGCAAAGCTTAACCATTGAAAATCTTATGCCTAGCTAGTTAGTCATCTCAATACACTAGGTATCTCACTTTGATGCGTGTTTAGCTATGAAAATTCAATCAACGAAATGAATCAATAACATTTAAAAACAACGCTAGCAAAATTAACCCTAATTTAGAGAAAAAATAAAAATCTTAAATTAGTCAAACAGCCACAGAATAACTATCGAAATTTTCGCAAGAAAATGCAGGGATGAAAGGAGGAGTAAATGGAATTCAAACACTGACGGAATAGGAGAAGGCCGGAAAAAGCGCCGGCGAGAGATGAATATACAACACGACGGAGAGACAAATCAATGCACGCATCCCATTTCGCGTTCAAATCGTACTTTGATGGTGCCAAATCTTTTTTCTCAGCCATTATGATTTATAAGTTAACCGAATATCACTCTCGCGTCACTGAAATCTTCCCTACTCTTCTTCTTCGTCTTCGTCTTAGCTATCTACTTCGCCTTTTTCCTTCACCAATACCAGTGGGAGAATTTCCCTGATTATTCGTTGTCCAGTCTCGAAAATGTTCGATCTGGATTAGCTGTGGGCCGCACATTTGCGACTAATGGGCTAATTCCTTAAGGGCCTGTTATCCTTATAGATATATTATTTAATTTAATCTGATTTTATTTGAATAATTTTTTGATAAGTTATTAATATTTTACTATTATTATTATTATTATAAACATTTTTCTTATAAGTATTAACATTATGATTACCATTACTATCATTATTATAATATAATTATTATAATTAATTTTATACTTTTTTACTATTACTAAAATCCTTTATATCTTGAGTAGAAGAGACCCTAATACTAGGAATGAAAATCAAATAAAATCTATTTAATAAATATATAAATGGATATAGATATAGAGGTAGGAAAAAATATCCGTCATATTTCAATATAGATACAGATAAAGAATCTCTAAATTTACACCTGCCTCTATACCCATACTTGCGCCCACATTTTTTTACCCAATATAATATAAAATTACTTTTTACTCTTCGTTTAAATAATCTATAAATATATTTTTTAAATTAAAAGTAAAATTTTTAATTAAATTCTAATAATTTAAATATATAATTCTAACATTAGATTGTTAGAATTTAGCTAACTAATAGAAATTTATAATTGTTTATCCTAAAAATAATAAATTTTATACTAATTTTATTAGATTTTACCTGTTAGACATATTAACAGATAGAAATAAATAAATATAGATGATTAAAAAAATCTATCAAATTTAAATATGGATATAATTAAAAAAAAATATTGAGTTTAGATAGTGAATAGAAATTAAGTGGTGCATACTTTACCCGTTTATGGCCCGACCTAATACTCTGTATAACAAAGCCTTTGGGCCGCACTTTCATTAACAAGATTCATAAAAAGATATTGTTGTTGAATTGACGATGAGCTTCTTCTTTTTTCATTTTTCTTTTTTTTTTTCTTTTAAAAGCGTAAAAGGCGATTCTCCTTCTATTAATCTCCATTGTATAGGGCTACGGCCATAATTTTGAGTGGGAAATCATTCGCCCACGTAATAGTCACTAATTACATCAAGCTCTGTTATTGCATGAGGTGTCGACTTCCATTCTCACCCAACATGTTTCAAGAGTACTTCGTTGAACTCCTTCGCTTCGTCCAGTATATCCTTAATACTGAACTGCATGCATGATTGAGCCTAGATCAAGCTGGCTAGTTTTGTGACTACAGCCATGTAATCGTCTCCACTATCAAGTTACGTATCCCTCTTGTGCATACCATGCATAGAGCTTTTGCAGTATGATTCCTCCGGTAGTAATCCATCTGCGATGATGCTTATGTTTGCCGAAACTAAAGTGCCTTCATGGTCACAGCAAGCCATTTCCATGCACCACTTTCCTTACAATTTCGATCTGCATCACCAGAGGAGGTACTTCCACTTATTTATACAATGATTGATTTCAGTCTTCTGCTTTTTCTAGTATCTGCGCAGCAGTAACTTAACATAGGCCAGCAGATAGTTGCCGCTTTTAATGCAGTACTGAAATACCAAATCATTCCTTCGCTGCCATAGTGCCAATGCAAGATTGAAAAGCCACTCCACCTCATAAACATCTAGTTGTTTGAACCATTCCTTACCATCCGTATGATGTTGGTTGTTATTTAAGCGAACTGCATGGGCACCGGTCCCCAACCTGATGTGCTACACCACATTCCCTCAAGGTGTGCATAATAGTCACTGAAGATAGAATACTTGGAGTTAGATACCTCTAATGAACTAACGCTAGAATCGCGCTTGCATTGTCATCATCTAAATATATTACTAAGCATGTGACAATGTAATGAAAGAGATCAGTGACGAAAGACTAACATGGCCCACGTCAGAGCTATTAAGCCGTGGTGAGGAACTCGGCTTCTACCCGAGAGACTCGAGTTTGAATCCTATTCAAAACATTTATTTGATTTGCCTAATACTTGAGAGTCATGGGCATCTAGCCCACAAATGGACCAACAATCCATGTCCCATTTCTGAAAAGCCGGGTTTCCCCATCCCCTTGGGTACCAACATTTACCCCTAAAAAAAATTAAGCTACACCTATCAAAAGTCTATTGTAGTACCTCAAACTTTAACTCTAATTTTTGAGTGATTACTCTCTTAATTCATTCATTAACCCTTAAACTTTATGCAGACACTTTATCTATATCTCTCAAACCCTTATTTCACATTCCTACCTTTTAGTGCTCGTTTAGTTAGAGGATAATAGAGGTGGAAAAATTACCCACATATTTTATATATCTTGTATAATTTAATTAAAATTAAATATTCATATTCTAATAAATACCTATTTTAGATCTTAATTTAATCTAAAATGGGTATTTTATTAAAAATATATTTATTATTATTAAATACTTAATATAAAAGACACAAAATATGGGAGAATTTTTTCCACCCCTATTATTTCCATACCAAACAAGCCCTTAAAATCTTAGTTTTCAATTCATCGGATTAGCAATTGATTGGCCAACAATGTTCCAAACTCTATCGTCTAGGACCTTAGGCAGTCAACCGCGAGCCCTTTCCTATTGACAAGAGCTGGGTGATTTGTATCATTTATGGTTTTCTTATTTTTTTTTTTGACCTCAAATAAATTCATATTGCTCAATATTATATATATTTTGGGTTCTTAAATTAATTCCTCACTATTTCCTAATTTTTCACAATTGTTTAGAATTATTTGATTGTTTTTTTATTTTAACCATTTATTGAATTATATACTTTATCTAAACCATTTTTTAATCATTATTGACTTTCTTGGTTATGTGGGCTTAAAAATTCTGACCTTCTTCCACCCCATGATCATATCTCATCTGGTCCTTGCTCTTCAACTAAAAATCTAACCATGATCACCTCCATCACCACCCACCAATTCTCTTACACTCTCTCACCTACACCAATCATCCCATCACTCCTCTTACTTGCAAGAAACTACTCCCATCTGACTTCTTCCTTTCTCTCCTACCTTGGTCGACATCCATAAGGAGGGAATTTGCCCTTTAATTGACCATTTTCACACTTAGCCAATTTTCTACATATCTAATTTGATATCTTCTCTTGTTCTTCTTACTTTTAGATTGTGGTGGTCTTTAGCTTCGTCCCCTACACCAATTGCTTCTGCTTTTCTTCTCATTTCATTTTCTTCCTCACTCCTAAAGCTCTAAGTTTTAGTTCATTAATGCTTGTTAACAAACAAAAGTGGATTAAAATTGTTAGCTATGAAGTATTCCTCTCCTTGGTTAATCAAGCTATTTTTGAAACTTTGATGGTTCATTCTCGTCTCTATTAATTTTTATCTTCTCTTTTAATCCTTACTATTTTTTCCCTTTAACTAATTATTGCATTTTCATTTTAGGTGATTAAAGGGTGTAAGAATGTGATTAGGAGTATTTTTTAGCATAGAGACCATAGTAGGTTTGGTAAGGAATATATATCTCTATATTAGGGATTGATTTTGTTTATATGCTAATTTGTATGATTTTCAAGTTTTGTTTTTAAATCATGTGTAGGTTTCACTTTTATTTATATACATGTATTACCTGGTAAAATGCATGATTTTATAAGTTTTATAATTTTATGAAAAGTTGTTATAAGGGTGGTTGTATTTAAATTTGGTAATATTTGGAGACTTATAGAATTTTGTAAATTATGAGAGAGACTTGGCTTTAAGGGTAGTTTTGTCTCCTCATGATTCTTTGTAGAAAATAAGTATTTCAGTTTGTTCCTTATTACAATGAATTTAGTAAATAACATGTTATGATTTGGAAGATGGCGACTTAAGTTATGAAAATAATAAAGTTAGAGATAATTAGGTGAGGTAAGGGCATTTTGGTCATTTGATGTTAAATATATAGTTTTTATATTGTATAATTATTAGGTGGCCTAAAATATGATAATTGTGATTTTGAAGTGTCTTGATAAATTATGAATATAATAATGAATGATTTTATGAAAATGGTCTAAATTGATAATAATAATAATAATAATAATAATAATAATAATAATAATAATAATAATAATAATAATAATAATAATAATAATAATAAAGGGCAGCGTTGATATTTCTTGTGTGAAATATTGAATTTAGGGTATGATTTTTGGAGATTATATTTTTAATAATATTTTGGGTTAGTTTGTCAAATTTAGTGAGTTTTAGAGTCTAATGTACAAAGTTGTGGTGTACTTGTAGGATTAGAATTTTATAAAGGTAATATGGTATTTTTACCTTGTGAAATGTTCAGTTACTCACTTAATGATTGTTCTTGTGCCTTACATTTACTCCATGTGGATATAGCTTGTTTAATTTATTATAACCATGATGTATCTTAAGCATTTCTATTGTCACCAATGGTTGGAATAAATTCAGTAGCATTAGTACTTTATATAACCAAAATAAGAAATAATCCATGTGGTAAGACATTAATATTTAAAGTGGAAGAACATATCAGTTAGGGCTAAATTGTACATATCCATTACAACGTATGAGAATAATGACCATGTGAGTTATGTCGTGGAAGTTTTTATTAATCATTCCACCAAACAAAAATAGTAGTCAAGTGCATTTTGCCCTAAAAGTTGCACAAATTCGTTCCACTGGATGATAATAGTGGGATCGCCGAACTCAACATGAATAAACAATTGAGAATGACTAATTATGTAATAAAGAGACTTTAATTTGGCCACTCCTTTAGATCACCTTGCATCAAGAATAATGTTCATGCTAACATTTTCCCATTTTATTTATGTGTTGTATGCCTTACCTTAGTGGTATGTATTTATTACCTTACTCAATATGCAAATATTGATCATCCTTTTATGGGTGTTACCCATTCACATGAGTAGACAACCCTGTTGTTGATGTATAGATTTTTTTATGACCATCTTGGGTACTTAGTTGAGCTCAATGCACTTCTTGGGGAGGAGTATTGTATTTGTTGGGATGGATGTAGAGTCTTAGTTATCTAGTAGTTAGTATTATTATATGGATACCTTATTAACTCTTAGATTCATGGTTCCCTTTTTGTTGTACTTTAAATTTGTATTGTAGTAGGTTTTTATCTATGTTTGTAAAACTTCTATTAATATATAGTAATCTTATTTAAATCCATTAATTTTTTCCGTTATACTCGATACAAGAATGGTATACAAACTAGACTCATATTAAGTACGCTCGGTATCACTCGATTATCTTCTATTTAGCTTATGTGAAAATTTAAAAAAATCAATAATAAACTTTTAAATGCAACGGTTAGTTGGGACTTTATACCTTGAACTCTCATGTTGTTTAATATGTCTACTAATCTCATAAAATTCATCACTTATTATGTTTCTACAACAACCTACCAAGTCATGACCAATGGAACAACAACTGAACTGATTAAATTATGAAGAAGGATCAACAAGATCGTCTTATTTCTCCTTATTTCTTCCTTATGTGATGAGGATCCTCTTAACTAATGTCTTAGAAGACCTAGTTAAAAAATTATGGATCTCTCCACCCAAAATCGAGAACAAGAAGGGTTTTCTTACTTTACTATTTGTTGATGATATCGTTCAGTTCAATAGAGTTGATAATGGTGACATCTTCAACATCAAAAGAGTGTTGAGTTCCTTCTTCAGGGAGTTTGGATAAAGTATTTGTAATACCCTAAATTGAGCGGAGTGCTATAAGGATTGATTTGGCTACTTATATCAACATGGTATACCATCCTTTTGGTGATACCATCCTAAGAACTCCACAGTTAAGTGTGTTGGTCGTGGAGTAATTTTTAGGATGGATAACCCTCCTGGGAAGTTTCAAAAATTTTCTAAAAATTTCTCAGGAAACACGTGAGTGAGGAAAAGGTGTATTGAAAGGACTCGTGTTGATCTGTGAGGCTAGCCGATCAATCCAAAAGTGCTTCAAGATAGCCCCCATGTGGTTGTATTGACTCGGGGTGTTATAAATGGTATTAGAGCGAAATCGTAACCGTGAGCTGAACTTGGATGAGCCAGTTAGCCACCTAATTGGACGATTCTTGGGATAAATTGTATTGAGATAGTTAGTCCACTAGTGACCCTAAGTCTAGGGCAATCTAGGTTCCATGATATTAATAATAGTAAGCCAAAGATCCACGTGTAGAGGATAATGGAAAAAATGTCAATTAATGTGGTTTGTAAAAGCATCAGTTATTCAAGATTTTCACGTTAATATTGATCATTAATGTGCATGCTGGTACAAACTCTTGTGACCATTTAATAAAGAATATTTTATATTTAAATGGAGTGTTTATGAACAAAAAATGGTTTCAAATATCAACTATTTTTCAAGCTCCCATTGTAATCTGGATCGCCCATGATTAATATTTGGTTGATCTAAGCCATTTTAAGTTAATAAAAGGAATAAATGATGAATCATTTTATTGCACCAATTTAAATTAAATATGTTTTAGTTTGAGGTTGGTTAGACGTCAATAGAACAACGTTTAGAGAGCATTTTACACTTTATATAAATGAAGGTCTAGCTTTTTGAATCCCTTTCTTCATGTGAAACCAAATCTCAAAAAGATATATTTGTATGTGCGTGTATATGTGTGTATAAACATACACATGCCCAAATACACGTAATAACACAACCAACTACTCTAAACCATAACTGTTCAATTTTCGACTATTTAATTATAGCATTTTAATTTTCTCTATTCTATCTATATTCCAAAATAATTCAATTATAGTACGAACAATGTCACATGATGAACAAGATCAATCCACTAGAAGTGGAATTGATAGCGAGGTCATGTGTTATTCCATTAAGGTTAGCATCAATTCATGCATTTAATCCTTTACCTATAAATGAATATATATCTTCTTTGCATAAATATAGAAGACATGTTATTAATATTTACATCTATTATGTGAATAGAAGTTTATTTCTTTTTATAAGCATGTATCAATTAATATACCATACAATTATGTTAACTTCATTAATTTTGCAATAAATTTTTATGTGGTTGTGGACCATTTTGCTTCAATCAAATGTTATTTTTTTGACATGGCTTTTGTTTTCCATGAAAAAGGTACTACACAATTTCTTTTATTCTTTTAATTAGTCTTCAACATTAAAGCTATGAAACATGCATGTGTATGTGGCTAAGTAAATCATTTGCCATTGATTTTTAAAAAGGAGTGAGGATACATAGTTGAGTGAATGAACCTTTGGTACAACTCTTTGTCCAACCTGGCTCTAGGGCTAGGGAAACTCAGCCCAAGCCTAGGGACTCAAGTATATGAAGAGCCCTGAGTATTAGTAGCAATAAATCATATACATACAAAAAAAATATAAGTAATACATGGAAAAGTGGTGTAGCATGCATGTCCAGATAGGCACGTGAGTGGATGTGTATTTAACTACTTTCTCCCAGCCTTTTTTTATTCTTCCCAAAAAGGCAATATGTTTGCTTTAAGTTTCAGTGCCAACCCTACTTTAGGCTAACATGATAAAGGTAAATTGTAACATGTGCCTTATGGGTGCAGAAAATACATGTTCACTACCGTAAGTGACAACAAGGAGTCGACCCCCAACCACAAAACTACACAAGGATTCACTCCTTTTTGTGATTTGTTAATTTCTTTATTTATTTGATAAAGAGGTCTAACAGATAGACAAGCTAGACAATGCATCGCCAAATCTTCGTTACTTATAGGCTTGGCTGATAAAGGCGTGGTTGAGAATTTATACTTGCCCAAGCACAAATCATATACTCCATTGAGAAAAAAATATTTAGGAGAGGATAAACGCCAAGGAAATGATCAAGGTGATGTGACCGATGGTTAAAAAAGTAGACACAACGTCAATGCCAAGACACATGTTAGAGAAGGAGATATATAGGTAAGAAGAGAGCCATGTGAGTTTAAGGATGATGCAAGAACCAATTGCATGACGATCCCCAATAGCGAGATTTGATAAGTACACACCTTTGGTGGACAATCTAGACCACATATACAATGTTAAAAACAAATGACAAATGTTCCCAAGGTTATTCCCGATAGGCACTAACATGAAGCATATAAATCTTAATAATTGGTGTGCATATCACAAAAAGTATGGGCATAACATTAATGAGTGTAGAACAATATCCTAGGAGACCCAAAAATTCAAGAGGAATTCAAAAATAAATATTAGAGAATATTCTCAAAAAAAATGAAAGGTCAAAGGTTGTCTAGTCGTCTCGCGAGATCCAAAATTAGAAGAAAAGGCAAGAAAGCAATAACAAAAAAATATTAAAAACACCACTAGGGTTTATAATATTTCAAGAGATGTAACAAAATATAGAAAAATATAATAATTTTACTTTCAAAACTAGAATATCTTGAAAATTTAGGGTTTTAGAAAGTGGGGTATTACAAATCTATTGGATGTCTAAGCTTGTCATCAATTTTTTTTCTTTCTTATGCCATATAAGGTTCTCTACATTTTCCTCATTATGAAACATGTATCGGAATCATGGTATAATTGGAAAGTACCATAACACCTTATTAAGAACCGTATACCTCTTGTATCATGACATTCAACATTGAGGAAAACTATCTAACAATGAATATTCTTTATGATACAAAAAACAATAGTTAGGACAAGCATGAATCCTCTCATAATAATTCAAACCCATAAAGCAAATAATATTCTTAATCTCATAAGTCTAAGGAGGAATCACATTGTCCCTTGGAAGCATATATTTCAAGAGTTAAAGAAGAGAAGTGAACATTTTATCGCTCTCTATTACCCCACTTTCAATTTGTGAAGTCATAACACAACCAAAAATTTTATAAATTTAGTATAACCATGGTACAAAGGTGTCTTAGAATCACTATACCACTTATAAAACATTTGCAGATGGTCACTAAAATATTTTTTTAGCATTACTAGTTAGCTCTTATATTTAAGCAAAGCTATTTGCAACTTCAACATTAACATGGTTAACATCACTAGGTTTATTAAAAAAATGGCTCTCCATGCCATATTAACCTATTAGAACTCTTATCAATGCCATTGATAATGAGATGATATCATATCTCATTTATCTTTCTCCTTATCATATTCTCACAATCCACACATGAATAAAATATCTGCAAAGGGTTTTATGAATGATTATTGACTATCTTAATAAAGTCCTAAACGTAATCTATATATTCTTTATACAACTAACTTGTATGTATCTACTTATGATTCATATTGAGAAGTAAAATCCCATAAATTATAATCAAGAATGGGGAATATCATGATATTATCCAATTCTAGAAAAAACCGCCAACATATAATGTATACATATACACCACATCAACATTTACACTATAAATATACTAATTGAGTTTGAGTTTTTAAGACACATTTAACATTTATAATATTTTAAGATATGAATACTTTTCCAACCACAATTAAATTTTATAAATTAGAAAAGAAGAATTTAGCATTATATGAGTAGAAAGGGAACAAGATGATGATGGTGAAGTGAAGAAGAAGAGAAATAAGGGAGACTAGAGTGGAAGTGATCAAAGGAAGACATTAAGGGAAAGGGAATGTTAACTTCAAATGACATTGATGGTTTCTTTGTCTATCAAGTTAGGTAAATAAAAAAATTATGGGGACCAATCTAGGGTAAAATATAAAGGAATAAGAAAATGGGGGATGGGAGGGTATACACGATGTTTCTAACCTAAAGTTGTTGTGAATTTTGTAAATTTACATTAAAAAAAAGGAAAAAATTGAAAGAATAGGTGATGGTTAAGTAAATGAACCACCATGTATATATTTACACAAAAATCATGGTTTATGTAAAGGTATAGATGATGATTTATTTACTTATCCTCCTTCTGTACTCACAAAAAAAATGTAAAACTATTTCCATTGTGTTTTTTTCTATAGGGTAAGGGTATGCACAATATCTTAGCTATAAACCACGTTATATTACCTATCATGTATTTTGACTCATGTACTAGTATATTAGCTCTTAAAGTGTTCACCTTGGTTCTTAGACTGCTCGCCTCTTTCTTGTGAGTGTGAGAATTGGGGAGTTGTTAAAAAGTACTTAACAATATGGTACCATGTATTATTCCTTTCACTCGAGCACGGCTTTCTTTAATCCCTAATACTTTAGTGATTATGTCAATTAGCCACATGCCAACACTATTCCTATCACATGGACCTCCTCCTATTAGATAAATGCTTATATTTGGTTAGAGATAATAAGTGATATCTAAATAATATTGAGATATAGATAATGTTAAACCTTACAATTTTATCAAAAAATTGTTGGGTTGGATCATTAGTAGTTGTCTCCCTTTTTTTATTGATCCTAACCCTCACCTAGCCATCCACTCACATAGAAGGTACATATAGAACATGCTTATTTTCTACTTGTTCCTGTGTCTCCGTCTCCTTTAGCATCAAATTAAAATTAATTCAATTAAAAATATAGATAATGCACAGTATTGAACCCTTTATTTCCTTACCAACTTCTTTATTATGGCATCATTGCCCGCACATGAGTTCTTATGTGGGTAAGCATTTTTCTTTGTATTTTCATTTACCTTTTGCCTTTTTCCTATTATTGACAACATACAAATTTTATAGAAAGTAAATGTATATATGATTATAAGCATTATTTAAGGTGTAATATATGTGGTGATTCATTAAATACCTTAGCTTCTTCTAATTTATGATACTCAACAAACTCAACCCATTGCTAGGGTGTGATTACGGATTGATTATTTCCTAGGGGTTGTGATAGGTATGTTACATCTTTAGTGATCATATGAATACGTGCTAAATTATACTTAACATAACTTTCCAAGATTAACCACACTTTTGAAGTATAACCTTCTTACAACATTCAATCAAATCAAAGTCACATGACATGAGAGCATAAAATATTATTAGTATATGATTTGAATAGGTGATATATGATATAATCTTGGTATATAAATGCTCATCACACATGTATATCAACTCATAACTTCTCCTTCATATTATTAGATACCGTTCTCCAGTCACAAATCAAAATGGAAACCATTGCACTATCTTTGACATTCACATAGCTAATATAATATGTCCCATTCTCTTTGGTTGGAACCCCATCATTTGCAAACTCATAAACCTTAATTCTAATTCTCTTGTACCTTAACTTAGCTACATTATTCATTTGAACTCACTCTCTATCCTTTAGAACCTTCCCCACTTCATCTTCATATGCCATACCTACATGAAACCATCAAATAAACAATTCTTTTTTTATTTTAACAAGGCATTGATCATTTTTTTAGAGTATCAAGCAAGAAAAATTACAACACATAGATTCTCTTACCAACATTTTAAATTCCAACAATTACACCAAGCTAGCATAAATAAGTAATAAAACAATAGCAACCAAATAAATAATAGAGCATGTAAAGCACATATACTACAGAACATGAAAAACAAAACCATCTTAAAATTTATACAACCAAATGACAATAATAAACACTTCAAGAAACATTCCAAAGGACTTTTAAATGGTATATATTACATTAAAAGTTTAAATTGAGCAAGTATATTTGATGGAAACTATCATACCTAAACATGGAGAAATCAAGTTTATGTACAACATTAAGCAACAATGAAGTAGGAAAATGCATACCTATAGTAAGAAAAAAAATTATGGTGAAAGGAAAATGATATGATGAAGACAAAGACCAAATAAAAAGGTTTTAGATGGAAGAAATAGTTGAGGTTCTTTGCACCACACAGACTTCTCTCTTCTATGTTTGAGTAAATGAGTGAAAGTGAAAATTTGATCTAGGTTAAAGTGAAGAAGGAAAAAATAACTAGATTGAGGTATCGAAAATGGTTTTGATTTGGAATTGTTGTCTATAACCTAAATAAAATAAAATAAATAAGCTTACGTATAGATGACAATTCCATTATAAAATTATCATCTATATTTTCACCTAATGTTTTCAATTTATGACACACTATACATGGTTGTTGCTCAAATAAAATAGTTATCTATAGTCTTCCTCATTTTCCAACACATACCTTTATTTTACTAGATAGGATACATCCTATTGTTCTTATTATAGCAGCCACATATAAGATGTCATCTATTTGTATTGTTATAGTAGTTTTAGTATTAGACCATATCAAGTAGTCTTGAAACTGATCACAATTTCCCTTGATTACCTAGTTTAGGCTAAGAGCATCAAGACTATGATTGCGAGCATGAATTATAGAATTTTATCAAATCCTCATTCCCTAGGCCAAGTTATCAATTAGCAATACATTTTTAAAGTTTAATTACATTATAATTATTAATTGAATTGTAACTACTAGTTATCCTCATTGATTTCTCAAAGTGTCGAGGTTCATTGATTATCTTTTCAAAATATTAAATTCATTATCCTAAGAAAATTAGCCTTATATGGTGGGTGAAAATGTACATTTGGGATGTACCTAAGTGGATGATACCTTTGTGCTTTATCCATCCTTATTCCTAAATCCAACTCTCTCTCTCTCTCTCTCTCTCTCTCTCTCTCTCTCTCTCTCTCTCTCTCTCTCTCTCTCTCTCTCTTGGTGGAAGTAATTCATCCACCTTCTACCAAGATCAAATGCAATTTATATTTAGTATGAATTAAAAAGGTAAAAATAGAAAAAGATAGTTAGGTTAAAGAAAGTTAAAATAATAATAATAATAATGCTATTATAAAGGTTTATCAAATAGGTAGATGAGAAGAAAGAAGTAAATGTTTTATTTTTCTCATGAAATATAAATAAACTTTTTAAGTTAGTTAAGTCTCATTTAGTATGAGTGTACTCAGTTTGTTTAATTTTGGTTTGGCACTTTAACCAAACAAGATTCTTACTGTCATTTTTTTTTATAACCAAATGAAACTATTTCCCAGAGTTAGCCAAATCAAATTGAACTATAATTATTATTTTTGTTTAATTTGTTAATTTAACACCCCTAAATTTCACCAAAAAGTCATTTTAAAGATATTTTAATTTTAATACTAAGCATATGTATAAGCATAACTTCTAACATGTTCTTTACTCATTTATTCTCGCATAAAATTACAACTTAAAAGAACAATTTATTATTTTAAGAACATAGGCTCAAAAATCATAAAAGCATGCTAACCATACAAAATGATATGCTAAACATAGATAACTTATTATCATATGAAAATTAATGATACAATATGATAGGAAAAAAAATCCAAGGAACCACATAAATCCTACATCTTAAGTGTAAGCTAAGCTTACTTGCTAAACCTTCAGGCAAGTAAAAAATCCTTACCACTTCCTCCTTTACCACATCTTTATCACCTTCAAACAATTAATATAAGAAGTTGGGAATATTGAATTAATAAGGAAAAATAAGAATGAAGGGAGAAGGAAGGACGATGTTTGGGGCTAAGAAAATGCAATAGATAAGCACCCAAAACACCACCCAAAACTCACCACCATAAGCCACAAAAGGACGGGAATGAGAGGGGTTATTGTGGGGTAGGTTGAAGGCCAAACAAAATCAAGTAGAAATAGTGTGGAAGAAATATCACACAACTACAAAAACACACAAAACCATTGTAAAATGTAGCTCAGTTTTCTCAATTTTTGGTTGACTAAAATGGGAAAGTTGAGGCTTCATTATGGTATTAAAGTCACGGATTAACGACAAAAGTTGGGTGGTTCTTATAGTATGCAATGAAAGGATTCCAATGAAACAAAAATAATGAGAAATGGTTGAGAAATGAAGAGGCTGGAAGCATCGGAATTTGGCTCAACAGTCAACCCACCCAATAATGACAATATGAAATAATGTCGGAAGGGAAAAATTGGGATCTAGAAGATCTAGAGAGGCAGGCAATTACTAACGAAAAAGGTAATTTCCTTGGAGTATGCATTGCAAGGAATTTAACATAACAAAAATGAGAGAACTAATGGAGAAATGAAGGATTTAGAGGTGTTGGAAGGTGTCAACCCAATCATTTTTGCACACTAGCAACAAAAGGTCTAAAAATTGAGTGGATGCAAAAAGATGTGGAATTGAAATAGGATTGAGAGGCATAATTCTTGGGAACAAAAGGTTTGTTGGGATGGTGTATTAGATATGGGAGAGAGGGTTAATAACTTGTTACATATTTGAATGAAATAATATGATGATGGAGTGTAAATAGAGATTGAATGCGTAAGAGTTTTATGACAAATATTATGACTAATGTATTTTAACTAATATTGGTGTTAAATAAATGTAACTAGGATAAAAATATTATTGGAATCTAATTATTGTTGGTTGATATCAAAAGATATAGTTAGAAGTTTAGTTATAGTTAATTTAATAAATTAACTTGTAATAATATCCAAAATAGGTATTTTTAGAGAATAAAAAAGCCAAACAGAGTCCAATAATTATGAAAACTTGTGGAAAGGTGAAAATTAATTTTAGAAACACAAATATATAAAAAAATTAGGCATAAGAGTTGGTTTGAAGCTTTGCGAGAGTAAAATGAATGAAACTGACAAAATTGGAAAATTCATGAAAATGCATTTCTCTACAGACGAGTGAAACAACTAATGAAGGATCCAAAATAATATAGATGGATGAGAAGTAATTTTATAAAGTAAAATATATAAAAAATATTTGACTTTGAAATTCATATAGAGCTCAAATAGGTTAAAACAAAGAAATCAATGAAAATTGTTCGTCACGGAAAACAAAAAATTCCGCGACTTTGTGATTCGTAAGAAACATGCGAACTTAAAAGTATTTGGGACTCTCGTTTAAGCTTAGAATATTTTTTAAGTAAGAAGAATTTTTAGATGAGCCATAATGTTTAAGAAACAACTTAGAGAAGAAAATTGCATAATTTTTTTTATTTTTTGCAAATGACTAAAACTATTTTGTAAACAAATAAATAATTAGTAGAATACTCGCAAATGATCCAAAAAGTATCAAAATGAAATAATATGCTTGAAAATATTTTTTTTATAAATGAGCCATATGTTTAGAATGAATCAAAATGAGTAAAAGTGACACAATTGGAGAATTTATGTAAAATTGTGATTTTTTGTAAATAAATGAAACTTTTGTCAAAAAACTCAAATTTAATATAAATGATTTGGAAAACCATGATAGAAATATTTGAAGGGAATTACAAGCCCAATTACATAGAAATTAGGTTTATAATAAATGGGAGTATTATAGTTAATGATAACCATTTTACACCATTTAAAATTACCAAAGGAATAGAATCTATTTTTCAACATAAACACATGACATTTATGTATTATATTAGACAGTGTTTACAATAATAACTATTATGATTTATTTCAAAATAGAGTTCTAATGACAACTTTTGGTAGAGAATATTAAGGATCGTTGAATTTTTCATTAGCTTGACATTTCGAATAAACCCACTCATCCATCTAACCATAAATATCCAATATGAATCATATATAATGCCTTCAAGACTAAAATTGTAATAGTGGAAGTTAAAGTCTTAAGCCTTAAGAGGTTGACAGAGTTATACATATTATATAAATTTATTTCAATATTTTACTATAAATATAATAGCTATTAAGAGTTAAGCTATCAAAATATTTTTCCTCAATTGTAACCAAATTATTTTTAATCAAACTGTATTTTTTTATCTGTTAACTGAATTAAATTATAAAATTATAGCTTAGTATTATCTTGTTGATGTCTTAACCATATTATGAACACCAATTTTCATATATTGTAATATAAATTTAGGGGTGTATCTGTTGACTATATGACTATCCAAATCCATATATGGTTAAACTAATATATGACTTTTCGGATATCTAAAGATTGGATACCAAGCGGATATGTGATAATATTTCATATCCTATAGCAATATTATTTTATCACTTTTAATAGTTTTTACAAGAAGATATTTAGAGACACAATTCGAATGCCAGATAAAACTCATATCCATTAGTAGATCCAATTTTATTTGAAAAAAGAAAAAGCTATAAAGTGTGATATAAAGATTCAAATAAGGCAATTAACTAAATTTGAAAAATGAATCACAAGCATTATTGAAATAATTTTCTAGCATTGCTTGGTTCATATAATATGGTATTACAATAGACTTGATATTCAGTGTAGCTCATATTTTCCTCTTTGCTGACCAAATTGTATATCCTAGATCTTGGTTTAACCAAAATGGATATTGGATAATTTTCTCATGCCAACTTCTAACAAATCCTAATATTTGATTTAGTTAAAATGGATATCATGTCAATTCTTAAAGCAAATATTTGTGTGTGTTTTGTATTCTCTTACAAATATATTTATCAAATATCATTGATATTGATTATTCAAATAAACAAAACACTATCTTTGTAGATATTAAGTTTTTTTCATTTTCACTTAGGCCACGTCAGCTTGAGCTGATCTTACTTTTTGATATGATCTGATTTATAAAAAATTAAGATATTTTTTGTTGTTATTATTATTATTATTATTATTTATGAAAATTATTTTCATAATTTATATTTTTAGCAGTACCACTATCATAATTATCATTGTTGTCATTTTTAAAAATATTGGCATAATTTTTAAATTATTATCAAAATATGTGATCCAAAATTAAGATGAAAAAAATTGAATCTTAGGTAATTTTTTTATAGGGCTAGATCCTTATAAAATATCCAAAACTATCGTGAATAGGTAGCTCTAAAATATCATGAGTTGTTAGTAGCTAGCCCGTCATCTCAACTTTATTTATGCACAACTTTACAAAAAGTATTTTTGATGAACGCCATCCGCGGATCCGCTGATTCAAACTAAACGAAGACGATCTATGGAGACTTCACTGTTCCTGTAGGCCTTATTCGGTTTAGAGCTACTCATCCATCCTTATTTCCCCGTTTTTTTTTAAAAAAAAAAAATGATGATTCGAGTCCCGTCCTTTTTAATGCTTCTTTACAAAAGTTTAGGTAGATCAGCGGATGCAAAAAAAAAAAAAAAATGAAAAAAGTCTGGCAGATCAATAACTTTCGAAAATATATAATCATCGGGCCTGGTACTTATGCTGTGATATTATAATATGATACAATTTTTTTTTTTTTCGGATTTTATCATTTTGTTTGTATTAGCCAGAGCGTCGGTTATTATATGAGGCTCATGTTGAGCCGACAATACAGCAAAGTCGTAAAGTCTGATAATTAAGCTTTAGATATTGAGAAATTCTAATGATCGCCGCCCCTAAAGCTGTTTCACCTAGCTGGTTAGTTAGTCAATCTGACAAGATTCATAATCAATGTTTTCTTTAAATAAACTCTGGCTTAATAACCTTGGCTTTTAGAGTAATTAACTAATTAAAATGTCATAATAATAATAATAAAACCACTAACCCATAAAAGAAAACGACAATTGTTACAACGTTTTGCCCTATGTTTTTTTTAAGAACCTTAAAGAGCAGGACCATGCACACGTAACACATGTGACAAATAAATAAATAAAGTAGTACTGAAGAGGCCAAATAAATAGTAGCTGTCAAGAATAAAGATTCTTCCTGGATTATTAATATTTGAAAAAAAAAAATTTGTTTCGGAAATTGATCGAGAGATCGACAGGAGTAGACTTGTACGCTAGTAACAAGACCGACAGCGGTATTGACTAGTGGTTGCTTCTTTAAGAAACTAGGCAATGGACTAATGTGTATACGAACAAAATTGCTACCTCTTTGACCGATTTTCTTATAACTTCCTTACGACTTGTTTATGAGAGGCATCTGAAATCATAATCGGTATACAGGCCCTAGTGGAGTACTTTATTATTAGGCTCGATGTTCCCTCCTATATATATGATCATAGTTTAGCATTTTATTTTTCAACCTAGTAGAACAAAATTTCTTTCTCCATATGATAGTGTAATCAATTTTGTTTATGCTTGACACTCATGAATTCAATTTGCATTGCAAATACACCATGTTTATGCTAGAACTATATCTTACTAAGTACTCATGTATTGATATTATCGTTTTATAGTGGTTATCATCTATTCAATGGACATAAACCCTAATTGATGATGGTTATGACAACAAGTTTTCTAATGGTGACCAGTGAATGCATGTTGGGGAGCATATATCTAGCCAAAAGTGAGGCTAATTGGCAATTAGTTCTTAACATTGCATGATACCCTTTTGTTTGTCGGCTATTTAAACTCTTAGCTTAGTTTTATACTTTGCTTCAATTGCTTTATAGTTATCACAATACTTTGTTGTTAATGTTTTGGTGTATTAACATTAACATCACACCTCACACCTCTCCTAATATTGGTTGTGGCAATTTTACCCTTAAGTTTTATTTTGCGTCCACACAACTCTTAAAAATGAAAATGCTTAGTTATCAAAAGTGAGAGTGATACAACTAATGAGAAACTAGAAGGGAGCATTCACTCAAGGGGTCCATCAATCAATCAGTGTAGCCCTTTTGGTTGACCTGAACTAGGTGCTTTTACCCTAACTTGTTTATTTTTTTTTTACTCCAAATCAAAACCTATGCTAAATATTTTTATATATTTGGATTCCTAAATAAATTCTACATCTTTTATAATTTTTAAAGATTATTTTAATATTTTTCCATTTTAACCATTTATTAGACATTCTATATTATATAAATCCTTTTTTCTATTATTGTTCATTGTCTTGGGTATATTAACCTCAAAAATCTTTTTCCTTTGTCCCTTATGATAAGATCATATCTTATCTTTGCCCAATCAACTAAAATTTCATGCATAATCAACTCATTTACCTCCCTCTAATTCTCTTACATACTCTTAACCTTTCTAATCACTCATATACCCCTCTTGCTTGGAAACAACCTTCCCTATTGGATTTTCCCTTCTCTCTCTTGCCTTTACCAATATCTATATGGCATAATAATATTATTGGCTTTCATTTTTACACTTAGCTAATTTTTATCTTCTCAACATGTGTTTCCTTCTCTCCCCTCGAGCCCTTTTTGGTTCTTGTAATTATGCTTTGCTCTTCCTTTGTTCTCAACCACCGAACCTCTTCTCTTTTATCATCTCCATTATTTTCACCTTTCAACTTCTAAATTCTTAAAATTTAACTCTTTTGTGCCTTTTTTTTTAAGTAGAAGGGAGTTAAATTTGTAGATTAGTGAAGTTTCATTCATGCTTGTTCAATCCATTTAACAAGACCAGCTTTGTTGAGAGTTGAGGTTAGCATGTTAACTAACTCTTTTCCAAGTAAGTTAGTATTGAGAGTTGAGGTTATTAAAAGTATAAAACTATGTGATGTAACATTTTAACTAGTGTAGCTTTGTTAAAGGCTTATTTCCAGCGTTGAAGCTAAGAACAACTCCATCGTTCAAACCAAGATCAACCATTGAAGGTAATGAATGAGATTGAAGTAAGATCTTGCTTTGTGTTTGGGTGATTTCTATACCAACATACACATCAGTATACCAAGGTAACGCCTCCATTAGTCAATGGTTAAGCAGTTGTTAACATGGTTGTAAATGTTAGCTTTTACCTTGGGTTTGTTTGACTTAGATATGTTATTGTGTAAGACTTTTAAACTTGCTATTTTTCGTAATTATCTAATATAGCTCCAACAATTATAGATTTTATACATATTTTTTAGAAATTATTGTTATGGTTAAGATAGATGGTAGTGATTGTAATTAATATTTATATATATTAATGAAATTTGATTTGAATTTTCTAAAAAGAAAGAAAAAACTTCAAACCATATTAAACATTTTATTACAAGCTTTAAAGGCTGACTTTTATCGCAAGTTAGTTTTTATATTTTAATTAGGACAATAATAATCAAAGATGAAATAACAATGGTTCATAATAAAATAGATAAAATTAAATATTCAAACTATAAAGCAACACAACTTATTCAAAAATGTTGCCATAGTCTTCAATTTTAGATTAGGTTTAAGTTCTAATCATATTGGATGTAGGTCAGAGTTTCAGTTGGTTCAAGTTCGGGCTTAAGTTGGATCTGTCAGGTTTGGGTAGTGTTTGGTTTAGGTTACTTTGGTTTAAATTAATTTGGATACAGATTGTTATCTAATTAAATTGATTTTATGTCAGTTTAGATTTGAGTCATATTATTTCGGATTTCATATTATTATCAGTTTCTTATTGTTAGGTCAAAATCGGGTATGAATTCGGGTAACTCAAATCAGGTCATAAGACTCGATATGTTTTGTATGGTCTAAATGAGACTCTAAAGTCATATGTAGCACATGGTACAACTCATGTTAATTCATATATAACAATCATTGATATACAAATATTCCTAGTAATATATTAAAGAAACAATGCAATAAGTATATAAAGTAATTTTGATTGCCTTCTCACGGTAATTAAATTCAGATGTTTCACTCAATTATGATGTTTATGTTCCATTTTATTCTTGAAAAAAAATATAGGGAAACAAGGTCAGTTTGATTAATTGTGAAACATGCAACTATTATGAGCTGAAGAACGTTACTATGATGTCACTCCATGTTTTAGTTGAGTGTGGTAGGAACTTTAAGAATGGACTGCATGTAAATTGTATATTTTGTGGTGTTTGAGGGAAAATCGATTGACTAGTTAAGTCAAAACAATCGATTGGTCCTTGAAACAGCCAAGTGGTTAAACTAACCAATCGATTGATAGATCTTTAGTGACCTTGGTCTTGCTCTCTACTTAAATCCATCGACTGGTTTGGCAGAACCAACCGACTTGTCTCTGAACACTCAACTAGTTTTTCCAAACCAATCGAATGGTTTGAGGGAACCCTGAGTTTGGTCGAGCCAAACTAATTGACTAATTGACATAAACCTATTGATTGGTTAGGTAAAACCTATCGAGTGGTTTTACTAGATTGTGTAATTTTAATTTATTAGCTTGGATATGCTTTGAGACTATGCCTAACACTGTTATATGATGATTTAATGAGTAAAATATATCTTTTTACATGGATTAATAACCTAATGGATGGATTAAATGGATCATGACTCATGATATACTCAATGGGTGTTGTAAAAAACCTTGATGTGTAAACTTGAATAAGTATTTGATGGTTTTGAAAAGGATAATGGAATCCACACCTTGTGCTGGATGGGATAATCTAATGGATTTGATTAATATTGAGTAAGCATTTACAAAAATTCCCCATGTGGTTGGGAATGGTAAGGGTTAATATGGAATAAGTGTGTGTAGGTCTTGTTTGTAGGTTGCATGGGCCTTGTGTGATTACATAACCTCAAGAATAATGAACTAATCACTTAAAGCAAAATACAATCGAGTTGTGTATGAGTCTAGATTACTTGATCCTCTCAATCAGCTACCAAGGGTTAGTCTGCCTTTGTGTGTTATTGGTGCCTTCGGGCGGGATCTTAGTAGATCTCATTGTCTTACCTACTTTAGATATTGATGATGCATTAGGAGGTATCGATACTTAAGGATTTGGTTACCTAGGTGGTTTTGGATTCAGCTAGGACTCTTTGTCCTTTAGTTTAGATAGACTTCCATGGTATGTGAAATCATGGGGTAGTGCACAATCCATCGCTCGATAACAATAATTTGGATAAGTATATGGATAATAATAATTGGAATGAGTATTTAGATAATAATTTGGACAAGCATTTATATAATAATTTGAACAAGTATTTCAAATGAGAATTCAAAAATAAGAACGTGGTTGAAGAGGGAAGTAGAGTAAAAGAAAAGGAACGGTAATAGGGATAATGGCTCGTACATATAAGTAACCTAATGAATTCAGGGATGTAGAAGATGGCCTATAAAGAAATTGCGTGCCTGGATGAATGTAACCTTACTATTAGCTAAAACATTCTACTTGTAGCTTGCATATCGACATCTATGATGTAGTACTTTGGTGTCAAGTATGATGAGTAATATGTCATGTGAAACTTCTATGCCTGATGTGATGTATCCTGTTTATATGAAGTATGCATGAAAATGTTAGTATGACATATATATATATATATATATATATATATATTAGAATCTTGTGTGTTGATAGCTCAATTGATGAGGTAACTTGGCTTACTCAGTACAAAGCGTACTAATGTGCCCGTTTGCTCGGTCACCTGCTCATTTCTACAAGTAGATGGTCATGTGTAGGTTTTTGGAAAGGGTTAGTAGTTGGACAACCTCATGTAGGGCAGGCATTTCGAGAGCACGTACATCCAAAGACTTTGAGATGTCCTTGATGAACTAGAATTTAGAGCTTCATTGTATTTTAGTTATCTATAATTTTAGCCTTGTACTTTATTTTAATTTTTATTTCCTCACGTACTTGGATATTGCAGACCGTTGAATTCTTGTACTTAGAAGCTTTCCTTTTGATATTATATAATCGATTTTAGCGCACTCTACTTTGGGTTTGGTTGGTTTTAGTTTCTTAGCCTTGTGTCTAGCTCGAGATAGGCGGTTGACATTTGTCCTATGTTAGGTGTTGTGGTAACACCTCGTTTTCCTAAGTGTTTATTAGCTTTTCGCTTCCATAAGGTTTTTCAGAACGAAATTTTATAGTAGCAAAAAATAGAGGTGTTACAATAATATAATGAAAACATTATTATTATGATAAATATTAAGAAATATAAAATATTAAAATTAATAATAAAGTTATTATTAATATTAATGAAATTAATAATAATAATAATAATACTAATAATAATAATAATATTCATGATGATAATATTATAAAATTATTAGTAATATTATGACTCATTACAAATAAATAATAATAATAATGTTATCATTAATTTTAATATAAATAATTAACAAAGTATTATTTTATGAATATTAATATTAATATAAATTAATTAAAATATGTATATTAAAGTTAATAAAAAATTTTTATGAATATTAATGTTAATAATAATACTCATAATAGTATAAACAATTTTATTAATTATGTTAACAATAATAATAATATCATTAGTATTATTTCCTAAATATTATCATTGATAGATTTTAATAAAATAAATAAAATATTATCAATATTATAATGATTCAAAATAATAAGCATATCACTTTTACTATTATTAATAATAATGATATTATTAATATTATTAATATTATAATTTTTATTAATTTTTCAATTTAAAAACATATAGAAAGCAACAATATATATTTATATAGAAAATTCAAAAAACATAATATAAGTTCTTTTTCAGTATCCTTCACAAAGTTGAAAATTCGTGTTTTTCAGTTTTTCCAATTAGAAAAGTAAAAAACATAAGTTATGAATATGTTTTCTGACATTCTAAAAACCTAGAAAATGTTTTCGGTAAAATAGCCTTATTTTCTGAAACTAAATGTACCCTTTATATTTTCTTATACAAATTATCTAAATAAATCATGATAGATGAAAGTTATAAATTTTTTAAAGTTGTACATAAATGTTTTTGCCTATTAAAAATTGAATTATATATACAAAAATAGTTATAATGATTGACTAAAACGTAATGTAAGCTCTCCATTTAGAGAACCTACAACCACAACTAGAAAAGAAAACCAAGGGTCCAGCAGATTGAGTGGTTGGTCGATCCACAACAACAACTACAAAAATGTAAAAATATCCACCCAACTTAAAATTTTAAGATGTTCGATGAAGATATAAGGAAAGCTGATGAAAATTCAATTGACCATATAAAATACATTTAAAATGTAGTGTGATCATCTAAGAGATGTTTGGCTTTTTTGGATGACTCTTTAGCTTAAGTGTTGTGTTTCTGAAGTGGGAGCAACAAAATAATAATAATAATAATAATAATAATAATAAGAGGTGTTGAAATAAGTCATGACCTTATCAAGTAACGTGTCAACAACCTATTTATTGTTTAGATTATTATCCTAAAATATTATAATCCTTATTTTATCATAATAAATATTATTTTTTTTAAAATAAATGTTTTTTATTTATAAATATTTGATTTTCTTACTTGAATACCATATCTTCACAATATTCTACACATTTTTCCATCTCCCCCCTTCTACCATTAAAATTGGTTTTACCTACCATAATTATTATTATTTTAGTTCTTATGATTATTTAAATTTGATTAAATTTTTATTATGATCGTGAGTCATTATAATTAGTAAATATATTATTATTAGTTATATTAATTTAATATTTCTATTATTGTATCTAATTATAATTGTTATTGTTTTTTTTATTATTAAGGTTGTTAATGTTGTTATTGAAGGTTCTTCTTTTTTCCCTTATTGTTATATAATATAAAAATTACTACTATAAACTCTGTTATTATCTAATATACGTTATATTTCTTATTGTTTTTGTTAGATTTCTTTTTATCTTATTGAAGTCAATTTTTTATTACTACTACTATAAATTTTGCTATTTTTATTATTTAATATGAACATATAAATTAATTATGTACCTTTAAAATATATCCAAATCAAAACATCAACAAAACGTAAAGGCAAAGCCAAAAGGTTAAAAAAAATCAAAAAATTTGTCCACTCCATCAAAATATACAAAATAACCAACCTCATCAAGGTACACAATAAGTCCAAAATGTGAAAAATTATGGAGTTAAATTACCTACTATAGAATATTGGAAAATATATCAAATAAATTCTAGTATCCCAAACATTTTACAACAATTTCAACAAGATCCAAACTCTTCGTCCGATTAATTTGATTGTCACATACCAACTCATTCTCAACCAAAAGCTCGAATTTTCCCACTCACTCAATACATTTAGAACACACAACCCTTTCTTAGACATCAAGTTCAACATCTATCATCCAATCAATTTAATTCCTATGTATCAAGCCTTTCTCATCAGCAAGCTTAAACTTTTCTACCCACTCAAACTCAAAGCTGGAATTCTGATCAAGGAAGTTATCTACTTTAACCTTTGATGAATCAGCACCCTATGATCCTTGATTCTAGTAGAGGCTCACATATTTCACCATTATCTTTTCCTTCTTTCTTGACATAATTGGTTTTAATGATGTTAATGAGGATAGTGGTGGCAAGAACATAGTGGTGGCAAAGAAGAAGAAGATGCGGGGGAGAAGAGGGAGGAGGAGGAGCCTATTGTTGACATACATTCAAGAGAAAAAAAATACTTCAACGCTCAATTTAATAAGGGACGATAGCAAGAGACTAATTCATGCACATATTAATGTGAGTGGAGACACCTATGTTGGATCGAATCAATCTCATGATACTTTTTGGAGTAAAGTATTTGAATGCTATAATAAATATCGAGGTGCTAGTCATTAATAGAGCCCCAATCAATGTAAGAACCACTACAATAATATTTTAAAAGAAAGTTCAAGGTTTAATAGTGCTTCGAATTCAATAAAGTGGGTAATAAAAAATTGATCTTATTGATAAAAACACATAAACTATATGGAGCTACTAATAGCAAAAAAATTAACTTGATGCATGTGTAGGAAATATTGATTCATGATCCAAAAATGGAAAGCTAAAGATCATGACCGACCAACTGGGTCTATAAGTAGTGGGGTGAAGAGGAGTAGGATGAATGAAAGCAGTTCATACGTAAACATATCCTCAAATCTTGGTACTCCAACTAGTGTTGGCCCTATATTTATCAAAATTTCGATTCGATCCTATGATCCGAAAATTATAAAATAATCCACGATCTTATATAGAATTTTAAAGTAGTCGAATAGTTATAGATTCTTTTGATCCTAAGGAAAATCCTATAATTCTACTTAATAGCTATATGTTTATCAATTTATCTCCAGATATATTTTCCCTCTTATTCCACATATATTTATATTTTAATTTTCTAGTTCTTAACCCTATATTATTTTGTTGTATGCCTTGAAAATGAGCTACAATAAAGAAAATATGATTGAGATACCACTAAAATAATGAAGTAGGTTGTTGAAGTAACATGATGACAAATAATGTATTGTCCATCTAAATGGTAAAATGAATATATTAAGTTTTACAATATTATTAATTATTAAATTCTATTAAATTTAAAATTGATATTTTTATTATTTTTTATGGTTATGTCAGCTTCATAATATAAAAAGAAACCTTTAGTTTATGGTGTATTTATGGTTTATATAATAATCCAACATGTGTGCATATAGCCAACACTTCTTTTCTTTTCTTTTCTTTATCTTAGTTTATCAAAAATTTTAAAGGCAACATAAAATTTGTTTGGGTCTTATTCTCTTAAATGATAGAAAATATCATCTTCTTATCTTTTTCTTTATTATCATTCACTTTCTTCATTCTTTATGTATTTTTTAGGCTAATAGTATTATATATTATGATCACAACAAACTCCATGTCACCTATAACTATAATCTCATTCTAATTTTTACTTTTCATTTAACAATTTATTTTTTATGTTGTTAACTCAATATAATCCTTAATATGTAAAAAATATTTGAAGCATTTGTGCTACTTGTAAGTTACTACTAGTCAATCATTAACTATATGAGAGCTTAATAATGTAACTTGTGTATGCTTTTAACTTAAAATATGTTATTTATATCTTACAAATACATAAGTTTCACATTTCATAGTTTTTGTAAGATTTTACAATCCTATGATATGATTCTATGATCAAATCCTAAGCCTCTAAATCAATCATACAGAGAATATTGATTCTAACAACCTTGGTTGCGCCCCCCCCCCCCCAAGAAGAAGAATTTCCCCCCATCCATTAGATAGGTAACAAATGAGAAAATGTGAAGTTATCAATGAGGCCATTAATAAGGTAAATGGGGCTAGTGACTCAAACACAGGCTTGTCTTAAACAATTCAAAATTATTACATAATCGTAGAGGAAAAGATAAGGTTGTAACCTCATAAGGAAAAAATTGAAGTGGGTAAACTAATTATGAAGAAGTGTAAACAATTTGAGAAATTATCATTAATGGAAAACAAAAAAAAAACTTAGCAAAAAAAGTAGTTGGCACAATTAACAGTTGAATTATGCCTTGAAGATGATGAGTGATAAAGGCTTTTGATTAATACTTTTCTACAATTCTATATTATTATTGTAACTTTTATGTGTTTCTATATTTTATTTTTAGTTACTTACATTTGAAGCTTCATGCACTAGTTGGTGTGTAACTTTCATGATTTAGCTATATATTTTTTTAATTATCAAAGTAATGTACACATGTGTTGTCTTTGTATTTATCCAAAGCATCATAACAAAGGCTACAAATTTGCATCATTGAAGGCATATAGGTTATTTTTGTTTCTATCTAAAGCTTCGGAACAAAGGCTACAAAATAAAATGATTAAAGACACATGTGTTGCCCTTTTTTTTCATATTCAAAGAATCAAAACAAAGGCTATGAATTTGCATTATTGAAGATACATGGGTTTTCTTTGTTTTTATCCAAATCATTAGAATAAAGGTTATGAATTTGCATTAATAAAGACACATGAGTTGTCTTTGTTTTTATATAAAGCTTCAGAACAAAGGCTACAAATTTATATTATTAAAGGCACATGGATTATCTTTATTTTTATCTAAAGCATCAGAATATCATTATTGTTGGCACATTGGTTACTTTTTCCTATCTTCCAATACATTATTTCTTATCCACAACAAAGGCTATGAAACTACATTATTGCAATACTATCTATAACTATATGTTCTTACTAAGATTCAAGTTTCATAAATAATGAAACAAAACATTTCTTCTATTCTAGCTCATCTTTACATTCTTCATCAAGTTCTTCATCAAATAATGAAGATTCTGATACATTAACCAACATACAAAGTGAAATTATAATACCCCCATTTTTTATCATTTGAAAATTATATTTAAAAAAATTATTTACCGAAGCTAAAATATTAAAAATGTAGGGTTACTGCTACACTTGGTATAAGTTTAATCTCTTCTACCATTATTACACTAAATGCTAAGATAAATAGGTTTCTCTGCTTAAATTAAGAAGAAAAATGAATGAGAAGTAGATACAATATTACATTATAGATTATCATGGTTTCAATATTATGAAAGATTAGACAAAAGAGTACAACAACCAAAAAGGAAAAAATACAAAAAGAAAAACTAAGAGTCTAAGAGATATCTGGATCAAAAAAATATCTAAGTAGACATAAGATAATAGTAACTCTCCACCACAAACCCTAGCCATCAAGTGGTATCCTCAAAGTACTCCTATAACATAAAGACCAACCATTCAATATGTAGGGGATCATAAAATATAACCTATAAGTGTAACGATATTAAGTAAACTACTACACAACACTAAAAATACAAAGGTCACATGGAGCACATAAAAGGTCATATAAGGAAAGCATGGCATAAACACATCAAGGAATGCATACGTTATGAGATACAATGACCATGATATAACATACACACCACCAAGGCCTTATGCTCAATATACCATCACACCTAACCAATTCACAACTATCTCATAATCCAATATAACCATATCCAAAGTGACCACAATGTAACACCCCCATTTTTATAACCAAATTTTTTTACAAGATATTTTATGAAAGTTAAGTAGGAAATGTAGGGTACTACCGTCGCATCCAACATAGCATAGGTATGACTAATATATAATATATGTCGGGTGTAAGGCTAAAAAGTAAACTTATATCCCAAGAGTCAGGTGTGGTTGTCACCTAACCTAAGCATAATAAAATACTTAAAAAACATATACAGAAAATAAATACAAGATCTAACATGTCAACAAGAGCTAAAAGCAATATAATATGGGATTATGAGGATCCAAACTAAAATACCTATTGAGCCAACCCAATGACTCAATAATCTTAACCTTGCATAAGCCAACCATGAGAAAGGTATGTAGGACTGAAATAATATGGTACCAACACGTTGAACATACCGAGCTTAAACATGCTTCATGTGAAACACGTTATCACATTATAATCCATCATGCCAACATTTGGTACTTAATCATGTGTAAGCAAAGAGAATTAAGCCCTAGGGAAATTCTAAACAATCAATTCCAATTAATATTAAACCATGCTAACAATTAACCACATAGGACAACTTCATGCTTCCAACCTAAGATAAAATATAATGTATAATTTGTTATATGGTATACCAAGAAAAACTAAGAATCATAAAGGATCCAATAGGCGTGGAGAGAAATTAGGTAGAGCTTATATACATCTCTAGTATGCATTTCAATTATATATAGACATATTCCCTACCACAATGGACATATAGGTCAAGGGCTAAGCATAATAGAAAGTCACATAAGCCATGGGCATATGAAACAAACTCTATGGCACAAGTCTGGACATTCAATCCTTCCACTAATGGATAGAGCCGATGAGACACAAACAATAACAACAAGGCATATGAACTAAAGCATATAGGGACACCTATCCTACCATAATAACAAAGTCAAGGATATAAATACTAATTAGACGAGCATCCCTCTCCACTATAAATGAACATACTAGCGACGTGGATCTTAAACTAGGACTCTAAAGCCAACCTAGCTTGGAATCGTAAATGCCATCGTAGGTGAAACATCTCATTCACTACTAATGGACTCTAGTTAAGGTAGTCTTATCAAAGGTATCCTAATATTTAAGTATGCATACCCTCAATAAACTTCAAAGATTCATATAGAGTAGAAAGGATACCAAGATAATATACAACAAGCACCCCCTTCTATTTTTTGAAAATGGGAAATGAAGGTCTAGATGACTATATTTTTATAACACCAACACCAAGCGCATTCCACAATGGGAAGCTTAGAGAGCATATCACCATATATTATATAAGTGTTTAAGGTTAACTCTAAACCCCCAAGAATGATCAGAGATCAAACATCATAGAGAAAATTGATGATCCTGAAGATCATCACGGATTAGAAATCCTTTAAAACTTTAGGAAGCCCCAAAATCAAAGGCAAGAGGCCACATGACAAAATCTAAAATCAAAGGTGATAATCCACAAGAAAATGTTGTATCATGCAAAAGCGGTACACCTCTTACCGAGTAAAAGTCTAAGAAAATCAACTAAAAGTTAAACTTAGGTCAACAAGGCCCTAAATCCCAACCCAACTTATTATTAATTTATTTAGTCAATCAATGAACACACACACACACACACACTTTAAAAACCTAAAACCTGACCCCCCGGGTTTAGATAACTCAAAACTAATACAAAAACACCAAAAACCACTTTTTATTGTTAGGACCAAAATTTACAAAAATGTAGATATAAATAGCTTAACCATATCAAAACAAAGGTTCTATATCAAATTTGAATATTTACTATACATAAAAAATACTATTTAACGGCTAATGAAAATGTCATTTTAGACCAAAAAGCTTATAAACACAAACCAAAAATATTAATACTAAAAATTGTTATTCATCAAGATTTACTATTCATGCTTAGTTACTATTAACAAGGGGGCAAGGGTGAATAGTCAAAGGTAATGGTGAACCTTTAACCCTAAATCATTCTAAAAGCCTTTTTAGGGGTAAATATACCATTCTTATCTTTTATTTACCAAAAGTGTGATTAAACTTGAATTAAATCCTACTTAGGCTAATTAGCGTGCCATTAAGCCAAGAACACACCTAAGCTCACAAAACTTTCAATCAAAATTAAAAACCCTTAATCATGTTTTTTAGCTACCATGTTATATATCAAAGTTCATCTATAGTTTGCAACCTATAATATGGTATGATCAATTTAGAAAAAACACCAAGAAGACAAAGAACATGAAAAACATGGAAGAATACTTGAAGCATGCTAAGATTCTTAGTAATATAAATCATGCTTAATAACACCAAAATCTATTATGTTATATATCAAAATCATGGAAAAAATACAAGGGTTAACATGGTATAACCTTATCTAAATTTAGAACCAAAAATCACACAATAAGGCTGAAACAACAACCAAAAACAAATCCTCCATTAATATATCATACCATTAATCACATAATCACTAAAGATACTGGTAACACAACAAATTTTACCGTTGAAAATTTTTATTTTAAGTAGAAGCGTAATACCCCAAATAGTTGGGTGTTTTCGCCATAATTGATATAATTCCGGTTTACCATACCATCCATACATCAATCATAAGGAAAAACAATTAGAGCATAAAACATAATAAATATAAAATGAGAGAAACTTCATAAACTAAAATATAAGTTTGGAGATTAAATCTAAGTATAATATTCAAAAATACATAAAAGGGGTCCCATGAACTAAGAGTCTAAAAAGGTATCCAAGTAAAAGCTAAACATCGGAGAACATGCCTCTATGTCTAACCTCAAAAAATAATATCACTCCTCCACACATAAGGCATCATATACAACAAAATTATCCAAAAAGTCATCATCTACTTGCATAAAAATATCATAGTCATTTGCTTATGGGAATAAATAGTACCCATAAGAAGGATGATCAATATGATATATACTGAGTAAGGTAATAATACAGTTAAGAAAAGGGGTAACATAGAAAATATGAGTTCACATCAAAGAATGAGCACACATACATGTTAACATAAAATGATGTAAGGTAATTACCAATTCCAAATCTCATTATCAGATAAACCATAATCCATTATTTTATTTACGTTGAGTTTAGGGATCCCACTATCTTTAATCTGGTGGAATAGACTTAAACATCTCCCAGGAGAAAAACACGCTTGGGCGTTATTATTAAACAAGTGGGATGAACTCTACACCTCTCAAGGCAAAATAATATTACTAAAATACCATTAATATTATAAATAGGTAAGAACAAATGTAAAACCAAAACCTTCCTCACACTGCATGTGCAACGTGAGATTGGGGCGTACGAGGGGAGCCTAAATGACTGGCTAGGATGAGATGGAAGGGTGAGGCAGGGGTGGTGGAGATGGCGGTTGGGTGGTGTTGGTTGGTAGTGTTAGTGGTGGTGAGGTCGAGGGTAGTTGGGTGGTGATGTTGGCTCGTGGCTCTATTGGGAGGAGATGGAAAGGTTGTTGGGATGTGAGTTGGGGGTTGCGAGGTGGTGATGGTGTGATGAGGGCTGGTGTGGTGTAAAGGGCATCGAGGTACGGTAGTGTGTGGGCTTCTGTGGAGGATGGCTTGGTTGGGAGGCTACAACAGAAACTACCGAAGTAGGAAGAGGAGCAACTATAGTTAATGCCATTGCCCAAGGGGAGTAACGGGAGAAGGTGCTAAAGGGAGTGGCTATTTGTGGTAGAAAGGGTCGAAGGTGGGTGGTTGGCTGCGGTAAAAATAATTTGTGCTAGGGGGTTGGGAATGATAGAAAGTGTCACAAAGAAGGAGGAGGAAAGAGTTATGGCTATTGGTTGGAGGCTGTGGTGGTGCAAGGTGTTGACCAATAGGTAGAAATGAACTAGGGCAAGGTAGTGGTGGATCATAGGTAGGGTGCGTGATAGAGGAGAAGGGAGAAGGAAAAGGAAAGGAGAAGGAGAAGAGGAGGGGGTCAGTTATGACAATGGTGGAGGGTTGTGGTGCTGGTTGGTGAGCCCACACCAAAATGGAGGGGCAGGAAGGAGAAGAAAAGTGGTGGTGGAGGTGCATGGGCGGAGTTGGGATGGTGAAAACAAATAGGGTCGAGAAGGGAGTAGGGAAGACGATCAGGGAGTTAGGGATAAATGAAGGGGGGAAAAGCTAGGTCAAATAAGAAAGGAGAGGGAAGGAGTGCTTTGTTGGGGAAAAATCAAACGACCAAAGGGAAGTAGGGCTGGAGGGCCATTTAGACGAATGGAGGAGGAATTCTTGTGTGTATGTATCTATGCATGCAGATGGGGAAATGGGGTGGGTTCGATAGGTGAGTGAAGTGATGGGGTAGTGGGTTCGATAGAGAGGTAAGGTGAGGGTGAGGGGTTGCAACATGATAAAGGGGAGGATATGGGGCATGGTAAGGGGGTTATGTGAGGGATAGGGGCTGGTAGAGGTAGGATAGGATAAGTGTAGGGTAGCAATTGATTTATTTTAGTTTTAGGTTTGGTTTGATTAGGTTAGGGTAATAGGTAGGAAAATAAATTGAAAAAAATAGATCAGTTTATGACAGATTTAACAAGAATAAAAAAGGTAAAATACAACAAGCAATAATAGTGACTAATGGAGAAGTTGGAAAAACGCACCTCACACGCTCTCTAATTTCCTTGCCATTCTCTACGAAAATAATGGTGAAGAAGAAAACTGCCAAGCGTAAGGTGGTTCTTGCTTCGGATATAGAGCAAACTCAATTGATTACTAAGATATCAGGTGTAGATATTGAGGGATCTAGCAATTAAGGGGATGCGCCATCCTCTTATTCGACATCAGATAAACAATCCCCAATGTTGAAAAATGATAAGAAGGATGCCGTGAGTGAAAGTGCTACACTGAAATAGATTCGGCCTATTCTGGAGAATCGAAATACTCCAATACTAGAGAGTGATGTTCCTACACTAGAAAAAAAGATGGTCAAACTTTGAGAGATATATGTTGTGAATAATAGAAGACCAAAAAGAAGGACGAATTTGAAGTATGTTCCACCACTAGTTGTTGATGGATCTAACAAAGCTCAGATTCAAGAAGATGAAATAGCTAATGAACTAAAATGGTGGGAGCATAGCTTGGTTGGTTTGGTGGCTGGATTTCAACCGAGTCACTCCTAAATGACACAATTTGTTAGAGAGAAATGGAACTTCCTTACCGTATTACCTGAGGTGTTTACTCATGACCAAGGATTCTTTATCTTCAAATTTACATCTCAAGAGGATTTGTACCATGACTTGAATAGACCATATTGGAGTTTTGGGATCAGAGCAATGTTGTTAAGGAAATGGTCTCCTGAAGTGTCATTGTCTACTAAGGATTGGAGGATCATGCCTCTTTGGGTGATTTTCCCTGGTCTTCCTTTACACTTATGGTCTGAGGATAGTTTGAGCCAAATTGGTAGCCTGTTGGGACAGCCAGTGTGTGCGGACACTGTCATAACCTAATGAGAGAGAGTCTCTTACCCCATCTACTCATTGAAATTAACATAAGTATTCCTCTCCCTGAGAGTATCACTATTTTATTGCTTGGGGGAAGGAATTTCTACAGAAAGTGTTGTATGAATGGAGGCCTAAATTTTTCTCCTATTGTGATGCTATGGGACATGATTCTGTCCAATGTAGAGGAAGATTAGGAAAAAAGGGGCCAAAAGCTCAAATATGGAGAGTTAAACCTGCGACTGACATTGAACAAATTCCACCTGCTGATGCAAAAACTGAACCTACTCCTTAGATTCCTAATGCACTTTTTGAACCTGAATTAGATTTGACTGGTACTCATAATACAAAGCAGTATAAGGATTCTCTTGGCAGGCAAATGAACATTAGCAAGGGAAAGGAGATTGAAGTTTATGGAAATAGTATGCCATACCCTTTTGCTCCTAACATTGGATCACTTACACAAGGATGTCCAATTGAGAGGTTGAAAGCTGGTGGGGGTGGAAATTATAATTCCCCTCCCACATGACTATTGCTATATGGAATATTATAGGGTTGAACAAAACCCTCAAGCACAGGGTTGTGAAGAACCTTGTGATAAATCAGAGAGTAGGGATTTTGGGACTTTTGGAAACCGGAGTTAAAAAGGAAAATGCTGATCGAATTATTCACAAGTTGGGGCTCAGCTGGAAATGGGAGAACAACTATGATAAGCATCATAATGGTAGAGTGTGGCTTCTTTGGGATGATTTTCTCTATAATATTCACAATGTAGAAAAGAAAGCTTAAGGGATTCATTGTCTAGCTACTTGTCTGCATTCTCAGGAGAAATTTATGCTTACTGTGATCTATGCATATAATGTTGGTAGTATGCGACTTGATTTATGGGATTGGTTGACTAGTTTAGCAGGTCAGATCAGTATTCCTTGGTTAGCTATCGGGGATTTTAATGTGGTAGCTGTAGCTCATGAAAAGCTAGGAGGGAATGTTGATGCTCAAGATGTTCTTGATTTTACCCATTATCTTCAAATCTGTGGCCTCGGGGATATTCCTATTGTTGGGACCAATTTTACTTGGACTAATATACAAGAGCAAGGCTCTAGAATCTATGGTCGTCTGGATAGAGGACTGGGAAATAGTGAATGGTTTGATTTGTATCCTATGACTAAGATTCATATTATGTAGAATCCTGCCTCAGACCATGTTGCACTAGTTGTTCATCTAAATGTGATGCAAACATTGGGATCAAAACCCTTCAAATTTCTAAATCTCTAGGTGGAGAAGGAGGGATTCATGGATTTGGTGATAGAATCTGTCAGAAAAAGTTAGTGGAGACTAAGACATATCAGTGTGTTTGCAAACTCAAAATGTTAAAACAAGAATTTAAGAAATTTAATGATGATCATTATGGAAATATTATCCATCAAGTCTTAAAGGCTAAACAGATTTGGCAGGATAAGGCTAACGCTCTGATTAAGCATCCTTTTGATCAAGATCTATTCACAACTGAAAGGGTGGCTCGCTTGTACTGGGAGAATAAAGCAAGAGATGAAGAGGTCTTTCTACAGCAAAAGGCTCACATCAATTATGTCAAGCTGGGAGATCACAATAACAAATATTTTTATGCTAGTTTGTAGGGTAGGAGAACTCATAATAGAATTATCCAGCTGCTAAATGATCAAAATAGAGTTCTCCTAGGAGAAAATGAGATTAAGACTGAGATAGTGGGATTCTATAAGAAGTTGCTGGGTTTTGCAAGTGCTGAGCTTAACCATATCAATATGGCAGCATGTAGCTTGGGTTCTACTTTAAGTACTGATGACACATCCAACTAATGAAGAGGTAAGAAGAGCGGTTTTTTCTATGGCCAACCTGAAATCCCCTAGAACAGATGGGTTTAATTCTTTCTTCTATAAACAAACCTGGTCTATAACTGGAAAAGGCATAATAGCTGCAATCTCTGAATTCTGACATACAAAAAAACTCTTAAGGCAGATCAACAACACTGCCATTACTCTCATACCTAAAAAAAGGTAAAATAATTAGGGAAACTTATTAAAAAAATTATTCGGGTTATGAGTTAAATGTCATTAATAAAATCATTAGGTCAAGTTTTTTTTTATTATTATAAAAAAAGGCTAAACACCCGAAAATAAAAGTTACAAATTTCTACATGTTACACCTCCAACGGCTGCTCTATGTGGATTAGCAATGTAGGTTTCCAAGTATGATTAGTAGTATTGATTGCAGGCATTAGCAATGAAAGAATTTTCCAGTCGGTTGGCAATGTTAGTATGCTCGGGGACATGGGAAGCATACGATTGTTCTTGAAGCTATAACTTCTTATGATCTTTGGATATTACAGGTATATTTTGGTACTCCTAGTTCATGTAACAATATAAATTTCCTCGATCATTCTCCTATATTTGAGGATATTTACAATGGTAATGCTCCACCTATAGCATTTACGATTAATGTTAATCAATATAATTTAAGCTATTATCTCATGGATGGTTCTATCCACCATGAGCTACATTCATCCAATCTATATGTCATCCACAAGGTGAGATTAGCAAACTATTCACTCAAGTATAGGATTCAATAAGGAAGTATGTTGAATGTGCTTTTGGAGTTTTGCAAGCACAATTTGCTATTATACAAGATCCAACATGCTTTTGGGAAGTACAAACATTAAGTAATATTATTAATGCTTACATCATATTGCATAATATGACTGTTAAAGATGAGCAGGACACATATTTGCTTGCCGTTGATATGTCTTATTTTGATCAAGATAATGTAGAGGAACCATATTTTTGCGAGTTTACCGTGAAGCATAAACAATATATTTGAAATATCATCTAAGTTTAAGACAATAAATCTCATCATTAGTCATTAGTGGATTTTATTGAGTATATTCGGTGACGTTTTGGTCCAAGTAGTAACTGAACATAAGTTCATTATCGTATTTTTAGTTGCGTTTGTTGTATTTTGTTTGAATTATTGTTGTCTTTTGCCTATGTAGTTTCAATTTCTATAAATTGTTGCTTTTACTTTGATTATGTAGTTTTATGTTTCACTTTAATTGTCATTATACTGCCAATGAAGCATTTTCTATTAAAACATTTTAAACTAAAAACATGAAATATTCGTAGAGGGATATCATAAGAATTTCTATCTATAAAGATCCATTGGGGGATAAAATATTTGTTGAGGGTATTTTTGAAAATTTAGTTCAAAATTCAAAATTAAATTCAATAAGCCAAATAGACTTAGAAATATTAAAATATTCATTCATTCATTTAAATATTGAATGTTAATATTTTATGAACGTTATTAAGAAGATAATTAATATCATAATCAATTAAATTGATAAATATATGTTTATATGCATAAAAGTAATAAATATTTTTTTTTGTTAATTACAGCTATAATTACTGATTTTATTAAAATAAAAATATATTAATGTTTATCCAAATAGGGAAAAAATTAAAAATAATTTTATTTATTTTAATAACAAACTTTAGCATTTAATGAATAATATAATTAATTAAGTTAATATGTTGGTTGATTTTGGTGGGTTATAGATTTGATAATATATTATATTTTATTGTTATATTATTGAGTTTTTGTTGGAAGATGGTATCTAAATAAAATTAAATAAAAAAAGTATTTTTAGTTGTGGAAAGTATGTTGGGCCATAGACGTTAAACTATTGACTTGCCAGTGATGATCTTATACGACGTGCGTGTTTGTTTACCATTTTATTGTCTATATTATTGTTTTAGATGAATTTTAGCCTTTTGTTTTCTATATTATTCTTAGAACTTCAATATTTATAGTATCTAATATATTATTACTTCATTAGTAGATATTACTATTTTTTAATAAATATTTAATCTATTCTACATTATTACCTTTACATCATTATTAATTATACTTATCCACCACCAATATTAATATTGTCATTATTGTTTAATGTCATTAATTATTAATATTAATATTCCTTAAAAAATAATTAATTACTAATAATAATATGAATATTAATTATTATTAACTATGCACTATTATTATTAATTATTAGTATTATTAAACTTATTATTATTAATGATTAGTAGTAATAATGAATAATTATAAATATTATTGATTATTAATTGCTACATATGAATAATATTATTAATATCATGAAAATATATCTACTAAATATAATTATTAATTGAGACACATAAGACATCTATCGTATGAAAATTTAGGTGGTAAAATAAAAAGAGCTTAGGATTCTGGAAATTTCACCTCTGACGACCTCCCGTAACAAAACTTCGGGGGGGCTGTCCTTCCTCCTGTCTTGCCGTTTGTCTCTCTCTAACGTGCCTCTCCGCGTGGCCTTTGTTTTGTTCCTACATCTCTCCCCTCGCTCTCTCTTTATTGTAGTTGGCATTGGCAGTATAGTCGCACTCGCACAACACACAAACATACTATGCGACACAGAATTACTCAGTGAGTGAAGAGAGAGAACTCGAACTCGAACATGCCGGGCGAAACTCCGCCGCCAGCTCCACCATCTGCTCCTCTGTCACTGTCCGATGAGCTCCAACCGGCGTCCACCGACACCCCGCCTGCGAAAGAAACTGAACCACACCCTCCAGTCACAGCTAATACAGGATCAGACCCAGCTCCACAGCCACCAGCGGCTGAAACTGAAACAGAGGCGGCACCGCCGGCTTCAGCTGCTACTGCAACGACTAGAGAAGAGCTTTCAGAGGCAAAACCACACGCACCCTCCGAAGAAAAAGAAAATGAAAAGGAAACACCAGCTGAGGAAAAAGAAGCTAAAAGGGAAATACCACTGGCAGTAGCCAAAGAGGAGGAATCAATAGTTGAATCCGAGAAAGGTAAATCCGTATCAGGTTCCTCCAAAACATTTATCCAGCCAGCAGTTTCATTTAAAGAAGAAAGTAACTTAGTTATAGATCTCTCTGATTCCGAGCTCAAGTCCCTAAACGAACTGAGAAAGCTTATCCAAGAATCCATCAATTCCCAGACCCTCCTTCCTGAGCTCAATAAATCCTCCCCGTCTACATCCGCCTCACAACCCCCGGACTCCAAAAGTACCACAATCGAATCTGCCCTCAAACAGGACCAGTCGACTCCAACACGGAGTCCAAATCCGGAAATCACTATCTGGGGCATCCCGTTGCTTAAAGACGATCGCACCGATGTAATCCTTCTGAAATTCCTCAGAGCTCGAGATTTTAAGGTCAATGATTCATTCCAAATGATCAAGAACACTCTTAAATGGAGACAAGAATTTGAGATAGATAAGCTTGTTGATGAAAACTTAGGTGATGATTTGGAGAAAGTTGTATTTATGCATGGACATGATAGGGAAGGTCATCCTGTATGCTACAATGTGTATGGTGAGTTTCAGAATAAGGAATTGTATAGCAAGACTTTTGGGGATCAAGCCAGGAGGGAGAAGTTTTTGAGATGGAGGATTCAGTTTTTGGAGAGAAGCATTAGGAAGCTTGATTTTACTCCTGGTAGTGTTAATACTATTTTTCATGTTAATGATTTGAAGGGTGCTCCTGGACCTGGGAAGAGGGAGTTGAGACAGGCTACTAGACAGGCTTTGCATTTGCTTCAGGACAATTATCCAGAGTTTGTTGCTAAACAGGTTTGTATGCGCGTTTTTTTAGCCAATAATATGATGCTTGATTATCTGAAGTAAGTAATTTCTAGTCGTGTATTGTGTGCTGTTAGTGATGTTTCATTATTGATCTTTTCCTGTTGGTGGAATTGTGAGTTTCTTTTGAAGATCGATTCGATGTTCTTGTGGTTGTTTCTCTATAGCAATATGATGAAGAAGAAATTTTACCATATCAAGGAACCATACTCTTTGAGTAAATCAATGGTTTTATACTGTGTTTGTTAGCTTTGTCATTTTACCAAGTGCATTTTATGGTCAAATATTGAAGTAATATCAATGTTCTGGATACAACGACCCAGTGTGGCATCCCCCGGTGTACGCAAACTCTCCTCTACGAGTTCTAGACGACGTACTTTTTCGGGATTGACCCTTTGAAAGGGAAATGTCAAAAATATACGATCATTGGGATTTGGATGATTTAAGTTATTAGGATCAGTGACCATCTTGAGAGCTGTTTGCTGCTGTTGTTAGTAGTTCATTGCTCTCAATTTGCTTTATTTATTTGTTGTATTTTTGTGTTTGTTTGTTAGGTGTTCATCAACGTTCCATGGTGGTATGTTGCCTACTATACTATGATGAGCCCTTTCATGACGCAAAGAACAAAGAGCAAGTTTGTGTTTGCTGGGGCATCAAAAACTGCTGATACTCTCTTCAAGTCAGTGCTGATTGTCAATCCCTTGATTCATTTTATTTTTCTCCCCTAGTTTCTTAGTTTATATGGTACACTGGCTCACATCACAGGTACATATCTCCTGAGCAAGTCCCAATCCAGTATGGGGGTCTGAGTGTCGACTACTGTGATTGCAACCCCGATTTCACTTTCGATGATCCAGTCACAGAGATCAATATAAAACCAACTACCAAGCAATTTGTTGAAATCTTGTGTTCTGAGGTAATTACTCACTTTCCATTGATATCCAGTTTGATTCGCTACGACATCGAAAGAGATCTAATTCCTTCACTTATTATCATTACTGACTAAGCAATATATTTGAATCCACAGAAATGTGTGATTGTGTGGGAGCTTCGAGTTGTAGGTTGGGAAGTAACATGCAGTGCTGAGTATGTACCAAATGACAAAGATGCTTACACCGTGATCATCCAAAAGGCATCGAAGATAGGTCCACATGATGAGCCTGTTATTTCTGGTAGCTTCCCAGTCAGGGAACTTGGTAAGATCATTCTTACCGTTGATAACCCAACATTTAAGAGACGGAAACTGCTATACAGGTACAAGGTCCTTCCTTTCTTTGACGAAAAGTGATTCCAGCTCCCCTATGATGTACGTATTTCTAGATATACTTGCGAATTCACCAGGCTTCCTGAGTGATTGAAGACGTGATACATTTTAAAGAACTCATTGCTGTTGTATTTTTAAGTTAAGGGAACAATGTTTGTTGGTGATGTTTCTTTGCCATGTAGATCAAAATTTTGCGTCGTATTCCTTGACTTTGTGTTTTGCTATGTTGTAAAGAATGATAGTTTTTGAAGTGATTTTTAAACTTTCCTCCTACCTTTACTTTCTCATCATCTTTGTATTCTCACATTCGTTTGTTCGTTTGAGGTTGAATTTTTTGTGGTTTGAGTTCAGTATGGGCATCGATTAAGGTGGTATCTGAAGTTGATGTCGTGTCTTCCTTCGGAGACAATTAGCTCCTAACTGACCCCATCTCATTGAATCAAGTACTAACTCTATCTTTGAATATTTGGTATGCGATTATAATATCTTGTTAGGTTTAAAATTTGATCATTCGTAAATATGGAAGTTGGAATTATGGCACTTGATTCTAGATCACAGGTGAGGATATAAACTACTAGTACTAGGATAAGAGTACTAGAGGTTTGGGGTTCAAATATGCTTTCTTGATATTTATATATTTTTATGGTGATTTATAATTGCTTAAGGAGCTTGATAAGAAAAAAGGAAGACATTTTTGGTCAAATTACTTAGTTGACTATCTGATCTACAAATGATCATGAGTCTCGGATTTGATTTATTTTTGACGGGTTTGGGTTTAGAAATTTTGAGCCTTTGGAACCAATATATCTAGACAAAGACCCGGTCGAGGTGCATTCCATTTAGTATGTGTGTATGTATATATACATGCATGCATACTAAATTCATATTTCTAATCTTTTACTTGTTTTTGGTTGGCTCTTTTTTCATTTCTTTTAACTTTATTTTTATGTATTTACTCATTTTTAATTTTTTTTTTGTGTACTTACTTTATATACAATCTATGAGATATTTTGTTTCTAAAATATTAAAATACTATTAAAAATTTGGAACAACTATTCTGAAACATTTTTCTATTCACTGGGGTAAATTTTTCTATAAAAATTACATATTAAGCTACATAAAATTAACATGCATTGATAGTTACATTTTTTTTTATAAAATAAAATAGTTATATCTATTTAATATACATTTAGAATCAGTTTATCTATTATACTTATTAGGTTAGGTTTGGGACTTGGTTTGGTTTGGAATTGAATTTTATTTTGATCGTAAAACGATTCATTGTCATCCTTATCAATTGTGACAAAATGGCTAAGCCTTAAGTAGTCGTAGATTTTGGATTCTACCCATTAGCTAAATTTCTTGCTAGATTGTATGTTAGGCTAAACAAAAATGGGTTAAGATTGTATGTTAGCTTTACCCTCCTAGTCGATAAAATAGTCTATTAATCAAAGATAAGAGTTTACAATCCGAGAACTATAACCCATAGCGTCTTTGCGCAATATACGAACAAAGGGAAGAAGGGGTGACTAGCTAATCTATCTTCAACTTAGTTTGTTTTGGGATGCACATGGTGATTGGTGGATCCTCACTTCAGATAGTTCCCTCAAACAGTCCCTACAATCCGATATAATAACAAATCGGAGATTTAAAAGAAATGCATGCGATATAAGGTGCATAACAGAAGTAGCATCACATTTAATACGAATGTTATTAACACCTAACATAGAAACGATGGAAATACCATCTCTCAAAGCCCATAATTTTGTTGTGAGACAATGGGTTGAACCAATATTTCTTACGAAACCGGCAATCGTTTGACCCAAATGGTTTCTAATGATTGATGTGGGCGGGATATGGATGTTTGCTGAATGAGTATTTTTATGGTTGGATATGAATGTAAATCACAAATACTCACAAACTACTATTGATTAAGCTCATATAAAAAAATGATTAAGACGTTTATAAATTATCCCTTACATGGATAATATAATTTATATATATATATACTTTATGAAATGTAAATATAGAATAACAAAACTCACATAGGATTTCAATTAGAGAAAATTTTAATTTATTAATTTAACTCTATGAGTTTTGACTTGGTATTTGAAGTACTATATAATATTGTATTGGTTTGTGTAGGTATTAGAGAAGTGTAGCATGTGAATTATATGAGAAGCACGGGAGTCCCGTGTTTATTTACACGGATCATGTTTCTCATTGAAAACTTTGATGTATTTTTTTTGGCAAAAGTCAAGAGTAAGGAAATAAACATGAGGTCTCATATTTTTTAAACATGGACCATGCTTTTTCATTATTTCGAAATAAGCTATTTTGCCCCATAGGATTTTATCTTTTATAAAATGAGACATGATGAAACCTTACCCATCAAGTTGTGCAACCCAACTTCTTCTTCTTCTTCTTCTCCATAGAATTATCCATTAAAAGAATTGTAGATTTGTGTAATTGATCAATTGATTAGTTTAAACATCCCGTAATTACACAAGATTACGTATAAAAATATCTAATTTTTCTCAATTGTTTTGTTTTGTGATTAAATACTCAATTTTTCATACTCTTGTTAATTCCAATTTTTATTTTGGATCCTTTTAATCCACGCTATTTGATAACAATTTGATATTAGAGCTGCATTGTTGAAGAGATTTGATAATCGGGATAGGTACAATATTTGATATTTAGAAGTTTAATCAATCTGTCAATTTGATATTATGGAAATTGAAGATGCGGGCGATTTTAATTCTAAATATATTGGAGAAAGAATTATCCACTCATTTGAACAAGTCAAAATCGATGACGGGTGAGAAATTTGAATAATTAGATTTGAAGGCTCTCTCTACCATACAACTGTGTTTGTCGAATTAGGTATTGCAAGAAGTGACAAATGAATTAATGGTGGTTGCCTTGTGGTTGAAGCTTGAGTCATTGTATTTGACAAAAATTAGTAACAAATCGACTATTGTTGAAGAGTCGTCTTCATGATCTAAAATTAGGCGAGGATCACTCTTTGAAAAGTTATTTGTATGAATTTGACTCTATTGTTATGGATTTGCATAATATAGATGTTAAGTTAGATGATGAAGATTTTGCTATTATGTTGTTATGTTCTTTGCCTACAAGCTTTAAGTATTTTTGTGAGACTATTTTGTATGTGAAGGAGGAGTTAGTCCTTGAAGATGTGAAATCTACCATACTACAACGGGAGTTGATTGATAGTCAGTTGACTAACAACGATACTTCGGGGGACTCATATAGTGAGGGATTGGTAGCTAGGGGGAGGACATAGGAGCAAGGGTCTGGTGACCATAAGAACTTCAGATCTAAGTCAAAGAGTTGACAGAAAAATGTAACATACTATGGGTGTCACAAGAAGGGGCATGTTAGGAATTTTTGTCCTAACAATAAGTCTAGTGCTATGTCTGGTGACTCATTTGGCACAAAAGATGATGTTGCAGTTGCTCATGATGATAGTCATGGAGATATGTTGACAACCACTGATAGACAGAACAAGATCAGTGATAGATGGATCTTAGATTCTAGGTGTTCTTACCATATATGTCCCAATCGGAATTGGTTTTAAATGTTTAAGATAACTTAGGGTGGAGTTGTCTTGATGGACAATAATACTGCTTGCAAAGTTACCAGGATTGGGATGGTGAATATGAAGATGTATAACGGTGTAGTTAGGACACTATCCAATGTGAGACATGTCTCGGAGATGACCAAGAACCTCATCTCTTTGAATTCCTTGGATTGTAATGGGTATCGGTGTGTTATTGAAGATGGTACCCTGAGATTTATAAAATGAGATCTGGTGGCGATGAAGGAGAAGCGGGTTGGGACACTGTATGAGTTGGTAGGATCCACTATTGTAGAGACACCTACAGTGATATCACCGAGGTTGTCAGACTCGGATGTTTCGAGACTTTAGCACATGAGACTGGATCACATGAGTGTCAAAGGTCTGACTGGGCTCTCTAAGAGAGGACTGCTAGATGGACAAAGTATTGGTACTATGTAATTTTGTGAGCACCCTGTGTTTGGTAAGCAGAAGAGAGTTAGCTCTTCAAAAGTTAAGCATAATACGATAGGACCTCTTGAGTATATCTATTCAGATTTGTGGGGTCTAGCGAGAGTAGTTTTTAAAAGAGGTTCGTTGTACTTGCTCACATTTATCAATGAATTCTCTAGAAATCTATGACTTTATTTCTTAAATCATAAGAATGATATGTTTGGTATTTTCAAATGCTAGAAGACCTTGCTAGATAAGCATACTAGGAAGTAGGTACAATGTCTCAATACAGATAATGGTATTGAGTTTTTTTAGTAGAGTTTCACTAATTTCTGCCAAGACCATGGGATAGCAAGACACTGTACCTATGTTGGAAGACCACAACATAATAGGATTACTGAGTGGATGAATATAACTCTATTAGAGAAGGCTCGTTGTATGTTATCATAGGGAGGGCTAGGCAAAGAGTTTTGGACTAAAGCGGTTCACATGGCACTATACTTGGTGAACTAGTCACCAAATTAGTCCATAGAGTTGAAGATACCTGAGGATTTGTGGTTTGGTAAGCCATCTGATTACTCTGAGTTGAATGCCTTTGGTTGCCCTACTTATGCTTATGTAAATAATGGTAAACTTGAGCCTAGAGCTAAGAAGTGTATCTTTCTTGGCGTTACATCTAGAGTGAAGGGGTACAGGTTATGGGAACCAACTGTATCCAAGTTCATGACCAGTTGGGATATTACCTTCAATGAGTTCGTGTTCCTCCAAAATACCGAGTCTTGTGATGGTGTAACTAAGAAGGTGGAGCAGGATAATGATTCGGGACAGGTGGAGGTAGAGGTTGAGTTGGATGACAAATATCCTTATGATAGATACACTATTTCTAAAGTGGGTTGATCCAGGCAGTAGGTGGAACAAAGGGTGTAATACCCCCAATTTACTAGCTTGAAAAATTTTATTTTGTAGAAGCATTAATTACTAAATTACTGGGTTTTATCGCCACACTTAGCATAAGTCTGACTCCTTCGCCTTTCTTACACAAAGTGCTAAGGCTAAAATAAATCATAACCAAATTAAAACAACGAAAATAGAATAATACATAAATAGAAGTTACAAATAAATGTTGTAGTACAATATTATAACCAAAATATAATAAGGGACATAAGAGTCCAAAGAAAAACCGATTATAATAAAAAACCAGCACCTAAAGGTATGATACCAGCTTACTCTAACTCTTAGACCTGAAGGCCCACTTTGAAAACGGAACCTCTTCCCAAGGAATACTTATTCTTCTCATTCTTATGCACTTTATGGCACTCCATTATCCTCACGTAATCATATGCAAAAGTAGTATTAGTACGAATCTCTTGTACCGAGTAAAACACAATACCTTATAAGAGGCAGCATACCCACATTTCACATAGACATACAGAATCCCAAAGCATACTAGAGCACAAAGTATATGCCATAACTACAAACAATATTCATTGAACAAAAAATATAAACATCCAATCTCAAACTCAACAAAAGAGCATACCGGTCAACTTCTCATCATTTCCAAGGTACAAAGTCATATTTGATTGGTTAAATACATTCCGAATACAGTGGTAGGGCTCTTAGGAAACTACTAAAACACAAATCCATCATAACATCAAGGTAGGGTACTAAGGCAACTACTGAACCAACAAATCCACCACAATACTAAGGTAGAGCACTAAGGCAATGCTGGAACCAACAAATCCATCACAATACCAAGGTAGGAAATTGAAGGGACTACCGAACCAACCAATCCTTACTTTTCATTTTATTACACAATAGATATTTCTATTTAACTTACTTACTCGAGGGGGATAAAATCAACCCAGAGACATTGTGGTACACTTGGTCATATTGGCACCTGAAACCAACATAATACCCTTATCTTAAACCTAGGGACACAACAGTATGCCTATTCATACCGGTGTATAAGGCAACCCAATATTCTCCCAAACTCGGTCACCTAGTCCTTAAGTATTGATATCCCCTATAGGGCCCTTTGGTCACCTATAGAGTATAGTAGGGCCTTAAATTGGGGAACAACGACACACTAGTGAACCAAAATAACGAGAACTAACATCTCACCTCTAAGATAGTGACCTATAAAGAGCAACCATTTCCAACTTGAGGTCTTTCACTTTAAGTATTAATATTTTATGAGGTGATCATATAAGTCATATACAACACCACAATTTCCATGTATCCATACTTAACTAGTTTCCTTTTTATTTTCAATTATTAAGTTAAACCTTATGATAATAGGTCTATGTCAAGCTAAGTCAAAGTTAAGGGCAACCTATCAAAAGTCTAAGGCCACCCTAACATCCAATTATTTGTAAAATATGCATTAGGTTAAAATTATCAAAATACTCTTTAAACCCTAGTTTCACCATTCGAGATGTTACCATATATACAACTTAACTTTCACAGTCATGTTCATCATCTCTTCAACATGTTATCATTTTATCATGCATGCTATAATACTTGAAAAGCATAAAACCCTAGCATGATTTTAGGTTCAAATAATCCTATCATGCTCACATATAAATTCTACTATCTTATGAGTGATTAGATTTATCTAATCTAGCTTATATAAAAAGAAGTATTCTCTAAAATCCTCAAAAATTACCTAGGAATTTAACATCCAAATACATATGTATTAGTATATAATATTACACAACAATAATCCAAAATTACTAAAATAATTTATGGCTCACTAACTAGTTGAACAAAGTAGGGGAATTCCAAAGAAAAACTTAGCACCGAGGGAGGAAGCTTTGGATCGAGAAGGGGGATGAACAACGATTGGCTTGATTGGTGATAGTGAGCCATGAACGACAAAAATGGCTAGTGCTACGGAGTCACAAATGAAAACAAAAGTGTAGAAAAGGGAGAAGAAAAGGTGTAATACCCCAAAATTCACTATTTTTTTGAAAAGCGGAAGTAATTAAAATAAAAAGAATTTAATTAAAACCTGTGAATTCTGGGGATGCTACCACCACACTTAGTACCAAACTGGTTCTCTCCGACCGTTTCGGTACCAAGTGCTAAGGCTAAGGAAAGATTTACATTAAACTCAACCAACAGTTCATAAAAGAACTCAAAAGATCATACGTTAAAAATCAGAGTACACATAAACATTTATGAACCATAATAAGATAGAAATCAGAGTGTGAAATCAAAGAGGATAAATACTCAATACAAGGTAATAAATCAAAGAGGATAAATCCGATACAAAAGAAATAATAAAAGGAAATAGAATCACATAAATGTTGAAATATGGCCACAATTCTCTCGAACTTTGAGCTAGACATGCTCAACACTCAGCCCCGACTGATGTCTCGCCCACCTACACAAATCAGAAGGGCATACTACTCGTGGGAATGAGCAACACCCATGAAAGGGGTGATCAGTACGCTACGTACTGAGTAAGGTAACAAGCACTAAGGCCAACACATAAGCATATAATCCATGCAGAATAATAAAAGGGAATAATCCAACATAACAACATAAAGGCATATGAACAATTCAGGTAAAAGTACAAAGGCCCATTTATAGTCCAAATTAATTATTTAATTAATATCTGATCAAATCTCATTTTACACCATAATTTTTATCAAATCCATGCGAGTACGGAAGCCCCCACTATTATAGCCGGTGGATCGAAGACAAGTAGGGCACAATGCTCCTGCCCACTATTATTAGCTGGTGGATCGGTCGCACATAGGGTGTCATACCCTAACCACTATTTCTTACCGGTGGATCAGTTGGCCCCGGATCACATGGTGTTCCACTGTAAGTAATTAGCATCTTTCCCAAGTTTTAGCAAACTGTTAGTTTTATTGAGCTCGGAATCCGCCACTATTATAGCCGGTGGATCGGAGGCACATAGGGTATCATACACTAACCACTATTATAGCCGGTGGATCAGAGACATATAGGACTACGCGTCCTAACCACTATTTCTAATCGATGGATCGGTGGGACCCAGCTTAATATCTTCCACTTTAAGTGATTAATGTCTTAAGTGTCTTATTCAAAAGCTTTCACCCTAGACATGCATGAATCATCACACATCCCAAATCACAATTACACTTTAATCACCAATTACACATGATACAATAAAAACCCTAAGCAGCTACACCAAACCCTAATTAACCACAACAAACCATAGTTAACCACTCCAAGCCCTATTTAACCATAACAACCATAATTATCCATTCCAAACCTTAATTAACCACAACAATCACAATTAGCCACTCCAACCCTATTCAATCACAACAACCCAGAGTTCATTACTCCAAACCATAATTCAGTCTCCTCCGTACCCTTATAAGGCTCCATATACTATTTTCCATCCAAAATATTTCAACACCCAAATAACACTTGTATTACCCTCCTTACATCCCAAATCAAACTCTCATACATAAACTTCACTCCCATGCAAACTTTACACATCCCATGCAACCTCTCGAACTTTTCATACAAACCCTAAATCCGATATAATCATTAACTCCCATGCAAAACCCTAACTCCACCATGCAAACCCTAATACCTCCATACGACCATAAATACCACCATGCAACTATTAATACCACCATACAAACCCTAATACCACCATACACACCCTAATACCACCATACGACCATTAATAACACCATGTAACCCTAATACCACCATACAACCATTAATACCACCATGCAAACCCTAGATTCTATCATACAAAGCCTTAAATGTAATCCACACAAAACTAAAGATCCATCCATACCAAACCCTAGATTCAAACCATAAAAAACCCAAAGATTTGTCCATATAATACAATTGATTAGATTCTCTCATTCCTAACCACAAATTAGATTTTCCCATACAAGACCATAAGTTAGATTCTTCCACATAAAATCATAATTTAAAATCTCCTATATAAACCATAAATTAGATTGTCCCATATAACATCATATATTACATTCTCCCATACGAAATCATCCAAACCATAAATTAGCTTCCCTCATACAAAACCATAAGTTAAACTCTCCCACACAAAATCATAAAAATCATAAATCATATTCTCCCACACGAAATCCTAAAATTTTTCATTTTATTCTTCTACTCATGAATCATTAAAATAATTAGGTCAACTCACCTCCCTTGGTCAACCTCTTTCCCCATCCTCTTTTTTCATCCTTTCTCCCACACAAACCACATCGACATCCTCTCATGCATGTCTTACAGGGTCACAACACACATATCATCACATATACAATATTTCATCACATATAGTACACATGCCATATAAAACATACTTCAACTCCACGTTATACCACATATGAAATAATTAATAATGATAAACATAGAAGGCATAGCATGCAAAGCACATAATGTATATAAGCACACAAAAGGCCTTAGCATTACCTGAAATGACACCGGTCTTGGAGCACGCTCCTACACCTCCTTAGGGCTTTGACCAAATAATAACATACTAATCAAATAACATTAACAAAATTCTAACTTTGCTAAAGATATAGAAATAATAGAAATATTATAAAAGTTGATAATATAGGGTTAAAAACCTTACCCTAATAATAGTAATGATACTAAAAATAATATCAATGAGAATATTAATAAGAATAACAATAATGATAGTAATAATAATAATAATAAGGCATTATTCAAAAACAAAGTAGAATAAAGGCTTCGACCCCTTTATCAAAATAATAATAATAATAATATTAGTAAAATAAACAACCAAATTTGGTAATAATAATAGTAATAATAATAACAACAACAACAACAACAATAATAATAGCAAAACTAATAGTAAAGTAATTGTAATATTAATAATGAAATAATAATAATAGAAATTTGAAATAGTAAAATAAAAATAATTATAATTATAATAATAATAACATATTAATATTAATAATAGTAATAATAGACATAATAAGAAGAATAATAATAAAATCGAATTAAAAATACAATAGGGCTTCAGCCCTCAACAGAAATAATAATCAAAACATTAATACTACTAATAATAATAATACATATTAAAAATAGTAAATAATAATAGTAATAATAATAATAATAATAATAATAATAATAATAATAATAATAATAATGGTATTTATATGCAAATAATTGAAATAAAATAATTTAAGGGTTATAAAAATAGGGAGAAGGTTTCAGAGGGTCTAGGCTGGTGGAGATAAGCGGCACCGAAGGTGGTGCATGGCGGCGGCGGTAGCCAGAAAAAGGAAAGAAAAGGGTAAAAGTTGCATGCTGGGAAAAAGATAGGGAGAATTAAGGTGATAGATGAGATGTTTAAGAATTCATAAAGGGAGAGGGACAAAATGAGGGTGGCGGCGCAGCCATAGGTGGCAGCGCACGACGGCGGCGGTGGTGGCCGAATGGAGGAGAAGAAGAGAAAGAGAGGAGGAGAGGGAGAAAGAGGAAAAGAAAGGTAGGGGAAGGTAGAGGATGGTCTGCAGAACAATTTAAAAGGTGAAAGAAGCGGCAGAAGCGGCGTAAGAGGTAGCTAAGGGCGGCGCAAAGGGTGGCGGGGGCTGGAAAACAGGTTGGTCGAGAAGGGAAGTTTGCACAGTCGGGGAGGATTGTGCAGAAAGAATCGAAGGTGATGAATGGTTTGGTTAGCTAGAGGGAGGTGCAAGGAAGATTTTGGTGGCCAGTAAGGGCGGCGAAGTTGACCGGAGGCGAAGGAAGATGTGTCTGAAGTGGAGGCGGCGACAAGGGTTGATTTCTGGGTAAGAAATCCAGGCTCGACACAGGGCTATTATGAGGGGTATTTATAGGCTTAAATGAAAGGTTAGGGTCTATGGGTCGGTGAGGGGATAAAGGAATTAGGGTTAGGGTCACGGGCGGCGTTGGTTGGCCGGTGGCAGCAAAATTCGGGCAGGGGAATGCGCATGAGAGTGAGAGAGAGAGCATCGCGCGATAAAAGGGAGAGATTTGGTTGGGTTGATGAGGCTGCCGAAACAAGGGGAAGAGAAAGGGAGGAAAAGGCAGGTTAAAGAGGCACGATCGGCGCCGAAAATCTCGGCTGGGCGGCGGCGGAGGTTGCAGGTCGGCGTCGACGAGGTTGGAAGAGGAAGAAGAAGACGGGGGGGAGGGGGGAGTTGGACCGGGCAGTTTGGCATAGAAAAGAAATAAAAGAAGAGGAGACCGGGTGGTCCGGGTGCGAGGTTAAATTTTTTTAACAAAACGCGGCGTACAAGGAAACGAAGAATCAAAACGCGGCGCTGCCAGGGAGAAGGTAAGAGGCAGCTGCGCGGACTGGGCCACGCCGAAGGAGGAATGAGGGAGGGGATTGGGCCACGCGAGAGGCAGCCCAAGCGGGGAAAAAGGAGAGGAAAAAGAAAAAGAAGAAAAGAAAGAAAAAGAAAGAAAAAGAAAGAAAAAGAAAGAAAAGGAAAAAGGAGAAGGGAAAAAGAAAAATAATTAGATTAGGTATTTAAATTAATTAAAATATTTGGGATATTTAAAAATAATAATATTTAAATAAAATAATATTTCAATCCCTTTTTAGGTTAAATTAGGATTTTTAAAAGATTTTCCAAAAATTCCATTTTAATTAGCAAATCACTTTAATTTTCTCTAATTAAATTATTTATAAAATTAATATTAATTTGAAACTATTTTATCCTTCTTATTTTAAATAAAATAATTTATTTAATTAATTTTCAAAATAAAATACTTAATTAGCTAAAATACCAAAACTTTTCTAATAAGAATTATTTATTATTTCCTTCTTAAATAGCCCTAATTAATTCCCTTTTATTTAAATAAAAATAAATTATTTAATGAATTTTCATAATAAAATCTTATTTAATAATTAATAATAAAATTAGAATTTTTGGGACATTTCAAAAGGTGTCACAAAAAGGGTCGAAATAGGGGAGAAGATTTTGATGGAAACATGTGTAGCATAAGGGGGAGCTTCAACAAAAATGACCGAAGGTAAAAGTGATAGGCTTTGGTGGGTTTTTGTGCAGGTTGAGGGTGGTTTTGGTAAGAATTTCCAAAGGTGTAGGGGATGGAATAGCAAGGTTAGCCGATGGTGTGGTGGTTGTTTTGATGGGAAGAGCCGAAGTCAAAGGAAGAGGAGAAGTAACATAAGGGAGCATCGTTTCAGGGAGTTTGTGCATGGTTAATAGGGAGATTTTGGTAGGGGTTGCCAGTGTAGGGTGTGGAGGATTGGTTATGGTGGTCAGTGGCAGGGTAAGGAAGCCGGTGGGGGTTGCATTGCAGCAAATCAAAATGGTGGTGGAAGTAGCAGACGATGGGGGAGAATGGCGAGGCAAAATTTGCGTGTAAGGGAGCTTGGGGAAGTTTTACTTGAGGCTTTGGCACAACACATGAGGGAGAGGAGAAGTGATTAAGAAGAGGGTGGTGTGTAGGGAAAAGAGGAGCAAAACAAGGAGAGGAAAACATGGGGGGAGAGGGGAGGTATGGTTCAAATGGTGTAGGGTGATGGTTTGTAGGATGAAGGTGTTGGGGTAGAGGGATTAGGGTGAAGGTAAAGAAAAATCTAGCATTAACTAGGGGATAGGTTAGGGTAAATATCTAGATGATAAATTAGGGTAAAATTTATTAGGTTACCTAGTTAGGTTTATTCAACGAAATGGACACCGGTTATGACCCAACCTCAGTTTACAAATTTAATACGCATCCTCTTAATAAATTTTAACCTAGTTAAAAATTTATATCTAATAATTTGTAATAATATTACACATATTAACCATACATTTATCACCAATTATCCTAAAATAATTATTACGACTAATATACATTATTACCTGTTATAATTAGGGTTTCTGGAAATGGGATATTATAAAGGGGAGTTGCTTTAGCTAGAGCATGGAAGATTGTCAAGTCTCTAGGTAGGTACGATTGTGAAGAATTGGTTGGCTATGCTTTATCTAGTGCAGAGACTGTTGTTGATGTGCCTAAGCCATCATTATTCTCAGAGGCTATTAAGAGTAGTGCATTTGCTTATTGGTGTGCTGTTATAAAGGAGGAGATGGAGTCTTTATTGAAGGAGCAGATAGGGAAACTTGTGAAGGCATTAAGGAAGAAATAGATTCAAGTGGGTTTACAAGTTCAAATAGGGAGCTCTAAGGGTCCAGAGACCAATATACAAGGCTCGTTCAGTTGCACATGGGTTTAGTCAGATTTCAAGCGTGGAATATAACAAGGTATTTTCTCCTATGGTTAGACATACTTCTATTCGTACCTTACTTGAACTTGTGGCTATGCATGGTTTTGAGTTGCACCAAATAGATGTTAAAACTGCATTTTTGCATGGTGAGCTTGAGGAGGAGATTTACGTGTGACAGTCTAATGGATTTGTGATTGAAGGGATGTGTGGTCATGTGTGTCTATTGAAGAGGTCACTACATGGCTTGGAGCAATCTCCTAGATAGTGTTATGAATGATTTGATCATTTTATGCTTGAGCATGATTTCTACAAGAGTGAGTATGATGGGTAGGTGTACTTGAATGAGATGGAGGGTGACTCTTTTGTGTTTTTTTTCATATGTTGATGACATGCTTATGGAAACAAAAGATATGTCTAATATTGATAAGGTGAAGGCAATACTGAAGAGTGAGTTTGAGATGAAGGATCCTGGAGCAGAAAAGAGGATCATTGGCATGGAGATCATTATAAATAGTGAGTAGAAGTTTTTTGTACTTGTCACAAGAGTCTTAAGTGAACAAGGTGATGGAGAGATTTCATATGATAGATTCTAATATGGTGAGCATTCCGTTAGCTACTCACTTTAGATTGTATATTTGGATTATCCCAAATCCAAAGAGGAAGAGGAGTTTATGGTGATAGTTCTATATTCAAATGTTGTTGGTTGTATCATGTACGCTATGGTATGTACTCGGCCTAATGTTTCTCAAGTTGTTAGTGTTGTGAGTTGATATATGGTGAATTTGGCTCACTAGCAAGTAGTGAAGTAGATCCTTAGTTACTTGAAAGGAACTACATAAGCTTGTATTGAGTATGAGAGATTAGCTAATTCACTAGTTAGGTTCGTAAACTCTGATTATGGTAGAGACCTTGATAAAAAGAGATCCAACAGTGGATATGTTTTTTTTTATAATCTTGGTGGTTTATCTATTAGTTAGAGGTCTCTTTGCAAGAAGTGACAGCCTTGTCAACTGTTAAGGTAGAGTATATGGCTATAACAATAGCTTTTTAGGAAGTCTTTTGGCTTGGTGGTTTAGTACGAGAGTTGGGGTTTGGTTATGGTGCTCTAGTCTTTCTTGGTGATAGCCATAGTGCTATCTGTTTAGAAAATAATTAGAATTCTTTACATTATTGAACAAAGCATATTGGCATCAAGTATCACTTTATCTGGGGTATTGTTACTATAGGGAAATTTATGGTGGTGAAAGTTATACTTTGTATAATTCGGTTGACATGCTAACGAATCCACTAATTGTGGGTAAGCTCAATTGTTTCTCGAACTTGATTGGTGTTCATAGGCTATAAGGTCCTTTGTTGGGTTAGTTTTTTTTTTTTTTTTTTTTTTTTTGTAGAGATCTTTACATGTCATGCATCATAAGTCATGTGTTATAAATCTTGCATCAAGGTGGAGAATTATGAGTTTTGACTAGGTATTTGAAGCACAACTTAACATTGTGTTGGTTCATGTAAGTGTTGAAGAAGTTTATTAACACGAACTATGTTTCTCACTAAAAACTTTGATGTGTTCCATGCAAGCTTTTCATGTTAGTTTTGTATAATGGGTTACTCTGTACCGTTGTACTAATGGATTCTATTTCATGAGGTCATGCTTACTTAATGAATATCAATGACTTTATAACTTAGCTTGTGAGATCCATTGAAGTTTAGTACTATGGGTTGAGAGTTAGGAATTTCTAGTTTCCTATTTGGTATCTTTTGATCCATATATTCTTGGACTCTTATGCCCTCTTATACTTCCTTTTACTTGAATTTTGTAATTTTCGATCGTTTGTATTATCCTAAAGATGTTAATTGCCTTTTAATTATCTATTATGTTTCTTATAATTGTGTTATTAATTTTAAGTGGAGTAACTCTTTTAATGCAAGGCATGGTATAAAATATTGAAATATACATGCGATGATCATAATACAATATAATCATGTCAGATAAATAATTATCACCAAGGTCACATATTGTTCATGCCTTTTCATTTAGAACATAATAAAACTTACCCACCAAGCATCCATGGGATGTCTTCTAAAGTAATAGTTATGACCAATTTCAACCCAATAACAATAAAATTCATAATATATCTCATATATCAAAATCAATATAAATAAATTCCATAATACCAAAAGTAGGGCTCAAAGACAACTAGTGACTAGAGGTAGTCATGAAGGTTAATACCGATCCACAGGTAGGTGTGAAAGCTACTACTAAAACAAAAATAATTATTTTCATGTTAATTTGCTTAAATCATATCAATCCAAACACACTAAGGTACTTCGATCATATCGGTGCAACAATGAAACATCTATTGACTATTAACTCAAGGACATTAAGGTACCTTAGTTACACTAGCACATAAAAGTAGAATAGTACTCTATCGACAAAAACACCTACTCCACAAGTATGCATATCCTTTAAAAAACTTGCAAAACTAAATAGAATAAGATATAGGGCTTGACTGGGGCACAAAGGCACACAAGAAAAAAATATAAAACTAATCTTTGGCTAAATAAGAATTTTAGAGTAACAACCCCTAAAGAGCAACCATTCGCAATTTTAAGGTTGTTCACTTTAAATACTAGTACTGTATTAAGGTGGTCAAAAATATCACATTATATACCAATATCTCCAATTTTCATACTTAATCATTTTTATTCGTATTTAGTTATTCAAGATAACTATAAATAAGGTCAACTCAAAAATCTACTAAAGCCATCATAGGTTTAATTATTCGCATATGGGAGCATTAGACCAAAAGTAACCAAAATGCCCTTGAGATCATAATTATTCTATTGTTATCCATTTTAAATACTAATTCTATTTCATGAAATAATTTATCATAAAAGGCTAAAATACACTAAATTAAATACTTTATCATGTAGGTAAACTATCAAACACAATAAATGACCATATTACCCTTACATAAGATTTAACATGTAAAACCCTAACATCCATCTCTAAGACTTCAAATCACGTAACTCCATGCTCAACAATAAACGATACATACTAGGCATGAGTATTGGAATAAATAGCATGACACACTTTAAAAGATCAAATTGTCCGTAGGGTGCACAATAATAATTATCATGCTAAAAAAAATAAGCCAAAGCATGTTCAACCTATGATATTAGACATACATAAAATCATTAATTTATTTCTGACACAAATCTCATTTTACCAAGCTTTCGTACTCATAATATTTTACACCAGTTATCATGCTTCATTTTACCAAATTTCAAGATAACACTATTTGACAGATAATTACAACATAATGAATATGTTTTATACAATTTATACATCAAAATTCAAATGGGCTATCATACGATATTTAACATTTTAGTAAAGTATATTGATTATTGATTTCCAAAAAAAGCCTAAAAATATAAACAACATACTAAAATTATCAAGATTCACTAATTAACCACTTGAACCTAAAAAAGTAAACCATAATAATAATAATAGTAAAATTAATAATACATTAGTTACAACCCAAAACATAGAACTTAACACAAAACTCCAAACCAAACAAACAACATGGGACTCACGAAGCTCAAGGGCACCAATCTAAACCACCCATGTAGTAAAGGCAAGTTTGTGTGAGTTGGTCATGCGATAAAGGAGCACTAGTGATAGTGAACGACATAGCTGGGCAAGGAAGAGGGGAAATGCATGGTGGATATATGTAAGAAAGTAAGAGAGATAGGGTGGTGTTGTCAAAAGGATAGTGCAAGGAGGCTGGTCGAGGGAGGTGAGGCAAATACTAGGGAAGGTTGGGGGTGATTACATGGGAGGTGGAAGAGTGAGACTGGATGTAGTCGGATAAGGGGTGTGGTGGGTGGGGTGATAGTGTTTAGGTTGGGTAGTGTAGGTGGGCAATGGTTTGAGAAGGTGGTGGTGATGGTGAAAACTGGGAACAATGGTGATGGTTGTTAGTGGTGCTGGTGATGGTGTAAGAATAGCATGGATGAGAGGATGGTCATTGTTGGGTTAAATCATCAAGCACACACACTTGTTATAGGATGTTAAGGTCGTATCCCACCGGACATCGTGGTTTAGTACCGAATCTTCATTATTTAAGTTATCTAGATAAATTAAATTCTGAGAGTAGAATATGACTATAAAAAAATCAAATGATAATGCTAATGGTGGTAAGAAAAATCTAATTAAAAGACTAGGATTGGATTGTCATCATAAATTGGTAATTAATGAATAATAAATTCAATTACCAAAAAAATACTTGAATCCAAGAGGGTGAAATAGCCTAAAATAACTAATAGTCTCTTTTAAGTTCTAAAAGCTGCACCTAATCTAATTTAATAACCTATCTTCATGGTATTAAATTGAATTAAATCCATTATGTTTTGTGCTAAATCAATAAAATATCCAAGAGACTCTAATCTATTTTTAAGGTTCGATTCTCCCATTTAATTATTACTATTTTGGTTATTAATATTTATCTTTTGGTTATTTGATTTAATATTTATGTCTAATCAAGTCGGTGATCAAGAAATCAACCAAAATGGGAGAACTAACAATCGAATCTATGAATTCAAGCAATAAAAATGGAAATTAAACAAAATTATTCATTAATAATTAAGAATAAATCTAATCCTAGAAAAGAAACCTACTCACTCATAATTGTAATAAAATACAATAAATTAAATGCAGTAATATAAATAACATTAAACATAATAAATAACAAAAGAAATATAAAAACGATAGAACTTGTAGATAAATGCTGGGATCTAATGTTGAGAGTGCGTACAAAATTTAAAATTGAAATTAAATCTTAGAGTTAATGAAGAAAATCTTGATTTACATTAATAGAGTTTCACTTGTTTTCTAGAGGGAAGCGAGAAAAAAGAAGAAGAAAAACTCCCATCAATCTCCCCTTCCTCGATTCTATCTCTGTTTAGCAAATAAGCACTCTTTGTGAGTGTTGGGTCATGCACGATCATGGCAGAATAATCCTTGCACAGCTGTGTAACATTTTTTTCTTGGCATTATTAAGCGCACGATTGTGCTGCACTGGTGCATTGGACAACTTTTGTAAAATTGTTCATAACTTCTTCGTTTAGAGTCAAAACGAGGTGATCTTGGATGCATTAGAAAGATAAGAAGAATATCTATAAGTTTTTCTTTGCACTTTTCCAAATTTAGATTTTATAAAAGGCAAAGTTCTTCACTTTTTCAATCAAATGTAATTGTCTATGAAATTAATAAGGCCATATGCATGCTAGGTTCTTTACAATGTCTGCTCAAAGTCTTCATATTGACTCATCTTAGCCTTGTTTGTATCCATTAAGTGCACATGCAAAAAAAAAAACAAAGAAGTAGTATCCAATAATCTAACAGAAAATCTAACAATATGCATAGAGAATCCATGGAAACATGTATATATCACAAGTGTAAATCATCCAGATATTAGCCATTTTACTAGTTTATCAACTCTCCCATGCCTGAACTATTGCTTGTCCCTAAGTAACTCAGAGCACAAAAACAAGGAAGTGGATAATGAAGAAGAAGAAAGGCAAATAAAAGGGTGTGAGAAAAGAAAGAAAAGAAAAGGAATGGGATTAGGCATGCCGGATTGGGCTAGGGAAAAGAAGGAGAAGAAGAAAAAAGAAGGTGGCAAGTAGGTTGGGATGATCGGGGAAGAAGATTAAAAAAGAAAGGAAGGTTGGGCTGATACATGAAAAATGAAAATAAAGGGAGGGAAAGAGTGGGCTAGCCTGAGGAAGAAAAAAAAAAGGAAAGGAGGAGAAAAAGAAAAGAGAAAAGAAAGAAAAAGGAAAACGAAAAAGGTTAAAGAAGAAAAACGGAAAAAGGGATATATTTAGGGTTAGAATTAAAATTAGGTCAAATTTAGGGTTTAGGATAATATTAATTTATTTAGATTTAGGGTATCTGATTAAGAAAATAAATCAGGTAAATTTATTAGTTTAGGGTTGGTTTAAATAAAAATGATAAGATAAAATAATTATAATAATTTATCTAGATTAGTAAGTTAAAGGTTAATGAAACTAATTAAATTAATATTTAAAGTTTAAAATTTTCAAATAAAAGGCTAAAAGTTCTAAATTAAGGTATGAAAATTTGGGATATTACATAATTTTCTAACATACTCCAAAAAACATTAATCAAGGCTTATTTTTCATTTATTTAATTTTTTTTTTGTCAATATCTCCTTACCAATCAAAACTTAGATGCCCAATAACACACATCACAATTTCAACAATTTTATTTCTTCTTTTCTTTTTGAAAATAAAGTGACAATTAGATCATTTTCACAATACAAGCTCTACCAAACACACTTTCATCATGCCCCCATGCTTATTTTTAGTATACCCACACCAAATACATCTAAGAGTTATCACTCCCTAGTTTTGAAAAAGAATAAGGTAATAACACAGGAATAACAGATACAAATATATGTTTTAATGCAAGAAACGTCTTAATCTTAAGGGGGTTAAGAAAAAAAAGGAACAATTATCATTTGCTAGGCAATTTGGCTAATATAGCTATGAAAAGAAAGCCCATGCCTTAATCATGTTAATGCATGCATAAGTCATATGTGACCTTGAATAGAAATAATTAAACTTCTAGTTTTTCACATCGGAGGAGGAAACACATAATTAGAAAATAGTGAGACAAAATAAAAGATGAACAATCTAGAAGGCTCAAGATCTCATTTATTCCAATGCTACCAATTCTATTTCCTATGTATCAGTTTTGATGAGCATATCAATTAGATAAAATAATAAGTGGTTTGAGAGTCTATCAATTGGAAAGTTCACACTTAAAAATAATTTAAAGACCTTTTTTGTTATACTCACCTAATAACTATAGGTCTCACTAATATATTATCAAGTCGTGTAGAGAATTCTATCAAATTTTCATTATTAACCTAGTGTTTTCTAATTCTTGTTCTTGTTCTTTTTTTATTAGAAGTAAGAAAAGAAAAGAAAAGAAAAAAATAAAAGAAACGCACTACGACAAAAGTAAAATAAATAAATGCAACAAAGATGATAGTGACCAACTAATCTCCCCCATCCCATACTTAAAGGACACATTATCCTCAAAGTGTGCTAAGGGAAAAAATGGGGAAGGTAAAGAAACTTATTCATAACTGTGGTGGTGGTTGTGATGCTTCGCTTTCATCTCTATTTGTGCTAGCTTGGGTGAGTTTCTATGTAGGAAGATGAAAATGAAGGTGATTGCATGTGGTGGTGCAAAGGTGGTAAATGGTGGTTTAGTGATGAAGAGATGTAGTTTCATTGTGGTTTAGTGGAGAATTGCGGTGGAGTGGTGGTAGGCTAGGGTTAGGAGAAGATGTAGTGTCATGGTTGTGGGATAGTGTTGAGTTACAGTGGAGAAGTGGTAGGGCACAGGTGTATGTTGCTGGATTAGTGAACATAAAGGCACGAGTGTGTGAGCATGGTATGGTTAGGCTATGCGCGTTCCGTTCTCTTAGTGTTTTGGGCTCAAACTGTTTCTAGGAAAGGCACAATCATGCGTCTGCCCTTGCGAAGACCTTGCCAGCTTCTCTTCTTCACTTTTTAGTTTTTTATTTTTATGTCCCAATTAGATCCCATCCTCATATTGACTCTTCTACAAAACCTCATCCACCATAGTAATGCCCACCAATTCATTGCAACTATCAGCAAAATAAATAATTAAAAATTAAATAAAGTAAAAATAATTATTAAAATGCAAGAATTAGCAATCTAAAATCACACAAAGACTTGGGTTACTTCCCAAGAAACGCTTGTTTGTAGTCATGAGCTTAACTGATGCAGGAGCATCCATTGTACATAATGATTGTCATATTCATTCTAATCCTCAAGGTAAGGAAGATGATTTAGCTTTCATAATATTGGAGCCTATCATGTTAAATATTCTTGATAATTCTTATATGCTTGACATTGAAAAACATTCAAGTTATTCTTGTAGGTATGTTACATATTTACAAGAAGATGATGTTCATACACATTGATGTGTACAAGTATTCCAAGGCATGCAAGACTATGACATACATGGGATGATACATTACAATAATAGATAGAGTGATGATATTCATTATTTTTATAAACTTGTTGTAAACCCTAACCCTAAGTATATTTTATGTAAGTTAGGGTATGGCTATAATTTCATATATGTATCTTAGTCTATTGTATAGCTTTGTAATATTAATCCTTAGTATCATTTAACCAATGATATTATGCTTTGGATTAAGGTTAATATGGGCTTAATTCAACCATGATTAATGGGCTGAATTAAGAAGGAAAACTTGGCTGGTTTAAGCTAGCTCTCCACCAAGTCTCCCTTCTCCTATATATACCTTTTGTGCACAACATTTGTATGCAGAATTGAATAGAATGAATAATAAGAATTTTGTATAATCCTCCCTTTTGGGTCTGTATTGAGTAAGGAAAATCTGGGATTAATCCTTCCTCAAATCTATCTTCACACGACACATTTGAACACCTTCAAATCTGCTGAAACACCTTCATCTTGTAACATCAATTTCTTCATCTATAATCCACCAAATCACTTCATTATTTTTGAATTAGATCGTGGGTGACAGCTTCTAATACAAATTTTGATCCAACCTTCCGTTACTTTGATAAAAACCACATCATTTTTGGTATCAGAGCTTCATTTGTTCGAAGCTGATTTCTGTCGACCTGATATCGTGGTGTGTTCTTTCACCAATAACTCCACAGATACTCTACCATTTCTTGCAATTCTTGATTATTGATGAACTTCTTTAAGTTTTATTGAAGTTCTTGCTTGAATTTCTTGCAATCTTTCAATGATCTTGTTGCATTTTCCCTCAACGTTTCACATAAAATACCAACAGAGTTCGAATTTCAGCAGCACAAGTTTGGTTCGTCTGGTTCCAACGATCGTGTGTGCCTCTTCAGCATTTGATTTCTATTTTATTCTACTCTCTATTAGTGTGTGATCAAGTGTATGAAAACCCCCTTCAAGTTCTCTTCGTGCAAGCAAGAAGAAAAGCTTCAAAGTGTTCGACATCCCTGGACAGTTCTCAATCGCCCGAAACAGACCTGGAATTTGCAGGCCGTGTATTTGATTCATTTCTCATCAATTTCTCTCAAGAAGTTAGTTCATATTCTACCTCTGGATGTCCTCTACATTTCCTATGAAGACTTCAACACGAATCTCCCACTGGAAGATAAGTTTTTGTTGAAAATACAGAAACATGTTCTATGATTTTATGTGAAGCCCGAAACTGACCTGGAACTTGCAGACCGTGTATTCGACTCATCTCTCATCAATTTCTCTCAAGAAAGTAGTCCATCATCTACCTCTGGATATTCTATACATTTTCTATGAAGACTTCAACACGAAAATCCCACTGGAAGACACGATTTTATTGATAACACAGAAACATGTTCTATGATTTTATGTGAATCATTTTCACACCTATTATTACTAATCTTTCATTGTTTGTGTGTACCTACGTGCAGTGGCTATTCTTGGGGATTAAAGATATCCTTTGTTCCTATATAAAGATTGCAGGTAGTGTTTGATATTTTCTTTAGAATTAGAAATTGGTTTGTGCTTTGTTTGGTTGTAGGTAAAACAAATCCAGCACCTACATTTGTGGAAGATATATTGTGTGCATCAAGAAAGGTTGTGTGTCAACCTTCACCATGGCTAGTGAAGAGGTGCGTGCCCTAGTTGAGTCCATCAAAAGCCTCACCACACGCATGGATGCCCAACTACAGACTCAAAACACACTACAACATCAACTCCAAAGTGTAGAAGCAAAGTTGGCCGACCAAGAGAAGTATTCATACCAAATGTTTCAAATCAATCAATGAACTGAAGAGAGATAGTAGTGGGCTTCAATTACCTACCTGCAACATGTTATAGATAGAAAGAGGACTGAACTTACACTAGCACTGAGATCACAGAGAACACGGTTAATGGATAAATCACCAATAGTTCAAGGAATAGAGAAGGAGTCTGGGTCCTTAATCTTGGGTGGTAGCTCATTTTGTATGATAACGCTACACTCTTGGTTTAAGGCTATGATCTCAATTTCCTCTAACAAGCATATGGTGGAAAGAATGAATTTAGCATAAGCAGGCATATGAGATATGGCTTCTACAAATGGTTTGTTAATGTGCAACTTTTTAAAATCTCAACAAATTTCCCAAATTATTTTTCTAGACTTGCCATAGATTGTCTTTGAGGAAAAGGTAGTGAGGGTATGTATGGTGGCGAAGGGACATAATTTCCAACTTCATGGTCCTTTCCTAGGATGGTTTCTTTCTCAATGGTGACAGGTTTACTACTCTCTCCAATTACATCTTCTAATCTCTTATCCATCTCCTTGATTGATTTTCTCAAAATAGGGCCTTCTAGTTCCTTACCACTCCGAAAATGATGAAATTAATGGAACATTTAGGATTAGTTTCTAGTTATCCTAGAAACAATCTAGAGGGTCTAGAAGAATAACCAGACTATTAGGCCACTTGAATAATTTAGGTTTCTAACCTTTTATTATGGGTGGCTAGGGATTAAACCTTAGAAGTCAAGTTCTTAAGCTAGCTCCTCAAATATTCAACTTGATTGTTTTGAGGTGCCATAAAATTCTTCGACGTAAACTCAAGATTAGACTTTCTAGAGTTAGGAAAAGGTGTTGTAGGGTTTTGGAAACCCGGGGGCATAAAATATGTGTTAACCTCAAAATTTATGCAATATCATTATACTTGTTTTGATGATAACAAATATATTTTTGTATCTAATGTGTTTGCTTAAGTGTGGATATTTAACAAATCAACACATACAAAAGGCACCAAGACATGAAGCCAAGCATTTGATGTGTCTTAGGTACATTGTAAAGAGTTAAGTTGAGCAAATGTCACATTTCAAACAAAAAATCTTTAAAACTCTTTGTTGAAAAATACTTGAATTGATTTCATATTATAAATCTTTTAAAATTATTTTTCCAAAAAAATTGATTGGTTCCAATTGGAACCAATCGACTGGTCACCAAACCGATCGAGTGGTTCAGTTTAAAAATAGCCACTAGTTGTGCTAAAACTAATATGGATCGACTGGTTTCCTTGAACCTATCGACTGGTTTGAAAACTAATCAACTGGTTTGATAACTAGTCCATGGGTTTCAATCTTACAAAAACCTAGTTTGTCTCTGTTTAAATACATTGATTAGTTCAGGCAAACTGATCAATTGGGTGAGAAACTGATTAACTAGTTTGACCACCAATCCATGAGTCTCTATCTTGTAGAGATCTAGTTGCACTTTGTTTAAGCACATCGACCGGTTATTGCCAACCTGATCTATGGGTTTCATTTCTGTAGAAACCCAGTTGCTCTCTGTTTAAACACATCAGTTGGTTATTTCCAAACCGATCAACTGGTTGACAAACCAATCCATGGGTTTTATTTATGCAAAAACCCATTTGCTCTCTTTTTAAACATATCGATTGGTTATTGCCAAATTGATTGAATGGTTTGACAAACCGATCTATGGGTTTCATTTCTGCAGAAACCTAGTTGTTCTCTATTTAAACACATCAACTAGTTGACAAACCGATCGACTGGCTTGATAAACCGATCGTTAGGTTGACATAATGGTAAATTTTTATTTTGGTTGAAACATGAATAGTCGATTGGTTAGACCAAACCGATTAGCTGACCATACAACCGATTGACTAGTTTCTCTAGATTGATCAACTGGTTAGCATTAAATGCTGCTTTTCTACCCGTTGGGCTAACCAACTTTTTGATGAATTATGTATAATGGCCATACTCAAGGGTAATCCTTATAAATAAGGTCCCTCTACATTTATTACAAACAACTTTTTAGATCATTGATTGTGTAATTACTCTCTTACACTAAAATCATTCAATATTCCAACACTTACATATTTCTGAGTTTTATTTGAATTATGTTCTTTACTCACTTCTCTTAGTTAGAATTGTTCTCAAATTGTAATATCATATATTACATCTAGCTAAGTTACATCTCATTCAAAGATCAACACTTTCATATCTTTTATTTGGTGAGAAACACTTATAATCACAACCACCTCTCAAAAATCAACCAAAAGGGTTAGTGAGTGTTGCCTATTAGTGTGACCGTAACCGACACGCAATTTAAACCCTCTTGTTGTCAATTGAAGCATTGGTAAATAAGGGTATCGTTCTAAACCAGGGATTGAGAGGGCTCACCTCTAATTAACTAGCTTGGAAATAAAACTAAAACTAAAAATAAAAATCCTAAATAACACAGAATATATAAATAAGAAAAATACTAATGGGGGTTAAAAAAATAATAAAAGGAATAAATAAAATAAACTAATAATGAAAATAATGAAAATAATGAGAAACCGCGGATATGAGAAATATGTTAGGGAAATAAAAAATCCACCACTAGATTAGGTCTAAATATAATATTTATTTCTAAGTCATCCTTTAATCATGAGAAAGAGATCGACCAAGTTGCACACCAAAAGCAGGTCTATACACCTTATATTACTTCCCTTAATTAATTAATACGAAAAAGCGCCAATATTAACCCTATTAAATACTAGCAGTATAGCAGCAACAAGCGGCTCCTATATTTAACTAGATTTAATGCATTAAGTGTAAGTGGAAGGCTGTCAATCTAAGTACCCAAACTAGTACAAAAAGCATGTCTAGCTGTATTTCCTTTCCTTGACCCACACGTATCGAAACGTTTTACCACTTCGGTTAGAATCACAAAACGATTAGGTGAATTGTTATCTAATCTAGCTGCAATTTATACATATAAATTATAGTATATTTAGATGACCACCTAGCAAGCAATTAATCCTACATACTGTCACTTATGAGGTACCAGAACAAGGCATGCACCAAATAAACTATACTTGACAGAATTATACATATAAACGATATCAATTAATATAGAGTTAAGAAACAATCTCACGAAACAAAGAAAATAAAATTATAATTCAAATCCTAATACAGGGTTTCCAATTATTCCCTAACAATAAATAATCAGCCAGCCATAATTAAAGAATTAATTACACAGAAATATATATCTAAAATATAAATTAAAAATAAGAGAAAGAAATAACCGGAACTAATTTTGGATAAAAGATCAAGAATTTATTCAGATAAAAATTAATTTTATCTTAAATAAATTCTACCGGTATAAATACTTCCTCTAATTTTCTTCCTCTCGGCACCTCAATTTCCATGTAAAATTCTTTTCTTCTTTTTTCTTTTTCCGGCTGGCGCTGACGGCAGATGGAGGCTGCTGCGTCTCGTTTGGCCTCGGTTTCCGTGCGACTTCCCTGTGCGCTTCGTCCTTTGCGGCTCTGCCGCACGTAGGGATGGCAATGGGTCTTAGACCCGACCCAGACTCGCTAGACCCGCCTTATTTTTAGCGGGTCTGGGTCCATGATATTTGGACCCGACGGGTCTAGGCCGGGTCTGGGTCCATATATACCTTAACGGGTTTAGGTCTGGGTCCAATAGTTCTAGACCTAGACCCGACCCAGACCCTACCCGCTAGACCCGTTTAGTATATATATGTGTGTGTGTTTATGTATATACATATATAAATACATACTAATATTATGTTTGTCATTATTGTTATAATCTTATTTGAGCTCCTTATTCATTTTTTTAATTTTATTTTTATATATTTACTTTATAAGCAATATGTACAATATTGTATTCTAAAAGCATTAAAAAAATATTTAAAAAGTCAATGCAACTATTTTAATATATTTATTTTTTCACATGGAGAATTTTTTAAACAAAAAATACATATTAAGTTATATAAAACATAAATATATTTGTATTTACATAGATTATTAATTATTTTTTAAAAAATTAGTCGGACCCATTTAGGACCCGTTTAGGACCTGTTTACCCGCTAGACCCGATGGATCTGGGTCTGGGTCTAAACTTTTGAGACCCGACGGGTCTGGGTCGGGTCTGGGTCTAGGTAATATAAACGGGTCCGGGTCTAGATATGGCTGGACCCAGTCCAGACCCGACCCATTGCCATCCCTAGCCGCACGCCCCAGCCTCTGTCTTTTCTTTCTCCCGAGCCTATAAAGGCTCTGCCGCACGCCTCGAGCCTGTTGAGGCTCTCGTCCGTCTCTACTTTCACTGTGTCGTCTCACAGAGCCTCGGAAGGCTCTGTCGCGCCCCCTCTCTCTGTCGCACACTATTGTCCCACCTCTGAAGACCGTGCGGCTATTTCTATTTATTGACATTTGTGCGGCCACGTCAGCCCTTGCGGCTGACTCCTCTTTCTCCTGTGCTCCGTTTGGTTTCATTGTTCCAAGCCTTTGGGCCTTCGGCCGTTGGTCCAAAGGTCTCATTTCTTTTTTTTTTCTTTTTTTTAAAAATAAAACCTGCAAAATAAAATTAATAAAAATTAATAAATATTATTTTATTCTAAATTTACTTAAATTATATCATTTTAGCTCAAATAATAATTTTTATGCAATTTTTACCACTTAAGCATAAAACAATACTTATTCCTCTATATTAGTTAAATAAACTATAAAAAACTAAGATTATAATGGTATAAAATGTGTCAAAATATGAACTCATCACCTATCATTCTTGAGGGATTTATTTAGTGAATCTAGAGAAGATAAATAGGTGAAGTTGTAAATCATTTCTTGAGAGGGTCATTGAGATTGTAAGGCTCATAAACTAAGAGAAGAGTGATCATCAATAAAACATATCACTATTTTAAAAATCTTAAAGGGAAAACCCCCTCTAGGGTGTTTTCAATATGATTGAGGAATGGGATTCGGTGGTGGGTTCTTGTACGAAAGATTCAGATGATTTCTCCATCCTAGGTTGTAAGTAGGAGAGAAAGGGTCTCCTTTTTGATTGAAATTGTTAACATAATTCACATGATCTGCAAGAGTTGCATCATGGGGCGGAGAAGCAATGGATTGACATTCGAATGATGATTGGCTTACAACACCAAAATTTTCACAAGTAGTAGAAGCATAAGTCAATGCAATCATATTTAATTTATCAAACTGCTGAAATATTGTATCAACTTTAGAATAAAGATGATTAAGGGAATGAACTTCATTCCTTTCGCCTTTCTTGGTAGAAGAGTGCTCACCTCACCACTGGTAGTGATTTTGAGTCATGTCCTTGATTAATTTTTTTTTTTACTTTCGGTATGATTTTGTTCATAAGAGTGCCTCCCACAACTGCATCTACCGTCATCCTTGTTTTGTAAAGGATATTGTTATAGAAAATATGAGCTAGGTGCCATTCCTCTAACCTATAGTGTAGACAAATTCTCAAACATATCCTTGTAACATTCCCATGCATTGTACAAAGACTCACCATCTTTCTAACTAAAAATAGTAATGGAATTCCTTAGTTGAAGAGTCTTGGATGAGGAAAAATACTTGTTCAGAAAAGCCTATGAAATTTGGTCCCAATTGGTGATGGACCCAAGAGGGAGTGATTGCAACTAAGCTCTAGCTTTGTCCCTCAATGAGAATGGGAATAATCATAGCTTAGCATCATCGAACACTCCATTCAAAATATTGAGAAGTATTAAAAATAGTAAGGCGTCACAATACTCAAGGAATATAGAGTTGTGTAAATTTGGGTCATCTGTTGTGCTACCGCTGAGCTTATTTTGCTACACCATATTGAGGAGCGTAGACTTCAATTCAAAATTATTGGCGGCTACATTAGGATTTTGTATGCTCAATTGCATCCCATATGCATTCGAAGATGCAAACTCCTTACTATATCTATTTTGATCTTCAACTTCCTCTTGGCTAGCCATGATTTTTGAACTGGTGCTTGGTTGAGTCTCACGTACCCACTTCCTTATCTCTCTTAACGTCTTCTTGATTTTGGGATTTAATTCAACTAGAGGTATAAGCTGAAAAGATCGTTACATAAAAAGTAATTGAAAATGAAAAGACAATCTATCAAATAACAAAAGAAAATAGAAATTTAGTCTAGCCGGATAATAAATGATTCAATATCAACCGTCAAAGTCCCTCTACCCATACTCGTTATAGTGTGTCAAAGTTGTATTCCATAGGAACTTCATTATTGAGCACCAAATATTCATTATTTAAGCTATCTAGATAAATTAAAATTTGAGAGTAAAATATGGCTTGAAAAATAAAACCAACTAATAATGCTAATGGTAGTAAGAAAAATATAATTTAAAGACTAGGCATGGATTGTTGTCAGAATCGGTAATTAATGAATAATAAATTTAATTACCAAACAATTACTTAAATACAAGAGGGTGAAATAACCTAAATTAAATAACATCCTCTTTCAAGGTCTAAAATCAGCACCTAATCCCATTTATTAACCTATATTCATGGTATTAAATCATATTAAATCCATTACATTTTGTGCTAAAGTAATAAAATTCCTAAAAGACTCTAGCGTAATTTCATGGTTTGGTTCTCCCATTCAATTATTTTTATTATTATTAATCTTCACCTTTCAGTCCTTCGATTAAATACCTATGTCTAATCAAGTTGGTGATCAAGAAACTCAACCAAAATGACAGAACTAACAATCGAATATTCGAATTCAAGCAATAAAAGTGGAAATTAAACTATATAATTCATTAATTAATAATCTAAACTAGATCCAATCCTATAAAAGAAATCTACTCAATCATAATTATAGTAAAATGCAATAAAAATGATGTAAAAATATAAATAACATTAAACATAATAAATATAAAAAGACATAGCCCATAGATGAACACTAGAATTCGATGTCAAGAGTGCATACAAAATCTAAAACTGGAATTAAATCTTAGAGTTAATGAGGAAAATCTTGATTTATGTTAATGGAGTTACTCTTGTTTTCTAGAGAGAAAAGAGAAAAAGAAAAACTCCTCTTGATCTCTCCTTCCTCGATTCTATCTCTGTCTGGTAAATAAGCGCTCCTTGTGAGTGTTGGGTCGTGTGTGATGTGGTGGAATAACCCTGCACAGTTGTGCTGATCATGCACATCTAGGTCGTGCATCATTTTTTTTTCTCGGCATTGTTGGGCGCACGACTGTACTGATCGCACACAACTATACCGTGAATCTTCTCTACTCTTGGCATTACATCACACAGTTGTGCGAGTTGTGCATAGTCAGACCGTGTGTTACTTTATCATTGGAGATTTATGCATGGACGTGCACTGATCGCGTACGGACGGTTGTGCTACACTAGTGTTATGGACAACTTTTGCAAAAAAATTTCATAACTTTTTCATTTGTATTCAAAACGAGGTGATATTGGATGCATTGGAAATCTGAGAAGAATATCTAGGACTTTTTTTTTCACTTTTCCAAATTGATATTGCATCAAAGGAAAAATTCTTCAATTTTTCTTTCATAAGTAATTGTCTATAAAATTAATAAGGCCATATGCATGCTAGGTTCTTTCTAATGTCTGTTCAAAGCTTTCATATTGACTCATCTTAGCCTTGTTTCCGTCCTTGAGTGCACCTACAAAACAAAATACCAAAGGATGCAGTATGCATGAATCTAATAGAAAATCAAACAATACATATAGAGAATCCATGGAAACATGTATATATAAAGAGTGAAAATCATCCAAATATTAGGCATTTTACCGGTATATCATTCATGTGATAAAGAAGCAATGTTGTGCAAGAAATGGTGCATAGGCTTGTGTGGGAGTGTGCACGATAGTGTAAGGGGGTTGTACGACTATGTAAAGAAGAATAAAAAAGAAGCCAATGTAATAGAGTAGAAGAGAAGGAAGAAGGAGGGAATAAGGAGAAGAAAGTAAGGGAGTAGGGGGCTCAAGTGATAGCTGATTTGGAAAAATATGGAGGGGAGTAAAGGCGTATATAGGTAGTCGGTTGAGGGGTGGTGATATCTGACAGAGATGGCTGTGGCGTTGGTGTAGGGCTAGGGGGTCGTGTCAATGCATGGGTAGAGGCATGGTCTTGGTTGCAAGGGGCACCAAGGAGGCAGGAGTAGGGAAAATATTCATATCAAATATTAAAGTAAAATATCATATAAGTCATAATTGAGTTTTGTTGTTATTTAGTTTTTTACCTAGATTTCCAAAACTATAGAGCTCCTAATTTACCCTACATGTTTTTATTCCAATGACATAGAAGGGACATGCATACTTATAGGTTTGAGGTTATTTAGTAGCTTAGGTGCATTTTTTTCCTTACAAGCTACTTTTAAAATCTCTATTCCACTAGAGAAAATGGTGGCCTAAGTGTATTATTCCCTAGGAAGGTGCTATATGTCGTTATCATCTCTAGAGTACTCAGTGTGATTAAGATTTTAATGTTGTTATCACTCAATAAATATAAAAACCACCAAATTATTATAGTTATATCTATTCTCATGCCAATGTTCATGATCTATATATGTAATCGCGTGCCTATTGTTTGAATACCATGATTAATATGTAGCATTAAATCTGTAAATGAGTTGAGTAGAGCCGAATACTCCTAGGATCAGACTCAACTTGTTTAACTAAATGAGCCTAAAATAAGGCTTAGGATTTGCTCATTTAACTAAACGAACAAGCCAAGCTCATGAGCCAAAGTAATAAAATGAACCGAGCACCACTATTTGGAACTTGGCTCGACTTATTAAATAAACGATTCCAAAAGTGAGGCTTAGGCTCGATTTATTTAACTGAATGAATAAGCTAAACCAAACTATTAATGAGCCAAATATCAAATTGGCTCAGCTCATTTATAGCCCTATGTAGCATGCTATGTTTCCAGAATAATCATGTTACCTAGAATCTCATGATATTGCCATTGTTAACCTATGCATAATCTTATGTGACCACCATGTTGTGTGTGTCTTTAGTACCTCATGATATGTCTTTCACATTAATCACTTCACTAGTACTTACGTGCTAATTCCTATAAGTATAAGCTACCATTTTTGTAGGTGTAATACCCCAAAAAATTTTCTTAGCCTAATCCCGCATTTTTAACACCCTAATTTGATTCTAATATCAAGAAATCTTATTTTAGCCTTAATCAATTTCTTAATCCCAAAACTTTAACCAAAACCGAAACCTTGATTCGGATAAATCGAAATTCGTAAACCAAAATCTAAATCCACTAAAATTTTCACTAATCCAAATTACTTGGCTAATATAAAATTAGCTAATCTAATCCTAATCCCCTAACCCTTCTCTCTTTTCCTTTCCTTTCTCCTTTTCTTTTTTTACTTTCTTTCCTTTCCTTCCTTTTCCTTTACTTTCCTTTTCCCTTCTTCTCCAGCATCAATTTTATGGCGTGAGGGACTTGGGTTCCTCTACACCACCACCATCCACTTGCCCTCCCACATGCACCATGACACCATCCCTACTATCCCTACCATCCTTACCATCCCTCATGCCTATCTTCTTCTTATTCTTCTATTACCCTACTCACACCACCATCATCGCATAATCACTTTGCTGCTACTCTGTTCGACCGTTAGCCACCATCACCGTCACCTTCTCACTGCTTTTATCTCCTGTGCACGTCTTCTTCTTCATCATCACCCCCTTGTGCCCTTGCCTGATCTCTATCCATTTCAACCATCACCATCCCCCTATCCTTTTTCTTTTCTTCTTCTCGGCAGATCATCGTCGCCATCATCGTCACTCCCCTACCATTTTCTCCTCCAAGGCACACCACTTTCTAGTATATATAACCCTCCATCTCTCTATTTTATTTTCATCCATTTGCTCCCTAACCTTCTTCTCTTATCCCTTCTCCTTTCTCCATCTTCTTCCTCCTTCTTTCCTTATTTTCAGCATTCACACCACCCAATATACCACCTCGGCCACCACTCGCCGCCTTTTGGCTAGTGAACTGACCACCAAGATCTCCCCAACCTTCCCCCTCGCCATCGTCAGCCATCATTGCTGACCACCACCTCTTTTCCTTTCTTCTTCCCCTCATTTGTTGCAGTATTACAGAGTGCACGACCATTGCAACACTTAAATCCTATGCTGCACATCTGTGTAACTCTTGCACCACCTGGTCATGCATCTTTTTTTCTCTCGGCATGGTGGTGCACAATCGTGCAACTTTTGCACCGTCTAGCAATGCCTCTTTTCTTCCCTTAACATGTTGTGTGCTATTGATGCACAGCTGTGCAAATCTTGCACCACATGGCTGTGCAACTTCTTTTTTGACTGTGCACCCGTATTTTCACCCCCAAACCTTATCTAAACACCACCAAAATTTAACCATAGCTCCACCACACATTCTTCTACACTTCCATACAACTCAAGCTTCTATTTGACTCTAGTGGTCTTTCGGTGATCTCGAAGGAGGTATAGGATTTACGTGCATAAAGCCCGGTGTCCTTATTGGTAAGGATACATATCGTAGCTAGGGATTTATGTGATACTTGTATTTTTGTATATGGTTTTGTATGGAGTATGTTGTATTAAATAAATTATTTATAGAAATGCTATGAAATGATATTCTTGAGAGTAATGAAATTATGTAAGTGCGTATTTGGATATAATGTTGGATATAAGATATCTATGGGAAACTAATGATATGTACTTTGGACAATTATATGGAATTTATATGTATTAGTATTGGGTTCATAAGGCCTTTGGGAGAATACAATTGTCTTGTCTACCCTGAGGGTATTATGATCATTTGAGGATAATTACGTGGTAGTACTTATGTTGTTCAGTTGTATGTCGTGTGCATTTATATGAGTTCGGCATGATAATATACAATCAACTCTGAATAAGATACTAATCATTTAAAGTGAAAGATCACTTGAGTTGGGCCGAGGTGTTTATATGGCTCCGTTCCACCGGATAATAATAGTGGCTCAGGTGTGTCGTCCCCGAGAGGTGCATCAGTCCATTCCACCAGATTAAGAATAGTGGGGCCCCATACTCAACATGAATGAAAATACAACAAAGAGATAAAGTATATATGAGAAGATACTAATCATTTAAAGTGGAAGACTACATGAGTCAGGACCGAGGTGTTGAGTCTATTCAATCGAATAATAATAGTGGCTCAGGTGTGTTGTCCTCGAGAGGTACTTTAGATCGTTCTACCAGATTAATGATAGTGGCTTAGGGGTATTTTACTCTAAGAGGTGTTGGCTCCTTTCCACTGAAAAATAATAGTGGCTTGGGTGTGTTGTCCCCGAAAGATGTTGAAGACCATTCCACCGGTTTAAGAATAGTGGGATCCCTGAATTCAACATAAATAAAATATTGAAATATGGTATATCTAATGAAAAACTTGGAATCAGTAATTGTCTAGCATTCTTTGATTTGTCATATATGATTTTCTTATGAGAATCCTTGTAACCCTGCTTGACTATACCGTTACCTTACTTAGTATGTAGTGTACTGATCATCTGTTTCATGGGCACTACTCAATCTAACGAGTAGATGACCCCAGATGTTTATGTGCAGGTCCATGAGGACCAGGTGGATGAATTAGCAGCCTTTGATGCTATGTATTTGGAGGAGTGATTTATTCGTATCAGGGTTTGGGCGTAGACTCATGTTATCTAGATGATAGTTTTACCCGGATACATTTTTGGACTCTTAGTTCCATGTGATCCATTTTTTTATATTTTGATATTATAATCAGAGTTGATCTTCAAACTCTTATTTGATGTTATTAAAAGTTGTATCATCTCTTTCTATCACATTTTAAATTTTGTAATCGTTTTACCTTGTGATTGATGTAAGGATGGTGGGGTAAGCCAAAATTATGTCAATTGCGGCAATAACATCCCAACTATTTGATTATATGCTTCCTTTTAAAATAAAATTTTTTAGTAGTAAATTTTGGAATGTTACAGTAGGTATTGTTGATACTAGTGATTTATTGTGATACTTGCAGTATAATCTGTTTGGGGTTGTGGGAACAATGTTTTTATTATGTGGAACTCCTCTTATTTCACTTATTATATAGAAATTCTACTGATTCTCCTCTATTTATCGCATCTGCTTTATAATCTTATAATTTGAGATCAACTGCATCTCACATGTGATCTCTTATTATAAGTTATATCTTTAGCCTTGTATCTCACATGGATAGGGTATAAGGTGTACATTTTAATGTTGAATGATGCAATAACATCCATTATTTTATTATTATGCTTTCACAAAATAAAATATTGGTAATAAATTTTTGGGTGTTGCACTGCTAATACTACTCTTAATACTCCTACTACTCTTACTACTACTGCTACTACTATTGCTAGTGTTCTAATGTTGCTAATGTTAGGTGCTACCACTACTACAAGTTTTATTACTAGTGGTGTTGTTGTTACAAATCTAATAATAATAATAATAATTTTTTTATTATTATCATCATCGTCGTCATCATCATTATTATCAATTTATTACTAGTAACATATCACTATTATTAATATATTAGTATTATTGCTATTGTTGTTACAAGTATGATAATAATAGTAGTAGTAGCAGTAGTAATAATAATAATAATAATAATTGTTTTTATTATTATCATCGTCGTCGTCGTCGTCATTATTATCAATTTATTGCTAGTTATATATCACTATTATTAATATATTAGTAGTATTATTACTATTGTTGTCGCTATTGTTATTGTATGTGTTGCCTTTGTTGATTTTATTATTGTTGTTTGTTGTTACTTTCATCATCATTTGTGATCTAAATTATAAGAAGAAAAAATTGTAATTAAATATTAGTTTCATTATATGAATAAATATATGCATTATTTTACATTGAAAATTAGAGATGAAAAATAAAAAAACATAGGTTCATAAAAGTAATTACACATCTAGTAAATTTGAAATAACCTAATAACCTGTTACATTATTAACTTAAAAAGATTATATAATTGCAAAAAAAAAAGAAGAAGAAATAACATGAATAAATACAAATCTAAAAAGACTCTAAAACACAAATGTAAAATAATTTGAATAACCCGATTCAAGATAACCTAACTTCACAATCTTCTAAAATGGTAAAATATATGTCTTGATTCGAACGTTAATTGAATATAGAATGAATGATAGAATAATCCAAATGTATCCAAATTTAATCTGAAAGATAAAATAACCCAAGCTTACTTGAATAAAAAATGTCCTCAAACTAAATATGATCCAAGAGGCAGAATATCCAAAGTTATCCAAATTCCAAACTATTCGACTTCAACCTATGCTTATCTGAGTTAGTTAAAGAGTTTTAGATAACGTGAACCCCAAATAACCCAAGACTCATGTGAATATGATCGAAGAAGAAAAATGACTTAAGATAACCCAAACTAGTAATTTGACTCACCTGCCAGCTCTACTCGTCATACTTGCCACATACGACCACTATGAAGGAAAATCAATGAAACCCTCCCCACATGTGCTAACACCCGATAGAACTCACTAAAAAAGATATATAAGTAAGTTATCATGTTTGTCCTCTTGTATCTAGGCTAATAGAAGGAGTGGCCGACCTTTTTCCAGATAACTCAACAAATCTACAGGTATTGTTGTACATGTCGAAAATTTTAAACTAAATATATAAGTTTAATTTACGTATATGATTCAATTAATTATTATATAGTTATGAGTTATTGAGGATCAACCTATATATATTGTAATTACTCAAAAGATGTTGGTTAGTATAATATTTAATTATTTAGCATCCAAAAAATATGTTGAAATTTAATTTCAATAATAATCATGGCAAAAACATTTGCTAAACTTCAAATAATAAATTGAAATGATGTGGTATTTAACTAGAGCTATATTTGGTATAATAATGTTCAATATACAACCGAAAGTTTTTTTTATTTAAAAAATTGTCAAAAATAAACTTATTAACAATAATCTATTCGATTCAAAAAGTTTTTGAGTGTCAAATAACAGTCATACTTTGGGTCCGGAAAAAGATTGCATAGCAAATCAAATTTGTTCGTTGTAGATCCTCCACGACACCAGCTGAACCAAAAGAAAGAAAGAAAAAAAAAAGAACTTATCCAGCCGTTTACATGGACCCAAACAAAAGGCAAAAAGTCTTAAAATATGACGCCCGACAATTAAAATTGCAAGAAATGAAGTGCACGGAAAATGCAAGAGGGGTAAACGATGGTTTAATACGTGTTTACAATGCAGCACGGACATTCAATATATTTTACTTTTGTAGTATATAAATTGGATAAAATAATATATATCTTATTATTATATTATTAATCTCTTGCTATAGTTGAGGATTAAAAATACGTCAAATGAAATTTTTAATTTTGGAAAAAAAAAGCATATTAAGCTTTAATTTCACTCCTTTCCTGTGCAGTGGGTGCTCTTTTATGAGCTATTTTGAAAATTATTAAATTGAAAAGGAGATTACCCTGACGTCTAGATAGGCTATACCAAACTTGCTAACGAACGAATAATTAAATGAACTTAACCACATACTTATATTAAACTCCTTTACGAATCGAGATGATTAAAAGCACATACGATGATATGATATCAGTTTCACTTACATATATTCCCTCGATCTTCTACAAAGTCAGTCGCAACGAGTCCTACGACCTCGCCTTTTTAGCTGTCAATTGCACCATTCGGCCTGGCATTCGCCGTCCACCAAGACGGAATCATCATTCTTACTCACCTCAAAGTGTGCGTTGTGATGTGACCTCTTTTGTCGTGAAATGTGCGTTGGCTAGTTTTGAACTTTCGAACCTCTTTGACGGGGAAAATTATAATTACCCTTGGCTCCCACGTCATACTTCAAAACATAACTCCGGCGCTTCGTGCATGGGACGGAGAATTTATGTATGTTTCGGAGACGGACTTTTTGTACATTATAGTTTTATATATATATATATATATATATATATATATATATATATAAGAAATGTGAATGCATTCCTATCAAATAATGATAAAGTACGGCCCTCAAGAAAGTATTAATTCATCTCAATCACTACCTCTTATTCTATTAACATACCGAACAAGCGTAGCAAATGATTTAATTGGAGACAAACTTTCAACCATATTAGTTATTTTCTTAACTATAATACAAATCATAATACTAGACAAATGACTTTTTTGATAAAAATATTTTTCAATCTCTAGAGAGATGATGTAGGAGTCTTCACTTTGGTTTGGTTTTACTAGTGCGCTTTAATGCCTAAGTAAGTTTCTAGTCTACTCTATAGGTGTCATATGAGTCTTATAAGATATATCGATACTTAAGGATTACATAACCTTAGTTGGAGGATATAGAGTTGCCTTGTGCATCAATATGACCAGTGTACTTTATAGGCCTTTGGATTTTATGATCAAGAGTTTACAATATTACTTTTATGCACTAGTATGACCGGTGTATTATATATATATTATCAATTATATCCCATTGAGTTAATAGAAAAAGAAAGAAATTATTATTGAATTTGGAATGGTTTTAGGTTTGGTAGTTGTTAGTTGCCTTCGTGCCTTACCCACATTAGGTAGTTGCATTTGTGTCCTACCTATGGTCAGTAGTTGCATTTGTACCCTACCTATGGTCAGTAATTGCATTCGTGCCCTACCTTATGGTGTTCATCCAACACTCCTAAAATTTGAAACTAAAAAAAAAATTGAAAGTTTAATTACAGAAGCTAAAATAGTAAAAATATAAGTTATTACCATCATATTTGGTACATGTCTAGTTTTCTTTGCCATTCTCATACCAGGTGTTAAGGCTAAAAATGTTTGCTGTTTATAGTGATAGCACAAGTGTAAAAACCAACATAGAGAAAATCAAAACACAAATTAATATAATTCTCTATAAAATCAATTGTCAGTGGTTACAAAATTCAGTGAAAAAAATACATAAGGGCATAAGAGTATAACGACATCTAGATCAAAATATACTGGACAAAATATAGGATAGCCCTAACTCTCAACCCAAAATACTTGTCTTCAATTGATATCACAAGATAACCTACAAAGACCACTGCCTATTAAATAATTAAGGGTCCATGAACCGAAACCTATTAATACAACAATACTAATATAAAAGCTCTCATGGAACACATCAAAGGTATCATAGTAAGGTATGGTATAACATATTAAAATATTCATTCAATGATCAAAATAAAACAATCATATCAAATAAACAATAATCAACAATGCTACATACTTGCTTATTTAGTACATAATAAAATTTACTGACTAAGAATCCAAGAGATATTATTTAAAATAATGAATAGAACCAAAGACTTAAATAATTCACGGTTCATCATTCGTAGTAATGTAACATGATAGCATGGATAGGAACGTATGGTTTAATAACAAGTTATTATTCATATTTTATTCACATGATCCATTAAATTACCTATTTACAAGCTATTATTCATATTTTCTTTTCTTTTCCTTTTTCTTTATTCACATCCTTATTCTTACTCTTATCGAGTGATGGACTTTTTACCACCCCATGATCTCACATACCATGGAAGCCTATCTAAACTAGAGGACATAAAGTCCGAACAAAGCCAAGTAACTAATAATGGACACAAAGTCCAGGTGAAGTCAAGTAACCACCAATGGACAGCCAGGTGAAGCCAATGAACCACTAATGGATATGAAGTATGGCTGAAGTCTTAAACCACCTAGGTAATCAACCCCTTTAGTAGCAATACCCTCAAGTACATCATCAGTGTCTAGAGTAGGTATGACACAAGGATCTACTAAGACCTCTCCCAAAGGCAAAGTTTAAAGGCATCAATAACGCCCGAAGGCACAAATAAATGCCCAAAGACAGACTAACCCCGGTAGCTAATCGATTATTGAGTAACCCAAACCCATGGAAAACTTAGTTATCTTCCACTTTAAGTGAGTAGTTTATTATTTTTCAAGGTTATGTCATCATACAAGGCCCGTGTAACATCTAAGTAAGACATACTCATTCTATTTTAACCATTAGTACCCTCCAACCATGTGGTGGAATTTCCATTAGTGCTTAATCAATACAAAATCAATCCATCAAGATAATCAATTTGGGCTAAGAATCTAGATTACATTATCCTTTTGAAGTCACATCATACTCAATACAGCTTTTCCACCAAATCATTTCCAAGCACTTATTGAGAATATCATGAATTATGAACCATTTAATCCATCCAATATGTTAGTTAATTCATGTGAAGATGTGTATTTCCATCATTAAGGGATCATGTAGTAGCATTGGACATAGTCTCAGAAGAAATCAAGTCCAAAAGATAAAAAGAAAACACTCTGGCTGAATCAGTCGATCAATTTGGGTTACTCGATCTATAAGTTTGGCTCAGCCAAACCCCAGAGTTTCCTCGAACCAATCGATTGGCTCTATCAAACTAGTATACTAGTTTGAAACTAGATTTTGAAATATTATTCAATGGGTTTAAGGAGAGAGAAACCAAGGTAACTATAGACCATCCAGTTGATTGGTTTGGATCAACCAATTGACTGTTCTAAGGATCAGTTGATTGATTTAGCTTAATTAGTTGATTAGTTTACTCTTAGATAGTACATAACATAGATTTTTCATATGATTCACATGATAAAATCTTACCACATCTAAAACTTAATATGTTATAGCAAAATACCAAGATTTAATAAGATCTTAAACTGAATCATGCTTCATTTTCAAGCAATCAACCCTATTTTCCATAAATTAAGCCCTTTTCTTGGAAATATTAATTGAATCAACATGCATCATTTAAAATCCAAACTCTCATGCAAGCATATAAAATCAATATTTTATAAAGTAAACCAACTCACATGCTTATTTGTACCCCATTTCAAAGGTAAGAATGACTTAATTAAAGTTTAACAAAGTTTCCCACTAAAGAGGAAAAGCTCAAGTTGGCAAATTTCAACTTACAAAAACTTTAAAAACAATAGGATGAAACTTAGAAATCATTAAATAACTTTTATAAATAAAGAACTCTAATTAGGGAAGAAAACATACTTACCACTTACAAGAGAAAAAATAAAGAAAGATTTAGCCAAAAGTAACTCAACTTCTTCCTAAATTGAATTCTTTCTTGCTTAAGGATACAAAAGAGGGAGCTAGAGAAAGAATCAGAAAAGTGAATGGAATTTGAATGTAAGTTCAAAGTGGAGAGGGATTAACACAAGTGCTTGAGGACTCAGGTATTTTGGAGTTTGAAATAAAGGTGAGAAGAAAGGGTGATTAGGGTTATTTATAACTAATAAATCAGTTATGGAGTGAGTGAGGTTATGCCATAGATCGAAAACCTTAATTTCACAAATTTAGCATAACTTCTCCCTTTGTACTCATTTTATCACCAACTTCTATACCTATCCTTAAAATAATGTTTTTTACAACATACCCAAAAAACAAGTTATAATTCCCACTTCTTACACTTGAAGATAATAGATTACCTTTAGGGTTACTATTTATATTCCTTATAAAACTCTAATTTCACAATTTAATCATAAATTTTTCCATAAAACCCATATAGCTAAAAAATTTAATATGAATTTTCAAAATATTATTATTGACATCATATATAATAATCTAGGTCCAAATACTACATTTAATACGTGCGATAACAACCTACCTTTAGAGTTACTATTTATATTTCCCCACAAAGTCATATTTCTCATATATTAGACTTAGACAATTCATATTCACTCCAAAAATTTTATATAATATAATTAACCTATTTTAAACATTTATCACATTAAAATCCATAATTTTTTTTATTTTAAACCCATATTGACTAAAATGCCCCTAAGATAGCTAAAATATCAACTTTCCACAAAAATCTTATGAATCCCAATATGAATAAATTTTCAAAATCTCATACATTCTATCAAAATAAAAATGTGCAGCCAAAAATATATATAGATACTTTGTATCCCAATTCATCTCTACCAACAATATACACAACCATGTTTTTACAGCATTCTTACTCTTTCTTCAACACACAATACCAAAACCACTAGGATTACTAATGAAAAAATAAGAAATATTTGACCTATTAAATCACATACGCGTGTTTGTTTGTGTGTGTGTGTGTGTGTGTGTGTGTGTTTTTGTGCTCACAAGGTTCGTATTTTCACACATTTAATTTTTCTGAATAAAAATCTCAAAAACATTACAATAAAATCAAATTTTATAAAAATTCCAGTATTTCAAAATAAAAATTATTGAGCGAATCTATGACTATAATTTTTCACACATAAATATAATTCGGAAAGATGTTTCCCTTCCCTGTTATGAATACCACTATTGTTGAAACATTAAAAAAAAATCTACTTCCTTATCTTAGGAGACAATTTTTTTTTGGTAATCAACCTTTACAAAATAGGTGGGTGACCATTTTTTTTATTTTTTTAAATAGTCACTAAAATTTAATTGTGTTATATTTCAATCACTGATTTTTTTGTCATATGTTAATTTTGAGTAGGGTGAATTGAAAAGAAACACACACACAAAATAAAAAATCTAAAATAATTGAAATATGACATTCAACTTAAAAGGAAAAGCAAAAGGTTAAAATTGGGTGAACAATTTAATATTCGAACACACACACAATAAAAAAAAAAACTACAATAGTTGATATATGACATTCAAACTCCAATGACCAACTTGAAAGGAAAAAAAAAGGTTAAAATTGGGGGACCAATTTAGTATTCGAACATTATCTTATTTAGAGGCTTCATCTATAAATCTTGTAGAGCAAACAATATCAATTAACGCACGACGGCTGTGTTAGAATTCAATTTCGAAGTGGTGGCTTATGTACCGCACGACCTTATTTAAATCAGTTCATATGTGTATCCGGCACCCATTATTTTCCAACTACTACCTTCTTTACCGGACACATGCATGATCCAATTACAATAAAATCCATGACGGTAAAGAGCACCTACCAGCGTACCTTGGTGCAAAAGGGATAATAATCGTCTGAAGTAAATTTAAAAGGAAATGCATTTTTTATAATATGTGATTTAGATTATATTGTTTTTCAAAGACTAACAAATGATAAACGGTGACCACAATTAATAAGATTTAATAGAAGAATAATAAGCCGCATCATTTGAAATAAAATAATAATTGGAAAAAAAGTAATTATTACATGATATGAAAGTTAGAAGTATCTCATATGGGTTGAGGTTGCCATATGGAGATAGATTAAATATTGCACTAGCTCCTAAAGTACTTATGGTAAAACTAAAATAATACCAAAAATAGGTTGAGGGAAGATTGTGTTAAAAAATACCAAAGTAAGAAAAAATAGAGGAAACAACGAAAAATAAATTAAGTAAGACCATGTTTGGTACATTAAGATTGTGATGTGTGTCGGAATATGAAATTCTCAATTATGTAAAACTAATGCTCAATTATATGGTAATAAAAAAGATGAAGGTTCGAAAGTGATGTATTGATGATGAAGATATATGAATATGGTGGATTAACAAAGATGATGATTCGGTGATGGTGATGGTGATTTGATGGTGATGAATGAATGATTCGAATTTAATGAGATGATGATGACGATTCAACAACTAGGGTTTGATGATGGATGGTTTCATGGGTTAGGGTTAGGGTTAGGGTTTAGTTTTGAAAAGTAGGGTTAGTGTTAGGATTTGGTTTGAAACTTAGGGTTAGGGTTTTTCAAATTAGGTCTTCGATTTTGGGATGTGTTTGGACGATAAATATGGCTAGAAGGGCGTAGGTTATGGAGTTTAGAAAAGATAGTACTTAGTCTCTAATTCACACAGATAAAAAGATTAAGAATTTCAAGATTAATCATTCATACAGATTCGACTAAACTTGAGATGAACTTATACAGAATTCAATACTTGCAATGTGCATTCAACTTCAATTCTTAATCTACCTTCAATCGTGAGCTTAAAAAGTGTTAAAAGGTATAATTCTTCAAAAGATATATAGCTAAAAGATACTAGAATATAGAATATTCTTCAAAAAATGTAGATTTATGCTACTTTATTCTCTAGCTAATCTCTAACTCTACTAATTAATTAATTAATTAAATCAACTAATATGCACATCCATGCTGCATATTATTTTCCCCACGCACGTAGTCTTTCACTCCATGCATGCCATACACATGCACATACACATACTCCTAGTAGCTTGTATGGTACGTTTCATCCATAACTAGCCACATAACCATTCGCTTGTCTTCAATTTTATGGGAGAACCTTTCTAAATAAGAACAATTGGTTCCATAATGATGTATGCCAAATCTTGAATGCTTTCTCCTGTATTAGATTGTAATGAACTGCTCCATTCTGACCTTTTTTGAATATGTAGTTTAATACATTTTAAAAATAAATATTACCATATAACAAGTTATGATAATAATGAAAAATATTTATAAATTTCTATGAATGCTAATAGGTTAAAAGTAAAATAAATGAGTGATAAATAATTTGCTAACCAAAAATGCAAATTATATTGTCTCACCTGTCACACAATTCGCATAATATAAATAACTTATAAAATCATACTCAATCTCCCTTCGCTTTGCACCATCAACGCCATTCACAATTGTCACTACAATTTTACTGTCAACATGGCCTCATATTCTCTTTTGATAAATCCTTCTTTTCCCCCTCTTCATATTCCTCTAAACTATTTCCACATACTCTTCTTCTGTGCCATTATTATCTATTTATTTAGCTTCATTTTCATATTCTCCTACCTTTTGCCTTTTCCTTCTCGACAACCAAAACCTAGCAGCTATTCATATCGCCATCAGACTCGGTCCCTTCAATTTAAAGTGCCAAAGAGAAAAATGATTGGTGATAATCTTTGTCTTAAGGGCCAAACTCCTCTCCATTATTAAAAAAATACTGGACCTCCAGTAATCCCTACTATTGTGACACCTGTGTTTTTTTATTTTGTAAACATTGCATACCACTTGTTAGTGAAATTCTAACTTGTTTATCTCCACACACTATCCATACTTGTTACCTTCATCTCTGTCTTATTTCTTCTCCTCCATTCTCTCTAAGTTCATTAACATTGTGCTACCTCCCAATAACCACAACTCAAAGGATTTGTGTAAAAAATGATGAGATTAATGACAAGAAAAAGATGAAGAAGATTTATTTGAAGTATCGGTTAAAGTTAATGGGGACCTATAGACCATGCTTCCTCCACTAATAGGTACTATGTTTTGAAATATGAAATAAGAAAATAATCCATACACCATTATAAAAGAAGATGGAGAAACTTTAATTTTGATTTAGCAGTAATTTTGTGCAATTTCCAATGATCCAATTATGTTGATCCCTTCTAGAAATTATAAAAGTATGCACTTTTATTAATTATAGTTACAATTACTATAAATCATATGAGTATCACTATGATACCCCAACATTTTATTAAAATTTAACCTCGATTAGTCAACATTTTAACCTAATTTAAAATCTAATTTTTTTAATCTTATCATTTTATTTTTAGGCTAACCCTAACCCCAGATTATTAATAGATACAATTTAAACCTAAACCTAAATCCTAATCCTAAACCCAAAAATTTTCCTTTTCTGTATTTTCTTTTCCTTTTTTCTTCTTTTCTTTTTATTTCTTCCCTTTCCTCCCTAGGCTACGTCCTAACCCAACCCACTCTTCTTCTTTTTTCTTTTTTCTCTTCTTCTCCTAGCCTATCCTGGTTCACCCTAACCCAGTCTTTATTTCTTTTCCTCTTCTTCTCTCGACCTACCCTAGTCTAACCCAACCCATTTCCCTTCTTTTATTTTCTTCCTTCTTGCATCATCACACTTGTCTTATTCTTTCTTTCCCTTTCCCCTTCCCCATTTGGCCTAAATAGGGACTTACCAACTCCCTGCATGATTTCCTCCCTTCCCTTTATCAACCATGTAGCCTACCCCCCCCCATTGCCTCGCCTTTAAAGTCTACCCTTTGCGCCACAAAATCCCTACCAACCCAGCCTTTGCACAATATACTATTTCCTTTTCCCTCACCTTCTCCCTCTCACACAAATCCCCCTCATCTAATGTAGCCTTCTTCCCCTTCCCTACTTCTCCCTGTCATTTTTATAGCTATGCAAACATGTATATGTATACATATATGCAAGAACCTCCTCTCTTCTCCCTTCTCCAATTTTTAATTTCTCCTGTTGTCATGACGCGCCGAACCTAGCCCTACTTTGTTTTCTTTTCTCCTCTCCTCTACCTATCATCACCAACATCACCGTCTTGCCATCACTCTACCTTACCTTCCTCTTTCCCTTACATGCTTGAGCTATAACCCTCACCACCAACCACAACCTTTTCTTTTCTCCTCACCGTGCTGTACAACCGGATAACACCCCCTACCTCATTGCCACCAACACCAACACCACCACCACTACCAGCTCTCTCCTTCCCTTCCTCTTATTCTTCCTTTATCCTCTTTCCCTTACCCTACTGTCCACCAAAACCCCCAAACCCCTGCATTCCTTTACCTTACTATCTTGCTCTTCCTATCTAACCACCACAGCCTCAGTTGCTACCTATAAGCCGCCGCCACTACCCAACCATTGCTGACCAACACCAATTCCACCACCTCCTGCAACAGTTACCACCCTAACCACCACCAACTACACCACATGACCACCTTAACAACCACTAGATCCACCACCCTCAATAGCATAATTACCACCATCGCAATTCCCTTGCTACCAATCATCACCGCCACCCTTGCTACCAATCATCACCACCAGGTCCACCACTATTGTGCTCTTCACTACATCATTGTTTTGCATACTACCCACAGTCATTGTGTCCACCATCATGTACCACCTTGCCCAAGCCTTTCACTTGTAATTACCACTATTTTCCTTCCTATCCCTTATCTTTGTTTTTCCAAGATTTAATTTTCTCTAAGTCTATTTTTGTGTGTGTATTTTGACTCTAAGTGATTCTCTAGTGGTTTAGGAGGTGGAAGTGTAAAATGTATGTGCTTAGACACCAAAGCCACTTCAGTAAGGATACGTATCATAATTAGGGCTTTTATGGGAAAAATGTATATATTTTTTGTGTCGTCTTTCTTGGAATTGTTGTATGAAAATATTATCATGACATTGGTACTATATGATTTATGATATTGTGTGTTGAAGAAAGAGTAAGAAAGATGTTAAAACATGGTTTGTGTATATTATTGGTTGAGATGAATTGGGATACAAAGTATCTATATATATATTTGTGGCTACACATTTTTATTTTGATAGAATGTATTAGATTTTGAAAATGTATTCATATTGGGATTCATAAGATTTTTGTGGAAAGTTGATATTTTAGTTGTCTTAAGGGAATTTTAGTCAATATGGGTTAAAATAAAAAAAATAATGGATTTTAATGTGATAAATGGTTTAAAATAAGTTAATTATATTATATGAACATTTTGGAGTGAATATGAATGGTCTAAGTCCAATATATGAGAAAAATGACTTTGTGGGGGAATATAAATAGTAACCCTAAGGTAGGTTGTTATCGCACGTGTAAGATGTGGTATTTGGACCTAAATTATTATATATGATGTTAATAATAATATTTTGAAAATTTGTATTAATTTTTGTAGCTGTATGGGTTTTATGGAAAAAATTATGATTAAATTATGAAATTAGAGTTTTATAGGGAATATGAATAGTAACCCTAAAGGTAATATATTATCTTCAAGTGTAAGAAGTGGGAATTTTTTTGGGTATGTTGTAAGAAATATTATTTTAAGGATAGGTATGGAAGTTGGTGATAAAATGAGTACCAGAGGAGAAGTTAGACTAAATTTGTCAAATTAGGGTTTTCAATCTATGGCATAGCCTCACTCACTCCATAATCGATTCATTAGCTATAAATAACCCTAATCACCCCTTCTTCTCACTTTTCTTTCAAACTCTGAAATACTTGAGTCCTCAAGCACTTGTGTTGATCCCTTTCCACTTTAATCTTACATTCAAATTCCATTCACTTTTCTGATCTTTTCTTTATCTCCCAATTATCCTTAAGCATGAAATAATTTGATTTAGGAAGAAGTTGAGTTACTTTTGGCTAAATATTTCTTTATTTTTTCTCTTGGAAGTGGTAAGTATGTTTTCTTCCCTAATTAGTTTTCTTGATTTATAAAAGTTATTTAATGATTTCTAAGTTTCAACCTATTGTTTTTAAAGTTTTTGTACGTTAAAATCTACCAACTTGAGATTTTCCTCTTTAATGATGGAAATACACATCTTCACATGAATTAACTAACATATTGGATGGGTTAAATGGTTCATAATTCATGGTATTCTCAATAAGTTCTTAGGAAGGATTTAGTGGGAAAACTGGGATGAGTATGTTGTGACTTCAAAAGGATAATGTAATCTAGTTTTTAGCCCAAATTTATTATCTTTATGGATTGATTTAGTATTGATTAAGCACTAATGGAAATCCCACCACATGGTTGGAGGGTGCTAATGGTTAAAATGGAATCAGTATGCGTATGTGTTACTTAGATGTTACAGGGGCCTTGTATGATAACATAACCTTAAAAAATAATAAACCAATCACTTAAAGTGGAAGATAACTAAGTTGTGCATGGGGTTTAGGTTACGCAATCATCGATTAGCTACTAGGGCTTAGTCAGTCTTTGGGCATTTATTGGTGCTTTCAAACTTTACCTTTAGGAGAGATCTTAGTAGATCTTGGGGTCATACCTACTCCAGACACTGATGATGTACTTGGGGGTATTGCTACTAAAAGAGTTGGTTACCTAGGTGGTTTAAGACGTCAGCCATACTTTATATCCATTAGTGGTTCTTTAACTTTAGCCGACCTTTATTTCCATTGGTGGTTACTTGACTTCAGTTGGACTTTATGTCCATTATTAGTTACTTGGCTTTGTTAGGACTTTATGTCCTCTAGTTTAGATAGGCTTCCATGGTGTGTGAGATCATGGGGTGGAAAAAAATCCATCACTTGATAAGAATAAGAATAAGGATGTGGATAAAGAAAAAGGAAAAGAAAGGGAAATATGAAATATGAAAAATAGCTTGTAAATAGGTAATTTAATGGATCATGTAAACTTGTAAATGGACCTAAGGGAATAACTTGTTGTTAAACCATACGTTCCTATCCATGTTATCATGTTGCATTATTATGCATGATGAACCGTGAATTATTTAAGTCTTTGGATCTAATCATTATTTTAAATAATATCTCTTGGATTCTTAGTAAGTAAATTTTATTATGTACTAAATAAGCAAGTATGTAGCTTTGGTGATTATTGTTTATTTGATATGATTATTTTATTTTGATCATTGAATGAATATTTTAATATGTTATACCATACCTTACTATGATACCATTTATGTGTTCCATGCGAGCTTTTTATATTAGTACTGTTGTAATAATAAGTTTCGGTTCATGGACCCTTAATTATTTAACAGGTAGTGGTCTTTGTAGGTTATCTTGTGATATCAATTGAAGGCAAGTATTTTGGGTTGAGATTTAGAGATATCTAGTATTTTGTCCAGTATATTTTGATTTGGATGTTCTTATACTCTTATGCCCTTATGTGTTTTTTTTTTCACTAAATTTTGTAACCATTAACAATTGATTTTATATAGAATTATATTAATTTGTGTTTTGATTTTCTCTATGTTGGTTTTTACAATTGTGCTATCATTCTAAGTGGCAAAATATTTGTAGCCTTAACACCTAGTATGAGAATGGTAAAGAAAACCAGACTTGTACCAAATATAGTGGTAATAACTTATATTTTTACTATTTTAGCTTCCGTAATAAAACTTTCAAATAATTTTTTTAGTTTCAAAATTTAGGGGTGTTGGATAAACACCATAAGGTAGGGAACGAATGCAACTACTAACCATAGGGGGGAAAAATACAACTACCCAACGTGGGTGAGGCACGAAGGCAACTAACGACTACCAAACCTAAAATCATTCCAAATTCAATAATAATTTCTTTCTTTTTTTATTAACTCAATGGGATATAATTGATAATCTAAATACATAGAAAATACACCACTCATACTAGTACATAAAGGTAATATTGTAACCTCCCAACCATAAAATCCAAAGGCCTATAAAGTATATTGGTCATATTGATGCACAAGGCAACTCTATATCCTCCAACTATGGTCATGTAATCCTTAAGTATCGATATCTCTTATAGGGCTCATATGTCACCTATAGAGTAGACTAGGAACTTACTTGGGCATTAAAGCGCACTAGTAAAACCAAACCAAACTGAGGACTCTTACATCGTCTCTCTAGAGTAGCTATCCCTAGAGAGTAACAATTCTCAATTTCAATACCTTTTACTTTTAATATTAATATCTTCATAGGGTGATCATAAAATATTACATAATGTACGACAAATCTAATTTTCATATTTAATATTTTTTCCCTTAATTTATAATTCTATAGTTAACCATTTTTATTTTATTTCTAATTATTCAAGTTAACCCTAAGGTTAAAGGTTAAAGGTTCGAGAAAAATTTAAGCCAACACTAAGGTTAAGCTAATAATCCACTAATGCCATCCTAGTCTAATATTCACATTTAGACATATTAGGTTTATAAATTACCAAAATACCTTTATAGGTGATTTACTCATTAAATCCTCAATTTAATAGCATTCATTGTTAAAAGTAAACAAAATTCATAGAATATATAAATAACATTAAAATAAACATTTTAGCATAATTTTACAATTTTGGAAAATTTAATAAATGACAAAATTATCATTTTGCCCCTAGAGAAAAATGATAACAATACCATATCATGCATATTTTCATGGAATTACAAGGAAGCATGAATTTCACTTAAGCATATCATAGAAAACCTAAATAGGCTATCACATGATTTTCACACAATTAGTAAAAGCATATGGGTTACCTCCTTCCAAGCAAAAATACAAAACGAGAATAAGAGCACCACAAGCCCTAACTCCTAACTATACCTCATTCTCTTTAAAAACACAAAAACCTAACAATACAATTAGAATCTACCTTAACAAAAATAATAAGACATGAATAATTATCACCAAAGATCAAAAAGGAAAAGAGCCATAGCCAAGCAATGAGTGGCGTAAGAAGATGAAAAAACAAGGAAACAACTCTCTTCAATTTTCTCCCAAATCTAACACTTATATTTGTAAGAAAAATATAACAAGGCTAGATAAAGAATCAAGAGAAGAAGAACCAACTAATAAAATGAAGAGAAGGGAAGGAATTTTGGTTTTCTACAGCAAGAACAACGGAGGAAGCTCTCAAAATGTAGGAAAAACTTGTGGAAAAAGAGGATAAATAAGAGTGCAAAATGCAACAAGTGATAGAATGAATGAAGAACTAAGCCACAAAGGCCTAAAGAGGGGCATAGGGGTTTGAAGATCATCAAGGAAGAGAGAGAGAGAGAGAGAGGAGGCTAACCAAAGCTTGTTTCATTCACACTTGAATGAAGACATTGAATATAAGTACAAGGTATAAGAGAGTGGGTGAGAGGTGAGGTGGAGTGACTATGAATAAGATCTTGGACAAAGGTCGAGTAACAAGTAAGAATATGATCCTAGATTAATGCATGTTGGTAGAAGGTCAACAAGAATGAAAGGAAAGGCCCACAAAATCAAAACATTATAAAAATACATATAAAAATTACATAGAGCCTTGATCAACCTCTGGTCGTCTTCCTAGACCCCTAGTGCTCTTAGCTTTGCCTTAACAACTAGTAGCCTAGTCTATAAGCCCCAGTTGATCACCCAACACCAAAAATCTTATCTTCCAAATTTTAGCCTAATTAACATAATCTATCTTCCACCTTGACCTAAACACACATAATAAATACATTAAACACATATTATCCACCTATAATTTCTATGATCATATTCACATAACACATTAAGTTTCAATTAGGTTCTTAATTAGGGTTTACTAAAAACAAAATATTACATATTTTCTTACACCAATGTTGAAAATTTTCAAAAAGAAAAAAAAAAAGTAGTGAACTTACATGTGTTATAGAATAGATATGTAATTGTGGTAAAGTATTCACACATGACTTAGATTAGTGTTGCATTTTTATTTTATTTTTTTGAAAAATGATGATGAAAAATATATATTTAACTATGATTAAAAATACTATGATGTGTGGTGAAATATACAATTATAATGAAACATTTAGTAGAACTGTAGTGATAAAAAAATAGATATAACAATAGTAAAAGATATATATATATATAAATTATTTTTAATTATATCAATATGAACGTTCATTTGTAGACAAAAATGTCAAAAATATTATGATATTTTTTTTAATAATCATCATTAAAGATATTTTCTTTTAATTTTGTTTTAAAAAATACTGATATATAGTAATGATATAAATTATGTGCCAAAGTGTTGCCCGGAATAGGTATGGCCAAACAATGGTGGCATAAAAATGACAGCAGACTTAATGATTGAAAAACTTAGAAAAAAATATATAAGACAATAATTTACACAAGTTTGGTATATAACAAAGTATATGTTTGGGTAAATGTTTGAATTTAAATAGCTATTTTTCAACGGTTATTTTTTAAAATACATATTTTATTTTAGTAAATATTTAAAAGTACCAACCATCAGCCAACGCTACCAGTCACTTAAAAATACAAAGTGTTCATCCTGCCTGTATATGTTTATCACTGGTGCATATTATAAATCACCAATAACCCAATGACTATATATATAAAATCACCAATAACCCAATGAACATATATATTAAAAATCTCCCAAAATCAAATGAACTATCGCCAAATAAACTATAACAATCTCCCAAAAACAAATAAACTATCGCCAAAAAAAAATCACCAAAAAACCCTGGAATGTACTGGTAAGTGATACCAAAAACTACAGAATAAACAAATAAATAAATACAAAAGAATGGCAAATCAACAAAAACTCAATCGCACAATCTGAATCTGCATTCTTGACCTTAACATCTTGTTTAAGCACTGCTTTCATTCAGATGACGACGACTTGACCTTGGACCTGTAAAGCAACTTCTTCTTCTTGGAGGATTGGTTGTCAACTGTAACAATCAATTTTCCAGGTTCACTTATCTTGAAGCTGTCACAGATTAAAGGATCATCAGATGGATTCATCTTCTTTGGCTTAGATACAAGGACAGTGTAGCCTTCTGTTGGTACATATTGAGCTTCATAGTTTACATCCCATCCAACAACTCTTAGCTCCCAGACAAGAGTACATTGCTGTTGCAGTTTTCAAAAAAATTACCTTATTAGGACATGATAAATTGTTAACATGGCAATTTCTATAGATTCAGTGATGAATTAAGGTAGGACGTAGCACACCTCATTGAAGGCAAACTCAATAGGGTGTTTGGAACCAGGTTTCAAAGTAACCTCAGTAACAGGATCATCAGGTGAGAAGTCAAGTTCACCAGTCCTGCTGTGTCCACCATACTGTACTGGCACATGTTGTGGTGATACATACCTGTTTTAAAAACACATCACCAAATCAAAATCAGTTAGATATATACTATTCATGTAAGAAAGGGAAGGAGGACATCAAATCAAGAGCATCCTCAAACTTGTAATATATTTCTTGGTTTCAATAAAATAAGAAAAAAGTCCCCAACAGCAGGTTACTGACTTGAAGAGGGTCTCAGTAGTTTTGGATGATCCAGCAAATACAAACTTGCTTCTGCTCCTCGGTGTGAACACAGAGATGTATACCCAGCTGTAGGCCAGGTACCACCATGAAACATTGATGCACACCTGAAGTAGTAGGTCCCATATTCAAATATTATAACCAAAAAACAAAACTACTACTAATGTAATAATATATAGCCAATTCAAGGTTATTTAAGACAAACCCAGATCAAACAAAATATACCATGAAACAGAATAAGCTTACCTGTTTGGAAACAAATTCTGGGTAATTATCCTGAAGAAGCTGCAGGAACTTATCGATAACTTTATAGAGTTCTCTCTTACCATACCCAGGAGAATCCTTAAGATCATTAACAAGAACAAAGGAACAGATCCCAGTCGGACTAAAATCAAGCTTCCTAACTGTCTTTTCCATAAACTGAACTAACCACCTCAAGAACTTCTCCTGTTTCTTACCATCACCAAAAGCCATCTGATACAATTCCTTATCTTGAAACTCACCAAAAACATTGTAAACAACAACACGTCCTTCCTTATCAATACCATGTGTGAAAACCACCTTCTCATACTCATTACCCAAGTCTTCCCCAAGGACGGATTCGACGTCGAATTCCATGCGCCAAGCGACACATTTCTTGATCAGGGTAAATGCTTCCTTGACTTTGAAGTCGCGAGCTCGTAAGAATTTGAGGAGGATCGTGTCGCTCCTTTCGTCTCCTAGGATTGGAAGTCCCCAGAGAAAGACTTGTTCGGGTTTTGATATTACCGGAGAAGGTTCCGATGCATCTTTAGGAGCCTCCTCGGGTTCTGATGGTGCGGATTCCTTGGATTCCGATGAATCTAATTTAGGAGCTTCCGCGGTTGGGCATTCAGAAATGATTTTTTCTTCTACTGGTTTTGAAGTGTCTTCTTCGGTAATGGTGGTTTTATTCTCCGCAACAAGACTAGGTTCAGAAGATGCTGCTGGTGCTTCTGCTGCTGCATGTGTATCGGCTGCCTTCTCGGACTTATCATCTTTCTTGGTTTCCTCTGTTTTTGCAGTATCGACGGGAGCCTCTGTTATCGCAGGCTCCCCTTTAGCCTCGGCTGCTACAGGGAGATCATCAGCAACTACGGAAGCAGCATCGGAGTCAGATCCCTTATTCTCTTCAGCCGCCGCAACGGCTGTCTCGGCTGCAGCCTCCTTGGTCTTGTGCTCATCTTCTGTTTTCTTCTCAGGTACTTCTTTTGCCGGAGGAGAAGTGAATTCATGATTGTTAAGAGCTTCCTGTACAAGCTTCTTAAGCTCTTCCAGAGCCTTCCTCTGAGCCTCTGGGAGTTCACTGACAACATTAGTCTCTTCCTTAAAAGAAGAAACTTGGATAACCGTTTCTGGATCCTCAGCAGGAGCAGCTGGCTTTTCAGGCTCCACTGCTACGGTCTCGCCGCCTGCAGGCTTCTTCTCGGCCGATTCAGGGGCTTTTTCTGGTGCTGCTGGAGCATCTCTTTCCGTGGTGGTTTGCTCCGCCTTCGGCACGTCAGAGACTACCACTTCAGGGGCGGCTGGTTTTTGGGGTTCCTCTGCTGCCATGGATACTGAGAAGGGTTGACGATCAATCAATTGTCGCTGTAAATTGGATGCTAAATTGAAGGAGAGAAATGAGATGGGAAAAGGGAGTGAGAGAAAGGAGTCAGGGGAGAGAATGTGATGCTGCCGTTGTGACTTGTGAGGAGCAGGAAGAGGGAATAGGGGGGATTAATACGAGCTGGGGGAAGAGAGAGGAGGGGAAAGAGAGAGCAGATTTGAACGTTGTATGTGAGAAACAGACTGTCAGAAATGGACTGACAGCTACTATGCCACTCTGCTTGTGGGTCCTTTTAGCTTGCTCTTCGTCGCCGCTAACTGCTCTATGTTCTGTTATGCTCTGGTTTGGTTTGGTAGGATGGAGAGAGAGAAGGGGTGGGTCATGGGTGGGGGGGGGGGGGGGGGAAGAATACAGTTAATCGTTCGTTCTTATTTATGGGTTTCAAGTTTCAACGGGTATAATTAGGCGGAGGCCCCTCGATCAATAATTAAAGAGTCGGTTGTTACATGTCCAGGATCTCGAGTTCGAGACCAAGTCCGGACATATGGTTTTCTCCTCTTTCAGATTTTTAGGGTCCGAAATGTGGTTAAAAAAAATAAAAGCATATCTTTCATAATCGGATTGGATTAAGGTTATTTTAAGGTTACATTAATCAAGAACTCAATGCTCCGATGATATCGGTATTACGGGCGTAAATAAATAATCAAAATTTTACTCCTAAAAAAAAGCACGATCTCTCTATAAAATAAAATAAAGAAAGGACAAAAAAGGGCTAACAATGATTATGTTCTAACTTTACTTGGATGAAATTGAGGTTAACAGTATAACACGGCAATTTTTATTCTTCAATCATGGCTACAACTCATCCAATAGCAAACAAATAGCTCAATTCCCCCCCCCCCCCCGGTCTCAAACTTTCCCTGCTACAAAAGAAAGGTATGTTGAGCTGTACTTTACTTAGGCCTGTTTCATATATTTTAAGGGCCCTATTTTAAAATGAAAAGTAGGCCTTAAAAATAATTATTAAAATAAAAAAAGTATATATTTTTAAAATAACCGTATTATAATTATTATTTGTTATATAATAAAATTTAATAGATCTCTCAAAACTTTTAAAAGTTATAGTTAAAATTATAATTATAATGTATAATTTATATTTTAATTGCTTCCTTATTTTTTTTATCCGCCTCCTTTTGTCTTTTTCTTTTTGGACAATTACATACGAAGGCAATGAGAAAGCCAAGATTTTATTTATATATATTTTTTACTTTGTAGCATTAAATAGAAAAGGTATATAATAATATTCTATTTAATTTCTTACAATAGATGACATGATAATATTAGAAACATTCTATTTTATATAAAAAATGATATGATTTAGAAATGAATTATGACTATTGCTCGCAAAAATTTCTTCACTTATTGATATCTTTCACAAAATCAATAGTATAGTTGAAAAAAATATATAATTTTAAAATATTAGCATAAAATAATTACCGACAAAAAATAGTAAGTATGAATGTCGTATATAGTAAAGTCTAGAGATATTGGTGTATATCGTTTCAAAAATAAAATAACTAATTGTTTATTAAATCAATATTTACATTTAGTTGTATACACCCAAACACCACATAAGCTCGTAATAAAATTCAAACAAGAACTAAAATTGGAACACATTGAAAAGGCTTTAAAAAATAGAGTATATAAAATATATGCGTGGAAAAGAAATGAATCAATGAAGAGTAATAAAAGGGGCTCGAGCCCATGATCTAAAGGAACAAAAACCCACCCTATTGACACTATTCCATATTAGTTGTTTACTTAATTAAAGGAATGGATTGCCTTTAAACCTAAAATTTCCTTGACAAGAAACCAACAAAAATGCAAAAATGAAAAGGGTAAGACTTGACCTTGTGATGTAATGGACCCAAATGTGCAACACAACTGCTAAGCTACATACATGTTTTATTTGATATCTTACGATAATCGCAATATCTTGCTATTAAAGACCTTTAAAGTGTGTTAATTCTATGTTTGATTATAATTTTAATGTGTTTCATTGTGATTTAATTATGTGTTGAGAGTTTGGTTTTAGAAGAGATTTGGATTGGATTTGAAATTTGTAGTGTATATGATTTTTAGGAAATCAGTCGACTGGATTGGAGTACTTATTGACTACTTTGTTCCTTAAATAGAAGCTTTAAAAACCAGACAAAGTGATTGACTAATTTGAGATATCAAACAACTTGTTTGACCAAGTTAAGCGATTTTGGGGTTTGATTTAATTTGAATCTTATTCTAATGGCTATTAAACTTTGTCATTATGATGTATTTGGTTTAAAAAATGTTTATAGTGATTTAAGAACCGTTTTAGTTGTGTTTGAGAGGCTTACATCATATTTGGGGATAAACCTTCAAAAAGTAGCATTTTGTGATCTTGCCTTTACATTCTTCGTCTCTACCTTGATCATCTGACTTCATCTTCTAGACTTGTGTGGATTAAGTCTAGAAGCCCCCTACATGTCGAGATCTTTGTATTTTTCTCTTATTTGCCTCTTTCCCTTTACATGCTACAACTTTTTGGATACTAGCCTCCAAGGCATTTCCTTCCTCCTTATTTTAGTAAAAGTGCAATTTTCCCCCTCTCTTTTCATATATGATTAGATATTGAATTGAGGAGTCAAAATTTCATGACATATACCCCCTTACACTTTCCTTTATACATAAGAACAACCTAAATATTGTGTGTGAATGTTCTATTTCCCCTTGCCTCTCATCTCCACTAAGATTTTTTCCTTCCTACCTACATTTTGTGTCTCATTTTCTATATTATTATGTTATCTAATCCTTTATCTAACCTTATTTTGTTTTCCTTCAACAAAAGAGGAGTAGCTTTGGGGGGAAATTAAAGATTGAGAATATTCTCCTCTTGATTGTTTAAAGTTTTAGGAGGAGGTAAATATTTTTGTAATACCTTGCTTTTGAAAAATGCTATTCTATTCAAAATCTTATGTATTAAAAACTAAAATTGTTATATTTTGGATACTCTATTACATTCTTTATCAAATTTTAAACCTTGTTTCATTTTTGAAAAATTTCGTTTCTTTTTCCTAAACATATCTCATGAGTTCGTTTATGTGAGATGTTGTGAACCACTTTAAGTTATCATGCTTCATCTAGATCATCATAATTCTTTCAATTTTCAAATCCTTGTTTTTTATGAGTCTTCTAAGATACTTTAAAATTATAATCAAAGATCTCTATGAACACTACTATTCATATTTTGGATAGCTCTATTTCAGTGTTTTACACCGCGAAATGACCCTTTTAGCTTTCCAAAACTTATGAAACTTTGGGGATCACTATAAGAGTTTTAAAAAAAAAAAGTACGTGTAAGTAATTTTAACTTTTTTAGATTTTTTAGATATATTTGGGTGCATATGCGCCATCAGAATCAAGTTTTTTGCTTCAACCTTCTTTAAAACTTCATGAAACTTCATCTTAGCCCTCCACTAGTTAAAACCAAGACAACCAAGGGCCATGATCATACCCTTGGATGTCAGCACCATATCAACCAACCAAAAAATATCTACCTTTGCTTTATTACTTAAATACCCTTATACACTACACTAAGCTACCCCAAAAATATCTTACCCTAACTTATTTGATCTTATCCATCCACCACCTTATAATCTTCATCTTCTGATCTTTCTTTTCTCTTCCTTGATCGACTTATCATCACCACTAGAGCTAGCAAAAGTTGACCCGATCTACCCAACTCAACCTGATCCAAGCGAAACCTGACCCGATAAGACCCAAAAATTTTAGCAACACGACCCGACCCAAACCAGACCCGACATTAACCAAACCCGGCACTGACCCAATAAATTTCAACCCGACTCGGACCCAACCTAACTCGATGCCAACCTACAACCTACCTTCGATCCGACCCAATGTCAACCTGACCTGACGTTGACCCAGCCCGACATTAACCTAACCAACCATCAAATATATTAGAATAATAATAAATTACACATATTCTATTATTTATTTAAAGCTTTTTAAAATATAGTATTTTATAAATTGTGCTTATTTTTCATACTTTTACCTTAGACATTCTATACAATATCATTTAGAATAAAAAAAAATCTCATAGCTCCAACTTTGATGCATATTTTTAAAACAACAAATATTATATTAATTTACATAGAGTATAAAGATTATAAGTTTATAACAAATAGAAAATTATTTACTTGCAACAAATACCAACATGAAATTAAGTACATTTCAAAGTATATTGCATAATCAATTTATCCAAAATAGCTTAATTGGATGAATCCGATAAATCCAAACAAAATCGGGTAAAAAAAATCTTTATTATTTACTTGTAAAAATAAAGCACATATAATATTCTTATTTTATTTATCTGTACTGGTAATCTTATGATTGTCTCTAATATTTACAATGTAATAAATGATAATTATATATTGTATAGTCATGCTTATGCCCACCTGTATTTTATAAAACTATCTTTTTTTAAGTAATAAAATAAATATAATATATGATAAATATCTAATATTTTTACTTGTAAAATTTATAAATATTCTGAGTGATCAAATATAATATTGCTAAAACTTATAAATATCTTTATTATTTACTTGTAAAAATAAAGCACATATAATATTCTTATTTCATTTATCTTTACTAGTAATTTTATGATTGTCTCTAATATTTACAATGTAATAAATGATAATTATACATTGTATAGTCATATTTATGATCACCTTTATTTTATAAAATTATATATTTTTAAGTAATCAAGTAAATATAATATATGATAAATATATAATATTTTTACTTGTAAAATTTATAAATACTTTAAGTAATAAAATATAATATTGTGAAAGCTTATAAATATCTGCATTATTTATTTGTAAAAATAAAGTACATATAATATTCTTATTTTATTTATCTGTACTAGTAATGTTATAACTATCTCTAATATTTACAATGTAATAAATTATAATTATACATTGTATAGTCATGTTTATGATCACCTTTATTTTATAAAATTATCTTTTATCAAGTAATCAAATATTTTAAGTACTCAAATAAATATAATATATGATAAATATCTAATATTTTTACTTGTAAAATTTATAAATATTTTAAGTATTCAAATATAATATTGTTAAAACTCAAAAATATCTTCACTATTTACTTGTAAAAATAAAGCACATACAATATTCTTAATTTATTTATCTGTACTAGTAATCTTATGACTGCCTCTAATATTTACAATGTAATAAATGATAATTATATATTTTATAGTCATGTTTATGATCGCCTTTATTTTATAAAATTATCATTTTTTAGTGATCAAATATTTTAAGTAATCAAATAGATATAACATATGAAAAATATCTAATATTTTTACTTGTAAAATTTCTAAATATTTTAAGTAATCAAATATAATATTGTTAAAACTTATAAATATCTTTATTATTTACTTGTAAAAATAAAGCACATAAAATATTCTTATTTTATTTATCTGTACTAGTAATATTATGATTGTCTTTAATGCTTACAATGTAATAAATAATAATTATACATTGTATAGTCATATTTATGATCACCTTTATTTTATAAAATTATATATATTTTTTTAAGCAATCAAGTAAATATAATATATGATAAATATCTAATATTTTTACTTGTAAAATTTATAAATATTTTAAGTAATAAAATATAATATTGTGAAAACTTATAAATATCTTTTATTATTTACTTGTAAAAATAAAGCACATATAATATTTTTATTTCATTTATCTGTACTAGTAATCTTATGACTGTTTCTCATATTTTCAATGTAATAAATGATAATTATACACTATATAATCATATTTATAATCAAATTTATTTTATAAAATTATCTTTTTTAAGTAATCAAGTAAATATAATATATGATAAATACCTAATATTTTTACTTGTAAAATTTATAAATATTTTAAGTAATAAAATATAATATTGTGAAAACTTATAAATATATTTTATTATTTACTTGTAAAAATAAAGCACATATAATATTTTTATTTCATTTATCTGTACTAGTAATCTTATGACTGTTTCTCATATTTTCAATGTAATAAATGATAATTATACACTATATAATCATATTTATAATCAAATTTATTTTATAAATTTATCTTTTCTCAAGTAATAAAATATTTTAAGTACTCAGATAAATATAATATATGATAAATATCTAATATTTTTACTTGCAAAATTTATAAATATTTTATGTATTCAAATATAATGTTGTTAAAACTTATAAATATCTTCATTATTTACTTGTAAAAATAAAGCACATATAATATTCTTATTTTATTTATCTGTACTAGTAACCTTATGACTGTCTCTAATATTTACAATGTAATAAATGATAATTATACAATGTATAGTCATTTTTATGATCACCTTTATTTTATAAAATTATCTTTTTTAATTAATCAAATAAATATAATATATGATAAATATCTAATATTTTTACTTGTAAAATTTATAAATATTTTAAGTAATCAAATATAATATTGTTAAAACTTATAAATATCTTTATTCTTTACTTGTAAAAATACAGCACATATAATAATATTATTTCATTTATTTGTACTAGTAATATTATGATTGTCTCTAATATTTATAATGTAATAAATGATAATTGTACATTGTATAATCATGTTATGATCACCTTTATTTTGTAAAATTATCTTTTTTAAGTAATTAAATATTTTAAATAATCAAATAAATTAGAATAAATGATAAATATCTTTGTTACATTCAATCATGCAATGTTTTTTATTATTAAAATTTATAAATATCTTTACTATTTACTTGTTAAAATAAAGTGTGTCTAATATTCTTAATTTATTTATCTGCAATAGTAATTTTATGATTGTCTCTAATATTTACAATATAATAAATGATAATTACCTGGATCCGAATTTGACTCAACCCGTCAAAACTCGACCCAACCCATCAAGTTAACCGGTAACTACTCAAATCTAACCTATTAAAATACATGAAATGACCCGACCCATTAAGTTAATCTGAAACAACTCAGACCCAACGGGACCAACCCATCATATTGCACGAAATGACCCGAACGGACCGAAGCCACCCAGTCATATGAACCAAAAAATGACCCGAAATCAACCTAACCCTATCAGTCAAGTTAACCCAAAATGACCTGAACCCGAGTTTGTTTAACCCGCAACTGACCCGACCCAAACAAAGTAATGACCCGAAATGACCCGGAACCGAAATGACCCAACCCGGAACTAACCCGACCCAAACAAAGTAATGACCCGAAATGACCCAACCCGATATGACCCGACCCGAACCCGACCCGCTATGATTTACCACCATGGCCACCAGCTTGCACCACCATTCTCCACCACAAACACCATCCTTATTTCTTTGTTTTCTTCTCTTCTTCTCCTCCTTTGTTTTCCCACTTCTTCTTCTCTCCTCCATTTTTGAAACCTCCCTTTTCCATTTCTACCATGGTTAAGGATTGGTTTCCTTCCATATTCAAGATAAGGATTCTTCTTCATTTCCTCTTCAATTTTAACTCATTTAATTTGGTTTCTATGTGATGATTTTGCTAATCTTTCCTTCAATGTTCAAGGTTTCAAGGATTCAGTTTTGGAGCACTTTCTTAGGATCTTTAATGTTTATTTTATTTGCTAATTTGGAGCTTAGACTTATGGTAAGAACTTCTTACTACATAAAAGCATGATTAATTGTGGTTATTGATGGATTTGTGCCATGATTGGTTGGTGATGAGTTTATATCACATTGGGGGTTGTTTTGGTTATACTGATGATAGCATTTTGTATATCTTTAATTGTATATGATCTTTGATGTTTAACTTTTTAAATTTTAGCATGTTTGGTATGATTTTTTGTTAAAAGAAATTATGAATGTTGTAGGTGTGATGATATTTTTGTGCTTTTACTAATTTGATCATATCAAGTTGTAGGTTGCAATTAGTAGATCAATTTCCATATATGATATGCTTCAATTCAAGTACATTTGCATGCTATAATTTTTGGTTAAAAGTTTGTAAAGTTTAGGTGATGGTCTTCATGTTCCTTGTGTTCTTCATTTTATTAGGTGTGTTTTTGGTTGATGATGCCCTAAAAAGACTAAGTAGAGTTTAATTTTATGTTAATTATGTTTTGGTACAATGAAACATAAACACCCTTAAAAACCTTTTTGCTTATGTTAGAGTCAAAAAGTTTCCCACAACCTTTGACCTTTGGCCTTTTCCCTCATAATAGTAGTCAAGCATGAATAGTAACTTCTAGTAAATAGTATTTTTTGATAACAAACATTTTTTTTTATTTTATTAAGAATTTATAGATAAACAACATTTTATGTCGACTGATGAATAAAATTTTTATAAATAGTAATTTAAAAAAAAATTGCCATGGGGCCTTTTTATGACTTGGTTAAGTTATTTATATTTGTTTATTTGGTTGATTCTGGCCCTAACAGTAAAAAGCGAGGCATTGTTAACTTGGTTTTGAAGTATCTAAACTTTAGATAGGGTTTTAGGTCTTTAAAGAGTGTTTTGTCCTTTGATTGTAACACCCCAATTTTAAAAACTGTAGAATCATAAATACAAAAATTCTCCTATGAAAATATGGGGTGTTACTATCGTATCTACTATAAGATTGATGTCACACCATCTACTAGACATATGTCTAAGTATCCAAACCAAATAAAACATGAGAAAAACAAAGTGTGTAAATAGTATAAGAATTAAAGAGTTTAGACATACAACCAAGGTCGTAAAAGCCTAAAACATTACAAAGTACAATAGACAAAGGAAATTAAGGAAAAAGGCATCTTTGAAACAATTCTCAATCATAAGAGACCCTCAAAAGAGAATAATGTGCCAGAATGTCCTAGTTATTAGAGTACGGACCCCAAACAATCATATGGCCACCTCCTAACCATCCACCACTACATACAAGGTATTTTGCTCATGGGATTGATATAGTGACAAATAAAATAAGGATATCAGTACTTGCATACTAAATAAGTAAATTTACCCAATATTAACTTCATGTATCACATAAGGTCATAGAAAGTGTACATATCATACTAGTCATGAATAAATTCATGCTCATATATTAACATGGTAAGGTGACATACTATACTTATAAGATTCTCATGAAATGGTATGCTTACATAAGGGAAAGAACATTGAGACTACCATGCTAACTACTAGATACAATATCATAAAAGGGTCACACATAGTACATGGATTAGGGATCACATATATCGTCATTAACCTTTATAGATAAGCAATGCGTATTAGATAATTCATGAAGATACTAGTAGATTTTGATTACCATAAGAGATTATTCTAATTATTTTATTGGCATAATGGTGACCACTTAGTTTATATCCATGTAGATTTATAAGAATTGATAAAAATTTCAAGTGAGTGCTTTAGTTCTCCATCATGAAACCCAGCCTTGATAGCACACCAACAATCAGGGTTACTAAGTAACCATATGAAAGTAACCATCATTGTCTACTACTCTTGGACATAAGCCGAGGTAGTGAACAATCTCATCCATCCTCAGCATCCTAACTCTTAAGTTTTGACACCCCCAAAGTAAGTCAATGGTGCAAGTAGAGTAGAATTGTTAGAACAAACATGAGTTCCCCTGCCCACAAGTGAACCACAATCTAATAGGTATCTCCGGTTAGCTACTTCGAGAGTCAGATAAACACAGGCTTAGTCAAAGTCCTCCCCCTTTTAAATGTTTATTATATTATTAAATTAAGAGTTCAAGCCATACCAAATGTCCTCATGCCACATAATTCAAATATAACCATTACAGGTTTAATAATGTTCCATACTCCCCAATGAGGTTAACCAAGATGGTAGCCATTATCAATTAACCAATTATGCCATGCAGGGTAAATCTATAACCATACCATCCATTTTATATATACATGCTCAACCCACCATATAGTTTCCATTTATTATATCTTTTTATTCACTAACCAAAGTCCAGGTGAATCCTAAGACCAAGATCAAACCCATAGCCAACCAAGTCAACCAACAAACCAATATGATCAAACTTCCTAAACAAGCCTAAAGGAACAATATTTGGTCCCCCACATAACTATGTATAATAATCGAATTGCAAAGATCATAACAATATAGAAAATAGTGAAATTGGTCAACTGAGAAATCGTATTAGTATACCAACTAAAAGAAACATTCCATCAACTACAATGCCTACTAGTTGACCAGACAAGCAGAGAGCACAAACTCAAATAAGCATAATCAGTTGTCTAAAGGGTAATATTAGTTAATCGATGAAGCACCATTAGCTTACTAAATTTTCCCATCAACTGATGTGGTATATCACTCAATTGATAAAAGGAACATTAGTCCATTGAATTTTCCATCAATCCAAGGGTCACATGGACACATCGACTGATGTGGAATATCAATCGACCGATGATATTGATGCTGCAATGTTAACTTCAAACATTAGCTTATAAATTTTTCCAACTTTTCAAGCACATTATTACTTGGACTTGTGTGCATTTTAATTGCTTGAGACCATATTTCTAAAATATCTTCATACTTTGAAACCATTAATCAACATAAATCACGTTCATATGTCAAAATCACCATTTAAGAATAAAACCTTAGAACATGTTCTCTACACCATAAGCGTCCATATACTTCATCAAGCCATATTCTTATTTGTGAATTCACTAGCATATATATTCTCATGTTTCTCACCAAATCTAAGGCATCACCAACATCATGTCCAATCAGTCCACTTAAGAGGCATGAATGATTACCTAGCCAAAGCAAGCAAATAAAGCAAGTATAAGAAAGCATCTAGCATAAGCTCACAATACCTTTGATCTTCTAAGGTACCTTCAAAAATCACAATTAAAACTCACAAAAGGCCTCATCAAACATTTGAAACTATAAGAAAAAATGACTTTAAAGAAAATAGAGGGAACCAATAAAAAATGCTTAACCTTTCCAAAATAGAGAGCAAGAGAGGAGAATATGAATCCTTCAACTTCTCCCTGATCTAATCCCCATTTTCTTAAGGAAAATAATGGAATACTAGGTAAAGGATTAGAGAAAGGAGAACACAAAGTACATATTAGAGGCAAAAAGGTGAGAAATAACATAAATAGATAAGAAGCCATAGGTCAAGTGTTGGTTTCCACTAAGGAAATAAGGGCCAGGGGTATATGTAATTTAAAACCCTAATCCCTATCTCAACATTAGTCTCATGAGGCTCATTTGGTGAATAAATCATTCTGATTTTAGTCAAAAAGTTAAAATAGTGTTTCTAAAGAAGAATGGATAATGTATGCCACAAGATTGAAACATGGAGGAATTATATATCAGAAAGAGAAAGGGGCAACATTCTACCCTAAGAGAAAGTTTGGAGCTCAAGAAATAGATCTCTAGCCACCTTCACCAAATTAGAAAGAAAGAGAAAGATGAACAACCAACCACCCCTAATTATAAAATACTTCAGCAAATCTGCCAAAAAGCCTCAAAATTGAGTTAAAAAATCCAAAAAAAAACTTGTAAAAATAGTTTACAAACCAATCAAAGTATCACCATCAAGTCACAAAAATAGTGGAAAGTAGATCAAACTAAAATAAATAAATAAGAATTAGGTGTGAAAGACAATCAATCGAAAAATATTTCCCATCGGTTGATTGAATATTTAAGGTTTGGAAAATTTTTAAACAAGTGCACACATAGATCGATGGGGCTAGCTCATCGACCAATAACCCCAAAAGTCCTTCTACTCCCCTTTCTTCAAACTTATCCAAACTTTCTTAAAATCAAACCACAAACACACATCAAATCAAGGTCAAATACACATCAAATCAAGATAAACACATAAATCAACACATATTAATAGGGATGTGCATAAAAACCGGGATTCGAAAAACCAATCTGGTATCCAAAAAAACCAAAATTTTGGATATCCGATTCAGTTTTTAAAAATCGGAGCAGATATTCTATCCGATCAAATATAAGTTTGATCGGGGCGGATATCCAATCCAATTTTTTAGTGGATAATCTGATCCGCCAAAGATATCTAATTTTAAGAATACGCCAGTTATATTTAGGTATAATTTAATTTATAATCTGATATTTTTCTTTCAATCTTCAAGTTTGGATCATTTTTTTACTATAGTACATAAGTCCAAAAATAATTTACTAAACTAAAGTCTAAAATAAACATCCACACTCTACAAACAGTCAAATAGGTCACAGTCCATACATACGCAAGCACCCAAACCAGAAAAAAAAACTCCTAAATTTGTTGAGCCTCTTAACTTAGGTCGTTCCACGGTTCTAGAGCATCATTGTTCACAAATCTATATCGCTAATTTTTGTGATATGATTAATCATGTATTATATCTTTTTTGTATGTAGGTTGAATAATTAAACAAGTGTTTCTGCAGAAAAAAAAAATTTAGTTATAGATTGTGTATGTAAATTTAATAATCAAATATTTTTTTTCAATAATCGGATATATCCGAAATTTGATCCAATATTTCGGATATCAGATGTTTCGTAGTATTCGGATGCAAATTCGGATATAGGATATCGAATATCCGGTCGGATCCGATATCCAAAAAAAATATCCGTTCGGATACGGATATCCGACAATGCACACCCCTACATATTAAGACCCAAATTTATGGGGTATATAACAGCACCCTCTTAAAAGAAGCTTCGGAGCTTCATCCCTAACACCAAGCAAAAAATCTAATTCTTATACCAACATTTTGAAACCTCATATCACAATCGTACCACAAGGCATAGCGGTTACCACCCCCTTGAAAGAAAAAGATATAAAGTAGATAAAATAACACAACTACTCTAAAAGATCAGGATACTTAGCATGAATGTCTTCCTCAACCTCCCTAGTGGTCTCCTCAATTCCATGCCATGACCAAATAGCCTTGACCATCAAAATTGTCTTAGTTCATGTCTATCAGGTCTTTATTTCCACAATGCTCATCAGGTGATCCTCATATGTCAAGTACTCATCAAGCTCTATCATCTCTAGCTAGATGACATGAGAGGGATCTACCATGGTCTTCCTTATTTGGAAGATATGGAAGGCATGGTATATAGAAGTAATCCATAAGCACTGCCAACCAATATGTGACCTCATTGACTCACTCCAAAATATCATAAGGGCTAATATACCTCAAACTAAGCTTGTCTTTCCTGCTAAACCTCATCAAACCTTTAGTGGGGGAAACCATCAAAAGGACTATATAACCCAACTCATAAACATCATTCCTTGTTCACAAATCCTCATAACTCCTTTAGGGATCTTGAACATTCTTCATATGATCCTAAATCACTCTAATATGATTCAAAGACTCCTTAGTAATCTTTAGTCCTAACACGTTTATCTCACTGATATCACTCCAACACAGTGAGCTATGTTACTTTCTCCCATGCAAGGCCTCAAACAATTCCATCCCACATGATAGCTTTTATTACAAGAGCATTCAATCAAATCTAGATGATCATTATGATTTCCACCAAATCCCATCAAATAAGCTTGAAGCATATCCTCAAGGGTTTAAGTGGTCATCTCCATTAAACCATTGACACTTGGATGAAAAATGGTAGAAATCTTCAACTATGTTCTGAATACGGCCAACAAATTCTTCCATAAATGAGATAGAAATATCAAATCTTGGTCCAATATGATATCCTAAGGTACCTTGTGAAATCTCACCATGTGCTTCCTTTAAACACTAGCCTTCTACTCCATACTCCAAGTTATCCTCATCAGGATAAATACCATTAACTTTATTAACTTGTCAATAATAACCCATATGGGATCAAATTTGCTATGAGTCTTCAAAAGACCAACCATAAAATCTATAGTGATGCCAATCCACTTCCACTCCAGGACTTCTAATGACTACACTAGCCCTACAAATCTTATGTGATTGATAATGTCCTTCTAACAAGTTAAGCATCTGATGAAAAAATCTGCTACCTTTCACATTATATGAGGCCACCAATATACCCATAACACCCACATTTTTCACTACCAAAAAATATTATTTCAAAACATTGCAAAAACAAAAATATAAAAAATACTCATGTGAAAAATGGGGTGCTACCACCTTATCTAACGTAAGACAGGCATCACATTGTTTGTCCCATGCTAAAGACAGAGCTGAGTATCCAAACCAATACAAAATTAAGATGGATCAAGTGTGAAAAAAATATAAAAGCTAGAAAATTTAGGTGTACAACCATGTTTATGAAAGCCTAAAATAATACAAAGTAAAAAGGAGAAAGGAAATCCAAAGCAAAGACATCTTTAAATAGTTCTCAATTATGAGGGATCCTTAAAAGATAATAACACACTAAAATGTCTTATTTCTTTGTGTTCTAGCCCCAAAAAAGCATGCAGCCTCCTATTAGTCATTTATCACTACCTACACGAGGTTCTCTACTTATGAGATTGAGTAGGTGACTTATTAAATGGGCACATTAGTACTTGCATATTGAGTAAGAAAAGTTGCCCGATATGGAATTCATGAAGCACATAAGGTCATTGAGAGTATACCAATCATACTGGTCATACATAAATTCAAGCTCATATCCTAACATGCTATACTCATACGATGCTCATGACATGGTATGTTTGCATATGTATAAAATATTTCAACCATCATGGTAACTACTAGACACAACATTATGATAAGACACGTGCATCATACGGATTAGAGATCACATTCATCATCATGAACCGTAATAGATAAACCATGCATATTAGATAACTTATGAAGACACTAGAGGTCATTCATTAATATTAGAGATTATTCCAATTATTACCTTGACATCATGGTGAACACATAATTTACATCCATATAGAGTCATAAGAACTAATTAGAGTTTATAAGCCTTTTTAAGAATTATGAGTGAGTGTTTAAGTTCTCCATAATGGGACTCAACCCTAATAGCACACAAATAATCAAGGTTACCAAGTAGTTATATAAAAGTAACCATCATCATCTACTACTCCTGGGAATAAGCTAAGGTAGTGAGCAATCTCAACTGTCCTAGGTATCCTAACCCTTAAGTGTCGATAACCCTTTGGTACACCATTGGTGTAAGTATGGTAAGAGAGGTACCATAACCAACATGAGTTCCCATGCCCATAGGCAAACCATAAACCAATAGCTACCCCTTATTTAGCTACATCGAGACTTAGAGAAACATAGATTCAGCCAAATTATCTCATTTTTTAAGTATTTAATACCTTATTGTATTAAGAATTCAAGTCATACTAAATGTCTTCATACCACATAATCTAAATATAACCATAATAGGTTTCACAATATCCATATTTTCACATTAAGGGTAGTTAAGGTGTTAACCATCATTAATTAACCAAATTTACCTTGAAGGAAAAATCCATAATCATACCGTCCATTCATATACACATGCTTAATCCACCCTTTAGTTTTTATTTATTCCTCATTTGTATTCACTAACAATAGTCTAGGTGAAACCTCAAACTAAGGTCAGGCTTATAGTGATAGAGTTAACTAATAAGCATAAAAGTGAAACATTCCCAAATAAGCCTTAAATAATAGTATTTTCTCCTTAAAAATCATGAAAAAGAATTAGAGTGCAAAGATTATAACAATATAGGAAACAAGATAATCAATCGACCAGAAGTCATATAAGCCAACTGATGGAAGAGCACCGTTCGTTGATTGATAAGGCTTACTCATTGACTAACCAAGTGTAACACTCCCAAATTTAGGAACTTAAATTTTTTTTAAAGAGTTAATAGCGGAAGTTAAAACACAAAATGTAAGGGTGTCACACCACATCCAAGATAGAAGAGGCACTCCTTATGCCCAGTATATGTCGGGTGCAAGGTAAAAGTAACCTTATACCTAGAAACCAGGTGTGGAAAGCACTTGATTCCACCATGATACAGGATACGAAATAGAGAGAAGGGAATAAATAGTAAAAATAGAGGACTAGGAGTCCAAAGAGAGATAGAGATATCTAGATAGCTATATCCTTTACCAATTCATTTAACGCTCACCCAAGGCAAGTACATCAAGCTAATAATCATCAATCACCTGCAAAATAGGACAGATCTACTTGTGGGAATGAACAACACCCATGAAAAGGATGATCAGTACGCTACAGACTGAGTAAGGTAACAATACAGTCGAAATCGGGAAAACATTTAATTACATACATTCACAGCAGAAATTAGTATATATGCGAGATACAAGAATAAACACAAGGTAATTACTAGTCAGTTTCATATTATTAGATGTGTCATGATCCATTCTTTTATGTACGTTGATTTTAGGGACCCCACTATTCTTAATCCGGTAGAACGAACTAAAACATCTCCCAAGGCAAAACACTCTTGGCCACTATTATTAAGCCGATGAAACGGACTCTATACCTCTCAGGAAAAAATTCTCCTAGCCATTATTCTTGAACCGGTGGAACAGTCTAAAGCATCTCCTAGGGCATAACGCGTTTGGCCACTATTATTAAACTAGTGGAATGGACTCCTACACCTTGATCCTAACTCGTGTAAGCTTTCAGTATAAGTGATTAGTGTCTTAATCATTGGTTACTTATCTCAAACTCATATTATCTTTCACATTGAGATTAGGCCCCACTATTTTTAAATCGGTGGAACGGTTTGATGTACCTCCTAGGGCAAAACACATATGACCACTATTATTAAGCTAATAGAATGGACTCATAAAACACCTCGGCCTACTCACAAGATCTTTCACTTTAAATGATTAGTGTCTTATTCATAATTGGTTTATGATTAAGAAAAATAATTAATGCAAGTGAGACATCAATATACATATAACAAGACTGTTCTTAAATATTAAGATGCTCATTTTCTCTAGAAACCCTAAATTCACAATTTAAGCATAACTTCCCCCATATTTATCATTTATCCACAAACTTTAGTATATGTCCCTCAAATAATAGTATCATTAACATACTCAAAATTCGACGTCTAACTCCCATGTCTTATACATGCGATAATAGCCCTATCTCAAAAATTACTATTTATAAGGCCCCCAAAACTCTAATTTCATAGGTAAGTCATTCAATATACATCCCCAAAAAATTGAAATTAAAAGCATAGCCAAAATTTGTCACCTAACTTTAACATTTTACATATATGATAATAGCATTACCGTTTTCAAGTTATTATTCCCAAATTAGGCTATTTTCTCATTTTTGAATAATTTATAACATTCATAATCACTCTCAAACACTTCACATGGTATTGTTAGCATATTATAATCCATATAACACATTAAAATACCAAAAAACCCATAATAACCCATATTGACCAAAATGTCCTTAAAGATAACTGATAGCCCTTATTTTATAAAATTTTCATATCCTCAATATCATTATTTCCAAATCCTCCTTTTATCAACATACATCTTAAATATAATTATTTTCCACTTATCATACTTTAATGGCCCATACTACTCTCCCACAATTTATACTCATCCACAAAAAATACGACTTAGCGTAATATCATCGTATCTGCATATCTCTCGTTATTCTTACTTCCTTCCTATCATATACTTCATATTAATCTATTATATCATCAACAACATGCATTTTAATATTATAATAACAATAACATGATAACACACATAATCATACAAGCATTTAACACAAAACCCTAAACATCGACTAGTATCCTTACTAATAAAGGCTCCGGTCTCTAAGCACACTTATCCTAATCCGCTACTTCCGAAACTTCTGGAATAAGAAAAATTAACAAAACATAATTAGAATTATTGATATAATTATTGAATGGTTAAGTTAATGGAAGAGAAAATAATGGGGAAAAAACCAAACCGGGGTTAGAAGGAGGTCTCGGCTAAAAATAGTGTAACAAAGGGGGGATCGGTTGGGATTGTCAAGCAAGGGAGGCTAGCAACGGCAGAACCTATTGTTGCTAGTGGGTTTCAGCTGTAAGGAAGGCCAAAAGGAGGGGGTGGGATTGGTGGAGTTGGCCAAAGGAAGGGGGTGAACAACAGTGGAAAATGGTGCAGCACAAGGGGGAGCTTCCACCAAAATGACTGAAGGTGGGTGTGTTGGGCTTTGGTGGATGTTGCTACAGGTTGGGGAGGGATTGCAGCAGGGAATACCAAAGGTGGAGGGCATAGGAACAACAACTCTTTCTACAGCAAAGGTAGGGGCTTCGATCAGGGTTGGTGTAGCAAAGAGGAATTTTTTTGTGGAAGTTGCCGGTTGGTGACTTTTTGTGTTGCTTGGGGGTGGTTACGGGGAATTTTGTTACAGCTAAGGGAGGAGCTTCAGCAGCTCCTATTGTAGCTAGGGGGTAGGCACGGCAAAATTTTCCAGTGCAAGGGGTGAGCGATCAATGTAGGTGAAAGTTGCCAAGAAAATGTGGCTAGTGGAGGAGTGGGTTACAGGGAAAAATGGTGAAGCTGAGGGGCAATAATGGGGGCTTCTTTCTTGCATGAGGGAGATCGGGAGAAAGAAGGAGTGTGTGGGATGTATGGGAGGGTTAACACACAACACAAAATAGAGAAAATGGAGGTTTTATAAGGATAATGGCATGAGGGAATTTGTGGAGCAAAACAAGGAGAGCAAATCAAGCATGGCAGGGAGGCGTGTGGTATGAGGGCGGCGTGCCGGGGTAAAGGAAGATTAGGGTGAGGTAAGAAAATAAAATAGGGTAGGGGTGATTTATTTAGGTACAAAACTGGGTAAAGTATCCAAGTAAAAATTATCTGGTTATTAGAATAGGTTTATTTGATAAAACGAATACCGGTTACAACCCAAACCTAGGTTTAAATTTTAATATGCACCCTCTAGCATATTTTAGCATAATTAAATTTTATAAAAGCTTCCAATATTCTAGCATATGATTACATGAATTACTATGCATTTAAATCATTTTAGACTATATTTATAGCATCTCCTCATTCTTTAAAACCATTAGTTAATATAAATCATGCTTTTAAGTTAAAGTTATCATTTAAGCATAAAATTTTCAAAAACATGCTTTCTACACCAAATGATCCCATATATGTCAACCAAGCCATATCATCCTTTGTGAACTTATTAGCACACTCATTCTTACATGTCTCTACAAATTGAAAGCCTCAACAACCTCATACCCACATATTCTATTTAGAAGAATGACCTACCTCACAAAAGTAAGAAAAATAAATAAGATTAAGGACTTTAACATAACCCTCCACCAGCTTTAATCTTCCAATAAACCTTTAGTATTCACACAAAGAGACTAAAAAACCATTTACAATAGGGAGGAAGATTCAATTTCCAAAAAAATAGAGAAAACCCAAGGAAATATACCTAACCCCTACACTAAAACAAATAGCACGGGAAGGGAATGAAACTCCTTAAATATTTTATCAATTTAATCCCTTTTTTCTAAATATGTTGAGGATCAAAAGAATAAAAAATAAGAGAGAAAGTTGGAGGAAATAAGGTAAGAAGACAAAGAGAAAGGATGTTACATTTTTTGTGGTTTTAGGAGCAAAAAAGTATAGAGTGAAATTAGAATATAAGTTATGATTTTTTTAGTAGGAAATAAGGGTCAAAGGTATAAGTAATTTTTATCCATAATCCACCACCCTAACATTAGGTTACACAAGGCTCATTGGTGAGAAAACCAACCCAATTTATGTCAAAGTGTTGAAATGGCGATGCTAGAAGATTCCAAGGTTACACTTCATAAATTCATATACACAAGAAAGGAAGTGGGAAAAGGGGGATTTGGGCATGACCTTATGTGGTAGAGGGTGTCTAAGGATTAGCTTAATTTGCTTAGATCTACATAGAAAAGAAGAAGGATGGAAGAAGATGGAAGAAAAGGTGATAAGGTTACCTTTCATTAATTTGGAAGCCTTCCTCTCAAATCTTATTTTTGTGCCATAAGAAGGATTTAAATGGTTAAGAAAACTTATAAAAAAATGTTTAGAAACAAATTATAGCATAAGAATAAATCCTCCAAATTATTTGACAAATGTTTGGATTTAAACTAAAGATAAAATTATTTTTAGCTAGATAATAAGTTGACCGGTAGGTAGTGTTAATAGACCAATGATTCATCAACTAGAACCCTCACGAAAAGCCCATGCACATTGACTTACTTCTCTTATCAGTTTATCAATGCCCTTAGAAACCTCACTCCACCCTTTTCTAAACTTTCATCAAATCATACCTTAAATACACATCTAATCAAGATCAATCACTCATTAAATCAATATTAAATATGAGAATCAACACATAATAAGACCCAACTATAACAACACTACCCCCTTAAAAGAGGCTTTGAGCCCAAAGCTAATCAAAAACTCCAATCCTAAAACAAATTTTTTTACCACACTCTGTAACAACACTACAAGGCATGGGGTTACTACCTCATTATAAGAAAAGTTTAAACAAACCTAGTAATGCACCTACGTAAAAATATCAGGATACTTAGCATGAATCTCTTTATTGGCCTCCCAAGTAGCCTCTTGGGCTTTATGCTATAACCAAGGAACCTTAACTAATGGAGCAATCATAGTTCATGTTTGGTAGGTCTTTGTGTCTAGAATGCTCACTGGATGCTTCTCATATGTCAAGGATCCATCAAGCTCAATCTTCTCTATCTAGATGACATGAAAGGAATCAGCCATGTACTTCCTTTATTGGGAGATATGGAAGACATTGTGTACATGTGAAAATTACATGGGTAAATCCTGTTGATAGATAACCTCACTAACCCACTCTAAGATCTCATAAGGGCTAATGTATCTCAGACTGAGCTTCCCCTTCTACCGAATCTCATCACTCATTTGGTGGGTAAGACTTTCAAAAGGACTTTATCTCCTACCTCATAGCCATAAATCCTTCTCCATAAATCCGCATAACACTTCTATCTATCTTGGGTAACCCTTATACAATCTTGAATAACTTTAATCAACTTTAAAGTCTCTTCAATTATCTTTGATCCCATTGCGAGGATCTCATTGATATCACTTTATCACATTAAGCTACAACATATCCACCTATACAAGGACTCAAAAGGTGCTATCCCAATGCTTGCATGATAGCAATTATTACAAGAGAACTTGTTTAAATCCATACAATCCTCTCAACTACCACCAACGTTCATTACATATGCTCAAAGCATATTCTCAAGGGTCTTAATGATCTTCCATGTTTAACCCTCTATGTTGAGGTGAAAAGTAGTACTTATCTTTAGCTACATCACAAAAGAAGCTTGTAGATTCAACTAGAAATATAATAAAACTCTCATATATTAGTTCGATACAATAACCCTTGGTATCCCATGGAAACTCACCAATTGCTTCCTATAAGCACAAGTCATCTGCTCTATAGTCCAACTCATCCTCATTAGAATAAACACTACCAACTTAATCAACCTATCAATAATAACCTAGATGGAATTGGAATTGGAATTGCTACACATCTTCAAAAGTCAGACCACAAAATCTGTAGCAATGTTACCTCATACTTTGGGACCTCTAATGACATAACTAGCCTTGAAGGTCTCTTGTTTGTAATCTTGACCTTTTTACAAGTCAAGAATCTAGTGACAAATTCCACAACATTTTGTTTCATATGTGGCCATCAATATACCTTCTTTTGGTCCTTATATAAATTATCCCTTCCAAGGTAAATGGAATAAAAAGTATAGTGCCTCTCTTCAAGGATCTTCTTCTCCAGCTCATTGCAACTCTATGGCATACACCACCTTTCATGATATATTATGTTATTATCCTTGTGAATATAAAACCCTTTAGCTCTATCCTAAGAAATACCATAATGGATCCTTTCAATCTTGACATCCCCAAGCTGAATACCCATACTCTTCAAAATTGGAAGGCATAATGGTGAGAACACTCATCTGCACCTCCAACCTACCACCTACAGTCAACTTGAATCTCCATTCCCTTGAGCTCTTAACATAAAGTATCTGAAAATACAATTGTGATGTCTTTTAGTTCAAAGTATATGCCACCACATTGGCTTTACACTTATGGTAGGTCAATTATAGGTCATAATACTTAATCAAATCCAACCACATACACTAATTCAAGTTCGACTCTTGCTTGGTGAAAATATATCTAAGGCTCTTGTGGTTAGTGTAAAACTTGTACTGAAATCCATAGAGGTAATTCCTATAGATATTTGATGCAAACACTACTGTAGCAAGCTCCAAATCATAAGATGGGTAGTTTTGCTCATGTAACTTCAACTATCAGGAATCATAAGCCACCACCCTACCATGAAGCATCAACATATATCCCAAGCCATGCTCATAAGCATCGCCAAACACCCCAAAACATATGGCCCAGTTAGTAGAGTAAGCATTGGTGTTGAAGTCAATTAACCCTTCAATTATTTAAAAGGCATACTACACTTCTCATCTCACTGAAAGCATATTATTTTCTTCAAAAGTTCGTCAAAGAGTGAGTAAACTTGAATAAATTCTGGATGAACCTACAATAATATCCAACTAAACCCATAAAATTATGCACCTAATTGAAACCTTGATAATTAATACAAAACCTCAATTTCCTATCCTTCCTTTTGACGAAAAGGACTAGTTCTCCCTAAGGTGATACACTCGGTGGGATGTAGTTCTTTCCTAACAACTCTTCCAACTATGCATTGAGCTCATTCATCTTAGTAGGTGTCATAAGTTAAGGTGTCTTAGACACCATCTTGATATTTGGCAATAAATTGATGTTGAACTTGACCTCCTGAACTAGAGGCATACCCAAAACTTCATCAGCAACACATCTAAATACTCCTAGATCACTAAAATATACTCTAATGGATCATTATCAATCATTGTATCTTGAATATTGCATAAGAAAAATGGGCACCATTTCCAAACTAGGGTACCAATCCCAATATTGGTCAATCGAACAAGCATCATTGGTATACTAAAGTTTCCTATCAGTTAATGGGTAATGCACATTAACAGACTTCTCTTGTCAATCAATTGACAAACTGAGAAACCCCACTCCACCCTTTCCTAAAATTTCATTAAATAAAACCTTAAACATATATCAAATCAAGATTAATCACTCATCAAATTAATATAAAATACAATAATCAACACATAATAAGAACCAAATTTAGGGGATATTACAATGCTTTGTTTAGGTTAGTATACAGCTTATCCCCTCAAGGTTGGACAGAATAAGGAGTACAATGACTCTCTTTAAGGATCTTCCTATTTAGTTCCTCATAACCCTATGTCACACACCACCTACCCCAATATCTAATATTACTGTCCTTATGGATTGGAAACGCTACATCTTTACCCTATATAATACCAACATGAATCCTCTCAAGATTGATGTTACAAGGCTGAGTATCCTGAATCTAGTAAAATATGGAAGGCTTGATGGTGAGGGAACTCATTTGTATGTCTAAGATACTAGTTGTAATCATCTCGATTCCCATCTCCCTAACATCATGACATAAAGGATCAAATAACACAATTGAATTGAGGTGTGTGACATCTTCTAGCACAGAGCATCTACCACGAAATTTGCCTTAGCCTAATGATAAGTCAACTCCAGGTTGTAATCCTTCACCAACTCTAACCACCTATGCTACCTTAAGTTTAATTCTCATTAGGCCATAATATATCTAAGCCTTATATGGCTAATAACTTACATTGAAGTCCATATACATTAGGTTTTTTTATATTATCCGATATATGATTATCCGATCCGATATCTGAATCGATACGATTCGAAGTATCAAATAACATATCCGGTATTTTTTTTTCAAATCAAATATCCAATCTGATAAATAAAAGATCAAATAAATCTGATAATATAAATAATATCCAATCTAATAAATTATATACATATACACTCTAAACACTATTTATTTTTCATAAAATTTTATTTTATATAATCATGTATGTGTGTATAATTTGAATTCAGTGTTTATTGTAAGTAAAGTTTATACTTTTTAATTATTATTTTGATTAAATATTTAATTATTATCCATAATTTAAAATTACTAATTGAGTATAATATAATTTAATACTCAAATCAAATAATTAAATCATATTTGTTCAAATTGAATCAATTTTTTATCCAATATTTCTCAATTGTTGCCCGCTCGAAAGTTTTAAGTATCCGAAAAATTATTTGTTATCTAATCCAAAACTTTGGATATCTGAAGTGTCGGATATCCGATATTTCAAATATGCAAATTTTTTTACCTGATATCCAATCCATGAACACCTTTAATAGAGATAATGCCTATATATGATTAAAGTTAACACTATAATGGTGAGCTCCATATCACGAGTTAGATAATTCTACTCATACGATTTTACATGTTGGAAAGTGTAAGAAAATAATCTTCCATGCTGCATCAATGCATAACCCAAACCATGCTTAGAAGCGTCGATGTACACCTCAAAACCATTTAACACAATTGATAATGTAAGCATTGGTGCTGAAGTAAAATAACCCTTGGACTCTTCAAAACCCTACTACTCTTCTCATTCTACTTGAATCATGTAGTATTCTTCAATAAATTTATCAATAAATGAGCAATCTTAGAGAAATCTTGGACTAATGTGCAATAATAGCCAACTAATCGAAGAAAATTATGCACCTCTTTGACAAATGTCAGTGCTGACCACTTTGAAATAGCTCTAATATTTGAATGATATACTAAAATAACTTTCTTTGAGATCACATGCCTAAGAAAAGATACTTGATCCATCCAAAACTCACATTCTGATAGTTTGGCATACATCTGATGCACTTTCAATAGGGTTTTAGTTTTCCTCAAATGATGCCCAGCCTCGTAGCTGTTGGAGTATGCTAGAATTTCATCAACAACCATCATGAAAAATTGGTCAAAAAATTGCTTTAGAATCTTATTCATGAGAGTCACGAACATTTTCACCACATTATTCAGTCTAAATGGCGTAACTATGAACTTAGAATGGTCATATCAAGTTTAAAAGCTTTTCATTAGGATGTATTTCTCCGTGATCCTCAACTAATGATAACTAGACCAAAGGTCAATCTTCAAAAACACTATGGCCCCTCAAAGTTTATTGAAAAGGTCATTTATGCATGGAGGAGGATAATAGTTTTCCAACGTAATGTAATTCAACCCTCGATCATTGATATAAAACTTTAAACTCTCATCCTTCTTTCTAGTGAAGAGGATCGATGTTCCCAAATGTGATACACTCGGCCCAATGTAACTCTTTCCAAAAAATCCTTTAAACATGCCTTAAGCTCTTTCATCTCGGTAGGTATCATATGGTAATGTACCTTGGACATTGTCTTGGTGTTTGGAAACAAATTGATGTTGAACTCAACTTCCCACACTAGTGGCATACTTAGAACTTTGTTGGGTAACATATTTGGATACCTATGAATCACTAGAATCTACTCTAATAGATGCTCATAAATATCAATATCTCGTATACTACATAAGTAAAGTGGACACCTTGTTCAAAATAGGGTACCAAGAGCAATAGCAGATATAACCTTCACTAAGGGCCTATGCTTGAATCTCTAAAAAGAGACCTTAATACCCCTTGGTCCTTGATGGACACACATTCTTGCGTGTAATCTACCACAACTTGGTGCATCCTAAACATATCAAAATCAATCATCTCTAGCTCTACAAGGTATAATGGGAACTTAACATTGCTAATGGATAAGGAAACACCTTTATAGAGCCTAGTGTAAGCAATCTTATACCTCAAAGTAGGGATGGTAATGGGTCGGGTCTGGGTCGGGTCCAGCCATACCCAGATCCGGACTCGTTTATGTTACCTAGACCCAAATCCGACCCAGACCTAGATCCATCGGGTTTAGCAGGTAAATGGGTGTCCTAAATGGGTCCAACTATTTTTTTTAAATAATTAATAATCTACGTAAATACAAATACATTTATGTTTTATATAACTTAATATGTATTTTTTATTAAAAAAATCCTCTAAGTGAAAAAAATAAATATATTAAAATAGTTATGTTAACTTTTCAAATGGTGTTTTAATACTTTTAGAATACAATATTGTACATATTGCTTATAAAGTAAATATAAACAAATAAAATAAAAAAAAATGAATAAGGAGCTCAAATAAGATTACGACAATAATGACAAACATAATATTAGTATGTATTTATATATGTATATATATAAACACACACATATATATATATACTAAATGGGTTTGGCGGGTTGGGTCTGGGTCTAGAACAACTAGACCCAGACCTATTAAGGTATATATGGACCTAAACCCGACCTAGACCCATCAGGTCCAAAAATCATGGACCCAAACTTGCTAAAAATAAGTTGGGTCTAGCAGGTCTAGGTTGGGTCCAAGACCCATTTCCATCCCTACTCCGAAGGCAACCCAACATAAGTAAATAAAAAAAAACAAGCAAGTAGAGATAAAGTAGCTCTAGTAGAAAATGCAAAAGACACGAAATAGATAGATGCACTAGAATCAAAGAGCACATGAGCTAGGAAAGATGAAATTGTAAACGTACTTTTCACCATGTCTACTTGGAAATCTACCTTAGAATAGCTAATAATTTTTAGGTAACAACTTAAAGGACCTCCAACAACACTGCCTGATCATTGAGTAAACTGACTAGCATAAATAGTTATGTTAGCTACGAACAAAGGAGCTTAGGGTGCCTACTTCTACTACTAAATGGTATCAATGCTCTAGGTTGGAGTCTAACTCCCTTTAACACTACTATTTGATGTAAAACACTCACAACTCCTATGTCCCCTCTTACCACACTCATGGAAATTCACCTTATTGCCAATATAGTCTACCCATGTGTGATTTGCCTTATAATGCTTATAGTAATAATACTTCTTGGCACAATGACCTCTTGAATATCCTTGTGGATAAGGTACGGACCCCATAGGTCAACCATGACCCACTGATACAATGCCTTCAAAATGATCCTTCTTCCCTCCTCAAGGGTGTTGAATGCCTTAAAATTCCCTTTTTCCCCAAAATTAGGCATTCTAATCCTGCATTATCAGCAAGGCCTCCAATATATACTTATATATGATGACCAAGTTAGGTGGGTTAACTCTAACTAGCAATTTCCAGTATTTGATTCCTAGATCGAGCCTAAAACAATGTACCTACATCACCTCATTAGCCTCTACCTCAAGAGGGAACCAGATTAAATCTGAAACCTTCATATAGTACTCCTTCATATCATGCCTCCCTAATGGGGAGCCATAAACTCATCATACTTCACCATAAGAAGACAGGTAGCATAAAAGTGAGCCCTCAAAACCTCAAAAAATTGTGCCTATATCTGTGGTATCTTAACTCCACTGGACACCCATCCACCAAGTCTCTACTCTGTCCCGTAGGTAATAAACCATGATATCAACCAACATGTCCACTAGATAACCACCTATAATGTAGGTCTTGTCCATATCCCAAATCTACCTCTCCATAATGTCAGGCTTCACTTGTCCCTCAAAAATCAATGGATGATGATGTTTGACAATCTTGAGTTAGTCCTCTAGAGCTAATGCTAACATCGATGGAGGTTGTGGAGCTTGGATTTGGCCCTCCACATAAGCATCAATAGTCTCCATAAAAGCCTTAAGCCTCTTGAAGAAATACTTAGCGATCATTGATATCTTAAGAAACTGAGGTCGATTAGAAGCAAAAAGAATAACTACGTATGAAAGGTCACACAACATAAACACTAGCAACATATTCCATCTCCACTCTTGCTGACACACTATTTCAAGTTTGAAAATACTTAATCTTTTAAATTTCATTACTTAAGGGTTGACTGAAAATTGTTATAACTTGACTTTAAAATGAAACTCTAAGGTTTAAAACCCAAAACACTATTATACCAACTTTTAACACCTATATTTTTCACTACTACAAATTTTGTTGTTATAACATTGTAGAAGTGAAAACACAAAAACAATCTTATAAAAAATAGGGTGCTACCACTATATCTACTGTAAAATAGACATCTCATCATGCATCATAATCTAGACACAAGATTGAGTATCCAAACCAAATAAAATATGAGATAAACAAAAGGTGTAAATAGTATAAGAGCTAAAGAGTTTAGGTGTAAAAACAAGGCCATAAAACCCCAAAATAGTATAAAATACAAAAGAGAAAGTAAATCAAAGGAAAAGGCATCTCTAAGATAATTTACGGTCGTGAGGGACTATAAAAAAAAGGAATAATTTAACAGATTATTTTATCTCTTAATGTCTTAGATACAAACAAGAATATGTCCACCTCATTTCCATCCATTTCTACCTATATAAGGCTTTCTACTCATAAGATTGAGCATGTGACCGAAAAAGGGCACTTCAACACTCCCCAAGTAAATAAGCCAAGTTACTTAGTATGCAATTCATGGAGCACATAATGTCATAGAAAGCATACCAATAATGGTATCCATGAATTAATATGCTATTGTTACATACTATTCATAATATATTCATAAAATGGTACACTTGCATAAGAACAAGAACATAAGGACAATCATGCCAACAACTAGACACGATATCATAAAGGATCATATGAATCAAATTTATTGGGGATCACATGCATCATCATGAACCTTGATAGAAAAGTGATGTCTATTACATAATGCATGAAGATACTATAGGCCTTCCATTACCATAAAAGATTATTCCAATTATTATCTTGAAATAATTGACATCCATGTAAAGTTATAAGAATTTCTAGAAATGGATAAGAATTTGTGACAAGTGCTTAAGCTCTCTATCATGTGACTCAATTGCTATATCACACCAATAATTGGGTTACTAAGTAAATATATGAAAGTAACCATCATTGCTTACTACTATTGGAAACAAGATAAGGTAGTGAACAATGTCAACAAACCTAAGTATCATAAACCTTAAGTGTCAACACCCCTAAAGTGCACAAGTGGTGTAAGTGGATTAAAAGAGGTTTTATAACCAAAAAAAAATACTTTTCTTATAGGAAAAACATAATCCAATAGCTACCCCCAGTTAGTTGCTCTGAGAGTTGAATAAACTTAGACTCAGGTGGAAGTCTCATCCCTTTTAAGTGTTTAGTATCTTATTTTATTAAGAGTTCAAGCCATACCAAATGTCCTCATGTCACATCATATAAACATAACCATTAAATCTTTCACAATGTTCCATACTCCCCAATATGGGTAATTAAGGTGTTAACCATTATTAATCAACCAATTATGCAGTGAAGTAAAAAATCCATAACCATACCATCCATTCAAATATGCATGCTCAACCTCCACCTAGTTTCCATTTATTATATAGCTTTATTCACTAACCAAAGTCTAGGTGACTCCTAATACTAACGTTAAAACTATGGTCCACCAAGTTAAACAACCAAGAAGGATGGTTAAACACTCACAAACAGGCCTTAACGAATAATATTTTGTCCCCAAAAAACCGTGTATAAGAAATAGATTGCAAAAAACATAGAAATATACAAAATAGTTCTATCGATCAACAAGGAACGTATATCAATTAATAAATGGAAAGGAATATTCCATCAACCAATATGGCATGTTAGTAAACTAGCTAAGCACAAAGAATATCAGTCTACAAAAGGCCAATATTAGTAAATTAATAAAGCACATTCATTTCACTATATTTGCCCATCAGTTGATATTCAACATGGATACATCATCTAATGTGGCATATTGGTCGAGTGATAGAAGCACCATCATTCCATTAAATTTTTCACATGAGCACACTGACTGATGTGGTATATTAGTTGACCAACGGTACTAATGTTGCAATATTAACTTATAAAATTTTCCAACATTTATAGCATATGATGACATAGACTCATATGCATTATAATCCTTCCATGGCATATTTCTAACATATTTTCATACAATAAGACCATTAATAAACACAAATCATACTCATATGTCAAAACCGCCATTTAAACATTAAATCCCTATAACATGTTCTCTACACCATATGATTCCATATACTTGATCAATCTATATTTTTTAATTCAATAGTACATGCATTATCATGAATCTTAGAGAATATAAGGCGTAAAAAACCTCATGCTCAATCATTCCAATTAAGAGGCAAGAATAACTTACCTCGTGAATGCAAATAAAGAAAATGGGTACAAGAAAGAGCCTCACACAACTTCACACCACCTTCAATATTTTAAGGTAGCTTTTAAATTCACAAGTAACCTTGCAAAATCTTCTTTGAATAATTTGAAAATATAAGAACAAAAAAAATTCAAATAAAAGAATGGGAACCAATAAAAAAACTAAAAATCTCCAAAAAATAGAGAGCAAGGGAGGATAATGTGAATCCTTCAACTTCTCTTAGATCCGGTCCTCCTTTGCTTAATAATAACAATTGAGGATTAGGTAAAGAATCATAGAAATGAAAACAAAAGGTAAAGATTATAAGAAAGAAGGTGAAAAGACAAGGAGAAGGCTTGGGGTGTATTTTTGGAGGTTGAAGAACACAACAAAAATAAAGAGGAAAATAGAGGTCAAACATTAGTTTCTAGAGGGGAAATGAGGTTTATGCTTATATGTAATTCAAAACCCTAATCCTTCATCCCAAAATCAAGTCTTATGAGGCTCATTGAGTGAAAAAAAAAATCACTTTGATTTTATTTAATAAGCTAAAATGGTGTTTTTGAAGTTACAATGGTAATGTATGCCAAAAGGTTGAAACATAAAGGGAGTAAAGGTTAGAAAGATAAAGGGATAACATTATACCTCAAGATAAAGTTTGGAGCTCAAGAAATTGAGCCCTTACCACCTAAACAAAAATAAATAAAAGAAGAACTAAAAGATGAAGAACCAACCTCCCCTATTTATAATATAGGTCTTCAAATCTACCAAAAATCCTCAAAATTAACTTTAAAAAGATGAATAACCAATTAAAGCATCAACATAAGTTCAAAAAAGTTGGTGGAAAACAAATTAGAAATAAACAATCAAGACTACCTTGTAATTATTTGATTGCTAGGTCCTATTGGTTGATAAATTATTCGAGGTTGGAAAAAAAATTTTAAATGGATGTGCACATTGATGGATGAGACTATTCCATCAAGTGATGGCACCTAAAACTCTTTATACCCTCTTTTCTTCAAACTTATCCAAATTTTCATTAAATCAAACCTCAAACACACATCAATTCAATATTAAACACAAGAATCAACACATCTTATGACCCAAATTTATGGGGCATAATGTTTATGGGTAAATAAATGAATAATGAGTTAAGACATACTTTTAGGCCTTATTGGCTTAAATTTGACTTTTAATTTTTTGGGACTTTTACTTAGTAATAGGTAATCCTCTTTCATTTGTTGCAAATAAAATTCATGTGGCCTTTTACCAATGATTTTGGTTTGTTTCCCTAAAAAAATTTTAAAGATCCTATGATCGTTTGAACCATTAGTTTTCATTATTTTGACCAATTGTATTAGCCATAAACACTTATGTAATATGTGTGGTATATGCTCTCTAAGATAAACTTATGGATATTGTAATACCCCAAATTTTGCTTCCTAATCCCACATTATTAATTCCCTTATTTAGTTCTAATCTTGAGAAATATTATTTTAGCCTTAACCCAATTTCTTAATTTGAAACTTTAACCGATTATGAAACCTTGACTCAGATAAATCGTAATTTGTAAACTAAAAACAAAACCCACTAGAATTTACACTAATCCTAATTATTTTGGCTAATCTAAAATCACCTAAAATAATCCCCTAACCTTTTATCTTTTTCCTTTTTCTTTCTCCTTTTCTCTTCTTTCTTCTCCTTTCTTCCATCAGCCCAAGCCACAACAATTGAACTTGCTACCACTTGCACATGCAACTTGCCTTACCTTCCCCACTTGCACCATCACCCATCACCTTTCTACAGCCATCTATCACCCATCACCCCGCTTCCTTTCTTCCTTTTCTCCTTCTCCTTTTATTTCTCTTATCTATTCCGATTTGCACAACCATATGCTCACCCTGCCACTCTTCTTCTTCTTCTTCTTCTTCTTCTTCTTCTTCTTCTTCTTCTTCTTCTTCTTCTTCTTCCTTCTTCTTCTTCCTCTTCTTCCTCTTCTTCTTCCTTCTTCCTCTTCTTCTTCTTCTTCTTCTTCCTTCTTCTTCTTCTTCTTCTTCTTCTTCTTCTTCTTCTTCTTCTTCTTCTTCTTCTTCTTCTTCTTCTTCTTCTTCTTCTTCTTCTTCTTCTTCTTCTTCTTCTTCTTCTTCTTCTTCTTCTTCTTCTTCTTCTTCTTCTTCTTCTTCTTCTTCTTCTTCTTCTTCTTCTTCTTCTTCTTCTTCTTCTTTTTTCTTCTCTTATCTTTGTTGATCTACACCACCGTGTGCACACCCTGCCACTCTTCTTCTTCTTCTTCTTCTTCTTCTTCTTCTTCTTCTTCTTCTTCTTCTTCTTCTTCTTCTTCTTCTTCTTCTTCTTCTTCTTCTTCTTCTTCTTCTTCTTCTTCTTCTTCTTATTCTCCGCCTTCTCCTTACGTAATACATACATATAAGCATCACCATCACCTACCATTATCCCCAATACTCAACCATCTTTTCCCCTACACCTCCCTACCATCCCTTATGTTCGTCGCATGTATTCTTCTCTCTTTTCTTCCTTCCTTGATTCACACCACACACGTACACATGTGTGTGTGTGTGTGTACCAGACTATCCCTACCTCCTCTTTGTTTGGCCTCCGCTCTACCATCTTTTTGTCAAAAGCCACTACCCAAGCCTCTCTTCCTTCTTATTTCTTCTTTCTCTTTTCTTTTTCTTCTTCTTCTTCTTCCTCCTATACGTTCCTTATTTTTGGCCTACACACCATCGATTCCACCACCGTGCATGACCACATCCACCACTCGCTGCCTATTGACTAGTGGACAAACCACCAAGGTCTCCCCAACATTCCCTATCATCATCGTAAGGCATCGTCACTGACCACCGCTTATTTTTCCTTCTTCTTCTCCTCGCCCATAAAATTTTTAAGGAGCACACTACCTCAAGCACAACCATGTAATACTAAAATTTCCAATCGCACACTCATGCAACCCAGCACACCCTGCCCGTGTACCCTCTCACACTCGTGCATGGCCCAAATGCACACCCATGCGCACCTATTCAACTTGTGACTTATGACTTGTTTACCTAGTGATCGAGCATGGCCATGCCACTTTACACCGCCTGGCCATGAGTGATCTCTCCTCTCAGCCTAGGTGTGCACCGACTGTAGTAGAGTCATGCATCCACCCCATTTCGATCATGCACCCCTATTTTCACCCCCAAACTTTGCTCAAACAACACCAAATTTTTACCATAGCTCCATCACATATTCTACTATACATCCACACAACTCAAGCTTCCATTTGACTATAGTTATTTTTATTTTTACCCTCTTTACCTTAATTTCTCCTTCAATTAAAATCTTTAAGCCTAACCATGGATTTTGTTGTTTTTCATAGGTGGTATTCTGGTAACTTTAGAGGAGAAAGTCTAAGATTTACGTGCTTAGAGCCTAGTGTCCTATTTGGTAAGAATACTATTTGATGTTTAGGGTTTTTGTGTTATTTCCTTGTATAGTTATGTGTTCTCCATAACATCGACACTTTACAATTTGATATATGGTGTTCATGATATGTTATGATAAAATGAATATTATGTTGGAAGGAACTGATAATGGGTAAGAGGTATGGAGTTAATATTATTATATTAATGACATAATTGTGAGAAGTATATCTTATGGCATGAAATATGGGCTAAATGAGCTTTGATAAATGGACATAAGAATTTTTATGAGGTATGATGATAATGGGTGGATTTGAAAAATTAATATGTTTGGAAGGTACAAGATTTTATGAAATAAAGGTTAATTGTTTGTCCTTAAGGGTATTCTGGTCATTTTGGGATAATAAGGAAATTTTAGTATTGTATGTATTAGGTGGATTAAAATATGATAATAATATCATGAGAAATTCTTGGAAGTACTATTGTTTATTAGGGGTCCTTCAATGAAAGAATGGTTAATTAGGGCATAATAACTTATAATGATAATGTCGTTATTCCATGTGTAAAATCTAGAGTTTATTTGAATTCTAGATATGTTCCTAGTGATTGGCCTTATGAGTTTGTTTATGGAACTTATTAATCATATGAGTTTTATGGGATGTATTATGGCTAATATATGGAATAAGGATTTTAGATATTTCTATGAGTGTACCTTAGGATAAGACTATTATTGTATGTGCATACAACATAGGAGTTGGACCGTGAATTGTGGGTATGATGATGATGATGATGATTGGGCATAAGATATTATAAATTTTGGTTGAACAATAAATATGGAAGGATGAGTGCTAAGGGTGTATAATTAGGGTTTGAAAGGATGTGAGAACTGTGACATGAGTTATGTGTCTATCTACTTTAATGTGTTTGATGACTGAGAATTAATTTTGAATAAGATACTAATCACTTAAAGTGAAAGAGCATGTGAGTAGGGCCAAGGTGATCTATTTATATTCCCATTCCACCAAGGAAAATAATGTCTCAAGAGCGTTTTGCCCTGAGAAGGTGATGTTTTTAATCTTCGTTCCACCAGAAAGAATAGTGGCTCTAGAAAGTTTTATCCAAAGAATGTGCTTCAGTCCATTCCACCAGATTAAGAATAGTGAGGTCCCTACTCATATTGAAATGAAAATATAATAGTATAGCCAAGAGAAAGACACTAATGATTTAAAGTAGAAGAATAAGTGATTCAGAACCAAGCTATTGTTTTTATATATATGTCCCATTCCATCGGGGAGAATAGTAGTCTAGGAGCATTTTTTCCAAGAAGGTGATGTTTTTAGATCCATTCCATCTGATGATAATATTGGCTCAGGTATGTTCTCTCGGAGAAGGTGCTTTAGACCGTTCCACCGGTTTAAGAATAGTGGGGTTCCTATACTCAACGTATATAAAAGAATGAAAATAAATTATATCTAATAAGAGACCTGGATCATTATCTATCTTATGAGGCATTTCATTTATATGCTAGTACACTTACAATCTGATATGAAAGCATATGCTAATTGTATCTCTATTTCGATAGTATTATCCCCTTACTAGTACGTAATGTACTAACCACTTGTTTTATGGGTGTTTCTCATTTCCATGAGTAGGAGACCTTGATTCTTATGTGCATGTCTCAAAAGATTCACTGGATGATTATGGTGCCTATAATGTCTTATGTGGGGATGAGTGAATGCAGCTGTATTAGGGGTTAGGTGAAGAGTAATGTTATCTGGTAGATGTATTTAACCAGATACCTTTTTAGACTCTTGATCCATGGTATTTTCTTCTTTTGTATTTTATGTATTGTAGCTCGGAATAAAGTTCCAGACTCATTATTATATTATAAACATTCCTTTCGTTTCTAATTTTCTTGTGTTACTATAAATATTTTAGCCATGTGATTGATGTAAGAATGGTTGAATAAGCCAAGCTTATGTCAATTATGGTAGTAACCCCTAATATTTTACTTATTTACTTCTACCGTAAAATGAAATTTTTCGGTAGTAAAAATTGGATTGTTACAAATATATTTAGTGTCAACATACAAAACATGATTTATAGACCTTACATTTGGCGTTATCATTGTAAAAAATCAATCCTCTGGACTTTTGTTTCATGTTCTCAAAAAACACACGGGAATACTAATTGTATAGCAGTTTGGTGTATTTTCTACTCTTTATGACTTTTGAAATTTAAAAAGGGTATGCATACTTAAACCTTAGGTTAGAATTGGCGAGACTACCTTAGCCAGAGTCCATTGGTAGTGGATGAGAATACACAAGGGACTACTAATAGTATAGCAGTTTGGTGTATTTTCTACTCTTTATACTTAAACATTAGGTTAGAATTGGTGAGACTACCTTGGTTAGAGTCCATTGGTAGTGGATGAGAATACTAGAGTTCAAAGCTAGGTAGATGTTGGAGTGTTCTTACAACCCCCTTGGCCCAAATGTCCATTTTTAGTTGAGTGAGGTGCACTTCTACTTTGTGTTATATGGATTTTATCCATTTTTTGTAGGATGGGATGTCTATGTGTGAATGTTGATATATATATTTCTAATCATGGCCTATAACTCTTTTCCATTTATGGTAGGATGGGATGCCCATATATGAACATTGATTTCTAATTATACCATTAACTTTTGTCCATTCGTGAAGGACATGTGTTCATGCATGCCTTATTTGTATGATTTTTGTTATTATTTGTGCTCTATGGGTTGTTTCTATTGGTGGTGGGATTGGATGCACAGGAATGTGCCTTGGAGTTCATGTCCATATGCCTATGGCTTATATAACTTGTCTTGATTGTGTATTTTAGCCATATCTCCATGTGTGAATTTCTATTATGCTTCTGCCCTTGGAATATGTTTCCACTATGGTGGGATGGATGTCCTTGTTTAATTTAAATGCATACTAGAGATGCCTATAAGCTTATTCCAATTCATCTCCATGCTTATGGAATCCTCTATGATTATTAATTGTACTTGGTATACCCTTGTTGTAGAATAGAATTTACATTATTGTATACCCTAGGTTGCTAGCTTTGAATTTTCCTTGTGTGTTTAGTTATCAACACAATTTAATATTAGTAAGTATGATGTCATAACGTGTTTTGCATGAAACATGCTTATGTGTAATAATTAGGTCTCACTTAGTACACTCATTATATTAATACCACACTATTTCAGTCTTGTGCAGGTTTATCATATTTTTCTTATATAGGATTGAGAGTGTCAAGTCCTTGATTAGATCATTAACCATTTTAGTTTGGAGCCTTAGGATCCCATATTCTATTTCATTTTTCTCTTTTACAACTATATTAGATCTTGTTGATCTTATATTATTTATTTTTTTCATATCACTTTATAAGTCTTATATCAAACTCAGGTTATGTAACAACCACATCTATCTCTTGATATATGAGTTTAATTTTTAGCCTAGCACTTGACATAGACATGTTAGTGATTATACCTCTTATATGTTGGATGTGATGGTAACACTTTACATTTCCTATTTAGTTTTTGCAAAATGTCTTATAAATTTTTTTTTATAAAAATGGGGGTGTTACAATTTCTTTGATTTCAAGCTTTGACAAGTTTCTTTTTTTATTTTTTATTAAGCATATCCTTGATCTTTTTTATGTTATTTTTAGAAGTTGCTAAAGGAAGTAGAGGATTTATGGTTTCTAGCTAAAAGAGTTATCTTCCTTTTGTGGTTTTTCTAAGTTTATACATGAGCTAAGTCATTACTTAGATTATTGTGAGGAGAATGGGTTATATGTGGTGTTTTTGGTATATTTTATGAGAATTATTCATGAATGCATGAGCTCTAGCATGTGTTTGTAAAGTATGGTCATGTTTATCTTACAATTATATAAAATTTTGAGTCTTTATGGTTTAAAAATATGGCTTTGAGCATATTATGTTGAATGTATGCAAGTATGGGTAAAAAAACATAAAAGTAGGATTGTTTATGCATGTGTATGCGACTGGCTTCAAGGGATTTGGTTTGGTTCAGCTCATGACTATTTTAAGTGTGTTATACTTTATAGTAAGTTTTAGCATTCTTACCAAGAGCTGTGACTTATCGTAAATGAACTTAAAGCATAAGGGCACACAATGTAAGGTTTTGTTAGCACTTATGGTGATCTTAGTGAAGTATGAGCACGTGTTTGGTGTCTTAATGAGATTTTATATCATGAGATTGAAGTTAGCATGATTGTGTGTGATTCTGTAAAGTTTAATGAGATGTTTTTTTTTTATAGTTGATATTTTTAAATGTGATGTGGAAAGCATATATAAGGTTTAAGTGTATCACACTAGGTATCTGGGTTATTTTCAGACAGAGTGATCATTTGTTCTAAGCTTTTGGTCAACTGATCCTTATATGTTTTTATTGTTTTCACTCTAGATCTAAGCACATTGATTGGTTTATCCAAAATTATTAACTAGTTATTAAGAACATTCAATTAGTTGGTCCAACCAGATATTTAGTTTTAGCATTGATTTGTGTTTGGCCTAGCCCAAACCAGTTGACTTCTTCCTAAGACCAATTGATTGGCTTTAGCTAGTTTACCCATCCTTATTTATTTTGTGGTTTCATGTTGTCTTAGCCTTTTTAACCTTAACTCTATACATGTACTTGGGTTTAACCATATTGGTTGAATTTGCTTCGACCTTGACCTTAGGCTTTGACCTTAACCTTAGTTATAGAGTAAATGGATAAAAAAACATGGATTCTAAATAACCTTTAGTTAACCTTCACTTGGACTTTGACTTTTAGCACTAAAAGTTGATGTCATGGATCATATGAGATTATTTATGGCTAAAATTTCGTGTATATCATTTTCAAAGGTTAATTTTAGTTTTAAATTATTAGGGGTTGATTCTTGAAAGGTTTAATATAAGAAATACTAGAGAAAGTATGAAATTGGCTAATCATACACTTTATAATTTCTTTTTAATACAACTTATTTCATATTCCATCCAATTTTATCATGTCATATATCAAATTTTACGAAAAAAACCCTAATGAAGACCATGGCACACTTATACTCTAAAAAACTCATAAATTTGACCCAAATGCCCTTATAACAAAAAATAACACCAAGTCTCTCAAACTCTAACTTTCACCAAAGTTAACCAAATTCTTACATAATCTCCCATATTTAATGAACACTCCAATTATGTAACTAGCCTTAATTATAACATCCTAAGGTACAAAAAGTGGACCTAGGGACTAAACATTTTAAGCTTAAAGCACCAAAATAATTCAACTTCAATTTATTTCTTCAACATAATTACTTAATCATAAATTAATATAATTAACCTCAATAAAGTAAAACATCATTCTTGGAATTCAATAAAATGTCCTATCATGGTCTAATATAGCATATTTTCATAAAAAATAATAAAATTATATAAAATATATGAAATGATGCCTAACACATGAATACAAGCCATACAAATCAAAAATATGGATTAGAAGAATAAAATATTTTAACATGGTATTTAATAAAAATAAAAAATAATCATCAAAATTCTTAATCAAGAGTTGTATATCCATGCCAAAGTATACACCAACCTCTTATCAAAATTACTCCTAAACACCACCTTATGATCACCTAAATAAAATAACCATGGAATTAGATATCAAGAATAAAACTAAAGGATTAATAAAGGAAGAAGTAGAATTAAAAAGTATGAGGGAAAAAACCTTAGACATTGAAAATGAAGGCTTGAGAAAATAGGGCGAGTAATTTCATAATCAACCACCTTAATCCTCTTTTACTTAATAAACAAGCACTAATTGAATAAACTTTAAGATTTAAGACTAAAATATGGAAGAATAATGATTGATTAGATCAGAGTGGGGGTATAGTCAACTTAAGAAAAATGGGTAGAAATAAGCACAACCTCAAGAACAAATAAAGTGTAAAAGGCGAAATAAGGTAGTAAAGGTGGAAGAATAGAAAATGGCTATATGTAAAAGTGAGAAATCAAAGGGGCATAAGCCCTTATTGCTTTCAACCAAGGAAAGGAGAGAGGGAGAGAAATATGATGAGGAATTTTCTTGCAAGGAATGAAGATGGTAAAATGTTAAAGAAAGGGTATTTTGGTGTAAGAGTGTGTAAGAGAGTGGTTGAGGTGAAATGTGATTACATTATGGCCAAATATTTGGTTGAATGAGTAAAGACAATTAGCATGAGATCAAAAGGGTTAAAGGGTCAAATGTTTTCGTCAAGAATGACCCATTAAGGTTCAATAAAATTAAAAAAAATCTAGTTAAAGTAAAAGGTCTAATAAATGGTTAACGTGAGAAAAATAATCAAATAATTCTAAAAAAATATGAAAAATTAGGGGAGGGTGTGGAATTAATCTATGAAACCATAAATATATAATTTTTATGCATATACATTGATTTTAAGTTAAAATAAAATAAGAAAAGAAATCAAGGTGATAATCGTCCAGCTCTAATAAACCAGGTGATACCGACAGTTAATCAATGGATACCCTGGACAAATAGGGTTGGAACATTATTAATCGGTTAATCAAAGGATATATATGGGCGATTTATAGTTAGCTAAAATCAAAACTATAGTTATGAAAGGTAAAATAGGAAAAAAATGGTTTAGGAGTTAAGATGAGGTAATCTAGTAATAGGTAAAGGTTATGGGAGGAGTAAGAAGCTAATCACTTAGAAATTAGGGTTAAGAGAATTTGGGGTATTACACTATAAGATCATTCTACTATCCTATATGGTAATGTGCATACTTAAGGATTAGCTATTTAATATGGGCATAACATCTTCATATGTCCATGTGCTCAATTAGCCTTATTAAATATTTCTCATCCATGAAAAGATAATAGTGGGTATAATGTCTAGTAGGTCTCATGTGCTTGACTAGCCTTGGGTAGAGATATTATCTCTAATCTCAAAGTGATTAACAAATTGTTACTATATGATCACTAAGAAAAGAAACTAATGCACCTTTCCATTTGAGTCTTTTCCTTAAATCATAAATAGTATTATCACATAAACAGTCTTTATCATAAATCACAAGGTTTAATGATGTTATTATCGCATGTATGATTCATATATGATATTTCATGTATTATATGCCTCATGTGAATTATGTTATGCCTCTTGAGTAGATTGTATTACTCAATATTTAAACATATTAACTCTAATCTAACCTTGAGTTACCCTAACATGCTAGTATTTAAACATATTAACATAAAATTCAAAGTGCCAACCCTAACATCCTGAACTAAGCACGTCCTTGCCTTTGTCCCTTCTCCCCTCTACACCTTCTCGTTCCATCACCACCGGCCCTACTCACCTAATTTTCCCTACCTTCAATGCCCTACACCCTTGCCATCCTCTTCAAACCTAACTCACCCACTAAACACCCTGTTTGCCTCCCGTCTTCTTTGCCTTGTCCCATCTGCTAACCATCCTCCTTCTTATCTTTCTTCTTCTTTCTTTCTTTTCATTTCTCCTTCCATGAAACTTGCCTAGTCCCATCCTTAACCAAATTCCCCTATTTTTCTTCATTTCTTATCTTTTTAACTCATTCTAACCCTACCTTCATTATTTTCTCTCCTTCTCTTCTAGCCATTCTCCCAGCTTCATCCTCCTCCCTTTTTCTTTCATTTTGGTAGCACTTTGATCTTATTTCATTCTCAACATCACACCATTATTCAACCTTTGAGCCATCCCCATTCTCCTCCCTCTCGTGTTGCAGGTATCACCACACCACTAGCCTTCAAGTATCCTAGCGAGCCAACGCTTGATCACCACCATCCACAATTACCCCTCCTAGCCTTGCATGTTGCCCCTACTCCTTTCACACTTCCACCCAAATTCAACCTCATCAATTTATTTGCTTCTGCAGCATCGAGAAACCACCCCCCATTACCACCATTGTTTGTCTTAGCAACCACCTCCTCCTTATCGAGCTCCCTCACTACCTTAACAACCATCAGCATCAACCATTTTGTCTTGCCAATATCCTTCATCTGCCACTATCATCACCTTTGTGTTTTCACTTCCACTTAGACCCATCCTCATTGACTTTCCTTACTCGAGCAGCAACGAAAACTTATAACTCTAGCAATTATCGTAGCACAACCCCCTCTTCCTTATCTGTTAAATAAAGCCACCTTCCTTACCCAACCTTACCACTGTGATACCTGCATGTGGGTTAACCATTTTCTACGTGATTCCCTCATAAAATACCACCCCTTGTATTACCTTATCTAGCTCGTTGTGCATGTGCACCTTTCCCTCAACTTTATATGCCATACCATTGAGCCTCCTAGCCCTCACTTGCATTGAGCATAAGCCCCGATTGGTTTCTTTGTGTGTGTGTGGTGCATGGTTTTGCCATGCACCCATGAGCCTTAGTTAAATCCCCAAATCTATTTTAGCCTTAATTCCTATTAATTGTTACCTAATTATTTTTATTTAGTATAGATATTAATATGTGTACATATTTTGTGTGGGGTGTGTTGTTGATTTTAGGCAATCCTAATCTTGATTAAGGTGACCTTGGAATATGCATTTATTTTGTACAAATTTTTTATATTTAAGGTAAATCCAACTACTCTGTAGATGGTAGAATTTTTGTATAATTATGATAGTTTATTTTCTATAATAAAAATTATTTTAAGGTGATGTATTGAAAATTTCATATTTTTGTCAGAAAATGAAAGCATGAAATATTACATTACTACATAAATTTTGTGACATATGAAATAATATAGGTTTCCATGTTAATAATTAATAATCAATTTATGTCTTGGTAGTATTTTAAAAATGGGGACGTATGCCTATATCGATATATAAATTATGGCTAGATATAATATGCATGTCTAGGGTAGGGTTTAGTCAGAATTTTTTCATGCCTTATGCTAGACCAGCTAATGAGTTAAGTATAGTCATTGGACATTTTAGATAGATTTAGACTTATAGCATGTTGATTTTAGAGCATAAATATTATTAAATTGTGATGACTCTATATGGGGTAAAAATGTAAACTTTTATGTAACATGATTCATATATAATTTTTTTCCATGAAATTAGTGTGAATATTATGATATGATATGCTAAAATTGCATGCTAGGGTTCTATATGTGTGTTATGTTATGGCCATGCTTAGGGGTAATATTATCTTTTGTCATAATATGGAGTTTTCTTATATGATAAATTATTTTTAATTATTATATTTTAGTGTTTTCTTGATAAATATCTTCTAAAAGTAAATATGGTAATAAAGTGGGTAAGAATGTGGTGATTAGAATTTGGAGGGTATTTTGGTCATTATAAAAAATTGTGTCTCAAGGTGAATAATTAGACTAGTTGACTTAAGTGTTAGCCTCGGAATAATTTTGAAAATAATTTGATGAATGGATTGAAATGTTTATAATTGGATAATTATTTAGGCTATGGCGTGATGCCTGACCCTAGGTTATGTGTGGCTTGGAAATGTTGTGACCCTTTGGATTTGGAATTTGTTGATTGATTTATTATGGTGACATTTGTGGTCCTTTGATTTGATTGATTGTTGGATAAATTTTTACTATTGTGGACCACGAAAACTTTGAGAAAATAGCATTGAATTAAATAAGACACTAATCACTTAAAGATAAATACTTAAGTTTGGAAAGGGATCTCATGCCTTATAATAGGGCCCCTGTGCATAGTTGGACCTTCATATCAAAAGGCCAACTTTTGTTTTGTAGGTATTCCATACATCCTAGAGAGGATATACGTACTTAAGGACTTGGGTGTTGAGGTTTAGTATAGGCGAGTGATATGTCGTGTGGCTTCCTTGGTGAGCTTTGCCCTAAATTTGAGTGATTTGATTTGGTAACACCTCCTTAGCGATCATTGTCTTGAATATGAAATTGTATTCTGCTCAAGATTTGATTTGATTGATATAATTGGATTAAACACCCACCATAACACATCTACAATAATTAGATTATGATTGGCTTGATAAAGGCTTGAGCGTTTAGCAACATCAAACAATACTATGGAATAGGATTTGTTGATATCTTATAATTGTTGTGCAATTTGGAGCATGTCTTTCTTGTGCCCTTGCTAGGGTTTTGATTTGATTAATAGCATTGATAGAAATGTGTGATCCTCTTATTTAGATGTCATTATTATCTACCATTGTATGCTTTTGGATATAATTCTTATTATTTGTATGTTAAGTAGAATGTGGGCATGCTACCTCTTTAGAGGCGTTCTGATTTATTCAGTACGAGGAAGTTGTTCTAATACTATTACTTTTCAAAGGAGTGTGTGTGTTACATGTAGTGGCTAAAGGATTTTGAGGAGTGTCATCCAAACATTTAGGTAGACTAAGGGTGTAACACCCCCAAATTTCACTACTGAAAAATTTCGTTAATTAAAAAGGAAATTTGCGGAAGCAAATAAATAAAACGTGAACTTTGGGAGTATTACCGCCACACTTAGTACTAGACCGGTTCACTCATACCGTTCCAATACTAAGTGCTAAGGCTAAAGGAAAATGAAATACAACTTGCAAGAAATTAAACATACTTAAATCAGAGTAGCGCATCAAATCATTTACCAGAATAAAATCCACCAATGGTGGTTACAGTAATAACATATACATTTAAAACCAAGAATTTAAATGAGAAGGAGAAAAGGCCTAATGATACCAGATAATTCCTTACTCTCTTTCCCCGTAGCCCACTTGAGTAGCACTTGAAAAGACCTGCAAGGGCACTGCCCATTGAATAGGCAGGGGCCCCAAAAGGGAATCCCTTCAATACTACAGTACTGAGTAACCCTTTAATACTACACTTAAAGACAGGCCCGCAATGCAACACATAGTGCAACTATATACGTATGTAAACTAAGGTGCATACATAACAATCACACGTAACACAAGTTATAATTCACGATCGATATCTTTGGGCCTTAAGCCATGTCATAGTATAAAATCCATACATTTGGGTCTTAAGCCATTATTCCATCACCATTCAATCAGTATCATATTTTATATCCATATGAGTGCGAGAACCCCACTATTATAGCCAGTGGACCGGAAAGTATACACTCAGGGCAGAACGCCTCTGACCACTATTATTGCCGGTGGATCGGAAGATAAACACACAGGGCAGAATGCCTCTGACCACTATTATTTGCTGGTGGACCGGTCTGGCCCCGACTCACATGGTGTTCCACTATAAGTGATTAGTATTTTTCCATAATTTTATTCACATACAATACTGGTTTTATTGAGCTCGGGACCCCCACTATTATTGCCGGTAGACTGGAATATACATAAAATCATCATCCAGGGCACAATGCTCCTGGCCACTATTATATCCGATGGACCGGAATATATAAAGAATCATCATCTAGGGCACAACGCTCCTGACCACTATTATAACCGGTGGACCGGTACTCAATATCATAATCATCTGGGCCCGGCTCATTAATATTCCACTTTCAATAATAGTATCTTTCCTTTCTTTAATCAGCACATCAATTATATTTATTTGCCTCAAACGGAGATCAATAACTCGGGATACAAAGGTACACCGGTCGTACTGGTGCATATCAGCTACTCAGTACCCTTCAACCACGAACCCAAGGACGCAAAGGTACCCTGGTCGTACTGGTGCATAAAGCTAACTCAGTACCCTACCGATAAGGACACCTAATCTATAAGTATACATACCCCCTAACTAGGTCCGTAAAGCTAGAAAGAGTAAGATATAGGGCCTGGCTGGGGCACAAATGCACACCAACGAATACTAGAATAATCGTGGACTAAACCGCGTCCTTAGGGTAGCGACCCCTAAGGAGTCACCATTCCCAATCTCGAGGTCTTCCACTTTAAGTAATAGTGTCTTAATTAAAGTGATCACGAAAAGCACAATAATCAAATACTTATTCACTTTCAATCGTTCTGATATCATTAATCGTTTCTTATTTAGATGATTATCCAGGATATCACAGGGAAATCATTAAGGCCATACTAATTATCAAATACTCTTACTTGGCTAATCAGCATTATTGAATCATAGTATAATGTTCCACAATCTCAAAGACATGTTAGGTACAAATTACTCATTTACCCCTTTCTTATATAATTGCTAAGTCATCCCTTTCTTACTTGATAGATTACCATATTACCCTTTAGGTTGCATAATTACCAAATTACCCCTTATCCAATTTAGGTTATCAAGTTGTCTCCTACACTTTTTAGATCACCATTCACCCCTCATAATTGCTACACTTAACATATCTCCCCTTTGGTTGGTTAGATTACCGAGTTGCCCTTCTCCTTTGTTATAATTACTAAATTGCCCTTGTGATGGATAAACTACCAAATCACCCCCCTTCATTATCATGATTACTATTTTGCCCCTTTAGTTGGTTAAATTATTATCACTTTATCCTTTAATCGGCTAAATTACCAAATTGCCCCTTTAGTTGGATAAATTACCAAATTGCCCTTCTCCTTTATCATAATTACCATTTTACCCCTCTCAATTATTTTAATTGCCATTTTACCCTTTTTAATTATCATAAATCCCTAATTACCCTTCTTCATAATTACAAATATTAATTTACCCTTCTTCATAATTATAATTACCAATTTTACCCTTCTCCATATTTATAATTATTAATCTACCCTTCTCCATCTTTATAATTACCATATTACCCTTCTCCATTATTAAAAGTACCATAATGCCCTTTTATTGATTAATTTACCAAATTACCCTTCTCTATTATCATAATTGTCCAATTACCCCTTTTTAATCATACTTTAATTATTAATTTATCATTTGTAGTTATCATTATTACCAAGTTACCCCTTACTATCGGGTTTAACATAATATCCTTTTATTTACAAAATTACTCTTCTACCCCTTACTTTCAAATTACCATAATATCCTTTTATTTACAAAATTACCACAATACCCTTTTTATTTATAAAATTACCATAACACTCCTTTTACTTTACAAATTACTATTTTACCCTTTCACATCCAAAATTACCATCTTTATCTTTCCTTACATAATTACCATTTTGCCCTTCTTTTCCAAAATTACCATATTACCCCTTTACTTATAAATTACCATTTCACCATTCACTTATACAATTACCATATTACCACTTACTTATAAAATTACTATTTTGCCCCTCTACTTCCAAAATTTGCTATAATGCCCATTTACTTGTAAAATTACCATAATGCCCTCCTTCATCCAAAATTACTATTTTACCCCTACTTCCAAAATTACCATTCTTACCACTTACTTATAAAATTACTATATTGCCCCTTGACTCCAAAATTACCGCTTTACCCTTTTCTCCAAAAATTACCATAATACCCCTTTACTTATAAAATTATCATTTGGCCATTTAATCATAAAATTACCATATTATTCTTTTATCTCAAAAATTACCATAATACCCTTATTTCTCACAACTTACAATTTTATCCTTTTAATTATAAATTATCATTTAACCCCTTTATTTTTAAATACCAAATTACCCTTTTACTTATAAAATTACCGAAATACCCTTTTCACTTATAAAATTTCCACTCAACCCCTTTATTCACCATTTTTATGAATTTACCATCACTACATAAAATAATGATATTAGTACTTCATTCTTATCATTTAAGTCCACCAACTTGTCATTATTCAACATAATACTCATTAGCAACTACATACATTAGATCACATACTTCATAAGCATAATTACTAAAATACCCTTAGGCAATAATATTACTCATGCATTAGCAACATAATACATCAAGCATTTAATATTTCCATCAATAATCAAACTTCTTCCTTAATTATCATACCTACACATGGCACAAGAGTTATCATACTTTTCCTTTTTATCAAAAAATATAAGCAACCATATATATATCATGCTAAGCACACAAAACATGCATAAAATCATACTAAATCCCTAATGTGCTAGCATACGTTTTTCCATGTATTTAAGGGAGGATTAACGATTACCTTAATCCCGCAAAATCAAACATTACCGGTATCCCGGTTAAGGATTCAAGCTTAATTAGCAACTCAATACCTAAAAATAATATCCATCATATTTATGTTAGAATTAAGAATCCAAGCATAAAACTTTATAAAATTTAATTAATAAAACACTTAACATAAAATACTATTATACCTTTAAAATTAGCCAAATAATTTCCAAAAATAAAGGGGGAGCTCACGCTGCATGAACAGCGTGAGTCTCATGCAAAATGAGAGGAGAAGGGTTCGAATGGGAGGGTGAAGGAAGCAAAATTTGTTATTTTCGGGTTAGGGTCTTTAGGTTAGAAAAGAAGGTGGATGGGGGAGGTTTCAAGGCAAGAGAATGGTGCATGAGTGGAGAGAGGGTGTAGGTGGAGGCTAAGGGTGGTTTCACGGTGGCATAGGGCAGCGGAGACGGCGACAGCAAGGCGGCGAAGTTGGCTGCTGAGATGGGTCGAGGTGGAGGGGCTGAGAAGGAAGGAAAAGGAGAGGGAAAATGGAGGGGTGCAAGGGCTGTTTTCGGCCATCTAATGCATGGTGGTGGTAGAGGGGGTTGCAGGGTGTCGAACGGTGGGTTAGGTGGCAGCAGAGGTGGTCGGACGGCGGCAGAAGTGGCGGTTGCAGGTGGCTCGGCAGTAAGGGGAAAAATGGGGAGAAAAAGGAAGAGGTGGAGAAGGGAGGAAGTGCAGGGGCTCGAAGGTGGCTTGGGGGGTCTCGTGGCGGCGTAGGGTGGTAGTAGGTGGTGGTAGAAGGTGGCGCAGGGGCTGGGTGCGGTGGTGCAAGGGGCGGTTGGCGGCGGTGATCAAAAATTGAGAAAGAAATTGGAGGGAGGAGAAAAGAGAGAAGAGGCTCGGGGAAGGAAGGAAAGGCCTCGAAAATATGGGGAATGAAGGGCTGGGGAGATGAAGAAAAAGAAGAGGGAGAAGAGAGGGGCAGTGGCCGGTCGGCGAGAGGACGAAGGGTGGTAGGCGGTGGTCGGTTGGCAGGGGAAAGAGAGGGAAGAAGAAGGAAAGGGAGAGAGGCACGTGAGCTGTGGTCCAGGGGCCGATTTGGCTCGAAAAGGGAAGGAAAGTGATGGGGGAAGAGAGAGAGGGAGAGGGAGGTAGGTGGTGATGGCAGGTGGCGGCAGTTGCAGGCGGCCGGACGCTCGATAATGGCAGAACTGGTGCTGGTCGGGCGTGGGAGAAGAAAAGAGGAGAAGAAGGGGCTGGGCGGCTGGACCGGCGCAGGAAAGAAGGGAGCCGCCGGTCCAGGGGGAAAAAAAGAAAGGAGAGGTGGGTTGGACGTGCGTCAGGCGTGGGAGAAGGAAAAGAGGGCAGAAGCGGGCCGAAGGCCCAATCGCGTGGGGGAGAAGGGAGACAGGCCTGGCCTGGCGGACGGCCCAAGGGAGGGGAAAATGGGAAAAAAAAGAGAAGAAAAGGAAAAAGGGAAATGAAAAAATAGGGAAAATAAGATAAATTAATTTATAAAATCATAAAATGTAATATTCTTGATAAATTATTTAATTCATTATAATCTAATATATTAGTTTAAAAAGGATAAAGTTGGTAAAATATTAGTTTGGAAAATTATTTAAATAAAATAATACGATAAATAGCAAAATATTTATTTTTAATTTTATTAAATACTCTTATCCAAATTTACATACTCTAAAATCCATAAAATAATTAAAATAAATAATTTTAAAAGCGGATTTTATTCCAAATAAAAATTATTTATTAAAATATAGGTTTTCGAAATTTTTGGGGGATTACAAAGGGAGTGAAGGTCCCTAATCTTGTAACCCTTATTTATAGTATTTTTGTGGGAGGAATGAGCCTAAGGGTAAAACTATGTTGCATCATTGCGTGCTCTTTTGTGATCGTTTTTTCATTTTATGTACCTAATTGTCTTTTCCTTCTATTATTTGTTTTGATATGACTTGTTTTGAGTCTAGAACTTGGCATAAGGGAGGTGAGGAAGTATGGCTTATGCTAAGTGTGCCAGTAACACCCATTCTTTTATAATTGTCACTTCCACAAAATGAAACTTTTAAGTACTAAATTTTGTTGTGTTACACTTTTGTTCTTCATTGTTTATGTATGTTGGAGTTGATCTCCTAACTCTTTCATTATGCTTATATATTGCATCGATATTTAAGTTCTAGATTATTTTTTTTACTTGGTATGAGAATGGTACGATGAATAGACTTGTACTAATTTATAAATATGCTTTTGTAATATAAAATTTTAGTAGTAAATTTTTAGGTGTTATATTGATAGGCTCACTCATTAGGGTTGTCCTTAACCCTTTGAATATGAAATCTATGACACTCCTCCCATATATGTTCATTTGCAACTGATGTTTGACAAGATAGGTGATACCCTCCTCCATCATTGCAGTGAACTCTCTTAGGGTTACTGTTTTCTTTTAGATTTGTAATCTCCTTCTTGGCCAAAAAATTATGTGAAGACTTCCAAATTTATCATTTGAGTGATAATATTCTTTTATCATAAGGTTATTATTAACTTTCCTTTTGATCCTATATGGGTTGCTCCCATTGTTTTTCTAATCATATGCTTAAATAAGTTCCTACTATAGCACACATGCATGGGCATAATATATATAATAAGAGTATTTAAGATTTTTTTTTTTTTGGTGTGGAAGAAATGCAGTTATAAATAATTCATAAATCTTTTACCATACATGATTTCCTAATTCTTCTCTCATCAAAATTAGCCATCAACATAATATTTTGAAATTCATATTTCAGTTGACGATATATGATATTATAGTTTTATTATTTGATGTACTTTTTATATTCTTATGATTTAATTAAAAAATGATAATATAAATTAAGATGTCATATAATTTTAATAGTTGGTTAAAATGGTTGCCCAAATTTATATATGCTTATCTTAGATGTATCTTTTTTTAATTAAATATAAAAAATTGACAAACATACACAAATGACACATAATAACAATGGTCTTAATGTAAAATCTAAACTTGTCCTGGATAATTTCATCATTCTTTGAGTAATTATAAAACAAGATTGTGATTTCAATCTAAAATTTCAATATAGCTCCCAAAAATAAAAATAAAAATCAAAGATCTAAAAATTACACAAACTCAAAAATTTACAATGTAACCCTATTTAATTTCCTAGTTTTGATACTTAACTTCAATCGAACTTTTTCAAAACCCTTCCACAATAGAAATAATTAACTTCTAAATATTTTTTTATACCCTAGTTTTGATTTTTAAGTTGAGTTAACTTGGGTTCAGGGATAAATTTTCTAATTAGCATTTGTAGCAAATGCCTATTGGATTTTTCATCTTTATAAGGCCTTTTTACTCAAAGAAAATAACAAGAATTTAATGGAATATTTTCATTTTAATATATCTGAGTTAAAAATAATTTATATGAGTTTTTTTATAAATTTTGGTGATTAATTAAGTATTATTCTATTTATTCAATTAAATAAACTAATAGTTGAATGTTTACCTTCAAATAATACTTCTATATTGATTTAAAAAATTAAAAAAAAAACTGGTGGGTCTCACAACGTAGAGTGAAAGAAACATGAGTTTAGATGAGGATCAGCATGCCTCATATTAGACCACCGATGTACTTTTTGAATTTGAAGGACCTGTCCATGTCTACTCTATTAGATGTTTATGGAGACTCTTAAAAGCTATGCATACTTAAGGAATGGGTGTCAAGTTTGTGTATGGTATTGCAGTTCAGTTAGTGATTCTAGCAATATTTCCTCGGCAAGCTTTACCCTAATTTGGGATATACATCCTTCTCAAAGTGTTGGTAATAATTAGGCCTCGTCTGATCATATTAAAGGAAATGTCGGATCATATTAAAGGAAGTGAAATAATATGGATTAAGTTCAATATAGAGAGTAGTATTGTTTTATTGTGTGGTATATATATTTTTTAGCATGATCTATGTTATCACGTGTTATCTATAATGATATGTCTTCTGCCATGTTAATGTGTTTCATGCCATAACACAAATTATACTATGTTGATGCTAGAATATCCTTGCATGCTTTTCAATGGCTTACGTTTACTGGACATATACTTCATACTGGTATTACTTTTATCTACTGACGATTCCATGCAGTTAAAAATACTATAAGTACCGGTTGATTTGCTTGAGGGTTTGCCCTAAAAATTTAAGGCTATTTGGGGAGTATCACCCATTTGGATCTTTTCCTACTTTGACCTTGGATATTTTTGAACTCTTAGGCTTATTTTGACTCTAGAACATATGAAATTATCTCTTATTATCATATTGACATTTCACTTCTTTAGAATGTATCAAAGTTTAGTTGGAAAAGTTTTAACCATGCAATTAGCATAAAAAGGCCCGTGGATACTGAACTTATACTAAACTGGTAACAATCTTTTATTAGCTTTGTGCTTCTATATATCTTTATTCATCTATGTATGAAGGTTTTGAAAAATGGGGTCGTAACAAACTAATTAAAGAATAAAGAAACTAAATAGCAAATAATGAAGCTAAGTTTAGATATTACCTCAATATAATAATTTATTAGAGATTTTGTTCAAAGCATGGAGTAAACATCATTACATGATTATCAAATATAATCATTAAAGATTAATGTGTCGGAAAATACTATACCATTAGTTGTATCAGAAATTATAAAACAGAAGACACGAAGTGAAATCCGTGACGTTCAATTATGAGTTGCATAAATGCATAAAAAGGGATGGGGGGATATCTTTACGACAATGATAGCTGATTGAGGTGAGGGTCCTTTTGATTAATTGGATAAGTGAAGAGATTGCAAAGAATTTCATTATAACGTTGAAATGGAGCGTGGTGCTGGGTACCTACAAAAAATACATTTCACCCGACCCGACGTGACGACAGTCCAGGTAAAGAAAGATGCCGGTCTCATAAGCTCCTCGTTCTACTCTCACATGGGTCCACTAAAGTTCCCCCTTCGTATAAAACAGTATGCATTTTCTGGCCAAACAGAGCCTTGTCTTGTAGTGTTTTGTTTTATTTTTTATTTTTTATTTTTTTAGGCTGGAACTTTTTGTTAGTACATACTATTATCATACTCATACGTAAGGTTGGAAGATCGATCAATTTCAGCAGGTACTGACGTACCAACAGAGCATAAATTCCGAAATGTCATGTAACATTTAACAGCTGGGAATGAAATCGGGCTTTGATGTTTTTTCTGCTCCCATCAGCAGCACGCCAAGAGGCACAAACAATGCAGCCCGCGCAACTGACCACCACCACTAATGGAACCGTATAATATGATCCAGCAACAAGTCATCAACTTTGCATACAAACTGCAGATTAATAGTTCCATATTTCATTTACCAGTAGTCATAACATTAATATTACATCACCTACAAAAACAAGAGTGTGACTACAGCTGAAAGATAAAAATGTCGGAGGAAACGGTACAGAAATCGTACTCGTAAGGTTTGAAGCTTATATAGCTAGTTTCCTGTTATATGCGTAACGTTTTTCGAAATACATGAAAAGAGCCAGTTGCATAGCGCTTAGTCCGGCAAGCAACCCATAGAAGTAATCAAGATGTGCGCGATTCAGGTTGTCATTAAACCAACCACCTCGACCATTGTCACCACCAGTAGCTTTGCTGATTACCGAAACAAGAAAGCTGCTTAAGAGACTTCCCACACCAAATATACTCAGATAGAACGAGAGACCCACACTCCGCAAGTCACTTGGGACCTGGCTGTAGAAAAATTCTTGCAGGCCAATCACTGTGAATACATCAGCTATACCAAATAAAGCATACTGTGGAATCAACCACCACAAACCTATTGGGACTGTTGCATTAGGGGAATCAATCAATCCATGCTCAAGAGCAGTCTTAAGACGTTTAATTTCCACAAAAGCTGCAACTATCATTGCAGTCATAGATATTAACATCCCGGCCCCAATTCTCTGAAGCATTGTTATGCCAGTAGGTTTTCCAGTTATTTGTCTTGCAATAGGAACAAAGATGCGATCATAGATGGGAACAAAAAGGATAGTGAATAGGCTGACAAAGGATTGTAACGAAGCAGCTGGAACAGTGATTCCAGACCCCAGAGATCTATCCATAGTGATACCCTGTTTGGTAAAAAGGGTTGACAGCTGTGCAAAAACAATTCCATATATCACACATATAGCCCATATTGGGAACAACCTTAACACTGCTATGGTATCTTCAATATCATTGATGCTGCTGGCATTCCCAATTCCTTTTGAACTAGCAGGTGCAACCATGGCCTTGCGAAGGAACTTGTAAACACTAGTTAAAAAAAGAAAAGAAATAAAGATAATTCTTCCTCGGTGAATTAATACTAGTGAAGAGAGAGGCTGCCATCTTGACTGAATTACTGGAGTTAATAATGAAAATTGCATTAAAAGTATAAAACATCTGTGTACTTAGTTTGCTGACTGATATAAACTGAAGACAAGATTTGAGATCTATACCAGGTAAAAAGGGCAAAGGTAAGAGACAACAGTTCGGACAACCCCAAATACAGTGGAAACAGCACCCAAAATGTTAGGTGAAAACAAAAGACAGCGTATGAGACAGCCAGACAGGAGAAATGATCTTGAGGCAGCATGGGCCAAAATACAGAAGGTTATTTTTTCCTGAGAATTTTCATTTATTTACAGTTCAATTGCAACTAAGTTCTGTACAAAACATTAAAAATAGAATTTGAACGTAAGTCTCCCATAGTTTGCACACTAGAAATGAGGATTGCATCACTCATGTTTAACGTCCTAGTGGTGGCTATGGCACTCACAGGCTCAAAACACGTAACACGGGGTCTTATAAAATTCTAAATTCCTACCCCTCCAGCACTTCAACCCAACTTCTCATCTACTCGAAGCAGACTTAATCTACCAAAATCTATACCACCAAAATTTGTCGGCTCGGAAGATTTTTCTAGTTAATCAATGCTGAGATTCTAGTGATGGAGGAAGCGGGGACTTTGTAGGGGGAATGGGGGTAGAGGAGACATAACCAAGAAATTGGTGGCATGTTGGAGCACTAGATGACTTCGGTTGTAAGATTGTTGCATTCAAAAATGACGAAAATGAAAGGGATGGTAGGAAGGGCTTATATTTGCTTATGTTTAATTTATTTTTACGCACGCTAAATATCTGGATCAAGCTCCATTTTTTATGATAATGCTGAATCAAGGAGTTGGATGTTGGATCAAAATTATTTTTACATTTCTAGGACTTTTGGTAAGAATTAGGAAATAACGAGCCTTGGTGTGGGCCTAATAACTAACCCGTTTTCTTTTTAGGGTTTATACATGAATATTACGCTTGATATTTGAGTATTATTTCAGCTAATAATGATATATTTTCTAGAAATGCCCCTTTCTAATTTTAAATGAGTTGGAGGAATTGCGTACTTGCCATTCGTCCATTGAGCTGAGAGCCTGAGATAGCTAATCCAACATTCTCCCAAATTTTCTATATGATTTTTGGATAATTTTCTAAAACCCCTGTTCTTTCTTTTGGACCATGGTTTGAGATGAATTAATTTTGGCCCAACTCATAGCCTAAGCCCTCTCTATTTTATAAAAATGTTTGTTTATTTTTTCTCTGTGTTGTTTGTTGCCCATGTGTGGCTCATGTGCCTTGTTCAATATCATGTGTTGTCGCAACTTTTGAACTTCCTTGGTTTGTTAATGCCTCCCTCACTTTTTCCATACAACTCATAGCTCTGTTTCTTTTCTCACTTTTTTAGCCCCACGCTCTATTTTGGAAACGCTCATCTCATGTTATCATTGATTTCGATATTTTTGGCTCCCTTCCCCATTTTCGTGTAACGATATATCCTAAATGATGATTTGCTACAAAGAGTTGAGTACAATGACGATTTTGAGTTTCTCTAGGACGGAGTAACAAGTACAGTCTCACAACCCATTTTGGCATGATGAGCCTCAAATAGCTAGTCAGGTCCCCTTCATTTGGTATCAGAGCTCATGGTTGCCTCATCGGCATTGTTAAGGGTGTATTTGTTCTTATTTCCATTCGATTTAACCATGAACCTTGTCAATTTGTACTCATTTGTGCTCTCTATGTTATTCTAGTAGGTTATGAATGTCTTCACTAGATTAAAGCCGAAGGTTGAGGAGAAGGTAGCAGCCACAGCAACTCGAGGCAACACCCTACTTGGGCTCCCTCCATTCCAAATTCGGTTTGCATCGATATACTACCCAACATTTAGTAACGTTCCTAACCCCCTTGATTTGCAACTACTTGGTGTTGTTGATTCCAATTTGTTTGTGTCATGTATTTTTGTTGATTTCAAGTGGCGACTCATTGAGAATCGGTTTGACTCATTTTGACTCTATGGAAATAGGTCCAAATCAAGCTAGCACATGACTTTGGGGCTTTGACTAGGTGAGTCAACTCGACGCCTAAATGCCGAGTTTCGTGGTGTGCCCAATGGTGTGTTTTGTTACTTTTCATTTTGCATTTTTTTTTATCTTTTTAGAAGGATAGTATAGTAGTTGGAGGCCTTGTAATTAATTATTGATTCGGGTCTATAATGCTTAATCCATACCCTTCTTGTTTGCTTTAATTTCTTTATATTTGTTTTAGTTTCATTTTATTTTATTTTTTATCTGTTGTCATCTATTATCTAGGTCTCTTCCTTTGTTTTGGAGGTTGTGTTTTATTTTATTACTGGTTGTTTAGCTCCTTTGGTAATCTTTTTTTTATAATTTTTTTCCTTTATTGTTGTTTCAGTCCTTTGTTGTTGTTTGTGTTTTTGATAAATAAAAGAAAAAATAGATTTTCTTTTATTTGGCCTCCACCAAGTAAATAGGGCAACAACAATCGTATGATTGTTGATGTGATAGCTACTATTAATAAGTCCATCTGTGAATAGTTAGCCTTATAAATAATAACCAACTCCATAATCAACAAGTTAAGCAAACCGGTAAACATAAAGGGCAAAATCGAGGGTTTGGTGTCTAGGTTAGCCTCCATCCTTTTTTAGGTAACAAAGGTGACTGCGACACCTATCTAGAATGGGAAAGAAACGCTGAGTTAGCCTTTGAATGTGTCGATTATTGTTGTGATGTCATAAAAATTAAATTAGCTAATAATGAAATTATTAGCAATGCCAAGTCTTGGAGGAAGAAATCTGTTAGGAAGGCCATGAGATGCGATGATCCCTCTCTTCTTATGGTGAGTTTAAGTCTACCATGCGTTGTATATATGCCCCTAATGCCAAATAGAGTGCTTCACATAGCCAAACGGTGCCTCCTATAAGTGTGAGTTTTCACAAAGAACTTAGGAGGAAGTCATAAATGTGAAAAGGCCTTAAATAGAGAGATTGAACATCAAGTGAACGATAGGAGTTCCAAGGTTGTAGATTGTCCTTCCTCTTGTTCTGCTATTATTACTAGTCAATGTGCTGAATTTGTGAATCATATGTCTATGGATGATCCTTTAATTTCAATTGACGAAGAGAATTTTGAGCTAATTAAAAAAAAAAAATTCTAATGATCACCTTGAACCTAAAGCCAGCAACAAAAAATTGGAAGTAGAAACTATATTTGGAAATACTGATAGTCTAATTAAAGATGCTGGTCCTTTAAAACTTCCCTCATCTTACCATATTACTGATGGTTTCTAATGTAACAGTGTTAGTACCACAGTACACTCAATTGTTAACACTTTTTGCAAATTTATTTTAAACAATGGCACTTCTTATTGTAGGAGTTGATGTAGGATTTGATCTACAATATGATACATGGTTCGATCCCTATAGAGTTGTTGTGTTTGGCTCGTATGTGTCGTTTCCTTGTGGTATGAGTAATTAAATGATATCACACAAGATTTTTATGTGATTTGATTAACTTTAATCTACATCCAAGGCTAGCTTAGCAGTCTTTTAAATCTACATTTAGAATATTACAAGTCAACACCTAAACATAACTCTAGTGCTAAGTACACAACAACTAACTCTAGTTGTGTGCCCCAATCAAACTCATGATTGCTCTCGAGTATACCCATACCCCAAAACTCTCTTTTGAATGATTACAAAGTAATCTAAATGAACTATCACCTCTTAACTAAGCAAATTGTTCTTTTCACTCAATTAGAAGCACAGTTCTCTCTCTCTCTCTAAAATTCTACCCTATGCTTTGCTCGATCTTTGAATGCTTTTAAATGATCTTGAATGTTTTTGCTCTATCTTGTGACCGTTTTCAATGTCCACTACTTGGTTCTCCTTATATAGCATAACATGTAGTTGCACCTTTGAAGAATATGGAATTTACTTTTCAAAGACTTTCTTAGGTCATATTTCTTCATATTAGAAACTTTTCGTCGAGGTCTTCACTTGATCTTGATACCTAACTGTCCTTTAATAAATAAACTGCAGATCTTAGATATTTTTCCTTTCAAGTGTTCGACATCCGTTTATTGAAATATCTTAGCCACAAAATATCCCCTTAAGCTTCTTCATTCCTTTTTTGCATAAAGGAATTTCTTCTCTGCTAAAATGCCATTCTTCAAATTGATGTGAGTAGATCTTCTCTGATTCACGCACTTTTTGTTTTAGGAAAGTTTGTGTATGTGAATCTATCATCACTACCTTTATTCGGCAAATTCTTCCTCTATCTAACCTAGGGTCTATTTGGAATTTGACTCGTCTTTGTGAACATTTCATGTCCAGCAGCATAGATAGTCCTATACAAAAATGGATTTCACATCATAACATCCATATTCGAATAGAGCATATCCAAGAGAGATATTATTGGCATAAGCTAATGTCCTAGGGTCCCAAGGACTCATTCTAATGGAAAGAATAGGGGCTAGACAAATTAGCCGCATCCAAGGGATCTAAGAAAAGGTCTTGTCTCATCTTTCTTTTGCTATAATTATTTGTATCCAGTCATGTTAGCTCCACATCATGAGAGCTTTTTTCTAAAGACCTCAATGCCAGTAGGGACCCAGAGAGTTACCTTTGCTTTTGGCATTCCTTCCTAGATCTCCGGTTTTCACCCCTAAAGAATAATGACTGGGGAAGTGGAGAAAAGGGTGAGTAGAGGAAACTAACATATAAAACTATCTCTAAGACGGTTGAAGAAAAAGGGGGGCCTTTGAGAGTTGCTAACTTGTGTCTGGTACTTAGAGACTCTTTAGTTATCTTCTCTTAAGTAATGGCCTCTCGTACCTCTTTTTTATGACAGTTGTCTCCTAATCTTATGTTGAACATGTTCCATGTAGTCTTCCTAGTCTTGTGTAGTAACTTGTTCTTATTTATTCCAAAAAAGTGGCATACAAATATGGTCTAACAGAATAACCATATGTTTAGAATCATCAAAACCCTAAGGGATCCAACAATTATTAATCCCATGATTTCTCTATTAAGCTAACTAATAATAAGCAACTGGATTAGTCGAGTCTAGTGAATCTAAGGGGCACTTGATTGATTTTGATAGTAAATCTAGTAAGGATCAATCAAAATTAGTCTTGCCTATATCATGTGTGCCTATCACTCTGGATAGTAGGTGTGTGGCTTATAGAGCTTTGTTCATTCCTTCACCCCAATCGGTGCCCATTGAAGAATTATTGTCGCATGAACTAACTGATTCTAAACACTTAATGACAAGGTTCATATCCTGATATGTGATGATAACATTTCTGTTTCTGAAAATTTTCAAAGAAAAATGGGGGTCTTCTCCCAACCGCATCTTGTTATAGACCACGAAAAGAGTAACAAAATAGTTACTCTGATTTTCTGATTTCTATTTTTGGGCTCAATACTCTTGTCATAAGGTTTGATTTCATAACTAAGAAAATTCCTAATGGGATTAGAGGCCAGGTTTCTAAAAGTTGTCATAGCAGCATTGAACTTGTTCCCCTTGACATTTTGAAAATCCAATGCAGAATTTCCAAATCATTAGGTGGATGGGTTAAGATTCTGGAATTATTGAAAGGACCACAATTTGTTTACATGGAGACAGCTCTTTTTATTGATCTAAGTATTGTTAAGTATATTTGACTCATGCTTGTAGTTACTCTATTCAGTTGTACTGCTATGTTCTTTATATAGGTGATTATGTTGATCCATTCTAAGTTCTATCTGATCAACCAATATTCCTTGTTTACACTTCAAGTTCTCATAAGATGTTCCTTGTTGAGCATGCAATGCAACATTCCTTAATTCCTAATATGCATACCTTATTGCTTTGTGTGCTTTCTGCTGGCATGATGCTTTAGCATTTGTTATTTCAGCGTTGGATGTTGTATATGATCCATAGTTTTAAAAACCAGACCAATCATCGAACTAATATCATAACTAATTCACTGACTTAGTAGTCGGACCAATAATTTAGTCTAGTCGAATCAGTGGTATATATTAAGTCAAAAAATGTGAAATATATAAAAAAAATTAAACTACATATAAATTTGACAGCTTCCAACCTGGTTTTTACTAGTTCCGAACTCTTGAGAACCAATACATGAAATCTAATCAGTGACCGACCAGTTCGGTCTAATCCAATTTTAAACTACAATATAACCCTTCGAGTTTTGAGGGTAAAAGTCCTTAAAGAAGGGGATGATACGTACCTCAACTCCTTAGAAATTTTGAATAATTAATCAAAGGTGGCTTATATTTACTTATGTTTAATTTTTCTATTTTATGCACGCTAAATATATGGATCAAGCTCAATTTTGGATGATAATGCTGAATCAAAGAGTTGGATGCTGGATTAGAAGTATTTTTATATTTCTATTATTTCTTCACCTCTGGATTTAAAATTTTGAAATTGTAAAAGGACTTTATTCATTATAATAAAAAAAAAAGTATGCAATTAAAAAGATAATGAAATAATATTTCCTAATACAATAATTAACAATGTTCCCAGATATTTTAAAACTTTATAAGGCAATAAAGCTTCCACATATCATTTATATATATAAGGTTGGACGAAGATACAGTGTTAAATTTATTGTAATATTATTTCATATAATTTGGTATATTTAGTACATCCATTAGTCTAGAATATTTCATTATATTTCTCAAATAATATTTCACGATTTTGATCATATATAGTGTTTTATTTATTTATTTCCTGGTATGCTATATCTAAATGGACAATGATACGAGTAAGACAATAAATGATGTGTTGTACATCGGTTCTTGAGGGGGTTATTGGACAACTTATATAGGAGATTCAACCCTTCACCTTTAAGCTATATTTTTAGTTGGAGTTAGAGCCTCCACTAGATGAGTACACCTAGGTTCTCTACGCGAGTGCACCTTTGAGGTTCATATCAGCCAATTCCAAACAAATACACACCATAGGGTTTTGGGTTGTAAGGAGAACAAGTACATTCTTGAACCCATTTAATGTAACGATTTCAAATCGCTAGACTATTACTATGGAATTCATATCATCTAGTATCAAAATCTTACATCAATAAGTTATGTGGGCATGTGCTTCTCAAGCCAAGTACGTCTCTACTCGAATATAAGGAGCATAAAATGGGCGGCACATCAAAGGGTCACTGGGTAATTTATATATGGGCTTAACTTTTTAGATGGAATTAGGATCTTTCCTAGCCAAGCACACCTAGCCCCCTTGGGTGAGTACACCATTAGAGTCTGGTCCATATTAGCTAGTCTCAGGTGAGTAGGTTCTTGAATCCATTTAACGTGACAAGTTCGAATCACTTGACAGAGTTATATCAATATATTAGTGCTTTAGTGTTATTATATTTACCATGATATAATTAATGGGCATAAATATCAATATTGTATATACACATGATATTTTCAAATATCCCTTTATATTAAGAAAACAAAATTAGGCTTGGCGGAACTGTAAAATAGATTACATCACATGATTATATCCCATAACTATATATTATTGTTATATTTCATGAAAAGAATTCCTATATATATACCCAATTCGGGTAGTGTTAAAAAAAATGTTAATCAGCCATATGTTGTTTTTGGAAGGAAAAAAAGTTACAATACAATGCCTTTTTGTTTACACATATAATGGATAATAGATAATTTTTAGCTAGAATTAGGAATTATTAGGCTTCAGATAGTTTGGGCTTGATTATTAACCCATTTTCCTTTCATGATTTATATAAGAATAATACATGATCTTTTTTATTAATATTTTGGTCGATGATGATATATTTCTAAAAATGTCAATTTTCATTTTAAGATTTGAGTTAGAGGAATTACGTCATTGTCATTCGTTCAATGAACTGAGATGGCTAACACAAATTTCCTAAATGATTTTCAGACAAGATTGGGCCATGGTTTGAGTGGAACTAATTTTAACCCATGTGAGAATTAATTTTAACCCAATCTCTCCATTTTAATAAACATGTTTATTTTTCCCCTTTATGTTGTCTATTGCCCTTGTGTGGTTAACATGGGATTTGGAGGCTTCCAGCTCCCTTGGTTTGTTGAATCACGTGGTATACCATAGTTTTTTGCCCCTCTCTCTTGGTTTCGATAGCTCTCATCTCTTCATCTCCCTCGTACTGTTGTTCCTTCCTCCACTAATCACCTCCTCGGTTTTCCGAGGCAAGCTACCACCACAAAAATATGACGCCAAACTCATCATACCATTTACAATTAAATTATCTTAGAATTGATTCTTATTTTTAGGCTCCCTTCCAAGTTTTAGTGTGATGATCTATCCCTGGGATCAAATATATGTGGAAAAGGGGCTTTTTGAATGTACACATTTTGATTCTTATATATGAAATTGGGCGAACATGAGTCGTTTTGCTACAAAGTGTCGTGTACAACGAGGATCAAGAGGAGTACCTCCCAATCAGCCGGTATGGTGACTAGTCGTAAATAGCTAGTTGGGTCCTCTTCACTTGGCATGGTCAAGGGCCTTCACTTTAGTACTACTGCTTCTTATGGTGTGTTGATGGGGACTAGAAATTCAATGAAGCAGATTTGCAAGGGTATAGAACTCACCATTCAAAAGAGGAAGAATTCCTACCTTTGGAATTAAAAGTGTTAAGGTTATCCTAGGGATGTAGTGGCTAAAAAAAATTAGGCATGATGCGAGTGAATTAGATAGCACCAGACATGGAATTCATAGTGAGAAAGTAATGGCAACCCCTAGTGGTGAGACTAGTTTGTAAAAATCTAAAGTCTCCCTTAGGGCTAAGATGTGCACCATGGTATGCAAAGGACATGGGATCTTAGCTAAGTGTAGTCCCTGGCAAGCATCGGGAAAGCCTTAAAGGGAAGAGCAAGCCACACCGACTTAGGGAATGGTGCATGAGTTGCACATAAGGGACTTCCACACTATCAAACACTTACCCATTGTATTACCTCTCTAGTTAGTGTATGACTCTACCACTCTACAAACATTCAAAAGAATGAAATAGAGAAAATGGTCCAAGAGATGCTCTTATCCAACATCATACAACCAAATCATAGTCCCTTCTCCTCCCTGTGTTGTTAGTGAAGAAGGACAGAGGTCGGAGGTCTGCGTTGAATCTCGTGAAATCAAGTGACCATAGTTGACAAGTTTTGTTACAATCCTGGATTATGGATCATGTTACAGGGCATTTAGGAGGATTGATTGAGGTTGTTGGGTTAAAACTGGGTTCTTACTCTTCCAAATTGGAAGAGTAAGAGGAAAGGGAGAAGGTGGTCAGCAGCTCCCATAAAGTAGGAAGTTGGCGGTTCGGGTTAGGATATGGAGAAAGAAAAGAGAGGAGAGAGCAAAAATGAGGGGAAGAATTAACAATTTGCTCTCCAACAAGACTATTGCTAAGGCTCTGAACTCTAATTTTTAGGTTATTACAAGCTAATGGGCTCAAACCCTACTAAATAGCTAACAAATATTTTATTAATAAGGCCCCAATACACTAATAAGCTGATTAACCAAGGCCAGCTGCTAATTAATAAAAACCACAGCCTATGCTACAGCTACTACTTATTAATAAATAAACTCAAATATAACACATTACGACTTAAACTAGATCATTGGGCCCTAGTGGGCCTGGTGGTAGGCAACTCACGATCAAGGTCATAACAAGTTTCATAGCACAGTTATAGACGAGCTACTAGACGAGTTCTACGGAGCACCCATATGGACCTCACGTCCAAATACCATCAAATCAAGGTCCACCCTCCAGATATCTCAAGCTGGCCTCCTTAATCCTTAGGGGCCTTTCGACTTAACAAATACACCGGTGACACATTGTGTCGGAAGATAAGTGGTGAATATCTTGTCCGATAGATTGGTCGATTCCCACGAATTTGCATGAGTTGTGTGGCTTCTTAGGATTGACGAGATATTACTAAAAGTTTGTATATAGGTATAGGCATATTGTGGCTCCTTGAACAACTTAGTTAAAGAAATATCAGCTTTGGCCAGAATAGTGAGGCCCAAAAGGCATTTGAGGCTCTCATACTGCTCCAGTTTTGGCACTTCCAGATTTTCAGCCGCCTTTCATGGTGAAAATGGATGCCTCGAAGGCAGGACTTGGAGTAGTTTTCATGCAGAGTCGGTGGCCCATAGCCTTTTGCAGCCAAGTTTAGGATGGAGAGCACACTTGTAATCTGTACATGAGGAACTCATGGCAATGGTCTCGGCACATTAAATATTGGAGGCATTATCTCCATGGGCAGCAGCTTGTAGTGTGTGCATACAAAAAGAGTCGAGTTCCTATTAGAACAGCAGGTGTTACCAGAGGAACATCAAAAGTGTTTCACCACGCTATGGAGTTACTAACTCCCGCACTGAATACAAGCCCGAGTGTGATAACAAGGCAGCTGATGCACTGTCTCACCGGGAAGAAGCACGGATTTTAGGCTTTTAGCTACCATAAAGTGACAAATTTTCAAAATGGAAGTGTTTCTGCAATAGGTACTAGCAAGGACCCCAAATTTGGAAGCACCTGGCAAACGTCAAGAGACGGCCACACAGAAATTAATGTTTACAGTGTGCGCCAAGGTAATCTGCTGTGTAAAAAATTGATGTAGGGTTGAGAATTGAGGAATGGAATTTGGAGAGGAAGCAGAGAAACTAGGAGGGAACCATAAAATACCACAATAATTCAATTCAAGTCTGCCTAGTGACATAGTACTAATTATAAAGGCCATATATATAGGCTAACACACGTAGGAAATAGCTATAAAGATAGGATGCTATCCTCAAAACACAATAGAATATCTTCAAGTAAGGTATCATATATTATTATATACTAAGTCATAATATCCTAGAATAATAGTACATTATATCTTAATAATATGATAACTTCAACTATGCTCGTAATATCCTAGAATAAGTAATATTATATTTAAGTACTAACTGATGAGCGGTGAAGCAGCAGGGTGAAGTCTCATGAGCTGCAACTCTAAAACAAGACAAAATCCTTACTGCTAATCTGTTTCACTCATCTTTACTCACTCAATAACTCTCTCTCTCTCTCCCTCTCACTCTCTCTGATTTGTATGTTCTCAAACTCAAGAATAATGCAGATTTAGGCAACTCAAAGGGATTTTGGAAGAATAAATATTTCCATAGGTATAAGTAGGGAATATAAGAATTTATCCCCTAGTTTGATTTAGTTTAGCCAATAATTTTATTTTAATACAATATTATTAAATATCATATCATATTATTCTGATTTTATTATGTTTGAGTTTCGGTTATAGTCTAGCGTATATAGGACCTAGCCTTGAATGAATTAAGAATTGCTATTGAGCATTATGAGTGTTTCCTCCCTAATCATGAGTGGTTTCTTCCTAATTTATCTCGAAACTTACTTTCCTATATCAATTGGTATTAAAGGCCAACTTTGATCCCCACAAACCACTATCACTGAAGGAGGGGAGGGAGGAAGTCCTTCATCCACGCACATCCATCACCACACAACAACCAGTGCACCACCCTTCCACAACCAAATCCACAAATTAATGCACTGTCATACAGAATTACGTACTCCACCATACCTATTACACCCAAATCTGCACAACCAAACTCTCAAATCAGCCATAAAACGTTCACAATTTGAACCAACTGAAGTTGCAGTGCTTCAATTCAAATCTCCTAGGCCACAATAGAACCCCAACCAACAACCTATTGAGCCAATTCAAGCTAAATTCAAATTCGAAACCCAGATAGACTAAATTGAGAAGAATTGGGAAGAAATTAAGAGTTAAACACACAAATATATCAAATAAAGGGGGATTTGAGTGATTAAAATGAATTAGTGAATCATATTTGAAGAACTTGTGCCGTTAGTAGTAGAAGTTCATGTGATGCTCATTGTCTCCATCTGTGTTGCTCCATCACTGGCACTACACCACCTCTGTCAACATCATCGTGCCTAGTGCCCATAATCCCCCTTGTTGCATCATTGAACACGATTGACCAACATCCTATGAATTATTTTGATAATCATTCACTGTTTGATATTTTGTTTATTGAGCTTTAATATATATATATTACTATTCACTTTATTTTTTCTATCAAGGTAACTTGTGTTGCTTCAATTTTATGGTCAAGCATTGGAGGTTTAAGAAAATTTCATCAATTCCCACCTAAAGTTATCACTCTGTGAGAATTTGACTACTTAATTAGATTTACTTAATATATTTCTTTAGGTACTTATTTCTATTTATTTCTCAATAAAAAAAGGGACATTTGTTTGTTCATTTAGTTGCGTTTATGATTATTTTGTTTTCTAAGTTGTGCATAGAATACATTTATTTACTTTATTTCTTTACATAACATAATGTCTTCCTCAGTTTCCCAATTCATAGTCTTTCAGTGTTACAAGAACTCGAATTGCCTTGGAATCACTAGAAATTCACCAAATAATAATAATTACAACAATGAAAATAACAAAAAAAATAAAACACAAAAATTCCACTCAAACCAAAGTGGTTGCTATCCTCCAGACACCTTTGTTATAAATGCCTAAACTACCAAAAGACTTGAAGGTTCCCAAACAAACCTCAATCTATCTTCTTATATGGAAGACTAAGTAATAGAAGAGGAATCTTATGCCACAACACAATAGTTGTTGTATATATGCATTCCTTGCAGTTGTAGGTTTTACCAAAGTTTGCAAAGTTTAGAAATAAGAGCATTAAGAAAGAACAAATTTTATAGGGCCTCACCTCTATTAATAACTAGTGCCTTAAAAACCAAACTGAACCAACCAATCCAACTAGTTTGACCGGTTGCCAGTGACTTGCTTGATATGTTACACACCAAAAAAATTCAATAACTAAAACCACTTCAACCAATTAATCCCAATTTTTTAACAAACTCGACTTTGTTTCATGGATCTTACAAGTTTGACAAGCTCCTTTTTTGTCAAAACTAGAGTTTTTTCCCTCTTTTTCTCTTCATCCATCAACTCCTGAATACTAGCTCCAGGAACAACCTCCTCAGCTTACCACTTTCATCCTCTCCTTACTCCTTCTAGCTTCTTCCTCACTCCTCGTTTCTCTTTTTTCCTTTGTTACACTCGTAGAATAACTTCATCTCCAAATTTGTCTTCATTGTGGTTACTACCTAGTTGTTTTGCTTCGAGGCTTTAGAGAAGAGTTAAACTTAGAATGCTTTATTTTTTTACTATGAGTGTCCCCAAACTAGGGCAGGCCAACTGGTCCTTTGGGACAAACCATGAGTTTGACCTTGGCTTATATGTTTGACCTTTGTATTCAGCTTTTTATTTATGCTTTTGGCATTGAATAATTGGATAATAATGGATGAGAAAATTGAGGTGACTTGACCACGTATACTTAGGGTTGGATTACCATAGTTACTTTGTACCCTTCAACCTAGGAGTTCAAGTGTGATAGATATTAAAAATTTCGTTACAAGTCCTTTAGCATCGGTGATGATGTACAGTGTTGCAAATCCAAAATTGAGCATATGCCTCCTGACCTAGGAGACCAAATGTAAAGGATGTTGAAGAACTAGTACAACCCTTTGGCACCGGTGTCTAAAGTGGGTGGGAGTTTCATCCCCATCAGTATAATGGCACTAATGAAGTGATAATTAATAGAGATTTCTTTAGGTGGCCTTGTTAATATTCTTGAGATAGATAGGTATTGTTATTATGATATGTTAAGTGTGATGAGCAGGATTCCATGTGTTATATATTAGCAATGTTTCCTATATGTAGCATGAGCCCTACCTTGTATTAGCATAAGTTTTTGCCAAAATTTTACTGGTTTTACCTTGTGTATGATCACTGCCTTAGGAGAGGCCAATTTGCACAGTAACAATTTGCAGCTAGAGTATCTTAAAGACGATGATGTGGGTTAATAGCTAATCATTGTTTGGAAAGATATGTTGGCCTCAGAGTCATGCTAACCGAATTATAGGTGGCTCTTTCACTATATTTTGAATTGCAAAACGTTATCATATCATCTATATTATTGTTTATCTCATCCTAGTTCTATCTTAAATCATTTGTGCATGTTTAGTTCATTATGCCTTGCATCAAACATGAGTCAGATTAATTATTATAGTTTTTCTATCAATGTGTAAGGTTTTGGTTTTATCAATTCTTCATTGTTTAAAAAAATAATTAGGTTGAAAAAATTGAGGGTGTTGTAGTATGATATCTTAAATTATATAATCTCTAAACCCAATAATACAAAATAAATTTCTAAACTGAGGCCAAAGGCCACATAGGCCATACTGCATCAAAATTTAGTTTTCCTGCCACCTCTGTGTACGTTTTACGGCTGCTGGCTTCATGTGGGAAGCATGGGAGAGCATTGAGGGGTCTTAAAGACATTTTAGAGATAGGCATAGGTCCTGGGAGGTCTATTGGTTGGGGATGAAGAAGAGAATCCAGCAGTATGTTACAAGAGGAACAGCACGTGGCCCATCATGCTATGGAGTTACAACTCCCGTATTGAATAAAAGCCTGAGTGTGATGACAAGGCAGCTGATGCATTGTCTCATCGGGAAGAAATAGGGATTTTAGACTTTTAGCTGCCATAACAGTTTCAAATTTTTTAAAATGGAAGTGGTGCTGCAATCAGAAATAGAAAGGGACCCTGAATTTGGTAGCATCCAGCAAACACTGAGAGAGTGCCAGGCAGAAGTCAATGGTTACAGTGTGCCCCAAGGTAATCTGTTGTGTAAAAAATTAGTTTTTTCAGCCACCTCTGTATACATTCCACGGGTGCTGATTTCAAGGGAGATGCTTGGGAGAGCATTCAGGGGTCTTAAAGACATTTCAGAGATAGGCATGGAAGGTCTATCGGCCAAAGAGAATCCAGCAGTGTGTAAATGAGTGCACCACCTGCCAGCAGTGTGTAAATGACTTCAATGGACATTTCCAGCCAACCTTTTGCAGTGCCCCCCCCCAAAAAAAAATACCTGACTGACTGTGGGAGGATGTTTCAATGGGTTTCATTTAAGGCCTCCCATGTTCCGAAGGTTATAATGGGTTATTTTGTGAGGTATATAGACTAAGTATGCCCATTTATGCCCAGTATATACCAATGCCCAGGAAATTGGCATTTATTTTTCATGGAAGTGATCAGGCATCATCGGGTGCCTCAATCCATCATTTCAGACAATGACAAGATCGGCCAATTCTGCAAATCATAATTGCATGCAATTTGTCCATGATATATATCAAATAATCTATATTAAAATTATGAGTTTTGCCAGGGCTGTGGATAAGCATAATTCTTTTCCAAAAATGGTAGAAAGTTAGAACTGCATGACAAATGGAAGCATTAATCAATGTTATCAAATTTCAATGCTTCTCCAGATCAGTATTCTATGGCCACCATTTGCCTAAAACTATTGCTATATTAATAAATAAAATAAGAGAAAAAAAGATACTTCCGCAATAACAAAAGCATAAATTGAACTTTTAAATCTTTCACTACTATAATATTTTCTATTCATAAACTGGACCAAAAAGCTCGTATAGAGAAAATGTTATAGACTTAATTTTTTTTCTATATTATTCTATATTTAAAATAGTAATTTTAATTTAAGTTGAATTAACTTCTTATATGAACAGTAAACGCCGTCAATTTACTATAGAAAATAGTGAAATTATCATCAAAAAAGTAAGCATAAGATATAGATTAGGCATGATCCTCTTGATTCCATAACATACAATTCTGAGACAATTTTTTGCTTCAAATGTAGAGAAGGTACACACTTTACCTCAAATGTTGCATTCCACTTTGCGGCAGGATTCCACGAACTTCCTCTTCAATATTAAGAGCAGAGGATGAAACATGACAATTTCTAACTGCGCCTGCAAAAACTTTAGCTATCCTCCTAAAGGAACTATTCTCTTCAATTTCAACAGCATACCGATATGTTACACTTCCAAGTAAAAATACTACAAGAGCAAAGGCCATTAATACACATGGAATTCCAAACCCAATACCCCAATCAAGATTATCCTGGATGTAGTTTAAAAATGAAACTGATAGAAGGGGACCCATGCAAATAGAAAAATACCACCAATTAAAGAATGAGCTTTTGGCTACGCTCTCTTCTGGATTTTGTCCATCAAACTGGTCAGCTCCAAATGCTTGAACACAAGGTTTATGCCCACCTTGCCCAATAGCCACCAAATATAGAGATGCAAAGAATAAGATCACTTGCAAATGAAGTGAGCATTCAGGCGTGCTTTCTGTAGTCTGGTGGTAGCCCAAGTGGCTGACGGAAGGGATCATAGCTGATAAAGTGAGAAATCCCAGACCCTGTTCTTGGAGGAAAAAGCAATGAAACTTAGATAAAACCTAGTTCTGTCAATCTGAGGAAAGTGGCTCAGTAACTAATTCTTAGAGACACAAATGATTGACAAACTGAACTTGCAAGTTTCATGCGCACTTGGAATATACTAGTTACTTCCCTTTACTGTTACTTTTCCTTTTCTGTAGTGCTGACTTAGGATAACTGGTCATTACAGAATTATGAGGACCGTGTTATCATGAATTTCATTATATTCACGTATAGTATAGCAGGATTTTCAACATTTTTCTACACCATTTGACTCAAAGATAGAACACATGAAGCAGTATGTATGATCAATTTGAATAAAGCTCAGTGTCATCCTTTCAAAGGTTACCTAAACCTTACAGGATAGTATTAGCAACTACAGTGACCTTAAGAGAGGATTGAAGGAATCAGATTACAGTGAATAAGTTATAAGAGTTATGCACAATTTATACTACTTGGACTGCGGACAAAAGCCATGCATCTATGTGAATCACTTACAAGGTATACAATTGGTAAATGAGATACAGCCTTAAATTGTGCCAAAACTCCAGAAGAGGGTTGGTTTAATTCAGAGGACAACCAGAGAAGATAGATGAAGTATACATGGATATTATAAATGATGAGAGTTTCCCCTAAGGTTAGACATCTTTTGACACCCCTGTGAAAATTTTCGTTGCAAAATCAAATCAACCACCATGAGAATTACACAAATCTTTCTCAACAATAAGCTTCAAAATCTACATCAGTTCATGAACAAGGGGTAACAAACATGGTTAGTGAAACGTGTGATAAAGAATGTCGCCATATTTCAGATTCCAAAATTTTAGTGTCAAACAGCTAGTGTCAAAAATGCTTGTTAGGAGACATTAGATGCCTGTAGCAGAACTCCGCATATGAGACAATGATGATTTAGGGAGCAAATGACATAATTTTACGCACATTGTCTATTTTAAGTAGTCAAGGAAAGGGTTGTGGATAAGATGAGTCAAAAATTCAAACGAGGCCTACCACATGGGGAAACAAGACACCATTAACAAGTGTTGCGATTTCCACCAAAACATTTCTAAATGCACTATCAAGCCAATAGCTATGTCAAAAGATTCTGGCTAAAGCCACCAAATCAATGCCCACATAGTGCACCATGAATCATGATTTCATTGCAACAGAAGGGGGAGGGAGTCTTATTATGATTATTAGGTGATACCTCAAATATTTGCAATTATCCTGCTCTAAGCAATTGCCACTTACCAGCCAAAAATGCAAATCACCACTCCACATCGCATCATTCCGTTTTCTGTTTTGTTTGCTCAAATAAAGTTGTGCAACGTTTTTTTCCCGGATCCAGATAAAACTACTCCACTTTTCAAGACAAAAATATGACCTAGTGATACAGAGACAATGGGAGGAAGGAGAGAGATACCATGATATAGATTAAGGACGCAGCAACAATTGTACGGTATCGACCTAGAAAGGAATCAGCAATTGCAGCACCTAGTAGAGGTAGCAGGCTGGCAATCCCAGACCAAGCGTTGACATTTGCAGCCGCCGCTGCCGTCGACTGCCCCAACGGCCCAGTCAAGTAGCTCATAAGGTTTGATGCAACCCCATAATACGAAATCCTCTCTGCTACTTCCACACCTGAAATTCGGAACTGAATTCAGCTTACATAAAATAATTAAAACAACTAGTCTAATCCCTTTTCAATTTTCGAAATTGGGTATCGATGTTATAAACCCAAAGTCACCTTACAACAAAATATTTATACCCACTAAGAATTTCAATTGTCTTTTCAGATTTTCTGTTGATTCCGTCTACCTATTATGAAGGCAGCGGATTTCCATCGACCGTATCTTGATCGAACGGCCGGACAACCTCTGTAATCGACGGCGCCATCAACGATATCTTCAGCCAGAAGGGAAGTTTCATTGCTTGCTGAGTCAGTCGAAGAGACTGCTAGGATCATTTTTTCCTCGTAGGTGCACGCCGTCCTCGCTCAACTGGGACTCAAATGGGCACTTGGGCAGTGTGTGTCACGGTCACATACGAGTGCAGTCAACCTGAAAGAGTAGAGAGATAGAAGTCGAGATAGGAGAAGGAGGATCAAACAGAAGAAAGAAGGAACAGAGGACGATATAGACAATTGGGATTATTCTCATCCCTAATTTTCCAAAAAATGACTAGTCAAGAATTAATACCCCCCACCCGATTATCCTACCCGATTAATCCCAAATAGCAAACCAATTTACCCGACAATCCATAATACATTCTAACAACCTCACGCTAGCAAAATTCTAAAGATTCTCCAACCTCGTTCCGGCTTAATCTCTTTAATTTCAACTCAACCCCCACATGTCTCCGTATCAGCTTTCCACTCAGTTCAGCTTAGTCATTACTAACAACTTTCCCCGAATCAGCTAATCATTGTACCCAAGGATCGAGTGAAGGAAATTGTACCTATAAGACAGTTATTTTCAAGTGACATTTTTAGGTCCCAAATTAAATCATTCAACTAGCAGTTGCATGGCAACCTTGGTGTGTCGCCTCACTACTCGCATGTCTAGCATTTTTATAGGTTCAACTAAAGGTTGGCCCTCATCATTCAGTAGGGAAGGAGAGGCAGTGGTCATAAGAGGGTCGTCCGCATATTTCTTCAACAGAGATATGTGGAACACAGGATGAATAAGGCTTCCTATTGGCAAATTCCAAATGATAAGCGGCAGCCCCTACCTTTGCGATGACCTTAAGGTCTGTAGTACTTTGAGGCTAGCTTTAGGTGCCTTCGTAAAGCTAGGGATGTTGGACGATACAGTTGCAATTGTAGCACGACTGAATCTCCCTTCTAAAAGGTATAATCAAACCAATGCCTATGAGCATAATGTTTCATGTGTGCTTGTTCCTTGAGAAGCGGATCTTGGAGGAGTTTATTGAGCTAAACACAATTCTGGATGAAACATTGGGTAGTTTATGTTTCATGTGTGCTTGTTCCTTGAGAAGCGGATCTTGGAGGAGTTTATTGAGCTAAACACAATTCTGGATGAAACATTGGGTAGTTTATGCATGTTGGGGTGAAAAGAGTTCCAACAAGCCTACGGGGAAGCATAGGCATACAAGGCAGTAAAAGGAGTGATTTTGATGGCGGAGTGGTAGGAAGTATTGCACCACCATTCGGCAAAGGACAACCATTAAGTCCATTTTGCAAGGAGCTTGGAAAGTCATACACCTAAGGTATTGCTCAAGACATTGGTTTAACCTTTTAGATTAATCATCCACCTCCGAGTGATAAGTTGTATTCATGTGAAGTTTAGTGCTCATCTGTTTGAAGAAAGCTTGCCAGAATAAGCTGATAAAAATATTGTCCTAATTAAAAATAATTACAGCACACAACCCATGGAGCTTACAGACATTGTCAAAAAAAATAATTTGGCCACTTGAAAAGTGGTGAAGGGGGGGAAATAGGCATGAAATGTGCAAATTTAGTGAGCTTATTGATCACCACTAGAATAGTACTGTTTCCTGAGCTTAAGAATGAATATGCAAAGGTTGTCGTAGGTTGAGGTGTGGGTCATGATTAGATTTATTTCGATGGCAGGTGTAACAAATACGAACATAGTTCACTATACTTTTATGCATCTAACGCCAGTAAAAAGTAGCTTTAACTCATCGGCATTTTGTATGAATCACAACGTGTCCTTCTAAGGGAGAGTTGTGCACTGCCTGAAGTATCTTATGCCTTGTATCTTCGTATGCACCCAAATGTAACCTCCCTTTGTGCCAAAGTAGACACTACTATAAAGTAAAATTACAACGTGTGTTTTGTATGAATTAAAGCGTGTCCTCCCAAGGGGGATTTGTGCATTGCCTAAAGTATCTTATACCTTATATCTCCATATGCAACCAAATATAACCTCCCATTGTACAATAGTAGACACTACTATAAAGTAAAATTAAAACTTGATTGTGGGTTTACGGTTAGAGTTTCTAGCAATTATTGAGCTTCCACGTTTCCTAAGTAGGTCGATTCTACTTCTAAAAAGCACGATGAGACCACTGTAGGAATTGTCATATATAAGGTCTCCTCAAGTCCCTCCCTTCTGGATAAGGCATCAATGAAATGCCCCGAAAATTTCTAATTTTAAAAATTATATTTAAATGAGGTTTTATTAGAAAAATTATTTAAATAAATTATTTTTATTAAAATAAAATGGAATTAATTATGGCAAATTAAGAAGAAAATGATAAGTATTTTAATTAGGAGGAATTTGGGTATTTTAGCTAATTAAGGATTATATTTTGGAAATTAATTAAAGAAATTATTTTATTTAGAATAAGAAGGAGAAAACAGTTTCAAATTAATATTAATTTTATAAATAATTTAATTGAAAAAAATTAGGGTGTTTTGCTAATTAAAATGGAATTTATGAAAAATCTTTTAAAAATCCTAATTTAGCCTAAAAAGGAATTTAAATATTATTTTATTTAAATATTATTATTTTTAAATATTCTAAATATTTTAATTAATTTAAATACCCAACCTAATTATCTTTCTCTTTTCTTTTTTTTTTCCTTTTTCCTTCTTTTTCTTTCTTTTTCTTTCTTCTTCTTTTCTTTTTCTTTTTTCTCCTCGCTGAACTGGGCCAGCCCAGCGGCCCAGTCCCCCTCCCTCCTTCTTTCGGCGCATCCCAACCTACGCAGTCGTCCCCCTTCTCCTTTTCGTCCCAGCGCTGCGTTTTGTTTCTTTTATCATGCGGAACCCAGCGTTTCATTTAAGCATTTCCCCGTTGCCTAGCCGGCTCCCCTTCTTTTCTTTTCTTTCTTTCTTCCCCGAACCGCCAGTCCAACCGCCTTTCTTCTTCTTCTTCCTTTGCACCTGCCCAGCCCCGCCAACCTTCGACCTACAACATCGCCGCCGCCCGTCCGAAGCTCCCACCGCCGATCTCGCTCCTTTGATTGGACTTTCCTTCCTTTCTCTTCCCCTTTGTTTCGACAACCCATTGACCCAAACCACTTCTCCCATTTCCCTTGCGATCGCCTCCTTTTTTCCCTACATAACCCTTGCCCCGTTTTGACTCCCACCGGCCAACCTCGCCGCCGTTAACCCTAAACCTACCTGCCTTACCCCGTAGACGACCCACAGAACCCTAAACTCCCTTCTAAAACCTATAAATACCCCCGGTTTGAGCCTAGTATCGAGCTTTTGATCCCCAACCTAGAAATTCCCGACCTTACCGCCGCCGCCATTTCAGATGCCAGTTCCTCTACCTCTGGCCAACTTTGTCGCCCGTTCTGGCCACCCAACTCATCCTTGCACCACCCTCTAACCAACTATGCCTTCCCCGTCCCTCGATTCTTCCTGCACAAGCCGCAGAGGCTGTGCAAAGTAGCCCTCCTAATCAACCTATTTCTCCACCTTCGCCGCCCTTCGCACCACCCATAGTCACCTCTTATGCCGCTTCTGCTACTTCTTTCACTTCCCATTCTGTTCTACAGACCCTCATCTACCTTCTCCTACCTTTTTTTTTCCTCTCCCTCCCTCTCCTCCTCTCTTTCTCTCCTTCTTCCCCATTCGGCCACCACCGCTGCCACCTTTGGCTGCGCCACCACCCTTATTCTGTCCCTCTCCTCCTGGACAACCATAAACACCCAACCCTTACGTTAATTCTCCCTATCTTTTTTCCCAGCATTCAACTTTTCTCCTTTTCTTCTCTTTTTCCGGCCACCGCCACCGCCGCCATGCACCACCGTCGGTGCTGCCTGTCCCCACCAACCTAAGGTTGAACCCTAGACACTATCAACCCTTCTCCCTATTTTTATAAGCCTTAATTTATTTTATTTCATTTATTTGGATATAAATACTATTATTATTATTATTATTTCTATTTTTAATATGTATTATTATTAGTAGTAGTATTAATGTTTTGATTATTATTTCTGTTGAGGGCTAAAGCCCTATTGTATTTTATTTCGATTTATTTTTATTATTCTTATTGTTTCAATTATTATTATTAATATGTGTTTATTATTATAATTTTTATTTTTATTATTACTATTTCAAATCACTATTATTAATATTTCATTATTATTATTACAACTATTTTACTATTAGTTTCGCTATTATTATTGTTGTTGTTGTTGTTGTTGTTGTTGTTGTTATTATTTATATTATCATTGATATTATTTTAGTATCTTTGCTATTATTATTATTTTAGTATCTTTTTTTTTATTATTAGGGTAAAGTCTTTAACCCTATATTATCAACTTTTATAATATTTCTATTATTTCTTATATCTTTAGTAAAGTTAGAAATTTGTTAATGTTATTTTTATTAATATGTTATTATTTTGTCAAAGTCCTAAGGAGGCGTAGGAGCGTGCTCCAAGACCGGTGTCGTTTTAGGTAAGGGTGTTACTAAGGCCTTTTGTGTGTTTATATGTATTATGTGATTCGCATGCTATGTATCCTATGTTTATCATTATTAATTATTTCGTATATGATATGATGTGGAGTTGAAGTATGTTTTTTTTGTGTTTATATGGCATGTGTATTATGTATATGTGATGATATGTGTTGTGACCCTGTAAGACATGCATGTGAGGATGTTGATGTGGTTTGTGTGGGAGAAAGGATGAAAAAAGAGAATGGGGAAAGAAGTTGACCAAGGGAAATGAGTTGACCTAAGTATTTTAATGATCTATGAGTGGAGGAATAAAATGGGGAATTTAGGGTTTCGTATGGAAGAATTTAATTTATAATTTTGTATGGGAGAACTAAATTTATGATTTTGTATAGGGGAATCTAATTTATGATTTTATATGGGAGAATCTAATTTATAGTTTCGTGTGGGAGTATATAATTTATGGTTTTATGTGGGAGACTCTAATTTATGGTTTTGTGTGGAAGAATATAATTTATGGTTTGTATGGGAGAATCTAATTTATGATGCTGTATAGGAGAATATAATTTATGGTGTTGTGTGGGACAATCTAATTTATGATGGTATTATATGGGAGAATTTAATTTATGGTTTTGTATGGGAGAATCTAATTTATGGTATTATATGGGAGAATCTAATTTATGGTTTTGTATGGGAGAATCTAATCTATGGTTTTGTATGAAAGGATCTAATGTACAATTTTGTATGGATGAATCTTTGGTTTTATATAGTTTGAATTTAGGGTTTGGTATGGATGAACCTTTGGGTTGGTATGGATTGAATTTAGGGTTTGGTAAGGATGAATCTTTGGTTTTGTAAGGATTGAATGTAGGGTTGGTATGGATGAATCTTTGGGTTTTATATGGTTTGAATCTAGGATTTGGTATAGATGAATCTTTGGTTTTGTGTGGATTGAATTTAGGGTTTTGTATGACGGAATCTTGGGTTTTGCATAAAAGAAAGTAGGGTTTTGTATGGACGGACTTAGGATTCTGCATGAAAATTCGAAAGGTTGCATGGGATGTATAAAGTTTGCATGTGAGTGAAATTTACGTATAGGAAGATAAATTGGGATGTGAGGAAGGTAATATAAGTGTTGTTTGGGTGTTTGAACACTTTGGATGAAAAATAGTATGTGGAGCATTATAAGGGTACATAGGATACCGAGTTAGGGTTTGTGTGGACAATTAGGGTTTGGTGTAGTTGCTTAGGGTTTTTGTTTTATCATGTGTATTTGGTGATTAAACTATAATTATGAGGATGAAATTTATGATTTGTGATGTGTGAAGTGTAAAGGGAACGATTCATGAATGTCTAGGGTGAAAGCTTTTGAATAAGATACTTAAAACATTAATCACGTAAAGTGGAAGATGTTGAGCCGGACTCAGACTGATCCATCGACGAATAATAGTGGTTAGGGCATGATGTTCTATGTGTTTCCGGTCCACCGGCTATAATAGTGGTCAGGCTTTGTACCTGTGCATTTTCGATCCATTGGCTATAATAGTGGGGGATCCTGAGCTCAACAAAATCAAACCCTACAGTTGCTAAGACATGGGAAAGACACTAATTACTTACAGTGGAACACCATACAAGAAGGGGCCAGACCGATCCACCGGCATATAATAGTGGCAAGGTATATTACCCTCGCGATCGATCCACCGGCTAAAATAGTGGCAGGGCATGTACCCTCGCGACCGATCCACCAACTAAAATAGTGGGGTTCCCGTACTCGTGTGGACTTGATAAAGAAAATAACGTGAATTGATTTCTAATAAAAGAGTAATTAAATAATTAATCTAGAATAATCATGTACTTTATGTGTGGCCTGGATCATTTGTAGGTTGTATAATTGAAATACCCCAAAATCCTAAATCCCGAAATTTTGGCCAAATAAGGAATTAGTAAGGAAATTAAGCATATAAATTTATTTACTTAAAATGTAGAGAATTAATTAAGGTAAATTAAGAGGAAAATAATAAAGAGTGTAATTGAAAGAAAATTTGGGTTTTTCCTAATTAGTATGGAGGTTAAGGAAATTTAGCTAAAATAGTCTAAACTAAGCAATAAGGGAATTTATTTAACATTTTATAAATATTAATATTCTAAACAACCCAAGAATATTCTAAATAATTTATGCAAAAATCCAAAACCCTAAATGAACCTTTTTCTTTTCTTTTCCCCCCTTTTTCCTTTCTTTCTTTTCCTTTTTTTCTCTTCCCCGTCGGTTGGGCCTTTCTTCCCGCGGCCCAACCTTTCTTCCTTCCTTTCTCCCTCCCCGCGGCCCAGCGTCGTTCGCTGGCCGACGCTTGCGTGCAACGCAGCGTTTTGCCCGTCAACCCGCCGAAGCGCCGCGTCGCGATCAATGAACCTTATAACCGTTGTCAGTCAACGTCACGACGACGTGTTTCGATCGTATAATTAATGAAACGGCGCGTTGAGGTTATGAACATTATAACCGTTGTCGACCGGCCGGTTTTCCCCTTTTTCTTTTCTCTCCCTGGACCGCCGGTCCGCCCACGCCCGTCGTCTTCTTCCTCGCGCAGGCCTGCAACTCGCAGCCTGCCGCCGCTGACGGCCCTGTCGTGCGGCCGTCCTCCCTCTGCCATTCCTGTCCCTTTCTTTCCCAAATCAACCCAGCACAATCGCCCTGCCCCTCACGCGTCCTGATTTCCTTTCCTTTTCCCGCACACCGCCAAACAAGCCTGCCAAACCACAGACCTGCGACCGGCTGCCACCACCGGACGGCGGCCTGCCGCACCTGCCCCCGCGTGCCATCCTTCTTCCCTTCGTCGTTTTCCCCTCCTCAATTGCCTATAAATACCCCTCCCCGAACGGCCAAGGCAAGTCCTCCCTTCTGGACCTTGCCGAAACCCTGCCTCGCCGCCGCCAAATCAGACGCCCTTTCTGCCGCCGCGACCACCGCCACGCACCAAAACCTTCCTTGCACCACCCTCCACGCAACCAAACCGTCGCTGCCTCCGTTCCTACCCCGCACGAGCCACCACAATCGTGCGAAGTTGCCACCCCGAAAAACGCCACCGCCGCCTTGCGCCACCCTCTGCCGCCACCTCCGCCGTAATTAACCCCCATTCCACCTCCCAAAGTGACCAGCAGGTCGTCCCCTACCCGCCTATATCATCCTTACCCCCCGCTTCCTTCTCCACCGGTCTCCACCATTTTCCACCACCTTCTCCCTCCTTCGGCCGCCACGTCCACCACCGTGCGCCGCCGCCCTTCTCACACCACCACCCTCATTCCACTCCCCTCTCCCTGCTGTCTCCTCCCCCACACTTAACTCCCCCTTTTCTCCCCCCATCTAACCACCACCTCCATCTTTTCCTCTCTTCTCCTCCCCCATCGCCGCCGTCGTCGCCGCCACGCGCCGCCGCAGGACCACCACCGACCCTAGGTGGTCTTCCACTCATCCCAAGCCTTAAACTTTATTTTGCATATAACTATTATTAAGTTAACTAATATTAATACCATTATGCTTACTATTATTATCATTCTATTATTATTATTATTATTATTATTATTATTATTATTATTATTATTATTATTATTACTCTTATTATTATTATCGTTTCTAATATTGTGACTTCTGATATTAAAGTTATCATTTTTACCATACTAACATCCCTTGGAACCCTAACTCCTATTATACTCAACTTTAGTTTTATTTTTATAAGTGCTAATATTAACAACCCTACTATTATTATTATTATCCCTATCATCTACTAAGGTTATTATTATTAATACTTAACCATACCGGGTTATTGTTATTGCTATTATTATTATTGCTAGGGTTAATATGGTTATTATTACTATTATTATCATCATTATTAGTATTATTACTATTATTATTATCACCCTTAGGAATAGTTTACTTGTAATATTGTGACCTTATAATATTATTATTTCAAACATAACACCATTAATAGACTTGGCCTTAAAACGCTAGGGTTTCTATCACTAGACATTAGTGTTACTATTTTATTAATGCTAACACTATTTTCCTATAGCTAGCGTAAGTCCTATTACTACAAGATTAGAACTAATGGGTTTAACAATATAAGGGTAACAATTAGTATCAAAAATAAATACATTTTGACTAGTAATGGCTAATACACTAACTTTAAGATAAAAACCCTAGTTTTTGTATAATACCCACTTTAGTAATATAAACCCAAATCCTACACTAGAATAAGGGATGACGGTACTTTGAGGGAAACTAATACTTAGCTTTTCCCCTTTTCATAGGTAACCCCGATCCGAGCCCTAAGGAGCTAGAGGAGCGTGCTCCAAGCCCGGTGCCTACCTAGGTAAGGACGAAGCTATGGCCTTGTGCTATGTGTGATGTAATGTGTGGGTGAATGATGAGCATGTCATGTTGATGTGTATTATGTATGTGTTATGAATAACTTGTTTTGTGTAGCGCAGCGTGGATCATGAGGTATGTGGTGTGCCTTATATTATACGTGTATGACATGTTCCATATTTGATGTCGATGTTGATGTTGTGACTTGTTATGGCCCTCTAGGACATGCATGCTAGGGTTTGGGGTAGCATGAAATGATAATAAAATAACAACGGGGAAGTGGACGTTTGAGAAGTTTGCATGGGGGGACTAGACCTTGCATGGGCACGACCCTTACGTGTGAAAAGTTGACTTGGGTTGTAAGTAAGAGCTTGGGAGAGTCTTGGAATGATTGGAGACTTAGTATGAAAAATAGTACGTAAGTTGGTGCATAAGAGACCTTATTAGGGTTTTGTGTGTAAGTGGGTGTTGGAGAGTCTGCATGGAGTGTTTAAATTGTGCATGGGAATGAATATTACGTGAGGAAAGTTGATTTAAGAAGTAAATAAGATAATGTCAAAGTTACGGGTCCGTTGGAGACTTGGGTGCAAAAATTCACGTGGGTCGATGTAAGGGTGTCTAAGGGACCCAAATTAGGGTTTTGGGAGGAAGTGAGCAATTTGAAGGGTACAAGGGTAAAAATGATCAAGGAGGGATGGAGTATGGGGTTGAGAGTGAGATTCCACTTGTATAAAGGACGAGTACGGGTTTTCTAAATGAGAGAAGAGGTTTTGGGGCAAAGAGGGGAGGTTACTTGGGGCGGAAGTAAGGTGCTAGGATTCGGTGTGGCCAACTAGGGTTTGGCGGTCATATGCGGAGTTGGGGAATAAAGGGATATATTTTGGGAATTTCTAGTAGAGACGGGATGCGAGACCAGAAACAAAGTAAAGTTAGGATGAGTAAGAAAGAGTTGGGCCATATAGGCCCAAATTAGGGTTTTCCAAGGAGGAGCCCTAGAGGTGTGAGGACATACGAGACCGATATCGTTGTGTTAAGGTTAGCCCACATTCTCGGGAGAGTGTGCCCTTACTACGCTTCCTTATGTATAAGAGTAAGAGGGGATGGACATCGGGGTGTGATAAGGGGCGCAGGAGTCTCAAGATATGGGACGGGCCCCTGGGGAGGAAAGAAGTAGAGGGTAGTTGATATGCATGTCAAGGGTGGAGAGCCTTTTGATAAGACACGAATAAGATACTAATTACTTAAAGGGTAAGATTGTTGAGCCGGGCCCAGACCGATCCACCGGCATAATAGTGGCCAGGTGCCAGGGTGCCCTGGAGACCGATCCACGGGCATATAATAGTGGTTAGGTGCGTTATGCCCTATACATGACCGATCCACCGGCTATAATAGTGGGGGATCCCGAGCTCAACAAACCAAACAGTATGTTGTAATTAAACCATGGGAAAGATACTATATACTTACAGTGGAACACCATGAGAGTCGGGGCCAGACCGATCCACCGGCATAATAGTGGCCAGGAGCGTTGTGCCCTGGAGACCGATCCACTGGCATATAATAGTGGTTAGGTGCGTTCTGCCCTATAAGTGACCGATCCACTGGCTATAATAGTGGGGTTCCCATACTCGCATGGAATAATAAAGTCTATAATGTGAAATGACTAATTGTCTGGGTTAAGAATAAGAAAGGTCTAGTGGATTATTACTGGCTTGCACCATCCGTGTATTTCCATGTCCCATATGTGTTGTGCGTGTATAATATGTTGTGCGTTGTGTCGGCCTTAGCTCGTCTGTTACCTTACTTAGTACGTAGCGTACTGATCATCCGTTTCATGGGTGCTGCTCATTCCCACGAGCATAGGGCCCTTCTGACCTTATGCAGGTAGGAGACTTTGTTTTCGATGCCTACAATACCTACGAGGCATCGGGAGGGGCCGAGTGTTGAGCTTACCTTGGTCGGGGTCGAGAGTGAGCCGGCCGGACTTCATGTTACCCTCGTTTTCGTCTGTCTTGTTTTTTTAGTCGTAATTGTATTATGCTCGTATTTTGGAGTGGAATTCTTAAGTTGTAATCCTAACAATATTTAACTACTGTTGGCACCTTGTTTTCCATGGCATTTTATGTACTATGCACTTGTGCTTTGGCGGTTTTTGCTTCACGATGTTTTTGATCTAGCCTTAACACTTGGTATCGGGACGGTAGGAGTAAACCGGCCCGGTACTAAGTGTGGCGGTAATACCCCCAAGTTCATGGTTTTTAATTCGTATGCTTTCGCTAAACCTTTCAATTTAAACAAAATTTTTCAGTAGTGAATTTGGGGGTGTTACAATAATTTCCTCCATGACCTTATGTACTATATGTGTGGGTTTGAAAGTGTAAGTTGAGTATTGTTTTGCATGATTATACGTGCTTATGTGTTGGCCTTAGTGCTCGGTTACATTGCTCAGTACGTAGCGTACTGGCCACCTTTTTCATGGGTGCTACTCATTCCCACAAGTAGTATGCACTTCTAACTTTGTGCAGGTGGACGAGACATCAGTCGGGGCTGAATGTTGAGCGTGTTTTGGCTCAAGGTTCGAGAGTGTCGTGGTCATTTTCTCTCTTCTTGTTTTTTTATCTTCTTCGATTTTTTCTTTTGTATCGGATTTACCCTTTTTGATTCATTATCTATATTGGGTATTTTAAATGAACATTTTATCGGTTGTAAGCTTATTTTCTTTTGGATATGAATTATAATTCTTTACGCATACTCTAATTTTTTATGGATATGAATTATAATTCTTTACGCGTACTCTAATTTTTTATGTATGATTCTTTCTAGTTCTTTTATGAACTCTTGGTTTGAATTTAATGTCAATCTTTTCTTAGCCTTAGCACTTGGTACTGAAATAGTCGGAGAGAACCAGTTTGGTACTAAGTGTGGCGGTAACATCCCCAGAATTCATGGGTTTTAATTTAAGTATTTTTCTATTTTAATTACTTCCGCTTTTAAAAAAAGTAGTGAATTTTGGGGTGTTACAATTTGGTATCAGAACGTTAGTTCCGATAACCACGCTTTTGTTCGAAATTTTTTTAGTTTAACAAAGTTTTTCTTTTTTTAAAAGCATTTATACTTAGAGTTGGTTTCGAAAACCTTTTTCCATTTCAAATGTTTAGTTGATACTACAATTTGGTATCAAAGCAGTTTCGACCACGCTCTTCCGATTTTAAACTTTTTAAGTTGATACCACAAGTTGGTATCGAAGCTGGTTTCGACCACGCTCTTTCATTTTTAAAATTTTTAAGTTGATACCACAAGTTGATATCAGAGTGGTTGATCTTTTTGACCACGCTTGTTTTCGAAATTAAATTTGGTATACGAAATTTTTTATTGCATTTTAAAGTGTGTTTCGACCGTTCTTCCTTTTTTAATCTTTTTAAGCCGATACTACAAGTGGTATCATTTGGATTACAAATTTTTCCTTGATTTTTAATTGTTGTTGAATCCAAAAGGATTTTCCATTTTTCTAAAGAAAGATTTTAAGTCCGGCCACGGTGAGAATCGAAGGGTAGATTTCTTATTAAGTTTATTTTTAAAAGGGTAGTTTTTTTTATAAGCATTGTTTTTCGTAGGGTATCCCTATCCGCTTAGAGCATTTTTCTCCCTAACCCTAGTAGCTGCAGGAGACTTTAGGGACGAAGTCTGTTTTTAAGGGGGTAGTAATGAAATGTCCCGAAAATTTTTAGTTTTAAAAATTATATTTAAATGAGGTTTTATTAGAAAAATTATTTTTATTAAAATAAAAGGGAATTAATTAGGGCAAATTAAGAAGAAATTTATAAGTATTTTAATTAGGAGGAATTTGGGTATTTTAGCTAATTAAGAATTTTATTTTAGAAATTAATTAAATAAATTATTTTATTTAAAATAAGAAGGAGAAAATGGTTTCAAATTAATATTGATTTTATAAATAATTTAATTGAAGAAAATTAGGGTGTTTTGCTAATTAAAATTGAATTTATGAAAAATCTTTCAAAAATCCTAATTTAGCCTAAAAAGGGATTTAAATATTATTTTATTTAAATATTATAATTTTTAAATATTCTAAATATTTTAATTAATTTAAATACCCAACCTAATTATCTTTCTCTTTTCTTTTTTTTTCCTTTTTCCTTCTTTTTCTTTCTTTTTCTTTCTTCTTCTTTTCTTTTTCTTTTTCTCCTCGCCGAACTAGGCCAGCCCAACGGCCCAATCCCCCTCCCTCCTTCCTTCGGCGTGGCCCAACCAGCGCCCGCGCAACCGTCCCCCTACTCATTTCCGTCCCAGCGCTGCGTTTTGTTTCTTTTATCATGCGAAACTCAGCGTTTCATTTAAGCATTTCACCGTCACCCAGCCGGCTCCCCATCTTTTCTTTTCTTTCTTTCTTCCTCGAATCGCTCGGTCCAGCCGCCTTTCTTCTTCTTCTTCCTTCGCACCTGCCCAGCCCCGCCGATCTTCAACATGCAACATCGCCGCCGCCCGTCCGAAGCTTCCGCCACCGATCTCGCTCCTTTGACTGGACTTTTCCTTCCTTTCTCTTCCCCTTTGTTTCGGCAACCCATTGACCCAAACCACTTCTTCCATTTCTCTCGCGATCCCCTCCCTTTTTCCCTGCGTAACCCTTTCCCCGTTTTGACTCCCACCGGCCAACCTCGCTGCCATTAACCCTAAACCTACCTTGAATTCGGTTAAACTGAAATTCATAAATCAAAACCGAAACCCGCTAAGATTCCACTAATCTAAATTATTTAGCTAATCCCAAAATTTCTAATCTAATCAATTCCTTAACCTTCCCTCTTTTTCCTTTTCTTTCTCCTTTTCTTTTCTTCCTTTCTTCCCTTCTCTTCCTTTTTCTTTTATTTTCTTTTCTTTTCTTCTCTGCGTTGAAAGTTTGAGGCGTAAGAGTTTTTGCTTCTCCTGCACATGCACCATCCACTTGCCTCCCACATGCACCATCACCCTACCAGCCCTACCACTCCCTCGTGCTGCCCCCTTCTTCTTCTTCTTCTTCTTTTTCTTCTTCTTCTTCTTCCTCCACTCTCCCTGTTGCTGCTCTATTTCACAGACCTACCAGCTTGCCACCTTTCTTCTTCCTTCTTCTTCTTCTTCTTCTCCCTGCCTTCTCCTCCATTGCACGTCTTCTTCTCCATCATCGCCCCCTCGTGCCTCTGCTTGACTCCTATCCCTCTCAGCTATCACCATCTCTCTCCATCCTTTTCTTTCTTCTTTCTTCTTCTTCTCGGCAAAATCATCACCACCGTCATCACCCCTACATTTTTTCTCCTCCTTAGCATGCCACCTGCTAGTATAAATACCCCCCAACCATCCATTTTATTACCATCCATCAGCTCCTCGACCTTCTCCTCTTCTTCCTTCTCCTTTCTCCTTCTTCGTCCTCCATCTTCCCTATTTTCAACATCTGCATCACCAAATCCACCACCGAGCACCACCCAAGCCACCACTAGCCGCCCTTTGACCGGTGGACCAACCACCAAGGTCGCCCCGACCTTCCCCCTCACCGTCGCCGGCCATCGCCACCAACAGCTGCCTCTTTTCCCTTCTCTTTCCCCTCGATTGTTGTAGAGTTTTAGAGTGCACGACCTATGCACGGTCTGCTGCACAGCCGTGCAAACACTCAGATACCCTGTTGCACAACCATGCAACCCCTACACCATCTGACCATGTATAATTTTTCTTCTCGACCTAATTCTGCATGGTCGTGCAACTTCTGCACCGTTTAGCCGTGCATTTTCTTTTCTCTCGACCTGTTGTGCTCTGGTTCTGCACAGCCATGCAACTTTTGCACCACCTGCCAGTGCTACTTCTTTCTTGGCCGTGCAACCTTATTTTCACCCCAAATCTTCTCTAAAGACCACCAAAATTTAACCATAGCTCCACCACACATATTTTTATACTTTCATATAATTCAAGTTTCCATTCAACTTCTGTAAATTCCATTTTTTACCCCTCTCTACCATAATCTCCCTCTTGAATTTTTACCTCCGATCCTAATCATATTTTATCTTGTTTCATAGGTGATTTTTTCGGTGATCTCAGAGGAGGTATAGGATTTACGTGCATAGAGCCTGGTGTCCTTATCGGTAAGGATACATGTCGTAGCTAGGGTTTTATGTGCTCCTTGTATTGTTGATGTATACTTTTGTGTTGAATATGTTGTATTGAATAATTTAATTATTGAAAGGCTATGAAATGATGTTCTTGGGAGTAATGAAATTATGTAAGTGCATGTTTGGGTATAATATTGGTTACAAAGTATCTATGGGAAACTAAGGATATGTACTTCAGATAATAAGTGGAAATATATATGCTTTGGGTTTTATAAAGATTTGGGAGAATACGATTGTCTTGATTACCCTGAGGGTATTATGGTCTTTTGAGGATAATTACGTGGTCGTACTTATGTGTTTAATTGTATGTCTTGAGTTTGGCATGATAATACACAATCAACTCTAAATAAGATATTAATCATGTAAAGTGAAAGATCACTTGAGTTAGTCCAAGGTATTTATATGGCTCTGTTCCACTAGATAATAATAATGGCTTGGGTGTGTTGTCCCTGAGAGGTGCTCCAATCCATTCCATTGGATTAAGAATAGTGGAGCCCCATACTCAATGTGAATGAAAATACAATTAAGAGGTAAAGTATAAATGGAAATATACTAATCATTTAAAGTGAAAGACTATGTGAGTCAGGACCAAGGTGGTGAGTCCGTTCCACCGGATAATAATATTGGCTCGGGTGTGTTGTCCCCAAGAGGTGCTTCAAACCGTTCCACCAGTTTAATAAATAGTGGCTCAGGAGTATTTTTACTCTAAGAGATGTTAGCTCCATTCCACTGGATAATAATAGTGGGTGTATTATCTCCGAAAGGTGTTTCAGACCATTCCACAGGATTAAGAATAGTGGGGTCGCTGAACTCAACTTAAATAAAAGATTAGAATATGGCATATCTAATGAAATACCTGGAATAAGCACTTATATGGCTTTCTTCTATTTGTGCATGTATGATTTGATTATGAGAATTCTTGTATTATGTGTAATCCTACTTGACTGTACCGTTACCTTACTCAGTACATAGCGTACTGATCATCTGTTTCATGGGTGCTACTCAATCCAATGAGTAGACGACCCAAATGTTTATGTGTAGGTCAATGAAGATTAGGTTGATGATTTCGCAGCTTTTGATGCGATATATGTGTAGGAGTGATTCATTCATATCAGGGTTGGGCGTAGAGTCATATTATCCGGAGGATAGTCTTTACCCGATTACCTTTTTGGACTCTTAGTTCTATGGGATCCCTTTTTTGTTATATTTTGATATTGTAATCGGAGTTAATCTCCAAACACTTATTTGATGTATAAAAAGTTGTCTCATCTCTTTCTAATCATGTTTTAAATTTTCTAATCATTTTGCCTTATGATTTACATAAGAATGGTGGGGTAAGCTAGACTTATGCCAATTACGACGGTAACACCCAAATATTTGATTATACACTTCCGCTTAAAATGAAATTTTTCAGTAGTAAATTTGGAGGTGTTACAAGTCTTGACAACTTCAGTAATAATAATATACCCTAAGTATTCAATATGATATTGACCAAAGTAGCACTTCCTTTTCTTAGTATATAATTGATGTTGCCTTAGGATACCTAGGGTAAGGTTAAGGTGTTCATAATGTTGATGAAGGGTGGTATTGTAAACCAATATATCATAAATAAAAAACTAAGATAAACTTTCTAAGGTAAGGAGAAAATATGGTGTTCATCAAATCTTGGAATGTGGCTGGGGCAATGGTTAAACCAAAGGGCATGACTCTGAATTTGTAATGTCCCTAGTGGATTCTAAAGTTTTTTTTGTAGGTATCATGGGGATCAGCTCTGGTTTAGTGGTATCCAACTCTAAGATCAATTTTAGAATAGTATTGAGAGTCATGAGGTTCATTTAGGAGGTCATCTATAATAGGTATATGATACTTATTTTTTATGGTAAGCTAGTTTAATTGTTACAATCTCTAGGAGTGGTCTTTTTTTTTAATAGTAAACAAGGAGAAGCAAAAGGGTTATGACTTGGGGTACTAACAAAGTTAGCTAGAATCTCTTTGATACGTCTTTCCACCTCTTCTTTCTACTGAAAATGAAACCTATAAGGTCTAAGATTGACAGATTTGGCTTTAGGAGTCAAGAAAATTTCATGGTTACGAGATCTAGGTGGGGGTAACCCTTTAGGCTCCTAAAAAGCATCATTATAAGCTTTGAGTATGGGAAGTAGCTCAGTGGGACTATTTACCTCAGATGAGTTATATTCGCCGGCAGTAAGCATAAATAGGTGCCCCCCTAATCCCCTTGAATGGTATTGCCCTTTCATCTCTTTTCCCAATAGAAGTTACAGATGAACAAGATCGATTGCTCCCTTTAGCTTAACTTTCTCCCCTTTCTTCTAAAACTAAAGAATGAAGTTTTGAAAATCAAACAAAATTAGCCTATATTCCTTTAGCCGGTCTATACCCATTACTAAATCATTGCCCTTCAAATCTAGTTGCCGCAAGTCCGACTTCAAACAATGACCATGCATGACCCACTTGAACCCCTTACAAGTATGTTGGCTAAACATCTCATCCCCATTATCCTTGGTAATAGCTAAGGTAGTAGTCTTCTCCACTTCATATGTGTTTTACACTAGTGTTAGGTTCACAAAACCGTGGGCACTCCCACTATCAATAAGGATTATATTAGAATGACTATTAGTTGATCCCTTGATACGTATAGTATTATGATCTTAGCCTTCGGTGATGGTATATAGTGAGGTTGTCATTTCATCCGCTTCTCCATTTGCACTAGCAGTCACCTCATCTAGTTATATATCCTCCTCCCTACTAAACTCTGTTACCATACTATCTAGCTTCGTAGGTTTGCACCAGTTTCCTTGGTGACACATTTTGCCACACCTAAAGCATAACCTTTAGGCACACCTTTATTTGATTAGGGTGTTCCTAGTAGTGTTTTCTATCACTAGAGTGAAACTTCTTGGTGTTATTTTGGGTGAAAGGGTGGGTGGTGGAGATGCCTTTCCTTATGGGATCTTAGGAAATGTATGAGTAAAGCTATCATGGGACAATTCCTTACACTTGGCTAGCTCCAGGGCTTGATATAAGGTGTTAGATCAGAACATATGAATCTCATGTTTCATATCTTCTCTTAGGCCACTGATTTGTTATTTATAGGAATTAGTAGTGGTTTTCTACCAATACTAGTCACTAGCTTTGGAATAAACTAGTCGAATGGCTCTTGGAAAAATCTTAGAGTTCACCAAACAATGAGTACTAAAGAATCTATACAGTGTTTCTCTAGGATACCATTTAACTAGTTGTATGCTCATATCTAAGGTTGAATATGAATTTAGGATAAATTTCTAAACAAGCCATATAGCTTTTCAAAACTAGTTAACTAATTTGAATACTCTAGAAGCCCAAGCTCTCACATGGAACCTAACAACTCAATTGGTTACTAACACTAGTCCACTATTAAAAACTAGTCCATCAACTCGTTGCCGCCACCGTCAACTCATCCCTGACCACCACCTACGCCCCCTCTTCACTCCTACACCCTTCCCTTGCCCTAAAGCCTCCCCCATCCACCTTCTTTCCTAGCCCCAAATCCCCAACCCAAAAATAGCCCTTTTTCCCTTCCTTTCACCCAACTTCGAACCTCTCTCATTTTTTTTTACATGAAACTCATGCTACAAGAGCAATATGAGTTGTTGCATGCCTTGGTCATTTTAGTTTAATAAATTTTAAGGTATAATAATATTATAATTTAAGTATTTGATTAATTAAGTGTTATAAAGTCTTATGTATTGGTTTTCTTATTTCTAATATAATAAACATTGATATTATTTTTAGGTATTGGTTTTGGCTAATCAAAGCTTGAATCCTTGACCTGAATACCGGTAAGGTTAGTTTTTGCGGAAATTAAGGTAATCGTTTAATCCCATTTAAACGCATGGATAACGTATATTATCACATTAGGCTTTTCAATATGTTATTATGCTTGATATATGTTGTTTAATGTAATATATGTAGTTTCTTGTGTTGATTGATAAAAAGGGAGCATGTTATATTATATGTTATTTATGGAAATATTGTTTAAAGTAAGAGTTTGGTTACTAATGAAAATGTTAAGTATTTATCCATGTTGTATTATGCTATTGTGATCTTTAATGCATAGTAAATATTATTGTGAGCCCTAGGGGTATTTTAGTAATATATCTTGTGCAAGAATATGGCATAATAAGTATGGGTGTTAATGAGTATTATATTAAATATAATATTTGGGAAGTTGGATAATGAGAATGGGGTATTAATGCTAGTAATTCATGTGGTGATGATAATTTAATATAAGGGGAGTGATAAGGGGCAAAATGGTAAACTATAAGTGAAAAGGGTAAATTGGTAATTTCGGAGGTGAAGGGGTAAAATAGTAATTTTGTATGTAAAAGGGCAAAATGGTAATTCGTAAATGAAAAGGGTAAATTGGTAATTTTTGAAGTAAAGGGGTAAAATTGTAATTTTGGAGATAAAGGGGTAAAATGGTAATTTGGAGGTAAGGGTATAACGGTAATTTGCAACTAAAGGGTATTATGGTAATTTTGGAAGAAAAAGGGGTAAAATGGTAATTTTGTAATTAAAGGGAAAAATGATAATTTTATAAGTGAAAGAGGTTGTAACACCCCCAAAATTTACTACTGAAAAATTTCGTTTAATTAAAAAAAAATTAGCGGAAGCAAAATAATAAACCGTGAATTCTAGGGATATTACCGCCACACTTAGTACCAGACCGGTTCACTCCTACCATTCTGGTACCAAGTGCTAGGACTAAAAGAGTAAAACACAATTTACGAGAAATTCAAACATATTTAAATCAGAGTAGTGCAAGTAAACATTTTATAAGAATATAATCCACCACTTGTGGTTACAAATCAACAAATACATTGAAATCATAAAATTTAAAGGTGAAAGATTACAACCCTAGAATTTACCGAATAGTACCTTATGCTCTTTCCCGAGAGCCCACTTGAATAGCACTTAAAAACGACCTATAAGGGACACTGCCCATTGAATAGACAGGGGCCCCACGAATGGAACCCTTCAATACTACGGTACTGAGTAACCCTTTAAATCACACTTAACAGTAGGCTCGCAATACAACACATGATACTACATACATACATAATGAAGGGTAAATACTTAATATCCACAGTCATACAACCACATACTTAACAATTCAATCAGATATTAATAGGCCATAGAGAACAATCAATACTTATGGGCCTTAAGCCCTTAGTCCATCATTATCAATCATATCAGATTATAATTATCTGTGTGAGTGTGGGAACTCCACTATTATTTGTCGGTAGATCGGTCTAGCCTCGACTCTCGGGGTGTTCCACTATAAGTGATTAGTATTTTTCCATAATTTATTGACAACCAAATCCAATTTATTGAGCTCGGGACCCCTACTATTCTAGCCGGTGGATCGAAATACAAATATACATCATCTAGGGTAAAACATCCTAGCCCACTATTATATCTAGTGGATCGGTACTCATAAACATCATCCAGGGCAAAACCTCCTAGGCCACTATTATATCCAGTGGATCGATACTCATGAACATCATCCAGAGCAAAACATCCTGGGCCACTATTATATCCGGTGGATCGGTACTCATAATATAATTCAACTAGTCCCGGCTCATTAATCTTTCACTTTAACGATTAGTGTCTTCCCTTTTTAATCAGCACAATAATTCCATTTATTTTCCTTGATAGGGAGATCAAGATCCCGAGACACAAAGGTACACCAAACGCACTAGTGCATAAAAGCTACTTAGTACCCTTCAACTATCAACCCAGGGACGCAAAGGTACCCTGCTCGTACTGGTGCATAAAGCTAACTCAGTACCCTACCGACAAAGACACCTAATTCATAAGTATGCATACCCCCTAACTAGGTCCATAGATCTAGATAGAGTAAGATATAGGGCATGGCTAGGGCACAAAGGCACACCAGCAAATACCAGAATAATCGTGGGCTAAACCAAGTCTTTAAGGTAGCGACCCCTAAAGAGCAGCCATTCCCGATCTCGAAGTCTTTCACTTTAAGTATTAGCGTCTTAATTAAGGTGATCACAAAAGCACAATAATTAGATAATTATTCACTTTCAATCGTTCAGATATTGTTAGATATTTCTTATTCGAACGGTTATCCAAAGTAACATAGAAGAATCATTAAGGTCATCCTAATCTCATCTAATTCCGAATTAAAATCCGTTCTCATGATTCTTACTAATTATCAAATACTTTTATCTTGTTATTCAGCGTTATATTACGAAATTTCGTAGTCACAACGACATGTTGGATACAAATTACTCATTTAACCCCTTACTTATATAATTGCTAGGTCATCCCTCCCTTACTTGACAAATTACTGTCCTTGTTACATAATTACCAAGTTACCCCTTACTCGATTTAGGTTACCAAGTTATCTCCCTTACTTATTATGTCACTAATCCCCCTTCATAATTATTACACTTAATATATTTTCCATTTGGTTGGTTAGATTACCACTTTGCCCTTTTTCCTTTATTATAATTAATAAATTGCCCTTGAGTTGGTCAAATTACCCAATTACCCTTCCTCATTATCCTAATTACCAAATTATCCCTTATTGGTTAATTACCAAATTATCATTCTCTAATATCATAATTATCAAACTACCCTTCTCCATTATCAAAATTACCAAATTACCCTCTCGTAGGTTAAATTACCAAATTATCCTTTTATATGATCATAATTACTAAACTACCTTTCTCCATTATCAAATTTACCAAATTACCCTATAGTTGGTTAAATTACCAAATTACCCTTTTATATGATCATAATTACCAAATTACCCTTCTCTATTATTAAATTTACCAAATTACCCTTTAGTTATTTAAATTACCAAATTGCCCTTTAATTACTGTTTTGCCCTTTATTCACAAAATTACCATTTTGCCCCTTTACTTGCAAAATTACCATCTTACCCCCTTACTTCCAAAATTAACAATTTATCCTTTTACTTACAAATTTACCATTTTACCCTTTTTTTCATTTACGAATTACGACCTTACCCTTTTCACTTCCAAAATTACCATTTTATCCCTTACCTCTAAAATTACCAATTTATCCTTTTACTTACAAACTTACCATTTTACCCTTGCCTCCAAAATTACCATTTTACTCCTTTATCTCCAAAATTACCATTTTATCCTTTAATTCTAAAATTACCCTTTTACCCTTTAATTACAAAATTACCACTTTCCCCTTGCCTCCAAAATTACCATAATACCCTTTTTAATTAAAAATTATTGTTTTGCCCCTTAGTACACCACTTATATCAAATTATCATTACTATATAAAATATTAATCTTAATACCTCATCCACGACTCTTATATTTAATATAATACTTATTAGCACCCATATATATATATATATATATATATATATATATATATATATATATATATATATATATATATATATATATATTAGGCCATATTCTTGTACAAGATACATTACTAAAATACCCCTAAGGCTCACAAGTATTAACCATGCATTCAAGATCACAATAGCATAATACAACATGGATAATACTTAACATTTTCATTAACAACCAAACTCTTACCTTAAACAATATTTTCATACATAATATATAACCTAACATGCTTCTTTTCATCCAACATCACAAGAAACTACGCATATGATAGTAAACAACATATATTAAGCATAATATCATATTAAAAATCCTAATGTGCTAACATACGTTAATGCGTTTAAGTGGGATTTAATGGTTACCTTGATTTCCGCAAAAACAAACCTTACATGTATACCGGTTAAAGATTCAAGCCTTGATTATCAAAACCAATGCCTAACAATAATATCAAGATTGATTATATTAGAAATAAGAGGAAACCAAGTGCAAGACTTTATAGCACTTAATTAATAAAATAATTAACTTAAAATATTATTATACCTTAAAAGTTATTAACTAACAAAATCAAGAAAGGCATTAGCTCATATTGCTCATGCAGCATGAGCTACATGCAAAGGAGATGAGGAGGAGGGGCTCGAAGGTGGTGAAAAGAGGAGAAGTGGGCTATTTTCGGGTTAGTGGTTTGGGGCTAGGAAAGAAGGTGGTTGGAGGAGGATTTAGGGCAAGGGAAGGGTGCAGAGGTGGAGAGGGGGTGTAGGTGGTGGTCGGGGATGGGTTGACGACGGTTAAGGGAGCCGGAGGCGGCGGCAGCGAGGCTGCAAAATGGTGCTGCCGAGGTGGGTCGAGATGGAGGGCTGAGAAGGAAGGAAAAGGGAGGGGGAAAATGAGGGTCTATGGGTGGTGGTTTCGGCAAAAGGAGGCTTGGGGTGGTAGAGGGGGTTGCAGGGATTAGTTTGGTGGCTCAGGTGGTGGAAGAGGCGGCGGATCGGGGCTGCACAGGGTGGTTGCTGAGAAGGGAAGGAAAGAAGAGAGGAGGAAGGAGGAGGCTGCGGGGTGGTTCGAGGGGTGCTGTGATGGTTCAGGGGTTAGGTAGAGGGTGGCAGGGGTGGTGTAGGTGGCTGGTGAGGCGGCGGCAGCGGTGGAATGGGGCGGCGAAGTAAAAACAGGGTGAAAGATGGGAGGAGAAGAAAGGGAGAAAAGGAGTTTGGGGAAGGCATGTGAGGCTCGAGAAAATGGCCGAATGGAATAGGAAGGGAAGAAGAAAAAGAAGAAGGAGAGAGAGGAGGTGATAGGGTGGCTCGAGGGTGGCGGTAGGGTGGTAGGGGAATGGGAGTTGCAGGGAGAGGGAGAAGAAGAGGGATGGCAGGGCATGGGGGAAGGAAGAGAGGGATGGTGGGGGTGGGATGGTGTAGGAAAACGACGAGAGAGAGAGAGAGAGAGAGATAGGGGAAGCAATAAGGGAGAGGGTTGCAGGATGGTTGGCGGAGATGGTGAGGTGGTCAGGATTTTTGCCGGGGAAAGAGGAAGAAGAAGAAATAAAGAAGAAGGGGAGGGGGAAGGCTAGGCGCGACAAGCGGCCAAAGGAAAAGAAGACACGGGCTAGCCCGATCGGGGAGAAAGGAAAGAAAAGAAAAGAGGGAGGCGGGCCGGCGACGCACGCGGGAGGAAGGGAGACGGACAAGCGGCCCAGGCGCGAGGATGGGGAAGGGGTAGGCTAGGCCAGCCGGTAGCCCAAAGAAAAGAAAAGGAAAGAAAAGAGAAAAAAGAAGAAGGAAAAAGGGAAAATGAAAAAGAAAAGGAAAAATGGTATTAAATAAAATAATTTAATTTATAAAATAATACAATATAATATTTTTGGGTAATAAATTTGTTTAATAATTTAATTTAATATAATTAAAATATAAGGCTTTAAAAGGATAAATTTTAGTAAAATAATGGTTTGGAAAATTATTTAAATAAAAAGGGTATGATCAAATAACAAAATATTTATTTTAATTTATTAAATATTTATACCCAATTTTATATACTCGAAAATCCATAAAATAATTAAATTAAATAGATTTAAAGGCTAATTTATCCCAAATAAAAGTTATTTATTAAATTATAGGCTTTGTAAAAATTCAGGGGATTACAGGGGGTGTTATGGTAATTTTTGGAAGTTAAGGGGTAAAATAGTGATTTTGAAAGGTAAGGGGCAAAATGGTAATTTTGTAAATAAAAGGGGTAAAGTGGAAATTGGAAAGGAGTAAAATGATAATTATGATCATAGATAAGGGCAATTTGGTAATTTAACCAACTAAAGGGTAATTTGGTAATTTTGATGATAGAGAAGGGTAGTTTGGTAATTATGATAACAGAGAATGGTAAATTGATAATTTAACCAACTAAAGAGTAATTTGGTAATTATGATAATAGAGAAGGGTAATTTGGTAAATTAGCCAATTAAAGGTTAATTTGGTAATTTAGCCAATTAAAGGTTAATTTGGTGATTTTGATAATAGAGAAGGGTAGTTTGGTAATTATGACAATAGAGAAGGGTAATTTGATAATTTAACCGACTAAATGGTAATTTGGTAATTTTGATGATGGAGAAGGGTAGTTTGGTAATTATGATAATAGAGAATGGTAAATTGGTAATTTAACCAACTAAAGGGGTAATTTGGTAATTAGGATAATGAAGAAGGGTAATTTGGTAATTTGACCAACTAAAGGGCAATTTTGTTAATTATAATAAAGGGAAAGGGCAAATTGGTAATCTAACCAACCAAATGGAAAATATGTTAAGTGTAACAATTATGAAGGGGAATTAGTGACCTAATAAGTATGAGAGATAACTTGATAACCTAAATTGAGTAAGGGGTAATTTGGTGATTATGTAACAATGAGGGTAATATGGTAATTCGTCAAGTAAGAAAGGGATGACTTGGAAATTATATAAGTAAGGGGTAAATGAGTAATTTGCATCTAACATGTCGTTGCGATAGTGGAATTTCATAATATGACTCAAATAATGCTAAATAACAAGATAAGAGTATTTGATAATTAGTAAGTATCACGAGAAAGAATCCTAATTCGGAATTCTTCTGTGTTACCTTGGATAATTGTTTGAATAAGAAATATTTAACGATATCAGAATGATTGAAAGTGAATAAGTATCTGATTGTCATACTTTTGTGATCACCTTAATTAAGACACTAATACTTAAAGTGAAAGACCTCAAAATTGGGAATGGTGGCTCTTTAGGGGTCGCTACCCTAAAGACGTAGTTTAGCCCATGGTTACTCTGGTATTTGCTGGTGTGCCTTTGTGCCCCAGCCAGGCCCTATATCTTATTCTATCTAGCTCTACGGACCTATTTAGGGGGTATGCATACTTATGGATTAGGTGTTATTGTCGGTAGGGTACTGAGTTAGCTATATGCACCAGTACGACCAGGGTACCTTTGCGTCCCTGAGTTGATAGTTGAAGGGTACTGAGTAGCTCATATGCACCAGTGCGATTAGTGTACCTTTGTGTCCCAGGATCTTGATCTTCCTATCGAGGCAAATAAATGGAATTGTTGTGCTGGTTAAAAAGGGAAGATACTAATCGTGAAAGTGAAAGATTAATGAGCAAGGCCCAGTTAAATTATATTATGAGTACCGATCCACCAGATATAATAGTGGCCCAGGTGGTTTTGCCCTGGATGATGTTTATGGGTACCGATCCACCGGATATAATAGTGGCCTAGGTGCGTGTTGCCCTAGATGATGTATATTTGTATTCCGATCTACCGGCTATAATAGTGGGGGTCCCGAACTAAAAAAAATTGATTTAGTTGCAAATAAATTATGGAAAAATACTAATCACTTACAGTGGAACACCATATGAGTCGAGGCCAGACCTGTCCACCGGTGAATAATAGTAGCCAGGAGCGTTCTGCCCTGGAGACCGATCCACCGGTAATAATAGTGGTCAGGAGCATTATGCCCTGTATGTATTCCGTTCCACCGACTATAACGGTGGGGTTCCCGCACTCACACGGATATTTATAATCCGATATGGTTGATAATGATGGACTAAGGGCTTAAGGCCCAGAAGTATCGATTGTTCTTTATGGTCTATTAAGATTTGATTGATTTGTTAAGTATGTAAATATATGAATGTGGACATTAAGTATTTACCTCTCATTATGTGTGTGTAGTATCATGTGTTGTATTGCGGGCCTGCTATTAGGTGTGTTTTAAAGGGATACTCAATATCATAGTACTGAAGGGTTCTATTCGTTGGGCCCCTGCCTATTCAATGGTAGTGTCCCTTGCAGGTCCTTTTCAGGTTCTATTCAAGTGGGCTCTCGGAAAAGAGCATAAGGTACTATCCGGAATAACCTGGGAGTGTACTATTTTTCTTTTAAAATTTATAGTTTCAATGTATTTGTTAATTTGTAACCACCACTGGTGGATTTTATTAGTGTAAAGTGTTGTGTACACTACTCTGATTTAAATATGTTTGATTTTCTCGTAAGTTATATTTTTCTCTTTTAGCCTTAACACTTGGTACTAGAACGGTAGGAGTGAACTGATCTGGTAATAAATGTGGCGGTAATATCCCCAGAATTCACAGTTTTGTTATTTCGTTTCTGTTGATTATTTTAATAAAATGAAATTTTTCAATAGTGAATTTTGGGAGTGTTACAGGTGCTCCAGTCCGTTCTACCGGATTAAGAATTGTGGGGCCCCATACTCAATGTGAATGAAAATACAATTAAGAGTTAATGTATAAATGGAAATATATTAATCATTTAAAGTGAAAGGCTACGTGAGTTAGGACCAAGGTGTTGACTCCGTTCCACTGGATAATAATAGTGGCTCGGGTGTGTTATCCTAGAGAGATGCTTCAGACCGTTCCACCGGTTTAATAAATAGTGGCTCAGGAGTATTTTACTCTGAAAGGTGTTAGCTTCGTTCCACCAGATAATAATAGTGACGCAGGTGTGTTGTCCCCGAGAGGTGTTTCAGACCGTTCCACCGGTTTAAGAATAGTGGGGTCCCTCAATTCAACGTAAATAAAATATTGGAATATAGCATATCTAATGAAAGACTTAGAATCAGTAGTTACCTGACTTTCTTCTATTTGTGCATGTATGATTTGCTTATGAGAATTCTTGTTTTAGGTGTAACTATTCTTGACTGTACTGTTACCTTACTTAGTACGTAACGTACTGATCATTCGTTTCATGAGTGCTACTCAATCCAACGAGTAGACGACCCAGATGTTTATGTGCAGGTCGATGAGGACCAGGTTGATGATTTTGCAACTTTTGATGCGATATATGTAGAGGAGTGATTCATTCATATTAGGGTTTGGGTGTAGAGTCATGTTATCCGAATGATAGTTTTACCTGGATACCTTTTTAGACTCTTAGTTCCATAGGTTTTCCTTTTTGTTATATTTTGATATTGTAATCAGAGTTAATCTCCAAACACTTATTTGATGTATAAAAAGTTGTCTCACCTCTTCCTAATCATGTTTTAAAATTTCTAATCATTTTGCCTTGCGATTGATGTAAGGATGGTGGGGTAAGCCAGACTTATGTCAATTATGGCGGTAATACCTAAATATTTGATTATACACTTTCGCTTAAAATAAATTTTTTTAGTAGTAAATTTGAGGGTGTTACAAGTAATATCTCATCGGATATCAAGATACTTAAAAAGGATCCTAAGGACCCAAGCCAAGGCATGAATCCTAGAACAAAAAAGGATAGTAAGTCCATAAAACTTTACAAGGTCAAAGGAGCCTAAAAAATAAACCTAAAATAAAACATAAAGAATTTTATGGGGCCTAGAGGTCAAAAGATTACAAACCACAAAAAAGGTGTATAAGCCAAGGAAAGAAACTCAAGGGTAAAACCCAAAACATTAAATTTAAAGGCTTATAAGCCCAAATAAAACCACTATGATATGACATCCCCAAATAAATGGTTTAAAACACAAGGAATCGTATTTGATGCCATGAATAACCAATCTAATGGAAGAAAACAACTTTGTCAAGATATGTCAAATGAGAGCTTTTCCCAAATAAATAGTATTCATGAAAATCACTATTTATGGTCGAAAGAAAATGTTGTTTTATACTGAGAATCTTAAACCTAAAAACCATCAACAAGTTATTATCAATAATTAGTATTCATGATTGGTTACTATTTTGAGGTCAAAGCTAATGGTTAAAGATTGAACACTGAATACTAATTACACTAATAATGTCTTTTAGGGATAATTATTTATTTTAATAAAAATCTTTATCATAAACTTGATTAATCTCTCTCTAACCCTAATTAGGATAATTTGAGGGTAATTACATTAAGAACACTTTGAATGTCTCAAGAACATCAAGAATATGCCTAAACCATTCAAACTTTCAACCAAAATTAAAAGCCCTTAAACCTAATTTTTAGCTAATACATTATATGTTAAAGTTTATTTAGAAGTTTTAAGGATTATCATGGTATAATCTAATTAATCACAATCCATAAAATCATCAAGAACACTTGAATATGCTTAATAACACTAAAGAACATCTAAAATTGCTTATATTTCATGCTTGAGTTAAGCCATCAAAATATGCTTGAGTTATGACATTTCAAACATTGGAGTTCATCCAAATATTACAAGGATTAACATAGTATAATTAGATTAAACAAAACCACAAAGAACAAAATGAAGACTTAAGGGATGAAATCCTATAAATCCACCAAATATAGTATAATCAACCATAACAATATAAATCATGTTTTACACCAAAATCCATCAAATTTTACCTTTGATCCTTTAATATCAAATAAAGAAAAAACTAAGATAGAGAGTAGTAGAATCATAGCAAAGATTAGGGAATATGATCCTTAAAACCAAAACAAAAGAGAAAGAATTAAAGGGGAAAAGAGGATAAACTATTATCCTGAATTTAAAAGGAAAACCAAGATTATTTCATGGAGGAAATGGCCATATAAGGCCAAGAAATTGAGTAAAAAAAGGATGGAGAAGGGTTTTATGGAAGGTAGAGAAAGAAAGAGAAAGATGACCCAAACTTGTTAAGTTTTGAAGTGTTAATTGTTAAGTCTAGTGTATAAGGGTAAATGAGTTATTTTACTTGTAAAAATATCAACACGTGCACTCATCATGGATATAGGAGGTGGAAAATCCCAAACCACATAAAAATAAGTGGTTGTCATGCTTATTTGAAAAGGAAAGGCTAGAAAAAGGAGGAGGAAATTTTAGTAAAGAGTAAAAAGGTAACTTTGTATATTAAGGAAGAAAAAATAAAACTTTCCACAACCATAGACGACCAAAAAACTATAAGGGCATAAATGAGAGGTTCTAATTTATAATAATAGAAAACAAAAGTCTATGATTGATCCATGCAAGATTAAATAAATATTAGAAAAAGAAAAGTCAAATTTGATGACTTTTATAGTCTAAAAGTATATAAAAAAAATCAAAACAAATATGAATAATAATGATACATTTTTGGATCATATTTAGATAAAAAATAATAAAATAAGATGATTTCCAAAGTTTTATAAAATTTAGATACCCAAAAAAAGGCTTAACGGGCTCAAAACACAAAATGAAGACCTACATGAATGACAAATGGTGTATTTTTTTTGCCAAAAACTTGATTTGATATTTTTTTAAAAAAAATAGGAGACTTGGAAAAAATATGAGAAACTATAATATGGATAAATTATAATTATTCAAAATAATTGTGATAGCCAAGAGTGGCTTACAAGATCTCATGGACACAAAATTGTGAGAAAGGGTTAGATATCAGAAAAAAAGTGTTTCAAAAATAAAATGAGGTTTCTATTTTATCAAAGGATATAATAAATTTACTAAGTAAGTAGATTTTTTCTATTCAACAAAAATTTGAATAAGTTTAGGTTTAAGGGAACATGGTATTACATTCTCATACACCTTATTGAGTAAACCTTGTACCGTGTTTTAAAGATAAGTGATCATTAGAGTGATTTACTCTATAGGGGTGAGTAGTATGTGCGGTGGTTGAAATTATAGGGAATTATAAAGGACATATATCCTTTCATGTTTAGTATGCACTCCATAGCCTATGGAGTGATTATTATACCCTTATTTACTCATGTTCACGTGGGATTACATCATTATCTCTCATGTACCATCCTCTTTCCATGATGTTGTTGTAATGTGGACATCACAAAGAAGGACTGATATGTGATCAACCATATCCTTTCAGACAATTAGATGTTGTAATATTTCTATATTTTGGAAACCATAGCTTATTTAGAATTGTTTTGTTCACGACTCCTTATCATTTATTATGGATTTATGTTCTAAATATTCTCTTTTGTGGATATTTGAGATCCTCACATCTTTCTAAGTATCCTAGAGTTTTTCAAAAATAAAAACCAAGTTGTTGGCAAAAAAAAAATACACTATGTATGCCCCAATTTGTCTTGTTTTTTGTGTTTTGAGCCCCGTTAATCCCTTTCTGGTTATCTAAATTTCATAAAACTTTAAGGAAAATCTTAAATTAGTATTCTTGAGATAAAAATGATCAAAAAATTTCATTCTCGAGCCCCATTAATCCCTTTTCAGTATTATACATATCAAATTTGGAAATTTTCAAAGAGTTGTGGACCATAAAAGTTGCCAGATTGCATTTTTCTTTCTCAATTCTTATCCAAACTTTATGAGAATAAATATGAGACTTTAACTACTGATAATAAATGATTATAACCACTCATTTTTAGCCATATGAATTTAGTGACCTTAGTGGTTGCAACAAATTTATAATTAGCTTCTATGTGATATGTAAAAATATCCCAAGGTCAGCCATCTTTTCTTCTTTTCTCTTCTCCACTTATTTCTTGTGGTTGTGGCTCAAGGAGAACCACTCCATTATTTCTACCCATGTGGAACCACTCTCATGTGTCATGTCCCTTGATATTTTTAGCAAACATCTTCCAAAACTTAATCATTAAGTTAACTTAAACCCTAATTTAAAAAAAAATCCTACTCACTTTAACTTGGTTACATTTTTTCCCTCTTCTCTCCCCACCACCGATACTTCTTCCTTATTCTCCCTCTAATTTTATAGTCATTCCCTCCATTTTCCACCATGATTGATAGCTTGTAATCCATCCAAACTTTGAGGATAAGTTCCTTTATCCTTTATTTTTAATTTTTTCTCCATGTTATGATTTTTGTGAGCTTATTTCAAATCCTTTCTATGGCTATTCTAGATTGTATATTACCATTTTCTTAATGATAAAGCTTGAGATTGAAGGTAAACCTCTAAAACCCTAAGTAAATAGAATTAACATCTATTATATGCTTTGGTTTCAAGATTAGCTTGATTTTTGGTGGTTGTTGCTTGTTTGGCCTTTTGGACATAATTTGTGATTAGGAGCTTTTTTTTTATTCAGTTTTTGTATTGTTAAATAGATGACACCATGTTAATCCTAGTAATTTGTACTTTAACTATGATATATATATGTATAGATGATGTTGTCTTTTAATTATCCTTAGCATGATTTAGATTTGATTTAAGTTAATCATATATTTTTTTGTCAAATTGATTACACCATGTTATAGGTAATCTTTGAGTTGTAACTTGTTTAAATTTGAGCATGTTTAATATGATTTTTTAGCTAAAATAATGTTTGGAATTTTTAGTTAAGATTTGATCTTTGATTATTTTTTAGTTGTATTTATGATATCATCATACCATGATAATCCTTGAAAATTTTAAATCAACTTTGGTATATACCATGTTAATTGATAATAAAGTTTCGAAGGTTTTCATTTTGATTAAAGTTTACAAGGCTTTAGAATGTTCTTCGCAATCTTGGTTTTATTCAAAATGTTCTTAGCTAATGACATCCTAATTATCATAAATTAGGTTTAATCTTTTATTGATCATGTTTTTGGTTGGTGAAACATAAAGATAACTAAAATACCTCTAAAAGGCTTTTGGGATTTAATAGTCAAAGGTTGATCTTAACCTTTGACTTTTGACAATTTTACCCACATAAATAGTAACTAAATATGAATAGTAAATTCTAATGAATAATTATTTCTCGTAATAAATAATTTATTTAATTTTTTTAGATTCTAGATATAAATTGGCATTTTCTATCGTCTATGAATATTAATTTTGTGAATATTAGTTTTTTTTTTAAATTTTGATGTGAGATCTTAATTTTACTTGGTCAAGCTAAATATATCTAAGTTTTTCATTTATTTTGGTCATAACAACAAAAACTGGTTTTTGGTATTTTTATCTTAGTTTGGAGGTATCTAAACTTGTGAAGTGAGTTTCTGACATTTAAGCTATATTTTGGTTATTGGTTAACTAATGATGAATACATGAGATTAGATTAGTCTTAGGCCACTGGTAGTTGACTTTGAATATTTGTGTGAGCACTTGAGTAGTTATATGTGGATGAGTCCTTTATAAATAATGAATTATTCTTTAATAAAAAAAACTAATTATTATGGTGGAAGATTTGATTTAGGAATGATTCACTCCGTAGGGTTAGTAACCCTAGAGATGAGGTAGGAGTCATTGATTTGGTTCGGTTCCACTCGTATGCCCTAGTGTCCTAGTAATGACCTAATATACTTTATAGGTAATATATTGGCTCTATAGAGGGTAGTGATACTTAAGGTTTAGGTGACTAATGATGGGAAGGTATTGTGTTGCATGGAAAGTGCATGTATAATCAAGGTATTTTAATATCTTCGAGTTACATGGTTAGGAGGGTACTAGTGTAATCCCCCCATTTTTCACTACTGAAAATTTTTGTCTTGAAATATTACAAAAGCAGAAAACTAATAAATATTTAGAAAAAATGGGATGTTACCACCTCACCTAACTATGATAAGCCTTAGCTGACCGTCCTATGTTAGATACACGGTTGAGAACCAAAACCATCCAAAAATAGTGTAGAGTGCGCCAAAACATATTATATAAATACCGAAAGAATGCATATTATATAAATATAGGACCTTGACGACCCACAATGTTCAAATACATGAGAAAATTAATTCAAAGTACATGGATGTCCACACTCTTAGAACCCATGCCCCACACGGCATTGGTCAACTACTAACCATCCCAAAAACCTGCACATGGCCCTCTACTCGTGGGGAAGGAGTAGGTGACCGAGCAAATGGACACATCAATACTTTTCGTAGTGAGTCACCGCCACTTAAGATTCCAACATAATACGCAAGTCATACTAACATTTTCCATGCATATTTCATATAAACAAGATACATACTCTATCATGGTCACATCAAGCACAGGAAGCTCATACCATACATGACTCACCATTCTTGACACCATAACACTAAATCATAGATGACCATATAGAAGCTACAAGTAGAATAGTAAGACTTCATTCATCCAAACACATAATTTCATCAAAGGTTATTTCCATGTCCCTAATTTATTAGGTCATCTATACATATATAGGTTATTATCTCCTGTACCATTCTTTTCCTTTTACTTTTACCTTTCTCTTTAGTTACATTGTTATTTCAACTTCTTATCCAATTAATCATTCAAATTAGTATAAAAATACTTGTCCAAGTTATTATCGAGCCATGGACTGTACATTATCCCATAATCTCACACACTATAGAAGTCTATGCGAACCAAATGGCATAAAGTCTAGGCCAAAGCCAAGTAACTACCATTGGACATAAGTCCAAGCCAAAGCCAAAACCACCTAGGTGACTAGACCCCTTAGCATCAATATCCCCCAGTACATTGGCGTGGCAGTAGCCGGCAGGTAATTTAAACTCTCTTGTTGACAATTATACTATCGTTAAATAAGGGCAATGTTATATACCAGGAATTGAGATGACCCACCTCTATTTAACTAGCTCAAATATAATAAAAATAAAAACCCTAAATAACATAAAATAAAAAAATAAGAAAACACTAATTGGGGTTATAAAATTAGAAAATAATAAATGTAATAAATACAATAATAAAAATAATGGATAACCGCAATTATGATAAATATGCTGGGAAAATAAAAATCCACCACTAGATTAAGTCAAAATATAATAATAATTTCCAAGTCATCATTTAATCATGAGAAAGAGATTGACTAAGTTGCACACCAAAAGTAGGTTCATACACCTTATATTACTTCCCTAAAATAACTAATATGACAAAGCGCTAATAATAACCATATTAAATACTAGTAGTATAGTAGCAACAAGTGGGTCCTATATTTAACTAGATTTAATGTATTAAGTATAATTGGAATGATGTAAATCTAAGTACCTAAACTAGTACACTAAGCATGTCTAGTTGTATTTTCCCACACGTATCTAAACGTTTTGCTACTTCGGCTAGAATTATAAAACTATTAGGTGAATCGTTATCTACCTTAAATGTAATATATATATATTCTAGCATATTTATAAAGCCACTTAGCAGGTAAATAATCTTATATACTGTCCCTATGAGAAAACTATAACAAGACATGCACCATATAAATATTACTTGATAGAATCGTATATACAAACGATAACAATTAAAATAGAGTCAAAGAATAATCTCACGAAGTAAAGAAAAATAAAATCATATCTTATACCATAATCTAGGGTTTCAGTTTATTCCCCAACAATAAATAATCAGACATTTATAATGATCAAATTAATTACACAAAAATATATATCAAAAATATAAATTAAAAATAAAGAAATAAATAATTAAAATTAATTATGAATGAAAGATTAAAAATTTATTAAGATAAAAAAATAATTAATTTCATCTAAAATAAATTTTTTCGGGTAAATTTTCTCTATGTTTTCTCCTTTGCTACCTGGCGTGAATTTTCGTGCAATTTTTTTTTCCTTCCTTTGTTATTCGGCAATGATAGTGCACAACCCTCCTCTGCTTCCGTGCACTCAACTACTCTACTGCTCTCTGATGGTTGTGCTCCTTCCTATCTCTCTTCTCTATGTCGCTCTGTGTTGCTTCTACTTTTTATTGCAGCTACCTTTTCCTTCTACGCGTCACAACTTTTTTCTTTGTTCTTCGTGCAGCTGATTTTCTTTCTTTTTGTGTAGCTCCTTGAGTCTGTTTTTTTCCTCGCTGGCAAGGTTTCTTCCTCCCTTCTTTCGCCCTAATATTCTACTATTATTTTTATGCTGCCCTATGTCAGCCCTTCTATCTTTCGCTCATCTCTCCCTAACGGCTCTTGTTTCATGCGTGACTCTCCACGATCTTATGCATTTATTTTGTTTCTCACACTCACTTTTACTGCCTTGTTGTTCTGCCATCTCTGTGGCTTCGTTTTCTTTTTTTCCCGTGATGTTCTTTTTGTATTGCTGGTCATTGGGTCGTTGGTCAAAAGGCCAAATACTTTTATTTTATTTTAAAATTTACCTGCAAAATAAAGTTAGAAAAATTAATAAATAATATTATATTTTATATTTATTTAATTTATGTCATTTTAGCTTAAATAATAATATTTATACAATTATTATTACTTAAGAATAAAATCATAATTATTCACCTATATTACTTAAATAAAATACCAAAAAATAATATTATAAGGGTATAAAATATGTCAAAATATGAACCGGCCAACACCCCCCACACTTAGTTTCTTTCTTATCCTCAAGCAACTTATGACTCTAACCAAATAAAATTAAACTAATTAGCCATTTTTATAGGTCTCACGATTGCACTTAACACGTGCAACAAACCCTTTAAACCCCTGGGTCACCCATAGAGGACGAGTAAGGTCTCATGAGGGTTTCGCAGATGATATACCCATAAAATGACACACAATAAAAAAATCAAAATAAAATAAAATAAAATCACACCTAACGCCCTTAATCAATGTTGTCTTAGAATTTTTTCCTTTCATGCGTCAAGATTAGCATTCAACCAAGATTCGGCATTGGGAGATTTAAGGGATCAATTTCAACATATGGTTCATACATAAATATGACAGCTATGCACATATCAATATTATGGACAAAGATCTACCACGTCTTAGTCACATCAAGATCCATCCTCACTATAGATACCCTCTATTTTTCTCTCTCTCTTAGATTCATGGTTACAAATTGATAAAAACACTCAGGTATGTGAGATAAGATGATAAAGATTAAAAACAACTAACATATATAAACAAAGAAGGCTTATATTCTTACGGATAAAACCTCATGAAAGATATCAAATATTTGCCAAATGTACTGCCATATGCTTTACTCTTATGACTAATCTCCATCAGATCAAATGCTGCTCATCTCAAGAATCAAATAGGACTTACTTATTGGTTGTAATGGGGTCTAAGGTATAGAAGGGTACAAAGTATTCTAGGATTGTGGTGCTAAAAAGGTTAAGAGCCAGTGGAACTATAATAATTAGATGAAATATAAGAATTAACTTCACATTACTAATACATATCTCCACCTTAGCACCAAACTAGAACGATGAGATAAAAATAGAACATGAATATAACTTTCTCAACATCATCTCCATATCTCCCTCTCTTCCTTATATCATATCATTTCTCTTTTTTTAATATATTTTTTTTCAAATTTTTATTTTTTTTAAAAGAAGAAAGATGACAATAAAACTAATATATAAATTCTATCTCCTCCACCAAACTTAACCAATTCCTTTCTTAACATAAATACATATATTTCTTTCGCATACGCTCACATGCACGACCACTCTATAACCATAACAATGATCCCCTTCCACTAGCATTAAGCAAGGGTAAGGATATTAAGGAACGAAGGTAATTTAATGTGGGTAATGAAAAAAAAATATATGTTCAATGTATAGGTTCAAAGGGCTTCTATGGGGTGTATATCATGTATACACACATTAGGGTTAAGCTATTTGGTCTTATGGTGGAAAATTTTAAGTTGTCTTTATCATTTTCTCAATCAGAGCATGTTTTGACTATAAGCTTCAACTAGCACAAAAATAAGTTCTAGTAGTCTCTAGGGTCCATTACAAGAGTTATGGCAAATAATTTGATCAAAGTAATTAAACATATATATGAGTCTTGCAAAGAATCTTTTGAAGCCAAGACAAGTCGATAGTTTTATGTAATTTCTCTCGAAAAAGAAGAAGAAGAAGAAGGTATATATGGTTCAAAAGCTCACTAATGAATATGATGAATCTCAACATGATATGAAGGTGGTTAGAAAATCATACACGTTCTTTCTCCATTCACATCTAGACATATAAATATGTATTCTTGATATCAAAATTAACACAAAAAATCTCCACTTGCTTTATCTTGATTTTATTATCCTCTTTTCGTTAGATTTCAATGATATGCTCATCATTGGCTAGTTAAGGGCTCCTACAACTCTAAAAATAGTAAATAAGATTTGTAATTTTTTTTCCCAATTTTTGTTTTCATGCAAATGCATAAAAACACTCACACCCCCACACTTAAATCACACATTGTCCTCAATGAGTAAACAATTAAGGGAATATGTAATTTTAAGTATGGAGAGACAAAAGTAAATAAATAAAAATAACTAAAGGGTAGAAAACTCCCCTATCACATTGGGTTGCCTCCAAAGTAGCACTTGTTTTTATGTCTTTAGTCTAACATGATCTCAGTTTTACTCGTTCAAGGAGGGTATGTCCACATGAGAGATGCTTCACCAAATCCCTCATCATGTAGATCAACTATATCCTGCCAGGAAGAAAAAGATAAAATATTAGTTTTAATGAAAGATTTGACCCAGTAAGAACGTAACTTACCTATCATGAGATTTTAGCTTGTGTGTAAAGAGAGAATGTTTTGTCGAATGTCAATGTATGATGGTCTCTCTATCAAAGGAGGAATATATTGTCCCATCTCAAAATCTTTAGCACATATTTCCAACATAACTTCTCCTTTGGAGCATTTCGCTTTTTATTAGATGTATCCAAGATGATTTAATTTCTCTCTTCAATCTTGAAAACTTGAGCATTGTGTTGTGTCCATTCTCCTCCTCACATAGCTTGTGTGTGGTAAACATATGGATTTCCTTGTGTATGACACAATCTGCTTCTATTAATAACCTCGGTAGCTACGGCAACCTGTGAAACAAGAATAGTGAGATGGTTCAGTCTATCATCAAGGGTACTTGAACATACTTCATTTACTCTAGCATTAAGGTTCATGCAAAGTTGTCCATAGCCTAAGGATCCTCTTATATCAACCTATGGACACTAATACTTCAAAGGAAAATGTTAAAAGCAAAACAAAACACACCAAAAAATCCTAAAAATAAACTAAAAGGAAAAAGAAAACACTACAAAAAGAAACACACTTACTACTAAAAATCTAATTAATTTAGAGACTTGAATGCCCACAAGCACTTTGACCTCTAAATAAAAATATGGCACGACAAACACAATACACTAAAAATACTAGCAAAACAAATGTTAAGTTAACAATCCCCGACAACGGCACCAAAAATTGGTGTGGTTGTAGCTGGCACATAATTTAAACCCTCTTTTTAACAATTGTAGTACTCGTAAATAAGGATATCGTTCTATAACGGGGATTGAGATGACTCATCTCTATTTAGCTAGCTCAAAAATAATAAAAATAAAAACCCTAAATAACACAAAATAAATAAACACTAATGAGGTTTATAAAATTATAAAATAATAAACGTAATAAATAAAATAATAAAAAATAATGGATGACCGTAATTATGATAAATATGCTAGGGAAATCAAAATCCACCACTAGATTAGGTCAAAATATAATAATAATTTCTAAATGATCATTTAATCATGAAAAAGAGATTAACCAAGTTGCACTTCAAAAGTATATCCATATACCTTATATTACTTTCCTAAAATAATTAATACGACAAAGTGCCAATATTAACCATATTAAATACTAGTAGTATAGTAGCAACAAATGGCTCCTATATTTAACTAGATTTAATGCATTAAGTATAATCGAAAGGATATCGATCTAAGTACCCAAACTAGTACACTAAGCATGTCTAGTGTATTTCCCCACACGTATCTAAACATTTTACTACTTCGGTTAGAATCACAAAACTATTAGGTAAATTATTATCTACCTTAGCTGCTATTTATATATAAAAATTATAGCATATTTATACGGCCACCTAGTAGGTAAATAATCCCACATATTGTCCCTATGAGAAAACTATAACAAGACATGTACTATATAAATTATACTTGACAGAATCATATATACAAATGCTAGCAATTAAAATAGAGTCAAAGAACAATCTCAAAAAACAAAGAAAAATAAAATCATATCTTAAACCATAATTTAAGGTTTTAGTCTATTCCCGAGCAATAAACAATCAGTCAGTCATAATGATCAAATTAATTACAAAATATATATATAAAATATAAATTAAAAATAAGAAAGAAATAACCTAAATTAATTATGTATGAAAGATCAAAATTTTATTAAGATGAAAAAGTAATTAATTTCATCTAAAATAAATTTTTTTGGGTAAATTAAATAAATTTAAAAATTAAATTATCCCAAATGAGGATTATTTATTAAATTTTTAGGTTTTAGATTTTGTGGTATTACAAGTAATCATCATAGTGACTACACAAATGTAATATCAATAAGGTAAAGTACTAGTAAATCAAACTACATAAAACATGATAACGACTCATGTTGCATGTTGAGGTCACATAGTAACATGGTATAACACATACTCAGATGACATAACTTCTAGGATCATGAATGTAATATGATAAAGCATGCTCACATAAGAATCATGGAATAAATAATAATATAGATTATATATCAGATGCACACAACGGGAACCATATCATAAATCTTCCTCTAGTGACCTTATACTTTCGAGTTATTAGGATAGTACATTTGACCATACCTATTTCTTCGCCATAAACCAAATTCATGGCAGTATAAACACATTAATGGGATACCACACCTACTATACGGGGTCGGAATAAATTGAAGGAGCTTTTCTACAGAGATACCACACCCACCACACATGGTTAGAGTACATCAATGGGGATTACATTATGATGCCTTACCCACCACAACTTGAATGCATCCGTTGTGAGTAGGGCTGTTCACGGTTCAAATATCCGATATTTCAGATATTTGATTGTCGGATATTTGAAATTTCGGATATCTAAAAATGATATTTGATATTTGATTTGAAACTTCGGATATTTGAATTTTCGGATCGGATATCATCGGATATCAAATATAACCGATATTATCTTAATACAATTTCAAATATAAAAAAATTACCAAATGACAAATATATTTCATATTATCCGATTTGTTGAGCGAATGCTGAGCAAATATCCGATTCTCTTAGCAAATATCCGACTTACTCAACAAATATCCAATGTTAAAACTAAAATAAGAAAGGAGTAGATGGAGTCTATCGGTATACAGAGTATTTTTATTTTTATAAATATCTAAAAAGGGATTGTATTAAAAATATAATTTCAATTAAATTAATTTTTTCCTCAAATAATAAATAAAGTAAGTAAAAATTATACACAGACATATATAAATTTATTTATATACAATTATATATAAAATAAAAAATTATAAAAAAATGTATAAATATTTTTCTTCGGATCGGATATTATTTGTATTTGTCGGATCGGATATTTGGTTTGTTTGACTTTTCGTTGATCGGATCGGATATTTGATTTGAAAAAAAATCGGATTGGTTATTTGCTTTTTCGGATCGGATTGCTTCGGATATCGGATCAAATAAGCAGATATCGGATAACATGAACAGCCCTAGTTGTGAGGGATAGACAAGTTGGGGTACCACACTTTCCTAAGCAATGGATAATAAAAAGTGTCAAGGGCTTGTACTAGGATACTTCACCCGACCAAGCTAGAAACCGATGTGATGTTGACCTACTAGAGTATAATTGTATACCACAAAGATATGTGTATAACCGCTACCAACCACAAACCACTAGAGAAAGAAATATGTATTGAGTGAAAAGATAAGACTACAAGGCAACCCACCCACTAATTCTAAGCTAGCTACCCTGAGCGTTAGAGAAAAAAGCTTAAACAAAATCTTAATTCCATTATTATTAAATCCCAAGTGAGATCACAGACCATAATCAATTTTATTAATAACCAATTAGGTGTTTTAACATGATAAAACCAAACACAAAACAATGCATATAAGCCACCATTTAATTGTTTTGAGGTGGCACCAAACCTAACCACATAAAGCCCATAATATTATTATTTTAGTCTATGTTAAAAATCAGGTTAAGCATGGTTGGAATCATGATTCAAATGCTATAATTACATGGAAATTTTAATGTTGAAATCTCAAAGAGAGAGTATCAAATAACAAGCACATATGGAAAACTCAGGTGGACTAGTTGATAGGTTGCGAGGACCAATTGGCCAGTTTGGTCACATTAGACCTAAGGAAAAATATCACACACCGAAGTTGATCGACGGGTTGGCCCAACTAATTGATGGTTTGGTCCAACCGATCGACGGTTCATAGGAACTAATTGATGAGTTTGGACAAACTGGTCCATGGGTCTGGCTAAATGAATCTATAGGTCTAAGCAAAGGCCAAACCATACTGGTCATAAAAGCAACAATGTAACACCCCCAAAATTCACTACTGAAAAATTTCGTTTAATTAAAAGAAAATTAGCAGAAGCAATTAATAAACCGTGAACTTTGGGGATATTACCGCCACACTTAGTACTAGACCAGTTCACTCCTACAGTTCCAGTACCAAGTGCTAAGGATAAAAGAGAAAAATACAACTTACAAGAAACTCAAACCAATGATTAAATTAGAGTAGCGCATTAAAACATTTTATGAGAGTATAATACACCACTGGTGGTTACAAATCAACAAATACGTTAAAACCATAAATTTAAAGGTGAAAGAGTACAACCCTAGGGTTTACCAGATAGTACCTTACACTCTTTCCCAAGATCCCACTTGAATAGCACCTGAAAACGACCTGCAAGGGATACTGCCCCATGAATGGAACCCTTCAGTACTACGGTACTGAGTAACCCTTTAAATCACACTTAACAGCAGGCCCGCAATGCAACACAAAATACTACATACATACTTAATGAAAGGTAAATACTGAATGTCCACGTTTATACAACCACATACTTAACAAATCCATTGGATATTAATGGGCCATAGAGAACAATCGATACTTCTGGGCCTTAAGCCCTTAGTCCATCATTATCAATCGTATCGGATTATAATTATTCATGTGAGTGCGGGAACCCCACTATTATTCACCAGTGGACCGGTTATGAAGGGCAAAACGCTCCTGACCACTATTATTCGCTGGTGGACTGGTCATGCAGGGCAAAACGCTCCTAGCCACTATTATTCACCGGTGGACCGGTCTGGCCCCGATTCACATCGTATTCCACTATAAGTGATTAGTATTTTTCCATAATTTATTTATAGCCAAATTAAATTTATTGAGCTCGGGACCCCCACCATTCTGGCCGGTGGATAGGAATATAAATATACATCATCCAAGGTAACACATCTTGGGCCACCATTATATCCGGTGGACTGGTAATCATAAACATAATCCAGGGCAAATCATCTTAACCACTATTATATTTGGTGGATCGGTATTCGTAATATCATATAGGGCAAAACATCTTAGGCCACTATTATATCCGGTGGATCGGTACTCGTAATATAATTCAACTAGGCCCGACTCATTAATCTTTCACTTTAATGATTATTGTTTTCCCCTTTTTAATTAGTACATCAATTCCATTTATTTGCCTCGATAGGGAGATCAAGATCCTGTGACACAAAGGTACACCGGTCGCACTAGTGTATAAAAACTACTCGGTACCCTTCAACTATCAACCCAGGGACGCAAAGGTACCCTGGTCGTACTGGTACATAAAGCTAACTCAGTACCCTACCGACAAGGACACCTAATCCATAAGTATGCATGCCCCCTAACTAGGTCCGTAGAGCTAGATAGAGTAGATATAGGGCCTAACTAGAGCACAAAGGCACACTAGCAAATATCAAAATAATCATAGGCTAAACCACGTCTTTAAGGTAGCGACTCCTAAAGAGCCACCATTTCCAATCTTGAGGTCTGTCACTTTAAGTATTAGTGTCTTAATTAGATTGATCACAAAAGCATAATAATCAGATAATTATTCACTTTTAATCGTTCAGATATCATCATATATTTCTTATTTAAATGGTTGTCCAGGGTAACACAAAAGAATCATTAAGGCCATCCTAATCTCATCTAATTGCAAATTAGAATTCGTTCTTGTGATACTTACTAATCATCAAATACTCTTACCTCGCTAATCAGCGTTATTTGAGTTATATTACGAAATTCCATAATTACAACAACATGTTAGATACAAATTACTCATTTACCCCTTACTTATATAATTGCTAAGCCATCCCTTCCTTACTTGACAAATTACCTTATTACTGTCCTTGTTACATAATTACCAAGTTACCCTTTACTCGATTTAGGTTACCAAGTTATCTCCCATACTTATTAGGTCACTAATCCCCCTTCATAATTATTACACTTAATATATTTTCCATTTGGTTGGTTAGATTACCACTTTACCCTTTTTCATTTATTATAATTAATAAATTGCCCTTGAGTTGGTCAAATTACCAAATTACCCCTCTCTGTTATCCTAATTACCCCTTTAGTCGGTTAAATTACCAAATTGCCCTTCTTTGTGATCATAATTACCAAACTACCCTTCTCCATTATCAAAATTACCAAATTACCCCCTGGTTGGTTAAATTACTAAATTAACCATTTATATGATCATAATTACCAAACTACCCTTCTCCATTATCAAATTTACCAAGTTACCCTTTAGTTATTTAAATTACCAATTTACCCCTATTCATTATCCTAATTACCAAATTACCCCTCACATTTATCATATTTACTATTTTACCCTTCTCCATTATTAAATTATCAAATTACCCTTTAGTTATTTAAATTATTATCTTACCCTTCTCAATTATTATAATTACCAAGTTACTCCTTTCCAATTTCCACTTTTACCGCTTTTATTTACCAAATTACCATTTTACCCCTTTACTTTCAAATTTACCATTTTACCCCTTAACTTCAGAAAATTACCATAACACCCTTTTACTTATAAAATTACCATTTTATCCTTAATTACGAAATTACCATTTTGCTCATTTATAATGCCCCGAATATTTAAAAGACTATATTTTAATAAATAAATTTTATTTGAAATAAATTAGCCTTTAAATCTATTTAATTTAATTATTTTATGGATTTGTGAGCATATAAAACTTCTTATAAATATTTAATAAATTAAAATAAATATTTTATTATTTTATTATACTCTTATTATTTAAATAAATTTTTAAACCCTTATTTTACAAAAACTATCCTTTTTAACCCTTATATTTTAATTATCTCAAATTAAAATATTAAATCAATTTATTACCCAAAATTATTCTATTTTATTATTTTATCAATTAAATTATTTATTCCATTTTCCCTTTTCTTTTTCCTTTTTCCCCTTTTCTTCTTTTCTCCTTTTTCTCCTTCTTTTTCTTCTTCGGGTCGCCGACCTGCTTCGGCCTGCCCGTACCCCCTCCTGTGCCTTGGGCCGCTGGCCCACTTCTCTCCCCCTCCTCCCTCCTTTCCTTTTTCCTTTCCTGGCTCGGCTTCTTTTCTCCCGTGCGTCGAGCCCGGCCACCCCCTTCCTTTTCTTTCCTTTCTCTTCCAACCGGGCCGTCTCGTTTCTTCCTTCGGTCGGTCTGCTGTCACACGCCCAGCTCCCAGCACCCTGATTCTCCTGCTTCTTTCTTTCTTCTTCCCCACTCCCTCCCTGCCATCGCCACTCCCTGCAACTCCTTCTCCCCTATTGACCTCCCTAACTCTTTCTCTCTCTCTCTCCCGCCATTCCTTGCCCTATACCGAGACCTTCCCCACTCCCAGCCATCATCATTCCTTCCCCCTCTCCCTACAACCGCCCATTTCCCTACCAATCTACAGCCACCCCTCAAGCCCCTATCCCTTCCCCTCTCTTCCTCTTCTATTTCTCCCTACTTCCCTGCCCATTTTGCATTTTTTTCTCGAGCCCCTCCATGCACCCCAACTCTCTCTTTTCTTTCCTTCCTTCTCCTCCCCTCTCTTCCCCTGTTTTTGGTTTCGCCGCCCATCTCCGCCACTACCGCCGCCTCAACCACCACCTGCACCACCTCCTGCCACCCTCTACCTCACCCTTGAGCCATCACAACCCCCCACCATCAAGCCGCCCCGCAACTCCATTCTTCCTCCTCTCCTCTTTTTCTCTTCTTTACCCCCCTTATCAGCAACCGCCCTACAACGCCTCATTCCGCCGCCGTCCCGCCGCTTCCGCCACCACCTGAGCCACCTTATTACTCCCTGCAACCCCCTCTACCATCCCCAATCCTCCTTTGGTCGAAATCGTCATCCGAAAGCCTCCATTTTTCCTCCCCATTTTCCTTCCTCGCCAGCCTCCATCTCGACCCCTTCTTATTACTCCCTACAACCCCCTCTACCATCCCAATCCTCCTTTGGTCAAAATCGTCACCCGAAAGCCTCCATTTTTCCTCGCCAGCCTCCATCTCGACCCCTTCCCGGCAGCCCCTGTTCGCAACTTCTCTACCGCCGCCGCCGCCACCTTTAGCCACCTCCAACGCATCTCCGACCACCACTTACACCCCCTCTCCACCTCTACATCCTTCCCTTGCCTTAAATCCACCCCACATGCCTCTTTTCCTAGCCTAAAAACCTAACCCGAAATTGTTTATTTTTCTTTCTATTGCCCTCCTTCGAGCCCCTCCTCCCCATTAATTTTCATGCAGCTCATGCTGCATTAGCAGCATGAGTTTCTGGGTTTCTTGATCTATTGGTTTACTAATTTTAAGGTATAGTTATATTTTTAATTTAATTATTTTATTAATTAAGCATTATAAAGTTTTATGCCTTGATTTTATTATTTCTAATGTAATAAATCTTTATATTATTTTTAGGTATTGGTTTTTATAATCAAAGCTTGGACCTTTAACCAGAATACTGGTAAGGTTCATTTTTGTGAAAACCGAGGTAATCGTTAAATCCCGCTTAAATACATGGATTAACACATGTTAGCACATTAGGCATTTTTAATGTGTATTATGCTTGATATATGTTGTTTAGCATATTATATGTGGTTATTGTGTTGGTTGATAAAAAGGAAGCATGATATGTTATATGATATGTATGGAAATAATATTTAAGGTAATAATTTGAAAAATGTTAAGTATTATCCATACTGTTTCATGCTATTATAATATTTAATACACGTTTAATATTTTTTGAGCCTTAGGGAATTTTATTAATATACATTGTACAAGAATATGACCTAATCTATATATGGGTGTTAATGAGTATTGTATTAACTATAAAAGTTGTGGATGATGCATTAATATTAATATTTTATGTAGTAATAATAATAATTTAATATAAGTGGTGTGCTGAGGGGTATAATGGTAAATTTTAGTAAAAAAGGGTATTATGGTAATTTTAGAGGCAAGGGGTAAAATGATAAATTTGAAGGTAAAGGGGTAAAACGGTAATTTTATAAATCAAAGGGGTAAAAGTGGAAATTGGAAATGAGTAAATTGGAAATTATAATAATTGAGAAGGGTAAAATAATAATTTAAATAACTAAAGGGTAATTTGATAACTTAATAACGGAGAAGGGTAAAATGGTAAATATGATAAATGTGAGGGGTAAATTGGTAATTTAACCGACTAGAGGGTATTTTCATAATTTTGATAATGGAGTAGGGTAGTTTGGTAACTATGACAATTAAGAAGGGCAATTTGGTAACTTAGATAACTAAAGGGTAATTTGGTAAATTTAATAACGAAGAAGGGTAAAATTGTAATTATGATCATATAAAAGGGTAATTTGGTAATTTAACCAACCAGGGATAATTTGGTAATTTTGATAATGGAGAAGGGTAGTTGGTCATTGATAATAGAGGACGGTAATTGGGTAATTAATTAAATAAAGGGTTAATTTGGTAATTAGGACAAGGAGGAAGGGTAATTTGGTAATTTGACCAACTCAAGGATAATTTATTAATTATAATAAAGGAAAAAGGGCAAAACGGTAACCTAACCAACTAAATGGAAAATATATTAAGTGTAATAATTATGAAGGGGGATTAGTGACCTAATAAGTATGAGAATAATTTAGTAACCTAAATCGAGTAAGAGTAACTTAGTGATTTTGTAACAAGGAGGGTAATATGGTAATTTATCAAATAAGGAAGGGATGACTTAGTGATTTTATAAGTAAGGGGTAAATGAGTAGTTTGTATCTGATATATCGTTGTGATTGTGGAATTCGTAATATGACTCTAATAATGTTGATTAATGAGGTAGGAGTATTTGATGATTAGTAAGTATCATGAGAACGAATTCTAATTCGGAATTAGATGAGTTAGGATGGCCTTAATGATTCCTCTATGTTACCTTGGACAACCATTTGAATAAGAAATTTCTGATGATACCTGAACGATTAAAAGTGGATAATTATCTGTTTGTTGTGCTTTTGTGATCACCTTTAATCAAGACGCTAATACTTAAAGTGAAAGACCTCGAGATCGGGAATGGTGGCTCTTTAGGGGTCGCTACCCTAAAGACGTGGTTTAGCCCACGATTATTTGGTATTTGCTGGTGTGCCTTTGTGCCCTAGCCAAGCCCTATATCTACTCTATCTAGCTCTATGGATCTAGTTAGGGGGTATGCATACTTAAGGATTAGGTGTCCTTGTCGGCAGGGTACTGAGTTAGCTTTATGCACTAGTATGACCAGGGTACCTTTGCAAATAAACAATCTATACTGATTTATACTTCCAAAAGTCATTTTTATAGTAATATCTAACGTACTCTAAATTTATATGTATATATATATATAGACGTACGTACATACGTATGTATATTTAAATATCATTTATGTATAAGCCATATTTGCATTTGTAAGAAAAGTAGAATAAAAATAAACTTAAGTAATGAGCAAATCATATAATATTTTTTAAGTAAATCTCTAACTACTTTAAGTATGTAAATTATAAAAATAAAGGTAAATATGAATAATTTTAGAGATATAATAAAGAGAAAGAACTATTTTAGTAAAAGATTCATAATGAATTCATAAACTTGCAACATAATTATTAGTTAGAATTGCAATGAATAACACTTAATTGATAACAATAGTAGCAAATATATATGGTTTGTGATTTATAAGCTATAATTTATTTTTTTTAAATCGTAACCAAACCTTTTTAAAACATTCTAAACCAAATCATGATTTTTTACATCATAAATAGAACCAAATTATAAAATTACAATTTGATTCACTTTGATTTAAGGCTTTGAAGTGTGTTACTAATGTTGGCAATCGGGCAGGTTAAGTCACATAATGATCGAGTCAATAGGTTTAATACAATAATAATTAGTTTTTAACCCAAATATCATATTGTATAATTAACTAGTTAGGCCAATTGTTAACTCTAGCTTATCATTTAGGTACATGTATTTAGTTGCTTTCAATTGTTTAGTTGGGCTATGTATTGTATCGTGGCCCATGAGCTTAAATGCTCCTTACCAAAAGCTATTGCATATGATTGAAGGTATGTATTTTATATTTGGTTTTACCTAGGGCTAAGAGAAATTAGATGTATACCTTTTTTCTTCTTATGCCATTTAGAATTGGTAGAGTTGTGTACTTAATTCAATGAATGAAGGTTATGTGCTATTTGGTTTTTCTTCTCTCTTCTCTTCATCTCTTTCTGAATTATGGTGTGTGAGTGAAATAATGTAAATGATGCTTAACATAAATATCTATATTTCATTTTAGTCCTTAACTTGATTTGAGAAAGGTTTATGGCGAAGGATTTTCTTCTCATGATCCCCAACTCTCCAATGTTCATCTCAATTCACTGTGGTATTGAGTTGAATTTGATGAATCATTTTCATGTTCATGAGTTTTTCTTTTGACATCCTCATTATTACAAATATATTGACAATAATTTAACTTATATCACATACATATCATTACATGGATGTCCTAATATTCGATAAAATAGCTTGACGTTCCCACGTTGAATAGATGATAAGAAGATATTACTTTAGTAATCGGCAATCTATTATCTTTCATTTATGTTTGATAAGAAGAGACATATGTGGGTACTTAGTGAGTATCACTAGTTCTAATGAGTTTTGAGAACCATTAATTTCATAAAACTATTACAATAGTTTCATAAACTATAATAAGCAGTTTCCTAAAAAAACTTTAAGTGGTTTAATAAGTGAAGATGAGTAGTTTCATTATGAATTTAGAGTAGCTTCATAAGTTATTTCATAATATGAAGTAATGTCATTAGAAACTTAGAGTTATTCCATTAGAGTATTACTATCTAATTTGAATTGGTTTAGTTGTGATGTTTTTCTTTTGTTAGTAGAGCTACCAACATATGAAACCTTATAATATTATTAATCATCCTACTCTAAGCTCCGTGCTTATAGTTCTAGTGCTATCAACATCTGGTTAACCAACTACTTTTTGATATTCTAGGAATATAGAAGTCTCAATTGTCTAGTAAAGCTACTAACTTGTGGTAACACAGGTTTTTGATTATTTTAGGCACGCACAGTAAACTAAGTGCTATATTTGTGCCTTTTGAGGCTTGTTTATTTATATCTTGAGTTATAAGTGTTAGATATATTTACATTGTTATTATCTTATGGTGCTTTTTGATGTTTGTATATATTGGTGTCTAGGGTTACGATTACTAAAAGTGTTATGATACCTTTTGAAACTTGTATATTTGTGTCTTGAGTTATAGATACTAAATATGTTACTTTTGAGACTTTTTATTACTTATATGGTGGCTTTTGAGGTTTGTATGTTTGTATCTTGAGTTAAAGGTGATGGATGTATTTGCATTGTTATTGTCTCATGGTACTAGATAGAAGTGAAATAATATTTACATGGTGCAATATAGCTTGTCCTTTTCCATTCTACTTTTATTTCTATACTTTAGTGTTGGTATTAATGGATATTGTATATACATAATAATCAGTATACAGCTTAAGAAAGTATATTATTTTCAAATTTTGATGTAAGGATTGGGTTAGATTAGTTGTATATTTACATTCTTTTATATTTTATGAAGTTGTAGAAAAATTGAATTATTTTAGTTATATGTTAATGTTAATTTTTAAATACGCATAAGCTTGAATATTCTTATATTTATAGTTTTTTAGGTTATATCAAATTTTAGATAAACAACGTATTATGTTGGATCATTTTAAATTTATAATTTTTTGGGTTATATAAGATTTCGGTTAAATAATTAATTCAATCATATTCATTTCGGATTTATAATTTTTTAAATTATATCTAATATCAAATATATATCAATCAAGTCAGATATATTTTAAGCTCTTAATTATTTAAATAATATAGGATTAAATTTCAAATAAAATAAATCAATATTTATCGAATTTTTTAAGTTGGGTTAACTTGAGGAGGTTCTCACCTAACTGTAAACCCTCTGAGTTACTAGATCGCATGGTAACTGGTAAGCAATGCAGCCCGCTGCATTCCTCTCAGAAAAAGGGAAAAAAAATAAAAATACAGCCCATTGCACAATACCACGCGCAACTGTCCAACCCACGCTCACAACAGCAAACCGAAGCTCACCGCTCTTCTGGGCTTCGTCCGTTTGCATTTCTCCCTCCTGTGAGAGCTGACCGACTCGGGTAAACTATCTCGTCTTTCTTTCTCTCGAACACACCAAAATACCGAAGTTAAAAACTTAAGAAGTTCTTCAATTAGTTATATCCATCGAGATCAAAATTCGATCTATTTGGGCGTTTAGCTTCTGTATTTTCTTTCTTCAGCAGATCCCACCTGTGACTGGCTCTTTGTAGCCATGCCCTCCGCCGTCGGATCCGCCATCGGCGCCGTCATCATATTCTCCTTCCTCCTCCTATCTTCTCATGCCTTCGCGTCCGAGTCAGATCACAAGGTAGGACTTACTCGCTTCATCACTTACTCGCTTGAGGCCTTCCATTTCTCTGGAACTCTACTCTTAGATCTTCTTTTATTCTTTTCGTGAAGATTCTTGGTTCCATTTATGATGTTTTTAATATTTTTTTTTAATATTTGCGGTGAAAAATTCGATACTTGAGCTGTGTTTTGGCTCAGATCTTAGCATTTGCTGCGTCTGGTCTCTCTTTGGATGTTGAAATTGTTCATTTCGAGTTCCATTTTGTTTTGTTTTGTTCATTTGTTTTCCCCTGTGTTATGCTTTAGATTCAAGGTTCCCTCGTCGATTTCCGTCGGTCATTTTGTTATTTCCATTTTGTTTTCAGTACCCCAATCGTTTTTCTGGACAATAGGGGTTTCAAATGCGTGTTTTCCTGCATGTGTTGCTTTGTAACTTTCGTAGATGGTAGAAACTAGGTGAAAAGTAGCGACTTACGTTGAGTTAGGCATTGTGGAAGATGTGGTAGCTTATTAATTCTCATCTGCAAGAATTTCTCACAGATGGCAAAAGTCTGGGAGGGTTAGGAATAAATGAATAAATAAATGAGATGGCTTGTTACTTGCTTTTGGAGCATCCATGCCCCGTCCCCACTGTATTCATGTTTTACTGTAGTGTCAATGGATCCTATTTTCTTGCTCGAGTTCTGCCGTAGGCGTGAATCTGTTAAACGCTACTGGCCTGAGTCCGTAATGGGGGAGATAAACTTATATATGGACAAACTGTAATCATTAGTTTCTGATAAATTTTAATCTGAAGATATAATTTTTATATTATAATTACAAAATACTTTCATAATATAATTTTTTTATAATTTTTTATCAATATATAATAATAATAATAATAATTGATAAATTTTGTCGTTGAGATCCGTAATCTCATATATTTCTTTACTTAGACGGAGTGATTTTCTTACTGGCCCCTCAATTCAGAATTGTATTCATTTGGACTTTGCCAAATTTTGGGCGGATTTCCTCACCAGGATCTTATACAGGGGACTTTGCCTACTCTTGGGGATTTCCCATCTCAGCCCTTTGATTTCTTGCGTGTTTGGATACTGTATGTTCAGACCTGAAGAAGATCTTTATAGGCTCTTTCGACACCTTTATAGCTTCTCATCACATATTGTGCTGAAAGGTCTGCCAAAAAATCCATCTTTGGGCTAGAATCTTGGCCGCATATTAAATTTTCATGGTGCCAGCTCCGTTGATTGAACAACACTATTCCACTCATTGTTTTATTCTATGTGACATACTGACATTATCGTATTGGGCATGAGCAACAACGTTTAGTTTGCTAGCACTGTGTTAACTATTTTACCTTTTATATAAAAGAATCTCCACCAGAGTTGCAGGAGATGCAGATAATCTTGGTGCCCTGTAAATTGGTTATTAATGTAGAGAAAAGTTTACTTTCAACCGAATTTCTTCATTTATCTTGATTCGGTGGATAATGATTCAGCATTGTTGTATGGGATCAAAGTCCTCGTGCAAAAAAGATCAGATTTCCAACTCCTAGCATCGATGAAATCATAAAATTATAATTTTACCAACACTTCCAACCTTCTGTTGGGCCTGGCAGTATGGCTGGCTTGATGGAGCTGATTCGTCTCCACACAGTTGGTTTATGTGTCTCCACACAGCCAGTATGAGTACAGCCCATTGATATGTCCAGACACGAGTCTGGCGAGGCCAGCATCCTATATTGTTAGTTGTACTTTTAGGTATAGAGTTGAAAATATTATGTGGGTTTTGCTGTGATAGTAAGAGAATTTCTAATCTTAACCTTATTTTCATTACAAACCAAGTTTAGGCAACACTGCTATAAAGGAGTGGGAATGGAAATCTCTTTGTGAGGAATACAGTATAAGTTATAAAACTGGTATGCTGGAAGCCTTGTGGTGGGATTCATAATTATAGCTTATATCTTCTGTCCTATGTTCCTAATTCTGTTTGATTTCAGTCTTCAGTGCATGCAAGAATCTCCTTTGGCCTTTTGTTGGAATTTTATGTTCTGGCATTTTTATGATCTTAGTAAAGAAGAAAGTATAATTGTTGTTCCATTTCACTTGTGTTGTAGTATAATCCAGATGATCCTGTGACCCTATGGGTGAATAAGGTTGGCCCATACAATAATCCTCAAGAAACCTACAACTATTACAGCCTCTCATTTTGCCATCCTCCTGGCGATGCTGCTCACAAGTGGGGTGGCCTAGGTGAAGTTCTGGGTGGAAATGAACTTATCGACAGCCAAATTGATGTAAAGTTTAGAAGTATGTGTACTTTCTGTCATGTTTTATATTTGTCTCAATCATTTACTATGATCCAACAAATACTCTTCTGATCATGCCTCTCTTGTCCCTATAAACAGAAGGGCTGGGGGCAGGGAGAAATCGACTCTGTTCATACGTTAATAAAATTATTCTAACTAGTTGACTTCATTTGGCAGAAAATGTTGAAAGGAGTACCATATGTGAACTTGCGATAGATGCAGCCAAGGCTAGACAGTTCAAAGACGCAATTGAGAATTCTTACTGGTTTGAGTTTTTTATGGGTAAACAGATATTTTGTTATACTTTGATATATATTTTTGGCTATTAGCTTCAAATAGTCTTACTGGATTGGATAACTGGCTTTAGAGTTTCCTATCTTTGTTAATGGTATTAGCTCTTCTATGCTTACCTTTCTTGATCCCAGACTCATAGATTACTGACTTTTCTTCTTCCTTGTTTATAATGACTGGCTACTATGATGCATTACAGATGATTTACCATTGTGGGGTATGATTCATTTCTATTTTCTTGTTCAAATTAATTAAATTACTGTTCTTCTATGCTAGCTTTTAATTTCTACTTTGCTATAGGTTTTGTTGGGGAGGTACATCCCGACAAAAACAGTGATATCAATAAGCACGTGTTATATACAAACAAAAACTTCATCATCCGATACAATGGAAATCAAGCAAGTTATCCATGACCATTCTTTGTGTTTATTTATTAGTTTCCTATGTATAGATCAAGGCTTTTTTTTTTTAACACATTTGAACTGCTGTTTCTGCAGATTATACATGTGAATCTTACTCAGGATAGTCCTAAACCTGTGGAAGAGGGCAGGGTTTTTGACATGACCTATACTGTTAGATGGATTCCAACAAATGTCACCTTTCCAAGGCGTTTTGATGTCTACTTGGACTATCCTTTCTTTGAGCATCAGGTATGCTGATACATCACCGATAGTAGTCTGTAATTTACATGGCTCTTTTGCAATTCTTCTTTTGAAAGAGTTTTAACTGATAAAAATGTAGATACTAGATCATATAACTGTTTGTCTTCTCTTATGCCTCACACCTTTAAGTGCTGAGTGTTCAGCATTGACTTATAAATTTCGTGTAGACACATGCTCCACAAACTTGATGTAGAACTGAAAGGCTGTGATGCTGTTGGCCTGTTAATTATTAAATTAATTAATTCTTATTTTTAATTTTTTGCAGATCCATTGGTTTTCCATTTTCAATTCTTTCATGATGGTCATCTTTCTCACTGGGTTAGTATCCATGATATTAATGCGGACTCTTAGAAATGACTATGCCAAGTATGCTAGAGAAGATGATGATTTAGAATCCCTGGTAAGGCTTTCTCATTCTGGATCTTCATGCACCTGGTGTCTTATTGTATGTCTCAAAAAAATTCTGATTTAAGTTACTATTTCATGTGCAGGAAAGAGATGTCAGTGAAGAGTCTGGTTGGAAACTTGTTCATGGTGATGTTTTCAGGCCTCCTCGTAATTTGGTTCTACTTTCTGCCCTTGTTGGTAATGGTGCACAGTTGGCGACTCTTGTTCTTATTGTCATCAACTTGGCAATTGTTGGGATGTTGTATATTGGGTATGTTAAACTTTGTTTTCTGATTAAATGATGATTGTGGTCTTGAATGACTTATTATGTCATGAGGCTATTGATTGATGCTTGATTCTCTTCCTCTCTTGTGTGAAATGATTTTTGATAAACTAAATAGAATTACGAATGTTTACATTGATCAATGGCCAAGATGACCCAAAAACATTCTGCCAATTACATAGAATTACGCAATGTTTACATTGATCAATGGCCAAGATGACCCAAAAACATTCTGCCAATTTAGCAAATTTACATATATAGTGCTAGCTTTTTGCACCACCTCAGGCTGTCACACATTTTTTCCCTGCCCAGATAAAAGTAACAGACAGACACCTAGGGAATCAAATGCTTTTTGAGATCTAGTCCAAACTTGAAAGTGTGAAAGACCATTCCTGCATGCATACAACTGTGAATTGCCATCACTAGCATAGTTCCCCTTGAAGAGGAGAGACAAGATCTGGTGGCCTTTTGCTTTGAAAGACAGATGCTTGATTGTATCTTACGTTTGTTATTTCATGAATGATTAGGGCTTTCGCTATTACTGTTATGCCAAGCCCCAATATTTTGGAGGATCATTATTTTTAGTTTCTCTAGTGCAGCTAGATTTGTCTCACGTTGTCTTACCTCCATCAATCATATTTCTTTTCAGGAGGGGAGCAATTGTCACAACTTTCATCGTCTGTTATGCTCTGACCTCTTTCATTTCTGGTTATGTTAGTGGTGGCATGTATTCTCGTAATGGAGGTATTGCCCATTTTCTTTTACTCTTCTTTACCCTCTTTGAGTGGGCCATGTTTTGGCCGGTGTTTTGTTATTTGGTATACTATCATTGGGTTTTACTTGTTCACGAACAATAACAATGATTCTTCTTCTCATTTCTTGTCAGGTAAAAGCTGGATAAAGACAATGGTTCTCACTGCTTCTCTTTTCCCATTCATGTGTTTTGGAATTGGGTTCATTCTGAACACAATTGCCATATTTTATGGATCATTAGCTGCTATTCCCTTTGGGACAATTGTAGTGGTTTTTGTCATTTGGGCTTTTGTTTCTTTCCCCCTTGCACTCCTCGGCACAGTGGTAGGGAGAAACTGGAGTGGTGCTCCAAACAATCCATGTCGTGTGAAGACCATCCCTCGGCCCATTCCTGAAAAGAAGTGGTATCTCACACCATCTGTTATTTCTCTTATGGGTGGACTACTTCCCTTTGGGAGTATTTTCATCGAGATGTATTTCGTCTTCACATCCTTTTGGAACTACAAGGTATATAGTTTTCTCTGGTTTCAAAGCAGTATATTATCCCTAGCATTTTGTTCCTTGTCTTTGTCAAGGTATCATTTTGTTTTCAAATTCAGTCATGATATAATTAGGATGTAAAGACTATCTTCTTTTTTCTTGTTGCTTGGTTGGCTTCTTCAGTGCTGTTACTCTTCTCCCTTTTGATTGGTATATGGCTTGAATCTTTTGTGCTGTTGTTAATTGGAAATCACAAGCATCATTTTCTGTGGTAAACTGGGAGGCAAAATCTCAGCCCGTGGACTGCGTGCGAGATAGTTCTTCAGCACCTCAGATAATGAAAAGAATGCGCCTTATAGCCCCTATTAGGAATCGAGTTTTGAGACCTATTAAACAAAATGTTGTTTTCCTGTTGCTCTTCCTTCTCATGACTTCAGTATGTTTATCTGCATGAAGTAGTCGATGATTCTCATCTGTTTGATCTGCCTAAAATACTTCATACTTCTCATATGTTATCCGTGATAACTGCTTAATTTCACATAATTATGTTTTTGTTGTGACCCCTGTTAATCCATTAGAGGTTGGTCTACATATCTTGGACAACTGATTTTCCATGCCTTTTTGTCAATGTTTTGTGGTGAATCCATATTTATGATAGCTCATTTCTGTGATTACTTAGGCGTATTATGTTTATGCATCCTTGGTCCTCATCTTTGTGATGAACGCTTTCTCTTTTAACTTCTTTTTGATGTGTCCCCTGCAGGTGTATTATGTTTACGGCTTCATGCTTCTTGTCTTTGTAATTCTAATCATCGTTGCTGTCTGTGTGACCATCGTTGGAACTTATTTCTTGTTGAACGCTGAGAACTACCACTGGCAATGGACTGCATTCTTCTCTGCTGCCTCCACTGCCATTTATGTATATTTGTACTCGGTATATTACTACCATGTGAAGACTAAGATGTCAGGCTTCTTCCAGACCAGTTTTTACTTTGGGTACACCATGATGTTCTGCCTTGGATTGGGTATTCTTTGCGGTGAGTTTTTTTTTTTTTACTTCCCCCCTTCGCTCGCTTAAATAGCCCCCTTTGTTTGTCCACAACATAGGTGGGCGTCATTTTTATGCATTTGTGTCAAAGGAAATATTCGATAACAGTTTTGACCCGGTGAGATTTTTATTTTGTTTCTCTTTTGCCATCTAATCAGGGGCTGTTGGCTATCTGGGCTCAAACCTCTTCGTTAGGAGGATCTACAGAAACATCAAATGTGACTAGAGACTTGCCAGTTGCTTTCTCAAATCTTGTTGGTATTAGAAACTCGAGGGATTCTGTTATAGAACACCAGACCCAGATGGGAAAAATGGTGCGATCATGCCCGCATTGCTTTAGAGAGTTGTAGTTGTAGAAGAGATTCAGCATTGAGGAAACTCGTAATTTTTGTCTCTAAGAACGTGTTGCAAAGTTTCACTGTAATCTTAGCCCTTATATCAGAGTGCAGAATTTGTGTTGATATATCCTTCCATCATTACAGCTCTAGGATATTTATCATCTATCCACCGTTCTTACCAGTTGCCGCCTGTCCGATACCTTATTACAATTTTGTCTTTCTTCAAGATTTGCGTAAGTCAGCTCAAAGAGCTTTAATGGAGGGAAATGCTATCTTTCTAGATATTTGTCTGTTATGCTTGGCATGGGTGCGAGGATCTTGGTTTCTCGAATGTTTGCTACACCCGATTGTTTTATTTTATTTTTTATTTATTTATTTATTTATTCTCTCATTCAGGCCATGGAAGCTAGTGCGGAAAAAAAATTCAAGTGTCGGACGTAAATTTGCGCCTTATTTTGTGGTAGTTAATAATCAACTTTATTAATATAAAAGCGCACATTTACATAAAAAAGACTCCATCATAGGCCTAAGGCCTATTTAAAGTATCCATGTAACTTTTATCTCATTGAAGAAGTATAACCTTGCAAACACAAAAAAATTCCTTTATAACCTACCCAACAAGGACTTGGGGAATGGAGAATTTATCTTGGAAGATGGTTGTATTCTGATTCCTCGAGGCCTTATAAACTAGACTTGCTGCCATAAGCCTCAGTGTCCTCTTGTCGTGTGCATCAACCATGACAACAAATAATTTCAAGTATCAGGTCTGTATATAATATACCTCCAGTTTGGAACATCTCCCATCATCTTGAGCCTATTATGCAGCGAGCAACAATATAATCGTAATTTTCACGTTCGGCCAAACAAGTACTAAGTATATCTGAGTCCAATAATACCCCATTGCGCTAGCTCTACTTTGATTGGAATTGCAATCACATGATTATTTTGTGTTTGATCATTCCTACATGCCCGATACTTGCTGCCTCTATGGTTTCAAGTCAGCTCTCGGGTTTAGGGCCGGCCTTAGGTGCCGAGGGGCCCTAGGCAAGACAAACCCAAAATTTAAAAATGACTAATGCGATGGAGTATATATGTTTATAGTGTAAAATATTTTGGAGGCCCCACTTGGAAGAGCAAAAAATAGACATCATTAGCATTCAATTCTGGTTGTTTAAAATTTTTTTTCATAGAACAATATTACAGATTTTATTTTTAATTGTACTTATATTATTTTCATTATTTATAATATTATGAGATCCTAATATTTTTGGAGCCTTAGGCCCAAGCCTAGTTGGCCTAAGCCTTGGGTCAGGCCTGCTCTGGTTGATTATGTTATAGGTTAGTTAAATATTGTATTTCCCCTTCTTCTTACACTTATGAACTAAAATATGAGATAAAAGTACCTATCTCAAGCTCATCAAAATTCTAAATTTTTAGGGGTGACGAGATTTTTTATTGTAATAAGAAGCTTTGGTACGTTAGAGATAGATACTATGCACTCACTTTGTCCATACGTTTTCTTTGTTATGGATAGAATGCTATAAATATTTAGCTACAACAACTTTATTCTAGCTATGAATATCATTGATTCCCAAACCTACTTCACTCCTAGGTACATATACTTTCTTCCATGAAATTGGAGCACATTTACTTTTCTCACCCATTCCTATATAGAAGAAGGTCTAGCAGACTATTTCAATACACTTCACTATTGTTTTTGGAAATAGGAACAATTAAGACCAAAACCATGGATACCACACAAAATAGTCATGATGAGTTGTAGTTTGCCACTATGGCTAAGAAACTTGAGGTCCAATGTTAGATCTTTCGAAGAAGCCTATCGATGAGGAGTTTATATTGATAGACAATGAGTTTCACAATGCTCAAAGAGAACCCTAAATATCACAAAGGAAACTCATCTTCTACACATTTTAATATAGAAAGGATATGCTATTTGAATGGTATTTGTTATTTGAAGTGTGTATTCAATCCTCCACAATAAGCATTGTTCTTCAAGGCTTTTGCTTTTAATATAGAAATCTAGCCAATCATTGTTATCTTATTGTGTACCAAAATTGTTGACCTCACATTCCTTTTACAAAAAATAAGAAGATCATTTGCAAAGTAAATGGTTAATAATTTCCAACTCCTTATATCCAAGATGACAGGTAAACTATTAAACTTGCCAAAGAGTCTAAAGGCTTCTCTATTTTCCATAACCATAACGAATACGTAATGGGACAAAGCATCACCTTATCTTAGCCCCTCTTGCTAGGGACATGACAAGTTATATCTCCATTGTTCTTTAGAGAAATCCTAACTAAGGAGATACATTCCATAACTAGCTAGATAAATTATGCATGGAATCCACAACCAATAAGGGATGTTTGGTAAAAACCTATCTTATACTATCATATGTCTTACGTATGTTGATTTTCAACATCAACCAAGCCCCAAAATTCTTCAAGTCATAATGTTTGACCAGTTCGTATGCCATTAAAACATTATCACTTAATATTATCCCCTTAACAAAAGCTAATTATGGCAAATCAACCACTTCTTGTAACACTAATTAAATTTTGTTTGTAAGAACTTTTGAAAAGATCATATATAGAATATTCGATATAAGGGTAACTGACATGTTCTTGATCTATTTCAACAATATACCAATCTCCCAACATTCTTGTACAACTCTCATGATGTCCTCTCCTATTATATTTCAAGACTATATGTAGAAATAAGGATTATAACCATTAGCCTTGGGCTTTTAATGATACCCATTGTAACATGCTAAATTTTTGGACCAAAAAATTTCATTTAAAATATAGTTTTGAAAAAGAGAAAAACCAAGGCAAGGATGTTACCATTGCTTTTAGCGCAAGTACGATGAGTGTACTATTCTCATACTAAGGACAAGGCTAAAATATTTCACAAATAAGCAATGAAATGTAATCACAAAGAAAAGATAATATAATATAACAACACAACAATTATGGAGATTAAATCGCAAAATACATTACCCTAAGGTGGAACAAAAACAAAAAGGGTAAAAGGAGGAATCAGAGTCCAAAATTGTAACACTCAAAAATTTTAAACTACTTTTTTTTTGTTTAAAACTATAGATTTTGCTGAAGTAAAAACCAAAACGTGGGTGTTATCACCACTCTTAACACGATTATGATTTTTATACCATTCTTGTGCTGGCAACAAGACAAAAAAATTAAATAAGTAACAAAATAGAGAAAAAATAGAGGCAATAATATTATAATAAGATAATGTTGTGGATATCAACTCCAAACATATACAACAAAAAGGGAATGGTACATATGAGCCCAAAATCTCTAGTCACAAAAGAATCTAAAGAAACCATAGGATAACTCTTACTCTAAGTCCCAACCCATAATATAATAACTCATTCCTAGGCTTGTTAGCATATAGATCAACATCATCTTTATTGGGTACCTACAATAGGTCACCTATAAGGGTTGTACCACTCTGGCGATGTACTTAGTAGAAAGAGACCTCCCATATAGAAGCAACATGCAACACATATGATATAGTGTAAAAGTAGTAAAACATATGATATACTTAAATACATGATATCACAAAATAATCATACCAAACTTAAATAGTAAACCCAATAATACTCATGCATATCATATTCACTGATATCATAAATGCAACCCAAAAATCATCAAAGATCAAATCTTACCTAAAGCCTCAAATCTTTCTTTTAACTAAAAATCATATCAAACATGCTCAACTTTAAGCAAGTTAAACACCAAATATTATTTATAACATCAGATATATAACATTGTATAGTCAATTTGACAAAACAATTATAGGATCAAAATCCCTTGAATTAACCTAAACTTAACTCAAATATAAATCATGATTAGGATCATAAAAAGCAATATGGTATATGTCAAAATTAATCCAAAAATTACCAGGAGTAACATGGTACCATCAATTTAAAAAAAAAAACACTCAAGGGATCAAAATGCCTCAATTTTATTGAAAATACCCACAACCATAACATAACATACATAAACCACAAACATATTACATCATGCTTATATTTAGTAAAAAGATATTACCTAAAATATATGCTCTTAATAAGAAAAAAAAATAAAGAGTTAAAGATCAAACTGAAATCTCCCAAAAGTTTCCATGAACCCTAAAAAATCAAGGAAGAAAAGTTGCATTTGATGACTTATTATGCCCAAAACTATCTGAAGAAACCAAAAAATTTACAAATAATCATATAAAAATTTAAAATCATTTTAGTCTCAATTACACTAATATATAGTGCTCCCTAATTTTATTTATTTTTTTTTGTAAATTTTAGAAAGCTTAAAGGGTCATTTTGGGGCTTAAAACACTAAAATAAGGCTAAACGCAACATGAATAATATTTTTTCTAATAGATCTCCAATAATAATTTTGTAACAACCTATGAGACTCAAAAAATATAAATATTCCAAAAATTATTTAATTATAATGATCCAAATTTTTTTGATAGCTAATAGTGTCTCAAAAGATCTCACAAAAATGAACTTGTGAGAAAGAGTTAAAAAATAGAAACTATATGTTTCAAAAACAAAACTAGGGTTTAAAATTTAATAAAGAATGTAATAAATATTTAAAATAATTTTATTTTATTTTAATTTAAAATACAAAATAATTTTAGCATGCCAAGCTTTTTGAGAAATAGGTTATTACATCAACCTATTTAGTAAATACTTGAGCAAGGTAAAATAATTAAGGCACTATAGATGATTATAAAATTATAACATCCATTTATAGTGTCCCTAAGAGGGGTAGTTTTGAGGAAAAATATAGAAGAAAATTATATCCTATAACAGCCATAAATAATTTAGTGGATTTTTTAATAAAAAAATTTAGGGTATAGATGACGATTATAGAGTAAAACTACCATCTATACCTCAATCCATTTTTTTTCTCCTTCCTTCACTTTAACCTAGAATTAATTTTACTTTTACCCATTTACTCAAACACAAATGAGAGAACTCCCAATGGCATAAGAAACCTCTACCATTTATACCACCTCAAACCTTTTTCACTGACTAGCATTGCCATATTTTCCTGTTCAGTTTACCATTGCAATATTCTCTTTATATAACATTTATGCATTTTTCTCATTTGTTCTTGTTTAATGATTACATAATCTTACATTCTCCACACTTAAATAGTCTTTTTCCTTGAAACATGCTCGTTCAATTTCTCTTTATTATGTTCTATACTCTTTAAAAGTGGTTTTGAGTGTTGCACATATATTGTTTACTATCTCATGATCTTAGAAATTTATAGTTTTGGTTTCATTTACTTTGTGGCATACAAGCTTTACATATTCTATTATTTGGTTTGTTTCTACTATTTTATTAGTAAGGAGGATAATATATTGGTTTCTACTGGTTGGTTGATTACATGCTTTGATATAGAGTTGCTACTAATTTGAGTGTTGTTCACTGTCATGTCGTTGTAAAATTTTACCGTGTTTTCATTTTACTTGTTCTGTGGTAAACTGATTAAGAAGAAATTTGTGAACTTTATAGCATTTTTTTAATATTAGCTTGGTGTGTGTTGGAATTTTAAAATATGGAAAAAGAAACTAGGTTTTGAAATTATGCTTGCTTGCTTGTGTGAAATAGAAAATCCTTTTAGGATATAATTTTCTTCTATATTCTTCCCCAAAACTACCCCTCTTAGGGACACTATAAATGGATGTTATATATATATATAGCTTTTTTAATGGTTTCATGTGGGTATGACATCTCAAGATGATGAAGGGGGACATGTGCTGAATAAAAGATATGGAGGGTGCAATGAATAATGTTTCTAAGTTAAGGCATAAGGAACTTATATATGTAGTTGATGATGTTACTAATGAAGAAGTGCCAACTGGAGAGAATAGAACATGTTGTATAAACTCTGTGAACGCTAGACCTTGTGTAATGTTTCCCATTACAATTTATGAGTGGATAAAGGTACCTAATAGGATAAAGGAGAAGTTATGGGTTGATATATAGGTATAATGAGCATTCATATACCAATATTATAACATCATTTAAATTATATGCTAAAAATATTTATTATTCTCATGATATATAGTGGTTTTGATGTGTCCACACGCTCTAAGAATATTATTCTACAAAATTGTGCTAAATCTTGAAAAGACTTTAAGCCTAATTGAGCATGTCTTTACATGGTTTCTGAAGATGAAACTTACCTATTACAACCACCCGTAGATTATTAGGTTATGATCATACCCCAATAATGGGTTGAGTTTGTTAAGCTTAGAAAGTCAGGCAAAGATAAGGCATGTGATGAAACAATTTATATTATGTCTTAAATAATACTTATAATTATGTATACATTGGCTCCTTTCTATAACTCATATGTTTTTACTAACAAAATAAGAGCCAAAAGGCTAAAAAAAAAGCAAAGAAAATGCATCAATAATAATGATGCAAGAAAGGAGTTGGCAAGAAAATAAATTAGGTTATTATACTTTGATTATTTTTAGTTTCAAATGACAATAACTAACTTAATTTTTAAATAGATTCTAAAGGATAAAGAAAAAACAAACAACATAAGAAAAGGTAATACTCCATGTATACCTCTTACAAGAGTGTATGTCAAGGTGCGGGTTAAGATAACGAGAAATAGGGAAGGCTACTAATGAACCAAACCAACAAATCTTTGATAAAATTGTAAGAATTGATCATTGTATTGTTTTTAATATTATTTGCATATCATTTCATATCCCTAACCACAATAATTTCTCTTATAGGAAAAGTTTGAGGTAATAAAAGCACCGACACATGGTTGAAATGATGTCCTCACTCAAGCTTTAGGGACCGAGGAGCATAGTGATCAAGTCAGATGGCTTCCATATGGTGCCGTATTGTCAATTACTTTTGTATGACTTCTTAGTTTCTGTACTCCTAAGGAAAGGTCAACCATCTAAGAGCCTATGTAGATACTTTAATAGAAATCCAAGCAAAGATAATTTCTAGCCAACAAAAGATTAAGGATAAAGTGCAAAAGTTCATGAATGAAAGGACACCAACTCAATGGTTGACATAATTGTGTTCACTCCTAATCCTACAAAGTCTAGTATTAGATCTATCCTCAAAGTACCTAAGGTAATATACTTAATTTTTTTTTTCTAATTCAAATTGTATATATAGATGAGATATATGAAATTAAGAAAACTTTGAATATAAGTTGAATATAAAAGTGATATCAAGGCATCAAAGGAAGGGGCTATTGTAACTTAAGGAACCATTCATGCATCTGGGGAAAGATCGTTGGAGCCTGACACAACTAGAGTGACTCTCAACAACATCTATGATGAATAAGATTTATTAAAGTTACTAATTTTGAAAGATAATGATCCGTTATCCTATGATTTAGAGGGGAGTCACATGGATGGATACCCAATTTAGTTATCATCAAGGGTGAGGTAATATTATTAATATATATAGTTGAATTAATTAGTTAATTAGTTATTATAGAGTAACTTATTTTTCTTCTTTTTAACTAGGATGGTAAAAATTTATGGAGGAAGCTAAGTCCTGAGGATCAACAAGAGTGGAATTATGGTATGGCCCAATTTAAACCATCTTGTTGTCAATTATAGTATTAGTAAACAAGGGTATTATTTTAGATGGGAGATTGAGAGGGCTCACATAAATTTAACTAGTACACAAATAATATAATAAAAAACTCAAATTCACACTTAAAAAATAGTTAGAAAAGTATAATTATAGGGGTTTAAAATATAAAATAATAAAAATAATTGATGAATGCAAATATAATGGATGCACTAGGGAAATTAAAATCCACCATTTTACTAGGTGGAAATATAACAATAATTTCTAAGTCATATTTTAATCACAAGAAAAAGATTGACCAAGTTGCAAGCCAAAAGTAGGTCTATACACCTCATATTACTTCTATAACATGATTCATGCAACAAAACACCCATATTGAATCTTATTAAAATCTACCATTATAGTCGCAACAAGCGGCTCCTGTATTTAACTAGATATAAATCATTAAGCAAAAATGGAAGAATGTCAGTCTAAGTACCCAAACTAGTACCTCAAGGGTGTGAAGTTATATTTTCCTCCTTTGATCCACACGTATCTAAACATTCCACTACTTTGGTTAGAATAAAAAAAACTATTACATGAATTGTTATCTAACTTAGCTATAATTTATACATATGAATTGTAGCATGTTTATATAGCCATCTAACAATCATATAATCTTACATGCTATCACTATGAGGAAGCTAGAATGAGGCATGCATTATATAAATCATACTTGATAGAATCACACACATAAATGATAACAATTAAAATAAAGTTAAAGGAAAATATCATAAAACAAGAAAAATATTATTACATCTCAAATCATGGTTTAGGGTTTTAATCTATTCCTAAAAATAATTATTTAGTTTGTCATAATAAATAAATAAATAAATTATATTAAAATTATAGATAAGAAATATATATCAGAATCATAGAAAGAAAGAACTAAAAATAAAAATGGATAAATATTTTAGTAATTTAATCGAATGAAAAATTGCTTATTCTTCATCTGAAACAAGATCATTCATCGGCTTTAATCCCTTTTTCTCTCTTCTTCTCTATGCCTTTCTGTAACACCCCGAGTCGATACGACCATGCGGGGCTATCTTAGAGCACTTTCAGATTGATCGGGTGGCCCCACAGATCAACACTAGTCCTTTCAATGCGCTTTGTCCTCACTCACGTGCTTCCTGAGAAATTTTTAAAAAATTTCTAAAACTTTTCAAGAGGATCACTCATCCTATAATTACTCCATGGCTAACACGCTTAACTGTGGAGTTGTTTAGGATGGAATCACCAAAAGGATGGTATACCATATTGATATAAGTAGCTAGATCAATCCTTATAGCACTCTACTCAAATTGGGGTATTACATTCACCCCCATTCAAAGAACACAACGTCCTTATTGCGCCTCAAAAACTAACTGTCTCAATATAGTTTTATCCTAAGAATCGTCCCACTAGGTGGCTGAATGACTCATCCAAGTTCAACTCACGGTCGCGATTTTGCTTTGATACCATTTATAACACTCTGAGTCGATACGACCACGTGGGGGCTACTTTGGAGTGCTTTTGGATTGATCGGATGACCCCAAAGATAAAAAAAATCCTTTCAACGCGCTTTGTCCACACTCAAGCACAGTTTTAGAAAATTTTAGAAAATTTCTAAAACTTTCCAGGAGGGGCACCCATCCTATAATTACTCCACGGCCAACAAGTTTAATTGTGGAGTTATTTAGGATGGAATCACCAAAAGGATGGTATACCATGTTGATATAAGTAGCCAGATCAATCCTTATAGCAATCTGCTCAAATTGGGGTATTACATTGTCAGGGGAGGACGACTTCCTCCCTCCACAAGGTCGTGGATGCTTGGATCCCGATGGTGGGTGTTCCCCTAGGGACCCGTGCACGCTAGTGCAGGACCGATGATGGATGTTCGGTGTATGTCACTGGCCTCTCCTTGAGTCCTCGCGGCTTGCATTAGTGTAGTGAGGCTACTGGTACACTGGTCCGAAGTAAATACTAGTAGCCCCGGTGTGGGGTAGGACAATGGAAGTGTTCACTATCTCGAGTCGGCCATTAGGTGATCTAGTTTCTCCATTCTCCTAATGGAGCAGTCCATTTGACCACCCTAGTGGGGTTTCACCTCAGGGGTGAATTGATGCATCTTGGAGCATAAGGTGCGCCTGTGTAGGACTCACCTCACTTCCTCAATGTAATACCCCCATTTGAGTAGAGTAATATAAGGATTGATCTGGCTACTTATATCAACATGGTATACCATCCTTTTGGTAATTCCATCCTAAAGAACTCCACAGTTAAGCGTGCTAGCCGTGGAGTAATTTTAGGATAGACGACTCTCCTAGGAAGTTTCATAAGTTTTTTAAAAATTTCTTATAAAATGCGTGAGTGAAGATAAAGTGTGCTGAAAGGACTCATGTTGATTTGTGGGGCCAGCCAATCAATCTGAAAGCGCTCCAAGGTAGCCTCTACGTGGTTGTATCGACTTGGGGTGTTACAAATGGTATCAGAGCAAAACCACGACCGTGAGCTGAACTTGGATGAGCCAGTCAGCCATCTAGTGGGATGATTCTTGGGATAAAATTGTATTGAGACAGTTAGTTGTTGAGGTACAACAAGGACGTTGCGTTCTTTGAGTAGGGGTGAATGTAATACCCCAATTTGAGCAGAGTACTATAAGGATTGATTTGGCTACTTATGTCAACATGGTATACCATCCTTTTGGTGATTTCATCCTAAATAACTATACAGTTAAGCGTGCTAGCCGTGGAATAATTATAGGATGGGTGACACTCATGGAAAGTTTTTAAAAAATTTTAGAAATTTCTAAAACTGTGTGTGAGTGAGGACAAAGCATGCTGAAAAGATTCGTGTTGATCTGTGGGGCTAGTCGATCAATCTGAAAGCTCTCTAAGGTATCCCTCGCATGGTCGTATCGACTCAGGTGTTACACTTTCCTTCTCTCTCCTATGTGCCTCCTACCCTATGTTATCCTTTCTTCTCCTCTATCTAGTAGCCACCTCTCTCTCTTTCCTCTTCTCTCTATTCTCCTTATCTCTCTCATCTGTCATCATCTTCTTTTCTTCTTTTTTTCTCATTTGTTCCTCTATGCCTCCTTTCTCTTCTTTTTACCCAGTTATGTTTACCCTTCTTTGCTCCCTGTTGCTGTCCTGTCTCTCTCTTCTTGTCTTTCTTCTACCTGCACCATTTCCTTTTTTTTCCCTCTTGTATCCTCTTGTGCACCTGCCTTTCTCTTTCTCTTTCTTTTTTTTTTTTCCATTTTTACCTACAAAATAAAATTAAAGGGAATAATAAATAATCTCATAACTCAAGCCCAAAAATTTTCTATCATTTTAGCTCAAATAATTAAATATGTAACATTATTATCACTTAAGTATAAAATTATAATTAACTTCATATATTGTTCAAATAAAAATAAAAATTTGAGCTTAAAAGGGTATAAAATATGTATTCATCAATACCCTCACACTTAACTTCTTACTTTTCCTCAAGTAAGACATGATCTAAAATGAAAAGTAAACAAAATAAGTAAACAAAACTAACTAGCCACATTCGTTGGTATTACGATTGCACTTAACCTATGCAAAAAGCCTTTTAAACCCTAGGTCACCCTTAGAGGACGAATAAGGTCTCATGAGGGTTTTGCAACTAATATACCCACAAAGTTACGCACAATTCAAACAAAAAAAGAAAAGAAAAACATACCTCTAACACCATTAACTAATGCTGTCTCAGGATATTTTACTTTCATAACATGAAGATTAGCACTCAACAAAGATTTATCATTGGAAAATTTAAAGGGTTAACTTCACCATATGATTCACATATAAACATGACAAATATGGACACCGCAATTGAAATACTCCAAATTTTAAAAAAATAATATATATAATAATAATAATAATAATAATAATAATAATAATAATATAAAATTTTAAAATTTTAAAATTTATTATTTTGCCTAATTTATAGGCAAATTATAACAATTTTATTTATTTAATTACCATTAATCTATCCCAAAATCCAATCTAAAATCCCACAACTTTTTTTTCCTTTTCCTTTTTCTTTCTTCTTTCCCCCCCTCTTTTTCTCTTTCTTTTTTTTGCCTTTTCTTCCTTTTTTTCCTCCTCCTTCCGGGTTGCGCTGATTCCGACCCAGTCCCCCTCCTTCATCTCATCCTTTTTCTCTCTAGCCGACCCCAACCTTTCCCCTCTCTCTTTTCTTTCTCCCGAGTGATTGACTTGTTCCCCCCTTATTTTCTTTCTTTCCCTTTTTTATCCCTCTCTTCTTTTCTCCTTTCCCCTTTTCTCCCTGTCTTCTTTATTGCGCCTGTTTCCCTCTTACACCATCCTTCCTCCTTCTATTTTCACCCCCTACAACACCTCCTACACTTAGCCAGGCCTTCCCCCTTTCCCTTCTCAACCATGTACGGTATGCACGTTGGCATGTGCCTTGCATATTCCCCTACATTCCCCTACACCTAGCCATCATACCCTACACCTGCCCTTGCCCTACTATCATCTGCATCATCCTTCCCCTGCAGCCTAACACGCTAATCATCCCCTGTCGTCTTCCCCACACCCTTACCCCTTCCCTGCCTATAAATACCCCTTCTACACCTCCCCTCTCTTCTTCTCCCTCCTTAAAAAACTCCCCTTTCCTGTGCAATCACCCCCTTCTAGCCACTCTAGCTTACTATCATCGTTGCCGCCAAGCCACGCCCCCAATCTCCTCCCCTCTTCCCTGCCAGCACCCACTTGTGCCTTTAGAGCCCCATTTCCCCCTCCTTCTACCCGAGCCTGCAACCATTGCATGATGCACATCCTTGCACCACTACTGTTGACCAACTCCTCCCTTCTACGCCATCACCACACCTTTGCCACCCTACATAAGTGCCCCAGCCTGTACAGCCACCCAAGCCACCCCTTTCTCTTCTCCATTTCCCCCTCCTTTGTCCTCCACCCTCTCGACTGCGTGCCCCTACACCAGCACCGGCCGCTAATCCTGCCACCATAACCATTTCTCCCCTCACTAGCTTATCCAATGCCTACATCACCGCTGGCCCCCAAGCTGCTAAACTCCATCTTTTTTTCACCAAAAATTAGTTTTCGCTATTGCCGTGACCACCGTCACGGCGCCACACCATTTTTCTTCCCCATTCTGGTCACCACCACTCCCCTTCCTCTCTTTAAGTTTTCATTTGTCTAGATTCCTTTTTATTATTATCTTGTTAAAAAAAGAAAAGGGAAAAGATAGCATAATTTCAAATATTTCCATTTTCTAGGTAATGTTCTGGTAATAGCAGGAGATGAGGTGTAGGTTATTCGTGCTTAGAGACCAAAGCCATTTCAGTAAGGATATAGTCATAGCTAGGGCCTTGTTGTGTTAAAATATGACCTTATTATGTGTTAAGTGAAGACATGCATGAAATATTAGATGGCTTAGGGTTATATATGCAGCTTGACTTGGCGATGACTACAGGTAAGAAGATGTGTGGACATGATAGTGTTGGTTCATGTGTTGATGCGTATTCCTATTATATGATACTGCATCTTTAAAAAGTTAGGAATTCCTTGTGTTAGAAGCCATGTGACTTAGGTAGGGTTCTGAGACCTAGAGGCATTTTGGTTAACATTATGAAAAGAGGCATATGGGGAAACCCTAGGGGTGAAAGTTAGCCTAATATCATTTGGAACGTGCTCAAAAAAATAACTATGGTAAATATAAATATAATTAGGGTAAACACTATATGGAGAGGGTTGACCATATAGGGGGTGAGTCAAACCTAATATGAGCTATAACCAGGGGTGATTAAAGTAAGGGTTGGTTGCTAAGAGTATATATTGGGTTTAATAATGACATTTTGGGTAAACTTTCACAACTGAGGGAGTCCTTGGAGTGATAAGGGATGAGAGATTACTAAAGGGGTGGAATCAAGGTTTTGGTAGGTTAATGCATGAAAATTTAGGGGATAGGTTATTATCATATGTAGGAAATGGGAAGTTAGGCTGTAACTCTGGACTATGATGTTAATCATGCTACTTGGGAATGTACTAAACCTAATAGCCATGTAGGATAAGTGGGAGCAGATATAACTACCATGGAAAAATTAGGGTTTTGAGAGGGGTCCATTTTGGGACGATATTATCAGATGTGTGAAATGGGGGGAGTTAGGCCACAAAATTTTAGGGGATGGATAAGCATAGTAAAAATATATCTGATTGTGGAAAATTAGGGCTAAACAAGTAGTAGAAGAGGGGTTAGATCAACTAGGGAGAACTAGGGTTTTGAGGAGTAACCCTAAAGGCCAATGGTTATCATATGTGAGAAACGGGGGTAATAGGCCATGACTCATGATAAGAGGGGATTCTAATGATAGGTTTGGGGTTGTTGGGAAAATTGGGGACTCAAAGGAACATAGGGGGATCGATGTAAGAAGGATTATGAAATTAGGGTTTCCAAGGAGATAGGGTAGTCCTAGGGTAGTAGTAATAGAAAAGGAGTAGTACAAGAGTTGTGCATGTCCGTGTGATGTGTTTGGAACAAATAAAATACTATTAAGACACTAATCGCGTAAAGTAGAAGATCACTTGAGTTAGGACCGGTTGTACCTTATTTACTGGTCCATCATTGAGAATAGTGGCCAGGATCGTTCTATCCTAGGGTTGTACCTTATTTATCAATCCACTAGTGAGAATAGTGGGGGTCCCAAGCTCAAGTAATAAAACCCTTGGATGATAATAACCTATGAGAAGACACTAAGTACTTACAGTGGAACACTACATCGGTCGAAACCGGTTATACCTTATTTAACCAGTCCACTGGTGAGAATAGTAGCTAAGAGCGTTCTACCCTAGGGTTGAACCTTATTTACCTGTCCACTAGTGAGAATAGTGGCCAGGAGCGTACTGTCTTAGGATTGTACCTTATTTACTGTTCCACCGGTGAGAATAGTGGATTCCCTGAACCCATGTGGCTATAATTTATGAGCCAACTATCTATTGCACTAATATCTTAATTCTAGATGACAATGAATGAACGGATATGATCTACCTATGAGCATTTAATTTCTTATTGTGGTGTTATTAATTTTTCTAACCTAATTGGTTGTGTTGTTCCCTTACTCAGTACGTAGCGTACTAATTGTCCCTATTATGGGTACTGCTCATTCCCACGAGTAGTGTCTCCTTCTAAGCCTGTGCAGGTGAATGAGGATTCTCCGAATGAATTTGCCGTATATGAAGATATGATTGACGTAGAGTGATACCATTGTGTCCATGGTTGGGGACTAGAGAGAGTGACATTCGGCTGTTGTCTTTTTCAGCTTTCTTCTCATTAACATTTTACTTCTGTTGAACATTGTTTGTGTATTTTATTATTTATTTTGGAAACAAACAATTAACCCTAATTATGTTATGAATCACTACTTTATTATGTTATCATAGGTTGCATACAGTTTCTATTTTGCCTTGTGGTTGGTACAAGGATGGCCTAGGGCTAGACTTATACCAATTACGGCGGTAACACTCCCCTTATGGTTAGATAATCTTACATAAGAAAATAAAAAAAATTAATCTTAATTTTAGGGGTGTTACATGAATAATATGGATAAAAATCTACCACACCTTAGTTGCATCAAGACCATCCTCAATAAGGATACTCTTTATTTTTCTCTTTATCAAAATCATAGCTATAAATATAAAATAATATATATATACACACACACACACTAAGATATGTGAGATATAAGATGATAAAATTATTAAGTAACTCATATATATAAATAAGGAAATATCATATTTTTTTATTATTATAAAACCTCATGACAAACATCAAATACTTGCGAAATGGACTAAACCATATTTAACTCTTGTGACTAATCTCCAACAGATCCAAAACTACCCATCTCAAGAACCAAATATGCCTTTTATAGGTTGTAATAGGCTAAGGTATAGAAGGGTATGGAGTATTTAAGAGTTGTGGTACTAAAAGGCTAAGAACTAGTGGAAATCTAATAATTATATGAAATATAAGCATCAACTTCATATCATTAACAGTCACTAATACACACCTCAATCTCAATACCAAACTAAAACAATGAGATAATCAAGAAATAAAACATGAATATAAATCTCTCAAAATCATCTCCATATCTTCCTCTTTTTCTTATGTTTTATCATTTTTTTTCATTTTTTTCATGTTAAAATAAAAAGAAAAGACTAATGGAAAAACAAAAAATATATATTATATCTCCACCACTAGCCATAACAAATTCCTATATCAACATAAATACATATACCTCCTTCACATACACGACTACTTTATCTCCACTATGTAATGAAATAATCCCCTTTCATTAGCTCTAGGAAAGGGAAATGATAAAGCCCAAGGGATATTTAATGTGGGTAATAAAGAAAAATATACAATCAATGTATAAGCTCAAAAGGGATTCTATGGGGTGTACATCTTGTGTACACATATTAGAACATACGCTATTTGGTCATGCGGTGGAAAATACTATGTTACCTTTATCGTTTTTTCAATTAGATCATTTTTGACTATAAGCTTTAAATAACATAATAGCAAGTTTGATTAATCTCTAGATTTTATTACAAGAGTTATAGCAATTAATTTGATCAAAGCAATAAAATGTATATGAGGTTTTCAAAGAAAGTTTAAAGCTAAGGCATATAAATTATTACATGTAAATTCACTTAGAAAATAAGGAATGTGTGGATCAAAAGCTCACTATGGGACGTGATGAATTTTAATATACCTTGTTGGTGGTTATAACATCATTCCTGTTATTTCTCCATTCACATCTATATATGTAGATATATGTTCCCTATATCAAAATTAATACGAAAGTTTCCACTCATGTTATCTCAGTCTTATGATCCTCTTTAGTTGTATTTCAAAGATATAATCATCATTAACTAGTTAAGGGCTACTAAGACCCTAAATAAACCAAAAACACGTAAAAAATATTCATGATTTTTTTAATGAAAAATATAGCATATACGAAAACACACTAAAACATTTAAGCACATAAAACACTCACATCCCCACACTTAAATCAAACATGTCCTAAATGTGTAAACAAGTAAAGAAACATGTAATTTAAGTATAGAGATATAAATAAGTAAAGGGTATGGAAATCTCCTATTACATTGGGTTACTTCCTAAGCAGTACTTATTTTTAAGTCTTTAGCCTTACGTGATCTCGGTTTACTTGGTCAATGTGGGTTATTCCACTTGGGAAATACTTCTTCAAATCCCTCCTCATGTTGATCATCTATATCCTACAAGGTAGCAAAATACAAAGTATTAGTTTTAATAAAAGACTTGACCCAACAAGAACCCACCTTACCTAGCATGAGGTTGAGGCTTGTATGAAAAGAGATAATGTTTTGTCTGATGTAAATGTATGGTGGTCTCTCTTTCACATTATAAATATATAATTTTGAATCCATATCCTTTAGTATATTTTTCCAACATAACCTCTAATTTGGAGCATTTTACTCCTTATTAGATATATCTAGATGCTTCGATCACTCTCTTCAATATTAGACCCATATCACCTATTAAAAGAGGTAAAAAAAATATTAGGGTTAGAATAACTAAAATCAAAGTGGTTCAAAGACTTACCTTATATTTCATGCTTATATCCAAGCAAAATAGGGGGGAAAATATCCGAAGAGGGTCCATGGTAGATGAGAGTGATAGTCTTGCCATCCATATGATTCTCTTTTCTCAATTTCTCCTTATTCTAATGAGATTCTTATTCTAATTTTGTGGGTTATTCTTCCACTTGATAATTCTTTTCAATATCCTCCATGGGGACCTCCTAAACCGGCTCATCCTCACATGTGGGCATAACATCATCATACTTATAACTCCCACTTGAATTTAGAATTGAAGTACAAGAGAACGCTCTCTGTGTCTGTAATTTATTAACCATTTTGACCACAAAACTCATTTTCTTCTATAACACTAACATCCTTTCATTATATTTAATTTAACTTTGTACCTTTTGGTTTTTCCATTTGTTACTACTTCAAAAATCTTGTCCCATTTTTTAGAACTTAAGGGTTTTGAAGTTGGAGAGGGCTCATGTTGAGGATACTCATAATATTCTGAAGCTTCATATCTAAGATTGTAAGGGTCTTGATATGACACTTGATAATTATCATTCATTACCCATCCTAATTTGGTTTGATGCCTCATTTTCGAACAATATGCGTTAGTGTAGGGGTCATATCTTTGAAAACTATTGAATGCTTGAGCACTAAGTTGTGGCCATCCGCCTCCTCTCATATCTTGTGAATTGTGAACATATGGATTTCCTTGTATATGACTCACTCCGCTTATAATAATGACTCTAGTAGCTTTGGCAATATGTGAAACAAGAGTAGTGAGTTAATTATGCCTATCATTAAGTTGACTATAAATTACTCATTTACTCTAGCATGAAGATTCATGTGAAGTTGTCCATAGCCCAAGTATTCTGCTATAGCAACCTAAATAACACAAACACTTCACAAGAAAAGGTTGCAAGTGAAAAACATACCAAAAATACTAAAAAAAACTAAACAAAAAAAAGATAAAAAAACACACTTAACACAAAAAAATCCTATTAATTGAGAGATTTGAGTGCCTACAAGCTCTCTTAACTCTAAATAAAAGGATGACACAATAGTCAAGAAAATAGAACAGTTAAATAAAAACACATAAAAATTAAAATACTAGCAAACAAGGTGAATTTATCAATCCTTGGTAATGGTATAAAAAATTGGTGTGGTCGTAACTAGTACCAATTTAAACCCTTTTGTTATCAATTATACTATTAGTAAATAAGGGTGTCATTCTAAACTAGGGATTGAAAGGTATCAACTAAAATTATCTAGCACAAAAATAATAAAATAAAAAGTTCTAAATCACACAAAACCAAATATTTAGAAAAATAAAATTATGGGGGTTTAAAATATAAAATAATAAAAATAAATAAAATAAAATAATAAAAAATAATAGATGAATGTAAATATGATGAAAGAACTAGGGAATTAGAAATCCACTATTAGATGAGGTTGAAATATAATAATAATTTCCAAATCATCTTTTAATCATAAGAAAGAGACTGACCAAGTTGTAAGCCAAAAGTAGATTTATACACATTCTATTACCTAATTGGAGTGATTAATACAACAAGGCTCTAATATTAAATCTTATTAAATTATACCATTATAGTCGCAATAAGAGGCTCCTTATATTTAACTAGATTAAAATCATTAAGAACAAATGGAAGGATGTCAGTCTAAGTACCTGAACTAGTAACTCAAGCATGTCTTATTGTATTTCCATCATTTGACCCACATGTATCTAAACATTCCACTACTTTAGTTAGATAAAAAAAAACTATTAGGTGAATTGTTATCTAATATAGTTATAATTTATACATATGAATTATAGCATGTTCATATAGCCACCTAGCAAGCATATAATATTATATATTGTCACTATGAGGAAGCTAGAATGGGGCATGCACTATATAAATCATACTTGTTAGAATCACATATATAAATGATAGCAATTAAAATAGAGTTAAAGTACAATATCATGAAATAAAGAAAATTATTATTACATATCAGATCATAGTCTAGGGTTTCAATCTATTCCCCAATGCAATTATTTAGCTAGTCATAATAAAAACATTAATTACACAAAAATTATAGTTCAGAAATATATATTAGAATCAGAGAAAGAAATAACCAAAAATAAATATGAATGAGAATTTCACTAATTTAATTAGATGAAGAATTGCTTATTCTTCATTTGAAACAAAGTCTTCTATCGTCTTTGATCCTCCTTTCCTCTCTTCTCGATGCTTGTCTTTCTCTTCTTCTTTATGCCTCTCCATCTCTCTTTTTGATGTAGGAGATGTCACAGCCTAGGACTATTTTGAGATGTAATCCAACGTAACCAAAATGTACTTATTACCACATGATGATGGAAGAAACCCCATATAGTCTATCCTCCAAACATCAAATTCTTTAAATCAAGGATATAGTCCTGGGGTATCTGATGCCTTGTTGAAATATTACCTATTCTGTAACATAGGTCAAAAGATAGTAGGAATGATTGAACATCATAAAATAGTGTTTGCTAAGAAAAATTAGTATGGAGGATTTTACTAGTAGTTTTGTTAGAGCTAGTGTGACCACCATAAGGTGGCAAATGGAAATTAAAGATACTATCATCAACCTCTTCTTCCGGATCACACCTTCTATAGGTATCATTGAGACAATGTTTGAAGAGATAAGAATCATACCAATAATAATTTTTGGAGTCCAAAAGGAATTTCTTTTTTTAATGATAAGAGAACTCTAAAGGTATGATTCCACAACATTTTAGTTGATTAAATCATCAAACAATGGGGCTGTTAAAGAAGTTATGATTACAACCAAGTGATAATTTGCAAACAAATTATCTAATTTATCTTCTTCCCCCTTTTTAAACTCTATCATGATTTAGGAAAGGTGGTTTGCAACTATATTAATGAGACATTGTCTTATATAGCTTGTATAGCTTAGTCATAGCTTACTTCTTTCACTTATATAGCTTGTATGCAATCTATCTCATGTATTACTAAATGCTTATCATTAATGAGATATTATCTTCTTATTATTCCTCATATATCCTTTCTGGTTGCATATTATCCTAATTGTTCATTCAGTGTTTTTTTTTCTTTCCAAATGCAATCACTTACAAGCAGTCACCTATGCATCACCTCAAGGGGAGTATTATCCATCTTAATCTTATGTATAATTATGACTAATCCTTAATACGCACTTGTTAAGGGAGAGTTTTCCTTTCCCATCTAGCAAATGTTTGTCTTCTTTTCTTCTAGGTTGCCTTCTCTTCTCACCTTTCATTATTGCCAAAAGGGAGAGAAAATTTGGAAGTTCAGATCGAAAAATGTGTAATTGGTAAATGCAAAAGAATTTGGTGAAAATATTTCCTATTACATGTTCATTACCCTTTCAAATTTACAATCATACACTTTTTGTTTGTCATCATCAAAATGGGGCAGGTTTTGGACCTTATAGGTCAAACAATATCATTGTCCTTGTTTTGATGATAACAAATAGATCTTAATAACTAATGTGTTTATGAATGTACTATAATTTAATTTTAAAGAAATCTAATTGCACTCACTCAAAGCGTTCTCCAAATGTGCAAATCTAAAAGAGAAATCAAGTTTCCAAGCATAAGAGAACAATGCATGAAAGATAACCAAAACTTCAAAGTTAGGGATTATATTTCTTAAGTCTTAGGTTCCATGTAAAGAGTTAGGTTGAGAAAAAATTCACATTTTTTATCAAAATTATTGATAACATTTTTAAAACGCTTGATTTGAATTCATTTCATAAGCATTCATGGTTGATCTTGATTTCTAAACTCTTCAAATGTGTTTTCAAAACTAAATGGTTGGTTCTAGTGGAAATTAGTCAACTAATCAACTGATTTAGTTTAATCAAAGGCATAAAATGAGTTAAACTTAGAAAAATTGACTTACGCTACAAATCAATCAACTGGATATGCCAAACCAATCGAATGGTTTGACTAATCAGTCCATGGGATTCACTCCTACATAAACCCATCCACCTCTGTTTAAACTCATTAATTATTTTACAAACTGATTAACTGGTTTGACCAAATAGGCAATGGGTTTCACTCTTTAGAAACCCATCCTACTCTATTTAACCTCATCAACTGGTTTCACCAACCAATTAACTAGTTTGAGGAAATCAGTCAGCTGGTTTGACCAACTATTTCATGAGTTTTATTCCTACAAAAACCCATTTTCCTTTGTTTAACCTCATCGATTGGTTCTACCAAACTGATCGACCGGTTTGATCAATTAGTCTATGGGTTTCATTCTTATAGAAACCAGTTAGCCTTTGTTTAAAGTCATCAACTAGTTTTACCAAACTAATCGACTAATTTATAATTGATTGACCAGTTTTAAAAAACCAATTGATTGGTAACATGAGCACATCGTCTGGTTTTACTAAACCATACCACTATTTTTATCTGTTCATAAGACCAATTGTGCACTACGCATAATTGATTGACTGGTTTGTATGAACCAATCAACTAGTTTGTAAAATGGTAAATTTCTTTTTATGGTCTAAACATAAATATTTGACTGGTTTGAACCACTGATCGATTAACCATATAATCAATCGATTGGTTAGGCTAGGTTGATTGACTAGTGAGCATTAAATATTGATTTTCTGCCCATTGGGCAATACTGCCTTTTGAGATCTTGTATCTAACGGCTATATGAAGATGGAAACCCTTATAATAAGGTTCTTATACACTTATTACAATAAATTTTCAAATACATTGATTGTGCAATTAGTGTCCTACTCTCAAATCATTTAATTGCTCCCTCAAATTTTCTAAACTTTCATATTCTAAGTTTTTTATTGAAAAGTGCCCTTTGATCACTTCTCTTAGCTATACATGTTCCCAAATTGTAATATCTCTTATTACATATAGCTAAATTATATCTCATCCAAAGTTCTACACTTTAATATCTTATATTCTTGGTGAGAATTATCTATAATCACAACTACCTTACAAAATTCATTTTAAGGGGTTAATGAGTGTTTGCCTATCATTATTGAGAGATTCTTGTTGAGAGTATAGATAATATAAATAGGTTAAGTTGTAAATCATCTCTTAGAGGGTCATTGAGATTTTAAGACTCATAAATTGATAGAAGAGTGATCGTATATAAAAAAAATATGTCACTATTTCAAAATCTAAAAAAGCACAATCTTTTGGTAGTGGTTGTAAAGAGTAATTTACTCTTGAACCACTCTATATTGTGTGTAATTTTTTTATTCTGTCGTTGGCATTTAATAAAACCCTATTCACCCCTTCTAGGGTGTTTTTTGGCTCTCTCACTGTTATGAACTAGCAGTTGGCTCACAGTAATTCCAGGATTAAGTAAATGAGGAGTAATTAAATGCGAGAACATAACAATTTGGATTAATCAGCAAGTGTATTTATAGTTGAAGAACAGAAGTTACAGCAGCCACTCCTAGGTTTCGAGGACTTGGACCTCCCACCTTCTACCCGCGACAGACCCCCTCCCTCTCTCGCCCCTTCCCCTTTTATTACCTGAACCCATAACCAACTCATAACTCACCCCCCTCCAGTCCAAAAAAGGAATAACAGAACAATCGGATCATAATAGAAAGGTCACTAGGTACCCTGCCTCATTTCACTATGGTTAGGAAAGAGTTACTAAGCCTAATTACATGTTAATTATGGTTAGGAAAAAAATATGTTACCTTAAAATACCTTTAAAAGAGACTTCTTCTCCAAAGTCTAGGGAATGAAAGGTTAGGGAAGTAATGGAAGGAATAATGTAAGGAAGACTTGATCATTATAGGTTAACCCTACAAAAGTAGGCATACAAATTATTAGGTTGCTATTCCCCCAAAAGAAACTCTAGACCAAACACACATAATATATGGGCTTAGGGTGAGGGTCTTGTATGACTTCTTCGGCTGTTAGGTTACCTCCTCTACTCCATGATGACTACTAATATCTGCTTGAGCAAGTCTAAGCTCATATGGGTCTGTCATACTTTGGTGTCAAGAATCTACTAAGGTGCCTCCTTATAGGGTAATGAATCTTCAAGTTTGATCCTGTTAAGTTTTCTAACATAAGGTTGATCTACAACATATTTCTTCATAGGTTAACGATTGAGAGATGTAGGGTTGATGAAAATGAGATGGATGGAAAAAGGAGTCTCAAAATTCAAAAAGGTAAGAGGAATAAAGAAGGAACCCAACAAAATAAAGGATTAAATTAGTCATATTCCATAGAGTTATGGATCCCAAAACACAAGTTAATGATCAAAAGGGGTTTGAGAGAAAGAGAAACCTACAAGGTAAGAAATCAGAGGAAAGACCTCCACAAAGTTAAGAGTGAGCGGAAGAGAAGTCACAAAGCATCAAAGATATTAGAAGTAACACGTGAAACAAGGGTTGGGTCAAGGATAAAGGTGAAGTAGAAGGAAGCATAACAAAGGTAAGCGTTATAGAGGTGAAGCTAGTGGAAATAAAGGCTTGAAGGATGGAACTAAAAGTGATTTCTTAGGTCAACAAGAAAAAACATGGTAAAGGTAAAGGTTAATGAATTGTGATACTTCCCCCTTACAAGAGAACCTTATCCAACACACATCAAAACCAAGGTTTAGAAAAGAAGTTAAGTGAAACATTAACCAATAGCATAAAAGTAAGGAAGAAAGGAATGGTTGAAATATCATTAGCTTGGTGCATCACCATTACCTATGAAGATAATTTCAACTTCTTGATGATTTTGTCCTTGTTGAAATGAATACATTTATGGATGTATGGCTCACCTTATAATCTAACTCCTAGATGCCCTAGTCAACTGGATGATATTACTCATGCTCTAGGTGAAGATTTATGGGAGCGAAACCCCAATGCTTATTATTTTCCTTGCACTGAAATATAGCCTCTCCTCCATAAGGAAGAAACTTCAAACGACCTACTTGAATTATACTCAATGAATTATCAACACTCCCAAAGTGCATAAAGACTTTTCCAACAATTGTCAGCCACCATCTTTAAGAATCTAAATCATTATCCCGGTCTATTCTTCTATAGCTAGGTGGATAGTGTTACTCATCCTCCTCTTAATGCCCATAACCTTTTACAATTGTTCCTAGATGGGCAAAGGACTTCAAATCCTAAACGGAGACTATACCGATAGGTGTACCAACTTACCATAAATCTTAATATGATAGGTACTACGTTTGAGTCATAGAAAGCTATGACAACAAAACCATGTTAAGGAGAATCCTAACTTACTAAGTGCATACGATCATACCAACACATACAAAGACCACTTAAACTACCCGTTGTTTACTCCTTGCAAAGCTAATTTGGATTTTAAAATAGGCTAGAAAATTAAAAAATATTTAGGATAATGAAAGCCAAGTCTCTGACAAAAACATGATTTTTAAGAACCAAAAGCATTGATAATAATTTGTAACACTTCCAAAATTTACTTTAATTTTGTTGTTGTTGTGTAGAAGCACAATAATAAAATGACGGGTGTTACCACATTATCTAACATAAAAAAAAGATACTCTATACCCAATCAATGCTAGGTGCAATACTAAAAAATGCAGCTTATAACTAGAGATTAGGTATGGGAGAACTTGATCTCTGGCTACAAGATTACAAAATAGATGTGATAAGCAAGGGGACTCATCTAGAGATATAAACAGGATAGATTTTACCTGAAATCCAAAGGGTTTTATCTGATTGATACTTGAATGGCTATAGATATGGATATGGATATGAAGGATAAAAAAATACCCATTGGATTCGAGTACAGATACTAGTATGGAATATCTATACCTGTACTCGTACCTATACCTGCAACCATTTACCTGATATATAATTACCCATTTATCCTTAATTTTAAAATAAATGTAGTATAAATTAAGGTTTAAATTATCATTTGGCTCAATTCTAAATGGGTTTATCCATCAGGTAATAGATTTATTCATTGGATAGTATTTGTTAATAGGTAAATGGATAATTTGTCGGGTAATGAATATCCAACGAATAAGGATATGGATGTGTTAGTGGATACTAGTTTGAGTATGGATACGAATTTGGGTACGGATTTTATTATCGGGATACGGAAATGGGTATAGGTATACCCATCCCATTTACATCCCTAGAATCATCTATAGTAAGTGAACTAATAGAAGAGTCTAGATAACCACAATACTACACCCACAATCCCAAACATCTCTCTATTGCATGCATCATGTTCAATCATTGATATCAACAATGCATGCAAAATAAGGTGTCATATACTCATGGGAATGAGCGAGTGGTCATAAAATGAACATGTTATTACTTGCATATGGAGTAATAAGATTAATTCAAAAGATATAGCATGATGCACTCAAGACACATATAACATGGTGTTCACATAAGGATATGCTTATGATAATAATAATTATGATAGCATGAGGTACTAGTAACATGGTTATTCTAGAAATATAGCCTGCTACACATGGATTGTGGTACACTTAAAGTAAAGCATGCTACAATACAAGATATACTCACTGTAACACCCCCAAATTTACTACTGAAAATTTTTGTTTAATAAAAAGGGTTTAACGGAAGCGAAAAGATAAAACCGTACACTCGGGGGCATTACTGCTACACTTAGTACTAGATCGGTTCGCTCCTACCGTTCCAGTACTAAGTGCTAAGGCTAAACAAGGTTAACATGCAATATGAGTCATTAATAAAACACAAGTCAATAGTAAAACACAAATCATACAGAAATTAGAGTGCGCTTTAGGATTACAATCTAAAGAGTACGAAACTAGAGTTTTTCAAAACATAAAGGATTGTTCGACACCACATAACTAAAATAAAATAATATATGATCCAATAAAGAAATAGAGTCCGACCGAGTTGCTCTCGATCCCCAAGTCAGGTTTAGGCTCAATGCTCAGCCCCATCCGATGCCTCGTAAGTGTCGTAGGCATCAAAGACGTCATCCCCTACCTGCACAAACTCAGACTGGTCTTCTGCTCGTGGGAATGAGCAGCACCCATGAAATGGGTGAACAATACGCTACGTACTGAGTAAGGTAATAGATGCGCTAAGGCCAGCATACAAAACACACAACACAGTATACATGGCATAATCACGTGAGCAACATGTAGTAAAACAGATGATAAAGGCTAGCTACGGTCCGGATAGACTTATTCTTTAGATCTCTAGTAAATATAGGGTCGATTCACATCATAGTCTTTATCAATCCATGTGAGTGCGGGAACCCCACTATTATAGCCGGTGGATTGGTCATGTAGGGCAAAATTCTCCTGGCCACTATTATTCGCCGTTGGACCGGTCATGCAGGACAAAACACTCCTGGCCACTATTATTCATCGGTGGACCAGTCTGACCCCAACTCATATGGTGTTTCACTGTAATTACTTCGTGTCTTTCCCATGTTTTATCACAATTATGTTTGGTTTGTTGAGTACGAAAACCCCCATTATTATAGCTGGTGGATCGGTCATGCAAGGCAAAATGTGCCTGACCACTATTATTCGTCGGTGGACTGGTCATGCAGGGCACCCCGGCTCCTGGCCACTATTATTCGCCAGTGGACCGGTCTGGGCTCGGCTCAACAGTCTTTCTCTTTAAATGGATAGTATCTTATTCGTGTCTTATTTAATAAGCAATTCGCCCTTGACATGCATGTCACCAACATTCTACCTCTATCCTCTCAAGGGGCTCGCCCCATATATTGAGACTCCTGCGCCTCTTATCACGCCCCGACATCCATTCCCCCTTACGCTTACACATAATGAAAAGCCCCAACTCCTAAGGGTGTGGGTTAAGGCCCAACACCTCATGACATCAAACTCCACCTACTATCACCCTCTAGGGTTTTCCCTTGAAACCCTAATTGGACCTATATGGCCCAACTTTCTCTCACTTACACTACCATCACTTCATTTATCACCCCATACCTTATCTCATTTAGATCCAATCCCGAATCGTATCGCTTTACCCCTCAATTCCACATGTGATCAAAACACCTTAGTTGGCCACTTCAACCCTGGTACCTTTCTTCTCCCACAAGTAACCTCTCTCTTTTCACCCAAAATCTCTTCTCTCCCATGGAACCCATACTCACCCCTTACATAATAAATTCCCACTCTTACCCGATACTCCACTCTCCCTTAATCATTTTTACTTCCACATTTCCATATTACTACTTTCTCCCGAAACCCTAATCGGGTCCCTTATACACCCTTACACCAACCTACGTACTATTTTTCATCCCAAGTCTCCAATCACTCCACAACTCTCCCCTTAGCTTATTTACACCCTAAGTCAACTTTTCTCACATAAAGATCACTCCCATGCAAGTTTTATCCATCCCATGCAAACACCCAAGTCCCCATGCAAATTTTAAGATTCCCATGTATGGTTCCCATCTCTCATTCATTTTGGTCATTCCTTCCTCTTTAATTTCCTCTCATGGATCCTGAGGTATTTTAGTCAACCTTATATCCCTCCTTAGTTAACTCACTTCCCATTTTCTTTATTTTTGTCCTTTTATTTCCATATCATATTATCAATGGTCCTATCATGCATGTCCTAGAGGGCCATAACATATCACATCATAATCACCATATATACATATAACACACATATCATAAGAAAACACATACAAACATACCTTAACTCCAAGCTACGCTACATATAAGACAAGTTAATGACAATCATGTAATACACGACGTAACATGATATATAGCATCCAAAGCATACAAGTCACACAACACACATGGGCCTTAGCTACATCCTTACCTAAAGTGATGTGGGGCTTGGAGCACGCTCCTACGACTCCTTGGGGTTTTGGCTCGATTCACCTATAAGAGGGAAAATACTAAGGATTAGTTTTCCTCCTACCAAAAGTACCATTACTCCTTATTTTAGTCTAAGATTAGGGTTATTAATATTAAAGGGAGCTTTACAAGTGAAAACTAGGGTTTTTATCTTCAAGATAGCCTACTAGATATTACTAGTCAAAACATGTTTATTTTAATATTCATTGCTATACTTATATTATTAAAACTAATAGCTTTATTCTTCTAATAATAGTACTAATACTAATTGTAGCAAAATAGTGATAATAATAATAATAATAATAATAATAATAATAATAATAATAATAATAATAATAATAATAATAATAATAATAATAATAATAATAATAATCATGATGATGATGATGATGATGATGATGATGATGATGATGATGATGATGATGATGATGATGATAATGTTAAGTATAATAATAGTAACAATAGCAATAATAATAGTAACTGAAATGATAATAATAATATAAGGGTCCAAATATTTATATTAATAAATAAAAGTGAAAATGGACAAAGTTAGTATTAATAATATTACTGAGGAAATAATGATAGTGATAATGGTAATAATAATAGTAATAATAAAAATAATAATAGAAATAAAGTTGGGTTAAGTAGTTTAATAATAATAATAGTAATGGCATTAATAATAATAATAATAATAATAATAATAATAGTAAAAATGGTAATAGTAATATAAGGATTCAAATGTTTACCATTATAGTAAAGATAATTATAATAAGCCATAGCTAGCATCAATAATAATAGTAGGAATACTAGTGAGGTTATTAATAATAATAATAGTAAACAAGGAAAAGTCTTAATCATAATAACACTAAAGTTGTAGGCCATTATTAATGATAATATTATTATTGGTTAGGAAAATCATAAAGTTAGGTTAAGTAGTAGTAGTAGTAGTAGTAGTAATAATAATAATAATAATAATAGAGATAATGATATTAATACTAAAGTTGTTAGTAATAATAATACTGATAATAGTATTAGTAGTAGTAATAGAAATGATAACAACAACAACAACAGCAACAACAACAACAACAACAACAACAATAATAATAAGGATAACTATTTTAATGCTAAAGTTGTAGCCTTTTAAATAGTATACCCTAGTTATAAATATTTCTGAAATTAGGTTAGGTAATAAGGGTGATACATAATAATAATATTAATAATGGTAATAATAATAATAATAACAATGATAATACAACACTAATAATAATAAGAATAATAGTAATAGTAATATTAAGGATAATACTATTAATATTACTACAAATTATTAACACTTATAGAAAATAGTTTAGGGGCTAGGGAAGTTGGCCACCTAAGGTTGTTGGTGGAACCAGCGGTGGCGCGTGGTGGAGACAGCGGTGGTGGTGGAGGAGGAAGAGAGGTGGAAAGGTGGATATGTAGGCTAAAGGAGAGGAAGTGGAGGGGTGTTTGAGGTGGTGGAAGGTGCAACAGGTGGAGAGGGGTGGAATGGAGGTAGTGTTGCAGCCGACAGTGGGGGCGCACGGCGGTTGGTGCGGTGGCCAAAGGTGGTGGAAGATGGAGAAAGTAGAAGGAGAGGGAGGCAGAGGGAGATGAAGGTATGGGAAGGTAGGGGAAGGTTCCCTGGGTGTTTTGGAGTGTGGAGGAGGTGCTGGTTGCGGCGAAATTGGCCGCAGAAGGCTGCGCGAGGGGCGACGAAAGGCTGGGGTGGGCTAATCGGGTTAGCAACTTTGCACGACCAGGGCGGCTCGTGCAGGGCAAATTAGGGGATGATGGTGGCTCAGTTTTATAGAGGGAGGTGCGGGGAAGGTTTTGGTGGGTGGATTTTGCGGCGGCGGTCGTCAACGACGGCGGAATAAGGAGCTGATAGGGCAGCGGCGAGTGACTAGAGTTTTTGGGCTGCGAAAATAGAAGCTCCATTATGGCTGCCATGGGGGTAGTTATAGGCTAATTGAGGTGGAAAATGACAAGGGCAGAAGAAGACACACAGGGCAGGTGTGGTAGGACCACCGGCCGGTGGTGGCAGGTGGCGTAGTCCTGCCATGATAGGTTAGGTTGGATTGAGAGAAAAAAGGGAAGCAGATGGGCACGCGGGGAGGGTAGCTATGGGGCTTGTTGGGGTCGTAAAAAGGAAAGAAAATGGTAGGGGAAGGGAAGAGAGGGGAGGCCAGACGACATGCGTTGGTGGCCGGCGAAAGGAAGGTTGAAGGTTGGGTTACTGGTCGGTGTGCAGATCGGGGAAGAAGAAGGAAAGGGAAAGGGGGAGGACCGAGTGGTCCAGGGGGAGAAAAGAAAAAAAAGGAGAGAATCGGCCGGGCGGTTGGGCGCAGGGGAAGGGCTCGTGGCTTGGGCCATGCGAGATAGGCCAGGGAGGAGAGTTTGGGCTGTGGGCTAGCCCAAACCGGGGAGGAGAAGGAAAATTAAGGAAAGGAGAAAGAAAGAAAAAGGAAAAGAAAGGGGAAAATGAAAAAGGAAAAAAGAAAAAAGGATAAAATGGTTGGGTTGGGGTATTTGGTCTTTATTTATTTATATATTTAAGTTAGATATTTAAATTTAATAATAATTATTTTAAGTATAATATTTAAATTCATTTTTAGATTAATTGGGCTATTTTGGATAAATTTTCCTTAACTTCCATTTTAATTAGTAAAATGTCCAAAACTTTCTAAATAATTTATTTATTATTTTCTCTTTATTTTTCTCAATTAATTTCCTCTTTATTTAATAAAATAACTTATTTTCTTAATTTCCCTAATAAATCATTATTTTGCCATAATTCTTAAATTAGGATTTTTAGGGTATTTCACTCACATTCTTAACATAAGCTATATTATTATCTTTACTTAGTCATCACAATATTCCATACATAATCACATTGATTACTCAAGAGACAAAAAACAACATAACGCACCCGAGGAGCACTATTAGTATTTGATGGAATAGAGGTTGGCATAAAGTACCTTCTAAGGTAGAACACACCTAAGGACCACTAACTAACAAACTAATCCTTAAGTACGTATACCCTCTATAAGTGGTGGAATAGACATGTATAAAGTAAATCAGGGTCATCATAGTTAAGATAGAACTAGGATTGACATAATAGTAACAAAACATGATCTTGACTTGTGATCTTTCACTTTAATATTAATATTTTATTCTCAAGGATAAGTCCTAACACTTAACATTGATGGTTCACAAAATGCTTAACACTTATATCATTACTATTTATTTATTACTTATGTGAATTCATGCCAACATTTGTGTTTTTAGCATATGAGTAAGACTATACTAATGCCAAATAAGGAAAACTCTATATAAAAGAACAAATTAGGAATTCATAAAAACACTTAAATAACACTTAATGATAACATAAATAAATGAAATAAGCCACTTAATTTAAGGGTTGTACCTAGAAAGACCCTCAAGGTTATCTTAAAGCCAAACAGGGCTTAAGAAGATTATATTAAATGTAAAAAGACTAAAATATCCTTATTAACCCTAAATATTTACTTAATCCATTTAACCACCAATTAAACACATTAATGTACAAAACTCAATAAAGATACTTGAGCACTTCATAATTAACGTGATTAAGGCAACAAAATGGAAGTTAAAGTTAAATTTAAATACATGAATTAATAATTTTACTCTTAAGGTGTTCTATGCTCATTTAAAGCCATTTTATTATAATACCTTAACTTATACTAATCATAGTTATTTCAATTATTTTATTTAATACATAGATCATATTTTATTATCATAATAATCATTTTAAATATGAAATTCCAGAATTAATGTTTAAAGGCCTGAAAGATCCTCATTCATATAAAATCCCCTTAAATCTTCTAAAAATCATAATTAATTCCATAAAACTACAAAACCCATCATATTATATATTAAATTATATGTAAAAGATACACTAGAACAACGATGAATCTAGTTTTGGTAAATTATCATTGGAAAGATAAAAATGCCCCTAGATAATGGCCTATGTGAGTTTTTTCAACACTCAAAACAACTCCATTTTACTCCAAATTTACACCCAAAATAAAGAACACTAAAACATACTAACATACAACATTTCATGAATTAAATCATCCATTTGATACCTCAACACCCTAAGGAACCAAGTTCACTAACAAAGCAAACAAACCTTAACTCAACCAAACTTAACAACTCTTAAGCTCATGAAAATACACATATTAACTATGATAAATAAAATGAGGCAAGTATTGAAAATAAACATAAAATTAGAAATTTACTATAATGGAATTTTTCACACAAAAGAAAAAAAATACATGAATAAAAACTCGCATGCTCACAATCATGCATTATCATGGATTTGCTTATTATCACAATATTCAATTTAGTCATATGAAAGAACACATTAAAAAAATTATGTCTAAATAGTTAATCATATCGACTAAAATCTAGTCTTCAAGCAAGAAGATAAAATACTCCAAATCTCCACCTCAACCTTTTTATGCTTGATCACCTTCAAATATTAAGAACAAGATATTAAAATAATGAAAATTAGCAAGGAAAAATAAAAGGTACAAGAGAGAGGGAATGGGAAGGTGAGAATAAAAGAAGCAAGAGGAAGGAAAGTGGAAGATACACAAGAAATTGCAGCAAAAAACTGAGAAGGTTAAGGGAGGAAATTAAGGAGGAACACAAGAGAAAGTATGAAGAATGAAATGGCTAAGAGTAGTAGGATTTTAAATGAAGACAACCAAGGGTGAAATAGGAGGGAAATAGAGGGAAAATCAAACACTAAAAGCAAGAAAAAGAGTCAACAAATTGCTACCCAAATTGGAGCAACTACCACAAAAAAGAATAGCAACAACCACAACAGTGAGCTACTTGAGAGAGGAGAAAAGAATAGGGTTGGGCATGATTTCAAGGCAGAAAATAGTGGCTAAATGTAGTATAATTTAAACAAATCCTAATAAGAATAAAGAATAATTGAGCCAATATGAGGTTGTGGGAGCTGGTTGAATCAATCAAGTAGCAACAACACAAGTTGGTTGCGAAAGAGGGAAATAAGTGGAAAAAGGATAATGTATTGTGATTTCAAGGAGAAAACAATGGGAATCTAAAGGATACAATGAAAGGGTTAAAATTAAGGAAAAAAAGAGAGGAAGAGGTTAATTAATGAAGGAGAATGAGGTGTTGAAATCCAAGCAAAAATCAACTATGCCGATAACAAGTAAATCCTGATGTTATGTGGCTTTTTATTCAAATGCACAATTCAGGCAAAATGGGGGGGTTGAGGGGTGTGTGAATTTGATGGGGAGGAGTGTAGGGGAAATTTTAATGATTATAACACTTAAATGAAAACTAGGATGATAGGTATGTAAGAGAAATATTGATTGTAGTTGAGTATGTAATAGAAAATGTTATGAAATTATCACTAATATACTTTTAACTTATATTGTTGTTGAATGAGTATAAGTAGGATAAAAATTTAAATGAAATATAGTTATGATTTGGTTGGGATCAAATGAGATAGTTATAAGTTTAGTTACAATTAATTTAATTAATTAAATTATAAAGAAAATCTAAAATAGGTATTTTTAGAGAAAAATAGTAAATAGACCCCAAAATTGACAAACATTGCGGGAATGTGCAAATTAAAATTTGAAACCAAAATATATAAAATTATTGGGTATCAAAGTTGGTTTTAATGTGTAAGATAATAGATGAATATATTCACAATTTCAGGACCTTTGAATTTAGATTTGTCTTCAACAAAGTCAACATAGAAGTAAAGGACTTGAAGTAGGACGTTTGCAATGTTGATTCAAATGTGGTATTTTGATCTACTCCAAGATCAAAATCACTTCTAAAGAGAAATCTCTAATTTCTCTAGAGAATTATTCCTAAAGTTCATTCCTCACTTTGGATAAAGATGGGAAAGAAAGAAAGCTAGATTCTGACTCTTGCTCCTTTGTTCATTAAGTGCTTGATTTCATTAGGGCTTTTCCTCGCAATCGAACGTACAAGGCTTTATATCTACACGTATGATAAGAGGTTGAGCTTAACTCTCCTTAATTAAACCCAAATCATCTGGCCTAATTATATAAGAGTTAAACCAGCTCATGTCTATATAGTATACACAATGAGTTACAATTACAATGACAAGATATTACAAAGTTTACATAAAAATATTAAAGTTACATAAAACCTAATCATGATAATACATGAAATAATCAATAATCAAGTTTAATGTCTTATAGCTTTGTCTCCAATGAAATTTTTTAATCCTTGTATTTTCCTTGTCTTACACATTATATATCATTAGAGAAGTCCTCGTCTTGCAAACATATGTAATACCTGCAAGAATCACTTAATGAAACATTATTAGTATTATTATAAAGGTGTTTAATATTTTACAAAAAAATTGGTACTACTTCTAAATATGCTAATACTTGACCTTCAACTTGAGAAGAATGAGATAGAGATGCTCCTGCGTCAGATTTGAATCTCGACAGATAAGAAATGGGCGAAAACGATAAAATTAGATAATCTATAGAAACACATTTTTTGCAAATACACAAAATGAATAATATAGGGTTTAAATTACCACGTATGGGTACAAAATAATTTTATAATCCAAATGTATAAAAATATTTGGTCTAAAAATTGGTGTGATGCCTAATGGATTAAAAATGGCTATAATGGTTAAAATTTTCTAATAACGTGAGCAAAAAAAATCATGATTTAATGATTTGGAAAGAACAAGGGAATGATAATAGAACATAATGTGTTGATAAGATTATAAATAATTTTAGAATGAGTCACACCTTTTGGATGAGTTAAAAATATATAAAATGACTAAATTATAAAAATTACAAAAAATGTAACTTTCCGCAAATAAAGAAAGTGAATCGTGGAAGGCTCAAATTTAATACAGATAAATCAAAAATCAATATTAAAATTTTTAGAAATGAATAACAAGTTTGATTACATAGTAATTAGGGTTAAAGGATAAACAAGATGTTATAGTGGACGCCTACTTTAGTGATGGTATCACTTCGTATTTAAATGTTATAAATTTTACAAACCCTTTTTTGAATGAATTTTTTAGGTTATGAAAAATGGCATACACTAATATTAATTATAATTGTATTAGTAAATGGTTAATAGGAATTAAAAAATCTATTACAAATAAACAAAACTATTATAAGATTATATCTTATCAAAATATTACACGTCTAAAATTGACAATATATGTCAATTTATTTTATATCAAATAACAATTGTCATACTATACTATTAATTCAATAACATTCATACATAAATAGCTTATGCATAATAAATATCATTATTAATTCAACAATACTATAACTTCACATCACATCAAATTTTAGATTAGATATTATTTTAACAAACAAACCCAACATTATAATGACTACCACAACTCTAACTATCTAAACAATCCCTCACACACTACCACTTAATCTCATTACGCTCTTTACCTCTTTCCCCTCACTTTCTTTCCTTCTTCCCTTTCAATTTGTCCTTCTCTCCTCTCCTCTTATGTAATTTTCCATTTTCACAATAACCTCAAATATTTGATTCAAATAATCAACTAGTGAATTAGAGCTTAACCATCAATTGAATTCAACCTCCATCATCGACGATTTTGAGCTTCACAATCAACAACTTTGAGATCTACCATCAATGAATTCGAGCTCTTTGTTTCAATCTTAAGCTTGAAGAACTTAACAATTTTCTTTTAATTTTTAACAATAAATTAGTAAAAGTATTTTTCCAGCATATCATTTTTTCTAACGATGAATCTGTCCTTAAAATATTTTTAAAATATGAAACAACGATCAACTAATATTTCTATGCTAACCATTAAACTTTATCTGATATTTCATTTTTATTTAGAAAATATTTCTTTAATTTTATTTTTATGTGTCTCTATTTTTTAAAAATATAAATATATATAATTGATATTTTAAAAATTTTATTTATTTATTTTCATTTCTATATTCATGAAGTGCCGTTAATCACTACTTTTTCTTTTTCTTCTTCTTCTTTTTGTTATCATTATTATTATTATCACATATATCTAAATAGGATAGAAAATAGCTAACTTCACACCAAATCTATTTAAAATCTTTTTACAACTATTTAAGAGTAATAAGACAACTAGACAAGCTTGAAAACAAAGTTGTCAAAGTCAATCACAGAATGCCCACTCAACGTAACCTCAATAATAAGAAAAGGCAAAAAAACACAGCAACTGAAGTATGTACCTCAATCATCTCATGTTCCCGCCGCACTTTTAACTTCTTCTTGGTGCGTGCTAAAGCGCGTTAGCTTGCTGCGTCTGCAAGTCATAACAACCTTTACGAATTTCAACCTTTTGTTCGTCATTTGGATAAAAGCATCGCTAAGCCTACAATTCAACACAATGGCCGTCCAATTTCGGTTGTCCCCACGCGCCTCCGCCACATCATCTCTCGCATCCCAATAAGGCAGTAAAAAGTGAAGGGCGAAAAAAGAATAAGACTAAAACAGATAAAAGTAAGAACTATCTGGTCCTTGTTTCAATTTAGAGAGAGAGAGAGAGAGAGAGATAGACTGAAGAGATGCAACAAGCTACTGGTGGGGGAGGCAGTGGAAGTAGTAGTGGGGGCGACTCACTGAGTCGAGGAGCTGGACCCGCTCGGTTCCGTTCAGCTCCAGCTGCTTGGCTAGAGGCCTTGCTCGATGATGACTTAAGTCAAGACGACCCGACTAAACTTGGACACAACCACCCCGGCGGTCTGACTCAGCTACTCACTGCCGGAACAGTTCAAAATCCTGCTTCGTCCCATCCTCCTGCACCTCATACACCCACTTCCGGTGCTTCTACGACAACCAATGCCCCGGGCGCTGCCGGAGCGAGGAACTCTGGGAGCTCCTACCTTTCCTCCGCTGCGGATCCGGGCTTTTTCGATAGTGGTGGTGATAGTGCTATTGGCGGGGTTCACTCTAGTAACTTGGGGTTTCACCGGATGAATAGTTCGCCGGCGGATTTCTTGAGTGGAAGCGTTGATGGGTACTTCTCGAGCTTTGGTATTCCATCCGGAAATTATGATTATTTGGGTTCGTCTGGGGTTGATGTCTCGCCTTCTCGGAAGCGGTCGAGGGAAGATGATTCTGCTAAATTTGGACATCAGCTTGTAATTAACTACCCTACCCGCTTTTTCTTTATTGTAATCTAATTATTTTTCTGCAAGTTGCCAGTGGTTGGCACTGTTGTCTTATTGTCATTTCCCCCTTCGGGATATGTTTTGATGTGATATCTTAAATATTTTCCCTAGTTTCTGCGTTCAATTTGATCGAGCTCTTTTTTTAATCATCTCCCAATATTTTGAATGATCTCCCAATTTGTCTGATCAATCCTGGAATGTAGAAGGAGGAACAAGGTGAACATATCTCTGCAGGAGCGGGTAGTTTGTTTGACTTGGAAATGGACAAGATGTTGGAGGATAGCGTTCCTTGTAGAGTCAGGGCAAAGCGTGGTTGTGCTACACATCCTCGGAGTATTGCTGAAAGGGTGAGCTTTTGTTTTATTTATTGAATGTTTTGCTCCTTTTTTTTTCTCCATGATGTGATGGCAAATATACTAAAGAGACACTAAGCATGTTTTATGATTGAAACCCTAGGTTCGAAGGACAAGAATTAGTGATAGAATAAGGAAGCTTCAAGAACTTGTTCCTAATATGGATAAGGTAAATTTAATGCACTTCACTATATGAGATATTAATTGGGTAGTCTCATGTTTGTATCTTTGGTGGTTTCATGGAATCCTTTTTTTTTTTTTTGTGGGTATCGATGTTCCTGTGGTCTTATCTGTAAGCCATTATGATTTCATTTTTTTTGGTGCGTGAGCATGTTGAGTTAGAGAAGATCATTGGTATGCTTTAGAATCAATGTTGCTTATGGTAAACCTGCAATGGTTCAATCCATCTTGTTTGTTCTTATTTCTTCTGACTGCAGGAACCAAAAAGGGGACAGCATGAAATACTGTTCCCCATGGTTGTGGATATATCGGCAACTTAGATGGAAGACAGCGTAGAGGAATCTTTCATAAGGCTTGTGTGATAGGTGTGAACTGGGGGCTTGGGGGTATAAGTAGTTAAGAGGTAGAAAGTAGGGAGAAGTCAGAGTAAAAGGGCAGTGTATTAAGTGAATTTTTGCATGACTTAAATAGCAAATGGAACCCTTATTTATGGGGTCAAGTACAAGAGGTGTTGGAGGGGAGAAGAGGGAAGGCCTCATGGGCCGCCTGAGGTCGTCGGGTTGCTCCAGGCCTTCGGCCTTTCGCACCCCTCGTTGTGAGCTGGGTCCAGGCATCAGTTTCTGGGCCTTCTCTGTGTGTCTGTCCAGTGGACCTAGTCAGTTTTGGGGTTGGCTCTCTGGGCCTGGCTGTGTAGTGTAATAATAACCCATATCAAGGCTAATTGTTTGTGCTTACTGAAAAGTTCAGTTAATGAATCATATTTTTCTTGTGAATGTGAACAAGTGGAGTTTACTATCAAATGAACCTGTTCTAAGATTACTCAACAGGAAGATTTGATAAGGATGGGCAGGAATCCTGATGCTGAAGTTTGAACTTAACCGGAGATATAATGGGATCAACTTAATTTGTGGTCGTTCTAAAATTTGATCTATATATTTATCCAATTAGAGCATAGGTCCTCGTTATCTCCTGACCTGTATTGCCTTAGTCTCTCTGCATTCCTAATGAGAGCATAGAAAAATGTAATTTGTTTTTTATGCTGCACTTTAGGGCGTCACAGTAAAGGCAGGGTGTTTGCACCCTGCTGCTTTCAAACATGGCCTTGATTTGGCTTAAGAAAAACCTCAAAAGCATTTGCATTGGCATTCATATCTTAACCTTGCTAGTAATTTTTAGTGTGTATAACCTTACTATGTAGCATAATAGTAGGGGTAAGGGTTGGAGGATTTAGCATAATAGTAGGCAGGGGGACGGAAGGGGTCTTCTGAGGAAAAACTTATAACTTATAGCTATTATAGAAGATCATAAATGTTCATCTGTATTACCTATAATTCTGCTATCCTACCCAAGATCGTATGATCCTACCATTTTTACTGATCTAATATCGGAATTGGTTTTGTATTCTAAGATTATACAATTCGCGTCCAGATTTTAATGACAATCTTGCTGTGGCATCTTGGGTTTCAAGCAGATAGTCCATCCCTTGCCAGTTCTAGAGCTTCTATAAGAAAAGAAATATAATTTATAGTGATTATACAAGATTGTAAATGCCATTGGCATTACCTATAATTCTACTATCCTACCTAAGGCTAAGATCCTATGACCCTACCATTTTTACTGATGTGCAATTTCATCTATGATTTTGGATTGTCCAATTTGCATCCAGATTTTAATGACAATCTTGCTGTTGCATCTCAGGTTCGGAGCAGATTGCCGAGCCCTTGCCAGTTCTAGAGTGCCATTATTGCATCTTATTTTTCACACTTGAATTTTTCAGCTAATTAGCTGACTATATTCACTTGTGAAACTATATCCTTAAACTTCATCACATATTTAGTTGCTACCCTTGGGAACTAGTAGCCATCTATGAAGAGAGAAGAAAATGCCCAACCTGATTCTATTCAAACTGATATCTACTGCTAATCTACGCCAATCAACACTTAAGTTCTTGAAATATAGCAATGTTAATTTAGGATTTTAAATGCACTGTAGATCAGGACAAGCTTTTGTAGGTTCAAACCTGTGTCATTCAAAACAATGAAAATCCTTCTTTAGTAAAATCCGTTCTGTAACCTACTTTAAATCCATTGTTTGCTTATCGCTCTGTTCTTTAACCTGTTCTTATCTCCTTACCTTTCTTAGCCTATGTAAGTCTCTATCGACCTGTGGCCTAAGTATTTGAAATAACCTATATTATTTTTTATAGCCTCCTCAGCTGATTAGCCTACTTTAAGTTGCCTTCTGTAACCTGGTTTAATCTCCAATCTTGCTTCAACTTACCGTAACCTGCATTAACATACTTAAACCAATTATGTCTAATTTAAGCTACTCTACCCTGTTTCAACAGGAATTAACCTATTTTGATTCATTATTTTTTTGGTGGGTGTTTCAGCTCATATTTATCACTTCAATATACTCCACCACTCATCAAACAAGCTTAGTTTCCTTTGAGGTACGATTACCTACATGAAGCCCTTTTTATCGACTTTAAACTATTTTACAATGCTTTAACCTGTTTTGACATGTTAGAAATTTTATTTCTTATTTTGACTTAGAGTACAATGGTACATGAGGGAAGGGGATTCAAACTTGTGACGCTTTTACTGATAAAGCTAGTCTCATCAACTGCGTTTTCGTGTTTTACCTCTCTTGAATGTACATATATCTCTTTTAATTTGCACAAACCTCTTTTAACCTGCTCTTATAAGCTTTCATTTACATTAAATGACTGTGACATGTACTATTGTGGGTTAAACTTTTGTTTAGCTTCTTGGGACGCAATGAATCTTCGTCTAGTTGTCTGGTTTGGATGGGACAGCGGACAATCAGTCTCATGCAATATTCTAGTCTAGTGAATATTTGATCAAGCTGTCACAGGGGTTGGATACATGCGTTATCTTTTATAATTTATTGAACAGTTACTCATTTCATTTTTTGGAAATATATCAGAGTTAGTTCTGTGGTACGTCTGCTAATCTATGTATCCTTTAACTATTACCGAATTCTAAAACATACACCTTGTGGATTACAATGTATTTCTGGGGTGATTCCTTCCAAGTGCCAAGATAAGATAAAGATTGGTTCCTTCATTATGGATCAATGTTTTATGTGGTTAATGATGGCATTGTATGTTTGTTTGTGTTGGACACTATCAACTGCAGTTGGTTTTATCTCTTATGAATGTACTTGACCTGCCTACGAAGTTGTTGCGGTGTTTGTCATGTCTGCTAGTATTACTTGTTTGGCAGTTTACAAACAGAGCTGTTTGTGGATAGGTTAAGCTTATTACCACTTTTCTATTTTGGGGCCTGAATTTATAAAAAAAAAAAAAAAAACACTTCTAGATTCTGTTTTAGCTAAGTTGGTTACTGGTCTCATCAACCTGCAATATCAAGTTAAAAAATACTTTCTATCCATTCCCTAATCACTTACTAATGGTTAATCTATCTTTCGCAACCATTTGGTTACTTCTTAAGTTCAATTTTTTATTTTAAAAAAAAATGTCTCCATCTTCATCACGCGATGCCTTCATATTCTTCTTCCTCCCAATTCTTTCTTCCTTAAGTTCCTGCATTGGGGAGCTCCTTCTCCTTGACCTCTTCCTCATGCAACCTATTTCCCTAGTCTTTAATTTACTACCCTTAGTCACGAACATTGACCAAAAATTTGGTCCAGAATCTAGCCTCAATTTTGAAGGTCTCTTTGTGGAAAAATAAAAATTGCTCCCTGAGGAAGTACTGTGATGAAGAGGAAAAATTGATAGCTTTCTATTTATTATCTAAAACGGGCTCTTGGTGTATTAGGTGAAAAAAAAATTGAAGGTGTGAACTGTAAACATACGTAGCAACTTCAAATACAAGTAAAAATTGAAAGACATACATAGCAATCTCAAGTACAGGCTGGATTGGTGGGTTCTACCTCTTTATATCAACTAATTTTTTAAGAGAAGATTTATACTGAACGATCAAATACCTCCAAAAGAACCTCTATATTAAATATTTTGCTACGTAGGTTCTTGACTAAGGTTATATGCTGCCAATAATTTATATTGATCTTTGTGTGTATTGGTGGTGGCAGGGGATCAGTTTCTGAGTTCCTATTTCTTTGACCTATGTCACAGTTGTGGAAGATGAGGGCTTTTACCTTGATGGTTATTTGGAACTCAATGTGCTGTGGGTTTTAATTTTTGGTGGTGGGTATTTTGATTGGTTTGATTTTTGATTTAACAATTGACATCTATGGAGGAGGAAGGAAGCACCATTGGTGGGGTGAGGATGGAGATCCGTTTTTTTGGATTTGATTTGAAAGTAAGAAGTAATTAAATGATTAAGATAGATAGAATAGGTTGAATAGATAATAACTAATTAGAGGAAAGATTTTTTTTTTTTTAACCTAATATTGATGATGAATGAGAGTGACTGGTGAATTTTGCTAAAATAAATCTAGAAGGATTAAAATGAACCTTTTTTATTTATTTATATTTTTAAATGTAGGGACCAAAATATAAAACCTTGTTATCAATAGGGACAAACAATATTTTACTCTTTGACAAACAAGCAAATAGTAAAAGCTCAAATTTGGCTTGTCTAATAAAAAAATCAAGTTGAGCATTGGGGTTCATTCAACTTGTTTGTTTGAACGCTGGCTTGTATTCAGCTGTCTTAAACTTGATGATTCATAAAAATGAGTACTGTTGGACCACAATGTCCCATTTGTTGAATAGTTTCCATAAACTTCATCATTTTAATCTGCCTTTTGGCCTACTTTCCAACTCTCTCATTCAAATTAGTCTTGTCAAGTCATAATCGAGTTTGTGTTCAAGTTAGTTAGGTGAGCCAATTTATTTGATCTAGACTCATTTTGCTTGTGGTTTTCAAGTTAGGCCACATTTGAGCCTCAACAAAATAAGTTTGAAACGTGATATACATGATAAAGCTGACTCTACTTAAGATTGGCTCAGCCACCATGTTGGCTCAGTCAAGATTGACTCTAGAAGTGCTTGTGAAATATAGGAATGAACTTGGCTCATATAATAGATCAACAAGCCTAATGAAAAGAAAACTTCAGCTCGATTGGGTTTGATTCATTTGTAATCTTGATTACATGAGTAGTTATGTTTGTACTTGTATTATTTAGCTTTATAATTCCTCAAAAGTATTATTCTGTCTGTAGACAGTGTTGATCTAAATTACTAGGCTTCATACTCATGTGAGATTTGAAATTGTCCACAGCTGTTGTTATGTGAGTAGAAATGTGTAAATATCACATTATAGAAGTTATGCCTGTATTTTGGGTTCTGTGAACATTCAATCATTGTCATTTATTATTGGATCATCAATTTTTTGCTAGTAGATGTAATTGTTCTAGGTTTCTGCGTGTGGATTGTTGTATCTACTGTTTGTGTATCATTGACTATGCACAGACATTTTTGTGGCAGATAAATGAGGCATCGTTTTATTTAATATTTCTATCAATGTAAAATAATACACACACACACACACACACATAATGTAAGATAATAAAAAAACCATGATACGTATATTTTTTTTTAAAAAAAGTAAGCCCCATTACTTTTATGTATATTATATAAAACTTGAAGAGCCCCAAAGGCGATTGTGTTGTTGATTGGGATGAAGAGAATAGGCGAGGCACACACAATTTTAGGGAACTAAGGAGGAGACATACTGAGCTCGCTATTCAAGGCTAAATTTTTTTATTTATCCAAGTCCTAGAATAACAATACTTCTATGGGGTGTGTGTGTGTGGGTGTGTGTGTGTATTTCAGCTAACTCATACTGCATCAGATCGATCCTCCCACCTATGTTGATGGCCAGCCCTGTGTGCACGAGACAGCCTATGTATGCTGTCTGAATGGCTGAACTTGCTTGAATGTATTTGATCCAATAAGCGCATGAAATTCTTATCAGAATTCTTTATGCAACCCTCCTAATTCTTTGCGTAATATTTACCATGGGGACTACTGCATGCTATTATGTTGCATATCTTACCGTCACAATAACGCAAGTTTGTCATACAATTCGTGACACCTTGATTTTCTAGTATGCTGCTAAAACTTTGATTGAACGCGATTATGAATTTTGCTGTTGCTAGATTTGCCTACTTGACCTCCATGGTTGTGGGAGGCTCATTGTGATTTACCAGAATCTTGACAGATATAAAAAATAAAAATAAAAATTGATTATCTTGTGACAGCAAACGAACACTGCAGACATGTTGGAAGAAGCAGTGGAGTACGTGAAGCGTTTACAAAAGCAAATAGAGGTATGCCCTGTCCTCAGCAAGTCTTTGATGGGTCATTTTCATAAAATAGTGACCAACAGTCATGACAGGAACTCATGGAACACCAGAGGAAATGCACATGCATGGCTACAAATTGACTCGGGAAACAACGGATCGGCATCCATTTTGCAAGTGCGTTGTTTCAATACTCGGCCAAAGCTCATGATAGATTAGACAACAGTAGATATATGATGATCTGTAGATTTTGGCTGGTGATACGATATCATAATTTATGCGAGATTCCTTCATCAAAATCATCTTCAAGCTCAGCCTTGCCACTAAGCACCGGTCCGTCCCTCGTGTATCCCACAATAATCCCTTGGTTTGGCAAGAATGTATCTACGCTTTACTGCTGATGTACACAAATAATATGTTAGGTTATTAGGTCTTTTAGGTGTGTGATCTGCTAGAATACCCGGTGTATCTTGTTACACCATTTTGTATTTTGAAGTATTGTATGTGCCAATACTGAGAAACTACTAAATTCATTAGGTCGCAGGAATTTGGTTACAATTTTATGGTGGATGTGACATTGATTATTTGTCTTTCCGAGTTTTAGTTGTGTTGTCGTTTCTGAGGAAGAATTTCGTGGATCAATCATTCATTAATCAGTTGCATTTTTTTTTTTGCTGAATCGCTTGGTGGATACTGCTGGAGCCACATTTATTGGGTATCAAAGTTGAGGCGATCTGACCAATGAGAGGGGAGACATGTGAGTTTCGTGCACGGGCGCTCCTTTTCATTTTCTGTACTCAATAGTTTTGATTTAAGACATTATCTCTATGATTATTGTATAGTGAAGACTTTCTGCATATACTTAACTTATACGTCAGGGAAATAATGACAGTTAGATTTTACACATAAATAATAATTCTAGTAATTATTGATAGATTACAAAATAATATTTTGTTGTAATATTAATAAATTTAGAGAAAGATAATATAACAATGTAGAGATGAAATTTTTTGATTGTGATTGATACATTTGAGTACTTTCCTCTATACAATTTATCATACTATATATATACTTATTACAAATATTATGAAGAGTTAGAGAATACATAAAGTTAGGGGCTTGAATTATAATGAAAAAAACCATTACCACCTATGATATAATAATATGAGTATTAAATTTGAGGTTTAATATAATATACATTTATGAATTGCACATTTACAATATATAAATATGATATTTACATCACACTTTTTTGAATACATATCTTTTGATATTTATAACACCTCCTTAAGAATAAATATTTAAAATGTTACCTCATTAAAAAAAATGGACAGAAAAATCTAGTAGGACAAAACTATGGCTAAGGAAAGAAAAAAATATAGTTCTCTCCTAAACTTAATATGTTTCATTCATATGTCATGTAACATACAATTCTTTTTGTATGTACGAATACACTTTGATAGTGTTTATATTTAAAACTTCACCTATAAAAACCCTATTGATGAAAAAAATTTAACCTTTGTACAAAAACATATGTTATCAAATTGACTTTTAAGTTATTTTTCTATGAACATCCATTTATAATCAATTGATATGACAATTTTAGATATTGGATTTCATATCTATATAAATCATGCTTATTAGGTGGATATATTTGACTATTCCAACTCATCAATCATCTATCCAACGACATTGTATAATGAATTAAGAATAATCCTAAATTTTATCTATTTATCAATTGCAATTGTTTAGTTAAAGACATCATAGATGTCTATGCCATATCATCTTAAATTAGTGTAAAAATAATTCATGAATAATTTATTCGCAGGCAAAATTTATTCTTAGATTCTATTCATATGGACATGTCAACTCATTATAACAAATTTTCTATCTTTTTTAAGGATTATAATTCATCCTCTGAGATGTTAGCTCCTTAGACCTATATCATACACTTCAAGCATATTTGTACCATACTTATCATTAACTTACTTGAAGTCACCATAAGAACTTCTATGTGACTTGGAACTTTAGGCAAGACAAATATGAATTTCAAAGTTTCTTGGCCATAATAAACGTAAGATGGAGCTAAGCTATATCTAGCAAGCATAAGCATCATCAAGTGTACTTTAATTTTTCTTTGGGTCTATATCTCATAGAAGACATATTCTAAGTGCTTACTTGCTTTATAATCTCAATCTCTTCTTCTTTCCCATTGAGGCTAAGGAAACAAGCATTCCTAGCCTTCTTTGTGACTTAATTTTATATTCACAGGAGAGTGTAGGTACACATAAAACACATACCATTTTTAAAAATAAGTACCAAGTTCATTCCAATTGACCTAGCTTAAGGGAAAATGTAATATGCAATTGATATGTACAAAAAATATTTGCATGCATATAGGTATATCACTTCTATACCTTACTAACAAGCGTTTATGAATTAAATGTATAATCAACAATTTTACTAGGTCATTATGCTTCCAACTTGAAGCATCAAATTCATTGTTTCTCCCAATTGGATGACTATTCACTTTTGTATCGATGTAGTAATATTAGTTGTAAAAAATTACATATGAACTTACATTATTATTATATACCATGGTATATTTATTTGGTCCACATGTGTCCGCTTGAGATTTATCAAGTACATAGGAGATTTTGTATATTTCGCATTATAATGACTTAATTGTAAATTTATCAAGAATAATATGTTGTTCATATGAGATCATTAATTAAAAAAAATAGGATTCTAAGTGGGTGCTCGTTCAAGGTTTAATGATCTTTCTTATCATTAATGTACTAATATAATCTTATTACTCATACCATAAAGATAATATTTTATGATCCACTAAATTTTGGTTAGTAACTTCTTTTGGCTCTTTATATATACCAAATGTACACGTTGTGTATTTATCTCGGGCTTACTTCTAGCAGATCTTGATGATAACAATACCATCAAATACTCATAGAATATATTAAGTTTTCTAAGAACTTAGCTATAATATCATGCATATATTTTCTATCTAATTGTTTATTCATAAAACCCTTTAATAAGCTTATCATGTCATATACACGTGTATATTCTTATTAATTATAAGCTCATAAAATTCTCCATCATTAAAATATAATGTATAATGGAATTTTAATTAGATAAATTAACCTTCTAGGTTGTATTCATGTCTATGAGATGGGAAGTCTTTAGCCTCTATCGTTAAATTACTTATATCAAATGGGAAGCTTTATACTTTAACCACTAAACTAAACTAATAAGTGAATGGGAAGCTTCAGACTTCAACCATCAAACTACTTATTAGATATGAAATTTTAGACATTGACCATCAAATGATTCTATCTACCAAAAATATAATATAATCGGGAGGTTAGCGTAAATACTTCAACCACTAAGGTGGAGGAGGAGATTTGACATTGGTAGGTTTTAACTACTACCAATAATAAATTAGTTGAATAGCCACATGAATAATTGGCTGAAAAATTATCCACAAAACCATCATCACTACTTTGTGATTAGAACAAGTACTTTAAATAAGTGAAAACAATAAAATTAATGTTGTAGTCTATAGACTACCAAATAATTTGATCTTTTGGATCAAAATGCACTTGAGGTATTCAATACTATCCAATCTTTTGATCCGTATCACATAAGTCTTGAAATACTTTTTAACTATTTGATCTTCTTGATGAAACTTTTTAATCATCACCTTTTTAATCATTAGATGAAACTTTTGGCTTCCACCAAAATTCTGTGAATGTCCATTTGTACCTTAGGTACATACTTGTAAATAATATAGTTGGTCTGGATCTTGATACTTCTACCAACACTTGCACTTATCTATATATACCTCAGGTACGTGGAAAAAATTTAGCCACTTCTAATGACCCTCCATCAACTTCAAGTAACGAAGGTTCTCAAATATTAGATTATATTACCACATTAATATCTACATTGATTGGTGATGAGATAATTATTCCATCCTGTTTCTTACATATGTGATGATAGGTAATGAGACTAACAATCTATCACCTATTTTTAGCTAATCCATGATGTTTCTAATGTATGTGGTGATAGGCAATGAGATCGTTAATCTATCACCCAATTTCCCTTTTTTTAAAGCAATATTGTATATAGAATAAATAATTATGATAAAATAAATTTAATGAAAATAAAATGTGCATCATGCACCAAATAAAAAAAATGCTTAATAAGGCATTTAAATAATTTTATTATGCTTTTACGGAATGTTATCATGATGTAGAAAATATAAATTGATATAACATATTATATATTCTCCAAAACCAAAAAGAAGTAAAAAAAATAAAATATAACCATGACCAAAAATATAACATGTAATCATAATACTAAATATGAACATTGAGAAATATATTTCATCTTATAAATATAGAAATTAAAAATGTAATATACACAATCGCATAAAGGATTGGCATGCATTAATTGTACACAAAAGGACAAAAGGATAGGCATGCACAAATCTAGAAATAGTGATATTACTCAAATATATCAATTGAGTTCATGCCTCATAGTACTAAATGAATATTAACTAAAATATTATCTCATAATTGAGTCGGTAACAAAATGAATATTACGTAGAGAACTTAGTCTTACTCAAAGGTAGAGTTCGTGCTGATAACATGTTATAATATTAATAAATTTAGAGAGAGATAATATAATAGTATAGAGAAGAAGAGAATGAGCCTTTTGATTCTCATTTATACATATGAGTACTCTCCTCTATACAATTCATCATATATATATATATATATGATATCTATACTAATTACATTCATTATGACAATGAGTTAGATAATATGAAAGGAGGCAAAGCTGGGGGGACTTTGGAATCATAATGGAAAAAACTGTTACAACTTATAGTAATAATATGAGTATTAAACCTAAAGTTTAGTACAATATACATTCATACATCTATAATAAGTAAATAGGATATTTACAAAATATATATAATTACTATACACATATACAATAGATGACATAATTACTATATAAATATACATAATTACCATTATAATTACTATAAATAATATATCAATATAAAAAAAGACATAAAACTATGGTATAATATATAATTACCATTATAATTACTATAAATAATATATCAATATAAAAAAAGACATAAAACTATGGTATAATATATAATCTCTATTGAAATTGACATTATATAGTGGTAGAGATAATAATCATATATATATATATATAAACACCACGACATAATCACTATAGTATATCATATAATCACTTAAAAAAATTACCATTGTAACATTCACAATCACCATAGAAATATACATAATAAGTGCAGTTGATAACATAACCGCTATAAAAAAAATGTAAATACCATAGTAACACACATAATTCTTATATTAATAGAAACGATCATGATATAGGTATATATAATGACCATATAAGTTGAAAAAATCATCTTAAATTTTGGTAAAATTTTAACACAAAATGGTATATATATATATATACATTTTTAATGTCAATATGAGTATCTATTTATAGATAAAAAATCACAATCATTATGATATAATTTTTTTATTATTGGCAAATATAATCCTGATAGAATTTAACATCATATATTAGTAGAAATAATCACCATATAGGTATACATTATCACCATCTAAGCCACCATAATTACCCTAGAAAATGATAAAATTTTTACAAAAAAATATAAAATAAATACAGCTTATTTTTAGGTCAAAAATGTATCATTATATGTCTTTATTTATAGAAAAAAGTCATGATCATTATGATATAATTTTATATATTTATTTGAAAATCTAAATAAAAGATATAGTAATTTAATATATATACACACACACCCCCCTCATAACCCGATAAATTCATCTACCCGATCCGATGCTGACCCGAATATAGAAAACCTGACTAAACCTAACCCGACTCGACTCCAACTCGTACTTCGACATCACCTTGACCCTCTATCAACCCGACCCGCCACCAACTAGACTCGCTATCAACCAGACTCGACCTGACTCGACAAATCCGAATTCAATATTAATCAGTTATGATAATAAAAAATATATACATGTCTTATTATTTATTTAAAGCTTTTAAAAATGTATTATTATTTATTTATTTTTTACTTTTATTGTGAACTTACTTATTCACTAATGATATTCTAATTTTACCAATTTTTTTGCATAAAAAAACATTATAAAGCTATAATAATAAACAAATAGCAATTAATAACACATTATTCATCACATGCTTACATAAAGTTAAACTTAATGCTTACTTACGAGGTTAATGATGTAGATTAATTTTGATGGTCAATGTCCAATTCGACCCAAATCTAAAGTGATTTGATCTAGGATTAGCTTTGTCCGAACCCAAACCGACTCGTCAAAACCTAAAAAGATATGATTCGTCAAGTTTACTCAAACCTCACCCGTCAAATTACTTCGAACATGAAATCACCACAATACGAGCTTTCTCGGCTTGATCCCCATCCAATAGGGATATAAACGAGGTGGGCTTAGGGCGGGTACGCCTATACCTGTATCCGTACCTAAATTTGTACCCATACCCAAATGGGTATCCATTTACACATCCATATATGTATCTAATGGATATCTGTTACCCGAAGAATAATCCGTTTATTTGTTAACGAATATTATCCAATGGATATATAAATCCATTTAGAGTTCAGCCACATGATAATTTTAAACTTAATTTATATCATATTTATTTTAAAATCAAGGGTAATTATATATTGGGTAAATGGGTATCAATATAGATACGGGTATGGGTATGGTTACATATATAGATAACCCATACCCATATCTGATAAGGATTTTTTTCATCATCTATATCTATTTATCCATATTTGTTAAGTATCTGACGGATGAAACCTATTGTGTTTTGGATAAAATCTGCTCCATTTACATCCATAGATTCGACCTAACCCAACAAGTTAATCCTAAATAATCTGAACCTGACCTGACTTGAACTCGAACTATCTTAACCAAAACCCGACCTGACCCGGTAGATTAAACCGATACAATATGGATCTGCAATGACCTGAACCCGAACCCGAACCCGATCCGACCCAAATAGTAAGGCAACCCAAAATGATCCAAACTCAAAATGACTCGACCCGATCCACAAACGACCAGTAAAGAAGAATGACCCATAAACAACTTAACCCAAAAATGACCCAACCTGCTATAACTCTACCCGAGCCCGACATGATTGCCACCTATACTCCTAGCTATATAGTTGTATGCTTGAGGGCTATCTAATAATTTGCCATATTATCTTGGTCATCAAATTTCCTTAATCATTTTTAACTAGTTATTGTGTTTTCCTATTTCAAATTAGTTACTAAACTCTAAATTTTCTTATTTTAGTCCCATTTTACTTATTTTGTTGAATTTTTTTAATCTAGAGATAATATACTAAATAATTCTGAGTTTGAGTCTAATATGATATAACTCTGAATTTAACATATATATATATATATATATAGATGGAAATTTTCAAAAAAATTGAATTTGGAATTATATTGTATCTAGATGTTATTTGGTGTACTTTTACTTTAGTTTATCAAATAACTATAGATGGTTTGATTTCTTCCATATCGTGTGCTATACATTCCACCACAAAATTAAAAAAATAACTTATAGTAGTATAAAATAAGTCTCTTTTTAACTTATCAGAAAAATAAATAAAACTAAAATCTCTTTTGAGTATGCTTTCAATCAAATGATCAAATCCTCTTAACCTCTTGGGCATAAGTTATTATAGCCTCTTACTTCAATTTCTCTCAATTTCCCCTTTATTTTTTTTTACCTCTTTTTAAAATTTTTATCCATGGTTTAATCAAAGTATCATAATCCTATTCGACTTAATTATAGGTGTTGAAAGGTTGCGAAGGATTAGGGCCGCATCTTGCTGAGTTAATTTCTCTCCCATTTCCTCTTTCTTTCACTAGATGGTCGGGTGTTTTCGTACATATATGTTTCTGATGGTGCTGACCCACTTCAAGTGTGAGTCAAGCTCCAGAATGCTAGCATATGCTTGGCTGTAACCACCTTCCTAGAAACCATGACAAGGATTACACATCACTAAATAGAATAGAAAAAATATATATATTAACTAATCAAGGATGAGAAGGCTAGAAGGAGATAGGAAGCAACAGTACCCTCGATCAGCCAAGAAGCCTTGTTGGGGTCTTGATGATCCTCTTAGGCCTTGTTGGATTGGCTGTAGGTCTAAAGGTACCCTTACCCTTGGGATGATTTGTATCATCACCAATCCCTGGGAGAATGACCTTGTCCCCAAGGTCAAAGGATGGAAAACTTGTAATAAATTGATCAAGGGGTTTCCAAGTGGATTCTTGTATATCACATCCGTCCCACTAAAAAAGAACTTGCGGTTTGCCATTGTATTGCTTGAATTAAATCACTCTTATGGGTTGATACATGGGGTGTCCATCATAGAATGTGGTTGGCAGTGGGATGTGTTTGATAGTAGCAGGGTCTGGGCAAAATTTTAGAACCGATATATGAAATACCAGGTGAATGCAGGTAGTGTTGGGAAGCAGAAGCTTTTAGACCACGGAACCAATGCATTTCAAAACCTAATATAGACCAAAATAACTCTTGGAGAACTTGTGTTGATGATTGTGATGCATGGAGAGCTGGTGGTATGGGTTAAGTTTGACAAAAACCTAAGTACCCACTACAAACTCTTTATCTATGCGATGCTGGTCAGCTTGATTCTTCATACGCACTTTAGCCCGAAGCAAATTTTGCTTGATCATCTTTAACTTCTGATCTCGATCACTCACCCACTCATCCAAAGCATCCATGTCAGTTGTGTTATGAAGATAATTAGATAAATTAGGAGGGGGTCATCCATAAACTCCATGAAATGGTGAGGTTCCGATAGAGGAATGTTTGCATGTTTTGTACCACCATTTGGCCCACAATAAGCATTTTTTCCATTGACTATGTGTATCTCTGACCACAGCTCGTAGATACGTTTCAAGACCATGATTTAACACTTCTATCTGTCCATCGGTTTAAGGATGGTAAGAACTGCTCATTTGGAGCTCCATGCCATGTATCCTAAAAAGCTCCTTCCAAAAGTGACCGATAAACACAAGGTCCCTATCTGAAATAATTGAGTGAGGGAACCCGTGTAGCCTTACATACTCTTGAATGAAATGCTGAGCTTGCTGTGCTGTTGTGACTGATGTTGGAAGGATGTAGAAGTGTGCATATTTATACAATCGGTCAACAATAACCTAAATATCTGTCTTACTAGAACTAGAAGATAAGTTGGTAATAAAATCCATCAAAATATCCTCCCATACCCGGCTTGGAATTGGCAAGGGTTCGAGAAGACCTTTTGGTGAGTGATTTTTTGGTTTAACTCGGAGACACAATGAGCATTTGTTCACATATTCATGTACAACTTCAGCAAGTTTAGGTCAATAGAAATTAGAAGAGAGGCAAGCCAAGGTACCTTTAATTCCTAAATGGCCCCTGTCTTAGAATCGTGATAAGTTGCCAATATTTTGTGACACAACCCACCAGTGGCTGGAATGAAGAGTCATTTGTCCAAATAAAGTAGGCCATTAATAAAGATGTAAGGCGAAGATCTAGACTGAATATCATCAATAATTTGTTGAGCTTTAGCATCTGATGTAATAGCATGTCAAATGTCATCGATGGCGGTAAATTCAAGTCCTGTTAGAGCTAAAGTGGTGGCCTCTGTTGTCCAACACGACATACCATTAGCTACCGAATTTTCAAACCTAGGTTTATACTATATAGAGAAGTCAAACTCGAGTAACTTCACCAGCCATTGTTGCCGTTCCAGTGTTTGGATGTTTTGGGTTATTAATTGGTGCAAACTTTGGTGGTCTATGATGATATAGAAGGGGATAACCAGAAGGTAGTGATGCCATTTCTTGACGGCAACAGTGATGGCAAGCATTTCACAGGAATAGGTAGATGATTTTTGTAGTTGGAGAGGAAGACTTTTACTGTAAAAAGCCAAAGGATGGTGATCTTGGGTAAGGACGACCCCAATGGATGAACTAGAGGCATATGTATAGATAGAGAATGGCTCACTGAAATGGGGAAGACGCGACACAGGGGTATTAGTTACTACTACTTTCCATTAGTCGAAGGTTGTTTAGGCCACCAAGGTCCATTGGAACGCATTGCATTTCAATAAGTCCTTGAGTGGGCTTGGTATGGTGGCATAATGTTGAATAAACCACTTATAATATCCCGTGAGGCCCAAAAACCCATGCAATCTTGTTATAGATTCAGGTTTGGGCCAATTCAACATTGCTTGAATTTTATCAGGGATAACCTGTACTCCTCCACCTAAAATTACATGACCCAAATAAGCTAGTTTAGTAAGCCTAAATGCACACTTAGATAATTTGGCATAAAGTTGGTGTTGGGCCAAAAAAGGCCAAAGGTAATGTTTAAATGTGAGAGGTGAGTGAGCTAAGAGGGGTTATATATGAGAATATCATAAAAAATACTGGTATTAATTTTTGAAGATGAGGTTTGAAAATGATGTTCATATTGGCTTGGAAAGTGGAGGGATCATTTGTCAAGCCGAAAGGCATTATGAGGAATTTGTAATGTCATTCATGTGTGCGAAAAGCAATTTTAGGAATATCGGGCAGGTGAACCCGTATTTGAAAATAGCTACTCCTCAAGTCTAATTTTGAAAAATAGACAGCTCCATCTAATTCATCTAGTAGCTCGTCAACTGTTGGTATGAGACACCTATCATTTATTGTAATGCATTAAGAACCCTATAGTCTACACAAAAGCGCTATGTTCCATCCTTATTCTTGACCAATATAATTGGGGATGAGAAAGGGCTTGTGGAGGGCTGGATGATTTTATATTGGAGCATCTCTTGGACTTGCCTTTCTATTTCATTTTTTTGTAAGTATGGGTACCGGTAAGGTCTAACTTTGATGGGTTGATTTTGTGGAGTAAGGTTGATATGGTGATCTAAGGTACGATGAGGGGGTATCCCATTAGGTATGGCAAAAACCTGAGATGATCCAAAATGTGTCGAATTTAGGGATGTGGAGTTTAGCCTGAGGTGTTATCCATTGGTTCTGGTTCGATGGGATCCAAGTGGAAATAAGTTGAGAGTGAGTTAGTGGATTGAAATATTTTTAACTGTTGCGGCATAATGATATCTGGGCCATTAGGGACGTTTAAGCCTATGAGTTGCACCACCTATTCATCCCTTTCAAATGCTAGTGTCATCTTCTTATGGTTGGTGGTGACTGGTCCCAAAGCCTCCAGCCATTGCACTCCCAACACAACATCAGCTCTTGCGAGCCTCAATGATTGAAAGTCAACATTGAACACATGCCCTTGTGCCTTCATGTTTACGCTTTGACACACACCTTGGCTTTGAATGTTGTCCCCATTTCCCACGGTGACAGTGAACTCATGTCATTTTCGACCAGAAGGCCCAAAAAGCAAATGATGCAAGGGTTGAGGAAATTGTGGGTACTGCCTGTGTCGACCAAAATAAAAATGGGGTAATAGCGTATGGTAGCCAACAACCATAGAGATTGTGGGTTCAATGCACTAGTCATGGCTTGCAGTGATACTTCAAGCTCAACTTTTGTTGATAGATCTAGGGGTTTAGTTAGTTCCTCAGGATTTATCTCAATTCTAGATGCTTCCTTTGGCATCAAGAGTAAAATTGGGGGGGGGGGGGGTTTACACTTTTGGCCTAGATGATATTTTTCATTACAATTGAAGCATAAGCCATGTGCTTGTCTATGCTTATGTTCTTCTAGGCTTAGCCTTCGAATTGGGGGTGCGGTATTTTGTGATGGTCGTGGTATAGGTGGAAGGGATAACAGTGGCGGGTCTGTGTTTGTAGGTAGGGAATTCTTAGAATTTGGGTTACGATTGAAGGTAGCTCGGGGTTCGTTAAGCTTATTTTCCACCAACTTTGTCATATCAATAGCATCAGTAATAGTTGTGGGTTTGAAAATAGCTAATTCATTCCTTATTGGTGGTTTCAACCTCAAAAGGAAGCACTTCATAAGGGCATATGGAGGTAAATTTGTGATTCAATTGCTAGTATTTTCAAATAAAGATTGATACTCTTCAACTAAGCCAGTTTGTTTAAGTTTAAACAATGTGGCTTGAGGATTAACAAGTGAGGATGATTTGAGCCTCTGATATAGAGTACGAATAAAGGTGTTCTAGGAAGATAATTGATCATTCCAATATGTCTATTGAAACTAGCTAAGAGCTTGTCTGGCCATGTAAAAGCTAGCAAGATCAATATGCTGTTTGTTAGAAGTATTGTGGAAGTTGAAATACCGTTCGTCCTAAAATACCCAATCCAAGGGATTCGACCCATCGAATGTACTTAATTCACATCTTGAAGGTTTGACAATAATGGTGTTGTTTATGTAGTTTTCAGTGGAGAGTGTGGGCAAGACGACGGGTAACGGTGATGCTATGGGGGTTAGGGGTGCTACTGGTGCTCGTGCCTTCTAACCTTCGAATAATCTTAGCATATTGATTGTACATGGTCTGGGTGAGATTGCCAATGGTTGTTTCATGGTTTTGGAGGTTTTCTTTGATTTAGTTGAGTGTTTCATCATTGTTTTTTGATCTGGTATTGTGCGCATCATCCTTGGCCATTTCCACTCAATAAAAGCACCAAATGATGGTGCTTACCCACTTCGAGCATGAGTCAAGCTCCAAAAAAGCAATGAGGTAAAGGAGATACTAGATGGGATGGGTAGCCAAATTCTTCCTTGCCTTTCATTGATAAATCTAGGATATTTATACAATCATTGTAACACCCCCAAAATCATAGTTGAAAATTTTCGTCTAATCAAAACCATACACAAAGACGGGGGGTGCTACTGCCGTGATCAGCACAAGCCTGGCCCCTCACCAGTCTCGCGCTGACCACAAGGCTAGAAATTTTATTAGTTATAAAATTGATTAGGACATAAAAACATAATGATTCATAGTTGAAAAGGGAAATTAGAGTGCGCAATTAATGAGTCATTACATAATAGAAAACTAGTACAACATCAAAGCTCCTAAGGGGAGAAAACAATACAACAGTAAGATATGATAAAACTGCAAAGATAAGTCCAGACTAAAATCGCTCTTGGGCCCCATGCCAATTCCAACGAGTCATCACTTAGCCTCGCCCGACACATCGAACATAACATCTCCTACCTAGACCAACTCAAAAGGGATCTCTACTCGTGGGAATGAGCAGAACCCATGAAACAAGTGATTAGTACGCTACGTACCAAGTAAAGTAACCATGCAGATAAGGCCATACATGAAAACAAATAATACAGGTAGGTAACCAAGCAGCTCAAGCTATACATAAAAGACAGATAGGATAAGTAGTGATTCAGCTCGGTTAGACATAATCATTAGATCTCCGGTCATTACTCCTATTTCACACTATTCTCATTATAGTCCATGCAAGTACAGGAACCCCACTATTATAGCCAGTGGATCGAAAACATCCAGGGTAGAATGCTCCTGGCCACTATTATTCGCTGGTGGATTGGTCTCCAGGGCAAAGTGCTCCTGACTACTATTATGCCAGTGGATCGGTTTGACCCCAACTCCCATGGTGTTCTACTATAAGTAATTAGTATATTTCCCATGACTTATCATCAATTAAGGTTTGATTTATTGAGCTTGGGATCCCCCACTATTATAGTTGGTGGATTGAAAACATCCAGGGCAACAAGCACCTGGCCACTATTATTTGCCGATGGATCGGTCTCTATGGCATCCCACACCTGGCTACTATTATGCCGGTGGATTGGTCTAGGCCTGACTCAATAATCTTCCACTTTAAATGGTTAGTGTCTTATCCATGTCTTATTCAATAGAAACTTTCACCCTAGACATGCATGCCCCTTGGACTTCCCGCTCACACAACCCATCCACACTTATTCTCCTGAAAAGACCTGTCTATATCTTGGGACTTCTACACTTCCTAGTACATCTAGACACCCTTTCCCCCATTTTCCTTACTTACCATGAATGCCCATCTCCTATGTGTGTGGGTTGATTCCCACTTTTCCATATCTTCGGGTTAAATCACCATTGCCCTCTAGGGTTTTTCCCTCGGAAAACCCTAATCTGACCTATATGGCCCAACCTCTCTCTATCACACACAACCCATGCTCTCTTTGCTCCCAACTCATCACCCCACTCAATCCACACCCAAACATCCCACTTTACTTCTCATTTTGCATGTGTGACCACGAAATCCTAGCTGGCCACCCCAAACCCTAGCACCTCTATTTTCTTATATGTCATTCCTCCATCACCCTCACTTACCATTCCCCTTTCCACATGACACACATTCACCCCCATGTGACGCCCTTCCACTCTCACCCCATACTCCAATCTCTCCCATTATTTCTCCCTTCCACAATTTCCTCCACTTAGGGTTTTCCTCCCAAACTCTAACCAAGTCCCCCATGCACACCCTTATACCAACCCACATACTAATTTTCACCTATGGACTCTAATCACCCCAAAAACTTTTTCCTCACCTTACTTAACCCTCAAGTCAAATTTTCCCACGTAAAGATCATCTCCATGCAAAGACTAATCATCCTATGCAAGCCTTACACTCCCCATGCAAGATTTATCCTGTCCTCTTAATTTTTTCATATTATCCCTTAGTTTTCCACCCATAGGTCATGAGATACTTATGCCATCCTTACTTCTCTCTAGTCAACTCACTTTCTTTACCCCTTTCATCTTCTCACAACCACACCATTCCACTTAAAGCCTCCTAGCATGCATGTCATAAATGGCCATATTACATAAGCACCATACAAGTACAAGTTACATTATCGTATTACACATGCCATAAAAACACATACAACTTACCTTATCTCCATGCTTAGCAAGCTGCACTACAAGTGCATAGTTCATAACCACATAAGGTACACATATATATCCAACACACATAACACAGAATACACATATTAGGCCTTAACCAGATCCTTACTTAAAATGACACCGGGCTTGGAGCATGCTTGTACGCCTCCTTAGGGGTCGGGCTTAGTTCACCTATAAGAGGAAAACACAAGGGTTAACTTCCCTCTTGTTATTTTTATTATTTCCTACTTTACCTTTAGTAAGAACTAGTATCAGTGATAATAATAATAATAATAGCTTTATTAGTATTAATAAGGGTGTTATCATTAAAGTGGCTAACAAATACATTAGGGATAATATTAGCTAAAATAAGGTTAGGTAGTTATAATAGTCATGGCAGAATATTAATAACAATATTAGTAATAATAATAATAATGCTAAAATAATAATTATACCAAAATAATTTATACTTAAGTGCTAGAAAGGCTTAGGGCACACCGTAAGCAAAGGTGGCAGCTAGGAGGGCAGCGGCGGTGGCGACGACGACGACGGACGTGGTGGTGGTTTTAGGAAAGGTTGGTCTTTTGGGGCTAGAAAAGAGAGAAGGTGGTGATGGTTGTGAGGTGGTGGACTCTTTGGGCTGAGAGGGTTGTAGTAGTGGTGGTGGCACAGATGGTGGCGGCTGTGGTGGCCGAGAGTAGTGGAGATGGAGGAAGGAGGAAGGAGAGGGAGAAAGGAAAAAAGGAAAGGTAGGAAAAGGTGGAGGAGGGTCTGCTGGGTCGAGTGGGTGGTAGGGGAGGTGGTGATTATGGTGGAGGAGGCGGCACAAGGCGGTGAGAGGGGTGGCGATGAGGTGCAAAGGGCAGCTCCACGTTTTTATAAAGGAGTAAATAAAATAAAGTAAACTACTAACAATAAAAATAATAGGAAACCTGCAGATATGATAAAGATGCTAGGGAAATCAAAATCTACCACCAGATTAGGTCGAAATATAATATTTATTTCTAAGTCAATATTTAATCGTGAGAATGAGATCGACCAAGTTGTACACCAAACGTAGGTCCATACACCTTATATTACTTCCCTTAATTAATTAATTAATACGACAACGTGCCTATATTAACCCTATTAAATACTAGCAGTATAGCAGCAACAAGCGGCTCCTATATTTAACTAGATTTAATGCATTAAGTGTAAGTGGAAGACTGTCAATCTAAGTACCCAGACTAGTACACAACGCATGTCTAGCTGTATTTCCTTTCCTTGACCCACATGTATCGAAACGTTTTACTACTTCGGTTAGAATCACAAAACTATTAGGTGAATTGTTATCTAACCTAGCTGCAATTTATACATATAAATTCTAGTATATTTAGATGGCCACCTAGCAGGCAAATAATCCTACATACTGTCACTTATGAGGAAACTAGAACAAGGCATGCACCAAATAAACTATACTTGACAGAATTATATATATAAACGATAGCAATTAACATAGAGTCAAGAAACAATCTCACGAAACAAAGAAAATAAAATTATAATTTAAATCCTAATCTAGGGTTTCAATTTATTTCCTAACAATAAATAATCAGCCAGCCATAATTATAGAATTAATTACACAGAAATATATATCTAAAATATAAATTAAAATAAGAGAAAGAAATAACCGGAATTAATTTTGGATAAAAGGTCAATAATTTATTCAGATAAAAATTAATTTTATCTGAAATAAATTCCACCAGATAAATTCTTCCCTATTTCTTCTTCTCTCTCGGTATCCTTGATTTCTGTGCAATTAGTCTTTCTTTTTTCTTTTTCCGTCTGGCTAACGTGTCTTGGTCTGCCTGGTGTCGTGCGTCGTCCTTCTTTTCTCGTGCGGCTGATCCCAACGTCACCTGTGCCTCTACTGCCGCCTCTTGTGCGTCGCTCAGCTTTGTCCGTGCGTCGTCCGAGCCTCTGAAGGCTCATTCCTCTCATGGCTCCAGACGCGCCCCTCTGCTTTTTTTCTTTCTTTTCGTGCGGGCCCTCTTGGGTGCCTAACGGCAAAGGCAACCCTCTCTGCCTTCTATCGCACGCATCTCTACGTCCTTTTATTTTCTTTCTTTTATAATGCTGCGTCAGGCCTTGCCGCACGCCTTGCTTGGTTCGTTTGTCTTGTTCTCAAGCCTTTGGGCCTTCGGCCTTTGGCCTTTGGTCCAAAGGTCAATTTTTTTTATTTAAAAATAAAACCTGCAAAATAAAATTAAATAAATATTAATAAATAATATTTTATTCTAAATTTACTTAATTTATATCATTTTAGCTTAAATAATAATATTTATGCAATTTTTACTACTTAAGTATAAAATAATAATTATTCCCCTATATTAGTTAAATAAACTACTAAAAACTAAGATTATAAGGGTACAAAATGTGTCAAAATATGAACTCATCAAGCTTGAGCTGCCAACTTTGCACGATTGGGGTGGGCTATGTAGGGGGAGTCAAGGGCGGCGAGTGGCTTGGTTTGGTGGAGGGCAATGCAGGGAAGGGGGTTGGGTAGTGTTTCGGGTGGTGGCATTGCACGATGGTTGAGAAAATGGTTGAATTTTATGGGTAGTGCAAAGGAGGGGAAATGGGGGATAGTAAGGGCGTATTTATAGGTCAAGGGAGGGAGAAGAGGACAAAGGGGGAAGATAAAAAGGGGGCAGGAGTGGTAGGAGCTCCCCAGCCAGCAGTGGCAGGCCGGTACGAGCCTACGAAAGTGCAGGGTGTAGGCAACGGGTGGGGTAAAAAGGAAGGGGCACAAGCATGCGAGGGAGGCAGGTATAGGGCGAGTTTGGCTTTAATTGGAAAGGAAAGGGATGAGGGAGGGAGAGAGGGGGGATTAGGTCGGGGCATACAATGGTAGGGGGAGGGAGGATATCGGCAGGTCGCAGGAGTGACCTACAAACGAGGAAGGCAGAAGGGAGGAGGAAAAAGAAGGGGTTGGGCTGACTGATTGGGGGAAAAGAAAGAAAGAAAAGAGAGGGAAGAACCGGGCGGGCGAGGGAGAAAAAAAGAAAAGGGGAAGGCGGGTTGGGCTCTGCGTGGGGGAGAGAAGAGAGGAGGGGGAGGTTGGACCGCATAGGCGAGGCCCAACCGGGGGAGAAGAAGAGAAAAAGAAAAAGGAAAAAGGAGAAAAAGAAAGAAAGAAAAGGGAAAAAGGAAGGACAAGGGAAAAAGGAGAAAAAAGAAAAGGAAAATAGGGCATTTAAGGTATTTTTGGTATTTTTGAATATTTGAAAATAAAAAAACTTTGTAAAATAATAATTAAATTCATTTTTATATTAATATAGAAATTTTTATGTAAATCTTTCTAAATTCTATTTTAATTGGCAAATTACCCTAATCTTCCCTAATTCAATAAGTTATTATTTTCCTCTTTTTTTTTGTCTTAATTACTCCCATTATTTTATTAAAAATATTATATTTAAATAATCTCATATAATAATCCCTATTTTATCATAATTTTCTAAATTAGGGTTTTGGAGTATTAAAAGAATCTAATACTAAATTTGTTATCACAGATTAGTACAAAATATGCCAGCATTAGGGATGACAATGGATCGGGTACCCCTATTCGTTATCCAAACCCGATAAAAAAACTTATACTCATATCCGTATCCAAACCCGACGGGTATTTTTTCTCCTCATCCATATCCGTTTAAATATCTATCGGGTAAAATCTATTTGGTTTCGGGTAAAATCTATTAAGTATGAAGTAAAAATCATTTAATATTAGAATTATATACTTAGATTGTTAAAATTTAATCATCATATCTTCACTTTAACCTTAGAAAATATACTTAAGGTTACATAAATAAAGGTAAAAATGTAATTTTATATTGGGTAAACGAATTCGGATATGGGTACGGGTACGAATTTGAGAATTCCTTATCCATATCCATATCCAAACCTGACAGATATTTCTCTCCTTTCTCCATATTCGTATCCATACCCGTTTACACATTTGATGGATAAAATTCATCGGATTTAAGATAAAACCCATTCGATTGCCATCCCTAGCCAGCACATGCTCGACCATAACCACCTTTCTAGCAACCATGGCAAGGATTACACATCACTAAACAGAATAACAGAAAGATATTTTAACTAATCAAGGACGAGCAGACTAGTAGGAGATAGGCAGCACAGCAACGACACCCTCGATCAGTCGAGAAGTCTTGCTGGGGTCTTGACGATCCTCTTGGGCCTTGTAGGATTGGCTGTAGGTCCAGAGGTACCCTTACCCTTGGGTTGATCCGTAATAGTTTCACGCTTTTCTTTTGACACTCATATATGTGCATATTTGTTGCCAAGTGGGTATTATACACTGCTTGGTTTTCACATTATTTTTTTGTTGATTGATTCATGTTTTATCGTCCGCCAAGTGTCTAAGCCTACTTCCTTTCTATCGTTTCAAGTCTTGTAAAATATTTTTACCTTATTTCTTCTTCTTCATCAATTAAGAAGACAGAAGAGACACGCACAATTAACTTAGACATTTTGTTGGAATTAAGGATACATAGAAGATAATAACCTATAGATAAACTTCATAAAAAAAAAAGATAGTTGTACTGTTATAATTTTATACAATTTATTAAAATCACAGCATAACGTAAGTTGAAAAAATATACTTTCTTCGATAAAACATACGATTTTATAGTTTAATAATTATTATTTACTTTTGTACTTTTTGATTTATTCTTTATGGATAATAAAAATCATAAATCCATTCTTTTTTATATTTTAAAAAATGACGAATAACTGCTTTCTAATATGAACAATAAATCATTAGTATTCCACCAGTTTAAATTATAATTTTCAAAAACAAAAAAACTAGCATAAATAATTTTGAGACTAAAATATTATAAATTCAAACTTTAATAAATAAATACAATAAAAAAAGATAATTAAAAATCACCATAACTAAATTTAATAATTCCAAATTAAGTTGTACGGAATTTTGAAAGGGTTTACCATGACTTCGACTAATATGTATGAAGATCGAGGTTGAATTGCCTTCAGGGATGGCAACGGGGCGGGTCGGGGACGGGGACCCCATCCCCATCCCCGAACCCGATAAGGAAAATAATCCCCGAATCCGACCCGATCCCCGATATTTTTTTATCGGGGATTTCCCGACCCGATCCCCGCGGGGATCAACTCCCCATACCCGACCCGATCCCCGATCTATTTTTCATCCCCGATTTATTCCCCGTTCTTAAAACCCGACCCGATTCCCGAAACCCGATTTTATACCCGATCCCCGATCTCATCCCCGATCCTCAAATTATTTTTTTATATTATATTTTTAATTTATATTCTATTAAAAAATTATATATATTATATATATATATAATTATATAAAAATATATATAAAAAAAATTTCGGGGCGGGTTCGGGGATGGGGGCCCCAAACCCGTCCCCGCCCCGTCCCCGAAAAAATTCCCGTTAAGAATCCCCGAACCCGAACCTGATCCCCGAATTCTCTCCCCGAACCCGAACCCGAACGGAGAATCCCCGACGGGGCCCCGAACCCGCGGGGAAAATTGCCATCCCTAATTGCCTTGGATATAGGTAACGCTGGAGAGTGATTGACATAGAAGACAAAAGGACACATCACACATGACACGATACATAAATGTAATTCATACAAGCAAACCTTCTCATTCGGTCAACCAAATATTGAACAACTTGTCCATGGCAGTACTTGATGTGCCACCTTCACCCCAAGCAGCAAGGGCCTTTTCTCTCATCATTTGAAGCCTTAACCTAAGCTCTCTACCATTCTCCGAGTCCATCAACTCACCGAGGCGTCTCGCCAACTCGTTCCCGCTCACAAACCCATCTCCCTCCCTTTGCTCCACCCCTATAGCCATCTTCATATCCTCCACTAGTGTAGCTTTATTCATATGCTGCTCCGCATACAAAGGCCAAGCCAACATCGGTTTCCCGGCAACTACAGCTTCCAGCACCGAGTTCCACCCACAGTGGGTTACAAATCCACCCACCGAATCATGACTCAGGACCTCAACCTGTGGTGCCCAACTCTTCACCAACAGACCCTTGTCTTTGGTCCTCCCCCCAAAGCCTTCCGGCAGAATTTCTTCCATGTCGGCTTCTATCGGATTCCTTACGACCCACAGAAATCTCTGCCCACTTCTCTCTAACCCATTTGCCATCTCCTCCATTTGCGCCCGCGTGAATACTCCTTTGCTCCCAAAACAGAGGAACACAACACTTCGACTCGGTTGTTTGTCAAGCCATTTCAAGCATTCGTGACGATCCTCCGCCGCTCCATCTTTTGACTTCTCTATATCGTTCTCGGTAGCTATGAGCGGTCCAATGGTGTACATGGGTGGAGTGGGCATGTCAGGAACACAGTAACCTTTCCTAATGGCCGACAGAGCTATAGGTTCAAGTGCATCAAAGGTGTTACACAAAATGCCAGTTGATTTTTGGATGTGAGTAGAGAAGTTAATAATATCGCTGTAAGCCGGGTCATTTCGGTCCAGCACGGGCTCGGGCATTTGCGAGGCCAGGAGTGGGGGCAATCCCGGAATCCGCAGGACTTCGCCTTCCATATCCTTAAAGCTACTTGACACCTCTTTGTCGATCGTGGGAATGTAAAGAAAGGCGGCAAGACCAGCAGCTCCGGAAGGGAAGAAACAATAAGTGGGAATCTTAAGATCCCTGGCTATTTCCATGGTAGAAACGCAGAACATATCGACGATAAACGCGCGAACATTCAACGATTCTGAAAGTTCCTTGAGCGAATTGTAGACATCGGATTCACGGAGGCGGATGGATTCAAAAAGCATGGCGGTGATACTGCGGGTAGGAGATGTATCAACTGGCTTACGAGGAAAGTGCACAAAGGAGATTGAAGTATTGGATTTGGAAACTCGGGCGATGAAACCCTCAGTGGCAGTTGTGGTCTCAAAAGGGCTGGTTGTAACGAGGACGATGGTAGTGAAGCGGTGGTTGTACCGGCGGTTGATGAGCTTGGTTAGCTCAATCATGGGTACAATATGCCCTATCCCTGGGGCTGGGTAGAAAACTATAGCTTCATTTGTCATCGTAGAGAGAAATATGCTATCTGAGGAGGATGTAGTCGAAGGAGGAAATCGTGGTTCCTGTGACTTCTCGGCAACCGGTAATATACAAGTCACCCCCTTTTATAAATCTTTCTTTAAAAGCAATTTATACATTACCTTTTATAAAACAATAAATATATTCATAATATTATAATAATATCATTAATTAAAAATAATATAATAATTAAGATATAAAAGATAAAAAATAAATTTTAAAATTAAAATAAATTTAAATTTATCTAGAATATTTTTTTAAAATGAAATTTTCTACCGAAAAAAATTTTCTTTATAAGGCAAAGAGTGATGAGCAATATTACAACATACATTTAAAGTTCAACATAGTATAATAAAAAAATAATAAAATAAACTTATCATATTATTTCTGCTGTATCGTGGAAGATCACTGCCTCAAAATGAAATTCCAGTAGGACAGTAGTACAATTCCTTTTCCATCTTACCCCTAAGGTTAATACAACGAGTTTTCGATACGTGCACTCGAAATCAAAAACTATAAAAATTAGAGAAACAATGCCCAGAATCTGATATGTATTTTTCGTGAAGAGAAAGGAGCAGAGAGAGAATTCGTATATGAAAACTAAGAATCGAAGCTCTCTTTATATAAATAATATGAGAGGAAAAAGAAAAATAGGAAGTAACCATAATCCCTTAGGATTAGTTCCACAATGAGAACGTTGAAACACACGATCAAACTTCCTAGAAAAAATCATAATGAAGAAGATGAAGTCTGTGGAAGAAAATCGTTAAAAAAAATTTCAGCAAAAGAAATGAGGTAATTGGACCCATTTGGATCAACACTCACATCCATACCCAGCCCGGACTGGACCGACGGCGGCGAGCGTGCATGTGTGGTCTAAGGATCAACCTAAGTCTAGCAACCAAACTTAGTCCAATTTTTTTAACTCAATTAGACCATTGGAAATGTGTGATTAAAAACTGCTTCAATACCAATTCTCACACCGATGTGGGATATTGGAAAAGGCAAAAGCTAAGCTACATTTTGCCATCGCCTTCAACAACCCCCCACTAATGGAAAAACAAAAAGAAAAAAAATACAAAAGAATCTTGGCAAATAAAGCCTCATACTTAAGTATCAATATCACGAGGATTGAATTGATACGTAGTGAAATGAGGCAACAATCGTGTCTAGGAAGTGAACGAGTATTGAACTTCCTTGACTTCGGCTGAAACCCTCACAACACGTCTTACCTTAAAATCTATGATTTTTGCGATAATAAACAAGCACTTTTAATGGCAATGCTCACACCTTGGGTACTCGTGAATGCTCTAGAAAGATAACCTTAGTCTTTCATAGAAGGTAGCCTACCTTCACATTTACCTAGGTGAATCCATCAAGTGCATCTCACTAGTATTGCCAAACTTGGCTATAGATTCATTAAGAGCATAAGTACACTAAACCTCATATTTATCAAGTAGTGAGTTTATCAAGTCCGTCTCACTAGGACTACCTAAAAATAGGGCTATGAACTCATTAAGAGTTTAAGCTCAACTTGTCGATATAGCACTACCACACACCATAGGATGAGAATGTAATGCAATAGAGTAATCATATGGCTTCGTTTGACCAAGAGTGGTATCCACTATAATTTTCTCAATTCAAAGGCTTAAGCTTCATCCCCCTTGATGACTCGAGGATAACTCTCATCGTTAGATCTTTCATAAGAGGGTATGCCAGATTTCTCTCTGATCTGACAAACTCTAAGGAGATCACACCGTTCCTCAATAGTTGTCTCACATAACAGTATCTCACAAGGATGTATCTCCTCTTACCATTATACAAACTATTCTTAGCAACACTGATAGCTACCTATGAATCACAGTATAAGGAAACCAACACACAATGTTTCCTCCACAAAGGCACATATGCTAATAGGTTCCTCAACTACTTTGCCTCTTGACTAGCAAGCTCAAGAGCAAAAAAATCTGACTCCATAGTAGAGCGAGCTATAGAAGTCTGCTAAGCAGACTTCCACGAGACAACAACTCTACCTAAAGTAAATATGTAAACACTAGTGGAACTAACCTCATCATTATCTGTAACCCAGTTCATGTTTGTAAATTCCTCTAACACAGCAGGAAATTTACTAAAATGCAAACACCAATCCTTAGTACCCTTAAGGTATCTAAGTAAATGACAAAGTGCAGTCTAATGGTCACTATTTAGGTTGTAAGTATACCTACTTAGTCTACTCACTGCATAAGTTATGTCAGGCCTAGTATAGTTTATGAGGAACATCACACTTCCTATGATTTTAGTATATTCAGCTTGTAAAACACTAGAACCTTGGTTCCTTTTCAAATTCATGCTAAGGTCATAGGGAGTTTTCATAGGCATATCATCAAAGCAATCAAACTTTTTAATTACTTTCTTAGTATAATGTGACTGACACTAGAAAAAGCCATTATTAGTTTTTCTCATTTTAATACCAAGAATCACATTAGCTTCTCCTAAATCTTTCATATCAAAATAATAAGAAAAAAGAGGATTTGGTCTCATTAACCATAGTCACATTAGTGCCAAGAATTAGCATATAGACATATAATCACACACTCATGTCCAAACATCTCGGAGTGAACACATGAATCATATGCATTCACTATATAACCATTACTTACTAAAGTCTGATCAAATTTTTCATACCATTGTTAGGAGCTTGTTTAAGGCCATACAATGACTATTTCAATCTACACACTTTGTTATCTTGACCCTCAACTATACAGCCCTTGGGCTACTCCACATAAATTTCGTCTTTAAGGTCACCATTTTAAAAATGCAGTTTTAACATCCATTTGATGGACTACAAGTCCATGGATAGCAGCCAAGGTGATAAAAAGAATGAATAGTGGCAATTTTAGTCACAGGAGAATAAGTATAAAAAAAGTCAACATCTTTCTTTTGCTTATATCCTACAGCTACCAATCATGCCTTAAACTTATCAATGGTTCCATTAGTTCTCAATTTCTTTATAAAAACTCATTTGTATCTAATTGGTTTATATCCTTTAGATAAATCCACTAAGTCCCATGTTTGATTTACCTTATAGAATCTAATTCATTATTAATAGCCTCTTTCCAAAAACTAGCATCAATGGATGTTACAACTTCCTTATATGTTTTAAGATCATCCTCAATCAAATAAGAAGACACAAAGTTCAAATCAATCTTATCAAGATCCTCATTCTCAACTAGGAAAGTAGTAACAAAATCAGGCCCAAAGCTAGTTTCTATCCTTCATCTTTTACTTCTCCTAGGTTCATGCACATTATCAGATGAAGAAAGCATAGACAGAGGCACAGAAACAACATTAGAAGAACTAGCAATATCACACGCATTTTTTTTTCTCATAGGGAACATATTCTCAAAAAATTCTACGTTTTTAGATTCACAAATAACACTATCACTTAAACAGAAGAATCTATATGCAACACTGTTTTGAGCATAACCAATAAATGCACAATCAAAAGTTTTTATTCCCACATTAGTTCTCCTGAAATCAGGTAATCCAACCATAGCTAGACACCCCCACACCTTAAGAAATTTCAAATTAGGCTCAAAACCTTTTCATAATTCATAAGTTGTTTTATCCAACTTCTTATGAGGGACTCTGATCAAAATATAATAAGCAGATAACACTACTTCCCTCTATATATGGTCAGACATACCAAAACTCAATAGCATATCATTCATCATTTCTTTCAAAGTTCTATTATTTCTTTTAGCTATGCCATTTTTTTGAGGAGAATAAGGAACACTAGTTTCATGTATGATACCATAACCATCACAAAATTCCTTTAGAAAACTAGTTCCATATTCACCACCCCTATCAGACCTAAGACTCTTAATCTTTAAGTCTAATTGGTTTTCTACTTTTACCTTATATTTTAAGAGCATACCTTCAGTTTCATCTTTAGAACTAAGGAGGAAACTTTAGTATATCTCGAATAATCATCAATAAATGTCACATAATATCATTTTCTTCCTCTACTCTTGGTGTTCTTAAAATCTGCTAAGTCTTTATGTATTAATTCAAGTAATTCTGTTGATCTCATTGTGATTGGTTTAAAAGGCTTTTTTAGCATATTTGGCTTCCACACGAACATGAAACTTCTCATAATCATTAGTGTCCAATACATTTATCAAGTTCATTTGTTTTAGTTTATCTATGGAAGCCACATTTACATGCCCTAGCCTACCATGCCATAAAGATAAGCATAAGTAGAACCAATTTAATTAATAGGATCAGAAACTACATTCAAAACCAAAGTCCATCATATAATTACCCTTTACCCACAAAGTCTTCATTTCTGGTTAATACGGCCTTATAAACCTCAAAAACTAGTTTCAATCTAGCCCTATTAAGTAAGCCACCCGAAACTAAGTTCCTACACAGGGAGGGGACATACAAGACATTAATCAACAATACATATTTTTCAGATGTAAGTTTCAAAAAACCTTTCCTTTGCCCAACACTCGAACAGTGGCTGAGTTCCCCAAGAAGACATACTCTCCATCAGCAACATCCTTGAACTGGTGGAAGAGATCTTTGTTGGCACACAAGTGCTTAGAAGGCCCGGTATCTAGAATCCAATCCACCTTATTTTCATCCAGGTTTGCTTCTACAACCACAACATCAATAACTTCCTCTGTCTCAGCAATATTGGCCTGTGGAGCTGGAGGGGCACCATCTTTCTGGTTTTGATTCTACAAGCCCTTTCTCTTAAAACACTGATATGCCTTGTGACCCGTCTTACCACACAAATAACAAGTTACTTGCTTCTTTTGAATCTTAGTGTCACCCTTCTTGAAGTTAGGCTGACCTTTCTGTTGACTCGTTCATTTGGATCTTCATGCCTTTACCCTTGAATTTATCATTTCCGGCAGCAAACTCAATGACATTTGCAATCACAAAGCTAGAAGCATAAGGTACACGATTGTCCTTTAAATGGTTTGCCTCCTCTGTCCTCATGTGATTGATTGGATCTGGCAAAGTTAGATCCCTCTTCTTATGCTTCTGATGGTTCCTAAAATCACTATAGGATGATGGAAAATTTTCTATCAGCATGTTAGCCTGGATGTCTCATATATTTTCATCCTTTCACCCAGGACTTTAGTAACAAAAAGCATAAAATCATGGACATGATCCATCACTGGCTTGTCATCAACTATCTGAAACCTCATCAAATTTCTAATAGGGCTTCATTAAAACCATACTTATTCTTCAAAGTGTCCCAAATTTCTTTTGATGACTCAACACTAAAGAACATATCAAATAACTTCTTGTTCATATGTTGCAGAAGATGACCTTAGACAGTCTTGTTGTCTTGTTCATATTTTTCCTTAGCAGCTTCATCACCTTTCTTAGCGGCAACAGGAGCGGGAGTAGTAGTTGGAGTAGTAAATTCAGTATTAATATCCTTCTGAGTAGGTAGATCAACGAACAACACATAATCGACTTCAAGGGCCTAAAAAAAATCAGCATCCTCTAAGGCCATCTACGGTAATTAGAATTGTCTAATGGCTCAACTTTTGTCATATCCAGAATCACCATTGGAATACTAGTAGCCATACTCATTTGAAACAACAAAATCACTTGAAATTGGCACTTGAAAGGAGGACAACTACTAATGATTGTGATTAAATTAAATTCCAGCAGCCAAATAATATCCACTATTCATGAATAGTACCAAACACTGTAGCACCAGAAATAGCGAAAAGTAAAAGAATATGATTCAAATCAATAGTGATCTGCACTAGAGAAAACAAGTTGAAGTCTAAACCACTGGATCGAAGAACTGCATTGGTGAGCAACCAAGCCCAAGATTCAATAACCACAACCCAAAAATCAACAACAAAATTGAATTAAACACAAAATTTGGAAGATGAAATTTGTCAAACACCTAATGTGTGTCTGTAATAGGTAGACCAAACAACACTAATAGGGGTAGGAACAATACCGAACACAACAGTAAAGTCAACCAAGAACACAAGCAGTCAATAGACCCAAAAATAGTTGCTTAATGGAATAAGAATAACCGCGTAATGCAAAAAATCCCAGCACTTCAGAATTACGACAACACAACAAACAGATAAAGAAATTTAATCACTAGAATCGAGTGTAATCTAGTAAGTAGTGAATCAATAGTACCACAATAGATCCATCAAAAATTAGAACCAGATATACCAATCAATAATAGAAACCAAATTAGATAAGGGTAATTTGTTACGTAATAAATTCGACTTCAGCAAAATTAGCAAGACCAATAGACCACCACAACATAAAGTAAGAAATCAAGCCCAAACACAGTGATGCCAATTTTAGCAACTTTGAACAAAAATTTAAACAAAGAAAATCAAATATGCTACATACATTGAACTCTTGACACGTTCCTACCCGCAAGCGCACGGGGTCAGAGTAGTAGTCAAGGTCGATTCCACAGGGATTGGTGAGTGACCACCGGGACGGTGATAGAATTTGACTATGTCTAGACTACGAAATAAAGGTTATAGAAATTATAACTAAACTAACTAAAATAATTAAATAAACCAAGAAAAAGAATGGAAATAACACTCAAGTAAATCTAATAAACAAGAAGGCTAAGGTTCCGGGTCATTACCCCCGATCCTTGAATGTAATTAAATACTACACCACAAATGGACTCAACAATTATGATCAATCATGTCAACAAGGATAAAAAGTGGTGTGCTTTCTCAAGCCACAAACACCTTATTACACCTCCATGGCCCTAACTATCTCTAGCTTAAGGTCTAATAGAAGGTAATGCATTAAAGCCCACAAAGTGTCCACCTTTATTGTTGTAGAGGTCAATTGATCGTCTCTCGACTTACAATCTAACCTCTAGTTATGCTATTGGGTCTAATACTGGATTATCTCTCGATTGCATCGGTATTTCCCACACTGAAAATCGAAACTCGGCTGTGGTTCATCAATCCGTCAATTAATCAATAACATAACGCAAGGATCATAAAGTGAATAAAAAAGCATGCAATTATTCAATATATTTGGATCGGGGGAAACTCACCTTCACCTTAGCACAAGATCTAGCCTATCAAATTCATAGCAAGAATATTGAAAACAACAAGAGATTTCATAGATAGAGAAAAGATCATTAGATAATACCCTTGAAATTCACAAATTCTTGCACTATTCAATTTCACGCACCTAGATCCCTAGTTTACAAGAGAAATCTTGAGGAATTGGGGAAGAGGATGGAGGAGAGAGGAGCGGGATGGAATGGAGGCTTCTCGGATGAAAATTAGAATCAATCTTCCATCTATCGGCCTCCTCGAATCCCTAGTTTTCTCCTCTGAAACGCAAGTGTGCGTTAATTTTTTTCAGTAATTCTAGAATGACATGGCTGTGTTGAACAACACGGGCTGGTCATGTCGACTAGCCAACATGGCCGTGTTGAACAACACGGGCTACTAGTGTCAGCTTTGACAATGATAGGTAATTCGACTATAACTCTTTCATCAGGAATTCGATTGAGTTGAATTTGGGCGCTTTGGAAAGTTCTTGAAAATATCTACAACTTTGATGTTGAAAGCTTCTCCAAATTCAGATCGTATCCCAGTCGAAATTCCACATCTTTCATGCTCACATACTTTTACTATGCATTCTTGCTTTTATTTCATTCCGAAATTTGCATCTCAGCTCTAAATCTCTTTCCACTTCAAATTTTGCTCCTCTTTGCTCCTTTTTGCTCTCTTTAATCTTATTCTTGCTTCCATCCTTCATGCTTACTTGTTCCTTGAGATCCTACAAATTTTTACAACACAAAAGTAGTAACAAGAACAAAATGGGAGAATTCCAACTGAAATTTACGGTATAAACTCTTATAAACCTTAGGAATAAGATGAAAAAGTCACATTTATTAACTCCCCCATGCTTAAACATTTGCTTGTCCCCAAGTAAAGTAATACAAGAAACACACCAAGGGGGAAAATAGAATCCCCTTCTTAGAAAAAGGTGTTTAGCCTTTTAATAGCACAAGAATCAAGTCTGAAGTAATAAGACCTAAAAATCTGACAATTTAAAGTTCAAAAACGAAAAATGTTCAGATTGCACTCTTATGTGAGAAGTGTAACTGTACGATCGAGCTCTAGGGATGTAAATGGGGCGGATAATACTCGAAACCCGACGGATTTTACCCGATGGATATGGATATGGGTAATGATAAACGGATATGAGTAGGGGCTAAAAATACCCGGCGGGTTCGGGTACGAATACGGGTAAGGGGTATCTATATCTACATCCGTACCCATATCCGTATTCGTTTACCCATTATATATTTACTATTTTACCCTTAACTTTTTATATAAAAATAGTTTAGAATTAGGGGGTGACGGGTAACGGGTAATGAGTTTACCCGTTGGATAACGGATTATTTGTTGGTTATTTATAATTTATCGGGCAAATGGGTTATCCATTAGTTAATATCTTTTCGGGTATGGGTACAGATATGGATATGGATATCCGTTGGGTACATATATGGGTATATTAGTTAATATCTTTTCGGGTATGGGTACAGATATGGATATGGATTTTTTAATCGGGTTCGGATATGGATATAGGGTACCCGATCCAAACTCGCCCCGTTTACATCCCTATTGAGCACTAGGGCCCTGCCATGCAACAAAGGACATTCAATAGTGGATGGCAGGCAACCGTATACCAACTTACTCATTCCACAAGGTTTCAAATTAGAATTCTAACTTTAGGTCTCGTGGACGCACCTCTCATGTGTTTAATTGTATTTAGGGGTTCCGCTCTAGTCCTCTCACTTATGATCAAGATCGTCCATATGCTTGCAATGCTTCTCGATTCTCCACCATTGAGAAGACTTAGGACACAAAAAAATCAAGAGGTCTTATTAGGGTTGTAACGGGGCCATGGGTTAAAAGGTTAGGACGGAAAATTTTCGGAAGTGGAGCTAAAAGTCTAGTACCAATGAATTATGATCAATAACAACAAGATAAGACTCCTCCACCTTATTCACTTTTATTTTTCATCCCAACTTTCTCATCATGAAAGATAAAACCCCCAAGCTTCTTATTGATTTTTTTCCATTGATTTATTCCTTTATATAAGAATATATATATATATATATATATATATATATATATATATATATATATATATAGACATCCTACATAACCATCCACTTTTTCACATACCCCCATGCTTAGATTGCATCACACTCCACTTTTTCAATTTTTACAACACCCATTGGTTCTAAACTTAGGGAGGGATAAAGGAAATTGGGTTACATGTGTGGTTTGATCAAGAAAAATGGCCATAAGCATAATGGGGTTAGCAAAGGATAAAACGTGAAGGTCAGACTATTTGGCTAATGTAGGTTTTACGAAAAGACATGTGCCTCTATCATTTTAATGCATGTATAAGTTATATGTGATTTTGAAGGAAACCATTGTAAGTTCTAGTTTCCCAAGTCATGGTGGGACACACACACAAAAGAGAAATAAGAGACTGTACTGATGTATCAGTCTAACAGCTCAAAGTCTCACTGGGTCCAAATTTCTCTAATTCTAATCCCTTTTAGCAATGAGTAAAATAGCACATAATTCAAACTACCATGCCATAAGAACGCTAAGGCATGCATGACCGTAAAGTTCTCAACCACAGTTACATTTGTCTCATAACAATGAAACTAAAACATTTAGGCACAAAAACTCCATTTTCAAAAAGTATTTCAAGGGTCTTAACAAGCCAAACTAAACAGTCATGCCATTTTAAGGAAAAACAAACTCTTTAATATCATTAATGAAGGGTCATTTCCTACTCTTTTTTTATAAAGAGAAGAAATAACTAAAGAAAACATAGCAACACACTCATCAAAATAAAACTAGGAAAAATATAATACTAACCAAATGGAATGAATAAGCCATCTTCTCCCCTATGCTTATGTATCACATTGTCCTCAATGTGAATCGAGATGCACAAAAGAAAAGAGGAAGAAAAATATCCATGGCTTAATCTGACGGAGGAGGTGGTGGAGGGTAGTGGCCAAGCTGCCAGGAGTACATTTGGTGCATGAGAGACTGCATCTCCCTTAGCTGAGTGTCATAAGCATCCTGGCGAGAATCGAAATGGGCTTGCATACTCGTAAAGCACTGATCAATGTAGTGATGGACATAAGCAAAATGCTGGGACATAGAGTGGCCAAAGTTAGTAAAGTACTGGCCCAAAGTACTATGGATATCGGTGAAGCACTGATCTATACTTCGACTGCAATCTGTGAAGTGCTGATCCCAAGCATCAAAATGAGTGCCAAAATAAGAGGCAAAGGCTAGAGAAGGTCGGGAGGAGGAAGAAGCACCAAGGTCAGAACGGGGCACCGTAGGCTGAGCGACGCCTGGTAGACTAGATGGATCATGTGGCTGCTAATTGCGCTCTTTATCTATGGAAATGCAAGATCTATCAGGAAGTGGGTGTCGATCCTCATCATCAAAGAGAGGCGAAAGCTTATCGTCAGAGGCTGAACTGATGTTGAATTACAGAAGTGCGTCAGTATTAAGATAGAGCCAAGGTTCGATAACCTGATCCACACCATGAACCTCATAACCTAGACGAGAAGTAATGATAGTACAAGGCCACCCACAATAATGTGGCCTCTGTGGCTTCTGCCGACTTTCTCCATTTGCTTTGCTAGAAAGAAACCGGTGTCCACAACTACTTGGTTCACCATAGCCCATAAGAAAAACAACTCGGACTCCCGGTAAACTCCAACACTATCCCCTCTCTCGAATACAGTGCATACGATAAGGCGCTAGAGGTATCGAAGCATCGGGTTATAAGTACAGGAAGCTTTGGCACTAGAGGGGTGATGAATAGGGATACCTCCTTCCTGATAAGCAATCCTCCTCCAGAATTCTTCACTCCGCCACCCTGGCAGAAAATCCCTCAATCCACCAATCGGTAGATGCAACAACTCATTGAATTCATCGATGGTAAAGATATGATCATTGTTGAACAAACGGAAATGCACTTGGCCGGGATCATTAAGGTCGTCCTTACGACCGACCACCGTTATGGAACTTAGGAGTTCCAAGGTGATATGTTTGTAAGTCGGTCCAGTCATGGCCACAAACTCCGACCACCCTATATTAGCCAACAATTTCTCAACATCCTCATAAAGCCCTAACATCTATAGGGTCTGAACATGTATAAAACGAGTCCCCACCACAGTTCGGTTGCACGAAATTTCATATCGATCTCTATGAAGATCTTTAGTAAAAATAATACCATGACGATTTCTATTACCTCTGCGTGGATGGGGATGAGGCGGTGTAGGGGCAGCAGCGGTAGTGGTGGTGGTCGTTGTGGTGGTTGCAGCCTGACCAGAGGAGGTTCCTTTGTCTTTACGGCTTCTCTTAGGTACCATGTTAATGAAGATTGTAGAGAATGCACAACCAAGCAAAAAATTTAAGAAGAAAAATCTAAAATTTAGAGAATGGAGGTTAGGGTTTTGGATGGAGATGGAGAGAGGAAAGGATGAGTGGGTTGTAAAATTAGAGAATGGAGGTGGTAAAGGGGAGAAGGGATGACGTGATGGTGGTTGTGGTGGTGGCGTATTAGCAGCAGAGTGGCGTAGAGGTGGTGGCGGACTGGCGGCATAGTGATATAGTGGTGGTGGCAGAGGATTTGGTGGTGGTGCAAAGGAAGGGAAAGGAGAGAAATTGGAGTGTGGAGGTTATAGATCGAGTAAAAAAGGGAGGAAAAAATGGAAAAATGATGGAAAATTGGAGGTATTAGGAGATGTTTATGGTGGATGGTGAGAAGAGTTGAGGAGAGGTTATGGATCAAAAAGAATCGTGGGTTAAGGGTTGAAGAAGAATGGGAGGGATTTTCCACAAAAAAGGAGATAAAATGACGGTTGGGCTGCACATGAAGGGTCAACAAGACCATGTTGAACAACACAGGAGGCCCGTGTCAAACGTGACATGGTTGTATTACATGACACGGCTTGCCCGTGTTACTCTTTCAGATTGTATCCGCCCTAACGACATGGCCGTGTTGCAGAGCATGGCCTACTCGTGTTGGTTGTACAGATTGTAATCCTTCTTACGATACGACCGTGTTGCAGAGCATGACCTGCCCTTGTTCGAATTCCAGAATGTAACTCTCCCGACAACACGATTGTGTTGCAGAGCATGACCTGCCCGTGTTGTCCTTTCAGATTGCATTCTTTCCAACACTTACCTAAATTTTCGACTCCAACACCTTTCCACTCAACACTTAGCCAAAAATTCCAAACTTCAAAAATTTCCTTCACCCAACACTTAGCAACATTTCACTAGGCCAAATTCACGCCTTCACATTCAAACAAATTAAGCATGATCTCTAAGCTTGATGCGGGATTTTCACGTCACCACCTACAAATCCATCAAACCAAAAGCCATAAGAGGTCTGAAAATCAAAAGTCAGAAGACCAAAAATACCAAAAAAATGAGAAAAATAAAGATCAAAAGGAAGAAAGGTAGAAAAAGCTTGGGTTGCCTCTCAAGAAGCACTTATTTAAAGTCGTTAGCTTGACTTCTTCACAATTCACTTTGGGTCATCTAGAAGAATAGTGGTTTTGAGGGCTTCAACCCCACCACCTTCATAGACCTTCAACCTTTGCCCGTTCACTTTAAAAGGTCCTTTGTCTAGGCTAGTGATTTCGACTGCTCTCTGATTGTGATTGTGATTGTGATTGTGAATGATCCTGACCATCTAGATTTGAGCTTTCTAGGAAACAGTCGCAAACAAGACATAAATAGAAGCACTTGTTGCCCCACTTCAAATTCTCGTTTAGTGATGCGTTGATCATGAATCCTTTTTGTGCGCTCCTTGTATAGCCTCATACACTCATATGCCTTAAGCTAGAATTCAACGAGTTCATTCAATTGAAGGAACCTCTTCATTCAATTGAATGACGATGCCTCGTACACTCATATGCATATCAAATTTAAGGAGACGGGTAGCCCAAAATGATTTATGCTCAATTTCTACAAGGAGGTGACAAGATTTTCCAAAAACAAGATTATAAGGGGACATTCCAATGGGGGTTTCAAAAGTGGTTTGGTAAGCCTATAGAGCATCGTCAAGTTTGAAAGACCAATCCTTTCTAGAGGAGTTAACCGTTTTCTCAAGAATTCTCTTAAGCTTATAGTTTGACACCTCCACTTGACTACTTGTTTGAGGATGGTATGGGGTAGAAACCTTATGGTTAAATCCATATTTACTCAAAAGAGCATTAAATGCTCTATTGCAAAAATGAGAACCCCCATCACAAATGATAGTCCAAGGTGTCCCAAACCTTGAGAAGATATTATTTTTCAAAAATTTGGTGACGACTTTTGCATCGTTTTTGGGAGTGGCTATAGCCTCTACCAGCTTAGATACATAATCAACTGCCACAAATATATTCATTAATTATAGACTTAGGAAACGGTCCCATAAAATTGATTCCTTAAACATCGAATAACTCCTCTACAAGGATGTTTGTGAGGGACATCTCTTGTTTTCTAGAAATATTTCCCATTCTTTGACACCTATCACAAGTCTTAGCAAAGGAGTATGCATCATGAAATAAGGTAGGCTAATAGAATCCACATTGCAAGACTTTTGCAGCCGTTTTGGTGGGTCCGAAATGGTCACCACACTCTTTACTATGACAATGAGATAGTATAGAATGCATGTTATGCTCAGGGATGCATCTTCTATTGACATGATCAGCATAAATCCTATAGAGGTAGGGATCATCCCAAAAGTAGTACCTCAGATCATGTAAGAACTTCTTCTTTTGATGAAAGGAAAGATCATTGGGTAAGATTCCACTTACATGATAGTTCACAATATTAGCATACCAAGGATGATTTGTAACCACATAGAGTGTCTCATCGGGAAATGCGTCTCGAATAGGTGTAGGTTCCTGATTGACCTCATAGGTAGAGGGTAAATGAGAAAGATTATTAGCTACTTGATTCTCGCTACCCTTCCTATCCCTGATTTCCAAGTCGAAATCTTGCAGAAATAAAATCCATCGAATGATTCTAGGCTTTGCATCCTGCTTAACAAAAAGATACTTCAAGGTGGCATAGTCAGTATAGACAATGACCTTGTTAAGCAATAGATAAGGATGAAACTTTTCAAAGGAGAAAAACACGGCTAGCAATTCTTTTTCAGTTGTTGCATAATTCATTTGTGTTGAATTCAAAGTCTTGCTAGCATAATAGATAGTATGAAAAAGTTTTCCTTACGCTGCCTCAAGACTGCTCCTATAGCAACATCACTAGCATCATACATAATCTCAAAAGGTAAATTCCAGCCAGGAGTAACAATAATTGGAGCATCCACAAGTTTTTCCTTCAAAGTATTAAAAGTAACTAGACATTCATCAGAAAAGTGAAAGGGCACATCTTTAGCCAACAGATCACAAAGAGGTTTTGAAATTTTTGAGAAATCTTTAATGAAACGTCTATAGAAACCTACATGGCCAAGGAAGCTACGAATATCTCTAACACATGTATGTGGAGGCAATTTCTCAGTGATGTCTATTTTTGCCTTGTCTACCTCTATCCATTTACACGAAGTCTTATGCCCTAAAACTATTCCTTCCGGGACCATTAAATGACACTTTTCCCAATGTAGAACTAGATTAGTATCCTCACAACATTTTAGAACAAGTTCAAGATTGTCTAAGCATACATCAAAAGACGACCCAAAGACCGAAAAATCATCCATAAAGATTTCCATGAATCTTTCAACCATGTCATAAAATAGGGCCATCATGCATCTTTAAAATGTGGCTGGGGCATTACAAAGACCAAAAGGCATTCGTCTATATGCGAAGGTTCCATAAGGACAAGTGAGGGTAGTTTTCTCTTGGTCCTCTGGGGAAATAGGTATTTGCATATAACCGGAATACCCATCAAGAAAGCAATAATAGTCATGCCCCGCCAAGTGTTCAAGCATCTGGTCAACGAAGGGAAGGGGGAAGTGGTCTTTTCTAATGGCATCATTCTGCTTTCTAAAATCAATGCAGACATGCCAACCTGTAACAATTCTATTATGCACCAATTCGTTATTATCATTCTTGACTACTGTGATTCTCCCTTTCTTGGGAACCACTTAGCTAGGACTAACCCAAGAGCTATCAGAGATTGGATAGATCATACCTGCATCTAATAGCTTAATTACCTCCTTCTGCACCACCTCTTGCATTGTTAGGTTCAATCGCCTTTGAGGTTGGATCACTTTCTTGTGGTTATCTTCCATGAGAATTTTGTGCCTGCACATGGAAGGGTTAATCCCTTTAATATCAGTAGTGGTCCATCCGAAGGCCTTCTTTCATTCCTTAAGCACTCTCATCAAATTTTCTTCCTACAAATTAGTCAAAGATGAAGAAATAATGATGGGAAGTGTATCATTATGACCCAAAAATGCATATTTCTAATGCTGAGGTAGTGGCTTAAGCTCTAGCGTGGGAGGTTCCTCAATTGATGACTTCAATTTTGAAATCTAGGCCCTCTCTAGCACTCGTAAGGGGACCATAGTGTGACGACCATATGGTGGATGTGCATTCAAGTACTGGACAACCTTTTATTCTTTCTCTTCGTTCTCCCACTCCCTTTGTTGAACCAAACACCTCTCTAGGGGATCTTACACAACACTTGCTTGAAAACAATCATCAATAACATTACCCAAGACATCAATGCGATAGCAAGTGTTATCATCTAAGGGATATTTCATGCTCTTAAATATATTAAAAGTGTCTTCTTCGCTCTGGAAACAAAGAATGAGCTTACCCTTTTGGACATCTATGAGAGTGCATCCTACTGCTAAGAAAGGTGTACCAAGAATTAGGGAGACGATGAATGGAATATCAGATGATGCTATCAAGATAAGGTTATTCCCCTACTCAGTATGAGATAAGATAAGGCCTTGGTTGTAATCACTTCCATCAGGCTATATCACTACATGGGACCAATTCTCACAAGCATTTCTTAACAATTACTTCCCTCCAAGCAAGACAACTCAACCTATGAATCGAATAACAACCTTCATGCAAAAAGAAGAGGAATCATTATATTATCCTTGAGAGAGTACAAATACCTCTTGAGGATGTGTCTATACCATGGATTGAAAGACTAGTTTATTGTCCACACCTTCTACAATGGTATTCTCTACAATACCAGGATGATTGTTAATATCTCAGTTGGTGGGGGAACTGATGAATAAGAGTATGCAAGAGGTGAGACAACTCATCAAATATATGTCCTAAAATTACTTTCAATGGTTGGGTGAGTGTTTTTTGCCCAAAAGAGCATGAGGTATGAAGTTGATGTACTTGATCATCTTACATCTAAGGTAGATTCTCTATTTTAAAATTTTGATAAATTAAGCATTAATACCTTATCATCTTGTATTAGTTAAGTATCATATGAAATATGCGGCATCATTGGTCATACTACATTAGAGTATTAAGTTGAAACATCCCTTTCCCTTGATTTGAGTCTCAATGAGCATGCTAATTAAGTGAATAATTTTAGTAAGAAGGGGGGATCATTTTTCCAATACTTATAACCCTGGGTCAAGAAATCGTTTGAATTTGTCTTATATAAATCCTCCCCAAAATCCCATGCCCTAGTCTAATTATGTTCCACTAGACTTTTAGAGTTGAAGGCCTCTGTATCATTTAACCAAAAAATATAATTTAGAAACATTGATGGAAAATTTTGTAATGACTCATACAAAACAAACTAAGGTGTTTGAGACGCATATTGATGAGTTTAGGAACTAGAACCAAACCATGAGTGATGCTATTAAAAATCTAGCTTCTAAGGTTGATTCACTAGCTACACATAACAACGTGTTAGAAAATTAAATCACTTAGGCATGCCAAAAAGCTAGCTCACCCTCTAAACCATCTAGGATGTTTTTGGGGAAGCCTAAAAAAAATCCTAAAAATCAAGTTAATGACATCACATTAATGATTGGGAAGGAGATAGAAGGACCTAAGATGACAAATGGTGATAAGAGTTTAGGAAATGATATTAAGGACCCCATAACTACTAAGGAGAAAAGTAGTAAGCAAAAGCAAAAAATTGAGAAATATGTTTCACCTACACCTTATAAGCCTTCCCTACCCTTTTTCCAAAGGTTAACTAAGGCTAAACTTGAAAAATCAATTTGGGAAATTTTTGGAAATTATAAAAAAAGTTACCTATTAACATTCCCTTTGTTGAAGTAATTTTTCAGATGCCCTCATATGTAAAGTTTTTAAAAGATATTATGTCAAATAAGAGAAAGTTGGAAGAGTATGAAACATTTTCTCGTATAGAGGAGTTTAGTGCTATTATTCATAATAAGTTGCCTATTAAGTTAAAGGTTCTTGACTCATTTTCAATTCCTTGTATTATTGGCAATATTTCTATTAATTGTGCCTTATATGATTTGGGTGCAAGTGTGAGTCTAATTCCAGTGTTAATATATGACAAGCTATAAATAGGTGATTTAAATCCCACCACCATCTCCATACAATTGACAGATTGATCTGTTAAATTTATAGTAGGTATGTTAGAGGATGTGCCTATCAAGTTGGTAAATATTTCATACTGGTTGATTTTGTTCTCTTAGAAATTAAGATTCTCAAATTTCTATCATTTTAGGTAGAAATGATATTATTGAATGTTGATGATGCTTGTTATAAGGCCTATTTAATTGATAGGATGGTGAAGGAAGATCTTGCTAAAAATTTCTCAAGTGACCATCTTGAAGAGTGTTTAATGAGAAATGGGTTACCTAGCGATGAAAATCTCAAAATAACTAATATTACTAAGATGTTGGAGGCAAGTCTTGCTTTTTATCAAGGGAAGGAAAAGATAGAAGTTCTTGAAGTAGAATCAATCAACCATACCTTAAAAAAGGAGGTAATACCTCAGGTATAATTGAAACCCTTCCCTTCTTTGTTATGATATGAATTTTTTTCTAACTCCGACTCTAGTTACCCTATCATTATGAATTCTAGTATGATTAAGGTGGAGATTAAAAAGCTTATTAGAATTCTTAGGTTGCATACAGAGGCCGTTGGTTATACTATATATGATCTTGAAGGCATAAATCATTCTATATGTATGCATCGTATTCTTTTCAAAGAAGGGTACAGGCCCTCCCTTAAATATTAAAGGAGATTGAACTCTAATATGAAATAAGTAGTAAGAAAAGAGGTACTCAAGCTACTTGATGAGGGAGTCATCTACCTTATCTTAGATAACGAGTGTGTGAGCCTGTTGAAAGTGGTGCCTAAAAAGGGTGGAATGACCGTCATTAAGAATGAGAATAATGATTTTATTACAACAAATACAATCACAGTTTGATGAATGTGTATAGATTCTAGAAAATCAAATAAGGCCAATTGGAAGGATCATTTTCACCTATCATATATCAACTAAATGTTATAGAGGTTAGCCCATCATTCTTATTTTTGTTACTTGGATGGGTATTTGAGATTTTTCCAAATCTCCATTCTTCTTACCAACCAAAAGAAGACTACATTTACATGTCAATATGCCACCTTTTCCTACCAAAGGATGCCATTTGGCTTATGTAATTCCCCTACTACCTTTTAATGATGCATAATGTCCATATTTTTTGATTTTATTGAATATATTGTGGAAGATTTTGTAGTACTACATTTGGCTTTTTTTTTAGCAATCCTTCTAGGATATTAAAAAGGTGTAAAGTGGTGAATCTTGTTCTCAATTAGGAAAAGTTCCATTTTATGGTGCAAGAAGGAATTGTTGTTAGTCACTTAGCCTGTAGTCAAGGTATTGAGGTAAACAAAGTGAAGATCAATGTTATTGCTAAGATGCCGCCCTCGACTTCGGTTATAAGCATTTTAAGTTTTTTGGGTCATGTTGGTTTCCATTAGTGATTCATTAAAGATTTGTCAAACATTGCTAAACGTTTAACTCAATTGCTTATCAAAGATGTGACTTTTTAATTTAACCTTGTTTAGATGCTTTCAACAGGTTAAAAGAGGCATTGATAACCACCTTAGTGATGTATCCTCTTGATTGGAGTATTTTGTTTGAAGTAATGAGTGATGTAAGTGATTATGTAATGGGAGCGGTCATTGGGAAAAGATATGATGGAAATGTTTATGCAATTTAATATGTAAGTCAAAATCTTGATTATACTCAAATAAACTATAATATAACTAAGAAAGAGCTCTTAGTAGTGGTGTTGGTACCAAATAAATTCTAATTGTATGTAGTAGGATAAAAGATTATACTTTTCACTGACCATAAAGCCAATAAGTATTTACTGACCAGAAAGGTCATAAAGCCACATATAACTAGATGGATCCTTTTACTCCAAGAGTTTGACCTTAAAATTTGGGATAAGAAGTGTATATAAAATGTAGTGGCTAATCATCTCTCCAGGTTAAGGTAAGACATGGATATAAGTGAAGGGGGTGATACTCCATTCGATGATTCATTTATGAATGACAAACTTTTGGTGATCACAATCTTATTTGTTGCATACTTTTTAGATTTCGTAAACTGTATAACATATGAGGCATTACCATGAGACTTTTCTTATCAGATGTCAAGCACCATTATTGAGATGACCCTTATCTCTATAAGAAATGTGTAAATGAAGTTTACAAAAGATGTATTCCTAAATAGGAAGTTAAAAGTATCGTATCTCATTATCATTATTCGCTTTATGGGAGTTCACACCAACACTTCTCAGATAACTTAAAATATTCTCCAAGATGGTGTCTATTGGCCCAACCTCTTCAAGGATGTTAAACAAGTTGTTATATCTTGCGATCGATGTCAAAGTATGGGTAACATATCAAGAAGAGATGAAATATCTTTGAACAACATCTTTAAGGCTGAATTATTTGATATTTGGGGAATTGACTTAATGGAGTCTTTTCCATCATCGTATAACAATAGATATATTTTAATTACCGTATATTATGTCTCCAAATGGGAGAAGGCAGTGGCTTCTCTTACCAATGATGCAAAGTTGTAGTTTTAATTTTCCAAAAGGTTATATGTTTGAGGTTTTATTAGTGATGGTGGTTCTTACTTCACAAATCAAATTTTTGGTACACTTTTGAAGAAATATGGTGTTACTCATATAATGGTCACACCATACCACCCCTAGATGAGTGGACAAGTAGAAATGAATAATTATGAGATAAGAGGGATACTTGAGAAAATAGTGGCTCACATGCGAAAAGATTGGTTAATAAAGTTAGATGTTGCTTTATAGACCTACTAAAATACTTATAAGATGTCGGTTGGAACAACACCTTATTGGTTGGTATATGGAAATCCTTATCATTTATTGGTTGAATTTGAACACGAGGCATATTGGGTTATAAAGGTAAATATTTACGACTTGAAGGATGTTGGAGAATGAAGAAATATCTAACTTAACGAGCTTGATGAGTTGATATTACAGACCTATAAGAATGTGCGGATATATAAGAAGAGAACTAAGAGATGGCATGAAAAGCCTATTACCCAAAAAGAGTTTTGAGATGGAGATTAGGTGTTTTTTTTAACTTTCTTGTTAATCTCTTTTTAGGTAGGCTTCATTCAAGATGTTTGGGGTCGTTCTATGTTTGTAAGGTCTATCTATTGGAGCTATTTATATTTAGAGCAAATCTACTAGAGAATTCAAGGTTAACGGGCAAAGGCTCAAACATTATGTTGCTAGCAATCTGATAGAGAAACCGGGTGTCATTTCCCTTTCTGATCCATCTTCCTAATTAAAACTTAAGGGGTTGAGCTTATGACATTTAAATGAGTTCTTCTTGGGAGGCAACCCAAGCCTTATTTATGTTGTGTTCCTTATTATTATTATTATTGGGGAAAAAGATCTATAGACTTGGGAGTTTGTTATGTGTTTTGATGACGGCGAGAGTTTTAATGATGAATTATTGTTGGTTTATAGGTGTCTTAAAGGAAGGAATAATTAGAGATCATAGAATAAGAGCTATGAACTTGGGAGAATTTACATTAATTTCTAGAAAAGCACACCAACCTATACTTATTTACATGGCTATGCTTCAGTTTTGCACATATTTATAAGAAAACACACCGTTGGTGTTCTTTTATTTAATAAAATTCTATAAAAAAACATATTAGAATTTTAAAACTCTAAGAACACACTTGAGCTTTTGAAATGTGCATTTCTACCCATTAAAACACACCCTAGGTGTGCTTTTTTCCACCACCGTCATTTTTTTCATGCTTAAAAAAATATTGGATAACCTTCTTCTTTTGCAATCTAAAACCCTTCACCTTTTTCAACCTACAATCTCTCCTCTACTACCCGGTCTCATCTACATAGCACTACTCACCTCCAACCATCACCACCATCATTTAGCTACTCATCCACTGAGACTCCATCAAATGCCCATCCACTATCCTACCACCCCCATTCCAAACTTCCCTACCATTTGATATAGCATAACAAAGAAACCCAATTCTATACTATGTAAAGCGTCTCCTCTACTACCCTACATCCTTACTTTGTCAACCACCCAACCTCCTCTACTAAACCACAATGCCCATCCTCTGTTATCTTACCATACCACCTAGGTTGTCTCCCTTCTTTCCTCCCCTACCATTTGCCTTTGTGGAATGATGACCAAAACAGACCCCTAAAACACCCTCCTCCATCATCCTACATTGCCACTCTCCCTAATCACCCTACCTTAGCCACTTAGCCACAAGCACCATACCCCAACCCAACGCATACCAACCAACCTTCTCCATCACACCTTATATATGACACCAGTGACCAAACCCTAGCCTTTATTCATTACTTCATCTTTTATTTTTCATTTCTTCTTTATTAACTCATTAAAAAATTTCAGTTGAAGAGAAGTATTTTGATTATTTTATTTTTTGAAATTAAATCTCTATATCCTTAAGACCCCTAGTATTTCATATTGTATCATATATAGTTTTGCAATTTTTTTACTCTATTGAAGATTTATATACTTAATTGCATATATTCAATTGGTTGTTTATTCTAATTTCTATGGCCTTAATGGATATAGGCACTTGTTTTGAGTTTAGAATTATTGGACTCATGATCCAAAATGTAAAACGACCTCCACTTCATCCTATGAATGAGTTTGAGGTATCCTTGCTCTTCTACCCCGATGAACATGAAGTTTGATTTTCTAAAAAATCTCAATGATCTGACTATGATAAGATGTATAAGTGGGGAATGTTGAGTGCCTGCTATTTTGATAATAAATGTGTTGATAGTCTTAGTATATTAGGTGACATGGATTACTTGTTTGGTTGAATTAGATGGAATGAATTTGTTGAACTTGAGGCTCCTACTTATTCTTGTACCACCCTCAAAATTTTAAGCTCATTTGAATTATCTCTACACAATAAACGAGTAAAATTCCATCTTTTAAATTAGGATTTCTCAAAAACATTCACCCAAATAAATGAATACTTTCTTTCACCTCATGGCGGTGCCAAATAAATTTGATTTCATTTTTGTGCATCCTAATGTTGGAGGAGCATAAGTGGAATGCTTGATTATCAAGCTTCTTTAACCAGAGCCTCCTCCATTTACAATTCTAGCTTCCCTTATATCCACAATTTCATGTCAAATATGATTTTTGGTGAAGTAGAGAGCAAGGGTATGACTACTAAAAGAGAGTTATTCCTCCTTTGGGATATTATTTATAAGGTTTTGATCGATATAGGTGCTTTATTACTTAATCATTTTTATAGAGTTAACAATGCCAAAGTAGGGAAAATAGTGATTGTGGATACATCACTACACTTGCTATGCGTTTGAGTTTTCCACTATTATCGATGATTTGAAACCTTTAGAGTGTAACCCTAATCTTATCTGTCTTCTTATATCTTCATGAAATTGGTCACTCTAAAAGATTCTAACTATGTTCTTTATCTTCAAGGACATTAATTCTTTTCTATTCCATGCCTTAATCTCACCACTATTGAAAATCCCATAGATTGGTACTATGACATTAGTGATTTTATGATGATGAATATGCATCTAGTGTAGATCCTAGAGAAGAGGATGTTGTAGCTCTTCTCTAACTTGAGGTAGGTGGTTCTTTCGGTATGCCTAGTACTAATATGCCTAACTTTTAGGAAGGTCATGCTGCTGAAATTTCTTTTAAGAAGGTCTTAATTACAAGTTGTGAATTGTGTAATATGAACAATGAAACCAATATGACAGTCTACCTATAATTCACAATATGGTTCAATGATCGTATGAATTGCAGCTTGCACCCCAAGCTTCTACGACATCCCCATTGACTCAACAACGAATTGGCTAGTCCCTTATCCCATCTTATATTTTGTTTTTTTTTTCCTTCTTTGCACTTTGGTCATTGTCAAATCTAAGAATGGGGGAGCGTACTTAATCTATGTATTAACATGCTCATATTTTAGCATAGTTAATTTCCATATCTTTTGTTGAATAGTTAGTTAGCTAGAATAGCACTATATGCACTCTTACAATTTGTGATAGGGATAAGTTAAAATGAGTATATCTTTTATGTTCCCTTGAAAAACACACATATTCTTTCTCTCTTTTTGATAAGTTGGATCGTTCTATTTTTGAAAATTTTGATGTTATCTGTAGGAGTTTCCAGTCATATATTTTAGCTTATTGGTATCTAATTTTTGATAGAGGCTTTTACTTTAATCCATTTAATTAATACCTAGACTCCCATGGTGACTCTTCCTACTCTTTGGTTACTGGAGATATTTTGAAAAAAAAATGAAAATATCCTATATAATAAAAGTAAGTTCTAAAAGTGTGTATCATCAGGTACATGGCATCACAGTGTAAGAAGTATGACTATCATGTCAATAGGTATTACACATAATAGGATCCATGAAAAAAAGGGAATTATATGCTCCTTTCAGACCTTGTGCAAGAAGAGTCACATAACTGTAATTGTTTTTCCCATAACCACACACCTATTCTTTTGCACAAGAATCCCCAAAGATACATTATGCTTATGTTGACCAACATGTTATTGATTGTTTTACTTGGGAATATCTAAGTATATAACATCTTTACCTTCATTTGTATGTAGATCTCTCCTCCTTTATCTTTCATTTTGTTTGCTCATCCGCTATAGTTTTTCTTAGGGGCAGGCAAAAGTCTAAGCCTAGGAGAGTCGATAGTTGAATTTATCAACTAGCTTACTTGAGTCATGATACTCTTAGTTTCCATGCATTTCTATGTTTTTATATTAGAATTATCACCTTTTTGTTAGGATATTGCTTTGCTTTCAATTTTTCTTTGCATGTATATCATATTGAAGGAAAAAGGATTAAAATTGGATTAAAGCAATGTTCAAATAATCCTCAAACAAAAATGGGTACAACCATGAAAGGAAGGAAAAAAAAAAGAAGTTGGTAGAGCTTCATGTCATTAAAAAGCACACTTATATTTTTTTCATATAAAAACGAAATATATAGGTAGGTTGTGTTTAAAAGTACACCGATGCTTTTTGGTAATAGAGTTTGCGTTATTTATCTGTGAAGAAAATGAAAAGATGGTACATGTTATATTTGAGACGGTTCATTTTTTGGAAAGGGCTTTCTCTCTCTCTTTCATCTTCATTATCAAAACTCTGAATCCAAAGAGAAAAATATATATTCACCATTATATTTTAATTTTTAAGCTTCATGATCATTTAGATTTGGTGATCAACTCTACATATCTTTAACACATTGGTTCTATCTTCTAATATATTACTTTATTTTATTTAATTAATTTCTAATTTCTCTATTATTTGCATCGATCCAACTATGTGTGAGTAATTTCTATATCTAGGATTGAATTAAGTCTAGTTTGGTAGTGTATCGATTAGTTGATTTGATTATGTATGTGAATAGCTCAATTTGTTTTTTAATTAGTATAGCTTTAAATTTTTATTGAATTGATGGATCGCTAATTTGATTAGACATAGGAAATAAATCAAAGAATTGAAAGGTTAAGATTGATATTAGAAATTAGAAATTGAATAGAAAATATCAAATCATAAAGGTACACTAGAGTTTCTTAGGAAATTAGTCTAATTAGCTTAAACCTATTTTGATTAATCTAGCTTAATAAAATTGGCTATTAGGCTATATTAAATATGACTTTTAGGCATTGAAAGAAGTTATTAGTTAATTTTGGTTAGGTCTTTCTTACGGATAGAGTAATCCATTTATTAATTGATTAATTCATTTTTTCACCTTTGAATTGTAACCGAAATATAATCCTAGGCTTTGTTTATTTTATTAGACTTATTTGAGTAATTATTACTATTTTTTATTATTTATTAATTTTTTTCACCTCCCCTTTGATCCACTTAGTTTAGATAGTCTTAATTGGTAAAAATTCAGCATTTAACAACAAGTCTCAATGGCGATGACCTTGATGTGCTACAATGAGTATGTGCACTTGTGGATTTAGCTCATTTGTTAGTTCTACTAGGAAAAATATAATTCAAAACTTATTATGCTTTTAAAATTAATACAAACACACCCATAGCTTATGAAACTTTTTAGAAATTAACATAACCTTAGTAATTCATAAATCAACATCAAAACCACAAAATTGCTCATTAATCATACCACATTCAATTGCATAATTCCTTATTGAAAAAATGACCCTGTCATGCTTCCACAACTAAATTCATGCTTCAAACCACATAAATGGTAAATGTGAAAAATATTTATTATATTTGTCTTTCAAGCATATAGATTATTGATGCATGTTTTGAGTTTATATCGAATACACTATTATAATTTATGCTCTTATATGTAGGTATTAGCTAAACTATTTAAAAATTCAATGATTGTTGGAAGTTTAAAGCAACAATGGTGATAATAATGCATGATTCAAGAAGAAAATGATTGTATAGATAGAAAATTTATGGCCAAAACACCAAAGACTATCTAAACATGCAAATTGGAGCAACAACGCTCAACATGACATTCCCGTATTGCGATACATGGTTACGTTAAACATCAACATGAAATTATGTTTTTTAGATCCATTATGACTTAGCTATTTTGAGCTACACAACCTTGTTGGACGTCAGGAAATGTTTTCTCACATGATTTTAAGTAGGCTTTGATGGTTACTTTTAGAGGATTCATTTCATGCCCGTTTTGATCATGTAGTGGGACTCCCTATAGAGGTCTTATAAGTTTTTAACCTTCTCTAGTGTTCTCTCCTATTCCACTTCTCTTTTCTCTATCCATATAATTCTTAGATTAGGTTTTTCTCTATGTGATAACCGTACAATTTTTTGAGAATTGGTGTATAGTGTTGTGAACTTTGACATTATAGTTATATCTTCCAATATATTTTCTTTTCTCTATTCTTATGATGCTTTTCTATTTCATTTTTATGGTTTCTAGTATAAAAATTTATGCGTAGTTGTATTATAGGATCGAATTAGGTTCAAACATAGTTTTGAATTGATGAATTAGTTCTATTTTTCTGGTTAATTCACTAGTACAAGGATCAGAATACATGATAGTTAATATAAGGCAATTTAAAGTTGACCAACCATGCATACCCTTGCCTAGTAAGAAAAAACACCAAGATTTTTTTTTTAAAATGTGCATGGAGGTATGGTATAATAACCGTTGTGTATACCTTTACTAAACAAATGATCTTTTAATAAGGCTTTATACGTCATTTATGTAACACCCTCGTTTTTACTAGCCTTTTTTAATGAAAGGGACAAATATATGGAAGCAAATGAATAAATGAGGATGAAACTGTCATGTTGACCATGGAGAGTGGTGTGGCCATTCATTTAGCCCATACCCAACATAAGGTAAATATTAACATAACCAAAAACTTTATAATACAAACATCCTCTAGTGAGGTACCAAAACTAAAAATAGAGTTTGCACTGAATGTTAGTTTTACAACATAAATCATAAGAATAATATAAGAATATGCAATAATGAGAGAGAGTGAAAACTTAAGAATAAAGGCGAATTCTCTTTTTTCCCAAATAATGCCTCCTCCATAATCCAACCTGCAAAAGAAGACTAATTGCTCCCTTATGCTTGTCCATTTCATTATAGTGCCACAAACTGTGTTAGTATGGTTAAGTACTTAGTAAAACTTAGTTCTAGTGGGCACGTAAAACAAAACACAAGCAACATACATGCATGAGTGAGAGAAAACTTGAAATATAATATACTCATCTAAAAATATAACATTTTCTAAAAAACGTATGTAAACCAAGGTTACTTATGGGATGATAACAAATCTATCGAATGCCTTGAGTTAAAACTCAATGTAGGATCTTAGGGAAAAATTCTTAGTCTTATTTAAAATCAAAATTTCCAAAATCACAGTTTGTACCCATATTCCAACTAAAGTATTTTTCAAAGGTCATGTTTTAACTCACAGTTTCCAAATCATGGGTTCCACCCATCTACATACTAAATGCTTTTATAAAGGTTGTGCTTTAAATCACAGTTTCCAAATCAATGTTTGTACCCTTATTCTAACTAAAGTTTCTATTATAAATGTTGTGTTATAAAATATAATTTCCAAAATCATGGGTTGTACCCATTTTCCATTCAAAATCTTTTGCAAAGGTTGTGTTTTAAAATATTGAGTAGACTCTTAGGGGTTTGCTTGTTCTTGAGTAGGCTTTAAGGGAATGCTTAGATCCACTATAATTTTGATAGCAACTAATACAAGGTAACCTAATCATTAAGTGTATACACCTCCTAAATAATACTTTTGACAATTATAGAGTAAAGCAGGTATTGAATCACTAACACAACTAATGGCCCCTATGATTTTAACAATTACTGAAAATGTAGTCCATAGATTCTTTAGTTTTAATGATTACTAGAAGCTTTATTTTTAGGTTGAGGTTAATTATTGTGCTTATCCCCAATGTCTATGAGTTTTTTGTATGGTTACACACAAAGATACAAAACGTTAAAACCTTTTTGTGTGCCTAAAATTAGCGAAAAACCTTGGTCATGTATCACATAGTGCATAGGATGTAATACTATCACAAATTTGTATGTAACATACTCATTAATATCACAAGTTCATCATTTTAAATTCCAAAATATCACTTAGGATGTATTTGAGCAGAAACATAAACTATATCTAAGTTCAAAATCGAGAAATAAGGTTATCTGCTAATTTCAAAAAAATCCATTATTTATTGAGAAAAAGGAGAAAAATTCTAAGCCCTAGTTATTAATGGAAAAATTTAAATTCAAAGTTAAATTCAATAGTCAATGGTCAAGGCTTGACATTCACTATTTATATATTTACCATTTTACCATTTTGAGGATAATTTGGTCATTTTATGTCTTAATCATGATTAATCCACTATTATATCTACTTAAATTGGTTAATCCTTGATTAATATTCGAAAAAATTTAATTATGTACTTACCTAACTTATGATGATTAGATGGTAATTAGTGAAGACCACTTTGAATGTTCATGAAGAATATTCAAACTCATTTTACTAAACTTGGTCAAACTTTACCCAATCATAACTTTGATTATACTAACCCAAATAGTAACATGTTATGAATCAAATTTAACCCAAAATTACCAATAAAAAATTTAAAATTCCTAGAACATACAAAATTTAACCCTAACCCAAATATCAAACCCCAAACCCAAGCTAAGTGCCTATGAGCTAGGTTTTGGCGAATATTGTACAGTTTTAGTTTTTTAGTCATAACTTTGAACATATAACTCCAAATCATAAAAAAAAGTTGCATTGGAAATTTTATTCATAGACCTTTAACTTTTACCAAATAAGGCTCTTAAATCAAAGCCAATAGATAGATAATGTACCTCAAAATTAACCTAAATTCGTAGGTGTAAGATCATCTAATTTCATACTCTCTCTAATATTATTTGTATGAAACCTTGCAAGAATCAACCCACAATATTTTTTTAGAACAAATTACCTTTTTAAATGATATGCACGAAATTTAAGCCATAAATAATATCATATGATCTATGATATAAAAATAATAAGAATAATACTACAAATTAACCAAAAATACCAATTTTCTTCACCATCCATGAAATCATAACAATATTTGTGTTTTAGCAAAATTGAACCAAGATTTAAATTTAATTGAATATTAATAAAAATAAAATAAAATTTTAGAAGCTCTCTCAAAGATTTGATACTTAAAATTACCTTGGAAACTAACTAAACACAAGAAAATCATAAAAGAACATATTAAACTTTGATAGTTTACAAATCAAAAGGGAGTATGAATGGATGAACCATACCCTTGAATCTTTGTAGATTAGAAAAATAAATAAGTTGATTAGCTTCATTAAATCAATAGCTGTAATCCCTCTTTCCTATTTGGATATAAGAGAACTAAAACTTTGAGTTTTAGAAGTTCTTTAAGAAATTTGGTTATGGAGGATGATGATGGTTGTTTGGGTTAGCTGTAGGAAATGAAAAATGACATGGGTTGAAGGTGATCAAGGCCATGTATATGATTACAATGTTTAAGAGGGGGTGATTTTAGTTGGATATTGTTACTAAAATAACTCATGATTTTTGCACACACCATACGCACATAGAAATAAAAGTGCTTGGGAATGATTTTGTGTTGATAAAAGGAGGAGGATGGATGGGATGAAAATGCCAAGTCTTGAGAGGATGATATTGGTGATAATGAAGGAGGAGAAGGGAGGTAGATTAAATGAATGAAAGGTAGTGTGTTGTGATTAGTTGGTGAAGGATTATGGAAATAATTGGGTGGATATTATTAGCATAATGGGGCTGCACTTGTGAGGTAATTGGAGGGCCAAAGTGGTGTGGGAAAATATTGGCAGAAGGGGGATGAGCTTGTGAGGAGGTGAAGTAGGTTTGGTTGAGGGAAAATTATAATGATTATGGGCTGATTTGTTATCTAAGGGAAGTAGCATTTGGGGGAGATTTGTGTGAGGGAGGTGAAGCACGTCATCAAAAGGAGAGGGGAAGGATTATGTGAGGCATGTATAAAGGTAGTGGTATATTAGAGAGCCATTTAGCATAGGTTACATGTGTTAGGATCAAAATAATTACAAAATGGTTTAGGAAATATTTATGGAATGTTTTTTAATTACACACGAGTTAATTTACACAAGTCATTATAGGGTGTTCTTATTATAAATAAAGATTTAGGATTAATTCTTGATATAAGTCAAGAACTTTGGTTAAGAGGTTCAATGGTTAAGTGTAATTGGAGTTAAGAATGATACATTCAATATTTAATTACATTAAAAATGGAAAATATTAATAAAAATAAATATATAATATTTTAAATTAAATTTTATCTCAAAAATGCTAAAATATGATGATCCCTAAATTTTAATAATTTTATGATGAGTATAAAGCCAAAACGAAGCTTAAAAAGTAAATAATTGTAAAATAAGGTGTAAACAATATTTTTTTTTCCATTCTGATCTACTTTTATCACTTCAAAAATGACTAAGAGACTCATAAAAAAAATCAAGGAACCCAATTATGGAGAATTTATAATGATTTAGAATTAGTTGGGTAGTTAAAAGTGACTCAAAAGTCTTATGGGAGTCAAAATCTCAAGAAAGGTCATGGAAATGAGAACAAAAAGCTTCAAGAATATGGCTAAGGTTTATAAATACTTTAAGGACAACATATGTAAAAATACAATATTTATTTTAAGATCAAAAAATATGAGGTGTTACATGTTATTATATCAAATTGTCATTTATACTCCCATTTTTTTTCTTTTTTAATTTTAAATTAAAGAATTCACAACGGTTTGAACCTATAAATTCTGTGTATACCTCACCTCTTTTTAACTTCATCATTTTTTTTTACCTTTGATCAATCCCCATACGTTTTTATTTACCCAACCTGATAGAGAAAGAGATCACTAGAACCATTTGAAGCGAATGTTCCCTTGCTCCTACCGCCATCCCTAACCACATTCGCCACTAGTTTTCCTTATTTTTCTTCTTCTCCTCTTTGCCGCCATTATCCTACTTATCCTCTACTCACATTATGCTACTTTTTACTTTTCTATTTCTTAAATATAATTTTTGTTGATAAAGTATGCATTTTTAAATACTCTAAATTTTTCTTTTTATCTTGCAAACCAGAACGTCTATATTAATAATATAAATATTATTTTAGTGCACATTTATACACTGCATTTTTGTAGTTTTTTATTTGATTTGTATTTGGAGGCTAAATTTTTTCTACTAGCCGTGATAATAAACAATTCTAAAAAATAGAGCACATAAAGGAAATATATAGTATCGTAGAAATCGTGTACTATCTAGTGTATATATAATGTAAATGATGTTGGTTAGCCAGTGGTTTTTGCCTTATGTGAATAATATTGTGAGATTATTCATTTTTTTATGATTTAGGGGATTTTATTTCTCATTATGGATCATAAGTAGATACTGGTGTAGCCGTAGTCGGCACGCAATTTAAACCCTCTTATTGTCAATTGTAGCACTGGTAAATAAGGGTATTGTTCTATCCGGGGATTGAGAGGGCTCACCTCTATCTAACTAGCTTAAGAATAAAAATAAAAAAAAATCCCAAATAACACAAAATAAATAAATAAGAAAAATACTAATGGGGGTTATAAAAATAATAATAAAAGGAATAAATAAAATAAAATAAACTAATAATAATAAAAATAATAGGAAACCCGCAGATATGATAAATATGCTAGGAAAATCAAAATCCACCACTAGATTAGATCAAAATATAATATTTATTTCTAAGTCATATTTTAATCATGAGAAAGAGATCGACCAAGTTGTACACCAAAAGCAGGTCTATACACCTTATATTACTTCCCTTAATTAATTAATACGACAAAGCGCCAATATTAATCATATTAAATACTAGGAGTATAGCAGCAACAAGCGGCTCCTATATTTAACTAGATTTAATGCATTAAGTGTAATTGAAAGGCTGTCAATCTAAGTACCCAAACTAGTACACAAAACATGTCTAGCTGTATTTCCTTTCCTTGACCCACACGTATCTAAACGTTTTACTACTTCGGTTAGAATCACAAAACTATTAGATGAATTGTTATCTAACCTAGCTGCAATTTATACATATAAATTCTAGTATATTTATATGGTCACCTAGCAGGTAAATAATCCTACATATTGTCACTTATGAGAAAACCGGAACAAGGCATGCACCAAATAAATTATACTTAACAGAATTATATATATAAACGATAGCAATTAAAATAGAGTCAAGAAACAATCTCACGAAACAAAGAAAATAAAATTATATCTCAAATTCTAATCTAGGATTTCAATTTATTCCCTAGCAATAAATAATCAGCCAGCCATAATTATTAAATTAATTACACAGAAATATATATCCAAAATATAAATTAAAAATAGAAAAATAAATAACCAAAATTAATTATATAATAAAAGATCAAGAATTTATTCAGATAAAAATTAATTTTATCTGAAATAAATTCTACCGTGTAAATTTCTTCCTTATTTTTCTTCCTTTTCGGCGCTGAATTCGGTGTAATTCTTTCTTTTCCTGTGTCGCAGGCAGTCGTTCCCTCCTCAAAGTCCGTATAGTAATTGTTGTTTGTGCCTCGCTCATCCTCTGTGCCTCACCGTCTGACGGCTCCTGCACACCTCTCCTTTCATGCGTTTTTCTTTTCTTTTTCTGCGGCTCTCTTCCCTTCTCTCTTCCAGATGCATGGCTCTGCCGCACTCTCCCTCTCTGATGTTCTGCCGCACTACTCCTTTTCTGTGTCCTCTTTTTTCTGTCGTCTGACGTTGTCCTTTTTATAAATTTTTGTGCGGCCCTGATGGCTCCTCCATGCGGCAGCTTTCTTTTCTTTCTTTTCATGCGGCTGCCACGTCAGCCCTCATTTTTTTGTTCTTTCTTTGAGTCCGTGCGTCGCTGCTCTTCGGCCAGGCTGGCTCTCTTGTGCGGCTTGTTTGGCTTCGTTTGTTTTGCTTTTTGTTCTAAGCCTTTGGTCGTTAGTCCAAAGGTCCAATCTTTTTTTATTTTATTTTGTTTTATTTAAAAATAATATTTGTAAAATAAAATTAAATAAATATTAATAAATAATATTATATTCTAAATTTACTTAATTTATATCATTTTAGCTTACATAATAACATTTATGCAATTTTTACCACTTAAGCATAAAATCATAACTATTCACCTATATTAGTTAAATAAAATACTAAAAACTAAGATTATAAGGGTATAAAATGTGTCAAAATATGAACTTATCAGATACATGCAAATGTATTGTTTGGAGAATATATAGACGACGTTTAAGACTTTCAAGATAGTTGTTTAACATTCAAAAGATCCTTTGAGGATATTCTTTCCATTTGTGGATTATGGAAACACAATAAGGAGAGAGTAAATGAGATATGAGATCATCTCATGATTTATGGAATTGACAAGAGTTATACTAGGTGGATATGGCATATAGAACCACTTTTTAATGAACTAATTGTTGTTGACCATGATGATGTTAAAACTATCAATGACTTTACTTAAATATAAGACCTAACAAATGATGTTTAATAACATCTTAGATGTCATTAGGAAATGTTTAAAAAGTATGTTAGTGGCTCAAAGATGCATTTTTACAATGGTTATACTAAATTTACAAAATTATTGGTCATTCTACGATTGTGCAACTTAAACAAAAGTAAGGGATGGAGCATTAAAAGCTTCACTTATCTTTTTTATCTCTTAAAAATATACTTCTAAAGAAAAATTTGCTTCCATCTCTAACTTATAAGGCTAAGAATAATCTCTACTCTATGGATTTAAATTATAAAAGGGTTCATGTTTATATTAATGATTATATTTTATATCATAATGGATAAACATCTTAGATAAATTTACTTGGTGTTGTATGTCACAAGACAAGAGGGTTGAAGTTATTAAGATATTATGTTACTTTTTAATTATAATATGTTTTTGACACATGATTTTAATGAGAAAAATACAGAGAACCTTATATGACATGTCAAAGAAAGGATTTTTTTTATGATAAGCTTAGACATTTCCTTAGTGGAAGATGATTAAATTATGTATACCCAGTTTTGATGGTGGATCTAGAAACCTACGACCTGCACTCTATTAAGATGGAATAAGCCCTTTTAATGGAAACACCAACTATAATTTATTACATACTATTCTAGTCATCTTTAATCTCCCCGATCATTATACATGAAGCAAAAATGGATGATATTATCTTTACTTGTGTTAGATCTAAATCATTCAGGTAATGATATTGATGTTTATTTGGACCATCTTGTTAAAGATTTGAAGTACTTGTGTTATCACGGAGTTAAAGTAGTTGATGCATAGAGCCAAGAGTTTTTTTAACTTGACAGTAATGTTATATTGTTCCATAAATGATTTCCCAACGTATGGTAAGCTTTTCAGTTATAGTGGACATGGATACTATGTGTGCCATATTTATGAAGATAACACAAACTTTATATAGCTACCAAATAGTATAAAGAATGCTTATTTTGGACATCTTAGATTTTTGCCTTCAAATCATCATTATCATAGAAAAAATAAGGTTTTAATGGAAAAGTTGAAGAAGAAAGAATCCCAAATATATTGATAGGGAAACAAGTACTTGAAAAAGTGAGACACTTAAATATTCAATTTGGAAGAAAAAAAAGAGATCAGTCCCTTCAAGTAAGTGGGAGAAGAGGTCAATCTCAATCTTCTATGACCTTCTATATGGGAAGTGCTTATATATATGACATTATCTTGATGTGATAGATACCAAAAAGAATGTATCTAATTATGTAAATAGTAGACTTATATATGTGTAAAAAAGAGAGATAAATATTACATCAATGCTCAATTGGACGTGGTCAACATGGGTATAAGAAAATAATTACATCTACAAAAAGTGAGAAATAAATCATTTCTACCTTTTACATGTTATACTATTTCTAAAAAAGAGAAGATATCTTTTTGTGAGCGATAAGGTGAATATTTTCTATATTTTTGCCTTGCTTAGCCTTCATTTTAAGACTTCATTTGGTCTGTACTATGTATTTTATTGTGGTTCAAATCTATAGTTCGCGTTACTATTCTCTTGGTATTTGTTTTTCAAGGCTTTGCACAAGAGTGCATGAATCCAAGGAAGTAGTGCATGTATTGGAAGTAGAAAACTAAGTATGAGAGGCATTGAAGGAAGATAAATCAACCTATAATGCTTATGGAGGAGTATAGGAAGTTAAAGAGCTGAAAAAAGCCAAGAAGGTCAAAAGAGATAAGAAATTGGTGTTACATAGCTAGCTGCACAACCATGCAACACTAATGTAGCTAGCATCCGAAGGCTAGAATGTCACATAGCCAAGATATGCAGATTTTACACAATTGTACAATAATGGAGCGTGCCAAGTCATGGCTGAGAATGTTGCATGTCCAGCCTATGCAAACCTTTCACAACTATGCAGTGGCAGTTACCCACGTCTCCAACATATGATGTAGCATGTGTTATGGGTAGTTTTTAGGGGGGTTTTTGGGGAATTATTAGGGATGTTTTTTGGCATATTTTGAGAGGACTTTCTTCCTCTATTTTCCAAGAAAAACCTTATGTCACATGTCTTGAATTCCTTAGTTTTAATTTCCAATTTTTAGTGTAAGTTTTGTGTATGATCAACTTAACAATCAACTCTATTCTTCTTCAATTTACGGTTAATTCAATACATTCTCTTCTTTATAAAATTTTATGCTATAATTATATTTGTTATGCAATTTAAAATTCTTATATTTTCTTGCAATCATGAGTGAGTAATCCCTTTTTCTAGGATTGAATTAGGTTCATTTTGGTATTAATATGATGAATTAAAGTATATACGGTACATTTAGTTCGTATGTGTTCTTTCATATGTTAGGATTGATTGCTTTAAGTCAAATTTGATGGAATTCAACCTATTTAGATATTGTTTGCAACTGAAAGGTTGAAATCAGTGAAAATCAACATATGAACAAAATTCAAATGATCACGAAAGCAGATATTTAGTTCTCAGGGACTATAGAATCGGTGGTACTTAATGGGTTTAATTTAATTAGTTAGTGACAAAATTAGTCAACAAATTAGATTAAATTTTTTCTTGGACCTTCAAAGAGGCTAATGAATATGTTTAGAATGATTATTCACAGCCATTGAACTAAACTACAACGTAGTGTTATTTTATTGTCGAATGCTAATTTAGAGACCGAAGTTCAATCCTAGGTTTTATATTTATCATTTTAGAATTTATAGTCATTATATTTATTTTCACTACCTACCTACATATTTTTCCACTCCATAATGATCTAGACAACTAAAATGATGAAGTCTGGTATTCAATTGTGAAGTCCTTGTGAGATACGACCTTGAAGTGCTACAATGAATTCATGAGCTTGCAAATTGGTGCCATCAGTGAGTTTTTACAAAAAACTAAAGGTTCCCAAATGATATTCATAAAATTTAAAGAACCTTTTTTCCTTGTTAAAGAAATAATTAGTAATGTTATTGACCCTTCAAGGTTGATCAAATTACAAAGTGAGTATGTGACTATATTATGCCAGCTTGAGATGCATTTTCCTTAGTTATACTTTGTAATCACGATTCATTTAATGGTTCTCTTTGTTACTTAAAGGTATATGAAATTACTTACAAGAAATGTGAGTAATATGAACAAGCATGAAGGCTGCATTACCAAGAGTTATTTAGTGGAGGAGGGGATATAATTTTGTTATGAGTTCTTATTCAATGCTAGTATAATAATCCATCCTAAATCATGTCGTTTGTGTATAGAGTAACAAGGAAAAGGGTGAAAAGGATTTTTCATAGCCATCATTTATGATAATCAAATGTTTTTGCAAATTGACCTCTATATAATTAATAATGGATATGTTGTTCATCCATATGTGGGTCAACAAATGGATATTTTGAGGGTTTCAAATCCATCTAAGAGAGAAAAATAGATATGAGATAGACATAAAAACTTTTTTCCAATGTGGTTGTTATTACAATCATTTGAATCTACCACAGACTTATATTGATTATTTCACCCTTTTCCTAAGGATGTGATGTCTTATTGCTTATATATGATTAATGGTTGTACTTTATATATCAAAGAGAAGGATAACAAGAGTAACCTGCAAAATGGTGGTGTGAGTGCACTATCAAAATATGGCCATGTTACACCCCTATTTTTAACAATTAATTCTTTTTAAAAGAGTTAATTGTGGATGCTAAAATATTAAAAATGATGGGTGTTATGGCCACACTTAGTACAAGTTTGGTTTCATTTATCATTCTTATATCAAGCGATAAGGTTAAAACATTACTCTAATTAAATTAATAATAATAATCATCAACTTAGAATAGAGATTTCATTATATATTAACATAGTTCCGATAATACAAGATCGAATAACGGTTATGAAATTTAAATGAAAAGAAATATAGAAGGGACACAAGAGTTCACGGATATCTAAATCAAAAGGAGCCATAGCAGACAATGGTTAATCCTAACTCTTAATCCCAAACCCCAGACATCAAGTGGTGCCCTCGATGCAATCCTATAAAGTCATAAATACCCATTGAATAGGAAATATATCATAAAACGGAACCCATCGCTATAATGGTATTGAGTAAGCCCACTATACAAAAATAACTAGGCAAAGGTCATATGAAGTATATAAAGGGTGTAATACCCCAAAATTTTAATCTAATCCTAATCCTAATGCTAAGTAATTAATATTCTAATCTAACCCTAAACTTAGATGATTAAATAAATTAATTTTAACATAATTATAAGTAATTAATATTTTAACATAATTTTAATTAATTAATATTTTAACCTAATCATAATTTTGGGTAATAAATATTTTATCTTATCCTAATTCCTCAATCCTAGATCTAAACCTAATTTTAATCGTAAGCTTTCTTTTTCTTATCCCTTTTTTCTTTTTCTTTCCTCTTTTTAATTTTCCTTTTCCTTTTCCTTTTCCTTCTCCTTGTCCCGTTCTCCCTTTCTCCTTCTTCCTCTTCACGCCACGTATGCCCCTATCATATAGTTTCCTTCACTTTCCCTTCCTAGCCACTAAACCTACCCTACAACCCTTCCTACACTAGCTACCAACAAACACACCTACTCCCCATCCTTCCCTAAGCCTTTTTCTAGAGAACCACATGCTAAATCATACCGTCGAACCCCTACACCTTCAACCATTCCCAATTCACATCCTTAACCCCTATTCCCCTATAAATACCCATTATCTTTACTCATTGTTTCACTTAGCAACTCATACAAACTATCCTCATACTCATTCTTTATTCCCTCAAATCTTTATCTTTCATCCATCTTCATTGCCATTTTTCTTTGAGTAAAGCTCTACATAATATATACAACCTTATGTAGCTTAGCCTTTGTAGCTCTACATAAGATATACAACCTCACGCAACTTAGCCTTTATTATGGAAAAAACCCAACCAGGTCACCCTTGGTTGTGCTAACTTTTCACATAACCACCACCATTTCTTCATCACTACCTCACACTTCACCATCACCTCACCCAAACACAATAATTCACCATCACCTCTTGAGTCACTTCTCCATGCCAAATCACTATCCCTTGTGTCAACCACCTACTCTACTCACCCCAACATGAACCATACATGTTGCACCTACCACACCAATGGTAAGCCTTTATGCTACCCCCTCCATTAACGTGAGGAAATCACATAGCAATACCCTAGTTTTTGAGTCTTTTATGTAATTCCTTCTTGGTTTCTCTGCTTTCCCACATGAGTAGATCCCTTCGTGTCAAGTTATTTTTGCTTTGGTTTTGCTCCATTTTGTAACATCTTTGCCTTATATTTTCCTTGATTAAATTCATAAGTTCTAACCTCATATTATCCTTGATTCTTAGGTGATTTTGTTGGTGGTCTTAGAGGAGGAGTCTTAGGGTTATACATGCTTAGAAACCTAAGACATTTTTGTAAGGATATACATTATAACTAAGGCTTTGTATGCAATGTAAAATTTTTATGAAGTCTCATGTTTGGTATCATTATATGGATTATTTCATGATGATAATGTTATTTCATGATATGATGTGTCGTATTATGGAAATAATATGTGAAAGCATATGTTTAAAAGTATCATTCAATTAAGATTGTTTTGTAGGTTGAGTAGATGGCACTCACTATCTAAGTTATGCTATGGATTTTGAATTTTATATATATATATATATATATATATATTTGTGAGTGTATGTATTTGTGGATAAGTGTTTTCTAGATGAGATGTGTTAGAGGTTCAAAATCATTCATATTGGGACTCGTAGGGTTTCTATAAAAATATGGGTGTTTTGACTATCTTAAGAGTAATTTGGTCAACATGGGTTCAATATGAGATATTTGATATTTTAATATTTTAATTGGTTTAGAATATACAAAATATATTATGTGTAATATTGGGAGTAATTATGAATTACCTAAGTCCAACAAAATGAGAAAATGGCTTAAAATTAAAAATAATAATCCTTGGGGTGGGGTCTTTAATGCATGTGTAAAAATTTGGATTTAAAACTCAATTTTTGGATATGAAATTAATAATTATATTTTAGGAATGTGTGCTAAATGTGATGGTAAAATGAGTCTTATTAAAAAAGTTATGTCTAACTATTGAAACTAGGTTTTGTAGAGGCGGGGATGTTATCACATATGTAAAATGTTGGAGTTAGACCTTGATTTTAGGATATGTTGTTAATAATGATATTTATGAATGTGCAATAAAATTGTTGGTCATATGAGTCTAATGGAAAATTTTATGTCTAGCTTGTGAAATTAGGGTTTTATAAGGAATTGGGAATAGTGACCTTATAGGCAGGCTAATACTACATATATAAGACGTTAAGGTTAGATATTGATTTTTGAGTTTGTTTTCAATAATAAGATTTTAGGAATTTATGCTAAAATTTATATTTAAATGATTATTATGGAAGAAGTTTTGCTCATCTTGTGAAATTAGGGTTTCTTAAGGGAAATATGACTTTTTTTCCGTAGGGGATATCCCAGTATTCATATGGTTGTGTTTCACATGTTTTGAATAATTATGTTAAGTTGGGTTATTTTCCCTGCATATCTCCATGTTTTTCTACATGATAATATTGAGATAAATAACAATGGATAAGATAATAATAAATTAAAGTGAAATATTACATATGTTAGGACCGAGGTGTTGCGTCCATTCCATCAACAAGAATAGTGGCTCAAGCATGTTTGTACTTAAAAGGTGCTTTAGAATGTTTCACTGATTTAGAATAATGGCAAAGAGTGTGTTGCTCTGGTAGATATGGTGACCATTCCATCTTATAATAATAGTGGATTGGGAGCATTCTAACATAAGAGATGATTTAGTTCATTCCACTGGATTAAAAATAATGGGTACCCTGAACTCAACTTAAAAAAGAATATAGAATATAGATTATAATTATATCTAATAATGAATTATTGGAATCATTTCTTATCATGCATTATATTATGTTAATCCATATGCATGTTTATTCTTCTATGTAACCTTATGTAATCTATGTAACATTGCTACAACTATATTGTTCCCTCACTTAGTACGTAATGTATGGATTATCCTTTTTCTGGGTGTTGCTCATTCCTATAAGGAGATGACTAAGGTGATTTTGTGTATGTCACCTTGGACTATTTTGCTGACTTTACTACTTACAGTGCATTACTTGTGGAGAAGTGATTTGTATGTATTAGGGTTGGATGTAGAGTCATGTTATCCGGTTATCACTTTTGGTCTAGATACCTTTTAAGACTCTTAGTTTCCTTACCCTTTTTATATATTTTGGCTATTGTAGTTGGAACTGACCTCAAAAATTTTATCTAATTTTATTAATCTTTATCATTCTTGATTTTATCATGTTTTAAATTTTAACTACTTTTCCTTGTATTGAATATAAGGAAGGTGTAGTAAGCAACACTTATGTTGAGTATAGTAGTAACGGCTAATTATGTTATTATTACGCTTTTGCTAAAATAATTTTTTTAATAGTACATTTTAGGGTGTTATAGGGTGTCACAAGTGGACATGAAATAAATATATTTAGTCATATATACAAGAAAATAACATAAATAGGCTGAACACATACATGCAATAACAAATATGTTACCGTTTAATAACATATACATTACCAAGGAATATTTTCATCATACCGTTATACTTACTCATTATACAAAACTTAATAGAGGGTAATGCATAGGTTTCCACCAAGTATTACTCCAACTTACCCTAGTGAGCTTGAGGAGGTTGATGAGCCATCTTCTAACTTGGAGTGGGAGGAAATGATTATACACATGGAGTGGTATCATCGAGTGATCCACGAGAGTTAGGCTTTTGATGCTACTATAGACTTGAGCCTCAAGGGTTTTGATGGTGATGATTAATTAAGATTAGGTCCTAGGGTTTTGTTAGCACCCTATTTTTAGAGTTTATGTTAGGCGAATGCTTAGTGTTTTTGTAATCTATCCTTATCGTGTGTGTAAACCCAAATGTTACGGTTTCTTTTGTTATGTAGACTCTAAATGCTTCTTATTGTTAATTCTTGTAATAAAAAATGTTGTATGACTTTCTATAATGTTATGTATGCAAGTGTTTTCTTTTAAATCATGCATGGTGTATGTAAATTCCTACGGTAGATGACAGAGTTTGGATGGAGGTTTTTGGGGTCATAATTGTTCTTCTAAGGAGGTAGTGACACCCAAATTGTTGTAATTTTATTTGTAGGCCATCTGAGGTTCTAACAAATTAGTTTCCTTTCAATTGATTTTAGGGACAGAGCCCATTTTTAAGGGGATAGTAATGTAATGCCCTTTTTGCGTAAACTATAATTAAAAATTTAATTGCAACTTAACGTGTAATATGAAAATGAACATATAAACTATAGGTGGATGTTATGTGTTTAATGTATTATTATATATGTTTGGGATGGTTTGGAAGATGGATTAGGTTAATTAGGCTAAGAATAGAATATTAGGGTTTTTATTGATGAGCGGTCGATCAAAGCTTGCAGGTTGGATGATTGGTGTCGAGGCACAACTAGTAGCACTAAGGAGTCTAAGTGGATGACCAATGGTCAACCGAGGCTCATCAAGGCGTCAAGCTGTATGATTTTTATGTACATTTTTGTGTTGTTTGATCTTATGATCCCTTCCTTTTTTCTCTGCTCACTTTCTTCCAACCTTCCCTCACTTTATATACTCAACCTTTCATTCAAGTGTTAGAGAAGAAAGCCTTGGTTATCTCTCCCTCTTTCCTCTTAGATCATGTTTGAACTTCCTTATTCCTCATTGAGCCTTCATTTGTTTCACTTTTTCTTTGATCTTTAACATCTAGTGTTTTATGCTCTTTCCTCTCTCCTCTTTTCTTCAATTTTTTCCTAAGTGTTAAAGAACACCTCCCCTTTTATTCTCCAAGATAGAAACAAAAGCCCATCCCTCTCTTTTGTTCATTTTCCTTGTTGGTTCTTCTTCTCATGATCCTTTATCTAAAATTTTTATATTTTTCTTAAAGATATAATTGTTAGATTTGAGAGAAAATTAGAGAGATTTTTTTCCTTTTATGTCTCCTCTTCTTGCACCACCCATTGTTTGGGTATGCCTCTTTTTCCTTTTCCTTTTTTATTTTGCATTATTATCATATTTGTCTTATTATTTTATTATGTTCTTCTAATTTTTGTTGCGGTATATTCTAATTATCTTATTGTTTTTTTTAAGGAGAAAAAGGTATAGTTGGAAGCTAGGGCTTGTGGTGCTTTTAACATCTTTTTGAAATTTTCTTGGAAGAGGTAACCCACATGCTCCTATTAATTTGTAAAAATCATGTGATATTTTTTTTAGAGTTTTATGATGTGCTTAAATGAAATCTATGCTTCCTTGTAATCCCATGAAAATAAGCATGTACATGGTATTATTGTGATTTTTCTATAAATATTTGATCATTTAAATTATGTAATAGCATGTTAAATTTATGTATTATAATAAATGCATGATAACATGCTAAAATGGGGTTGTTATGGTAAAATTATAATGCATGATTTGTTGCAGATGCTCAACCAAGGGTTAGTTGTTTATTTAAGACCTCTTTTGTTATTTTTGATTTTACCACTAGATTCCTCACTCATTTTACTTAAAGTTTGATATATAACATGTTGATATTTGAGTATGTTTAGGTAAAATTATAAGTGATTCAAGTTTTGAATATTCTAGGGGTATTTTAGTCTTTTCAAATGAAATCTATAATTTTACAACATGTACTATAGTAAGTGTTGTATTATGTTAAGCATAAGAATCATGTAAAATATGGTATACTAGATAGGCATGATTAGGGTTTTATGTGTTAAATGGGCTTATTGTGCCTTAGGGACAAAATGTTAACATTTATGAAATTTTTAAGAGTTGTAAGTATATGCTAAAGTGGTTATCTTAAATATTATTTATCTATGTCATGTATTTTATTTAATTCTAACAATAAATGGTATTAAAATGAGAATTTAATGAGTAAATAACCTATAAGCGCATTTTAGTCATTTATGACCTAATGCGCCTAAATGCGAATAATTAGTCATTTTGGTGGATAGTATCGGTTTGAAAAGATTGATAAAACTACTTATATCAATAAATTATACCTTGTTTTTAGGAAAACCATCCATAAATAACTTCACAATTAAGCGTACTTGAAGGAATTTAGGAATGCGAGATCTCATGTGATGTGTGTGAATGTGGATAAATGCAACACCCTCATTTTCACAACCATAATTTTTTTTTGTTTTACAAGATATTTTTTGTTGAAGATAAATAATAAATGAATGGTGCTACCACCACATCTAATATAGGAGAGATATGACCAAGACGTAACCTATGTCGGGTAAAAAGCTAAAAAGTAAACTCATATCTCAAGAGCCATGTGTAGTCGTCATCTAACCTAAGCTTGGTACAGGACTTACAAAAAATAAAATGAAGTTAAATGTAAGATCAATAAGATCTAGAAAAACTCTACATGATTATAACAAAATAGAAAAAGGGGTCATAAATATCCAAACCGCAATAACAAAGCTAACTAAGGACTCTACACTCTCAACCCCACATAGCTAATAATAAGAATGTAAATCATGTTTCACACAAAAAAACTTATCAAATTATACAACAATATGTTGGCAATAGAATTGACCATGTATAATCAAAGAGAAAAAAATCCCTAAGGTATATCAAGAAAATCCATTCTTATTAATACTAAATTATGCTGCGAATAAAGCATACATAATACATGTTGATAGTGAAGTATACATGTTATAAAAACTTTTAACCATAAACATATGGATCTAAACTTTGAGCCACAAGCCTAAACATTCAATCCTATCACCAATGGATAGAACCGATGGGGTAAAAACAATAGTAACAAGGTATAAAAACTAAGGTAAATAGGGACAACTATCCTACCACAATGAACAAAGTCAAGGGTACAAATAATAAGGCAAAAATCAAATTCACATATGGACATCCAGTCCAATCACAAATGGACAAAACCTATCAAGCATAATAATCAACACCTAACCATCCTATCTAGGAATCAATACATATGATCATCACAACTAGGAATCAACACAAATCACAGAGGTAGTTATAAATACACATAAGTGTTTATGGCCATGACCACACCTCAAAGAGCATTAACAATTCATTTAAAACCATGAAAACCATTAATCAAAAAAATCACCACGAATCATTAGATCCCTCAAAAATCATTAGTGAAACTTCCCAAAACAATGGCTATAGGGCTCAAGAAATCCTTTTTTTGAAAGTAGAAGTGGTGCATCTTTTACTAAGTAAGAGTCTAAAAAATCATCTACAAGTCAAACTTAGGTCAACAAAGCCCTAAAGTTCAACCTATGATATCATTCATCGATTTAGTCATTATATGACTAAAATGCACTTTTAAACTTTAAACCCAATTCATAGGTTAAAATAACCACAAACAGGGGCGATGTAAAAACTATTTTTTTTATTGTTAGTAAAAATTGTAGATAAAATTAGCTTAATCAAGTAAAAATAAGGTCACACATCAAATTTTTAAAAATTCACTACTCAAAAAAATTACTATCTATCGTGCACTAGAAATGTTTTTTTTATACCGAGAAGCTTAAAAATAAAAACCAAAAAAATATTTTATTACTAAAAATTACTATTATGTGAGATTTACTATTTACAAAGGTAACGGTTACATGTCAAAGGTTGTGTTAAACCTTTAACTCTAGAAGTTCACTAAAGCATTTTAAGGAAATTATATCAATAACATAATTATTAAAAGATTAAAACCTACTTAGGATAATTACGACGTCATTAGACAAGAACACTTTGAATATCGTGAAGAATATGAAAAAAATAAACTAAACTTTCATGAATTTCAACCAATAATGTGAACACCTAAACATACTCCAATTAAAGCATTATATATATATATATATATATATATGAAAAATCACCTATAAATTGTAAACTATAAAAATCATATAATCAAATTCATAAAACACCTAAATAATCAAAACCCCCTAAATCATATAAATTTTCATCCAAAAATAAAGCATGCCAAGGATTATCAAATCATAACATGTTAGGCATCAAAATTACTTAGTAATTTACCAAGATTAACATGGTATCTTCAATTTATCAAAACACCAAAGGAATAAAAAAATAATTTATCAACACATTTTTGGCGTAACTCATCAATTTCACAAAATTACAACATGCTTATACAAAGTAAAGATATCTTACTAAAACCTAAACTCATAATTAGCAAAATAAATAAATATTAAAGGAACAAGTAAATCATTTATCATAACCCCCAAAATAGTTTAAAACCATTAAAATATTAGTGAAATTAACACATAAAAACGAAATCAAAGATATGGAATTAAAGAGGAAAAAGAGGAGAAACTTATCCTTAAGTTTTGGAATAAAAAACAAGCTCAAGCATGGAGGAAAATGGAGCATGAGGCACAAAAATGGAGTGGAGAAAGAGAATAAAACTCCCACAAAATGGAGAGAAAATAATAGAAGGAAAAGAAAGAGAAGTGGTGGGGGAAAATGATGAAGATTGGCGGTTGTTGTGGTGGTGTAAAGTGGCGGTTATGGTGGCTATGGAGGGAGGGTGGTACATTGGCCATGGGAGGAAGAAGAAAGAAGATGATTAAGTGGTGGGAGATAAGATCAAAGGAGAAGTTAGAAGATATTTTAGAATTACTTAGTTAGTCATATAAAAGGTATATAAGTAATTTCATAACTAAGATATTATTATTTGAAACTAAGAAGGAAATGGGAGATGGGTGGCATAAAAAATAAAAAAATAAAATGATAATAATTTCATGATAAGAAGGACAATAAAAGAAACAGAAAAAAAAGATGATAAGTGTAAATGATGGAGGGTGTTTTAGTGACTCCATAGTTTGTTATAATTATATAAAAATGAAAGGTAAAGGTGGTGTCATATGGTGGAGAAGAATAAGTGGCCTCAAATAGTCCACCACACAAAATAAATGAAAGGTGTAGAAGGAAGGAGAAATGAGTGGAGGTGAAAGAAAGAAGAAAACAACAACTAAGATTAATATGGTAATTTTTTTGAGGAAAACAAATCCAATTTTGCTACTACAAGGAAGAGGAAGCCACAAAATTCAAAGGGAAAAAAGGAGTGGTTCTAAACCATACTAATAAATAATGAAATGTTGGGATTGATCCTCATAAGATTTGATAAATTTTAGAAAAAGAAAAATTACATTTGATGACTTATTATGTGAAAAATCATTTGAATAAATTTAAAAATTATAAAATATTTTAAAATAATTTTAAGCTCAATAAAGCTAAAATATAGTGATTGATAATTTTTTTGTAAATTTATCAATAGCTAAAAGTTTCCTTTTAGGGTTTAAAATATGTTTAAGACAAACCAATATGATAAATAGTATGTTTTTGCTAAGGGCTCAATTTGAAATTTTGAAAGAACCTAGGAAACTCAAAAAATACAAAGAATCCAAAAATTAAATTATTATAATGATCTAGATGGAGCCTAATAGCCTCAAGTGGCTCAAAAGATATCATAGAGATGAATATGTAGGATAGGATTAATAAATGGGAATAATATATTTCAATAATAAAACTAGGATTTTTTAATTTGATAAAATATTTAATAAGCTATTCAAAATTAAAAATAATATAGTAGTATTTTTAAATGCAAAAGATCCTAAATAGATTAGGATTTTTTGGAAAATAGGGTATTACAACAAAATATGCTCAAAAGGAATTGTGTTGGTTTGTAGGCTAGTCATTGATATCAAAAGTGCTACAAGTAATTACTTGTAGCTAGTGTATAAGGGTTTACAAATAGTATCAAAGGGCAGCCACCAATATGGGCTAAACTTAGATGATTCAATTAGGATCCTACTAGGACTATTATTAAGATAGATTATAATGAGATATTTAAGTGAGTGAGGCATAACAAGGATATTACATTCTTGAGTGGAGATATATGAAATACCCCTAATTAGATGTGGATTGTGGAGGATTAAATGGATTGATAAGACTACCTATATCAACAAGGTTGTCCTTATTTTTTGGAAAGCTTTTCCTTGAAGAACTTCACATATAAGTGTGTGTGACTTGGATACATTTAAGGATGAGTGACCTCTAAAATGGTTTCCTAATATGCATGTGAGTGAGTAGAAAATATGATAGAAAGGACTTGTTATGGCTTGTGGGACTAGTTATTGATCTTAAAATTGATCCAAGTAACTACTCGTGATTAGTGTACCGAGGTGTTATAGTGCATATATTAAGTGGTAGAGGTAAAAACCTTGTCTATGTATCAATGATATATTATGGGGTGATAGAACTTATATAACTACTAGGTTGCACCATGTTTTGAGTTCCTTTATTCGGGTTCAAATGGGTTAACAACCAAATTAGAATGTCTACTAATGAATATGGATATATAAGGGTGGATCTTTTTATGCTAGGTTATAAGTATAACTCAATTGTATTGCCCTCATAGGAAAAACAAGTATTCTATAAAACCAACCCAACCGAAAACTATGGTGCAAGGTCTTCTATGTAAAAATTATAAAGCAAATATGGTATACAAGGGGATAGTGTTGTGACTATTAACTTACTTTCTTATCTAATCATGATGACTTTAATAATGAAATTTATTTATGATATGATCACAAATAAGGGTTCTATTTACTTGAATTAGATTTTGCACATAAAGAGGGCAGGCGTCGTAGCTTAAATCTCATAGATGGGATGTTTAATTACTTCATATGCTTTGTTTTTATATTATACATGTTATATTGCATACTTTATATACTTTATATGAATTTTTTTTATATTTTGCATATTGCATTAAATACTTTAATTACTTCATAATATATAATTTTTATTATCTATTTTAGTTATGGATTATCATGAAAATGATACACATGTGAAGGAATGAAACATATAAAATATAGGAATAATTAGGTTGATACAAATTTATAGGAATAGAGAAAAAGACATTAGGCTTAATTTTGAGTTTAATGATTCCAAGTATCCAACGTATGATATTAAGAACGTGTTTCAAAATTATACTACGATGTCATTCCATACCCTTTTCTTCTTATTCTTTGGGAAATACCTTCAATAATATTTTTTTTTGTTATTATCATATGAGTTCTGTTATATTCATATTTCATATTTGATTATTTATTTTTTTAGCAAGGATTTTATATGGGAACAACACAAGAAGCTTGTTGCGAGTCAAGCTGTAAAGTCCTAGATGTGTTGAAAGTCTTAGATAGCTAGGGCTTATATATATGTTGATGATGATAGTATTATACCCCCAACTCTATAATGACGTGGTCACCCTTGATGAACGGAGGGAATTTGGTGCATGGAGGACCTTAAAGGAATTTGAAGTACGTAATACCATTAAAATTTTAATATAAATATCATATACTTAGCTTAAAATTCAAATTAACATAATCTCTCTATTCAATGTGATAGGAGAAGAGTACCAAAAACAAATTTTATGCACCAAAAAAAATTTATGCTCATAAAATGTGGCATAGAGGCAACAAGGTAGCTAGAAAAATCTTGGTATAAAAATTAATATATATGTATAGATTACACTATATAATTTTTTCATAATCTAATATTGTTACTAAGTATTTTTAGTTGATGCAATAAGAGAAACAGTGAATGGAAGAAGTAGAGGTAACTTCAAACCTATATGTACCCCTAAAGCAAGGTAATAACTGGATTTATGCTAGGGTAAATGAGAAGGGATGACAACTAATAAGCCCACTCAATAGTGATTAAAAAAATTGTAATGCCCAAACTATTTCTCTTTAGTTATTCTAATATTGTTACTTATTCCTAACTATTTTTCTTAATTATAATAGGAGGGTTTGATAAAGGACTTTTTAACTAGTGATTTTTGAAAGAAGGTTTTAATGACCTTTTGATACATGCATTGGAAAATCAAGAGCATAGTGGTTGATATATAATGTATGATCACATTTTAACCTATTTTTTGGTTTTTAGACATTATCCTTGTTCTTACCCTATGAAGGATAAGTTAATATGGATGGCGTAAGAACTAGTGACTTTAAGGGAATTAAATGAGGTGTTCCATAAAAGGTTGGATACTATTTCATCCTCTTCACACCTACCAATTGCACCCTTGACATCTAGTGTCCCTATACCTTTTCTGGAAATTAACAATATAATATAGTGCACCACACTTTAATTTAAAGATTTTATTTTTATAAAATACAATATACATTCAACTTTGTAGCCATAACTTAATTTTTTTGATTACTACAAGGTCAGTATTCTAGTGAGTTGATAGCTACAGAAGATTGATATATTGTGACCAATGCTACTGCATTCATTGAGTCTAATTCAATAATTCATACTTAACCATTAGGGTTGGTAAAAATTATCAATTCACATTGTTATGTCGAAGTATGTTATGTACTAAAGCTCGAAGAGTGTAGTATATAGTCTTGATTCCATGGATGTGGATATGCCCTCACTTTATGTAGTTATAAGTCCAATCATTGGATGGCCGAGTAACCTTATCATTATCTAGGATGGGATAATCTAAACTTTTTAAATTTTAGATTACATTATTTTTTTATCAGCAATATATATACATTATAATAATTATATTTTTCAACTCTTTATTACTTAGGGTGGTAATATTACTGCTAGAATCCCAAGCAAAAAAGAAAAAAAATAAGAGATGGAATATGAGAAAGGCCAACAAGCCATGGTGAAAAATGAAATATAGCATCGAGACCTAAAACCTCAATTTAGGATATATATATATATATAATTGGCACTATCTTTGGTCGGAGGTTGTATTAGTGTTCCACTTCTATCCAATCTACACATGAAAGCAGTTGATGTGAAACTCTAGATTAGGGTAGAGTATCTCATACTTTTATTATATGGCAATACGTTACAATGTCAACATACAATAGCATATAAAAGGTAATTTCAATCCATTCATGATCAAATTTAGTTTAATAGCTAGGGGAAAAAATACTATTTTGATACTAAATATGTAATTTCTTCTTTTATGGTCATAAGTTCTTGAAAGAAAATTTCTTATGTGATATCATGGATGGGACCAATGTTTATAGATTTTTATTTTCAAATATGATATATAATGAAAATGCTAATTTGAGTGGTGTTCCATATGTGGTTGACATGATGAAGAAGATTCCATAGTATCTCATTTTTGCTCCATTTTCCTTTAACACACATTAGGTACTCGTTGTATTATATCCATCTTTATGGACAACATATTATTTTGATTCGATTGGTGTAGGTCCTTATTCATATTCAAGACTACTTATTGAGAGGTAGATAATTATCTATACAAGACATATTATAATTATTTATATGCATAAATTTTATTGAAATATGGTTATTACATTAACTAGTTCATCAAAGACATATTTGGGTCACAAAAGAAGGGAAGTGTACCCCCAACCCATATGATAGAGATGTGATGAACAAAACATTTCCATCATTCCACTAGAATCAAACACTTCCTCATTTCAATTGTCATTAATAATCAACATTTAAGGTAATTTGAGTACCAGTGTCACAAAGATAAGTAGATAATAACTTGAAATGTATGAAAAAAATGCTTTATAGTTTATAAATTCATCCATTCAATATAAAGTTATGCTAAGTTTGTAAGGTGTGAACTTATGAATAAAGATGAAGGAAATCCCACAAATTAGTATTTGAAGTGCAAACATATAAGATTGCATGAATCAACACTATCTTTTCTTTCACGAATAGGAAACACTATCTTAGATAATTGATTGGGTAAGACATTGGTTTAGAGACGATGTTCAAAGAATAACAATAAGAGGCAAAATATTATATATCTCAATACATGTCAATAATTATTCCACTTCTGTGGACCAATCTTCTCTATGTTCTATATCATTAAAAAGATATCCCTAAAGAACAATATCCCATCACCCTTTATCCCTTAGACCTGAATCTCTAATTTTTTTTAAATTTTTTTTTTACAATATACAATCGATATCTCAGGGTCATTGGCTTGCATATAGTAACCATTCACCTCTTTATAGAATTTCATATTCTTAAATAAAAAGATAAGTCCTTTAAATCTATTCATTTCACATAAAAGTATGGCCAAATTAAGGACATATAAAGGATTCTCCAAGTCATAGGTCTAAGTATTGTTTAGTAAGTGCAACCCATTCTCATGCTATATAGATGGATTATTCTAAGCTTAAATTAATTTTTCATTTGATAATGCCTTTAACATCATTAATGCTTCTGATGATGTTATTGTTGAAGGAAATGGTAAAACAAGTGTTGCTTTTGAGTTTTTTCCCTTTTTTATTATCTTATATTTGTGGGAATATGTTTTTTTTTTGTATACCCCTTTTTTCGTAGCATTCTTGAGGTGCTAAGCATGTGTCATTTTGTATAGGCATCGGGGTAGGATATTTTTTCTCTAATATGAATGTTTTCAAATAAGTTTGAACATTTTTGTTTATCTTAACTGATTAAAGAGGAGTGACACCAAGTAATTAATAAGAAGGTTTGTATTTTTTCTTCACCAATTTTGACTGCAGGGATTAGTTGGCTTATTTTTAAGATCTGTACAAAACCCAATTTTCTCTATACTCTCTCCATGATTTTCCCACACAATAATGTGTAATAGGAATTTGAATCTACTTGTTCCAATTGCTTCAATCTTGAGGGCACGAGATTGAGGTGGGGTTATATAAAACCTTAGGGGACAATCAACAATTGTGATTTTATAGAGGTAAAACCCTTTTTTTTTCTCTAGGAAAGTGAGTAATCATGGCATAAATAAAAATTTTATTTTCATTCTTTTCTTATTAGTTTCAATTTATTTATACATTATTCTATTTTGCTAGAAATCAAAAGCAAAAAAATAATTATTATTGAGTAGTGTAGGTATACTATCATTCAATTATCTATTTATTCTTTAAGTCTATTATTGTAGCTATTATTTCTATTTAGTAGTACTTCCACTCTATTGTTTGTGGTGATTTGATTAGATGTGTGATTATTTGGATTATATTTCAACTGCTTACTTTGGGTTAAAAAATATTCTAGTTATTCAAGTGGTTTTCAATTTTATTTCTTGTTATTCCTATTTTCAATGCTATTATACCAAAGATTATTCCAGATATGTCAAAGGTGGAGGTGGATTTGGATTTAAGGATGATAATTATCTCTGCAGGTTTAGGACCAGTCAAGAATCCCCAATTCAGGTTGGGGGGGGAAGATTTTAGATATTAGGTTTGGGTTTAGAGATTTTTTTTGGAGATGGGAGAGGAATGGATTGGTGTCCCCATACCCAAACCTTCCCCAAATATTTTTTAATATATATTATTTATATAATTATATATATTATATATCTATTTTTTTATAGAATAGAAATTAAAAGTATATTATAAAAAATAGGATTGGGTAATTTGAATGGGATCGAGGTATTAGGGATAGGTCAGGTTTTGGGTATCTAGTCAAGTTTCAAGGTTGGAGAATGAATAAGAGATGATGAATAGATTAGGGATTAGGTTGGTATGGAGATTTGATTCCTACGGAGATTAGGTCAGGGATTCCCCAATAAGAAAAATTCAAGGATCGAGGTAGGGTTAGGGATTATTTTTCTTATTAGGTTTAGGTATGGAGATGGGTTCCTCATCTCTGCCTTGCCCTATTTCCATCCCTAGTTAGATGGTACTAATTACTATTGTTGGTCTCAAAAACTTATGATTTTATTTGAGGCACTAAAGTGTAACTATGTTTTATCTACCAATACACTTGCTAAAACCAGTATTGATATGGATTATACTACTCCTACTACCATGCCATGGCCTCCTACCACAAATAAACCTAAGCAAGAAGAGAAGGAAAAGTTTAAAAAAGAAAAATAAGATAGTATAGGGTCATCTTCTAGTCCTCATGAATAACACTCTCTTCAATCTATTCTTCAAGCTCTCATCTTCTAAGGAGATATGAGATATACTAAAAAACAGAATGGTGCAAATTATGTTGGCAAGATGAAATGCATCATGGGAAATCTATTGTGATTCTAGATTATAGATGATAAGCTAGTAATGGAGCAAATCCATGAATATGAAAACTTGGTTGGTTGCTGATGTACTAGGTAAAGGCATAACGATGTGAGGGACTCTCTAAACTAATATACTTCTTGGGAAATTCCCACTATCTTGGAATGATTATTGAAACCATCTAAATCACAATAAGAGAGACTTTTCCTTGCAAGTGGAGATTAGTCATATACAAACTAAGGAACTGAATGGACAAAAAGACAATAACATTTCTATTAATTTTATTTCTATTAATGCTAACATAGTTGAATCACTATCTTGGCATGTGATTTTTTTTCCATTAAAAAACTAAAAAATTAAAATTATTAATGTGGCAAACACTAATAATTTTGAGAAGTATTATGTTTGTGTAGAAGCTAAATATTCTAAGAAGACCTTTAAATATGTCACAAGTAAATCAAATGAACTACTTTATTTGGTACATATAGACTTAGATGCCTTTAAGAACACTAGTAGTGGGGGAGATAAAGCATATTATGTGTCTTTCATAGATGATTATTTAATAAATACCAAAAATTACCTTTTAAGGTCTAAAGATGAGACAAAGGAAATGTTCTTAAAATATAAAGTAGAAGTTGAAAATCAATTAAACCATAAGATTAAGAGACTTAGGTTTGACGGAGTTGGTCAATATGACACTAGTCTCCTTAAATATTTTTGTGAAAATAATGGAATAATTCATAAGTCTAGTGCTTCTTATTTTCCCCAAAAAAATTTCATAGTTCAAATGAAAATTAGGACATTAAATGAAATGATGAATGTTATGTTGCTGATTTTTGATATGTTTGGCCATATGTGGGAAGAAGTTATGTGGTATGCTTACAATATGTTGAATAGAGTCCCTTATAAAAGATTTAACAAAATTCCCTTTAAATTATGGATAGGTTTCAAACCTAATGTTAAAATATTCAAAGTGTGGGGGTATCTAGTTAAGGTTGGATTAATAGATTTTAGGAGAACCAATGCAGGAACTAACACTTTTGATTGTGAATTTATTAGATATGCACAAAATAGTGATGCATATAAACTCATATGATTATGTGATAACATTATTTGTGAATCTAGGAATGCAATGTTTTTTTCAAATGTGTTCCCCAAGAGAAATGTTTGTGTGGATTTTATTGATTATTCTAATGCTTTTTCTATGCATGTATCTTTTCCTTCTTCTTTCAATGTTTTAGATGATGATATAATTGAGCCTAGGATAACTAAAGGTCAAAGAGTAGAAACTAGCTTTGGTTTTTTTCCTTGTTGAAAATGATGACTTTGATAAGATAAATGAGGACTTTATGTCTATAGTTTCTTGATTAATGAGGATCCTAGATCTTATGATGATGCAATAAGCTTAGTTGGTGCTAGTTTTTGGTAATACGCTATTAATAGTGATCTAGAATCAATTATGTCTAATCATACTTGGGATCTAGTTGATTTACCTAAAGGTTGTAAACTGTTTAGATGTAAATGGATCTTTAAGAAGAAATTGAGAACCAATAACCCTATTGATAGGTTTGAGGCTAGGCTAGTAGTTTTAGGCTAGAAAAAAAGAAGTATATTGACTTTTCTATATCTATTCTCCTATGATCAACATTGCCACAATTTGTTCTTTGGTTGCCTTATGCAATATCCATAGCCTTGTAGCGCATCAAATGGATGTTAAGATGACTTTTCTAAATGGTGACTTGAAAGAATACATTTATCTAGAGCATTCTTATGGTTGTGTGGTTCAAGGTTAGGAGAAAAAGGTGTGTAGATTTAGAAAGTCTCTGTATGGCCTTAAATAAGCTCCTAAGAAATGGTACAAAAAGTTTAACTAAAATTTTGTGAACAATAATTATGTGGTGAGTGCATATGATTCATGTATTTGGTCTAAAATGATTGTGCATGATTGTGTAATTATCTACCCATATGTGGATGATATGTTAATTAATGGAACAAGTGTGACTATGATAAATGAGAACATTTTTTGTCTTTTTATTTTGATATGAAAGATTTAGGAGAATATAATGTGATTTTTGGTCTTAAGATAAGAAATGCTAAGAATCGTTTTTCCTTGTGTCACTTACATTACATTGATAAAATGTTGAAAAGGTTTGACTGCACTGATGAATTGTGTGTGAAAACTCCTTATGACTCTATAATCCATTTGAAAAAGAATCTAGACTCTAGTATTTTACAAGATGAATATGCTAAAAGTCATAGGTAGTGTGATGTTCTTCATGAAATATATTAGATAAGACTTAACCTATCCAGTAAGTAGACTTAGTAGATATACTCACAACCCGTATAGTGACCATTTAACTACACTTTATCATTTACTTAGATGCCTTAAAGGTATTAAGGATTGTTTTCTGCATTATAGTATATTTCCTACTATCATATACAGGATTAATAATGCATATTATATTTCTTATAGTGACGAGGTTAGTTCCACTATTACCTTATGAGGAGGGGTTATGTCATGGAAGTTTACTAAGAAAACAAGAATAGCTCAATCCGCTATGGATTCTGAGTTTATTACCCTTGATTTAGCTAGTTGAAAGGTAGAGTGGTTGAGGAACTCATTGGCTGATCTACCATGATGAAAGAAAATGTGTGTGTAAATTTTTTCACATTATGATTCACAATAAGCTATTTGTGTTGTTAAAAACATTGTATATAATGGTAAGAGGAGACACATTCATGTGCGTCACAGTTTGGTGTGACAATTGTTAAGAAATGGTGTGATATCTATAGAGTTCATCAAATTAGATAGAATTATGGGGGATTCTCTTACAAATGATATATCAATGAGAGTCATCCTCAAATCATCAAAGTGGATGGGGCTTAAGACCTTGAGTTGAGAGAAGTATAGTGGATGCCACTTGTTGTAAAATGATGGCATATGCTTACTCAAAAGCACTACACCAATAAGTATTAAACCATTCAAGTTGGTATATGGCAAATCATTTCATCTCCCAGTTGAGCTAGAGCACAAGGCATATTGGGATATCAATCTGCTAAAATTTGAAATAAAGACTATGGGTGATAGAAGAAAGCTTCATCTTTATGAGTTAGATGAACTACGATTAGAGTTTTATGAGAATTCTCGGATTTATAAATTAAGGACTAAATGATGGCATGATAAGAATAATCTTTGAAGAGAGTTTAATCAATGATATATGTTTCTCCTTTTTAACTCTTATTTGAAGCTTTTTTCGGATAAGCTTAAGTATTGATGGTTCATACCTTTTAAAGTCTAAAAGGTCTTTCCTAGTGGATTTTTTTAAAGTGTGGTGTGAAATACTGACATCTTTCAAGGTGAATGGGTAACAATTGAAGCTTTATATTGTAGGTGAACAAATCAAGAAAGGGATTACTAATACCCTTTCCAATCCCCCTTCTCTAGAGAATTGAGTGTAATTGGAGTTGAGCTCATGACTATAAACAAGCACTTCTTGGGAGGCAACCTAAGTTTTCCTTAATTTTTGATATCTTCTTCCTTATTTTACTTTATCTTAATTTCATTTTCTATTTTTATAGGCAATTGGATAGGTACGAATTTAACTTCTAATACCTTCAATTATGCAGTTGAGAAGAAGAGAAGAAAATGACGTTAGCCACAGAAAGGAGGAGTCAACATATTTATTTTTTTCACAAAAAAAATAAATGGAATTCCAGCTTTTATAATGCCCAAGGGCGGTGTGCGTCTCACCCCTAATTTTGTTGAACACAAAATGGCAACCTAAGTTTCACAAAAAAAAAATGGAATTCTAGCTTTTAAAATGCCCAAGGGCGGTGTGCGTCTCACCCCTAATCTTGTTGAACACAAAAAAATAACCCCTTTTTATCTTCCCCATACCCTCCTCTTCGACACCATTTAACCCCCACCTACACATCCACCACCGCATAGCACCACCTTCATCCTCCACCCAACCCTACACATCATTACACCCCACTTCCTTTGTCCTCTTCCTACACCACACAATTGACCATCATTTAAGGTGCCATCAAGCAATACCAACAATGTCTAGTTCAAATTCTGTTGTATACACTACATGAAGTAGTCATTTCATGAGTGGAAGCTCCACCAGAACACCTATACTTCACATCCTTCGAATTAGTGAATCGGTATGTTCCATACACCTTTGTACTCATTTATATCATACTACATTGGAGACAATGTAGATCTTAAACTTGGGGATGTGGATTCATTATGCATTGATGATTGTCTATGATTGCTTGTTTCTATTTTTGCTTTCTATTTCTAAAAAAATGATATATATATATATATATATATATATATATATATATATATATATATATATATATGGAAATGATCTCCTAATGATGATATGAATCCTTAACCTTTATCGATCATGAACTAGATACATTCTTATTAGTTGAGACTCAAAAAAACTTTTAACCCACATTTCAACTAATTCTCAAAGGATTTTGATTATAAGTTAGCAATGGGGGAGAACTATACTTGAATGTTATCTGATCTTATAAGAGTTAGCATTTATGTGGCTAGCATTGTAACCTTTATCATTTTTAAATGAAAGGGAATTAAATTTGGCAGACATTTAAAACTGGTGAGAGCTAAAGCCTAAAATTGGATGCATTACATATATAATCATAAAATTTTCTTTCCATGTGTAATATTCTCTGATGGTATAGGTGAATAGAACTTGAATTGAATCTGTTTGAGGCCACTTATAACTTTTACATACATAAGAAGTGATTGAGGCACATGTATTTTTATTTGTAGTCCACGTCAAACAAATAACCTACCATATGCTATTTTTCCTTTTGATTAGCCATTTTGAGATTATAAGCTAAATTCTTGTTGATACAACCCACATATGTAACATCTAATTTTGAATGTAATCCTTACCCATGCCTAAGATAAGGTAGCATAATTTTTGACATAATGGGTTATGTGAGTAACATGGTGTAAGTTTGGGGTGTGAAAGGAAATACTTGGTTTCCTCATTATTTCTTTCTTTTATTTTTTTTAAATAAAAAAAAAAGGAAAGAAAAGAGGGGTAACAAAGAAAGAAAAGAATAAGAAATAATGCAAATAAAGTATTATCTTTATGGTGCATGCAATTGTGGGTGGTTAAAATAATTATTATGACATATCAAAGAAAGTAGATATAAGAAGTTCTTTTATAGAAGATGGAAATTGTGTGGATTATTGACAATGATTTGAGATCTTGTGTTTTGCATTTATCACTCCACTAGTGATAGAATTTTGCCTACATTCCAACGTATCTATCTTAATGTTTTGACCCTAGCCCCATCATAACTAAATAAAATACCTCATATTTTTTGCATGTATTAGTCTTCAAAGTGGATGATAATTGAGATAAGATGAAAGTTTATGGATTGAATACATCCATTTAGAAGAATTTTGAATGATATAATTCTACCCTTAAGCACATGAGAGATTGAGAGTCTATTGATTTAACTACCTAAATGTCTCAATTTTACTACTTCCAAATCAAATCTAGTTACATGGATTGTTTTATCTAAATTTGGCTTGATGACTGTATGGAAAGGTTATCATTGACTTGTGACACTTGTGATCTTAAATAAATTTTTAAATGTGATTTTATTGATAGCTTTGGGAATTACTTTGTTAAGTCCCAATACGTGTTTATCTTGTTATATGTTAGATCATTCATGTGTCATTCACACACAAGAAGAAAAGACTAATTTACAGATCATCAATTATTAAAGTGTACAAACCATTTGGACTCCTTGATAGAACACATAACACAATCGAATTTTGGAGTACCTCAAAATTATTTCAATGACACCAATGTTATATATGTTCTCAACTATGTCTTCTCATTTTGTTGGTTCTGTTAAGAGTTTGAGCAATGTACTCATCCTGCTTTCATATGAAGAATTTCATAATTCTCATGAAGAGCATGGAGTTGTGCTTTCATAAGTCTTGGCACTTTTTCTTCATAGAGTCTCAGATGCTCTATGTGACATCTGTTGAGGATAGTTTGATTGATCTCTTAAGAAAGGTCATTTTTCCTCAATGATCTTCTTCTCTATGGTGGAGGATATTGATCCTTCCTAAGTCTCTACCAACGAAATAGCTTGAAGCTAGAATCCTCTCCACCAATTATCTACCTTACCCCTAAATAAAATGTACTAACACCCACCTTCTTCCCATCTAAGCAATCCTAAATATCTTCTCCAATTCTCTAATCAACATGTCCATCACTGTCAAATTGTTAACTCCCTAAAACACTAATGGGTGGTGAAACCCAACCTCCTTAAGCCCATTCTCAGCTTGAATAAGTGCCTAAGGCCGTAGCTCAAGCTCTTCCACTCTCCATACCACTACAATAGGCAACTCCTCCATGTACTTGAGAATAAAGTTTCATGCCATAGTGCTACAAAAATGAAATTATGAAAGTGTAACACCTCCAAACATCACCATTAAAAAATTTCATTTCAAACATAAAATCATACACCATAAAAGGGGGCGATACCACTGTAATTGGTATAAGTCTACCCCCAGGCCATCCTTATACCAACTACTAGGCTTAGTAGAAACAAACACAACAACGATAAACACAGCAAGGAAAGCATTTCATAGCATAATAAGGGTTAAATGTTTATATCAAGAAAATACCAAAATACAAAACATTATTCAACTCGAATAAACATTAACTAGAAAGCTGAAAAGGTAAATATCCTTATAATACTCTCTTCGGGCCCCAACCTTGGGTTAATATTGCATCACTCTACCCTAGTCATATCATCATAAGGAACAAAGTCATCTAAGGCATTGTCACTCACCTACGCATAGGGTTATTAATGAACCAAGTAGGCTCGCAAGCTTCTTGGGATCATTTTCTTAAAGGCTCGGCTAGGCTTGCTCATTTAGCTAAATGAGCTTAACAATTAGGCTTGAGCTCGGCTCGATTATTAAACTAGCCAAGGTTGAGCATAATAAATTTGGGCTTGAGCCCATTTACAATGAAAAAGCTCATGAGCTTGGCTTATTTACCACAAAAGCTAAGAAGTCAAGTCGTTAAAAGCTCAGCTCAGCTTGTTCATAAACAAGCCAACCTTAAGCTTTATTTTTAGGCTTGTTTATAAAACAAGCTAAGCCTAAGTCTACCCCAGTTCTGCTCAACTCGGCTCATAAACAGTCCTACCTATATAAACTCAAGAGGGCATACTACTCGTGGGAATGAGTAGCACCCATAAAAGGGGTTATCAGTATGCTACATTTTGAGTAAGGTAACAATACAGTCCAACATAAATATAGCAGTTCATAATACTACAACAAGAAATAAAGGCACATAAGTAGGTTATAATAGTTCATTTATTATGGTCTAGAATCAAGCCATTAGTGTAATAATTAGTGAACTCTCAAATTATATCCACATGGGTTCAGGGACCCCACTATTCTCACCTATGGACTAGTAAATACAGTACAACCCAGGACACCACACTCTTGACCACTATTCTCACTGGTGGATCGGTAAATATAATACAATCCAAGGCAGCATACTTCTTACCACTATTCTTACCAATGGACTGGTAAATATAATATAATACAGGGCAACATGGTTCTAACTATTATTCTTACTGGAGGACCAGTAAACATAATACAACTAGTCCCGACCCACGTGGTCTTTCACTGTAAGTAATTAGTGTCTTTCCATATATTATTATTATCCAAGGGTTTCATTACTTGAGCTTGGGACCCCCACTATTTTCACTAGAGGATTAGTAAATACAATATAAAACCAAGATAGCACACTCCTAACCACTATTCTCACAAATGGACCGATAAATATAATACAACTGAGGGTAACAAACTCTTAACCACTATTCTCATCAATGGATTGGTATATAAACATTAGGTACAACTAGGCATGACTCTAGTGATCTTCTGCTTTACGTTATTAGTGTATTATTCATGTATTATTTGTTTAGAAATCACACACAACTATGCACAACCCATGTATGACTCTTGACCTCCTACCACCCCAGGCCAACCCTGGATCCATAAAAATCCTAATTTTCTAAGTCTAAGGTATCCTCACCCCCTAATGATCCTTCAATCCCTAATTTATCAAACAACCCAAACCTATCATTAGAAACCCCATTTAGGCATAGATCATAGCCCATTTCTCCTATTCCTAACATATGATACAACTGGCCCCTAGGGTTACCCCTCAAAAACCTAGTTTGGCCCAAATGGGCCTAACCCCTTCTTTATTACTTATTTAGCCCTAAACTCCCCCAACCATGCATATTTTTCCATGATTATCCATCCCCCAAGGTTTTGTATCCACTCCTACATGTCCCACCTAACCATTAAACTTAACACACATTCCCCACAAAAAATATCTAACATTATAGTTTAGAGGCACAACCCAACTCCCCCATCTCCTACATATGATAGTGACCTACCATTAGGGTTTTGTACCACCCAAAACCCTAGTTTCACCCCCCTAGTACTCTCCATCCCCAAGCATCTAAGGACTCCCCAATGTTTTGCCAAAATACCTAACAATACCATCATAACCATACTTAACAACCATCCCTCACTTAATTACCCTATATATAGACCATATTAAGTTTGACTCACCACATATATGGTTGACCCTATCAATGTAATATCTACCCTAATCCCCTTTTATAATTATCATGCTTATTATCTAACAGTTTCCAAGGATTATTTGACTAAATTTTTTTCCCTAAGGTTTCCCCATATTCCTCCTTCCACCATATTGATCAAAATGCCCTTGGGTCTCCATAACCTTACCTAACACTCATGGCTTAAAATACAAGAATTTCTCAACAACCCTCAAAACATGTAGTACCACATAATAGATTTACACAACAACATATGAATCAAACAGTCAAGTCCACACATACTCTTACCTTCTATCCTTGAAAGCTAAGTTACACAATCAACCTTAGAACATGTAACATTTCATGCAGGTATTCACTTAACACATAATAGAACCATATAAATATAAAGCCCTTGCTATAACTGTATTCTTACCAAAATGGATCTGGTCTTGAAGCAATAAAACCCTACGCCTCATCTCCTATGTACATCAAAATAGTATCTAAAAATAGGAATACACAACTTAGACTAACTTATCCTTTTTCTACATTTTCCCTTTTTTCTTTCCTTAAAAGAATAAAAATGATAATGATAATGATAATGATAATAATGATGATGATGATGATGATGATGATGATGAATTTAATTAAAAGAAGCTCAAAATGGATGAAAGGAAAGTGATGTGACCAAAATAGGCAAAAGGAGTGGAGGGTGGCACGGCAGCGGCCATAGTGGTGGTGGCAACAACGGCCAAGTTGGAGGTAGTTTTTGGTTGGGAAAAGAGTGGGGGTTATTCTTTTAGGGGTTGTCAGTGGTGTTAGCACTAGGTAGGCTAGTGGGAGGAAAGGTGGGTCACGGTGGTCGGTGGTGGTGCAACAGAGGGGGAGTGAGTAGAAGGGGGAAAATGGAGGGGAAACGGTGTTGGAGAGGGCTAGCTGCATTGGGTAGGCACCTATGTAGGAGGTGGAGGTGTGGCGACAGTGTAGAGAAACGAAAATGAGCCAGTGGTGGTGGTGCGGGAAAGTGGCATAGGGTGGTGTAGGTTAGTGCAATCTGCCCACTTTGTACGCTTAGGGAGAGGAGAGGAAGAGGAGAAAGAGGGAGGTGAGGGGCCTAATAGATGTAGGGAGATGTAGGTAAGGGAGAGGAGTAGAGCTTGGGCAGCATCATGGCTTGGTTATGACGATGGAAGTGGTTGAAGGTATAGACATGGGAAGGGTGCAAGTGAGGATCGACGAAGGAGAAAGAGAGGAGAGGTAGAGCTAGGGGTATTTATAGGTTGTGGGGTAGATAAGGATAAGAGAGGAAGGGGAAAAGGGTATCTAGTCACTGGATGACACACTAATGAAAGTGGGAGGATGGCATACAGGTCTATAATGTTGGGGGTGTAGGGTCGTGCAGGGGCGATTGTGTAGGGACATGATAGTGTACATGCTCTTCATGACTAGAAAAGGAAACGAGAGTGGAGGTTGGCTGGTGAAAAGTTATAGGAGGTTCGAAAATGGAAAAAGGGTTAGGACTACAGAATAGGAGTTAGGGGATGGGGAGAGAAAGGAAAAAGGAGAAATAGGGAAGGGATAAAAAAAAAGTAAAAGAAGAAAAGGAGAAGAGAGATTGGGACATTGCTTAGGGGAAAAGGAAAAGGGGAGGGGGGCATTGGGCCACTTGGGGAAGAAAGGAAAAGAAGGGAAGGAGGTACTTGGGCCACTGCAGCGCAGACTAGGTAGGGGAATGAAGAAATAGAAAAAAGAAGGAAGAAATGAAAAGGAAAAGAAAAAAAAAGGATAAAAGAAAAAAATGAGGAAGAAAAAGGGAAAAGAAAAAAAAGGAAAGGAGATGGTGGGATTTTTAGGTTTTTGGGAAATTAATAAAAGTAATTAAAAATTATTATATTTACCTATAACTTATTTTAGGTTAAATAAATAAAATAAGGTTTCTAAATAATAAATTTTAAATCTCATATTATTATTATTATTATTATTATTATTATTATTATTATTATTATTATTATTATTATTAGTATTATTATTATTATTATTATTATTATTATTATTATTATACGTAGCTATATTTTATTTCATTTATTATTTTATTTATTCTTAGGAAAAATTTTAGGATATCACATCACTACCCCTTTAAAGAAGGACTTCTTCCCTGAAGTTACAAGCAAAGGTCTGTAACATGAATAAAGGAATGGGGATTAAGGTGGTCTCGGTGCCCAACCTTAGATGCGAGAACACACACTACTAGCTACTACCCTTGTAAAGGAAAAAGGGTTTCTCAGGAATTGACATACTTGCTACAAAGATTTTATGCTATGCCTCGCGTATGTCCTTCTCTACTTCCTAGGTGGCTTCCACCATCCTATGGCAGCTCCAAAGAACCTTCACGAGTGAAACTATAATTGTCCACGTCTGTCGAAGCTTGGTATCAAGGATTAGCACAAGCCTCTCCTAAAAGGTTATAGAGTCATCAAGATCAAATTCATCAAGTAGGGTCATGTGGGAAGAATCTACAACGTACTTTTACAACTGTGAGATGTGAAAGACATTGTGGACAAGTGCTAACTCTGGGAAAAGCTCCAACCGATTAGAACCCTCACTAATCCTATCTAGAATCTCACAAGGTTTGATATATCTCGGGCTTAACTTGCCTATCCTACCAAACCTCTGCACTCCCTTAGCGGGGGAGAATTTTAGAAGTCCCTAGTCCCCGGGCTCAAAGTCGCTACCACGGTGTCTTTGATTGGCGTAACTCTTCTACCAACTTTGAGTCGCTTTCATCTTTTCCTAGAATAGACGGACCTGTCAGGTTATTTCCCCAATCAACTTAGGTCCCAGCACCATAGTCTTACTAATATCACTCCAACACAATGGTGTCAAATATTTATTTCCATGTAATACCTCGAAAGATGTCATCCTTATGCTGGCATGGTAGCTGTTTTTATATAACAACTTTATCAGATGCAAATGATCCTCCCAAAAAGCTTGAAAGTGTAACACCCCCAAAATTCATTACTAAAAAATTTTATTTTATTTAAAGAAAAATAGCGGAAGCAAAAAGCAAAACTATGACACTTATTACCATACTAGTTTTTACCTACCGTTCCAATACCAAGTGTTAAGGATAAAATATCAAAATATAATTTCCTAAAAATCAAACTTTATTTAAATCAGAGTAGCGCAATAAATACTTTATAAGAATAAAACCCACTATTAACAGAGATTATTTTAGCAAAGAATAAAAGGTGAAAGGGAAAGCCCTAAATTATTTTCGGACAATTCTTATGCTCTTACCCAATGTCCACTTGACTAGCACCTAAAATAGACCTGCAAGGGACACTGCCCATTGAATAGGCAGGGGCCTACAATGGAACCCTTCAATACTATGGTACTGAGTAACCCTTTAAAATCAAACTAAAAAGTAGGCTCACATATAACATATAATACAAAACTATATAGGATGATAACATACGGATTCATACACAAGGAAAAACCTCATACAATGAGAAATGCATAATAAAAAAATCCATGTGCATAAAAAATCCATCACATACCCAAGCAGGGACAAACATTAAAGCCAAACTCATTTCATATTAGATCATAATGTGAAATCAATACTTTGGTCTTAAGCCATTAATTAATCATTATTCAATCATCATCTCTCGAATAATATATCCATGTGAGTGCGGGAACCCCACTATTATAGCCAGTGGACCGGAAACATACAGGAAAAAATGCACTTGACCACTATTATTTGCCAGTGGATCGGTATCTAAGCTTCCTATACTTAGCCGCCATTATTCGCTGGTGGATCGATCTGGCTCCGACTCACATGGTGTTCCAATATAAGTGATTAGTATTTTTCCATGATTTACTCATATCCAAGATTTGGTTTATTAAACTCGAGACCCCCACTATTATAGTCAATGGACCAGAATACACATATACATCTTCTAAGGAAAAGCACTCCTGGGTACTATTATAACCGATGAACAGATACACATATACATCTTCTAGGGCAAAGCGTTCCTGGGCCACTATTATAATCAGTGGACCGGTACACATAATATAATCTATCTGGACCCGGCTTAATCGTCTTTTACTTTACATGAATAGTGTTTTCCCTTTCAATTAGCACAATAGTTCTATTTATTTGCCTCGAGGGGAAGATCAAGAACCTAGAGATGCAAAGTTACACCGGTCATAATGGTGCATACAAGCAACTCAATACCCTTCATCCATCAACCCAAGGACACAAAGGTACCCTGGTCGTACTGGTACATTCAACCTACACAGTACCTTACTGACAAGAACGCCTAATCCATAAGTATGCATAGCCCCTAAATAGGTCCATAGAGTTAGATAGAGTAAGATGTAGGGTTTAGTTGGGGCACTAAGGCACACCAACAAATACCAGAATAATTGTGGGCTAAACCACGTCTTTAGGGTAATGACCCCTAAAGAGCCACCATTTCCAATCTTGAGGTCTTCCACTTTAATTATTAGTGTCTTAATTAAAGTGACCACAAGAAGCATAACAACCACACACTTATTCACTTCCATTTTTTTATGATATCATTGAGTAATCCTTATTCATACAATTATGCATGATAAAATCACTAAAGCCATCCTTCTCTCATCCAAATTCTAATTCAGGATTCATTTCCATTGTTCATATGCCATAAAAGATTTAGCACATCATGATCATAATACGGTTTTAGAGTCTAGTTATTTCACATTGAAGGATCATGGCACACATAACCCTAAAATGCCCTTAATTCACACCCACACAATACCATGCATGAAGAATGATTAAGATACCTTCTTCATGAATATGAGATAAACACCATACCACACCCTTAATTATCTATCCAATCCTAGGTTACGTTGTGTTCTTGTGATACTCACCGATTTGTTGAATCCCCTCATTTCATTATTCAATGTTACTTATGTTTGATTACGGAAACCTATTTAATCTATTAGCAGGTTATAAGCAAGTTATCAATTTATCCCGATCATCCTTACAGGATTACAAGAATACCCCTTGTTTTTAAAATTACCAAGACATTCCTTTTTAATTGCCAAGTTACCACATTACCCTTTACATTTGCATAATTACCAAAATACCCCTTGTGTTGTTTATATTAACAAATTATCCTTCCATACTTACTAAATCACCAACATTATCCATTATACTTGTTAATAGAGGTGGCAATCAGGTCAGGTGGGTTGGATTCAGGCCAGGTCATTTTGGGTCATTACCTTGTTTGGGTTGGGTCAGTTCCAAGTCGGGTCATTGTGGTTCCGAGTCATTTCAAATTAATTTGTCTAGTTGGGTTGGGTTTGGGTTAAGCAAATTCGAGTTAGGGTCATTTTGGGTTAACTTGACTGGTAGAGTGGGGTTGGTTTTGGGTCATTTTCTAGTTTACATGACTAGGCGGGCTCAGCTCGTTTGGGTCATTTCGTGCAATATGATGTGTTGGTCTCGTTAGGTCCGAGTTGTTTTGAGTTAACTTGATGGGTCGGATCATTTCGTGTAATTTGACCGGTTGGGTTTGAGTAGTTATAGGTAAACTTGATGGGCCAGATCAGGTTGAGTTTTGATGCCTTAAGTCAAATTTGGGTCTAGGTAATTATCATTTATTATATCGTAAATAATAGAGACAATCATAAGATTACTAGTACAAATAAATGAAATATGAATATTAGATGCGCTTTATTTTTACAAATAAATAATAAAGATATTTATAAATTTTAACAATAAAAAATATTGTGTAATTCAATCTAACAAAGATATTTATCATTTATTATTATTTATTAGATTACTTAAAAAATATAATTTTATAAAATAAAGGTGATCGTAATATGACTATACAAGGTATAATTATCATTTATTACATTGTAAATATTAGATACAATTATAAAATTACTAATACACATAAATGAAATAAAAATATTAGGTGTGCTTTATTTTCACACATAATAAAGATATTTATAAATTTTAACAATAAAAAACATTACATAATTCAATCTAACAAAGATTACTTATCTAACAAAGATATTTATCATTTATTATGATTTATTTGATTACTTAAAAAATTATAAAATAAAGGCAATCATAATAGGACTATACAATGTATAATTATTATTTATTGCATTGTAAATATTAAAGACAATCATAATATTACTAGTTTATGCCTTGAAGGTCATTTTAATGTTTTTATTTTTTATCTACATAGCCTATAGGTTATAACTTGTAAGTTTATATAAAAAAAAATTGTAAATAATTATCTACATAGCCTATAGGTTATAACTTGTAAGTTTATAATTTATGCATGAATTATGGATGTTGGGCATAGATATTGCTTGCTGGATTTTATGGGTGATAAAGGATACTACTATGCTATCCTATTAAGAGCTTCTTCAAACAGGTGGATGTAATGGAAGACTTTTTGAAAATTAGTTTGTAGGCTTGTAGCTGGATGTTTGCTTTTTTTATTTTAATTTTTTATTTGTCAATAATATATCTTATTTGTTAAGGAAGATGTAGGAAAATTTTAGAAGATATTGTCATTTGTCAAGTTAAATGAGTTTTCTAATACATAAAATATTTTATTTTATTTTATATAAAAACATGTATTAATTATCAAAATGATTCGAATAAAAAATTGATACTTGTTAGTTGTTAACTTGTTATACACATCATGGATGATGGAATTAGAGAAAAAATGTCATTTTACACCATAATTAATAACATATAATATAATAAATCAATAATTTGCTAGTTGAGTAATATCAATAATTATGTGTATAAATTCATTTGATATTATAGGACATGTGTATGTTTACTAGTTATGAACTATAAAAGTAGTTAGGCAAAGAAGATAAAAGATATTAAAAAATTATCTAATATACACTGTTACCACAAAAATTACTCTAACTCATTAACCCCATAAGTAAGTATTAATTTTGATTTCATATAAGTATGTAATTAAAAATATGTTATTAATTGTTACTTGTTTATTAAATTATTATTATGACTTCTTAATGTTGTATTTTTGTGTGGAAAAATTTATTTGGATATCATTCATACATAGGAAAGTCTAGGGTAAAAGTATAAAAAATAAGTACAATTTATAAAATACTATTTCTAAAAGCTTTAAATGAATAATAAAATATGTGTAACTTATAATAATAGATTTTGATATATGATCAAGTCAACGTCAGGTCGAGTCGGGTCAACGTCGGATCGAGTTGACTTCGGGTTGGATTGACAACGGGTAGGATTAATGTGAGTCGGGTCACTATCGGGTCGGGTCTATAACGAGTCATGAGTTGGGATCAGATCAGATCCAGTTTGGGACGGGTTAATTTTTATTGAGCCAGTGTCGGGTAGGGTCAATATCGAGTCGGGTTTGGGTCTGGTCGGGTTGCTAAACTTTGCAGTTTTTATCTGGTTAGGTTTCACTCGGGTCGGGTCGGGTTGGGCGAGTTAGGTCAACTTTTGCCAGCTCTACTTGTTAATTTACCAATTTACCCTTCCAATCGGTTAAATTACCATATTACCCTTTACATTTATCTAAATTACCAAATTGCCCCTTAGGCTTATTAAGTTACCAAATCACCTTTCGTACTTGTTACACTTGCCAGATTACCCATTTGGTTGGTTAGATTGTCAAATTGTCTCTCATACTTATTAAATTTACCAAGGTGCCCTTTTGGTTGGTCAAATTGCCAAATTGACGTTCTTATTTATTAAAATTACTATTTTACCCATTTACCTTACAAATTACCAACATGCCCTTTTCTTTATGCCAAATTACCAGATTACCCTTCTTTTGTATTAACTTACCAATTCATCCCTTTACCTTACAAAACTACCATAATACCCTTTTTGTTATACCAAATTACCAAAATACCCTTCTCCTTTATTAAATTACCCTTTTATCCTTTTACTTTACATAATTACCATTTTACCCCCTTTACTTATAAAATTACCATTTTTCCCTTTTACTTACAAAATTACCATCTTACCCCTTTACTTACAACATTACCGTTTTACCCCTTTAGTTAAAAAATTACCATAATACCCTTTCCTTCATACCAACTTACCATTTTACCCCTTTTCTCTTTATATAATTACCAAATTACCCCTCCTTTATACCAAATTACCATTTTACCCTTTTACTTTACATAATTACCAAAATACCCTTCCTTTACACCAAATTACCATTTTACCCTTCTACTTTATTAAATTACCATTTCACCCCTTTACAAAATTATCATAATACCCTTTCCATTATATTTAATTCACCAAAATACTTTCTTACATCCAAAAATTACGAAGTTATCCCCTTTCCATGTAAAATTACTAAAATACCCTCATTCCTTGTCCATTTACCATTTTACCCCCTTTACTCTTATAATTTACCATTTTCCCTTATTATGCCACTTTTACTAAAATACCCTCACTACATAAAATATTAATATTCATGCTCCATACCCATCATCCAACTCCACCAACTATTATTATTTAACTTTAATACACGTTAGCACCTACCACACCCACTTACTTATGCCACAACTTTAGCATAAGCAAATTTAACAAAATGCCCCTAGGGATCATATTTACATTACTTATGAACCAAATGACCACATTAGCATATCATATCATACATATACACTTAAAATTATTAATAACAACAAAGCTCCTTCCTTAAGCATTATTTCTACACATGACACATAAATTAACATGTTTTTCCTTTTTATCAATCAACATATGCCACTAAATACATTCTACTTAACAATATATATCATTCACATAACATATTAAAAATCGTAATGTTCTAGCATATGTATATCTATACGTTTTAGTAGGTTTAATGGTTATCTTATTTTCTGTAAAAATCAAACCTTACTGGTACCCCGGTTAAAGGCTTAAGCTTTGATTAGAAAAATCATTACCTAAAACTAATACTAATACTTATCATATTAGAAGTAGAAAAACCAAAAGAATAACCTTTATCAAAGCTTAATTAAATACATGCAATTATTAACCATTATTATACCTTAACAATTAACCCAAACCAAATTAATGTAGAACTCACGCTGCATAAGTAGCATGTGCTACAAGAAAGGATTGAAGAGTGATGGAAGAAGGGAGGAGTGTTGGTTTGGTTAAGGTCTTAGAGGTTAATAGGAGAGATTATGGAGGGGATTTAGGGCAATATTTGAGTGTAGGGAGGTAGTAGGGGTGTAGGTGGTGGTTAGGGGTTGGTGATCGGTGGCTCAGGGTAGTGGAGGTGGTGGCCGTAGGGCTACAAAGTTGGATGCAAGGGTGGGGGAGGAGGAAAAGGAAGGGAAAATAAGAAGGAAAAGGATGGGTTTCAGCCAAGGGAGGCAAGGGGTGGTAGGGGAGGTGTTGTGGAGTAGATTGGTAGCTTTGGAGGTGGCACAATAGGTGGAATGGCAGCGGACAGTGGTGGTGCAGTATGGAGGTTGAGAATGGGGAAAGAAAAAGAAGAAGAAGAAGAATAAGGGCTGCAGGGGGCGTGTGGGGGTGGCTTGGTGGTGCAAGGAGGTAGTAGGGGTGGCGGGGAGTGGTGCAGGTAGTCAAATGGGTGGTGGCAGCGACGGTTGAGGGCGGCAGAGCAAAAATAGGGGAGGAGAAGGTAAGGAAAGGAATGAAAAGAGAGAGGGTTCTACAGGGAGTGAGGGGGCTCGAGGTAAGTCGAAAATGAGCAAAAGGGAATGTGATAAGGAGAAGAAAAGGAAGAGGGAAAGGAGGGGAGGTAGGTGCTGGCTAGGAGACTATGGTGGCAAGCGTAGGGTGGCGGTTACAAGGAGAAGGAGGTGGAAAATAGAAGGCATACGGGGAGGGTTACAGGCTTGGGTTTGGTTCGAAAGTGGGAAGAAAATGACGAGGGAGAGAGGGAAAGGGAGTAAGATTTCAAGGGTAGCGACAGGTGGTGGCAGGCAACTGCAGCAGGCCAACCATGGCGTGTAGGTCAATGGTTAGGGAAGGAGGAAGAAGGAGAAGAAGAGGAAGAAAGGAAGGTTAGGCCAGTTGAGCAAGGGAGAAAGAAGGGTGAGCGGGCTGGCCCACACGTGAGGGGGATAGGAGAAAAAAGAAGAGGGACTGGGCTGGCCTAGCCGGGGGAAGAAGGGAAAGAAAAAGAAAGAAGGGGGATAGGTTGGGGTAACGTCGCATGGGAGTAGGAGGAGAAAGGAAAGGAGGGAGTGGGTCGGCCAGCGGCCCAGCATAGGGAGGAAGGGATCGCAGACCTGATGACCTAAAGGAGAAAAAGAAGAAAAGGAAAAAAGAAGGAAAAGAAAAAAAGAAAAAAAAAGGAAAAAGGAAAATAGGGAGGAATAAAATAAAATAATTTTTTGGAATTATAAAATTTAATATTTTTGATAGATGAATTAATTTAATAATTTATTTTATTATAATTTCATATATTGGTTTAAAAAGGATTATTCTAGTAAAATATTAGTTTGGAAAATTATCTATATAAAATGAGTATGATAAAATAACAAAATACTTATTTTAATTTAGTAAATATTCATATCCCTTTTTATACGCTCAAAAATCCACAAAATAATTAAATTAAATAAATTTAAAACTTAATTTATCCCAAATAAAGGCCATTTATTAAATTATAAGTTTTTAAAATTTTTGGGTTATTACAAAAAGTCCATAGTGCAAGCCCGCAACATGACTTCAAGAGTCAGAATGGTCCTTTTAGTCCGCCCGTCCATGGCTGGATGGAAGGTAGTATTCATCTTTAGCTTTATTCCTAAAACCTCCTACAATTTTCCTTGAAAGTGGGAGAGGAACCTTGCGTCCCTATTAGAGATAAGCAAGCTAACCACAAATTTCATATAAGCATTGACCAACTAGTTTATATTCCAAGTTAACTTCATCAGTACAAATAGTATTGTCTTAGTTAATTTGTCCACAATAACCTAGATGGTGTCAGACCCACTATGAGTCTTGGACAACCCACTTGCAAAATCTATAAAGATCGAGTCTCATTTCCATCCTGGCACTTCCAAAGGTTGTACTAACATTGCAAGTCTACGGTATTCAAACTTGACCTTTTGACAGGTCATGCATTAGGACACAAACCCCACTACCTCCCACTTAATACGGGGCCACCAGTAAACCCTATTATGGTCCTTATACAACTTTTCTCCTCCTAGGTGGATAGAATAGGGCTTGTGATGTCCTTCCTCCAAAATTTAGCACTTCAGATCTAAGAAACCCTATAGTACACACCAATGAGGTAATGACCCTTGTAGTGAATGCTACCATCCTCTTATATCTGGAATCCTTCAATTCAACCTTCCTGTATCATCTATTATAGTTTAACATCTCTAGGCTATCCGGCATGGATCTCCTCAAATACTATTGGGGTAATTGTCAAGGAGCTCATTCGGACCTCGAGATTACCTTGCTGGATCATCTCTATTTCCATTTCATTGAACTCCTTCAGCAGCTGGTTAGCTACCATGTGGGAGTTCACAAAGTGAGAAGTATTCTAGATCAGGGCATCTACAACTACATTAGCTTTACCCTCATGGTAAGTCAATTCGATGGTGTAATCCTTTACCAACTCTAGCCACCTCCTCTACCTCATGTTCAACTCCTTTTGAGTGAATATGTATTCAAGGCTCTTGTGGTTAGTGAAGAATATGCATCTGGTCCCATATAGATAGTGCCTCCAAATCTTTGGTGCAAAAACTGCCATATCTAACTCTTGATCATGAGTCGGGTAGTTCTATTTGTGCTACTTTAGTTAATAGGAGGCATAAGCGACCACCCTACTGTTCTGCATCAATACACACCCTAACTCATGTGTGGATGCATCATCGTAGACTTAAAATCCCTTAGATCTTACTGGCAAAGTTAGGACATGTGTTATATTTAAATGTTTCTTTAGTTCTTGGAATGCCCCCTCACAAGTCTCATCCTAGTGAAACCTAGTAGTTTTCTTCAACAGATTCATTAGAGAATAGGAAATCCTTGAGAAATTTTACATGAAATATATGTAATACCCATCCAAACCCAAAACGGGTACCCCTGCTAGATCAATGAATATAGCATAATAGCATACACTACCTTTGTGGTGGGCTTGGGCTTGGATTTCATGTATGAAACCCTAGTACCCTTTGGGCGTCGTAACACTACGTGTTATTGTGCACAGTCTATCACTGTACGGTATCTCCTAAGCATATCCATCCCTAATATGAAATCAAAGTCCTATATATCCATTTCGACCAAATCCACTAGATATTCTACCCTGCCTATCACTAAGGCCACCTTTGAGTAAAGCCTAATGGAATCCATCCTATCTCCCGAGGGTAACATCACAAATATAGCTACTCTAGCAGATGGTGATAAGTCAGCCCTAGCAAAAAATGCAGTAGACACGAGCGACAAGGAGACACCTGAATCGAATAGTACATACAATTGTATGGTAAAGATACCCATAACCATGTCTAGATATCTATCAACCTCTACCTAGTTGATGATGTTCAAGTGCTTGCCTGACTAACCTCCCTGATGACTCTCTTGGTATCCTCTAGTAATCTGGGCCTGAATACATCTCTAAGGAAAAGGAAAGATCCCTATACCAGTTGAGTCAGGTGCCCTCTACTAGAACTGTTGAGGTGGTGCCTGGTAGGTATATTGCTGGTAGGCCTGCTATTGTGGCATTAATGGTCCTCTATGCTAGAATTGATATCCCTAAGGTTAATGGAAGCTCATTTAGTTCTAGTATTTGAAGGATTGGTGTATTGGTCCGCCAAAAATTTTGCAGCTCAATGCTTTGCCTCCACAGTCAAGTCCTAGGTGGTTCCCACCACAATATCTACACAAAAAAACCTTGGTGGCCCTTAGTTCACAAATGGACCCCTATGTTGATGTCCTAAGGGTTTGCCTCCTCAAGGCTAGATCCTACTCCCGAAATCTGGGTCTATGGCCTTCTCTTGCCTAAAATTGATGCCTACTCCTAAACCATGGTGGTTGCAATGCATGCACATTCATAAACAGTGGCCAAGTCTAGGAAAGCCACTGCCTCATCATTTAGCGGATACTAAAATAAAGCCCCTGTTCAAAATGGTAGACCATGGTCGACTTGCTTGCTACGATGCCTAGGGTGAACCTTAGAAGCTTGATGAACTGAGCATAGTATTGTCTCATCGTCATGCCTCCTAGGTGAGCTATATGAATTCCCTAAGTTTATCCCTTTTCAAGCTCTCTAGGTAGAATCGAGTGCATATGGCAGTCTTGAAAGCCTCTTAGGACATTTGTGGATAGTTCTAGGTACGACACTTGACCCATCAAGCATCCACAACACCTTTGAAGAATAATGTCGCGATGCTAGATTGACGAGTTATAGGGCAATCAACTGCCTCAAAGTTTCCATCCATGCCTCAGATCCACCCCTCCAAGATCACCAAGTCCTCCTCACCAGCATACATTGGAGGGTGGTTTCTAGTGATCCTCTAGAGCTAGTCCTCCTCAACACCCTCCTAGTGATGAAGTGGAGGTGGGGTGGCAAATGAAGCTAGGGATGGTCTTGTACGAACTCTACGAAGGCCTCAAAGGCCTCCTCAAGGTGCCCAACCCATCTATTCATCTTGAATCAGCTAGTTGTAAAATAAGAGATGGGTTAGGTTTGAACCTTCTGCTTCACTAAATACTATAGACACATCCCCCCCTTTGCGGGTCTCCCAGACTACCCATTACATTTCCTCACCAAAGGATTCGGGTCTGTTAGCAAAATTAAAAAATTTTAAGGTAAAAATCATTTTAAAACTCAAGAAAAATATTGTTGTAACAATTTTTTCTGGAAACAAAGTGTGGTTATCAAAACCATCACTCTGATACCAACTTGTAATATCCCTAAAAATTACCATTGAATTTTTTTTGTTTTAAACATAAAACTATACACCATAAAAGGGGGTGTTACTACCGTAATTGGTATAAGTCTGTCCCGAGACTATCCTCGTACCAACTACAAGGCTTAGTAGAAATAAATGCAACCATAATAAACATAGTAAGAAAAATATTTCATAACATAATAAAGGTTAAATGTTGATATCAAGAAAATACCAAAATATAGAACATTGTTCAACTGAAATAAACATCAACTAGAAAGCTAGAAAGGTAAATATCTGGATAATACTCTCTCTAGGCCCTAACCTTGGGTTATTATCGCATCACTCTACTTCAATCATGTCATCATAAGCAGCAAAGTCATCTAGGGTATCATCAGTCACCTGCACAAACTTAGGAGGGCACACTACTCATGGGAATGAGCACCACCTATAAAAGGGGTTATCAGTATACTATGTAATGAGTAAGATAACAATACAATCAAGTAGGAATATAGCAGTTCATAAAACTACAGCAAGACAGAAAGGCACATAAGCAGATTACAGTGGTCCATTCATTACGGTCTAGAATCAATCCATTACTGTAGTCATTAGGCATCTTTTGAATTATATCCATGTGGGTTCAAGGATCCCACTAATCTCACTGGTGGACCGATAAATATAATTTAAGGCAACATGCTCCTAACCACTATTTTCACCAGTGGATTGGTAAATATAATATAATCTAGGACAACATGCTCCTGACCACTAGTCTCATCGGAGGACTGGTAAACATAATACAAATGATCCTGACCCATGTGGTGGTAAGGGGAGGATGTCGTGCAGGTATGTGGTGTAGGGAGGTGTAGGGTTGCAGGGTCATGCAAGGGGTGTGTAGGGGGAACCGTGAATAGACATGCCAACATGCATGCCCTACATAGCTAGAAAAAGGAAAGGAGGAGGGGAGGTTGGCTAGTGGTAGGTTTTAGGAGGTTCGAAAATGACAATTAGGGGTGCAGGTTTGCAGAACAGGGGGTAGGGGACAGGGAGAGAAAGGAAAAATGATAAAGAAGGGAGGGAGAAAAAAGGAAAAGAAGAAAAAGAGAAGAGGGATTGGACTGTCGCCCAAGGGAAAAAGAAAAAGAGGAGGGGGAAAAGGGTGTTAGACCCCTCGGGGGAGAAGGAAAAAGAAGGGAAGGGGTTCTTGGGGCATTACAATGCTACCCAGGCAGGGGAAGAAAGAAAAATAAAGAAGAAGGAAGAAAAGAAAATGAAAAGAAAAAGAAAGAAGGAAAAAAAGAAAAAGTGAAAAGAAAATAAAGAAAAGGAGATGGTGAGATTTTTGGGTTTTGGAGGAATTAATAAAAATAAATAAAAATTATTATATTGATCTGTAATTTTTATAGGTTAAAAAATTAAAATAAGTCTTCTAAATAATAAATTTTAAATATCATATTATTATTATTATTATTATTATTATTATTTTATTTTACTTATTATTTTATTATTCTATTATTTATTCTTAGAAAAAATTTTGGAATATTACAGAAGGAATAGGGTTACAACCCTAACAAAGATGATCAAAGGTCACCTATAAGAACTAAAAGCACAACAACATTCAAATGCAAACATTCAGCATAACTCTCACACGCAAGCCAATACTCTAACCCATCCTCACTTTTCGTAATGCTAAACTAGATTTTAAAACATTTAAGAATATAAGTTAAAAAAAGGATTTAATCAAAAGCTTTGATACCAACTTGTAATACCCCAATTCACTTCTTAAAAACTTCATTTTTTTGGATGCTTAATTAAAAAAAATAAATGGTTTCACCACCATACTTAGCATAAGTCTGGTCTCCTTACCTTCCTAATGACAACTGTTAAGGCCAAAACATTTCAACTCAAACAAAAATAATAGTGGAAAGAAAAAAATAATGATATAGATAAAGGTTTATAGATAATACAACCTTTCTACAATGACACTAATCAAAATACATCAAGGACATAAGAGTTCAAAAGAAAACCGACACAAAAGAACACCTCTCAGTGCAACACTGGTTTACCGTTACACACATCCCAATCACATGCCATAATAAAAATTATAAAGATAATAAAAGTGGGGATCCTCATTTCCTCCATCTTCTTAACTCTCATAATAGTGCTCCTCAAAATCCCTCAAGAAACACATATTGCACACGTACCATTATTCCCTTCATCATAAAATCCCTCCATCTTCCTAACCCTCATAACAACATTTCCTTGTACTAAGTAAGCCACAACAGTTCTAAAGATGTAGCATGCTCACATTATATATAATCATAATATAAGGACAACCATGCTTAGAAACATGATAATCACATGTGATTACCATACTCATCATTAAAACATAGCCTTAAATCAACACATGATACCTGTAACACCCCCAAAATTACAGTTGAAAATTTTCATATAAACAAACAAATACAAGCATGGGGATGCTACCATCATGATCAGTACAAGCTTGGCCCCCAGCTAGTCTCATGCTAACCATAAGGCTAAATAAAATATTCCACAAGCATTAGACAAACTTAAACACAAATTCATAGAAATTGAAGTGTTTATAATATGAAAATCAGAGTGTATGATTAAAAGTCATTACAACCCAAGTGGGATACATAGAAGAAATTCCCAAAAGGAATAAGAGGGCACAACACCATAAACAAAACAAAATAAAATGAAAACCATTAGTAAATAAGAATCAAGAGATTCCGGCCAACATCTGCTCTCAACCCCAAGTAGGTCCAATGGTCAGCACACATCCCTGCCTGATGCATTCAGTACGTCATATGTATCAAACACGGTCCCACCTACCTACACAAACTCAAAAGGGCCCTTTGCTTATGGGAATGAGCAGCACCCATAAAACGGGTGATCAGTACGCTACGTATTGAGCAAGGTAACCATATGGGTAAGGCCAGCAAGAAACAAACAAGTAAGGCCATGCAAGAAATTAACACGTACGATATACCAAGCATGATTTAGGTTCATATCATCAACCTAGACTTAGACTAATATTTTATCTTACACGTCTCTTATACTAATTCCATGTGAGTACAGGAACCCCACTGTTATAACCAGTGGATCAAAAACACTTTACAGAGCAGAACGCACCTGACCACTATTATAGCCGGTGGACCGAAATCACTTAGCAAGGTAAAATGCACTTGACCAAATGGTGGACTGGAAAATATATAACCTCACTATTCCCATCTCATATGGTGTTCCAATGTAAACAATTAGTATCTTTCCATGCCTTATATTTTTGGTTCACACATTTCTCATATTAAATTCGCGTGAGTAAGAGAACTCCACTATTATAGCTGGTGGACCAAAAACACTCAACAAGACATAACGCACATGACCACTATTATAGCCGGTGGACTAAAATCACTCAACAGGGCAAAACACAGCTGACCACTATCATGGCCAGTGGACCAGAAAATACATAACCTCATTGGCCCCGACTCACGAGGTGCTCCACTGTAAGTAATTAGTATCTTCCCATGATTTATTACCATGTAAATTTTGGTTTATCGAGCCCGAAATCCTCTACTATTATAGCTGATGAACCAAAAACACTCAATAGGGTAGCACGCGCCTGACCACTATTATAGCCGGTGGACCAAAAAATATATAACTTCACTAGGCCCTAGCTCGATAATCTTTTACTTTAAGTGCTTAGTATTTTATTGTATCTTATTTCACACACAACCCCGACTAGACATGCATGACCCACTTGACTTCTCAAAACTCCTATCCCATATCTTGGGATTTCTCCTTCCTTTAGTTCCTCCAGACATTCTTTCCCACTCTTTCCTCATTACCATGAATACTCAACCCCAAGGCCCACTTTTCATATCTCTTAATCAACTTAATACCACTCCCTATGGTTTTCCTCCGGGAAACCCTAATCTGGCCTATATGGCCCAACCTTACTCTGTCCCATGCAACTCATGCTCCTCCAATTCGTCACCTCACTTGATTCATCCCCAAGCACCCATTTTAGTTCCTATATAACACATGTGGCCACGAAGCCCTAGTTGGCCATCTTAAAACTCTAGAACCTCTTTTTCCTCATATAATGTTATCTATTCATCACTCTTACTTACAATCACCTCTTCCACATGACACATATCCAACATAACCTATGACCTCGAGACTTCCTTCCCATATTTTTCCACTCACCATGAGAACCCAAAACTCTTCCTTGGTACCAAAACCATAACTTCCCTTGATTCACACCTGAAATCACAACCTCACTATCCAACTCCCATACATGATCAGAAAAATCCTAGTTAGCTCCCTAAAAACCCTAGTACTCCTCCTTTCTTTTATGCCACTCACTCAACACCCAAATACATTTTTCTCACTTGGCTCACTTTTTCATCTTTTATTCCTCATTTTAATCATTTTCATTAGTTTTTCCTTCCTTAAAAATTTCTCTCACTTAGGGTTTCCTCCCAAAACTCTAGTCAAGTCTCCCATGCATTCTTATATCAACCCACATACTATTTTTCACATATGGTCTCCAACCACCCTAACAATTCTTTCTTTAACTTACCTAACCCTCAAATCAACTTTTCCCATGTAAAATGCATCCCTATGCAAAGGTTAACCATCTCATGCAAACCCTAGACTCTCCATGCATGTTTTTATCCACTCCCTTAATTTATTCCCATTATTCCTCCTTTTAACCATCCATAGGTCATAAGATAATTAGGTCATTAAAAACTTTGTTAATAAAAGTTTTACCCAATAATCGATACATGGGAAAAAATCGATAAAAGGGAGATGATGTTGATGATGAAAAAATGTATGGCACATCCCACCCACCATTGATTGTTTCGACCGTGTGATTGCTGGATATGGGGAAGAAGAAGCAACCAAAATCGAAACGTAACATCTCAGCCGATTCATCTAACTTCATTTGTTCTCTCATAAATGAAAACGTGAATGATAGTGGTTGACATCTTTCCAATTTGACAAAGGAGGATAGGATTTCGCTGGTTAGGGAAACATATGAGATGATCCAAGAAACCATTCCAAATTCTATTGAGGTTTCTAAAGAACATAGGAGGACAGATTGTTTTCAGGCGTTGGATCCTATTTGCTCAAATCTTAATCTTGACTTGGATAGTATGCTTAGATAGGAGGACAATTTGGATATAACAGATATGACTGAACCTTCTCATGTAACTTATGATCCAGAGAGGAAATGAAGTTGGAGAGACACTGTATTGCTGAATCGTAGACCTAAATTTTGGACTACTTTACAATATATACCACCAACGATTATTGATGGTGTATCAAAAGCTCAGATGAATGAAATTGATTTGAAGGAAGAGGAAACTCGTTGGAAAAATACTTTGATAGGCTTTGTGGCTAGTCCAACTCCTTCACATTCTCAAATGATGCGATTTGTAACCAAATAGTGGTCATCATTGGTAAAAATTCCTGAAGTTCTAAGCCATGATTTTGGTTATTTTCTTTTTCATTTCTAGAACATGGAGGATCTGCAGAGGGTGCTTGCTTGACCCTATTAGACCTTTGGTATCCGACCCATGATGTTAAGAAAATGGAGTCTTGATGTGCAAATGTCTAAAGCAGATTGGCATGTTATGCCATTATGGATCACATTAGCTGGACTACCTCTCCACTTATGGGCAGTGAATTCTTTAAGTAGGATTGGTAGTCTAATAGGTAAACCTATTTGCATTGATTCTATTACAGCAAATAGGGAAAGGATTTCTTACCCAAGACTACTTATGGAAGTAAATGTTAGTAAGTCTATACCTGAGACTATGGTTCTTCTTATGCCAGACCAGAAAACATGGATGCAAAAGGTTGCATTTGAATGGAAACCTCCCTTCTGTTCTCATTGTGAATTTATGGGATATGATAGTCATTCCTGCAGATCAAAACTTAATATTAAGAATTTTAAACAGACTTAGGCTAAGAAGGATCAACAACAGAATGCTGAACCTCTACCTAAATCCTAGCCAAATGATCCTGCTATGATTATGAGAAAAGAACAATTTTAACATGCAAGAATTTCATCTTCTTAGGATCTACCAGATATCCCAGAAAAGGAAGTGATGATCTCAAATGAGGCTTTGGTTCACACCCCAGTTCTACAAGGTGGTGGTGCTATTAAAGATCCTTAATTTGTTATTGTTTAGAGACCTAGTGCTATAGCTTGAAAAGGAAAAGAGAAGGCATGGGTGTCTCCTATACATTCTTCCCCTTTGGCTCCAACTAGATCAATTCAATTTGATAGAGATGTTATTGAGTAGCTGAGAGCTAGAGATGTAGATAGGGGAGGTGGCTCAGATTCTATTCCCAGGGCTCTATGAACATTACTTCATGGAATGTTAAAGGATCAAATAAAACCCTCAAACACAAGGAGGTGAGTTGAATCATGCTCTTAGCATTTTAGGGCTTGTTGAAACTCATGTGAAACAAGAAAAATCTGAGTTAATTAGGAGAAAGCTTGGGTTATAATGGTAATGGATTCATAACTATTATTATCATAAGAATGGTTGTGTGTGGATTATGTGGGATGATCATATATATCACATTTCTTTAGTGGAGGCCATGGAGCAAGAGATTCGTTTTTTTATTAAAAATAAGCCTCTAAAATTTGATTTTTATATGACTGTGATCTATGCAAAGAATACTAGTCGACAAAGGCAAGCTCTCTAGGATTAGTTGAAAGTTAGATCACCATGGATTGTGCCGGGAGATTTTAATGTGGTGTCCAAGGTTGAAAAAAAAATGGGGGAAAGCTTGATATGGGTGAAGTTGAGGAGTTTGTTAACTGCCTGCATGGGTGTGGTTTAGAGGATATTCATTTTACTAGTAGCCTCTTCACTTGGTGTAATCAAAAAATTCCTAATCAAAGAATTTATTACAAGTTGGATAGGATTTTATAAAATGACCTTTAGCTAGATTCTTTCCCTAAGGTGTATGTGGATAGTATGCATAATCCAGCTTCAGACCACAGCCCTCTTGTCTTGAAAATTTGCACTCATCATTCTGTTAGGGTGAAATCTTTCAAATTTATCAATTTCTGGGCTAAGAGGGATGATTTTAAGCTTATTGTTAAGGAAATTTAGGCTAAACACATCAAAGGTAGTTGTACTTGCAAGGTTGTTTCTAAACTAAAGCTTCTTAAGTAGAGGTTTAGATAGCTTAAAAAACACAATGGGCATGTTTCTATTAAAGCTCATAAATCTTGTCTTGTCTGGCAAGAATGCAAGAAGGACACTATGCTTGACCCGTTTAATAATGAGCTTATAAATAAATAAAGGGAGGTAAGTATTGATTGGCATAGATGAGCAAGTGAAGAAGAGCATTACTTTAAATAGAAAGCCCATATCCATCATGTCTAGCTGGGAGACCAAAACACAAAGTATTTTTATACCAATGTTCAAATGAGAAACATCAAGAATAAAATTTATAAACTGATTAGTGATTCAAATGAGGACCTTACAAGTGATCATGATATCTAAGAGGAGATAGTTGAGTTCTATAAAAAGTTATTTGGTAGTGCATCCATTACACTTTAGGGTATCCTTATGGATGTTTGTAATGAAGGCCATTTACTCTCATCTAGTTTTGCTACTTCCCTTATCTATGCTCCATCAACTTTAGAAATCAAGCAAGCAATCTTCTGTATGGGTGATTTTAAGTCTCTAAGCTCGGATGGGTTTAATGCCTTTTTCTTTAAGAGGGCTTGGGACATTATTGGAGATGATATAGTGGCTGTTGTCCAAGAGTTTTGGCGGTTAAGGCACCTCTTAAAGTAGATCAATAATACTACCATTAATTTGATTTCCAAAATCCCAGGTGCCAATAAAGTGAAAGATTTTAGACCAATTGCATGTTGCAATGTTTTATATATAAATTTTTCAAAGGTCTTGGCCAACAGAATGCAGGGTGTTTTATCTAAAATTATTGATCCATCTCAGGCAGCTTTTGTTAAAGGCCATATGATGTATGATAATGTTCTTATGGCTGCTAAAATTGTGACATCATCCCCAGAATGCTTCTATAAATGGATCTACAATAATCCTATGATTCAGTTGAGTGGAGTTTCATAAAATAGGTATTGAAAGCTCTAAATTTCCCTTAGATTCTTATTAAGTTGATTATTTAATGTATTTCTACTATGAGAATCTCTATTGATATAAATGGAGTTCTCACCAAATCTTTCCTTAGTAAAATGGGGCTGAGGTAAGGTGACCCAATTTCTCCCTACTTGTTTGTTGTTGCATGGAGTATCTGCATAGAATGTTGAGAGGACTTTGCAGTGCCTTGATTTCTAGGGCCATCCTAGCTATAAAAAGATGAAGCTTATTGATCTAAGTTTTGCATATGACCTTCTTCTTTTTTGTAAAGGGGATGTAGTTTCTGCAAAACACCTTAAAGAGGTTCTAAACCACTTTTCAAATAGCTCTGGTCTGATTGTTAATCCTAGCAAGAGTTCTTTTTTTTGTGCTAGATTTCAAGATAGGGTGAAAGCCGATATCTTTGAAGTTTTTGTTGTCCCTGAAGGTTCCTTCACCTTCGAATACTTAGGGATTCCTTTGGACACAACTTACATGGGGATCCATCATTATTAAGCCCTTATTGATAAGCTACTAGAAAAAATTAGAAATTAGATGTGCAGATATCTAAGCTATGCAGGGATAGTCAAATTGATTGCTTCAGTTCTACAAGGGATTACAAGATTATGGGCACAAATTCTTCCTATACCTATTGCTGTTATCTCTCATATTGAGCAGATTTGTAGAAGGTTCCTTTGGACAGGCACTGCTGAGGGTCATAAAGCTCTGGTGGCATGGAAGATAGTGTGTCTACCAAAGAAGGAAGGCCTTTGTTAATCTTCGAGCTTGGAACCAAGCTGCCCTAAGAAGAAGAATCTAGCAGATTGTGCATCACAAAGAGAGTCTTTGGATTAGATGGGTTCATGGTGCATACATAAAAAATAATGACATCTCTGTTGTTGTTATTCGACCTCATCACTCCTGGTTGTTTAAAGGTATAATGAAGATTAGACCTATTTTACTGCAATAAATCCTTAATAGACATTATGGAATCACTGATTATAAGATCCATAAAGCATATGTAGTGCTGAGACATAGAGAGATAAAGAAAGGATGGTACTCTCTTGTATGGATACATGCAATTATGCCTCATTACTCATTTACTAGTTGGCTTGCTTGCCACCAAGGTGTACTTATAAAAGATAAATTAAGTAGTTGGATTATGCAAGTTCCCACTGAGTGTGGGATTTGTGCTCGAGAGATTGAATCTATGGAACATCTCTTTATACAATCTGATTTTGCTAAGACTTCCTAGAAGATAGCTTTGGATTGGTTAGGGATCAAATACCAAGGTACTAATTGGGATACTTGGATCTACCATATGATCCTTGTTATAAAAGGTCAAGATGGCAGAGCTGAAGTTTTGAAGGCAGTTTTTGGCGCTATGATAAATGGAATTTGTTATTGTAGGAACACATCTACCTTCAAGGGGCACTCCCAGCACCCAAGAAGCATGATGAAGGACATCATTAGGAGGCTCTTTATTAGATTTCATTCATGTGAAAAGAAAGAGAAATATAGGAGTTTTTTACAGCATTTTGTTATATTCCCTTGAGATACTTTGCTTATTTGCTGTTTTTGATGTACATAAAGCCGTTTGGTATTAAAAAAAAAGTTAATTAGGTCATCATTATCAATCTCTAGTTAACTCACTTTCCTCATTCTTTTTCATTTTTCTCACAACCACATCATACTATTTAGAACCTCTTATCATGCATGTCATAAGGGGTACTATTACACAGGCACAATTCAAGTACAAGTAATAATATCATATTACACATATCATAAACACATGCATCTTGCCTAAGCTCCATGCTTAGTAAGCTGTGATATAAGATCAAGATACATAATATATAAAGCATACACATCAAATCAACACACATAGCACATTTTCGCACACAAAGGCCTTAACCAAATCTTTACCTAATACAGCACCAGAATTGGAGCACACTCCTACACCTCCTTAGGGTTTTAACTTGATTCACCTATAAGAGAGAAATACTAAGGGTTAACTTTCCTCTTACCAAAATTACCATTATTTCCTACCTTTCCCTTAGTAGCAGCAGTAGTAGTATAATAAGGGTCCTAATAATCATAATAATAGTAACATCAATAATAATAGGGTCAAGGTTAATAATAATAATAATGATGATGATGATGATGATGATCATGATAATCACAATAATAATAGTAATAATGGTTCAACTATTATTAATAATGATATTATTAGTAATATTCCAAAGTTAGTATTAATAATAATAATAATAATAATAATAATAATAATAATAATAGCCGTAGTAGTTGTAGTAGTAGTAGTAGTAGTAGTAGTAGTAGTAGTAATGATATTAACACAAATAAAATAATTAACAACTCGATAAATTATTTTTAAAGGTTAAGGAAGTTAGGACACACACAACCTAGGGATGGTGGTGACTAGGCGGTAGCGACGGTAGTGATGGTAGTGGAGGAGGATGAGAAGGTGGAGAAATGGTTTTTTAGGCTAGAAGAGGGGGAGTGAGAGGGTGGTTATGGTGGTGGTGGGTGCTTTGGGTTGAGGGGGTTGGAATGGTAGTGGTAGCGCGGCCAAAAGGGGCAATGCAGGCGGCGGTTGGTGTGGTAGCTGAAGGTGGTGGAGATGGAGGAAGGGAGAAGGAGAGGGAGGTAGGGAGAAAGGAAGGTAGGGGAGGTAGGGGAGACTGCTGGTTGTTTTGGGGGGTAAGGGAGTGGTGGTTGTGGTGGGGACAACAGTGCACGGCGGCGCAAAGGGCAGCGGTAGATGAGAATCAGCAGATCGAGGGGCCAACTTGGCACAGCTGTGGTGGCTTGTGTAGGAGGGATCAAAAGTGGTGAAAGGTGTGATTTGGTGGAAGAAAATACAAGGAGTATTTTGGTAGGTGGTTTGGGCGGTGGCGCTAGGCGACGGTGGTTGTGAGGTCGTCCAAACAAGCAACGGCGCAAGGGAGAAAATTTTCTAGGCAGGAAAAGAAATCTGATTAAGGGATCGGTTGGGGGTATATATAGGCAATTGAGGGTGGAAATGACAAAAGGGGAAGAAGACAAGAGAAGGAGCAGGTGGCAAGCATGCCGACCGACGGTGGTAGGCCAGTGTAGGTCTGCAAATAGCAGAGTTGGTTGGGTCAAGGGAGAAGAAAAGGAAGAGGAGGACATGCATGAGAAGAGAGATGAGAGGCTAGTTGGGGTCGAAAAAGGAAAGGAACATGACGGGGGAGAGAGGAAGAGGCAGGCTGGTCGGCGTATAGTGGCAGAGGAGGGGGACAGTGGTGGCAGGGTTGTAGGCTATGATTTACAACTCAAGGTTGGGGAAGAAGGAAGGGGAAAGAAAGAAGCTAGATTGGCTGGTCTAGGAAAGAAAAGAAAAGAAGGAAAAAGAGAGAGAGCCGAGCAGGTTGAGTAGAGGAAGAGAACGGCACGGGCTTGGGCTGCGCGAAGGAGAGAATAGGGGAAGGAGAGTTGGACCGCAGGGGGCAAGTTGGTCCAATCAGGGGGAGAAGGGGAAAAAAAGAAAAGGAGAAAGGAAAAGGAAAAGGAAAAGAAAGGAAAAAGGGAGAAAGAAAAAATAGATGGGTTGGGGTATTTAGAATATTTTGATATTTTTAAATATTTAAAATAATAATATTTAGTAAAATAATAATTAAATTCCCTTCTTATTTTAAATTAGCATATTTTGGATAATTTCTCATAAATTCTATTTTAATTAGCAAAACACCCTAATTTTTCCTAATTAAATTATTTATTATTTTTATCTTAATTTTTCCTTAAATACTTTCTCTTATTTTAATAAAATAACTTATTTAAATAACTTCCCTAATAAGTCCTTATTTTTTCATAATTTCTAAATTAAAGTTTTGGGGTATTTCAATAACAACCAATAAGCCTTAACAAAGGTCCAACCTAAGAGGTTATATCCCATCCTCAAACTCTTATGAAGCCAACCATAAGTCGATTATCCAAGAGGTGCCAAGATAGTTTTCTAAGTCAAATTAAATCAAAGTTGAATTCAAATCTTGAGTGGAATACAATCCCATAATCTAAGGCACCAACATGAGGTATTGAAAAAGAAACCCATAAGCGCAATAATTTGGTGTAGCTATCAAGGTTGATTCCATAAGGACTAGGGGTTAATTACCAAGCTTACGTTTTCGATTAACTAAACCAATAAATAAAGTAAAAGAGAATAAAATTATAAGATTAAATAATAAAAATAAAATAAATAGCCAATTGGGTGGAATTCAATATAATAAAAAGACAAGATTGGATTTTCACCATATTTTCGGTACTCAATAATGAATTATTTTATCTCTCGATGTTGGTTTAAACTAAAAATGGTAAATTATCCTAAATTAATCTAAAGACTCTTTTGAGGTCTAAATATGGTGCCTAAATAAACTCAATTACATAATTTTGTGGAATTAAGGTTAAAATAAACCCATTAATCTTATTACTAATCTAATAGAATCCCCATGGAATCTAGCCTACTTTTGTGGTTCAAATTTCCTACTTAATTTCTAGAGGTCAGATATTAATTTTTTTCCTTTTATCTCTTTAATTAATTACCTATGATTGCTAATTTGGTGATCAAGCAAGTCAAAAACTTTCAATCACAAGTTTAAAGATTCAAACTTTCACCAAGAACGTATACTAATTGATCATAAATTACGAAAAAGTTAGGTTCTTTCCCAATCATAGACAAAAAAATCTACCCAAACATGATTGGGAAATAACACATCAAATAAATACGCAATTCAATCATAGGAATAAATTAATTAAAGAGAAGAAATAAAGAACCAATCTTTTGATTAAAATCTTCAATGTAGAGAATTATAATCCAATCTTGTATAAGAAATCCTTCATTTTTCTTCAAAACTTGAGTTCTAGATAGAGATACTAATTGGCGGGTACGAGAAAGCTTCAATCAAGCTCTCCCAAACCTTCTAAAATAAACACACACACACACACATATTGGCCTTAAACATTTGTAAAGAAATAAAGAATTTTCATAAATGTCGTAACTGAACCACATGTTTGGCATATATTGTCGTACTTAATTCATACTCCTTTAAATAGTCTTGGGTATTCTTGCTGTAATATTTTCATCTGACCTTGGATGGGCGTGATTAAAGTTGAGTCAAAAATATATTTAAGAGTCCTACAACTTTGGTCTTTTAAGTTTGTTCATATTCACAATTTTATCATGGTTAAACTTTTAATTCTTTATACACATACATCTATTTTATTTTCAAACCATGCTTTTTAAATCTTGTTATTGCTTCAAACTCTTATTTAACTTCCAACAATCACCAAATATTTCAATATTGATCCAATACATATACATAATAATATAAACCAAAGTAGTGTCCTTATTCTAAATATGAAAGATGCATTAAACACCCATAAAATATGCTTGAAACACACTAAGATAATGTATATGTTACATGTTTATGATACATGAATCAACAAAATTAAATAAACAACTTCAAAGAAAACAAGTCTAGGAATTTGCACGACAAAAGTCCCGTATGCACAACCTCATCACTCAAGTTCTTAAGTACAAGCAACGCATATAGAGTTTGTGAGTTCCTATGAGAAGAAATGAGTCATTTGACCCAAAGATCTGACTATGCACTTGGGAGCTGATTCTGATACACGAAATTCCTTACCAAACTTGTGTCTTTTGCTTTAAACAATTAGTATTTTATTCAATGTCAATATCATTATTCTAAAGATGCTGAGATTTACAATAATAAGTCAATCAATCCAAAACACCACAAGGGTTATAAAAATTCAATGTTGTCAAGGCTAAGGATTTGACATTAAGCCATAGCCCAAACGATTAAACCTTCGAATCAATTTATTCTCCTTTTAATATTTTTATTTCCAATCTATCTAAAAGGTCATACATAGAGCCTAGTATAAAGCAAAGTCAAAGGTAATGTCAACATAAGCCAACTAAAAGAAGATAACATGAATAGTAAAAGCATATAGTTCAAAGTCGAACCCCTATTCAATCCATAGAGCCAACCCTCAAAAATTCAACACTACAGCCCCTAGGGACCAATTGACTGGTCCCACAATCCAACAAACCAATTCAAGAATCAAAATATGCTAACTATACAATCGGTGGAGGACTAATCTACTAGTGACTCTATAGACGTAGAGCAAAATAAAATGGCACCTGACCAATTGAGCAATTGACTTGCACCAGCCAATTGGTACCCTTAAGCAAAAAAAAAAGAAAAAAAACTTGAAAAACATGTGATAAACTCAAACAAATCCCTAAATCACCCATACATTTCTAACATGCTCTTAAATATAAAAATCCATATAAATCATGATGTTTACATTCAACTCATACTTAGAAATAAATCACATATTCATCACAAATTACCTGCATGTTCATCAATGACCAACAAAATATTCATCAAGTATCAACAAAATATTCATTAAAGTTCTAGCATGCATAAAAACATGTTAAAATCATGGAAATTATACTCTCATCCAAGTTTCATACTTATACACGTATGATAGCAACATCCCTAAGTCATACTAGATTTTTTAAGATATTATTTCATACTTATATTCAAAATAAGGATAGTCATATATACATAATATCATGCTCCTAAGATAATAGCATGAAATTCATAACTCCATAATAAGTGAAATAGCATGATACTAAGTCTACATACATAAGAAGTTCACATTCATATATTCTACCATCTTAAGAGTTGATTGGATTTACATAGATTGAGTACTGGGAAAAAATACAAAAATATGCCATCTCCAAGACAACCCCAAACACCACTTAGAATGCCTTTAAAAATATCAAAACATAAAATAAGAAGCATACAATACATTCATACATAAAATAACAAATCAAAATTAGAAATCTCAAAGGGAGGAAGAAGACTACCCTTAGAAAATAGAAAAGGAGAAGGGGAGAAAAATATGACAATCTTCTCAAATCTCCTACATCCTAACCTTTTCTTATTTACTTAAAAATAAATAGAGGCTAGATTAAAGGTTTATAGAAGATAAGGGATGAAGAATCATGGTGTACGAGGAGATGGAATCTCAAAATTTTGGGCATAAGATAGGTAACAAACACCAACCAGAAGCTAATAAGGAGAGAGGTGAGAGCAACCAAAGGGGAACTAAGGGGAAGAAAGACTTAATAAAATCTCAACGAGGCAAAGGCATAAGAGGGACACAAATGACCGACAACGTGCAAGCTAAAGGGAGAAAGAAATGTGACTCTTCAAACACTCGAATGAAAGAGAAGGCAATCAAGTTGGGTGAGGGTGCAAGTGAGATGGGGTGAAAACAACCAAGCATGGGCAAGGAAGTGTGTGTAGATAAGAATCAACACCTGACCCATGATAGAGGAGAGAGATGAGGGAGTTGAATTGGTAGGTAATAAGTGGTTAAGTATAAGTACACTTTTGGTAAATTTTGGGTAAATAAATTGGTTTAAGGTCTAAAATCTAGAAAAATAATCATACAACCCCTAAATATGATTATCAATAAGGTTATAACAAGACTAAAGGCTTAGAAAAGATTTGGACAAAAATAAAAGTAAAATAGAATCATAAACTAAAAATTCAAACAAACCAGTCAATTGGTCTCAATAGAGACCCAAAAAGTATAAAAGACAAAGATTCAATTAACTAGTTAGTCACGAACTGAACAACTATTAATAGAATCAACTCGAAACTAAAGAAATAGTTGAGACAACCTATTTATCTCATAATCAACACACATAAAGACTATTATTTATTTTTTCTCCACGGGAATATAATCCAAAAAGTCATGTAACTACCTTTGAATAAGTGACTGTTTGAAGTTATTTATTAAAAGTAGTTATTTAAAATAATTACTTATTTTAAAAAAAATTTAAGCTATAATTTTTTTTAAAAATAAATAATTATCTTAAATAACTATTTTTAATAAATAGTTCCATACAAGCATTATTAACAAACACAACTAACTTAAGTCTTTAGGACTGTAACCAACTCAAGAAGTTATGATACAAACATTGATACAGCAACCAACTCCCCAACATGTGGCTTAACAAACCCATCGAGTAGCTTCAAGTGGTTGGCCATCGCACATGCTAGTCCATGCTGATTTCTTTCTTGCTCTTCTTCAACAAGTGAATTATACAACTTCAGCCCAACGCCTGTTGCATCGACCTTGGACTCTAATAAATATAGGCTTAACATAGTCTACTAACATACTTGAACCATCTGCACTTGCATCAATAATTCTTCTACACGAGACCTCTAGATTCTTCCCAAGCTTATGACAATTTGCACTGCCCACACACAAATTTATTCCAGATCACCACAATCAATAACAACACTGCCAACCTTCTTAATCTTTCAACCAAAAATTGACCAATTTATCGAGGGCGGTAGCTGACGAGCCGCCTTCACCCCAAGCACCCAAGGCCTTTTCTCTCACCATCTGACTTCTCAACCTAAGCTCTCTACCATTCTCCAAGTCCATCAACTCAATGAGTCGTCTTGCCAACTCATTCCCGCTTACAAACCCATCTCCCTCCCTTTGCTTCACCTCTATAGCCAACTTCATATCCTCCACTAGAGCAGCTTTATTCAGATGCTGCTCCGCGTACAAAGGCCACGCCACCATCGGTTTTCCAGCAACTAGCGCTTCCAACACCGAGTTCCATCCACAATGGGTCACAAACCCACCCACCGAATCATGACTCAGTATCTCAACTTGTGGCGCCCAACTCTTCACCAACAAACCCTTGTCTCTGGTCCTCTCTCCAAACCCTTTCGGCAAAATTTCCACCAAATCAAATTCTCCTGGGTTCCTTACTACCCACAAAAAACGCTGCCCACTTCTCTCTAAGCCATTTGCCATCTCCTCCATCTGCGCCACCGTGAAAACTCCTCTGCTCCCAAAACAAAGGAAAACCACGCTACGACTTGGTTGTGAGTCAAGCCATGTCAAGCACTCGTGACGACCTTTCTCCTTATCATTTTTCGAGTTCTCATCGTTGTTATCAGTAGCTATCAAAGGCCCGATGTTGTAAATGGGTGGAGTGGTCATGTCAGGAACGCAAGAACCTTCTCTTATGGCCGACAAAGCTACAGGCTCGAGTGCATCAAAGGTATTGGATAAAATGCCTGCCGATTTTGGAAGGTGGGCACAGAAGTAAACCATGTCGTTGTATGCCGGGTCATTCCGATCCAGCAAGGGCTCCACCATTTGCGGCGCCGGAATCGGTGGCAAGCCCGGAATCCGCAGGACTTCGCCTTCCATATCTTTAAAGCTACTTGAGATCTTTCTGTGAATTGTGGGCATGTAAAGAAAGGCAGCAAGAGCAGCAGCGCCCGAAGTGAAGAAGCAATAAGTGGGAATCTTAAATTCTCCAGCTATTTCCATGGCGGAAGTGCAGAACATATCAATGATAAATGCGTGAACGTTCGACGATTCTGAAACTTCCTTAAGCGAATTGAGGACATCAGGGTCACTGAGTCGGATGGATTCAAAAGCGATGGCGGGGCGGCTGCGAGTAGGCGACGTATCAACCGGCCTGCGAGGAAAGTGAACAAAGGAGATTGAAGCGTTGGATTCGGAAACACGGGAGATGAAATTGTCGGTGGCCGCGGTGGTCTCGAAAGGGCTGGTTGTGATGAGGATGGTTATGGTGAAGCGGTGGTTGTATCGACGGTTGATGAGCTTGGCTAGCTCAATCATGGATACAATATGCCCTATCCCTGGAGCTGGGTATAAAACTATTGCATCCTTCTTCATGACTGAGACTTGAGTGACGTGTCTGAGCTGTCCGAGAGGAAGGAGCGGCTGTGGAGAAGGTTATCTGAGAACTATTTAGCTATAATACATATGAGATGGTTTTATGGCCACGCCTCTGGGATTTCTCTGCAAACTGCAAGCAATCAAAAGGCTGATTTGGTGGGGCCGAAGGGGAACTTTGAGATTAACTGATGCCGAGATGACCGAAAGATTGATAGAAGGGAAAATTTGACTCCGGAGTTATTATTTAGTTTTAAATATAAAATATTATATATATATATATATATATATATATATATATATATATATATATATATATATATATAATTATATTAATATGTATATTTAATTATATATAAATATATAGATAATATTTTTTATATGTGGTGTGACCGTAGCCGACACGCAATTTAAACCCTCTTGTTGTCAATTGTAGCACTGGTAAATAAGGGTATCATTTTAAATCGGGGATTGAGATGGCTCACATCTATCTAAATAGCATGAAAATAAAACTCAAACTAAAAATAAAAATCCTAAATAATACAAAATAAATGAATAAAAAAAATACTAATGGGGGTTTATCAAAATAATAAAAGGATTAAATAGAATAAAGTAAACTAATAATGAAAATAATGAAAAATAATGGGAAACCGCAGATATGAAAAATATGTTAGGGAAATAAAAATCCACCACTAGACTAGGTTGTAATATAATATTTATTTCTAAGTCATCTTTTAATCGTGAGAAAGAGATCGACCAAGTTGCACACCAAAAGCAGGTCTATACACCTTATATTACTTCCCTTAATTAAATTAATACGACAAAGCGTCAATATTAACCCTATTAAATACTAGCAGTATAGCAGCAACAAGCGGCTCCTATATTTAACTAGATTTAATGCATTAAGTGTAAGTGGAAGGCTATCAATCTAAGTACCCAAACTAGTACAAAAAGCATGTCTAGCTGTATTTCCTTTTCTTGACCCACACGTATCGAAACGTTTTACCACTTCGGTTAGAATCACAAAACGATTAGGTGAATTGCTATCTAACCTAGCTGCAATTTATACATATAAATTCTAGTATATTTATATGGCCACCTCGCAGGCAAATAATCCTACATATTGTCACTTATGAGGTACCAGAACAAGGCATGCACCAAATAAACTATACTTGACAGAATTATACATATAAACGATAGCAATTAATATAGAGTCAAGAAACAATCTCACGAAACAAAGAAAATAAAATTATAAGTCAAACCATAGTCTAGGGTTTCAATTCATTCCCTAATAATAAATAATCAGCCAGCCATAATTAAAGAATTAATTACACAGAAATATATATCTAAAATAAAAATTATAATTAAGAGAAAGAAATAACCGGAATTAATTTTGAATTAAAGATTTAGAATTTATTCAAATAAAAATTAATTTTATCTTAAATAAATTCTATCGGTATAAATTCTTCCTTTATTTTCTTCCTTCCCGGCGCTTGATTTTAGTCCAATAATCCTTTTCCTTTTTTTCTTTATTCTCGCTGACGGCTGACGGCTGACGCACGTTACTTCTTCTTTGTCCTCGGTGTCCGTGCGTAGCTGTTTGGTCTGCGGCTCACCGAACCTCTTAAGGCTCTGCCTTCTACCTTTAGGCCTACGGCCCTCTGTTTCCGTGTTGCGGCTCTGCCACCTAACGAAAGAGGCTCTCCTTTTTTCGGTTCTCTGCTTTTTCTTATAAAATTCTGTGCGGCTCCTTTTATTTTCGTGTGTGCGGCTGACTTCTCCGCCACGTCAGCCCTCATTTTTTTTATTATTCTCTTCATTCGAGCCGCCTGATTCTTTTTCTTCTGCCTGTCATTTGAGTTCTTGTTCGGCTTCGTTTGGTTTGCTCTTTGTTTCGTTTTTCCCTGGCCTTTGGGCCTTCGGCCTTTGGCCGTTGGTCCAAGGGTCTTAATAAATTTTTTTAATTTTCTTTTATTTAAAAATAAAACCTGCAAAATAAAATTAATAAAAATTAATAAATATTATTTTGCTCTAAATTTACTTAATTTATATCATTTTAGCTCAAATAATAATATTTATGTAATTTTTACCACTTAAGCATAAAACAATAATTATTTCCCTATATTAGCTAAATAAACTACCAAAAACTAAGATTATAAGGGTATAAAATGTGTCAAAATATGAACTCATCAATATGTATATGTATATTGAAATACTATAAAAAATAGATTAAATACTAAATAGCTTGTATAACTTTAAATACTTTAATTTTAATGGATTACCAACTATTTTTCTCTTGATTGAATAGAAGTTGCGGAGTCGGGTCCCCTGCTTTGCCGACCACGACCTTTTCTAATACATTTAAAAATATTATAATATATATATTCATTATTTTAATTCATGTATTTAAAAAAAAGATTCTTAAAATTATACCTATCTTGTTTAATAAAAAAATAAAGATAAAATAACAAATAAATTTTTATTTATTTAAATATTCGTTTGTATATGAAAATTTAACTATAGAATAATTTTTTAATACAAAATGATTACTATTTATCATTTATTTCATTATTTGTTCACCATAATATTCTTAATTTTTAACATAATATACAATTACATCAACCAATACTCCATTAATTTATATACAATAATTACTTTTTGATTTCTATTTTTTTATTTAAGTATATTTTTTAAAATAAAATGATAATATTTAATTTATTATTAATTATTGACAAAAATATCAATTATTAATATTTTATAATTTTAAAAAAACTAATATATTAGTTTCAAAAATACTACTATTTTAACAATTTTATTTTGAATAGTAAAAGTATTATTAATAATAATTTTAAAAATTAATAATAATATTAATTTTAATTTTAATATAGATAATATTATTAATGTTATTTTTTTAAGTAATAATAATAAAAATTAAATAATAAATTTTTTATTATTATAAATTCTAAAAATTAATATCATTACTAATGTTATTTATGAAATTGATATTTTACTTTTAATGTTATTTTAAATTGATATTTTTTATAAATTTATTTTTAAATAATTAATTAAAATATATTTGAATTTTAAAATTTTCCAAAGTATCCTTAATGACTATTATTTTATATTTTCCGATGGATCTTTATAGAGTAAAAATTTCTATTATACCTTTTTCTATAATAATAATTACTTTAAAAAATATAAAATTATGAAATTTTTATTATTCAAAATAAATTTACATGTACATAAAATTTACAACACAATTGAATGATAATATACTACATGAAATAGGTAGAAAATAATACACCGCATCCAAAATATATCACTAAAATAAAAATTGGCGCATACCTAACAATAAAAGCAACATGTAGATATTAGTTATTACCTTGACTAAAATATTGCTAGATATGCTCAATCAAATCACTTAACAATTGATAATAATTGTCCCTATTTCAAACTTTGATCATGTGATTGAATATATTGGACATGCTGGACAATATTGTAAGGCTCTATTTGTAAAAAAATCCTAATTTAAATACACTAAATTAAAATTTAATTATTAGGTGTAATTAATTATAAAAATTAATTTAAGGTTCAATGTCCCATTAATATGTGTATTACTACTACTACTACTACTACTACTACTACTACTACTACTATCATCATCATCATCATCATCTATTCAATAATAATAATAATAATAATAATAATGTATTGATAGGTAGAATTTTTGGTATTTAATAACCTCCTAAATTTAATTGTTATTATTTATTTAGTTATTAATTAATTTTAACCTTAATCCTTTTATTATTAATTTTCTTTTATCCCAAACCCAACCTATAACCAACTAACCCCCCCTTTAGTTGAAACTCTACAGGCTACCCAAACAACCCTGCAAGTTGGTACTCGACTAACTCAACCAAACCACCCCTACACAATCACTTCTATGATTTAGTGTGTTTCCTCATGTGCTGACTTCTGCACCAACAAACCAAGTCTTCAACCAACCCCTTCCAAATGCGTCCTTATCCAACCCGCATGTGGTGCCTGCCATCAAACCTTCACCGTTTCATTCCATCACCATCGCCCTTGCCTAACCTAGTAGATTTTTTTTTCTCTTCCATTTCTTTTATTTCTCTATTTGACCAACCCTTTAACCCTTGCATCCCCTCCTCCATTTTATTTTCCTTTGACACCCCCATTACACTACAAAGCATCGTCCTAACACCAACCACTTTACCTCACCTAACTATTAACTATATATGATATGAATTATGAACTTAATATGATCAATTTTATGAATTCATGTACAAATCAATTCAATTTCATAAATCCCTAGACATATGAAATTGAAGCTTAATGAGGAATAATATCTTCAATAATCATTATAGAAAGTGTAATTTGCTTACCTCCGGCCATTAACAAGATTAATACACACTTGAAAACAAGAATTATCAACCAAATTATAAAATTTGATGGTAGAATCACACCCAATTTGTACTCTTTCATTTATATGTGTATTGAGATATAGAGAACAAAAGAAAACTTCTGACACCCTTGATTAAACTGACTTGATTTTAAATCCTAAGCAGAGAATCATAGGCCTTAGCTATTTTCCCTCCATATTCACGTCTTATTTCAAAACAAGTTTTTCTATTTTTCTTTTCTTTCTTTTCCAGTACATGTGCTAAGAAAATGTCATTTTAACACAATACACATATATACCCTACAACTATTTTTACCATCAAGAAATAGATAAAGAGTGAATTAGGCTAATATACGAACTTGAGACCTTATTATATAAATAAATTTATGAAAAAGTTTTATATCTAATTTTAATATGTATCATACTTAAGGGTTAATATATATGCATAAAATATAAAATGCTTTATTTATAAAATAATAATAATAATTTTATAAAACAATATATATATATATATTACAGTGACTTTCTTTTATTTCTCTTGTTTTGCCCTGTCCAACCTAACTCCCCAACCAAACGTGCACTCAACCCCTCTACTTAATGTGTTTCATCACCTTTATCTCTTCTCATTGGTTCTTTCTCTTATGCACCAACCTTGCTGCCCTATTTTTCTTTTCCCTTCATTCCTTTTTAGGTTTTGATTTCCCTATAACCAACCCCAGTCATCCCCTTTGGTTCCTTGCAAGCCACCTTCCTTGGTTCTCCTCCATCATCTTACATTTATGCCTCGACCAATCTCCCCTTACCAAGCTTCTTTGTCAATCTTTCTCACTCAAGCTCCAACAAGCAACATCACATCACCATCGTTGTGCCACAACCCCTTTCTTACATTAAACCACTATCACCCCTATTGTTTTCTCCAACCAACACAATAATTGAGCTTCTTTTACATGATTCTAAAAATTGTCTTTACAATTGACCTTCCCAGCAAGCTCACCCTTCCATTCATTCTCCTCCCTACTGCATACAACTATTTGATCCAGCCCCTTCAACATAAGAGGCCAGCCCAACCTTCCTTTCATGCATGTGAACTAATCCCCTTGATCAAGAATTCCTTGCATGAACACCTAGCATTACAAACGTCCCTTGCATGAAGCTATCAAGTAGATGACCTTGCCATTAAACCTCTAGCCCCACCTATATTTGCTATCCCATCCCTTCTCATAGATAAGTCTCTTACAAGAAATCTAACAACCACCACCTATGTCGAGCAACACCTCTTCAGCCAAGCACCACCACCACTATTGTGTCTCTTTACATGAAGTCAAATTATGTTGCAAGCCAACTCCTTCATTGGCCCTACTCAACCTAGCTAGCATCAACTTCCAGAACCAACCCTCCTTTGCATGAGTTAGACGTAAGCCTTGGTTAAAACCTATATAACTTGGTCCTTGTCATGCCATGCATTGCAACCCTTAGCCTTAATTGTGCTTAAAAGTTTTATTCCTTTGTTATTTTTATTTATTTGGCCATTTTGTGTGGTATTAGACTAACATATATTTTAGGTGTTATTTAATTAGGTGAATCTTGAAGTGGTCTTAGAAGAGGTGTTTTTTTTGTACAACCTATGTAGTTTGGAGGTTTCGTAGATGGTACATATTGGGTGTAAATATGATAGGATTATTTTTATTATAGAACCATACTGGGTTGTTGTTATATAAATTTTTGTGTTTTTAGTGAAAATAAAAGTATGCAATATTATATTTCTACGTTTGATTTCATGATTTATAAAATAATGTACGTAGGTAGTATTGAAAATATAAGGTTTATGATTCATATGCCAATATATAAATTATTGCTATAAATATTAATGCATGTCTAAGTTCAGGGTTTAAAGTGGAGCATTTGCCTTGCTATGTGCTTGATATGCAAATGAGTTTAATACATTCCTTGTTCATTTTAGATAGATTTTGATGTGTAGTATGTTAGTTTTTTTAGCATAATTAAGATTAGTTTAAGATGATTCTTTATTGCATGCTCTATGGGTATAAAGGTAAATTTTTTTGTAACATGATTCATCTAAAGTTATTGTGTGGAATTAGTATGAGAATTATAATATATCAGAAATGCATGCTAGGGCTTCATATATGTAATATGTTATGATCATACTTAGGAGTAATCTTATCTTTTGTCAACTCGAGATATTTACTTGTAGGATAGATTATTTTAATCATTATATTTTATCATTTTCATTAAAATATCCTTTAAAAATAAATCTAGTGATAAATTGGATAAAAATGTGTGGCAAATAGAATTGAAATGGCATTTTGACAAAGATGTGCCTCAAGGTAAATAATTGAACTAGATTGACCTTTATAGATTGTTATATTGGTTTTAGTATTTACTTTGACTTGTATTGATATGTTAACCTTAGGGTTGACTTAAATAATTAAAAATAAAAGAAAAATGGTTAAGTTTGAATAATGAGAATTGTTGTGCATTATGTGACAATTGTAATCACCTCATAAACTATTAATATTTAAAGTGGAAAACCTCAACTTTAGGATTGGTGGCTCCTTAGGGATAGATACCCTAAGGATGAGGTTTAGCCCTTGATTTGATTTATTTTGTTGGTGTGCCTTAGTACCCATCAAGGCCTTGTATTTACTCTAATTAGTTCTCTTAACTTTTGAGGGCTATCAATATTTAAGGATTAGGCAATTTTGGAGGAATAAAGGTAATATGTTGCTTTGCTGAGCTAGTATGACCAGGTGTGCATCACCCCTAGGTTCTATGGTATAAGGGTATTGTGATGTCCTTAGGCTACGGTATGACTAGGTGTATATCAGTGTCCCCTGGTTGATGATCACCCCTTGAATAAACTAAATAATAATGAAGTAAATTTATTTTGATAGCCTTGGTATGTATTGAATTATTGATCTGGCAGTTGCTTCGGTGCCCTATGTTTGGTATTGAAATCAATTTGGTGGGTTGGTTAGTAGAGCATTATTGCACTACCTTATTAGACATTGTTTATGATATGGTTATTTTGTGTTTTGAGATGGATGTGAAATGATCAAGTATGTTGGTTTTTGAACATGATACATTGATGTCGTATATGTTATCGCATGTTATTTATATCTTGTTATCACATGCATCTTTGTGCTTTAAGCATGTTTTTTGGTTATTATATGCTTATATACCATGTGGGCATGCTATCTCTTCATAGGCATTGTAGTTTGTTTGGTATGAGAAATTTTTAATGATACTATCAATTTTAGGTAGTTGTAAGTTTCAGCGGTAGCTTGGGCTCGAGTCAAAGAGTTTAGAGTTAAATTCGATGTGCCTTATTCTAGTTTTGTGTTTTGTTCTTGAGGCTCAAATTTGAGACTTCAAGTGTTGTAAATATCCTTTTATTATATCTAAATTATCTCTATTTCAGTTCTGTTGGTTTCTTTTAGTTTTGGTATCGACTTTAAATTAGGTACCAACCAAACAAAATCTTTATGTCTAAGTTATTTTAGCCTCACAATTAACACACGTTAGGTATTGGTTATACCTCTCTCTATACAAGTTGTAGCATAACATCTAATATTATGTATAACTACTTCCTCTAAAACTAAAATTTTAAGTACTAAATTTGTGGATGCTACAAATATGCTCACAAAAATATGACTCCTCCATGCCGCTTTGATCAAATTACGACATATGGGCAACAAGCACGTATGTGTCACAATCATCTTTACCAATCATATTATGTAATGTGATGCAAGCATGCACAATATTACTCAAGGTTTGTAAGTTCCAAAACAATGTTGGGTCTCATATGACTACAAAACGTGCCTGCAAAATTCCAAAGGTATGCTCAACATCCTTCTTTACTAACTATTGACATTATGCAAATAGTTTGTTCTTCTCACCTTGTAGACGTCGTATAGATTGAATGAATGTATCCTATGGTGGGTTGATACCATAAGTGTGATAATAAACTAAATTGTAATCATTAACATTAAGGTTAAATGATTTTGGTGGAGCATAACCATTGTAGATGTCACCAAATACATAAGAACTATCGAGGATATTAAAATCATTACATGTACCTGGAGTACCAAATTATGTGTGTCATATCCAAAAATCATATGAAGCAGTAGCTTCAAGAACAATGGTTACCTTTCCATGCCCTCAAACATGTAGACCTTGCTAAGTGACTAGATAATTCTTCCAATGCCAATGCATACAGTTAATACTACCATTCATACTAGGGAAACCACATTGTTCCTTAACATAAAGCAATGATTGGAGGGCTAGCTTTTTTGGCATTCTCAAGTATTCTTATCCAAAAACTGCAACTACACTCTCAAAATATTTGATAATGCATTATCTTATCGAGGACTCCCCAATACTCATATATTCATCACAAGATTTAGCTAACATTCCATATACCAATATTCGCATGGCAATTGTGCACTTTTGTATATACGATAAGCTAAACCTCTCACAACCATCAAATATTTGTGTAAAGTATGGTTTTTGGTTACTAATAGCTTCAATGATACATGAAAAACATGTCCCCTCATTAGGATTCTATGATGAAAGTGAAATTTTAAGTATAATTCTCAAAAAAGTAGTTGGTATATAAACGATAATGTTCAAATTCACGATCCCTCTCTACGTAAGTATGTTTCTTTATTCTTATTTTTGTCGGAATTGAAGATTTCAACTCTCTTATTAACTCTACATCTCGGGGTAGATAACATAACATGTTGGACAAACAATCATTAATCTTTTTCTTCCTTGATTTTCATCGGTTAATAGATTCATTTCGTAATTCTTTGCTAATTCAATCTAACTCTACTTCTTGTGGATCTATTTCATAATCATCTAATGAAGAGGAGGGTGAATAACTTGAAGACATGTTTTTTAGTATTGTTTTGGCTTTTATATAGTTAATAAGAATGGATGGTAGTAGATGATGTTATATTGTAAGAAGTATCAAAGTTTATATAGAGCCAGTGTAGTAGAAGATGGAACGTAGCAAATGTGATACCTTCATTATTATGTTAGATTATTGGATTAGATGATGAAAAAATAAGACCGGAATCCATGTGAAGGAAGCATTATTTTGTTGGTGCATCTTTTTAAATATTAGAGGTCTAACTTAATGTATTAGATGCTGGAAAGATAATGCTAGAACTCATATGAAGCCTACATCATTGTGTTGAGGCATATTTGTTTTTTAATATTGGTGGTATGACTATTAATTAGGAAACAGATGACACCATAGATTCTTGTAAGATAATTTATTATATAGAAACAAGCATATCATGCACATTCAATAGTAATTTATTTAAAAGTTAGTGATAGAAAAACAAATCCCATATGAACACATTAATGGTGTATTCTTTTCTAATAAAGCAATAGATGACAACAAATGAAACAGATGTGAACACAATAACTTTTGGTAGATTTCTTCAAATACATTACATTGAAAACATACTCACATTAAATTAAAATAAATTTGAGTAGCATATTGAAATAAAATAATGTTGGAAAACTTAGTCATAATAAACACACAATTGAAATAAAGACATTCTTGTTCATATATTCATCGCACATCTTGACAATTGAATTACTTACATAATCGGTCGTACTTACTCTACTGTAGCAGTAACATATCTGTTAGCGCTATTAATTTTTCCAACAGCAACCACTTATTATGCATCATATTTTCCTCTTCTACTTTTTCTACACAAACCTTCATTTGAATTCATTCAACTTGAATTTTTAGTTTTTTTTTTCTCAATCTAAATTTATTAATTAATTCTTTCCCATTCTAGTATAACATATTCATTCAAAAAATAAAATAAATCCCCTAGCACAAGATTTTTTTTAATACATATATGCATTTTCTCTTCAAAAACAACACATTTTTTTCATATTCCCTCGCTTACCGAGTGGACGAGCAACAAATTGAGTTGTTGGAGTATCATTAGTTAGAGTATCAATATATTTGAATATCCAATAGCTTCATTAATCCTACACTTCTTTGATCCACTGCTCATTAAGCCTTTTGATAAAAGTTCATTCATCGCTAACCATTTTGGTTCATACCTCAACATTTCCTTTTGTGTGTTTTTGCAATGACATTAGATTCTAATAGTCCACTTTGTTTATTTCATGTATCTTGGTTTTAGTAGCAACTAAATCTTTTGGAATTAGTTTAGGCCTCACTATAGTGGTGTTTACACTATTGTAGGCCACGTGGACAATAGTCACCTCGATATGTGTTTTAGTAGTCAGTCACTATTGCAGAATTAATGTGGATTTAGAGAGATTACAACCAAATTGAAATTAATAAGAATATGAACAATTGAAAATTTAAACACAAAACAGAATAATTGAGGAAAAAGTAGAGATCTATATTCATACTCTTGTGCAATTGCAGAATAATTAAACTAATCAATCAATCAATTACATAAATCTACAAATTCTCTTTGAATGGATAACTCTATAGAGAAGAAGTTAGTATGCATGACTCTCAACAGCTGGGATTTTAACATGTCTCCTTTTATAAAAAAAATCCTATAAGGTAAAATAACGTATTTCAAAAATAAAGAAAAAATATAATCCGTGTTTATATAACACAAAACCCTCATATTTATTTCCTTACTTTCAAAATTTTTCCAAAGCACGTCAAAGATTTCATAGAGAAACATGGTCCATGTTTATTAACACGCGATCCTGATATTTCTCACACAATGATAATTTTTGATAAGTTCTTCCATTTCTTATTTCAATACTGAAATTATTAAATTGGTGAGTATACTCTGATAATTTAACACCAAGGTCTATAATGTAAACGGTATAAACTTTATCTAAAATCCAACAGATTTTAGCTAACAAATCCTTAAAAGAATATGATAAATAGATACAGATATAAAATATAAAAGAAAATATCTATTATATTCAAATACAAGTAACAAGTATTTATATTCGTACCCTTACTTGTACTCATATTTATATCAATATCAGTACCCATTTATTCAATATATAATTACCGTTTTACCTTTAATTTTAAAATAAATATAATATAATATTAAAGCTTAAATTATCATTTGCTTTAATCCTAAATAAATATATCCTTCGGATAACAAATTTATCCGTTGAATTATATCAATTAACGGATAAATGAATTATTTATTAAATAATAAATATACAACAGATATATATACAAATATATTAATAAATACAGATATAAATTTGGACACATGAACAATTTTTCTTTTTCTTATTGGGTATAGACCCGTTTACATTTATTATGTCAAAATATATGACAGATTTACAAAGCATCAGACAATCAACTCAGCTATATCGATCTTTGCGTTTGTTTTCAACGTCACGAGAAACTGCTGCAGAGATCTGTCATGCATACTCCGTTACATCCTCACGGATAATTGCACAAGCATAAACTTTACCTCAGAATTACAATTCGCACAACTGATAAAAGAATAATTAAAATGACATTTACCCTTTTGAATGTAAATACTCGGAGGAATCAGGACTTCAGCACATTCTCTTCTCCTATGATCCATCTCGTCAACTGGCTTGGATCTCCGGCTAGGGATTTACATGAAAGGGCAATGCCAAGATTTTTACCAATTTCATCGTACATCCTGAAATCAGCTTCCAATTCTGCTTCTACCGCTGTATTGTCTATGATCGCAATCATGTCTGTCTGAAGAACATTGGCGTAGTGCTTTTCTTTATCACAATCATTATCAAAGGGCTCCACAGACGGGCCCTGTTAAGAAAGACATGTAGAAGATGAGGTTAGGAACGTCACATCCAGCGAGGGAACTCAGCGTGGTTCTGTTCACTACCTGACAAAGCTCTGCATAATGCTTGTAAATCTCGTTCTTTTCATCCTGATCACCAAGCAGAGTTCCACCAAACCAGCCATTGGATTCATTAGCTGAGGTAAAAGCGAGGTAGCTGGAACAGGCGAAAACTACATTACTATTTCAGTTTAGCCAAATGCAATAAGGGAGCTAGGAGTCGAGAAGACACCCTTCTATTTTGAGTTCTCTTATGTCGTGTATATGTACCAGAGGAAAACCATAGAATACTCATTTTACTCCAAAAATGATCTGAAATGGTTAGTCTTTTGAAAAGATCTATACGTTCCAAATACCTTATACAAGAAACATAAAGTACAATAATATGTTTCCCCTCCATTACCCCATACCAAACGCTCTTAAAGGTGAAAATAACACATTGAAAACTTTTCAGACACCAAAATTATTATAATTTAAGAAGTTCTGAAAAAGAAAATGCAATTGGAAGAAACATTGAAAAGAAGTTCTGAAAACTTTGAGGAAAGATAGGATTGCCTATCCTCGGGTGTTAGTTAAAGTTGATACTAAAAAGCCATTGAGTGAGACAATTCTAATCAGAGATCAACCAGTTCAATTTGAATGGAAGCCCACTTTTTGTTTCAGATGTAATGATCCTTCTCATGATGAGCAGACCTGCTCAAAATTTCAGAAGAAATGTCAAGTTGCAGAGCCTCGAACACATCAAGAATGGATGGTGGTCAGGGATAGAAGACCAGGTAAAACTCACAAGGTAATAACTGGAGGGGTAGGAGAACCCAATACCCAGAAGGAAAAGTCTGCAAGGCCTGTAATTACTGAAGATCACAGGAATCAGTTGACACTCCCAACCAACCCTACTGAGACAAAGGCAGGATGTACCCTAAATGTGGGGAGTAGTGGGAACCGATTTCCTGCCCTCCAAGAGTTTAGTACGATTCAGAACCTGGGTCAGGCTCAAGAACTAACAGGTCACCCTCATGACCCTGGTTCCCATGTTTGCTAGTTGGAATGTGAGAGGCATAAATGATCCATCCAGACAAAGGGAGGTTCAAGGACGGATCAAGCAAAGTAATTGCTCCTTGATTGGTTTACTGGAAACTAAAGTTAAGTTTAATAAAGCAAATAGTATAAAAAAATCTTTGGTAAGGAATTGGATGTTTCTCAACAACTATCAAAACCACTGCAATGGTCGAGTATGGGTTCTTTGGGATCTCCTGATATGGTCAGTGACTCATATTGATACCTATGCCCAAGGTATTTTGTGTGATGTTATGACTTTAGATAGTAATTTTCGTTTTGTTGTGGGGTTCATTTATGCCTTTAATTCTGGTCAAGCCAGGAAAGGCCTTTGGAATTGGTTAGAGCAGAACAATAGGGCCACAATGCCTATGATTCTTGTGGGAGACTTTAATATAACCCTCCAGCCTAATGAGAAGTAGGGAGTGGATATGCCAGCTTTTCAAGACATGCAAGATTTTTCCCATTGTATTAATCTTCTTGGGCTAAGGACCTTAAAGGCTATGGTTGCTTTCTTACCTGGATGAACAAAAGGAATGGGGATGAGGCAGTGGCTTGTAAATTAGATAGGGATATGGTGAATGTTCCCTGGCTTAAAGAGTTCACCAACTCTTTTGCTTAATTCAAGCCTCCTCTTATGTCTGATCACTGCTTGGTCCAGGTCCATACAGGGGTCCAGAATACTAGGAAGAGACCTTTTAGGTTCAACAATTTTTGGACTGAAGATGATAACTTCTTGGACATCATCAAAAACCATTGGGGAGGCTATTCCTGTTTTAACTCTCTCTTGCATATCTACAAGAACATCCAAAAATTGAAGATTGTATTCAAGGAGCTTAACAGGACTAAATATGGATCTTTGGAGCATAAAATGGAGGAGGCCAGGAAAGCTCTATCAGACTCCCAAAGAAAACTGATGCAGGATATTAGCAACAGATCAGATGCATGCCTGTGAAGAGGGCTTCAACAAATTTTCCAGGTGCTATGAAAGCTTCCTCAAGCAGAAGTCCAAAATTCACTGGCTGAATATGAATACTTTTTTGCTAGGATGAAGGGTAACAAAAATATGAAATCCATTCAGCAGATTGAGCTAGATTCAAGGGCAACTACTTTTGATCCTGGATGTATATCTAATTCTTTTCTCAAATTTTATAAACACCTGCTAGGATCTAAAGGATGTGGCTCAGGTTTGGTTGACCCAACAGTCATAGTGCAGGGTTCAATTCTTCAAGATTTTCACAAACATCTCCTCCTTGCCCCAATATCTCAAGAGGAGGTTAAGGAGGCTGTTTTTTCTATTGGATCCCCTAGAGTTGATGGTTTCATAGCTGCAATTTTTTTTAATCTTAGGAGATTATAGGGGCAGACATTATCTCAGCTATTCAGAGTTTTTTTACTACTAGGTATCTTCCATATCAACTCAACATTACCTCCTTAACTCTCATTCCAAAAAAAGAAAATGCCACCAAGGTAAGTGATTATAAGCCGATAGCATGTTGTGGATTTATGTACAAAATCATTTCTAAAATATTAACTACCAGGCTGAAGGTATTAATGCCTGAACTCATTGATCAGGCCCAAGCTGGTTTTGTAAAAGGCAAACATATTGGAGAAAATGTGCTTTTAGCTACAGAGCTGGTTAGAAAATACTCCCAAAAACATATCTCTCCTAGGTGCATGATAAAAGCGGATATTAGGAAAGCTTATGACTCAGTTCACTGGGGGTTCCTACAGCAAGTTCTTCATGCTTATGGTTTTCCCCTTCAAGTGGTTAGATGGATCATGGCCTGTGTTAGTTCTGTCTCTTACTCTCTATTACTAAATGAAGAGCTGACTCAACCTTTCAAAGGTCGGCAAGGGGATCCTCTTTCTCCTTACTTGTTTGTTTTGGTGGCTTGAGTGTTTAACAAGATCTCTCAAATATTTGTGGAGTGACAAGGACTTTAAGGGTCACCCTAAATGCAAAGGTTTGAAGATTATTAACCTGGCCTTTGCAGATGATATGATCCTCATTTGTAGGGGTGATGTTAAGTCGGTTACAGGACTCACCAATGTGATTAAGGATTTTTCTGAGAGATCTGGTCTTGTAATTCATCCTCAAAAGAGTAATATCTTCTTTGGTGGTGTGGATGAGGCTGCAAGGTCTCAAATTCTGCACAACACCCAATTCTCTGAAGGTAGTTTTCCTTTTACCAATTTAGGTGTTCCTCTATCTTCAGCAAGGTTAACCACCTCCCAACTTCAAGGTCTAGTGCAGAAAATTGCAAAGAAGTTAACAAGCTGGCACACTCATCTCCTATCCTATGCTGGCCGAGCCCAACAACTGAAATCAGTAATTTTCAGCTTACAACTGTATTGGTCTCAAGTCTTCATTCTACCAAAGAAGCAAATTCATCAAATTAAGTGCATGTGCAGACAATTTCTTTGGACTGGTAAGCTTGATACATCAAAGAAAGCCCTGGTGGCATAGAAACAAGTTTGCTTACCAAAGGAGGGTGGGTTGGGACTTATTGATGTGCAAATCTGGAATCGGGTGGTAGTGGAAAAACTGCTTTGGAATTTATGCTGCAAAAAAGACTCCCTTTGGGTTCAATGGGTCCATTCCATTTACCTAAGCACTCAGTCCTTGTGGTCCTTCAACTCAGTCCATCTGTTCTTATGGCAACTGCAGCAAATTTTCAATCTCAGAGAGAAATTTAGATCATTATTTTCTGATTCTCAAGGCATGCAAAAGTTCTTGAAGAGGGATGGAACCTACAATATCCAGAAAATGTATGACCATATTAGACACAAGGGTGAAAAGGTATGGTGGTGGCACATTGCTTAGTGTGGTTTGGCTGCACCTAAACATCAGTTTATTACGTGGTTAGCCATCCAAAACAAATTGATGACCAAGGTTAGACTGAAACAGTTAAACCTTCTAGAGGACACAGAGTGTAGCCTTTGCACTACAGGTCAAGAGGAGAACATTCAACATCTTATGTTTGACTGCCCATATAGTCAGGAGATATGGAAGAAAATTCGGAGATCCTTTAACAGAAGAGAAAATCTTCACTCTTGGGAGACAGAAATGAGGATCTTGGCCAAAACAACAAAGCAATGCAAAGAGAAGGACATACTTCAAGCTCTTTTTGTCGCCTTCATAGGTTTTATTTGGCATGAAAGAAATTCTAGGATCTTTTGTAATAGGACTTGACACCCTCTTTTGCTTCTTAAAAATATATGCTTTGTAGTGTCGAGTAGAAGTTTTGCCCCTCATAGAGTCAATAAATGACCAATGGAAGGACTGTATAGATGACTTGGTGGTCTAATTTAGGTTTTACGGCTCTTCACTTTTTGGTAGTTATAAAATTTTACTCACCCAAAAAAAAATGAAAATAGATTTGCCACAGTAGTTCATGATAATGATATTGCCAGATTTAGTTAATTAACTTAGCAGCAAAGTCAGTGTCAGATACTTTCCATTTAAACCAGCACACTCAAAACAAAAAATTCCTTCATCCAATCTAAACATGGCCATCTAATAGAAGACCTTGCAGGTCATCCAAAGGTAACAAGGATAACATACCTCTGATAAGTATTTTCTTTAGCAGTATCATCATGAATCAAAAGCCACTCTAAATCAAAGGAACCATCAACATTAGCCTCACTTTGTGAAGCAGCACTAGCAGTTTCATCTGAAGCCAATTTAACAGGAAGACCAGCCTCTTGGTACTTCCTATGGCCAAACAGCCAGTTGGGACTCTTGAGCTGTATTTCACTGCAACAGATGATTTCATCATAGAAGATCAATATTTTCATAGTTAAGTATTCAACCATCATGCAAGCTAATGCAATACGACCGTTTCTATGGTGAACCAGCGCAATCAGTTACAATAAAAATTGCTCATTCGCCCACTTTTTTTCAGAAGGGGGGTTCTATATCCATGATCTTCTCTTTAACATATCGACAAGGGAAAGTAGGCACAGTTTTTAATATCGTTGAGATCAAATGACTAATTGAATGCTAAAGCCCAAGAGAGAAGAGGGGGATGGAGTTCCGGAGCAACAGATAGATCAATAAAACTGTTTGAGACTCATTTGAAAGAACAAATAGCCAAATACAACAGAGGTAAATCTTCTCTTGAGAGAAAAAATGTAAGCACAGCTGTTTGGGAAGAAAAACACAGGAGGTGCTCCATCCATCCAACTGAAAACCCTTCTATCCCACAACAGTTTAATCAAAGAATCTTATTAATGCATGTTCTTTGATGTAAAGAGAAAGCAAACCTTTGCAAAATAAAGATAACATAGCAACAAATCTACCAATAACACAAAATGCTAAGGAATGCAGGAACAAAAAATTATTTGGAAAAGTCCAAAGGGAGAAAACTTGTTTAAATCCACCCCAAACATCATCCAATCTTCACAAACATTTAGGTTGCAGAGATTCCTGAATCTCATGGCACATCCATGGTTTGTCGCAGTGCCTGGCATTAGGCTCTAGCAAAAAGGAATTCGGCAAATAAAAAAATCAAGACTACAACAAAGATGTTTGGGGAGTCTTCTTCGTCTCCCCAATTTATTTCACAAACTTGTGCAGAAGCCAAAGAAGACCTAAATGCGAAGAAAGGATCAAAATATATGAGGGTGAGCAAACAAGATATGATCAATGAATCACAATTTCTAATGGATAAAATACAAATACTCAACAACAGTGTGAAGAATTTAAACCCTGCTCCAATCGATGGAAAACAGGGTGCAAGTGAAACTCCCCCACCAAAGTCTGAGGAAGATGGTGGTGAGAGCGCTGTAAAACTTCATGCTACTAGCTCATGGAAGGACAAACTTTTCTCTAATCATAATTCTCAAACCATGGTAAAACTATATTATGAAGCACCAAATGTAGTTGGGGGACAGATTATGGCCACACTAGATATACATGAAATTGAAGATGAGGCCAAACAATGGCAGCATACCCTAGTTGGGTATGTATTTGGATCTAAGCCAACTTACTCTCAAATCTCTTATTATGTGCATACGCAATGGCAACATGCTGCTAAGCCTCGAGTATTTTCACATGAAAGAGGATATTTCATGTTTCAATTTCAAACCAGACAGATTGCCTTGAAATCCTTAAACAGTCTTACTGGACCATTCTGAGACGTCTGTTATTGCTGAAACATGGATTTCCACTTCAAACCGCAGGAATTTCGATTCATCCATATGTGGATTCAGTTGCCCGATTTACCATTACATATGTGGTTTGTTTCTTCTATAAGCAAGATTGCTAGCTGTGTAAGGAAACCCATAGCAATGGATGGCATGGCAGCAACCAAAGAGAGAATTTCTTATGCGAGAGTATTGATAGAGGTGGACGTGCACCGATCCCTTCCTGATTATGTAATAATCAGAAGATTTTCCAGCATAAGAGTAATGTGCCTAGTAGTGTATAAGATTTTGAGTTTCTGTTTCTCTTGATGTACTTCTCTTGATAAACTTTTAGAGGTAAATCTTTACACTACTTACCAAAAAAAAAAAAAAACTTATTTAAAACTACAGAATGAGTTGGGCATCTTTCATTGGAATTCTGGAACTTACGCTGCATCAGGTGCCACTCCTGAAGTTCCTGCAATTCTGGCATGCTTTTGATCATGTTCGCTACAAAGTCTCACATTCCTGATAGAACTGCATGTCTTATCTATCAATTTATCAAAAGATGTCAACCGTATCCTTGAAAAGTCTTCCTTGCATGCAGGAACAGGATCCAGAGAAGGTCTAATTCCCACAGGTTCAGACTGAAAATCTTGTGTTGAACTGCAATTATGACATTGCAAATGTTACAAACAAACAGAAAAAAAAAAATAGGAAAAACATTGCTTTTGATGGGAGAGCATTGACCGTCATTTTTTATTTTTGTTATCAAAATTATAATGATGTGGTTGATATCCTCAACATACATTTAGGCTCCTTTTCAAGCCATATTATGAAGAATGTGTCATCATTACATCATGGAGGATCCTCAAGCATCCACACAAATTCCAAGGTAGCCATCCAACATCAGCCCCAACCCCACCCCCTTACGTTATCAACTTCAGCATTTTTAATAGCTTCAATATGGCTCCAAGGGTGGCTCTGTGGGACCAAGACGAATCTTCAACAGCCCCTCATCATTTTCAGCATCTAACTTTAGTATTTTTAATTTAAATGCAAGGCTTAACAACAACAAAGGGAAGCAGCCATTTTGGTGTTGTTTTGCATGGAATCAAGGGAGGTAGGGCTGATTCTTTCAAGTTCTTTTCAAGCATGGTCTAGTCCTCTTCACAAGATCATTCATCAAGAATGGAGCCATGAAGAGTCACATTTTTACTAGCATCTCACCTTCATTTTCAGCATTTCATTTTTAAGTTCATTCAACAAATCAAGGCATAGCAACGAACCAAGAAAGGGCACAAATATCTTTTCAGCACTTTTATTTGGGTAATTTCAATTCAAATAAAGGCATACAAACAAGAGAGACGCAGCAGCCGTTTTGATGATCATGTGCAACAAAACAAAAGAAGAAATCAGACCTTTGCGCATAAATCAAAGGGGAGGAGGGCTGGCATCTACAAGTCCTTTTCAATCCATGGATAGGTCATTTTCAGGGCTTTTTGGCTAACTAAATCAAGTCTTGGAGGATTTTGAAAGCTGATGTAATTAAACAGGATTTTTATAGGAATAAGTATAAACGTAGGAATAAAAAATAGATTCCTATCTTATTTTCTTACCTTAGTAATTATTTTATTTACCTTAGTAATTTATGATGATCTTATCTTAGCTAGTAATTAGTGATTTTTACTATCGTTATTTTTATGGCCCTTACTCTATATAAAGGGGTCTTAGGGTTGTTATTTGAGAACAATTTGAATGAATATTAATTAATCCTAAGTGATTTTCTGTTTTCCCTCTCGCTTTCTCCTTCTTCCCTCTCACCCTTGCATCAGTTTGGTATCAAAGCCCAAATTCAGATCCTTATAGTACTGTGACGCACTGTTCAAAAAAAAAAAAAAAGAGCAACCCTAATCGACTCTCAGCCGCCACCCAAACCCTACCTCCACCACCCAACCGCCACCGCCACCATCGACTGCCACCACCCCACCACCGCCTCGCCGACCACAGCCAACCCCACTGTTAGCCATCGTCGACCCTCACCCAACCCCCAAAATTATTCAATTCGAATCAAACCTCAGACCACAATTCGTGTCTGCAGAACCCCAAAAAATTAGCCCGAATCGAAGCAAAAATCCTTCAATTCGAGCCTTATTTATGCAAAAATGACTCCAATCATAAACCAAATCGATCGATTCCCTCCCCAATCGACCGAATTCGTGGAACCCTAACCCTAGATTCATTAAATACAAAAATCGACAGAATCGGAGGAAATTGAGGGTGCAATAACATCACTTACAGTTGCCAACAAGTGTGAGAGAGTGATTTGAGTGATTGTGAGGGAGTTAAACACAATAGATTAGGAATTTTTTTTTTTTCCGCCGGAAATCCGCGCGCCACAACGCCTATCTTTCGCCGGTACCAGCATCCGCCAACTTCCGGGTCGCAGCCACCGCGCGTCGCCGCCGCCACCGAATTCGCCGTCCCCCGCCGACATTCGCCGCCTAGTCGCGCCGCCGAAGTCGCCGCCTGGTTTCGTGGCTGGTAAGCCGAACGTACCCGTTCGACCAGCACTGGGGCTTTGTCTCGTTCGGTTGCCTAAGAACCGAACCGGGCATCTTTAGGGAACCGAACCGGGTCAATTAAAAAAAAAAAAAAAAAAGGGGTTGTAGCGTGTTTCGAATCTTCCAACAGTCAACAACGTCTCCTTCCGCCGTACAGTTCAACTCGGGGTTTGACCGCAACCTGTCCGTTCCTGAAAGGTTAAATTTCTCACTTGAACCTCGGCTCTTATTTAAATTATTTGGTTTATTTAGTATATTTGCTTAGGTCCTTAATTTTTATTTTCAAAAAAAAAAAAAAATCAGGACACTTTTACCTAGCTTAGTCCCTTTTACTAACATTCTTATCCTTGTGACGTTCATAGGGCAGGTTTATCATCATTATTACTTAGCCTAATTTAGCGTTTATCCTATCTTTTATATTATCTGCTAGTATCTATTTTATTATTAATTCTCTTGTCATATCGTCCAAAAAAAAATGCCTTCATCTTCTAAGAGTCAGGGGTCTGATGATCGATCCGACCCTTCCCGTATGGACCAACTAGAACAATTGGTTTTTAAGCTAGCTAACAGTATAGAAAGGATGATGGAAAAGCGCCCCATTGATGAGCCTGACCCTCAATCCGTTAGACAACCCATCTTACCTCCCTCCAATTTAGTTGGCTCAAATTGTAGTATTCTCGGGTCCTACTAGGGATGGCAATGGGTCTTTGACCCGACCCAGACCCGCTAGACCCGCCTCATTTTTAGCGGGTCTGGGTCCATGATTTTTGGACCCGACGGGTCTGGATCGGGTCTGGGTCCACATATACCTTAAAGGGTCTGGATCTGGGTCTAATTCTAGATCCAGACCCGACCCGCCAGACCCGTTTAATATACATATGTGTGTGTGTGTGTGTATATATATAAATACATACTAATATTATGTTTGTCATTATTGTTTTAATCTTATATAAGCTCCTTATTCATTTTTTTAAATTTTATTTTTGTATGCTTACTTTATAAACAATATGTATAACATTGTATTCTAAAAGCTAGGGATATAAATAGGGCGATTTTATCCGAAACCCGACGGATTTTGCCCAACGGATATGGATGATGGGAAAAAAATACCCATCGGGTTCGAGTATGGATACGGGTATGGGATATGCATACCCATACCCGTAACCATACCCGTATCCATATTCGTACCCGTTTACCCGATATAGAATTATCTTTTTACCCTTAATTTTAAAATAATTTTAGTATAAATTAAAGTTAGAATTATCATTTAGCTTAACTCTAAATGGGTTTATCTGTCGGATGATAGATTTATCCATCGGATAATATCCATTAACCGGTAAACGGATAATCCGTCGAGTAACGGATATCCAATGGATACGGATATGGATATGTTAGCGGATATGGATTCGGGTACAGGTACGGATTTGGATATGGATTTTATTATCGGATACGGATATGGGTATACCCGCCCCAAACCCGACCCATTTACATCCCTACTAAAAGCATTAAAACACCATTTGAAAAGTTAATATAACTATTTTAATATATTTATTTTTTCACTTAGATGATTTTTTTAACAAAAAAATACATATTAAGTTATATAAAATATAAATATATTTGTATTAGCATAGATTATTAATTAATTTAAAAAAAAAATAACCGGACCCGTTTAGGACCCGTTTACCCGCTAGACCCGATGGATCTGGATCTGGGTCTGAACTTTTAAGACCCGACGGGTCTGGGTCGGGTCTGGATCTAGGTAATATAAACGGGTCCGGGTCTGGGTATAGCTGGACCCGGTCCAGACCCGACCCATTGCCATCTCTAGGTCCTACAAACAAACCCCTGGTTACGTCCCCCTACACCATAGACACCTTAGGTCTCAAGGCCCCGTAGATCCGCCTAATCTCAATTATTCAGAGGATGACACATCGAAAGAAGACGTAGCACATCTTCGCCATAGGAATCGTAGACATTCAAACCATCATGATAGACCACCTTATCATAGATATGAGGACGACATTACTCGGAAAGTCAAAGTCGATGTGAACTCCTATGATGGAACTCTTGACCCAAACCTTTTTACTGATTGGTTAGAAGAAATGGAGGATTACTTCGAATTTTATAACATGAGTGATATCGAGCGAGTCTGTTTTACTAAGATGAAACTCTCTGGGGCTGCAAAACGGTACTGGAAAATGGTCCAAACCCAGATGGACCGTTTAGGAGAACCACCTATTCGTCAATGGGCCGTTATGAAAGAAAAGCTAAAAGAAAAATATCTTCCTACTTTTCATAGAAATCAGCTCCTAGAGCAAATGTACAACCTTAAACAATCTTCCTCCAGTCTCTGAGTATACTCAAAAGTTTGAGGATTATTCAGTAAGGTGTGACTACCCTGAACCTACCGATATTACCCTCTTTAGATACATTAATGGCCTTAGGGAGTCCATCAGGGAAGACGTTAAGCTCCATGGGCCTACATGTGTCGAAGATGCTTTCAAATTGGCTCTTGAATTTGAAAGACGCTTCAAACGCTCGTCCACTCGATATTCATCTCCTTATTCCAGCGATTCACGTCAGGCCAAGTCCTTCACGCCTACATCCTCCAAGTCTAACCCCAAGGGTGCTTCCCAATCCAACACCTATAACTCTACTCCTAGTAACCGATCTAACGCCGTTCAATCGACTGCTAACTCTATCCAATGTCATAACTGTCATGAGCGAGGGCATATTGCATCTCGTTGTCCCCACCGTACCATGATACTAGAACAGGAGGGTGATGAGCCACCTATTGAGGATCTTATAGTTGACCCCTGTGAATATTCAGGTGATGATGAGGAACTCGAAGAGGAGGACACTCCACATTGTAGCCTTGTTCGGACTATCAGCCCTCAACAAGAAAAACATTCTAATGTGGCTAGATGTGTTCTCTCGCAAGGCACCCATCTCGATGAGTGGAAACGAACTTCCATTTTTTGCACTTTCTTTCGATGTAATGGAAAATCTGCCAAGTTGGTCATAGATGGTGGTAGTACCCTTAATGTCGTATCTCGATCCGCCATAAAAAGACTAAACCTTAAGTCTGAACCTCATCCTAATCCTTTTACGGTAGCTTGGGTAAATAAGACCACTCTCCCCATTGACCAAAGATGCCTCGTTCCCCTCCACCTAGGCCCACATTATAAAGAAGATCTTTATTTTGATGTCCTTCCCATGGATGTCGCCCACATTCTCTTAGGTAGACCTTGGCTTTATGATCATTCAGTTAAGATTGATTGCCGACCAAATACTCACTATTTCTTCTTTAAAGGAAAGCGTATCATTCTTAATCCTGCAAAACCATCTGATCCCTCACCCCCTCAACCCCTTTCTACGCCTAAGGAAGCTTCTATAAATAGGGTTCAAATCATCACACCTCACGCCTTTCATCAGGAGAGTAGGAAAACCAATTTCATGTTAGCCATAGTCGCTCAAGAGATCTCCCCAAACTCCACTTCACCCATTCCCACTGAGGTTCAGAAGTTATTAAGTGACTTTTCGGATGTAATTCCCGGAGAGTTACCTAAAGAGTTGCCACCCATGAGAGACATTCAACATGCCATCGATCTTATTCCTGGGTCTCAATTACCTAATCTTCCCCATTATAGGATGAACCCTAATGAGCGGGCTGAATTAAATAAACAAGTTGAGGAGCTCCTTCGTAAGGGATTTGTGAAGCATAGCATGAGTCCTTGTGCAGTACCCGCCTTACTCACTCCCAAGAAGGACGGATCTTGGAGAATGTGTGTGGATAGTAGAGCCATTAATAAAATCACGGTTAAGTATAGATTTCCTATCCCTAGACTAGAGGACATGTTAGACACTCTAGCTCATACAATAAAACCGCGGTCGCGATTGCGGTCGCGGTCGCGGTATCGCGGTATCGGAGTGTCGCGGTCAATAAATTATGTGTCGCAGCCGTCGCGGCATGATTTCTGATTTTTTTTTCACAATATGGATTAAATATTATTTATTTATCATTTAATTACTTATACAACTATGTATGAAGGTTATATGTTATATTAGAAGTCTTTAAATGACTTATTATATGTTAAATTATTCTAACAACACTACTTTTGCTAATTAATAAATAATAAGTTATTATATGTTAAATTATATGTTATAAATTTATTATATGAAAATGTATAAATAATTTATTATAGAACTTTCATGTAGCATATGAAAATTAGCAATATATTAATATATTATTCAACTAATAAATAATAGTTAATTAATAAAAACTAGGTAGCATAAGTTAAGTAGATTAATTAGCTAATTAATAAAACATAGATAATATTATCACATATTAGTAGCATAATTTAACATAAATCATTTAAATATTTCATATCTACTAAATAAGGAATACTAATTACTAAATACTAAATTACCCTATAAAATTATAGCGTACCTATAATTAGTAAATGAACTATAAAAGTCATTATTTATAAAATTATATAGGTGATGATGAGTTTTTAATATAACACAAACACACTTAAATTATTATGTATATATAATATGTTAAATAAAGAAAATAATATATATATACTAAATATAAGTATTTAAGTATCTAACTCTTCTTGGTATTAAATAATTACTACTTCTTCTCTTAGCCAATTTTAAGTTATTATTAATTGATTTTTTAGATGCCTAATCTATAATATTAAATTTATCAGTAATAAATTATCGTTATATTATATTTATACAAATTTACAATAAATTAACACTATAACAATTGTTTATTATCCATCTATTAATTTTAACCATGTACTAATTTAATTAATATTAAAATTACTTAACTAATTAGTATTCAATAATCATACAAAATTATTAATAATAAACCGTTATTAATTTATTATAGTACATAACTGCATATATTAACAATATATTTAAATTATAATAATTATAAGTATTAATTTATCCATATACTAATTTAATTAATTATTAATACCACATTATTATTAGGCTAAGTATTAATATTTTATTTAAAAAATTCATATATGTAACATATGAAAATTAGCAACATATTAATATATTATTCAACTAATAAATAATAGCTAATTAATAAAAACTAGATAGTATAAATTAAGTAGATTAGTTAGTTAATTAATAAAATATAGATAATATTATCACATATTAGTAGCATAATTTAATATAAATTATTTAAATATTTTATATCTACTTAAATAAAAAATATTTATACTAACTTTTAAGGTTTGAGGCACTTGTGGTGAGTTGTTGTGACTTGCTCGAATGTTCCACTGTTAACTTCGGGGACTTATGTTATAACTTTTCCTCTTGCACCTATATCTACCTATGTCGGACAGTCGGACTCCCAGGCCCCAGCCTTTAACTGTTCGACAATCGACCTCCACCTCCACGCTCCACTCCAGTGCTCGACATCGACACTCAACAGTCGACGGTAGACGGTCGACGGTCGACGGTCTTCCTCTTCCGGTCTTCCTCTTCCGACTTCGCAGACTTCACTTCCCGTTCCCACACTTCCAATCTAAGGTTGCAGCTAGCTCCTCGTCGCCGTTCGCAGCTCGCCATCAGCCCTCGCCGCTCGATTCTTTGGTTTCTGTGTTGCTGCCTTGCTGGTTTGTTGTAAATTAGGGTTAGTGTTCTTTTCCTTCTTCCATCTGATTTTTATAGGCATTTTCGTCATTTTCATTTGTCTTCTACCCCTATTCGCAGGGCACCATGGATGGTGCTGGCTGCTGAGTTTTTCGAATCTCACTGTGTTTGGCTAGGGTAACTGATATTTCGGGGCAATATCGGCGATATTTTCCGATATCCGATATTACGCCGATATATCGGCGATATTGCCGTGAAATTTTTTTTCCGTCGCGTTTCGGTGGTTTTGCATCGCGGCAGGCTGGGATTCCGCGAAATTGCGGCCAATACGCAATATCGGACCCGCGATTTAATTGTATGCTCTAGCTGGCTCTAGTTACTACTCTAAAATCGACTTACGTAGCGGGTACCACCAAATTCGTATTCGGCCAGGGGATGAATGGAAAACAGCCTTTAAGACGCAGGATGGACCTTTTGAGTGGTTAGTTATGCCTTTTGGGTTATCAAATGCCCCTAGCACATTCATGAGGTTTATGACCCACATCCTCCAACCATTTATGGGAAAATTCCTCGTGGTCTATTTCGATGACTACCTGATTTATAGCAAGTCTCAAAGGGATCACCTGTCCCACCTTAGACAAGTTTTTACTACTTTACGGGAAGCCAAGCTTTATGCTAATCTCAAGAAATGTTCCTTCCTTCAGTCTCAGGTTCTCTTTCTAGGCTTTATTGTTTCTTCTCAGGGCATTTCTACTGACCCTGAGAAAGTCCGAGTTATTAAGGAATGGCCTGAACCAAAATCTGTTACGGAAGTACGTAGCTTCCATGGCCAAGTTTCCTTTTATCGTCGGTTCATCCGCAATTTTAGCTCTATTATGGTCCCCATCACTGATTGTCTAAAGAAGGGATCATTTCAGTGGACGTCTAAAGCTTCCAGAGCCTTTCAGGAAATTAAGGAGTGTATGACTAAGGCCCCTGTCCTTAGGCATCCCGATTTTAGTAAAGTCTTCGAGGTTCATTGTGATGCTTGCGAAACAGGCATAGGCGGAGTGTTAGGTCAGGAAGGACATCCCATAGCATTTTTCAGTGAGAAACTCAACGCGTCTAAACAAAAGTACACCATCCATCTTAAGGAGTTATATGCTGTGGTCAGGTCCCTCCATTATTGGCGGTATTACCTTTTACCCCAAGACTTTGTAGTCTATTCAGACCACCTAGCACTAGAGTATTTGCATTCAAAGCGAGAATTGCCAAAGAAGTATGCTAAATGGCTGGAATTCTTAGGCGAATATACTTTCGTCCTAAAACATCGTTCAGGAACCGAGAATCGAGTAGCTGATGCTCTTAGCAGGATAGGTGCTATCCTTCAACAATGGAATATTAGGGCTACTAACTTTGATAAAATGAAGGATGATTACTCTTCTTGTCCCGATTTCGGTCACATCTACCTAGAAGTTTCTCATGGTAACCGTCAGGACTTCGTTGATTATGTCATCCATAATGGATATCTTTTTAGAGCCTCTAGATTATGCATTCCCCAATCCTCATATAGAGACTTTCTTGTTTGGGAATTGCACGCAGGTGGCCTTGCAGGTCACTTCGGTATGGATCGTACCATCACCTTGGTACGTGATCGTTTTTATTGGCCTTCTTGGCAACAAGACGTTAAGAGAGTCATATCCCAGTGTCGTACTTGTCAGTTAGCTAAAACAAAAAAACAAAACACGGGCTTATATACTCCTTTACCTGTTCCTCATGAGCCATGGAAGGATCTTAGCATGGACTTTATTCTAGGTATCCCCAAAACATCCAGAGGCCATGACTCGATCCTTGTAGTAGTAGATAGATTCTCCAAGATGGCCCATTTCATACCCTGTAGCAAGACTTCCGATGCTGTTCACGTTGCTAGATTGATTTTTCGTGAGGTAGTCAGACTTCATGGTCTTCCTTCTTCCATAGTATCTGATAGAGATTCTAGGTTCATCTGTTGGTTCTGGAAGACACTCTGGACTATGAGCAAAACCCAGTTAAAGTTTTCTACCGCCCATCATCCCCAGACCGATGGTCAGACTGAGGTAGTAAATCGAGGTTTAGGTGACCTTCTTCGTTGTCTTGTCGGAGATCGACCTCGTACTTGGGATTTAGTGTTACCCACAGCTGAGTTCGCTTATAACCATGCGTCTAATCGGTCCACGGGAAAGAGTCCTTTTGAAATTGTTTATGGTTATGCTCCTCGTGCTCCTGTTGACTTTGGCCCCCTATCCCCACATGCACGTGTGTCTGCGTCTGCTGAGTCCTTTGCTGATCATATACATTCTTTGCATGATGAGATTAGGCGTAAGATTATGTTGAGTAATGTGGACTATAAACTTCTTGTTGATGTGCATCGTAGAGATAAGGGTTTTAATGAAGGTGACTTTGTCATGGTACGTTTGTGTCCTGAACGTTTTCCAAAAGGATGTTTTAAAAAATTACATGCGCGCGCCATGGGCCCGTATGAGATTTTGAAAAAACAAGGACCGAATGCTTATGTGCTAGATCTACCCGATGATTTAGGTATTAGTCCCTTTTTCAACGTGAGTGATTTGTCACCTTACAGAGGCAACTTTGAGCCTCCTGCCTTGCCTTCTAGTGTGCCTGCAGGTCTGCAGGAGCCGACAGTACCACCTGTTCAGCTACCCAAGGATGAGATTGCTTCTATTGATGATGTGGAGCATGTTTCCTCTTCTCAAGGAGGGTTTCGCCGATTTTGGATCACGTGGAAGAACCATCCAGATTGTGATGCTACTTGGGTTACTGAGGATGATCTTCGAGATTTGGCTCCAGAATTGCTTAATGACTTTCTTCGATCTCACTCGCCGGAGTCGAGTTCTTTTCCGGTGGGAGAGAATGATGTAATTAAACAGGATTTTAATAGGAATAAGTATAAACGTAGGAATAAAAAATAGATTCCTATCTTATTTTCTTACCTTAGTAATTATTTTATTTACCTTAGTAATTTATGATGATCTTATCTTAGCTAGTAATTAGTGATTTTTACTATCGTTATTTTTATGGCCCTTACTCTATATAAAGGGGTCTTAGGGTTGTTATTTGAGAACAATTTGAATGAATATTAATTAATCCTAAGTGATTTTCTGTTTTCCCTCTCGCTTTCTCCTTCTTCCCTCTCACCCTTGCATCAAAAGCTAAAAACCATTCTTTGCACCTTTTTGGGTTTTTGCAACCAAAAGAGTGCTTGTTTGTTTCTAATTATGACTTATGGCTGTTGTAATCTTTTTTATTTAATCTTTTAGTCTTTTATGTCTTTTATCTAGTTTTAGTAGCTCAAGTCAGCCCCCATGTGGCTGATTTCAAAATTTTATGACCTTTAGTTGATTCTGAAGTAACTAGATGAGTTAGGCTTGTTATTTAATTGTAATCGATGGTTAGCTTGTAACTAACCTACATACTCCTATAAGAGTGGGGCAAGGTATGGAGTGAAAAAGCAGATTGGATGCTATTTATTTAACCATAAAACCTTGTGTTTCTCCCTTCTTGCTCAAGTGAAGAGTTCGAAAATTATCTTTCAATCTTGCATTCTTTATCCTAAGAATTGAAACATTAGATGCGGACTGTGAGTATATATGATTTTTAGGACGTGCCTAAGAATTATTTTCTACCTTTTCTCAACCCCATTTCTCATGTCTAATTTCAGTTGTTCAAACCCATAAACACCATCACCTAACAAGACCCAATTTGTATCTACATATATATCAACTTCTGGAGCAATATCAGATGGAAAGTCAACCACAGGAAAAACGGTGAGAGAAGACTAATGATATCAAGCACATGCCAGTACTGCAAACTTAGGGCAGGGAAACAGAAAAGAAATACTCCACCTTGCAGCTGGATTAATATCATCTCCAAACCCAGATATATGAAGATAATAGTCGGAATCTAGCTCCCACAGAGCAGGTCTCCCTTCCTGCGGTTTGAAATAACCCAAGAATCTGGTAAAATCAGGGGTAAAACATATTTAATATCACTAAATAATAATAACAAGTACTTAAATGGCCACAGACACAGCACGGCAAAAGGCAGGATAGATTCATCTAAATAGAATTCTTATTCTATTCTTCTCATCACACAAGGACAATCTTCAGGAAACAAAATACAAAAAGAAAAGAAGATATCAACACCAATATGAACTAATCATCAGATCGAAGCCCGTGATCAATCCCCTATCATTTCCCTCCTTTCCTCTAAAAGAACCAAATGTTTCAGTAGTTTATATTCTCCAGCAACTTTGTGATACAAACACACTAACAGAGAAAATATTGTGGAAAATTTAGAGAGGAATCGGGACTTTTGATTGATGATCAAGGAAATATGAATACAGATATCAGACTCTCCAGCAAGGTTCTGACGACCTTGCACCTCCAACCACAATCTTCTCTGCCTCCTCTAGCGCCTGATCCCCTGTTTTTAAGTATCCTAGCTTATAACAAAAAAGTCTGACTCGCCAAAGGACTAAGCAAATCCATAACAGACAAATAATGATTAACGACCCCAGCTAAATTCTAACAGACTAACTCAGCATCAAATGAAAGGAAATAAAAACAAACAGCATTAACTGATCAGCAGTAGTCCACTAAGTTCTCCCCCATATCCAGCCCAACAGTTCTGTTATGTCCCTTCTTATGGCCTGCTCTTCCTCATGTGTACTTAACCACAGGCCTATCATTAACTCCCCCTTAAAAGTTTTACCTTGTCCTCAAGGTGAGAGTCTGGAAACTAATTGTTTATTGCATCAAATCATTCCCAGGAGGCTTCAAAATCATGTAGGCCTTGCCAAAAAAATGAGGACCTCCAGCTGCCCGTCAGCATTGTACCACAGGTCTTGCACTGAATCTGGAACAAACTGCCAATCCAACTCCTCTGTAAGTGCAGCCGGCAGTGGCTGTGACTGCCGGCCTTGCCCCAGAGCTGGCTTCAGGATTGAAACACGAAACACCAAATGGATAGGTGTGGTAGCTGGCAACTGCATACAGTAAGCAACTGGCCATATCTTAGTGACTACTTGATACAGCCCAAAATACCTCAGTGACAGGTTCTCATTGACAGGCTGAGCCAAGGATTTGTGCCTATATGGTCTGAGTTTAGCATAGACACAATCCCCCACCTCAAGAATCACCTCCTGATGCTTCTTATCTGCTGAGTCCTTCATGTGCTGCTGTGCTCTAAGCAAATGCTGCTTAAGCTCCTCCAGCATGATGTCCCTTGTGTGCAACTCCTCATCAACTGCAGCCAGTGCAGCAGTTCCCCATTCATACCTCACCAGTGGTGGTGGATCTCTGCCAGACCAAAGCCTTGAAAAGTGTGTGAATGGATGAGTGGTAGGAAGTATTAAACCAGTATTCTGCCCATGCTATCCAGTCCGCCCAGCTCTTCAGCTTGTCCCCAATAAAGCAGCTTAAGTTAGTCTCTACACTCCTGTTAACCACCTCTGTCAGCCTGTCAGAAACTCAGAATGAGGGTGATAAGCCGTACTGTAATTCAGTTTGTTTTCCTGGAGCTTGAACAGCCCACTCCAAAAGTTACCAAGAACACCTTGTCTCGGTCAGAGACAATCGTACGAGGGACCATGTAAGTGAACCACCTCTTTAACAAATGTAGCGGCTACTCCCAGTGCTGTGAAAGGGTGTCTCAAAAGGATAAAATGACTATATTTAGTAAGTCTGTCAGCTGCTACAAGGACACAGTCATACCCATTTGAACGTGGGATTCCTTCAATGAAATCCATCGATATATCTTCCCATACCTTGGCAAGAATGGGAAGCTGTTGGAGAAGGCCAGCAGGGGACAGATTCACTGATTTGTTTTGCTGACAAATAGCACACTTAGCTACAATTCACTGCACCTGCTGCCTCATGTTTGGCCAATAAACCTCCTTGGCTAAGCACTGATAAGCCTTCAGCACTCTAGCCATGCCTCCTATCATGCCTCCATGAAATTCCATCAGCAATTGTCAACTATAAGTTGATCCATATGGGAGTATTAGGTGTCCCCTGTAGAACAGGTTGCCTTGAATTAACCGGTATCCATCTTTGCCTTGTGGTGAAAGCAGAAGCTCCTGTTCAAGAGAGCCTAACACTGTCTCTGTCCACTTCCTGTTGTAAAACTGGCCAATCCCAGATCCATGATGCAGATAGTGCCAGTAAGTATGTCTCCTGGTTAAGTATTGGAAGTGCATCCATGATCTGCCACCTTGTTCTCACACCCGGTTTGCAACCCTATGTCAAAATTGTAGCTCCTGAATTTCATAACCCATTCCACTGTTCTTTTGGAATAACCAGTTGCTGGAGGAGGGATTTCAAGCTCTTCTGGTCAGTTCTTACGACAAAGCATTGCCCCAGCAAATAATGGCACCAACACTGGACAGCTATGACCATTGCCATCAACTCCTGCTCGTATACTGACTTCAGTCGCACCTGTCCAAGCACCTGGCTGTAAAATGCCACAGGCCTGTTTTGTTGCATCAAAAAAGCGCCCACAACACCTCCAGAAGCATCTGTTTCCACCACAAAGGGCTTACTAAAATCAAGCAGTGCTAAGCCTGGTACAGCCACCATGGCAAGCTTCAGAATTTTGAAGGCTGGTGCCTCTGAAGTCCACCCAAAGCTGTCATTCCTTAACTGGTTGGTCAACAGAACTGCAATCTGTCCAAAATTACGAACAAACTTCTGGTAATAGCCCATAAGCCCCAATAATACCCTTAGATCTTGTAGGTTCTTAGGGACTGGCCAATCCTTCATAGCTAGCAGCTTTAAGGGGCTTGCAGCCACCCTTTTAGCTGAAATGACATGTCCCAAGTATTCAATCTCCTCCTGACCAAACACACACTCCTTTTGATTTACAAATAAAGAATGCCTCAGCAGCAACTCAAAGACCAGCTATAAATGCTTCAAATGATCCTCCATGATAAGACTATAGACTAAAATGTCACCAAAACATACTTACAAAGATAAGGCTGTAATGTCCTTCATGAATCCAAAATGCTGTCATCAGAGCATACTCAGGGCGTACTCAGATTTGATGAAAGCCTAATTTCACATCCAACCAAGAGAAGATGATTGCGCCATAAAGCAGATCCAATAACTCATCAATTACCAGAAATGAGAACTTATTAGCAATGGTTGCCAGGTTCAATGCCCTGTAGTCTACACAGAATCACCACCCTCCATCTTTCATACGGACCAGCAAAACAGGGCTTGAAAATAGGCTGAGGCCTTATAATTCCAACAGCTAACACTCCTTAACTACCTTCTCAATATCATTTTTCTGAATGTGGGGATATTTGTAAGGCCTTAAATTGATCGGGGTGGCCCCTAGCTTCAGTTCAATTTGGTGATCTAACTCCCTGACTGGTGGAAGGCCTTGCAGCTGATTTATTACATCCTCTACAGCATGTGGCACACTGATATCCTGCCACTGCTGCTCATTTTACATCCCTATGGTGCAGCATTGTGACATCACTCCCTGACCCACCTTCCTTACTAGACGCACCATGGCCCATAAGGAAGTATGTGTGTGACATCAACTTGAGTCCCCTTTCAGAGTCACTGTGGTCTGCCCCACCATGAACTTCATTTCCAGCCTCTTCCAATTCATGAGTCACCCCTAATTCCTACAGCCATTGCATCCCAAGTATGATGTCAGCACTGCCCAATAATAAAGGTAAGAAGTCCTTCACCAGTTGAATCCCCTGCATAGTCACTTGAACCCCTTTTCAGATTCCTTGGGTAGTCACAACATTACCTGTCCCCTTCAACACACCATAGGAAGCAGTTACAGTGACCAGAAGCTGAACTGCTTCACCATAATGTGTAAAATAAAAATGTGGGTTGCCCCACAATCCATCAAAATGGTCACATGATTATTAAAAATGTCCCCTCGCAACTTCAAGGCATATTGGGTTATGAGTCCAACCACTCATTTCATGGACAACTCTTCTGCCCATTTGATTATTACTACTTCAGTTTCACCCCCTGCAACTTTTTCTCCATTGCTCAAGCTCTGAAACTAATCACCTTCCACTGGTAAAACTTGCTGCAAATGATTCTTACACTAATGTCCAGGGCCAAACTTCTCCTCACACTTGAACCCTTCTCTCTTTGTTTCAGAATTTTTGTGCAAGACAATCACCAAGAGGAGGGAGTTGACCGCCAGCAGACTAATCCTCTCTTGCCGGCTGAAGGTGCACCAGGCATCAGTGAGGTGTTTTATCTGGAGGAGTTACATGGTTTCGCATTAGCGAGTAGATTTTCCCAACTTTCCCCATGCACCAATCGATTCAACCCGACCCATTTTTGTCCTCAACCATTTGGGCAAACCTCCATAATTTCTATCAACACATTGGGCCTCATCATTCAAACTTCAGCACTTATCTGAGCCTTCAGCCATGGAATAAAATATCAATCGATACACCATATATCGGATTTTTGGCCTGCCAATACGCAAAATGTGTGATACACAATATAGAAATGAAATCACGTGTATTGACCGATGTGATACACTTCGGTCGATATATCTGATCTATCAATTTTTGTTGTGGGATAAGATAAAATATCACATCACAACAACCGCAATATATAAAATATCTTTTGCGACACCTCAATACTGCAATATCATAAATAGTGATTGGGATCACAATTTTATTGTTTGCCTATTTAGAAATATGTTCTCCAACACCTCTATCAGAAAATTACCCACTTCACTACTATGATTTTTTCCCAAATGGATCTCTCTTGACGCAAGCGAAATCATCCGAGCCTCCATGAATCCCTCTTGATTCTCAAACCTTTTATGCCCTATTCCCTAGAGCTAAAGAAAATAATAATTATTTTATGAATATGTATAACATTATTAACATTAATAATTATATTAATAATTATAATAATTAGTTTAATAAAAAATATTATAATCAATGTACTAGTAGTTATAGTATTATATAAATTCAAATTATAATAAATATAACAATTAATAATTAAAATAATTATATTGATAATATAAATAACAAGAATTCATATAATAATATTATTAATAATTATAATAATAATATTCATAATTATATTAAAAATAATAATTAATATATTAATAATATAAATAATTAATATTAAAAGTATTATTTATATTATTTAACTAATTATTATTATTATTATTAAATTAATTCTTATTAATATTCATCATAATAATAAATAAATATTATTCTAATCATTACTACTACTATTAATTATCTTTTAATTATTATTTTTATATTATTAAATTAAAATTAGTAATTATTAATCTAATATGATATTATTAGTGCTAATCTGATCTCATCTTATTCATATTGATCTAATAAGTTCTAGAGAACAGGACTTCACAGTCCTCTACAAATTAAAACTAGGCAAGAGCCCTTCCCTCCATTGCCACGGCCATTACCTCTAACTTCTCCCTATACAACAATATATCAACCGAGACGGATCGTATCAGCCAAGAAGTCTTGGTTTTTAACCTTGCCAATACGATATCTCAGCAATATGCTGCAGAGAAACAAAAAACTACACATATATCGCCAATATTTCTCAATACTGATTGATATTGACTAATATTTACTGATATATGACTGATATTTGCTAATATTTATTATGAAAAATAAAAAATAAAAATAACAACGCAACAACAGCAGTATATAAAATATCATTCGCGACACCTTGATATTGTAACGAAGTGACCTTGACCGTAATCACAACCACAGTTTTATTGCCTACTTCTCCCTCTGTGTCATGTAATTAATCCCAGAATACCTGTCTGCTCTGATTATTCATCCATCTGGATCACTTCCATCAAAAACAGGGAGCTTCAATTGCCAAAAGGACAATAGACGATTTTGGTTTATGTCTCAGGGATGACGATGCTCAGTGGCGGCAGCAGAGGATCAACAACCAGCACTTCACTTACCTTCAACTTCCCAGAATCATGGCTGGAGGAGCTGGGTTCATCCCATTGATTCAACTTGGTCAGTTGCCCAACCATCTCCATCATCAACTTCTCCATTGAACTCAGCCAATCCTCCAGCACCAGTATCCTCTGGACTTCATTCCTTATTACAATTCATCTTGAATAAGTCCCAATTTCTCCTCCAATGATTCTACCTGCTTAGTCATCACTCCTAACACTCTTTGATACCAACCTGATACAAGCTGATATGGGAAAATATTGCAGAATATTTATAGAGGAATCAAGACTTTTGATTGATGATCAACGAAAAATGAACACAAATGTCATACTCTCCAGCAAGGATTTTAGGACCTTGCAACTCCTACCACAATCTTCTCTGCCTCCTCTAGGCCAGCCCGATCCCTTCTTTTTAGTACCCTAGCTTATAACAGAAAATTCTGACTCTACAAAGGACTAAGTAAATTCATAACTGACTCATAATGAACCCAGCAAAATCTGATAGACAATGAATCAGCATAAAATGAAAGGAAATAAAAACAAACAACAGCATCTAATCAGCAGTAGTCCACCAAATATTCCCCGATATCCAGCTCAACAATTTGCCCCTTCTCATGGCCTGCTCTTCCTCACATATGTGTACTTCACCACAGGCCTACAACTTCGCTGCTATTGTATTTTACACAGCAACAACCTCCTCCAAAACACTGATATGACAGCTTTTATGGATGTTATTCACCATGATAGCAAATTAACAATGCCATCGCACTGCTAGTACAACTGAATAATGCCCTCCGTAATCTTATACTTGACAAACGTCCAGGGATTCGTCCAGAGCCATCATAGCAGAAGGTTCATCACCAAGACCAGACTAGTCACATTCAGAGACTCCTCCCATCTTAGGTTTCATGCATAAATGGAATCACTAGCAAGGACCCTAGGCAAGCAATTACACTGGACAATGCAGGTTGATTCGGTGTTAAAATGTGGGTTAACTAGGAGTGACAAAGTGCAGGACAGAATACCTATGGCACTAAAGTGTAGGAGTATAAAGGAAGAGTAATTACAAATTCATGGCATCTTGTTTTTCCCCATCAGTGTAGGCATTGCTATAATATCTCTTGATTGACTTAAGAAACTCCTGTGATTGAGTTGTAGCTTTCCATTTTCCTTGCTTATCTGGAAACACCTGAAAGGGAAATGGTTTCTTAAGTATTCTGGTTGAGTACAAGTCCAGGGTTATGTCTGCCACAAGTAATTTAGAAGGAATATTAATTGACACAGATGGAAAATATCAATAACTTGTCTTAATCAGGTAACGGCAGAATACTTACAGTGTTGTGAGCAGCAGATCCACCATATTGCTGAGCAAGAGCATCACCCATGCCCTGGTACATATCCATGAGGGCTGCAGCAATGCTACTGTCAGGATCCACTTTGGGCACATCTGTCAAACCCATAGTATAAAGCTGACGACCCAAAGCAGCTAGGCCATAAGCATACTGAGCAACATTCGTACGATCTAAGCAATCGATGCAGTTGGTACGCAAAACTCCGCTTTGCCAATGTGGATCAGGACCACCATAACTGTCATTTATTAGAAGCCAACTAGAGTTGGATTCCTTTTCACCTCTAACAATTCTGTTGAGCATCTCAGTATTACTTCCACGGTTTGGAAGATCACTTGAACTGGCACTGTGGTTCCAGAAATATGCATCATAGTAGAAGTGATGAAACCAAGCGAGAGATAACAATACATAGGTATTTAATGAATAAAAGCAAAGATGGAACACTAAAAAAACATGAATAGAGCAAAATGAAAGCTACCAACATAGAAAAAAATCACAGCTGATGCCGCATATTACAAGTAGGCCCTCAACCAGCCAGTCCCCAGCGTGCTCTCTAGATGAGAGTTTACTCTATTCACCTAAATTAACCCCATAAAATTTTCAGCCGGACAGGATGAATGGAGGTGAACACTATTTTTTGACTCACATTCATCACACCTGACCTCCAACCAAACAAGAAGCAACTGTATAAGTTCTGATAAGACTGTTATGACAGGAATGGAGGTCCACAGCCCACAAGTTTTGAACAGAATGCCACCTGCTCAAACTGCTTTGAGTTAACCACTCAGCCAAACGCTAGGTGTACACCCATGAAGAGCTTATTTTACTCAACCTCAACCAAAACTGAGGCAAAGTAAACAATGGATCAACAACCTTTCAATTGAAGTAAATCCTTTCGCTCAGCTCAATCCATTGCTACTTCAAAAGACAAGATTTTGCTTATTTTTGTTGTTTTATATTTGTCTACATTTTTTAGCACTATCACTGGTCTGCTCATATTCTAAACTAAAGAAGAGCGCATATTCATATGCAAGTTGTTCACATTTTGATGGTTTTCGCAAGACTATCTAACAAACAACTCCGGAGAGATGTTGCTATGTTTCCTTGAAGCTAAAGCAACCTCGAAAATTGAGACGGGTTTACATGGTCTGGTTTGATTCGGTTTCAGCTCAAAACTGACCAAATTGTAATATTACATTTACAGTTTGAAATCAAGCCTCTTTTTTTCAAATACCCAAACCAACCACACCATAATTTTATGGCGAGGTTCAATTTGGTTTATGATTCATGCACCCAAAGCTTCAATACATTTTACAACACTTTTTTACATATCAAAAATCATATTCTCATAATTCAAAATATGTTTACAACATGTGACCTAAATACAGTGAATCCAGAGCACAAATAATAATTAATCTAGTATAAAGGCAACATTAAACTAGTACCATAATACTTGAGAAAAATATATAACGTGAGTATGTGATGGCACAAGAAATAAAGAAATTATGGTTACAAGTTACAATTTACCATGTATGACTTGAGGTTGTTAGGATCCTTGCCCGAGGACCTAGTTGCAAGCAAAAGGGTCATGGGAAGATCGGGAGTAGTCCCATGGAATCAGATATATTCAAGGGAAGGGATTGGAGAAAATCAATCGATTATGAATTTGTGGGGCACTAGGGTTACGGTGTAATACCCCAAAACTTTATTTTAGGATTTAAGAATACAATAAGGAATTATTGGATAAGATTTAATTTTATGTACCATTTCTAATAATATATTAATAATTATTATTATTATGGCAATAAAAGAAGAAAAATGATGTATGGACATAATTAGTAGAGACTAAATTTATTTATTAACCTAAGATAAATTATAAATGAATCATAATAATTTCTAAATTAATAAAAATTATTTCATTATTATCATTATTAATTTCTATTAACCCTAAAACTCCCAAAAATCCAAAACACCCTACCACCCCATTTTCCTTTTTTCTTTTTCCCTTTTCTTCCCTCCTTTTTCTTTCTTTTCTTTCTTCTTTTCTTCCTTTTCTTTTTTTTTCCTTCTTTTCCCACTCTTTTGGCTTGTTGGGCGCAACGGCCCAGCAGCCCTCCCCCTCTTTTCCTTCCTCCTTTCCCAGCCCAATTTTCTTACCCCCCCCCTCGCATGCGAGCGCGGATCGGCCCAACCCGTGCGCATAACCCCCCTCTTTTCCTTTTCTCTCCCTCTCTTTTTATGTTCTTTCCCCTTTTGCCCCTACCTTCTTCTTCCCTAACCTGCGCATGGCTGCACTTCTCAGCTCCCCCTCCCCTCTTCGTCCTCCGTTCCCTTTTGGCCCTGTAGGGCATGCGGCAAGCATGTCCCTACATGGTCCCCCTCCCTCCTGCTCCCCCTACCTACGCTGCTACTCCAGCCTGCACGCCGGCCGGCAGCCACCAACCCCCTCCCTTTTGTCTTCTTCCCCTTCTTGTCCACTTCCCCCAACCCCTACACCTATAAATACCTCTCCCCACTCGCTCTTTTCCCCTCTTTCTCTCTGCCAATCCACTCCCCAACCCCTTACTCGCCCCACCCAAACAGACACCAAGCTGTGCCGCCGTTGTCACTCCCTCCCTTCCACTTCCCTGCATCATCCTACACCCAACGAACCACTCCCATGCCCTTCCTTCCCCTTCCTCTTATCTCCCCACCTGTGCAAAGTGGGCCGCTCGAGCTACCCTTTTGCACCTCCTTACGCCGTCACCGCCACTACTACCACCACCCTCCCTGCCTCCCTTCCTGCCTAAAAAAAAAAACCCTACCTTACCACACCACCACTTCACTCTTTCTCCCCTCTCCTTTCTTCCCTTTCCTTTTCTCTCCCTCACAACCACCGTCGTTGCCACCACCGCACCGTCGCCGTAACGCCACCACCCCCACCACAGGCTACCTGACCCAGGCAACCCTACCACCTAGGAAACCCTATCTACCCTCTCTTTTTCCAACCCCAAAAACTCCTCCTTTACATCTCCTCTACCATCACCGCCGCACCGCCGCCTCTGCCGCCACCCCTGCCGCCGCCCCCTCACCTGCTGTCCCTTTTGGTTATACCCTTCTCCCTCTTACTTAATATATTTTATTTTAATAATTTGTTATTATTATCATTATTATTATTATTTGGTTAAATAAAGAAAAAGGAAAAAGAACTAGAAAGAAGGTGAAATGACCTAGTGATAGGCTCTTTATAGGTTTTGAGCAAACCCTTCCTCGTGAGGAGGCATAGGATTCGTGCTTCAAGCCCAGAGCCCAATTAGGTAAGGATATAGTTAAGAATTTGGGTTATGTTATGAATCTTATGTGTATGGATGTATTGGTATGCTATGTGTAAATATATGGGTATGTGAACTAAGTATGTGTGTGGCACAGCTTGGCTTGTAAGGAGCTAAGGTATGATGAGCATGGTTTTCATTATGTGTTACATATGTGGTTATGACTTTTTATGTATGGGCATGTTCTTATGTATGGTTCAAATATTATGATATGTATGCCTAGATAACTTAGGTGGGTTTGAGTGGTTATGGGTGATTAAAGAAAATAAAGAGGGTGGAGTGAGTGAGGTGATATGTGGAGAAGGTCCTAAGTGTCTCATGAAATATGGTAGAAAAAATAATAAAATAAGGGGTTAGGATAAAATCTTGCATGGGAAGTGTGAGTCTGGCAAGGGGTGTATGTGCTTTGAATGGGGGAAAGATTTAAGTGGGAAAATCTAGTTTGAGGGTTGACCATGGGGAGAAAAGTGTATTTTGGGTGATTGGTGTACTTAGGAAAGAGTTAGTACGTGGGTTGATGGAAATATGCATAGGAGCATAAACTAGGGGGTTTTTTTTGGGAGGGGTGAACCCTAAGGATAGGGGTATTGTGGGGAAAGGTTGAGAAGGTTGGTTGGACATTGGTGTTGTGATGAGGGGTGTGCTACATGGAGGGTGTGAGGCGAGTCAAATGGACGGTAGAGTTGTGTAGGAGAAGAGGGTGTGGAGGAAAAGGGAAATATTAGGGTTTTCGGGGGTGACCAACTAGGGTATCATTATCACATGTGGGAGTTGAGGAGTTGGGCTGTGAGGGTTGGAATTGGGATGAGTATGATGAGGGTGTTGGAATCGAGGGAGAATGTGGGCTGAGTAAGAAGAGGAGAGGCTAGGGCCACATAGGCCAGATTAGGGTTTCAACAGAAACCCTAATGGGCGATGGTAAGTATGGGTGGAGAAATAGAGAAGTGGGCCTTGACCCAATATATGAGGCTTCTGAGTTCATTGTGAGGATGGTGGAAGGTGTATGGGGGTCCTAGAGTCTTGGAGGATGTGGATGACCCAGGTCAAGGGTTAGGGTATTTCAGGAAGTCTGGGTTGGTAGAATGGTAATGAGTCAGGACTGCCTATTAGGGTGTGCATATCTAGGAGGGGGTTACTTGTATAATAAAACATGAATAAAATACTAATCACTTAATGGAAGATCATTGAATCGAGCCCGGACTTAGGATGTTACATAATAGTGGTCAAGAACGTTTTACCCTGGATATGTATATGTTACCGTTCCATGGGCTATAATAGTGGTTAGATGTGTTCTGCCTTAAAGTAGTATTCCTGTTCCACCGGTTATAATAGTGGGGGCTCCAAGCTCAATAAGTTAAACCTTTGGATGATAATAAATGATGGAAAAGACACTAATTACTTACAGTGGGAACACCACATGGGTCAGGACCAGACTTAAGATGTTTACCGTTCCACCAGTTATAATAGTAGTCAGATGCGTTTTGCCCTAAAGATGTTCATGTTTAGCGTTCCACCGGCTATAATAGTGGCCAAGTGCGTTCTGCCCTGGAGTAGTTATTTTCGTTCCACCGGCCATAATAGTGGGGTCTCCGTACTCACGTGGATATAATTCGAGAGATGTGTAAAGATGGTACTAATGGCTTAAACTCTGATAGTGGTGATTAATCTAATAAACCTATTGCTTGCATATTATCTGTATTTTATGTGTTGTACCCTATCTTAGTTATATGGTTACCTTACTCAGTACGTAGCATATTGATCATCCCTATCATGGGTGCTACTCATTCCCATGAGCAGTGGCCTCTCCTAAGTCTGTGCAGGTAGACGATGAGGCCCTTGAGGATTTTAAAGCTTATAATGAGCTAGTTGGGACAGAGTGACATTTTGATGTCCCGGGATTGGGGCCAGAGAGAGTGTTCTCCGGACTACTTACCTTTTAGTGTTTATGTTGTTTTTATTCCCCCGTAGTTAGGGATGGCAATGGGTCTCGGACCCGACCCAGACCCGCTAGACCCGCCTTATTTTTAGCGGGTCTGGGTCCATGATTTTTGGACCCGACGGGTCTGGACCGGGTCTGGGTCCATATATACCTTAACGGGTCTGGGTCTGGGTCCAATAGTTCTAGACCCAGACCCAACCCAGACCCTACCCGCTAGACCCGTTTAGTATATATATGTGTGTGTGTTTATGTATATACATATATAAATACATACTAATATTATGTTTGTCATTATTGTTATAATCTTATTTGAGCTCCTTATTCATTTTTTAATTTTATTTTTATATATTTACTTTATAAGAAATATGTACAATATTGTATTCTAAAAGCATTAAAAAACTATTTAAAAAGTCAACGCAACTATTTTAATATATTTATTTTTTCACATGGAGAATTTTTTTAACAAAAAATACATATTAAGTTATATAAAACATAAATATATTTGTATTTACATAGATTATTAATTTTTTTTAAAAAATTAGCCGGACCCATTTAGGACCCGTTTAGGACCCGTTTACCCGCTAGACCCGATGGATCTGGGTCTGGGTCTAAACTTTTGAGACCCGACGGGTATGAGTCGGGTCTGGGTCTAGGTAATATAAACGGGTCCGGGTCTGGATATGACTGGACCCGGTCCAGACCCGACCCATTGCCATCCCTACCCGTAGTGGAACGTTATCTTGTATTTCAAATCTCTAATGTATTAACTTTGACTTTTGCGCACTGGTATTTTTTGAATTTAATGTTGAACTTCTTATGTTTTTAATCATCTCCTATTACTGTTCCGTGTTATCTTTTACTCTCCTGGTTAGCATGAGGCTAGCCAAGGGTCCGACTTGTACTGATCACGACGGTAGAACCCCCCTTATTTGGTGTATGGTTTTTCATAACAAAAGAAATTTTTCAACTGTGAATTTTGGGGATATTACATAGGGTTTGTGAGAACTAAAGAGGAGAGGGAGACAAACAATGGAGGAGAGAGGAGAGAGCCGGTGAATTAGCTATTTGCTAATTCTCCCAACTTGTCGATTAGTGAGGCACCTAGCCTCTTACTGATAACTAATTACTACTTAGGGAGCAAGCGCCTCCTAATACTTATTAACCCTAAGACATAAATCAGCTAATAAATTAAGACTCACTACGAATTAATAAAAAAAAAAAATAATGCCTAAGACTAATTAATAAACTCAAATCTAACATGTTCAGGCTAAATTAGGCTGACCATAACTAGCCTACCGCATACAATGAAATATCGGTACCGCAATTGTGTATCAGCAGCAATTTCGCGATTTTTGGGTCAGCCGCGACGCAAAATTCCAAAATTGTTGCCGTTTCAGGAAATCACATATTTATCACCGCAATATCGGCGAAATTTCGGATATCAGCCGATATTTTGCCGATATTGGCCGATGTTTACCGATATTGGCCAATATTTGTTGTGAAAAGAATTAAAAAATCACGCCACGACAACTGCGACATATAAAATATCATTCGCGACACCCCGATACCGCGACACCGCGACCGCAATCGCGACCGTAACTGTTGTTTTATTGTTTGCTATCGAAAGGCTTGGTCCATGACAAAGTTCTTTAAAAGAAGTGTACACAGTTCGATTTGGTTCATTTTTCATCCTAAACTGCACAAAACCAGATTATCAAACCAAACTGTTCTCTAATTATTATTAACAAACCAAACCAAAACCAAGCAAATTTTTACAGTGCAGGGTCAATACACTAAGTTATAATATTATTGTAACACTTATTTACCGATGAAAATCATTTTCTCAAAATTGAATATCATGTCTATAATATAATTTTTGCAAATGTAAAACAAATTTAAAATCCATAACACCTAGTACAAGAACAGCATTAAATGAATCTTATAACACTAAGATAAAAAAAATTTAAAAAAAGACAACAATAATCATAATAATCATAATAACAATAATAAGAGAGAAAAGAAAATTTTATATTGTCATCGCAGAACATAAGAAGAAAATAAGTGTTGTAGTTACGATTACCACATACAAAATATTATATAAAAAACAGCATTTATATTAAATATGATTAATAATATATATTTACATATATAAACCGTATTTTATTTTCCAAAACTATAACTAAATCGGTTTGTGAATTCTAAAAAGCAATACTAACTTTTTAACACAAACCAAACCGAATCGTAAAAAAACGATTTAGTATGGTTCGATGTACGGCTTATAAATCATATTCAATTGCCAAAACTATAACCAAACCATTTACGATTTGGACCACAATATGAACACCCTAAATGGAGATATAGTTGTTTTACTTTGACTCCCAGCCTCAAGAGAACTGACAGAGTTTGTATTGAATGCTTACTTCAAAACATGCATCTCAAATAATGCAGCTGAAAAGGCTTTATGATAGACCATTGATCAAGAGGACCTGTGTGAGGCGCAGAGTCACCAGAGCAGGGGAGTGAGTTGGGTTGGGTCATAGTTTCAATTCGGGTTGTTGTCTGTACATTTTTCTTATTTTATTCCTGTCAGTTATTTTCTTTAGTTCCAGTTTTCATGTTCTGTTCTTAGGCAGCGTCAACCAATACAGTTAAGTTGTAACTAATGATTCAAGGTCCAAGGGAGTATTTAGTAGGGGGCTCGTACGTGGGAAGAAGGGGGATTTTTCAGTTGGTTATTTGGGGAGGATGTGCCAGGGTCTCTAATTCCTGGATTTTCCTTGAGACAGCTATTCCAAAAATTTCTCAGTTTCATCCGCTAATCACGAGTCCTCTCTGCCATTAATTATCTAAATAATACTACTGGTTAGCAGGGGTTCGATCTACCACACTGCCGGTGTCACTGTCTTAAACCCTTTTTAGTTTGCAAAAAGCAAGTTGAGAAATTAATAATAGAGACATGTTCCATGAACCTGAGAGTCAAAACATTAAGAAAGTACGTGATCCACATACAAATTGAACATCAAATGACAACTCTTATATGATAAGCATATATTGGCAAGACAGAAATTTCGTAAGAAATACTCTGACTAAACAGTGTGAATTGTGTCCATATCAACATCACGATGTCACTACACTCCTTCCATTTTTCTAGCTACAAGCCAGAGACATGGCCATACACACACATATGAGAAACTCTACTCAATATAGAATAAGATGATATATATACCTCACAGAACCCATCCGTTGCTTTTTTACAACAAGAGGTTTTCCGCTGTAGTAAAATCCTGTCAAGTCGAGTGCTTCACTAGCTACAACTCCCAAAACTGCCAACACATTAGCAGATTTCCTGATAAGATACCAACCAGAAAGCTATTAGTCCAGTGACTACAATTTGGTTTCGTGTTTTGTGAATACAGAATGCTCACGTCTTTGCAAACTTGTGGAAGTCCCAATGAATAAACTTCAGATGTTTATCTTCAGAAAGAATCTGGTTTAAATACCCAACTGCATGTGCAAACTCACGCCTGAGCATCATCTCTCGAGGTCTTTTTTCAAAAGTCTGCATCATAAAGCATAACTGATATACGAGGGAGAAAATATTCACCAACTGTTTGCAACTAAACTTTGTGCATTTGATGACAGGTCTTCAATTACAATTTCTACACATTATATAGCTGTATTCGATTATTAACTCGACTCATTGATACAAAATTTTTTAATTAGACCAAAGATTATAATAGAAAGACACATCTTCAAATTTGGCTACACTTGACTTCTTTATCTATAACCCAATGTTTAGTTAAAACAAATTGTTGTGAATAAATGTATTAACACTATTCATATACAATGTGATACTTACAAATGAGCTGTTAACGAGTATATAACCAAGTTTTTAAATGAGTTTCTTAGCGGACAGTCAAGCTGAACCAACAATTGCTCGAGCTTAGCTCGTTTTATAAACAAGCTTAACAAGAAGGCTTGAGCTCGACTTGTTCAGTCTTTATCAACCTGAATCGAATCAGATCGCAAGCCGCTTGACTCATTTACAACTTTAATTTATAACTACCAACAAAGAGCATCAAACAAGGACCCTTGTGATGGAGCATTCAAAATTTTTGGAATCTGATCCGGTACCTGACACCGCTAGAAAAAGAATGCAAAAAATAAAATAAAAAATACAGAGAATCCCCAAAAGCTCCTGATGTATAATGCTAGACCCCCAAAAGCTGTCAAGCAACTGGCAAGACCCCCTAAAGCTCCTAAGTATAATACTAGAAAGGACTAAGGAGAGTGTAAGCAGCCAAATAAAGTTCCACAGATAAGCTACGCACAAATCAAATCTCAGTGCATTCAGCATAAAAGTTCAGAAGCCAGGGCTGAGTATAGCCAAAGGGCCACAGAAGGAGCCCCAAATTGAATCAATATGTTCCGTCCTTTACCCAATGCATGCTGAGAGTGCAGAATCTTCCGGAAGTTTCTATATCCAATTTTTAGATAATTGCAGTATCTGACAGCTTCATCAAACACTACCCCAAAAAATGGACAACCAAGTGAAACTATGGAGACGTTGACACATCAGCTCCAGCTAACTGTCATAAATTGGCAAAAATAAAACCAAAACTTGGAACTGGAAGAAAACCTAATTTCAACATTCACAAACATCTTGAGGCAACAACGTCATGAAGAATCTGTGAACAGAAAACAATGCACATTTCTTCCTATATCAGCATTGGGAGTTCTCATTTTCTGTTAGAATATTTTTAATTACTTCCATATTCAGCTTATGATAGGCATCTACAAGTGGTGTTTTGTGTATTTTAGCTTCGATAGGCTATATCTTTCTCATCCAATAAGTCTCAAGTTGTCAAATACACCATAATCTTCAAAGATCAAAGATCAATCATGGCACCATGTAGAAGAAAAAAAGGCCCAACCAAATACGATAGCATGGTTGCAAGTAGTGATGCAATTTATCTAATTATGGCTCAATTCAGCAAAAAATATGACGATAGCCACCAACAATGTAATGAATAGCTATGAAACAAAAATAGAGGAAAGAGACTCAAGCAACTCCAAGGAGGGACAAAGCACACAAGCTAACTTTTGTCGATAGGGCTGGTTCCAGCATCATATAATATGAGATCCAGCTTCACCCAATGATGAAACAAATAAAGAACATTAATGTTTAGAGGCATATTGATAACCGCCAATAAAAAGCTAAGTCTTTATACCAAACCTTTATCAGGTTGAGTACAATTATTGGGTCACCATATCTCTCAGCCAGGTCTTCAAAATGCAATTTGGTAGACTCATACGTGGGATCATATCTCTGTACTGTCATAAAAAAGAGAAAAACATTCAATTTCAACAAATATACAAAATAATCGTCCAAAAAGGCACCTACAGATTATATCAGGCTTGGGGCTGAATCTTGTAGCTTCTTGAGACCAGAAGAGAGGAATTGAACCCCGCATCTGGACAACAGAAGTCATTTTCCCCTTGCGAGACCCAGCATCTTCATCCACAACAATTTGTTCTGTTTCAACATCATTTGCAACCCTACCCTTATCATTAACCCCCCTCTTCAAGTACCTGGCACCAGGAAAACATATATATATATATATGAAAAACAAAACTTCATGAAACAAAAACATATACATTGGCATCATAAACAGACTCCATAAGCCCTAGCCTGGTGAGCCTAAAATGGTGCAGGAAAAAAACATGCACGACAATAATTATCAAACAGATTCAATGTAGAAGGACATCAGTAATCAAATAGGCAGCAAATATCAGGGAGGAATAGAAGATACTTTATCTAGAGCATACCGAGTCCCTGCAAAATGTCGAGAACGCCTGGAGATCAAAACAGCGCTTAAGTCTCGTCCAAAGATTGAAAATCGAACCTGTCAAGACAATAAAAAGTAGGTATTATGCTAGCCAAAAAATGAACTACTGAACTTACAAAGAGTACAAAACCCATCAACAGCAGCAAAGATGCAATATTAGCCAACTGACATTTGAAATCGTAAATACAATTCCAAATGATGTGCACTATCATCAAGTACAAAATGAACTACAGCACTTACAAAGAGTACAAAACCCATCAACAGCAGCAAAGGTGAGCCAACTGAGATTTGAAATAGTAAATACTGTAGAAAATCAAACTAATCATACAAGATATTATTTCAGTACTTTTAGTTCCTTAATTTAAGAAACAGATTCTGTAATATATTTAATTCTTTGATTTAAGGAACAGATTATGTATTTAGTTCCTTGATTTAAGGAACAGATTGTTGTAGTTTAGGCATAAAACTTTCTTATTTATACTGCTGTTTCTATTTACTTAGGAAAAGATATTTATTTCCCCAAGATAGATAAAATCAGTTCCTAGAATCCGATTCTACCGAGTGTATTCTCAGCTCCTCCATATATATATATTTATGCTTCATGCCTAATAAAAATTAAGCTCTCTGCCTTTAATCGAATACATGGTATCAGAGTAGTAAACTCCAAGTCCTTCGTCAATCTCCTGTTCAGATTCAATCCCCTTCTCTGCTCTAAGTCACACCCACCATGGCTGAATCACTTCCAAGACTTATCTTCAACAATTGTTCCTCCCTCTATCGAGTTGCAGACCCCTCCAATCTCCACAGACCAGTTAAGTCTGATTGTCACTCACAAACTCAACAGCCACAATTACCTTCAGTGGTCACAATCCATGATGATGTTCATTAGAGGACGAAGTTGCATTGATTACCTCACTGGTGTTGCTGTCAAACCCAGTCCCACTAATCTGAAATTTAAAACTTGGAGGGCTGAAAACAATCAATTCATGTCATGTTTGATCAGTTCTATGGCATCCAAGATTAGTGAGAACTTTCTCCTCTAAACTACAGCTAAAGAAATATGGGATGCCGCCTGTGACACCTTCTCCAGCAGTGATAATACTGCCGAACTCTTCCATGTGGAGAGTGTTCATCATGATTTGAGGCGAGAAGAAAATTTATCACCACGTACTTTACTACCCTCACCCCGTATTGGCAGCAATTAGACCTCTTTGAACCACATGATTGGAAGTGTCTAGATAATGGTGCACTCTTCAAGAATATAGTTGAAAATAAACGCGTCTTTAAATTCTTGATGGATCTTGATAAGTACCTAGATGAGTACCGCAGTTGTGTGCTTGGAACCAAACCTCTAACCAATCCATGTGAAGTATTTTCAGAAGTTTGTAGTGAGGAAAGCATGAAGCAAGTTATGATGGGACAACGTACCACACCTTTAACCCATACAATTAAATAGAGGTTTCGCTATAGCGTAGCAACCGCTATTTGGTAGTTTTTGGATCAGCTGCAATGAGAATTTACTGATACGCTACACTTTTAAAATTTTACATCCATCGGTTGATAAAACACTAGTAAATAGGTATCACTAATAAATCAAAAAATATCACTGTTAGATAAGGATAAATAATGAATAAATCGGTAATTTATTGAGAATTCTTAAATTTATTAAAAAAACATGCATAATAATTTTTTCTTATTCTTTTAATATAGATATCATGAACCAAGTTACTATTGAGCAATAATAAAACATTGTTATTTGTTACCTTTACATGTCCTACTAAATACCATGTATTTTTTCATTCTAAGGCAAATTTAGGGTTATTAGAACAATTTACCATATAATAACTCGCTTAAAAACTTCAAATATAATATAAAACACTAGTTTATTAAATATTTATATTCAAATAAATAATACATAATAATTAGAGAATATGGTAAAATAAAAATAAAAAATCACGCAACGATGACAATGACACATAATTTAACGTTCGCGACGCTCCGACACCATGAGCATAACGGCAATTTTATTGCCTGCTTCAACCGTCGATAATTCAGCGCTTGTTACCACCTCCTATGGCATGTCTCAAAATAACAATGAACATAGACCACAAAAAGGACACCCTTCATGTTATCACTTTAAGAAACCACGCCATGTAAAAGAAACATGCTAGGATTTTCATGGCAAACTACTAGCCTAGAAGCCTAGGCGCACTGGTGGAGGACGAGAAAGTCATGCAAATACAAACACTACTCGATAAACCAAGTCCCAAAACCGGATTCCATTTACAAAACACCAACAGGACCTTCTCTTGCATTTGACCAACAAAGCAAATATATCAACCAGCCCATTACTTGTTGGGACTGAGGGAGAATCATCTTACAATATTGGAAATCAAGCTCTTTGTGTGGCTAAGTCATTCTCACCATCTTGGATAGTAGATTCCAGAGCATCTAACAAGAGATAGACCTCTTTTTTCCACTCTTACCCCCTATTTGGATAATCAAACTATGCGCATAGCCAATGGTTCGCGCCCTTAGGTGGCAGGAATAGAAACCATATGTATCTCAAGCACATTTATTCTAGTCTTATTGGTTCCCCATCTGGATTGTTATCTCTGTGAGTAGATTAAACAAAGATCTTCATTGTCAGACAGGATTTTATGCTAAATCTTGTGTTTTTCAAGACTTGAGACCTATACCTCCTCAAAATACATATTTCTGGTCCTTCCCATCAATAATAAGTCTAGTGTCGGCCCCCAATGTTGGTCTGCTAATCGTCATGAGTCCATTAGCCAATCCAATAACAATAGTGCAATCACGTTGTGGCACTATCACCTACGCCATCCAAATTTCTTGTACTTAAAGCATTTATTTCCATCATTATTTGTCAATAAAAATATAAATTTATTTCATTGTGATGTTTGCCAACTTCCTAAGAATAACTGAAACACATATTCACCTTGACCATACAAACCGACTCAACCATTCTCTCTAATCCATGGTGACATCTAGGCAAGCAATAAAACCATAGCCGCAGTGTCGAAATGTCATGAACGATATTTTATATCGCGATTATCGCAGTGTGATTTTTTTTTTAAAACAAACATTAGCAAATATCAGTAAATATCAGCAATTATCAACCAATAACCAATACATCACCGATAAATACATAACATTCTAAAATGTTTCATATCGTCAATTTTGTGTATCGCCTGATCCAATATATGATAAATATATGCCAATATTGAGTATCAGGGATGATATTCAATTGTATGCATTTGGGGCCTAATCAAAATCCCCAATATCTTTGGAGCTAAATGGTTTCTCTTCCTGGTTGATGATCACACCCAATCATAAACTAGTCAATTGTTCAAAAACTTTCATACTATGATTAAGACCCAATTTCATGCCAATATTCAGGTCCTCAAAACTGGTTTATTCCTCTCTTGATCCCTATCCCTGATCTAATGGGATTGTCCATCAAAGTTCCTGTGTAGACGCATCTCAACAAAATGATGATGTGCTTGAACGCAAAAATCGTCATGTACTTGAAGTTGCCCACTCTTTACTCATCCAATCCAATGTTCCTAAAAGATTTTGGGGAGAAGATGTTCTCCTTGCCATTTATTTAATAAATAGAATGCCCTCTTGTATCCTAAAATATAAATCTCCAATACAAACACTCCTTGAATACTATCCTAATTCCCATGTGATATCACATGCTCCTTTCAGAATTTTTGAATCCACTGCATTCATTCATATCTATCCTCACAGTAGGGGAAAACTTGATGAACATGCAGTCAAGTGCATAGTCATAGGATACTCACCAAAAAAGAAAGGGTATAAATGTTTTTCTCCTCATACCAAAAAATTCTATCACACCATGATATCGCTTTCTTTAAAAATTAGTCATTCTTCTCTAATTCTACAATCTAGGGGGAGACTAACACACATGAATTGCAAAATTGGGCATGGAATTCTCTTATTGATCCTGCCCTTACATTTCCCTCTAGCTCAAGGTTATCTAGACCAATAAGTCCCCCATCAAAGAATCCTCACACCCATGAGCCACAAAACGCTCCAACCTCCACCATTGAGTCATCGAATTCCCCCACCTTATCACCAACCATATACCCAAATCACCTCCACCTTTTCAATGAGTCTATAAAATTCTACATTAGGAAAAGGCAAACCGAACAACTTGCTCAACATCAACAAAGCTAGGACCTTAAAAGTGCACATGGTGAGGCAAAAACTAATTCAATTTCTGATATTGATAAAGTGACAAATCATTATCCAAATTTAAACCTTCCTATTGCTCAAAGGAAAGGAACCTGCTCATGTACTCAGCATCCCCTACACAACTACATGCCTTATTCAAATATGTCTAACAAATTTCAAGCTTGTATGATAGCTCTTGAAAAAATCCAGATCCCTAACAGTGTATGATGCTCTAGAGGTTCGTGAATGGAGAGATGCCACCCTAGAAGAAATACATGCTCTTGAAAAGAATGGAACTTGGGTCCTCACTACTTTATCACCTGGAAAAACATACACGGTAGATTGCAAGTGGAATTTTTTTTAAGTAAAATAGAAAGTTGATGATAATGTTGAGCATCTCAAAGCCAGGTTGGTGGCAAAGGGGTATACACAGTCATATGGAATTGACTACCAAGAAACTTTTGCTCCTGTAGCAAAGCTCAATATAGTATGTGTCTTGTTATCCATAGTTGTGAATCAAGACTGGCCAATGTTCCAACTTGACATGAAAAATGCATTCCTAAATGGAGACTTAGTGGAGGAAGTGTATATGGATATTCCACCTGGATTCAAAACTAAGTACACAAAAGGCAAAGTGTGTAAACTATGCAAGACTCTATATAGACTCAAACAATCACCCTATACATGGTTTGGCAAATTCACATAGGTACTAAAGGGAGATGGCTACTTGTAGTCTCAAGCTCACTTCACTAATGGAAAAATTACTATATTGGTATTGTATGAAGATGACATAGCCCTCACTAGAAATCATCAAGAAGCTCAAGCTTGGGGACTTTGAAATCAAAGGCCAGGGACACCTAATGTACTTTTTGGGAATGGAGGTAGCTAGATCAAAGAAAGGAATCTCAGTTTCTCAGCAAAAATATATCCTAGAGCTCTTTAGAGAAACTGGTATGAATGGGTGTAGTCCGGTAGACACTCCCATGGACCGTAATATAGATTTGAAGGCTTGAAAAGAAGAACTGGTTGTAGATAGAGAATGATACCAGCGCTTAGTAGGGAAAATGATTTACTTAACTCATACTCATCTATATAAGCTTTGTTGTGACCATTGTGAGACAGTTTCTAAGCAAACCTTCAAAAGCTCACTTGGAGGTATACCTTAAAGGGACTAATGTTCAAGAAAACCTTGAATCATTCGATGGAATTTTACACAAATGTAGATTGGGACACAACATCAACCTCAAGTTATTGTTCATATGTATGGGGGAATTTAGTGACACGACACAGTAAGAAGCAGCTAGTGGTGGCCCATAGTGCTAAGGCTAAGTTCTGAGACTTGGCATAGGGAGTTTGTGAAGGAATCTGATTGAAAAGGCTACTGAATGAACTTAAAGATCTTAGGTCTTGTCAAGATATTGTGTGATAACTGTCAGCTATAGCTATTACCAAGAACATTGTCCACCATGATAGGACAAAACATGTTGAAATTGACCAACATTTCATTAGTAAGAAGATAAATGCAGAAGATATCCTCACAAAGGCTCTTTTTTGCCCTAACTTCATTGAATTGGGTCCCAAACTTGGCTTGATGAGCATATACCAACAAGTTTGTTGGGGGGGTGTAGAAAATCAAACTAGTCCTTGATAAAACCTTAATTAGGCGCACCTATGTGAGGAGGAACAAGGTGGGATTAAATGATTAAGGGAAATTGGATTGGGAGAGGGCACATGGGGGGGGTTACACAAGCTGAAGTTGCTGAGTCGCCTATTTTTGGTTGCTAGAATCTCTTTTATTTTCTTTTCTATTATGAGTCTGTTAAGAATATTGGTTATATATATGTGTCAAGGATAGAGGGAAGGGGGAATTGAATGGTGGTGCATTGGGAGGTACTAGGTCCTCATATAACCTAGATTATCTCTATTTTCTCTAATACGATCGCTAAAAGTTTTCCCTCTATCATCTATATTCCCTCTGTGCCTGTCAATCTGGTATCAGAGCCCTCTTCAATCCTAAAGGACCATGGCTCTAAGTAAGACAGATTTGCTGACACAAATGCAATAGGAACTAGATAGTGAAAGGAGGGAGACTAGAAGTGAGACTATGAAGATAGAAGAGAGGATCCACAACATTGAAAAATGTATGGGACAAATAGCTAGGAAATTAGATCATTACCTCAAGAATGGCGGTTTAAGTTCATCCATTCGAGATGCAGAGAGGCATAAAGAGGATGAAGGAGTTGAGGCTCAGGGTGCTCTAGAATTGAGGACTGATAATCGACACCCACACCAATTGGAGTTTCCCCTCTTTGATGGGATAGATCCTGATGGCTGAATCTTCAAGGTGGAGCGCTATTTCACTCTTAACCAAGTAGGAGAAATAGAGAAATTGGAAGTCGTGCCTATGGCCATAGAGGGAAAATTCCTCGCTTGATTCCAATATGCTGAGGACAGTAAATGCTTTGATTCCTAGCCTAGCATCGAGGAAGCACTACTGATCCGAATCAGATCTTGCCATGAAGGCTCACTTAAGACAAGATGATACAGTGGAGGCATACATTGAGAAGTTCAAACTACTTGCCTCTCTTCTCCAAGGACGATTAACCATGAAGGTATTGGAAAGCACCCTTCTCAATGAACTGTAACCACGGAATCGGGTAGAAGTCATGATGAGGCCCAAGGGGTTGGTCGAACTCATGGAAGAGGCCTAGATGGTAGAAGACAAGATGGCCCTCGCAGGGGAGACTCGGCAATCAAGAGGCCTCTCCCTTCACGGCGGCTAAGTGACGAAGAACTTATGAGAAGACATAAGAAGGCCTTATACTTCAAGTGTGCAGAGCGATTCACCCCAGGCCATGTATGCAAAAATCGCCTACTGCATGTAATACTAGTGGAAACCAAAAGGGAATTGGAGGAAGAGGAAGTGACTGACCAGAGACTAGAACCGGGGAAGAAGAGGTAGGACAGAGAGAAGGTGCAATCAAGCTCTCTATGAACTATGTAGTTGGAATCAACACATCCCACACCATGAAGCTGAAAGGACAGATCCTCAGAGAAGTTGTAGTGGTTCTGATTAACTATGGAGCTACCCATAACTTCATTTCACAAGAGGTCATGAGGAAGCTCTCCATTCCCATAACACTTACAGATCCTTATGGAATCCTGCTCGGAATTGGAAATTCCATCACGGCTTTTAGGTTTTGCACAGGGATATGACTAAAGTTGCCGGAGGTCAAAAAGGTGGAGAATTTCCTACCCTTAGAGCTAGAAAGTGCAAAAGTGATATTAGGAAATGCAATGGCTGGAAAAACTGATCATGATGCAAGTCAACTAGAAAAAGCTAGTGATAAAGTTCATTATAGAGTCGATCCTTGTGACCTTAAAAGGAGAACTCGGCCTATGTTGCGCTCAAGTCTCGCTCAAGTCAATGCTACAAACAATGATTAAGGAGAAGCAGGGACTCTTACTAGAGGGTTGTTCTTTAAGAGAAATGGAAAAGGAGGCTGGGCAAGCCGCAGTTATCCAAGAATTTTCAAAGCTGATGAATTCTCAAATCACACGGACAAGCCAACAAGCCTCCACCACTGAGAGAACTAGACCATCAAGTTCCATTACAACCAAGGACAAACCACATTAGCATCCGACCCTAAAGGTATCCTCATGATCAAAAGAATGAAATTGAGTGTTTGGTTGAGGAGATGCTTCTAGTTCGGTCTTCCACCAGTGAATTCTCAAATCACACAGACAAGCCAACAAGCCTTCCACCAGTGAGAGAACTAGACCATCAAGTTCCATTACAACCAAGGACAAACCACATTAGCATCCGACCCTAAAGGTATCTTCATGATCAAAAGAATGAAATTGAGTGTTTGGTTGAGGAGATGCTTCTAGTTCGGTCTTGCTGGTGAAAAAGAAGGATGGTGGCTGGCACTTTTGCATGAATTACAGGGCATTGAACAAGGCTATTGTACTAGACAAGTTTCCCATACCGGTGATAGATGAACTTCATAGGGTAGTGATTTTTTCGAAGCTAGACCTCCGTTCCAGCTACCATCAAATTCATGGGCATCCTACCAACGTATCTAAGATAGCGTTTTGCACCCATGAAGACCATAATGAGTTTTGGGTAATGTCATCTGGGTTGACCAACACTCCAGCAACTTTTCAAGCCTTAACATACAATTAAATCTCAGTCCCAATATGCAATATTGGCCGATATTTATCGAATTTTGGGTCAACTGATATACAAAATTGGCGATACACAACAATTTTAGAATTTTAGGTATTTATCGACGATATATCGATTTTCAGCTGATATTTACCAATATTATACTGATATTTGCTAATATTTATTTAAAAGAATCACACCACGACAGCCGCGCTATATAAAATATCATTTGCAACACTCTGATAACACAACACGACGACCGCAATTGCAATCGCAACCGCGGTTTTATTACATGGGCCTTGATGAATAAAGTATTCAAGCCTTACTTAAGAAATTTCGTATTAGTATTTTTTGATGACATCCTAGTGTTTAGTCCTTCCTTGGATCAGCACAAACAACACTTAAGGATGGTCTTTGAGGTGCTGCGAAAACATAAGTTATTTGTGAATGAAAAAAACTGTGCCTTTAGACAACCAAAGTTAGGTACTTGGGGCACATAATTTCAGCCAAGGGAGTGGCAGCACACCCAAAAAAGGTGAGGGTGATGGAGGAGCGGCCCATTCCCAAAAACCTAAAAGAGTTAAGGAGCTTTCTCAAACTTATAAGTTATTACCTGATGTTTGTTCATGGATACAGTCAAATTGCAACTCCCTTAACGGACCAGCTCAGGAAAGATAACTTTGGTTGGAATCCTCAAGCCCAAAAAGCATTTGAGGAACTAAATTTGGCAATGACCACGTTTTCGGTATGGGCTCTCCCTAATTTTTCAAAGTGATTTGTCATTGAGACGAATGCTTCCGAAGTGGGTTTAGGAGTTTTACTAATGCAAGAGCAAAGGCCTATCGCCTTCTACAGCCAAGTGTTGGGACAAAGGGCATGCCTCAAGACCGTTTACGAGTGGTAATTAATGGCCATAGTACTCTCGGTGTAGAAGTGGAGGCACTATCTCCTAGGCAGAAGGCTCCTCACACAAACGGATCAACAAAGCCTCAAAATACCTTCTAGAACAACAGATGATACCGGAAGGGTAGCAAAAGTAGTGCTAAACTTTAGCATTTTTAGTTTGATATTGAATATTGGGTTGGTAATACAAATAGGGCAGTAGATGCCCTATCCGAAGTGGCAGGCAGCAGTTTGGTTTTGGCACTTTCAGTAACATGGATGAGGACTTGGGACAAGTTACCAGCAAAGATTGACAAAGATCCTCAATTAAGACCTTTGAAACGGAATTTGATGTTGTCTTCAGAGGGAAAGGAGGGGTACCACTTGCATCAGGGAACCTATTTTTTAAAGACCGGATAGTACTACCACTAGGGTCCAAGTATATTACCCAAATTCTAAGTTTCATGGTGGGAAGATTGGGGGGACACTCTAGGGTACTTAAGACATACCAATGCATACTCGGGAGGTTTATTAGCTAGGAATGAGGAAGCAAATTCAGCAATATGTGCTGGAGTGTGCAGTTTTCCAACAAAATAATGCAATCACGCTAGCGCCAAGGCTTTTGCAACCTCTTCCTATCCCTGAGCAAGTGTGGGAAGACATTACAATGGATTCATGGAGAGGTTGCCTAGGTCCAAAGGGTATAATTGCTCGTTAGTAGTGGTGGATCGATTGAGAAAATATGCTCATTTTATCCGCTAAAGCATCCATTTACATCACACACCATTGATGCCATATTTGTGAGGGAAGCAATTTGCCTCCATAGGATGCCTCGTTCTATCGCTTACGATCGAGACAAGGTTTTCTCTGCAACTTTTGGGCAGAGATGTTCAGGCTATAGGGCACCATCTTGAAGAAGAGTTTGGCTTACCATCCTCAAACGGATGGCCAATCCGAAGTGGTAAATCAAACCCTTGAGACATATCTCAGGTACTTTGCAGGGGGAGAAACCCAAACAATGGGTGTGTTGGGTTCCTTGGCAGAGTATTGGTACAAAACCTCTTACCACAACACTATCCATACCACCCCATTCATGGCGTTGTATAGAAGAGAACCACCACCCTTGATCAGGTATGAGCGGGGGATAGCTTTGTTTGCTGCAGTGGACAAGGAACTCAAAGGAAGGAAGCTGATTCTTGATATAAGCTGCACTTGGAACGGTCACAGCAACAAATGAAGGCCTTGGCTGATAAAAGAAGGCGAGATGTACAATATCAGAAGGGGAGTGGGTGTACGTGAAGCTGCAGCCTTATAGGCAAAAGCCTTTGGCCAGGCATGGCAATGAGAAGCTCTCACCTCACTATTTAGGCCTGTAGTGTCCCAGGTGGGTAAGGTGGCTTACCATTTAGCCCTGCCAGCCACTACTTCCGTCCACCCTCTCCTCCATGTTTTTGTGCTGAAACAAGCTATAGGAGTTGGGCAGCTAGCCCAGCCACTACCTGAGATACTGACTGAAGAACTAGAATGGAAGGCACAACCAGAAGCTGCACAAGGGCTACGTTACAATTCCAAGGAAGAGCTAGAGGTTCTAATTCAGTGGCAGGGACTTCCAAGCTTTGAATCATCTTGGAAAGAATTTGAGGTCATTAACTAGCAGCTCCCTGACTTCCACCTTGAGGACAAGGTGAAACTCTGGGAGGGAAGTATTGATACACCCTTAATTAGGCACACCTATGTGAGGAAGAAAAAGGTGGAAGGAAATGATTAAGGGAAATTGGATTGGGAGAAGGCACATGTGGGAATAAAGCCAGCTGAAGTTGCTGAGTCACCTATTTTCGATTATTAGAATCTGTTGTGGATATTTTCTTATTACTTTTATTTTCTTTTCTGTTATGAATCTGTTAGGAATATTGGTTATATATGTAGGTCCGAGGATAGAAGGGAGGAGGAATTGAGTAGTGTTGTTTTGGGAGGTACCAGGTCCTCATATAACCTGGACTATTTCTATTTTCTCTAATACGATTACTAAAAGTTTTCCCTCTGTCATCTATATTCCCTCTGTGCCTATCAGTCCTACACAATATTACCTCAGGATTTTTAGTTTCTTAATTTAAGGAACAAATTTTGTAGCATGCCTAATTCTAAAGAACGGATTCTATAATATATCTAATTCCTTGTTTTAAGGAACAGATTGTTGTAGTTTAGGCATAAATCTGTCTTATTTTTACTGCTGCTTTATTTACTTAGGCAAAGATATTTACTTCCCTAAAATAGATATAATTAATTCCTAGAATCCAGGATTCTACTGTGTGTATTCTCAGCTCTGCTTCATGCCAAATACAAAATTTCTGCCTCTAATCAACTACAAATACAATTCCTAATGATGTACACTATCGACAAAGCCTAAATATGCAACCTCTTTACTCAAATGTAAGCAGGTTTTTTGTAAAAGAGATGTGCGTGAACTGTTAAGCTGCAGATCTTCCAAGAACTGTTTGCCAATAGACTTTGCATGCAAGATCCAGATGGATAAAAGAGTTTGCAACTTATGTAATTGCAATTTGTGATATGAAAGATCCACAAGGCCCTAGGGCCAGGAGTTGAAACTATGACAATATTGAGCCAAAAGCATGCCTAATACCGTTAAGAATTTAAGAGGAAATTGTAATCATAATATATAAGTGAAGTGCAACAATCTATTTGCATGCTCTGGTGCCTGACACAATGCCAAGTAACACAGAACACTTTAACACAAGGTACACATCTACATAAAATTGTCCTCCAATTTCCATGAAGAGGCCACCAAATAAATTTTAAGAATGATACTGAGGTAAAATCCTTTTTCTAGCAATAGTTTCACATAAAAAAAATAAAATAAAATAAAATAAAACTCGTAGGCTTGTAGCCATGGAATATATTGCTGGATTTTTAGCCTACCAATGATACACAACGCATAAATAAAATTACATACCTATCAGCAGATACAATACGTTCAGGCCGATATATCCCCATATTTACCAATATTTTAATCATATTTGCTAATATTGAACAACATTTTCCAATACAGAAAATGTGACACATAAAAATCCTCTGCAACATCATAATCATGACCTTGACTGCACGCAATAAAATTGTGGTTACAGTATTACAGTATTGGAGCATTGTGGATGATAGATAGTATGCTGCATCCAGATTTTTCATGGAAGATAACTGTCTATGCTGGATTTATATAAGTAAATATCCGTAAATATTGGTATATATTGGTTAATATTGGTGTGCCATGTTTCACTGTTGCATATAGACAATATTGTGTATCGGCAGTCCCAGAATCCGGCATATCAATTGATATTTCATTCCATGCACAACCATAGTTTTATTACATGGTTGTAACCCCAATTTCACATAACTAGCTTGGCATATAAATCAATTTAAGAACAAAGGTGCCATCCAACACTCTTCTAAATACCACAAGCATCATACATAAATTCACACAGTTGCATGACAATATAATGAGTCCAAATCCAAATTGACCCTGCCAGAGACAAGTAAAACCATGTTTCAAGGATATGATCAAATCTCATGATCTTCCATGCGCTGATGTGAGGGGCTGCTTGCAGTCTGATAATGTAATATCTCCACTGCATATTCTGCTTTCAATATTTCTTTGTATTTAGCAAAAATATGTATTATTAGCAGTTGAAGGAAAATACAGAGAAAACTTTTGCCTAACTCCACAGGATAGTCGCTGACACTGGAAAAACTTCCCCAGATATAGGAGGCCAAATGGCAGGTAGGTTAGAATGTGATATCAAAACAGTCCAATTGAGCTGATCTAGTTGAAATTTAAGACAACAAGGGCCACAGTTAACAAATTATACAGAGAGAATGTAAATAGAACATTTTGAGCTCAAGCCCTTAAATATTAGTCACTCCATATTGATTTTAACCAAAGGGACAGAGAAAGGAAGAAACCTATTGCATTCAGCATACTTGGTAAGCAGCCCTTTTATACAGAATGGCTAAAAAAATTGAGCATCTATGTACATGCAAACAACATCATAACAACAACCACTGTCAATTCCTGTAGACGACCAGGTCTGGGGAGGTTCACAAGTCCAGAGGCTCACATCAATTTGCTAATGCCAGTGACGGATTGTTTCAATGAACCCACAAAGAAAAGAAAACATTTTGAAAAGATTTACTGAAGTAATAATTTTAGTAAAAATACTAACCAATAGGTGATTGAGCATCTATGTACATGATGAAATAAAATAGCCATTCAGCATTTAAAAATACTCAGAATGGAGCAACAGAATATATAACAGCTGCATACTTGATTAAAATGACCATGAACTAATGCAATGGTCCATATCTTGTTTTTACACCTCGAACGTATAGGTTGAGACAGATATGCATTCCACACAAAAAGGTTGGTATATGACATAGCAACCTTGTCCTTCAATAATACATTCTTCTGCAAGCTTCGCATTATAGGGTACGTATAGCTATAGAAAAAGTCTTTTGTCAGATCAACACTGGATAAAAGCTTCTTGTACCTGCAAGCAAGGAACAATTTTGACAAAAAGTAGGTTATTCAAGCTTTTAAGGCATAAACATGTATGTGTTCAGAATATTAAAACATGTAATTGGGAATTAAAAAGTAGCAGAGATAGAGAAGGTATCAAGATTATTCAAATATGAATTCAACTCAATAATTGTCAAATATCCTATGTATTCATCAAAAAAAGGAATAATGATGTTAAAGATCACAATACTGGACATTTAATCCATTATGATTAGACATAACACAAGAACGGGATGGCATGTCAAATGGTCATAGCTTCACCCTGAACAGTTAAGTCAGAAAATATTAACTCATGTGTGGCAACAGTAATATAACCTTCCCGAAATAAAAATGCTAGAGACAGTAACAAAATATGTTTATCTCGTTTGTTCAACAAAGCTATGGAAAAAAGAGCCTGCTCCTCCATCCCCCCTCCAAACTGAAAAAGAAAAGGGAAAAAAGGGAGTATCTATGTATGAGTAACATATTAAAGATTTAGGACAGGCAGGAAAAAATTCATTGGGATATTAGTTCTGTATTCTGCCAATGGAACAACTACACAGACTTTATTCATTTTTTACCACCAGAAGCAACAACCGCATGGACTACTTTCATACTATAAAACCAGATAAGTGTCGCACAATGAGAGAGTCAAATGAAAAGGTTTTTGTATTGACACTGTCTTCACTAGGTACACCATACATCAGCCCCGTAATAACAATCATAAGTTCAAATCATATGCCTTCATCAAACCTTGAAGGCTAAACCAAGAGCAGTTCTTCCACCATGATATAGAAATGATCATGAAGGTTGTTACAGTGATTCTTTTCAAATTAGGATTATGTAATTCATCTAATCACAGCAGAATGGGGCACATAAATAATCACAAAACATGCCTCGAAAATGGGAATTGTTCAGAAAATACTATTTGCTTCGTGTATTTCTATTCTACCCTTTGTTTTTCTTATTCAATACCCACAAAATTTGTGAACTGTGCATAAGGCATGAACTGCACAAGAACCTTATGCAACTTATGCTTGCGATGTGCATGAGTCATACACAGGTCACTTGATTTGGTTTATACCAAACAAGAAATTACGGCAAAATAGGAAGTTTATGAGCCAAATACTCCTAAATTCAGAAATATATAGTATGTGTTCGACAAGACTAAAAGTAGTTTATAACCTAGTTTTTAACTTATTTGAAATAAGCTTTTGTAAGTAGCATTTTACTAGCTTAAAACCTAGGTTTTAAAAGGCTACTTCATGTAGCTTAAATCTCGTAAGCTTTCGACTAACTTTAACATACTATAACCCGAAGTAACTAATTCGTACCAAATAAGCTAGCAACAACAAAAAGCTAAATAAGAAATAACGAAATACCTCAATTCCGTCTTCGAATGAGCTAAATCGGTCTGAACTGAGACGTGAGGTATGGTAATTAATTGGCTTTCATCAATGGCATATATAGCATGACCGCATATAGACCCAATTTGCCGACGCTTAGTCACCAATATCAAATAATACGACTCCAGAAACTTAATACAGCCTAATTTTACATAACAGAAAAGGATTAAAAATTAAAAACGCAACATTTTCCCAAATTACAGGCAAATACATCAGTCACCAATTAGTCATGCACATACCAACGACGCCGAATACTTTAGCAACAAATGTCAACCCTCCTGTAGCCTTATTCCCTTCAGAAATCCGTTGCAATAAATTCTTAATTTCTTGCTGCGTGTACACCACATGATCTTCACTAATACTGAGCTCAGACGGTTCGGACCTATCAATCTTCAGTATTCGAAAGAACTTCTTGTTGCTATCACTCCCAATCAGATAAAACCTCTAAAACGAGGAAACCAAATGGATGAATCAATATACTACAGGCACATGAAGAAATGAATTCAAATAATAATAGTGTGTTTCCATTTCGTACCGCTCGAGTTTCATATAACATGAATTTTTCAAGCAAGTAGGAATTAGGATCGACTTCCGAGTCGTCATCTGGTGAATTGATTTTGGCTCCGAGGAGAACGGAGGAAACATTGGTATAAGAAGTTGAATTATTCCGACTGTGATTGGACGCCATGAAAATTCACTGATTTATGAGAGTACCTGAAGTATAGCTAAAAACAGGAGTTTTGTAGTTACTGACGTCTGATTTGGCAGTCGTAAAAATTGCGGTTGATAGTAATGTCGGATTTTATAGTGCTCGATCGGTGAAGACTAGGTAGGCTGCCGAGGGACGATAGAACTGACAACGAAGAAGGATACTTTTGAATCTTTAAGTGTATCTGCGATTTAGCACAATTGTTTTGACGTAAAATAGAAATTATTAAATTATCTTTCTTATTTTATCCCACCACCTCACCCATTCTCTCCTTATATTTCCGGTCAATAAATGATATAATCGATGTTATTTTTATAAATAAATTAATTTTTTTTAAATATATATAGAGGTGTGTGCAATGGCTATTGTTTAAATATGACTAACATTTTGTTTGTTTAAATTTTATAAATTAAATTATCTTTAATTTATATTATTAAAAAATTGATATATTTATATTATAATATTTCTAAAATTTTCTTCTATAAATAGATATTCATATTCAAATACTTTCAAAAAAAATATTATGTAAAGTATTATCATATATTTCGTTGTATCTTGTATTTTACTAATTTTGACATTGTGTTTTAACATTGTTATCATCATATTTCATCACAAATTTTGTTTATATTTTTTACCATATCTTATGTTGTACTAATTTTTTTATTATTATTGAGTTCATACTCACTATATATATATATATATGTCTCTTATTTAATCATGTTTATCTTCATATGTCATTATAAATGCCTTCATATATTGACCATAATTGATGTTATGTTTCATCAATATTATATGTGATGTTTTCTGAAAAAACTAACTTTTAATATTTTACCAAAATTACTATAGAAGTTATTATTATGTCTCTCATTGCATCTTATTTCACCACTATTGTCCTCAAAATTCCATCACTGTTGCTTGCATGTTTCACCTCAGTTGAATCCATATTTCACTACAATTGTTGTCGTGTTTACCAATATTAGTTGTTATTTTCCTATGAAGTGATTCACATATTTGTTTTCATATTTCATTAGTATTGTGTTATATTTCATCGATTTTAGTTGTAATTTTTTTAAAAAAAACTAACTTATCATATTTTACCATAATTATCACTATATTTATCACTATTATATTATGGTTCACCATTTTTGCCTTCATGTTTCACTATATTTATTTTACTATAATTAAGTTCACGCTATACCATTATTTTTTCCTTGTTTCACTACTATTTCTCCATGTTTCACCATTGATGCTTCCATGTTTTACCACAATTTCCTCCATGTTTCACTATTGTTGCCTTTGTATTTCTCTAATAAAACTTTCATGTTTCACCATAATTTTCATCATATTTCACCATTATTGACTTATATTTCACTCTAATTATCTCTATATATTATCATTGTTACCTTTATGTTTTACCATACTAACGTCCATGTTTCACCATTATTTTTTCCATGTTTCAACGTTGTTGTCTTCATGTTTCTCCACACACACACACACACACACATTAAAATCAATGAATCAACAAAACTTGAATATAACTAATAATTTAATAAAGAAATAATTAAATGGGAAATTTCATAGGTTGAGGTCGAGAAAAAGAACATAAAGCAAAAGGATGAGGAGGAGACCAAGAGGAAAAGGGCAAAACTACTTCATCTTATTGCTTTTATATCCTCTTCCATCAATCCTTATATTCCTTTCACCATTTTTGTGTTTTTTTTTGTAATACTCCAAAATTTTTAACCTCAATTATTGAGTGATTAGTCTCCTAATCAATTTTCTAAAACTTAATCTTGTTTGGAAATTTTATCCATATCTCTCAAACCTTCATTTTTACCTTTCTATCCTTCAAAATCTTAGCTTTCATTTCAATCAACCAATGATCAATTGGGCAATAACTTTGGTTAACCGACCATCGACATTCCAAATCCTATTATCTAAGGCAGCCTCTTATGATCGACCAAAGCTAAGAGATTTCCACCATTTTGGTTTTTCTTAATTTTTTTGACCTCAGATCAATTCATATGCCTGATATTTTTATATATTTAGGTTCCTAAATTAATTCCTCACATTTCTCCAAATTCTCATGATTTTTGGAAATTATTTGATCATTTTTTTCATTTTAAATCAATTATTAGACTTTCTACCTTACCTAAATTATTTTTTAATCATTGTTGACTTTCTTGATCATGATGGCTATGAAAATCTAACCCTCAAATACCCCAAGATCAAATTACATGTGTTCCTTGCTCATTCAACCAAAATATAACCATAATCACTTTAATCATCTTCCACCAACTTTCTTACACTCTCTCACCTATGTATATCACTCATATTGCTTGTAACCAACCCTCTATTAAATTTTCCCTCTCTCTCCTACCCGTTTTTGGCAATCTATAGGGTTGTACCCTTAGTTGATCATTTTTACACTTAGCTAATTTTCTATATTCAAATTTGCTCTCTCTTCTCTCCTCTCTTCTTATTCTTAACTTATGTTGTTCTTAGCTTTTGACCGTATGGTTGAGTCCCTCTTCCATTTTTCTCTCATTTTCCCTTCATCTTCTTGCTTCTAAAATCTTATGTTTAACCTTTTAGTGCTTTCCTTTAAGCAAGAGAGAGTTATGATTATAGATTGGTGAAGTTTTTCAATCTCCCATGTTCGAGTTCTAAGGGTTATTATCATCTATTTTAATCTTTCCATTCTCTTATAAACCATGGTTTTTCCTTGTCTAATTTTATTTTTATTATTTTAGGTGATAAAATGTTGGAAGAAGGAGCCTAGAAATATTTGTGTGCTTATTGATCGAAGTAGCTCCCATAATAAATATATATATCTCTAGTCTAGGATCTTTTATGTGTATATGTTGATTTGTGTGATTTTTGTACTTCATGCTAGTCTTCACTATAAATTCATATCCATGTATTATTTGGTAAAATGCATGATTTTATAAGTTTTGTAATTTTATGATAATTTGTCATATTTTATGCCATGTTAGGCTTTGTCATAAAATTCTAAGTGTAGTGATATAGTATATTATATTCTTATGTCTTCGGATAAGTAGATTAAAATATGTATATGTTTAGGATTTGGTGTATTGTGTTGAAATCTCAAAATTTGGGGGGTTTTGTGCTATTAGGAGTGCTCAACCATATAATCTTTGTTGTACTATAGATTGTTTTAATTTTGGTAAATTATATTTTTAGGATGATCATAATATAAATGGTGTTGTGTATAAATTTGGTAAAATTTGGAGACTTGCAAATTTTGGTGATTTATGTGGGAGTTTCAACCATAAGGATAGTATAGTCATTTTGGTGAGTTTTGGGAAATAAATGTGTCATTGTTCCTTAAGAATTTTATAATAAAATTGATATATAATATGTTAAGTGTTGGATAAAGATGACTTAAGTTATGAAAATAATAAAATTGGAGATGTTTAGGTGAACTAAGGACATTTTGGTCTTGTGGGGTTAAATTTAAAAATTTGGGTGTTGTAGAAGAAAAATATGGGCAAAAATATGAAGATGAGGATTTGTTAATTTCATTGATAAATTATGGGTAGCATAAAGTATGATTTTATGAGAAAATGATCAATTTGGAGATAATAACCAAAAGGATAACATTGGTATTTTATATGTAAAAATTTAGAGTTAAGTCATCATTTTTGGATATGGTTTTTTAATATTATTTTAGGCAAGTGTGTTAAATTTGGTGAGTTGGAAAGTCTTATGGATGAAGTTATAGTATAATTTATGATATTAGGGACATAAGGGCAATGTTTTTTTTTTCACGTTGTAAAGATTTTCTTTATGTATTTAATGAATATTCTTATTCATTTCCCTACTCATGCAGCATGTTCAATGTGTTATTAGTAATGCACTATAAGTACTTAGATGTTATCAATCATTTGAATAAATTCACAATAAGACTTGCCTTATAATATGATGAGAATGAAAGTGAATGTATAATAACCTAAGTAATTTGAGTAATGTAATTGTTATGTGTTAAGTGTTGGTTAAGGTACTAATAAGACATAAATACTAAAAGTAGAAGAATGCATTAGTCAAGACCAAATACTTTGAAATTATTGAAATTAATTATTTGATTCTAACAAAACCAGAGGAACCTAGTGTACTCTATTTGACCAATCCATGGGCTTATGGGGTATGTATACTTAAGAATTTGACATTTACTTATGGGTCAAGCACGTTTACCCTAGATAGGAGAGTATTAGTGAGGTTGACTACATTTTCCCCTCTATGGAAAAGGGGAGAGCATTTTTACTATCGGTTCATTAGCCTCAATGTGTTAATGTGATGATTTTTTTGGTCATCTAATTAAGAAAATTTGATATAGGTGCATCTTTGGTAGCTCTCAAGCTTACATGACACACTTGCGCAATTTATTCCCTAAGGTGATCTTATGTGTTGCACGCCTTGACTTAGTAATATAATTTTTTTATCTTACTCAATACATAAATATTAATCATTCTATTCATAGATGCTGCTTATTCCCATGAGTAAACTACCCTATTATTGACATGTAGGCATTTGATAACCAGTTTAGAGACTTTGTTGAATTTGATGGCTACCAATGGACGAGTGATTTGTTAGGTTGTGAATATAGGATCTAGGATATATGGTAGTTAGAACCTTTACCTAAATACCTTATGGACTCTTCATTCCATGAGCTTCATTTTTATTATATTTTGATTTACTTTGTACTAGAAGTTTTCATCCAAACTTTAGTTTATGTTCTATAACATTACTCTTTGTTCTCTTTTTTATCATATTTAAATTGTCGTATACTTTACCTTATCCTTATACTTGATATAAGAATAGTATCGTAAATCATTCTCATATTAAATATGGTAACGGTAACACCCAATATTTTATGTTAATTTTCCACACACAAAAAAATTCAGTAGTAAATTTTGGGCTATCACATTTTTCCCTCTCCTTCTCTCACTCAATGTGATATTGTTTTTCTTTGGGTTGTGAGCTTGTGACTCATATTTGGTGTGTATAAAGCTTGGATTGGTGTGTAAAGTATTTCAGAAGAATTTAGAGTAGCACTATGAGATATGCCGGAAAGATATGAAGATTTGACCCTGATGCAACTGGAATTTGGCAAAGTGTTGAACATAAAAGTTGTAGATATTTTTTTAGCTTCCAATACATTAAGAATCAGATTGATTGGAGGTTAAATGAAGAAGTTGTGGCCAAAATTTTGAAGACTATTAAAGTTGGAAGGAAATACAGGGGCCCGCGTTTAGTATAAATACCATGCGATTAGAACCCTAATTAGCATAGCACCGTCTTCTTTTCTCCTTTTGAGTTCTCTTGTAATTCCTTGTTGAATTGAGTGATTTTGATAAGGATTTCTTTGATTCTCTTTGTAATGACAATTACTTCACATCAATAAGATCATCTGTTTCCCTAATTTATGTTCTTGAGTGTTCTTCTCTTCTCAATTCTTGTGTGTTCCAATTGATTCCAATTAGATCTTATTTTTTCAAATTCGTATTGATCCCCAAAAAATTGGTATCAGGGCACAAGGTTTGTGTTTGGGATGTTTACAAGATTTGATATAGAGAAGTTTGATCAATCCATAAACTTCGACTTATGGAAGTTGGAGATGAAGGCAATCCTAATTCAGAATGGATTGGGGAAGGCATTACTCGGAAAATCAAAGAAGTCTAATTCGATGATAGAGAAGATAGATAAAAAGGTCATTTCCACCATACAGTTGTGTTTGTCTAATGAGGCCTTGCATGAAGTGGCTAAAGAAACAATGACGTCATCCCTATGGCTCAAGTTGGAGTCTCTATACATGACAAAGTCAGTGACGAATAATTTGTTGTTGAAGAGTAAATTGCACGAGTTGAAATTAGGTAAGGGACAATCCCCAAAATCTCATCTTGATGAATGTGACACTATAATTATGGATTTGAGGAATATAGATGTCAAATTAGAGGATGAAGATCTTGCTATTACATTGTTGTATTTTTTGGCTGATGATTACAAACATTTTCGTGAGACCATACTGTATAGTAAGGATGATGAGTTGGTTCTTAATGATGTCAAGACTACTTTGCTATAGCGGGAACTGATTGAGAATCAGTTGACCGAAGGTGGTTCTAGTGACTCACATAGTAAAGGACTTGTAGCTAGGGGTAGAACTCAGGAACAGGGTTCTGGTGAGAAGAAGAACAAGTCCAGATCACAGTCAAAGAATAACATATTCAAGAATATTATGTGTTATGGATGTCACAAGAAGGGTCATATCAAGAAGTTTTTTCCTAATAGGAAATCTGAAGATAAATTTGGTGAATCATCTGGCACAAAGGATATTGATGCTATAACCCAATATGATAGTGATGGTGATGTGTTGACTGCCACTGTTAGTCAGACTAAGATTATGGATAGGTAGATATTGGACTTTAGATATTCTTACTATATTTTTCCTAATAGGAACTAGTTCCAGACTTAAAAGATGGGTTGAGGTGGAGTAGTTCTAATGGGTAATGATGTTGCGTGCAAAGTTGCTGGGATTGGGGTAGTGAAGGTGAAGATGCACGATGGTGTGGTCAAAACATTGTCTAATGTTAAACATGTCCCTAAGATGACCAAAAACTTGATTTCATTGAGTTCCTTGGATTGTAATGGATATCATTGTGTGATCAAGAATGGCACAATGAGGATTACTACAGGAGCTCTTGTTGCAATGAAAGGCAAGAGGGTCGGGACACTGTATGAGCATGTTGGTTCCACTATTAAGGGAGACGCTACAGTAACATCATCGAGTATGTCTGACTCGGATGTTACTAAACTTTAGCATATGCGACTTGGACACATGAGTGTCAAAGGCATGATTGAACTCTCCAAGATAGGGTTGCTGGATGGGTAGAGTACAAGTACTATAGATTTCTGTGAGTATTGTGTGTTTGATAAGCAGAAGCAGGTTATCTTTTTAAAGGTTATACATAATACGAAGGGGCCTCTGAATTATATTCACTCTAATTTGTGGGGTCCTACAAGGGTGGTTCGCGATACCTACTGACATTTATTGATAACTTCTCTATAAATGTGTGGTCTTATTTTATTAAAAATAAGAATGATATCTTTGGTATTTTCAAGCATTGGAAGACCTTACTAGAGAAGCAGACTGGAAGATAGGTGAGGTGTTTTAGGACTGATAATGGCCTCGAGTTTGTGAAGCATAGTTTTATTGATTAGTGTGAGGACCATGGTACTGCTAGGCATTGCATTTGTGTTGGAAGACCACAATAGAATGGGGTTGTTGAGAGGATGAATAGGACCCTATTAGAGAAGGCTCAATGTATGTTGTCATAGGCTAGATTAGGCAACGAGTTTTGGGCTGAGGTAGTTCACATGGAGGCGTTCATGGTGAATAAGTCACCCAATCGTTCCATTGATTTAAAGACACCTAAGGAGGTATAGTCTAGCAAACCAACTGATTATTCTGATTTGTATGTTTTTGGATGTCTCGCCCATGCTTATGTTAATGACGGGAATCTCGATCCTAGAGCCAAGAAGTGTATTTTTCTTAGTTATACATTCGATGTGAAAGGGTACAGGTTATGGGACCAAGTTGCATCCAAGTTTTTAACTAGCAGAGATGTTACCATCAATGAGTCTGTATTCCTCTAAAAGATTGAGTCTTCTTCTAATAGATTGTCTAAAGAGGTGGAGCAGGAGAACCTGCATGGTGTTATGGATAAGGTGGAGGTAGAGGTTGATTTGGATCAATCAAACTCTTATAGTATGAGACCCACTATTCCTAAAGTGGATGAATCTAGGCAGCAGGTGCAACAAAGGGGCATTGCTCCAAGTAGACCACAGAGGTTGTAAAGCCTTTTGTGATATATGGCTTTGAGGGGTTAGTAGGTTATGCTTTGGTTAGTGCTAAGACTGTAGTTGATGTACAAGAGCTAGTGTCATACACAAATGTCATTATTAGTACTGATTCTACTCAGTGGTGTGCTATTATGGAGGAGGAGATGCAATCTCTATGGAAGAATCAGACATGGAAACTTTTGAAGGCACCCAAGAAGAAGAAAATAGTTGATTGAAAGTGGGTGTAAAAGTTCAAACAAGGAACTCCAGGTATTGAGGGACCGAGGTACAAGGCTCGTTTAGTTACACACGAGTTCAGTCAGATACCTGGTGTAGACTATAACGAGGTATTTTCCTCTGTTGTCAGGCATACTTCTATTCATACTTTTCTTGTACTTGTGGCTGTACAGGATATGGAGTTAGAACAATTGGATGTTAAAACAGATTTTCTACATGGTGAGCTCGATGAGAAAATTTATATGCATCAACCAGATGGTTTTGTTATTGAAGGCAAGCAAGATCATGTGTGCTTATTGAAGAAGTCATTATATGGTCTGAAGTAGTTGCTTAAACAATGGTACTAGAGGTTTGATTAGTTAATGATTGAGCATGGGTTCTCTAGGAGTGATTACAATGGATGTGTATACTTAAAGTAGGTTGGTGATAGTTCTCTGGTGTATCTTTTATTATATGTCAATGACATGCTTGTTTCAGCAAAAGATTTGTCTGAAGTTCATAAGATAAAAACAATGTTGAAGACTAAGTTCGAGATGAAGGATCTAGGATCTAGGATCTGTGAAGAAGATTATAGGAATGGATATCATTCAAGACCATAGACAGAAGCGTCTTTACTTGTCACAAGAGCACTATGTAAACAAGGTGTTGGAAATGTTTCATATGATTGATGCCAAGCCAATTAGTATTTCCTTGGCGACTCACTCTAGATTGTCTTCTTTAGATTGCCCCAAATCTAAATATGAGGAGGAGTGTATGGCTACAATTCCCTCCTCTAATGTTGTGGGATGCATGATGTACGTTATGGTTTGTACCGGGCTAGATATTGCTCAAGTTGTGAGTTTTGTGAGTAGATATATGGTGAATCCCGAGAAGGCTCACTAGCAAGTGATGAAGTGGTTTCTGAGGTACTTGAAGGGTATTTCATCATCTTGCTTGGAGTATAGGAGGTTGACTAATGCATTGACTAGGTTCGTTGACTCTGATTATGGTGGAGATCTTGATAATATGAGATCCACTAGATGTTATGTGTTTTGTCTTGGTGGTTTTGCAATTAGCTGGAGGTCATCTTTGCAAGATTTGACTGTGTTGTCTATTATTGAGGCTGAGTATATGGCTATGAATGAAGTTTTTCAGGAAGATTCATGGCTTGGTTGTTTCATTCATAAGCTTGGGTTTGGTCATGGTGCTCCCGTTGTTCGTAGTGATAGTCAGAGTGCTATCTGTTTGGCAAAGAATCAGAATTATTTCTATCGTCAGACGAAGCACATTGATATCAAGTACCACTTCATCTGAGGTACTATTGCTGCAGGCAAGGTTGCGTTGGAGAAGGTGGCTACTACTGAGAATCCAATGGATATGCTAACGAAGCCATTGACGGTGAGCAAGTTCGAGCATTGCTCAAACTTGGTTAGTGTTTGTGTACTATGAGGGCCTTTTGGGGGCCAAGGGTTTTTACATATGGTTTTTTGTGTTCCTGGTGCTAACTACTTCAAATACATCATCAAGGTAGAGAACTGTGAGCTTGTGACTCGTATTTGGTATGTATAATAACTTGAATTAGTGTGTGAAATGTTTTAGAGGAATTAGGAGTAGAACAATGAGATGTGCTAGAAAAATGTGAAGATTTGACCTTTATGCAACCAGAATTTGAAAAAGTGTTGAACATAAAAGTTTTAGATCTTTCTGTTATCTTTCCAACACATCAAAAATAAGCTCAATTGGAGGTCAAACTAAGAAGTTGTGGCCAAAATTATGAATAATATTGAAGTTGGAAGGAAACATTGGAGGCATATGTTTAGTATAAATACCATGCAATTAGAACTCTAATTAGCATAGCATCATCATCTTCTCTCCTTTTGAGTTATCTTGTAATTTCTTGGTGAATTGAGTGATTTAGGTGAGGATTTATTTGATTCTCTTTGTAATCACAATTACTTCACATTAATAAGATCATCTATTTCCTTAATCTGTGTTCTTGAGTGTTCTTTTCTTCTCAATTTTTATGTGTTCTAATGTATTCCAAATATGGGCATATTTTCTATTTATTTCAAACAAGCAGTTTACAACTTCACACAAATAAATGTATATATGTTTTTTTTTCATTTTGTATATAGATAAGTTTACAACATAACCCAAAGACGTTGTAAAACCAATTCTTATATCACGGACTTGGGAGCATTGGGCCATTTTTGTAATTTTATAAACTTTACTTAGGTATATGGGGTCATTTTTATTATTTTATATATTTTATTTAGGTACATAGTGCTATTTTTGCAACTTATAGTTCTTATATACAAAAGCATGGTTATTTTTGTAAGTTATAATTCTTATTTACAAATACGGGGTCATTTTTCTAATTTTATAATTCTAATTTCTAGAAATGAGATCATTTCTTAAAATTTTATAAATTTTTATTATGAACATGTTTGTAAAGTATGATAAACATAGGATAAATTTTGTAATTTTATAATTTTTATTTATAGATATGGGGTTATTTTTTATAATCATATAACTCTTACTATATATATGTGTTCAAAAATATGTCATGAATGTGTTTGTATTACGCCATGTATCTAAAAGTTTTATTACGATGAACTTGTGTACATTATGAACCTAAATGTATCATGCTCTACACTTGCAAGTTTTTTTTTTTGTTTTTTTGTGAACCTAATCATTGTAAATGATGAATATATATATATATATATATATATATATATATATATATATATATATATTATATGTCATGAATATATGTATTTTATGTCATGAATATGCAAGTTTTATGCTATCAACCTAATCCTATGAAGTTAGTGAAACATATTATGTAATGAACAATTGCGTTTATTCTACCGAACATGATTAATTTTTCATAATGAAGCTAGGCATTTAATATTATGAACCTAGGGTGTTTTTCCTTCTTCTTCTACTTACAATTTTTTTTACGGGCTTATTACTCAACTTCAACAAAATTCCAAAATTTCTCTAAGATTCTTATATACGTTCAATCAAGTTCAGTTTGTAGTATGCATAAAATAGCATTATGAAAAAAATTATTACAACAATAAAATCATCATTAAATTGATTTAAATTTTATCCCAACACCAAGTAGTTGAATTTTGGATTTTTTCTAGTATTGAAGTCGGCACAACTAACTTTAGTAAAATTCTAAAAATTCTCTAGCATACCAATGTTTAATTATATTAGGTTCAGTTTGTTGTATACATATAATAGTATTATGAATATATATTATTTTATTAATATCATCATTAAATTGATCTAAAAGTTATCATGCAAACAAGGTTAGAAGCATCAAATATTAGCAATTGCATGAATGAACCCAAATAGAATTATGTTGAGCAAAAACGTTTTATGCAATAAATATACAAATTTTATGTAATGAACCTAAATATTTGTTATGAAGAATCTAATTGTTTTATGCATTGAAGCCAAACTAAAAAAGTAAATACTTCTATGCATAAATAAACACATTTAAGTGCAATGAACCTAAATGTTTAATGTGATGAACATAATTTTTTTATGAAACGAACCTAAAATAATTCCAATCAAATAGATCACTTCAAAAAACTCTCCATTGATCTCTTTTTTAACATATTTCATGGACAAATCAATATTAATCAAGAGTGAAAAAAATATTAAATTTTTTATCAAAGAAAAATGTAGTCGCTTGGCTAAAAAAATACGTGAAGATTCAAACACGCATGATAGTATAACATATTACGCCTCCAAACTCTTGTCAACACAATTTTATGACCTGATATCATAGATATGGTTCTTCTTCTTCTTCTCCCTTTTTTTGAGAGGTAGATTTTGTTCTTCTCAAGATCTAGTTCTTTTTTGCCAGAGAATTACACAAAGATTCAAACACTCGTAGCTTTCTTTTATTATGCGCTCAAAGCCCTAATTTGAAGTTTATGCCCTCTATCTCTTCATCTAATTACCCGACATTGTTCATATATGTTGATTATTTTAAAGGAGTAAAAAAAAAGTATGGATAATTTTGGGTTGATGATGACAATTCCCAGTAGGAAGAGATTCATGATGAAATTCAATCAAGAACAAAAAGAGAAGATGTATGATTTTATTGAGAAAGTAGGATGGAAAATGAAGAAGAATAATGAAGAAAATGGTTAATGAAATTTTTATTGATGTATGAGTCGAAAGAGGAGTGTTCAAATAAGAGCCAACCCTTTAAAAAAATTAATTACAAAATTAAACACTAGAAACACCTTGCAAGGTGTTTCAGGTGTAGTATATAAATTACACTGTAAAACCTGTTTGTTTTCCAATCAACATATTAGAATCACAAATTAGAGAGTCAAAAATGATTGCATCAAGTCTAACTAATTTTTAAAGCAGAGAATCATCAGAGGGGACAAAATATGGGAATGGTGGTATAAAATTTTGTTTTATACATCAATTTACTTGTGTCGATAAAACTTAATGTGCAATTTGTATTAGCACAGTATGTGTATTTAAGTTTAATTATGAGGAGATAAATTTGTGTATTTAATTGTAGTTTTTGTGTATTTATAGTAAGATTTTGTGCATTTTACTTCTATGAATAATTTGTGTTTAAGAATATTCATTTATTATATGTAACTTGTGTATTTTAGTATTATAGAATAGGTATTTGACTTCTACAACAAAGTATCATTGAATTTCTTTGAGTAGTAGTGGTTTTTTGATATATGAATTCTACCATAATATTAAGTTATGTATCTTTTAGTGTAAGATGTCTATTTATTATGTAATACTCCATAATTTTTATTATAGTTTTTTTCCCTGAAAATTCATTAAAATATTTTTAAAAAAAGAATATTTAAAAGGAAGATTATTTTTTAAGTTTAAAAAAAGTTTATTTTAAAATATTTTATGTGTAGAGTTTCAAAAAAATTTTCACATTCACCTCATTGGGCTAAAAGCAATATCAAGATGCTCTTAACAAGTATTGAACCTGATGCAGGAGCAAACACTCAAGAATTTGATTTCATAATTATGGAACCAATTACTCTTCATTTGGAAAGTATCTTCCACAAATTTGAAGACCAACGGATGGTTACGTTGCTAGAAACGTACCAAACAAGCAGCTAAGTGTCTATGTGCATGTGCATGGTATGTATGGAAATGATGACCATGTGCATAGGGAGTTTCTTTGCAGACTTATCGAGCACTAATATTAATATTAGCTAATTAATTAATTAAGTAATAGAGTTGGATAATAGGTAAAGCATAAAGTAGCATAAAATTAGCATAAAGGTAGCATAATATCTTTTGAATTATGCTTTTAGCTAATGTTAGAATGGCTATAAGAAGTCATAGAAGGCACAAGTATGAGATATTGAAGTTGAAAATAAATATTGAATTTGAATACAAGTGCATTATGTGTGAGTTCAATTCAAGTTAATCGAATATGTGTGAACGATTTAGCTTAAAAGTTTTAATCTCTTTGTCTGTGTGAATTAGAAATTAATTCGTATATTTTATACTCTCCTTAATCCATATTTTTCCAGCCATAATTATCATCTAAATCCCACTCTAATTCAAAGTTAAGCAAATCCCTAATTCGGTTTACACATTAGAAACCATAAACTACCATTCGAAACCCTACTGCCTTTCATCCGAAACAAACAACACTTTATCTTTTCTATTCAAATCAAACCCTAACCCTAAACCACGATCTCATCCTTCATCTAAACCCTAACCTTCAAAGATTAGCATCATCAATATACGATTGTAGAATGCATATACTAATTACCACAAATTATTCAAACCATCACCATCGAATCATATATATTTTGTTTGAATCATCACCTCCATCTTTCCATCCTATTCGAATGTGTTAAACCCTAATGCACCATCACCGAGTCTTATTCTACTTATTATCATCACAATCAAAGCATATTTTCTTCAATTTGAGAAATCCATCTTCCCACACACATCAGAACCCATGACCATGACTATCAATTTATAAGACTCTCTTCATACCACTATTCCAATATAATTCATATCACACATTTTTTTACGATTTTATTACTTAAAGTGGCGGAAATAAATTCCAGGAGTTTATTTTATCATATGAAAAAAATTCCAGAATCCTCCTCTCCTTGTAATACATGTCCTCTCCCCCTTTTTTTTCTAATTTTTCTAATTTGCCCTAATTTTCTCAATTTTTTCTCTAATTTAATTGAATTTTGACCTAGTTTTCTACCTATTTAATGCAAAGAGCTCTCTACACTTGAATCACTCTATCATATTCCCTATAAACCATATAAATCACATGTTTCAGACTCCCTCTCTCACTCCTTTTGGACATGCAATCCCTTACCCCCTTTTCCTTGCTTTCTTTTTCCACATACATACACACACTCTATAAATACCCCTTTGGCCACTCTTCTCACCTTTTTGAAAAACCAATATCATAGAACACACACACAAAGCCTATAACGTGCCCTCATTCCATTTTTCCACCCATTTTTACACCTCCGTAATTAAATTGGTGAAATTCATAAAAGCAAATATAGATAAGGAGGTTACTCTTCACAATTTGTTAATTTAAGGCCAAGGAGGAGTTTTTTTTCCAATCTTATCTCCCCTCACCATTTAGAAGGATTAAATTTGGTAAATCAATAATTTCACTACAATATGTATGAGTATTTTATGTGGTTAATATATATTATATAATCACTTTGGCAAATACGTTAAGTGTTGAGATATTTTGGATTATATGATAATATTTGATTATGCATATCATACTATCCACAGTTTATTCCTATTAGCGTAAAATAAAAAATTATGATGACATTTTTTTGGGTCTATATATATATATATATATATATATATATATATATATATATATATATATATATATATATATATATATATATTTCCTACATGTTTCATTGAATAAATCAATTTAACCATTACATTGTGCTAACACTAAAAAATTCCAGATTCTTTATATGGTATTGTAAAAATCACCAAAACTCAAAATTTTCATTTTTTTGCATGAAACTAGTATCCGATTATATTTATGGCTAATATATTGTGTATTTATAATTGTTCAATTTACATATATATATGTAGAAAGTTATAGCCGAATTTTGTTGCTTGGTATCTGTCAAAACTAAAATTTTTAGATAACTAAGTTAATTTTCAAAAATCATAATAAATTGGATAGTTAGAGTTATTATTACTAATGCATATTAAATTAAAGGTTTGAATATCTAGTTTAATTATAAGATTTGTAGCATGAGATATGGCTATTTTACTAAGTAGCGGTAAATCTGCTTGTTTTGATTTGTGTGGAAAATGATGTCTTAACTATGAATGATGGTACAATAATTAACATTATTGGAATATAAAATTTGGTGATGTTATGTGATATCTATGAATCTTTTTACAACAACCTTGGTAAGTTTTTGGTAATGAATAGAAATGATATGTATGACCAGAATATGAAATATGATGATTACAACATTTGTAATGGAGGATGGCCTAGTGTCTCATTTGGTTGAACTAATGAAATTGGAATATGGATAAACCATGTTTGGTTAATAAAAAGGGACTAAACTAATGGAAACTATGTGCTTTATATGTATTTTGTGTGCTCACCTAATATAAAACACATGAACTTAAAGTGGAAAACCATGAGTTGGGCCTTATTTTGGTGTTCTCTAGGGATGGATATGTGATTGACATCTTGTTTGGTTATTGAATTATGTGGAGATTGCCATTGGTTTGCTAGAAGAATGGTTGTTAAGGCATATTATATGTTTTAAAGGTGGGGTGGTTCCCCATTAAAGGTGTATACACTATGATAGATCCTCATAAGGTTGTGCTATTGTTTAACCACTCACGAGTAAAATTAAATTGGATATGTGTGATCACCTAAAAAGGGTGGTCTTATCGGTATTGTTGTGTAACACCTCCAAAATTCACATTTAAAAATTTTCATTTATATAGAAAACCATACACTAAAATAGGGGGTACTACCGCCGTGATAGAGTACCAACCTCATACCAACCATGAAGCTAGAAAATTTAAAGGCATTAATTTGAGTAGTAAATAAAACCACAATAGTTCCAACATTTCATAAATAAAATAGAGTGCACAAATATCAGAGTTGATATAGAAATGAAAGAGAGTATAATAACAACCCTATGGGGGAAAAATAAAACAATGAATACAGTGATAAGAAAGGTAGGTAAAGACAAGTTCGGACAACCCTCTCGGACCCCATGACAAGTAAAACAAGCCATCACTCAATTCCACCCATAGCATCATAGGAGTCAAAGTCATCACATGCATCATCTCCTACCTACACAAACTTAGGAGGGGTTGCTGCTCATGGGAATAAGAAGCGCCCATGAAAGGGGTGATTAGTATACTACGTACTGAGTAAGGTAACCATATAGCTGACCATGCAAGTGCAAACAGGTAAAAGATGCATATAGTACTTCATTTAGGTTCACCATCATTATTAAGACATAGGCCATTATTTTCATCTTTACACATCTCTCGAATTATATCCACGTAAGTATGGGAACCCCACTATTATAGCCGGTAGACCTGAAATGATACTATAGGGCAAAACGCGCTTGACCACTATTGTAACCGGTGGACCAGAATGCACTTGAAGGCAAAACACACTTTGCCACTTTTATAGCCAGTGGACCAAAAATTATCCCAATCTGGCCCCAACTCACGTGGTGTTCCATTATAAGTAGTTAGTGTCTTTTCATAATTTATTACCATATAAAGTTTGGTTTATTAAGCTTGAAACCCCCACTATTATAGCCGATGGACCGAAAATGATACTCCAGGGCAAAACACTCCTAGCTACTATTATAACCGGTGGATCGGAATACACTCCAGGACAAGAAGGCTCCTAGCCACTATTATAGCCGGTGGATCAGAAAACACTCTGACGTAGACCTATCTAATCTTCCACTTTAAGTAATTAGTGATTTACTCATGTCTTTTTCCACAAGCAACCCCAACAAGACATACATGCCCTCCAAGGATTCCCGACTCACATCCCAGACTCTTGCATGACCTGGTCCCATATCTTGGGACATCTACACTCCCCAATACCTCAAGGCCTTTGATGCCACATTCCCCTACTCACTATGAATCTAATCCCCCATACATGTGGGTCTAAACTTATTTACCCATCTCTCCACCTTGGCTCATCATCACCCACTAGGGTTTCCCCCTAGGAAAACCCTAACCTGGCTTATGTAGACCTAACCTCTCCTCATCATACTTGGCCCATACTCTCCCCTTATTCCAACCCATCACACCAATCAAACCAAACCCAAACATCATAACCCTACTTACAGTCCTTCACATGTGACAGTGAAATCCTAATTGGCCACCCCAAAACCCTGGTACTTCTCTTTTCCTTAGGTCATCCCCTCCATCCACACACACTCCACCTTTTTTTCCATTTGAATCATCCCCCTTCATTAGACACCCTCCTAGTCTCAATCCTTACTCCTCCCACTCACCATCACCCCCTCCATACACTTTCCCCATTTAGGGTTTCCCCACAGACCCTAGATAAACCTTCCATGCACACTTCTAACAACCTACGTGCTATTTTTCACCCATGGACTCCAACTACCCAACAAACTCTTCCCTCACCATGCGTAACCCTTAAATCACCTTTTTCCACATAAACTTTATCCCCATGTAAAGGCTAACCAACCCATGCAAGCCTTACACTTCCTATGCAAGATTTACTCCAACCTTTCATTTTATTTCTATTATCCTTTTATTTTATCACTTATAAATCATAAGGTACTTGGCCCCTCCCTTTTTTTCCTTATTTCTTCCAACTTAACCCACCCTTTATATTTCCTTTAGCTTTCCCCAACCTCATCATACCCCTAAGGATTCCTAGCATGCATTTCATATTAAGGCAACTATACGTAAGGACATATCACAAAATATAAGTCATCTTACCCATATCATACATGTCATGACACATACATCACTTACCTTAGCTCCATGTATAGCAAGCTGCACTATAAGTATTTAGTCCATACTCGCAGATAATACAAAAAATATCCAAAACACTCATGAATACATAAAAAATACAAATTTAGCCTTAAGCACATCCTTTCCCAGCTGGACAACGGGCTTTATGCCTTCTTAAGGGAAGGGTTTTGTTCACCTATAAGAGTGGAAGACTAATGTTAACTTCCATCTTACTCCTTTTTCTTTTATTATCCCCTAAATAATTATTAGTAAATGAATAATAATAGTAATAATAATCTTAATAATAATAGGGTTAGTAATAGTAATGATACTCACAATAATAACAATAACAATAGTAATAATAATGATAATAAGATTAACCATAATAATGATAATGATAATAATAATAGTGACAATACTAATAATAATGATAATGATAATAATAATAATAAGGCTAATAATGACAATTAGGCAAAATAAATTATACTTAAGTAAAAAAAACAAGGGTTAGGACACAACTAGGGGTGGAGGTGGTAGCTAGGGCAGCAGCAGCGGTGGCGACACAAGGCAGTGGAGGTGGTGGTGGTTTAGAAAGAGGAAACTTTGGTGATGGAAAATAAGAAGGGAAGTGTTGGTTGTGAGGTGGCAGGGTTTTTAGATTAGAGGGGTTGTAGTGGTGGTGGTGGCGTGCCACGGTGATAGTGTAGGTGGCAGTGGCGGTGGTGGCCGAATGTGGAGGAGAGGAAATAAGGGGGAAATAGGGGGAGAAAAAGGAAAGGGAGGGTATAGGGAGGTAGGGGAAGGAATTCTAGGTAGAGAGGGAGGTAGTGGGGGTAGTGGTTGCAGCGAAGGAGGAGGCGGCGCAAGGGGGCATGAGGGGTGATGACAGGGTGCAAAGGGCAGCTCGAGTTGCCTACTTTGCACGAATAGGGGGCAGAGTAGGGGAAGTTAGAGGCGGGGAGGGGTCTTTTTTGGTAAAGGGTAGTTCAGGGAATAGGGTGGGAGGAGGTTTGGACGGTGGCGAGGTGCAGTGGTGGCTGGGGCTGCGTCTGAAGGGACGGTAGAGGATGGTTTTAGGGGATGCTGGGCAGAGGGAAAAAAGGGAAAGAAGGGCGATGGGGGGAGGGGTGTATAGAGGAGGGGTGGAGAAGTAGATAAGGGGGATGAGGATAAGGGAGTGGGGCAGGTGGAAGCCATGCCAGGGGTTATAGGGTGCAGTCCTACAGGTGGTAGGGGAACGAAAAGGGAAAGGAGAGGGTGCACGTGAGCAGGGGAGGTTGGGGTTAGAAAAGGAAAGGAAAGGGAAGAGAGAGAGAGGGAGAGGGAAGGTTGGCCGGTGTAGGCGTAGGGGCTACAAGCGCGCATGGTCGACGGCAAGCGGGGGAGGAAGAAGAAGAAGAAAGAAAGGTGGAGAGGGTTGGTTGTTTGGGCAAGGGAAGAAGAAAAGAAAAAAAAAGTAGGGTAGACCAACCCACATGAGGAAAAGGGGGGCTACTGGGTTGGCTCAACTGGGGGAAAAGGAAGGAAAGAAAAAAAGAAGGGGAGGGTGATGTGGGTTGGACAGTGCAAAGGGAGGGAAGGGGAAAGTGGGCTGGGGAGGCCCAAAGGGGAAGACGGGCAGAAAAATAAAAAAGAGAAGGAAAAATGGGAAAGAAAAAAATAATTTTTAGGAGCAAGGTATTTAATTAATTAGATGGTTAAATTATTGTAATAATTTAGTTTACTTAAAATTTAAGATACTAATTTAGGAGGGTAATTTTAGTAAAATATGGGTTTGAAAATTTATTTAAATAAAAAGAGTATGATAAAATAATAAATTATTTATTTTAATTATTAAATTATCACATACATTATTATAAGCCTAAAGTCACAAAATTATTAATTTAATAGTAAACAAATTGTTTAACTATCCCAATGAGGATTAATTTAGTAAATTCTAGGTTCTAAAATTTTGGGATATCACAATTGTGTGTAATTTCTCTTGTGTGCTTACTTTACTACTTTTATCTTGAACATTCTAATGATTGCAAACTATGCCCATTATTTCAAATCATGCTTAATTAATTTATGTTTAACATTTTCATGTGCATGGGTAGTAGATAGTATTACTTTACTTAGATTGGTTCTAAGCTGACTTTTTGTTATCAGACCCAACAATGATCCTAATGGGTGACCAAGTGACTTAGTATAGGTAGAAGATGCCTTGGGTCATTTATGTGCACATGGGACAAAGTAAGTGATGCCTAATGCAACTAATGTCATCTTCCATGTGAGATGTACTAGTTATTTATGTAATAATTTCAAAGAATATCTTGTGTTGTAATATCTTAAGATGGTAATTTAATATACTTTCATTTTAATTATTATTTCCACTCATATACATCATTTTAATCAAAGTGAATCATACTTATAATTTTAGTTAATCAATTAAGCCTTGCATTTAGTATAAGTTAGGCAGTTGACACTCAACTTATGCTAGCTATGGTGATATACCCTCGTAAAGTGTTTTGATTATGCTATTTTCTAATGTTTTTATATTAAAAAATTAGCGGTGTTACGTAGTGATATTAACCTCTCGAAAGTTTGGGGAGTGGCATTTGTATCGCATAAATATGTGTTTATTGTTTGAATATGTACATGGATTGTTGCATATCTTCATTTTACCCTCTTATGGTATAGTTCCTTGTAGAGATTATAGGGATGACTCATAGATTAGATTCAGGTCGACTTTTAAATCTTTGGGCCACCCTCTTTATTTTATGGTTTGATTATGCTCTTGGTCTTCCTATAATGATATCTATGGTACAAATTGTTATTGATGTAGTCCAGTTTAATTTATGTGAATTTGATGTGATTCTTGGAATGTATTAGTTGGGAAAGAATCAAGCTCAGATAAATTTTTTGCTACATAATATAATACTAAGGGAACCCAAGGGAGTTAGCGTATCATTTTAGAGTGGTAGACCTAAGCCTTTAGTAAAGGTTGTATCGACTCTTACTCTTGTATCTCTTATGAGGAAAGGATACCTATTATTCCTATGCAGTGTCAGGGATCTCAATGTGGATGCTTTATATTTGATTAGTATTCTTGTAGTTAGGGAGTTTCTAAGCATGTTTCCATTGTAGATTTTTGGGTCGCCACTAGATCAAGAGGCAGAGTTCACCATTGATCTCATGCTCGGGACAACATTGATATTGAAGGCTTCTTATGGAATGGAACCTATGGAGATGAAGGATTTGAAGGAAAAATTGAAGGATCTGTTAGATAAGAGATACATATGTCCTAGTGTAACACCTTGAGGAGCTTTAGTACTATCTATGAAGAAGAATGATGGGAGTTTGCATATTTACCTTAATTATCATGGTCTGAACTAGATGATAGTGAACAACAAGTATCCTCTACCACACATTGATGAATTATTTGATTAGTTGAGAGAATCCAAATTATTCCCCAAGATTGATCTAAGGTTGGGGTATCATCAACTAAAGATACCATAGAAGGATATGCCAAAGATGGCCTTTAGGACTTAATGTGGGTATGATGCCATTCAGACTCACTAATGCTCTAGTTGTGTTCATGGGACTAATATGTAACACCCCTATTTTTAGCACCTAAATGCTTTATTTTAAATAGTTAATCACATAAGCTAAACTAGTAAAAATGAACGGTGTTACCAGTACACTTAGTATAAGTTTGGTTTCATCTACCATTCTTATATCAAGTGTTAAGGCTAAAGCATTACTCCAATTAAATTAATAATAAAATTATAAGAAACACAATAGAGATTAGAATGTAGGTTAAGATCAGTATAATAATACAAAGTCAGTTAACGGTTATAAAGTTCAAATGAAAAGAAATACTAAAGGGATATGAGAGTCTAGAAATATTCATATCAAAATATACCAAATAAGATACTGGATAGTTTTAAATCTCAACCCAAAAAATACTAGCCTTCAAACTCAGCTCACAAGCTAACCTACGTAGTCACAACTTCCCATTGAATAAGTATGGGACCATGAAATGGAACCCATCAGTACAACAATAGTGAGTAACCTACTATACAAAACTAAACATGAAAAGATTAACCGGAGCACATAAAATGTAGCACAAGAGAGCATGGTATGAAATACTAAAATACACTTACATTGATTAAAATATGATAACCATGTTGGATAAACAAATATCACCAACACAATTTACTCTTCATGCTAGTTCACTTAAATCATAACTAAAACTTATAAATCAAGCCTACCAAGGAATGCTTTTGGAAGTAAAAATACCTAGGGATAATTTCAACCCAATTTCCATCACATCCACATTATATCTCATAAATATAAAATCCAAAAGGTTCCAAAATACCACAAGTAGGGCACAAAGACAACTACCGACTATATGTAGGCACAAAGGATACTATCGACCATAGGTAGGATAAAAAGGAAAGTACTGACAATAGGCAGGCACACATGAAACTACCAACTCACTAATCTAATATTAATACAAACCAATAGTAATTACCTTCATTTTTTATTTACTCAAGGAGAGTACATATCAACCTAGAGGCACTAAGGTACACTAGTTATACCAGTGCACAAAGACAACTAAATATCCTACCGATTATCAACCCAAGGACACAAAGATACCCTAGTCACACTGGCAAACAAAGGAATCATAGTACCCTATCGACAAAGATATCTAATCTATAAGTTTGCATACCCTCTAAGGAGTATTTAGAGCTACATATAATAAGATATAGGGCTTGGTTGAGGCACTAAGGTAAACCATCAAATCCAAACCAAACTGTGGGCTAAATCACATCTTTAGGGTGACTACCCCTAAAGGGCCATCACTTCCGATCTTAAGGTCTTTCACTTTAAATATTAGTATTTTATTAAGGTAACCATGAGACCATATAATGCACAAATAGATAAAATTTTCATACTTAACCACCTTTACTTATCTCTAATTATTTAGTATAATCATAATCAAAATAAATGCTAAATTGAACCCAATAATCTACTAATTCTATTATAGATCCAATTATTTACTTTTAAGTGCATTAGGTCAAAAATGAGCAAAAACCCTTGAGATCAAAATCACCATGTTATTTTCCATTTTAAATAGTAATTTTATTTTATTTAATAATTTTCCATGAAAATGCTAAAATATAATAATTAAAGTACTTTATCATGCAAATAAATTACCATATGTGGTAAATGACTATTTTCCCTTTACATATGATTTAACACATAAAACCCTAACATGTATATATAATTCATCAAAAATTATATTTTTCCATACTCAGCAATAAACAATACATATTATCCATGCTCACTGAAATAAATAACATGACATGCTTAAAAAGACCAAATTACCCCTAGGGAATACAATGGCAATAATTATGCTAAAAACACGCCTAAACATACTCAACTTATTACATTAAACATTTATATCATGCATAATTTATCACTAACATAAAACATATTCTAGCTTGCTTTTGTAAACATAATATTATAACAACTCAATATGCTCCATTTTCATAATTTCATGCTAAAATTATTAGGAAAATAAATATGATAGAATAATACATGATTAAAGCAATAGTTACAACTTAACACATCAAAAACTTAATATATCATCATGCAATATTTAACATTTTAATAAGGCATATGGGTTACCTACTTTTTAATAATAAAAAATTATAAAGAATCTAATATAAATTATTAGACTCCACTAATCATCATCTTTTACCTACAAATAAAACCCAAAAAATAATACATTAGCCAATAGTAACAAAACATAGCACTCATCAAAAAATCACAACCAGGCAAATTAGGTAACTCATGTAGCATGGAGGTGCCAATGTGATCCACTCACACAACAAAATTTGGGTTATATGAATTGACCACGCAATAATGGGGCATCAACATAGGGGGCGAGGGCACTTAAGGTTGGCAGGGAATGGTAACAACATAAGGTAAGGGAAACCAAAGAGGATGATGATGGGGTTGCGTGCGAGAGAGAGGAAGGTATACGAGATGGTGGTTTAGGTTGTTGTGGTTGTTGGGATGAAGAATGGTACATTGGAAGGTGATGGTGATATCTAGATGAGAGGGGACAAAAATGGTTGCTTGTATTGGGCGAAATACAAAATGAGTTGTGAGGATGGAGACCAAACATGAAGGTAGGGTTAGAAGGATGGATTTAGGCATTGAGTCAAGGCTCAATGAAGTAGAGGTCTTGGTTACATGAAAGGCTGGAATTGTATGGGAGGTGGTAGAGTGGGGTGTTAATATAGGAGGGAGTTTGGTAGCGTAAAGAAGAGAAGTGAGGGTGGTGGGTTTTGGTGGAGAAACAAGGTGTTGGTTCTTGGAATTCCATCATTGGAGATATGATGATGGCTTTGTGGTGGTGTGAGATAGGGGAACAATTAGGAAAATGGATGGATACTAGGTTGGTGGTTGTGGTTCTACATGAGGGAAGGATGAAGATGAGAGATAAAGAAGGTGGTGGAGCTAGGAATAGTGGTGTCATGAGGAAAAGGATGGGATGATTAATGGTGGTTTCTCGATGCTAGAGGGGTATGGTTAGGAGGGTGGTTGTATAGGGTTTGCATGAGAGAGGAATATGGCACTGAATATGTTAGAATAGGATTAGAATTATTTTTATTTTAGGTTTAGTATGGTTAGGTTTGGGTATAAAATTATAAACAATAATAAGTTAAGGATTATGGTTAAGGATAAAAGAAAACAGTAAAGTAATTTGGATAATTTATTTAACATATTATTTGGGTTATGGATCAAGGGTTAACAAAAAAAAATTAAGCAAAAGTTTTAGGGTTAGGTTTCAAATAAATGGCTACACACCCGAAAATAAATGTTACAAAATTTTGAGGTGTTATATAATGAACTTGATATTTTAGCTTTACTTAAATCAATTTTTTTTAGTATTTATATATGATTTTTGGTGTATTCTCATAGTAAAGAGGTACACGAGGAGCACTTGAGAAAGGTTTTAGAACTTTTATAGGAGCATCAATTGTATGTGAAGCTCTTAAAGTGTGAATTCTAAATGAGAAGGGTGGCCTTATAGGGACACATAGTTTCTAAGGAAGGTATATCCATTGATCCATCGAAGGTGCAAGCAATATCACAGTGTCTAATTCATTGTGATTGGTGGGCTACTATCAAAGATTTGTTCAAAACCTCTCTAAGATTTCCAAACCATTAACAAACTTGTTCAGAAGGACAATAATGTTTAAGTAGGATGAGTAAAGTGAGGAAACATGAGAAGTTAGTAGAATATTCTTCATGCCAATTGAAGTTGTATAAGATGAACTACAAAACCCATGATTTGGAGTTAGAGGCGGTAGTGTTAGCCTTGAAAGTTTGAATATATTACTTTCATGGTGTCGCACACCTATTCTCTCTAGATTCATGCATAGGTGTGCGACAAGAAAAAATAGTAGTGTATGGCCATGGAAAAGACCTTGTGCAAGTCATGCATGTCACAAAAATGTAGATGCAAGGAAAGAATAGGGAAAACAATGACATTGGATGGTGACAATCAGCAACAACAAGGGGGAGGAATGGGGTGGTCATGATGGTTGATCCATCAAGCTTTGAATGGCACTTTGTGGCTACGGTGGTGTGTGGTGGTGATGGCGGTGCTCGATGCACAAAATAGAGTAGGGGAAAGGAGAAGAAGAAGAAGAATAAGAAGAAGAAGAAGAAAGGAAGGTGGCTCGGGGTTGACTTGTTTGAAAAAAAAATAGGGTAACAATGAGATAATAAATGAGGTAGGGAAATATTGAAGAGGTAGGATATATATGTCCGTATTGTGGCATACGAAATGGGGAGGGAGGAGATGCAGAGGATGATGATGCTGATGGTGATAATCGACAGTAGTAGTAGGGGAAGGATGACAGAGCAATAGAGGCATGAGGGTGATGGTGGGAGGTGATGGTTGTGTGTTGTAGATGGTAAGGAAAAATACAAGCAAGGTAGAAGAGTTAAGGAATTTGGCATAAGAAGAGGGCAAGAAAAAGGAGAAAGAAAAGGGAAAGAAAGAATAGGCTTAAGGTTAGTATTAGATTATTTTTTTTGATTAGCTAAATTAGGTAGGATTAAGTATATAGATCTACTAGAATTAAGGTCGGGTTACGAAATATAAATTATCTTGGTTAAAGATTTAGACTAGATTAAGATTTTTGGATTAAGAAATTTAGGTAAGACTAAAATAGAAGTTTCTTGAGATTAGAATTAGATTGAGGTATTAATTATATAATATTAGGTTTAGCAAAATTTTGGGGGTATTACATGGAAGAGTCAAACATAAGGAGCAATTGTACATACCTCAAAAGTTTATTAATTCAAAGAGAAGAATCATGGAGGAGGGGCATGCCAATCCATATTCAATGCACCCTAATGGCGAGAAGTTATATAAAGACTTAAAGAAGGTTTATTAGTGGCTAAATATGAAGACGGAGGTGTCAGATTTTATAGCACGATGCTTGACCTACTAGAAGGTTAAGATTGAGCATAAAAGACTTGCGATATGGAAGTGGGAATCCATATCCATAGACCATGTGGTTAGTTTGTTGAGGATTAGAAATGGTTATAATTAGAGATGGAAATTTTCCCCGCGGGTTCGGGGCCCCGTCGGGGATTCCCCATTCGGGTTCGGGTTCGGGGAGAGAATTTGGGGATCGGGTTCGGGTTCGGGGATTCTTAACGGGGATTTTTTCGGGGACGGGGCGGGGACGGGTTTGGGGTCCCCATCCCCGAACCCGCCCCGAAATGTTTTTTATATATATTTTTATATAATTATATATATATATATATAATATAATATAAAAAAATAGTTTGAGGATCGGGGATGAGATCGGGGATCGGGTATAAAGTCGGGTTTCGGGGATCGGGTCGGGTTTTAATAACGGGGAATAAATCGGGGATAGAAAATAGATCGGGGATCGGGTCGGGTATGGGGATTTGATCCCCGCGGGGATCGGGTCGGGTTCGGGGATAATTTTCCTTATCGGGTTCGGGATGGGGATGGGGTCCCCGTCCCCGACCCGCCCCGTTGCCATCCCTAGTTATAATTTCATCTAGGTCATACTATTCAAGTTGACTAAGCTAGTAATCTTTATATTGTTGAAGTTAACTCAGAGTATGAATCAAATGGAAAGGGCACATCTAAAGTATGTGGTGAGGATGCATGGAGTATCTAGTGATATCACGCCAAATTAGGACCCTTGTTTTTTATCTCGCTTTTGGGAAATGTTATAGGTAGCTTTTGGGATAACATTAAATATGAGCTTAGCTTTTCACCCATCCATACATGAGTAAATAGAGAAAATCATCCAAACTCTTGAAGGCATGTTGAGGACTTGTGTCATGTTGGTTTGTATAAGGTTCTAAAGAGGGTCAAGGAAGTGGTGTATTGGCTATTGTTACCTCTAGAGTTGGAGAGAGTGCATAATGTATTCCTTGTCTCGTAGCTTTTTTGATATGCCTATGATCCTTTCTATGTGATCTAGCCAGAAGAGATTGAGTTTGATGAGATCATATCATACAATGAGAACTCGTTGAGGATTTTGGACTTAATGACCCCAAAGACTTGTTCGAGAATGATATAGATGGTGAAGGTCCTTTAGTTTCACCATAATGTAGAGAAGGTAACATGCAAGATTAAGGACGAGATGTGCCAGAAGTACCAAGAGCTTTTTAACTAGGTACAAGTAGCATTTATCAAGGGAAGGTCTTTAGGGGAAACTATTTTACCTGCACATGACCTTTTGTGTCATTATAATTGCAAACATATCATACCTAGATTTATGTTCTAAATTAATCTGAAAAAGTCCTATAAAACTTTAAACTAGAAATTCTTAGAACAAGTAATGTTAGGCTTGAATATACCTCCTCATTTTGTACATGTTGTTATTGGCTGTGTTAGGGGTGTTGGCTACTCCATTTTTCTTAATAAAACCACCCTTCCCCCTTTTGATGGAAAAAGAGGGTTACGCCAAGGAGACCCCATTTCCTAATACTCATTTGTGACTGCTATGGAGTATTTCACCCACATGCTGATCTCTTTGGAATAATAAGAAGATTTAAGGTGACCCGCAATATAAAAAGGGACTCATCATTAATCTATCATCTTCTGATGAGATATTACTATTAAGTTAAGGTATCCTCAACTCCATAAGATGCTTACTAGAACGAATGCATTATTTTAGTGAACTCTCTAGCCTTCACATGAATTCACAAAAAGTTTCCTGTATTGTGGGGGTATAAATGAACAAACTAGAAGTGAAATCTAAAATTTACTTCCTTTCAAGTTGGTTTCTTTCCATTTCGCTGCCCATGGCTTTCTGTGGTTGTATCCAAGAATACAACTCATCAACTCTAGGGGATTATGCATAAAGCTTAACACAGAACTTCTAAATTTCTCTCTTATGTTGGTCGACTCCAACTCATCACAAGTGTTATTTTTGGAATCCAAAAGTTTTGGTGCCAAACTTTGCTTCTTCCAAAAGATCTTATTAAACACATAGTCTAATGTGTGTGGGAATATGAAATTATCAAATATGTAAACTTAAGGCTTGATTATGTTGGAATTAAGAAGATGAAAATTCAAAAGTGGTGAATTGAAGATGAAGATATTCGAATATGGTAGAATAATGATGATGATGGTTCGATGGTGATGATGATTCGATGGTGATGATGATTCGATGATGATGATTCGAAAATGATGAGATGATGATGAAGTTGATTCGACAATGATGATATGATGATGATGATGATTCGGCAGTTAGGGTTTGAAGATAAAAGGTTTCGTGGGTTAGGGTTGGGGTTTCAAATTGCAAATTAGGGTTAGGGTTTTGCAAATTAGGGTTTTGATTTGTGATGAATTAGGATGATGATTATGGAAAGAATGGTGTGGATTATGGAGTTTAGAAATATAATACTTAATCTCTAATTCACATAAACGAATAGAGTAAGGGTTTCAAGATTAATCTTTCGCACAGATTTGATTAAAATTGAGATAAACTCACACATAATTCAATAAGCAATACTTTCAATCTCCATTCAAATTCAATTCAATCATTTCCATCCCCTTTAACGTGTGTTCTTATGGCTTATATAGCCAAGGTCACCGATTACTTTTTACAAGATTTTGGCATCTACTAGCTAAAAGATATTAGAATATAAAATATTCTTAAAAAATAGATTTATGTTACTTTATTCTCTAGTTAATCTTTAACTTGACTAATTAATTGATTAATTAATTAAACCGACTAATATGCATGTCAAGGTTGCCTTTTTCCCCCATGCATGTAGCCATGCCCTCCATGCACGTATCCATTCCCTCCATACATGCCATGCACATGCCATATACGCCTAGTAGCTTGTATGGTACGTTTCATCTATAACTAGCAACATAGCCATCCGTTCATCTTCAATTTTGTGGGAAACCCTTTCTAAATGAAGAACAATTGGTTCCATAATGATGAATGCCAAATCTTGAGTGCTTTTTCCTGCTTCATAGTCTCCTTATGCAGAACTTATATTTGGATAGAGGGTTGTGAAGCTAGCCTTAAGGCTCATGTTGCTTGGAACAAGTGATGTTTGCCAAAAAAGGAAGGTGGTTTGGGTATCATTGACACAGAGATGTGTAATATTACTATCCTTAGTAAAAACATATAGAATTTAAAGGATAATAGGGAAACTCTTTGGGTGTAATGAATCCATCATAGGTGCTTATACACTTAAACTTTAGGCAACAAACTGCGTGGACCACAAGGAGTATCTTTCAACTTCGAACTCAACTATTGCCTATTATCAACTCTATCCTAATTGAGGGGGAGTACAACATCAAAAAATTATATAACTTGATTTGAAAAAGATTTGGCTAAACTATGGTGGAGGATTGTTTGGAAGAACCATATAGTTCTAAAATTTCAATTCATAATGTGGCTAGCTGCTCATGAGAGGCAGTCTACTAAGGTTTATCTCTTTAAATTCCACTATATACCTATACAACTTGTTTTTTTTTTGCCAAGAATTTGAGACTTCTTGGCATATTGCTTTGGATTGGGAATATATGACTCATCTTGTGAAGATACTTGCTCTCTTGGGAGGTTGGCAAGCTAGATTATGTAATCGAAAATGACTCATAAAATTAGCAAGTGCTATGCATGGTCGGGCTAAAGCTAAAGTTGAATTGCTATGTGGTATTCTAGTTACAACAATTTATGAATTTTGGAAGGCAAGAAACCTAAGGGTGTTCCAACAAAAATACATTCCAAGTCATGGCTTAGCTAAGGTGAGTACTATAGCTATAGGACGTCGATGTACTCATCGGTCCAAAGAGGAAAAGTTCAAGAGCCATGTTCATTACATAGATGATTTTACTGCTCGTATTTGTACATAACTTTCTTTTAATATAATGACATTACATTTTCATAATAATAATAATAAAGCAATTTGGGAAAGTTTGACTCCAAAGTAGGTGAAGGTATCTTCATGGGCTACTCTTTATATAGTAAAGCTTATGGGATATTCAACAAATGAAAAATATTATTTGAAGAATCCATACATGTTACTTTTGAAGAATCTTTCTCTAGTGTGTAGAAAACTCAAGAGGAAGAAGCCGATCCTTCCATCAAGTTAAGAGCTTGCTGGAAAATGAAGACAAGAAAAGCATAGAATAAGAGAAAGATGAAGAACCTCAAACCAATCAAAAAGAGGATGAAGTGAGATAGGACCTTCCTAAATCATGGAGATATTCCTATTGACATCCTCAAGATCTCATAATTGGCGATCCATTAAGAGGAGTTGCAACAAGATCCTCACTAGGTAACATTTGTAATCTTTTAGCATTTCTATCTCAAAGAGGAAGCCGTGAATGATGAAAATTTGATCATGGCAATGCAAGATGAGCTTAACCAATTTGAGAGAAATCAAGTTTGGGAATTATTCCCATTACCTCCAAATAGGCCTATCATTATAACTAGATGGGTATTTAAAAACAAGCAAGATGAAAGGGCATTGTGGTTAGAAAGAAATCTCGATTGTTTTCCAAAGGATATAACCAAGAGGAATGCATTGATTTTAAGGAAAAATGGTTTATGAGTTTCTATAACCCTTCCCTAACTCACCAATCTTTTGCCATATATCTTCTTAACCACTGTCACACTATCATGTCTGCCCTTACCCCTTAGTTTCCCACACTCAACCATGCCAATCTTATCTCTCTCTCCCTCCTATAAAATTCTGACTATCCCTCACTTCTACACCCTCTATTCCTGATTCATTTTCATCTCTTACCTGTGTTCTTGCTCTTTTCTTCTATTCCCTTAGTGAAAATTGCTAAGTGCTAAGTATTCCCCTTTTCTCCTCTGCTGAGAAAAAACAGGGGCTTGCTCTTATTTTCTTCCCTTCCTTTGTTGAATTATTATTTTAACACCCTCAAAAATCACAATAAAAAATTTTCATTTAAACAAAATCATACACTAAGATGGGGGGGTGCTATCGCCATGATCAACACAAGCCTGGCCCTTGTCCAGTCTTGCATCGACCAGAAGGCTAGAAATTGCATGAGTTATAAAATTGATTAGGACACAAAATCATAATGATTATAGTTGAAAAGGGAAATGAGAGTGCGCAATTAATGAGTCATTACAAAAAAAAACTCATACAACGTTAGAGCCCCTAAGGGGAAAGAACAATACAAATAGGAAGATAGGATAAAAAATAGGAATGATGAGTTTGGACTACAGTCACTCTTGGGCCCCATGCCAAGTCTAGCATTTCAACACTCAATCCCACTAGATGCCTCAAATACGTCATAGGCATCAAACACAACATCTCCTACCTGCGTTAACTCAGAAAGGATCTTTACTTGTAGAAATGAGCAGCACCCATGAAACGGATGATCAGTGCGCTACGTACTGAGTAAGGTAACCATGTAGCTAAGGCTGTACATATAAGATAGATAACAATAGCAAGTAACCATGTATATAAAACCATACATGAAAGATAGATAGTACAAGTAGTGATTCATACCAGTTAGACATAATCATTAGATCTTTGGTCATTACTCCCATCTCACACCATTTTCATTATAAGTCAATGCTAGTGCGGGAACCCCACTATTATAGCCAATAGATCAGAAACATCTAGGGTAGAACGCTCCTAGCCACTATTATTCGGTAGTGGATTCGTATCCAAGGCAAAGTGCTCATGGCCACTACTATGCTGGTGGATCGGTCTGACCCTGACTCCCATGGTATTTCACTATAAGTGATTAGTAAATTTCCCATGTCTTATCATCAATTAAGGTTTGGTTTATTGAGCTCGGAATCTCCCACTATTATAGCTGGTGGATCGGAAACATTTAAGACAATACGCACTTGGCTACTATTATTCGTTAGTTTATTAGTCTCCAGGACACCCTACACCTGGCCACTATTATGCCGGTGGATTGGTCTAGGCTCGACTAAATAATCTTCCACTTTAAATGGCTAATGTCTTATCCATATCTTATTTAATAGATACTTTCACCCTAAACATGCGTGCCCCTTGGACTTCCTGTAATACCCCAAATTGAGCGGATTGTTATAAGGATTGATTTGGCTACTTATATCAACACGGTATACCATCCTTTTGGTGATTCCATCCTAAGAACTCCACAGTTAAGCGTGCTGGCCGTGGAGCAATTTTAGGATGGGTGACCTTCTGGGAAGTTTCAGAAATTTTCTGAAAATTTCTCGGAAAGTGCGTGAGTGAGGACAAAGCGTACTGAAAGGACTCGTGTTGATCTGTGGGGCCAGCCGATCAATCCGAAAGCACTTCAAGGTAGCCCCCGTGTGGTCGTGTCGACTCGGGGTGTTACAAATTGGTATCAGAGTAAAACCGCGATCGTGAGCTGAACTTGGATGAGCCAGTCAGCCACCTAGCGGGACGATTCTTGGGATGAACTGTATTGAGACAGTCATAAGTTGAGGCGCAACGAGGACGTTGCGTTCTTTGAGTGGGGGTGAATGTAATACCCCAAATTGAGCGGATTGTTATAAGGATTGATTTGGCTACTTATATCAACATGGTATACCATCCTTTTGGTGATTCCATCCTAAGAACTCCATAGTTAAGCGTGCTGGCCGTGGAGCAATTTTAGGATGGGTGACCTTCTGGGAATTTTCTGAAAATTTCTGAAAATTTCTCGGAAAGTGCGTGAGTGAGGACAAAGCGTACTGAAAGGACTCGTGTTGATCTGTGGGGCCAGCCGATCAATCCGAAAGCACTTCAAGGTATCCCCCGTGTGGTCGTGTCGACTCGGGGTGTTACACTTCCCGCTCACACAAGCAGCCTACTCTGACTTTTGTGAAAGGCCCATCCCATATCTTGGGAGTTCTACACCTCCCAATATATCCAGACATCTTTTCCCCCTTTTCCTTACTTACCATGAATACCTAACTCCTATGTGTGTGGGTTGAGGTCCACTTTCCCATATCTCTAGGTTAACTCACCATTGGGCCTATATGGCCCAACCTCCCTCTATCACACACAACCCATGCTTTCTTTGTCCCAAACTCATCAGCTCACTCGATCCACCCCCAAACATCCCACTTTACTTTTCATTTTGCACGTGTGGCCACGAAACCCTAGTTGGCCATCCCAAACCCTAACACCTCTCTTTTCTCATATGTTGTCCCTACATCACTCTCATTTACCATTCCCTCTTCCCCATGACACACATTCACCCTCCATGTGACATCCTTCCACTCTCACCCCATACCCCAATCCTTTCCATTTCTTCCACAATTTCCTCTGCTTAGGGTTTTCCTCTCAAACCCTAGCCAAGTCCCCCATGCACCCTTATACCAACCTACGTACAATTTCTCACCTATGGACGCCAATCACCCCAACTACTCGTCACTCACCTTACTTAACCCTCAAGTCAACTTTTACCTTGTAAGGATCATCCCCATGCAAAGACTATCCATCCCATACATGCCCTATAATCCCCATGCAATATTTAGCTCATCCTCTTAATTTTTTCATAATGTCCCTTAGATTTCCACCCATAAGCCATGAGATACTTAGGCCATTCTTACTTTCCTCTAGTTAACTCACTTCCTTTATCCCCCTTCATCTTCTTACCACCACATCATAACATGTAAAGCCTCCTAGCATGCATGTCATAAAGGGCCATATTACATAAGCACCACAAGGTATAAGACACATTATCATATTACACATGCCATAAAGAGAACACATACAACTTACCTTAGCTCCACACTTAGTAAGTTGTGCTACAAGTACATAGTTCATAACCACATAAGGTACACGCATATATCCATCACACATAACATGTAATACACATATTAGGCCTTAACCACATCCTTACCTAAAATGACATCGGGTTTGGAGCATGCTTCCTATGCCTCATTAGAAGTCAGACTTGGCTCACCTATACGAAGAAAACACTAGGATTAACTTCCCTATTATAATTATTTTCATCATTCCCTACTTTACCTTTTGTATGAACTAGTATTAGTGATAATAATTATAACTTTTTTAGTAAATATAAGGGTATTATCCTTAAGGTGGTTATATACTATTATTGAAATGCCCAAAAAATCCAAAATTTAAAAATTATAGTTAAATAAGATTTTATTAGGGAAATTAATTAAATAAATTATTTTTTTAAAATAAGGAGGATAAAATAGTTCCAAATTAATAGTAATTTTATAAATAATTTAATTGGAGAAAATTAGAGTGATTTGCTAATTAAAATGGAATTTATGAAAAATCTTTTAAAAATCCTAAATTAGCCTAAAAAGGGATTTAAATATTATTTTATTTAAATATTATTATTTTTAAATATTCCAAATATCTTAATTAATTTAATTAACCCAACCCACTATTTTTATTTTTCCTTTTTTCCTTTTTCCTTTCCTTTCTTCCTTTTTCCCTTCTTTTTCTTTCTTTTTTTTTTCTTTTTCTTCCTTATCTTCCTCGACCTGGGCTAGCCCAGCGGCCCAGTCCCCCCTCCCTTCTTCCTTTCCTTCGGTGCAGCCCAGCCTGCGCAACCGTCGCCCTCCCTACTTTCTCTTCTCCTTCTCGTGACCCTTTCTCCCTTTCTTTCTTTTCTTCTTCTTTTGGCAGCCCAGTCACTGCGTTTTATATCCTTTACCCCTGGAACACTGCATTTAGCTTAAATAACTTTAGCTGCCACCCGGTTCTCCCGCCTTCCCTTTCTTTTCTTTTCTTTTTCCTGAACCACCAATTCACCCCTTTCTTTCTTCTTCTTCTTCCTTCCTCCTCCCCCCATGGTCGGCAACCTGCAACTCCGTCGACTTGCAACCGTCCAAAAATCTCATTTTTTGACCGGCCTTTTCTCGCTATTTTTCCCTGCTGATCCGTTGACCCCGTCACCCAACCACATCTCCCCTATTCTCGCTTGATTTTCCCTCCTCCCTATCCTGCGCAACCTCCTGCCCCGATTTGAATTTTGCCAGCTTTCTTATCGCCGGTGACCCTAACCCTAACTGCATTATCCCCTCACCGACCTATATAACCCTAACCTCTCCTTTAAACTCTGTAAATACCCCAATAACTAGCCCTGTTCGAGCTTTTGATTTCTTACCCAAACCTTTCCCCCTTGTCACCGCCACCTTTCAGATTCCATTTTCACAGCCTCCGGCCAACAACGCCGCCCGTTCTGGCCATCCGAGTACTCCCTACACCACCCTCTAACTAACCAAACCACCCATATCTCTTGATTCTTCCTGCACAATCCTCCTCGACTGTGTAAAGTTTCCTCCCCAATCAACCTTCCTTTTCATCTCCGCTGCCCTTCGAACCACCCTTAGCCACCACTTCCACCGCTTCTGCCGCATCTTTCACCTCCCATTCTATACTGCAGACCATCCTCTACCTTCCCCTACCTCTCTTTTCCTCTTTCTCCATTTCCTCCTCTCTTTCTCTTCTTCTCCTCCATTCGGCCACCACCGCCGCCGCCATGCTCCACCACCTCCACTCTGTTCCTCTCTTTCTAGAAAACCATAATCACCTCTACTCCCACCTTCATTCTCCCTATTTTGTTCCTAGCCTTCAACTTTTCCCCTTTTCTTCTCTTTTTCTGGCCACCGCCGACGTCGCCTATTACCACCAATCTAAGGTTGAACCCTAGACCCTCTCAACCCTTTTACCCTATTTTTACAAGCCTTAATCTATTTTATTTTATTTATTCGAAATATATTATTATTATTATTATTATTATTATTATTTCTATTATTATTGTTATTACTATTATTATTATTATTATTATTATTAATGATTTTATTATTATTTCTATTAAGGGTCGAAGTCCTATTATATTTTTATTTTGATTTTATTATTATTATTCTTATTATTGCTATTATCTTTATTATTAATATTAATATGTTATTATTATTATTATTATTACTATTTTAAAATTATTATTATTATTATTTCATTATTATTATTACAAATATTTTACTAATAGTATTGCTATTATTATTATTATTATTATTATTATTATTATTATTATTATTATTATTATTATTATTATTGGTATTATTATTCTATATAGGGTTGAAACCCTATTATGCCTTTTTTGAATTGTAGTAGTGGTATTATAAATATCAAGTCTTATTATTATTAATATTTTCATTATTTTTATCATTAGAATTTATTATTATTACTAGTGTTATTATTATTATTATTATTATTTAATAAGTTTATTATTATTCAATGTAGGGTCGAAACCCTACTTTATTTTATCTTTAATTATTATCATTACTATTATTACCATTATGATTATTATTATTTTTGCAATATTATTACGGTTTTTATCATTATCATTATTAGTATTATTACTAAATTTTGTTATTTATTTTACTAATTTTATTATTAGTATTATTTTGGTAAAGGGGCTGAAGCCCTTATTTCACTATATTTTTGAGTAATTCCTTTTTTATTATTGTTACTATTTTTATTATTCTTGTTAATATTAACATTGATATTATTTTTAGTATTTTTGCTATTATTATTTTAGTATTTTATCAAAAGCCTAGTCTTAGAATAAGTTAGTAAATAATAGTATTTTTGGTTGGAGGGAATCTAATTCTAGTTTTTCCCTCGTATAGGTGAAACCAGTCAAAGCCCTAAGGAGGCGTATGAATGTGCTCCAAGACCGGTGTTGTTTTAGGTAAGGGTGTTACTAAGGCATGTTGTGTGTGGATGTGCATTATATGCTTTGTATGTTATGCATCCCATGTTTATCATTATATTGATTTCATGTGTGGTATGGCGTGGAGTTAAAGTGTGTTCATGTGTTGTTATATGGCATGTGTATTATATCTATATAATGAAATATTGTGGTATGTGATGATATGTGTTGTGACCCTGTAAGACATGCATGTGAGGATGTTAATATGGTTTGTGTGGGGGAAATGATGAAAAAGGAGAATGGAGAAATAAGTTGACCAAGGGATGTGAGTTGACCTAAGTATTTTAATGATCCATGAGTGGAAGAGTAAAATGGGGAATTTATGGTTTCGTGAGGGAGAATCTAATCTATGGTTTTATATGGAAGAATCTAAATTATGGTTTTATACGGGAGAATATAATTTATGGTTTATATAGGAGAATCTAATATATAGTTTTATATGGAGAAACCTTGGGTTTTGTGTGGATTGAATTTAGGGTTTTGTATGAAGGAACCTTGGGTTTTGCATGAAAGAATTTAGGGTTTTGTATGCATGGATCTAGGGTTTTGCATGGCGGATTTTATGGTGTTTCATGAGAGAATCTAATCTAGGGTTATGTATGGATGGATTTAGGGTTTGCATGTGTGAATATAGGGTTTGTGTGGGAGTGTTAGGGTTTGCGTGAAAAAGTTTGAAGGTTTGCATGGGGAGGTTGGCGCCTGCATGGGAGTAAAGCTTACATATGAAAAGTTGACTTGGGATGTAAGGGAGGTAATAGAAGAGTTATTTGGGTGTTTGGAATTTTTGAGTGAAAAATAGCATGTAGGACATTATAAGGGTATAGAGGAAACTGAGTTAGGGTTTGGAGTGATTAACTATGGGTTGTAGTGATTAACTAGAGTTGGAGTGGCTAATTGTGGTTTGTTGTGATTAACTAGGGTTTGGAATGATTAATTGTGATTGTTATGGTTAAATAGGGTTTAAAGTGATTAATTATGGTTTGTTGTGGTTAATTAAGGTTTGGAGTGGTTAACTAGGGTTTGGTGTGGTTAACTAGGATTCAGTGGTAACATGTGTGCACTTGGAGAATAAAGTATGATGATGAATATGGGATTGATGGTTGTGAAAAATGGGGTGTCAAAATGATTTGGGTTGTGTGAGGTGGAGTAGGATGGGCCACTTAGGCCTAAATTAGGGTTCTTGGGAAAAACCCTTGAGCAAGGAAATAAGTGGACTTGGAGGTGTGTAGTAGTGGGTCTTGACCCACATAATTTTGGTGTTGGAGTTTTGGTGTGAGTTTGAGTATAGAGGAAAGGTTGTTGGACAAGTTAGGGGGCGTAGGGTTCTCATGATATGATACAGGTCAGTTGGAGGATAATTGTAAAGGGAGTGATTCATGCATGTCTGGGTGAAAGCTTGTGAATAATATTCTTAAGACATTAATCACTTAAAGTGGAAGATATTGAGACGGGTCCAGTCAATCCACCAGTTAGGAATAGTGGTTAGGGTTTTTACCCTATGTGTGACTGATCCACTGGTTATAATAGTGGTTAGGGTTTTTACCCTATGTGTGACCGATCCACCGATTATAATAGTGGTTAGGGCAGGATGCTCTATGTGTGACCGGCCCACCGGTTATAATGGTGGGAGGTTCCTGTACTCGCATGGATTTGATAAAAAGCATGGTGTGAAATGAATTCTAATAAGAGATTAATGAAATAATTAATCTGGACTATAAATGGGCCTTTATGTATTTACCCGAATGATTTTATGATATTATATTATCATTATGGATTATGCTCTTTTATTTCTTCTGCATTATCTGTATGATTTTGTGTATTGGCCTTAGTGCATGGTTACCTTGCTCAGTACGTAGTGTATTGATTACCCTTTTCATGGGTACTGCTCATTCCTACGAGTAGAAAGCCCTTCTGACTTTGTGCAGGAGGGCGAGACACCAAGCGGGGCTGAGTGTTGAGCTTGTGGTTAGCTCAAAGTTTGAGAGTGTCGTGGCTGAATTCACTCTTCATGTGATTTTATTTCATTATGTTATTTCTTTTGTATTGCATTTAGTATTTTATGATTTATTACCTTGTATTGAGTATTTCAAATAAACCTTTTATTAATTGTAAGATTATTCCCTCTGAGGAATTTTGATTTCGCACTCTGATTTCTATCTTATGACTAATTTTACTCTATTGGTTTGTAAACCTTCATGTGTACTCTGATTTTTGATATTATGATCTTTCTAGTTCTTTTATGAACTCTTAGTTTGAGTTTAATGTTAATCTTTTTAGCCTTTGCACTTGGTACTAAAACGATTGAAGAGAACCGATCTGGTACTAAGTGTGGTGGTAACATCCCCAGAATGCACTTTTTTTTAAAAAAAAAAGTAGTGAATTTTGGGGTGTTACAATTATTATCCAAAATAGGGTTAGGTGGTCATAGTAGTCATGGTAGAATATTAGAAACAATATTAGTAGTAATAATGATAATAACTTTAATAAGAATAAGAATAAGAATAATAGTAAAGTTAGAAAATAATTATACTTAAGGGCTAGGAAGGGTTAGAGCACAACCTAGTGAAGGTGGAAACTCGGAGGCGATGGCAACGACGATGGTGGTAGAAGTGGTGGTTTTGGAGAAGGTGGGTCTTTTAGGTCTGAGAGAGAGAGAGAGAGAGAGAGAGAGAGAGAGAGAGAGATGGTGGTTGTGGGTGGTAGACTCTTTAGGCTGAGAGAGTTGCAGTGGTGGGGGCGCGGTAGGGTGGTTGCATAGGTGGTGACGGTTGTGGTGGCCGAGGGTGGTGGAGATAGATGGAGGAGGAAGGAGAGGGAGAAAGGGAGAATGAAAGGTAGGGGGAGGTAAAGGAGGTTCTGCTGGGTTGATTGGGTGGTAGGGGAGGTGGTGACTGTGGCAAAGGAGGCGGTGCACAGCAGCAAGAAAGGCTGTGATGAGGTGCAAAGGGCAGCTCGACTTGCCAACTTTGCATAGTCGAGGTGGTTTGTGTAGGGGGATTTAGGGGTGGCGAGTGGTTTGGTTTGGTTGAGGGTGATGCAGGGAAGTGATTGGGTGGTGTTTCGAGTGGCGGTGTTGCACGACGTTGGCAAAAATGGATGGAATTTCTAGGTAGAGCAAAGGAAGCCAAATGGGCGGTCGGTATGGGGTATTTATAGGCTAAGGAAGGGAGAAGAAGATAAAGGGGGAAGAAGACAAGGGGCAGGTGTGGCAGAAGCTCGTCGGCCGGCGGTGGTAGGCCGGTACAGGCCTACGAATGGCAAGTGTGCAGGTTGCAGGTGGGGGAAAAAGGGAAGGGAAGGTGAGCACGCTAGGGAGGCAGGTGTAGGGGGTTTGGCTTGAATTGGAAACGAAAGGGATGAGGGAGAGAGAGGAGGAGTAGGTCGGGCGGTATGGTGGTAGGGGGAAGGGAGGAGGGAAAAGAAAGGAGTTGGGTCGGCCGGTTGGGGGGGAAGAAAAGAAAGAAAACAAGGCGGGTGAGGGGAGAAAGGAAAAGAAGAGAGGCGGGTTGGGCCGCATGGGGGAGAGAAGAGAGGAGGGGGGACTTGGGCCACGTGGTGAGGCCCAACTGGGGGGGGGGGAGAAAGGGAGAAAAAGAAAAATGAGAAAGGAGAAAAGAAAGTAGAAAAAGGAAAAAGGAAAAAAGGAAAAAAAAAGAAAAAGGAAAATAGGGTAGTTGGGGTGTTTAGGGTATATTTTGGTATTTTTTAAATATTTGAAAATAATAAAATTAATACAATAATAATTAAATTCCTTTTTATATTAATTTAGAAAATTTTGGGTTAATATTCCTAAATTCTATTTTAATTAGCAAATTACCCTAATATTCCCTAAGTAAATTCTTTATTATTTCCCTCTTTTTTTTATCTTAAGTACTCCCACTATTCCATTAAAATATTATATTTAATTAATCTCACAAATAAATCCCTATTTTAGCTTAATTTCCTAAATTAGGGTTTTGGGGTATTACAATTATCCCTTATTTCTTTTTCTAATATTGGCTTTATTTTTCCCTTCTTTCTCTTAAGTAAGGAAGGATTAAGGTTTGAGAAAGGGTGAAAATTCCAGCTTCTTTTTCCTTGAAAGTTTTTTTCTGAGAAAAGTTTGAGTTATATTTTCTTCTTATTCTTCTTCTTCTTCATCTAATTTTCTTTCATTTTAATGGAATTTTAAAAGGGAATTTTAATGGTTTTGGCTTTTGATTATCTTAGGAATCGAGATTCTGCTAGATAGCCAACAATTAGGAGTTTTATGCTAGAATATTTGCTTTAAGGTAAGGCGATTTTATCTCTAATATGAATAAAGTATTTTGTTATTTGTTATGGTTTTGAGTGCTTGATATGTTTTTATGATGTTTATGTAATATGTTGAGTCCTTAATTTCGAGCATGTTGCCATATTTTGACTTATGATGTTTTGAAGCATGTTTGAGTATTTTTAATATTTTGCATGAGTTAGTAAATTTCAAGAGTGATCTTGTTGAGTATGGATCCCTACCATGTTTTATGTGAATTCACATGAAGACTATATCTGTTATATATTTTATAACATAGAAGCATGCTAGGATTAATATGGTAAAGTTTGATGAAATTTTGCTAAGTGGATCGCAGGTCTGGATGTTATTTTACCCAAACCAATCAATCAATTTGTTAAATAGATCAACTAGTTGTGTGAATAGTTACTTGATTTGGAAAATTTTGATCGATTGGTCATGGAAATAATTGATTAGTTTCATGAATCAATCAACTAGTTCCTATGAGTAGTCGATTGGTTTGTTAAACCGGTTGCCTTATGACTTGAGGACCTCATCTTCGCATAGACCCATCGGTTGATTTTTTTCATATTGATAGAATTTTTTTCTCCCATGAATATTCAACTTGTAGAACCAACTATTTGATTGGTTCATTGGTTTTATTTGTGCTAATGAGAATATTTTGGTGCTTTGGTATTATTTTTAGATTATTTAGATCATTATGTGAATTTATTGAGATTGTAGTCTCATAAACCTAGAGAGGATAACTAGAAAAATTGTAAATAATCTTCTAGAGGGTTATTGAGATTATAGGCTCATAAACCAAGAGAGAAGTGACCATCCTCAAACACCCACTATAAATAAAGGGAGATTCAAATCTAAAAGGTAAAACCTTTTGGTAGTAGATGTAGAGAAGCTTTATAGAGTTTCTTAAATCACTATAAATTGTTTGCTTATTGTTTGCCATCATTTTACTTATTTCTTACAAAATTTTAATTTCGCATTATTGTTATAAAATACTCTATTCACCCCTTTTAGAGTATCCATACAGGCTTTCAATTGGTATCAAAGCTTGGGGCTTCATCAAATTGATCTAACAATCAAAAGCTTAAGATGCTCGAGTATGGATAACTTCATAGTTGAAGATGTAAAACCTTCAAAGCCTTCGTTGTTCATTAGAAAAATTTAGGCTTTGGAAAACAACAATTAGAAGCTTCTTCAACGCACAAAATCAAGACTTTTGGTTTATTATTCAACATGGTCCAAACCAAGATTCAAAATTTTACCATCAATGGATTAATTGATAAAGTGGTTAAAGAATGGGTTGAGTTCAACAAAAAAAGAGTCACCTTAAATGATAAAGCATATATTTGAGAAAATGTTTATGAGTACGTCCTAGAATGCACCACTGCTAAAGAAACTTGAGAAATATTGAATATAAATTATGCTAGTAACGAGGAAGAAGAAATTATGCATCATTATTTAATCCCTATAAATGATGGCATTTCAAGTAAAAAGGGCGAGGTAACCAATTTCTCAACTAACTCTATAATTAATTTGTATGATATTGATGATCATTACTTAAATCATTTTATAATTATGGATTGTCAAAATTTTAAGTAAAATAAAATGTTTTACCACTTATTCTCAAAATGATGTAGGGGCATCTGCACCTCATTCTTTTGAAGTTGAAGGTTAAGAGTTAGCATATTTGGAGGTAGTATCAATTGTTTTGGAAAAACCTTGAACACCTTCATAATCATGCTAATAATATTTAATTAAGTGATTCTTACAGATATTACATATGTTTGCAAGAAGAGGATTTCATCAATGATATATAATGTGTAAGGTGAGGACAATAATATTTCATTAAGTGACTCTTGCAGTTATTACATTTTGAGGAAACATGGTTTATGAGTGTCAGTAATAATTAGGGAAAACAAAAAAGTATTATTACTAATGGTTCTTTGACTTTAATGTGTTAATGAAATGGGTTTGTGTTGTCACTTAAATTTAAAATTTTAATATGGTTGTGATGCAAATGATAAACAATTGGTTCTAGCATAACAAGGAGGAGTGGTGGGATGGGAATGGTCAACTACCAAGAACAAAATGGAGATGGGGTAGAAGGAAAAAAAGATAAGTTATTTGATCTACAAGTATACCTTGAGATAAATACTCACATTCACCAACATAGGTAACAACTTTAAGGATAAAGGGCTTGAGATTTTGAGAGTTTAAGATAAAACTCTTCACATGAACCTTGAATGCAAAAGAGAGTAATACTCTTCAAGTTGTTTGTCAATGTGAGGTCTATTTGATTCATTGGATAGATAACAGATATATAAAGAAGTGTTAGGCTGATAAAGTTAAAAAATGAACTTACTACCCATCATGGATATATGTTTACTAACCCCATTACAAAGTTACATCCCAACTTAACTTTTTAGTTACGAATTTTTGAAATCACCATTCTATCCTAGCTGAATTTGAAAATTCCCAACAAAATACACCTCAATCCCAATCCCTAAGTCTACCATTAATGGGGACAAAACATGATATAGGACATTACATCAATCCATAACGACAACTAGCTAAAAATAACAAAAGACAACAAAAGATAAATGGTTAACTACACTAATATCCCACCGATACAATTAGGAACCTTGTTAACCCAAAAACAAATGTTCTAAGATGATACTTTAGGTCTCAACATATCCTTCTTGAGTGTTAATCGTCCCTTCCATTTTGTACCCTAAGATGCCAAAAATGGATGCTGCATGACTATTTTTTAAGACTTAGATTCTTGCTTATTTTTTTAGCTAGTTTTGTGGCAAATGCTTCAATTGTTTTTGGTTGTTTTATAGGTTTGTGTGTGGCTGGTCATTCGGATGGAAAAAGAGTCATGTTAAACTGAATAAGCCATGAAGGATGAGGGAGGCTTGGTTAGCTCATGCATGGCTCACATGGCTTATAATTTTAGCTAATAATTTTAGTTCAAGTTATAAGTGTTTTAGGATATTCAAACTTAGAAAAATTAATTAGCATGTTTATATTATTTGTGTGGGATGATCCTACATCATCCTCCACCTCTTGAGAAGGCATTTCTTTATCCTAGTACAACACATCATGTAAATAAGGAAGAAAATATCCCACATTAAATGTGTTTGATATGTTTCCTATTTCTATTTGTAACTTAAGTCAATAAGCATTACTCCTAATCTTCTCAAGGATTTTGAAAGGACCATTACTTAGTGGCATAAGCTTGTTCTTTCTCTAGGTCGGGAACCTTTCCTTTTGGAGTTATAACCACACAAGGTCTCTTGGTTCAAAAATGTGTTCCTTACTATTCTTATTTTCCTTATTTTTTTTATCTTATTGATGCGCTTAATTCTAGATTGGGCTTTTTCATGAATTTTTTTGAAAGCTTTGGCCTTATTGCTTGCTTCAAAAGTAGTGTGTGCTTTGATAGGGAGGGGTATGAGGTCGATGGGAGTGGTGGGACTTACTCCATAGACAATTTCAAAGGGGGATGTCCCATTGCATAAGTGGGAGACCTATTGTAAGCGATTTTGGCATATGTTAACTTGAGATCCCAATCCCATAGGGATTTGTGAACCAAGCTCCTTAATATCATTATGATTGTACTATTGGTTACCTCTGTTTGACCATCAATTTGGGGGTGGAAGGCGGTACTAAATAGAATTTTAGTACCAACTAGCCTCTAAATGGTCTTCCAAAATTAGCTGAGAAACTTGGTATCCTTATCAGAGATAATTCTTTTTGGGATACCATGTAGTCTCACTATCTCCTTAAAGAAGAGATCAACTACATAAGAGACGTCATCTGTTTTTTGACATGGGACATAATGAGCCATATTAGAAAATTGATCTATCATCACCATAATAACATCATTTTTCTTTAGGGTCCAAGGTAATGTTACTATGAATTCCATGCTCAAATGGTCTCATGGGTGATATAGGATAGGTAATGGTGTATAGAGCCCTTGGTGGAAGTGGCTCTTGGAATTTTGGTAAGTATAACACCTTGCCATAACCCCTTGTACATCCCCCACCATTTTTGGCCAAAAATAAAAATGCTCTTGGAGTACATCACATGTTTTGTTTATGCCAAAGTGTCCAGACAATCCTCCTCCGTGCACTTCTCAAACCAACAACTCTTGAACTAAACTCTTAGGAATATATAACTTGTTGTTCTTGAAGAGAAACCCATCTTACATCACGTATGGCCCACAAACCTTATCTTGATCTTCAAAGAACTTGGAAAAATCTTTATTACTTTGGTAGATTTCCTTTAGACAACCAAACCCTAGGACTTGAGCCTCTAGTAATGACAACATACAATACCTCCTAGAGAGAGTATTGACAACAACATTTACCTTGCCACTCTTATGTTTAGCTACAAAAGAAAAATATTGTAAGAACTCGACCCACTTATTATGACTAGGATTGAGTTTATGTTTCCTGTTTATGTACTTTAGGGATCGTGATGTGTATGCAATACAAACTGACTCGGCCTAAGATAGTGAGACCGATGATGTAGATCCCTAACAATAGCGTATAATTTCTTGTTATAAGTGATATAGTTGGAGTGATATCCGTGGAGACTTTCACTAAAGTAGGCGATGTACCTTTCTTCTTATAGTAAACCTGCTCCAATACCATCTTCACTTGCTTCACATTCCACTTCGAACACTTTGGAAAAATTGGGCAACCTTAGGCGGAGGCCTCACTCAATTTTACTATGATCAAATCAAAGGCCTCTTGAGAGGTCTTGGTCCAAATGAACTCTCCTTTCTTGAGATATTCGGTGATAGGAGCGAGTAAGGTGCTAAATCTTTTAATAAATTGCCTATAGAATGACAGATATGGATGTAGGCCATATTCTTATTACCTCCACCTTTGACACATCCATCAAGATTTCCTCTTAAGACAAAAAAAACCCTAAGAAGGTGACTCTTGGTACAAAGAAGTCACACTTCTCTAATTTTCCATACAATTTGTTTTTCCTATGGGCTAAAAATACAATTTTTAATTGCCTTACATGTTCTTCATTGTTATATGAGTATACAAGAATGTCATCGAAATAAACTAAAACAAATTGTGAAATAAAAGGTCATAGGACCTCATCCATATGCAACATGAAAGTGCTTAGAGCATTTAATAAGCCAAAAGGCATCATCATCCACTTGTATAAGCCTCCCTTGGTTTTGAAGGCAGTTTTCCATTATTCCCCTTCTTTCATTCTGATTTGGTGATAACCACTTTGTAAGTCAAGCTTTGAGAACACCTGTACCCCATGCAAACAATCTAGCATAGCATCCAACTTAGGTATGGGGTACCTATATTTAAGGCTAGTCATTTGGTTGGAAAAGGAGCCATGTTGGGCTAAACAAGTCATGAAGGATGAGGGTGGCTTAGTTGTCTCGTGCATGGCTTGAAATTTTAGCTAATAATTTTAGTCCAAGTTAGAAGTTTTTAGCATCTTCAAACTTAAAAAAATTAATTAGCAGGTTTACATTATTTTTGTGAGATGCTCATGCATCAGGTTACATCTGAGGTCATCTTTTATCATGAGTATTTTGTATGTATAGCTTCCTCTTATTGTGATCTAATGTGCTCTACATGTCTCACCCTAGTGATATGTATTTGTTACCTTAATCATTACGGAAGTATTGATAATTATTTTTATGGGTGTTTCTTTCCCATGAATAGATGACACAATTGTTAATATGTAGGTTTTTGATGACTATCTTGAGGAATTTACTAATTTCGATGCACTTTTTAGGGAGGAGGGATTATATTTGTTAGGTTGGATGTAGAGTTTTAGTTATCCGGTAGCTAAAGTTTTTGTCAAGATATCTTATGGACTCGTACATTCATGGTTTTCTTTTGTTGTATTTTATTTTGTACCAAAGTTTGTACCTAAATTTTCATCTACATTTATGAAACCCATCTTATTTTCTTGTTATTTTATTTAAAAAAATTTATTTTTTTGCCTTGCACTCAGTATGAGAATGGTATAGAAATTGGACTTATATTAAGTACTATAGTAATAACTGATTAGTTTATGTTTAACTTCTACAAAAAAAATAGTAGTAAATTTGGAGTGTAAAATTTTGCATCAATTTTTTACGAATGACACATCCTCCAGTATATATATATATAGGGTGAAGGTCCCATACAAACCTTTCCTAATATACATATATAGGAACCAATCTTAACTATTAGATTAGCATTTGATCAATGGTCAAAATTTAGTAAATACCTAACTTAAATTTATTTTAATCTCAGCCCTTAAATCTTCTAGATCTAACGGTAATTAAGAGTTCCTACATTTGTATTTTAAATAATTGTTTGTACAAGAGCCTAAATCTATATATATATTGTGTCCATATAAATAAATAAACATATAAAATTTGACAAATAAGCTAACAACTAAGTGAATTTATCATCCAAACATACATCTAGAGATTCTAGATTTGATACTTGATTAGTAACTAGTATATACTATATAGTTGATTATTATAACACAATGTGTATTAAAATAGTACATATGTTGTAAATATTCTATTTACATATTGTGGATGTACAATTTATAAATGTATATTGTATTAAATCATAGGTTTAATACTCTGATTAGTACTATAAGTTGTAGCAGCTTCTCCATTATGATTTCATCTCCAACTCTACGTATTATCCACCTCCTTTCATATTCTCTAACTCTTTCTCATGATGGATGTAATAAGTGTGGGTATTATATATATGGAATATTGTGAATTGTAAATGAAAGAAGGAGTCCATACATATGAATGAAAATAAGAAGTTCCATTCTCCCTTTCTTCTATATTGTTATATTATCTATCATTGAGTTTATCAATATTACAACAAATAACAAATAGTAGTTTGTGTCTAACTTGTCATTTTTTAGTTGACATAGAGATGACATGATACATAACTACAAGATGTTATATATAACTCGAGTCAAGTCTCTTACTTTGTTACTAAAGCGTCTTAAATAAATTAATTGGACAATCTAGGGCTTATTTTATAAGTTATTCTAACAAGCTTCTCAAAATAGAGTTTTTTTTTGCTTAAGTTTTTTTTTTCCATCTAAAGGGTCCGTTTGGTTTGAAGAAAATTAAGTGGAAAGGAAAATATAGAGGAAAGAAAATGAAAGAAATTTATTTTCTTTCCTTTGTTTGGTTGTTGGAGAAAATTTTGTGGAAAATTGAATTCTTGGAAAATATTTTTAGTATTTGGTATATAGAAAGAAAATTTTAAGAAAAGTTAAATGTTATTATTTAAATATTATTATACATTTAATGTTATTAAAAATATTATATTGACATATAAAAAATTACATAAAATTTCTAAAAAATTTATAAAAACTCCATAAAATCAATACTTATTCTAATTTTTTTTATAGAACTATTCTAAAATATTACATGAATAACTTATAATAATTTTTTTAAAAAATTATAAAAAAATACAAAATATTTCATATTCCTATATCCATACATCCGTTACTTAAATCCGATAAGAAAACCTATACATATATTCGTATTCAAACTTGTTGGGGATTTTTTTTCATATACCTATATCCATATCTAAATCTGGTGGATATTTTTTCCTTCTATATCTATATGTATATGTATTTATTCATATCTATTTATATATTTATTAGATAAAATTTATTGAATTTCAGATAAAATTTATTGCATTACGAGTAAGATTCGGGCCGACTGCCGGCCCTTTTACTGTGCGTAGCGGGGAGACGTGTTTGGCTAATAAATTGTCTGTAAGAAAGCGCTGCCGTTAGAGTACTTGGCTCCGAAAACTATCACAAAATATATATATTTTTTAAAATAAAAAAGTAATGATTCATTTTATATTATCATTAACCAAAATACTATCTCCCTCTCTATTGACCATGGGAGCGATCTTGCGGTGCAAATTGTCACGAGAGAAAGCGATGAGGACGAACATAAATAATAATAATAATTAATATTTTATTTTTCGGTCGATGGATTTTCCTTCCGCTATTTCAATAATCGACCAAGCAAGTACTCCCCCCTCCCTCTCTGTCTCTCTCTGGGAATATTCTCATAATGACAAAAATGCCCGACGGCATGCCCTTGGCTTTCCCATGTACGCCCAAGAAAACAAAACGAAACAAATTATGTCGCCGACGGCATGCCCTGTCGATGAATTCTTCTTCGATCAAAGGGATCCAATTTTTTTTCCTTCCTCCTTTTGGTCTTACCCATGCACACACTTGGTGTGGCGGCTCTCAAGATTGATCTTCATGGATCCAAAATAAAAATAAAATTGAAAGTTACAGTGGCTCAAGCACTGGATAAAGATCTCTGTATCCCTCTTCCTCTTCTTCTTCTTTGTAACCTCTTCTTTTATGTGCGTCAAAAACATACACGCTGCCGATATATACTAACGATCAATGATAAAAATTCTTACAGACAGAGAGACGGGCGGCACGTACGTACTTTATGAAGGAAAGGGAGACGGAAGGATTATTTCGAGCCATGGCAGGTGAAACGGAAGAGGAAAGGGATGTACAATCGAGAGTTGGGGGAGTCGGGAGGGAGGTTGCAGAAATTTTCTCACGGGTTTTCTTTCTTTCCTTAGCTAATCGGAAAGAAAATCTACTTACTTAACTTTCATTAATATTTTTCTCTATGTTTTCTTTCTTTTTAATTTTCCAGCTAACCAAACACATTCAAATCATTTTCCATTCAATTTTTTTTTTTCCTTTCCTCACTTTTTTTCATAAACCAAATATAGCCAAAAACATATACAATTTGACAAATATTCTAATAGCTAGGTGAATTTATCATCCCAACATACACTTATAGATTCTAGATTTGATAGTTGATTGTTAACTAGAACATATAAATAATACAATGTCTATTAAATCTGTACATATAAACAATAGCTTGCGATTTTTTAGTTGACGTAGAGATGGCATGAAACGTAACTATAGGATATTATCTATAACTCAAGTCAAGTTTGTGAGGTTGTTACTAAAGCCTTTTTGATAAATTAATTCCACAATTGAAGATAAATAAACTGAACTATATTCTTTTAATATAACTTATAATAAAACAAGGCACAAATAATAAATTACCAATGTTTAATGAATAATCATTTTGACGTCCCCCTAGCTACTTGGGATTGTACCATGATTAGTTGATCATGAGATATCATATTTATATAATTATTAATTTATAGTGGATATAATTAAAATTATAGTAAATCACATGCTGGTTGATGCTTGGGAGATAGAAATGATCTCTAGGATCGCTGTGAATGATATCGATAAAGTCTTGGTATTGTGGCTAAAAATTTAAGGTTTGAATCTTAAATTTCATACTTAAATTATCCCTCATCTAAAATAGGGTCTTATGATGATTACAAGACTTATGTGGTGTATCTGGTTTAAAGATCCCCTGAAAACATGGGTGGAGAGGATCCCATTATTTAGCACAATTAATAGGCTCATACGCCCGCTAGATAAACAGTAGATGCGAAATTGTTGCAAAATAACAACAATCGAAAGTTGCTCATTTCCAACTTCTTTTTATCTCTTACCCTTGTATAATTTGTGTACGTACGAAGCCAAAATCAGTTAAAAGTAGCTCAGGTAAAGAAAGAAGGTGCATATCCAACTTCTTTGGAAAATCTCTTTGCTTCATTAATATATCAAAATTTAAGCCCTAGAGATTGTGCCTATAATTTTAAGTCCCATATAAGCATACCTAATGATTATATGGATCAAACTTTTATTTTGTTCGATTTACCCCTCAATCGTTCCTTTTATTATCGAAATTTATTAATACTAATAATAATTGATTTTTTATTTCATTCATATTTTTCCCTTGTAATTTTAGGTAGGTTGGTGGATTGGTTGTCAGCCATGGATTCAATCAAAGGACAAGAAGGAATTCAGATGCTACTAGCAGCGGAACAGGAGGCGCAACAAATTGTGGCCGACGCAAGAGAGAGTAATGAATGATATATTTTCCCCATTTTTTTTAATCCTTCCGTGTCCTTGTAGGATCCGAGCGTAGCTGTATATATCTATGTTTAACCTAATCTTTCATGTATACAGTGAAGATGCAAAGGCTAAAGCAAGCAAGAGTCGAAGCAGATGCTGACATTGCTTGTTTCCGAGCTCACTTGGAAGAAGAACATCAAAGAAAAATCTCTGAGGTAGGTGTTAAATTATTTATAATACATATACTGTCATTCTCTGTCTTTTTGTTTTATGGTAGGCGTACTACCTTCAGAAGTGACATGTGAGCATCTCAGATTACAAACTCAACTGTCACTCATGCAATCTTGTGCTAATAGTCAAGTTTGTCTGCCTACTGGGTTTGATCTTAAAAGATTACTTGCAAAACGAACAAAGTGATAATATAATGGCAAATAGAGGAGTTGTTACTTAGGGTATGTTTTCCTCTTCTTATTTTCAAATAAGATCAAATCATACTAGCTCAACAAAATTTTGATAATAATAAAAATAATATGAAGTTAATGGTAATAATAATAATAATAATAATAGTAAAATTATTAATTATGGTTATAATAATAGTGCAAGACTAATGTTACATCATTATTTTTTATATTTTAGATCAAATTATATCGACGAAAATCAGACGAAGAGACGAGTCGTAGACTTGGTTTAAGACTAATTTTATTAGCACCAATAATAGCTTTTCAACTATTTTTTTATAGAATTTAATCATCTTTTAGAAAATTTATTTCTTAAATAATGAAAATAGCCAATCATAATAGATAATAGTGGATAGTATCAACTTTTCCAAACTATAGTGCTGGTTCATATTATGTACCATATTATTGACATTTATATTATTCAAATGCTCACGTTTGAAATTTTATTTACAATGCTCAAATATCCGTGGGAATATATTTGGTAACCTCGATCTTTATTTGATATGATATGAAGTAATAATATTTTAAAATAATAATATTTTTGAAACAATAATAATGTTTGGTAAACACACATTATTTATGTATAAAAATTAATGATGTAATTACAGTGTTTGATAAATAATTTGACTACAAATAAATTCATGTATATTGACAAATTTAAACATTCGCTATTTTCATAAGGTATATTGTTATAATATAACTTTTTACTTATAGATTTAATTTTAATACAATATATTAATTAATACAATTAATTAAACTTCATAAATAAAAATAATTCATAATTAATATTAATGATATGAATAATACGAGTAATTAATAATTTATAATAATGAGTTAAAAATTAATAATTTTAATAATAAAATCAATAACTCTTAATATTAATATTCATAATATACTATTAATATTAATACTAATAAATAATATTAATATTAATATTAATATTCAATATTAATAACTAATCATTTTAATTACTGATTTTTATTAAGAATTAATAATAATCATCATAATTAATTATTCATAATATTCACATTAATTATTAATAATTAATAAAAATAATTATTGATAATAATTATTCATATTAATAAATAATAATAAATAGTAAATTTAAAAAATACTAATTAATTCTTATTAATAACTCATATTAAGAGAATAGTAAATAATAATTATTAATATTATTATTGATAATAATGAATATTGGTAATTATTAATTATTAATAATTCATAACAATGAATATTAATTAATATTATAAATTGTTAATAATTAAAAAATTCTGATAATTAATAATAATAATAATAATTTATATTCAAAAATAATAAGGAGTAATTAAGATTAATTATATGTATGGTTAATAATTTTCAGTAATTATTAATGAATAATGTTAATTGATATATTCATAACGAACATTTATTACTAAATAATATCAGTTATGTGTTCTTTTAATTATTAGTAAAATTATGAATATTAAATATTGATGAGTAATATGATATAATATTAACAATTATAAAGAATTAATAATACTTAATGTTAATAAGAAATTTTATTCATAATAATATGCAAAATACTTAATAATTATTCATATTAATATTAATTAATAATAATTCATATTAATAATTGATAATAATAATTAATATGCATAAATAATAATATGTAAGAATTAATATTAATAATATTAATAAATGCTAGATGGGTCTGCTTATGAGATCATATTATGTAGTAAATAATATAAAGAATACAATTATGAAATTAATAAACAAAGCAAACAGCGAGAAGTAACAATAAGCAGATAATATCAAAAATATGAAATTACCAAAATGGGCTTTAATATCTGACTATTTCATATTACTAAAAAAGTTTATTACCTCTTGTGAATGATTATCACAGTCAAGTGGCAGTTCAGATTCCAATGTTAAACGGCTTGAAGAGGAAACTGATTTAAAGATCAATAATTTGAAAGAATCCGCGTCAAAAATCTCGCCTGATGTTGTTGCTATGCTTGTCAAGTGCATCACAACAATAGAAAACTAAAATTAGGTAATAAAATGATCCCCTTCTTAATTTATTATTATTTAAATTTATGCCTTAATTTTTCGTTAAATCCAAGTCTTTTTCACTTGAAACTTGTTATTATAGCATGTGCTAACATGGTTTATTGTACAGGAGATCCATTGAGACGAAGATGACAACTTTGAAGCATCAAATAATATAATATCACTCCTTGTGACATGTTTCTGTATGTGTGTGTCTATATATATATATTATCATTCAAAAAAGTTAATTAAGGGCAGATTCTTAAGAATTTATTTTTTGATCTCCTAATAACATTACAAAAATTACAAGTATGCGTCATTTGGACTAGTCAATTATCAATATATAGTAATGTTTGGTGGAATATTAATAAATTAACTTTATATATTTTTTCTTACACGAGCGATATTATCTAACAATTTCTCACACACGAGAGAACTTAAGATTTTTGTTTCTCGTATGTAAGGGAAAAAGTTTCTCCAATTTGAACAATGTAAGAGCTTATCTTCTTCTCTCTATACAAAAAGTAATGAACGTCGCCAACAAGATCAAACAATAATCTATCTTGAATTTTTGGAGGGGTGACATAAAAAAAGCGGAGTACTTGCCGCATGCTACGTTCCATGTGAGTCATTCTATCCGCTATGAAATTTGCCTCCCAATAGCTCTGCACCAATCTACACATCTCACATTGGGAAGTTTGCCTCCCAATAGCTCTGCCCCAATCTACTCATCTCAAATGTGGCTATAATACCCTAGCTGACATCTAAAAGTTCTTTTACAATGCTTTATGCTAGAGCAGTAGAGCTTGACCCCAATGCTACAGTCCACATCAAACATCCGTCTATGTGCTTCACGTAGGCCATAAAAAGATGCCAAAAAGATTACTCATCAACATAGACTCAGGCAACAATGGTTTCATATCCCGGAACTACCTATTGAGCATTTTGGAACTTGGACAGACCCTGTTAGATTTAGAATCTCATGGGACTCCAATACTAGTGATACTTCTCGGAGAAAACATGCACGTATCTCTGTTAAAGTTGATCTTAATTTACCATTTCTCCCCAAGTTTTATCTTGAATCTGAACTCTTTAACAGTAAGTATTAAGGGATTCACTCTATCTGCTTATGATTTGAAACTTTCATGCATCCTAGTTGTTGGGTCCTCAACAAAAAGAGCAAAGTTGAGATGCAGGTTCGTCGGCCAAAAGTGCCAACAAGAGGGGTCATCAACTAAGTACAATGGGCAACAACCAAAAGGGTGTTAACCAAAAGGGTCTATCAGCCAAATGCAAAGGGTCGGCAACCAAGTGTAATGGCCCGTCTGCTAGAGGAAATCGACCAAATGAAAAGGGTGATCAACCAAAGTGGTGTTAGCTAACTGAAAAGGGTGGTTAGCCAAATGGTCGACAACTAAAGGAAAAGGGTGATGCCCAAAGAGCGCTAGCCCAAAGCCAAAGGGTGATGATGAAGGGAATTAACCAAGGGCATCAGTTAGGGGCGACAAACCAAAGGTGACGGCTAAAGACCAAATGATGGGATCAATTAGCTAGGACAACCTAGTGGTTGAGACTGAGGAAGAATACATAAGCAAAGAAAGAATGTAAGGAGCGGTTAAAAAATTCATTAATATAAGAAATTTGGTAAATATCAACATGATAACCTATAGGTTGGCAAGGGTTAGATCATAGAACCGGTCATTATATTATAACTTGTACAATTTTTCTGACTATGATTGATGTTAGATAGAAATCTATATTAAGTTAGTCGGTTGATAATGGTTGAGTGTTCTGACCAGGGATGATGAAGGGTTTAACAAGATGTCTACTGACTATTTATAATGAAGTGTGCGAGATCTCTATTTTTTCCCAATCTTTTTGACATAATAGCCACGAGTAGTCTCATGATACACCTCTCAATAAGCACAAGTATTATCTTGACTCGCCTCTCGATAGTCACAAGTAATTGTAACACCTCATTCCAACACTAACCATGGATAGTTATAACTTGCTTCCTGGAAAAAAATTGGTGAGTTCACTAGTCCTTTAACTATTTTAAATCAAGTAAACTTAACTAGTAAAGTTCCTTGCTGACTAACTTTCGTTAATGAAGGTGTACTTTGTTTTTATAAATAGTTGTATCAAATGTTTGAATCCATATCAATTATATATCCCATATATTGTGTATTATATACTTTATCACGGATATTGGGTATTACATACTTTTCCAATTATATATATATAAGGTTTTTATTGATCCTTATTTAGAATAACATTTTTTTTCTTCTAACTATATTATATTGACATATATTTATATAAATTTGTGTACTCATGTGTACAATATCTACTATTTGGTAACGTGTCATTATTATTATCAAACTAAATTTATTTCTAACTTAGATAATAATTAAAAATATAGCATAATGCAATAAATAATCGTTTTTACAAAGACATTGTCATTCTAAACTCTAAGATATTAAGTAAAAGAATTAAAGAATTTCCCCTAAAAGAAGAATTAAAGAATTTAATTACATAGAATAAATAAATAAAAAATAAAATAAAAAATTATGATATTTATAATATTAAAGAGGATTTGGGTGTTGATATGAGGAAAAATAAAATAGCAAAATAAAACTTATAACTCAAATAATGTCTAAACTACTTTAGTAACTAAACTAATGTATAAGAAAAATAATTAAAATAAAAATGCAAAATTAAATTTATTATAATCTAAAATAATATATAAATATTATGTCCTTCTCTATCCAAACCTCTATATTAAATTTGTTTAGCCATTTTTATTTAAAAAAAGATAAATTATTAATTGCTATCCAACCAATCTATAGATAAATTATTTGCATTGAAACTCATTGGTCCTAGCCAAATGAAAAAAAAAACCCCAGCATTCTTAAATTTACTAGAATAGATCATATTTTAATTTAGTTGGTTACTTGTGAAGACCCTAGATTAAATTAATTGCTACTTGTTCTGATTAATTACTAACGTACTATAATTAACTGAATACCTATAAACATTAAGCATATTTATAAAATTGATAAAATTTCATATAAAGGATAATAATTTAAATATTAATCACAAATATAATGTATGTATCAATAAACTCAATTTTTCATAATTCGGAATAATAACACACAATAAAAATTCAAACTTGATAAAATATGGCTAATCAAAATTTAATATAGAGTACAAATTTAATTAGGAATACATTAAAGTTTAAGTAAAGAATCATATAAAAGATAAAAATTTAGAAGAGACACAAGAACTTTCTAGTTGGACAACACTTGCAAAGATTTCTTCAAGTTGGTTGCTCCCCAAATGATTACAAACTCGCTTGCTTATTATGGTCATTTACTTTATATATATAATTCCTAACCTAGATTTAATAGCTTTCTAATTTACTTGTGAGGAATAGTAGGGAAGTAAAAATAATAACTTTTGGTTCTTGGTTCCTTCAATATAGACTTGGGTTGAATTATCTGTTTAGGTCACCAAGATTGTATTAATATCTCTTTTTTTATTTATCTATTAGTTTCTATTTTGGTTTGTTTGCATCATAGGATTCTTTTTTCTTCTTTTAATAACTGATCTTTGAGTGTGACTTGCAAGTATTGTTGATCAATGAAGCAACTACCACCATGTGATATTTAGTTGATGCTCTACTTTCAATATCCTAGATAAAAGAAAATAGTTAGTAAATAATAACTTTATTCTAGAAAGTTTTTTTAGCTATGAATTTAAATCCCATTTTGACCATGCTATCATTCGATTTAGAAAAAAAATTAATAGAAACAAAAGTTGTATATTGTTGTAATATTTCTAAAATTAAATAGAGATAATATAACAATATAGATAATGAGACTTTTGATTATCATTGATTTGAGTTATCCTCTTTATATAATTTACCATATCCTACATATATAATATTCATACTTATTACATTAATTATAAGGAGTTAGATAATATAGTCATAATGGGAGAAGATTCTACAACTGATGGAAATGATGGAGGTAAAATTCTATAATTTAATAAAAACACATTTATAACTTATACACCCACAATATAAATATAGTATATTTACAATACTCCTCCTTGAATGTACATCTTCTGATATTTACAATGTTCTCCCTAAAGAGTATTCTAAAATAATACAATATTAAAAACCTTATTCGGAAACCCAGTGGGACAAAACCATGGCTAAGGAAAAGAGTGTAGTTTTTATCCTTCAACTTACTATGTCTCTTTCATATTTCATATTACATATGGTTCTATTTGTATGTGCAAGCACACTTTAATAGTACTTATATTTGAAAACTTTGCCCGTAAAAACCCTATTAGGGTCAAAAACCTAACTTTTATATAAAGACATGTGTCACCAAATTAACTTTTAAATTATTTCTTTATGAACACTCACTTATAATCATTTGGTATGAAGCCTTTAAATGTTATACTTCTTGTATATATAAATCATGCTCATTAAGTGGATATATTTGACTATTCCAACTCATCAATTATCAATCTAATGATATTTCATAATTAATCGAGAATAATGCTCAAATTTATCCATTTATATTTGCAACTGTTTAGGTAAAGACATCACCAATGTCTAATATTTACCATCTTCCACTGGTATAAGGGTAATACATTGATATTTCATCTACTACTAGAATCTATTCTCAAATTCTATCCATATGGGCATATCAACTCATTGTGGTAAGTTTTCTATCTTTTTTAAGGATCATAGCTCCTCTTCTGATGGTTTATCTCTTTGGAAACATATCATACGCTTCTAGCTTATATGTATCATACTTGCCATTAACTTATTTGATTTCACCACAATGACTTCTATGCAAGTTGGAGCTTTAGTCAAAACATATCTAAATTTCATAATTTGTTGGCCATAATACACACAAGTTATAGCTAAGCTACCTCAAGCAAGTATAAATATTATCAAGTGCACTTTGATTTTCCTTTGGGTCCATATCTCACAGAAGACACCTTCTAAGTTGTTTTTTTTTTATAATCTCAATCTCCTTTTCTCTCCCCCTGATGTTGAGAAAATTAATATTTCTAGCATTCTTTTTGGCTTAATTTTATATCTATGGGAGAGAGTGTAGGCACACATAAAACTTATCTAACTTTTAAAATTAAGTATTAGGTTTATTCCAATTAAATTGTCTTAAGGTATAATGTGACAGGTGATTAGTAAACACCAAAAATCTTTTCAAGCATATTAGCATATCACTTCTAGACATCATTAACAAGCGTCTACAAATCAAATGCATAATCAACGACTTTACTAGGTTGTTATTCTTCCAACTTTAAGCATTGATGTATTTTTATCGTAATTAGATGACTATTCCCTTTTGTGCCAATGAAACAATATTGGTTTCAAAATATAGCATGTGACCTTACATCGATGTATCATTATATACTATGGTATATTTAAATGGTCCACATGTGTCAACTTGAATTCTATTAAGGAAATAGGAGATTTTGCATTTTCTTACATTATCAAGACTATAAATTTGCCAAGAATAATATGTCGTTTATATGATATCACTAATTAAAAATTATCTTCATGATTCTAAGTGGGTGCTTGTGCAAGTTTCAATGATCTTTCTTATCATTGCAGCACTAATGTGATCTCATTTCTAATGCCACAAATATTATATTTTATAGCCTACTAACTTATAGTTAGTGACACCTTTTAGATTATAATATATACCAAATGCATATATTGTGCATTTATCTCAAGCTTACTTCTAGCCGATCTTGATTGTGGAAATACCATCAAATACTCATAGACTATAGTAAGTTCTCCAAAAATTTAACTACAATATCATGCAAAATTTTACTATCAAATTGTTTCTTCATAAACTCATTTAATAAGTTTATCATACCACATAGATGCCTGCAATATTTTCAATTATAAGCTCATAATTTTTATCCATATAATAGAATGTACAATGCCATTTCAATAAGATAAATCAATCTTCTAGTTCGTATTCAAGTCTATAAGACGGGAAACATTTATCCTTTACCATTAAATTACTTATATCAAATGGAAAACTTCATGTTTGAACCATTATACTAATAATTGAATGGGAAGCTTCAAACTTCAACCATCAAACGATTATTAGCTAGGAAGTTTTAGGCTTCAACCATAAAAATATCTCTACAGTAGTGGTAAAGGAGGATTTGACTACGGTAGGTTTTAACCACTACTAATGGCAAAGTAGGCGCATAGTTTCATAAATAAGTGGTTGGCAAACTATACACACAACCATCGTCACTTCTTTTTTTATAGAGAAAATACTTTAAATATTATGAAAATTAAAATTATAGAAACTAAATTACAAGAATTAAAATTGCATAAATATAAAGTGTAAAAATAAAATTAGTGTTGGGTTGTATAGACTAAGAAATATTTTGACCTTCTAGATCATAATGCACTTGAGGTATTCAATACCATTCGATATTCTTGATCAGTATTACACAAGTATTGAAAGAATTTTAACTATTTGATCTTCTTGATCAAATTGCACATAAGATATTCATAACATTTTAAACATTCAATCTTCAAGGTCGAATTGTGCATATGATCTTTAGAACTATCAAATCATTGAATGAAGCTTTCAGATTCCACCTCAATTTTGTCAAGATTCTTTCATAACTTAAGTATTTACTTGCAAATAATACAATATATCGGGAACTTTAAGCTTCTATTGACACTTGTACAATCATATATCCATAATTTAGGTATGTGAAAAAAATCTAGCCACTTCTAGTGACCCTCAACTAACTTTAGGTAATGGAGTTTAGTGCTATATTCTCCAATCAACTTTTGGTGATAAGATATGTATGTAGTCATAAATGATGAGACCATTGATCCATCACTTTTATGTACATGGGGATAAGTGATGAGACTACCAATCCATTACTTTTAAATTGATGTAATTTTATTAATATTTCTACTTTGGATGACTTTCCATCGTCTTCAAGTGATGGAGATCTACACATCATGATGGGCAATGTGAAGGTCAATCCATCACTTTTGATATTTCAATTGATTATATCAGATCTAGTTTAAGTTTATTGAATGAGAGACTTTTAACCTTCTATTATCATCTATCTTTATCCTTCATCTCATAATTTGAATGTTGATCGTCATACATACAATCAAATTAAATTATATATTGCCAATATATACAATCAAAACTGATAAAAATATCAATTAGCGTAAGAATAAATTAAAGGAGAGATAAAAGTAAATTCCTTGTCCTGAGTTGATTTTATAATCATACTATATCCTCCTTAAAACTCTTAATCAATTCAAGTTAAGCGGGAGATGGATGGTCTTGAAATTTACTTGTTTATAATATATGTCACATATTTAACCTTTCATATGCCTGCAAACATCGAGATCTCATATAAGAAACAAAATGATAGATTATTCATATATGATACATGATAATTATATCTATATCGAATGATAACTAATGAAGATAAAGCACTCCCTTTTATTAAGTGCACAAAGGATAACCCAAAAACAATTTGAAACCTCCATACTGATTGAACTCTACTTCAACTATTATTGGCTTCTGGGCACTTAACGCCCCAAATAAGATCAACACAAAATCATGCTTTTTTTCTTCATATAAATCATATTAATGATAAATAGGATTTAATATTCAATTTGTTCATCTTGAACATTTATTTAATTTTTTTATAATTATATGATTAAAAGGAGTTAGAAAATATTAAAGGAGGTGGAGGTTGAGAGGCTATAGTTATAATGGGGAAAGCTGTTACAACTTATGAAAATGATGGAGGTATTAAGCTTTTCATTTAATACAAAACACATAGATAAATTGTACATCTACAACATGTAATAGGATATTTACAACATAGATCTCAATTTTGTGTTTATATAACAATTTAAATCAACTAAATTTGAGTTCATATGTTAAAGTGATGATCAAAATACGATAGCCTATCAATTTTTATATGAAATTATCATTTAATCTTGGTTTTAACTAGATAATTGAGATTATAATAATTTAATCAAATAATTATAAAAAAATGAATAAAAGACTAAAAACTTAAATTAAGAGGGCATAATGTAACACCCTAAAAATTTTTGTAACCTTTGTTTTCAGGTGTTTGGCCTTTTTATTTAAAAATAATCCTTAAATCTTAGCCTAACTAGTTTGTTTACAACCTTGACCCGTAATCCAAAATAAATTCCTTAAAATTTATCCCATATTATTTTACCTTTTTTTCATTCTATTAAATCTATCCTAATCAAGATTATTTTTCTGATATATTTTTCTACCACGTACTCTAATCTATCTAAATTAAATATAAAACTTAATAAGTAAAACTCTAGTCTACCCTACCATTTTTTACCCCTTATTATACCCCTCTATTGTGCCCCAATCTTCTCCCCCAAACACTCCCCATTCTCCCACTGCAACCCCATCACCTCACCCCTTCTCTGCATGTGTGTTTACATACATAACCAAACCCAGCTCATGTGCACCCCACTCCCTATCATCTCACCTCCCTCACACCATTTAATGCCATATGCAAACATACATATATATAGACACCACCTTCTCAACCAAAACCAAACCTCCCAACACCCAAACTCATCACCACCCCGGCGCCCCATCCCGCATGACTACCCACCTCCAACCCGACCAACCTTCCTCATCTCCCTCTCTCAGCCTTAGCTCTACTCAACCCCTTGCCCCGACCAGCCATCCTCAACAACCAACCAGACATTGCAACACCGCACCTAGCACCCCTCCCCTACCTCTCCATCTTCATGCGATTCCAGTACCACCCAATACACTTCCTGCATAGCCTCCTTTCCACCTTCTTCTCCTTTCTGCCCATGCACCCTAACTCCAATCGTCCCCCGCACCTCACCACAACCTTCTCATAGATCCTTGCACCGACCACAACCCTGCTTGCACGTGCCTCTACCACCACAACCTCCTCCTAACTCTCTTCTTGCACCACCAAGCACTACCACCATCCCGGCAACCACAACCTTCTTCTTCTCTTCCCCATCAGTCATTCATTTCTTTTTCCACCTTTCCCTACTCCCTCTCTCTCGGCTCCATTTGGTTTCTTTTTCCTCAGCCAAGCAGTCGGCCAGCCTCCCCCTATGCATGCTTCATCATTTCGAGCCATCACTAGCTCACCCAACACCAAATAAAACTTCCCTCTATCTTTTCTATGTTCAACACCATCCTCACCACCTCCATCCTCACCCTCGACCCATTGCCACCTCCTAGCCAGCAGCCACCACCAACCTTCCCGCAGCACACCCCACCAACTACCAGCACTCCCACAACTCCAACTTCCATCCACTAAGCCACTGCCACCACTACCTTACCCTACCTCCTCAACCCATCCAGCCACCGATCCACTCCTCCCTGCCGTACATGCACCCTTGGGTCACGTTACATGCATGCAGTGTGAGTGAGTTGTGTTTTGGTTTTAAAATATTTTGGTACCCATTTTAAATGTAAGGGTATTTTGGTAATTTTATAAAAATAAAGATTTTATTATTATTATTATTTTGCCTAATAGATATTAATTTAGTAATTGTGGTATTATTTTTAGGTATGAAAGTTTGAGTAGCGGGGCCTTATAATTTTAGTAGGATATCACTATTTTTGTATTTTTACTAGAATTTAGGCAATCATTATACCTTACTAAAAATATAAATATTGCATGATAACACATTAAGGTTTTTGTGTGTGAAATATGCTAAGCATGATTTGTTACATCATAATTATGTGATTATTATTCTTGTCATGAAGATTAGAAAAATAAGCATGTTATCTGATGAAGAATATTTCAGGTATAAAAGGATGATTAAAATGATTGTGTTGTTGGAAAAATAATTTGTATGATAAATATGTATGAAATAATTGGTTGAGCGTGCTTAGATATACTTGTGAAATAATTATTATGGATGAGTGTCCTAGGGGGAATTTAGTTATTTTTAGTATATTATAATATATATTCTAAAAAACATGTCAAATGCATGTTATACATTGTTGAACATGAGATTATATGATTGTGGTTGTATTATATACGCATACTAGGGTTTTATGTGCAAAACCATGAATAAGGACAAAATGGTCATTTGGTATATCTAATAATTTAATTACATGATAAATAATTTTTTTTATGGCATTTTAGCCTTTTCATGACAAATAAATAAATAAAATGGAATTAGTATTTAAATAGATGATAATCTGGTAATTTTGGTCATAGAGGCATTTTGGTTATTTTCCGCATAAAGTGCTCAGATGTGAATAATTGAGCCTAGGATGGCCTTAGTATATTTTTAATGTTGGCCTCGGTATTGACCTTGATTATGGTTGTCTTAGATAATTAGAAATAAGCAAAAATAGTTAAGTATGGAAATTGGATATATCTATATTTTATACGACATCGTTATGATAATACCTTACGTGGAAAACCCTAAGTGGTTCAATGTGATATATGGTCATAATCTAGGCTTAGTATAGTATGAGGAGTGTAGAAGAATTATATGTAAAATGTATAATGATAAACGAAGGATTTGGAAATAATTATTGTTGGTACATTTATTATGAGTTATGTTGTTATAATCATGAATAAGATACTAATAATTTAAAGTGAAAGATTAAGTGAGTCAGGTAGAGGTGTTTTACGTGTTTGTTCCACCGAACGATAATAGTAATCAGGCGCATTTTGCCTTGGGAGGTGCAACAAACCGTTCCACTGGTTTAAGACTAGTAGGGCCCTAATCTCAATGTGAATGATAAAATGATACTGGGATATGTAATGAATGATTAAAACACTAATCACTTATAGTGAAAGATTACGTGATTCAGAACGGAGGTGTAGGAGTCCGTTTCACCGGCTTAATAATAATTGCTAGGATCATTTTGCCCTAGGAGGTACTTCAGACCATTCCATAAGTTTAAAAATAGTGGCTAGGAGCACGTTGCCCTAGGAGGTGTAGAGTATGTTCCACCGGCTTAATAATAGTGGCCAAGAGCATTTTGCCCTAGGAGGTGTTTTATTCCGTTCCACCGGATTAAGAATAGTATGATCTCTAAACTCAGTGTAAATAAATAAAGTTAGATATAATAATAATTATTATTAGATTGGTTGGTAGTAGCCTCTATGCCTACTTGTGGTTTGATAGCAGCCTTCATGCCTACCTATGTAGGTATTGTGCCTTTGTGCCTTACCTATTTTGTTAGGATTGATGTTGAGATATGAGTTATGGTTGTTTTGGATTTTGTTTTTAATCATACTTTAGAGAGCATCTTTGGTATGCTCGTTCGGTAAGTTCAGTTGTTCCAGATGAATGAATATGAACAATATGTAACCTTGATGGTAATTGATTATCTAAATGATTATTTTATATCAATTATCATGTGTATATGTCTTGTACCATTTTGATTGGTATGCCTCGTAAGTGTTATATGTTGGTTTTTTCATATTAGTTTGGTATAAAGGGTTGATCAGTATTGTTATACTGAATGGATCATTCTCGTGAGCCCCTACCTATTCAATGGGCAGTGGACTTTGCAGGTTAGCTTTCGAGTTCAGTCAAAAGCTAGTAGTTTGGATTTGAGAGCGTAGGACTATCCGGTGTCTCTTTTGCTATCTTATTTCCGGCTATATTTGGACCCTTATATCCTCCTAAAATTTCTCTCTTGAGTTTTGTAAACTGCTGATGTTGTCTCTAAGTAGCACGGTATTTATCTTATGTTCTCTCTATTCTGATTTTTGTAATCATGTTATTAATCTAAGCAGAGTAATAATTTTAGCCTTAGCTCTTGGTGTGAGAATGGTAGAGAAAATTTGATTTGTACCAAGTATGGCAGTAACACTCTTCATTTTTATTATTTTAGCTTCCGTGCTTAACTATACAAATGAAATTTTTAACCGGGATGTTACATATAGTATATATAGAAAAATATGTGTTCATAAAATTCTCTCACACTTGAATTTTGATTGTCCTCGAACAAATCAACACGATAACCAACATTCCTCCATGTATATGATCATGTCATTCACAAGCAAATAATTTGATACTAATTCTTGTCACTGCATTCTTAAAATAAAAATGGCCACTAACTCAACACTCTATTAAGACAAATAACCATTTCAAAAACAAACTAGTCACTCATCATAGAGAGTTAAATAGTTAAATATTAGTTTTTAAAAAAAATATATAGTTATATTAGGTTCAAACCTCTATTGACAAGTATGCATAATTCCTATTTTCCGTCTCTCATGCCACACATAACATATACAATATATACAATGAGATAATTAATTTTTTCTATTTTTTCTTCATTAGTTTAGACCTTTTATATTTATTTGAGCTATGCTTCACCAACGTAAGTACATTTCACGCTCCATACTATCATACATCAGGATTTAGTGGATTTTACGCCCCTTGTTTTCCACATCGGTACCTCACCTTTTTTTACTTTTACAAAAAAAAATCAATATAATTTGTGATATCTCCATTTTTTTGTCTTCAACCTATAATAAAAATAACACAAATATACATCAAATAAGATCTTGATTGCCATATCTAAAGGGTTAATAAAGGTTAGATAAGTTTAAAACAATTTAAAAACAAGTTAGAACTCACCAAACAAGCTAACATTTTAAATATGAAATGTCATCTGATCACATGGAGTATCAAAAAGTGGTTGTGTTTATCAAAATGATGCAAATCAAAGTAGTTACACATCATCCAACACATGCAAACAACTTCTATACGTAGAGTTTTTTTAATCATTTATTCCTAAATTCTTCTTTATTCATTTTTTTAAATAAACTTAAAAAATCTATGACCTAAAAAAATCTTGGCTCCACAATATTGACAATAGAGAGCCTATAAAAACCTGTTAGACTAGAATTTTATCTTGCATAAAAAACTATGTTTCCCTTTTTTTATCTTAAAAAGTTTAAAATTAAAGTAAAAAAATTTAATTAAATAGCTTATTGTAAAAAAAAAATATGTTCCCCCTCACACTTAAATCTTACATTGCCCTTAATGTAAGACGTGGTTAAAATTAAACATAAGGTTGGTTCATATTAATAACACACAAGTCTTAAAACAAATAACTATATAGATTAAAGAGAATAAACTAAATATATAAAGGTTAAGGACATAAATCTAGTTATTCTTGAGTTACCTTCGAAGAAGTGCCTTTGGTTAACTTTGTTGGCTCGACATCCTTCTCACTCTTATGCAGCCTACAAATCAATGTTTTCAACTAACCTCACTTGAGCTTGATCATGGAACACCTTTAATATATGACCATATATCTTGAAAAATCTTACCTATTTCAATGATTTTAATTTCCAATGCACCATGAGGGGGAATGTTTGTAATAATAAAGGGATAAAGCCATCGTGATTAAAGCTTACTAGAAAATAACCTTAGCCAAGAACTAAATAATAATACCATCTACCCTATATGGAATGATTTCCTAGTTATCATCTTACCATGAAAGACCTTGCTCTTTTCCTTATGTATCTTGGTAATATGATATGCCTGTAACGTCAATTCCTCTAACTTTTGCAATTGTAACTTTATTTCTTTACCAACACTCATTCAATCTAAGTTATATTAACTTACATCCCAATATTTATGTTCTATTTATACTAGTAAGTAACAAGATTTTCCAAAAACTAACCTATAAGGAGACATCCTAATTGGAGTTCTAAATAAAACCCTATAAGCTCAAAGAGAATCATCTAATCAAATACTCCAATATTTCCTATAAGGTTTGATTCTTTTTTTAAAACTTATTTAATCTCCCTATTTGATACTTTATATTACCTACTAGTCTGGAGGTGATATGCAATAGAAACATGATATACGACATGCTATTTCTCCAAAAGAACACTAAAGGTCTGATTACAAAAATAAGTCCCATGGTCATTAATGATTGCCTTTGGTACATAAAATCTATTAAAAAATATTACTTTTGCACAAATTTCACCATTGTTTTAGCATCATCAAATTTACCGGATTTGGTCTCTACCTAATTAAAGGCATAACCAACTACAGTAATGATGTAAACACTATCAATGGACGATGGAAATGGGCTTATGAAATCAATACTCCAAATATATATATAAAAATATTGTAAGACATAATACTCATTTTAGGCATCTCATTTCTCCTAGATGCATTACCCATCTTTTGACATTGATCACAACTTTTAGTAAATAAATAAGCATCTCCATATAAAGTAAGCCAATAAAAACTACATTTAGGTACTTTATGATAAGTTATCTTAGGACCAAAATGGCCTCCAACATGATAAGTATGAAAAATAATGAAGATAGACTAATATTTTGATATATTCATACATCTTCTAATAACTTGATCGGAATAAGACTTCCAAAGGTGTGGATCATCCCAAAAATAAAACTTAGAGTCTGCCTTTATTTTGTAATTTTGAGCTTTTGATAATTCACTTGGAAAATTCCTAGTAACCAAATAGTTCACAACATTTGTATACCAAAGAGGTTCCATAATCAATGAATATAATTGCTTGTCAGGAAGGAACTTAAAAATCATAGACCAATCTTCCCTAAGTACTATTCTACTTAGATAATCTGCTACTATATTTTCATCAACTTTCTTATCTTTAATTTCCAAATCAAACTCTTGTAACAAAATCATCCATCTTAAACATATAGGCCTTGTTTCTCTCTTTTTTAACAAATATATAAGGGTAGCATGGTTAGAATAGGTAATCACTTTAATCCTAAGAAAGTAAGAATATTTGTTCCCAAAGCAAACACAATTTCATACATTTATTTCACAATAATAGTGTAATTACATTGCATATGTTCAAGTGATCTAGAAGCATAATGAATGAAATAAGGTTATTTCTTTTTTTTTTTACCCTAACACAACTTCTACTACTTTGTCAACTTTCATCACACATTATTTCAAATGAAAATTCCAATCATTAGGAAAATAATAAAGGCAATAGTCAAATTCTCTTTCAAGTAATAAAAAGCCTTTCTACACTTATCATCAAATTAAAATGGCACATCTTTTGAAAGCAGATCGCACAAAGGAAAAGAAATCTTAGAAAAGTATTAATAAAGCATTTATAAAAGCTAACATGCCCTAAATATGATCTAATGTCACACACACATGTAGGGTAAGGTAATGAGCTAATTAATTTTATTTTTTCTCTATCAACTTCCAAACATCTTGAACTTTGCCTCTTTTTTTAAAGACCCTAGCATGTTTACAATATTTTATATTTAAAAATAAAATTACATTATTTTTAATATTGTATTACATCTTTGAAAGAGCCTTAGAGGGGTAAATAAGGTTTGTGGAATAGAAATGAGAAAATAAAATTTTGATACACAATGTATAGTAGTTTAAGAATATAATTTCTCTACTTCCACTACGAAAAATGTTTGCCTTTTGGATTTTGAATATTCAGTGTATTTATTGATGATCACTCTTCACTTTATATGTGAACATACTATCTCAATGGCCTTCTATAAGATGATTTATAAGTTTAGCTAGTTATCCTCTCTAGGTTTATGAATCTACTAATTCACTGACCTTTCTTAGAAATGCAAGGTAGCACACGACCTCAATATAATGAGTTTTGAGGTAAGTTGTGGTTGATTACAATGTCACTCAAAAATGATACTAATATGAAATTGAAATAACAATTTGTGAGTGTAATCTAGCTTGAAGAAATTATATATTACAATCAATGAGTAATTTCTAGCTGACTAGAATTAGCACAATCACTTTCAAAAATATTTCAACTTGAGATAAATATGAAAGTGAGTAGTGCAAAAATAATTTTAAGTAGGAGTAAATAATTGGTTTGTGCAATTAATGATAACTCAAAATTCATTTGTATGGTGCCTCATAAATGCTATTTATATTATGCACTATTGTGTATTATGTGAGTTTTGACTGAGTATTTAAAGCACAACATAACATAATATTGGTTCGTGAAGATATTGGAGAAGTTTAAGTGTAGAATGTGAATTATGTGAGAAACATGGAGGCCCTGTGTTTATTAACATGGACCATGTTTCTCAATGAAAACTTAGATGCATTTTTTAGATAAAAGTTAAGAGTAAGGAAATAAACATGGGAGTCTCATGTTTCCTAAACACAAAACATGTTTTTTTATTTATTTCCAAAACATAATGTTTTTCCCTATAGGATTTTATCTTCTATAAAAGGAGACATGATGAAACCCTAGTCGTCAAGTCATGTGACCCAACTTCTTCTTCTTTTCCATAGAATTCTTCATTAAAAGATAATTTCAAATTTTAATTGATTGATTAGCTTAATCATCCTGTAATTATATAAGAACCCACATAAAGATCTCTACTTTTTCCTCAATTGTTCTATTTTGTGACTGAATCCTCAATTATTCATAATCTTACTAATATTGATTTTTAGTTTGATCTTTTCAACCAACCTTATTCCGCAATAATTTGATGTTAGAGTTACGTTGTTGAAGAGATATGGTAATCAAGGTGGGTATAAGATCTGATAATGAGAATTTTAATCAATCTGTTAATTTTAGATTATGGAAATTGAATGTAACACCCTCATTTTTACTGCTAAAAAATTTCGTTTTGTGGAAGCATTAATTACAAAATCAATGGGTGTTACCGCCACACTCAGTATAAGCCTGGCATCCTCTATCGTTCTTATACTAAATGCTAAGGCTAAAATATTACTTTACTTAAATAACATTAAAAAAAAGGTAGGATAGAATTTCATTACAAATTACATTGTCCCGATAAATACAAAAGGATCGGGCAAAGAGTTGTAATATAACAAAAGGGAAATAGCAGGGGAATTAAGAGTCCACGAAATATCCGGACCAAAAGAAGTCGAGGCAAACACCGGATAGTCCTAACTCTCAACCCTCTATTTAAAGTCATCAGACGCTACCCTCAAAGTAATCCTACAAGGTAAAGACTTCCCGTTGAATAGGCAGGGGACCATGAAACGGAGCCCATCAGTACTACGGTACTGAATAACCCTTTATACCAAACTAATATGAAAAACCAGCATGGAACACATGCAAGGCATACAACTAACAGGTACAAGACATTTAAGTATTCATACGAGGATTGATATACAGTAATCATTTAGACGGTCGAATTCTATTAAAGCCACATACTACTCATTTTTATTTGTCTAAAACAACCGAAAGTTTACCAGACTAACATGCCAGAGATGCTCTCAGAAGTAATAATTAGAACCTAAACTCCAGCATAACAATTATAACATCCACAGCATAACTCATGTCTCAGCATAACTCCCAACCAAATTTATAACATCATAGGTATATTCACAGTTGAGCTATAACATAAATCCACAACATCAGATGTATACTTTAGGTAGAATATAATAACATACATAACATCACATGTGTACTTACAGATACAAGATAATAAAATCCGTAATCTCATAGGTACACTTACAGGTATAGTAAATTAAAAATACATAACCTCAATGGTATATTTACATATATAGTATAATAATAAATATAACATCACAGGCATACTTACAAACATAATACCCACATATGTAGGCCCGAAGGCTACCACCTAAACCACCGGTAGGTGCAACAGTTTCTACCCAAAACCATAGGTAGGCACAATGGCCACTACCAAACCAATCCAATATCCAATAATAATCATTCCAATCAAATCATATTATTTCCATTTTTATTTACTCGAGGGGGATACAATAATCACCTAGAGACATAACAGTACATCGGTCATACTGGCACACAAGGCATCACGGTACCCTCCAACCATCCAACCTAAAGGCATAACAACAATCTGGTCATACTGATGCACAAGGCACACAGTACCCTCCTCACCTCGGACACCTAATCATTAAGTATCGATACCCCCTATAAGGCTCGTAGGTCACCTATAGAGTAGACTAGGGCCTTACTGGGGCACAACTGGCACACCAAAAACCCAAACAAATCGAGGACTCCTACCTCATCTCTAGGGTAGCTACCCATAGAGAGAAACCATTCCCAAACTCGAGGTCTTCCACTTTAAGTATTAGTATTTTTATAAAGTGATCATAGATAACACACATTACATATTTATTCTCATTTCCATACTTATTCATTTTTCCTTTATTTCCAATTATCCAAGTCAACCCTACGATCAACGGTATAAAACAAAGTCCAAGTCAATACTAAGGTCAACCTACCAAAAGTCTAAGGCCATCCTATATCCAATTATTCACATTTGGGCGCACTAGGTTGAAAATAACCGAAATGCCCCTGAGGCTAATAATTATCAGATTATCAACCATTTAAATACTAAATCCATTTTATTTAGTAATCTGTCGTGAAAAGGATAAAACAAAATAATCTAATTATTTATTATATAATTTAAATCATCAGTCATGTCAAAATACCATTTTGCCCTGACACAGATTTCTGCATATGAAACCCTATCATATACTTTTGAAACATACAAAACATATGATCGCAAAATCAACAATAGATAATACATGTTAGACATGATTTTTATGATAAATATCATAATATACAAAAAATGAATAAATTGCCCCTAGGGCACACATTCCTAATAATTATTCCACAATTATATCTAAACATGCTAAACTAATAATTATATACATAATTATCATATCAAATATTTTTCCGTCATTAGAATCATTTTTAAATCATACTTTTGTATCTGAAATATTATATATCAGATAACATGCTCGTTTTATCCGTTTTCATAATACTAATAATTAATACGCAATATATCGAAATAAATCATGCTTAACATATTCCATACCCCAAAAATCCTAATGTGCTATCACGCAATATTTAACATTTTAGTAAGGTATAAACAGTTACCTGAATTCCAGCAAAAATATAAAATCAGCAGTATCCCCTAAAATTTATTAGGTCTTGCTAATTAAACTTTTGTACCTAAAAATAATACCACAAATACATAATTAATATCTATCAGATAAAATAATAATTATAGTAAAAAAATATTTATTTTTCTAAAACTACCAAAATACCCTAATATGGCACCAAAAACACATGTGGTAAAATAATTCACTCACGCTGCATATGCAACGTGAGCTTGCACGAGTGAAAATAAGGAGGCTGCGGGGAGGTTGGTCGGGCTGCGAGGTAGGGGGAAGGAATAGGGTGGCAGAGGTGGTGGTCGACGGAGTTGGTGGCTAGCCGGCGGTTGCTAGAGGTTGCGGGAAGGTAGGGCTGCGATAGTGGTGGTTGGCACTGTAGGGAGGTGGGCTGTAGGAGAAGGAGAAATAAGAGGAGGGAGGGGTGGAGATGGTGGGATGTCTCGGTGGGGGATGCAGGGCGGGTAGAGGCGCAGGGGTGCTAGTGGTGGTGTTGCGTGATGGTGCGGTGTTTGTAGCTGAGAGACGGGGCTTGGGGAGCTAGGCGACGTGTTTCGACTAGGGAAGGGTGCAGGGGCTGGAGAATGGGAGCTGCGGAAGAGGGGCTCGGTGGACGGGAAAGGCGGGGATGTTAGATGTTGTTTGGGAGACGGGGTTGTGTGGCTGCGCTTGCACTACTCGAGGGGTGTTGTTGCTGGGTGATGCTGGTTATGGCTGCTGGGATGAAGGGAGGAGGTGGCAGGGAGAAGGGGAGAAGGCTGGGTTGGTCAGGGAGCTGAGGGTTGGAAACAAATAGGGCAGGAAGGGGAGTAAGGGCTGATTGGTGTGGGAGAGCTGAAGAAATAGAGGGTGCCTATTTGTTTGGGGTGGTGTGTGTTGTGTGTATGCGTGTGTTGTGTTATACAGAGAGGGAGTGTTGCTGGGAGGAATAGTGGGTTGGGGTTGCTGCGTAAGTGTGCAGAGATGTGTCGTGTGTGGCGTGTATAAGTGTATATAAATGCAGGAGGTGGAGTAAAGGAAGAAAGTGAGGGAGACAGAACAATATTTACGGGGATGGGATAGCAAATGGCAGAGGGAGAGAAAGAGAGAGAGAGAGAGAGAGAGAGAAATATATTACACACACACACACACACACACACATATATATATATATGTATGTATATATATATATATACTTAAAGAATGGAAATGGATAGGAAAGAAGTTTGAGAATTTGATTTTTATTTGATAACACTCAATCTGAGTACAGAGGATATTTGCTAAGGGTGGATCTGCCTCTCCAAATGCCGACCCCTAACAATGAAGTCCTAAGGCCCCTTATATAGAAGAGGGGGTCAGACTAAACAAAGTTTGAAAAGTGGATTCGGGAATCCACCGAAAGTACACAGTAAAAAGTAAACAGTAAAAAGTGTACTGCCTACAGTAAAAGTGTACCCTAAAGTTTGAATAGTAAAAGGTGAAAAGTACAAACAGTAAAAGTAGCCGACAGAAAATACAACAGTAATCCGCGTGAATAACTTTTGCCGCAGATTCCTTTGTCGTCTTCTCTTTTGCTTTTGCGGTTGCTTTTACTCGTGCTTTTACCTTGGTAAAAACGTCAGTCGCCGAAAGTAGCCGAAAGTAGATTCCTTCTTCTTTTGAGGACGGCACTTTTGACTCTGACACTGTCTTTTGGTTGGCAGGAATATTCTTTGTCTGCCACGATCCTTTTGACGCATGTGGATGCGTAATCCTCCTTTGTAGATACTCGTATTTGTGCTGTCTACCGGATAGGAGGTAGTATCCCGTAACAGTCATCTTCATTCTCATCGCCATAGTCGATCTCAGGAGAGATGGATGAGGATGCAGAATCTCCTTTTTTGCTTTGAGAGAATACTTCACCTAGAATGGCCAAGTATTCGTCTTCGGTTTTGGCGGCTGCAAGTTTAGCGGCCGTTATGGATTTTTGAGCCAGAAACTTCGAGTCATCCGATCTGGCTAGGACCTTGTTTGTTGCAGAAGAGGCCGACTGAGTATTGATGAGTTTGTGGACGGCCTGTTCCGAGACTTTTTCGAACGTTTGATACTTTGACCACCATTTGACTTTGAATCGGCGGACCAAAGTTAAAACTCCTTCTATTTCATGGATCTCCGTTGTCCAGGCGAATACCCATGGGCAAAACAGTTTGGAACAAAAGGCAAAGATAGGAGGCAACACCCTATCAACTTCTGTGGGTTTGTAAAGGGTTTTGAACAGGTCGAGAGGTTTTGAAACCTATTCTGGTAGGATGTCTGGGATGGCGCCGAAGTCTTTCCACCATCGGATAAACCAGACAGGGTAATGGGTTTGGTTAAAATTTTTGAAAAACAATAACCAGGAATGCGACTTTTTGGAATTTTCCGTAAAGAAAGTGTTCCACCAAGCCTGCTGATAGTCCCAGTAATTGAAATTCAGTTTGGAGTTTGGGCTGAATTTGTACGAATCCGGGAGCCTTCGAGGTAGTTCGAGGCTTTGTCCCCAGTCCGCGGGAAGGATAACCCTGTGTAGTTGACAGGTTGAGTAGGCAGCTTCATTTTTGGTTTGGGGTAGTTTGAATGTTCTGAATGAAGCTGAACCGGTGTACTCTAAAATTGACTTATAGTACGCATGGGGTGCAGTCACGTCCCATGGTTTGAAATCCCAACCAGAAAACATTTTCCGAAGGGAGACGAAGGGATCCTGATAGTGAAATCCATCTTCGAGGTTTGAAATTATTTGAAAGTGTGGTTTTGTGAAATACTCAGCTTTCTTCTCGAAAGCTGGTTTTACTTCCAAAACGTTTTCAAGTCTTGAAATCCTGGACCTCAAGGCTGGAAAGTTTGAAATCGATTTGTCGGAAGAGATTTTTGAAATCGATTTTGAAGGAGTCATAGGAATTAAAAGACCTCCTTCTGTTTTGTAAACAGGGTTTGCAGAACTCATACCTTTGCGTTCAGGTTGCGAACTCTGAACTTGTTCTGAAAGATTTTGGAGTGCTTTAACCATTTGAGGTGAGTGGGAAAGTGTTTCCACCCATTTGAGCACGTCTGGATTTGGTGTTGTAGAAGTCGAGGCTTCTTTGTTTGAGGAAGCGGCTGCTGCTGCTTCATCTTCCATGGTAGCTTCATACCAGGATTTGATTGGCTTTGCAGCCAATATCTCTTGAACCTTCTCCTTCTGTTTTTCTTTTCGTCGAGGAGGCATGGTTAGTTTGAGAGCGCCCTTGAAGAAATTCACGCGTGAGGAAGTCCGGCAATGAATTGTCTTCACCTTTTATATACTCGATGTTGAAGTCGAACACCGAAAGTAGGGCTTGCCATCTGGCAAAGATTTGTTTGCTTGCAACGTTCTGTACGTCCTTCTTTAGTATCTGTTTGGCTGATTTGCAGTCGACTCGTAATAGGAATTTTTGGTTTAATAAGTCGGACTGGAATTTTGTAATGGATTGGACGATCGCGAATATTTCCTTTTTGACCGTCGAATAATTTTGCTGTGTTTGGGTCCAGTGTCCGGATGTAAATTGGATCACTGTTTCGTTTTGGGTTTTGGCTTTGATATGGGCCAGATACTGTTCAAGGGTCTGGGCCTGGCACTGTTTGAGGATACCTCCGTAGCCAATTTCAGAGGCGTCTGTTTCGACAATTTTGAATAAGTTTGGGTTGGCCAAGGTCAGACACGGAATGGACTGGACTTGGGCCTTGATGTGTTTGACGACGTTGGTATGGGCTTGAGACCAGGGTTTTGGGTTTTTCTTAAGCCTGTCGTGTAATGGTTTTGCAATCTGGTTAAGATTGGGGCAGAAGTCTAGAACATAGTTCAGGCTTCCTAAGAACCTTTGTAATTGGGTTTTGTCTAGGATTTGGTCTGGGAACTTAGATGCAAATTCTATGGATCTCTCGATGGGCCTTATTCTACCCGACTCGATGTAATGACCTAAGAATCTGATCTTAGTTTGGGCCAAATCTATTTTGGGCTTAGATACTACAAGTCCATTACGCCTAGCGACACTAAGGAAGATCCTAAGATGTCGAAAATGCTGATCTAGACTGTTTGAGTATACTAAGACATCGTCAATATAGACTAGACAAAAATTTGAATAAGGATTAAAAATGTCGTTCATTATTCTTTGAAATTCTGACGGAGCATTTTTTAATCCAAAGGGCATCACGTTCCATTCAAATTGTCCAAAGGGGACCGTGAATGCGGTTTTGTATCTGTCTTTGGGGTTAATTTGTATTTGCCAAAAACCAGATTTTAAGTCAAATTTTGAAAAGATAAGCGCTGAAAACAATCTTTGAAGCAAATCTTTTTTGTTTGGAATTGGATATCTAATCCATTTGAGAGCGTCGTTTAAAGGTTTGTAATTTATTACTAACCTAGGTGTTCCACGCTCTATTTCGGAATTTTTGTTAACATAGAATGCCGCACAGGACCAAGGTGACCTAGATTTTTGAATTAAACCTTTTGTTTCCAAGTCTTTGATTTCCTGTTTGCAAAATTCTATTAGTTCCGAATTCATTTGTATGGGTCTAGCTTTCGTTGGTATGTTCCTTTCGTCAAATTTGTCTTCATAAGGAAGGTCGACCATGTGTTGTTTTCTAGACCAGAACGCGTTTGGGAGATCGGAGCAGATCTCTTTTTCGATTTGATTCCTTAGTTGGTCAATTTTGTCTTTTACCGATTTTGTTTGCAGCTGTCGTTGGATTCGGTGTAAATTGACATTTTGTTTTAGGAAATCTAAATCATTCTGTTTGCCTTTAATCAGAAGATTAATTTGATCTTCGTAAATTAGGTTTGCCTTTAACAGATTTAGGTTTCTCGTCCTAGGGATTTCTAAAAAGGATAAATTATTCTTTTTTTCTTTTGTTTTGAATGAAATTCCGGACAAACCTACTTTGTAAGGGGTTATCAAATTAATGAAGGGAGTACCTAAGATAACAGATTGACTAATATCAGGAGTTATCAGATAGGTTGTTTTGATTTGTAAATTATTACAAATTAAATCCGCTTCACATTTATATTTGATTTTTAATCTGGAGCTGTTGGCTGCAGATAATTTTTCGTTTGATTTTGAGAGGTACTTTTTTGGAATTATTCCCTCTTTTATACAGTTTAAGTCAGCACCGGTATCAAATAGTGTGACTGTGTTTATTTGGAAACCATCTTCTAACCTAAGGGTTATACTGATGATGTATTTGCGGGAGGTTATTTCTTTTAAAACATTAAGAAATTCTCCTGGAATTAATTCGTTTGAATCTTCAACAGTGTTTCGTTCATCTTCGCTTGTTTCGGATGAAGAGTTGGAGATTTGTTTGGACAAAATCATTTGGACTGTTTGCATGTCAGATTCTTGTTTTGATTTTAACTCTTTTAATTCTTTTTTGACTTCTTTAATTTCTTTTTGAAGTTCAGAAGTAGTCGGAGTTAAATCTTTTGATTTTTTCTGTTTGTTAAGAATCTTGGTTAAGTCATATGCATTTGCCGGTTTTGAAGGAATGTTTTGAATTAACGGTTTTGGTGGTTCATTCTTTTCAATTGATTCCATTAACTTTTCCAAGTATTCAGCTTGTTTTAATTGATCTGGAATTAGGTGAACTATATCTAAAACCATTTTTTGTTGTTTTGTCAAAACATTCATTTGATTTTCTATAGGTTCTTCTTCCGGGTCAGAAGAACTGCTAGAAGAGGAAGATGACTCTGTTTGGAGTTCATCTAACTCTGGGTTTTCGTTATCATCCTCAGAAGATACTAGGAGGTTTTGAATTTTTTCCCTAGTTTCATCATCTAAGTCTAATTCACGAATTTGTTTGTTTATTTTGCAGAATTGTTTTGTGTGTCCCATTTTACCACATTTGTAGCACCTATAGTTTCTAAATCTTTTTCCCCAATTCGGGTCTTTTGAAGATGAAACTGTAGTTTTGCTATTTTTAGGTCGTGATTTCTGGTAATAGGGTATCTGTTTTTGATTCTGCGGAGCAGGTAAATATTTTTGCTTTGTCCGTTTGTGGTGACTAGGTCTACAATTTCCCGAACATTGTTTGTTTGTTATTCCCGAAATGTCGAATTGTTTACAGAAAGATCCTAGTTCCTGTTTGGTTTGACTCATTTCTCGTTTGAGTTGACTTTGGAATTTTAAGTCTTGACAAATTTTTAAGGCTTCCTTTTGTGTCAAGCTTATTAATTCTCCATAGGTGAATTTGTTGTAAGGAATTTGATTGTTATGAGTTTCTTTGATTTTGTTCCTTACTTTTCCTCCTAACACGGGTGGTAATCCATCTAAAAACTTTTCTTTCCAGAATGGCTGGTTTGAATCTTCCCTAAGCATAACTCTAGTCAGGAAAGTATTTTTATACCACTGGAAGTCGTTAAGTCTTTTACACCTAAGGTTGGATAATAATTCTCCATTTTTATCCTTGAGGTGAGATGGGTCTCCTACAAAGTGTAAGGATATGGCCAGTATAAGGGATGCTACTGCATCAGATATGGGTTCCCCATTATCTAAGATGATTTCGTCGTTTTCATCTACCTTAATGGCTTCTAAAATATCTATTTGTTCGTTTGAGGTCAAATGAAAATCCCACCAACCTTTTAACTGTCCTGAGAACCCTGCTATGAGGAGTTCTGCTATGGTTTTATCGGTTGTGTTCATTTGGGCTTTATACGCGTTTGCTGCCATAGTCATTTGCTGTAGAAGGCCTAAGGTTTGATATTCAGATAGTCCATCTATGTTCCACTCGTATAGGGCGTTGGCCTTATAGCTGGGCTGGACTAGTTTGTTGGGCCTTACTTCGAGACTAAGGTCTAGAGCAGTTTGTCTAGGTACTATTTGCCTAGATGACGATGGTATATCTAAACGGGCTACTACAGGAGTTTCAGGTTCTTGGGCCTCATCACTCTCTGTCTGTTCCGTTTGGTTTACCGTATTTATTTGGGCTGTTTGGTCAGGTGTGTCTGGAACCTGATTTTGATTTTGACTAGACGAACTCGAGGTGGCAATTAAGTTTAATTTTTGTTTAATTGCAGTTAAGAATTCATCCTTTTGAGTTTGAACTTCATGACGGCTGGATTTTGATAATTCATAAGGCTTAAATACAGGCATCTTTTTTGGTTCAGATGTTTTATTTTCTGAAACTGTTTGTATCGCCGGTAAAATTGTCTTTTGAATTTGTTTATCCAGTTTTGTTAATTGGGTACCAATAGTGTTCAGATGAATATTAGCAAAATTATTTTGCAACACAATATTTTTAGTGTTTTCTAATTCATCGTCTTTTGGTATCCTAAGTGGTTTGAGTTCTACAGTGTTTTCTCCTGCAGATATTTGGATGTTTTGCAGAGGCGGATGTTCTGTTTCTACAACTCCTTTCTCTGTTTTCCAGGTTTTGGTTTTAGGTCGGTTAGTTATGGGTTTTGCCGATTTAAAAGGTGAATTTTTTATGTCTTTTAAATCAATTCTGTGGTTTGCCATATGTAATTCTAACCAATCAAAAAACATTATTTTGCATTTGTTATCAGCGATAAATTTGTAAAATTCTTCCTGGAAATGTTGACTATCTTTTCCGTGTTTTTTGAAGAACCGGTTTCTTTTTGCTGTGTTCTTTTCGGAATAAAAGTCTTTTCTGAAGAATTCTTTATCTATCACAAATTCCTTTTCTAGGACGTTTAATTGATTTTCGGTTATGTCAGAAAGGCCGGGAGAATGCGGAGGTGATTCTATATCATCATCACTAGTTTGTTCCGATTCTTTTTCTTTCTGTTTTTGGTAATTTGCCTTGGGAATTCTAGTTTGGTAGTTTGCACCTGAAATTGAAGTTCTAGGTGTTTGATCTACAGAATCCCTATTCTTTTGAATTTTTTCTTCCAAATTAATGTTTCTAGGAAGGTTCGAAACGTTTCCTAAATCAATTGTGGAAGAAGTCGAGGTATCATCCCTTACTCTAAGGCTCGGGTTTCTCCTAAAACTAAGTTTGACAGTTCCGTCCTCGAACTGGGTTATTTTGTTGAGATCCGAGTTTGGTTTTGGAATCTCCGGTTCTTTGATTTCCTCCTGGGCTGGTTGTGCCTTATCTAAGGTCCATTCCTCAGGGAGTTCTATCTCATTCCATTTTATTGTTTTGGGAATGACAGTGTTTGATCTTGATAAATCAGTTTGCAAGACAAGAGTTTCACCGTTTTCTATTTTTCTAATTGCTTGAGTCCCGAAGGACGTTTTTGCAACCTTATAATGAATCCTATAGATTACAGCTACAGGAATAGATCCAGGCAACATATGATATCCATGCGTTTTGACTTGTAAAGTTAAAGCATGCAGGATATTAGGATCAGTTAATGAAGGTGCGAAATTTGGAAAGCAATTAAAAAATATCGGACCAGAACACAAACTAGACTCTACAGTTCCTATCAAAGAATCTGTAAATTCTAACATCCTAGCGTCTCTGAGAACTGCTAAGATAGATGTGTTTAGGCCTTCCCTTGTCAGGGATTTGAATCCTACTTGGACTAATCCTAAGTGGATATAACGAAAGCCCTTCCTAATATGTTTTGCTAGGGACCTTTGACTAAGAAGTTGAATGGTCTCTAGAGGTTTGCAGATTTGAAGGTCTCTTTCTTCTGTTTTGATGACGTAGTTTGTTGGTAACAATGACCAGTTTGAAGTACTATAAACCATTTCCTTTTGAAGTTTGGGAAGTTTCCACGTATCTATGGATCCTTCAAAGTTTTCAAATTCATATTCTTCAGTTTGTCTGTTTGAGTCTCGAGGTCCTATGTCATGTCTAGAACCAGAAGAACTAGAAGAACTAGAAGATCGGAATAAATGCATGTCCCTATTCTGTATTTGGACGACCGTCCACTGTTTTCCACTCCTAAACGTCTACCTGCCTTGCCATACACACAGGACTTACAGGACTTACCTAAGACCAAGATAAAGGAGACAGCCCCCCGTACAAAATACAGAAGTTTGACCAGATACACTTACCCCTCTCAAGAGCTAATCCCGCTAGGCTCTGATACCATCCTCTTGAGAGGGGTAAGTGTATCTGGTCAAACTTCTGTATTTTGTACGGGGGGCTGTCTCCTTTATCTTGGTCTTAGGTAAGTCCTGTAAGTCCTGTGTGTATGGCAAGGCAGGTAGACGTTTAGGAGTGGAAAACAGTGGACGGTCGTCCAAATACAGAATAGGGACATGCATTTATTCCGATCTTCTAGTTCTTCTAGTTCTTCTGGTTCTAGACATGACATAGGACCTCGAGACTCAAACAGACAAACTGAAGAATATGAATTTGAAAACTTTGAAGGATCCATAGATACGTGGAAACTTCCCAAACTTCAAAAGGAAATGGTTTATAGTACTTCAAACTGGTCATTGTTACCAACAAACTACGTCATCAAAACAGAAGAAAGAGACCTTCAAATCTGCAAACCTCTAGAGACCATTCAACTTCTTAGTCAAAGGTCCCTAGCAAAACATATTAGGAAGGGCTTTCGTTATATCCACTTAGGATTAGTCCAAGTAGGATTCAAATCCCTGACAAGGGAAGGCCTAAACACATCTATCTTAGCAGTTCTCAGAGACGCTAGGATGTTAGAATTTACAGATTCTTTGATAGGAACTGTAGAGTCTAGTTTGTGTTCTGGTCCGATATTTTTTAATTGCTTTCCAAATTTCGCACCTTCATTAACTGATCCTAATATCCTGCATGCTTTAACTTTACAAGTCAAAACGCATGGATATCATATGTTGCCTGGATCTATTCCTGTAGCTGTAATCTATAGGATTCATTATAAGGTTGCAAAAACGTCCTTCGGGACTCAAGCAATTAGAAAAATAGAAAACGGTGAAACTCTTGTCTTGCAAACTGATTTATCAAGATCAAACACTGTCATTCCCAAAACAATAAAATGGAATGAGATAGAACTCCCTGAGGAATGGACCTTAGATAAGGCACAACCAGCCCAGGAGGAAATCAAAGAACCGGAGATTCCAAAACCAAACTCGGATCTCAACAAAATAACCCAGTTCGAGGACGGAACTGTCAAACTTAGTTTTAGGAGAAACCCGAGCCTTAGAGTAAGGGATGATACCTCGACTTCTTCCACAATTGATTTAGGAAACGTTTCGAACCTTCCTAGAAACATCAATTTGGAAGAAAAAATTCAAAAGAATAGGGATTCTGTAGATCAAACACCTAGAACTTCAATTTCAGGTGCAAACTACCAAACTAGAATTCCTAAGGCAAATTACCAAAAACAGAAAGAAAAAGAATCGGAACAAACTAGTGATGATGATATAGAATCACCTCCGCATTCTCCCGGCCTTTCTGACATAACCGAAAATCAATTAAACGTCCTAGAAAAGGAATTTGTGATAGATAAAGAATTCTTCAGAAAAGACTTTTATTCCGAAAAGAACACAGCAAAAAGAAACTGGTTCTTCAAAAAACACGGAAAAGATAGTCAACATTTCCAGGAAGAATTTTACAAATTTATCGCTGATAACAAATGCAAAATAATGTTTTTTGATTGGTTAGAATTACATATGGCAAACCACAGAATTGATTTAAAAGACATAAAAAATTCACCTTTTAAATCGGCAAAACCCATAACTAACCGACCTAAAACCAAAACTTGGAAGACAGAGAAAGGAGTTGTAGAAACAGAACATCCGCCTCTGCAAAACATCCAAATATCTGCAGGAGAAAACACTGTAGAACTCAAACCACTTAGGATACCAAAAGACGATGAATTAGAAAACACTAAAAATATTGTGTTGCAAAATAATTTTGCTAATATTCATCTGAACACTATTGGTACCCAATTAACAAAACTGGATAAACAAATTCAAAAGACAATTTTACCGGCGATACAAACAGTTTCAGAAAATAAAACATCTGAACCAAAAAAGATGCCTGTATTTAAGCCTTATGAATTATCAAAATCCAGCCGTCATGAAGTTCAAACTCAAAAGGATGAATTCTTAACTGCAATTAAACAAAAATTAAACTTAATTGCCACCTCGAGTTCGTCTAGTCAAAATCAAAATCAGGTTCCAGACACACCTGACCAAACAGCCCAAATAAATACGGTAAACCAAACGGAACAGACAGAGAGTGATGAGGCCCAAGAACCTGAAACTCCTGTAGTAGCCCGTTTAGATATACCATCTTCATCTAGGCAAATAGTACCTAGACAAACTGCTCCAGACCTTAGTCTCGAAGTAAGGCCCAACAAACTAGTCCAGCCCAGCTATAAGGCCAACGCCCTATACGAGTGGAACATAGATGGACTATCTGAATATCAAACCTTAGGCCTTCTACAGCAAATGACTATGGCAGCAAACGCGTATAAAGCCCAAATGAACACAACCGATAAAACCATAGCAGAACTCCTCATAGCAGGGTTCTCAGGACAGTTAAAAGGTTGGTGGGATTTTCATTTGACCTCAAACGAACAAATAGATATTTTAGAAGCCATTAAGGTAGATGAAAACGACGAAATCATCTTAGATAATGGGGAACCCATATCTGATGCAGTAGCATCCCTTATACTGGCCATATCCTTACTGTAACACCCCCAAAATTCACTTCTGAAAAATTTCGTTAATTAAAAGAAATTTAGCGGAAGCGATTTGATAAACCGTGAATTTTGGGAGCATTACCGCCACACTTAGTACCAGACCGGTTCACTCATACCGTTCCAGTACTAAGTGCTAAGGCTAAAGGAGTAAAATAAAATTTTACGAGAACTTAAGCATTTGAATATCAGAGTAGCACAGTAAATACTTTACAAGAGAAAAAATTCAACCACGGTGATTACAAAATAACAAATACGTTGAATTTAAATGAGACAATTTAAAACCCTAAAAATTTCCGGACAGTACCTTACGCTCTCCCCAAGGGCCCACTTGAATAGCACCTGAAACACAACCTGCAAGGGGTACTGCCCATTGAATAGGCAGGGGCCCCATGAAGGGAACCCTTCAGTACTACGGTACTGAGTAACCCTTTAAAAACGCACTTAAAATACAGGCACACATATTACACATGATACTACTACATTCAGATATGACCATAGGTAGAAACATGGTATTCAGATCCAATTCTTTGTACATCCAATAACTCAATCATACATTAATGGCGTATACGTAAAATTCACTTTCATATATTCCATAATCAATCAACCAATATCAAATAGGCCATGATCAATAATCGAGATATTTTTCGGGCCTTGAGGCCATTAATCAACAGTCTCAAAGACTAGTATTTTTCCATAACTCATTCACATTAAATTTTTATTGAGCTCGGGACCTCCACTATTATTGCCGGTGGACCGGAATATAAAATCATCATCCAGGGCACAACGCTCCTGGCCACTATTATAACCGGTGGACCGGGATATATAAAGAATCATCACCCAGGCACAACGCTCCTGGCCACTATTATAACCGGTGGACCGGGATATATAAAGAATCATCACCCAGGGCACAACGCTTCTGGCCACTATTATAACCGGTGGACCGGTACTCAATATCATAAATCGCTGGGCCCGGCTCATTAATATTCCACTTTCAATTATAGTATCTTTCCTTTCTTAAATCAGCACATCAATCATATTTATTTGCCTCGATAGGGAGATCAAGAACCCGGGACACAAAGGTACACCGGTCGCACTGGTGCATAAAAGCAACTCAGTCCCCTTCGACTAGTAACCCATGGACGCAAAGGTACCCTGGTCGTACTGGTGCATAAAGCTAACTCAGTACCCTACCGACAAGGACACCTAATCCTTAAGTATGCATACCCCCTAACTAGGTCCGTAGAGCTAGATAGAGTAGATATAGGGCCTGGCTGGGGCTCAAAGGCACACCAGCAAATACCAAACCATCGTGGACTAAACCACGTCCTTAGGGTAGCGACCCCTAAGGAGTCACCATTCCCGATCTCGAGGTCTTTCACTTTAAGTATTAATATCTTAATTAATAGTGATCACAAAAACACAACAATACGATAATTATCCTCTTTTAATCGTTTAGATATCATCAAAAATTTCTTATTCAGATGGTCATCCAAAGTAACATAGGAGAATCATTAAGGCCATCCTAAACTCATCTAATTCCGAATTAAAACTCATTCTCGCGATACTTACTAATCATCAAACATTCTTACCTCGTTAATCAACACTATTAGACCCATGTTACGAATTCCACAATCATGATGATATACTGGATACAGCCTACTTATTTACCCTTTTACATATAAAATCACTACGTCACCCTTTCTTATTTGATAAATTACCATGTTACCCTCCTTGTTACAAAATCACCAAGTGATCCCTTATTCGATTTAGGTTACTAAATTATTTATCATACTTATTAGGACATTAATTCCCCCTTAATAATTATTACACTTAATATACTTTTCATTTAATTGGTTAGATTACCACTTTGCCCCTTCCTCCTTTATCATAATTAATAAATTATCCTTGAGTTGGTCAAATTACCAAATTACCCTTCCTCCTTATCCTAATTACCAAATTAACCCTTTATTTAGTTAATCACCAATTCACCGTCCTTTATTCTCATTTACCAAACTACCATTCCTCATTGTCAAAATTACCAAATTGCCCTTCGGTTGGTGAAATTACCAAATTACCCTTTTGTTATTTAAGTTACCGAATCGCCCTTCCTAATTGTCATAATTATCAAACTACTCTACTCCATTATCCAAAATTACGAAAATACTCTCTAGTCGGTTAAATTACCAACTTACCCCTCACATTTATCATATTTACCATTTTACCCTTCTCTACTATTAAATTATCAAATTACCCTTGTGTTATTTAACTTATTATTTTACCCTTCTCAATAATTATTATTTCCAATTTACTCCTTTCCAATGTTCACTTTTACCCCTTTGATTTACACAATTACCGTTTTACCCCTCTACCTTCAAATTTACAATTTTACCCCTTAACTCCCAAAAATTACCATATCGCCCTTTTCCTCATAATATTCCCATTTATCCTTAATTATAAAATTACTATCTTACCTCCTTTAATTTCCAAATTACCATTCCGCCCTTAGATTGTAAAATTATCATTTCGTCCTTTAATCATAAAATTACTATTTTGCCCTTTAATTATAAAATTACAATTTTGCCCTTTTATTTTAACATTACCAAATTGCCATTCTTTTTAACAAGATTACCAACTTGCCCCTTTTATATACAAGAATTACTCTTCCATCCTTTGTTCACAAAATTACAATTTTACCCCTACTCCAAAATTACTATTTTCTCCCTTGATTAACACATTCACCATTTTACTCTTAGGCCATACTCATATACAATATACATTATTAAAATCTCCCCCTAATGCTAACAAAATGTTACACATATAATAAAAATCACCATAGCATATCACAACATGGATAATAATTTATATTTTCCCTAACCACCAAATTATTACACAAAATATTATTCCCATACACATCATCAATCTATCATGCTTCCTTTTCATCAACAACCACATTAACCACATGTGATAATGCTAAGTAACATATATCAAGCATAATACATATTGATAATGCCTAATGTGATAACATGCGTTAATCCATGCATTTAAGCGAGATTTAACGGTTACCTTAATCTCGCAAAGTTATCAAACCTTACCAAGCACACTTAGCAAATCAACACCTAAGAATAATATCCATCATATACACGTTAGAAATAAAATCCAAGTATCAAACTTTATAAAATTTAATTAGTAAAAATACTTAATATAAAACACCATTATACCTTAGAAATTAGCCAAATCATTTCTTTTTTTTTTTCTACATGGAGGAGAGCTCACGCTGCATGAGCAGCGTGAGTTTCATGCAGAAGAAGAAAGGGGAGAGGCTCGAAGAGGGGTGAAATGGGAGGGAGGAAGGGTGGCTCGGTTTAGGGACTTTAGGCTAGAAAAAGAGATAGTTGGGGGAGGTTCTAAGGCAAGTGGATGGTGCAGAAGTGAAGAGGGGGTGTAAGAGGTGGTCGGGGATGTGTTGCTGGTGGCTAATGGTGGCGGAGGCGGCGGCAGCAGGGATGCGAAGGTGGCGGCCGAGAAAGGGTCGAGGTGGAGGAGTTGTGAAGGAAGGAAAAGAAGGAGGAAAGATGGAAGGTTTCAAGGGCTGTTTTCAGCCAAATAATGCCTGGCGGTTATAGAGGGGGTTGCAGGGAGGAGATTGGTGGTCTGGGTGGCGGAAGAGGTGGCCAGACGGCGGCGGAATAGGCGGTTGCAGGTGGCTCGGTGGTAAGGGTGAAAACAGGGAGAAAAATGGAAGAAGGGGAGGAAGAGGCTGCGGGAGGGTTATTAGGGTGGTGCAGGGTGGTAGAAGAAGGGTGCAGGAGGTGGTTTAGGGGCTGGGTGCGGCGGTCGGAGCGGCGGAGGGCGGCGGCGCACGAACGAAGGGGAGAAGATGGTGGGGAGGAAAATGGAGGGAAAAGGGAGCTCGGGGAAGGAGGTCCGAAATTATGGGCAAGGAAAGGTGGAGAAAAAGGAGAGGGGGGAGAGAGAGAGAGAGAGAGAGAGAGAAGGGACAGTGTGGCAGGGTGGCGGTTGCAGGTGGTCGGCAGCAGCAGGCAGGTCGGCGGCTGTCGCCGCCTGGGAAGAAGAAGAAAGAAGGAGGGAGGAAGGCTGCGATGGGCGGCCGGTCGGGGAAAGGGAAGAAGGTAGGCCGGCCGGTCGGGGAAAAAGGGGGAAAAAGCTGGCCGGTCGGCCCAGGGGAAAAGAAAGAAAAAGCAGGGGGGAAGCCGGCCGGGCTGGGCACGCGGGAGAGGGCTGAGGGGGAGAGGGAGAAGTGGGCCAGTGGCCCAAGGCGCAGGAAGGGGGGGTGACGGGCAGGCCGAAGCAGGCCGGCCAACCGGCGGCCCGAGGAGGGAAAAAGAAAAAGAAAGAAAGGGAAGAGAAGGAAAAAGGAAAAAAAACAAGGGGGAAGGGAAAAATTATTTTAATTAAAATAATTTAATTTATAAATAATAAGGTGAAATATTTTTGGGTAATAAATTTATTTTATTTTATTAAATATTTATATTCAAATTTATATACTCAAAATATACAAAATAATTAAATTAAAAGATTTAAAGGCTAATTTATCCAAAATAAAATTTATTTATTAAAATATAAGCTTTTAAAAATTCGGGGCATTACACTTACACTTTGTAGGAGACCCATCTCACTCAAGGATAAAAATGGAGAATTATTATCCAACCTTAGGTGTAAAAGACTTAACGACTTCCAGTGGTATAAAAATACTTTCCTGACTAGAGTTATGCTTAGGGAAGATTCAAACCAGCCATTCTGGAAAGAAAAGTTTTTAGATGGATTACCACCCGTGTTAGGAGGAAAAGTAAGGAACAAAATCAAAGAAACTCATAACAATCAAATTCCTTACAACAAATTCACCTATGGAGAATTAATAAGCTTGACACAAAAGGAAGCCTTAAAAATTTGTCAAGACTTAAAATTCCAAAGTCAACTCAAACGAGAAATGAGTCAAACCAAACAGGAACTAGGATCTTTCTGTAAACAATTCGACATTTCGGGAATAACAAACAAACAATGTTCGGGAAATTGTAGACCTAGTCACCACAAACGGACAAAGCAAAAATATTTACCTGCTCCGCAGAATCAAAAACAGATACCCTATTACCAAAAATCACGACCTAAAAATAGCAAAACTACAGTTTCATCTTCAAAAGACCCGAATTGGGGAAAAAGATTTAGAAACTATAGGTGCTACAAATGTGGTAAAATGGGACACACAAAACAATTCTGCAAGATAAACAAACAAATTCGTGAATTAGACTTAGATGATGAAACTAGGGAAAAAATTCAAAACCTCCTAGTATCTTCTGAGGATGATAACGAAAACCCAGAGTTAGATGAACTCCAAACAGAGTCATCTTCCTCTTCTAGCAGTTCTTCTGACCCAGAAGAAGAACCTACAGAAAATCAAATGAATGTTTTGACAAAACAACAAAAAATGGTTTTAGATATAGTTCACCTAATTCCAGATCCATTAAAACAAGCAGAATACTTGGAAAAATTAATGGAATCAATTGAAAAGGATGAACCACCAAAACCGTTAATTCAAAACATTCCTTCAAAACCAGCAAATGCATATGACTTAACCAAGATTCTTAACAAACAGAAAAAATCAAAAGATTTAACTCCAAATACTTCTGAACTACAAAAAGAAATCAAAGAAGTCAAAAAAGAATTAAAAGAGTTAAAACTAAAACAAGAATCTGACATGCAAACAGTCCAAATGATTTTGTCCAAACAAATCTCCAACTCTTCATCCGAAACAAGTGAAGATGAACGAAACACTGTTGAAGATTCAAACGAATTAATTCCAGGAGAATTTCTTAATGTTTTAAAAGAAATAACCTCCCGCAAATATATCATCAGTATAACCCTTAGGTTAGAAGATGGTTTCCAAATAAACACAGTCGCACTATTTGATACCGGTGCTGACTTAAACTGTATAAAAGAGGGAATAATTCCAAAAAAGTACCTCTCAAAATCAAACGAAAAATTATCTGCAGCCAACAGCTCCAAATTAAAAATCAAATATAAATGTGAAGCGGATTTAATTTGTAATAATTTACAAATCAAAACAACCTATCTGATAACTCCTGATATTAGTCAATCTGTTATCTTAGGTACTCCCTTCATTAATTTGATAACCCCTTACAAAGTAGGCTTGTCCGGAATTTCATTCAAAACAAAAGGAAAAAAGAATAATTTATCCTTTTTAGAAATCCCTAGGACGAGAAACCTAAATCTGTTGAAGGCAAACTTAATCTACGAAGATCAAATTAATCTTCTGATTAAAGGCAAACAGAATGATTTAGATTTCCTAAAACAAAATGTCAATTTACACCGAATCCAACAACAGTTGCAAACAAAATCGGTAAAAGACAAAATTGACCAACTAAGGAATCAAATCGAAAAAGAGATCTGCTCCGATCTCCCAAACGCGTTCTGGTCTAGAAAACAACACATGGTCGACCTTCCTTATGAAGACAAATTTGACGAAAGGAACATACCAACGAAAGCTAGACCCATACAAATGAATTCGGAACTAATAGAATTTTGCAAACAGGAAATCAAAGACTTGGAAACAAAAGGTTTAATTCAAAAATCTAGGTCACCTTGGTCCTGTGCGGCATTCTATGTTAACAAAAATTCCGAAATAGAGCGTGGAACACCTAGGTTAGTAATAAATTACAAACCTCTAAACGACGCTCTCAAATGGATTAGATATCCGATTCCAAACAAAAAAGATTTGCTTCAAAGATTGTTTTCAGCGCTTATCTTTTCAAAATTCGACTTAAAATCCGGTTTTTGGCAAATACAAATTAACCCCAAAGACAGATACAAAACCGCATTCACGGTCCCCTTTGGACAATTTGAATGGAACGTGATGCCCTTTGGATTAAAAAATGCTCCGTCAGAATTTCAAAGAATAATGAACGACATTTTTAATCCTTATTCAAATTTTTGTCTAGTATATATTGATGATGTCTTAGTATACTCAAATAGTCTGGATCAGCATTTTCGACATCTTAGGATTTTCCTTAGTGTCGCTAGGCGTAATGGACTTGTAGTATCTAAGCCCAAAATAGATTTGGCCCAAACTAGGATCAGATTCTTAGGTCATTACATCGAGTCGGGTAGCATAAGACCCATCGAGAGATCCATAGAATTTGCGTCTAAGTTTCCAGACCAGATCCTAGACAAAACCCAATTGCAAAGGTTCTTAGGAAGCCTGAACTATGTTCTAGACTTCTGCCCCAATCTTAACCAGATTGCAAAACCATTACACGACAGGCTTAAGAAAAACCCAAAACCGTGGTCTCAAGCCCATACCAATGTCGTCAAACATATCAAGGCCCAAGTCCAGTCTATCCCGTGTCTGACCTTGGCCAATCCAAACCTATTCAAAATCGTCGAAACAGACGCTTCTGAAATTGGCTACGGAGGTATCCTCAAACAGTGTCAGGCCCAGACCCTTGAACAATATCTGGCCCATATCAAAGCCAAAACCCAAAACGAAACAGTGATCCAATTTACATCCGGACACTGGACCCAAACACAGCAAAATTATTCGACGGTCAAAAAAGAAATATTCGCGATCGTCCAATCCATTACAAAATTCCAGTCCGACTTATTAAACCAAAAATTCCTGTTACGAGTCGACTGCAAATCAGCCAAACAGATCCTAAAGAAGGACGTACAGAACGTCGCAAGCAAACAAGTCTTTGCCAGATGGCAAGCCCTACTTTCGGTGCTCGACTTCGACATCGAGTATATAAAAGGTGAAGACAATTCATTACCAGACTTCCTCACGCGTGAATTTCTTCAAGGACGCTCTCAAACGAACCATGCCTCCTCGACGAAAAGAAAAACAGAAGGAGAAGGTTCAAGAGATATTGGCTGCAAAGCCAATCAAGTCATGGTATGAAGCTACCATGGAAGATGAAGCAGCAGCAGCTGCTTCTCCAAACCAAGAAGCCTCGACTTCTTCAACACCAAATCCAGACGTGCTCAAATGGGTGGAAACACTTTCCCACTCACCTCAGATGGTCAAAGCACTCCAAAATCTTTCAGAACAAGTTCAGAGTTCGCAACCTGAACGCAAAGGTATGAGTTCTGCAAACCCTGTTTACAAAACAGAAGGAGGTCTTTTAATTCCTATGACTCCTTCAAAATCGATTTCAAAAATCTCTTCTGACAAATCGATTTCAAACTTTCCGGCCTTGAGATCTAGGATTTCAAGACTTGAAAACGTTTTGGAAGTAAAACCAGCTTTCGAGAAAAAAGCTGAGTATTTCACAAAACCACACTTTCAAATAATTTCAAACCTCGAAGATGGATTTCACTATCAGGATCCCTTCGTCGCCCTTCGGAAAATGTTTTCTGGTTGGGATTTCAAACCATGGGACGTGACTGCACCCCATGCGTACTATAAGTCAATTTTAGAGTACACCGGTTCAGCTTCATTCAGAACATTCAAACTACCCCAAACCAAGAATGAAGCTGCCTACTCAACCTGTCAACTACACAGGGTTATCCTTCCCGCGGACTGGGGTCAAAGCCTCGAACTACCTCGAAGGCTCCCGGATTCGTACAAATTCAGCCCAAACTCCAAACTGAATTTCAACTACTGGGACTATCAGCAGGCTTGGTGGAATACTTTCTTTACGGAAAATTCCAAAAAGTCGCATTCCTGGTTATTGTTTTTCAAAAATTTTAACCAAACCCATTACCCTGTCTGGTTTATCCGATGGTGGAAAGACTTCGGCGCCATCCCAGACATCCTACCAGAACAGGTTTCAAAACCTCTCGGCTTGTTCAAAACTCTTTACAAACCCACAGAAGATGATAGGGTGTTGCCCCCTATCTTTGTCTTTTGTTCCAAACTATTCTGCCCATGGGTATTCGCCTGGACAACGGAGATCCATGAGATAGAAGGAGTTTTAACTTTGGTCCGCCGATTCAAAGTCAAATGGTGGTCAAAGTATCAAACGTTCGAAAAAGTCTCGGAACAGGCCGTCCGCAAACTCGTCAATACTCAGCCGGCCTCTTCTGCAACAAACAAGGTCCTAGCCAGATCGAATGACTCGAAGTTTCTGGCTCAAAAATCCGTAACGGCCGCAAAACTTGCAGCCGCCAAAACCGAAGATGAATACTTAGCCATTCTGGGTGAAGTATTCTCTCAAAGCAAAAAGGGAGACTCTGCATCCTCATCCATCTCTCCAGAGATCGACTATGGCGATGAGAATGAAGATGACTGTTACGGGATACTACCTCCTATCCGGTAGACAGTACAAATACGAGTATCTACAAAGGAGGATTACGCATCCACATGCGTCAAAAGAATCACGGCAGACAAAGAATATTCCTGCCAACCAAAAGCTTGTGTCAAAGTCAAAAGTGCCGTCCCCAAAAGAAGAACGAATCTACTTTCGGCTACTTTCGGCGAATGACATTTTTACCAAGGTAAAAGCACGAGTAAAAGCAACCGCAAAAGCAAAAGAGAAGACGACGAAGGAATCTGCGGCAAAAGTTATTCACGCAGATTACTGTTGTATTTTCTGTCGGCTACTTTTACTATTTGTACTTTTCACCTTTTACTATTCAAACTTTAGGGTACACTTTTACTGTAGGCAGTACACTTTTTACTGTTTACTTTTTACTGTGTACTTTCGGTGGATTCCCGAATCCACTTTTCAAACTTTGTTTAGTCTGACCCCCTCTTCTATTTAAGGGGCCTTAGGACTTCATTGTGAGGGGTCGGCATTTGGAGAGGCAGATCCACCCTTAGCAAATATCCTCTGTACTCAGATTGAGTGTTATCAAATAAAAATCAAATTCTCAAACTTCTTTCCTATCCATTTCCATTCTTTAAACTTTATTTCTTTGTTTTCCTAATTATCTATCTATCTTCCCTTGCTTTCTTGTTCATATTCTTCAGGTTGCCCGTCTGCATCCCGAGATCCTTGGCGTATATATATATATATATATATATATATATATATATATATATCTTATTTTAAATTTAGTCCAAATAAATTAAAATATCGGATAGAAAAATGATCCGATTTGAGACAGATTTAAATAAAATGAAAAACATAAAAATAATCAGGAATAAATTTTAGGAATTTATTTTGGGTTACGGGTCGCGGCTATTAATAAAATAATTCGGATAAGATTTACGGATAAAAACTATGATTGAAATAAATAATCGGTTTCTATCAACTTTTTAGGCTGATTATTTTTATATCTAAACCACCGTAGTAGTAGTAGTAGTAGTAGTAGTAGTAGTAGTAGTAGTAGTAGTAGTAGTAGTAGTAATAATAATAATAATAATAATAATAATACGTTTAATACTAAACCTCCTAAAATAATAATTATAACTAATCACACGTAATTATTAGTTTTAATTAGGGTTTCTAAAAACGAGGTATTACATTGAAAATGTAGGCAATTATAATCAAAGTGGTTTGGAGAAAGTATTATCCGGTCATTCGAACAAACTAGAGTTGATGGCAGATGGTAGATTTGAAGAATTAGATCTAAAGGCCATGTCTACCATATAATTGTGTTTGTCAAACGAGATATTGTAGGAAGTAGCAAATAAATCAACATCAGTTGCCTTATGGTTGAAGATTGAGTCATTATATATGAAAAAATTAATAGCAAACTGGCTACTATTGAAGACTCGGCTTCATGACGTGAAATTAGGTGATGGTCAATCTTTAGATAGTCACTTGGATGAATTTGACTCTATAGTTATAGATTTTCATAATATAGATGTTAAATTTGATGATAAAGATTTGGATATTATGTTGTTATGTTCTTTTTCTACAAGTTTTAAGCATTTGCATGAGACCGTTTTGTATGGGAATGTCGAGTTAGTCCTTGAATATGTGAAATCTGCCCTGCTACAATTGGAGTTGATTGATAATGAGGGATTGGTATCTAAGGGGAGGACACAAGAGCAAGGGTATATTAACCATAAGAAGTCCAAATCTAAATTGAAGAGTTGATAGAAGAATGTGACATACTATAGGTGTCACAAAAAAGGGCATGTTAGGAAGGTTTATCTTAATAGGAAGTCCAGTGTTATGTCTGATGAGTTATCTAGTACACAAGATAATGTTGCGGTTGTCCATAATGATAGTGATAGAGATGTGTTGATGACTACTAATAGAAAAAACAAGATCAGTGATAGATAAATATTGGATTTTAGGTATTCTTACCATATACTTCCCAATCAGAGTTGTTTTCAGACATTCAAGGTGGCTTAGGTTGGAGTTTTCTTGATGGGAAATGATGCTGCTTGCAAAGTTATTGAGATTGGGACAATGAAGATGAGGATGCATGACAGTATGGTCAGGACACTATCCAATATGAGACATGTCTTGGAGATGACCAAGACTCTTATCTCTTTGAGTTACTTGAATTGTAATGGGTACTGGTGTGTTATTGAAGATAGTACCCTAAGAGTGACAAAAGGGGGTTCTAGTGGCAATGAAGGGAAGCGGGTCGGAACACTATATGAGGTGGTGGGTTCCATTGTTTTGGGGATATCTACTGTGACATCACTAAATTTGTCAGACCCAAATGTTATAAGAATTTTGCACGTAAGACTGGGACGCATGAGTGTCAAGGGTTTGACTGAGCTCTCTGAAAGGGGGTTGTTGGATGAATAGAGTATGTGTAGTATGAACTTCTGTGAGCATTGTGTGTTTGGCAAGCAGAAGAGGGTTGGCTTTTCAGTAGCTAAGCATAGTATGAGAGGGCCTCTTGAGTATATCCATTCAGACTTAGGTTGTCCAGTGAGAGTGGTTTCCAAAGGTGGTTCGTGATACTTAATCACATTTATTAATAACTTCTCTAGAAAGGTATGTGTTTATTTTTTAAAGCATAAGAATGATGTGTTTGATGTTTTCAAATGCTAGAAGACCTTGCTAGAGAAGCTGCTTAGGAAACAGGTTAAGTGTCTTAGGAAGGATAATGGTCTTGAGTTTTTTTAGTAGAATTTCACTATTTTATGCTAAGACCATGGGATAGTGAGACACCACACCTGTATTGGATGACTACAATATAATAGGGTTGTTGAGTAGATGAATATAACCTTATTGGAGAAGACTCATTGTATGTTATCACAAGGAGGGTTAAGTAGAGAGTTTTGGGTTGAGAGAATTCACATGGTAGCATACTTGGTGAACCGACTACCAAATTGGTTAATTAATTTGAAGAAACCTAAGGATTTGTGATTTGGTAAGCCAACTGATTACTCTAATTTACATGTATTTGTTTGCCCTACTTATGCTTATGTGAATTATGGTAAGCTTGAGCCTAGAGCCAAGAACTATATCTTTCTTGGATTTACATTGGGAGTGACAGGGTATAGGTTATGGGACTCAACTGTATCTAAGTTCTTGACTAGTAGAGATGTTACCTTTAATGAGTTTGTGTTCCTCTAGAAGACTAAGTCTTGTGATGGTGCCTCTAAGAAGATGGAGTAGGATAGTACTTCGGACCAGGTGAAGGTTGAGGTTGAGTTAGATGGTAGAGACCCTTCTGATAAACCCACTATTCCTGAAGTGGGTAGATCTAGGTAGTAGGTGGAGCAAATGGGGTATTGCTCTAGGCAAAGCATAGAGGATTATCAAGCCTTCGGTCAGATACAGTTATGAAGAACTGGTTAGTTATGCTTTATCTAGTGTAGAGACTATTATTGATGTGCATGAGCTAACATTATTTGCACAGGCTATTGAGAGTATTGATTCTGCTGAGTGGTGTGTTGTTATGGAGGAGGAGATGGAGTCCTTATTAAAGAATCAGACATAGAAACTTGTGAAGGCGCTGAGAAAGAAAAAGATTGTTGATTGCAAGTGGGTGTACAAGTTAAAAAATGAAGCTTTAAGGCTCGAGAGACCAAGGTACAAGGCTTGTTTAGTTGCATGTAGATGCAGTCAAATTCCTAGCATGGACTATAATAAGGTATTTTCTCTTATGGTTAGACATACTTCTATTCATATCCTGGTTGTGCTTATGGCTATGCATGATTTTGAGTTGGAGCAATTATATGTTAAAACTATATTTTTGCATGGTGAGCTTGAGGAGGAGATTTACATGCAACAGCCTAATGGGTTTTTGGTTGAGGGGATGCATGATCATGTGTGCATATTGAAGATGTCACAGTATGGTTTAAGTAGTCTCTTAGATAGTGGTATAAATGATTCAATCAGTTTATGTTTGAGTATGGTTTCTCTAAGAGTAAGTATGATGAATGTGTGTACTTGAAGGAAATGGATGGTGGCTCTTTTTTGCATCTTTTTCTATATGTTGATTACATACTCGTGGAAGCAAAAGATATGTTTGATGTTAATAAGGTGAAGTCAATTCTAGAGAGTGAGTTTGGGATGAAGGATCTTAGAGCTACGAAGAGGATCCTTGGCATAGAGATCATTAAAAACTATTAGTAGAAGCTTTTGTACTTATTATAAGACTCCTATGTGAACAAGTTGCTGGAGAGGTTTCATATGATGGATGCTAAGACAATGAGCATTGCATTGACTACTCACTTCAGATTGTCTACTTTGGATTATTCCAAATCCAAAGAGGAAGAAGATTTAATGGTGATTGTTCCATATTCGAATGTTGGTGGTTGTATCATGTAGGATATGGTGTGTACCTGGCTTGATATTGCTCAAGTAGTTTGCATTGTAAGTCAATATATGGAGAATCTGGAAAAGGCTTATTAGAAAGTGGTGAAGTGGATCCTTAGGTACTTGAAGGGAAGGACATAAGTTTGTATTGAGTATGGGAGATCAACTGATTTGGGTCGAGTTTATGATCATTGATTATGATGGAGGCCTTGATAAAAGGAGATCTACTTGTGGATATGTTTTCTATCTTGGTGGTTTAGCTATTAGCCGGAGGTCTTCCTTATAGGAGGTGATGGCCTTGTCCACTACAGAGGTAGAGTATATGGCTATGAAAAAGGCTTTTCAAGAAGCCTTGTGGCTTGATGGTTTAGTATGAGAGTTGGGGTTTGGTCATGGTACTCCAGTTGCTCATGGTGACAGCCAGAGTACTATCTATTTAGCAAAGAATCAGAATTCTTTCCATCATCAAATGAAGTAAATTGACATCGAGCATCACTTTATTCGGGGTATTGTTGTTGTAGGTAAATTTGTGTTAGAGAAAGTGGATACTTTGGATAATCCAGTCGATATGCTTGTGAAGCCACTAACTATAGGTAAGTTCAAGTGCTTCTCAGACTTGATTGGTGTTTATAGGCCATGAGGCCCTTTGTTGGGCGAGGGTTTTTTGTAGAGGTATTTACATATCATGTGTCACAAATATTGTATCAAGGTGGAGAATTGTGAGTTTTGATTGGATATTTGAAGTACATCATCATAATATTGTGTTGGTTCGTATAGGTGTTAGAGCACTTTAAGTATAGAATGTGAATTATGTGAGAAACACGGGGGATCTATGTTTATTAACATGGACTGTGTTTCTCACTTAAAACTTAAATGTGTTTTTTGGGTAAAAGTTGAGAGTATAGAAATAAACACAGGGCTCTTGTATTTCCTAAACACAAGAATGTGTTATTTCTTTATTTCTAAAACATATTATTTTACCCTGTAGGATTTTATCTTCTATAAAAGGAGACGTGATGAAACCCTATCTGTAAAGTCGTGCGACCTAACTTCTTCTTCTTCTCCATAGAATTATCCATTAAAGAGAGTTATAGATTTGTATAATTGATTGATTAATTAGTTTAATCATCATATAATTACATAAGAGCATGAATAAAGATCTCTAATTTTTTCTCAATTGTTTAGTTTTGTGATTGAATCCTCAATTTTTCATAATATTGTTAAGTCTGGTTTTCGGTTTAGAACTTCTCAATCAATACTATTCCACAAAATAGTCATTGGAATAAAATAACATACATCCATTATACGAGTAACGAGAAGATGTTTCAACATTTAATGTTGATCGCTCGATCAGTTAGGTAAACCACTTGATTGGTTGTTCAAACCAATTGACTAATTATGATAGGACCTAAAATGAAAATGTTACCATTATATGAACTAGTCGATTATTTTATGCTATACATGGTTGGTCCTATGAACATTATTAAATAATGGAATATTTAAGTAGACCAATAGATTGATTTACTCGAACTAGTTGATTGGTTTACTCCATAGGCAAAAATCATTTTGCACTTGGTCTCATCCTTTAGCCTAGTTAATCAAACCAATCCATAAGTTTATCCACTACTTGATTGATTTGGTAAAACTAATCAATTTGTTTAAATAAAGACAAAATGGATTTTTGTAACAAGAAAAATCTATGGATTGGTTAGTTAAACCACTAGATTGGTTTGGTTAAACTAGTTTATGTGTTTAAATAGAGACAAAATAGGTTTATGTAAAAGCATAACCCATGGATTGGTTAGTCAAACAAGTCTATCGGTTTTCAAATCAGTTGGTCAATTTGGTGAAACCAATCAATGTGTTTAAATTGAGATGAAATAGGTTTCAATTGGAGCAGAAACCATAGGTTGGTTAGTCAAACTGGTTAATCAGTTTCTAAACTAGCAAATTGGTTTGCAGATCCTGATGATTTGTTTGAGTTTTTACACATTTAATGCCCTACATTTGAACCAAATTAGTTGATCAGTCTTAAGACTAGTCAACAGATTTAGATTAGGATTAGTATGATAAAAAAAAATTAAAAGAGTTTGGGATTAAAAACAACATGGAATTTTTATCAAAATACTTTAGTGGAAGATTTTAAAAAGTCCCAAGAAATTAAAATCAAAAGTGTTTGTCTCATTCCATTTTACAACATAGCCTAGGAAATAAAATATACACCTTAAAGTATTGAGTCTTGGTTGTCTTGATGTTGTCTTCTATTGTGCTTTGAAACTTAATTAATCATTTAAATTAGTACTTGAGAAATGATTTGATTAAGTGTTTTTTGACTTCATTGTTATAAACAGGTAATACGCCAATTAACAAATCCAAAAAAATAGCACCTATTTTTATCACTAAGTGAAAATGCTAGTATAATAATAAATCCACTAAATTGAAATAAGATAAATGTGGCTAATAGCGCTACTGCCACACCATACTCCTAAAAAAATGATCTTCTCCTATTAAATAAATATGAGCATCATGCCAACACTCTTCCTTAAACTAAATTATGCATAAATCAATTTAGGAACATGGCTTTAACATTATGCAACATGGAACAACATCCTTTTCATAACATAGTCCAAGCATACATCTAAGCTTTAGAAATGGAACATACTTGAGTGGCTTGGTTAATATATCAAAAACTTGATCTTCACTTTTGTAAAACACCAAACTTACAACTCCATCCTTAGATAAATCCTGTAATAAGTGATATCTTACATTGATTTGCTTGCTTCTCCCATGAAAATTTGGATTTTTTTAAAAGATTTATTGCTAACATATTATCATAATATATCAGCATTAGATCCCATTATCCATTTTTAGAGTTTCTAATAGCATTTACATCCAAATGGTTTGGCAAGAGCTTGATGTTGTTGCAACACAATCATCTTTGGTACTTGAAAGCATCACTATTTGTTACTTCTCTAAAGACCATGAAACAGCTCTAGAACACTTTATAAACACAAAAATAGATGTACTCTTCCTATCATTAATATCAATAAGCCCTACTTTTCCAGTAACTTTATATATGATACCAAAATCTGTAATACCTTTCAAGTAATGGAAAATTCTATTAGCAACCAATAAATGAACTTGAGTTGGAATTTCCATGTATCTTCTTACTAAGTTGACTTTATACATTACATCTAGTCTTATAAAATTCAAGTACATAAATGCTCTTAATAATTTTTGTATAAAGTGAATCATTCACCTTCTTCTCTACTCCATATCTTATGAGCTTTAAACCATGTTCTATTAGTGTTGAAATTAGATTATAATCTTTCATCTTGAACATATATATAAAATTTTAGAGACATGCTTCTTTTGTGAAACAAAGATACTAGCTGAGGGTTGAGATACCTCATTGTCAATAAAATATCTCATTAGCCCTAAATCAGTCATATCAAATTCACCAATCATAGATTTCTTAAAATTAGCAAGCAAATCTCCATCATTACAACCATAAGTAAAATCATTAATAGATAAGCACACAAGAAGTTTATTTCCATCTACTCCAAATTTAGTATAAAGTGTATGCTCATAAGGATATTTAAGAAAACCTTCTTTAATGAAGTAAGCATCTATACGACTATAATAAGCTATATGTGCTTGTTTTAGTATGTGTACGTTTTTTGTAATTTTTATACCTTATTTTCATGACCTTTATTTACATAACTTGGAGGTTGATCAACATATACCTCTTCTTCCAATTCTCCATTTAAAATTGTAGACTTCACATCTAGTTGATAAATGGGCCATGAGTTTTAGGCATCAACAGATAATACCAATTAGATAATGTTAAGTCTTGCTACTAGAGAAAATACTTCTTTGTAGTCCACCCCCAAATACTTTTGTATAACCCTTTACAATGAAGCGAGCTTTATATTTGTCAAAATTTCCATCTTCTTTTAGTTTGGCCTTGTAAAACCACTTAACACCTACAGTCTTGTGTCCCTCTAAGAGGTTAGTATTAAGCTCCCACATATTTTTCTTTCTATGGTAGCAATTTCATCATCCATAACTTTCTGCCATTTTGATTCCTTTAAAGCATCATCATATTGTGTAGTATCACACTATGAAAATAAGACTAAATAATTAATTGAATCCTTAGATTGATCCATCCCACTTACCTCATAGTCAGCCATCCACATAGGCCTTTTTTATATCTGACGAAGGCGAGACTCATATGCTTCATTGTCCATTTCTTCTACTACATCATTTGGTGACCTTTTAGTTACAGATGTTATGGGAGAATATTGTTGTAAGGGTTTCTCCATTCCATCTTCTAAAATGAAACCATCATTATCCTTAATAGTAGCAATAGTCTAATCAATTTCCTAATGCTCTCCTTATCAAAAATAACACCCCCGTTGACTATAATTTTCTTTGATGTTGGATCATACAACTTGTATTCTTTGCTTGTTTCACTCAACATAATAAATACATATTCTTCACTTTTATCATCTAAATTCTTCCTCTTCTCATCAGCGACATGTGTAGAAGAAATGCAACCAAATAATATGAAGTGATTTGCTGCTAAGTTTGGTCCGCTTTAGTCCTCCTTCTGGGTCATATTTTGGATAAAAAAAAGTGGGGCTTCTTGTAACACCCCCAATTTTTGGAACTTAAAAATTTTGTTTTAAAGAGTTAATAGCGGAAGCCAAAACACAAAACGTAGGGGTGTCTCACCGCATCCAACATAGAAGAGGCACTCCCTATGCCTAGTCCATGTCGGGTGCGAGGTAAAAGTAACCTTATACCTAGGAATCAGGTGTGGAAAGCACGTGATTCCACCACAACACAAGATACGAAATAGACAAAGAAGAGAATAAATAGTGAACACAGAGGACTAAGAGTCTAAAGAGAGATAGAGATATTCAGATAACCATATCCTTTAGCAAATCATTTAGCGCTCACCCAAGGCAAGCACATCAATCTAATAATCATTAATCACTTGTAAAATATGGTAGATCTACTCGTGGGAATGAGCAGCACCCATAAAACGGGTGGTCAGTATGCTACGTACTGAGCAAGGGAACAATACTTATTGAAATAGGAATACAAATAACACATGCTTTCACATTAGATAATAAGAGAATAACCACATAAAAGAGATATCTCATAAGACATAATATGATCCAGATTCCTTTATTAATAAAAATCCATTTTCATTCGTTTATATACGTTGAGTGTAGGAATCCCACTATTCTTAAACCGGTGGAATGGTTTAAAATTCATAGGGATAACACACCTGAGCCACTATTCTTTCTGGTGGAACGGAGATTAAAAATATTATCTAGGGGCAAAACGCTCCCGAGCTACTATTATCCTCGGTGGAACGGGATACATACATACATACATATATATATATATATATATATATATATATATATATATATATATATATAGATCACCTTGTTCCTAACTCACGTATTCTTCCACTTTAAATCATTAGTATCTTTTCCATAGGTTATAAAGATACATTTCATTTCACGATGAGTAGGGACCCCACTATTCTTAAATCGGTGGAATGGTTTGAAACTCTCGGAGACAACACACCCAAGCCACTATTCTTTTCAGTGGAACGGAGATTTAAAACGTCCTCTCGGGGTAAAATGCTCCCTAGCAACTATTCTCCCCGGTGGAATATGATATATATATATATAGGAAAATAGGTCACCTTGGCCCTACTCACGTGCTCTTTCACTTTAATTAATTAGTATCTTATTCAAGATTGATTCTCAAGCATAGGACACATTAAAAACAGATATACACATAGCTTAGGTCCAAGTCCTTAAGTCCTTTCAAATCCTAACTACACTCCCTTTAGTATTCATTCTCCCATATTGATTAGTCCACACAACTTATATTATATCATATCCAAATCTCCTCATTTTCATAATACTAAATATGCACAACCTAATTCTCTTAAGTATGCTTTAATAATCTCATCCCGATATGTTAATCACGAAAATATCCAAGACCCAAATTCCATAGAATTATCATAACACCTCCCATGAAACTTTCATGATTACCAATTCCGATACATAACCTCTATATCTTAAACATGGAATAATGGTATTGTCATTACAAGATAGTTTGCCCCAAATTAGCCATTAAATCATTTAAGGGCCCCAAATAACAGCAATACTCCCATAAATTCCTCATACTATTTTTATCATATTTTAAACCTCCTAACACACATAAAATACCAAAATTTACTTATTATTTTTTATTATTGAATAAACATTCTCCCCCGCGAGGCTCCCTCCTTCCCTTCTCCCCATGGCCAAGACCAAGAAATCTGCGCTCATCGCTAGAAAGGGTCATTCACCAGGAAGTAATTTGAATGGAAAGATCTCTTTGTCTCATTTGGCTAATATTGCAAAGGGTTCGCCTTTGGCATCTGCTGAATCTTCAATTCTGATTCAAGAGAGATTATATCGGCTTTGAATTCTAATGTTATTGCAGTTAAGGAGAATAGTAATTTGAATTGTGTTTTGGATGGTAATCGTGAACCTTTGATTCAACCAATGATAGTTTCCACGAGTCCAAATCCTATTTCTAATATTGCCAATTCAATTAATAAAGCTATTGATGTTGATAATTCTAATTATAAACCATCTAGTACACCTTTGTAGAAATCGTGGAAAGACACTGTTATTGGAAATAGATTCTCCGCACACATAACTCCTTTAAATTACATCCATCCTACTCTTTCAAGGAATCGATGGAAGGTTTCTATTCTAAAGAAAAGGTTGAGGAAATTGCAATAATTGGTTGGGAACCTTGATTGGGTATGTGATTGGTTTTCATCCTACTTTAGGACAGATGCATTCTTTTGTTCGTAACCAATGGCTTGCTATTCAACCACCACAAATCTGGTTGCATAACGAGGGATTTGTGGTGTTCAAATTCAATTCTGATCAAGACAAAGACTGGGTTCTTCAATCATCTTATTGGACCTTTTTTAACAGACCTTTCATCCTTAAACCATGGCATTTCCAATTTCAATTTGTTAAGGAGCGTTTTTAGTTTATACCTTTGTGGATAAAACTCCCAAATCTTCCTCTAGACTATTGGGATATGGACTCCATTAGTCGCATTACCAGTGTTGTTGGGCGGCCATTATACTTAGATAGGATTAACCAATCAGGTGAACGGATTTCCTTTGCCCTAGCATTGATGGTGGTAGATGTGACCAATAAGTATGTGGAACAAATTGATATTGATGATCCTAAGGGTAACACAATCACACAATCTATTATATATAAATGCAGACCATCTCTTTGTAATTCCTGTGATGCCTTTGGTCACAACTCATGGTCTTGCCCCAAAAAAGAGAAGTTAACACAACTAAGAGGTGTGGGGGATAACACATGCCATGATGCCTACAAAAAAGAGGACATTGCCCCTTAGTATATGTTACCTAATAATCCCAAACTTCCTAGTCATGTTACTACATATATACAATAGAGAAGGCCCATGTGGAGACCTCGACAACAACCTCTTAAGACCTTCCCTGATTAGGACTCTTTTCAGCAGGCTGCAAATAAAAACCTGCCCGAGCTTTCTAACCCTGATAACCCTGGCAGTAGAAATAATCCACAGGCAGAGGAGAATGGACCATTGGATGAATGAGGGAAGTAGTCTATTACTACCTCTTCAGTCATCTCCACTTAGTTATGTTTGGGGTATGGAATGTGAGAGGCCTTAATAAACCTTTTAAACAAAAGAAATTAAGGCATTGGCTTTCTGTAAATAACATTTCTCTTATGGGTATTTTAGAAACAAGAATAAAAGCTGATAAAGCTCCTTCAATAAGGAAGAAATTAGGTCTTCATTTTAATTTTCTTGACAACTATTCTCACCATCATAATGGTAGGGTTTGGTGTTTTGGGGATACAAGGAAGTGGCATGTGCAGCTCTTGAATGCCCATGCACAAGGCATTCAAGTTCACATTACTTGCTACACTTTAGGTATTGATTTTTATATTTCCTTCATTTATGCTTATAACCAGGGGAATAATAGGAAGGATCTTTGGCAATGGCTTAAATCCATAGCCATTTCTCATTCACCTTAGATAATTCTTGGAGATTTCAATGTGGTATTGCATGATTATGAGAAATTCCAAGGGGAAGGTATTTTTGTGGGTGATGTGGAGGATTTCAACACCTATTTAAATAATACTTTGGTCACAGACCTGCATTACACAAGGCATAAATACACCTGGAGAAATAGGAAGATAGGATCTCACAGAATCATGTGCAAGCTTAACAGGGTTTTTAGTAATGTACATTAGCTTGATAAATTTACTAACACCTTGGTGGACTTCCAAACTACTCTTTCTTTAACCATTGTCCTATAGTGGTAGACATGAACCCTAAAAGGTCTCACTTCAAGAACAGGTTCAAGTTTTATGATATGTGGACCTTTGATGTTGATTTCTACAGGATTTTTACACAGGTCTGGCAACAGCAGCATCACAGCTCACCATCCACACATATTAAGAACTCTTTGCATCATTTAAGATATAGGCTCATATGCCTCAGTAAGGCAAAATTTGGTATCATTACCAGTAAAGTCAATGCTCGAAGAACTCAGCTTAAAACTATCCAGGAAAAATTGAGGGATAATCATGCTTGTGCTATTCTCCACCAATAAGAATAGGATTATCTCAAAAAATATGAATACTATGCAAAGTGTGAGGAAAGCTTCTTGAAGAAGAAATTAGGCATACAATAGCTCCAACTAGGTGATTCGAATAGTCAATTCTTTTTCCCAATATAAAAGCCAGACAAAATAGCAAAATGGTTTTCAAGATTCAGCTTCTCGATGGTAATTGGATAACAGATCCTGAAGCTATCAAAATTGTCTTTATTGATCATTACAAAAGCTTTCTAGGGACTGAAGCTCCAATTCCTATTTATCCTATAGATTCTGATATTCTAGAAAAAGGGCTAATGCTCTCTCTTGATTAGCATCATAATCTTCAACATCCTATCTCCTTCTCTGAAGTTAAGGCTGCATTATTTTCTATTAGAAATATTAAAGCTCCTGGCTTAGATGGGTTCACGACAAGTTTTTTCAAGGCTTATTGGGATATAATAGGAAATAATATTTGGCACTTTATCAAGGATATTTTTCACTTTGGCACAATACCTTCTTTTATCACTCCTACTCTTTTGGTCTTGATTCCTAAAGTGGACAATCCTACTAAGGTAACTGATTTTAGACCTATAGCCTACTGTTCTATTCTATATAAGATTCTATCAAAGGTCTTGGCTTCTAGAATATAGGCTTTACTTCCTGACATCATCAATCACAATCTGCCTTTGTTAAGGGTCGGCTGATTGGTGAAAATATTCTTCTTTCTCATGAACTTATCAAAATGTATGGCAGAAAAAATTCCTCTCCTAGGTGCATGCTGAAAGTGGACTTAATGAAGGCTTTTGATTCTATTAATAGGAAGTTCCTTGAACAGGTTCTTTTAGGCCTCATATTCCCTCCTCATTTTGTGAAAATCCTTATGTCATATGTATCTCAAGTCTCCTACACTCTCTCCATCAATAATGATCTACTCCCTCCATTCCCTACACAAAAAGGACGGAGACAAGGGGACCCTCTTTCACCATATTTGTTTGTCATTGCTATTGAATATCTTTCTAGGTCCCTTCATTTGCTTTGGAGTAATAAGGATTTTAGAGGTCATCCAAAATGCAAAAGACATCACATTATCAACCTCTCTTTTTCTGAAGACCTCCTACTTTTTTGTAGAGGTTATCTAAATTCTGACACCCTTCTCATGGATACTTTTCACTACTTCAGTAACAATTTAGGTCTTCATATCAGTCCTACTAAAAGTGCTGCCTACTTTGGTGGAGTCTCTGATTCTGTAAAGCATCAAATCACTGATTACCTTTCTTTACCTGAAGGTGCAATGCCTTTTAAGTATCTTGGTGTTCCCCTTTCTTCAGCAAGGCTATGTTCTGATCAAATGTTTGATTTAGTAAGGAAGATAACTAATAGAATGCAACATTGGTCTACAAGGTTGTTGTCTTATGCTGGAAAATTGCAATTGTTAAGGTCTGTTATCTATGGAATCCAGATGTATTGGAGCCAAATTTTTGTTTTGCTCAAGATAATTGGGCTATGCAGGGCTTTCTTATGGACTAGTAAAGCTAATCCTAGTAAACGAGCACTTATTGCATGGTCAACTGTTTGTTTACCCCAGCATGAAGGTGGATTAGGTTTACTTGACATCCAAACCTGGAATATAGCAGTAGTTGGCAGGCACCTTTGGCACATTGCACAAGATAAAAATAGTTTATGGATTAAATGGGTCCATAGTTATTATCTAAAAAGAAAATTTATCTGGGAAGCTATCCTGCCATGCACTACCTCTTGGACTATGAGCAAATTATTTAAACACAGAGAAGTTCTTCAACCTGCTCTCATTTCCCTTGATCCTTCCACATCCTACAAGATAAATGAAGTTTATGATAAAATTCGATTGAGATCTACTTCTGTTACTTGGTGGAAATCAGTATGGAGAAATAATGCAAGTCCCAAGCATATATTTATTCTTTGAATTGCTACACGTTGTAAACTTCCCATAAAGGATAACCTCAACAAATTATGTCACATTACAAACCCTTCCTGTGCTTTTTGTGATGCTATTGAGACATTTCCTCACCTTCTTTTTGACTGCCCGGTTATGAAGCATTTATTGCAAAATTCCTTTGCTTGTGTTGGTCTCCAGAGTCATGTCCACTATTGGCCTCAAGTTCTTGAATATTTGGCTCTTAATACAAGAATTTCTAGAAGGAAAATCCTAGTTGCTAGAACCTTAAGTGCAACATGCATCTATGAATGTTGGCGTGCCCATAACACCAAAATTTTCTCCCATAATGATTGTGTTTGGAAGGATCTTCTTAGGAAAACCATCTATGTTGTCTTAAGAAGGTTTACACCTTCCTTTGGAAAGATAAGTAGGGATTTTATTGAAAGTTCTTTAGACAAGTTTTATGCTATGAGTTGTAATATTTTCAATCATTAATAAAATTTTCTTTCTTTCAAAAAACAAACCCTTATTTTATAAAATCTTATATCTTCCACACATATTATTTTTCCAAGTCCCCCATTTATCATCATATCTCATGAGAATCCTTAAACCTAATTATCAAAACTCATTCAACCCATATTTTATACCATAAGATATATTTCCACACACATGGCATTATCATCATTCAACCCATATTTCATATCATAAGATATATTTCCACAAGTATGACATTATCATCATTCGACCCATATTTCATACCATAAAATATATTTCCACAAATATGATATTATCATCATTCAACCCATATTTCATACCATAAGATGTATTTCCACAAGTATGAAATTATCATCCAAAATCATAATATAATGGTATCTCTCACCCATTCTTACTCCCTTTAAACATAATATTCATATCATCACACAATATCATGATCAACACATATTACGTCATATATCAATAATATCATGAAAAACACATATAGTCATACAAGTAATTAACACCAAAAATCCTAAACATCAAATAGTATCCTTACCAACTAGGACACTGGGTTCTAAGCATGTAAATACTAGACTTCCTCCTCCGAAGCTACTGGAATACCACCTACAAAAAGTAATAAAATTTGTAATTAGGCTTGAAGAGTTAAATCGAAGGAGAAATCAAGGTAAAGAGGGTAAAAATAGATATAACTAAAGTCAAATGGGAGCTTGAGATGTATGGATGTGTAGAGGAATGTGTGGTAGAGCTATGGTTAAATTTTGGTGGTGTTTGGACAAGGTTCTAGGGTGAAAATAGGGGTGCACAGCCAAAGAAATGAAGTTGCACTGTTGTACAGCAGGCGGTGCAGCTTCTGGTCGAGAGAAAATAAGGTGCACAGCCAGGTGGTGCGAAGGTTGCATGGCCGTGCAACAACAATACATAATAGGTCGAGGGAAGAAAAGACGCATGGCCAGATGGTGCGAAAATTACACTATTGTATAGCAATAGGCCGAGAGGAAAAATCATGCACGGTTAGATGGTGCAAGAGTTGCACAGTTGTGCAGTAGGGGATTTAAGCGTTGCAATGCCATACACCAAGTGGTGCACCAGCCATGCACTCTGCAACACACGAGAGGAAGAAGAAGGGAAAAGAGTCGACGATCGGTGGCGATGGCCGACGATGGTGAGGGGGAAGGTCGGGGCAACCTTGGTGGTCGGTCCACTGCCAAAGGGCGGCGAGTGGTGGCCGAGGTGGTGCATGGTGGTGTAAATGGTGGTGCGAATGCCAAAAATAGAGAAAGAAGGAGGAAGGAGGAAGGAGAAGGAAGAAGAGAAGAAGGTTGGGGAGCTTGGGCAGTTGATTTTTAACACAGAAAGGATAGGTTGGAGGCTAAACAAAGAGAAAGAAGGAGAGTATGGTATATATATATACACACATACATATGTGCGTGTGGTGGGAGTCGGGGAAGAAGAAAAAGAACAGGGGGTGTGAGATGGGGATGATGGTGATGATGCAATTGTAAGTTGATGATGATGGTGATGGTTACAGAGGATGGCTAGGGTAGGGTAATAACTGCAAGGTGAGGGTGGTGATGGTTGATGGAGGTGTTGTGTAAAGATAAAAAAGATAAGAAGGATGCAGGGAGATAGGGTGGTGTGCATGGGAGTGTGGAGGTCTACAAAGATGGGAGAAGGAGAAGAAGAAGGAGAAAGGTGATAGGTGATGGTGTAAGTGGGTGGTACAAGTTGCAAGTGCAAGTTGCAACTAAATCAAACGTTGCAGCTTGAGGTTGGCAAAAGGAGGGTAAGAAAGAAAGCAAAGAAAAGGAAAAAGAGAAGGGTTAGGGATTAGTTTAGGGTGATTTTAGATTAGTCAAAGGTAATTAGGATTAGTAAAAATTTTAGCGGGTTTTGATTTTGGTTTACGAATTACGATTTATCAAAGTAAAGGTTTTGTAATCGGTTAAAGTTTCAGGATTAAGGATAGGTTAAGGCTAACATAGGATTTATTAAGATTAGAATTAAATTAGGACGCTAATGAAGCGGGATTAGGCTAAGCAAATTGTTGGGGTATTACACTTCTATTTCATATAAGAATACTCTATTTCACAACTTCTGGCCAAAAAACTCTTTGGCATCTTACTCTATAGAAGCAAACTTCTTAGCATGTTGAGGATAGTTCTATTTTTCCTCTCTGATACACTAGTTTTTTGTAGTGAATAACCTGTTGTTATTTCTATTCATAGCCCTTAGACATCATAAAATTGTTCAAATGTTTTTGAACCATATTAACTGCCCTGATCAGTTCTGAGAGTTTTGATGGAATGCCCTATTTTTTTCTCAACATATGCCTTGAAACTTTTGAATGCATCAAATACTTCTGATTTTTCCCGTAGAAAGTAAACCCATGTTTTTTTTTACTATAATCATCAATAAAAATAAAGAACTATCTTTTACCTCCATTAGAGGTTGGATTGATAGGTCCATAGATGTCTAAATGCACCAACTCTAGGACTTTCTTTGTTCTCCACTACTTTACTTGAGGAAGCTGAGAACGATGTTGTTTTCCAACAACACATTCTTCACAAAATTTTGAAGGAATAACAATTTAAGGAAGACACTTTTGTTTGAGAGTCTTTAATCCACCAAAATTCAAATGACCATATTGATAATGCCATAGTCAGGAAATGTCCTTTACTTCAGTCGTTAAGCAAGATTAGACACTTTCAATATTCAAAGGAAATATTCTATTAGAGGCCATTTGAACAACAACAATAGAACCTATGCAAGGATCATATATCTCACAAGCACCATTTTGCATCATTATTATATATCCCTTTTCTTGTAACTAGCCATCACCTAGTAAGTTGCTTTTTAGGTTAGGGACATAATAAACATTAGAAAATGTTTCAACAAAACCATTCCTCATTATTATTTTAACATCACCTTTACCCATCACATTCACAATGAGACAATAACCAAAACTTACTATAGAATGAAAAGGCTTCATCTAGGGAACAAAAAGAGGACTTACTTCCACGCATGCGGCTACTACATACAATATCCATGTACTACACTTCTACTTGGGATGATTCATTGATTTGAGTAGCCGTCAACAAAGTCTCTAATTCTCTCTTTTATGAAAAATTCGATTTCTTTCCCTTCACTTTATCATTAGGTAACCTGGTGTAACATTTAGAACGATAATAACCAAAGTTATGATATACATAACACTCCACCTTGTACTTGTTAGATTGTTGATTCTTGTCCCTGCCTCCATTTTGTGGTTTTAACTAATCTTCATTTGCTCTAAAGTTACCTTTTCCACCTCTTCCTCTACCTCCATTTCTTCCTTCACGACCCTTCTTACAAGACTTCTACCAAAATCCGCTAATCTATAGGTTTTCCAATGATTATTATCGATGGAATCTTTTAGAGCGTGCTCTTTCTTCTCCTCTTGAATAATGTTTTGCTCATGAACTAGCAGAAAGCCTTGCAATTCATCAATTGATTGATCATCAATGTTTTTCCATTCCTTAATGGAACAAACAACATAATTTAATTTTGGCATCATCAGCTGAAGAATCATCTTGATAATAGCAACATCTTCTGTCTTGTCACCATGAATCAACATTTTTTTTTACTATCATCATTGTTCAAAAGAGGAAGTCTGCAATTGATTCTCTTAACTTCATTCAATGTGTTTCAAATTCTATATAAAATGCTTGAAGTTGTTGCCTCTTAGGCCTTGTTAAGCCTTGATAATTCTTCTTCACAGAATCTCATATGTTCTTAGAGGCATCTTTGCAAAGAATCATCTCCAATATTGAGTGATTAATTGCTTGAAACAAATAATTTTTAGCCTTGAGGTCTTTCAACCGCTTTGCTTTTAGTTCTACTTTTTGTGCCTCTATTATTATGATGCTAGTTGCTAGTTGTGTTTCCTTCGAAGATAACTTGCCATTACTATTTAAATCTCATAAAGTTCTCCATCAACAGACTCTAATGGTTATAGTGACCATCAAAACGGGGAATAGATGGATAAATAAAGTTGTCCATGGCTATTAATTATTCGGGAAAAGAGAAATAGAAATAGAACATAACTAGGGGTGTGCATTGTCAGATATCCGTATCCGACCGAATATTTTTTTCGGATATCCGATCCGACCGGATATTTGATATTCCATATCCGAATCCGTATCCAAATACACCGGATATCCGAAACATCGGATATCCGATCGGTTATCGGATATATCAGATTATTGAAAAAAAAATATCCAATTATTAAATTTACATATATAATCTATAACTAAAAAAAATTTTCAGCATAAACACTTGTTTAATTATTCAACTTGCATACAAAAAGATAAAATACATGATTAATCATATCCAAAAAAAATTAGTGATCAAGATTTGTGACCAATGGCGCTCTAGAATTGTGGAATGACCTAAGTTAAGAGGTTCAAAAAATTTAGGAGTTTTTTTTTCTGGTTTGGGTGCTTGCGTGTGTGTAGGTCGTGACCTATTTGACTATTTGTAGAGTATGGATGTTTATTTGAGACTTTAGTTTAGTAAATTATATTTGGACTCATGTATTATAGTAAAAAAAATGATCCAAACTTGAAGATTGAAAGAAAAAAAATAGATTATAAATTAAATTATGCCTAAATATAACTCACTTATTCTTAAAACCGGATATTTTTTACGGATCGGATTATCCACTAAAAAATCGGATCGGATATCCACTCCGGTCAACCTTATATTTGACCGGATCGGATATCCAAAATTTCGGATCGGTTTTTTCGGATACCGGATCGGTTTTTCGGATCCCGGTTTTTCTGCACAGCCCTAAACATAACTATGCCTATTTTATGCCTCTCTTTTTTTTTAATTCTTAATGCCAGATTTGATACCACTAATAGACTAAGCGGTATGTACTATGTAACACAATTAAAAATTGGGAATATAGGCAGTTATATTAAAAAGTAACTATCACGTGTCTGATTAATTGAAAGGCCTAATAAATAGACAATCCATCAATTAGTAAATCCAATATAAGACCTCCCACTTTTATCACTAATGCTTCATTTGATTCTTAAAAAGTTTTATAGAAAAGAAAGAAAATAAAAAAGAAAAATATTTTTTTATGTTTGGTTTATATAAAACAGTGATATAAAAAAAGAATGATGAATAAAATTATTAAATATTAGTTATTTAATTTTCTATTAATAAAATTTAAAAGAAAGTATTTTAATTTTAATTTTCTTTTCTCAAAACTTTATTAGAATCAAACATAGCATAAGTGAAAATTACTGGTAAAATAATAAATCTACTAAATTGAACCAAATAAACATGGCTAACAATACTTGTATTCCCAAAACATAGCTCTTCTCCTATTAAATAATTATAAGTATCAAGCCAACAAATTTGGTATCAGGTTCGAGGAAGAAGCTTGGAAGGTAAGTAAGGACCAAGAGGAAGACCGAAGACGGATGAAACATAAATGACCGAAGGAGGATGGAGCGTGAGAAATTAGCGAAGGAAGTGTGAGAATTACAGATACGTAGATAATTAGGTCACCATTTTTTGACTAAATAACAGAGGTATAGTAATAACTTCATACATTTGTTTTTTATGCTGCAATGAAATTGCTTTTCAAATAGATACTTGGGAGGAGAAAACGTGAATGCCAACCGTATAAGAATTAATGTACTTAACCCAATATTTTATACGTTTATACGAACCGAATTTACAACCCTTGCCACTACCAGCTCGAAGATGTTTCTTTCAATTTCTCTGCGCTGAAGTAATACCTTCATCAAAAGTTCCTTAACAATAAGTCTCGCTCCAGTCGATCTCAATTCTCAAATTTCCGGCCCTAGACCCTTAATTCTCCTCATATCTCCACAGCTACAGTCAATTTGACCCAACAATAATCTGGCTCGAACAAATGCATTAGGGTTTCAGTTGTGCTTAAAGATGTTATCTCCCCAATCTCAGCCATCACAGCCTGATCTTCAAGCCATCGGCACTTACTTCCTCGACCAAGCGAAACTCAGTTCCTTTAGGACAGTCGGCGCCGGCCGCTTAGAAATGGACGGGGAAGGGGAAGAATCCCCGACAGAGCTTAATACGATTAATAGCTCGGGGGGATTTTTGGTCGTATCGACGGATAAGTTATCGGTACAGTATACAAATGTCAATTTGCACGGTCATGATGTTGGTGTAATCCAGTCGAATCGCCCTGCGCCGACGATGTGCCTCATGTATTACTTTGAAATGTACGTGAAGAACGCCGGTGCAAAAGGGCAGGTTGCAATTGGGTTCACAAATGAAAGCTTCAAGATGCGGCGACAACCCGGGTACGAAAGGGTTTTCACTTGCTATTTATGTCATTATTGGTTGTGTTTAGTGAAAGACGATTTTTTTTTTTTTTGGGTTTGTCTTCGTCAGGCAACTAAAATCTTGAGTTCTTGCAATTTAGATTCTGAGAAGAGTAGATTTAGATTTTCTAAGTAGTAGTAGTTGTTGTTGTTGTTATTATTACTATTACTATTATTATTGTAAATTTTATGGTTTTGGTTGTAGTAGGCAGAGAAAAATCATTAAAACTATGCTGTTGGTTTTAATATTAGGGATGTGCAAAACCTATTGGATCAAAGCTCAAATTTGCGGAAAGTAGACATGTATATCCCTGGTTAGGGATAACTTTACGATTAAAGATTATGAGATGCAGGGAGGTCATTGAAAGAAATGTGCTATTATAGGGTCATTCGTGGGATCAATCTGGAAGCAATCTGTGAACTATAAGTTTAACACATATTGGATGGGGTGAAAACCTAAAAAGATTAGTGGAATTGATGCCGAAGCATTAAGAGGGAATTAGCTCATTTGTAGATTATGTGGTGTTGAAGATGCATAGACTTGTATATTGCTTTGTTAGGAAAGATTGCTGGTTTGATTACAAAACCGGATAACTTTTTTCTTGCTGGAATAGGGAGAGATAGGTTCTAGTTGTCACTTACACATGGATACACTAAGGATGCATTGGGATCAATAAAGCTAACTGATTGAAATGCGCTGTTTTAGAACAGGGTAATTGTCTGGAATACACCAGCCATTTCTCATTATCAGAGGATTGATATGTTTAAATTGAGGGCACCCATGGGGCTAAAGGAATAGTCTAGAAGCACGTGTTGATGAATTGTGAACAGTTTGTTATTTCCAGGAGGATATCCTTGTTATATGCAATCAGGCCAAATATCTCTTGAGTTAAATAATATTGCAACACAATATTGTAATCTGCTATCTTACTAGGAGATCACAAATTTTCCTATGACTGGGACAGTTGTCAAGTGTTCTGCTCATATTCATGTATTGAGTAATGAAAGTATGCTAGTGTAAGCTGTAGAGTCCAGGTGAGACAGGAGGATATGAAACTGAATGAAGTAAATGGGGAGGGGGAGATTATGTTTGTTGTCTTCCAAAAGGAGAGATCAGATTGCCAAAGATTTGAACTTATATATATAGTTTATTGGAGAGTCATCTTTTGGTGCTAGGAGATTATTGAAGAAAATTGGATGACAAGGGAAGTTATGAAGCTTGTTAACTTAATTTGGCTATAGATCGTAAATGATTGGAGCATATTGTTGATAATTTGATCTTATGCAGTTGATTGGAGAGTCTACCTTTTGATATTAGGAGGCTGTTGCAGAAAGTCACTTTGCAAACAGAAGTTAGGTAGCTATAGTTTTGCTATCTACGAGGAAGGGGGTTGGTTCAATTTTGACTGATATGATGTAGATTTGGATTTATTTTCTGTATATGTTTCATGAACTCTTGTATGTAGACTTGTTTTGCTTTTCACTTTTTGCAGAACTCTAGGAGAGCATAATGTAACTTTTAATCCATGTAATCAAGGCTCTTCATTACATGGACAAGTTATGATTGATATTTAGCACTTCAATTGGAGAAGATTCCCAGATCTTGTTTCTTTAGAAACCTGAGCCAATTGTCTTTAATCACTTTGTAGAATCTCTTAAGGCTTTAGATGCTATTTGTAACCCTTTTTCAAGAATCATGGTAAATAAATACCATTATGGGGCTTGATTGAGGGACGAAAGATTGCACTTTCATCGATTTCCACAAAATTCATTGTGAATAACACATTTTCTATGGAAAAAGAAATTCATTGTTATCATATGTGCTCATATACAAGGTGTGGACAACATCAACGACTTCTATAAAGCCTAGCATTGTACTGTTCCGATGGTACGATTTTTTAGTTTGTGTACATCCAATAATGGTAGTACGAAGTCCTAGTAAGTGGAGGCTACCCTCTCTTATTCCCTCTTCTTTCTTCTTCTTCTTTTTGTGTGTGTGGGGGGGGGGTTCTTCCTCTTCTTCTTCTCTCTCTCCTTGCACAGCTGGAGTGTCTTATATATTAACAGGATTTTGGAGATGTTCTGAAACTGATCTCCTAATCTAACTTCTGGATAGGTGGGAGCAAAATAGTTATGGTTATCACGGAGATGATGGGCTGCTCTATCGTGGTCAAGGAAAGGGAGATCCTTTTGGTCCAACTTTTACAACTGGTGATACAGTCGGTGGTGGGATTAACTATGCTTCACAAGAAGTGTTTTTTACGTAAGACAATTACTACTTAGTACAGCATTAAAATGAAAGTAGAGTTCAATCTGTACGAAGTTTGCAACTATTTTAGTTGTTGATAAAATTTGTAAGCATAAATTTTCATTTTGCAAATGTGTTCCCTCTTCTTGGGTTCCAAATTCTTTCTTGATCGAACTTTTAATTGCATGTTTCTTTCTCATTATGACTTATGTTTTTGATTGCCAGTAAAAACGGGGTTGTTGTAGGGGCAATCTACAAAGATGTGAAGGGATCTTTGTTTCCTACAGTTGCTGTTCACAGTCAAAATGAAGAGTATGTTGAACTTCTGCACCAGACAATATGCATTAGATTGAATGCTTTCAATGTCATTTTGTTATTTAATGTGTAACTGCTGGCTTACCAATTGATCCTTCTGCCTCACAACTCTATTCATTTTTGTCTATATATGTGTTATATATGTTGTTCAACAAAGGTATATGCCTTCATTAACACTTAAATTCAATTGTCTATAAGTTTCTTTTATTTTGTGATTGCTACAAAGACCTGATATATTGTAAATATCTGTATTATTAATAGCCACCCTCTTAGTGATGACATAATCTTTTTTTTTATTTTGATCTTGTAGGGTGAGTGTCAACTTTGGGAAGGAACCTTTTGTGTTTGATATAAAGGTAATTATTCCCTCTATCTATTCTTATTGCCCCTTTAGACATTGATATGTACTGTTGCTCTGATAAACAAGAAACCAGATATATGCTGCTTTAGACAGAAACGTCATGTCTCTAGCCATTTGCCTTAAGTTGCCACTTGAAATCTGAGAACATGAAGTTGTATCTGATGCAGGGCTTGGCTCTGAGCCTCAGATTTTCACATGAAACCTCACTCAAATTCTTTATTAACTCAACTCTAAATTAAAAGTACAACCTAAGGCCATATACATAGGTCAAGCTATGACCAAATCTTTACGTAATAAAATCTAAATAATATCAAACCAAATAAAATCATAATAAGACAAACTAATATTTTGTATAATATTCCAATTTTATATGATACTTCTAGATCTTACAATACATACAGAAGATGGTGTATCCATGTGGGCCCAAACTCCCTTTCTTATGGTTTGGGCTTAGACTACGAGCCCTATGATGAAGAGCCAAACAAAATCATAGCATGTGTATGCCATTGTGAATGAGCTTTGCAAAACATAGCATGTGGGATGATTTTTCAGTTGCTGCCATGAGTGACTGGCCATTACATTGAACACATGACAAAGAGCAACATTCATTATCAGCATTGATATACCTTGATTTTGAGAAAATGGCATATAATGGAGTAATATTATGACAGTTATGTCTAGTTATCCTGGATAGGAGTACCCTTCACCTTTTTGGATTTTCTAGTAGATTAAGGCCTTGTTTTCTTCGCCTGAATTTTCGGATCAACTCGGATTAGTTTGGATCGGATTGGTGCAGATCTTATTATTATTATTTAATATATAATATTCCAGTCTTTGGTAGGGAAGTGAGATTTTGTAAGTGATTTAAGATCTTACTCCTTACTTCTTTTAATCTGACTAGATTTCTGAAAGGTTTGAGGTCCCACCTTATCACTCCATATGAAAAGATTGGCATCCTGCTCTTCTTTTTTCCATCTTCAAAAAAAATAAGGTTTTATTCGGTTAGTTCCCAATTCACAGAAAATGTCTTATATTTTTTGTCATAGAATGGATTGTACTATCATTCATATCAAATGTATTGTGATAGAACAGAATGATTGGCAATTAGAGATTTACTTAGGTAGTTATCATTTGCCTCATCCTGGTCTCACCTAGTGCATTTGAAGAAGTCTGAGATATATCTTGGGAAAAGAAAAAGGTCCATTTTCATCTTTTTCCTTCCTCAACTTCACTCACTTGACTCATTGTTTTCTTTTGCATTTCTGATTTACTCGGAGGAGAGACCATTTTACCTCCTTTATTCATTGTCAAACTTGATATATATGACAACTTTCAAAATTCTTGGGACTGATATGACAAGGCGTATACATTTCACTGATTATGGACTAGATGCTTAAACTTGTTGCATCTTTTACTAAATATATTGGTTGCACCAAAAAGAAACATTTGAAAATAAATGCTTAGTTCTCATGTTAGGCTTATTTTTTTAGTCCTGTGTAATAAAATTGCGGTTGCGGTGTCACGGAATCGACAACAAATTATGTGTCGCGATCGTGGTGGTGTTGATTTTTATTTTTATTTCACTATATGCTTTAATTCATATTTATTAATAATATAAATATAGGCATTTAAGAACCTAGGGTTCTATTTCTATATTCTATTAGAAACATTTAAATGAATCATTATATATCTAATTTTTCTTATAATTGTAAATTTGCCTTGGAATAACATATAAGACACGTTACATTGCAACAGATGTGAAGTTAATAAGTAGCAATACTTTATTATAATCCAATTGTTACTTGGTCCAAGATATATGTAGTAAATAAATAACGAGAAATTGTTATGAGTGTTTTTTTAGTAGATTTAGGATTTTCCAAAAAAATTCTAATTTATTAGTGATATTTTCCATACATTGGCGATTTATTGGCAGTAAATTTGTAAAAAAAAATTCTGTCATTTATCGGCTGACTTAAATTTTTCTAAATAGCAGCTGATACACTAAAGTAGGATCGCTAGTTAATTGTAGATATAGTCCATATGAATATACAATTTTTTGACATTTTGGCTTCATCAGGCATATGAAGCACAGGAAAGACACAAACAACAAAGTTTGATAGAGAAGTTGTCTCTTCCGGAGAATGTTAGTTACGGGTAAGCTCCTTATAGCATTTTTTTGGGATAAAGACTGCATGATCTTAATGCCTTATCTTACTGTTATACTTTACGAGTAAGCTCCTTATAGCATTTTTTTTTGGAGAAAGACTGCACAATCTTAATGCCTTATCTTACTGTTGTACTTTTATATGGATGTATCCTTTTGTTGTACTTTCTTTGAGAGAGAATCTGTCTTGTCACTTCATCCTAGCAACTCTGGGCATGAGTGATGCTTTGTTTGGCAAACTAAGTGCTGAAATGAATTGCTGTAAAGGGACATTTTTGACATGTAATTTAAACTATTTATTGTTTAAAGAAATCTTTTTTGAATTGTGATGAAGGTTAAATGTAGATTTGTAACTTTTCCAAAGTTAATATGTCACATGAATGATTAAGTAGAAAAGTGGAACTATAATTTGGTTAGCGTACAAATCCTAAATATATTATTGTTCATGGAGGCTCATTGTCTTCTATGTAATTTGTAATTCTCTACCCCCTTTTAACTCGTAATTCTCGTTATGGGTCTCCAGAATAGTACGCTCATACTTGCTTCATTATGGCTATGAGGAGACGCTCAATTCATTCGACAGTGCCAACAGAAGTTCTATGCCTCCTGTAAATATAGTTCAAGAAAATGGCTTTGCTGAGCCCGATACCTTGTATGCTTTGAGCCATAGAAAAACTCTCCGTCAGGTACTTTGTTCTGAGTTTCGACAAGTATTGTGTCACTTTTCAAGTTTCAGGGTTTTGTTATCATAAAAGTCCCTAGCAAGATAATTCAAAAATGTCCATGGAATAAGTTATACTTGCTATATTATCTCCTTCAGATGTAAGTTTTTGTGATCATATGTGAAGTACTGGTTTTTTCACTTTCATATGAAAAAATGAATCTTCATTGTTTTGCTGTGAAGATTTACAAGAATTGAACCTGTAATTTATTTCCATGTTGACCTTATCTGAGCTATGATATTTTGTATTGGTTTCTTTACATCATTTTTGACGCTTCTTTTTGACCAAGTTGTATCTTGTCTGAAGTTAATCAGGAGTGGAGACCTTGACACTGCATTTGCTAAACTTCGCGAGTGGTATCCTCAGATCATTCAGGTAGGCCTTGCTAATTGGACTATATGCTGCATAGTGTCATTGTTAGAAAGGCATTAAGAGTTATGCATGAGAAAGAAACCATCATACTCCATCCTTATTTTTTTTTGTAGCCATTTAGAAATCTTTAGTATTAAGAAAGTGATCAACACGTCGTTGATTTGTAATTTTATTCCTGAAGTAACCCCCTTCTAGTGTTACTTATTAACAGTGCCTTTCACTAAGGCACAAGGCGCAAGGATTTGAGGCTGAGGATTTGAGGCTTTTTTCATCATAGGTGAAGCAACAGGTGTGCCTTATTAAAAATTAGCTACTTTTAGGTCTTAATTTCATTTAAAAAATTCTGCAATCAATTGAGAAGGAAGGGGAGGAGGGAAAAAAGGTCATAGGAAGACCAATAGATATAATTTTAAATGGGAAAGGAAAAAAATACATTTAGTGTAGAGAAAGAAACTCCGATTAGCTATTTTTGGGCTTTATTTTTATAAATGCAATAACTAAATCTCATGTTGGAAAGGAAAGGAAGGAGAGGAATAAGAGTCGTGGGAAGACCAATAGACATGATTTTGTTCAAAAAGATTATATATTTTAGGAAGATCAAAAACAATATTAAATTAGTAATATTGGTGCCTCCCTTCACTTAGGTGTGTGCCTTCGCCTTGTAGCTCTAGGACCCCTATTGCTTAGGTGTGCCTTAGACCTTTTCAAATACTGCTTATTGATACTACTGCCATTAATGAGATTGGGAACTAGATACATTATAAGGTTATATACGGAAAAATAAGATTTTGGGTGCTTAAAAAAATAGAAATATTGTACATATTTTGAGACTGCCAGAAAAGTAAACAGTCCCAAAAAATTATGGGACAAAGAGTATATCTCAACATCTAGGTTCTATGCTACATTTTTGTCTATCTCTTTCCTTTATGTGGGTTTGATGAGTACTCCTTCTGCAGGATGATAAATCAGCTACGTGTTTTCTTCTTCATTGTCAGAAGTTCATTGAACTGGTTCGGGTAATATTCCTGTCTTTTTCTTGCATGGTTGTTTATAGTGAGAGATTGCTATGCCTCTGACCATCCTGAGATGAGAATTGCACCACTTTTTGAACTTGATCAAATCATGTCCCTCAAAATTATACTGCCACCAAACCATAACCTTTTAAATTTCCAATCAAAAAGTATTTATTAGTAAATTGAACCAAAAAACCTACAATCCCAAGTAACTCTCTTGAATTATTGCAACAAATTGACTTTTTAGTAATAATAAAGTAAAAAGTAAGGAATGAAAGAAGACATTGTAAACATATTCCATTCTACCTTTCCAGGAGAAGGGTCATGTCAATTCCAGATATGCAAGTCTGATTTAGCCTTCTGTATAAGTTGACCACATCTGCATATTTTCACAACCATTTCAGGGATAAGAAAATATTGTGGCATCAATCAATTTCTGCAACTGTAATAATCAGTGGAAATTTTGTGCATAAAAGCAATAGTAAAACTAAAAATTGGGGCAAATTCATGACCTATATTTTGATGGTTGCCTCAGGTGTGCTTGTACGCCAGTGAATTGGCCCTGAAAGAATCTTCTTTGTCAATTACGACCAGCAATTTCCTTTTCTGTGCAACTTCAAATTAAAATAATCTATCTGAATTTTCGAGATATAGACAGAGAGAGTGAAAGTAAGAACAAAGATGAAGTGAAGGATGCTGATATTGGTAGTCACAGAAACAAGCAAGTTTGTTTAATTTCTTCTTTTTTTGGGCTCTGTACTGTTCAGTGAAAGATGAAAGCTAGTCCATGTTTCTCTTTTTTATATAATGTTTCTTTTTCATTCTTTAATGAAATTGTGATAGGTGGATGTGAGATTAATTTGAGGAAGAATTGAAATGGATTAGCCTCACGGTGGCCATGAGAGTTGCAGAAGAGAAAGAAAGAAGTGATGGAGTTACGAGGGGTGTTAGCCAAGGATGCTTTTGTCACTTAGTGCCTAAGTATTACGTAACTGCCACATAGGCTAACTTGACAGAAAACTGATGGAAGGGCAACTGGTGCTCATTAGCACATATTCAACTAAAAAAAAGGTCTTGGTTTGGTTTCTAACAAAAAAATATGGTGCAATATCAAGAAAAGGAAGAAGATAACACGATTTGAACTTGTTAATTAAGAATTATAGAAGATAGCACGATTTTAAATATAGAAGTGTAAATAAAGAAATTGGCAGTAATGTAAGGCAACAAAAATGAGATGTAGTAAAAGGGGCAGTGACGGACACTTGAGGTAATGTGATTGATGTGTTTATGATTCACGAAAATAAGGTGCAATATATGCTTCCTAACCAAAAGAAGAATTGGTTCATTGACAGAAATATTTAATAGTTGTGCAAGATATTCAGGACACTTATGCTTCTGCAATTATTATTTGACAGGGACATCAGGGAGTAGATGATTTGTGCCAATATATAGAGTGCAAGTCAATTTAGATTTTAGCAGATCAATTTCAGTTTCATTTTCTCTCTCTCTCCATGTTATGCATATAAGAAATAAGAGAAAATGAGTAGTAAACCTATAGAATGATGGAACATGTATTTCTCCAATAATAATTCATAGAAAATCTTAACGAGAGCTAGGCATTGGCTTTACTGAAAAATATTCACCTGGTAAGAAAGTTATTAATCGTAGTAGGTGTTGGATGATTGAAGAAAAAAGATTTTCTCGTCATTTTTATTTTTGTGACTAGCAGATTGTAATTGTTACTCACAATAGCTACCATTAAATTTTGAAATGCATTAAACACCACACAGCTGTTTGACTCCAAAAAACTCCCTTGTTTTTGAATTTTATTTATCCCAGACACACTGGACAGCTTAAGCAATAAATTTATTATGTCAAAAAAGAAGTAACAAAATTATTTCTGGCTTGTGCTTGTTATTGTTTATCATAACTTACAAAGAATGAAAATGTATGAACATTTTGTATATTGAGTATTGACACTTAATTATGATAGTCATCTAGGGGGTGGCTTACGGACTCATTACACATATCATTAGTGAAAGAAACAGAGGAGTTGTACTTGGACCAAAAAAACAAGGGATGCAATGGTTAGAGCTTATTTCAAGACTTCGAAGGTGGGTTGTGAGAAGGAAGAACGCATGCAATGGATGTCCATAAAGAGCTAGTTATAAATAAAATGTGCTTTGTTTTTTCAGTTTGTATCAAATTGATCAAGTATAAATAACAGTTTTTGAGTTTTGTTTTCAAGGTGGGGCTAACAGTTTTCCATTCCATCGTGCACTAATTGCTTGTTCTAAATGTTGTTCACGTTTCTCCTTGTGTTTCATTTGTACCCACATGCTGTTGGTTAATTATTGTAGTATCACTTTATATGTACCCACATGTCCACAATTGCTTCTATATTTTGATTTTGTTTGAACAAAATTGTGCAGGTTGGAGAGCTAGAACAGGCTGTTAAATATGGAAGGATTGAGTTGGCAAAGTATTTCGAGACAGCCAGCTTTGAAGAGCTCCTTAAGGTACTTCTCCCTTCCTACCTGTGCAAAGCATGTTTATAATAACCATCTCTGGTGTTCTCTGCGTTTGATGATCATAAGGTCAATTCCCTGCACGGATTCCATTCATTTGCATTCAACTTTGGAGCCCAAAGTCCCTGCTCCCAATTCAAAATTATGCCATAGGATCTTTGCAAATAAACAGGTGGTTAGGGCTACAAGTAGATAAAGGAACAAGGGAGGATGAACTTGACATCAGCAAGCAGCTTTTCTCAGTTTAAGCATCGGATGCTGATATTATTTTCTCCAAATTTTATGTTAGGCAGTCGCTGCAATATTAGTCCTCCCCCGCTCCCTGTCCCTCTCCACTGCAGATATGGTGTTGTTCATGACGTACTTAAAACTGCTTTTTGGACGAAATATGTTCATTTCAATTTGAACTTCTCATGAACAGGCCTTGATAAAATGTAATTTGCTTTCTAGGACTGCGTTGCTCTGTTGGCTTATGAAGAGCCACTTAAGTCATCGGTTGGGTATCTACTTGAGGACTCACAGAGAGAAATTGTAGCAGATGCAGTGAACTCGACGGTGTTGTCTACAAATCCTAACATGAAAGACACTCGGAGTTGCTTGCAGTCGTACCTGGAAAAGTTGCTTAGACAACTGACTGCTTGCTGCTTGGAAAAGAGGTCTTTAAATGGTGACCAAGGCGAAGCTTTTCATCTACAAAGGGTGTTGACGATTGGTAAAATGGGCAACAAGTTGATGTAAGAACAAAATCACCCATAAAAGCACGCAACTCCTTCACTCTTGGTTCGTATGCTCCCTGAAACTCTTTGCAGGAGGACACCGCAGTTTGAACTATCAAATTGGCCAGGGGGTGATGGCCGAAAATGTTAGATATGATTGGAACAAGAAAGGTCACTGTTGAGAGTTTTCCTCCACAATACTTGTAAACTTGTAGCTCAAACTATGAAAGGAATTCAGTTGTGTGAATGTGTTGAACAATCGGTCCATCTGTATCCAAGGAACAAAATGATGTAGATGGGTGCATGTCCATTCTTTCCCCTGACTTGTCAGTGTACTTGCGCAAATATGGTAGCATCTTATGAGCAAAGTTTCAACGACAATCATTGGTTACGAAACACGAAACTGGCATAATATCTAATATACAACAACCAACCACCGTCAGGTTATTACTCAATAGCTAATGTGTTAAAAGAGAAAAATAATCCCATCTAAGGCAGTCGGATCCCGGTCAATTACAGTACGGGCGATACCACCTACTATTATGAGATCATCAGCATTTATTATGAGATCAGCCGATGCCGCCTGAGAGGGTCAAATTTCGGTCAATTACAATACGGCTGACTACTGATACCGCCTGAGAAAGCCAAATATCGTCGATTACAATATGTCCGAACCCAAGCAGATACCACCTGAGCCGAGTGTTGATGGTTTTTTTATTGGACGTTATGCTGGCACACAGAAATAGTGACTTATATTCTCATATTTACGTTTGAAAATGCCATGGCAGAGTAGTCCCCAAATCCCAATGCACCATCATTTAAAAGTCATGGATAGGGGACGGAAATGGTGGATCAGATCAGGCTCTAAAAAAGCCTTGCCAACTGGGCTATGTCTATTGTTGTCTCGCATTTGAACAGTTGGTTAACTCCCTTTGCGGAAAAGCGCAGGTGCCCTCCTTTTTCGCTTGTCTCTCAATCAAACTCAGCACTAAATCTACCATTCTCTGCGCCACCTTTTTTTTTACCGTGGATCTCTTCCCATCTCTCTGGCTATTAGCAATCGTAAAGCTTGAATGTGGCATAAAAAGGGTACAATATCCTAAAACTAGAAGCGAATTGGAGGGGGCTGGAGGGTGGCAGCTGGGGGCCTGCACCGGAGGATCACCCGCCATTGGAGACCCACCGCAGGTTGAGGCCCTTTCCCAGGTGATCATGCATCTTGTTTTTGGTTATACACGATGGCCTAGTTTCAATTTTCAACAATCAAACGACTTTTGCAGTGTTTAAATCCCTGTCTTGACTCTTAATATATAATAATCCCGGCATTTTATATTTAACTGCTCTTTTGATTCCATTTCTACATGACAGATTCTTCATCTCTACATATGGAGTTAAACCTGAATCCATTCACAGGAAATGCATCATCACTACCCCCTAGAGGCCCCTCACCTTCCGTTAATTCCCAACCATCGCTCCAAGCTTTGCTACCTCTCAACAATAACAATGCCCAACCCCAGCGACCTATGCCACGTTCATCTTCCACTATTTCCCTGGAGGAGCAACCCTCTTGGCTCGACGAACTTCTGAACGAGCCCGAGACTCCTGTCAAAAATAGAGGACACCGTCGTTCAGCCAGTGACCCTTTTGCCCACGTTGATGCAAATAATAGAGTACATGAGTTTTGGCTTAGGAACATTACTGAAGGTCCTTGTTGGGGTTTCCAAAGGTCACATCAGTTTTTGAAAGATAAGCAAGGAAAAATTTCCCATGAACAGAGGACTGGAGTGCGGAAAACTTCCTTGCCTAATTCTGCAAAGGAAGAGGCAAGCAGTTCGAAGCAACAAAAACAGAAAGAATCTGCTGTGAATAATAATGCAGAAGACATTATTGAATCTTCTAATTTAGAAGGAAATGAAGGATCTTGTTATAAGTCTCCTCCACCATCACAGCCCGCATCTAGGAATGAATCGAAACGAGCTAAACAGTACGACAGTAGTCCAAATTATCATAAATATCATCATTGTGCTTACTGTAATGAAACTTATAAGGTGAGGTGACAATGTGTGTAGGCATAATGCTAGAAGATCTCGTGTCAGGAAGCTCCAGTACATTGCAGAACTGGAAAGGAATGTCCAAACTTTACAGGCAGGGAAGTTATTTTAGCAAAATGATGCATTTTTACACACTTCTTTCTAACCTAAGACATCTAACTCTCTGCATCTCAAATCGAGTCTTGCAGTTGGAAGGATCGCAAGTTTCAGCTCAACTGGAGTTTCTGGATCAGCAAAATCTCATATTAGGCATGGAAAACCAAGCCTTGAAACAACGTTTGGAGAGTTTATCACAGGAACAAGTTATCAAGTCTCGTAAGTTACTGAAAGAAACTAGCTAGCTGCATTTTATATTTCTTGATTGAAGCAAAACTTTGAAGGTGCTTCCTGTTCAAATGCAGTGGAACAGGAAATATTGGAACGGGAATTAGATAGGCTTCAGTATTTATACCATAAGCAGAATCTTCACCTTCAGCAGCAGCAGCGACGGCCGCCAAATATCCATCGTCGAGCCAAAAGTTGGGACGTCGAGTCTCATTTTGCCAACCTTGACTTGCAAACTAAGGAAGTGAGCTGCCCAGCTGATTTGTTCATCGACTCAGGTCACTGGTAAAAGATATCCATACCGATCTTTTATTTGACGCCATCAAATCATAGTCATCAGATCAACCTATTCCGAACCTAGTAACATCTTGCAAATCTTTCGATTGGCCAGGCGTTGAATTCTTGGAACTCCATGTGATCGTATAGCGTTAGGCAAATTTGCGTATTCCTGGATCTGCAGCCGAAATTAGATAGAAGGATTTTGAGAATGTTTGTCTGTCTGTAAGCCACCAGCCAGCATGATTCCAATCAGTAGGTTTTGATGGTTTCCCAAGTTATGGAAAATTCATTTATTTTGGCTTTCACCTTTTGCTAATATGTGTGTAGACCACAAACTACCAAAGGTACTGTACTTCATATAATGTGCGATGACATTCTTATACTCTAAGAACAAAAGTTGTAGGCTGCATTTTGCTAGCACCCTGAACATCATATGGCCTTTTGTTCCCCTGTTTTCACTTGTTACTTTCTGTGAGACAAACCCACACCCACCCCCGAAAAAATTGAGCAAACACCCAAAAAAAAGACACACCAATAAACCGGTCACTTGGGAAACATGAATAGGATTATCTACACTTGAAACATGAGTTTAAGACCATTTCTGCTAAACCAGGCCATTAGAATAATTTCAGAAGTCAACGATGACTGTAATACAGCAGATAGTTTTATTTATTTATTATTACCTGAATAATTCCCGCTGATTACATAAGTAATGTTGAAAGAACAATTAGTATGTCGTCTGAGCATCATATTTTTGTTCACTGTTTTAGACTATTATTAACTGATATTTATTCTATGTTCAAGCATCATTACAAGCCTTCTCCCCCCCCCCCCCTCCCCTTGTCAAAATTATATACAAATTATCTGCTTTGGTCACCTAGGTAGGTCATAGCGTCAAAGATTAAGTGGCTTACGGGAAAACGTTATTTTCTTAAAGGATCACGCTGGGGATCGAACCCCGATGGCCACGGTTGCGCTTGAGGACTGATACCACACGTTCCAAAGATGGCGTGGTTACGGGAAAACATTCAGCCTTTGCTGTAGAAGCATATAATATAGAATTATTCAAGAGTAGCGCATGAAACAGGGCCACCACAAAGCAGTGTGTTTCCAGCAGCCGTCTGTGGTTCTCAGATGATACGGTTGATATACAGCGAACTGGCTGCTTAACAATTCCATATTCCTATAGGCATCGTATAGAAAGGTTGGGATAAATAATTTCTCATTCAGCATAAGTATATTATCGGTCAACAAGTTCCGGTCATCTAAATGCCATTCTATTTTTTAACTATTACAAGTAAGGTCGTTAACGAACGGAATTCTATCCGACTCAAGCTCGGCTCGTTTAATTTTTTTAGGTTTGAAATCGACTCGATTTTGAAACAAGCTAAACAAGCACGTCTTGAACTCGGCTCAATAAGGTTCATGAGCCGGCTCTAGGCGGCTCGTTTAACTTTTTTTTAATTAATGAACCAAACTAGTTTATTTATCATAATTTGATTTGTGACTCGGTTCGTTTAACTATTCGGGTTATTTGAACATTAAACAAATTAAATCAACTTATTTAATTATTCGGCTTATTTAAATGTTCATTTAACTATTTGGCTCGTTTATTATATAAATTCTATATAAACTCGGTCTATTAACAAACGAATCAAGCTTATAAACGAATCGAACCGAGCTCGAGCGAATTTGAATCGGCTCGCGAACAAAATAGCCTAACTTTCTTTGGCTTGAGCCCCACTCGTTTAATGAACAAACCTAAAAATAAGGCTTGGATTTTATTTGTTTTGTTAAACAAGCAAGTTGAGTCGAGCCCTTAAAGAACCGAACCGAGCCGGCTTGATTTGTCAACAGGCTTAATTACCAAGAAGAGAATTAAGATAAAATAATCCCCATAAGATTAATTCAAAAAATTATTAACTCAACGTTCTTTTTTTTTTAAATGTTTATCGTGCAAGTGCGTTTCCTATCTTCTTTTATTTTAATAGATGCTCATAAGTTATTAAGTCGTACATTTAAATCCTTGTTTGGTTTTACTTATTTTTAATAACTACTTTTAGATTAAAATTATTTTTAAAAATTTACTTTTTAAAAAGTGCTTTGATAAGTAAAATATATATTTGGTTTTACTTTTATTATATAAGTAATTAATACTAAAAAAACTACTTATGGTACCTTATTAGTATTTGATTTTTATTTTTCTATAAATTTACTTTTCATTTTTCATCTTTAATTTTTATCTTCCTATACATATATTTTGATAATAATTATTATATAAATTATATAATATTAAATATTAAAAAATACATAAAACATTAAAAAAATATAAAAAAATATAGAGAAATTATAAAGTACTAAATATTATAAAATAAAAATTATAAACTTATTAAAAAAATTTATAGATAATAATCGACGAGCAGAATTAATAGATATCATCGCCTTCACTCAACAAAATCAGAGAATTTGCTGGGCCATTGCTTCCTGCAATCGACAAGCAGAATTAATAGATAATAATCAAAAGAGAAGATGATACGAATGAAATGGGAACAAAAATTTATTCCAGGGACGGACGCCGACGGGACCGACCTCTCAAAGATGACGAAGATAGGAGAGAGGAGGAGGAAGGTAGCAAAAGAGGAGAAAGCAACGAGAGAGAGAGGGTTAAGGTTTAGAGACATAAGATAATCTAACAACAACGGATTCCCTGCATATATAAACTGTACACCGATCAACCCTCCTACTATCACTCCATCTTCAATCGACAACGCTCGATTCTTTCTCAAATTATCTGTCATATTCATCCTCCTTACTCTCTCGCCCCCTTCCCCTCTTTAACTCCCTGCCTCCAATTAATTCCCTCTGTTTTTGCTAATCCTCCTCCTCTGTCCTGCGTGCGGGGGCCCCCGGCCTGCTGGGTTTTGAGTTTCTACTGGCTTCTATGTTTTCATGAGCGGTCAATTGCCATTTTCTTATGGAACGTCCGTCCGGTGGTACTGGATTTTGAAGGAGAATAGGAAGAATAACCTCCCCTCGTCGACGCCGCCAAACACCACAATCAAAGCCGAACAATCGATCAAGATCCCGTTCCCCTGCCTCTGCCGCGGCGGGAAAGGAGTGTCGGCGAAACGGTCGATTTATTCCGTGGTCAAGGACGACGGGCTGTATCACATCACCGTCGAGGTTTTCTCCGGGTTGTCGTCCGTCGATATGATCGCGGAGTACAACGGGATCAAAAACAGGAAGTTGATCGAGGTCGGCCAGAAGCTGTGGGTGCCTTTGCCCTGTAGTTGTGATTCGGTTGGTAGTGAAGGGGTCGTGCACTTCGGGTACGCTGTGCCGGTAGGGGGTGTTCGTCGCGACTGTTCTCAGTTTACCAGAATAGAGAAAGAGACGCGGGGGTGGGGAAATGAACGAATTTTTTAAAAAAAAAAGTATCGTGCCGCGAGGTTATAGTATTGTATAAGTAGTTTGGAAAAGTAGATAAAAATTACTTACAGATTATTACTTTTAAAAAATAATTTTTTCTAATCATTTTTTTATAATTACTTATTAAAAATAAAATCAAACACTTATTTTTATCTATAATTATTTTTTATAATTAATTATCTAAAAAATTATTTTTTCTAAGTAAAACCAAACAAGCACTAAATGATTAATTTCTTTGTTTTCATTATTGTCTATAATATTATTTAAACGAGGGTTTATTCTGACATAGAACTTTAGTGAAGGAATTTTGAAAATGATTCAGGTCCTTAAATTGATTCACTTTCAAATTTCTTTGATTTTAAATCCAATGTTTGAATAACAATAAAGATAACGAATTTCTATAACGGATTTGTAAACTAAGGATTATAAGAGCTATGCGAAGTTTGCATATTCTATTATCAAGTATTCAAACTAAATGAGTTCATACATTCACTTTTAAAATGAAATTTCTCCTAGAACTCCTCTACCCAAAGAAAGACTAATACAATTGTATAATGTTCGATAGGTATGTTTGTATGTATCTATACTAGTAACTCACACATTTTGTAATTTAGATTATAACCTCATTTAAATAAGTGACCTACGAAACGTCTTTATCATATTATGACAACTTGCACGTAATTTTTAGATGATTAAAAGTTCGATAAAAGTTTATTAAGGCAAAGATTGAAAAATATAATACGTGAATTTACCGAGGTAGAAATCATGTAACAGCAACATGATCAACCACGTGAAGAGTAGGTGTCAAAATAGTTCCTCGGAAAATAATTGTGCAACGTGTTTCACATCAACTAAAGAGTATGGCAAATGTAGGATCGCAAAACGTAGGAGCCCCAAATATTCATGAACATGAGTATGTCACGTATATGAAGAAAAAAGTCGAGTGAAAGAACAACTAATGAAGATAGCTTAGTTGGTAAAAGGCCACGAGTTCATTTCTCACTATTTACAATTTTAAATAATGCTCTAATAAATGTTATTTTCCACATTTTAGATTGAATAATATAGACCCTCAAAATTTCTTCCTGTGTAAGGCTCCCACTGCACAAGGGTTGGCCCTGCTACACTTTGAAGTACAATTGTACTTACAGAGCTATCAGCAACAATGTTGTTGGGTTGGTTAAACGGTAGTGGAAGAGTGGGGGATTGATTTCCGGGAGACGTCATTGAAAGATAACATGCTACTATCATGCTGAAATGCGTTGCTACTACGCGATGCTTTGCATTGACAAAGTTGATCTTGCTACACAGATGGGGATATAAACAACTGCACAGCTGATAATTTATTTTTCACGATATGATACTATTAAAATAATATGCTGAGAAGGGTTATATTATTCATTTGCAAGAGGTGTATAATATATTTATATATAATTCTACGATTAGCACCCATTAAGAGAAAACTAAATGTATGGCTGATTCTATATGATCCTAAATTAGTGAGATCTTCCTACCCTACTAGTACTGATTAATGGTGATTGACTTAGACTATATTACAGTCAAATATTACAACTTAATGCTAAATATATTACATAATATTCCTTAATACTTCCCCTCAAGTTAGAGAGTGAAATTTATGAAGTCCCATCTTGGTGCATAAGGTCACAAAATGATCTTTCCCCAAGGCCGTTGTAATAATATCTCTTGACTAGAAGCATGTAGGCACTTGTGTCGGATGAATCAATCCACCTTGCAATTTTTTCATGAACAATTTGACAATCGATTTCAATATGTTTTATACACTCATGAAAAACTAAATTTGCAGCAATGCTCAAGGTAGCTTGATTGTAACAAAATAATGGTGTAGGTGCTTTCTATCAAACCTTCACGTCTTGTAACATATAATGCTACCAAGTGATTTATAAACATGTGTGTGTCATCTCTCGATACTCGGCTCGAGACACATTACCTTATTTATTGGATTTCCTTGAAATTAAGGAATCTCCAAGGAAAATACAATATCATGTAATTGATTTTCTTGTGGTATGACAACCTCCCCAATTGGAGCACAAAAATATAACACCCCCAAATTTACTACTAAAAAATTTCGTTTAATTAAAAGGGTTTAGCAGAAGCGAAAAGATAAAACCGTAAACTCGGGGGCATTACCGCCACACTTAGTACCAGATCGGTTCACTCCTACCGTTCCAATACTAAGTGCTAAGGCTAAATAAAGTTAATATTAAACACGAATCATTAATAAAACACAAGTCATACAGAAATCAGAGTGCGATTTAGGGTTACAAACCAAAGAGTACGTGACTAGAGTTTTCAAAACATAAAGCATAGTACGATAACACAACTAAATATGATAATACGAGGTCCAATAAAAGAAACAGAGTCCGGCCGAATCGCTCTCGATCCCCAAGTCAAGTTTAGGCTCAACGCTTAGCCCCATCCGATGCCTCGTAAGTGTCGTAGGCATCGAAGACATCATCCCCTACCTGCACAAGCTCAAACGGGTCTTCTACTCGTGGGAATGAGCAGCACCCATGAAACGGGTGATCAGTACGCTACGTATTGAGTAAGGTAACAGACGCACTAAGGCCCACATGCACAGAGATATATGACATAGTAGACATAGCATAATTACGTAGATAGCATGCAATAACACGGATAAACCATACCAATTATGAACCAGATAACTTTTTCATCAGATCTCTGATAATTATAATCAATTCACATCATAGTTTTTAGCAATCCATGTGAGTGCGGGAACCCCACTATTATAGCTGGTGGAACGGTCACGAGGGCCATGCCATGCCACTATTATAGCTGGTGGACCGGTCACAAGGATAACATACCCTGCCACTATTATTTGCCGGTGGACCGGTCTGGCCCCGACTCACAAGGTGCTCCACTGTAAATATTCGTATCTTTCCCATGTCTTATCAGTATTATGATCAATTTGTTGAGCACGGGATCCCCCACTATTATAGCCGGTGGAACGGTCACGAGGGCACATGCCCTGCCACTATTATAGCCGGTGGACCGGTCACGAAGGTAACATACCCTGCCACTATTATTTGCCGGTGGACCGGTCTGGGTCCGGCTCAACATCTTCCACTTTACGTGATTAATGTCTTAAGTATCTTATTCAAAAGTTCTCACCATGGACATGTACAAATCATTCTCTTTATGCTTCACACCTCACCAATAATAAAGTTCTACAACCATAATTACACTTTAATCAATAAGTACACATGATAACACAAAGACTCTAAGCAGCCATAACCAACCCTAATCGTCCACACCAAACCGTGGTTAACCACTCCAAACCCTATTTTACCATAACAACCATAATTAGCCATTCCAAACCTTAATTAACCACAACAGATCATAATTAGCTACTCCAACCCTATTTAATCACAACGACCCAGAGTTAATCACTCCAAACCCTAATTATGGCTCCTCCATACCCTTATAATACTCCACGTACTATTTTCCATCCAAAACAGTTCAAACACCCAAATAATACTTGCATTACCTTCCTTACATCACAAATCAACCTTTCATACGTAAATTTCGCTCCCATGCAAACTTTACACATCCTATGCAACCTCTCGAACTTTTAACACAAACCCTAAATCCCATACAATCATTAACTCCCATGCAAAAACCTAACTCCACCATGTAAACCCTAATACCACCATACAACCATTAATACCACCATACAAACCATAATACCACCATACCGCCATTAATACCACCATACAACCATTAATACCACCATACAAACCATAATACCACCGTGCAAACCCTAATACCACCATACAAACCATAATACCACCATGCAGACCCTAATACCACCATACCGCCATTAATACCACCATGCAACCATTAATACCACCATACAAACCCTAATACCACCGTGCAAACCCTAATACCACCATACAAACCATAATACCACCATGAAAACCATAATACCACCATGCAAACCCTAATACCATCATACCACCATGCAACCATCAATACCACCATACAAACCCTAATACCACCATGCAAACCCTAATACCACCATACAAACCCTAATACCACCATGCAAACCCTAATACCACCATACCGCCATTAATACCACCATGCAACCGTCAATACCACCATACAAACCCTAATACCACATGCAAACCCTAATACCACCATACAAACCCTAGATTTCGTCACACAAAACCAAAGATCCATCCATACCAAACCCTAGATTCAAACCATATAAAACCCAAAGATTTGTCCATATAATACAATTGATTAGATTCCCCCATTCATAACCACAAATTAGATTCCTCCATACAAGATCATGAGATAAATTCTTCTACATAAACTCATAAATTAGAATCTCCCATATAAACCCTAGAATTCTCCATTTTATTCTGCCACTCATATATCATTAAAATAATTAGGTCGACTCACCTCCCTTGGTCAATCTCTTTCCCCATCCTCCTTTTTAAACCTTTCTCCCACACAAAACACATCAACTCCCTCACATGCATGTTTTACAGGATCACGACACATATCATCACATATACATAATACACATGCCATTTAAACACACCACACATACTTCAACTCCATTTCATGCCACACACGATATAATTATTAATGATAAACATAGGGTACGTAGCATGCGAAGCACATAATACATATAGACACACAAAAGGCCTTAGTTACGTCCTTACCTAAAGCGACGCCGGGCTTGGAGCACGCTCCTACAACTCCTTGGGACTTTGGCTCAATTTACCTATAGGAGGATAAGACTAATGGTTAGTTCCCTTCTACCCAAAAATACTATTATTTCTTATTTAGTCTAAGATTAGGTTTTTATTATTACATGGAGTTTTATAATTGAAAACTAGGGTTTTCTTTCCATCAAGCTAGCCTACTAGTTATTACTAGTTAAAATGTACTTATGTTATTATTCATAACTATATTTATATTATCAACCTAATAGCTTTATTCCTTCTAATGATAGTACTAATACTTGTTAAAATAAAATAGTGCTATTAATAATAATAGTAGTAATACCCATGCTCTTAGAAATAGAATCCTTATCATTTTTAAGGTTAAGGCTAATAATGGTTCTAGGGTAAGATAATATTATAATAATAGTATTACTAACAAGGCGCTAATATTATTAAAGATAATAATGATATTAGTTGTATTTGGGATAATAATAATATAAGGGTTCGAATGTTTTTATTATAATAATATTAGCAAAATAATAACAATAGTACTAGTAATAACTAACAATGATACCAAAGTAATAATGTTAGTAACAAAGGTATTAGGAATAGTATTAGCAAGGTTTGAATAATAATAATCATAATAATACTAAGGTTGGGTATTCTTCTTCTATAGTGACCAAAGGGAAACATGCTAATTTTGGTTTCAATAACTTTAATAATAATAGAAACAATGGTAATATTATTAACAATGCCAACAACAACCACAACAACAATAATACTAATAGTAATAATAATGATAATAATAATAATAATAATAGTAATAATAGTAAAAATAATAATGATAATAATAATAACGCTAAGCATAGTAATAATAATGATAATAACCATAATATAGTAATCAAAATGATAATAGTAATATAAGGGTCCAAGTATCTATATTAATAATGAAAGTGATAATGGGTAAAGTTAATATTAACAATGTTAACAAGATAATACATATAATAATAATAATAATAATAATAATAATAATAATAATAATAACAATAACAATAAGGATAATCATAATAATAATAATGGTAATAATAATAATAATAATAATTATATAGATAATACCATTAATATTATTAAATAATTAATATTTGTACAAAATGAGTTTAAGGTTTGGGGAAAGTTGGAGGACCACCTAAGGCAGTGGTGGCACCGGCGGCGGCGCACGATGGAGGCGGCGGCGGCGGTTGTGGAGGTTTGAGGTGGTAGAAGAAGAAGAAAGGAGGGAGGAGGATAAGGAAGGGAGAAGGAAGAAAGGGAGGTGTGGGGAGGTAGAGGAGGATCCCCTGGTTATTTTGGAGGTTAGAGATGGCGTTGGTGGCAGCGGAATTGACGGTGGTGGCGGTGCGAAGGGTGGCAGGGGCTGAAGTTGGTTGTTTGGGGAGGGTGACTTTGCACGGCCGGGGTGGCTCGTGCAGGAAAAATCAAGGGACGAGGAGGGTTTGGTTAGGTAGAGGGTGGTGCAAGGAGCGGTTTTGGGGGTGTTTTGGCCGTCTATGGTAAGCGGCGGTGGTGGACGGCTCGTCTAATGGGGCGGCGGCAGAAGTGGCTGATTCTGGGGTTTCAAAATCAAAATTCGAATTAGGGCAGGCTATGGGGTATATATATATCGATTGGCCAGTCAAGGACAATGGGAAGAAGACAAAGGAGGTGCAAATGTCAGGCATGCCGCCCGGTGGCGGCAGTCGAGGCGGTTTTGCCATGGCAAGGGCGTCCGGGTCGAGGGAAGAGGGAAAGGGAAAAGGCCAGGGTGCTTGGGAGAGGGGAATAGTTTGGTTGGGGTCGAAATTGTGAAAGAAAGTGACGGGAGAGGGAGGGAAGGACGGTGGCAGCGCTGGTGGCGGACGGAGCGCTGGGTTGCAGCTCCTCGGTCGCCGCCACGCCTCGGGGAAGAAGATGACATCAGGACCGGGCGGCTCAGAGAGAAAAGAAGAAAAGAAAAAAGGAACCGAACCGGCCAGTTGGCAACGATTACTTCCTCAATAAATGGAACGTGGCATTTCAACAATTCGAGGGGCGAAACGCTGCGTCGCGCCCTACGATGCGGGCTGGACGCACTGGGCCGCGGGGGGGAGGAGAAGGAGAGAGCTGGGCCGCGTAGGCAGGCTGGCCCAGGTCGGGGGGAAGGAGAAAAGAAAAAGGAAAAATAAAAATAAAAAGAAAGAAAATAAAGGAAAAAAAAGGAAAATATGTGGATTGGGTATTTTGGTATTATTTATTTATTTAATTAATTATTTACTTCTATATTTAAGTTAGACATTTAATTTTAATAATAATTATTTTAAGTATAATAGTTAGATTTATTTTTAGATTAATTGGGCTATTTTGGATAAATTTTCCTTAACTTCCATTTTAATTAGTAAAATGTCCAAAATTTTCTAAAGAATTTGTTTATTATTTTCTCTTTACTTTCCTCAATTAATTTCCTCTTTATTTAATAAAATAATTTATTTTCTAAATTTTCCTAGTAAATCATTATTTTACCATAATTCCTAAATTAGAATTTTTTTGGGTATTTCAAAAACGCCCTCAAATCAATGTTATTAGAGGAAAAAATAATAAACCTTTTCTAGGAGTACCTTTAATATATTTGAGAATTCATAAGGCTGCATCCCACTGAGTTCTGTGAGGCTCATGCATGAATAAAATCAATGTTCCGAAAAGACTATGTCTGGTCTAGTGACAGTAAGATAAATTAGGCGTCTAACTAGTCTCATATAGTTAGTAGGGTCTTCTAATAAGGTTCCATTTGTGGGAGTAAGTTTTAGGTATTGTTCCATGGGAAACTTCTCTGGGCAAGTACTTGTAAGCCTAGAGTCTTGCATATTATTGAGTGCATATTTTCTTTAAGAAATGGAAACTCCCTTTTCTGGATTAAGTGATTTCAATACCCAAACCATACCTCAAATCACTAAGGTCTTTGATACGAAAGTGTGTAATTACGAAGTTCTTGAGAAGTTCCATTGTTTGAAGATTATTTCTTGTGAAAGTATGTCATCCACATAGATGAGGACTGCTACAAACAAATTATCTATAGTCTTAATTAAAAGGAAATTGCAATACCCCCAAATTTGTGGTGATAGTGGAAGCTTAAAATGATTGATAAGATTACCTATATCAATAAGGTATAGCTTTATTTTTGAAAAAATTATCCTTAAATAACTCTACAGTCAAGCATGCTTGACTTGGAGCAATTCAAAGATAGGTGGCATCTTAAATTTTTTTTTAGGATGCATGTGAGTTGATGAAAAATACATTTGAAAAGACTCACATTGATTTGTGGGCTCAATCATCAATTCCAAAAGTACTCTAAGTAATTACTTGTGCTTGGTAAGGATGGGGTGTTACAAATGGTATCATAACCAAACAAGGATCGCAAGTTGAACTTGAATGAATCTGTCAGTCATCTAGCGACATGTTTCTTGGGATAGATTGTAGTGTGATAGTCAATGGTCGAGGCACAATGAGGATGTCGCATTCTTGAGTGGGGGTGTATGTAATTCCCCCAAATTTTTGGTCGATAGTGAAGGTTTAAAATGATTGATAAGACTACCTATATCACTAAGGTATACTTTCTTTCTTTTTTTAAATATATTCTTAAAGAACTTCACAGTCAAGCATGATTGACTTGGAGTAATTTAAATATGGGTGACCTCTTGGGGTATTTTGGGATGTGTGTGAGTTGATAAAAAAAATGTTCAAAAATAATCATGTTGATCTATGGAGCTATTCATCAATCCCAAAAGTGTTCTAATCAATTATCTGCGGCCTTGGTGAGGATGGGGTATTACAGGAATAACCATCTTTTAATTGCTAATAACCAACCTTTTACATAGTGTTTGAGAAGATAGAAAAACAATGTCTAGAAGCCTACTTGAGTCCACAAAGAGAATTATTAAGCTGACATACAAGATTCTCCACTTATTGGTGAAGGCCACGTGGTGGCCTCATGTAAACAAACTCATGAAAATAAGCATGTAAAAAGGCATTGTGAATGTTTAGTTGATGGATGAACTAATGGTCAGTAGCTAGTTTAATAAGAAAACTATGAAGAGTTGAGAGATTGATAATAGGAGAAAAGGTTTCTTGATAATCAAGGCCACTTTCTAAGTGTATCCCTTAAAAGCAAGAAGAGCCTTAGATTGTTTAATAGTGCCATTGGAATTATATGTTATTTTTTAGACCCATCCACAACCAATAGGTTTGTGGCTAGTATGAAAAGGAACCATGCACTAGTATTATTTTAGTACAAAGTTGTTAACTTATCAAATATGGCATGTCACCAATGGAGATTGAGAATATCTTAAGCATATGAGGTGGGTTCTGTGACTTAAAAAATGTTAGCCAACAAAAAAAAATAGTGCATAGAAGAGAGACATGAATAAGATAGGTACTTAGAAAGTGGATATCAAGTACCTGAACGAGGAAAATATGATAAGGTAGAGTGACTCACTTAGTTTGACACATGGTAGTATTTATGCCAAATATGGGGTTGCTTAGGATGACATAGTTGACAAAGAGGTGGGTTTGTTGAAAGTGATGGAGACGTCAAAGGAGAAGAATTTAAAATATCGTTGGGCATGGCGGAGCATAAATGTAACACTCCATTTTTATAACCATTTTTTTATGTTTGTTTTACAAGATATTTTGTGGATACTAAATAAGAAATGCAGGGTGTTATTGCTGTACCCAATATAGGAAAGGTACAACCAATATTTAACCTATGCCGAGTGCAAGGCTAAAAAATAGACTCATATCTCATGAGTTAGTTATAGTTGTCACCTAACCTAAGTTTGATTCAAAACTTAGAAAATAATATGAAATTAAATACAAGATTAATAAGATTTACTAGAGCTCAATAAGAGCTAAAATAAAATATAATACGATATTTTGAGGATCTAAACTGTAATGCTTAACTAGCTAATTAAGGTCTTGAAACTCTCAACCCATATAGCAAAGCATGAGAATCTACACAAGCTAAAACAGTTTGGTGTCGATATGATGAGTGTACTAAGTAAGAAATAACTATTTCACATAAGCATGCTTCACATAAATCACATTATCACGTTGTAATACATGATGCTAATAATGGAATTTTATTATGCATAAGCAAAGATAACAAAACCTTAAGATAACTCTAGGAAACCAATTCTGATTAATATTAAATCATGCCGGCAATTATGCATACATGATACATACTGACAATTAACCACATAGGGTAGCTTAAAGCTAGAAACCTTGGCAGGAACATACAATCTATTATACCATAAGGGTAATCCAGACAAAACATGGAATCATAAAAGATTCAATAAGCATAGAGGAGTTAGATAAAGCCTATAACATCTCTAGCATGCATTTCACAAAGTTTCACATAAGGACATATAGGAAAAAGCCACAATCAAGATAATCACCTAAGCCATAGGCATATGGATCCGAACTCTGATGCAAAAGTGTGGACATTCTATCCTATCACTAATGAAAAAAACTTATGGGGCAAAACAGTAGCAATAGAGTATAAAAGTTAAGGCATACAATGTAATAACCCTTAATTATAAGATTTATAAAATGAAAAAATATTATGTTTGATGAAATTTGGATGATTTTTTATCTTGGTTTGGAACTATAGTTTGGCTTTGATTTAAAAAGGAATTAGAAAAGCATGGAAATTTGAGTAAAATGAGTTTCCTTAGTGTACTAGTTGACTAGTATGTTATTTTAGCTAGGATTTTGTTTCAAAAAAAAATTAATCAACTAGTTTGGAAAAACTAATCGAATGGTCTATAGAATTGTCAACTAGTTAGACCAAACCGATTGACCGATTTGTTGAGCTAAATACTTTTTGAGCTTTATTTTTCTGTAATAATTTCTTTCATCAAAATAGGACCTTGTTAATCTAAGTCCAAGCTATTCTTGAGTAATCCTTAATCCTTTTAATCATTTATCCAACTTTAACTTTTCCTTAAGCCGATTTGAATGTCTGATTTTGATAGAAAAGGGGGGAGGATAACCTCACCCTTTGTCTTCTTCTTACGCTCTCTCTTTTTTTTTAACTCTGGAATAGATAATTCATTCCATGCTATCACTACACAATTAGAAGATTTACTTCTCACAAAAATATTCCATTTCCTTTCTTATTGTCAATATTTTTGTGGAAGATCTCAACATGCATTCTACATAAATTACAATATGAGCTCTACAATGTAATTCAACCTATTATTGATAAATCTTCCCGTTCAACCCAAATTTGAATAATGAAATCAGGGTTTTTGATCATTTTTACTCTCTCACTCATTCCTTGACTGATTCTGATGCAGAAGCATATCTAGATCACACTAAATATTATTTTTCAAGTGATGAAAAACAAGAAGAATTAGCATACTTGGAGATGGAACCCATTGTACTTGAAAATTTTTCCGCTTCTAATATTTTGTCAAGTGATTTTTGTAGGTATTTCATATGTTTTCAAGAATTTCATGCTATTGAAGATCTTTGATGTACAATACCATGACAATGGAATTACAAATATTACAAAGTGCGAGGAAGAACAAGGCTACAAGACACAAAGTTGGACTACATAATATTACATCTATGTATTACATTATTAAAGTTGTGTAGCTTTGTTATTTTGTTGTATACTTTGCAATACTTGTAAATTGTCATTAAAACTCTTTAAATATATGCTATTACCATGCACTAGGGGTTAATTTCATTAAAAAGGGCCGATTAGTGGGCTTATTAATGAAAAGGCATGCATGGGTTCATGCATATATAAAGATTTGTACACATTGATTTTGAGAGACATAACATGAGATAAGAGTTCATGTGAATTTTGAAAAAGAGATACATGAGAGAAGTGTGTGTCCTCTTCTTCTCTTCTCCTTCTTCAATTGAGAGTAGTGGAGAGTTGAAAGATTGTTCTATTGAGAAATAGAGGATTTCTCACTAGAAGGCCATTGATTTTGGAGTAGATCAACGCCGCTCTACTAAAGTATTAAAGTATCATCAAATTCAATTTGAAGAGTTTGAAGTTTTGTAACTTGTAATTTTTCCTGGTTGTAGAAGATTGTTTGGTGATAATCTTCCACATTAGATCCATTGGCTATAAATAACTCTAATAATCTATTTCCCTTACCTCTTTTTAGCCACTGAAATGTTTTGAGTTTTCAACACCTATGCTCACTCTTCTCCACTTTGAGATTTCACTTTAACTCAGTTTACTCTTCTGATCCTTTTATCTAGATCCCTTTTGATTTATTCTGAAGTAAGAAAGGGCTAGATTTGGTAAAAAGTTAAGTATTGCTTCTTTCCTTTGAATTCTCATAGAATTGGTAATTTTGTTTTAACATTTTCTTGATTTATAAGAATTATTTGAATGTTTCTGAGTTTTAGCCTCTCTTTTTTATGTTTTTGAAGTTGAAATATTTTGACCAAAGGTTTTACCTTATTGGTGGAAAACTTTTTTAAGATTCAAGTAAGTCATTCTTGCCTTTGAAATGTGGCATGACTAAGCATGTGAGCTAGTATACTCTGTAAATTTATGATATTTATATACATGTATGATATTTTTGGTATTTTAGTGATGCATGATGAAGTATTTAAGAATTCTTAGAAAAAGGCTTGATTCATTAGAAATAAGGTTGATTTCTTATCAATTAAGTATGATTTAGTATATGAGCATGTTAAATCTTGGTTTTATGTAATGGTAGTGTTATGGTTTGGATGTGGTAGGATTTTTGAGCTTTAATCATGTTTGAAATGCTTGTTATGTGTTGTCTGAGAGCAAACTAATCGACTAGTTCAGCCAAACTAGTTGACTGGTCCTTAAAACAATCAACTGGTTAGCCTAACTGATCGACCATATTATGTGTGGTAACTTTGGTTGCTCTCAATTTAAACCCATTGATTTTTTTTTCAGAAATGATTAAATGGTATGACTAGACTAATTGACTAGTTCGAGAGAACTCTGGGGTTTGACTGATCTAAACTGATCAACTAATTAGCCCAAACCGATCGACCAGTTTGGACAGATAGTGTTGTTTTTTTGTTTTGAAATTGATATGATTTGTGTAACACCCCCAAAATTCACTATCGAAAAATTTCGTTTAATTAAAAGAAAATTAGCGAAAGCAAATTAATAAACCGTGAACTTTGGGAGTATTACCGCCACACTTAGTACCAAACCGGTTCACTCATACCGTTCCTGTACCAAGTGCTAAGGTTAAAGGAGTAAAATACAAATTTTCAAGAAACTTAAGCATAAATTAATCAGAGTAGCGCGGTAAATAATTTATCAGAGTAAAATCCACCAAAGGTGGTTACAAAACAACAATATATTGAATTTATGAATTTTAAAGAGGCAAATTAAAATCTTAACAAGTTCGGATAGTTCCTTACGCTCATTCCCAAGGCCTACTTGAAAGCATCGAACATGACCTGCAAGGGGCACTGCCCATTGAATAGGTAGGGGCCCCACGAGGGGAACCCTTCAGTATTACGGTACTGATTAACCCTTTAAAACGTGCTTAAAGACAGGCACGCAATGTCACACATGATGTACTAGGATAACCGTACATAACAACACGTGTAAATATAACAATCAGATCCAAACATTCACGTATTCAACCGGTCAATCAGATATTAATGGTGTATACGTAACATTCACCTTTGTCCATTCGCATACTTAACAAGTTAACCGAATATTAATAGGCCATAATGAATAATCGATACTTTAGGGCATTAAGGTCATTAGTCCATCATTAATCAATCATCTCAGATTTTAAATGTCCATGTGAGTGTGGGAACCCCACTATTATAGCCGGTGGACCGAAAATATATACAGGGTAAAATGCTCCTGGCCACTATTATTCGCCGATAGATCGGTCTGGCCCCGACTCACAAGGTATTCCACTATAAGTGATTAGTATCTTTCCCATATCTTATCGATTTTACGTTTGGTTTGGTGAGCACGGAATCCCCCACTATTATAGTCGGTGGACCGGAAATATATACAGGGCAAAACACTCCTGGGCACTATTATTCGCCGGTGGTTCGGTCTCCAGGGCACCCCAGCTCCTAGCCACTATTATTCGCCGATGGACCGGTCTGAGCCCGTCTCAGCATCTTCCTCTTTAAGTGATTAGTGTTTTAAACGTATCGTATTCGAAAGTATTCCACCCTTGACATGCATGGCTAACTATATCCACACTTATCCTCCCAGGAGGGCCCGTCCCATATCTTGAGACTTTTGCACCTCCTAACTCGATTTTCTCTAAAAACCCTAACTCGGGCCTATGTGGCCCATTCCCTTTTTGTCGTACACATCCCGAATATTTTACCACCCCACACGTCACGATCTTTAGATCCAACCCTCACTTTTTACCCCACTCATTCTCTTTTACTTTTATTATTTTCTTTTTCTTTTTCCACCTTCTCACATTAGGGTTTCTTCCTAAACCCTAGTTTGGTCTCCTACACACCCTTATACTGTCCCACGTACTATTTTTTGCCTGAAGCTCCTAGACACCCAAACGACACTTCTGTTACCTTCCTCACATCCCGAGGCAACTTTCCATACGTAAAGTCTGCCCCCATGCAGACTCTAACCATCCCATGCAAACTCTAGTTTGTACCATACCTACATTAGCCAACTTACTTCCCCTTGGTCATCCTTCTCTCTGATTACTCTTTTTCATGCCTCCATTTCTGATTACCACATTAATTATCCTAGCATGCATGTCCCTAAGGGCCACAATCACATCACATCATAAAATATAGCATATCCATATCAGCACATACCAAAAGGGGCACATGAACACACCTTGGTTCCAAGTCATACCACACGTGAAAATAACAATCATATAGATCTCGACATAAAAATTATACAAGGCATCCAAGGCATGTAGGACATATAGCACACATTCGACTTTAGCTACACCCTTACTCGGTTTAGATTACCGAGCTATCTTTCACATAAATTAGGCCACTAAACGCCCTTTATAATCGTTACACTTAATATATTTCTCATTTAGTTGGTTAGATTATCAATTTACCCATTTCCTTTATTATAATCAACAAGTCACCCATTAGTTGGTCAAATTACCAATTTACCCCCGTTCATTATCCTAATTACCAAATTACCCCTCTAGTTGGTTAAATTACCAAATTACCCTTTTGTATGATCATAATTACCAAACTACCCTTCTCCTTTATTAAATTATCAAATTACCCTTTGGTTATTTAAATTATTATTTTTACCCTTCTCAATTATTATAATTACCAATTTACTCCTTTCCCATTTCCACTTTTACCCCTTTGATTTACAAATTACCATTTTACCCCTTCACCTTCAAATTTACCATTTTACCCCCTTAACTCCCAAAAATTACCATATCGCCCTTTTACTTATAAAATTTCCATTTATCCTTAATTATGCTATCTTACCTCTTTTAATTTCCAAATTACCATTCTGCCCGTTAATCACAAAATTACTATTTTACCCTTTAATTATAAAATAACTATTTTACCCTTTTATTACAAAATTACCAAATTGTCCTTTTATTACAATTTACCTAATTGCCCTTTCATTACAAATTTACCAAATTGCCCTTTCATTACAAATTTACCAAATTGCCCTTTTATGATAGAATTTCCATTCTGCCCATTTATTACAAAATTACAACTTTAACCTTTTATTATAAAATTACCGTTTTTCCCTCTTCTTACAAAATTACCATTTTACCATTTGATCACAAATTACTATTTTACCCTTTATTCACAAAATTACTATTTTGCCCCTTCAATTACAAAATTGCCAATTTGCCCTTTTGTTACAAAATTACCAAATTTCCCTTTTAATTCAAATTTATCAATTTATCCTTTCACTTACAAATTTACCATCTTACCCCTTATTACTCCACTTGTATTAAATTATTATTATTACTACATAAAATATTAACTTTAATCCCTCATCTTCAATACTTATAATTAATGTAACATTAGTAGCACCCATATATATTCTAGGCCATAGTCGTGTACAAGATACATTAATAAACTTCATAAGGCTCACAAAATACTAATCATGCAATAAATATCACAATACCATAATAAAACATGGATAATACTTAACATTTTCATTAATAACCAACTTCTACCTTAAACAATATCTCCAAACATGGCACATAATCTATCATACTTCATTTTCATCAACCAACTCAAGAAAACATATATAATATACTAGAAAACATATATTAAACATAATACACATTAAAAATGCCTAATGTGCTAACATACGTTAATCCATGCATTTGAGCGGGATTTAACGGTTACCTCAATTTTCGCAAAAACGAACCTTACCGATATTCCGGTTAAAGGTTCAAGCTTTGATTTATCAAAACCGATACCTAAAAATAATTCAAGACTTATTAGATTAGAAAAGATAAAAACCAAATCATAAGGCTTATAACACTTAATTACTCAAATAATTAAACTAAAATATTAGTATACCTTAAAAATATTAAACAAGTAAGTCAAAGAGGGCAGCAGCTCATACTGCTCATGCAGCATGAGCTGCATGCAGAGAAAGAATAAAAAAGAGGGGCACGAAGGTGGTGGAAGTAGGGAAAATGGGTATTTTCGGGTTGGTAGTTTGGGGCTAGAAAAGAAGGTGGTTGGGGGAGGATTTGGGGCAAGGGAATGGTGCAGAAGTGGAGAGGGGGTGTAGGTGGTTGTCGGGGATGGGTTGAAGGTGGCTAAGGGTGGCGGAGGCGGTGGCAGAAAGGCTGCGAAGGCGGCGGCCGAAGTGGGGGTCGAGGTGAAAAGCTGGCGAGGAAGGAAAATGGGGAGGGAAAAAGAAGGCATTCGGGTTACGGTTTCGACCAAAGGAGGATTAGGGGTGGTAGAGGAGGTTGCAGGGATTATTATGGTGGCTTAGGTGGCGGAATTGACGGTGAATCGGCGGCAGATGGGGGCTGCATAGGGTGGTTGCCGAGAAGGGGTGAAAGGGAGAGAAAAGAAGAGAGGAGGAAGGATGGGGCTGCGGGGTGGCTCGATGGGGACTGTGATGGTTCGAGGGTGAGGCAGAGGGTGGCAGGAGGTGGTGCAGGTGATGGTTGAGGCGGCGGAAGTGGCAGAGCGACGGCGGCAAAACAAAAACAGGGGAGAGAAGGGAGGAGAAGAAAGGGAGAAAAGGAGAGGCTCGGGGGCATGGGGGAGGCTCGAAAAAATGCAGAAAGGGCAGGGAAGGAGGAATAAATAGAAGAGGAAGAGAAGGGAAGGGATAGGGCGGCTCGAGGGGTGTCGGTAGGGTGGTAGGGGAATGGGGGTTGCAGGGAGAGGGAGAAGAAGAGGGGCGGCAGGGAGAGGGAGAAGAAGAGGGGCGGCAGGGAGAGGGAGAAGAGAGGGAGACAAGGGTGGTGGGACCGGTATGGCCGGAAAATGACGAGAATGAGAGGGAGGGAGATGGGGAAGGGGAGCTGCAGGTCGGGCGGCAAAAATCTCGCCGGTGATGGAGGAAGGAGACGAAGGGAAGAAGAAAGGGAGTCGGGCAGGGGGCTGTGTGCGCGAAACGAGCGGACCGGCCGAAGAAAGAAGGAGCTGGCCTGGTCGGGCAACAAAGAAAAGGAAAAGGAGGAGGCGGCCGGGCGACGCGCAGGAAAGGTAGGGGAACGGGCATGCGGCCTAGCGCGCAGGAGAGGAAGAGGGCAGGTCGGCTAGCCGGCGGCCCAAGGAAGGAAAAAGAAAAAAGAAAGAAAAGGGGAAAGAAGGAAAAAGGAGAAGGAAAATTGATTTTAATTAAAATAATTTAATTTATAAATAATAAATTATAATATTTTTGGGTAATAAATTTATTTAACAATTTGATTAAAATACAAGGATTTAAAAGGAATAATTTTAATAAAATAATAATTTGGAAAATTGTGTAAATAACAAGAGTATGATAAAATAACAAAATATTTATTTTAATTTATTAAAATATTTATACCAAATTTCATACACTCAAAAATCCATAAAACAATTGAATTAAAAAATATTTAAAAGCTAATTTATCCAAATTAAAATTTATTTAATAAAATATAGGGTTTTAAAAATTTGGGGATTACAATTTGAGACTTGATATTATACTATAATATGATTCTTTAGTGATGAGAAAAAATATTTTGGCATGCATTAACTAACATATTAGATGAATTAAATAGTTCATAATTCATGATATCCTTAATAAGTGCATTGAAAGGTTTTCATGGAAAAAACCGGATTGTGTATGCTATGATGCTACAAATGGATGATGTAATCTAGATTCTTGGTATAAGTGGACTATCTTAATGGGTTGATTTAAATTTAGGTAAGAACTAAAGAAAAATATGACCATGGTTTTGGTGGGTAACAATGCTTAAGATAGGCCTTATGTGATAACATAACCTTAGATAATAGCATACTAATCACTTAAAGTGAAGGATGATTGAGTTGTGCATGGTTCTAGATTACCTATCGGGGATTAGTCTTCCTTTGGGTGTTTATTAGTTCCTTCGAGCTTTACCTTTGAGTGGGATCCTAGTACATCACGGTGCCTTACCTACTCTAGAAACTGATGATGTACTATAAGGTATCAATAATAAAGAGTCTAGACATCTTAGTGGTTTATTGACTTTGACTAGACTTTATGTCCATTGGTGGTTACTTGGATTCGAACGAACTTTATGTCCTCTATTTTGGATATAATTCCATGTTTTGTGAGACCATGGTTTAGTAATTAGTCCATTTCTCAAAAAAGGAAAAGAAGGAATGATAGCTTATAAAATAATTAATCTAATGGATCATGTAAACTTAGAAAATGGACCTAATATAATACCCTTGTAAGCGAGTATTAGAAAAGCCTAATGAAATGTGGAATAACTTGTTATTAATTATACGTTGCTATCCATGATATCTATGTTGTATTGCTAAGCATGATGAAATATGAATTGTCTAAGTATTTACATGGCATGAAATGCGGATGCATTATATGAGCATGATAGTACATGTATATCTAAGTGTATCGTGTAAGTATGATATGGTGTCTTAATATGATCACTATTTTATCATTTGGCCTTGTATGTTTATGACTCCCATTGAGAAGGTAACTTGGCTTACTCAATACGTAGCATACTGATGTGCCCATTGTTCAATCGCCTACTTAATCCCACAAATAGAAGACCATGTGTAAGTTTTCTAGGATGGTTGGTAGTGGCATACCTTGTGTTGGGTTTGGAGGCTTAAGAGTGTGGACACCCGAATATCCTTTGTAGGTACTTAATGGAATAGGGTTTTAGAGATTTTTCGTATTGTCATTTTATCTCCATTTTATTCTAGTACTTTCATTTTAATCTCTCTTATGCATTCAAATGTTATGGGGACCTGTTGGGATCTTCTTTCGTAAATGTTTTCTTGTAGTATCTATATATCATATCTCTTGCGCACTCTATTCTTATTTATGGTTTGGATGGTTTTCCTAGCATTGTATTTAACACGGAAAAGGTGGAAGACATCTATCCTATGTTAGGAGTGGCGATAACACCTCATTTTTCCTAGGTGTATTTGATATTTTCCACTTCCGTAATATTTTTAAATAAAAATTTTTTGGCAGTAAAAAATGGGGGTGTTACATATAGAGACAATTATCCTACCATAATGAACAAAGTCAAGGGTATAAATAATACATGCATAAAAACCATATTCACATATGTGCATCTCATCCTACCACGAATGGAAAAAAGCCACTGGGTATAATAATCAACACAGGGTCATCATGATTGGGAATTAACACATGACCATCATGGCTAGTACTTAACAATTATGGCCATCATGGCTAGGAATCTCAATGTATATCCATCACAACAAGGAATCTCAATGTATGTCCATCAATACTAGGAATCTCAATATATGGTCATCACAGTAAGGACTCAACACACATGACCATCGCACTTAGGAATAAACACATATGGCCATTACAACTAGGAATCTCAATATACGACCATCATGACTAGGAATCAACACACATCACAAACATATATAATTATTTATTGTTAACACAAAAGCTCAAAGAACGTTCCTAGATCTTTCAAAACAATAAAAACCACTAATCTAAAGGATTATAATGGATAATAGGATCCCTCAAAATATTTAGAAAAATATTCCAAAACAAATGCTAGAGGCCCCAAGAAATACTTTTCTAAAATTAAATGTGGTGAACCTCTTACAAATTAAGAGTCCCAAAAAACCCAAATAAAAGTCAAACTTAAGTCAACAAAGCCCTAAAATCCAACCTATCATATTATTCATCTTTTACTCATTCAATGACAAAACACGCACTTTAAAATACTTGAAAATTGATTCACAAGTTCAAACAACCCCAAATGTGGATAAAATGCTAAAAGCGACTTATTTACCTTTAGGACCAAAATTAACTTAAACAAGTCAAAACAAAGCCTCGTGTCAAATTTAGGAAAACATTACTATTTACAAAATACTATTAATTGCTTGAAAAAAAATGTTACATTATATTGAAAAGCTTAAAATTAAAATTTGAAATTTTTTATTATTGAAAATTACTATTCATTGAAATTCACTATTTACAAAGGTAAAATGGTGAAATGAAAAATGTCATGGACAACTTTTGACTCTAAAAGTTCACTAAAGCCCTTCATGGGTATTTTAGCCATATTCTAGTTAATTATCTGATAACACTATTATTGAAAGTTTAAACCCTACTCAGGGTAATTAGTGCCTCAATAAATAAGAAGACTTTTAATATTGTGAACGATGCAAAAAAACATAAAGAACATAACCTAAACCTTCATGAATTTTTAAAAAAAAAATTAGAACACCCAAACATACTCAAATCAAAGCATGCTATATATGAAAATTACCTACAAATTGCAACCTATAATATGGTATAATAATTTCATAAAACACTTAAAAGGATAAAAAGCCCCTAAATCATCAAAATCTTTAATAAAACATAAAACATGCTTAGAATCATCAAATCATAACATATTAGATATCAAAATTAATCTACTAATTACCAAGATTAATATGGTACCATCAATTTAACAAAACCGGAAAAGAATCAAAAATCCCCAAATTGGACTGAAGCTCTCAATCCACTAAACATAGCATAACCTCATCAATTTAATAAAATTAACATGCTCATATAAAGTAATAAGATATTACCGAAACATAAGCTCTTAGTTAGGAAAAAACATATTTAAAGATCAAAATGAATCTCCATAAGACTCCATCAACCTAGGAAAAACCACTGAAAGATTAGAGAAATTAATCACATAATAACCATATCAAAGCGCATGAAATTATAGAGGGAAAATAGGGTAAACTTATCTCCAAGGTTTTGAAAGAAAAAACAAGCTCATCCATGGAGGAACAAGAGAGATGAAGCCACAAAATAGAGATATGAAAAGAGAGCGATAAGTGGTGCAAAAGAGAAGAGAAAAATAGGAGAAAAGATCAAGGTTAGAATATAACATTATCATCTTGAACTTAAAGGAAAATCAACCTTCCACTCATGGTGGAAAAATGGGAAAAGGATTAAAAAATGGATGGAGGAAGAAGATGATGATGGATCATAAAAATGAAGAAGGAGAAGGAGGGGTATTTTGGTGGAGGAGAATTACAGACCGAAGAAAGAAAAAAAAATCATGACAAGTAGGGAAGTAAAAGAGGGCAGGATGGTACTTTTTTTCGGGGGGTAAACTTAATGATTAAGTTTCTAAGATTTTTTTTGAAAAATATCTAAGGTAAAAGGAGGAGGTTACATCCAAAATGAGGAGAAAATGAGAATAAAAAACGTGGGGGAAAAAGGATAAGGAAAAGAAAAGAAATAAAGAAAGAAAGAAAAGATGATAAGTGTAAAAGATAGAGGGTATTTTAGTAACTTCATATTTTGTGATAAATATATAAAAAAATGAGAGGTGATGGTGGTGCCATATGAGGGACAGAACTAATTGGCCATCCTAACCAATAATGAAAGGGTGGGATTAATCCTAAAAAGATTTGAGAAAGTTTATAAGGAACAAAGTTGCATTTGATGACTTATTATGCCCAAAACTATCTTAATAAATTCAAAAATTATTAAAATAATTATATAACATTTTAAAATCATTTTAAGTTCAATAAAACTAAAATATAGTGATCCTCAAATTTTTATAAACTTTGAAGAGATAAAATGATAATTTTAGGAGTTAAAATATTAAAATAAATTTAATTGGGATATAAATAATACTTTTTCATAAAAATATCCAAATAAAATTTTAAATTAAAATGATTCGGAAGAAGTTTGATAGTTAAAAGTGGTTCAAAAGATTTCACAAAAATAAACTTCTAAGAAAAGGTTACAAAATGGAAGCGAAATATTTTAAAAAATAAACTAGAGTTTTAAATTTGATAAAGGATGTAATAAAATATTTAAAATAACATAATTTTATTTTTAAATATAGTAGATCCTAAGAAGGCTAGGGTTTACGATAATTGAGGCATTCCAGTAAATGAGACAAATAGTTGGTATCATTTGCAGATGACATGATCATGGGGTTAGGTATTGTGCTTGGTGATTGAGATGAGGATTCCAATGTAGTTGGGATGATAGAGGAACCAGTGGTGGATAGAGATACGGAATTGGGGTTATATGGGAGTTCAAGAGGTGGAATTTGTCTGGTGAAATGCGATGGAGTAAAGGGTTTCTTGTCTTATGTTATATCATATGAGGACACAAAAGATAATGGAAAATTAATTTTTAAACAAATATAACATCAAGTCTCACCAAAAAAAAATAGCATCCAAATCATAAAGTTTGTATCCCTTTTGATCAATGGGAAATTTAACAAAAACGTAACGCCTAGCTCAAGGGGAGAACATTTATGGCAAAACACATACAACCAAATACTTTCAAATCATTATAGATGATGGATGTTTGTATAATAATTCAAAAGGAGATTTTTGGATAGTAATGGTGGTGGGAGTATGTTAACAAGATAGACATCGGTGGACACATATTCACCCAAAAATGTGTTGAGATTGGAAAAGTAAGCTACTCCATTTTATTCTCAAAAAGAAATACACTAAATAATATTAATACCTATCTTCGGTGCGGCTTCTTTTATCACAAAATTTGAAATAATATTTCAAAGTCCATATTGCTCGCAATAAGGTTTTTTTTTTGGAATTATTGGCAGAGTGGTTTATTCAATTTTGAACAGCAGCGGCTATTGAAAAATTTTCATTGAAACTAGATGTCATTTTTCGCCTTGTTTCATCTTGAATGACAAGTGAATAAGCCTGATGGACATTGGGTAAATGCGCCATCATGAAGATAATAATATAAAATCCATTGTAGAGGTCATTTAGGCATGTGAGAAATTGCATCATCATATCTTCTTCCACATGTTCATTATGTGTCTTTGTTTAGTTGCAGGAGAAAAGAGGTCGATACATCTCTAATTCGTCCCACAGACTTGTAAGCTTCATAAAATAGGCTGAGACTACCATGGAGCCGTATTGAAGGGAAGTAATGGATTTTTGAATTTTATAGATAGCAAAAGTGCATTCTTCTATGAAATCTTCCAATACTTGTTGGGTACTCTTAGCGTGGACAAATCCCTTGGACAAACTAAGTTCCACTGATTGAGCCATCCATGATAGGATCATACTCTTGCATTGGTTCCAGAGGGCATATTCTTTTTGGTTGATTTGTGGATGAAGAGATTTTGATGGCAATACCAAGTTTGTTTCTAGCTATGAGAACATGAGCCATGGGTTTACTCCAAGGCGGATAATTAGCTCTGTTTACTTTTTCCTAAGACGATCATATGACCACGACTATTTGAATGGGGGCATGTTTAGTGGTGGAGCCAGGATTAAAATTCCAAGGCGTCCTCATGTAAAATAATACTCTTAAGTAATATCAATACATTACGCTTAAATATAAAATTTTACATAGTTTTACAACAGTTTTCGTCGAGTTTTCATACTTTGAAATCAATCTACAATAACATCATTACTAATAAAATTAAATACATCTATCTCTATAAATGTTACTAAACAATCTTGAAGCCATTGGTCACATATTTTATTCCTTGATGCAGTCTTGATGAAATTCATCGTAGAAAATACTCATTTGACGCTTGCAGTTGCTACCGATAAAATCAAAGCCAACTTCACAAGCCTATAGACAAAAGGATATGTCTTATACTTCTTGGTTTGCACTAATTGTCTTGAAAGATCAACAAGCCCTTTCAAGCCATGAAACATGTTAAATGATCGAACATTTCTAATATAATTCTCAAATTGATTGTCTAACACCACAACTCAACAATTCAGTGCTCGCCACATCAAACCTGCAATTAAGCTCCTTTAGCTATGAGTCTATAACACTATAGAGATAATCATATTTATAATGATGTAGATTTGTGATGATTAGAGCTTGGTGTGCTAATCTCTTCCCCTTAACCTATTGCTCATTCATGTTGGGCACATCAATGTCTCTCTTGTCACAAAATAAAATAACTTCACTCAAACTACCTTCCCATCCATCATCTCTCATCTCTTACAAATGCTCCTTAGCAATTTCAACAAGTGCTAAGGCATTCAAAATGTCTTGATCATTCTTTTTCAATGCCTAAGGTAAATCACCTGTAACTCCCATAACATTTGTCATCAAATGTAACATGAAAATGAAGTCAAAAGTTTGTAATACATATAATAAGAATGTAGCATCCCTATTTTTATCAAATGTCCTATCACCTTCCAAGTCTTCAAGTACCTTGATTACAGGATAAAATAAATTTTTGAGACTCAAAAATATCCTTAAACGAGAACTCCAACAACAAATTCTTGGTTCAATCCCCGACTAGATTCTATCAAGCCTTCTTCTAATGCATTTGTTATGTAAGTAACTTGTTTATCTCAAAGAGAATCTTGACACTTATTGAAGATCCAATAACATTCACAACTCGTGTAACATTGCTAAGAAAACAACTAACCTCATTGTGACATTTTACCATAGCAATAAGAGCCAACTGAAGTTGATGGGAAAAACAATGAACATAATAGGCACAAGGATTTTCATTCTGAATCAATGTTTTCAAACCACCAAATTCACCTTGCATATTACTAGCTCCATCGTACCCTTGTCCTCGTAATTTTGATAAACATAATCCATACTACTCAAAATTGATTCAGATTCAGCCTTAAGTGATAAAGCAATTATATATTTGACATGTACAATCCCAACAAACCTTTCCATAACAAAACCCCCATCATCAACATAACACAAAACAACGATCGTTTGTTCTTTATTTACTATGTCTCCTACTTCATCCACTAATATGCCAAAAAATCATCTCCAATTTCATTAACAATCTCATTGATTAATTCATATGCAAATGCATAACTAATATCCTTATGAATCTCAGGTGAAGTCATTTGATTATTCTTTGGAGCATTTCCTAAACAACTCTAGCTATAGCTTCATTGTTTTGCCTTAAAGCCTCCAGAAAATAAATAAAGTTACCTCAATTTAGATAATCTTCTGACTCATCATGTCCTCTAAATGTCATTCCCCCTTAAGAAGAAATATAACAGCCTTGATAGATGCATCTAAATGGATAAGATAATTTGATTTGACTTGTTTCGATTATTTTATGAAAGAGGCTTCAATGCTTTGCTTCTGTTTGATAAGATCTTCACATTTTTTAGTAGCTTTAAAATGAGGACTATTAGAACTACCAACATGAACCTCGAACCTTTGTTTTTTAGTCCAATGTATAAATCATTTTCCCACAAAATGATCACCACCAGCTTCATATTCACTTTTAAACAAGTAACAAGGTAGACAAAATGCAACGTCTTTAGCTATAATATATTCCAACCAATCATATTCATCAAACCAAGATGAAACAAATTGATAAAATTTGTAGGAAAGCTATGAGTACGAGGTTGACAAGGGCCTTTTAAAAGATAATTTCTTCTTACCTCATCTTGAATATTCAGATGAAAAACTAAAATCTTTTTTTCTTAACCTAAGATCTGCTTCTAAAGTTTCCAAATCAACTTTATCTTCATTAGTGAATCTTGTGGTTGGCTTGAAGATGGGAGTGCTTGGTTTTCAGAAGTTGGTAACACAACTTGATTAACAGAATTAGATTCATGGTAGCTATTTTTAGGATGGCTTGAAAAGTATCGTTGCATCATAAATCAAGACATTAAACAATCTAATGAATTAACTAAGGAATTTACTAAAACTTAATTGATAATATAATTTTATAACAAACTAATTCAAAAACTAACAAATGAATTAAACAATTCAATTTATAAATATAAAAAATTTGATTTCTACAAACTAATTATGATTTCTACCTATTTAATTAGGATTTCTACATTAATAAGATAAATTAGGATTTCTATAAACTAAAAAATATATTCAATTAATTAGATAAATATAAATAAATTAACTACATTCTGATTTCACAAATTTATAAATTTATGACTAACAATTTAACTAACTAAATATCAACTAAAATCTTACCTTCCTCGGAAACTTGGCTTGGAGTTTTGGCTAGCCTATGTTGTCCTTGTCCTCATTGGTTACTCGGTTAGATTCTTGCATCTCTTGCTCTTGGTTGTCGCAGTGCAGACTTGTAAAAATCAGAGCAGCAGGTGGTAGCAGACACGATGGGAGGCTCGGAGTAGGGTGGGGCAGCGTCGATTGGGCAAGGCAGCAATTGGACAAGGCAAACGAATGGAACTAGAAGAGGAATGAACGACAATGGTCTCCGGTAGTAGTGGCGAGCTCCGGTGGCGCGGTCGAGGGTCGATTTGTGTGTGGTCTGCGTCAAGGGCAATGGAGCTTGTGGAGGGAGATCTATGTCATGTGCAGCCGCGGTTGAGACTCGAAGGTCGTTGGTCAAGGGCAATTGAGGGAGACAAAGTGGATGGCAGATGGTAAGGGTTTGGGAGAATCAAAACAAAGTCATTTTGATTCTACAAAATAATCTAAAATCAGTCAACCATGGGATTTGATCCCGAGACCTTGGGGTTGAAATATGGGGAACCTAACTTACCTAATCGTTCATCCATTACAATCTTTTGCTATGGTGTCCTACAGATATAATATATATCCAATGCCTAAAAAACAAACACATTTACTACTTTACCGCCAGCGCTCTGTGGTGTCCCAGGACACCATGTGGAGGCCCTGGATCCACCCCTGCCTATGGGTGGACATCTAAGGGACAATATAAACAAATTAAGAGGATGGGCTAAATATTGCATGGGGAGTATAGGGTTTGTATGGGGAGGATAGTTTTTGTATGGGGATGATCCTTACATGGAAAAAGTTGACTTGAGGATTAAGTAAGGTGAGGGAAGAGTTGTTGGAGTGATTGAAATCCATAGGTGAAAAATAGTACGTGGATTGGTATAAGGATGCATGGGGGACTTGACTAGGGTTTGGGAGGAAAACCCTAAGTGAAGGAAATTGTGAAAGGGAGAAATAATGGGAATGATTGGAGTATGGGGTGAGAGTTGAAGGATGTCACATTGAGGGTGAATGTGTGTCATGTGGAAGAGGGGATGGTAAGTGAGAGTGATGGAGGGGCAACATACAAGAAAAGAGAGGTGCTAGGGTTTAGGGTGGCCAACTAGGGTTTTGTGGCCATACATGCAAAATGGGAAGTAAAGTGGGGTGTTTGGGGGTGGATCGAGTGAGGTGATGAGTTGGGGGCAAAGAAAGCATGAATGGTGTATGATAGAGGGAGGTTGGGCCATATAGGCCAAACTAAGGTTTCTGAGGGGAACCCCCTAGAGGGCGATGGTAAGTTAACCCATAAATATGGGAAGGTTGGCCTCGACCCACGCACATAGGAGTTGGGAATTTATGGCAAGTAAGGAAAAGGGGGAAAGGATGTCTGGATGTACTAGGAGGTGTAGAAGTCCCAAAGATATAGGATGGGCTTTTTAGGAGAATAAGAGTCGACGAGATGTGTGAGTGAGAAGTCCCAGGGGCATGCATGTCTAAAGTGGAAGTATCTATTGAATAAGACACAAATAAAATACTAACTATTTAAAAAGAAAGATTTTTGAGCTAGGCTTAGACGGGTCCACCGGCAATAATAGTGGCCAGGTGTGTTCTGCTTTGGATGTTTTTTGGTCCACCGGCTATAATAGTGGAGTATCCCAAACTCAATAAACCAAACCTAATGATGATAAAACATGGGAAAGATACTACTTACTTACAGTGAAACACCATAAGAATCGGGATCAAACCGGTCTACCAGCAAATAATAGTGGTCAAGTGCTTCCTGCCCTGGGTGTTTTTCGGTCCACCGACTATAATAGTAGGATTCCCTCACTCGCATGGATTTATAATGAAAATGGTGTGAAAGGGGAGTAATGACAGCGATCTAATGATTATGTTTAACTGGTCTGAATCACTGCTTGTACTATCTGTCTTTCATGTATGGCTTTATCTGTATGGCTACCTACTTGTGTTATCTATCTTATATGTACATCCTTAGCTACATGATTACCTTACTCAGTACGTAGCATACTGATCACCCATTTTATGGGTACTGCTCATTCCCATGAGCAGAGATCCCTTATAAGTTGGTGCGGGTAGGAGATGTTGTGTTCGATGCCTATGACGCATTCGAGGCCCGAGGCATCGGGCGGGGCTGAGTATTGATCTTTTAGGACTTAGCATGGGCCTTAAGAGTGATGTAGTCCGGACTCTTCTTTTTCCAGCTTTTATCTTATCTTACTGTTGTAGTGTTCCCTCCCCTTGGGGGCTTGACTATGTAACTATTTCCATTTTGTAATGACTTTTAATCGCGCCGTCTGATTTCTCTTTATGGATATTTTAGATTTCTACGGTTCTATATCCTAATTGGTTTAATGTCTTGTGAGATTATTTCATAGCCTTGTGGTTGGTGTGAGAATGGCTGGGGGCCAAACTTATGCTGATTACAGTGGTAACACCCCCATGTGCTTGTGTATGTTTTTAATTAAACGCAACTGTGATTTTGGGGGGTGTTACAGCATACATCCTTTTATTTGTCCATTCCATTCTTGCATCAATCATATGTTAGGTGACAATCATACCGCTCCCATAATCGATGTGGCGGTAACATCCCCTAATTTTGTTTTCAAACGCTTCTGCATTGTCTTTAAAATGATAATTTCAATCATAAATTCGGGGGTGTTACAAATATACTACAAAATTAGGTTTGAAGTAATCTTCGTGTCTCCAAATTAAAGGATTCTATCCAACATGAAAATTTTGTTAGGACTTCCTTTGCCCAAGCCCCGTCTTGTTCTCTATTCTATTTAGAATTGCTCATATTCAGGAGGCTCTCCATCCTTTTTTGCTTCTCTCACAAGTTCATCTCCCTTTAGTAAATTGAAACACAAACATACATCATCAACACTTACGTAGAGTCCCCCCTCCTAAAATGATTGTGCAACTTAAAGTATCAAAATTTTCCAATAGATACTTGCCTAGTGTGGAAACTGCCTCTCATATCTCAAGGTTAAGAATTGATCAAAATCTTATATCTTATATTACATTTATTTAATAATTATTGCATTAACATACCAACTCGAAGAAATGTGATGGTGACATTCTACTCCCAACAATGTCACTATGAAGAGGTTTGGCCTTGATTTCCATATCATTAGCAAGCTAACCCACTTTGGTGTCACATGTTATTGGTAGTATATTTGCATGTTTTCCCTTTGTTCATTAATATATTCATTTACAATTCCTGAATTGGTATTCTTTTCAACACACTCAAAGGTGTATCTTCAAAATCATCATCCCCGTCATCTCTAATTTGGCCATAGGATGGCTTGATCTTAAATCTGATATTTCTCTATGTTTATTCTCCTTGTCCATGTGATTCATTATTTTGATTTTTAGCAGTTGGTCCTTCTAATTGTAGTTGTCCTCCAACATTGTGGTAGCCCATAAGATAGTTAGGTTCATATAAAAAATGCATGTGTATAATATATAATGATTAGGTTCACCACATATAACGTCTGGGTTCATAACATAAAAGTTCATAATATAGAATGTATATAGGTTCATCACTCAAAATTTATAAGTTCATCACATATATTGCCTAGATTCATCACAAAAAATACCTAAGTTCATCACAAAGAAGCCTAGGTTCATCATATATAATGTTCAAGGTTCATATCACGCAAATATATAATATATAATAGAAAGTAAAAAGGAAAACACAATGAACATAAGAGGTATTTTTGATGAACCTACAATCAAACACAAGCTAAACACGACATATATCACCTAGGTTCGTCAAACATAATGACTAGGTTCATATTACGCAAATGTACCAGTATACTATATGAAGAAGAAGAAAAACAAAACATGTTGAACATAAAAGGAATGTGTGATGAACCTACAACTAAACACTAGCTTCACATGAATTACTCATGTCATCAAATAATATAATAGCTACTATCGAACATGATACATGACCAAAAAACTAAATATAAAGCATAATTAACTATAATGAAGCAAAAATGTCTTAGTGATGAACAAAATATGCTAATATGCCAAAAACATGCTAAACTCAAAGGAAGCATGGTGAAGGTTCAATAAAATCCATGCATTTGGTGCAACAAAGTGTATATGAACATAATAGAATTGAGATTTTACTAAAACGGCCATATTTTAAGTGCAACATGATGTTTATGAGTATCTTAAACCATATATATATATATAGGATACCTTTCACATAGTGGGTACAACATCCAAGCCTTCAGCAGATTATTCTCCATTTTCCATTTGTTTTCTCTTTTTTCATCTATATTTGTTTAATTTGATTTTACATTCTTAGGTCTTTAGTTGGATTTTGGTTTTCTAAATGGAATTCATCAGATTTGTGATGGATTTTTGGAAATTCTTCAAATTCTCTCTATGTTGATAGTTGTTTTCCTCAAATTTCTTTTTTCTTTAGTGCAAATCTAGTATGCCACACTAGCTATCCATTCATCTCTCTTTTATCATCCTAGGCTATAATATAAGAGTCGGTAGCATAAACATTTACTTTTAAGGTAAAAGTAACTTCGGATTTGCCCCATTAAATGTTTGCCGATGCATTATGATAATAACAAGTAGACATATCCATGTCATTGGCCACCCCCTCAAAGTTAACTAGTAAACCATTCAATCTTATCAAAGACCACAAAAGGTAGTGGATAAGGTAGCAAATTCACTAGGAATTGATTGGGTGTGATGCCCTAGTAACCGTTGATATTATTGATAAATGTCCATCGATTAACATAAAACAAAAAATTGGTGTTATAATGAATTGTAGTGCACTTTCTGAATATTCTCTGAAGAAAAACCGCATCTACGAATAGGCAAACATGACACCTGACATGCTCTCAATATCTGTATTATATATTAGTCAACATTTTTCTAGGCGTTTGCCCCTTTTTCTAAATACTATTATGAATGATGACACCAGTGGATCCTATACTACTGGTAAAATAATTGCAACTAGTACTACTCAATGTACAATACAATCACTGTTATCTAAAAAGAAGAAAAAACATCCATGCAGGTTGGCATCGGTCTTATGTTGGCAGAACCCCCCCCCCCCCCCCCCTTTCTTTTTCCCATGACTGCGAAAACTAGAGACAAAGGAAGAGGGTTCACACCCTGACGTTTCTTTTCAACAGCAAAGATAGCTTTGGAAAATTTAACAACCAGCATATATTTAAAAACTAATAACAGGAACTCAAAAATGCTAGCTAGCTAGCTAATACACAAAACTACAGAAAAGAACTCGACAGCTTGTCATGTACAGCACTGCTAAGAACGCAACTTTACCTTAAGTATCTCAATTCGCGAGGAGGTGAGTGGTTGCACTACATCCCAACCAGCCCCAGGCACTCCAACATAAAATGGTACCCTTTTTTTTCCTTCTACAAATACATAGGAATTAGCATCCCAGACATCAGGTCGAGTTATGTCAGCCAGAAACGAAAGGCATCGGTCCTAAGTTCAGGGAGTCGAGATCCAACTCAGGGAAAAACTTTCCATCTGGGACCCACAAGCCACCTTGAAGGGGCAGGGAAACCTGCTGTTGACTGCTCTTTCCAGCTTTGTTCCCAGCTTTGGAAGGAGCAACATCTTTCTTTCTTTTCACAAACTCGAAAAACTCAGCAACTTGGCGAGCATAGCTTCACAAAAAGCACCAACAGCAAGTTAGTATGTCTCTTTTGAGTTATAAGCATATGAATATAAAATAGACATCGTAATGTCAGGGACATAGATAATATTGCCATTTTCTGATCAGGCGATCTCATATTCAACGCGATCATTTCTACCCCTTTCGCATTTCAGCCTTCTTTATCCTTTTCCTTTTTTTAAAAAAAAAATACTGACCTTCAAAAGAGTGGGCAGGATGAAGCAAGAAGGAGAGACAAGAAGTAAGCTGCTGAGATACGAAGCAGTATTCTGACTTAAAAAGGATAAAAAAAAGGGCCCCTTACAGCTGCTTTGCTTCAATATCTTTATTGAAATCCACATTGGGCTCGCAGTCAAGGACCAATGCAGGAACCTGTCACACACCAAAAGCACTGTGAGTCCTTCACAGACTTTTGGAGCATCAAATAATCAACTTATATATATATCACCTTCTCTATGCTAGGATGCATATGATAACCCTCTAGGTATAATACACGATCTCTTATATCAGGGTGCAAAAAGCTGTCTATTGAGAAGGGAGGCTCGTTGACAGAGAAGACCCCATGGTTTCCACTTTTAAAGGGTAAAAGCCAGCTCTCATGTTTTTCATGCAAATCGCGCAGATAGTCTAAACTTACTTCACCTTCTTCTGCTCTTTTACGCAGCATCATTCGTTTGTGGCAGGTGTCAGGACTTGCTCTAAGGTAGATAAAACCATCAGGGATGAGCCCGGGCAGTGAGGAAACAACAGGATCAAACCATGAGTCATATATGCTGATCTCCATCTCATTCATCCACTTTGCCTCATGTACAGCCCGTACAAATACCTTAGTAGAAAACAAATGCATAGAATGCATTAGTCTTACACTTCCTTAGAAGAAACTAACACAAACCACAACAACTTCAGGCCCAAACACAGCCCAACAGAAGAAGTTTCAAGCTTATATTACCATTATCGAGTATTTTTATCATTAGCTAAATTAGTCTAATGAGTTGATTGCAATTACCAATTGGGCAGGGAATGTTCTAGATTGATGAGTCGCTTGGTTGTTAGGATAAGTTTGTCCAATTCTCTCAGTCTATTATAACTTATGACATTCTCATAGCTAGGTCTCCATTTAAAAAATCCATGGAGGATGTAGTGGTAAGCTGAAAATAATGAAAGTCCCCTATCTCTGTGTAGGCTCTATCTTCCGCCACATTTCTAACTTCTGGAGCCTGACCAGTGCTTGGAAGTGGTCACTAACTCACTATCCCTTTCCCTAAATTTGGTTGTAACAATTGATGTTCTTGTCAAGTTAAGCAACCTTCCATGGCTGCTACACAAGAATTCATCCTCTTATCCTCACCTATTTGACGAATATCAGCTACTGAGCTGTATGACCTAGAAGCTAGGCATTTATGCATCTTCTGCAACAAGGAATCTGAGCTAAGTCACAGATGCATTACCTTTTCATTCTACCTGCTTATTGAAGACGATGCTCAAAATTTGCACGTTCTTATTGAAACTGAAAAAGATGCAGGAAAGCCATCTCCTTTACCCTGATGAATTCAACAGCCTACCCTTCACAACGAACAAATCAATCCTGTTACACAGCCCAGCCACAATCCTCAATCTCCTCCCACTCTACCACCAGCAACATTCAACACATCTGCTCAGCAAGCAGAAATTTCCAGCAAAACATATTCCCAGCCATCAGAACTTGAAAGCTGAAATCCACAACTCTTGCTATAAACCCATGACAAACTTCCACCCTTGATCCCTCCATCATCGTTGCAGCCACACAAATCAACAAAAAAACCTTCTCACCAACCAGTACTTTCTTCACCCCCTCTAATTTCTCCATTAGATATGCCTCAACAAGTCAATTCCGCAACCCAGTCTGGAAACCGGTCATTCGTAGCACTAATAGCTGAAGCAGATAACCAGTACCCTGAAGGGAGCAAACTGCTTGACAAATAATCTAATTTTATAGAGACTGAATATCTGGAAAATCGAGTTTTCCTCAATATTGAGGGCAAGCAGCTAGTTAGCAGAGGACAGAATATGAAGTCCGATTATGGAATCCTGGAGATATATCTCTGCACTTGAACTGATGTTCTAGTGCTTCAACTTTGACTACTCTAATCTAAGCAAAGCCATTTCGAGTACGAAAACAGGATATGCTGGGGGATGGATGAGGGATCTGTCTTACTGGACAGCCTCCTGTTTTATTGATGGATATCACATTACTGGAAAAATTGACATGGTTACTATCGGGATGAATATACTCACTGCTACTCAACCTAGTACTGAGTCTTGGAAAAATTGGCAAGACAAATTTCATCTATAATGTCCATCAGCTTCCATATACAATTAAACCACCGCCTAGTCTCTTCATTATTGGGGTTGGTTCTCAACCTTATTTTGGCAGTGGCGACTTCATCACTGACCAAGTAATGGTGTGGGTTAAGAAAGGGAAGAATCGATCAATGAAGCTAGTGATTATTGTATGATTGTTGAGGTAATCAAATCTTTGCATTCTTGTTCTAAATATTTTGTTATTTTTCCTCTGAAGTGAGGAGAGAAGAACAGGTATGATGGACATGCTATTGTTTTTTTCTTTTCCTTTTTTTCTTTTTTTTTTTTTTTGCGGCCCTGAACTTCTGATAAAATGCTTGAGGAATATATGGTAAATGGAATGTTGGAACTAGCAATGCAATGGTTTTATGGATATCCTGGATTCCTGATTGATTTGGGAAAGGAGAAAAAGCTTAATATTTTGGGATGGTTGTTTGCTGGAAAATAATTTTTAGGCGTTTATTGTTAGCTGTTATCTCTTTAGAGTGCTTCCCTCTGATTTCTGTAAATCAAGCTAACAATAGCAAACTGGCCTTGCCTTTTGTTGACACCATTATAATTAGAATAGCCTCCATGATTTTCATTTTCTACTAAAATATTGATGAGGTGAAAGGGTGGACAGGGCATGCAATCAAAATTTCTTCCAGCAATAATCAATTCAAGGTATTCGGGACTCCTAGCTCACTGGGGCTATTGCTTTTGAGTGCCTAAAGTTTGACCTGCCTGCTTCCATCACTTTTAGGGAGCTTGGTTGGATAGGAGCGAAGAGGAGATACGTGAACAATTTGATTATCCTCATTGTGTTCTCCAAATTGGTGGCAATGTGTTGATGACTATGCTCTTGTCGAGATGAATTGTTTACCAAAAAGTGGCAAACGTTTTCATGCTTCCTTGTGGCAAAAGACACCTAAACTTTGTTACCATCCAGTTCAAGGTGCCTTGGTGAGGAGTAGGCCCATAGGGAGATGAAAAGGTTCAAGAACTGGTGATGAGAAGAAACAAGTTTTTTCCCATGCCAGAGACAAATAGTGGAATACTTACAAAGCATACTATGCCTACTAGTCTAGCTATTAGCAAAAAAACTATTGGTGGAGCAAATACCCAAGCTGATCAAGATGAGAGTACTAGTCTAGTGGTTGGCAATTGCATTCATGATTTCAATGTTGCAATGTCGGGGAGTCGGGGACAATATTTTATATGCCATAGTTGTCGCAACATATTTTTTTTCACAAATATCAATGATGTACTACGTGGCATATCGAACATTTTGGGTATCAAAAGGCCAAAGATCTGATGTACCTCGGAAGTATATCAGTGCTTCGGCCATTATTTTATTCTATAGTTCTTACATAACAGGAATTGTGATTACTTCCTGTAAAAATATAATGGGTGTGGTGAAGAGGCTAGCATTTAAGAGTGAAGTCTTAGTTGGTTTCTGGAAGATACCCTAGCTTGAATCTACTTAACCTTGAGGACAATGCTCAATTATTATCATTAGCTCAATTAATCTGATTAGTCGATTGCAATTAGGCATGGAATGATCTAGATCAATGAATCACTATTTCATGAGCCACTTGGTTGTTAGGATAAGCTTGTCCTATTCTCAGAATCCGCTATAATTTCTGATAGTTTCATAGCTAGGTGTTTATTTAAACAAATCCATCAAGGATGTAGTGGTAAGCTGAAACTAATGAAAAGTCTCCCTATCTCTGTCTAGGCTCTCTCTTCCACCATATTTCTAACTTCTGGATCCTAACCACTGCTTGAAAGTGGTCATTATCCCTTTTTCTAAATCTGATTGCATCAGAAACCATTCACATCTGCAACAGAATAAGAAGAATCTAAACAGAAACATCCCGATTAAAAAAAGGGGCCGCAAGGAGAGGGGAAAAAAAACATTTCAAAGACATGATTCTATACACGTATGGTATGCCTCAAGAAGAAATCAAGTTCAATTGAGAGGAAAAAAATGTAAATCAAAAAGAAATAACGTTCAATTGGCTAGAAGAAACATGCAAAAGGAGAAGCAGATGTATACCATTCTGTCAGTGAAAACACTTCTCTCCATCAACCTCAGAGGCTTGACTCCACCAGAAGACTCTCTCTCCTGCATGAGCCTTGTCACGAATACATAATTCTGAAAGGTGTAAGCATAGCGCTGAGGTTCAGCATAAAAAGCATCCAGTATGTTAAAGTGATCAGGTCCGACATTCTGCCATTTGTCAATTGGTTCAGGAACAATTTCAACAAGGTCTTGTAGCTCAAGAGTCTCATTTGCTATTCTCTGTAGGAAGGTTGTTTTCCCAACACTAATATTTCCTTCAACACAAAAAGTGAGTCTTCTTTTCTCTGGCTTGACACCTGAACCAGAACCATCCTCTTTTAATTCCTCATCTACACTTTCCTTTATGTAAGTAGTTATACTCTCAGCATGGTTTACGTGGATGATCCCCACAGAACTCCTTAAATATTCAACCATCTTCTGGTTCGACTCCCCAAGGAACTGCAAGCATAAAATGAACCATCAAATGGAGCTTTGGAAGTACAAAGGCAAACTCGTTGGCTTTCAGTGGTGATCTTAAATCAAGTACTATCAAATCATAAACTTGATACCTGAGTTTTTGAGCAACTGTAAATTTATAAACATTAACTATATGTATGTAAAAATGAAAAATAAACAGAATATACCAGGGTGCAACCAAAATAATGCAAAATCACATCTAAGATAAAATACAAATGTAAGGCTTGATTTGGATTGAGAACTAGAGATATGACTGGATATGAATTCTTAAAGTGATTTACTTGTAAATTTCTTGAGCTATAGATTCATTCTTTGGATAACAGTAAAGATATGTAATTTGAATAAATAACTTTTTAACTAAGGATTTTAAAAATTCTAAGAAGTTTGTAAATTCTATTTTAATGTATCCAAAGGAGTATTTAAACCAAGGAAGTTTATAAAAAAAAAATTAAAGCAAAATTCCTCTAAAAATTAAACAAAGCCTAAAGGTTGTATGCAAGACCACAATAAGACATCAGAGATATGAATTTGTACACAGCTTCCTAGCACATCCAGTAGACCCCAACCCTGCAAACACAAGGCCACAAGGCACCAAACCCCTTTAACATTTCACCAGGTGGCTTCTCCAAAAAGTGTATACAACAATTAGAACCAATTTATTACTCCAATAGGTTGCCATTTCCAAGCATATTTTATGAAATGAAGAAAAGAAAAAACAAGAGTAAAAAGACTTAGCTCAAGACCAGATAATAAAATAAATGAAAACACAATATTAAAATACAACTGATATTCCTATCACTAGTCCACAACACCAAATTCCAGACACACACCATAAACCACCATTTGCATTAGCATTGCCATCTCCAAGCATTCAGTTAACAACAAACAAGCAGAGCACAACCGGAAAACAGATTTATCAAAAAAATAAAACAGAAAATAATACCACACAAATGTTCCAATCACTGGGCCACCACACTGGCCACAACCCATGAACCAACATTTGCATTAGCATCACTCACACCATGCATCAAATCTCACAAGCTCAGAATTGCAGTTGGTGGCTCAGATGGTACGTAAACCCACCAGTATGCCACAACCTGCAGCCTTTGTGACTCAATAACAGCATTAACACACTGAAGAAGGATAATGCATGGCAGAAATGGGTGCACTGCCTGTATATTAAGCAGCAATATGGTTGAGATTTTTATGCTTCCAGTCCCTTTTGTTTATAGAAGAAACTGTTTATCCCATCTCTTAAAGCGCACTTTATTGACAAGTTGGTTAAAAAGGAGGTTCAACAAGATTTATAAGCTGCTATGTCTTTTACCTGTTATTAGATGGTCATCTCATGTATCATCAGTTCAAAAGCATGTAGTCATCCTATGACCAATGTGGTGTGCCATGGCGGGCAGAATATAGACAAAGAATGAGATGAAAATAGCTTTAGCCCATATTTAATATGTCCCTTTCATGATAGTTTAGGGCAGAAATATGCAAACATTTAACCCAGTGAAAAATCTGGAACATGTTGACCTGCTGCTTTCATTTATGCCAAGAAAAAAGGGGAGTGGAAGATGGAATTACCTTACTGCTTTGGGGATAGAAGATAAGGACTGACAAAATAACTTTAAAAGCATCTAGAGCTAGCAACAGTTGTCCAATCAATACGGAGAGAAAGAAACACTTTCAAACAAAAATTGGAGTATTATTAGTATTGTTGATCTTGTAATGAGTGACCTTTTTTAAGATGATAATCTAGTCCCAGGTAGCAAGGGTAAGCGAAATTTTTTGGTAGGCAAGTAATTTTTGTTGTAAAACGCATTGATCAGATGAACTTTGTACTCTGTACCAGCTCCTCATTCTCTGCACATGCTTGAAGTAAAAAAGCAAGGCAATGAAAACAAGGATGGCCCCTAGTCATCCTAAACAACACAAGCTCTAAGTCCCTACACCTATAACGTGAAGATAGACAACACAAGTAGGAAGCAAAACAATGAAAACAAGATGGCCCCTACTAATTACAAACAACACAAGCTCTAAGTCCCTACACCTATATATGAAGACAGACAACACAAGTAAGACAGCCACGCCAACAAGCTCCAATGTGTGTACATAGAAAGCAGGGGTTATCTTATTAAGGTTTGATAATGGTGTTTAGGTAAACAGATTGCTAAGGCTATGTTTGGTAAAAAAAATGGTTAAAATACTTGTTTAAACATGAAAAGCTATAAGCTACCTTTAGTAGCTTTTCCACAATTAGCTTATAATCTAGTGAAGCTACTTGCCAAATGGAGTTTTTTCTTTTTTCCAAAGCTTAAAGCTGGCTTATATGTTGCCGCCAAACACATCCCGAGCATTGCTATCAGCACTTTGATAGCTAACAGATGCTTACAGTTATAATGATGAACTGGCTGTTAGCCCCACAAATACAAGCATTCTGTTTCATCTTGGAGTTTTACACCTAAGCTGAAGATGTACTGAATCATCAGAAAGCAAGCAATTACAAGTCCAAGTTTCCACTAATCACTAATCAGTGAATTGCCATCCTTCAAGACTAATCACTTCTTTAATTGGACATAAACTATTCTATACTGCATTTTGATGGAATCAATCATCACAACCTAAGAGCTGCGACTGAAAGATCTGGGTTACAATTTCCAGCACTATAACATATGGCCTAGAAACAGCATTAACAATATAAATCTTAATACAAGGAGTTAACTATTAAGTCCCTACAAAAGGGGAATAGAACAGGACACATCCACCAGGAAAGCTAGCAAAACTCTGACCTGAAAATTTTGGTTCCAAAGCAAATATATCCTCAATACATCAACAAGATCTCCCTTGAAAAAGCCAGAACGTCATAAATTCAGAGTTTCTCACAATCAAAAATGGTATGTAGACCGCCTAATTAGGTACAGAAAAGGCACAGAACAATTGCAAGTTGCATCACATATACTAACATCAACAAGACAACTTAAGAGAACATGCCGCATCAGAAAAGCTTAAGCACACATCCCGGTCCATATCATGTCAAAAAAGAAAAAGAAAAAACATCCATGTTTCTTCATCGGGATGAAAAATGTATGCATAAAAAAGGCGTATTTGCCGATCGTACAACTGAGAAACTCGACTTTACGGGCTTCAGCTTTCAAACGCATTACAGCTAGAACAAGAAACATTTAGATAAATAAAAACTTAAGTGACAACACCTTATCTCTGTACAGCTGTTTAAGCTGAGGAACCCCAGCAATGCCTTTATCCACCAATTTTATAAGATTTCTTGGCCCAACCCCCGGAATTGTCAGCAAATCTGGAATTGCCGAAAGCCCTGGAGCCCCGCTAATAGAACCCCTCTGTCTTCTCAGCGATTTTATAGGCTTCTCTTCATTATTACTCACACCTTGATGCTCCAACTCTACATCATCTTCGTCCGCACACTTCTCAGACCCCTTGAAACTATCCACCAGCAGCATTGATCCATCCTCATTAGCGGCGGTATGCACCAAAGCCGAGCATGACCCATGTCTAAGTCCTTTGAAAGCGACTCTAGGCCGACGTGGGTTAGCTCCACTGTCATTCGACCAACGACAAATTTGGCCAATTCCCAAAGCGGGGAGTTGAGCAGAGAATGTCGGTTTGGAGCGAAACGAACCATTAACATCCACGTCAACACATAGCCGGAATCTGAAAGCAGTAGCACCCCTCGGCATTTGCTTCACGACAGGGGGTTTAACAGTGAGAGCAACCTTAACCTTACTCGGGCTTCCACTAAACCTTTCAGAGAACGGTTGTCCCTGGCGGTTTTTGGACAGTACAAAGCAAGAGAGATGAAATTAGTTTGAAATTTCGGGGATTGAAGCTTTAGAAAAGTAGTCGGAGGGTCAGTAAAGAGGAACATACGACCAGCAGCTGGTGCGCTACGACGCTAGAGCTCCTCCATCGTTTCTTCGCATTCCAGAGGACAGCGAAAGCAGAAACCACAAAGAAAATGTTCTCAAATGAGAAGAAATGTAGAAGGCGGGAATTGAAAAAAGACACGCGAAGCTGACACCAAGGACTAGGAGTCATGATTTCGTCATCAATAAATATAACATCTTTGAACTTTGAAGTACTCCATATAGTAAGTTAGTAACGTCCACTATAACAGTATAAACTATAAACCTCATTTTATAACATGATACACATCAAATTTAAAGAGCATAAACATCATAATAAAAAAATACATAGTAAAAAGGAAACACGTCAGTTATAATAATATATAAACATAAATAATATTAATTTATAATACCATACACACGAATAGTGTAGACACCAAAAATTTATCTAAACTTAATTATTTCCTCTACTAATGAAATTTTTACATAATCTATCCAAATTCATCACTTTTAATTTTTTTATTAAATAAAAGTAAGAATCAAAACAAAACATGTTAAATTACAATCAAGACTCAATTAGAATAAAAAATATACTTCATTCTACCATAAATACCTCAAAATTAAAACCAAATACAATTTTAATTAGTTTCTTATGCCATAGTAATGTTGCCGGATACTTGTACATGTATAACTCAATAGAATAGCAATATTGAATTCCAAAATAAGATTAAAATTCACAAAATTATTCTGATCATTGTTTACTCAATATTAGTTAAAAACAATGCGATTTTAAAATTGATTGAATTCAATTTAAATTTCAAGATAGATGAGTCTGATCATTCATTTATAATTCAATATCAATTCAAAATAGAAAGATTATGACTTAAATATTTCGAAGCATTCATAATTCTAAAAAAAGGAAATGGTTTATGAAGAAAGTAATTCTTTGTTTATCAAGCACTAAATTTTTTAAAATAACAAGTAGGTTAGGCAATAAGCGAAGAATGATAAATAATGTATTAATTGGGTTGTGCACACCCTAAAAGAATCTGACATGATACCCCAGAATTAATTATTTTGAGATATGTCATTAAGTAAGGATTTATTGGGAAATTAATTTAATTTATTATTTTATTTGGATTAAGAGGGATTATTTAGGGCAAATTAATAGGAAATTATAAATATTTTTATAAAGGAGGAAAATTGGGCTTTTTGTTAATTAAAAAGGAGTTAGGGGAATATTTTTAAAAGGGGCCCTAAATTAGCCTAAAAAGGAGGTTTAATATTTTTTATTTAAATATTCTTATTCTGGGTACCCCAAGAAAAATATTCTAAATATTTTAGGTAAAACCAAAACCCTTAAAATTTCATTTTTCCTCTTTTCTTCTTTCTTCTTTTCTTCTTTTCCGTCGATTGGGCCTGCCCGCGACCCAACTTCCTTCCTTCCTTTCTTCCTTCTCCTTCCCCGCGGCCCAATGCCGTTCGACCTCCATCGCAGAAGCACGATGCAGCGTTTCGTCCCTCGATTCACTGAGACGCCGCGTCGCGTTAAGTGGCAAAATAACTGTTGCCAAACCGGCAACACGACGCAGCGCTTTGTCCCTCTATCCGCTGAAACGACGCATTTTGTTTAAGGACCTTATGATCGTTGCCAAACTGGTCGGCTCCCCCTCCTTTCATTTTTCCCTAGACCGCTCGGTCCACCCCGCGCCTGTCTTCTTCCTCCTCGCGTCAGGCCTGCAACTCGCAGCCTGCACCACCAGCGGCCACCTACACCGTCCGGCCGTCCTCTCCTGCCATCCCCGTCGCTTTCCTTTCCCATTTTGACCCAACCAACTCGACCTTCCCCCTCACGCATACTGCCCCTTTCCTTTTCCCCACACCGAGCCAAACACACCCTGAAATTCGCAGGGCATGCATCGGTTGCCACCGCCGATCGGCGACCTGCCGCACCTGCTCCGCGTGCCCTCTCCCTCCTTCGTCGTTTTCCCCTCCAATTTGCCTACAAATACCCCCCATTAGGAGCCATAGCTGGTCCCCTTTTTTTGAAAAAGCCCCGAAACTCTACATCGCCGCCGCCCAAAAAGTTGAGCTTTCCGCCGCCGTTGGTGATCGTCGCGACAACCGCCACCCACCGAAACCTTCCCCGCATTTCCCTCTACAAAACCAAACCACCGTCACCCCTTGCCTTTCCCTACACGTGTCGCCCCAGCCGTGCAAAGTCACCACCCCGAGCAGCCATCTCCAGCCCTTCGCCGCCCCTCGCGCCGCCTCCTGCTGCAACCAACGCCTCCACCACCCTCCAAAACGTCCAGCAGACCTCCCTCTACCTTCTCATACCTCCATCTTCCCCTGCCTCCCTCTCCTTCTACCTCCCCCATTTTCCACCACCTTCGGTCGCCGCACTAACCACCGCCCGCCGCCACTCCCAGCCACGCCACCACTCTCATTCCATCCCTCTTCACCTACTACATCTTCCTCCACCTCAAACACCCCTCTACCCCCTCTCCTCTAGCCTGCACCTTGATCTTTCCACCTCTCTTTCTCCTCCATCGCCGCCGCCGCCGCCAGTCCACCACTGACCTTAGGTGGTTTTCCAACTCCCCCAACCCCTAAAACTATTTTCTATAAGTGTTAGTAATTTTATCTAATATTAATGATATTATCCTTAATAATATTATTATTATTACACTCTTAATATTACTATGTATCATCCTTATTTTCCTAACCTAATTTCAGAGATAGCTAACTAGGGTATATTATTAAAAGGAAACAACTTTAACATTAAGATAGTTATCCTTGTTCTTATTATTATTATTATTATTCCTATTATTGTTATTACTCTTATTACTATCTCTATCACTACTACTAATACTAGATATGGCTTATTATCATTATCCTACTACTATATGTGATAGACATTTGAAATCTTATATTACTGTTATCATTGTTATTATTATTTCTATTATTAATGACACTATTATTATTACTATTACTTAAACCAAAAGTATTTTAGTAATATTGTTATTATCACTATTAGTACTACCATTATCATTATGCTTATTTCCTTACTAATATTGTTAATGGTGACCTTGTCCATCATTACTTTTATTAATATAAACTTTTAAACCCTTAAGTCATTATTATCCAAAATATGACCTTTATCGTTATTATCTTTAGGAATAATAGTACTTTGTTGATATTGCAACTATTATATTATTATTCGAATCCTAACACTATAGTTAACCTTAGTCTTAAATAAATGTTAGGGTTCTAGCACTATAAGCATTAGTGTTACTATCATTAGTTTTATTATTATTATCAATACTTTACTAATAGTTAGCATGAATACTATTATTATAAGAATAAAGCTAACAGGTTTAATAATATAAGTGTAACAATAAATATTAAAATAAACATATTTTTGACTAGTAATACTTAAGTAGACTATTTTTAAGATAAGAATCCTAGTTTTCGTATAATACTCTCTTTAATAATAATAATAATCCTAATCTTAGACTAAAATAAGGGATGATGGTACTTTTGAGGGGAAACTAATACTTAGTATTTTCCCTTTTATAGGTGAACCTAACCAAAACCCTAAGGAGTTGTAGGAGCGTGCTCCAAGCCCGGCGTCGCTTTAGGTAAGGATGTAGCTAAGGCCCATGTGTGTTATGTGACTTGTATGCCTTGGATGCTTTATATTTCATGTTATATTATGTATCGTATGATTTTCCTTACTTGTATTATGTGTAGCGCAGCTTGGAGTTAAGGTATGTTCTGTATGTGTTCTTATGGCATGAATATGACATGTATATGCGATGATTGCGGTGTGATATGATATGGCCCTCTAAGACATGCATGCTAGGACAAATGATATTATGTTATGGGAAATGAAGGGACAAAAAAATAAACAAATGGAAAGTGAGATGCTAAGGGGGCTAGGAAGTTGACCAAAATGAACGAGAGATGGGGACCATGCATGGAAATTCTAGGGTTTGCATGGGAACTTTGAGAGTTTGCATGGAGTGGATAAATCTTGCATGGGGATGATCTTTACGTGAGGAAAGTTGATTTAGGGTGTAAATAAGCTAAGGGGAGAGGGTGTGTAAGGGACTCGATTAGGGTTTTGGGAGGAAGTAATAATTTGGAAATTGTGGAAGTAAAAAAATGATTAAGGGAGAGTGGAATATGGATTAAGAATGGGGATTTATTATGTAAGGAGTGAATATGGGTGCCATAGGAGAGAAGGAATATTGAGTGAGAAAAGGGAGAGGTTACTTGTGGAAGAAGAAAGACACTAGGGTTTGAGGTGGCTAACTAGGGTTTTTCCAGTCATATGCGAAGTCGAGAGGTAAAGTGATATGTTCGGGGATTAGATCTAATTAAGGTGAGATGTGGGGAGATTGATGGAGCAATGGTCATGTAAGTGAGAGGAAGTTAGGCCACATAGGTCTAATTAGGGTTTTCAAGGGAAGACCCTCGAGGGTGATGGTAGGTGGAGTTGATGTCGTGAGGTGTTGGGCCCTAACCCGCACCCTTAGGAGTTGGACTTTCATTAAAGGATACGTGTAAAGGGAAATGGATGTCGGAGTGTGTGTTAGTGGGCGCCGAGTCTCAAGATATGGGGCGGGCCCTCTTTGGAGGATAATTGTAGCGGGAGTTAGTCATGCATGTCTAGGGCGGAATTTGTTGAATAAGATACGATAAAATACTAATCATGTAAAGTGAAAGAGTACTGAGCCGGGGCCAGCCAATCCACCGATAAGGAATAGTGGTGTGGACTATTGTCCCGCAAGTGACCGATCCACTAGCGAATAATAATGGTGTGGACTTCGTCCCGCAAGTGACCGACCCACCGGCAATAATAGTGGGGGATCCCGAGCTCAGTAAACCAAACCCTAGTTTGTTAATACATGTAAAAGATACTAAGTACTTACAATGGAACACCATGAGAGTCGGGGCCAGTCCGATCCACGGGCATAAAATAGTGGTTAGGTGTGTTCTGCCCTATAAGTGATCGATCCACCGGCTATAATAGTGGTTAGGTGTGTTTTGCCCTATAAGTGACCGATCCACTGGCTATAATAGTGGGGTTCCCGTACTCGCATGGATTAATAAAGATTATGATGTGAATTAATTACAATTACCAGAGATCTAAAGAATAAGTCTATCTGGACCATAGCTAGCCTTTATCATCTATTCTATTACATGTTGTTCATACGACTATGCCATGTATACTGTGTGGTGTGTTTTGTATGTTGGCCTTAGCGCATATGTTACCTTACTCAGTACGTAGCGTACTGATCACCCGTTTCATGGGTGCTTCTCATTCCCATGAGCAGAAGACCCATCTGAGCTTGTGTAGGTAGGGGATGACGTCTTTGATGCTTATGACACCTACGAGGCATCTGGTAAGGCTGAGCGTTGTGCCTAAACCGGACTTGGGGATCGAGAGCGACTCGGCCGGACTTGTTTCCTTTATTGGACTTTATATTATCGTATTTTAATTGTGTTTTGTACTATGCTTTATGTTTTGAAAAAACGTACTCTTTGGATTGTAATCCTAAATCGCACTCTGATTTCTGTATGACTTATGTTTTATTTATGATTCATGTTAACCTTATTTATCCTTAGCACTTAGTACTGGAATAGTACGAGTGAACCGATCTAGTACTAAGTGTGGCGGTAATGCCCCCGAGTTTACGGTTTTATCTTTTCGCTTCCGCTAAACCTTTTGATTTAAACAAAAAATTTCAGTAGTAAATTTAGGGGTGTTACAGTGGATACACTTTGTAAGACGCAACTAGCATAAAATAATTTGTAGCACTTCTTTTTTTTAGGGACTATATTAGTGCCCATTTCTTATGTCTTGACCGACATGATTATTTAGTGGGATTAAAATAGTGTTGCAGGTCATTCCTAAGAAGTAATGGGCTTAGCATCTAGACGCGTGGTAGATGATTTTTTATAGGAGTAATCATCGGAGATGATACAATTTAGGGAGGAAAAACGGTGGTAGTTGTTCTAACTACTTAAATCCTATAAACTTTTTGAATATAAATGCGATTTTGGTGACTAGGTTCTTGGAAGAATCATTCGGTGTATCTTTTTTCTTACAAGTTAGGAAGGAAACGTAAACAATCTAGATTAACTAAAGTTAGAATTTCATTGAAGAAAAAATCCCAGATGTCAGGAAAGTTTCACTAGGCAAGCAAATGAGTCGATTTAGTACTAGGTAAATGTAAACAATAATGTCATTTTTTTATTTGATAGTTTAAATCAGTGTTTAAATGACTTTAGAGTTTGATCTCATATTAAAATCTTTTGCATAACAAAATGCATATTGGTTTATATCATTTTACGTGTTTATATGCCTATTGAAGTTGTGTTAAAGGCTTTCTATAATAGAATTAAAAAGATATGATTTCAATCTAAAAATCTTATTTTTTTTATCGGTAAAAGTCTAATAATATAAACTATAGAAAAGAATACACAACATGAGACAAGTATACCAAAATGTTATATCCTTAAAGCCTCACCCCACTTAAACATTAAAACTTGGAATATATACCGTTATAGGTTTAGTTTTTAGAGAGTACCCATAATATAAGATATATTTCACTTGAAAATGATATTCTCACACCCTCTAGACGTCCCTTGAAAAAAAAATTGATAATTCCTTTAATCATAAACGGGTGAGCTCTTTAAGAAAAGACCTTAATATATGTTATGAACCACTCCCTATAACTACGAATACATCATTCACGCCTCCACATAGCAAACCCATCAAACCAAATTCTTCATAAACAAAACTCCAAATAGAATGGATGATTGGATAATGCTTGAAATATAGTGACATGCCTCTACTCCCCATAGTACATTTCACATCTATTAGTTGACAGTTTATCCCATCTTACCAAATTATCTTAAGACATAAATACGTTATTATAAATTTTATCCATGCCAAAAAAAAAATTTTCATGAGGAATTTTGAGAACCACATATAGTGGAAACAAGCAACAAATAAGAAACATTTGTAGACTGGGTTTCTGTGATCAATTCCTCACAAGGTGGTAGTGGCGCCACCAAGGGTCACAAAGAACCACCATGAGTGGATACAAGGATTCATTATAATAGTGAAGATGAAGGATGGATTGATGGAAGTCATAAGAATACTTCAACAAAAGAGCATCCTACGGCTAAAGATAAGAGTTATTGGTTGATAAGCCGATTCATACAAAATTGGCTCCTATAATTTTTCTTTGATACTAAATTTCACTACAATTCATAAATTATTCTAAGCTTCTAAGCACTTAATTTGGACTCATATTCAGGTCCTAAAGATTTGGAGGTCATGAAAGTAGCACACACAATATTATCAAAAGACACTAGAACTTTCATTAACACCGGCATTAAAGAAATTCTTGAGTCTATAATGAAACCGGTGATGTTGTAATTTGACGTGTCACTAAAATGCTCATCGTTATCAGCCAGGCATTACCAAGTGATGGTAGAAAAAATCAAAGATTGATAGCTCTAAGTGTAGAATTCCTCACCTTTGGTGGAAAATTGCAATTACTACAATCTATCATGTTTAGCCTAAAAAACTGTTGGTTACGAATGCGAGTTTTAACAAAAATAATGATCAAGAAGCTAGAAGCAATCTCTAGACAATTTATCTAACATAATGCCTCAAAGTAAAAAAATGATAAAAGAAGAGAACTCTTGTTGCTTGGCATAAAGTATGTTTACCAAGAGAGAGGGTTAGGTATCAAACAGATTGAGTATAGTGGAATTTGGCTCGTGCTGCTAAGTATGTGTGGAAGCTTATGGGTTAAATGGACTCATGAGTTAGAGCAGTGATGTATGGCAAATCCAAGATAAGGCTAGGTACTCTTGGATGTTGAATTGGTTGAGGTTGCCATTGTGTTTTACTACCTGGTCTGAATGAGCTACATTGGATGATTGGCTTCATGAAATGAAGCAAAAAAGAATATTGTTTAGAGGACAGTATTCACTACCGCTCTATGTCGGATATGAATTCAGTGAAATTTGGTGATATTCTAGCATATGCAAAGACATCCAAGGGAGGTTGGTTGTAATTACTCTACTCGCCATTTCATATGATAAGAATAATTGTAGGAATATCCACCAATATTTCATATGAGTAGATAAGAGTTGTGTGAGGCTTACTCTACCATGCATAGTATTTATGTGGTGTGCATAACTCTAATTTTGGTAATAATAACACATTATTCCCCATAATATATTAAAAAAATTACTGAAAGCCAAATATATTATTATGGCAAGATGTTAGCTTAAGAAGCTGCTAGCCATAATGTAAACTAAATGAGGATGAAGCTTGAATTTTCTAATGTTCATGACGTTGAGAATTAAAAATTTGTAAGCCCTATTATAGCTAAGTTTTGTATAGTCACTTTACTCTAACTGTTCTTAAATCTACCTCACCACATCTTGCAATCTCTTGGAAAAATCTTCTCACAACTCATCACTATGCATCATTATGACATCTGTTAATAAGATTGAATCACTGAAGTTTAGTTTCATGCAACTTACTTTCACTAGCAGCCAACCAATCTTCTCCCATACCATCTTATTATTGATCTTTCCTGTTGGTGAGATTACACATTAGCTTGCACATTGGGTTATCTTGAATTGATAAACACTCTTCACTCCATAAAATTGCAGTTAGAGTATTGATTGCAATTGAAATCATTATGTTGCAGTATTAAGGTATCACAAAAGATAATTTATGCGCGGATATCACATCATGGCCTTTTTATTTTCATTTCATGATAAATATTGACAAACACCGGAAAAATATCAATAAATATAATATTAGCTTAAATGTATCCTATAAACCGATGCATGTGGTTTCAGTTCGGCATTATGCATTGGAATATGCAATATTTATCTACAATATAGTAGTGTATTAGTTGATATATTATTCCATGGGTATCCTTTTACTGCACACAGTGTTGAAGGTGCTTCATCAATTCAACCACCCAAATTTCACTTGATGAATGATATCCTCATCAATCTCTCCATCTCTTTGTAAGATATATTAAAAAAACCTAAGATAATAATTTTAATACCCGAACCAGTCATTAAATTGGTCTTAAAACATATTTCGCTTACTCCATGCCAAACTAGTGGTCCAAGATAGCCTAAAAAATACATTAAAAAATTACATTTAGTAATTTTTAGATTTAAATTTAAATTTAATTATGACTTACATAAGAAAATACTAATATTATTCGCCTAGGTCATTTCTCTACCAACCCCACTACCCCAAATGCTCCTATAAATGAAAAAATAAAACTCTAAAGCTTAAGATAGAGACCTCATTAGCTTATTCCCATATTTTTTCATTGCCTCCATCCATCATATTTAATCCAAGACTTAAAGAATAAGATACATCTCTTATGCCTATGAACCCCACCACCCGCTCTCTCATGTCCATTTCCATTGATTCATTATGCAACTAAAAGAAAACTAATTTTCTCTCTCTACCTACTTCCACTTGCCTTTTTCCTCATGGCCATTTATTTATTCCTCAAATAATAACTATAATATTAAGAGGTTAATTAAAGGTGAACGAAAAAGTGTGAAGGAGAGAAAATTGTGAGCTTCGAGATGAATGAGCTCCCACTTCGATCGAGTTAACTATCAGCATTGGACGAGAGGAGGGAATCACACTCATAGACGAAAGGAAGACATAAACAATCGAAAAAGAAGGAGGATATATTAGGTTTATACCACAATTTACTCTTATGCCTATGTAGTGATGCAGTAATATTTTTTTGAAATTAAGGGTAAAAACACCATTTTGATAAAATTTCATGACCTACTAATTCTCTCATAACCATTTGGTTCCTTGATTTTTAAAAATTTAGGCAATTCAGCTAGTTTCATCAGTTCTCTCGCACAATTGGTTTAATGAAACTTCCAAACTAGCAAAGCCACTAATTCATCAACTGACTAACCATTACAATTTTCAATATTAAGCCTAACGATATCCTTCTCCAATATGACACCTACCCCAAGCATCCGCATCATCCCCAAAATTCCATCCTATTTACACAATCTTAGTTGGTCAAAAAAAGTTTTAATTTGTTAATAACGCCTTCCTCTGTCCTATCCAATAAAACAATATCATCCACAAATAGCATACACCAAGGCACACCATATTACCTTAGTACGCTCATCTCAAACGATGGCAAAAACAAAAGACACATGGTTAAACCTTGATGCTACCCTATATCAATAAAAAAGGCTCTTGGAATTCATCATCCTTACATGAGAATTAACATCTTCATACATGGATTGAATCAATGTTTAAAAAGGTGCGAGGGTTTGGGGATTTTTTTTACTAGGCGAGGTGATAACTGCATGCAAGGCATATCAAAGGCGCACAAGGCTCCAAAGTGCACACATTATTAAACATTAACTATTTTTGGATTTTAATTTCATGAAAAAAATTACAATTAATTTGGAAGGAAATAGAGGAAATAAAAAAGGGTCAACAAACATAATTTTAAATGGGAAAGGAAAAAAATGTATTTAGTGTAGAGAACACATGTTGGGAAGGAAAGGAAGATGAAAAGGGGTTTTGGGCAGACGGATAGACATAATTTTAAAAAATAATATATATATACTCTCTCCATTTCTCAAAGAAAGATTTTTTAGGTTAAAATTTTTATTCTAAAATTAAAGTTATTTTCAAAAAGTTAATGCTTACCTTTTATTTTTACCCCTTTTTTCTCTTTCTTCTTTTGTGCATTAATTATCCTATCATTTTCTAATAAAGGGTATAATCTTTGTATCAGGGGTATATTTATCACCTCCTTATATAGTATGTAAATTACTAAAAATAAATTCTTTAAGAAATAGAGAGACTATAGTTTGGGAATATTAAAAGTAGTAGTGGACTAATAATATTGACACCTTCATTCACTTAGGTGCATGCCTTCACCTTGTGCCTAATGTTTACCCTATCAGTGGTGTTTTATGCCTTTTCAAGCACTGGCTTAAATTACCTAGATATAAGCCATGGGTACACCCTGGGCCTTTAGACACATTCGCAAAACTAAAAGTGGCACACGATCATCAAATTTTTATAGAAATGGGCATAGAGCCTAACTTCCGCAAATGCCAACTAATGTTACGGTTCAATTTTATCAAACTAAAGCCATAGGGCAGCATGAGCTCAAGAAAATTGAGCTACCCTACATGTCATTATCCTTTATACACATCTAATTATCTACCGAATGGAATTTTCCTATCTACTTGATTATCAATGTCCTAACTATTCTTAGAAGTTGATGGTGCATGAATGGCCAGCAAGAGCAAGCACCCTTTGAGATAGTAAACGACACAAATTTGGCATATAAGAGTATATTAGTAAAATTAGATAACTTTTTTTGTCTAGAATTTTATGCATCTCAATATGCCTTCAATTATGAAACAAAGGGAGTATGAGGGGTACTATTATTTTATATAATGACTATAATTCTTATCTATTTTGTCTTAAAATATATTTTTCATTTATTACCACTATATTGCTCATGTAACTCTCTAATCATTTACCTCATTTAGTTTGATGCATACTATATCTTGAACATGAGTCGATGACATAGAAGCACACTTGTGAGATACCACTAACACAATATAATCAACTATGGAAGCAACATACTAATAACAGAGATGTATGATATTATTAGTTTTTCGATTTATATTTATCTCATAATATTCACTTTTCATTTTCTTTTATTATGTTGTTAACTTTTTCATGTGTTTACATATTTCAATTTCATGGTGTATGAACAACTCATAAACCATCTTATTGTGGATACATGCAAACTAGACTACTCTCTCTCTCTCTCTCTGTATGTGTGTGTGTGTGTGTGTTTTGATTCATTTGAATGTTAAAATCTATTGTGATTTTTTAGGGGGTGTTTTGATTATTTTAGAAATCGAAAGACATTACCAACTTGTCTTGATTTTGCACTCTAATCATCAATCTTTTTATTTAAGCAAATAAGACATTTTCTGATACTATATTTATAGCCTTAACTCCCTAATAAATAATTGATGTTAATTTCAATCATTTCATTTTAATTTTTACTTTAATTTTTCATTTCATATTTAATTATGCTAACTTAATGAAGTTCATAATAGTGATTTAAAAAAATTTATCATGTGCAAGTTGTTAAAATTTGATTAGTGGCTGTAAGAGATTAAGAATGTATTTTTTAGTTCTCTTTAACTCAAAATATGGTATTTCACAACATGGAGCCATGATTTTTTTTAGTAGCATTCTATGGTACCACAATCCAATTCTACAATTTAGTTCTAGGGATTCCATCAATATTAGGTAGAGTTCTAATTCTAGCAACCTTAGACATTACATCCTTAGAGGTCTCGCCAAAAAAAAACATGGCTGAAGTGGTAGCAAACTAGGACGCTTGTTAGGATTATCACATTTATCCCTTTATTTACTCATTTACATATTTTGGCTTGTTTTTTCATACTTGGATGTATTTTTTTAGCTTAATGGAGTCGTGTTTATTTATTTCTATTATTATTTGTTTATTTATTTTTTCATAGTTGTTTATTATTATTATTTTTAGTATGACTTGTATTATTACTAAATTTTCAATTCTGTAGCATTCTAAATTTTTTCACTAAATTTATTGGTGTGATAGTTAGAAGTTATAAGAAAAATTGGTTTTGAATGGGTAGAGATGCCTCCTTTTTTAGAGAACAATAACAATAGGAAAAAAGGATGCTAATTGATAGTTTCTATTGGACAATGGATAAACTAGTGATGTTGCTGGAGATTTTCCTTGTCCCACATTAGTAGTAAGGAATAGTTTTTCTCAATTCAAATATCATTCTATTAGCCTTAAACAATAGATATGGGTTGTTTTGAAGTGGTGATAGGCTGTCCTTAATTGTAATACCCTAAATTTTGGCTAAAAATATAATCCTAAGTAATTCTAATATCAAAAAATTAATATTTTACCTTACCCTAATCTCTATTACAAATTCTTAATACTTTAATCTAATATTAATCACAACAAGTTGTTAAATAAATTATACCAATACCCTAAACTAAACCTAAACCTTTTCTTTCTCTCTCATCCTCAATTTCCTTTTTTTTACATTCTCTTATTCTTTTCCCCTGTCGGGTTTCTTCTTTCCATCTATTGCTCCCTTTTGTCTTGCCTATGACTTCTTCACTAACCCCGACCATGCATCTACCCCTTCCATTTCTTCATCACCTACGCCATACTCCATCAGCACATCATCACCCATACCCTACGCTGATTGAGTGTCGTTGAAATCCTGCCTATTCTTCACCTGTCTCCTCTCCTCTATACTCGTGGGCATGCATATATATATATATATACAACACATTTAATGCCTCGAACCTCCCTTTTCCTTCCTCTATTTTTTGTAAAAAATTTACACCACCATCACAACCTTACTCTCCTCCTTTCCCTTCTCCTCATCATCGTTAAAACAACCCACCAACACCTCCATCGACAACCCCTACCAAACACCACCCCAACCACTCCCCTAGCTTCAGAAAAAACCACTGACATCTGCAACTACCTTAAGAAAAAACAACCAAACACGCCCCATAACCAAGCAATGTAACTCACAATTGAACCAAACTCATTTGCACTGGCCAAAATTATTGTTCCTTCCCCCAACCACTGGATAAAATTGTTGTTACACACCCCAACCACTAGCCAAACTCACCATTTCCCCTCCTTTTTATTCGGCCAAAACAACTGAAACCCCCTAATTCCATTCGGCCTCCTCCTTCATTTCACATCCCCCATTCGACCTCCTCCAGCGTTCCCCAACCACTAGCAATGACATCTTTTCCGTTGCCACCCTTTGGCTTTGGCACTTGTTGCCTATCCTCCCTCTTTTATTAGGCAGGTTCCCCAATCACACCTTTGAGCCTTGTTTCGATTTTTCTCTAATCCTTCCACTCTTTATTTCCTTAAATTTTTATTAATTATATCATTAAGTTATAATTTTTTTTAATTATTTCTTAGATGATTTACCAAAAGTTCTGGAGGAGTTAGGATAGGACATACGTGCTTAGAGATCGGTGCCTTTTTCAATAAAGATACTAGTCATTGTTTCCTATATGATTATATATATTATCATTTTATTATTAGTATGCCTCTAAATTAACGTTGTTAATGCTATGATATGATATTGTGGATTATATGAAAGAAAGGGAGTAAGAATGATGAAAGATGTGTGGATACGATGTTGTTATGCTAAGTCGTATTTTTTGGATTAGTACAACATGTAGAAATATAACGTGGGTTTGAATAAGTATGATAAATGGGAAATGAGTACATGTAAGAGTTAAGGTGATGTATAATTTGAGGATATGAAAATAATAACGTCAGCCATGTAGGTTTTATTATTATTTTATTTTATAAAATAAGGTCATTCTGTTATCTTTAAATGGGTATTTTGGTCATTATGAGTTCAATATGGAAATTCTTGTATTTTAATGTGTTATTGTTGTGCTATTTCCACAAGCGCACAGATTCATTATAGCATTTCAAGGTCGTATCCCACAAAGACTTCGTGATTGATTACACTTCTTTACTATTTTAACTATTTAAATCTATAAAAAGTAGAGGTATGGGTTTCGATGAAAAGAATAATTATGAAAAGCTTTCTAACTTGAAGATACTAAACAATAGGAATGAAACCTAGGATTGAACTTTGGTTTTCGAATTAATAATCAATAATGAAACAATACGTATGTCGTAGATAAACTCACTAACTATGGGCAATTGGTCAAATTGTATTCGTTAGCCTTTTTCAAGGTCTAAGAACATACTTACTCTAATTTGCTGAATAATTTTGTGACTCACAAATTAAATTAAACCTATTAAGCACCACCAATTATAGAGTCCCTAAGAATTAAACATCTACTTTGCTTAAATTCCCGTATATATACTAATTTTCGATTATATTCTTAGCCTTTTAGTTGTAGATTACATCTATGGAGGTCAGATTTTGTCAAATCCACTTTACAACAATTAAATTTAGCATATACAACAGTATCAATGAATCAATCATATGACATAGTACTTTATTTTATCATATCGATTACTAAAATTGTACATAAGTCCAATCCTAGAAAAGAGACTAGTCACTCATGCTTGCAAATAAAATAAACGAAATAAATAGCATGATGAGCATAATAGCAATGCAATAGATAAACAGAATAAGAATTAGAGTGAAATAACTGTAATCCAGGAGAGTGCAATGTTGATTCGAACCGACTGTCACAAATTACACAAATAAATCTCCCGAAAGATTAAAACTAAAGAAACAAGCTATTACATGAAGTTATGCTCAGTAATGAGGGGTCTCTCCTCCTCCTAAAATGTCATATCTCTCTCATTAAGAAGTCCCTGAGGTGTGCCACGAAATTCCCCATCATGAGGGCCATGTCGTGTATGTAGATAGTGGGGAGGACCTTTGTTGCACAGCTATGCAATTTCTCAGCTCTCGGCAATTTGAAAATTCCAACTTTGCACGGACTGGCCGTGCAATATTTTTAGCCTCAAATTTTTAGTTTAGAATTTCGCACGACCAGGCAGATCTAGCATGGCCTGGGCGTGCGATTCTATTTTCTTCTATAAACACATGGGAGTGCTACACGACTGTGTAGCTGGGTGTGCAGCCGACCATGCACTCCCCTTTTGAGCCTTCTTAGGGATATCTTGGTACATCTTTTGGCTCTCATAGCTTCAATGCACCTCTATAAGCATGTTGGGTCGATGCACTCTCCTCCCAAGCTTTCTTTGCTAGGTCCTTAGCTCTAAAAATAAGCAATTCTTTCTCGATCTTAGTATTTTTGCGGGAAATCCTGCAACAAAAGGCTCAAGAAAATGGTAGTGTAAATAGTAGACCAAAACCATAGCAAAATATGTAAAGAGATTGAATAAAGTCCTAAAGCTAAGGAAAAGTGAGGTAAAAATATGGGGAGAAATCACTTTAACAGTTATATGTCTTACAATATGGTAATGAGATCATGTGAAGTGTTTTGAGTAATCACAGATGGCCTAAGTTCAATAAAATGAGAGGATGGCCTAAGTTGGGAATAGTAACCCTAAAAATGACAATGCTATTAGTACATGTAGAAAATGTTAGAGTTAGACCATGAATTTAAGATACGTTGTTAATATTAGTGTTTTAGGAATTTATTTTTAATTTGGTAGTTATAAGAGCCTTATGTGAAAAGTTATGATGCATTTGTGAAATTAGGATTTTGTAAGCCTCGTGACTTTTTAGATAGGGTTATTATTACATGTGTAATAAATGGGATTTGGAAATTGAATTTTTTATGTGTTTATAGTGAAAATATTTGAGGAATATGAGCCAAATTTGGTGGATAAAAAATCAACATGAAGGAAGTTATGAATATAGTGTGAAATTAAGGTTTCTTAGTGAGCTTTTGGAATTTTTCCTTAGAACGCCCTTGATATATATGTGGTTGTGCTTTACTTGCTTCATTTATATTTTGTACCTATCAAATAAATCATGAATAATACATTCATCATTTAAAGTGAAAGATCTTATGAGTTAGGCTGAGGTGTTTTTATGGATCTGTTCTACCGCATGATAACAGTTGCTCAGGTGGGTTTTTACCTGAGAGGTGCATCACTCGATTCCATCGAATTAAGAATAGTGGGTCCCTAAAATAAATGCAAATGGTAATATGATTTGAGATAAGTAACTAATGGATAAGACAATAATGATTTAAAGTGGAAGATTGCGTGAGTCAGGACCGAGATGTTGGGTCTGTTCCACCGGACGAAAATAGTGGCTTAGTTGTGTTGTTCTTGAGAGGTGTTTTGGGCAGTTCCATTGGTTTAAGAATAGTGGTTGTGGTGTTTTTTGCCCAAAGATGTGTTGGGTCCATTCCATCGATTGATAATAAAGAATCAGGTGTGTTACCCTGAGAGGTGCTTCAGACCATTCCATGATTTAAGAATAGTGGGGCTCATTGAGCTCAACTTAAATAGAAGAATGGGTTATGTTATATCTAATTATGAGATACGGATCAGTTTCTACCTTGCATTATTTTATGTATCATGCATATATGTTTATTCTTTGATGTGAACAAATGAAAATTCTTTATACCCCTACTTGACTATATAGTTACCTTACTCGGGACATAGTGTACTGGACATACTTTTCATAGGTGTTGCTCATTCAAGTAGATTCACCCTGTTTTGCAGATGATTGATGATTATTAGCTTGATGTGATTGCCTTAGGTGAGTACATATATATCTCTCTCTGGACTCCTAGTCCTCTACTTTTACTATTTATTCCCTTCTCTCTATTTCGTATTATGTATCATGGTGGAATCAAGTGCCTTAGAGACGTGATTTCTAGGTATAAGGTTATTTTTACCTTGCACCCTATATAGAATGGGCATAGAGAATACTTATATGGAGTGCCTCTTATATGTTATATTTGACGTGAAAACCTTATGTTTTGCATCTTGGCTTCCACAATTAACTCTTAAAATGAAAATTTTAAGTTCCTAAACTGGGGATGTTACACTAATACCACACATGAGCATGTATGCAACTTCAATTGATTTAATATATTTACCTTTAAATTTTAACTACTACGTGTATTACTCTGAAAGTACGGAGTGAATTAGTATACATGGTAGTTTTGTGCTTGGTCTAGTGCTTCCTTCTAGTAATTAATTGCCCATAATCTAATTATGTTCAACTACGGTGGTTGATAATTCAACCCCATTGATTTTGTCTATTGAATTGTTGTGGTCCATTCCTTATCACTGGATCTCATTTCATTTGTCTCAGAATTAATTGTGGGTTTGGTTATTGATTGCTATTGAGTATGTATTTTAACTGTTGTTGCAATTGCTTATGACTAGTCAGTTTAAGTTTGAATTCTATGTCACTGCAATGTTTTTGGTTCAAGTTTGGTGTCCAAGTTGGCATAGTGAACTCGTGTTATAGTATGCTGCCTTAGATCAAATTTACTATAGTCGCTACTATTGTTTCCAGAGTCGTTTCAGATATGTCAAAGGTTGAGCATTTACACACTACTAACTACTATAGATAGCCTCAGATGATTTTATTCAAAGCTCTTGATGTTGATTATGTTTTGGTCACCGATCCACCCATTGAGGAAGTTGTTATAGCCACTCCCACTGCCACTCTGATCACTCCCACGACAAAGAAATCAGATAAGGTAGATAAGGAAAAGTATGATACGGATAACAAAACTATATGAGACCACTTTGTAACACCCCGATTTTTACTACTAAAAAATTTTGTTTTACGGCGGAAGTTGCAATACACCATATTTTTAAAATTTAATTTTATTAAGCTTAATTATTTTAGCGTTATTTGATGTAAATATTTAACTATTTTCATTTTGATTCATTTCATGGATTTATCGACGATTTTGACTTCATATTTGAATTTAATTAATCATTATCGTTGCGGATCACTCTAGATAAATTCGTTCATGACCATGATTTTATTATATTCATATGACTTCAATTTTTGGTTCAAAATATGTATTTCTATTATTTCTTGTATTTTGATTATTAATACTTTGGATTCGTTTCCGATTATAACTTCGTCGTATAATTACGACTTTATTTTGGAGTTATATTTCGTCAACAAAATATATTATTTAAATTATAAAATTCCATTTAAAATAGTCAAAACTATTTTAATGGTTTTCTCTGTAGAAAATGTTTCTGACTTTTAATTTATTTGTTTCCAAAGTCATTAATATCTTCGGAAAGTTTTAAATTAAAAACATCTTCAAAGCTTACTTATGAATTTCTTTTCGAATTTATTTTTCTTCCATTTTATCCTTTTTGGTTTGCAGAATACTAGTTTCAAAAATTATTTAAATTACTCTCAATTTTATTAGAATTTGATTTAAATATTTTTGTATATGCTTTTAAATATTTTCTTTGAGGTCTTATAATGTATTTTCGTAAATAATATGGATTTTTACGTTCGTCGGTAAATTTTTTAGAAAATATTTTTGAAATTTTTTATATAGCTCTGATATCGATTTTAAACTTTCAGATCCTTTTAAAATGATTTTCGTTAATTAAATTTTAGATAAAATCTTCTAATAATAATTTTAGATATTTAATACTTTATTATATACTTGCATTTGCAAAAAAAAATCATGGCCTCGACTCCCTTCTCTCTTTTTTTCCTTTTCTCTCTTCTTCTCTCCCTCTTTTCTTTTCCCTCTCTCCTCGACTTGTCCCTGTTCTCTGCACCCCAAACCCCAACTTGCCATCTCCTCCCTACTCCTCCACACCATTTGACCGCCGGCCATAACAACCACCATCGGCAACGCTATAAAAAGTAGCAGCGAACACAACAACAACAACCACGAATGCAACAGTGATGGGCAGCGTAGGTTTGTCACCGTCGGGCCGCGACGAGCTCGGGTGAGGGTTGGCGAGCATCGATCGACCTCCGACGGAGCTTCCCTGGTCTTCATTCTCCCCAATTTGTAACTCCTTATTTGGTATAAATTTCCGAAAGCCCTAACCCTTATTTTAATTAATTAAGTATGAATTAGCTTACGATAAGCTAAATTGATTGTGTAATTATGTATATAGATGTTGTATGATTGATTTAGAGTGGTTAATTGTAGTGTATTTGGTTGATTTGTGAAAATCAAATTTTTGGCCGGGTTATACTTGAATTTTTTGGATTCGTTCGACTAAGCTATTTTGGGTAAATTAATTTTACAATATGCTGTAAAATGTATCTAATTTCATATCAGAATCGTCAATTTAAGAAATTTATGCGAAACTAATCAGAATTGGATTTCCAAGTCAAAATCCATGTGTGACAAAATTGGATTGCATAATTGAGTTATTTCACTCAATTGATTTTATAATATCATTTGAAATGTATTTAATTTTATATCAGAATTGTTGATTTGGGAAAATTGCATGAAATTGATCAGAATTGGATTTTTAGGTCAAAACTCTTGCGAGTCTAAATTGGATTGTGTGATCGGGTTGTTTTATTCAATTGATTATATCATTTACATTATAATACATTTAATTTTAATTTCGAACCATCAATTTATATATTTTAGCAATAATTGATCAAATTTGCATTCCGGGCTCAAAAACTGTAATTGTGTTAAACTGGGTATTTCTTTCATTGTTTTTGATCAAATGATTATATAATAAGTTATAAAATATTTGTAATTGCATTTTTAAACATTTAATTTAATTAAATCAATATAATTCAACTAAATTGCATTTTTGGGCCAAAAACCCTAGAATTTAAGTGAAATTATGAAATTGGTCATTTGTATAGTTGTTTTTCTAAAATTAATTTTATAGAAATAGTTGAAATGATCCTAATTGCATTCTAACACCTTCAATTGGAATTAATTGATTTGAATTATCTGAGTTTGTGTCTTGGGCTTTAAAACCCTAATTTCAAAAACCGATTATCTTAATTTGGTGATTCATAAGATTATTTTTGCTGAAATTGATTATCTAGATTTATTTAAAATTCGCTTAATTTAATCTTAAGCTATCAATTTAAGATAATAAAAGTTAATTATTCGAAGCATAGTTTGGGCATTAAAAACCCTAATTTTCGGAGATGGTTTTATAAAATTGATTATGCTATGCTTCTTTTTCCTAATTAAATTTTAGCTTTGATTTAAAATCATTTGAATTATATTTTTACATTATTGGGTTGGATTGGTCCCCTAAAAATGATTGGTTTGCCTCTTTAGTTGTAAAACCTAATGAGTAAGTTATTTTCGATAAAAATAACTTATAATCTATTATTCTTTCCAAATCAATTTGAAATGTTCCAAGTGATATGTGTTAAACCTAATTGGTTAATATTTAATTTTAAATCTTAATAGAGCTATGCATGTGATGCCTAGGTTTTTGATATGTTTTCCAAGAAAGATTCTTTGTGCCTCTTATGTTGATTTAATTATAATATGTGAATTATTAATCTATAATGTAGTCTCTAACCTAGTTCCGATTTCTATCGGTGATCTAGGAAAACTTTCTCGTGGATTGTCGAGCTTTCGATAGCTCTCTGTCTTTCTCAATTTTCTTAGCTAGCTTCTGATTTAGGTAAGTTATTACTTATCTTTACTTAGAACGGAATCTCGATGTATGTCTATTTGGAGTGGAAGGTGATGAGTATGCTTGATCATTTAATTATGTCAAGCGTATACTGTATTCTTGTGTGGTAATTGTATGTATGTATGAGTTATAGCTTTAATGCAAACGTATGTTTGTATGCCTCTTGTATAATATATGTATTTGAGTAAGTGAAGGGTTAAGTATGGATTGAAATTATATGATGCCGTATGTTGTATATTTATGTCATGGAATTATTCGGCTTTAACGCCACCTAAAATTATTTGGCCTTAGTGCCACATTAATTGGTTCGGCTTTAATGCCCTTAAAAATCAATCGGATTTAATTCTACTTGAATTGGTTCGGCTTTAATTCCACTTGAATTGGTTTGGCTTTAATGTCACTTGAATTGGTTCAGCTTTCATGCCCCTGGAATCGATCGACTTTAATGCCATTTGGATTAGTTTGGCTTTAACGCCGCTTGGATTGGTTCGGCTTTAATGATACTTGAGATTTATCGGCTTTAATGTCACTTAAAATTGATATAACAATGGAAATTCATTATGTTGATGGATGTGAGATAAGTGCTATTATATGAGCCTGATTTATGATTGGTTAAATTATAGAATAAAATATTAATCACTTAAAGTGAGAGATCTTGAGTTGGGACTTGTATCACTCGGGGTAGCTATCTGAGTTAGGTTTGGTATTCACTTGGTACCATTCTAGTATTTTTTTTATTCTGTGATCCCGATTCCCTTACGAGGTCTGGAGAGACCCTCTTCTACTCTATAGGTGTCTCGATATATTTTGGCCTTATAGGAGGTATGCATACTTAAGTGATTAGGTGTCCTATTTATTAGTGGTTTGGTTACATTCCTGGGCGGGCTAGCTAGGGCTAGTACTGTTCGAGAACTAGATTAGTTATTACGGTCTCTTTAAGTCTCTGTCCTCAAGATAATATAATTAAATGGTTGTGATCACGATAATGAAATATATAACAATGAATTATTCTCATTGACTCTTGGACTTTATATTTCTTTTCTTATGCATGTCTCTCGGTTGTCTCTCTTACAGTAGTGTTGTCATATGATGCATGTCCATATTTAATTATCACATAATCTATTATTTAAATTGCATGTGGGTGTTATGTGCAAAATGCTACCTTCCAAAGTAGTATGTATTACTCAGCATGCGATTGCGAATTATTATATGCTTGTACGTTATGTATTGTCATGTCTAGTCACGTATTCATAAGCATAAATTTGTAACCCCATGTTTTATGGTATGAATCGCATGTATAATCGAGTATGAGTTATTATATGAGTAGAATGATGTATGTATCGCATGTGTAATCGAGCATGATTTATTACATGAGTAAAATGGTATTTGTATCGCATGTATAATCGAGCATGAGCTATTATATGAGTAGAATGGTGTATGTATTGCATGTATAATCGAGCATGAGTATTGTATAAGTGGAATGGTGCATTTATCATATGTATAATTGAGCATCGGTATTTTAAGCTAGAGATTGCCATATCTTATGCGTATCGTGTTTCCTTCTATGAGTTAGGTAGTATTGATTTACTTAGTACCAAACCCGTATTGATACTATCTTAGTTGAATAGGTCCTACGATGATCCACTGATGGTGGGGAGCAGACCGTTTGTGCAGGCTTGAGTTCGGATGTTACTATTAGGTTGAAGGTTGGCTTTAGAGAGTAGGCAATCCGAAGTTTATCCCTCGGGATTTATTTTTATATGTATCTATTTTTTGAAGTTTCAAGTGTTGTATTAAATTTTCAAGGGTGTTGTAATTGAATTTTATTTCTCATTACTTTGATAAGCTTTTAAAAATCTAAAATTATTTCACAGGTTTCTGTTAATTTATTCAGCAATGATTTTGTTCAGTTAAATTGTTCACTTGTTATTTGCATGTGGATATCTCCTTGTGGGAGTTTATCCTCACGGCATAGATGTTGGTTGAATTTTGTTGGATAGGTTTTAGCCTTGCATCTAGCATGAGATAGATGGTAGATATTTATCTTGTGTTAGGTGTGGCGGTAATATTTTCCAAATCCTATTTTAGCTTCCGCATTATTCTTTTAAACAAAATTTTTTAGGAGTGGAATTTGGGGGTGTTAATTAATTAAGTAAAATATTGGAATTTACCACCATGATCAACGTAATTCTGGCTTATATAACCATCATTACATCAACCACAAGGCTAAAACATTTAAAGTAACACAAAGGAAATTAGGAACAAAAGAACATTTATAGTACAATATTGAGTTTAGAGCCTAACTCTGAGTTAACAATTCAAGATACAAAAGAAGCGATACCATGGATCAAGCGTTCAAAAAGGGTATCTAGTTAAATACATCGACTGGATAACAATTACTCTTCACCCAACCCCTAACACAGATGAAGTCATTCATCCCCACATAGGGCATCATAGGCAGCATAATCATTTAGCTGATCTTCTGAGACCCGCACATAAGATTTAGGGCCTCCTACTCGTAGAAATGAACAACATCCATAAAACGCGGGTGGTTAGTATGTTACATACTGAGTAAGGGAACAATACTATCGAAACAGGGATACCAATAACACATGCTTTCACATCAAATAATAAGCGAATAACCAAATAAATAAAAATTCTCGTAAAATAGAAAATGATCTAGATTCCTTTATTAAGTATAATCTATTTTTATTCTTTTATATACGTTGAGTGTAGGAACCCCATTAGTCTTAAACCAGTGGAAAGGTCTGAAACACCATCTTAAGGACAACACACTTGAGCCGCTATTCTTTCTGGTAGAATGAAGATTAAAAATATCTTATTGGGACAAGACGCTTCCGACCCATTATTCTCCCCGGTGGAACATGAATACACACACACACACACACACTAGATATATATAGAAAAATAGATTACCTTGGCCCTACTCACGTGCTCTTTCACTTTAAGTGATTGGTATCTTATTCAAGATTGATTATCATGCATGTAACACATTAAAATAGATATACATATAGCATATATCCAAGTCTTTAAGTCATTTCAAACCCTAATTACACACCCATTTAGTATTCATTCTCCTGTATTGGTTATTCCACACAACTTATATTATATCATCTCCAAATCCTATCATATCCAAAATGCACGATCTAATTCCCATACACATACATTAATAATCTCATTCCAATGTATATTACTCATAGAAATATCCTAAACCCAAATTCTACAGATTTGACATAACACATCCCATAAAATTTACATGATTACCAATTCCGATAGATAACCTCATAAGGTTAAACATTAACAACGTATTTAGAAATCTGTATAACCTCTAGATCTTATACATGGAATAATGATATTATCATTATAAGATAGTTATCCCAAATTATCCATTAAATCATTTAAAGACCTTAAATAACGATAATACTTACTAGAATCCCTCATGCTATTATTATCATATTTCAATCTACCTAATACATAAAATAACAAAATTTCCTTATTATCCTATAATGATCAAATTACCCTTAAGCACAAATAAAAATCTTTATTTTATAAAATCTTGTATCTTCCACACATTATTTTTCAAGTCCATAATTTATCATCATACCTCATGAGAATTCTTAAATCCATTTATCAAAACTCATTTAACCCATATTTCATACCATAAGATATATTTCCACAAATATGACATTATCTTAATAAAATAATAATGGCACATCTTACCCATTCTTATTTTCTTTCAATAACATAATATCCTTAAGCCCATATTTCATACCATAAGATATATTTCCACAAATATGACATTATCACAAAAAAATTGTAACATAATGGTACCTCTCACCCATTCTGACTCCCTTTCAACAACATAATATCCTTAAGTCATTATTTCATACCATACGATATATTTCCACAATCTGACATTATCACAATAAACTAATAATGGTACCTCTTACCCATTCTTACTTTCTTTCAATAAAATAATATCCATATCATCACAAAATATCATGATCAATACATGTTACATCATATATCAACAATATCATGAAAAACATATACAACCATACAAGCAAATAACACCAAACCCCCCAAACATCGTATAGTATCCTTACCAACTAGGACACCAGACTCTAAGCATGCAAATCCTATACTTCCTCATCTAAAGCTACTGGAATATCACCTATAAAAAATAATAACATTCATGGTTAGGCTCGAAGAGTTTAATCGAATGAGAAATCAAGGTAGATAAGGTAAAAATAGAAATAACTATAGTCAAATCAGAGCTTGAGATGTGCATAGGTGTAGAGGAATGCATAGTAAAAATTTTAGTGGTGTTTGGACAAGGTTTGGGGGTGAAAATAGGGGTGTACTACCAAAAATAGGAAGTTTCACTATTATACCATAGGCAGTGCAACCCTTGGTTGAGAGAAAAGATCATACACGACCAAGCGGTGTTGCGGCTGTGCTGCAGTGGTGCACACTAGGTTGAGAGAAAATATCACGCATGACCAAGCGATGCAATAGAAATTTTTTAGTGTTGCACGGCTGTGTTGAGGTCGTACACTCTGTAAAAGTGCGACGAACGAGAGAAAGAAGAAGGGAAAATAGTTGGTGTTTGGCGGCGATGGTGTTAGAGAAGGTTGGGATGACCTTGGTGGTCGATCCACTAGCTAATGGGCAACGAGTGGTGGTCGAGGTGGTGCACGGTGGTGGAATGGGTGGTGTGAGAGAAAAAAATAGGGAAAGAAGGAGAAAAGAGAAGGAAGAATGAAGAAGGAAGAGGGAGTGCTCAAGTAGTGGTTTTGGACACAAATATGGGCAGAATGGAGCAAACCAAAGAGAAGGGAAGAAGATTGTGTAGTGTATATATATATACATGTGTGCGTGTATGGAGTGGGTTGGGGAAGGAAGAAAGGAAGAAAGGCAAGGGAGGGGAGACGTGCGATCAATGGTGTAGGGTGGTGCAGAAGAAAAGATGGTTGAGTGTTGGGGACAATGACAGGTGATGGGTATGGTTGTGTGTGTGAGTATTGCATAAGGATAAGAGGAATAGGAAGAAGAAGAGTGGCAGGGTGTGTGCAGGTCTACAAAGATAGAAAAAGAAGAAGAAGAAGAATAAAGGTGATGGGTGATGGAGCAAGTGGAGAGGGTGCAAGTTGCAAGTGCAACAATTTCAATTGTTACAGCTTAAGGTTGATGGAAGGAGGAGAAGAAAGAAAGAAAGAAAAGAAAAGGAGAAAGAAAAGGGAAAAGAGAAGGGTTGGGAATTAGTTTAGATAATTTTAAGTAATTAGGATTAGTGAAAATTTTAGTGGGTTTTGATTTTGGTTTACAAATTACGATTTATTCGAGTCAAGGTTTCAGTTTCGGTTAAATTTTTAGGATTAAAAAATTAGGTTAAGGTTAAAATAAGATTTCTTGATATTATAATCAAATTAGGGCGTTAATGACGCAAGATTAGGCTAAGAAAAATTTTGGGGTATTACACACTTGTTGTCTCATATCACAAATAAGTTGTTTAATACTTAATTTAATGTGAATTCTGCTAAATATATTTGGGATTCGTTGAAGAAGTGGTATGGGGTTAATGAAGCTGGTATGAAGAGATATGTGGTTGGTAACTTCTTGATATTTCAGATGGTTGATAACATGCCCATCATGGAGCAAGTACATGAGTTTAAGAACTTGATTGATAATGGCATGGTTGAGGGGATGTAGATATATGAAACATTCAAGGCTAATCTTTGGTTAGAGATGTTTCCAACTTATTGGAATAATTATGAGAACCACTTGAAGCATTAAAAAAGAAATATGCCTTTATTTGAGATGATTGGCTACGTGTGGATTGAAGTGGCCAACTGAATGAAAGATAATGATGTTTCTTATGTTTTTAATTCTTCTTATGATAACTTAGTTGTCTCTAATGCTGATAAAGGCAGGTTCAAAGGAAAGGGAATGGTGTCTCAAAAGAGGAGACAACAAAGAAATCCATCAAAAGTTTGATTGTGCATGTATTAGTTATGTTGTTAACAATCATACTTATATATTATTATGCTTAAGTAATCATTCTATTTGTGAAAAAGTTCTTTGAAAACATGTTTCCTATAAAAAATAATGCATGTGATATTGTTAGTTCTTCTAATGCTACTCCTATTCCTTTGACTGTGACTTCTCCCTAAATGGTTGTAAATGATGATGTTGTCGATGAACCTAAGAGAAGCAAAAGATATAATATATACACTAGTAGTGGACATGATTTTGTGATTGTTTTTTATTGAGAATAATGATATAGATAGGATTAATGAGGTCTGCCCTTTTTTTGTCGAAGAAGATCCTAAATCATATACTAATGCATTAACTTTAGTTAATGCTAGTTTATGGAAAGAAGCAATTAAAAATGAATTAGATTCAATAATGTAAAACCACACATGGGATTTATTTAACATGCCTGGAGGAAGTAAACCAATTAAAAGTAGAAGGGTCTTTAAAAAGAAATGGGTAATTGATGGGACCATTGATAATTTTAAGGCCCATTTGGTAGTTGTAGGTTATAAACAAAAAAAAAGAGGTTGATTTTTTTCTATACTTATTCTCTTGTAACTAAGATTACCACTTTCCGTTCTTTATTCACCTTAGTTGCTATCCATGGACCTATAGTTTCTAGCATGAAGCAATTAATTTTTTTTAGATTTAATAATGTATGCTCACACATGGGATTTAGTTGACATGCCTAGATAAATTAAACCAATTAAAAGTAAATGGGTATTTAAAAAGAAATTGAGAGCCGGTGTAACCATTGAGAAGTTTAATGCCCATTTGGTAGTAGTAGGCTATAAACAAGAGAAAGAAGTTGATTTTTTTGACACTTATTGTAACACCCCTATTTTACCAGCTAAAAGTTTTCATTTTTATAGAAGCGTTAATTACTAAATTACCGGATATTACTGCCATACTTAGCATAAGTTAATCTCCTTACATTTCTTATACTAAGTATTAAGGTTAAAACAAAACTCAATTAGAGTAATTCAATAGAAATAGAAATAATAAATGTCATTGTACAATGGTATAACCAAAGTACAGTACGAGACATATGAGTCCAAAGGAAAACCGATTGTAAAAAAAAAATAGCACCCGAAGGTACAACTCCAATTTACCCTAACTCTTAGACCCAAAGGGTCATTTTGAAAATGGAACATCTTCCCAAGGACTCTACTTGTCTTGCCCCCGCTTATAAACTTCATGCCATTCCATGGCCCTCACATAGCCATCTGCAAAAGTAGTATTAGTACAACTACTTCGCACTAAGTAACTTATAATACCTCAAGGAAGGCAACATACCCACATTTTACATAGTCACACAAAATTGAAGAACATACTTAAGCATAGCTCGGTGAATCGTACAAACACTATTCATGGAGAAACATATATCATTGTCAACATCTCAACTCAACAATAAAACATACCAAACCACTTCCCATCATTTCAAGGTGCAAGGTCATATTCTATTAGTTGAATACATTCCAATTATAGTGGTAGGGCACTAAGGCAACTACCGAAACAACAATCCAAAACAATACAAGGGTAGGGCACTAAGGCAACTACCAAACCAAAAAGTCTAACATAAACCAGGGTAGGACACTAAGGCAACTACCAAACCAACAATCCATCACAAAACTAAGGTAGAGCACTAAAGCAACTACCGAACCAACAATCCATTTCTTTTATTACATAATAAACATTTCCATTTTACTTCCTTCCTCGAGAGGGATAAAAACCAACCCAGGGACACACTGATACACCTGTTCATATTGACACCCGAAAGCCACACAATACCCTTACCTCAAACCTAGGGACACAACAATACGCCTGGTTATATCAGTTCCCAAAAGCAACACAATATCCTCTCAACCTCGGTCATCTAATTCTTAAGTATTGATACCCCTATAGGGTTTGTAGGTCACATATAAAGTAGAGTAGGGCCTTAAAAATAGGGCACACCAACATACTAGTGAACTACAAATGAGGGATAACATCTCACCTCTAAGGTAGCTACTCCTAGAGAGAAACCATTCACCACTCGAGATCTTTTAATTTAAGTATTAATATCTTATGAGGTGATCACATAAGTCACATATATCATAGACATTTCCATTTTCTATACTTAATCATTTTTTCTTTTATTTTCAATTATTTAGATAAACCCTAGTGTTATAGGTTTATATTGAGCCAAGTCGAAGCTAAGTCCAACCTATCAAAAGGCTAAGGCCATCCTAGCATTCATTTATTTGTAAATGACACATTAGCTAAAAAATAATGAAATGCCTTTCAAAACCCTAGTTTTACCTTTTTATTCATTTTCATACTAGACATGATTATTACAAGATATTTGTCATGATCAAGCAACAAGACAATATTTCACTTTATTTTAGCACGTAGATAATCTTTACATTTTGGCGATTAACTGTATTTTTTACTTTTCATGCATCTAGTGGGTTGCAACCACCAAAACTATAATAATGCGATTATCACATATCACATATCACATATTTCATGCAGCATATATGTACACATTTAAAGCATAGAACATCATTTAAATAGACATATTATCATCATAGTACATAAAGGAGAATATATCTAACCCTACACTATACGAATAGGATTTATCATAAGTTAACCCTAATCATGCGCATATGTGTCCATGTGAATTATCGTAACCCTAATTCCATACACGAGCATTCACGAGGCATATACCATAGGATTTGAATCATAACATGATAATAATGGAATCCTTAACAAAATCATATACATGCGAATGTAAAATATTTGACATATTACCGTGCATACAACTTAATTATTGTTGATCATGCATATCATCCTTTCAACATACTATCATTTTATCATGCATGATAAAATGCTCAAAATTTGTAAATACTGGCATGATTATAGGTTTAAAAGTTCCTAGCATGCTCACACATAATTTCTATCATCATATGAGTGATTGATTTACCTAACCCAAGCTTATAGAAAAGAGGTCTTCTCTAAAGCTCTTAAATAATACATATGAATTTAACATCTAAACACATGCATATATTAGCATATAGTATTACACAATAATAATCCATAGTTACTAAAATAATTTAGGTTAATAACTGATGGATTAAGTAAGAGGAAAGCCAAGGAAAGTGGAGTAACAATAAGGGGAAGCTTCAGGGGGTGTTGTAACACCCCGAGTCGATACGACCACGCGGGGGCTACCTTAGAGTGCTTTTGAATTGATTAGCTGGCCCCACAGATCAACACAAATCTTTTTAGCACACTTTGTCCTCACTCATGCAAGGAAAGTGGAGTAACAATAAGGGGAAGCTTCAGGGGGTGTTGTAACACCCCGAGTCGATACGACCACGCGGGGGCTACCTTAGAGTGCTTTTGAATTGATTAGCTGGCCCCACAGATCAACACAAATCCTTTTAGCACACTTTGTCCTCACTCATGCACTTCCAGATAAATTTTTAGAAAATTTCTAAAACTTCCTAGGAGGGTCACCCATCTTAAAAATTGCTCCACAACTAGCACGCTTAACTATGGAGTTCTTAAGACGAAATCACCAAAAGGATGGTATACCATGTTGATATTAGTAGCCAAATCAATCCTTATAACACTCCGCTCAATTTGGGGTATTACATTCACCCCCACTCAAAGAATGCAACGTCCTCGTTGCATCTCAACCACTAACTATATTAATATAGTTTATCCCAAGTGGCTAACTGGCTCATCTAAGTTCAACTCACGGTCACAGTTTTGCTTTGATACCATTTGTAACACCTCAAGTTGATACGACCACACGAGGACTACCTTGGAGTGCATTTGGATTGATCTACTGGTCCCACAGATTAACACAAGTCATTTCAACACACTTTGTCCTCACTCACACACTTTCCAATAAATTTTCAGAAAATTTTTAAAACTTCCCAAGAGGGTTACCCATCCTAAAAATTGCTCCATGGCTAGCACGCTTAACTATGAAGTTCTTAGGATAGAATCAACAAAAGGATGGTATACCATGTTGATATAAGTAGCCAAATCAATCATTATAACACTCCGCTCAATTTGGCGTATTGTAGGTGTGGCAGAGAAGGAGGGAAGAGTAATGATGTTATGTGCCATTGTTGGGGAAGTTGCCATGAAAAAATAGTTCGATGTAGGGAGGGAAGAAACAACTAGGAAAGGTGCAGAAAATGGAGAATAAGAGATGTAACAAAGGTCGAAGAATGGGGAAGAGTCTTAGTATAAATTGGTGCAAGTAGAAGAGGGGAGCTTCGGCCAAAATGGTCAAAGGTGGGTGAGTTGGGCTTCAGTGGTTATGGCCGAAAGGAAGGGGGAGGAAACATAATGGTTATTCAATGGAGATAGGGTAGGAATGATAGTTTTTACTGGTGGTGGGGAGGAGGAAGCAGTGAGGGATGCCAAAGGTAAGAAAAGAAGGAAAATATGCTCGAGCAAGGGGGATGTTGATGGGTGTTTAGTTGTGTGTGGGGGGAAGGTTATAACATGTGTGATCGGTGCAATACATGGGGCTTCGATGATGGTGGTCGGTGGTTGGCTAAGGACACCGTCGGGGGGTGGGGGTTTTAGAATAAAATTGGTGGTGGAAGGAGCTATGATGAGGAGAATAGAGGGGGAGTTTTATGTGGCTCAAGTGAGGTAGGAATTCTACAGAGTGGTTGAAATATTTTGACACATGTATATGAGGATAGGAAGTGTATAATAAAGGAGTTGCATGTAGTGAAACAAGGAGCAAAACTAGGAGAGAAAAACAAGGGGGGGAAGGGAGATATGGCGCAAAGTGATGGTGTGACGGTTCGTAGGTAGCGTGTAGGGGTAAGAAGGGTAGGTTGATAGTCAAGGGAAATCTATCATAGATCAGGGATAGGTTAGAGTGAAAATATCTAGGTAAAGATTTAGGGTAAAAATACTCGGTAGAATTTAAGATTACCAAGCTAGGTTTAATTGACAAAACGAATATCGATTATTACCCAAACTAGGTTTAAAAAATAAAATGCACTATCTAGTATATCTTAACCTAATTAAATTTCATAACTAATAATTCATAATAATATTACACATATTAACATATATATATTTATAATCAAATACCCTAAAATAATTATTACAACTAATATACATAAATACCAGTCATAATTAGGGTGTTTGGACACGAGGTATCATACTTATTTTCCTATAACTAAGATTGTCACTATTCATTCTTTAGTCGCCTTGGCTGCTATCCATGGACTTGTAGTTCATCAAATAGGTGTTAAAAATATTTTTTTAAATGGTGACCTTAAAAAAGAAAGTTATATGGAGTAGCCCGATGGTTGTGTGGTTGAAGGTCAGAAGAACAAAGTATGTAGATTTAGAAAGTCATTGCCTGGCTTTAAACAAACTCCTTAAAAATGGTATAAAAATTTTGACCAAACTTTAGTGAACGATGGTTATGTAGTAAATGGATCAGATTCTTATGCTTACTCCAAGAAGTTTACACGTGATTGCGTGATTATATGCTTGTATGTTGATGACATGCCGATTCTTGGTACTAATGTGACTATGGTCAAATAGACCAAATTATTTTTGTCTTCTCACTTCAATAAAAAAAGATGTAGGGAAATACGATGTAATTCTTGGTATTAAAATGAGAAAAATGAGAATAGATTTTCCTTGAGTCAGTCATTCTATGTTGATAAGTTATTAGAAAAGTTCGACCGTCATGATGAATTGCCTGTGAAAACTTCCTATGATAATGGTATTAAAATAAGATTTTAGTGTTTCACAAAAATAATATGGTAAATCATAGGCAGTGTGAGGTTCCTCATGAACTATACTAGACCTGACATTGAATATGTTGTAAGTCAACTAAGTAGGTATACTCACAACCCAACTAGAGATCATTGACCTGCACTTTGTCATTTATTAAGAAACCATAAGGGTGCTAAAAATTGAATATGAGTTTAAAAGCTAAAGTTCGTTAAGTCAAGTTTCTTAGTAGTACGATAGGCAAATACACCTTTTTTGTGCATACGTTTTTTATCCCGGTGAAAAAGCATGGATTCTATTTTTCTAAACATGATATAGACTAGGATATATGCTTAAGCATTTTTTATGCAACATGTTCTCTTAAGTTGTCTTGATGATGTTAGTATATGTGATGCAACTTGCAGTTGTTTTATGGATTTTATGTACCTAATTAGGCGGCCTACACACCATTTTTGATTGTGAGAAATTCCAAATTTATGATGTTCCAGCTTTTTTCAAGGGACATCTTATTGATGTATTGTGGATATATTTGCTTTGGAACCAAATTTTTCAGGAGTTCAAAGTTTTGCTAGCTTTCCCAATCGACGTGTCCTATTCTATTCCCCTTTTGTAGGGACTTAGTAGTTAAGTCCTTGTATTAAGATTTATGTTGCTAATGCTATTTCTAGGTCATGTGTTATAGTGTTGGAAATTGTATTTCGTATCTTTCAGTCGTGGCTCTTAGGTTGTTGTGAGGATTGTTTCCATCAAAATGCAGTATATAATAGTTTATGTCTAATTAAAGATGTGATTAGTCTTAAAGAACGATGATTCACTGATTAGTGGAAACTTGGACCGATAATTGCTTACTTTCTGATGATTCAGTACATCAAGATGATACAAAATGCTTGTTTTGGGGGGACAAACATCCACTTCATCATTATAATTGTAAGCATCTGTTAGCTATTAAAGTGCTGATACCAGTGCTTAATGTGTGTTTAGCAACAACATGTAAGATAGCTTTAAGCTTTGGAAAAAAAGAAAAAAAGCTCCATTTGGTAAGTAACCTCACTTGATTATAAGCTAATTGTTGAAACGTTACTAAAATAGCTTATAGCTTTTAATGAGATTGATTCTTAAGGGATCGATAATTGCTATTGGGTGCGATTATCTCTATATATTTTGAATTTTGTATCAGCGTTTTACAATGAAAAAATTGAGTACTTTTTCACCCTAGAAAAACCTCCATTTTTTATGCTTGTCGGGTAGAGTTTTGTATTTCCATACTCTTTAATCTTAAGTGTGTGAGATTGGAGGACTATTATGTAAACCTTAGGGGCGAATTGCTGTGTGGGATTTCATTGGAGGTCTGGCCATAATTTGCTTCAAAGCAATAATTTCTATCCGCGACACAACAATGTTTTGCGATTTCAATTAATTTAATATATTTACCTCAAAATTTCTATTGCTAAGTATGTTATTCTAATAATTTCCTATTTTTTCCTAATTTATTACAGTCCTTTTAACTTAGATTTATATAAGATTCAAACTAAAAAAAAATCTCTAACATTGTGTCTGAAATAAAGGCCTTTGACTATGTACATTTACATCCTAAAATATATCTAGGATTATACCAAAAATAAATGTTTTAATGAGCAGATTTCCAACGGTTATAGATCCTTCAAAACTAAAACTTTCTGTTACTAGCACTATCTAGTTAATGTGAGGCTCTGTACATATGAACCTCCCTAAACCAAGCATAGACGGGGAATTCATATTGGATTGTTGTTATTGGAATAATAGGACATACTGTTTTATGCCATCTGCGCACCTTCAAAAAAGATGTCCAAGAGATAATATACAGGGCACAATTAACCAGTCTTTAATGGCTTGTGTGTAATCTACATCCACTAGAGTAGCTTTTTCTATAACTAGTTGGGTCCGTGAAGCATTTCCACAATATAGGTGGAAACTACTAGATACATGCTTGAGTTGAGTCATATGGGTGAACAACCGACCCAATATAGGATCTTGCCTCGCAACAAACTCTAGCATCAATTATTTCATCAAAGCACATTTTCATCTTCTAGTACCTAATAAAACTTCAGGCATATATCCTACAAGCACACAAACACATTTCCATGTCAAATTTGTAGCATTACCCAACTAATTTCACTCTAAACTTAAATAAATGATCTAAGAACATGAACTAAAAATAAGTGCTAGTTAGTCAAAATTGATGAAAGTTATAATGTAAATCGATCAATGCAAATATGAAAAACGCATCAGTCCATCGAAGGTGATGAAAATTTGAGACTCGTATGAGAAATTACTTGTGCTTCAAACATTTAAGCACACAAGTTGAGTATCCATCACCTAGAAGTGGAAGCGCAATTCGATGCTGCTGGAATTTAGGTTGCAACTGAAGTCGACCGAGCAATCAAATGAATAATGGATTCTATCGGCGAACGATGGTTAGAGGAGAATTTACGGCAACAGATGAAGCTATCGCTGTAATACCCTAAAATTCACTATTTTTTTTAATGGAAGTAATTAAAATAGAAATACTCAAATTAAAACCCGTGAATTCTAGGGATGTTACCGCCACACTTAGTACCAAACCGTTCTCTCCGACTGTTTCAGTACCAAGTGCTAAGGCTAAGAAAAGATTTACATTAAACTCAACCAACAATTCATAAAAGAACTCAAAAGATCATACATTAAAAATCAGAGTACGCATAAATGTTTATGAACCATAATAAGACAGAAATCAGAGTGCGAAATCAAAGATGATAAATACTCAATATAAGGTAATAAATCAAACAGGATAAATCCGATACAAGAAGAAATAATAGAAATAAATAGGATAACAAAAAGAGTGGATCCGGCCACACTACTCTCGAACTTTGATCTAACATATGCTCAACACTCAGCCTCGACTGATGTCTTGTTCACCTGCACAAGTCAGAAGGGCATACTACTCGTGGGAATGAGCAGCACCCATGAAACGGGTGATCAGTACCCTACGTACTGAGTAAGGTAACTGAGCACTAAGGCCAACACATAAAATCACATAAATAATGCAGAAGAAATCGAAGAGCATAAACATGATAACGTAAACACATGTGACTATCCAGGTAAATGTACAAAGGCCCATATATCCTCTGATTCAATTACCTAATTAATCTCTAATCAGAAGCCAATTCACACCATGCTTTTTATCAATTCCATGCGAGTATAGGAACACCCCACTATTATAACCGGTGGGCCGGTCACACATAGAGCATCATGCCCTAACCACTATTATTACTGGTGGATTGGTCACGTATAGGGTAAAATCCTAACCACTATTATAACCGGTGGATCGGTCACATATAGGGTAAAACTCTAACCACTATTCCTAACCGGTGGATTGGTTAGGTTCCTGCACACATAGTGTTCCACTGTAAGTAATTAGTGTCTTTTATTTGCCTTAGCAAAACTCTGGTTTGTTTTATTGAGCTCTGGATCCCCCACTATTATAACCGGTGGGCCGGTCACACATAGGACATCATGTCCTAACCACTATTATAACCGGTGGATCGGTCGTATATAGGGTAAAACCCTAACCACTATTATAACCGGTGGATCGGTTGCACATAGGGTAAAAATCCTAACTACTATTCCTTATCGGTGGATCGGCTGGTCCCGTCTCAATATCTTCCACTCTAAGTAATTAATATCTTAAGTATCTTATTCAGAAGCTTTCACCCTGGACATGCATGAATCATTCACTTTACACTTCACACATCACAAATCATAGATTCTACCATCATAATTACACTTTAATCACCAATTACACATGATACAACAAAAACCCTAAGCGGCCACACCAAACCCTAATTAACCACAACAAACCATAGTTAACCACTCCAAACCCTATTTAACCATAACAACCATAATTAGCCATTCCAAACCTTAATTAATCACAACAAACCACAATTAACCACTCCAACCCTAGTTAATCACAACAACCCATAGTTAATCACTCCAAACCCTAATTCAGTCTCCTCCATACCCTTATAATGTCCTACGTACTATTTTTCATCCAAAATGTTCAACCACCCAAATAACACTTACATTACCTTCCTTATATCCCAAACCAACCTTTCATACATAAATTTCACTCCCATGTAATCGTTACACATCCCATGCAACCTCCCGAACTTTTCATACAAACCCTAAATCCCATGCAATCATTAATACCACCATGCAAACCCTAATACCACTATACAACCATTAATATCACCATACAACCATTAATATCACCATGCAACCATTAATACCTCCATGCAACCATTAATACTACCATACGAACCCTAATACCACTATACAACCATTAATACCACCATGTAACCATTAATACCTCCATGCAACCATTAATACCACTATACAAACCCTAATACCACCATGCAAACCCTAATACCACTATACAACCATTAACACCACCATGTAAACCCTAATACCACAATGCAAACCTTAATACCACTATACAACCATTAATACCACCATGCGACCCTAGATTCCGTCATACAAAATCCTAAATTCAATCTACACAAAACCAAAGGTCCATCCATACCAAACCTAGATTCAATCCATATAAAACCCAAGATTTATCCATACATAACCCTACATTAGATCCTCCCATAAAATACCATAAATCAGTTTTTCCCATACAAAATCATAAATTAAATTCTCCTATACAAAACCATAGACTAAATTCTCTCATACAAACCACACAAAATCATAAATTGGATTATCCCATACAAGACCATAAATTAGATTATCCCTCACGAAACCATAATTTATATTTTACTTTCCACTCATAGATCATTAAAATAATTAGGTCAACTCACATCCCTTGGTCAACTTATTTCCCTATCCTCCCTTTTCATCTTTTCTCCCACACAAACCACATCAACACCCTCACATGCATGTCTTATAGGGTTACAAAACATATCATCATATATAAATAATACACATGCCATATAACAACACAAGAACATGCTTGAACTCCACGTCATATCATATACGAAATAATTACAATAATAAACATAGGATACACAGCATACGAAACACATAATGCATATAAGCACACAAAAGGCCTTAGCACCCCTTACTTGAAACAACACCGGTCTTGGAGTACGCTCCTACGCCTCCATAGGGCTTTGACAAAATAATAACATATTAATAGAAATGACATTAACAAATTTCTAACTTTGCTAAAGGTATAAGAAATAATAGAAATATTATAAAAGTTGATAATATAGGGTTAAAGACTTTACCCTAATAATAATAAAAATGATACTAAAATAATAATAGTAAAAATACGAAAAATAATATCAACGAGAATATAAATAAGAATAATAATAACAGTAACAACAAACTAATAAAAAGGACATTATTCAAAAAACAAAGTAAAATAAAGGATTCGACCCCTTTACCAAAATAATACTAATAATAACATTAGTAAAATAAATAACAAAATTTAGTAATAATAATAATGATGAAATAATAACAATAACAACAATAATAATAGTAAAACTAATAGTAAAGTAGTTATAATATTAATAATGAAATAATAATAATAATAGTGATTCAAAATAGTAATAATAAAAATAACAATTATAATAATAAACACATATTAATAATAATAATAGAAACAACAAGAATAATAATAATAAAATCGAAATAAAAAAATATAATAGGGCTTCAGCCCTCAACAGAAATAATAATCAAAACATTAATACTAATAATAATAATAATACATATTAAAAATATAAATATTAAAAATAATAAAAAATAGTATTTATATTCAAATAAATGAAATAAAATAAATTAAGGCTTATAAACATAGGAAGCAGGGTTGAGAGGGTCTAGGGTTCAACCTTAGGCTGGCAGGGATAGGCGGCATCGGAGGTGGTGCACGGCGGTGGCGGTGGAAACCGGAAAAAGAGAAGAAAAATGGAAAAGTTGAATGGTGGGAGAAAGATAGGGAGAATGGAGGTGGAAGTTTGACTGTTTAATAATGCCTAGAGGGAGAGGAGCAGAATGGAGGTGGCGGCGCACGGCGGCGGCGGCGACCGAATGGAGAAGAAGGAGAGAAAGAGAGGAGGAGAGGGAGGAAGAGGAAAAGAAAGGTAGGGGAAGGTAGAGGGTGGTCTGCAGAATAATTTGAGAGGTAAAAGAAGTGGTGGAAGCGGTAGAGGAGGTGGCTAATGGTGGTTCGAAGGGCGGCGGTGGCAGAAAATAGTTTGGTTGAGGAGAGAACTTCGCAAAGCTAGGGTGGCTCGTGCAAGAAGAATCGAGGGAGGAGGAAGGCACAATTAGCTAAGGGGCGGTGCAAGGAGGAGTTTGATAGGCGGAGTGAGTGGCGGAGTTGGCTGACGGCGGCAGGGCTGGCGTCTAAAGGGGCGGTGGAGCGAAAGAAGGCATTTTCTGAACTCAAGCCAAAAACTCGACTCAACGCTGCTATGGGGTGTATTTATAGGCTTGAAAGGAAGTTAGGGTCGAAGAGAAAGTGGGGGAGTGGTAGGCAGGAGTGGGCACCGGCCGACAAGGACAGCCGACGCCCTTTCCCGGTCGTGGTTTGCAAGTGGCCAGGGAAGAGAGAGATTGTGCGAGGAATGGGGGAGTGGTTTGGGTCAAAAGGGCTGGCGAGTTAAGGGGAAGAGAGAGGAAGGAGAAAGGTCGGTCAAAACGGGCGTAACCGGCGGTGAAATTTTCGGAGGTGGCGGCAGAGGTTGTAGGTGCTCGACGGGGACAGTGTGAAGGAAGAAGAAGAAGAAAGGTGGGGGGAGTTGGACCGGGCGTTCAGCGCAGAAGAGAAAGAAAAGAAGAGAAGACCAGGCTGTTGGCAACGACTTCTAAAAAAAAGTCGAGACGCAGTGTTTCAATGGGGAAAAGAGTAAAACGCGGCGCAGAGTTAAATGAAGAGAGTCTGGGCAGCAGGAACGACCCGCACCAAAGGAAGGAGGGAGGGAGGGAGGGAGGGAGGACTTGGGCCGTTGGGCTGGCCCAGGTCGGGGAGAAAGAAAAAGAAAAAGAAAAGAAGAAGGAAGAAAAAGAAAGAAAAAGGAAGAAAGAAAAGGAAAAAGGAAACATAATTGGTAGGGATAATTAAATTAATTAGAATATTTGGGATATTTAAAAATAATAATATTTAAATAAAATAATATTTAAATTCCTTTTTAGGTTAAATTAGGATTTTTAAATTTTTTTCCATAAACTCCATTTTAATGAGCAAAACAACCTAATTTTCTGCAATTAAATTATTTATAAAACTAATATTAATTTGAAAATATTTTATCATCTTTATTTTAAATAAAATAATTTATTTAATAAATTTCTAAAATAAAATATTTAATTAGCTAAAATGACAAAACTTTCTCATAATAAAAATACTTATAAATTTCTTTTTGATTTGCTCCAATTAATTTCATTTTATTTTAATAAAAATAAACTATTTCATTAATTTTCATAATAAAATCTTATTTAATAATAAATAATAAAATTAGAATTTTTGGGACATTTTAATTGCAACCGATATCTAACAGTCCATAGTGTTTATTCTGCCCCCTTCCTTCCACCTCGTGATTGCAAAATGGATCTTGATTGCACTGTAACTTTGATTATGTGCGAGTGTGACAAGAAGTTACAATAGTCTTTTCATTTGTCTATAAATATAAACTTCGAGGGCTCAACTCAATCGTATGATTTAAAAATGAAAAATGAAAAAACTAACGGATCATTTTCGTGAGACCATTTTGAATTTTAAGACTTTCGGCTCATTAGGACAAGCCCAAGGTAGGGTAATGCTCTAGAAACATAGCACCCATTTCCCTCACTCCCCACTTCTAGTGTTAGGGATGACAATGGATCGGATCCAGTCAGATCTAGACCCGAATTTATTTATATTATTTAGATCTAGATCCGATCCAAACCCATCGGATATCAAAAGTTTAGACTCGGTCCTAGACTTATTAGGTCTAGTAGGTAAACGAACCCTAAACGAGTCCAACTATTTTTGAAAAAATAATAATTAATAATCTATGCAATACAAATATATTTATATTTTATATAATTTAATATATTTTTTTTTGTTAAAAAAATCTTCAAAGTAAAAAAATAAATATATTAAAATAGTTATGTTAATTTTACGACTGTTGTTTTAATGTTTTTAGTACATATTGCTTATAAAGTAAATATACAAAAAAATAAAAATAAATAAAGAGCTTAAATAAGATTATGACAATGATGATAAATATAATATTAGTGTATATTTATATATGTATAACACACACATATATACTAAACGACTTTGATAGATCGGGTCTGGTCTGAGTCGAGTCTGGGTCTAGAATTATTAGACCTAGATCCATTAAGATGTATATGAACCTAGACACAATCCATATCAGTCAGGTTCAAAAGTTATAAATTAGGAGCTACTAAAAATGAGGCAAATCTAACAGATTTGGATCGGATTCGAGACCCATTGCCATCCCTATCCGGTGTCCTCTAGACCGTCTCTTTCAATTTTCGATTGGTTTCTCTGATAATCACGCAGCAGCAGCGGCGGAAAATGGCATTGAACTGCGGATTGAGATCTTGCGCCTCAAAAAATTTGAGCGCTTCTGGATCATTTGCCTCAAAACCAGGTAAAAATCATTAAATCTGGGGTTTTCTAAAGCTGAACATTTATGAATTCTCTCTTTTCTTTTCCGTTGATTTCGAGTCGATATAAACTTCTTATTTATTTATTTTTAGATCTGATTGATTCTTTTAGTGAATTAGTGCGTGGTTAATTTGATGGTTGATGATTTAGTACTTGCGCTGTTGTGAGGTCGAACTGTAAAATTTCTTCGCAAATTTTTGATTGGTATATGATACGTTGGTTCTGACTATAGTATTCATTTCTTTTCGTTTTGAGTTATTTCTGGACGTTTCTACTGTGTCATTCTTTAAATTGAAGGTTTCGATTGTTAATTCTGAAACTTTAATATGCCGAACTTTTTGAAAATCGCGTTTCTGTGTCTTAGTAATTGCAAATAGTATCGATTTGTTTTCTAATAAACAGCCTGTATTTACTGAACTACTTGATGGATATATTTTTTGTAGTTGTGGATAGCTCTGCGGGGTATCAGGTGTGTTTGCTGTTATTGCCAACTCTGCGGCAGAGTTTGAATAATTTTATCAGCTTTTTGAACAGAAAGCGCGATAAGCTTGGCTTGTGAGGTTGGTTAGTGTCAGCTATATGGTTCACGTTGGAGTAGTGAGGTCGATTCTATGCTTGTGAAATTCTTTGTGTGATTAAGATGGCCAGTGTTAAGAAAGTGATAGGCTTTGTCGTGTTGGGTTTATTCACTCGGAAGGTCAGAGTGATGAAAGAATTCCACCGTAGGTGTGAAGATATTTTTTATCTGTCCAATGTGTTGGAGAATTTTTGGCAGGCATGTAGAAAAATAGACAACAGTACACGAAGCAATTAGAGAATGAAATAATAATAGTGAAGATGATACTTATCAATGGTGTTGTGCTGTGAGAGTTTGTCTTGCATTGCCAACCAAATGAAAGAACAAATGCTTTTTCTAAGCTGCAGCTTCCAAGATAAGTATCGCCTAGGTGAGCTAGGAGTTCCATCTCGGTGCGAATTAGATGCGGCAGTTGCCCTAGGTTAACACAACAAGCTTCCTTTCTCGTGTACTCGTGAGAAGAAGTGGTGGAATGCACAACACAATGCGTAGAAAATGAAAATAGAGGAAAAGAAAGCTTGGAATCAGTTTCAAGTTTTTAGTATATTGAAAACCAAAACCAAAGCATATTTAAATAGAGGGAAATAAAAACGTTGTTGATCAGAAATTTTTTCCCCAATCTCGGTCTCCACTTCACGGAGGCCGGAAGGAATGTCATACCACGTTCAAAAACTTCAGATGAATAGGAATAGTGATTATCGAGTAAGAGCAAAGGTTTCAATAAATTTTTAGCAAAAAGAATATTGGGCTGGTTGCAACTAATAACCCACCCGCGCATATAAGCCTAGCCCGAACCAACTGGATGGTAATGGCGGGTCTATGCGTGCGTGTGTGGTTATTAGGTCAAGTCCACCTCTCCACAAAACAACCCTTACCAATTTTTTCAAACAAGGAAAGAGAGATGGCTTATTAAAGCTGAACGATGTAGGACTTTAGATACGCAACAACTACTTTAGCACCCAAGTGTTGGTTTTGCCATTGCTCTGGCAATCTCCCAACAAAGGCAAAAAAGAAGAAAAACACAAAAAATCTTAGCAAAGAAGGAATAACACTAAGTATCAATATCACGTGGATTGAATTGATGTGTAGTGAAGTGACACTACTATTGTGTCTAGGGAGTGAATGGATCTTAAACTACCTTGACTTTGATTGCGACCCCTACAACATACCTTACCTTTAATTCTATAAATTTTGCGATAATAAATAAGCGCTATTAACGACCATGCGCACACCTCGGGTACTCATAAGTGCTCTAGAAAGACAGCCTTCGTCTTTCATAAAAGTTGGCCCATGTTCACCCTCACCTAGGCGAATCCAACTGCGTCTCATAAATATTATTGTATACAGCTATATATTCATTAAAAGCATTAAAATGCTCAACCTCATATCAAGTGGTGAGTTCATCAAGTCCGTCTCACTAGGACTACCTAAGAATAAGGTTATGAACTCATTGAGATATCAAGCTCAATCTGTAATCAAAGCACTGCCACACGTCATAGGGATGTAATTGTAGTGCAATGGAGTAATTAAATGGCTTTGTTTGACCATGAGTGGTATCCACCAGACTTTCCTCAACTCAAGGCTTAAGTCCCATCCCCCTTGACAATTCGAAGATAACTCTCCTTATTAGACCCTTTGTTAGAGGATCTGTCATATTTCTCTCTAATCTAAAAAACTCTGAGACAAAATAGATATGAATTATAGTCATTATATAAAATAGTCTTACCGATCCTTCATACGCCCTCTGTTTCATAATTTAAGGCATATTAGGTTATTGCACGCTTATTAAGATGCATTAAATTCTAGGTAAAAAAGTTATATGAAAAGTTATCTACTTTTATTAATATACTCTCATATTTGATTTAATATCCTTACTCTTTTAATTGGAAAGAGAATATCATAAGGTTAGAGTTGGAAATGAAACATTGATACTTTTTGGAAAATGATTTAAACAAAATTAGAAATCTAATATGCCTTATATTGTGAAACAGAGGGAGTGATATTGAAGAATCCTGTTGCCATTCTACTATTTTAAGATTCTTGGTACTTTTGGATTATAGTATCTTAGGATCATAAAATCATAAGATTTGGACTGGAATTTGAATGATTAGTGGTAAATCTTCATTGATAGTTTTCAAAATTTGTTCACTAAGGCAAAATGGCTTTCGTGCAAGTAGGATATTAGCAATAACTGTATTAAAAAAGATGATACCGTGTATTCTTGATTTTCTTTAGGTTTGGAAAATTGACCTACTACCTCAAAGTGACAATTTATTTTATCATATATAACAATTTGATTTAACTAATGATGTTTTTATAGATGTGTTGATTTTGATTTCCTTTTCTTGCATTTAGGTTGTGTTTATGGAAAGAACTTTCCTAATTTCTTTCAGCGGAAATTCGGTGCATTGCAATAGTTTTAATTATGTTTAACTGACTCATAATTTGATGAATTCATATTAACTATCTTGCACCTTTGTAGGATCATATCAGCAGGTTGCCAAGTGCGCAATGAAGTCCTACAAATTATCTGAATTATCTGTTACTGAGGTTGATCAATTGAAAGCGCGTCCTCGAATTGATTTTTCATCCATTTTTTCTACAGTGAGTTGCCAGTCTTTATTCTACAACTGAATTTTTTTTTATATCTTCCACATGTCCTTTGTATTTTCATAGTATACAAGGATCTATATGTTAGGAATACAGTTACTTCCACTGCTATAATATATAGAAAGCAAAGGAGAACAACATGATTTTTGACGTGTTTTGGGCCATATGTGTGCATCTACAACCTGCAGCTAGGTTCTTGTTATATCTGTGCGTTTGTTAAATCAACTACAATAGGCTAGATTAAGCTCTGGAACTGGGAAAAGGGAAATCATTTGGAAAACATTACAATGGTCCGATCAACAGAATATTACCCATTTATCAGGTTCCATATAATCAATAATATATCTGTGCAACTTGGTAGTAGAATAGATGGTAGTTTAAATGACATTGTGTGTTCATGATTTGTACTGATCCCTATGTTGAACTGAAACCAGGGCCTGGAAATTGAAATAAGGATATAATTTGAGAAAACATTTGAAAGGTGTGTTAGTATAATTAATAGTTTAGTTGACGATATGTGTTGATGAGTTTTAGGGTATGTTTGGCGAGGATTTTGGCCTCCAACAACTACTTTTGGAAATGCTGACAAATTTTGGTAAGGTTATTTTCTAAATAAATCAAAAAACGCAACTGCAATAGCCTATAGTTATTAACTATAACTCACCCAAACATACCCTTAGAAAAAAAATATGTTGTGTTGGTTCATGTTGAACTGAAACCAAGCCTTAGCTCTCTTATATGTAGATTGACCGGGGAATAGGAAGCAGATTTTTGTCAAATGCCTCTTCATTACCATTCATTGATGAGTTTATATAGTAATGAATGAATAATAATGTATTTTGTTTCAGGTCCAGCCTATAGTTGATGATGTACGCCATCGAGGTGATGATGCTGTGAAAGAGTAACTATTTTCTCTATTAATAATTTATTACCTTCTCTCCACACATGCAAAGATATCATGATGATTTTGATCATGATATATTTTGTGCAGTTATACTGCAAGATTTGACAAAGTTCAACTGGACAGAATTGTTACAGATGTCACTGAATTGCCAGAACCAGAGGTATGTTTAGGAATCTTTTTTGTGGGATTCCTAGGGCGTTGCCATCAAGATATGACCCCTCTGGGAGTTATATATTATATCTTGCCAGACATCATATTTTGGTTTTAACTGAATAAGATATTCAATGCCTCGCTTTTTGTCTAACTGAAATTTCTTGCCATTTATGCAGCTTGATCCTGCTGTTAAAAAGGCATTTGATGTTGCCCACAATAACATATATGCTTTCCATGCGGCACAAAAAATTGGTGAAATTAATGTTGAAAACATGAAAGTAAGTTGATTAATTTTTTAGGCATACGTACTTTACCCTCAATCTGTTTTTGATGACAGTTTGATTTTTGGAGTCAGGGTGTTAGATGCAAACGATTGGCTAGGGGCATTTCTTCTGTGGGCCTTTATGTTCCTGGAGGGACTGCAGTTTTACCTTCAACAGCACTGATGCTTGCAGTTGTATGTTATGCTTCTTGTTGGCCCTGTGGCTAGTTTTTTTAATGCTAGTGTAGTAAGATGGTGTAACAATGAGTTGTTTTGTGTGCCAGCCTGCAAAAATTGCTGGTTGCAAGACTGTAGTTCTTGCAACACCACCTGGTCGGGATGGCGGCATATGCAAGGTTTCTATGTTACTATTTTTTGCTTGTTTTATTTAATTCAGATGGCTAAGTATTGTACTTGAATAAAAAGAGATCAAATGTTTGTAGGAGGTGTTATATTGTGCCCAAAAGGCTGGTGTTACTCACATCCTCAAAGCCGGGGGAGCTCAGGTCCTAACCTTTGCATTTTTCTGCAGTAAATATTATGCTATTACAATGCTCCTTCCTTTTTTTTGGCTTATCATTTACAGTGTGTTTTGAATGCTCTATATTTTTCATCAGGCCATTTCTGCCATGGCATGGGGAACACATTCATGCCCCAAGGTAATGAAGGCTCCTGCATCATCTATTAGCGTGTATGATTAAAAATATTATCCCACCAGTGTATAAGGCCTTTCCTTTGTGTTTCAATCATTGTGCAGCATGATACAATAATTCATATAGTACATAGTTTTTGCATTAGATTGGAAAAATGGAGATTCCACCTTATGTATAGGTTGGTTCAGACATTTCTTGACAAACTAGAGAATTGCTTTATTGAGATCATTCATCCAACTTGATTTTTCAACACACACACACGGACACACACACACTTGAGAGACAAACTAAATATAATCTAGTTAGATGACTCAAGAATTACCACCCTTGGCTCTTACTTATCCAAGAGTTTCTATTTTTTGTTGTATCACAAAGAAGTATTCCTTAGTGTTTCAAAAGGCAGATAATTTTGTTTCTGAACTATTATGAGTTAAAATGAAAATATGCTATTATTGATTTATATGCTTCCCTTGTCTTGTCCTTTCAAAAATTCCTTAACTTTTATGGATTGAGAGTGTTTTTACTGGAATGCCACAGGTTGAGAAGATTTTTGGGCCAGGAAACCAATATGTAACAGCCGCAAAAATGATCCTTCAAGTATGTACATTACTCTTTATATTTACTGCACTAACTAGCTTTATTATCTTAATAGAGGTGAGATTGCAAGGACCAGACCCCCTAGGGTACCAATGGTGGAATCCATATTGGGTAGTGGTTGATGATATGATTAGCTTTATTATCTTGGTTCAAATTAGTTGTATCATTTACTTATGTTATCCCACCTTTATTTGTTCAGAATAGTGAAGCTATGGTGTCTATTGACATGCCAGCTGGACCATCAGAAGTTCTGGTCATTGCTGATAAATATGCTAACCCTGTCCATGTTGCTGCAGATTTGTTGTCTCAGGTACCTCCTAGATTCTATCGACTTTCTTTCTCTTTTTTTCCACCATCTTCTCTTTTTGGTGCATCTTTATAAACAAGCTTGTTGCATATTCATGGAACTATTTGGTTTGGTACAAACACAATTTGACATCGGCCAAAGTTGTGTCGTTTACTATCTCAGAGGGTGCTTGCTTTTTCTGGCCATTCCTGCACCAGCAACTTCCAAGTATAGTTAGGATATTGATAATCTAGTAGATAGGAAAATGTCATTTGGCAGATAATAGGTGAGTACAAAGGAGAATGACTTGCAGAGTAGCTCAGTTTTCTTGTACTGATTCTTCCCTATGGCTTTAGCTTGATAAAATTGAACTGTAACATTAGTTGGCATTTGTGAAAATTAGGCTTATTGCCCATTTCTGGAAAAATTTGATGACCGTGTGCCACTCGTAGTTTTGTGGAGGTGTCTAGAGGCCAAGGTTGTACCCATGGCCATGGCTTATATCCGGGTAATTGAAGCTAGTGTTTGAAAAGGCCTAAGGCACATGCGATAGGGATCCTAGAACTTAAGCATTAGGCACAAGGTGAAGGCACACACCTAGGTGAAGTAAGGTGTCAATATTACTAGTCTAATACTACTTTTGGTCTTCCTAAAATATACTCCCTCCGTTTCTAAATGAATATCTTTTTAGTAATTTATACACAATTTAAGAGGTGATAAATATACCTAAAATATAACAATCATACCCTTTATTAGAAAATAATATGGCAATTAATGCATAGAAGAAAGAAAAAAAATAGGGTAGAAATGGAAAGTAAGCACAGAATTTTCTAAAATAACTTTTATTTTGAAACAAAAATTTTGAGCTAAAAAATCTCTCTTTCAAAAACGGAGAGTATAATTTTTTTTTCTTCAAAATCATGTCTATTGGTCTTCGCACAACACTTTTTCCTCTTCCTTTCGTTCCCAACATGAGATTTAGTTATTGTATTTATTAAAATAAAGCCAAAAAATAGCTAATCAAAGTTGTTTTCTCTACACTAAATACATTTTTTTCCTTCCCCATTCAAAATTACGTCTATTGACCTTTTTTCCTTCCTTCCTTTCCTTCTCAATTGATTGCAGATTTTTTTTGAATGAAATTAAATTCCAAAAGTAGCTAATGTTTAGTATGATGTGCACTTTAGAGCCATGTGCGTGATGCACCTTGCAAGTATCACCTCACCTAGTAAAAAAAATGCCCCAAACCTTCTTGCCTTTTCAAATATTGATTCAATCCATGTATGAAGATGTTAGTTCTCATGTAAGGATGCCGAATTCCAGGAGCTTTTCTATTGATATAGTGTTGCATCAAGGTTTAACCTTGTGTCTTTTGTTTCTGGTATCGTCTAAGATGAGCGTGCCAAAGTAATATGGTTTGCCTTGGTGTATGTTATTTGTAGATGATATTGGTTTATTAGATAGGACAAAGGAAGGTGTTATTGACAAACTAGAAATTTTGTTGACCAACTAAGATTGTGTAAATGGGATGGAAAATTAGGGATGATGTTGATGCTTGGGGTAGGTGTCATATTGGAGAAGGATAGTCTAAGGCATAGTATTGAAAACCGTACTAGTCAGTCAGCTGATAAATTAGTGGCTTTGCTATTTCGGATGTTTCATTAAACCAATTGTACAAGTGATCCAAATTTTAAAAATCAAGGAACCGACTGGTTTTGAGAGAATTGGCGAGTCGTGAAATTTTATCATATTGGCATTGTTACCCTTAATTTCATAAATATTATAATATCACCACATAGGCATAAGAGTAAATTTTGATCCAAACCTAATATATCCTCCTTCATTTTCGTTTGTTTATTAACTTTATTTCTTCCTTTTGTCTATGAGTGCGGTTCCCTCCTCTTGTCCAATGCTGATGTTTAACTTGATTGAAGTGGAAGCTCACTCATCTTTAAGCTCAACAATTTTCTCTCCTTCGCACTATCCCATTCATCTTTAATTAACCTCCTAATATTATGGTTATTATTTGAGGAATAAATAAATGTACATGAGGAAAAAAGAGAGGGGGAAGTAGGTAGAGAGAGAAAATTAGTTCTTCATTTAGTTGAAGCATGAATCAATGGAAATGGACATGAGAGAGGGGGAGGTGGGGTTCATAGGCATAAGAGAAGTATTTTATTCTTTGAGTCTTGGATTAAACATGATGGATGGAGGCAAGGAGAAAAATATGGGAATAAGCCAATAAGGTCTTTGTCTTAAGCTTTTTAGGGTTTTAATTTTTTCATTTAAATGATCATTTGGGCTGGTGGGCTTGGTAGAGAATTGGCCTAGGTTTATAATATTAGTATTTTCTTGTGTAAGTCTTAATTAAGTTTATATTAAAATCTAAAAATTATTAAATGTAAATTTAATTTTTTAATTGTATTTGATTGGCTATCTTGGACCACTAGTTTGGCCTAGAGTAAACGAAATATGTTGCAAGACCAATTTAATGACTGGTTCAGGTATTAAAATTATGATTGTTGAAAGATTGACTATCGGTGTAGTTTAATTATAATATTTGACTTTGAGTTATTATAGAGAGATGAGGGCTATATCGTGGGACTTAGTCCACTCTATTAATTAGAATATTATATCCTAATTTTTAGGAATCAGTTAGTATCTTTTCTCTTCCTATAATTTAAGAATTCTCGTATATCTATGAGATTGTATCTATGTATATCTTGATGTACAGAAACATATTGAAGGTGAATAAAATAAGGAGAGTCTTGATTATTTAACTCTCTGTTTTTATGGTATCAGAGCCTGGTTCACCTCTTTCTTCATCCCCAAAAAAAAAATGTTGGAAGTTACATCTCAATCCTCTACGACTGAACCTCACCTTACAATTTGGAATATACCAAAAAATCACCCTATTCAGATCACAACAATCAGGCTGAATGGTGACAATTTTCTCCAGTGGTCTCAATCTATTCGTATGTATCTTAGAGGGATAGGGAAAATTGGCTATATCACAGGAGATACTAAACAACCTGACATGAAGGATCCATCCTATTCTAGTTGGGATGTTGAAAATTCCATGGTAATGACATGGTTGGTTAATTCTATGGCTGAAGAGATAGGCTCTAATTATTTCTGTTATTCTACGGCAAAAGAATTATGGGACAATGTCTCACTAATGTACTCTGACTTAGGGAATCAATCTCAAGCTTATGAATTAACTCTTCAACTTGGAGATATTCACCAAGGTGAGAATTTAGTGACTAAATATTTTAATTCTCTTAAAAGGATTTGGCAAGACTTGGATGTGTTCAATAATTACGAGTGAAAGTCACCCGAGGACTGCAGGCATTACAAGAAGATGGTGGATGAGAACCTAGTCTTGAAGTTTCTTTCAGGCTTAAACATTGAGTTTGATGAGGTCCGAGGCCGAATTATTGGAAGAAATCCTCTGCCTCCAATAAGTGAGGTATTTGCAGAGGTTCGTAGAGAAGAGAGTCGAAGACAATTGATGCTTGGAAAGAAGGTTGCTGGAACAATCAGATCTATAGAAGGATCAACCCTAGCTATCTCTGAGGCTCAAGTTAGTCGGAAATTCACACATAACCAACAAACTGACAAAAATAATCTGCGTTATGATTATTGTGGGAAACCTCGCCACACCAAAGAAACTTGTTACAAGTTGCATGGTAGACCATCTAGGATGAATAAACCTGATCCATCACATACGCCCAAGGCCAATGAGGTTGGGTCATTTGCTCTAAGTAAAGAGCAAGTAGATCAACTTCTTAAACTGCTAAAATCCTATTCTTCACCTAATACTTCTGTCAAATCTGTGTCGCAAACAAGTAGTGATACTCTCTCGGCTCTAGGAAAATCTAATCCCTAGATCATAGACTCGGGGGCTTCTAATCATTTGATAAGCTGCCCTTTTTCCTTCTGTTCCTACTATTGGTGTTCTGGTATTGAAAAAGTTAGAATAGCTGATGGTAGTTTTTCATCAATTGCTAGAAAAGGAAACATTAAAATTTCAGAAACCATTACCTTACATTCTATTCTACATGTTCCAAAACTTGGCTACAATCTTCTCTCCGTAAGCAAATTATCTAGAGATACTAACTGCACCATTTTTTTTCTTCCTTCCATCTGTGTTTTTCAGGACCAGAGCTTGGGGAAGACAATTGGAACTGTTAGAGAGATAAATGGACTCTACTACTTTGTTGAAACTACTTCCGGTTATAAAATGGCTCAAGGGTTAAGTATTACTAGTTCTAGCTCTGTCTATGATCAAATTATGTTATGGCATAGAAGGTTAGGACATCCTAGTTTTTCCTATATCAAGCACTCGTTCCCTAAGTTGTTTAAAGGAATTAATTATTCAAATATCCATTGTGAGGCTTGTCACTTAGCTAAAGATCATCGTGTTTCTTTTCCTATAAAACCCTATTTTGGTTCTAAGCCATTTTATCTATTCCATAGTGATATTTGGGATCCATCTAAGGTTAATACTCTCTCTGTAAAAAAATGGTTTCTCACTTTCATTGATGATCGCACCAGAATTTGTTGGGTTTACTTGTTGGAAAGAAAATCCGAAGTTGAATAGAGATTTAAGGATTTTTTTCCTTATGATTAAAAATAAGTTTCAAACTAAGATTGGTATTCCACAATTTGATAATGAGACCGAGTACTTTAATAAACATTTAGGAGCTTTCTTGACCCAAAAAGGAATTATTCATCAACCAACTTGCCGTGACACACTTTAACAAAATGGAATTGCAGAAAGAAAAAACAGGCACCTTCTTGAAGTAACTAGAGCTATTATGTTCTCTATGAACGTTCTCAAATATCTTTGGGGAAATGCTCTCTTCACTGCCTGTTATTTAATAAACAGAATGCCATCTTGAGTGTTGAATTATGAAACACCTTTACAGGTTCTAAAAGATTGTTTTCCAACATATCGAATAACTATAGATCTCCCTTTAAGGGTTTTTGATTGTGTGTGTTATGTGTATATACCAAAAAGTTGGATCCAAAAGCTGAAAAATGTGTTTTCCTTGGTTATGCGTCTAATAAAAAAGGGTACAAATGCTTTAACCTAGTTACAAAGAAATTTTTTGAGAGCATGGATGTTCATTTTGTTGAGAACCAATCCTTTTTTCATAAAAATTCTGTTTAGGGGGAGAACACTGGTAAGGAAGACAATTTTTGGGAAACTTTGCCTATTTTACCTTCTCTTCAAGAACCTTTGATTGAAACATTATCTGAAAAAATGGAACCTAGTGATAGTACCCTTAATATGAGATTTCCAGTTATTGTATTAGAAATAGGGGGAGAAGTCACAAATCATAACCCTAAGCTTCAGGTTTATGCCATGAAGAAGTTTCGCAAATGTACTAATGTTCCAGTTATTACTCAAGCAGAGGTTCAATCCAATTTACCGAGTGAAGGTCCTACAACTCAGAGTAATCCTTCCTTTACTATTGATATAACTAGGGGTGTAAATGGGACGGATTTTACCCGAAACCCGACGGATATATAAACGGATATGGATGATGGAAAAAAATACCCGTTGGATTCGGGTACAGATATGGGTATGGGATATCCATACCCGTACCCGTAACCATACCCGTATCCATACCCATATCCGTTTACCCGATATATAATTACCCTTTTACCCTTAATTTTAAAATAAATATATTATAAATTAAGGTTAAAATTGTCATTTGGCTTAACTCTAAATGGGTTTATCCGTCGGGTAATGGATTTATCCGTTGGATAATATCCATTAATGGGTAAACGGATAATCCGTCGGGTAATGGATATCCAACGGATACGGATATAGATGTGTTAACGGATATGGATTTGGGTACAGATTTTCTAAACGGGTACGGATACGGGTATAGGTATACCCGCCCCAAACCCGCCCCGTTTACATCCCTATTATAACTAATTTGTCCACTTTTGATCTTGACCTTCCAATTGCATTAAGAAAAGGTACTCGAGCGTCCACAAAACACCCCATTGCAAACTACTTGTCATATTAAAAATTATCTCATACTCATAGAGCTTTTGTGTCTAAGATCATTAATCTGTTTATGCCAAGAAATGTACAGGGTGCATTAGATGATCCAAATTGAAGGATAGTTGTGATAGAAGAGATAAATGCTCTTAAGAAAAACAACACATGGAGCATTACCAATTTACCCCAAAACTAGAAGACTGTTGGATGTAAATGGGTTTTCACTGTGAAGTGCAAAGCTGATGGAAGTGTGGAGAGATACAAAGCGAGACTCGTAGCAAAAGGATTTACTCAAACTTATGGTATAGACTACCAAGAGACTTTTGCCCCTGTAACTAAGATGAACTCTATCAGAATTCTTCTTTCTCTTATAGTCAATTACAACTAGCCACTTCATCAATTTGATATAAAAAATGCCTTCCTGAATGAAGATTTACGTGAAGAGGTTTACATGGACCTGCCACCTGGATTTGAAGAAATTCTTGGAAGAGGCATGGTTTGCAGGTTGAGAAAATCCCTATATGGGTTAAAGCAATCACCGAGAGCTTGGTTTGAGAGGTTTGGAAATGTAGTAAGGAAACACGCCTTCTCACAAATTTATTCGGACCACACCTTGTTCTTTAAGCATTTCATTGAAGGGAAAATAGCTATCTTGATAGTATATGTAGATGATATTATCACGACTAGGGATGACTTGTCTAAAATCCATATTCTGAAAAACAAGTTGGAGGTCGAATTTGAAATCAAGGACCTTAGGAAGCTTAAATATTTCCTTGGGATGGAATTTGCAAGATCAAAGGAGGGAATCTTCATCAACCAACGCAAATACATTCTTGATTTACTCAAAGAGACGGGGATGATAGGCTCTAAAGCTGTAGAAACCCTAATAGAACCAAATATTAAACTAAAAGCAGCAGCAACTAATGAGGTGGTGGATCAAGAATGCTATCAGAGGTTAGTTGGGAGATTAATTTATCTTTCACATACAAGACCTAATATAGCCTTTGCGGTGAGTATTGTAAGTCAGTTTATGCATTCACCTGGACCTACTCATTTTGAAGCTGTGTTTAGAATTTTAATATATCTGAAAGGAACTCCAGGAAAAGGACTCTTGTTCAAAATGGGGGTCATGCTCAAATTGAAGCCTACATAGATGCAGACTGGGCAGGTGATATAAATGATAGAAAGTCTACTTCGGGGTACTGCACTTTTGTAGGAGGAAATTTGGTCACTTGGAGAAGTAAAAAACAGAACGTTGTGGCAAGGAGTAGTGCAGAAGTAGAATTTCGTGCCGTTGCCCATGGTTCTTGCGAGGTGTTATGGGTTAAAAGACTTCTAAATGAACTAAAGGTTCATACACTTGTACCTGTTAAAGTCTATTGTGATAACAAATCAGCTATTTCAATAGCTCATAATCCAGTACTACATGATGGAACAAAACATGTAGAAGTGGACAAACACTTCATCAAGGAGAAGATAGATAGTGGAGTGATATGCATGACTTACATATCCACTACCAGTCAAATAGCAGATATACGCACCAAAGGACTTCCTGAGGCGCAATATGATAAGTTAGTTGGCAAGCTTGCCACAAGTGATATATTCATGCTAGCTTGAGGGGGAGTGTTGAAAGATTGACTGCCGGTGTAGTTTAATTATAATATTTGACTTTGAGTTATTATAGAGAGATGAGAGCTATATCGTGGGACTTAGTCCACTTTAATTATAATATTTGACTTTGAGTTATTATAGAGAGATGAGAGCTATATCAGGGACTTAGTCCACTTTAATTATAATATTTGACTTTGAGTTATTATAGAGAGATGAGGGCTATGTCGTGGGACTTAGTCCACTATATTAATTAGAATATTAAATCCTGATTTTTAGGAATTAGTTAGTATCTTTTCTCTTCCTATAATTTAAGAAGTCTCGTCTATCTATGAGGCTATATATATATATATATAAATCCTGATGTATAGAAAAATATTGAAGGTGAATTAAAAAAGGATAGTCATGATTATTTAACTCTTTGTTTTTAATGATCTTAGGTTTTTCAGATGTATCTTACTAAGAGATGGAGAGATTGATGAGGATATCATTCATCAAGTGAACGTTGGGTGGTTGAAAGGACAAAGTTGGGTGGTTGAAAGGACAAAGTGCCTCCGATACCTTGTAGTAAAAGGATACCCTTGGAATAATATATCATCTGATCCACCACTATATTGCTAATAAATATTGCATATTCCAATGCATGGCGCTGAAATGAAACCACATGCATCGGTTTACACTATACGTTTCAGCTATCATTATATTTATTGATATTTTATTGGTGTTTCCCGATATTTATCATGAAATGAAAATAAAAAGGCCATGCTGTGATAGCTGCATATAAATTATCTTTTGTGATACCCTAATACTGCAACACAATGATTTCGATTGCAATCAAGATTCCGACTGCAATTTTATTAACCCAAGATAAATTTAAACAAAATTTTATCGAATGTTCGTCTAACTGGCCATTTTTTACATAGCGGAGAGTGTTGATAAATTCAAGGTAACCCAATGTACAAGCTAATGTGTAATCTTACCAAGAGGAAAAATCAACAATAGGATAGTATTAGAGAAGATTGTTTGACTGCTAGTGAAAGTAAGTTGCATGAAGCAAGACTTCAGTGATTCAGTCTTATTGACATATGACACAAGGATGCATAGTGATGAGTTGTGGGAAGCTTTTTCCAAGAGATTGCAAGAGATGGTGAGGTAGACTTAAGAAGAGTTGGAGTGAAGTGACTATACAAAACTTAGATATACTAGGGCTTACTGAGGAGATATCCATAAATAGAAAGTCCTTGTAGCCGACCTTATGTAGTAGCCTTTTTATATCGGCCAATATGAATAAAATGTTGATAAATATTGGAATATATCAGCTTCTACATCATGTATCTAATATTTTGCTTATAGGAAAACCAAAAATGCGATATATATCAGGGTATTGGACAATATTTTATTCCACTCTTACAGGCCTTATGTTCTATCATTGATCAGTCTGGATCAATTCTTGGCCAATTTTTTCGCTTCCCACTTGGAGTTGCTGGTTAAGTGGAACAATTTACCTCCGGATTAAGTTACAATAAAATTGGTTCCTACTTCTAGTTGCTCCTTTCCTTATTACAAGCTTGAGGACAAGCTTGTTTTCCAGGAGAGTAACGTTAGGAACCTGGGTTGTGGGTTAGGCTCATCATCAGGTCCATCAGGTTAGGCTCAATTTCAGTCCTAGTATGCTAGATTTAAGTCTATTAATAAATAGCAGGTTTTATTTTCATTTAATTGTAAGCAATCCTTAGTTAAATTATGTGAGTTATGTATTAGGCTTTAATAAGTCTTATTCAATAAAGGCCTCTTAGACTCTAAGCCTGCTCCTTATGTCTTTAATAGCTATAAATAGGAGGCTAGAGCCTCAGAAGTAAACAAGTTGGGAGAATTAGCTAATTGCTAGCTCTCCTCTCTTATCCTTTGCCTCTCTCTTTCCTTCTCTTTAGCTTGCATAAACCCTAGCCCCAATTCCCTCACATGCCCAATTAATTCAATTCAATTAAGCTTAAACTCCTTGGAATTTATCTAATTCCATGGGAACTACTTCTGTGGCTAGATTCTGGGGCCTGGAACCTAACATTGTGGTTGCTTTCTTGTTATTTGTGTTAGATTGCCCCCCTTCCCCCCAAAAAAATTAGTTGGATATGTATGAGCATTATTAAATATCAGCTTCTTTTTATTACATCACTATTTGACTTGGATCACTATTATTTACGTGTACTCAAATTATATTTCCTATAATATTATTATATCCATTATTTTCTCCTGCTTATTTCAAAATGATTTTTGTTGGTCTATTGGGAACAATGAGTCACTAGCATCAAGCTAAGCCAGTGAGGTTGCGCACATTATGGTCTCACTACTTACCATAACCTGTCTTAGGCGGTCCATTAATTTTCATTTGGTTTTTTGTTTCTCATTTTCTTGTTGTGGGCTCTGGAGTCCGGACTATCTAGTTGTAGTCTTTTAAGCATTCTTAAAGGTTCATATAGTGGAAAAAGTCCTTTTTGACCTGACACAGAGTCACACTGTACAGTGGCCAACATATGAATATGGCCTAGAGTCTTAGACCATGTCACGGCTATGAACAGTAATGCTTTCTGTTTGATTATTTGGCAACGATGTTGATGGAGTGGAAAAATCATTATGTTTTTGTGCATTATTGGTTCATGTGGTTTCACTACCTTGGTGCACTCCATATTACCGTGGAATGAAAATTTATTTTGTTACTTTGTGCCTTTTTCCAGGTTTAGTATCTGAATTTATTAGCCTTTGGTCTACAGGCCGAGCATGGACCAGACAGTCAGGTGGTACTGGTAATTGCTGGGGATGGTGTGGATATGGTGGCTATTGATGAGGAAATTAAAAATCAATGTGGCAGTCTTCCAAGAGGAGAATTTGCGTCAAAAGCCCTCTCACATAGTTTCACCGTCTTTGCTCGGGATATGGTTGAGGTTAGGCTCTTGTTTCCAACATGTGTCCATGGTACTTTCCCTTTAATGTGCATCATAAGTGGTCGCACACCTTATCCTTCAAATAAATCTCTAATCAATTCTTATATTTTGCGTCCAGGCAATTTCCTTCTCGAATTTGTATGCACCTGAGCACCTGATCATTAATGTGAAAGATGCTGAAAAATGGGAAAGCTTCATCGAGAATGCAGGTGTCGATAGCTTTCCATCTTCTTACTACTGTAATTAGCACTAACACAGTATTTACGTCCAATATATGGCACTACAGTCAGAGGGTCAAATTATTTACTACGATCTAGGCTCTTCTGAAGTGACATTGTAAAGATCAGAGCCTAAGTTGACCGCTGGACTCGAGCATTTTTGGGTTTTTTACATCAAAGTTATTTTTACATCCTTGTCGCGCAACAATACAAATCCAGTAGGAATCCCCTGTATCTTTGTCTATTCATCTAGTGTTGATGGTTGACTTTGTATGTGTCTACCAACAACCCTCCAAGCATTCATGTGCATTATTTTTTTAATGGTACTCCTCTTTATTGATTCCATTTACACTAGAATGATCTACTATCTGCAGGATCTGTGTTTTTGGGTCAATGGACACCCGAAAGTGTAGGAGACTATGCAAGTGGAACAAACCACGTCCTCCCAACTTACGGCTATGCGAGAATGTATGGTGGGGTGTCTCTGGATTCCTTCCAAAAGTACATAACAGTTCAATCCTTGACAGAAGAAGGCCTGAGAAATCTTGGTCCGTACGTGGTAACCATGGCTGAAGTCGAGGGACTAGACGCCCACAAGAGAGCTGTGACCTTGAGGCTTCAGGACATTGAAGGAAGACAGGGTTCCAGCTTGAGGTGATTTGTGATTCATCTTTGAAATATAGATGTGTAACTTTCTCAGTTAACTTAGCAGATGCTTTTACTCTTTCGGTGGCTCATATCCGCAAGTTCTTGTTGTAAAATTTAATTTCTTCCAGTATTTTTCATCAAAGAATGTTGTCTAATTTATGATTGGATTGACTGAAGAGCCACCATACAATTGCAAATTACTAATATTTTTCTATTTCCGGTGTGGAAACGCACTGCACATTATGTGCAAGACTTGATGGTTATACGTAACTGCTGATGCCTTTGGGTATGTATACTAGACATTTATCAAAAGCTTGTCTGGTACGGAAATAATAGAATTGAAAAGAATTCCCCTTTAATTGATATTTTTTTATATTAAGTATTTAGAAATAATAAAAGTATTTTTATTAAAATATCCATTATATGGCAAATTGATATTTAAAATGAATATTCGACTAAAAAAGATATCTCTTATTTCTAAAGATTGTACATAAGATATAAAATATTGGAATAATTTTTTTATTCATATTATTCTATGTCAAATGAGCTCTAATAGTTCATTCATTTAGTTCCTTGAAAGAAGGAAATTATAAAACAAATAGAGTAGATTAAAATTGATTGATCGCGCACTTCCATTTTCTTTTGACTAAGCTGATCCAACATATTAGGAAGAGATTTATAAATCTCAACATCATGAGTATTAGAACATTTAAGCTTCATCCTCATTTAGCTTCCGTTTGGCACTATTTATTTTAATAGTTACTTTTAGATAAAAATAATTTTTATAAAATAATTTTTCAATTAGTATTTTATTTAAAAAAATATGTTTGTTTTCACTTTTATTGTATAAGTAATTAATATTAAATAAATACTTATTGTATCTTTTAGTGTTTAATTTTTATTTTTCTACATATTTTTTTTATATTTTTCATCTTTAATTTTTATCTTCTTATATCTATATTTTTTTGATAATAATTATTACATTCTTTAATATTAAAAACATTCCTACTCCTATTGTTTTCTTCAAATATTTCTTTGCTACAAAAATTATCAAATAATATATTATATATTCCATTCAGCCTAATAAAATTGTGGATTCACATTGTTGTAATGATAATGAATATTTGTTGTTTTAAACTATAATTTGACATCTACTCTAAGATAGAAAAATGAGCATTCAAAACACTAAAGTGACGCTCAATTATATTTTACACTAAAAAGGGTAAATGATTTAATAACTCATCTTTTTCTTATGGACAACCAACTCTTTGAAAACCAGATAGGTGATATCTTATATCCTTAAATGGAGCAAGATAGCTTGATGTATTGGGATAACTTGAATAATATTTATTTGCACAACATATAAGTTCATATTATTTAACTATAATATTTTATACTGAATATATAAATTAATAATATATTTACCTCAAGGACAATGAGGAAAACTTTTGTTGAAATCTCGAATAAAATGTTGGAATATCTGAGAATCATGAACCAATCCTTCTTATCCAACTTCCACAAATGTAAACAACATATCAAAAGAACAAACTGCCATCACATTTTGGAAGCACTCATTTACGAATAAGATAGGGCATTTGTTCATTTTTCGGAACATAATTATCGATATATGTCCTATCTATCCCTCCTACACAATCATTAAAATACGCCTAAAGTCTTGAATCATTTTTGATCTTAGGCGGGACCTTGTCAAGGCTTTGATGAGGCCTTATAATCTCATCAATAATTTTTGATATAGTAATTAAAACCTTATTGAAATATCTACTAATAGTCTCTCAATAGTGCTAAAATTGATCTTGTACAGCTCTATTTCTTTCAATATGACCAACTGTATATAAAAAATTGCTAATTATTCTTCAAGAGTCATATTGTAAGTATCACTCAACAAACTCGTTAATCTAAAAAAACTTGATAACCTAAGAAAATATTCTTCTTCATTCTATATACATCGTGGCATAGCCTATCATGTCCATTTAATTTACGTTGGACAAATTGGTCGTTTGTTTAAGAAGAATCCAAACAAACTTGCTTATCAACATATATCTTTCTTCTCTTTAGCAAATGTTGTAGTACAAGTAAAAGTAGTAGTAGTCTTTTTTTTCCTGATAATCCATCTATACAAAATGAAGGCATCACTTATATTATACATACACCCAATATATACCAAACATGATACGTAATTGATTGCTAAAGAAGATAGCAATATAAATACCACGCTTTCAAGAATGAACAACTAAAATTAGTAATTTTATATATAATATGACCCATTCTAAAATACTATGAGTCATAACTCAAGAAAACTACATAAGTTCAACATAAATAAGAGAATTTATTCTTCAAAATGTAAAATCTATCAAACTAATTCAAATTAACCCATAATCATGAAGAAGCTAAACTAGTGAAAATAAACAAAACCTTAAATTCTAGCATTCAATCTTGGGGACCAATATATACTATCAAACACTGAAAATGTAAAATAAAAAAGGAATCCGCAAAAAGAGAGATCACATAGCTAAATATCCTTTTCTTGTTGCTTTGTGGTGATGGGAGTGACTGAAATTGGCAATGGAGAAGCTCAGAAGCAATGGTGCAAATAGATAGACAAGTATGGAAGAAGGCTTCATACTACGGAGTTGAAATGTATAGAAACTATAGAACTTTATCCTAAAATGTGTAGAAATTGGAGAAAATTAGTGCATTAGAAAACAAGAGAGATAAAATCCAAGTAAAATAAAAAATAAAAAAAGCCAAAATCTATAAAATTCCAAGATAGAGCTCAATAAGAAACAGAAAAACATTACAAGAAAAAAGGGATATTGCATACCTGAATTACCTTTTCTTGTTGCTTTGTGGAGATGGGAGTGATTGAAATCGGCCAATGGACAATCTTAGAAGTGGTGCAAATAGATAGATGGGAGTGAATGAAATCGACCGATGGAGAAGCTCGGAAGCGGCAATGCAAAAAGAAAGATGGGAGCAACTAAAATCAAAGAGGTGGTGCAAATAGATAGATGGGAGTAATAGCTGAGTGGAATACTTCCTTCCTTGAGCTTAAGCTTTTAAATGAGTTTTGCTTTAAAAATTAACACCATGTCATAGGGTTACTATTGACGCAAAAGTAGTTTTTTATTTAAAGTAAAAGTATTCTAGAGTTACTTTTGATTAAAAGTAATTTTTAGTAATTACTTCTCTACAATAGCTTTTTATAAGTAAAACCCAACATTTATAGTTGATCTAAAATTACTTTTGTAATAAACTAATTTTTATAAGTAGAATAAAAAACCTCTTAGTCTACTTGATGACTAAGAAATGTTTTGAGCTAATATCTTGTCATAATAATATCTTCGGCTTTCAATAAATATTTTTATTTTTTTTGGTAATTAATGTACTATTATTACCAAAATTGGAGTTATGCACACTATATACACACTATGCATGGCAGATTGGGCCTCACACAACTCCCATATACTCATATCAACTACTGTTGGATATTCCTACAACTATTCCTATTATATGAAACAAAAAGTAGAGTAACTGCGACCAACCTCCCTTGGATTTCTTTATGCATGTTGGAATATCACCAACTTTCATCGAATCCATATCTTATATAGAGCAATAGGGAATATTGTTCTCCACACAATATTCTCTCCCCTTCCTTTCGTGATGCCAATCATCCAATGTAGCTCATTTAGACTAGGTAGTAAAACATAGTGGCAACCTCAACCAATTCAGCAGTTGGCTCCATATTGTGTAGCATAGAAATGGACCAATAAATGATCTTGGTCCTCTATTGCATTGCCACAACTTGCAAAAACAACATTATCTATCACTCCTCAATGAAAGAGAGCATTTCTAAAGCCAAATCATTATGTCACATCATCAAGACAATAAATATATGCTTCAACTGACCTATGTGCTCCATACTAAGTTGTACCAAGGTACTAGATCAACTATTACTTTGAACATGTGATAGACAACAAAAATTTTGAACCTCTTACTTGTCACACATTATTGGTAGAAAAACCCTTATATGATCTCTGACCCCAAGTATATGCTTCAACATCCAAGGGTGTCCAACCTTCTCTTGGATTTTCCATACATCTCTGCTCTAACTCATGATTCCATTTAACCCATAAGCTTCCAATCACACTTAGCGACACGCGCAAAGTTCTACTATGCTAAATCTGTTTGATACTTAACTCTCCCTCTTGGCAAACATACTCTATGCCAAGCAACATGAATTCTCTTCTTTTATCCCCCCCTTTTTTTTTCTTTCTTTAAGACTATATTATGCTAGAGAAATTTTCTATAGATTGCTTCTAGCTGCTTGATCATTATTTTTGATAAACCTCGCATTCATAACCAGTAGTTTTTTATGCTAAACATGACATATTGCAATAATTGCAATTTCCCACCAAAGGTGAGGAATTCTACACTAGGATATTTCAATATTTGATTTTTTATACCATCACTTGGTAATGCCTAATTGATAATGATGATAAGTTCAATGGAACTTCAAATTACTACATCACTGGTTTTTTTATAGAATTAAGAATTTCTCTGATGCTGGTGCTAATTAAAGTGCTAGTGTCTTTTGATAATATTCTGTATGCTGCTTTCATCACTTCCAAATATTAATGACCTAATTATGAGCCCAAATTAAGTGATTAGAAGCTTAGAATATTTCGTGAAATGTGCTAAAATTTAGTGCCGAAAGAAAATTTATAGGAGCCAATTTTGTGCGAATTAGCTTATCAACCATTAAAGTCTTCTCTTTAGCTGCAAGTTGCTCTTTTATTGAATTATTCTTATGATGTCCATCAATACACCCTTAATCTTCACTATTATAAGGAATCCTTGTATCCACTCATGGTGGTGCTTTGTGACCCTTAGTGGTACCATCGCCATCTTATGCAGAAGTGATGGTAGAAACCCAATCTATAAAGGTTTCTTCTTTGTTGCTTGTTGCCACTACATATGGTTCTCAAAATTCCTCATGAAAATAGGTTTTTTGGTATGGCTAAAATTCATAATAGTGTATTTCTTTGTTAAGATAATCTGGTAATACGGGATAAACAGTCGGTTAATAGATGTGAGATGTACAGTGGGGAGTAGAGATACATCACTATATTTTCATGCATTAACCAATTGTCCACTCCATTTGGAGTTCCTTCTATGAAGAATTTTGTTTGATGGGTATACTATGTGGATGTTTGAATGATATATTCGTAGTTATAGAGAGTGGCTTATGACATATGTTAAGGTCTTTTTTTGGAGAGCTCACCCTTTTATGATCTTCTCGATTATTTAGAAGGAAAGAAATAATCAATTTCTTTAAGACATGTCCAAAAGGTGCGAGAATATCATTTTCAATGTGAAATATATCTTTTATTATAGGTACTCTCCAAAAAACTAATTTGTAGGGGTATAGATTCTAAGTTTTAATTTTCGAGTGGGTTGAGGCTTCAAGGACATAGCTTTTTGGTGTAGTTATCTCATGTTGTGAATTCTTTTCTATAAGTAATATTATTATACTTTTACTAATAAAAAAAATTAAGATTTTTAGATTGAAACTAAATCTTTTTAAGTGTATTATAGATAGCCTTTAACATGAATTGAATAGGCATATAAACACATAAATTGATATAAACTACTATGTATTTTGGTATGCAGAAGATTTGAATACGAGATCAAACTCCTAAGTTATTTAAACACCATTTTAAACTATCAAATAAAAAAATCCAATATTATTTATATTTTTCTATCACTAAATCAACTCATTTGCTCGCTTCGTGAAATTTTCTTAACATGCATTTTTTTTCTTCAATGAAATTCTAATTTTAGTTGATCTAGATTTTTTTACGCTTCCTCTCTAACTTGTAAGAAATATAGACATCGGATGATTCTTACAAGAACCTAGTCGCCAAAATTGCATGTATATTCAAAAGGTTTACAGGGTCTAAGTAGTAAGAACAATTAACAATGTTTTTCCTCCTTAACATTGTATCATCTCCAACTATTACTCCTCTAAAAAAGCATCTACCACATGTCTAGATGCTAAGACCATAACTTTTTAGGGATGACTTGCAAATCTATTTTAATCCCACTAAACAATCATGTCGGTCAAGATATAAGAAATGGGCACTAGTATAGTCCCTAAAACAAATTAGTGTAGTAAATTCTTTTATGATGGTTGCATCTTACAAGGTGTATCTACTTTATCATGCTAGACTCTTTTAGAGTACATACAACTAAATTAATTCATTATTTATCATTGTTTTCTTATCACCTAACCTACTTGTTATTTTAAAAATCTTGGTGCTCAATAAGTACAAAATTCCTTTTTTCATTAAATATTTCCTTTTTTTGTAATCAGAAATGCTTTGAAGGAATTAATTTTTTATTGCTATCAAGTTATAAATGAAGGATCTGACTCGTTTATTTTGAATTTTAAATTGAATTCAATAAAATACTCTCTATCAATTTCAAAATTATATTGTTTTTAACTAATATCAAATTAATAAATGAGTAGAATAATGTTGTGAATTTTAATATGATTTTGAATTCAATATTGATATTCTATTGAATTATACATGTAGTAGTATTTGGTATCATTACTATGGTATAAGCTATGGTATAATGAACTAATTAAAATTGTATTTGGTTTTCATTTTGATGTCTTTATGTTATAAGGAAGTACTTGCAATACCCCATCATAAAATCATTCAAAATGTGTATAAAATTATGTTGAAATTAAATTAATTAGTTTTGGTTTTTAAAAAGAGATTGAAATTCTAATAAACATGTAAAATTTATGTATATCGATTGACTGCTTTGTCTAATTGATCGATTGGTATGCTAAGTGATTGATAATTTTATTTTTGACAAACTAGTTGATTGATTTGCTCAAACCGATCAATTTGTTATTATGAAATTTCATATTGTTGCAGAATTACGTGGATTGAATGGACCCAAACTAAAATTAAAATCAAACAAGATGATGAACAATTGATGATTCAATCACAAAATTGAACAATTGAGGGAAAAATATAGATCTTTATTCGTGCTCTTGTGTAATTACAAGATGATTAATCAAATTAATAAATCACTAACATAAATGTACATTTCTCTTTTAATGGAGAATTCTATGGAGAAGAAGAAGAAGTAGTTGGGTCACACGACTTGGGGACTAGGGTTTTCTCATATAACTTTTACACTAGAAAAAAAACTCTATGGGGAAAAACATCGTGTTTTGAAAATAAAAAAATACGATTTGTATTTAGAAAACACAGGACCCCTGTGTTAAATTTCTTACTCTTGTCTTTCTACCCAAACCTCACATCAAAATATTATGGGAATAAACACACTCAGTGTTAATAAACACGCCCCCTGTGTTTATTCCATAACTCAAGAATCTACACATAACTTCTTCAATACCTTCACGAACCAATACGATGTTACGTTGTGCATCAAATATTTAGTCAAAGCTCACAATTATCCACCTTGATGCAATATTTGTGATGTATAACATGTTAAAACATCTACAAAAAACCCCTAACCCAACAAAGGGCCTCATGGTATATGAACACGAATCAAGTCCGAGAAACACTCAAAATTACCCATGGTCAGTGATTCATTAGCATATTGGCTAGATTATCCAAAGTACCAACTTTCTTTAATACAAATTTACATGCAACAACAATACCTTAGATAAAGTGATAAATGATGTCAATGTACTTTGTTCGACGATGGAAAAAATTTCTGATTCTTAGCACTCTAGCTATCACCTCAAATGACTAAAGCACCATGACCAAACCCTAGTTCACGTACTAAACCACTAAGCTACACAACTTCTTGAAAAGGCTTTGTCAAAGCTATATACTTTACCTCAGTAGTGGACAAAGTCATCACAACCTACAAGGAAGACCTCCAACTAATAGCTAAACCACTAAAATGAAAAACATATCCATTGGTGGATCTCCTTTTATTAAGGTCTCCTCCAAAATTATAATCCACGAACACAACCAGTGAATCAGTTGATCTCTTATACTCTATACATGTTGATTCCGTACTTTTCAAGTACCTTAGGATCCACTTCACTACTTGCCAGTGAGCCTTCCACATATTTTCCATATATTGACTCACCATACTAACATCTTGAGCGATATCAGGCCGAGTACACAATAGATCTCTTTGGCAGCACCAATAGAATTCCACAAGGCATTATCAACACCCAAAATAACCTTTGAGCTGGCTTCGGCATACTAATACTACTAACTGTAGTATACAAAGCATAACTAGCTCTACTTGAATCAACACCCACTTGCTCCACCTACTGCCCAAATTTCTCTTCACGAGAAGAATATGTACTATCTAGATCAAATACAACCTCCACCTTGTCTAAAGCACCCACCAGACTCTCCTGCTCCACCTTCTTGTCAAGAAGGAATTCAAACTCATAGAAGGAAACAAATCTAGATGTAAATTGGTACAAAAAAGGATACTCCAGCCATGCCAATGATAATCCTATATCCCAATCACATCAAACCAATATCAACAATATTGAGGCACAAACTATCAATGTCGCCTCAACTACACCCTCAATAGTTGTGCCAACAAGCTCATAGAATATCTTAACCTGCTTGCTAACAATGAACAAATCATCACTATCTAATTTGACTTCTATGTTATGTAAATCCATCACAATAGAATCAAATTCATCAAGATGAGATTTTAAGGGTTGACACTCACCTAATTTCAGGTCATGAAGCTAACTTTTCAACAGTAGCCGATTTACTACTGATTTTTAATCATGTATAATGACTCAATATTCTACCACAGGGCAACTGCCATTAATTCCTTTGTCACTTCCAACAATATCTCATTCAACAAGTACAATTGTATGGTAGAGAGGGCCTTCAGATCTATTTTTTTAAATCTTTTATCCATTATAAAATCTAGCTTATTTAAATGACTGGATAACACCTTATCCAACTTGTTTCAAATTAGAATCGCCCGCATCTTCAATTATCTAATCTAATTTGACGGACCGGTTGAACTTCTCAATATTGAATCTTATACCCATCCTAATTACTAGATTTTTTCAACAACCACATCTCTGATACCAAATTTTTGCGAAATTACATAGATTGAATGGATCTAAACAAAAGTTAGAGTAAAAAAATATGATGAAAAATTGATGATTCAATCACAAAACATAACAATTGAGGTAAAATAGAGATTTTTACTTGTGCTCTTATGTAATTATAGGATGATTAAACAAATTAATCAATCAATTACACAAATATGCAATTCTCTTTTAATGGAGAAGGAGAAGAAATTGGGTCACATGACTTGATGATTAGGGTTATATCATATCTCTTTTAAACTAGAAAAAACCCTACAGGAAAAAATATTGTGTTTTAGAAATAAAGGAAAAATAAGGTCCGTGTTTAAACAACACGGGACCCTCGTGTTAATTTCCTTACTCTCCGCTTTTTTGTCCAAAACTCACATCAACATATTCTAGGAATAAACATGGTCCACGTTAATAAACATGCCCCCATGTTTATTCCAGAACTCACAAATCTACACATAACTTCTCTGATACCTGCACAAACCAACATAATATTATGTTATGCATAAAATACCTAGTCAAAGCTCACATAGATCCTTTTCTAATTTTAATCTGAATCTCTTTCTAATGTTTATGAAAACTTATAATTAGAATATATTTGTGCTAATGAGCATATTTTGGTTCGTTAGAATTATTTTATAATACTTAGATCATTCTGTAATTTTATTTAGTTGTTTTTTTTTGTAAAAAGCACATTTTGAGGCATATTTCACATGGTCTCTTCTCCCTTACTTTCCTCTCTCTCTCTCTCTCTCTCACTCCTGGAAGTTGGGTTGTGTGTTTGACTTCTTTCACATCCTTTCTAACTTACTAAACTTCTACAATTGTTCCCTCCCTGACTACACTCAATTTCCCTCACTCCACTATATCTTCTCTTACACCTTGGTTTCCCACACTTAACCATACCAGTCTTGTCCCTCTCCATCTTATGGATTTTGACTAGACCTATCTCCTATACACTCTATCCCTAATTCATTTTCACTTCTTATCTATTTTTCTTGCTCTCTTATTTCTTTCCCTTGGTGAAACTTGATAAGTGTTGAATATTCTCCATTCATCTCCCTTTTTCCTTTCTGCTAAGAAAAAAATAGAGGCTGCTCTTATTTTCTTTCCTCCTTGTCAAGATATCACCTCTCTTTTCTTCTTCTTATATTAGATTTAGTTCAACCTATTTTCTCTTAAGAAATGAAGGATTAAGGTTTGAGAAAAGTTGAAGATTCTAGCTTCATTTTCCTTGAAATTATGTTATTGTGAGAAGGTTGAGTTGTGTTTTTCTTCTTTTGATTTTCTTTGATTTTACTGGAGTTTTAAAAAGAAGTTTTAATGGTTTTGACTGTTGATTCAATTAGGAATTGAATTCCTTCTAGATAGCCATCAAGTAGGAGTTTTATACTAGAAGAATTGATTCAAGGTAAGGCATTCTTATCTTTAATATGAATGAGGTTTTCTTGCTTATTGTAGTTCCATATTCTTGGTGTGTTTTTGTTTTGAGCATGGGCTAATTTCATCCTAGAATTCAATCATGTGGTAGAGTTTCTTGTTGCAATTTAAGCATTTTTTGTTTCTCTAATTTTATGCACCATTTGACAGTTTGAGTATGATTTCATTTAAACACCTACATTGCCATGTATTCATGTGATTCTACGTGTGCAGCGTGTCTCTTTATGTGTTTTACGACATAGCAACATGTTAAGATTAATATGGTAAAGTTTGTTATGTGTATCGCAACTTTGGGTGTTGTTTTATCCAAACTAATTGATCGGTTTGTTGAACTTATTGATTGGTGGTGTGAACATTCGCATACTTTGGAAATTTTGATTAGCTGGTTGTAAGATCAGTCTATTGGTTTGTCAAACCCATCAACTGGTGACCTTGTGACCAAAGTGGTCTTGTCTCTGCTTAGATCCATCTACCAGTTGGACCAAACCTATCGAATAGTCAATCAGTGAGACTAACTATTCGACTGGCGCCTTGGTGTTATTTTTTGGGTTAGGTTTGGTATGACTAAACTAGTCGGCTGGTCTTGGGGAACGATCGACTGGTCCGGCTGTATTTTGCCTAGTTTATTGTTAATTGTTCTTCTTCTTTTGGGTATTTTATGTTAATACCTCCATGTAATTACAACATTTAAATTATGATTACAACTATGTTTACCCTATAATTAATGAGAATTATATGATGATATTTGGGACTTGAATTAGTTAAGCTTGGTGTCATCTCTAAACACCCAAATGGTGGATTTTAAACTCTGTGATGTGTTTGGTGTTATCACTTGAAAACACCCAATTTGTATAATAATGGAATTTATTTGTGTTTAGTGCTATTACTAGGAAACACAAAATTGGTGGATTTTATGACTTATGATGTGTTCGGTGTTATCACTCGGAAACACCCAATTGATTATTTATGGAATTAATCAGTGATTTGTGATATCACTTGGTAACTAATAAATATGGAATAAGATTTTGTTTGAGCCTTTTTCTTCGACTCTTGGGGTAGCTGATTGGGAGTTAGTGGGCTAGTCACCCAATAGTTTATATTTTCCCCGAGTACCCGTTTACTATAGTAGGTAAGGGGTATGTATATATCTTTGAGGGATAGAATTATATTGTAGTAGGCCGACATGGCATTGGTGGCTAACTCAGGTGGGTGAGGTATCCCATTACAAGTCCTCTAACACTTTATATTGTCCATTGCTTAGGCGGATGTGGTATCATAACTTTTTAGCCCTTGTGGTAGAGGCATTCAAGGTGTGGTGGGTAAGGTATCCTTATAACACCCCTAAAATTCACTACTGAAAATTTTTATTTTATTAAAAGAAATAGCGGAAGAAAAATAATAAACGGTGAATTTTGGGGGTACTACCGCCACACTTAGTACCAGATCGGTTCACTCATACCGTTCCAGTACCAAGTACTAAGGCTAAAGAATGAAATATCAATCGCTAGAAATTCAAATCATATTTAAAATCAGAGTAGTGCAAGTAAGCATTTATAAGAATAAAATCCACCAGTGGTGGTTACAAGAACAATGATTTCATTTAAACCAGATAATAGAAGAGGAAGGATGAAACCCTAAAAGCCAGATAATCCTTACGCTCTTTCCCGTTGCCCACTTGAGTTGCACCTGAAATTAGACCTACAAGGGACACTGCCCATTGAATAGGCAGGAGCCCCACAAAAGGAACCCTTCAGTACTACGATACTGAGTAACCCTTTAAAATCACACTTAAAAGCAGGTCCGCAATGTAACACATGAAACAAAGCTACATACGTATATAACAAGATGTGTATATATAACATTCACATCGGATATCAATAGGTTATTATGAACAATCGATACTTTCGAGCCTTAAGCCATATCATAGTGCAAAATCAATACATTTTGGCCTTAAGCCATTAGCCCGTCATTATTCAATCAATCTCATATTTTATATCCATGTGAGTGCAGGAACCCCACTATTATAGACGGTGGATCGATCATTTAAAGGGCAGAACACACCTAACCACTATTATTTGCCAGTGGATCGGTCTCCAGGGCAAAACGCTCCTGGCTACTATTATTCACTGGTGGACCGGTCTGGCTCCGACTCACATGGTGTTTCACTGTAAGTGATTAGTATTTTTTGATAACTTTATTCACATCCATGACTGGTTTTATTGAGCTTGGGACCCCCACTATTATTGTCGGTGGATCGTAATACATATCAACATCATTGAGGGCAACACGCTCATGGGCCACTATTATATCCGGTGGATTGGTACTCATAATCACTTGCCAGGGCAACACGCTCCTGGACCACTATTATAACCGGTGGATCGGTACTCAATATCATAAGTCAACTGGGCCCGGCTCATTAATCTTTCACTTTTATGATTAATATTTTTCCTTTTTTTATCAGCACAACAATTCCATTTATTTGCCTCGGACGGGAGATCAAGAACCCGGGACACAAAGGTACACCGGTCGTACCGGTGTATACAAGCTACTCAGTACCCTTCAACCATGAACCCAGGGACGCAAAGGTACCCTAGTCGTACTGGTGCATAAAGCTACTCAGTACCCTACCGACAAGGATACCTAATCCATAAGTATGCATACCCCTTAACTAGGTCCGTAGAGCTAGATAGAGTAAGTATAGGGCCTGGTTAGGGCACAAAGGCACATCAGAAAATACCAGAATAATCGTGGGCTAAACCACGTCTTTAGGGTAGCGACCCCTAAAGAGCCACCATTCCTGATCTCGAGGTCTTCCACTTTAAGTATTAGTGTCTCTTAATTAAAGTGATCACGAAAAGCACAATAATCAGATACTTATTCACTTTCAATCGTTATGATATCATTAGCCATTTCTTATTCAAACGATTATCCAAGATAACATAGAGAAATCATTAAAGCCATCATAATCTCATCTAATTTCGAATTAGGATTCATTCTCGTGATACTTACTAATTATCAAATATTCTTACCTTGCTAATCAGCATTATTTGAGTTATATTATGAAGTTCTACAATCACAATGACATGTTAGGTACAAATTACTCATTTACCCCTTACTTATATAATTGCTAAGTCATCAATTCCTTACTTGACAATTTACCCTATTACCCTTCTTGTTGCATAATTACCAAATCGCGCCTTGCTCGGTTTAGGTTACCAAGTTATCTCCTATACTTTTTAGGTCACCATTCACCCTTCATAATTTCCACACTTATCATATTTTCCATTTGGTTTGTTAGATTACCAAATTGCCCTTCTCATTTGTTATAATTACTAAATTGCCCTTAAGTTGGATAAATTATCAAATTACCGTCCTTCATTATCATGATTACCATTTTGCCTCTTTGGTTGGTTAAATAATTACTAATTTACCATTTAGTTGGATAAATTACCAAATTACCCTTGTTCTTTATCATAATTACCTTTTTACCCTCTCAATTATTATAATTGCCATTTTACCCTTTTCAATTATTATAAATCCCAAATTACCCTTCTTCATAATTACAATTATTAATTTACCCTTCTTCGTAATTATAATTACCAATTTATCCTTCTCCATATTTATAATTATTAATTTACCCTTCTCCATATTTATAATTATTAATTTACCCTTCTCCATTCTTATAATTACTATATTGTCCTTCTCCATTATTAAATTACCATAATGCCCTTTTATTGGTTAATTTACCAAATTACCCTTCTCTATTATCATAATTAACCAATTACCCTTTTATAATCATAATTTAATTACCAATTTATCCTTCGTCGTTATCATTATTACCAAATTATTCATTACTCCCCAGTTTGCCATAAATATCCTTTTATTTACAAAATTACCCTTCTACCCCTTACTTATAAATTACCACAATATCCTTTTATTTATAAAATTACCACAATACCCTTTTACTTATAAAATTACCATAATACCCCTTTTACTTTTCAAATTACTATTTTACACTTTTACATCCAAAGTTACCATTTTTATCTTTTCTTACAAAATTACCAATTTACCCATCTTTTTCAAAATTACCATATTACCCTTTACTCCTAAAATTACCATAATACCCATTTACTTATAAAATTAATATTTTGTTATTGACTTATAAAATTACCATATTACCCTTTTTACTCCCAAAATTACCACTTTACCCCCTTTATTTCACCACTTTTATTAAATTAACATTACCACGTGGAATAATAACATTAATACTCCATTAACAATATCCAGATCCACCAACTATTATATTTTAATATAATACATATTAGCACCCATACATATTAGGCCATAATCTAGCACAATAAATATTACTAAAATGCCCCCAAGACTCACAATAATATTATTTATGCATAAATGGTCACAATAATATAAAATAACAAGGATAAGTACTTAACACTTTCATTAATAGCCAAACTCTTTCCCTAAGCAATTTTTCCACACATAGCACATAAACTAGCATACTTTCCTTTTATTAATCAACAAAAGCACACACACACACACACACACACACACACACACACACACACACACACACACACACATATATATATATATATATATATATATTATATTACACCACAAATATCAAGCATAATAACATATTAAAAATCCTAATGTGCTAACATACGTTTATCTATGCGTTTAAGTGGGGTTTAACGATTACCTTAATTCCCGCAAAAATCGAATCTTACCGGTATCCCGATTAAAGATTCAAGCTTTGATTAGCAAAACCAATACGTAAAAATAATATTAATTTTTGTTATATTAGAAATAAGAAAATCAAAACATAAGACTTTATAAATTTTACTTAAGGAAATAATTAATTTAAATATTATCATACCTTAAAATTATTAATAAAAATGTCCAATAAATGCAGCAACTCATACTACTTATGGAGCATGAGCTGCATGCAAAAATAAAAAGGGGAGGCTTGAAGGTTGCATGGAGAAGAGGGTGGAAGGGGTGTTTTCAGGTTGGGGTCTTTAGGTTAGAAAAGAGGGCAGGTGGGGGAGGATTTAGGGCAAGAGAATGGTGTAGGAGTGAAGAGGGGGTGTAGGTAGTTGTCAAGGATGGGTTCATGGCGGCCAAGGGCGGCGGCGGCAGTGAGATGACGAAGTTGGTTGCCGAGGTGGGTCGAGGTGGAGGGGCTGAGAAGGAAGGAAAAGAGAAGGGAAAAACGAAGGGGTTCAGGGGCTTGTTTCGGCCAAACAATGTATGGGGGTTGTAGAGGAGGTTGCAGGGAGTTGAATGGTGGGTTGGGTGGCGGTAGAGGCGGCCGAACGGCGATGAACGATGGGGTTGCAGGTGGGCTACCGAGAAGGGGGAAAATGGAGAGAAAAATAGGTGGGGAGGAAGAAGGGTTACAGGATGGATTGAGAGGGATATTGTGGTGGTGAAAGGCTAAGGTGGAGGGTGGAAGGGAGTGGTGCAGGGGTTGGTGAGGCGGCTGGAGCGGCGGAGGGCGGTAGCGATGCAAAACCAGGGGTGGAAATGGGAGAGGAAGAAAATGAGAGAAGGAGGTTGGGGAAGGAGGAGAAGGCTTGAAAATATGGGGCATGAAGGGCTGGTGAGGGTAAGAAAAAGAAGAGGGCAGATAGGGGTGGAGCTGGCCGGCCGGTGGTAGTGCGTAGGGTGGCAGGGGAGGTGGTAGGGTGGCACAAAGGGGAGACAAAGAGGGGAAAAAACAAGGCATGGGGGCTGGTTTGAAGGCTGGCCGGGTCCAAGAATGGGAAGAAAATGATGGGAGAGAGGGTTGCAGCGGTGGAAGGTGGCATCAGCGAGGGGTTGCAAGTGTCTCGGTGGTCGGGCATGGTGTTCGGGGTGGTAGGGTGATGAAGACTGGTCGGGTGTAGAGGTTGAAGAAGAAAGAAAGAAGGGAGAGGGAGGGAGAAGGGGACAGGCTGGTGTAGGGGAAAGAAAAAGAAGAGTTGGGCCGACCTAAGGAAGAGGAGAAAGGAAAAGAAGGAGGAGGGCAGGGGCTGGGTCGACTAGTGCGTATGGGGGGGGGGGGATGGGCCATCGGCCCAGGCGCAAGGAGGGGAGGCCTGGTAGCCTGAAGCTAGGAAAAGAAAAAAGGAAAAAGAGAGGAAGGAGGAAAAAGGAGAAAAAGGAGAAGGAAAGGAAAAGGAAAGAAAAGAAAAATGGGGGAACTAATTTAATTTAATTTAGAAAATAATAAAATGTAATATTTTTGATAAATTATTTAATTTAATAATTTAATTCAATATAATTTAATATATTGGTTCAAAAGGGATAATTTTAGTAAAATATTAGTTTGTAAAATTATTTAAATACAAATAATGTGATAAAATAACAAAAACTTAATTTTTAATTTATTAAATACTCCTATCAAAATTTATATACTCAAAATCCATAAAATAATTAAACTAAATAATTTTAAAAGTTAATTTATTTTAAATAAAAGTTATTTATTAAATTATAGGTTTTCTAAGATTTTGGGGGATTATAATCCTAGTAAAGCCCCTTGAAGTGATGGGTGTGGTATCTCAATTTGTGTTAGCCCTTACAGCAGGTGCACTCAATGTGTAGTGGGTATGGTATCCCTAGAGAAAAGCACCTTCTATGTATCTTGACCCTGTATGGTGGGTGTGATATTCCATTGTGTTTATTTGCTGCCATGACTTTTGATCATAGTGGAGAATTGGGTGTGGTCGAACGAATTATCTTAATATCTAAAAATTATGTGATCACTAAAGGAAGATTTATAATATAGTTTACATTGTGTGGATTGTGATGCATTTACCATATTACTTGTAACACCCCTAAAATTTACTACTAAAATTTTTTGTTTAATTAAAAGGTTTAACGGAAATGAAATAATAAAACCGTAAATTCAGAGGGCATTACCGCCACACTCAGTACTAGACCGGTTCACTCCTACTGTTTCAATACTGAGTGCTAAGGTTAAAAAGGATTAACTTCAAATACAAGTCAATAATTGAAACAAGCTTTCATAAAAGAAATGATAGTGTTCACCATACAGAAATCAGAGTGCGGTTAAAGAAAGTTACAACCCAAGGAGTAATTAAATAAGTTTTTTGAATACACCAAACACAGTACGACAGAACATGATTAGAGCAACACGATACATAGTAAAAGTAAGATAGAGTCCGGCCAGTCACTCTCGATCCCCAAACCAATTTTAGGCTCAACTCTCGGCCTCGCCTGATGCCTCATAGGTGTCGTAGGCATCGAAGACGTCGTCCCCTACCTGCACAAACTCGGATGGGTCTTCTGCTCGTAGGAATGAGCAGCACCCATGAAACGTGTGATCAATACGCTACGTACTGAGTAAGGTAACGGATGCGCTAAGGCCAAACATACAAATCATACAACATAGCATACATGGCATAATCATAAAAGCAGCATGTAGTAATACAGATGATGAAGGCTGGCTACGGTCCGGGTAGACTTATTCTTTAGATATATGATAAATATAGTTGATTCTCGTCATAGTCTTTATCAATCCATGTGAGTGCGGGAACCCCACTATTATAGCCGGTGGACCGGTTATGCAAGGAAAAATGCCCCTGACCACTATTATTCGCTAGTGGACCGGTCATGCAGGGCAAAATGTTCCTGGCCACTATTATTTACCGATGGACAGGTTTGGCCCTAACTCACATGATGTTTCACTGTAATTACTTCATATCTTTCCCATGTCTTATCATCATTATGTTTGGTTTGTTGAGCATGGAAACCCCCACTATTATAGCCGGTGGAACGGTTATGCAGGGCAAAATACCCCTGGCTACTATTATTCGCCGGTGAACCGGTCATGCAGGGCACCCCGTCTCTTGGCCACTATTATTTGCCGGTGGACCGGTCTGGGCCCTGCTCAACAATATTTCTCTTTAAATGGATAGTATCTTATTCGTATCTTATTCGATAAGTATTTCACCCTTGACATGCATGTTTCCAACTTTCTACTTCTATCCTCTCAAGGGGGGCTCGTCCCATATCTTGAGACTCCTGTGCCCCTTCTCACTCCCCGACCTCCTTCTCCCTTACACTTACACATAATGAGAACCAAATCCTAAGGGTGTGGGTTAAGGCCCAACACCTCATGACATCAAACTCCACCTATTATCACTCTCTAGGGTTTTCCCTTGAAAACCCTAATTGGACTTATGTGACCCAATCTTTCTCTCACTTACACTACCATTACTTCATTTATCGCCCCACACCCTAGTTAGATTCAATTCCCAAATCACATTGCTTTATCACTTGATTCCACATGTGACAAGAAAACCCTAGTTAGCCACTTCAACCCTAGTACCCTTTCTTCTCCCACAAGTAACCTCTCTCTTTTTCCCCCAAGGTCTCTTCTCTTCCATGGAACCCATACTCACCCCTTATAAAATAAATTTCCACTCTTAATCCGTACTCCACTCTCCCTTATTTGTTTTTACTTCCACATTTTCTTTTCCAGATTAGTGCTTCCTCTCAAAACCCTAATCAGATCCCTTATACACCCTTACACCCACCTACATACTATTTTTCATCCCAAGTCTCCAATCACCCCACAACTCTCTCCTTAGCTTATTTACACCCTAAAACAACTTTTCTCACGTAAGGATCATCCCCATACAAGTTTCATCCACCCCATGCAAACTCTTGAGTCCCCATGCAAACCCTAGAATTCCCATGCATTGCTCCCATCTCTTTTTCATTTTGGTAATCTCTTTCTCTTTATTTTCCTCTCATGGATCATGAGGTATTTTGGTCAACCTCATATCCCCTTTAGTAAACTCACTTCCCATTTTCTTTCTTTTTATCCTTTCATTCCCATATCATATTAACAATCATCCTAGCATGCATGTCCTAGAGGGTCATATCATATCACATCATAATCACCATATATACATATCATACTCATGCCATAAGGAACACATAAACATACCTCAACTCCAAGCTGCGCTACACATAAGACAAGTTAATGACAATCATACAATACACGACATAACATGATATATATAGCACCCAAGACATACAACACACAGGGGCCTTAGCTACATCCTTATCTAAAACGACGCTGGGCTTGGAGCACGCTTCTACGCCTCCTTAGGGTTTTGGCTTGATTCACCTATAAGAGGGAAAAACTAAGGATTTCCCTCCTACCCAAAATACTATTATTTCTTACTTTAGTCTAAGATTAGGGTTGCTATTATTAAAGGGAGCTTTATAAGTGAAAGACTAGGGTTTTCCTACTAGATATTATTAGTCAAAATACATTTATGTTACTATTCATAACTATATTTATATTATTAAATCTAATAGCTTTATTTCTCCTAATAATATTACTAATACTTGTTATAATGAAATAGTGATAATAATAATAAATAATACTAATGCTCCTAGAAATAGAAGCCCTATCATTTTTAAGGCTAATGCTAATAATGGCTTTAGGGATACAATAATAATATAATATTAGTAATACTAACAAAGTACCAATATTACTAAAGATAATAATGATAATAGTTATATTTGAGATAATGATAATATAAGGGTTCGATTTTTATCACAATAATATTAACAAAATAATAATAATAATAGTAATAACTAACAATGATACCATCGTGATAATGTTAGTAACAAAGACATTAGGAATAATATTAGCGATGTTTGAATAATAATAATAATAATAAAACTAAGGTTGGGTATTCTTCTTCTATAGTAACAAAATGGTAACATGCCAATTTCATTTTCAATAACATTAATAATAATAATAATAATAATAATAATAATAATAATAGTAATAATAATAACAACAACCACAACAATGATAATAATAGTAAAAATAATAAAAATAACAATGATAATAATAATCTTAAGCATAATAATAATAATAACAATAATATAGTAACCGAAATGATAATATTAATATAAGGGTCCAAATATTTATATTAATAATAAAAGGTGATAATGGATAAAGTTAGTATTAACAATATTAGCAAGAAAATAATGATAATGATAATGGTAATAATAATAATAATAATAATAATAATAATAATAATAATAATAATAATAATAATAATAATAATAATAATAATAATAATAATAATAATAATAATAATAATAATAATAATAAGAAGAAGAAGAAGAAGAACAACAACAACAACAAGGGTTATCATGATAATACTAAAACTGAAGATCTCCATTAATAGTATCACTAGTTAGAAATATTTCCAAAGTTAAGTTAAGTAGTAGTAGTAGTACTAATAATAATAATGGCATTAATAATAATAATAATGATAATGTTAAAAACAATACTAATAGTAACGATAATAAAAATGGTCATAGTAATATAAGGGTTCAAATATTTACCATAATAATAAAGATAATAATAATAGGACAAAGCTAGCATTAGTATTAATAGTAGGAATAATAGTGAGGGTAATAATAATAATAATAATAATAATAACGAGGGAAAATCCTAATCATAATAACATTAAGGTTGTAGACCATTAATAATGGTAATAATAATATGATTACTGGTTAGGAAAATCATAAGGTAAGGTTAAATAGCAGCATCAACAATAGCAACAGCAGTAATAGTAGTAGTAGTAGTAATAATAATAATAATAATAATAATAATAATAATAATAATAATAATAATAATAATAATAATAATAATAATAATAATAATAATAATAATAATAATAATGGTAACAACGAGGGAAAATCCTAATCATAATAACATTAATGTTGTAGACCATTAATAATGGTAATAATAATATTATTACTAGTTAGGAAAATCATAAGGTAAGGTTAAATAGCAGTAGTAGTAGCAGCAGCAGCAGTAGCAGCAGCAGTAGTAGTAGTAGTAGTAGTAGTAGTAGTAGTAGTAGTAATAATAATAATAATAATAATAATAATAATAATAGTAACAACGAGGGGAAAATCCTAGTAGTAATATAACATTAATAATAATAATAATAATTAATATTACTAAAAATTATTAACACTTATATATAAAAGGTTTAAGGGTTGGGGAAATTAGAACACCACCTAGGGTTGGTGGCGGGACCAGCGGCGGCGGTGGAGGAGGAAGAGAGGTGGAAAGATGGGTTTATAGGATAGAGGAGAGGTAATAAGGGGTTTTTGAGGTGGTGGAAGGTGTATCAGGTGGAGAGGGGTGGAATGGAGGTGGTGGTACAGCCGGAAGTGGTGGTGCACGACGGCCGGAGCGATGGCCGAATGGTGGTGGAAGGTGAAGAGGGGAGAAGGAGAGGGAGGCAGGTAAAGATGGGAGTATGGGGAGGTAAAGGAGGCTCCCTTGGTTGTTTTGGAGGGTGGGTGAGGTGTTGGTTACGCTGGAATTGGCGGCGGATGGCGGCACGAGAGGCGGCGAGAGGTTGAAGTGGGCTGATCGGGATGGCAATTTTGCACAGCCAGGGTGGCTCATGTAGGGCAAGATAGGGAAGGAGGGTGGCTTAGTTTTGTATAGGGCGGTGCAGGAAAGGTTTTGGTGGGCTGTTTTGGTGGAGGAGATCGTCGACGGTGGCAAAATATGGGGTTGTTTGGACGGTGGCGCATAATCGGGATTTTTGGGCTGCGAAAACAAAGACACGATTGTGGCTGGCTATGGGGGTATTTATAGGCTAAATAGGGTGGGCAATGATAAGGTGAATAAGACAAGAGGGGACAGGTGCCAGGCATGCCGCCGGTGGTGGTAGTCGAGGTGGCACTACCATGGCAGGGGCGGTAAGGTCGAGGGAAAGGGAAAGGGGCAGGGTACTCGGGAGAGGGAAAAGGTTCGGTTGGGGCCAAATTTGTGAAAGAAAGCGACCGGAGAGGGAGGGGAGGATGGTCGGATGGTGTAGGTGGCTACCGACAAGTGAGGGTTGCAGGGTCAGGCGTAGGCGGCGTGGGAAGAAGAAGAAGAGGGAAAGGGGTGGACCGAACGTTCTAGGAGAAAGAAAGGCGTTGGGCGTAGAAAAAAATGAGGTAGGCTTGGGCTGCACGAGACGGGGGAGGGGATAAGGGAATTGGGCTGGCAGGCTGGCCCATTTCCGGTGGAGGAGAAGGAAAAATAAGAAAAGGAGAAAGGAGAGAAAGGAAGAAAAAGGAAAAGAAAGGAAAAAGGAAATTAGATGGGTTGGGGTATTTTTGGTGTTTGGTATTATTATATTTTTTTATATTTAAAATTAATAATATTTATTATTATAATAATAATTAAATTTCTTTTTAGATTAATTTGGCTATTTTTGATAAATTTCCTTAACTTTCATGATAATTAGTAGAATACCCTAATTTTTTCCTAATTAAATTCTTTATTATTTTCCTCTTGATTTACCTTAATTAACTCTCTTAATTTTAATATAATCATTTACTTAATCAATTTCCCTAATAAATCCTTATTTGGCAATAATTTTTAGAATTAGAATTTTGGGGTATTTCATTACTATCCTTTCATGATTTCCATGCAAGCATACTTTGTTGTATTATTACCATGAGCCTGAGTATTAATTTATACTGGTATGCTTATCACCATACTACTATGTGAATTTAATTTGCTACATGAGCCTTACCATATTTTAGATAGTTTGTTTTACTAGTATTTTACTGCATTGATACTACACTTGTGTGGTTACTGTGATGATCTGACTTCTGGTCCTAGGAGCACAAAAAAATTCGTAGGGGTATGATTTTCAGTTAGACTATGCTGAGGGTGATGACGTGAGCTAGTAGATGACCATTATTTGGGGTTGGAGATTTATATTTATGCTTAAAAGTTAGGCTAACTGGTTAGAGATGTTTTGCCCACTGCCTTGGAATTTTTTTGTTCTTCTAGTTATTTAAACTCTTAACTTTGATTTTCAGTATTCATATTTCATACACTCTCATACTCTTCTTATCTATATTATTGTCATTATCTTTGTTATCATTAGTATTTTTGTAACATCATTATGAGCCTATATCTATTTGTTCGTTGTTTCAGTTTGCCTTGCATCAGACATGAGTTAGGTGATGATCACACATCTCTTATGGTTGATATGACCATAAAATTCCCCTGTTTTTCTTTTTAAATGCTTCTGCACTATCTTTAAAATGAAAATTTCTAGTTCAAAAATTGGGAGTGTTACAATACTTCTCTCGTATTGAATTCTTACTATCTTTTTTAATTATGATTCAGTCTTGATTGTACCTTAATACGTTTTTTTTATTCTTAATTTTTTAATAAAAAAATATAAGTGATGAATTTAGATAGATTATGTAAAAAATTCATCAGTAAAGGAAATAATTAAGTTTGAATAAAAGTTTTGGTGTGTATGGTATTGTAAATTCATGTTATTTATGATTTTTTTATCACAATAACTTATGTGTTTCTTTATTATTATTATTATTATTATTATTATTATTATTATTATTATTATTATTATTATTATTATTATTATTATGTTCATACACTTTAAATTTGACGTGTATCATTTTATAAAATGAGGTTTATAATGTTATAGTGAACATTTCTATTTGCTTTAAAGATGCTATATTTATTGATGACAAAATTATTACTTCTCAGTATTAGCTTCGTGTGCCTTTTTTCAATTCCCACCTTATACATTTCTTCTCCTTTGAGAACATTTTCTTTGTGGTTTCTGCTTTCGCTCGTCCTCTGGAATGCAAAGAAATGATGGAGGAGATCTAGCATTGTAGTCCACCAGTTGCCAGTCGTATGTTCTTCTCTATTAACTCTTGGACTACTTTTTTTTATAGCTCCAGTCCTTGAAATTTCAAACTAATTTCATCTCTTTTGCTTTGTAGTGTATAAAAACCACCAGGGACAACTATTCCCTTTTAGGGTTTAGAAGAAACCTGAGTAAGGGTAAGATTATTCTCCCTATTAATCCCCTTGTCGCAAAGCAAATGCCCACAGGTGCTACTATTTTCATATTCTAGCCATGTGTTGATTTGGATGTTAATGGTTTGTTTCACTCCAAACAAACATTCTCTGCTCAACTTCTCGCTTTAGGAATTTGCTAAATTTTTTGTTGGTTGAATGATAGTGGAGCTAACCCACGTCGACCTAGAGTCACTTTCAAGGGACTTAGACATGGGTCATGCTAGGCTTTGGTGCATATCGCCACTAATAAGGATGGATCAATAGTAGTGGTGGATAGTTTCAAGGGGTTTGAGAAGTGTGCGGATGAATATGATGCAGAGTTAGAGCATCAAGGTGTGAGTAATAATGAAGAGAACCTTGTAAAATAGTTGAGAAGACAAAGGGGTTCACTTAGTGGGGCTTCAAGGCTTTTAGCAAATCAAGATTTGCTGACAATTCTAGGGGTTGGGCCAAGAAATATGAGAAAATTGGTGGATAAGGGCATTGCTGGGGTTCCTCAACTTAAACATTTGTATAGAGATAAGGTGTTGTCACTTATGTCTTGATTTATCTAAATGTTTCTTGTTCTAGCTGTAATGGGTTTGAAAGCTGAAGTTTGTTAAGTCGAGTTTCTCAGTAGTACAATTGACAAATGCTCCTTTTTTATGCATAAATTTTTTATTCTACTGAAGAAACACGTACACTTTTTTTCTTTATTTTAACATGATATAGACCGAGATATGTGCTTAAGCATTTCTGATTCGGCATGTTCTCTTAAGTTGTCTTGTTGATGTTAGTGTATGTGATGCAACTTGAAATTGTTTTGTGCCTTTTCTATATCTAATTAGGTGGTTTACACACTATTTCTGATTGTGAGAACTTCTAAATTTATGCCGTTCTAGCTTTTTTCAAGGGAGATCTTGTTGATGTATTGAGGATATATTTTCTTTGGAACCAAAATTTTCAGGTCAAAGTTTTGCTCGCTTTCCTTGTTGACGTTTCCTGTTCTATTCCCCTTTTGTAGGGACTTAATAGTTAACTCCTTGTATTAAGATTTATATTGCTAATGTTGTTTCTAGGTCATATGTTATAGTGCTGGAAATTATAATCCGAATCTTTCCATCGTAGCTCTTAGGTTGTGACAATTGATTCCATCAAAATGCAATATAGAATAGTTTATGTCCAATGAAAGAAGTGATTAGTCTTAAAGGATGGTGATTCACTGATTAGTGGAAACTTGGACTGGTAATTGCTTGCTTTTAGATGATTTAAGTACATCTTCAATGTTGGTGTAAGTCTCCAAGATGAAACATAATGCCTATATTTGTGGGGCTAACAACCACTTCATCATTATAACGTAAGCATCTGTTAGCTATCAAAGTGCTAATACCAATGCTCGATGTGTGTTTCCCGGTAACATATATGCTTACTTTAACCTTTGGAAAATAGAAAATAACTTCATTCAGTAATTGGCTTCACTAGATTATAAGCTAATTGTTGGAAAGCTACTAAAAGTAGCTTATAGCTTTTAATAGGACCCATTTTTAACGGATTGATAGTTGTTGTTAGGTGCGGTTGTCTTTATATATTTTGAATTTTATATCAGCGTTGTACACTAAAAAAGCCGAACACTCTTTTACTCTAAAAAAAACTCCATTTTTGATCATTGCTAGGTAAAGTTCTACAATTCCATACTCTTTAATCTTAAGCGTATGAGATTGGAGGGTCATTGGGTAAACTTTGGGAGTGAACTGGTGTACGGATTTCATCGAAGGTCCAGTCGTAATTTGCTTCAGGGCAGTAATTCCTATTTTCAACACAATGATGCTTTTGATAAGTATTTTTGTAGTTTCAATTGATTTAATATATTTACCTCAAAATTTATATTTCTACGTATATTATTCCAACAATTTCCTATTTTTTCATAATTTATTACAACCCTTTTGACCTGTATTTATATAAGATTTAAACTCAAAAGAATCTCTAACATTGTGTCTGATATAAAGGCCTTTGACTATCTATATTTACACCCTAAAATATATCTAGGATTATACCAAAAATAAATTCTTTAATGAGGATATTTCCAACAATGATAAATCCTTCAAAACTAAAGGAGTCTGTTACTAACACTAGCTAGTTGATATGAGGCTCTACACATATGAACCTCCCCAAACCAAGCATGGGTGGGGAATTAATATTGGATTGTTGTTGTTATTCGAATAATAGTACATACTGTTTTATGCCATCCACACACCTTAAGAAAAGATGCCTAAAAGGTAATCTACGGGGCACAATTAACCAGCCTTTAATGGCTTGTATGTAATCTTCACCCACCAGAGTAGCTTTTCCATAATTAGATGGGTATGGATACATTTCCTCAGTATGGGTGGAAACTACCAGATACATGCTTGAGTTGAGTCATATGGGTAAATTGAAATGCCCCAAAAACCCTAATTTCTATTATTTATTATTAAATAAGATTTTATTTTGGAAGTTAATCAAATAATTTACTTTATTTAAATTAAGAAGGATAAAATAGTTTCAAATTATTATAAACTTTATAAAGTATTTTAATTGGAGAAAATTAGAGTTTTGTTAATTTAAAAAGGAATTTAAGAGAATTCTTTCAAAAATCCCTAAATTAACCTAAAAAAAGAATTTAATTATTATTTTAATATTTATATTTTATTAAACATCCCAAATTACCCAAATCATATTAATTAAGCTAAACATTAATTTTCCTTCTTTTTCCTTTTTCCTTTTCTCCTTTTTCCCCCTCTTTTTCCTTTTCTTTCCCTTCCTTCTCTTCTTTCTTTCTATTTTTCCCCTCCCCGACTTGGGCCGGCCTGCTGGCCCAGCATCCTCGCGCAGCCCAGCTCCCCCCACGCACCTCCTTCCCTTTCTCCCGGCCAGTTCGACCTGTCTTTTTCTTTCTTCTTTCTTTCTCCCTGGACCGCCGGTCCAGCCTCTGTCCCCCCCCCTCTACGTCGTCTTCCTCCCCCGACACACCTGCAACTCCTAGATCGGCGCCGGATTTTCCGCCTCCGATCCCGCCGTTTGACCGTCGCTCTCCCCCTCTCTTTCCCGTCGTCTTCCCTGTCGATTTGTCTCATTCGGCCATTCCTTTCCCTGCCCGCACCATTCCCCTTTCCCGGCAAACATGGCTTACCCCGTAGACCTGCGCCGGCCCATCCTCGCCGGCCGGAGCACCATACCCCTTGCCCCCTACTCTCCCACCTTCCTTTGTCGTTTTAAGCTCCGATTTGCCTATAAATAACCTCAGGAGCTGCCATGATCGGGTTCGAAATTTGGAACCCAGAAAATCCCGTCGTGCGCCACCTCCATTTCAATCAGCCCTTCCTCCGTCGTCGGCCGCCCTTACCGCCCCACCCAGCCACCAAAATTCTCCCTGCACCGCCCTCTACGCAACCTAACCACCAGCTTTCCCTGCCTTGCCCCACACGAGCCGCCTCGGCTGTGCGAAACTGTCTCCCCGATCAGCCTATTCGACCCCCTCGCACCACCTTCGCGCCGCCGGCGCCGCCCATACCGCCGCCTGAAACACCACCTCTACCCCCCAAAACAACCAGGGGATCCTACCCTACCACCCTGCACCTCCATTTTTCCCTACTTCTCTCTCCCCTAGCCTCCACATCCAGCTCTCCTATTTCTCCCTTCTTCCGCCACCGTCAGCACCACCACACCACCAGGTTGCCTTCCACCTCCTTGGACCCTAAACCCTGACTAATGAAATTTTAATAATTTTAATATTGTTCACTATTATTATTAGTATTATTATGATTATTATTATCATTATTATGATTATTCCTATTATTATTATTATTATTATTATTATTATTATTATTATTATTATTATTATTATTATTATTATTATTATCCTTATGATTATCATCATTATCATTACTACCAATACTACTACTATTATTATTATTGTTATTATCCTTATCGATATTATTATTACATTATTATTATTTTCACTACTATTATCATTATCATTAGTATCCTTGTTATTATTAATATTATTAATATTACTATTATCATTATTATTATTATTTCTATAATTATTGTTATTGTCATCGTTACTATTATTACTATTATTATTACTATGACTATGGTCTCTATTATTATTATTATTATAGTACTCTTACTATTATTACTATTATTATTACTATCATTATCGTTATTGTTATTAATATGGTTATGGAGGTTATTGTTGTTGTTATTAGCATTATTATTATTCTTACTCTTAGTATTATTATTATCATTAATATTATTATTATTATTCTATCATTATATTTACCATATTTATTACTTTAACTATTATTACCATCATTACCATCCTTATTATCATTATTATTTAATATATTACTTTTAGTATTCTTATTATGATTAGTATTGCAATTATTATTATTATTGTTGTTGTTGTTGTGGTTATCATTATTATTATTATTATTATTACTATCATTATTGTTATTATTATTATTATCATTATTATCGTTATCACTATCATTATTATTATTATTATTATCATCATTATTATTATTATTATTATTATTATTATTATTATTATTATTATTAGTATTGGTATCATTATGTTTCTTATTTTAACTATTATTATCATTGTTATTATCTCTATTATTATTGTTAGTATTCTTATTATTATTTGTATTATTAATATTATCATTATCACCGTAATCATTGTTGTTGTTATTATTATTATTATCATTAATATTATTGTTACTGATACTACTACGATTTCAATTATTATTATCATCATTATTATCATTATAACCATTATTATTATCATTATTAGTATTTTTATTATTATTAGTGTTCTTATTATTATTAATATTAAAACCCTTACTTTAATACTATGGATTTTACTAAGGCTTACTTTAATTAGTGGTAATTTGCTTAACTACCTCGAGAATGACAATAACCCTACCCTTTTAATTATAAACTACTATTATTAATATTAGCCTTAGTATTAGGCTATGATAGGGGTAAGGCAGGAATTTTGGTAATTCCGATAGAGGGAGATTAACCCTAAGTATTTCCCTCTTATAGGTGAACTGGGTCTTAGCCCCCAGGAGGCGTAGGAGTGTACTCCAAGCCCGGCGCCGATTTAGGTAAGGACGTAACTAAGGCCACCTGTGTGTATTGCATGTTTTACCTGTCTTGTATACCTCATGCGACTGTATGCTATAATCTGTATGTTATCTGTGTATTTATGTAGCGCAGCGTGGAACCGAGGTATGTTCTCATGCTCTTGTCTGTATGTACTAATATGGTAAGGTACAAATATGACGTGATGTGGTGTGACCCCTACGACATGCATGCTAGGTGTTTTGATGCGGAGTTGTGGAGTGAGGGTTTGAAAGAGAAAAATAAGCAACTAAGATAACCAAAGGGAAGTACGCTGGTTAACGTAGGTATGGGCGACCTAGGTAATCTATAATCTGTGAAATGATAAGAAAAAGGGGGAATTAAATAAATAGAAGAGTGGAAGATAATAAGGTTGCATGGGGGAAACTAGGGTTTGCATGGGAATGATAGAGTTGGCATGGTGGAAATGATAGGGTTTGCATGGGGAGGTTAAGGTCCGCATGGGGGCGAACCTTATGTATGAAAAGTTACTTTGGGACGTGGGGAAGCTAATGGAAGGTTTGTTTGGGAGTCTGGAGGCTCGAGGTGAAAAATATTACGTAGGGTCATATATGGGTACCTAGGGTTTGGGAAAGAAACCCTAATTTGAGAAGGTGGAAAAAGAAAAAGAAAATAATAAGAATATATGAGGAGGAGTGAGGTATGAGGGAGAGTTGAGTCTGAGGGTCATGATTTGGGTTTCCAATGTGAGAAATATGTTAAGTCTGATAATCACAAAGGGTATTTGGTGGCCTAATATAAGCGCGGGAGATAGCTCGGTAACCTAAACCGAGTAAGGATATAGCTAAGGCTGAATGTGTGACATGTGTCCTACGTGTCGTGGATGTTCTATATGAGTTATGTGTCATGTTTTAAATGCCATTATCTTATCCGTTCCATGTGTAACGTGGCTTGGAATCAAGAAGTGTGCTTATGTCCTCATTACTATGTGATAGTACGAATATGTCATCAGTTTTTATGCGATGTGTTGAGGTCTCTGGCCATGCATGACTAAGGTGAGATGCCCTCGAATAAGATACGTTAAAACACTAACTACTTACAGAGAAAGATGTTGAGCCGAACCCAGACCGGTCCACCGGCTATAATAGTGGCAGGGTATCTTACCCTCGCGACCGTTCCACCGGCTATAATAGTGGCAGGGCATGGGCCCTCGTGACCGTTCCATCGGCTATAATAGTGGGGGATTTCGTGCTCAACAAATCAAACATAAAGTGATAAGACATGGAAGGATACTAATATTTACAGTGGAATACCTTGTGAGTCGGGGCCAGACCGGTCCACTGGCAAATAATAGTGGCATGGTATATTACCCTCGCGACCGTTCCACCGGCTATAATAGTGGCAGGGCATGGCCCTCGCGACCGTTCCACCGGCTATAATAGTGGGGCTCCCGCACTCACATGGATCGATAAAGACTATGACGGTATCATTATAATTATCTGAGATCTAATGAGAAAGTTATCTGATTCGTGACCAGCATTGTTCATCTGTGTTATTGTTATTCTTCACATGCTATGTCTGCTTGTGCATGTATTTATGTGTATGTGGGCCTTAGTGCGTTGTTCCCTTACTCAGTACGTAGCGTACTGATCACCCGTTTCATGGGTGCTGCTCATTCCCACGAGCAGAAGACCCGTCTGAGTTTTACAGGTAGGGGACGATGTCCTTGTCACTTATAGGGCTGAGAGTTGAGTCTGGACCTAGCTTGGGGGCCGAGAGTGACGTGGCCGGGAGCATCCCCCGTCTTGTTTCTCTGTATTATCGTACTTTGTTTTATTTCATTATTTTTGTGCCCTCTAACAATTGGTACTTTTAAATTGTACTTCGGATTGTAACCTTTGACTTTCGCACTCTGATTCTTTCGAAATTATGCTTTACTAATGATTTGTTTTAGTTCTATTCTTTTTAGCCTTAGCACTTAGTATCGGGTCGGTAGGCGTGAATCGATCTGGTACTAAGTGTGGCGGTAATACCCTCGGATTTACAGTTTTATTTGCTTGCTTCCGCTAAACTCCTTTTAAATTAAACGAAATTTTTCAGTAGTAAATTTGGGGGTGTTACATAAATAACCCACCTGATATAGCATCTTGCTTGTTGCTTCATAACAAATTCTAGCATCAATTATTTCATCAAAGCACATTTTCATCACCTAGTCCTTAATAATACTTCAGGCATATATCATATAGACACACATACATGTTTCCACATCAAATTCGTAGCATTACCCAACTAATTTCACTCTAAGCTTAAATAAATGACCCAAGAACATTTACTAAAATTAAGCGCCAGCCCATCGAAAGTGACAAAGAAATAATGTAAATCAATCAATGTAAATATATAAAACACATCAGTCCATTAAAGGTGACAAAATAATAATAACTTATATAAGAAATTGCAAGAGCTTTGAACATTTAAGTAGACAAGTTGTGTATCCATCACCAAGAAGTGGAAGTACAATATGATGCTGCTGGAATTCAAGTTGTAGCTAAATTTTACCAGGCTATCAAATGAATGACGGATTCCGCCAGCAAACTAGAGTTAAAAGGAGAATTTATATGGATCTTGACTACGTGATAACTCTCAGTATATATGAGTATGACAAGAAGTTACAATAGTCTTTTCATCGATAGACTTTGATGGCTCAATCATAAAATTGAAAAACGAAGATTTGGAAAAACTAGAGGACCATTTTCGTGAGGCCATTTTGAGTTTTAAGACTTTCGGCCCATCAGGGCAGCCCTAAGGTAGGAGCTGGATTCTTTTAATTAGGAGAATGTTGCAGAAACAGAGCACGCGCTTCCCTCACTCCCCATTCCAAGTGGCCCAAACACCAGCTCTTTCAATTTTCGATTGTTTTCTCTGATAATCACGCAGCAGCGGCGGCGGAAAATGGCATTGAACAGCGGATTGCGATCTTGCGCCTCAAAAAATTTGAGCGCTTCTGGTTCATTTGCCTCAAAACTAGGTATAAATCATTAAATATAGGGCTTTCTAATGCTGAACATTTATGAATTCTCTCTTTTCTTTTCCGTTGATTTCTATTCGATATAAACTTCTTATTTATTTATTTTTAGATCTGATTGATGCTTTTAGTGAATTAGTGCGTGGTTAATTCGATGGTTGATGATTGAGTACTTGCGCTGTTGTGAGGTCGAACTGTAAAATTTCTGCGCAAATTTTTGATTGGCATATGATATCTTTGGTTCTGACTATAGTATTTATTTCTTTCTGTTTTGAGTTATTTCTGGAAATTTCTACTATGTCGTCCTTTAAATTGAAGGTTTCGATTGTTAATTCTGAAAGTTTAATCTGCTGAACTTTTTGAAATTCGCGTTTCTGTGTCTTAGTAATTGCAACTGGTATCAATTTGTTTTCTAATAAGCAGCCTGTATTTACTGAACTACTTGATGGATATAATTTTTGTAGTTGTAGATAGCTCTACGGGTTATCACGTGTGTTTGCTGTCATTGCCAAACTCTGCGGCAGAGTTTGAATAATTTTATCATCTATTTGAACAGAAAGAGTGATAAGCTTAAAAGGGCTTGTGAGGTTGGTTAGTGTTAGCTATATGGTTCACGTTGAAGTAGAGAGGTCGATTCTATGTTTGTGAAATTCTTTGTGTGATTAAGATGGTCAGTGTTAGGAAAGTGATTGGTTTTGTCTTGTTGGGTTTATTCACTTGGAAGGTCAGAGTGATGAAAGAATTCCACTGTAGTTGTGAAGGTATTTTTTATCTTTCCAATGTGTTGGAGGATATTTGGTAGGCATGTAGAAAAATAGACAATAGTACAAGGCTACAAGCAGCCATTAGAGAATAAAATAATAACATTGAAGATGATACTTATCAACGGTGTTGTGCCATGAGAGTTTGTCTTGCATTGCCAACCAAATGAAAGAATGAATGCTTTTTCTAAGCTACAGCTTCCAAGCTAAGTATCGCCTAGGTGAGCTAGGAGTTCCATCTCGGTGTAAATTAGATTCGGTGGTCGCCCAGGTTAATACACTATACTTTCCCTGAATCTAATTTACACCGAGATGGAACTCCTAGCTCACCTAGCTCACGTGTACTCGTGAGAAAAAGTGGTGGAACGTACAAAACAATGCCCAGAAAATGAAAATAGAGGAAAAGAGAGCTTGGAATCGGTTTAAAGTTTTTAGTATATTGAAAACCAGAACCAAAGCAGATTTAAATAAAGGGAAATAGAAACATTGCTGATCAGAAAATTTCCCCTAAACTCGGTCTCCACTCCGTGCAGGCTGGAAGGAACATTATACCACATTCAAAAACTTGAGATGAATAGGAATAGTGTTTACCAAGTAAGAGCAAATGTTTCAATAAATTTTTAGCAAAAAAGAATTGGGCTGGTTGCAACTAATAACCCACCCACGCATATAAGCCTAGCTCGAACTGGCCGGATGGTGGTGGTTGGCATGCGCGTGCATGTGTAGTTATTAGGTCCATTCTACCTGTCCCCAAAACAACCCATACTAATTTTCTCAAACAAGGAAAGAGAGAGGGATTATAAAAGCTGAACGATGTGGGTGGGACTTTAGATGTGCAACAACAACTTTAGTACCCCAAGTGTTGGTTTTGCGATTGCCCCAACAATCCCATGCCTAAGGAAAAAAAGAAGGAAAAAATAGAAAATCTTGGTAAGGAAGGAATAACACTTAAGTATTAATATTACAAGGATTGAATTGATTCGTAGTGAAGTGAGACAACTATCGTGTCTAGGGAGTGAATAGATCTTGAACTATCTTACCTTTTATTCTATAAATTCTGCGATAATAAACACGCGCTATTAACAACCATGTTCGCACCTCGGGTAGTCATTAGTCTTCTAGAAAGACAGCCTTAGTCTTTCATAAAAGTTGGCCCACCTTCAAACTCACCTAGGTGAATCTAAGTGCGTCTCATAAACACTGTCGTATACGACTATGGATTTATTAAAAGCATTAAAATGCTTAACTTAATATATATCAGGCGGTAAGCAAGCAATAAATCGCGGTCGCAATCGCGATTGCAATCGCGGTGTCGGAGTGTCGCGAATGATATTTTGTATGTCGTGGTGTGATTTTTTTATTTGTTTCCACAATAAATATTATCAAATACCAGTAAATATTGGCAAATATCGGTAAATAACCGATATATCGCTGATAAATACGTGAAATTCTAAATCTGTCGTGTATTGGCTGATCCAAAATCCGGTTAATATTGGTCGACATTGCGTATCGGGCATCCAATTAAATAGCGGTCCCGCTGTAGCGTAGCGGCCGCTATTTAGCGGTTTTTGGGTCAGCCGCGACGCGAAATTACCGATACGCTACGGTTTTAAAATTTCACATAAATCGGTATTGCCGATAAATCCCGATAAATCGGAAAATATCACCGATAAATCGGGGTAAATCGCCGATAAATTGGCGATTTATTAAGAATTCTTAATTCTACTGAAAAAAGTATGCATGATAATTTTTATTTATTTATTTACTATATATATCTTAGATCAAGTTACTATTAAATTATAATAAAGTATTACTATTTATTATCTTCACATTTACTATTAAATAACATGCCTTTTTTCATTCTAAGGTAAATTTAGGGTTATTAGAAAAATTTAGCATATAATGACTCACTCTAATACTTCTTATATGATATAAAATACTAGTTTATTGAATATTTATATTCAAATGATCAATAAATGATAATTAGTGTATATGGTGAAATAAAAATAAAAATTCACGCCGCGACGCATAATTTATCGTGCGCGACGCTCCGATACCGCGACACCGCGACCGCTATTTAATTGCCTGGTATCGAGACCGATATTTTATTGTATGGTCGTAAGTTCATCAAGTTTGTGTCACTAGGACCACCCAAGTATAGGGCTAAGAACTCATTATGAGATCAAGCTCAATATGTAATCAAAGCATTGCCACATGTCCTAGGGATGTAATTGCAGTGCAATAGGCTAATTATATGGCTTTGTTTGATCACGAGTGGTATGCACTATACTTTCCTCAACTCAAGGCTTAAGCCCCATCCTCCTCAATGATTCGAGGATAACTCTCCTCGTTAGTACCTTCTTAAGAGAATCTGTCATATTTCTCTCTAATTTGACATGCTATAAGGAGATCTCACCATTTCTCGATAGTTGTCTTATAGAATTATCTCACAAGAACGTGTTTCCTCTTACCATTGTACTCACTATTCTGGGCAACATAGATATCTCTCTGTGAATCACATTGCATGTTGACTGACACATTTGGTTTCCTCTACAATGGTACATCGGCCAAGAAGTTTCTCAACCATTTTGCCTCTTAACCAGCTAACTCAAGGGTGATAAACTTGGGACTCCATCTCCAAGACAGCTCATCTTTATCAGAAATCTAATTAGCATCAGTAAATCCTTCTAACACAGTAGGGAATTTATAAAAATGCAAACACCAATCTTTAGTACCCTTAAGATATCTTAGGAAACAATGAAGTGCAGTCTAATGATATCTAGCTGGATTGTGAGTATACCTACTTAGTCGACTCATAGCATATGCTATGTCAGGTCTAGTGAGGTTAACGAGGAACATCACACATTCACACCACCTATGATTTTAGCATAATTTTTTTTTGTAAAACACTAGAACCTTGGTTCTTTCTCAAATGGATGCTAGGATGATTGAGAGTTTTCATAGGCAATTCGTAATGACAATAAAAAAAATTTCAGTTTCTTATCAACGCAGTGTGATTAACCAAAGGAAAATTTATTCTTAGTTTTTCTCAATCTAATACCAATAATTACACCAATTTTTCCTAAAATTTCATATCGAAGTGATAAAACAAAAAGAATTTGGTCTTATTAACTAGTCACATTAGTGCCAAGAATCAACACGTTATCAACATATAGGCATATAATCAAACAGTCACGTCCAAATATCTTGGAGTGAACACAAGGATCAAATACATTTATTTGTATTATAACTATCGCCCATTGAAGTTTGGTTGAAATTTTCATATCATTGTTTAGGAGCTTGTTTAAGTTCATATAATGATTTTCTAAGTTTACAAATTATGTTCTCTTGACATTCAACCATGCAACCCTAGGATTGCTCCACATAAATTTCTTCTTTAAGTTCACCATTTAAAAACGTAGTTTTAACATCAATTTGATGATCTACAAGTTTATAGATAACACCCAAAGCAACCAAAGAACGAATTGTGGCTATCTAAGTCATAGAGTAAGTATAAAAAAAGTCAACATCTTTCTTTTGTTTATTGCCTACAATTGTCAAATGATCTTTAAACTTATTAAAGGTCCCATCAGTTCTAGCTTCTTTCTAAAGGTCCATTTGCATCTAATTGGTTTACATTCTCTAAGCAAATCAACTAAATTCTATATGTGATTAGACATAATCAACTCTAATTCATTATTAATTGCTTCTTTCCACAAACTAGCATCGATTGAAGTTGCCTCTTCACTAAATGATTTAGGATTTTCTTCTATCATAAAAGTAGACACAAAGTCTTTCCTATCCTATCTAAATCATCATTTTTAATAAGAAAACCATGTACAAAATCAGGTCTAAAACTAGTTTTTGTCCTACGTCTTTTTCTTGTCCTAGGTTCAACAATATCATCATTTATAGCATTAGAGGAAGAAGGCAAAGAAAGATGTGGAGTAGTGTTGGATAAACTAGAAACATTACTTACATTCTTTTTAATGGGAAGTATGTTTTCAAAAAAGTCAACATTCCTTGATTCAAAAATAGAATGATCACTTAAGCACGGGAATCTATAAGCATCCCAATTCTAAGCATAACTAATAAATGCACAATCAAGCATTTTAGTTCCCATGTTAACCCTTCTAAAATTAGGTAAACCTACCTTAGCTAAACACTCCTATATTTTTAAAATTTTCAAGATAGGTGCAAAACCTTTCACTAGTTCGTAGGGTATTTGATCTAGCTTTTTATGAGGAACTCAGTTCAAAATGTGACATGCAAGCAAAAGAACTTTTCCCCACATTTGGTTAGACATACCAGAGCTCAATAACATAGCATTCATCATTTCTTTCAATGTTCTGTTCTTCCTTTCAGTTATACCACTTTGTTAAGGAGTATAAAAGGCATTAGTTTCATGTATGATGCCTTTTTTATTATATAAATCCTTAAGGAAACTAGTTCCATATTCACTACTTCGATCGGACTTAAACCTCTTAATCTTTCGGTCCAATTAGTTTTCTACTCTTGCCTTATATTTCAAGAACATATCTTCAGTCTCATCTTTAGACCCAAGGAGGTAAACTTTAGTATATCTTGAGTAATTATCAAATAAGGTCGCATAATACTGTTTACCACCTCTTCCACTCTCGGTGTTCTTAAAATCTGCTAAGTTAGTGTGAATTAATTCAAACAATTTTGTTCTTGCATGATTGGTTTTAAATGTTGCTTAGCAAATTTGGCCTCTACATCTACGCACGCGCAAGCAATAAAACCGCGGTTACGGTCGCGATTGCGGTTGTGGTCATGGTGTCATGGAATCGGAGTGTCGCGAATGATATTTTATATGTCACGGTTGTCGCGGCGTGTTTTTTTAATTCTTTTACACAATAAATATTGGTAAAATATTGGATGATATCCGAAATTTCACCGATATCGCGGCAATAAATATGTGATTTTCTGAAACGACTGCATTTTCGGAATTTTGCGTTGTGGCTGACCCAAAAACAGTAAAATTGCAGCTGATACGCAATTACGGTACCGATATTTCATTGTATGCCGATATCTAGAATCTAGTCAGTATTGTTGTCAACTGGGTTTGCTTCTACCACCACTACAACAATCACATCTTCAATTTTAGCAATATTGACTTGTGGAGCTATAGTTTGAGCTACACCGCCCTTCTGAGTTTGATCATGTTGGCCCTGCCTCTTGTAGCATTGGCAAGCCTTGAGACCCATCTTCCCACATACATAACATGTCAGTTTCTTCTTCTGAATCTTGTCACTCTTCTTGAAGTTGGAATGATTCTTGTGCCGACCTTTCAGCCGTGGCATCTTTCCTTTTCCTTAGATTTATCTCTGACAATACCAACCTCAACTAAATTTGTAACAACGGATCTAGAGGTATAAGATACGCTTTTGTCCTTCAATCGGTTTGTCTCTTCTATCTTCATATGACTTATTAGCTTTGGAAGTTCCATGTCCCTTTTTTTATGCTTTAAATGATTCTTGAAGTCACTCCAGGATAGCGGAAATTTCTTTATCAATATGTTGACCTGAAATGTCTCATATATTTTCATGCCTTCGCCCAAGACTTTAGCAACCAAACTCTCATGATCATGGACTTAATCCATCATCGGTTTGTTGTCAAGCATATGAAATTTCTGTACTTCTTTGTATTTTGGCGTATTTTTTTTCCACTTTCATAAGAGCCATATTTGTATTTTAGAATCTCTGGATTTCTTCAAAAATTTAACACCAAAGAACATATCAAATAACTTCTTGTTCATATGTGATAATAGACGGCTTCGAACAATCTTATTGTTTCCGTCATTTTTTTCTTTTGTAGCATCATTCGCTTTCTTAGCTGCGAGATGAGCAAGAGTTGTAGTAGGTGTTGCAGGAGATGTGTCAGTATCCTTCTTAACAGGTGGATCGTTTAATAGTGCATACTCAACTTCAAGAGCCTCAAATAAAATCGACAACCTTTGAGATCATCTACGATAATTAGTACCATCCAGTGGCTCAACCTTAGACATATCAACAATAATTCTTGAAACAGCAGAAGCCATATCAACAATAATTCTTGAAACAGCAGAAGCCATATCAACAGCAACAAAGCAAGGAAACAAATTTTGAAAAATAAAACTCAATTTATAACAAGTTGACACAATAATCTCGAACCACAACACTGTACGAACCAAATATTTCAGTGATACAAAACGAAACAGAAGGCAGCAAATCGAGCAGTTACTGTACCAAAGTAAGTCAAATAACGGAACCAGGGAGTAATGAATATAGGACGAACCAAAGATCATTTCCGGTGACTACATGCTAATCACTTAACAGTATTCAACCGGTTGTGAAGAAATAAATTGGGGGATTAGAAGCACAGTCCGAAACTGAATGCAGCTGGAAGATTATGAGTTGACTTTGCTACGTATGCTTTATTATCTTAATTGATTCAAATTGCAGAAAAATAGATAATAGTACATGCATCAATTAGAGAATAAAATAATAACAGTGAAGATGATAGTTATCAGTGGTGTTGTGCTGTGAGAGTTTGTCTTGCATTGCGAACCAAATGAAAGAACAAATGTGTTTTCTAAGCTACGACTTCCGAGCTAAGGATTGCCTTGGTGAGCTAGGAGTTCCATCTTGATGCAAATCAAATGCGGCGGTTGGCCCAAGGTTAACATAACAAGCTTTCTTTCACGTGCACTCAGGAGAAGAAGCGGTGGAATGTGCAAAACAATGCCCTGAAAATGAAAATAGAGGGAAAGAGAGCTCGGAAGATCGGTTTAAAATTTTCAGTGTATTGAAACCAAAGCAGATTTAAATAGAGGGAATTAGAAACATCGTTGATTGGAAAATGTTCCCTAAACTTGGTCTCCACTCTGCACAGATTGAAAGGAATGTTTTACCATGTTCGAAAGCGATGGATGAATAGGAGCAATGTTTACCGAGTAAGAGCAAAGTTTTAAATAAATTTTTAGCAAAAAGAATATTGGGCTGGTTGCAAATAATAATCCACCCGTGTGCATAAGTTCAGCTCGGACTGGCCAGATGGACTGCAGCAGCAGGTACACGCATGCGTGTGTGGTTATTAGGTCCAGTCTACCTCTCAACAAAACAACCCATACCAATTTTCTCAAGCAAGGCAAGCGAGAGGGCTTATAAAAGCTGAATAAAAACACGTGGGACTTTAGATATGCAACGACAACTTCAGCACCCAAGTGCTAGTTTTGCCATTGACCCAACAAGGTGCACATGGGTCGCATTCTAGGATCTGAGTATCCTTATATGTAGAAAGCAATATGTTAAACTGTGATTCATTCTGTGTCCTTAACGGTTGCAGTTGGTCAGATGATCATTTTTTTTTGTTTTGGGGTGGGGGGGGGGGGGGGTTGGGACAAAGAGAGGATGGATGTTTGGGATTGTTAAGAACGGGCTTCTCTTTAGGCATTACTATATCGTTTTGTAGACAGCCATCACCCCTGCTATCGATTCCATCTGAGGTTTGCTTGCTTATTTGTTTCACGTTGACAAGCAGGTATATTGCATATGGTTAAGTTGGATTGGGCTATAAATATTTGCATAGATTTGTGCGTGAACTGCTATTTTTCACTAACTCATTTTACTTATGTTTTTAATTTGCCTTTTTGCAACCCCCTACATTTCGTAAATGTTTGATTCCCTTAGGGTCCATTTTAAATTTGAGGTAATGGTTGCAATAATGGAGTGAAGACCGACATTTACTCATTTTTTAGCAGTACTTGAGATTCTAAACACTTGCTCTGTATATATTTAAAGGAGACAATTCCTTAGTTCATCAGAAAAACATGATTGACTTCTGCTGTACCTTTTTAATTGTCACAGCAACTAGAGGTATTCACTCAAGCGGTATGAGGATGATGGGTGGAGGACATGCTCATGGCCATGATGAACCCTACTACCTTCATGCAAAGCACATGTACAACTTGGACCGGATGAAGCACCGGCAGATCAAGATGCCAATTGCTGTCTTCTCAGCAGTGGCCATTGGGGTCATTGTGCCAATCTATGCCGTCATTTTCCAGCAGAAGAAGACTGCATCTAGTTAATTGATGGTAAATTTTCTTTTTACTTGTGATGATAAGAACTCGTAGCAGGCAACTTATCCGTGTACTGGAATATGACCCTAATGACGTTGCCCTTTTCTGAAGCATGGTCAAGTCCAGTTTTTATTTGCTCTGTTGTTCAGCTCAATTTTCTTTGCTCAACTGAATTGAAATGAGCATTTAGCAATAAGTTCTGCTAATGATGGATGGTGTACATTAGTCGGTTTGCTCTTGAATTATACCAATGATTTTTACGACAGCAACAATGATGTTTCTTTCATTACAAATATTAGCGAAGGCATTTTATGCCTTATGTTAGCGTTTGTCGTGAAACGGGTCTATTATTATCATTTAATATATTTCATCTAGTTTAACTGTTAGTTATGTCAAACACTTTCAAGAAAGTAAGGTAACTTATGTTCACTTCTCGCTTTTCGGCTTTAAGTTTTTATGTTTTTTTCTTTAACCAAAGCAAGCTTTAGCAACAAGAGTTCTCTTTGAAGGAATACTTATTTTGGTGTTTTTTTTGGGCAAAAATAAATATATTTCTCAAAAATATTTATTGTTTTTAGATATATACTATGAAGAGACGCAAATATGATATATCCTTATTATCTGGATATTAAGAGTGAACACCAAGTGCCTTGAGGTCGATAGACTCGATTGTTTGCAAAAGATTGTGTTATGCTAAGGCGTTATTATAATTGTCGTACTCCAGTTGTTTCTCAATGCAGAACCCCTAGAGATTTTGAGATAAGCTTTAATCATTAGGATAAGAGACATACAAGTACATTGGATTGATGGCGCTAGAGGCGTCAATACGATCCCCTTTTGTAGCAGTGGACTAGCAGATACCAAAATTGAGCACATTCTTGGGTGCGTTTGATAAGTAGATTGTTTATGAATTGATATATCATACCAATGATAGGATTTCTTCTTCTATCAATAAAATAGTAAGCGGATTTAAGATGCGAGCTGGACAATCAACTGAGAAAACTATGTTTATAGTAGTAGAAAATTTAGTAGAGAAAATGGTACAATTAGGTTTCGAGGATTTAAGCAATAACCTGGCCAATCAATGGAGAAAATCAGGTCGATGTTGATGGAAAACTGAGTAGAGAGATGGATACATCTAGGTTTGGAAGACATAGCACCTCCCTACATTTTTTAGCTAAACTTTTCCCAATGTCATAGGCCTTCTTGTTGCTTGTTTATACTGCACTGGAATAATCGTTAAATATTTCTCCCATAATTGGCCCCTATTAGAAAAACATTGTCCTATTTAGCATTCTCAACCTTTTTCAAACATAATATTTGAACCCTAGTTAGACCTAGTCCGAGGCTTCACATGACCTTCTCAAACCCCTTAATTCTAGCCTTCAACCTTATTTACTCTCTTTACATAAATATATTTCACTACATGTTTATCAATACTCCTTGCTTGATGTTTCATCTTGTCTTTAAAGTGAAAGTCCACATTGATCACCTCAAACTCTTCTTAGGAGGATTTGAATGTGGGCAAATACTTCCATTTGATGAATATTTCAAGAATTTGCTTTGTGTTGTATCACATGTCTAGTACCTCCTATGGTTTGACCTTCCATTCCATACCCTTTCTTAGCTCCATAGAATAAACCGAGCCATGTCCTTGACATCAAATGTTTTCAATATTGTAACATAAAACACAAACTTAATAGTTATGGTGTATAGCAACTTGAGGTGCTATGTTACATGACCAACTCATGCAACAGCTTAAGGGGGTAAAAAAATACGTCTTCCCAAACTTGCTCTAGAATCATGAGGGGTTACAAAAAATTAGTTGGCGGCAATGCCATATTCTCATTGTGTTAGCAAATAGCATAGTGTGCCACGTATTAATAGATTACCCTTTTCATGATAGGCGAATAAACCTCCTTGACCTTGCAGTGGTAGGTCTTAAGCACCCCTAACTGACCTCTCATTTTTACTCAGTGGAACTCCAATAGCTATATAATACACACAAATGCACAAGTGATTACTGTCGACAAGAAGTAGCTAGGGGTCCTCCACAAAACCAAGGAGAATCGTGTTATTGTCGAATTCCAAAATAATCAACTCGAAAAACCGAAGATTCTAGTAAAAGAACGGGAATATTAGCCTAACCAAATAAGTGATTATGTGTTATGTGCAATGCTGGTGACTATCTCGTTTGCAAAATTGATTATCCTATATGCACGAGTGATTATCATATGCGCACAAAGTGATTATATACTATGTGTTTTGGTCACGTGGGCTCCACATTATAAATGACGTTTTCATTAAGCAAAACTTTATGTTGTATTTCTTGAGTAATTATTCTAGCTAAAAAAATGATTACATGCTACGTGCGACACTGGTAATTATCTCATATACACAAGTAATTAAACTGGCCAAAAATAATAATTATGTATTCTGTGTATTGGTCTTCTAAGTTTTGCATTATAAATGAATGTTTCATTAATTATACATCCACGTCTCATTCCCACCTAAATACATGATGCATGATACACTTGGGTGTATCATATTATTTACCATAGAACTCAACTAGCAATTGTAGAAGAAACTCAAAACTAGATAGAATTAACAACATTCTCTTAAAAATTAGATTACCTTGCCTTAGTGTTTATCCAACTTGATTGTGTCTCCTTCCTACAAAGTGGTTTGGATGGGAATAAATTGATGATTATGATCCACCTCTGATTGCAATTTCCCCTTGTTAGACACCCATGAAATAGATAGTGGGCATCAAGTCCACCCCTTAAGTCATAGGCCTCACATTTATTTATATATAATTTTTATTGTATTTGTAAGGCTAATAGTTTCCCTGATCAGGTGGTGAAGTACTCCCCTCCTTTTTTTATGTACCATTGTACTAGCATTCAAACTTTGGAAACTTTGATTTTGAGTGACATTGCCATGGATTCATTTTGAATGAATTTTCATGTCTTTGCTATAGTCAACAATAGTAGGCCTCATATGTTAATGAAATGGGAATTATTTTGGAACACAAAAAATCAAATATGACATTAATTTCAAATGGATATCTTACTTTCTTTTTCCAAGCCCCACTGATATGAAATTTGTTGTTGGTATTTTGTGAACCGAGGGATTCTTAAGGAAATCGATTGAGATATTATGTAATTGAGGAATGCCAAGAGGAAATGTTAGAGGAGAGAACAAAAGTGATAAGTTGTATTAATGATTTCGGTCTCTATAAAAAAGTATAAAAGACTCAAAATTTATAGAGGTAAAACCGGGGATGAGGGAAAGGGGAAAATACTATGTAGTTGAGAAAAACTAACTTTCCATGGAAAATAAAATAAGCCAGCCTCTATCAGATCATGATGGCGTCTTGAGAGATGTGCGTGTCCAGTGGTCTTTGGGTTATTATTTCTTCATTGGGTCACCTTCTCTTAGGCCTAAAAGTATTAGTCTGGGAAAGATCCACATCATCACCCCTTAAAAATTTCATCAATCACGTCTATCATTCTCTTGGGGTAGACAGGCTAAACTTCAAGGATTTGCTATCGGTCTTACGTTCTCGATGGTTGTTCCTCTAGAATAGATAAGATGATCTTCAATGATTTGGTGATGGTCCATGTGCATCAATTGGCTAACCTTTTGAAGTTGGCAACCTGAACTTTAATGGTGGCTGACGATCCATATTACGAGTTTACAAAGATAAAACACCTCATTGGTCATTTATAAACATAATAATAATAATAATAATAATAATAATAATAATAAAGATTGTTAACGAATTACAAGTAAAAGGACTATTATACGATGTAAAATTATGCCATTATCATTGGTTGACTACACAATATCGTCAGTTGTTTACAAATGTTGTTACATAAGAATACCGTCGGCAAACCATTTATATGTACCAATAGATGTTGTATAATCAAATCTCATTCACAAGAACAATCAGCGAGTCCTGTTGAGGAAAATCCAAACTACACCAGTTTTACTAGTTGTTGTAAAATTCAAAATTTAAAAATTGATAAAATGTAAAATGATAGTAAAATAAAACTTGTTGATTAAGCTTTATTCTCTTCCCCTCGTGTATCTAAATTGTGGAAAAAACTCTATGAATAATAACCACACAATAGGCTTGGACATTATTATAAAAGGGACTGACTTCATAGGCTATTGTAGACAATTCATTATGTTGTTGTTTTACGTAAGAAAAAGCAGAGATCAAGTGAGAATAGAGGCTGAATTAGACGTTATGTGACCTCCCAAATGAGATTACCAAGGAGATTGTGTTAGTGATGAGTGTAGATTCTTCATCTTTCCAATAAAAAATAAGCTAAATTCACTCATTCTGTATCGCTACACACACACATACACACACATTCCCCTTCACATTTATTCCCCTCTTCTTCACTCTTTGTGATTACCATTTTTCTCCACTCTTTGCGATGGTCATTCTTTAGTTTCCCTTTGATATTTCTTTAATTCTTTAAACCTTCATTCCTTAATATTTTTTTTGTTTTCATCACCTATTAGGATATTGTCCACACCACTATCATCTTCATCTATAGATATGATTACGACTCCTCCTATAGTTTCTATCGGTGGAGGTGTGCAACATTATGAGCTATTAGACAAGAATCCCACTTGTGGAGTTTGCATTGTTACCGCTCCAACCACCAATCCTTGCGACCATCCCAGTAAATCCTCTACTTTGCGGAGGGGTCTTTTCTTGAAACACCTTACTAATTCTAAATCTCCTTCTGTTTTTGAACATTCATCTACATCTACAACTTTGTTCGTTTCTCTTATGCTTTTTTCATCCTCAATGATCCTATAAACCATGAAACTTTTGACCATGTTACCCTTTTTGACTCTTCCTTACCCATAATTATGGCTGAATCTTCCTCTCAACTTAAGCATTCTCCTCCCCAGTAATATTACTAACACTCTACTTGATTATTTATGCCCAAAGTAATACATTCCCTCTTCTCTTACTCTAATTGCACCAACTCCATCAGATAAGATTAATATTCTGTTGGGTAGATGCATATCCCTTTATGCTAAGACTCTTTACGTAGGCATCCGTTTTCCTTTACATCCTTTTGTGAGGGAGTTCCTCTAAACCTGTTAGCTTAGCCCAACACAGTTTTTTCTAATGCTTGGAGAATGATAACATACTTTTTATATAGGGTGTCATTTATTGGAGGTCATGCTTACAATAGACCTCTTCAGTCTCTTTTTTAACTTCTTGAGTCATCCCTCGGCTTTGAGCTTTTACTCCATTCAAATAAGAAGGGAAAATAAGTTCATTAAGAAGTCTCAATCCTTCGTGAAAAAGTGGAAGTCACAGTACTTACTCATTTTATATGATTTTGAATGGAACTTACCACAGTGGAGCTAGCTTAACCCCGTGGTTTTAGAGTGTCTTCCCTTTGCTATGAAGTTAGAAGCATTTGTAGAAAATTTGATAATTTTGTATGAGAAGGGCATATCATAAATAATAATGACGTTGCCAATAATCCTATCATCCTGAAGAAAATAGGTTTGATCTCTGAAGTTGGTAAGCAAAATATTTTCCTCTTACTCGTTTAACTTCTTTAATGTTCTATGATGTCTGTCATTTCATAAGGTTATGAAATTTTTGTAGAGTGCAATGCTTGGAAAGCTCGACAATAGACGGTTACTCCCAGCTTAGTGAGGGGTGTAAAGAATTCCACTGTGCATCCTCCCATCGGATCATGTCTCATTGAGGGATTCAAATAAAAAGTAATTCTTCTTGTACCACGCCATGAATTATTTATTTTAAAACTCATAATACTTCTTTTAAGATTCATTCTCTCTTGCTATGTGTTTATGAGAGTGAGGTGGCAACCAAGATTGTCCTTGAAAAGCTAAAGAAAAAAGGTAAGCTAAATAATGTTAGGGATGTTATTAAATTTTCCTATGTTAATTGTCATTTCGTCGGTTATATTTTTGTTTTGGAATAACATGGATTGAATGGATTCAAACCAAAAACATAATCCATAAGGCAATGAACATTTGATAGATCAATTACAAAATAGAAAAATTGAGGGAAAATATAGATATTTATCCGTGCTCTTGTATAATTACAAGATGATTACACAAAGAAATCAATAAAGTACGCAAATCTATAATTTTCTAACAACGAAGAATTCTATGGAGAAGAAGAAAAAGTTGAGTCGCATGACTTGATGACTAGGGTTTTCTCATATACCTTTTATACTAGAAAAATCCTACAGGGTAAAACAGTGTTTTTCAAAAATAAAGAAAAAACTTGGTCCATGTTTGGGAAAGATGCCCCCGGTGTTTATCTGTTTACTCTCAATTTTTTTCCCAAAACTCACATCAACACATTTTGTGAATATACATGGATCGTGTTTATCACAAAGATCACAATTCCACATTATATTTCTTCAACGCCTGCATAAACCGATACAATATTATGATGTGCATCAAATATCCTGTCAAAGTTCATAATTCTCTACATTGATGCAGTAATTATGATGCATGACATATAAATACCTCTACGAAAAAAAAACCTTGCCCCAACAAAGTACCTTATGGCCTGTGAACATCAATTAAGTTTGAGAAACACTTGAACTTACCCACAATTAGTGTCTTTGTTAGCATATTGACTGGATTATCCAAAGTACCCACTTTTTCCAACACAACTTTGTCAGCAACAATAATAAAGTGATACCTAATGTCAATTTGCTTCGTTTGATGATAGAAAAAATTATGATTTTTTGCTAAACAGATAGCACTTTGGCTATCACCTCAAATGACTTACCATGACCGAACCCCATTTCAAATACTAAACCACTAAGCCACACGACTTTCTGAAAAGCCTATGTGATAACCATATACTCTACCTCAGTGGTAGATAAGGCCATCACTTCCTTCAAGGAAGACCTTTAGCTAATAGTTGAACCACTCAAACAAAAAACATATCCCTTGGTGGATCTCCTTTGATCAAGGTCTCCACCAAAATCAGAGTCCACGAACCCAACCAACGAATTAGTAGATTTTCCATACTCTATACAAGTTGATGCAGTACACATGAAGTATCTAAAAATCCACTTAACTGCTTTCTAGTGAGTTTTCCTTGGATTCGCCATATATTGACTCACCGTACTAATAGCTTGAGCGTTATTAGGCCGAGCATACACCATAACATACATGATACAACCAACAATATTCAAATATGAAACAATACTCATGAAATCCTATTCCTCTTTGGATTTGGTACAATCCAAAGCTGAAAATATGAAGTGAGTAGCAAATGGAGTGCTCATCGTCTTGACATGCATCATATGAAACCTCTCTAACACCTTATTCATATAGGACTCTTGTAAAAAATATAAAAGCTTCCGCTTATGGTCTCTTATGATCTCCATACCAAGGATAGATAATGGTGTTGAGTTTTTTTAAGTAGAGAATTCATCAATAGATGTGAGCAACTACTGTGAACCAACTTTGAAAACCACTCTCAATGGAACCCATAAATCTGAATGGATATACTCTAGAGGTGCTCTCATACTATGCTAAGGTGTTGAAAAGCTAACCCACTTCTACTTGTCAAACACACAATGCTCAAAAAAATCTATAGTACCTATACTTTGTGCATCCAACAACCCATCTTAGGGAGCTCAGTAAGCCCCCCAATACTCAAGTTTCCTAGTCTCATATGCCAAAGTCTCATAACATCCAAGTCTGACAACCTTGGTGATGTCATAGTAGTTGTCCCCCTAATAATGGAACCCTTTAACTCATACATTGTCCCGACTTGCTTCCCCTTCATCGCTACCAGAGCCCCTTTTGTAACTATCGAGGTATCGTTCTCAATAATACACCAATGCCCATTACAATCCAAGGAACACAAAGAGATGAGGTTCTTGGTCATCTCAGAGACATACCTCACTTTGGATAGTATCCTGACCATGCCATTATGCATCATCACCTTTACCATCTTAATCCTTGTAATTTTTCAAGCAGCATCATTGCCCATCAAGACAATTCCACCCTAAGTTACCTTGAATGTCTAAAATCAAATCTAGTTGGGACATATATGGTAAAAACGTCCAGAATCCAAGACATGTCTATCAATGATCTTGGCATATCTATCGATGGTCATCAACACATTTCCATCACTATCATCATAGGCTACAACAACATCATCCTTTGTATTGGATGACTCACCAGACTTATCATCGGGCTTCTTATTAGAAGAAAAATTTCTAATATGCCCCTTCTTGTGACACCCATATCATGTCCCATTCTTTTACGTCTCTTTGATTTAGATTTAGACTTCTTACGATCAACGAACCCCTACTCTTTATTCCTCCCCTTTGCTACAAGTCCCTCATTGTGTGAGTCCTTGGAAGTACCGCTGCTAGTCAAACAACTATCAATCAACTCCTATTGTAAAAGGGTGGATTTCACATCCTCAAAGACTAACTCATCCTTCACATACAACACAATCTCACAAAAATTCTTAAAACTAGTAGACAAAGAACACAATAACATAATGATCAAATCTTCATCATCTAATTTAACTTATATGTTATGCAAATCCATCAAAATAGAATCAAATTCCATCCAGATGAACTTTTAAAGATTCATCCTTACCTAATTTGAGGTCATGAAGTGAACTCTTTAATAGTAGATTTGTTACTAATTTTGTCATATACATTGACTCAAGCTTCAATCACAAGGTCGCCATCATTGATTCCTTTGCTACTTCCCGCAAAACCTTGTTAGACAAGCATAATTGTATGGTAGAGAGGGTCTTTAGATATACCTCTTCGAATCTTTTATCCATCATCAAATCTGGCTTTTTCGAATGATGGGATAATGCTTTCTCCAATTTTTTTTGAATTATAATTTTCCGCATCTTCAGTTTCCATTATCCAAAATTGATGGACCGACTGAACTTCTCAATATCAAATCTTGTAACCATCTTGATTACTAGATCTCTTCAACAACCATTTCATCGATACCAAATTGTTGCAGAATAATGTGGATTAAATGTAACTAAACCCGATAAAAAATTGATAGATCAATCACAAAGCAAAACAATTGAGGAAAAAATAGAGATCTTTATTCATTCTCTTATGTAATTATAAGATAATTAAATAAATCAATTACAAAAATCTATCATTCTCAAACAATGGCGAACTCTATGGAGAAGAAGAAGAAGAAGTTGGGTTGCACGACTTGACAACTAGGGTTTTCTTATATCTCTTTTATTCTATAAAAAAAACTCTACAGAGCAACATGTGTTTTAGAAAAAAAAAAGAAAAAAGAAAAATTACAGTCTGTGTCTGGAAAACATTGCCCCCCGTGTTTATTTCTTTACTCTCAATTTTTTTTTACCCAAAACTCACATCAACACATTCTGTGAATAAACACACCCCATTTGATATTTATCAAAGAAATCATAATTCCATATTAACATTCTCCAACACTTACATGAACCAACATAATGTTATGTCGTGCATAAAATATCCAGTTGAAGCTCACACTTTTGTTTATCGTTTGTGTATGTTCTTCATGAAGCAGCTGTAACACCCTGATTTTGAGGACTAGAAAATCTCTTTTACAAAGTTAAGCACAAAAGCTAAAACAATAAAAATGAAGGGTGTTACGGATACACTTGGTACAAGTCAGGTTATCTTTATCATTCTCCTACTAAGTGCTAAGACTAAAATCATTACTGTACTTAGGTTTATCACATGATTACAAGAATTAGAAAGGAGGGAACAATAGATAAATATCGTTCTAGATAAAAGCAGCATTAGCAGTTTACAAACTCAAAGGGAAACAATACAGAAGGACACAGATGCCTAAATACAACTGAAATCAAATATACCAAAAGACACTGGATAACCTTAGGCTCTCAATCGAACTACCAACTTTTGATTGGAAAGCTAACCTATAAAGTCCACTACTCATTGAATAGGTAGGAGCCCACAAAAGGAACCCTTAGTACAACAGTACTAAGCAATCCTTTATGTTAGACTAAAAGGAAAAACTAGCATAGAACAGATGCAAGGCATCACAATAATATATGGTATAAGACAACTAACTTTACATGCGTGAATTGAAATACGATAATCATTCATATAACAACGTACCACTAAGGCCATATACTTTTCATACTCTTTCGTTTGAAACTAACTAAAATTTACCCACGGAACATTCAAGAGATGCTCTTTGGAGAATAATTAGAAATAACATCAACTCAAAACTAATACAATAACCACATACGACATACCTCATTATCAAAATCGATAAATCTCATAACACATGTAGGCTCACAAAAATATATCAATAACAACTTATAGCATCACAGGTAGGCATGAAGGCTTCTACCGAACATAGGTAGGCATAAAGACTGCTATTTACCAACCCAATAATCCAATCATCAAATAATCCATCAATCATTTTCATTTTTAGTCGTGCAAGGGGAGATCAATCAATCTGAAGACACTAAGGTACTCTAGTCATACCGACACACCAAGGTAACACAGTATCGTACTGACTATCAATCCAAGGAGGTAAATATACCCTAGTTGCACTAGCACACGAAGGTGACATAATACCCTACCAATAAGGACGCCTAATCTATAAGTATGCATATTCCTATCAATCTGCATAACATAATTGAGTAAGATGTAGGGCCTAGTTGGGGCACTAAGGCACACCAACAAAAACTCATAATCAATCGTAGGCTAAACCATGTCCTTAGGGTAGTTACCCCTAAAGAACCACCATTCTTGATCTTAAGGTCTTTCACTTTAATTATTAATATCTTATCAAGGTGACTATGAAATTACATAGAAATCATATAAATACAATTTCTATAATTTAACCATTTTTATTCATTTCCAATTATTCCGAGGCAACCATAAACAAGATCATTACCAAGCTCATGCATTCTAAGGCCATCCTAGGCTCAATTATTCACTTTTGGGCACATTAGGCCAAAAATGACCAAAATGTCCCTCTTCAGAGAAGAGTCAACCTCCACCAGCATTAACTTTATTATATTTCTATGCCCAAAACTAACTCAATGATAATTATATTTTCATTGATTGTCGTTCTGAGTATGTTGGAAGGGACGATGTTGCTTATATGGTATCGATGGTTGACATAAGTGACATTTATAATCAGAAATGGATGTCAACTATGAGTGTTATCGTCTATGTTACACAAGTATTATTTCATATTTCATATTTTAGTACTTCTTATTGCATTGGAATTTTTATAACCTCTTATATGAGTTATCAGTTATTAACAAATATGCATTATTATTGTCATTTATAGGTTGGTAGCTAGTCGTGCTGCGGTGGAGGGAATGCCATCCTCTATTGTGTTTGTGTGCCTGTACTACATAGTTAATGGTATTACAATAAGATAGGGTGTGCCTATAAACTATTAAGCGGATCATATTTTGAATGAGGGATACAACAAGCTATATCTAATTCCTTACCTAGCAAAAGATTATTGGGTTTTGTATGCCATCCGATCTTATCTTAATAAAGTTTATGTGTTTGATTCCCTTCGATTCTATGACTTGCCTTTTGACGTTGCTCTTCGTGGTGGGAAAGAATTTATTGGCATATTAGTATACTTTTTACTTCTTACTTCATTAGCTTATTTATGCATATATTCTACTTTAATTATTTTTAGGTATATATAGTTACAATATTGTGTATCCAACTCTATTTATTAGGGCACTACGAACAACGTATCAGAGGAGAGGTGGGAGTGGTATCCAAAACCCAAAGAGTCTTGAATATGAGCCTGTAATGGTAAGTAGGAAGATAACTATTTTTTATTTTATTTTAATTTGAATTAATATCTAATAGTTAGAGGGGTCACTGAATTCATTTGACAATGTCCACAACAACATAACGACGATGATTGTGGATACTATGTATGTAGAGAAATGGATCTGATAGTCTAAAACAGATCGGTCAACATAGATCCAAGCCATGTATGTTTGTTTTTTCATATTTTTCCATTAACAAAGCATGATATATGTATTTGGTACTTGATCAAGTACTAACTGAATAATTGAAACTTGTGAATTTGTATTTTTTCACTAGTGTTTATGCACGAGGTTAGAAATACAATGATGATGAAATTGATTAAGTTAGAGACTAATAGGCCAAACACATGCACTCATACATCCGATATTAGGGATCTACATTCTACATGCTTGTCAGGTTTGTATTTCATCTACATCTTTTGGTCATCTAGGTTATGATCCATGGACTTTTTACTTTAGAGTGTAGAGCTACCAAGTTATGGTACGCCTACTAATTTTGATTCCTGAGTATGCCTAATGTATTAAGATATACCAATTAGAGATTGATTGAAAATATGTAGTATCATTTGGGAGGAAGACATGTATGTATATATGAATTGATGCTATTTTACATTACATATTTGGTAAATATTTGAACATACAACTATGTATGTGGGAAGGAACAAAACAACAAGAATATATAATAAAAACATACAAGTTTTAATAATGGTTCTTACTTAAAACCGTTATTATAAGATGTTTTAATAACGATTTTAAGTAAGAACCATTATCAAAACTATTTTTTTAATAACGGTTATTCTTAAAAATTGTTATTAAAAGTTAGCATTTAATGTCAATTAGGGTTTAATAAATGCATAATCAATGATTAAAACCCTAAATCGATTGTGTTTTAACAATAGTTTTAGCTCAAAATCGTTTATTTAATACGTATTAGGGTTTAATAAATGTATAATCAATGATTAAAACCCTAATTCATTGACATTTTAGCAAGAGTTTTTGGATAAACCATTATTAAAGCATTGTTTTTAATATCGATTGTGACTTACAAATCGTCATTAAAACCTAGTTTTAATAACGGGTTTTATATAAAAATCATTATTAAATACCAAGTTTACCCAAATATTTGCGGCTTTTTGTATATATTTTTTTATGATGGTTATAAATCGTTAATAGAACTTTAATAACGAGCAATTCAATAATAAGTCAAAACCGTTATTAAAATAATAAAATAACCATTATTAAAATCATTTTCTAGGGTAGTGAAAACCAAGTCTTAACCATATCCTTACCTAATAGGATACCGGACTTGGAGCATGAATCCTATGCCTCCTTATGGGAAGGGATGGTTCACTTATAAAAAAAAAAAGGAACACTACATATTAAACCTTCTTCCTACATCTTTTTCATTTTTCATTTATTTTTTTCTAACTAAATATTAGTAAAGAGATTAATGATGATGATGATGATGATGATGATGATGATGATGATGATGATGATGATAAGGTTAATAATAGGAAGATATTTAAAATAAATTATACCAAATAAATACAAGGATTAGGATACAACTAAAGAGGGTGTGGCAGGCTAGGGTGGCGGTAGCGGCGGCAATGCAAGGGTGGTGGTGATAGAAAAGATATGATTATGGGGTTGGAAAAGGGGAGGGAAGTGGTGTTTTCTTGGGTAGTAGGGTTTCTGGGTCAAAGGGGGTTGTGTTGTTGGTGGTGGTATCCCACAGCGGCGACGATGGTGGTGGCTGAAAGTGAAGGAGAGGAAAGGAGGAGGAAGGAGGGAGAGAAAAAGGGAATGGAGGGTGTGCGAAGGTAGGGGAGGTTTTCTAGGTAGAGAGGGAGGTAGTGGAGGTGGTGGTTGTGGCGGTGTAGGACGGCGCAAGGGGCGGCGAGGGGTGCAAAAGGGCAGGTCAAGCTACCCACTTTGCACAGGTGGGGAGAGAAGAGGGAGAGTTAGGGGCAGGAGAAGGTCACGTTTGGTGGAGGGTGGTGCAAGGAAGAGAATAAGTGGAAGTTGGGACGACGGTTGTATCTGAAGAGGTGACGAGGGAAGGAGGCAGGGGAAAATCTGGGCAGAAAGGAGAGGGAAGAAAGGGGTGAGGACATGTAGCACCCCCAAAATTTACTATTGAAAAATTTCGTTTTATTAAAAAAAATTGCGGAAGCAAAATATTAAATGGTAAATTTTGGGGATATTACCGCCACACTTAGTACCGGACCGGTTCACTCCTACCATTCCAGTACCAAATGCTAAGGCTCAAGAACAAAATATCAATTGCTAGAAATTCAAACCATTATCAAATCATAGTAGCGCAAGTAAACATTTTATAAGAATAGATTCCACCAATGGTGGTTACAAGAATAAAATTACATTTAAACCATACATTAGAAGAGGAAAAAGGAAATCCTAAAAGTCGGATAATCTTTACGCTCTTTCCGTTGCCCACTTGAATAGCACCTGAAGAGACCTGCAAGGGACACTGCCCATTGAATATGTAGGGGGCCACGAGTGGAACCCTTCAATACTACGGTACTGAGTAACCCTTTAAAATCACACTTAAAAGTAGGCCCGCAATGTAACACATGATACAAAACTACATACATATAAAAAGATGCGTATATATATCATGCACATAATTAACATTCACATCAGATATTAATAGGTCGTAATGAACAATCGATACTTTCGGGCCTTATGCCATGTCATAGTGCAAAATCAACACATTCGGACCTTAAGCCATTAGTCCATCATTATTCAATCAATCTCATATTTTAAATCCATGTGGGTGCGAGAAGCCCACTATTATAGCCGGTGGATCGGTCACTTATAGGGCAGAACGCACCTAACCACTATTATATGCCAGTGGATCAGTCTCCAGGGCAAAACGCTCCTGGCCACTATTATTCGCCGGTGGACCGGTCTGGCCCCGACTCACATGGTATTCTACTATAAGTGATTAGTATTTTTCCATAACTTTATTCACATACATATCTGGTTTTATTGAGCTCGGAACCCCCACTATTATTGCTGGTGGATCGAAATACATATCAACATCATCCAGAGCAACACGCTCCTAGGCCACTATTATGTCCAGTGGATCGGTACTCATAATCACTTGCCAGGGCAACACGCTCCTGGGCCGCTATTATATCCGGTAGATTGGTACTCATAATCACTTGCCAGGGCAACACGCTTCTGGGCCACTATTATAACTAGTGGATCGGTAATCTATATCATAATTCAACTAGGCCCGGGTCATAATCTTTCACTTTCATGATTAGTATTTTTCCTTTCTTTAATCAGCACAACAATTCCATTTATTTGCCTCGGACGGGAGATCAAGAACCCGGGACACAAAGGTACACCGGTCGTACCGGTGCATACAAGCTACTCAGTACCCTTCAGCCATGAACCCAGGGACGCAAAGGTACCCTGGTCGTACTGGTGCATAAAGCTACTTAGTACCCTATTGACAATGACACCTAATTCATAAGTATGCATACCCCCTAACTAGGTCCGTAGAGCTAAATAGAGTAAAATATAAGGCATGGCTGGGATACAAATGCACACTAGCAAATAGCAGAATAATCGTGGGCTAAACCATGTCTTTAGGGTAGCGACCCCTAAAGAGCCACCATTCCCGATCTCGATGTCTTTTACTTTAAGTATTAGTGTCTTAATTAAAGTGATCACGAAAAGCACAATAATCAGACACTTATTCACTTTTGATCGTTCTGATATCATTAGTCGTTTCTTATTCAGGCGGTTATCTAAGATAACACAAAGAAATCATTAAGGCCATCATAATCTTATATAATTCCGAATTAGGATTCGTTCTGGTAATACTTACTAATTATCAAATACTCTTACCTTACTAATCAGCGTTATTTGAGTCATATTATAAAATTCCACAATCACAACGACATGTTAGGTACAAATTACTCATTTACCCCTTACTTATATAATTGCTAAGTCATCCCTTCCTTACTTGACAAATTACCATATTACCCTTAAGGTTGCATAATTACCAAATTACCTATTGCTCGGTTTACGTTACTAAGTTATCTCCTACGCTTTTTAGATCACCATTCACCCTTCATAATTGTTAACCTTAACATATGTCCCTTTTTGGTTGGTTAGATTACCAAATTGCCCTTCTCCTTTGTTATAATTACTAAATTGCCCTTGAGTTGGATAAATTACCAAATTACCCTCCTTCATTATCATGATTACTATTTTGCCCCTTTAGTTGGTTAAATAATTACCAATTTACCCTTTCATCATCTAAATTACCAAATTGCCCCTTTAGTTGGATAGATTACCAAATGGCCCTTCTCCTTTATCATACTTACCATTTTACCCCTCTCAATTATTATAATTGCCATTTTACCCTTTTCAATTATTATAAATCCCAAATTACCCTTCTTCATAATTACAATTATTAATTTACCCTTCTTCATAATTATAATTACCAATTTACCCTTCTCCATTCTTATAATTACTATATTGCCCTTCTCCATTATTAAAATTACCATAATGCACTTTTATTGGTTAATTTACCAAATTACCCTTCTCTATTATCATAATTATCCAATTACCTTTTTATAATCATAGTTTAATTACCAATTTATCCTTCGCCGTTATCATTATTACCAAGTTACCCCTTACTCCCAAGTGTACCATAAATACCCTTTTAATTTACAAAATTACTCTTCTACCCCTTACTTCCAAATTACCATAATATCCTTTTATTTACAAAATTACCACAATACCCTTTTACTTATAAAATTACCATAACACCCCTTTTGCTTTACAAATTACTATTTTACCCTTTTACATCCAAAGTTACCATTTTTATCTTTTCTTATAAAATTACCATATTACCCTTTACTCCCAAAATTACCATATTACCCTTTACTCCCAAAATAACCATAATACCCCTTTACTTATAAAATTATCATTTTGCCACTTAATCATAAAATTACCATATTACCCTTTTGCCTTCAAAATTAACACTTTACCCCCTTTATTACACCACTTTTATTAAATTAACATTACCACATGGAATAATAATATTAATACTCCATTAACAATATCCAACTCCACCAACCATTATATTTTAATATAATACTTATTAGCACCCACATATTTTAGGCCATAATCTAGCACAAGGAATATTACTAAAATGCCCCTAGGGCTCACAATAATAATATTCATGTATAAACGGTCGCAATAACATAAAATAACATGGCTAAGTACTTAATACTTTCATTAATAATCAAACTCTTCCCTTAAACAACATTTCCACATGTGACATATAAACTAGCATACTTTTCTTTTTATTAAACAATACAAGCAAACCTATAAATTATACTAACAACCATATATCAACATAATAACATATTAAAAATCCTAATGTGCTAACATACGTTTATCCATGTGTTTAAGTGGGGTTTAATGATTACCTTAATTCCCACAAAATTGAATCTTACCAGTATTCCGGTTAAATATTCAAGCTTTGATTAGCAAAACCAATACCTAAAAATAATATCAATATTTATTAGAAATAAGAAAATCAAAATATAAGACTTTATAAATTTTACTTAAGGAAATAATTAATTTAAATATTATCATACCTTAAAGTTTTTAATGAAAATGGCCAATAAATGCAGGAACTCATGCTGCATATGCAGCATGAGCTGCATGCAAAAATAAAAGGAGGGAAGGCTCGAAGAGGGGGTGAAGGAAGGTAAAATGGCTATTTTCAGGTTAGGGTCTTTAGGTTAGAAAAGAGGGCAAGTGGGGGAGGATTTAAGGTAAGGGAATGGTGCAGGAGTGAAGAAGGGGTGTAGGTTGATTCTGGGGATGGGTTGTTGGCAACCAATGGCAGCGGAGACGGCGGTGGCGAGGTGGCAAAGTTGGTTGCCGAGTTGGGTCGAGGTGGAGGGGCTGAGAAGGAAGGAAAAGAGGAGGGAAAAATGAAGGGGTGTAGGGGCTGGTTTCGGGAAAATAAGGTATGGGGGTGGTAGAGGAGGTTGCAGGGAGGAGATTGGTGGTTTGGGTGGCGGCAGAGGTGGCCGGAAGGTGGCGGAAGGATGGGTTGCAGGTGGGCTACCGAGAAGGGAGAAAAACAGGAAGAAAAAGAAGAGGGGAGGAAGAGGGAGTTGTGGGGTGGCTTGGACGGTGTTGGGCGGTGCATGGTGGTAGTAGAAGAGTGCATAAGGTGGCGCAGGGGCTTGGTGCGGCGCAGGGCGACGGCGTGCAAAAACAGGGGGGAAAATGGAAGGAGAAGAAAGGAGAGAAGAGGGAGATCGGGAGGTAATGAGCTCGAAAGGATAGGGTAGAAAAAGGCTAAAGGGGAGAAGAAAAAGAAGAGGAAGGGTAAGGGGGATAGATGGCAGTCAGTGGCAGTGTTTAGGGTGGCAGGGAGAGGGTGACGAAGGGGAGGAAAGGGGAGCCATGCGGGATGGGGTGCATGGCTGCCCAGTTTCCGAAACAATAAAAAAAAGGCAAGGGAGAGATAGAGGGGGAGGGAGACAGGTGGTGGCAGTAAGGTGGCAGCGAGAGGTTGCAGGCCGTGGCCGGGCGTGGTGTTCGGGGTGGCAGACCTAGGAGATGAAGACTGGTTGGGGCGTCGATCGGGGTGCTGTTGGGTTGAGACAGAAGAGGGGAGAAGAAAGAAAGGAGGGAGCAAGCCGGCATAGGGGAAAAAAAGGAATTTAGACCGGCCCGCTCTCTGGGGAAGGGAGGAAAAAAAGAAGGAAGGGGGTTGGGGCGAGGGAGATGGGCCAACGGCCCAGGCGCGCAAGGAGGGGAAGCCTAGCAGCCCGAAGGCAAGAAAAGAAAAAAGGAAAAAGAGAGGAAGGAGGAAAAAGAAGAAAAAGGGGGTGGAAAGGAAAATGGGAAAATAATTTAATTTAATTTAGAAAAGAATAAAATGTAATATTTTTGATAAATTATTTAATTTAATAATTTAATTCAATATAATTTAATATATTAGTTCAAAAAGGATAATTTTAGTAAAATTTTAGTTTGGAAAATTATTTAAATACAAATAATGTGATAAAATAACAAAAAAAATATTTTTAATTTATTAAATACTCCTATCCAAATTTATATACTCAAAATCCATAAAATAATTAAACAAAATAGTTTTAAAAGCTAATTTATTTAAATTAAAAGCCATTTATTAAATTATTGGTTTTCTAAAATTTTGGGGGATTACAGGGCAGGCTTTTATAGGCGTAGGGGAGGGAGAAGAGGACAAGGGACAAATGAGGACAAAGGAGGGAGGAGTATGTGGTTGCCGACTAGTGGTGGTAGGCTTACAATGGGGGCAGGTTCGCAGGGGGCAGGTTTAGGTCTTTGGCAAGGTTGTAGGGGGTTAGGTGAGGGTGTTAGGGTTGTAGAGGGACATGGGCCGGTGTAGGGCAGTGCCAACTACATGCCCTGTAAGTAGAGGTGGCAATCGGGTCGGGTCACTAACGGGTCGGGTCATTTCAGGTCATTTGACTATTGCGGGTCGGGTGCGGGTCGGGTCACTAACGAGTCGGGTCATTTCGGGTCAATCAATTTGGCGGGTCGGGTCGGGTCATTAACGGGTCGGGTCATTTCGGGTCAATTTTTTGGGTCGGGTCGGGTCATTTCAGGTTAATTTGTCGGGTCGGGTTAGGTCCAGCTATTCGAGTTAAGAAAACTTGGATTCGGATAATTTCGGGTTAACTTGACTGGTGGTAGGGTCGGGTTGGTTTCGGGTCATTTTCTAGTTCACGTGAGTAGGTGGCTTCGGCCGGTTCAGGTCATTTCATATTTTCATGTAATAATATAATATGACGGGTTAGTTATGTCCGAGTTGTTTCGAGTTAAGTTGATGGGTGGGGTCACTTGACTCATTTCATACAATTTGACGGGTTGAATTCAATTAGTTACAGGTTAACTTAATGGGTCGAGTTTTGACGGGTTTACTCATATTCGAGCCTAAGTAATTATCATTTCATAAATCATAAATATTAGAGACAGACAATCATAAGATTAATATTGCATATAAAAGAATTAAAAATATTAAATGCGCTTTATTTTCACAAATAAATAGTAAAGATATTTATAAACTTTAATAATAAAAAATATTACGCTTTGAATCAAACAAAGATATTTATCATTGATTATAATTTATTTGATAACTTAAAATATTTAATTAGTTAAAAAAAAGATAATTTTATAAAATAAAGATGATCAAAACAAGACTATACAATGTATAATTAATTATCATTTATTACATTGTATATATTGATACAATAATAAGATTACTAGTAAAGATAAATGAAATAAGAATATTATATGTGTTTTATTTTTACAAAGGTAAATAATAAAAATATTTATAAGTTTTAATAGTATTATATTCGATTGCTTAAAATATTTATAAATTTTAAAAGTAAAAATATTAGATATTTATAATATATTATATTTACTTAATTAGTTAAAATATTTGATTACTTAAAAAATATAATTTTATAAAATAAAGGTGAGCATAACAAGAATAAACAATGTATAATTATCATTTATTACATTGTAAATATTAGATACAATTATAAGATTATTAGTAAAGATAAATGAAAAAAGAGTATTATATGTGTTTTATTTTTACAAAGGTAAATAATAAAGATATTTATAAGTTTTAATAGTATTATATTTGATTGCTTTAAACATTTATAAATTTGACAAGTAAAAATATTAGATGTTTATCATATATTATATTTAATTGATTACTTAAAAAAAGATAATTTTATAAAATAAAGGTGAGTATAACAAGAATATATAATGTATAATTATCATTTATAACATTGTAAATATTAGATACAATACAATTATAATATCACTAGTAAAGATAAATGAAATAAGAATATTATATGTGTTTTATTTTTACAAAGGTAAATCATAAAGATATTCATAAGTTTAATAGTATTATATTTGATTTCTTTAAACATTTATAAATTTTAAAAGTAAAAAATTATATGTTTATAATATATTATATTTAATTAATTAGTTAAAATATTTGATTACTTAAAAAAATATAATTTTATAAAATAAAGGTGAGCATAACAAGAGTAAACAATGTATAATTATCATTTATTACATTGTATATATTAGATACAATACAATCATAAGATTATTAGTAAAGATAAATGAAATAAGAGTATTATATGTGTTTTATTTTTATAAAGGTGAATAATAAATATATTTATAAGTTTTAATAGTATTATATTTGATTGTTTTAAACATTTATAAATTTTACATGTAAAAATATTAGATGTTTATTGTATATTATATTTAATTGATTACTTAAAAAAAGATAATTTTATAAAATAAAGGTGAGCATAACAAGAATATACAATGTATAATTATCATTTATTACATTATATATATTAGATACAATACAATCATAAGATCACTAGTAAAGATAGATAAAATAAGAATATTATATGTGTTTTATTTTTAGAAAGGAAAATAATAAAGATATTCATAAGTTTTAATTGTATTATATTTGATTGCCTTAAACATTTATAAATTTTACAAGTAAAAATATTAGATATATATGTATGTAACACGGTTAATATTAACAGTAAAAATATTTACCTACAAAAGTATTATTTTTTTATCCAATAATTTTTATATCATTTATTCTATCTTTTTTTTCATATTCATTTCTCTATATAAATTATCTTATTAATTTCTCTAGTTGTATTTATTTTATTAACATTATTATATTTATATTTTTATTGTAATATTTTTGTTAATTATTATTATTATAGTAAAAAATATATAATTAGTTATTTTAAACATAATTTAAATTAAATAACAATTTTATATATTTTCATTAATTATTAATTATTATACATATATTCATATAAATTAAAAATTAAATAATGTAAAATATAAATATTAATATTATAATTAACAAAAATAATTAGATATTGTAAATTTAAAATTGATGAACGTAGAATACTAAATTATATTTAAAGTAAATTAATAATATTAAAAGAAAAAATATAACTAAAACTTTAAATTTAGGATTGTAACGTGAGATACTCTTGATACGGGGTATAGTTATTATTTGTTGGATTTTGTGGGTGATAAGTGATAAATTGATAACTAATAAATGATACTATTATACTCTTGTATTACGAGTTTCTTCAAATAGGTGGATTAGTAGATGTAATGAACACATTTTGAAAATCATTTTATAGGATTATAACTGGATGTTTGTCTTTTTTATTTTGGTTTTTTATTTATTAATAATATATCTTATTAGGATATCATTAATAAATAAGAATGTCTAGGGTAAAATTATGAAAAATAAGTACAATTTATAAAATACTATATTTTTTAAAAGCTTTAAATGAATAATAAAATATATGTAATTTATTATTATTATTATTATATATATATTTTGATGTCTGATTAGGTTAATGTTGGGTCAGATCGGGTGATTGTCGGGTCGGGTCGGCTTCGGGTTGGGTCAAAGCGGGTCGGGTTAATAGCGGGTCGGGTCACTATCGGGTCGGGTCAATTGCGGGTCGGGTCGACATCGGGTCGGGTCAATGACGGGTCGTGGGTTGGGATCGGGTCGGATCGGGTTCGGGTCGGGTTGATTATTATCGGGTCAGTGCCGGGTCGGGTCATTGTCTGGTCGGGTCTGGGTCGGGTCGGGTTGCTAAATTTTTCGGGTCATATCAGGTCGGGTTTCGTTCGGGTCAGGTCGAGTTAGGCAGGTTGGGTCAACTTTTGCCAGCTCTACCTGTAAGTTAGGACGAGGGGAAGGTGAGGGGAGAGAGAGAGATCAATGGCTGTAAAGTAGCCAAGCTCACTCGCAAATTTGGGGGGGGAGGTTGAAGACGAGGCCAAAAAAGGAAGAAGGGAAAAAGGAAAGGGAAAAAAAGGGAAAGAGGGTCGTTCGTGGGTGGGTCTAGGCTTGGGTAAGGAAAAAAAGAAAAGGGGGGATTGGGCCATGCAAGGAAGGAAAGGAGAGGAGGGGGAGAAGGAGGTTGGGTCGCACTAGGCGAGGCCTAGGCTGACAAGGAAGGGAAAAAAAGAAAGAAAAAGAAGAAAAGGAAGAAAGAAAAGGAAAAGGAAGAAAAAGAGATAAAAAAGGAAAAGGAAAAAAAGAAAAATAAGGTGGTTGGGTGTGTTTGAGTTTTTTTTTGGAATTTTGGGAATAATGAAATTAGTAAAAATAAATTAATAATTTTTTTATTAATTTAACAATTATTATTATAACTTACTTAAAATTTATTTTAGTTTAGTAAAATATTCTAACCTCCACTAATTTGATTCCTACTTTATTTTCCTCCTTTTAGCTTTAATTATTTTTATTAAAAATGGTATATTTAATTAAATCTCACCCATTAATTCTTAATTTTTGATTAATTCCTAAATTAGGGTTTTGGAGTATCACATATAAGCCGTCAAATGACAAGGTATTTAAGCAATAAAGACTAAAAGAAGATGGGAACAACTGGTGAGATGAAATACCGAATCTCTTTCACTCACTAATCATAGACTCAATGGTGAGTCCTTGGTTGATGTACAAAGGCACTAAGCCCACTCAAGCACACCTGGAATCTTTTTAGTTGCTAAGCCTAGGATCCCATGGTGTGATCCTTGACCAATGTGCTAAGGCCACTAAGGCTAATATTGAGTGGTTTGGTTAGTCCATTCGGTTTGATCAACCAATGGGATACGGATCAAACCCTACTTTGGTTAGCAACCACCAAAGTATAATAAATATTCACAACGTGTGAATTTTAATTATTACAATTATTCTTTAACCTCGGCATAAGTGAATTAACAAAGTTATATATAAATCAAGATAAGGAAATGCTTCATAGTTATTTTATATATCAAAGGAATGAACATGTCACCATAAAAAATATAATACAACAAAAGGGTGCTTCAAGAATCATCTTCTTCAGTATCATTGTTGGAATCTTCTAGAACAAGTATGCTTTCCGATGCTTGACTGCATTAAAACTCATTGTTAAAATTTCATAGTTGGCCACACTCTACTAATGTCTTGAGTTGAGCATACACCACAAAGGCACCATATGTATACCATTGAGATTCAAGTTGTTCTTCATAATGTGAAAACTCTTTGCGTCCCAAGTAGTTATCTAAAACTTCACTAGAGTGTCTCAATTTGGCATCGGTAAGAGTCTTCTTGATTTGTTTGTTCATATTTTTTTTAGAAGGCACAACAAACTGCTTGGCCTTGGCTAGTTATTCCTAAAGATGCCATATTTTATTATTATTTGTTTCCTCCTCAATATTTTCCGATCATTGTTGTTCAATCTTGGCCCATTGTTCCTCCAAATCTTTTTCTATCTTAGTATACATGGCATTATACTCAATTATCTTGTTGTTGAATGTATCGATTTCAACTATCAGAGATCTATTAGCATTATAGTACATTAAACCTTCCCAATATCCACTAGCCATTTTTTCTTTTGAGAAGATATTTGATCAGTCAATTTTTTTTTCTTTTCAAAGGTCATTTTCCAGGCATATAACAATAGCCTTCAATAGCTCAATCTTAGCCTTAGTTGATTGCTTTTCTCTTTCAAGATAGTCTTCTAGGATAACAACTTGGGCCTTTAGAAACTCTACTTCAGTTGAGGAATATTTTAATGTGTTCTTCTTGCTTTCTAGCTAAACTACTTTAACCTCAAAGGATTCCTATTTGAATTTCAAATTTGATTGGTTACCTTGAAGTTTTTCATATTCATCATCTATCTGCCGAAAGGAGTTAGCACTTAGAGCAAATCGATCAAAAATTTTATTTCACATAAATAATTGTTGCATATGGCATTTTAAAAGTTATTAATTTTTTTTGTATTGAACTTATATTATATGTATAAAATTATAAATTAGTATATACTTGGAAGAAGAGGTTTAAATCATCCCTCAGGAGGGTTGCTATTTTGAGACTTTGACTACCTTCCTATCTCAACCCAGCATTATGGCCTCGGCCAATTCAATACCAACACTATCATCTATGCGGAAGTCAAATAAGGAGTAACCATCAAGCATGGTTAAAGTGGCTCCATCATATTTAAAGGAGACTTTAGAGCCCCTTCCAAAAAATATTGTTTTCTCTAAGGAAAAGCTTCTAGTTTGGGTACCCTAGCATTTCCACGTTCTTCTTTACTCTCCCTTTTGTTTCTGGATGATCAATCCCCACTTCTTATACAAGTATTGTGGTCTCTTTGGATGAGGCCAGGACTGGAGTCTCTTCAGTATATGGTAAGGTAGGAAGTTTAGATTCTTTTAAGGAATGGTCCAACCATTCTTTACCTTTTCTTTAAATATGTTTATGAAGTGGATCAAGTATATTGTCTTTATTCTTTGGTTTTGATGGCTTAGAGGCAACTGTCAATTGGTGAGATGAAGGCTTTGAAAATTTCTTAGCCATAATATCCTTATAGATTACCTTAGATTGGGCTTCCTCTTGAAAAGGTAAAAAAAAATTTGAATAATCAATGATTATATAAACCAAGGGATGATCAAGTATGAAAAAAGTATACAATTCAGTATTCAAGGGCATATTCATAACATAATCCAGTGGACCTAAAATAGGTTTATACTAGGAACTAATGAACTCAAGGGCTTATTCATAATACGAGCTGATAGCCATAAAACATGTTTATTATGGGAATAGACAGGACTTAAGGACATGTTTTTTTAGAAGTTGATGGCAATATAATGAATGTTAATAACCTTATTTAGTTTTTCTTTCTTCTTTTACTTTTCAGGACCAGGTCTCTCAATCCTTTCTTCTTCCTGAACACACAACAAAGCAAAAAAAAAATTTAGAAAATGATTACAAATGAAATAACTATGGCAGTGATATATTATTAGAAAACATACCTTCTATTTGGCAGCCCCGATGGTAGACTCCCCGCTTAGAGGATGAATGGTGAGTCTTTTTATGCCCTTGGACATGTTGGAGGGGGCAAATGGTTCTGAACCTTCCATTCATCACAATTTAAAGGAAAAAGAAGAAAACTTTGTAAGTTGATGGACTTTTCAATTCAGTAAATGGATGAAAATGACAAAAGAGAACAAGTTACTTACCAGTATAAGAAAATAACCACATCTTCTTGATGATGATAGGGTCATTCACAACTTCATTATTATTTATAATACAATCCTTTTTCACAAACTTATCAAACTTGTATATGCTAGCCTCTAACTCCAATGAGAATGACAAACACTCTCGGATGTTAGGATTCAGCTGACCCCATTTAGGCAAATCCCACTCGGCACCCCTTAATAAAAAGAAGCATTGGGACTCCCACCTCTTCACAGAGGATCGGGTCTCATTGATGAACTTATGGTCCCCTATTTTTTGGATGAAATAGAAGCCCGCGGCTAAGGGATGGCTTAAAAATTCTAAAAAGTGCCTAATTTTTATTTTTTATTGTTGGTCTGATGTTCAACAAACAACACCCATATTGGAAGGTAGTTACCATTCTCCAATCATTGGGAAAAAATTGAGCAGTGCTTAATTAACAAGCTTGGAGAAATTATCTAATAAAGGGGTGTAAATGAAAATGTATGCCAGTGTATAGCACCTCGGCATACAATGTTATGCATTTGTCTAGGAGATTATTGGCTCTATCTAATGGTGTTGGTTGAATTAGTGTAAGGGAATAAAGAAAACAATATCTAACACGAAATTGGTCAAGTTTTTCTTTATTAGTTTTATTCAAAAGACAAGTATTTAAGTTGTGAGATGATAGATCATACATGTTAGAAGATGGCAGAAAGTCCTAAGCGGATGAAAGGATTAACTAGTTTGTAGCCAACTCATTTGCTGGAGTTAAAAGGTAGAAGGAAAATTCAAGGATATAATTGAGGTATTTGATTGTTGAAAAGTAGAGGAATATGAAGGATGAATAAGATGCTTGAGAAATGGATCTTTCATAAATATAGGAGATATACTAGGTCTTCCAAAGGAATTGGTAGTTGGTGCGATAATGATGCAAACTCTGCATGCTCAATTACCTTTAGGAAGTTTGTTCCACATTATTACTCCGCTTATGGCAATGGTGGGAGAAATTTCATAGATGTATATGGATGAAGACAACAATGGTGTGGATAGAGCCTTAATAAAGGATCAAAGATGGAGATTTATAGGTTTCAAGTGCACAGATGGAGATTTGAAGAAATTTATCCAAAAAAAAATAGACCGCGAGAGTTGAGGAAGACAGGGAGCAGTAAATTTAGAAGTGGGTCAAGAGAATAAGTTGAAGATATATATACATAGTGATGCAAAATAGTTGAAAATACCTAGTTTTTAATTTGGAAGATAAAGAATTCTCCGGGTTATGTGTACTCATTACTAAAGGTTGGTTGGTGGGAAAAATATTTGGAGAAGATAGAGCGACAAATTAGAGCCTTGATTTTCTCCTTTTCATATGTAATATAGCGGCATCAAAACATATGATCTTTAATGATCCAGGAAATTTTTCCACTTATAATAACTATAGTCAAGATCGTGCCACTCTTATAATTTAGATATTCCTTCTTTGATCTAAACATACAAGTGTAATAAAAATGAGGCTTACCCATTAAGCCATATTTTTGGCACTATCTTATTATTTTTTTGTTTTTAAATTCAAAATTTAAATTTTATGATAGCTAATGAAATTTTCGTAGTCTTGTTTTCTTCTTGACATGATGTGCTAAGTAGATGTTTCATGTCTCAACTAATCAATATACTTTAAAGGAATGAGTTTGTCTGTCACCACTCAATATAGAGTATGTGATGTTTGACAGCCATTTTGTGTAAATTTATTTGTCCCAGTTCATTGTTTTGTATGGAGAGTCCGATGATTGTTTATTTGTAACTTTATTCATCTTTGTTTGTAGAAGTGTGTCATGGTGACCAATATTCGTTTATGTGTAAATTTATTTTCCTTTTTTGTATATGTGTGTCTAATAGGCAAATTGATGTGTAAGCTTGTCCATCAATCTTTTAGGATATAATTTTTGTATATTGATTTATATTGAGGTCTTATTTGTAACACCCCCAAAATTCCCTACTAAATTTTTTTATTTATTTTAGAATTAGTAGAAGCAAAAAAAATGTGAATTATGGGGATATTACCGACACACTTAGTACCGGATCGGTTCACTCCTACCGTTCTAATACCAAGTGCTAAGGCTGAAGAGGATTATTTTCAAACACGAGTTAATACTGAAAATAAAACTCATAATAGAACTAGAACGTTCATAATATGAAAATCAGAGTATGCAGAAAAGAGTTTACAAATCAAAGTACATAATTAAAATTCCTTGAAAGGAATTTCGATTACAATACAATAAAAATCAAGTATGAGAAAACTGGTACAACGTGAAAGAACATGAAAAGTAAATCTGGCCACGACGCTCTCGAATCCCCACGCCAAGTCCATGCTCAGCACTCAGCCCCTCTCGATGCCTTGTAAGCATCGAAGGAATCAAATATAGCATCACCAACCTGCACAAACTCATAGGGGCCTTCTACTCGTGGGAATGAGTAGCACTCATAAAAAGGGTGGTCATTACGCTACGTACTGAGTAATGTAACCATGCAGCTAAGACCAAGCATACAAAAACACGTAACACGAGTATGATCACATAAATGACATACAATCATTATAGATGAATAAAGGCCAAGTTCTAGTCCGAATCAATTGATTCTTTAACTCTTTGATCAATACTCATTTCACACCATACTTATTATCATTTCATGCGAGTGTGGAAGCCCCACTATTATAGCCGGTGGACCGTAAAACATACAGAGCATAATGCTCTTGACCACTATTATTGTCAGTGGATCGATCTCCAGGACAAGATGCTCCTGGCCACTATTATTTGTCGGTGGACCGGTCTGGCCCCGACTCTCATGGTGTTTCACTGTAAGTAATTAGTATTTTCCCCATATCTTAGCACAATTATGTTTGGTTTTTTTAGCACAAAATCCCCCACTATTATAGCCGGTGGACCGGAAACATACGGGGCATAATGCTCCTGACAACTATTATTCGTCGGTGGATCAGTCTCCAGGGCAACCCAGCTCCTAGCCACTATTATTCGCCGGTGGACCGGTCTGGGCCCGGCTCAACAGTATTCCTCTTTAAATGATTAATATCTTATTGTATCTTATTCAACATGTTTTGCCATAGACATGCATGTCACACTTCTTCTACACTTATCCTCCCAAGAGGACCTGTCCCATATCTTGAGACCTGTCCCTCCTAACACACCCCAACATCCTTTCCTTCCTCTACTTATTCACACTAGAGGCTCACTCCTAAGTGTGTGGGTCAAAGCCCACTACCTAACACCTCCAAGTCCACTCACTGCTTTCCCCTAGGGTTCCTCCAAAAACCCTAATGTTGACTTATGTGGCCCATCCTTTTCCACCTCACACAATCAAGGTTGTTCAACACCCCACACATCACTTCCTTAGATTCGCCCCTCATCATTTCACTTTACTCCCATGAGTACACGTGTGGCCATGAAACCCTAGGTGGCTACATTAAACCCTAGCTGGCCACACCAAACCCTAGCATCCTTCTTTCCACCTATTACCTCTCTATTTCTCACCTTCTACCCTTACTTCTCCCATGATATTCATACTTACCCTACACATGACATTCCTCCATCCTCATCCCCTACACCATTCACCCTTACTTATTTTTACTTTCACCACCATCTCAAATTAGGGTTTTCCTCCCAAACCCTAGTAAGGTCTCCTGTGCACCCTTATACTAACTCACGTACTATTTTTCACCCAAAGCCTCCAATCATCCAAAAAAACTCTTCCCTTACCTTACTTACATCCCAATACAACTTTTCACACGTAAAATTCATCCCCATGCGGACTCCATGCACTCCATGCAAACCCTCAAAGTTTTCATGCAAAACCCTAGATTCTCCCCTACAAAGTTCACCCACTCTTTTATTTTATTTAAAGCCCCATTTTATTCTTCCACTTATGGATCATGGAATATTTAAGTCAATCCCACATTCCTTGGTCAACTCACTTCCCCTTGGTCAACTTACTTCCCTTTGGTCAACATATATTTCCCATCTTTATTTTTCATCTTTCCACCCCATATTACCATATTAAATATCCTAGCATGCATGTCCTAAAGGGCCACATCACATCATATCATAATTCACAGCATAAACATATTAAACACATGCCATAAGAAAGCACATGAGCATGCCTCAACTCCAAGCTGCGCTACACATAAAAAAAAATTATGATAATAAACACATGATACATAACATATCATGATACATGACATACAAGGCATATAAGGCACATAGCACACATAGGGTCTTGGCTACATCCTTACCTAAAATGTCATCGATCTTGGAGCACGATCCTACGCCTCCTTAGAGTTTCGACTGGTTTCACCTATAAGAGGGAAAAACTAAGGTTATGTTTGGTATGGGGGTAAAGGTGGTGTAAAAATTACAAGGGAAATTATTTCCCTTTTTTATGTTTGGTATGGGAAGAAATTTATTTGGGGGTAAAATTATACTTTTGGGTGAGGGAAAATTATTTCCCGAATGCACTGTTGGGTAATTTTCTTCTCTCGTCCAAAAGTTTCTCCGCACGATTCACGTTTGTTTGGGCAAAGACTACCACCCGCGTGCTATTCTTGGTCTGGATTTTTCCCAACACGTGGTTGTTCTCCCTTTTGGTAAAATGTTGTTTGTGGTTCAAAGCTTTGAACTCATAATTGATTTTATTTTAAGAGGTCTACCTTTTTTTTCTTTTTTTTTTACACCGAATCCAAAAACTCATAAAAAAAAGTCAAACCATACTTTTTATTTGTGTAAATAGTGACAAAACAAATTTTTTGATTTATTATTTTAGTCTCAAAAATATTTTTATTTATTTTTACATCTTTATGTTTTTAAAAATATACATAAACATATTTTGATAATTATTATTTTCATTCTCATTTCCGTATTCGCACAGCACCAGTTGGAAGTGATTCCTTATTTCGCCATCGCAACAGACAGAGGTGGTACCTCTTAATTCGAGAACAACAGTAAAATAGCCATTTGATATTAGACGAAATTTGTAGACTTTTATTATATTTTAATGGATAATTATTATCTTTTTAGCTATTGAATATTTAGTATGTGAATTAATTGTAAATGTCTTATGTCAAATATTGTTATAATATATCTTGATTAGTCTCTTTCATAGAATTTTTTTAGTTATTGTAATATGTTATTTTGATTTATTAAAATTAAATTAAAAAATGTAATATATTAAATTTTGATTTATGTGATAAATAATTATTTATATTTTATATCTAATAAAAATATTACTAATTTTTCATGCTAATGAAGTAAAAGAAAATATTATTCTAACATAAGTTATTCCTCCCAAACCAAATATAAGGAAAATATTCCCTAGAATAATTTACCCTTATATACCAAACAAGAAAGGTGAATAAATTTTCTCCCTTAATTATTATCCCCTTAATCATTTCCCCCTTAATCATTCCCCCTTAATCCATTTTCCTCATCCCAAGCATACCCTAAGGATTATTTTTCCTCCTGCCAAAATACTATTATTTTCTATTTTATTCTAAGATTAGGGTTACTGTTATTAAAGGAAACTTTACAAGTGAAAAGTAGAGTTTGTATCCTCAAGTTAGCCTACTAAATCATTACTAGTCAAAATAAGTTTATGTTAATATTTATGGGCATATTTATATTATTAAATCCAATAGCTTTATTTCTTCTAATAATAGTGCTAACACTAGTTATAGTAAAAATAGTGATATTAATAATAATAGTACTAATACTAGTTGTAGTAAAATAGCAACATTAATAATAATAGTAATACTAATACTCATAGTAATAGAAACCCTAGTATTTTTAAGGATAAGGCTAATAATAGGGTCAGTGATAATATAATAATAGTAATACTAACAAAATACTAATATTGCTAAGGATAATGATATTAATAATAATATTTGAAATAATGATAATATAATAATAGTAATAGTAACAATGTTAACAATAAATGTATTAGGAATAATACTAGCAATATTCGAATAACAAATAATAATAATATTAAGGTTTGAGTATTATTCTTTTATAGCAACAAAGTGATAACATGCCAAATCTAGTATCAATAATAATAATAGTAATAATAATAATGATGATGATGATGATGATGATGATGATGATGATAATAATAATAATAATAATAGCAACAACAACAACAACAATAATAATAATAATAATCGAGTAATAGTAAAATAGGGTTTCGACCCCTTAATAATAATAATAATAATAATAATAATAATATCTCGAGGTTGAAAATAATAATAAATACGATAAATAATAATACATACGAATAATAATAATAATAATAATAATAATAATAATAATAATATCAATAATAATAATAATTAAAATAATAGTAAAATAGGGTTTCGACCCCTTAATAATAATAATAATAACAATATTTTGAGGCTATAAATAACAATAAATATGATAAATAATAATAATAATAATAATAATAATAATAATAATAAAATGAATAATTATAAGAATACATAATAACAAGATAAATACAAATAAAATGGATAAGGCTTGCATAATTAGGGTTTAAGGGTTAAGAGGGGTTAGGGTACCACCTAGGGTTGGTGGTGACCGATGGCACCAGCGGCGGCGGGAAAAGAGGGAGAAAAGGGGAATAGTTGAGTGCTGGGAATAGGAGAGGGGGAATGAGGGTGGAAGTTGGGGTGGTTGAGGTTGTCCAGGTTGAGGGGGTTGGATTGAGGGCAGCGGCGCAGTAGTGGCTGAGGGTGGTGGAGAGGGAGGAAGGGAAAATGGAGGGTAGGGAAAGGTAGAGGAAGGTCTGCAAGTGATTTTGGGAGGTGTAAGGGGTGGTGGATGCGGTGGGAGTGGCGGTGAACGGTGTCGCAAGGGCTGTAGTGGCTCGGGGTGTGGTTGATCTGGAAAGCCACTTTGCACGGTCGGGGTGGCTCGTGTAGGGCAAATAGAGGGTGGTGGTGGGTCTTGCTTGGTGGAGGGTGATTTAGGGAGTGGTTTGGGTGGTGGCTCGGGCAGCGGTGTTGGACAGAGGCGGAGCAACGGGTGGCAAAAGAGGTGGCAGTGACAGAAAAGGGGGGTTTGTGGGTTGGGAGAAAAAAGCTTACATGAGGAGTGGTAGGGGTATTTATAAGCTAAGATTGAGGGGGAAGAGGAAGGGTCGGTAGCAGGCGTGTGGTCGTCGGCTCGAGGCCTAATGGCCGGAGGAGGCCTGTGAAATTCTACAGGTTGGCTGCTTAGGAAGGGAGAAAGGGGAGGAGAGAGAGTCACGCATGAGGAGAGAGAGTCATGTGCGAAGAGAGAGAGAGGCTGGTATTGGGTGGAGGAGAGAGAGGGAGTGTCAGGGGAGAGGGTAGGGTCGATGGCCTCGCGTGCGGCAGTGTAGGGGTTGCGTGCCTGCACCGGGAAGTGGGAGAGTCGGGCACGGGGAGAGAGAGAGAGAGGGAGTCGGGGGAGAAGAAGAAGAGGAAGGGGCGCTGGACCGGCGATCTAAGAAAAAGAAGAGAAAGAGGAGGAGAGTCGGATCGGGCGTTGGGGGGGAGGAGGTGTGGCGGGGGCCTGGGCTACGCGGAAGGAAGGGAGAGGGGTTTGGGCCATAGGGAGGCTGGGCTGGCCCGGGTTGGGGGAGGGGAGGAAAAGAAAAGAAGAAGAAGGAAAAGGAGAAAAGAAAAGAAAAGAAAAGAGGGGGAAAAAGAAAAAAGGAAAAAAAAAGAAAAATAGGTGGGTTGGGGTATTTAGAATATTTTGGTATTTTAGGATATTTTAAAATAATAATATTTTAATAAAATAATAATTAATTCCATTTTTAGGATAATTTAGGATTTTTGAAAGATTTTTCCTAAATTATATTTTAATTAGCAGAACACCCTAATTTTCTCCAATTAAATTATTTATAAATTTCCTATTAATTTTGTCCTAATTACTTCCTCTTATTTTAACAAAATTATTTATTTAATTAATTTTCCTAATAAATCCTTAATTAGTTATAATTTCTTAAATTAGGATTTTCGGGGTATTTCAGTATTGGTTGACATACTTAATTTATAGTTGTGACTATCAGCCATATAATAAAAGTTAAGGTTGCCTACCCCATGGAAGTGGTTAACGCAGTTGATGAAATTTTGAAGGGGGTGATTATATAGGTTTTTTCTCAACTAAGAATATTAGGCTCTTGAATGCTAACTCAAAGGGCGAGAATAAGCCCAAAAAGCTTTTAGGCATGCTTGTCTTAGTCTCGAATTAATCCTAGAATGTTATCCTCTACAACTTCCTTGTTTGGCCCGCTCTCTACAAAAGACAAGACAAATTGTTATCCTCAACCACTCTGTATTTTTTCCTTCCCCTCCTCCCTCATTTCATTCCTATATATACAGGGTATTATATTCAATTTAGACATGAAAATTTATAATACAACTTGCTTACTTTTGTTTGCACTTATCTCTTCTCAAATTTTCCCTCAATACTCTATTACCAACAACTACTATTCCAATTTCTTAAGAACCATTCGGTTCACAAAACACACACAATAATTTAATGCTATTAATAACTGCATATTGTCAATTCTTTTTATTTTGCATGTAAGGGGTGCACCTAGCCACATACTCTCAATTCATAATAAAACAATTGTTGAGAGCTTCCCTTCAAATTATAGTGATTGGATTTAGAAACGCCCTCAATATTGTGTGATTCAGTATTGAAATCTTCTTACGTGATTCAAAATTTATTATATATTAATTAATATACAATAATGAAATCCAGGCACAAAAAAAAAAGAAAAGAAAAAATAATCTTGCCAAAAGTATCAATCTAGAGTCTTCTCTATGTTAAATAGCTATTTGTATGCCTTATATTATGCTTATTAAATAGTATTTTGAAAAAAGTTATGGAATACTAATGAAATGAACTAATAAGTACTTAAAGGATATAAAGTTGCAATTCTCTATAAATTAAAATGTGACGGAACATAAAAAGTTGTAATTATAACAACTGTTTATTGTAAACTTTTCTCGGTCAAATTATACCAAACAACATGTCTAATTAATGTACACATGTAAAGTTGTAAGATGAACACATATGAATGTATAGTATTTTTCCCTTAGAAAATTAAAACTATGTTGAAATTTTTATTTTATTTTTTGTTTTTTACTTCTTGGTCAATAGGAACAAATATCGACATTTTAAATTAAATAATGCTAGCTATAATAACAGAAGAAGATATAGAAATCAATGGACTTATTTTAAAGAAAGAAAGAAACGACAACATATATCAACGGGATATAAATAGTTGTAATTATAATAGTTATTCATCATAAACCATTAACGATCAAATTAAAAGAAATAACAATATCAATACTTAATTAATGTAAACATGTAAAATTACAATACAAGCGCACATATATGTATCTCTTTTTTTTTCTTAGAAAATTTAAGCCTCGCATTAAAAAAAATTATTCTACTTGATACTTGGTTGTAAACAGTATCAAACAACAACATATTTACTTAATTAATGCTAGTTATAATAACAAAAAAAATTAGATGAATGTCGAAAAGCTTATTTTAATTACATGCCAAAAAAGAGGGAAGTGACAGAATATATCACAATTTTGCATCAATTTTCTTATAATATCTAAACATCATATTATCATAACAAAACTCTTAAAAAAATAATAATAAATACACAAACTTCATTTATCCTTTTGCCTCATCTCTCAAAGATTTAGCACCTTTTATTTATAATATTTTCAGATATATGAATAATAAAAATCATAAACTTCCTTTTATGCAACATAATACATATATGCTATCATATTAAGTAGAAAATTCTTTGGATCGTAACAATAATAACCAGTTTGGAGTCCAAATTATTGAAACATCTAGTTTGTGTTCTTTTGTATGATTCACATTAATGCATGAAAACCCTACTGGACCTAACATTCCCATCTGTAAACATTTTCTAATTTCAGTTTTTTTCCCTTCTCATTTCTCCAAAATATGCATATAAATTTTCTTTATATTTTTCTCATATTTCCCTCATCCCATTAACCCCGCAAACAACCCTGGTGTTTCAATGTGAGAGACATTCATATTATCATAACCCCCCCCCAACCAAATTGAAATCGTCCATCGCCATCCTCATCCACGTTTACATTCATCTATATCAATTCACCGACGAATTCATCCATTCACCCTATTCCTTTTACATCAGAATTCAGCTGTGCTACGAGTAGACCACGTGAATTTAATTTGCATAACAGATGGAACAAATATCCCCAGACGGGATTTATTAGTTAGTGGTTTCACCTACTATATAAATTTTCCAGACACGAAACTTAACCTATATGAAATGAAGAAACAAAGCATACAGAAGCTACAGAGGAGAAAACTATCCATTATATTAACAAAAAAATCAACAAAATAGAACAGTCATTCCGAAGCAAAGCCCTAGTCCGAGCCAGCTGATATGTTACACAACCAAACTTCCAAAGTGGCCGTGGCTGCCAAAGTATTCACCTTTCTTTCTATTTTAGGAGTGTGGATAACAAAGATCTATCAACTTCCTCTCTCAATCTCTCCCTCTTTTACTAGCATCAGTATCAGCATGTCCAAGATGATGATCTCTTGATCAAAGGTTTCATCAGCTTGTCTTCCTCCAAGGAGATCATGCCCAGATGGGATGGATCTTCCAGCAGCATCTTTGCAACCAGGTATCCTGCAATTGACCAAGTCTGTGTTTTCCTCGCTTGCTTACCAATGTATCTACCGAGTTTACCGTCATAGTATTCTGGCCAGTTTTCCTTCAAGAGGCGCATTTCAGCTAGGTCGATGGCTTTTCTTGCAATCTGGGGCCGGCCAGTCTTAATACAGGCAGCTGTTAACAACCATAGGAGGACTGCACTCGCAAAGAACAGAAACAGAAATGAAGAATTGGTTATAGAACATCCGATACAATATTATGCACCATCTGGGAAATTTTGGAACAAAAAAAAAATGAGCTGCTAGTACAATCAAATAATCAACATGTTTTACTTTCCTCGTGTTCTGAGAGACGAAAACATATACACAGCCACCACATTAGTAATTCATATTTTTCGTATGACATGAGAATGGAAAATTTTAAGATAAAAGTAATGCCGACCCATGGCTTTAGTCAGACTGAGACCGGTAAAGAAATTTCGTAAGTTTTTCACAACATATTAGGCACTTTACCATAAGTATTATCATGGTCCAGAGAATAAGAGACTTTTCACACTTCAGCTCAAACGAGAGCTCCATGCCCTCATCTTGAAATCTGAACTGAATGGTACCTCCCTACATCATTATAAGGTCATTCTCTCCACAGGGTTCAAGAAAATCAACTCAGAACCATACAAGAAAGGGAAGGGAGCACTGAACCACTTTTCATATGATTTACACACAAAGTCGATGCTACCTTAGCAACAGGAACCAAGGCCACCTAATATGTAACTTTCAAATAAGAAAGAAAGCAGTAGTAGAAAAGATAAATAGTCCTGCTGCTATTATTCTCAATAATACATGATGCTAAACCTACGGGTCCTTGCCTTCTTGGTCATCTCTTTACTTACCCTCGAATCTTATATATCATCCTAGATGAATAGAAATAGCAGGTGTTGGTCTGTAAACAAATTACATCAGACAAGCTAACGGATCATCTTTTCAAGACAACTAAAAAGTCTTCATATAAGAGAATCTATTATGCCAACAAATGTACCTTACTATTACCAGCACATATAAACATCAAAGCAAGACTACCAAGGAAATGGAGAAAAAACCTGGCCATGATCCTCCATTGTGATAACTCCATGCGATATTCTTTGGATCACAACCTGTAACAATTCTCCATTCATGGCTTTCTATAGCAGGATAACAAATTTTCAAAGGCATTTCACCGACCAACTCCTCCCATCGCGCTTCAATAAGATCCATAATTGCCAAAGATTGCTCAGGAGTAGCAAGGGAAGCAAGGATAGCAACACAATTTCCCAAAGCAAACCATCGGAAGTCCATTCTTGCTGGACTAACATTACCAATGAAGTAACCGCCACGATTAGGCATAAAGTCAAAAACCCATTCTGGAATTGAATCTGGAATGACATTAAACTTATTTACTGCAGTATGAGAATATTCCTCAGTTTTGTAGCGATATATGTCATTTAGCTGGCGGAAATCAAGCCAGAAGTAACTTCTCATGTGGTAACTTAATGCATGTAAACGCTTGACTATTCTTTCAATGAACTCCTTCCCTTCGGCATCATGTTTCAGCATGGCTAAAGCACATCTTAACGACATGAAGAAGAGAGCTTGAATTTCGATGGGGTAACCATAAATGCCCTATGAGATGACAATAAAGTAAGATACGATTTCTGATGTGACAAGTATCAAAGGGTAGAATGAGTTAAACAAATCTCCATCAGTCAGTATTCAGTAAATGGAGCAGCCATGTGTATTCTAAACTGCACAATGTAACAGAAATCTAAGGAAACATTTTCCACATGGAGCACATCATCATACATTTAAGAATCAATATATTAAAACAGACATATATCACAGCATCAGCAGAATGTGAAGACTGCAAGGACATTTACAATGTTCACTTCAATACAGGATTTTAATCAAATATGTCGATCTTACACATCGCATTCTGTACACCCTATGGTAAAAGACAGTTTTGAAACTGGGCAGATTTGATCTATGACAGTCCCCACATTTGTATAAAGAATAGCCAGGCAAGTATAGTATCAATTATACTCAGAAGTCAAGAAAAGTAAACTGTGGTAATCCAACATCTTACCATCCTCCGATCAATCATCGAGCAACCATCAGCACACAACAAAGTAGGAAAAGTATCAAATCCTTCCGACAGACAGAGACTCAAGATCAGCCTCATCCCCTTCTGACACTCTTCTGACTCTGATAATGTCATATCTCCAGTAGATTTGGTATATGCACGGAGCAAAATAATCCACCAGAACCCCGAATCAACCGGAGCGACTCTACCAATGGCGCTTTCACCAAAATCAGCTACTATGGTATCAGTCTTCCGCACAGGGTCATGGAGAACCTTGAAGCTAGCAGGCATTGCCCCTTCACCAAGCTTGAACCTGTCAATTTTCTTCTCCCAACCCTGAAGGTGAAGTGTCTTCAACAAGAAGTTCTTCACTATATCAGGCTCACCATTCATTAGGAAAGCCAGTGCACTAGGCATGAAATCTCGAACAAATACCTGGACAAAATGTTGCACGAAGTTCAGCATCAAAATCAAATGCATGATTCTAGATTTTATCAGAAGTTGCATGACAGATACTTAAAATTGACAGCTATAAATAATCTGTTTAGATTCCAATGCCTTGGTAATAGGGAAAATCTATATTGACTATAAATCTTAATCAATTAGATATGGTTAACTAGCTCCCTAAAAACAGAAAAAGACCAAGTGCTGAATCAGGGCCATTATTTTAATCAGTTCAACAACTCTTAAGCAGTCCAATCTCAAAATAGGATTGCATATCAACCAAGCCAAACAATGTATGATTTTAGACAACATATTGTACATCAACTCAGTTGAAAACCAAGCAATAAATTACTTCATAAAAAATAAAATCAAATAAAAAGACACATAATTACCTGATCATAATTTAAAACTTCCTCCGACGCATGGTCATTGGCCGCAATAGTACCGACGGGTTGATTCCTAAAGAACACCGTCGATCTTCTTAATGCGTCCCAAGCTTCAGCAACCATAGGATGAGGCTCGAAAGAGTTCCTAGTGGAAGAAGCTGGAGTATCAAACCCAGACCGAGTACCAGGCGAATAAATATAATCAAAGTTCTCTACACTCCCCTTATTCCATCCGATTGATAACTCACTTAGTGATCTCTCGTCGAACGACCTCTTCCTCTCAATGTTCAACCTCGGTTTATCTAGAAGTTTAGATAGATCAAAGTCATCCGTATCGGAGTTCGAACACTGTGAGCTGACATTTCGCAGCCCGCCACCTTCTTTAAAACCGTCCATCTCTTGGGGACTATTTACGAAGAATTGAATACAACAGAAGCAGGAAGCTCAACACTGCAAACGGGTACATGAAATGGATAGCTGATGATATATTAATATGTTAATAACAAGTAATTGATGAATATCCGTAGTAATCAAAACCGAAAATGCAACATGGACCAGTTTCAACACTGGCATCATATGGGGGGGGGGGGTTGGTATCAACATGGAAGTCAAAATGGGTTCTATAATTCAAAAAAATAATAGGTCAATTAAGCATGAATGAAAGCCATAAATTATTATAAAAACAAGAAGGGCAGAAATAACAATAAAAATTAAACTCAACGAGAAGGAAAATGTCAGATCCGGCACATTAATATCATGATACATCAAAATAAATAAATAAAATACAACAAGTCCAACAGTAGTAATACCAATTATTAACTTTAAAAATCGAAACAAGTCAAAATATTGAACAGTTATCAGATCTGACAAGAATAAGATATAATATAACAAGAGAAAGAGTAGAATGCAAACCTCGGAATACTCAGCGGAGTAGGGACGTATAATCCAGCGAGATCATAGGTAGAAAGTCGTTGCCTAAATATTCATGAGAATCATCTACCACCGGCTTAAGCACCTCGTCGATAGAGGAGGAGGGAAGGGTGACGGAGCTGGAGTTTATGGTGGAGTGAAGAGAGAAAACGGGAAGGGGAGAGAGAAAGGAGGGGAAAAGATAACATATTTGCTTGAGCTGTACTATATAGTACAAAAGAGCCAGCGTTGGGGATCGAGGGAGCAGAAAGACAGCAGGCAGGGAAACAGAAGAGGGGAGGATAGAGAGAGATGAAAACGAAGGGAAACGAACCCCGATTTTGGACCAACTGGTAAAAGGGTAGATAGAATTGATTGGTGGATTTGTTTGCACTTTATAATCTATAATAGATAAATAAGGAAAACAGAAAATTAAGAAATTCGAGGACAAGAAAATTTGAGGACCAACATGTAAAAGGGCAGAAATGGTTGGTGGATCTGTTTGCACTTTAGCTGGATTAGGTACAAGTCGTACTTAGATGTACGTATAGTGACCGAATACAGCCGGTGGAAGAAGAAAAGTAAAAGGAGCTCTGACCCTGCAACTGTTTTCGAAGAAGCGATGCGTAGGGAAAAAAATTGACGGGGGAGACTTTATCAAGCCCGGCGGTAGGGATGGCAATGGGTCAGATCTAGACCGAATCTAGTCATATCTAGATCCGGACTCGTTTATATTACCTAGACTCAGACCCGATTCAGATCCGTCGGATATTAAAAGTTCAGACCCAAATTCAAATTTATCGGGTCTGGCGGGTAAACGGGTCCTAAATGGATTCGATTATTTTTTTTAAAATAATTAATAATCTATGCTAATACAAATACATTTATGTTTTATATAACTTAATATGTATTTTTTTTGTTAAAAACAATCATCTAAGTGAAAAAAACAAATATATTAAAATAGTTATATTAACTTTTTAAATGATGTTTTAATGCTTTTAGTAGGGATGTAAATGGGGCGGATATATCCATATCTGTATCCGTATCCGATAAGAAAATCTGTATCCGTACCCAAATCCATATCCGCTAACATATCCGTTGGATATCCGTTACTCGACGAATTATCCGTTTACCCATTAATGAATATCATTCGATGGATAAATCTATTACCCGACAGATAAACCCATTTAGAGTTAAACTAAATGATAATTCTAAATTTAATTTATACTATATTTATTTTAAAATTAAGGGTAAAAAGGTAATTATATATCGGGTAAACGGGTACGAATATGGATACGGGTACGGGTATGGATATCCTATACCTGTATCCGTACTCGAACCTAACAGGTATTTTTTTCCATCATCCATATTTGTTCATCTATATCCGTTGGACAAAATCTGTAGGGTTTCAGGTAAAATCCGCCCCGCTCATATCCCTAGCTTTTAGAATACAATGTTATACATATTATTTATAAAGTAAGTATACAAAAATAAAATTTAAAAAAAAATGAATAAGGAGCTTATATAAAATTAAGACAATAATGATAAACATAATATTAGTATGTATTTATATATATATATATATACACACACACATACACACATATGTATATTAAACGGGTCTAGCGGGTCGGGTCTGGATCTTGAACTGGACCCAGACCCAGACCCTTTAAGGTATATGTGGACCCAGACCCGATCCAGACCCGTCGGGTCCAAAAATCATGGACCCAGACCCGCTAAAAATGAGGCGGGTCTAGCGGGTCTGGGTCGGGTCCGAGACTCGTTGCCATCCCTAACTGGCGGCCCTTCGGGCTTCTCTTTTGTGGATTAGATTAGCACCCGGCTTCGGGACGTTGTTTTGGGTAGTTATATTATTTTGGCGGTCCTTAGGGAGATTTTTTATGCTATTTTTTAAAAAAAAAATAAGAAATTATATTGTATGCCTATTTTTGAAGTCTGCCCTCACGTTGTGTACAGATTGTGAATGATAAATAGCATGATTACAAGCAACATGACACATGATTTAAAGAATTACGTTTGGCAGAGATCATAATATCTTTAAATTAATGATAAATAGTGGAGGATTAAAATAATTGATAAGACCACACACACACACATATATATATTAATAAGGTATACCTTTATTTCAAAAAATCTATTATTAAATAACTTTACAATTAAATATGTTTGACTTAGATGAATTTAAGGATGGATAGCCTCATAGGAAGTTTTTTAGGATGTGTTTGAATTGACAAAGAAAAATATGTTTAAAATAACTTATATTAACCTTTGAGACCAATTATTGATCCCTAAAACACTCTATACTAACTACTAGCAACCTTAGTGAGAATGGGATGTCACAAATGGTATTAGAAAAAAAAAACATTGTAATTGTGAGCTAAGTTTAGATGAGTCGGTCAATTGCCTAGTGTGATGATTCATGAGATAGATTGCAATAAGACATTCTATGGTCAAGGCATAATAAGAAATTTGTGTTCTTAAGGGGGGTGTATGTAATATCTCCAAAAATAGTGGATAGTTAAGGCTTAAAATAATTGATAAGACTACATATAAAAACAAGATATACATTGTTTTTGAGAAACCTATTATTAAAGAACTTCACACTTAAGTATGCTTAAACTAATTTAAGAATGGATAACCTCTTAGAAAATTTTATAGGATACGTGTAAGTTGATAAAAAAACACGCATAAAAAAGGACTCATGTTAATATTTCGATCCAACTGTTGATCCCTAAATCACTTTAGAGTAACTAGCAATGTCTTTAATGAGGCCGAGGTGTTATTGAAACTGCTAGGAATTCTTATTAATTTTGTCTCCCTCTTATTTCAATGTATGTATATCTTCCACCCTATCGACCTACTACGTGTCTTGCAAAGTACAAGAGTTGTGAGGGTGAGTTTATCAAGGTTATTCTAAGCTGGGTGAGATAAACTATATGTAGTGTAGAGAACCTAACGATGATCCTATGAAAACAAAGATCAATATGACTCAAAGTAAAATGAAGAAAATAAGTTAGTTAAGGTTAGAATAATCCTTATGCTACCTCCTAAGAGCACTTGATTTACTATCCTCAACTTGGAAACCATTATTAAATTGTTGAGTCTTGTATGATTACCATTTGAACTTCTTTATTTAATGAGGCACCCCAATAAAGTTGTACTCTCTTTCTATTCACTTTAAAGGTTTCTCGAGACTTGCTATCCTTCAAGTCCACAAACCTATAATAATAAACCTCCATAACTTTGTAGGGATTAGACCATCTTGACTTTAGTTTCCTTAGGAACAACCTTAACCTTGATTTAAACAATAATACAAGTTGACCTGGTTGAAGTCTCTTCACTTTGATCCTTTGGTCATGGAGCTTCTTTGTATTTTCCTTATACAACCATGAGCTATCATAAGATGAGTGTCTTAGTTATTCCAATACATTTAGCTGTAACTAACTTACTTTCCCTGCCACTTCTTGATCCATGTTGATTGTCTTTAAATCCAAATAAAACTTGTGGTCCACTTTGATGGGTAAATTGCGAGCTTTTCCAAATATAATTATGTAAGGGGACATGTCTAAAGGGAACTGGTGCATAGTTTTGCACACCCACAAATCATCATTTAACTAGGCAAACCAATCCTTTCTAGTAGGGCTAATAACTTTCTCCAAAATTTTCTTAACTTCCATATTCTAAAGTTTGGTTTGTTTGTTGATCTAATGGTGGTTGGTTTGTGGTAACCTTATGATGGATTCTATATTTAGCTAAGAGTTGTTTAGACAACTTACTACATATGTGTATACCCCCATTAATTATAGTCATCTCAAGTGTGCCAAATCTCATGAAAATGTTCTTTTTCACCACCTCCTTTATTGTTAGGCAAAGCCATATCTACTATTCAATTGATTAGTTCACTAAATCTTCCACTAAAATATTATGCATGCAGGTACGGGTTACTCTCTTTAATGTTTGCCATCATACATCCTATTGCTTTTTTTGTTGGTGGATCAAGTGCACTAGTTGTTCTTATCGAGACAAAGATAAAGTTGATGAAATGATAATAGCTCAAGTATTTTCCTTGCATTAGTAAGCATATTTAAGATGAAATGATAAAGGCTTAAGTTCCAGGTTTGGAGGATATTATGCAGTGGGTTTAACCAACTTTAATGCCTTGCCACTTATCATAAGAGGTTCCCAAGGTCTTTCTATAACACTCCCAAATTTTGAACTAGAAATTTTTATTTTTAAGACAGTGCAAAAGCATTTGAAAAAAAAAACACCTAGCTCATGCCTGATGTAAGGTAAAATGGAATGATGAACAAAAGATGCATACTCATAACATTAATGTGATAGTACAAGATAACAAGGTCGGGATCGATATTATAGATAGAATGAGTATGATAGTTTACAAAATCAAATACAGAAAATTGATCTAAGAGTTTAAATAATCGTAAATACAAAAACTTTTCAATGTAGTGGAAAAAATACTTCTAACTGATTAGCCTAACTCTTAGATATAAACATAAACTCTGACCCCAAGCAATGACCCACTAATGGTCCACTTGATTACCCTCAGCATACTCTAACTAAGAGTCACAATTCTACAAATTATCTTCTACTCCTTGGACCAGAAGATGGATTATTATAGTGACCGCATAAGTACATTATCGGTATGGTAAAGTACTAATAAAAATAAAATACCCCAAAACCCTAATTTAAAAATTTATGTTAAAATAGGGATTTATTAGGAAAATTAATTAAGTAAATTAATTAATTAAAAGAAGGGGGAATATTTAAGGTAAAATCAAGAGAAAAATAATAAATAATTTAATTAGGAAAAGTTAGGGTGTTTTGACTAATTAAAATGAAATTTAGGAAAAATTATTCAAAATATCTCAAATTAACCTAAAAAGAGAATTTAATTATTATTGTACTAAATATTATTATTTTAAATATTCAAAAATACCAAAATATTCTAAATACCCCAACCAACCTATTTTCCTTTTTTCCTTTTTCCCATCCTTTTTCATTTTCTTTCCTTCCTCTACTTTCTCATTTTTCTTTTTTCCCCTTCTTCTCCCGGATTGGGTGTAACACCCCCAAAATTCACTACTGAAAAATTTTGTTTTATTAAAAGAATTAGCGAAAGCGAAATAACAAAATTGTGAATTCTGGGGATATTACCGCCACACTTAGTACTAGACCGATTCACTTCTACCGTTCTAGTACCAATTGCTAAAGCTGAAAAAGTAAAATACAATTTACGAGAAACTCAAACCATATTTAAATTATAGTAGCGTAAATAACAATTTATAATAATATAATCCACCAATGGTGGTTACAAGAATAAAGACCACATTTAAACTAGGGGCTAAAAAGGGAGAGAGGTGAAACCCTAAAAGTCCGGATAATTCCTTACGCTCTTTCCTGTTGCCCACTTGAATAACACCTGAAAAGGACCTGCAAGGGACACTGCCCACTGAATAGGCAGATGCCCCACCAATGGAACCCTTCAATACTATAGTACTGAGTAATTATTTAAAACACACTAAAAAGCAAGCCCGCAATGCAACACATGATACAACACTATATACATATATAATAAGATGTGCATATATAACATTCACATACTTAACAAGTCCATCAAATATTAATAGGTCATAATGTGCAATCAACACTTTTGGACCTTAAGCCATTAGTCCATCATTATTCAATTATCTTTTGGATTTTATATCTATGTGAGTGCGAGCACCCCACTATTATAGCTGGTGGACTGAAATACATACAGGACAAAACGCTCCTAACCACTATTATTGATGGTAGACCGGTCTCTAGGGCAGAATGCTTCTGGCCACTATTCTTCATCGGCAGACCGGTCGAGGCCCGACTCACATTGTGTTCCACTATAAGTGATTAGTATTTTTCCATGATTTATTTATATGTGTGTGTGTGTGTGTGAGTGCGGGAATTCCACTATTATAGTCGGTGGGCCGAAATGTGTACAGGACAGAACACTCCTGACCACTATTATTCGTTGGTGGACTGGTCTCTAGGGCAGAATGCTCTTGGCCACTATTATTCACCGGTGGACCGGTCTGGCTCCGACTCACAAGTATTTTACTTTCACGATTAATATTTTCCCTTTTTAATCATCATAACAATTCCATTTATTTGCCTTGGAGGGGAGATCAAGATTTCGAGACACAAAGGTACACTAGCCGCACTAGTACATACAAGCTACTCGGTACCCTTCAACTATTAACCCATGAACGCAAAAGTACCCTGGTCGTATTGGTGCAAACAACTACTCAATACCCTACCAACAATGACACCTAATCCATAAGTATGCATACCCCCTAAGTAGGTCTGTAGAGTTAGATAGAGTAAGATGTAGGGCCTAATTGGGGCACAAAGGTTTACCGGCAAATACTAGAATAATTATGGGCTAAACCACGTCTTTAGGGTAGCAACCCTTAAAGAGCCACCATTCCCGATCTCGAGGTTTTTCACTTTAAGTATTAGTGTCTTAATTAAGGTGATCACAAAAAGCACAACAATCAGATACTTATTCACTTTCAATCGTTTTGATATCATTAGGTATTTCTTATTCATACAGTTATCCAAGTTAACATAGAGGAATCATTAGGTCATCATAATCTCATCCAATTCCTATTTAGGATTCGTTCTCGTGATATTTACTAATTGTCAAATACCATTATCTTAATATTCAGTGTTACTTGAGTCTTATTACGAAACTCCGTTATCACAATGGCATATTTGATACGGGTTACTGATTTACCCCTTGCTTGAATGATTATTAAGTCATCCCTTCTCTACTTTCCAATTTACCATATTACCCTTCACGTTGCATAATTACTGAATTACCCCTTGCTAGGTTTAGGTTACCAAGTTATCTCCCACACTTATTAGGTTACCAATTACCCTCCATAATTATTACATTTATCATATTTCTCATTTGGTTGGTTAGATTACCAAATTGCCCTTCTCCTTTATTATAATTTCCAAATTGCCATTTAGTTGGCCAAATTACCAAATTACCCTTCTCTAATATCATAATTACCAAATTACCCTTCTCCAATATCATAATTACCAATTTGCCCTTTAGTTGGTTAAATTACCAAATTGCCCTTCTCCATTATCATAATTACCAAATTGCCTTCTCTGTCATCATAATTACCAAATTACCCTTCGTCATTATCTTAATTACCAAACTACCCTTTCGTTTGTTAAATTACCAAATTACCCTTCTCCATTATCATAATTACCCAATTGCCCTTCTCTATTGTCATAATTACCAATTTGCCATTTAGTTGATTAAATTACCAAATTATCATTCTCCATTATCATAATTACCAAATTACCCTTCTCCATTGTCATAATTACTAAATTACCCTTCTCAATTATTATAGCTACCAATTTACCATCCTCCATTATTATAATTACCATTTTACCCTTCTCTATTATTATAATTGTTATTTTACCCTTCTTTATTATTATATTACCATTTTACCCTTCCTTTACACTAAATTACCATTTCACCCCCTTTACTTACAAAATTACCATAATACCCTTTTACTTACAAATTTACCATTTTCCCCCTTACTTCCAAATAATACCTTTTTACTTACAAAATTACCATTTTTCCCTTTACATCCAAAATTACCATAATGCCCTTTTACTTTCAAAATTATCATAATACCCTTTTACTTACAAAATTACAATTTTGCCCTTTACTTCCAAAATTACCATTTTGCCCTTTACTTCCAAAATTACCATTTTTCCCTTTTCTTCCAAAATTATCATTTTGCTCTTTACTTCCAAAATTTCTATAATTCCCTTTTACTTACAAAATTACCATTTTGCCCTTATTACACCACTTTAATTAAATTATCATCACTACATGAATATTAATATTAATACTCTATTATCATCATCCAATTCCACCGACTATTATATTTCCACATAATTCTCATTAGCACCCTCATATATTAGGCCATACTTTTGTACAAGACATATTACCAAAATGCCCCTAGGGCTCACAATAATATTATTCATGCATCAATGGTCACAATAGCATAATATAACATGGATAAGTACTTAACATTTTCATTAATAATCAAACTCCTTCCTTAAACATTATTTCCACACATGGCACATGAACTAATATGCTTTCCTTTCTATCAATCAATACAGGCATATATATATATATATATATATATATATATATATATATTAAACAACATATATCATGCATAACAACATATGAAAACCCTAATGTGCTAACATAAATTTATCCATGCATTTAAGTGGGTTTTAACGATTACCTTAATTCTGGCAAAAATCGAACCTTATCGGTATCCCCGTTAAAGATTCAAGCTTTGATTAGTAAAGCCAATGCATAAAATAATATCAATATTTATCATATTAGAAATAAGAAAGCCAAAAGCATAATACTTTATAAAACTTAATAAATGAAACACTTAAATTAAAATATTATTATACCTTAAAATTCCATTAACCAAATTATACCAAGAAATGTAGCAACTCACACAGCTCATGCAGCATGAGCTGCATGCAAGGCAAGGGAGAAAAGGGGTCGAAGGTAGCATGAAAGGAATAAAGGGTGCTAATTTCGGGTTAGGGTTTTGGGGCTAGGAAAGAGGGGAGGTGGGGGAGGATTTAGGGTAAGGGAAGGGTGTATGGGTGGAGAGGGGGTATAGGTGGTATAGGTGGTGGTTGGGGATAGGTTGACAGCGGCCAAAGGTAGTGGAAGAGGTGGCAGCGGCAGCAAGGTCGCGAAGTTGGATGCCAAGGTGGAGGTGGTTGAGAAGGAAGGAAAAAGGAGGAGGAAAATGAGGGGGTGAGGAAATTTGTTTCAGCTAAGGAAGGTGTGGGGGTTGTAGGGGAGATTGTAGGGAGGGGTTTGGTGGTCTAGGTGGTGGCAGAACGGTGGTAGAAGGAGGAGGTGTAGGGTGGTTGTCGAGAAGGAATAAAAAGAAGAGGAGAGGAAGGAGGTGGGTTGCAAGGTGGCTCGAGGGGTGGTGTGGTGGTGTAGGGTTGAGGTAGAGGGTTGCTAGGGGTGGTGTAAGTGGCTGGTATGGCGGTGGGAGTGGCATAATGGGGAGGCAATGCAAAAACAGGGTGAGGGATGAAAGGAGAATAAAGGGAGAGAAAGTAATTGGGGGAGGGAAGAAAGGCTCAAAAATGGGCAAGGGAGAGGCTAGTGAGGAAAAGAAAAAGAAGAGGGAAGAGAGGGGAGTACGTGGCCAGCCGGGGCAGGCTGTAGGGTGGCAGGCGGCTGGTCGGGTGGCAGGGTGAGGGAAGGAAAGAAAAGAAAGAAGGGGGCATGCGTGAGGAGAGAGACGGGTTGGTTGGGTTGAAAAGGGACAGGAAAACGACGAGGGAGATAGAGTGGGAGGTAGGGAGAGTAGTAGGGGGTAGGTGGTTTTCGGGGAGGAGGTGTACGGTGGTTGGGCATGGTTGGGCATGGCAGTGGAAGGAAAGAAAGAAGAAGAAGGGAGAAAAAGGGGTAGGTCGGGCAAAGAGGAAAGATAGGTGTGTGCTGGCCCGGTCAGGGAAAGGGAGAAAAGAAAAGAAGGAGGCTAGGTTGTGTGCGCAGGAGAAAGATAGGAGGGAAGGAAAGTGGGCCGATGGCTCAGGCGCGAGGAGAGGGAGCGCAGACCTGCCTGGTGGCCCGAAGGAAAGAAAAAAAGGAAAAAAAAGAGAGGAGAAAAAAGAGAAAGAAAAGGAAAAATAAGGAAACTAAAATAATTTAATTTATAAAATAATAGAATGTAATATTTTTGGTATATAAATAAATTTAATAATTTAATTTAATATAATTTAATATATGGGTTTAAAAAGGTTAATTTTAGGAAAAATATTGATTTGGGAATTTAGTTAAATAAAATGAGTAATATTTATTTTAATTTATTAAATATTCCAATCCAATTTTATATACTCAAAAATCCATAAAATAATTAAATTAAATCATTTTAAAAGCTAATTTATTCCAAATAAAAGTTTTTTTTATTAAATTATAGATTTTTAAAATTTTGGGGGATTATACTGTGCCAGCCCCCTCGTGGCCCAAATCTCGCCCCTCTCTTCTCTCCCTCACGTAGCCCAGCCCACGTCGCTTTTTTTTCTCCTCCCCGCTCACCCATAGGTTCCTAATTTTCTTTTCTTTATTTTCCTTTTCCCTGGACCGACCAGCTCGACCCTGTTATATTATTCTTCCTCCAGCTCTTTTCCCACGCTCTGCACATCGAGGCTTACAACCACCACCGTACCGCCAACCTGAACCACCTTCCTCTCTCCCTGTCCTTGTCCTTTCCTTTTTGTGACCCCAACTACCCTTGTACCTCCTCATGTGTGCCTCCTTCTTTCCTTTTCTTCACCCCCGACTAAACTGCACCTGCAAAATTACAGGCCTGTACCGACTTGCCACCACCGGTCGGTGACCCTACCACACCTGCCCCCTCTTGTCCTTTTCCCCCTCTGTCATATTCACCCCCATTTGCCTATAAATACCCGATACCTCAATCGAGCTCCCTTTCCTGCCTAGAAAAACTCACCTCACCTTGTGCCACTGCCTCTTCAAATGCCTCCTCCATCACAGTCACCCAATGCCGCCACCCGAAATAATCGCCAACATCCTCCTTGCATCACCCTCAACCGAACCACACCATCGACCACCTCTGATTCCTCCTACACAAGCTACCAAAGCTGTGCAAAGTTGGTTGCCCAACTTGCCCATTCTCTGCCATCGCTGCCCCTCTCGTCATCGTGCGCCACCATCCCCACCTCAACCACCACTCCTCCTCCCTCCCAAAACACCTAGCAAAGCCCCCTTTACCTCCCCTACCTTCATTTCTTCCTACCTCCCTCTCCTTCACCCTTCCTCCCCCCTCCACCGCCTTCGGCCACCACAGCAGCAACCATTTGCGTCGCCCCTTCTATTGCGCCGCCACCACCATTCTAGCCCCCTAAACCTAGAGAATTCACCACCACCACAACCACCCTCTCACTATACCTCTTCTAGCCTAGAAATCCACCTCTCCAACCCCACTTCCTCCTCCACCGTTGCACCATCGCCACTGTGCACTACCGGCGCCGCCGCTCAGTCACCACCACCCTAGGTTGTGCCCTAGCCTCCCTAACCTTTAAAAATAATTTATTTAATTGTTAACTATTTTATTTGTGTTAATATCATTATTATCATAATCATTATTATTATGATTATCATTACTACTACTACTACTACTCAGGGACAAAGCCAATTCAGATCACATGGGGTCGCCTGACCCCATGGATTTTATGCCTACCATATATATTTTATATACAATACAAGTGATGGAAAACGTTTCTGTACTAGTGGTTAAAGAGTTGTAAAAAAATTTGAGTAAGGTCTGGGGTTCGGTATGGGGTCCTGGGTTCGAACCCCAGTTTTACCACAAATTTTCACACTATTTTTTTCCCTCTGTTTTTTTTTCTAATTTCACCAGTGTACAGTGTGCTTCGTCCGTCTCCTGGTTCATCTTCATTTCGTGACTTTCGTCCCACACTCCCACTCTCTCCCACTTGAGTATCAACCCTAGGCCTCCAGGCTCCAGCAAACAGGCGCTAACCCTACCTTGCCAGTCGTCGCGCCTGCTCAAGACTGTTGGCCGCCAGGCACCCACCGCTACTTCTCACCACGAGGCTCACCGCCCAGTCCCACACGACGCCCTATTTGTGTGGCTGCTGCGACGTTGTCTGCTGTCTTTAGTAGTTCGACGCCGTTCACGGTGCCTCGCTGGTCGTTCGACGCCCACGATGTTGTTCGACGCCCTGTACGGTGCAGCCCAGCCGCCGCCGGCCATCCCTGTCTCTGTCTGCTACTCTGTTGTCTTTCTCATTGTCTCAACAAAGGCAACTCGGGATGAATTAGCCAACAACCGAGGCCCGACAACCAGAGAGATTGAGAGGGTGAGTTTTTTTTTTAAGATGAAATCTAATTTCCTTTTTTGTTAATTGAATTAGTTTGTATTTTTATTTTTAATTTTATTGTGAATATGTCAATTTGGAATAGTTTGTATGTTATTTGTTAATTAGTTGATTATTGTATCTTTTTTAATTAGGTTATATTAATTTTGAATTAGTATGGTATGAATTAGTTTGGCTATAAGAATTAGTTTATTATTGTGTAATTTTGATTTAGTTGAGTTTGAGTATTTTTGTTAATTGAATTAGTTTGTATTTTTATTTCTAATTTTATTGTGAATATGTGAATTTGGAATAGTTTGTATGTTATTTGTTAATTAGTTGATTATTGTATAGTTTTGAATTAGGTTATGTTAATTTTGAATTAGTATGGTATGAATTAGTTTGGCTATAAGAATTAGTTTATTATTATGTAATTTTGATTTAGTTGAGTTTGAGTATTTTTGTTAATTGAATTAGTTTGTATTTTTATTTCTAATTTTATTGTGAATATGTGAATTTGGAATAGTTTGTATGTTATTTGTTAATTAGTTGATTATTTTATAGTTTTGAATTAGGTTATGTTAATTTTGAATTAGTATGGTATGAATTAGTTTAGCTATAAGAATTAGTTTATTATTGTGTAATTTTGATTTAGTTGAGTTTGAGTATTTTTGTTAATTGAATTAGTTTGTATTTTTATTTCTAATTTTATTGTGAATATGTCAATTTGGAATAGTTTGTATGTTATTTGTTAATTAGTTGATTATTGTATATTTTTTAATTAGGTTATGTCAATTTGAATTAGTATGGTATGAATTAGTTTGGCTATAAGTAGGGGTGTGCAATGTCGGATATCCGTATCCGATCGGATATTTTTTTCGGATATCCGATCCGACCGGATATTCGATATCCCATATCCGAATCCGTATCCGAAACACCGGATATCCGAAACATCGGATATCCGAAATATCGGATCGGATATCCGGTCGGATATCGGATATATCGGATTATTGAAAAAAAAATATTCGATTATTAAATTTACATATATAATCTATAACTAAAAAAAATTTTCAGCATAAACACTTGTTTAAATATTTAGCTTGCATACAAAAAGATAAAATACATGATTAATCATATCCAAAAAAAATTAGCGATCAAGATTTGTGAACAATGCCACTCTAGAACTGTGGAACGACCTAAGTTAAGAGGTTCAAAAAATGTAGGAGTTTTTTTTTCCTGGTTTGGGTGCTTGCGTGTGCGTAAGTCGTGACCTATTTGACTATTTGTAGAGTATGGATGTTTATTTTATACTTTAGTTTAGTAAATTATATTTGGACTCATGTACTATAGTAAAAAAATGATCCAAACTTGAAGATTGAAAGAAAAAAATCAGATTATAAATTAAATTATGCCTAAATATAACTCACGTATTTTTAAAACCGGATATTTTTTACGGATCGGATTATCCACTAAAAAATCGGATCGGATATCCGCTCCGGTCAAACTTATATTTGACCGGATCGGATATCCGCTCCGCTTTTCAAAAACCGGATCGGATATCCAAAATTTCGGATCGGTTTTTTCGGATACCGGATCGGTTTTTCGGATCCCGGTTTTTTTGCACAGCCCTAGCTATAAGAATTAGTTTATTATTGTGTAATTTTGATTTAGTTGAGTTTGAGTATTTTTGTTAATTGAATTAGTTTGTATTTTTATTTCTAATTTTATTGTGAATATGTGAATTTGGAATAGTTTGTATGTTATTTGTTAATTAGTTGATTATTGTATATTTTTGAATTAGGTTATGTTAATTTTGAATTAGTATGGTATGAATTAGTTTAGCTATAAGAATTAGTTTATTATTGTGTAATTTTGATTTAGTTGAGTTTGAGTATTTTTGTTAATTGAATTAGTTTGTATTTTTATTTCTAATTTTATTGTGAATATGTGAATTTGGAATAGTTTGTATGCTATTTGTTAATTAGTTGAGTATTGTATATTTTTTTAATTAGGTTATGTTAATTTTGAATTAGTATGGTATGAATTAGTTGAGTATTTGTTCATTATATCTTGTATAATTGTATTATTGTATTGATAATTGCATATTTGATTTTGTCAAATTAGCATGTGGAAATATCTTCAAAAGCAGCCTAAAAACAAAGAACGAGCTAATGGGAACAATTCTAATCCAGTTCCTACTCCTGTAATTCATGAAAAAGTTTCTTCATATCTTCATCAAGCTCAAGCTACACAACGCAATTTGGTGGATTTAAATTCTCTAGAACTTAATCCAGGTCTAAGGAAAAAAATTTCAGATTTCCATCCAAATCAGCAAGACGAGGTAAGGAGAGCTTATATTCATCTTGGTCCTTTCCAACCTCGTGCCCACAATTTTCCATTTAAACTTATTGTCGGAAAAAATCGAAGATTTGTTGCATCTTGGTTTAATTAGTATGACTGATTAGAATATAGTATAGCAAAAGATGTTGTTTTTTGCCTACCATGTTACCTGTTCAAACATGAATTTGAAGCTGGTGGTGATTATTTTGTGGGTCAAGGTTTTGGGGGCTGGAATAAAAAGGGTAGGCTTGAGGTTCATGTTGGTAATTGTGATAGTCCTCATAACAAGGTTGCAAAAAAATGTGATAATTTGATGAATCAAAAGTATGGCATTCAAGCTGCTTTGTCAAAACAATCTGAAATAGTAAAATTTGAGTATCATATTCGTCTAGAAGCATCAATCATTGCTATTAGATATCTTCTTCAACAAGGACTAGCATTTCGGGGGAATGACGAATCATATGGTTAAAAAACCGAGGTAATTTTTATGAGCTCCTAAAAATATTACAAGAAGTTAATCCATCTTTGGCTAGTTTTATGTTGAAAAATGCTCTGAGAAATAGCCAGATGACTTCTCCTGATGTTCAAAAAGATATTTCTTGTGCTTGTGCAACTGAAATAAGTAATGAGATTATTAAGGAGCTAGGGGATGATGTTTTTGGCATATGAATTGATAAATCTGGTGATATATCTGGGAAAGAACAAATGGCTATTGTTGTACATTATGTGGATCGTAGGGGTTTTGTGATGGAAAGAATCATTGGTATTGCACATGTAGCTGATACAATTGTCGTGTCACTCAAATCAACACTTGAGACAATGTTGGTGAAATATAAATTATGCATATCAAGAATACGAGGATAAGGCTATGATGGAGCAAGCAATATGAGAGGAGAATATGGTGGTTTAAAAACTTTGATTCATAATGGAAATAATTCAGTATATTATATTCATTGTTTTACTCATCAACTTCAGTTGGCACTCGTTGCAGTTGTAAGGTCTCATGAAGATGTTGTTTGGTTGTTTTTTATCATTACTAGTGTTGTTAATATAATTGGATCATCTAACAAACGTCGAGATAAACGTGTTATTGAATTAGAAGAAGCATTTGATCTAGGCTAGATCAAACGTGGGTGTGGATTGAATCAAGAATCAGCCCTTTCAAGGGATGGAGATACTCGTTAGGGGTCACATCTTAAGTCTCTTTCAAGTTTGGTTAAGTTATTTTCTCCGGTTATTGAAGTACTTGATTTTTTGAAAAAAGATTCAAAAAGTAGACAGAAAGGTGAGCCTAGAGCTTTCAAAGATCTACTAATGTCCTTTGAGTGTATTTTCATGTTACATTTGATGAAGAGGGTTCTAGGTATCACGAATGATTTATCTCAAATGTTGCAGAAGCGTGATCAAGACATTGTAAATGCCATGAGACTTGTTCAACTTGCTAAACAACGCCTCCAAAAGATGATGGATGAAGGATGTGAAGATCTTATTGTTGAAGTTTCTTTATTTTGCCACAATAAGAATATTGTGATTGCAAATATGGATGATCGGTATGTTAAGGAAAACAAATCACAACGGTTGGCTCCATTTTTTACAAATATGCATCATTACAAGTTTGATTGCTTCTACATCATATTAGACTTTCAATTAGAGGAGCTTGAATCGTGTTTTAATGTGATAGGCACTACGTTGTTGTCATGTGTAGCATGCTTGAATCCATCGGATTTATTTTCTGCTTTTGACAAAGCTTCATTGATTAGGTTAACAAAGTTTTATCCTGAGGATTTTTCTGATGTTGATGTTGTGATACTGGATAATCAACTTGAGAATTATATTTTGGATGTTCGATCTAATGAAATATTTTCTGAATTAAAAGTACTTGGTGATCTCTCAAGGAAGTTAGTGGAAACAAAAAAGCACACTGCATATCCTTTGGTTTATATGCTTGTGAAACTGGATTTGATTTTGTCGGTAGCTATTGCAACTGTTGAAAGAGCTTTTTCAGCAATGAGTTTTATCAAAAACAAGTTGCGAAATTGTATGTGTGATGAATGGGTATATAATTGTCTAATGTCATATATAGAAAAAGATGTATCCGATACCATTAGTAATGAGACTATTATAGCTCGCTTTCAAAATATGAAACCTCGACAAGTACAATTGTAAACGAATATCTATGTATGATTATAGATAATATTAAATATATTATTATTATTATTATTATTATTATTTTGTTATTATTTTATATTTAGATATATGTTTGTTATTTATTGGGACCCCATGAACTTTATATCCTAGCTTCGTCCCTACTACTACTACTAATGTTACTATTATTATGATTATTAGAACCCTTATTAATATTATTATTATTATTATTCAAACTATTACTAATAATAATAATAATAACAACAACAACAACAACAACAACAACAACAACAATAATAATAATAATATTATTATTATTATTATCATCATCATCATCATCATCATCATCATCATCATTATTATTACCTATATCATTAATATTACTATTACTACTAGTACTATTATTGTTATTGTTATTATTATTATTGTTATTGTTATTGTTATTATTATTAGTATCATTATTGTCACAATTTTAGTATTACTAATACTATTATTATTATTGTTATGATTCGAGTTATTATTAGTATTATCACTATCATCATCATCATCATTATTATTGTTATTGTTGTTGTTGTTGATAGTAAAGCTATTACCTTTAGTAATATAAATACTACTAATAATACTTTAACATGGACCAATATAACTACCAAGATTATTTTGACTAGTAATAGTATGATTAGCTACTTTGAGAATAATACCCTTACTTTTACTTATAAAACTACTATTATTATTAGTGGCCCTAACACTAAGTTATAATAAGGGTAAAGTAGGAAATAATGATAATATTGGTTAGAGGGAAGTTAACCCTATGTATTTCCTTCTTATAGGTGAATCAAGTCAAAACCCTAAGGAGGCGTAGGAGCGTGCTCCAAGCTCCGCGTCGTTTTAGGTAAGGATGTAGTTAAAGTTGCTTATGTGTATTATGTGCATTGTATACCATGTGTTATGCTATGTTGTGTACCTTATATTATTATGACTACTTACTTGTAGCACAACGAGGAGTTAAGATACGTTTATATGACTTCCTTATGGTATGTGTAAAATGATGTGTATGTTGTGCTTGTGGCATTATGTGATATGACCCTCTAGGACATGCATGCTAGGATGGTTTACTGAGATGGTATGGGGTGAAAGGATGAAAAGGGGAAAAGGGAAAATGAGTTGAGTTAAGGGAAATGAGAATGAACTAATTGTCTTATGACCCATGAGGGGATAAATGAAAGGGAAATATGGACAAAATAAGAGAGTGGAGTGGATCTTGCATGGGAAAGTCTAGGGTTTGCATGGGATGGACGGTGTTTGCATGGAGTGGAAAGTGTTTGCATGGGGATGATCCTTACGTGTGAAAAGTTGCCTTGGGGTGTAATTAAGGTAAGGAAAGAGTTGATGGGGTGATTGGAGTCCTTGGATGGAAAATAATACGTAGGTAGGTAGGTATAAAGGTGTATAGGGAACTTGGCTAGGATTTGGGGTGGCCAACTAGGGTTTCGTGGTAACATGTGTAAAATGGGAAGTAAGGTGAAATGTTTGGGGTTGAATCTAAGTGGGGATAAAGGAGCATGAGTTGTGAGGGTTAGGGAAAGGATGGGCCATATAGGCCAAATTAGGGTTTTCGGGGGAAATCCTAGAAGGCTATAGTGAGTTGTCCTTAGATGGTATAAGGAAGTGGGCCTCAACCCACACCCTTAGAAGTTGGGTATTCATGGTAAGTAAGGAAAAGAGGGAAAAGATGTATGGATGTGTTGGGAGGTGCAAAAGTCCCAAGATATAGGACGACCCCCTCTCAGGGGAATAGGAGTAGACGGATTGTGTGAACGGGTAATCCAAAGGACATGCATGTCAATGATGGAAATATTTATCAAATAATACACTAACCATTTAAAGAGGAAGATTGTTCAGCCAGGCCCAAACCAGTCCACCGGTAAATAATAGTGGCCAGGAGCCGGGGTGCCCTAAAGATTGATCCACTAGCGAATAATAGTAGCCAGGAGCGTTCTGCCCTATATATTTTTGGTCCACTGACTATAATAGTGGAGGATTCTGTGCTCAACAAACCAAACTTAATGATGTTAAACCATGGAAAGATACTATCTACTTATAGTGAAACACCATGAGAGTCGAGGCTAGATCAGTCCACCGACGAATATTAGTGGCTAGGTTCCTTATACCCTGGAGACCATTCCACTAGCGAATGATAGTGGCTAGGTGTGTTCTGCCTTGGGTATTTTTTTGGTCCACCGACAATAATAGTGAGGTTTCCATACTCACATGGATTGATAATAGGCATGGTGTGAAATGAGTATACTGACTAGAGATCTAAAGAATAAGCTTAATTGGACTATAACACGGCCTCTACAATCTGTATTACTTGTATGTTTATCTGTATGATCATGTTTGTATTATATGCTTGTTGTGTATGACCTTGATGCATGGTTACCTTGCTCAATATATAGCGTACTGACCACCCGTTTTATGAGTACTGCTCATTCCCACGAGCAGAGGGCCCTGCCGAGTTTGTGCAGGTAGGAGACGCCATCTTCAATGCCTATAATACTTATGAGGCATCAGGCTGAGCTAAGAGTTGAGCTTTCGACTAGGCATGGGAACTTGGGAGTGACGTTGGCCAGAGTCTCTCTCTTTTACTCTAGTTTACTTATGTATCATTTTATTTTTGTTTTATCGTATTGTACCTTTTACCCTTCATGGGAACTTTGATTAAGTACTTTATTGGGCTATATAACTTTTAATGTGCACTCTGTTTTTCGTGTTATGAGTATTTCATTTTTATCTCTATTTTAAGTTGTTTAATATTCTTATAAAATTATCCTTAGCCTTGTGGTTGGTACGAGATAGGCCGAGAGCCAGGCTTATACTGATCACGACGGTAGCACTTCCATGTTTGTGTTTGTTTTAATTAAATAAAAAATTTCAACTATAATTTTTGGAGGTGTTACAAGTTGGTATTAGAGCGTTAGTTCAGGTAACCTCGTTTATTTCCAAAGCAATTTTGGATTTACAAAGTTTTTTCTCGGATTTTGAAGTGTTTTCGAACCCAAAAAGGCCTTTCCATTTAAAAAATTATGAGTCCGGGCCATAATGAGGAACGAAAAGGTAGATTATGGATTTCCTAGAAAAGGGAAATAATGTGAAATGATTTTCTTCGAACTAGTAGATTTGCTCCTAACATTCCTTTTCTACTGTAGCTCCTCTTGATGATGAACGATTGAGTAGGATGCCTGGAGGAGGCCTTTGAGGCCTTCATGGAGTTTGCCTAGTGCTGGTTGCCGGTGCTAACCCAGTACCCCCCACAACTCTGAGGGCGATGGTGAGGATTGGCTCCGGAGGGTCACTAGGCATCACCCTCCGACCTACTCTAGCGAGGAGGACCTAATGGTCCTTGAAGGGTGGATCCATGACATGGATGCACCTTTGAGGCAGTGGAATGTCCTCCAACCTAGCAGCCTAGCATAGCTGCATTCTTCTTGAGAGGCATAGTAGATGCCTGGTAGGTGGAGCACTGTGCCTGAGACGGTCCTTCGGTGACTTGGGAGGCATTTAAGATCGCCCTCCTCTCTAGATTCTACCCTGAGAGCCTAAAGAGGGATAAGCTTCGGAAGTTCATGTAGCTCACACAGGGATTGATGATAGTCCGCCATAACCATGCTCACTTCACTGAGTTGCTCCGCTTTGCCCCAAGGATCACCGCGAATGAGTCCACAGTGGTGTTCTAGTTCAAGTAGGGGCTGAACTTCAGCATCTGTCGGATGATGGATGCAGTGGCCTTCATCGATCTGGCCACCCTGTATGAGCGCGCCTGCATCGCCGCCACCCTAGTCTAGGAGCAGGTCACCATCCTCGGAAAGAGGAAACCCGAGGGTCAGAGTTCTAGGAGCAGGACCTAGCCACGGATAGAAGGACCGATGAGACCCTCGCAAAGAGACCATAGCAGAGGCCAGGGACCCCTGGGGGGATTCTCATGCAGACAATGCGACAATAGCCACTCCAGTCGAGCAGATTCATGACCTGCCTAAACTATGGAAAGTGGGGCCACTGAACTTTTGAGTGTCAGGGACCACTCACTCCTAACAGTATCAGACTCGGTAGTACCAGCAGAGGGGAGCCCTGATCCCCTAGCAATAGGCATACCATCAGCACCTCCAGCTCGCACCCCCGTAGTACCACTAACAAGCACCTACCCTAGTCAACGCCCCAATTCGAGAGGCTAAGAGAAGGCCTTTGAGACCCAGACCCTTTCCCCAGAGAGGAGGTCAGTTAGGTGGATGCCTGAATGTGATCAGTCAGGTGGAGGCTAATCGTCAACTAGACATCATCACGGGTATGTTTACCATCTATTATTTATTGGTGTATGTCATTTTTTATTCAGGTGCTACCTTGTCCTTTATTTTATATGCATTTGTTGCTAAGGCTAAGTTGTCACCCTTTTCTAGAGTAGAATTGTTTGTGATGCTCCCATCGGGTGATAGGATGGAATGTAATCAATTTTTCTCAAATGTGGCCTTAGTTATAGGTGGGGTATACTTCTTAGTAGACCTGGTTGGATGGAATTAAAGGACTTTGACGTGATTCTGGGTATGGACATGTTGGGAAGGTACCAGACTATGATTAAATGGACTTAGGAGCGTGTGATTTTATGAGGCACGAAGGTAACTAGGGTTTTGTATAGAATGACCTAGCCTAAGCCCACTACCAAGGTGGTTTTGGTAGTTGCCCTACACGCTTTGGTCCAAAAAGGGTCCCCCTATACTTGTGCAGTGTGTAGGAGTTGAACAAAGACCTGACAACTCTACATAGCATCCCGATGGTTAGAGAGTTCCCAGATGTAAATACAGAGTATGCCTCCAGTTCAGGAGATTGACTTCAAGATTGAGTTGGTACAAGAGCTGAGCCCATCACGAAGGCACCCTAACGGATGGTGTCGGTTGAATTAAAGGAGTTAAAGGCCTAGCTAGAAGAGCTGTTGGAACATGGGTACGTCTAGCCAAGTGTGTCACCCTAGGGAGAACCGGTCTTGTTCGTGAAGAAGAAGGATGGTAGTCTCCGTCTCTGCATTGACTACCGAGGGTTGAATCAGTTGATAGTGAAGAAATAGTACCCTCTCCTGAGAATTGATGATCTTTTTGTCTAGTTTAAGGGTGTCACGGTATTCTCTAAGATTGACATAAGGTCAGGGCACCATCAGTTGCAGATCGCCGATGCTGACATTATGAAGATCGCCTTCCGGACCCAGTATGAACACTACAAATTTAAAATAATGCCATTTGGGCTCACAAATGCCCCTACAGTCTTCATGGACCCAATGACGAGGATATTCAAACCTTTCCTCGATCAATTTGTAGTGGTGTTCATTGATGACATCTTGGTGTACTCCTAAGGGAACGGGGAGCATGAGCAGCACCTCCTCACCATTTTGAGTCTGCTGAGAGAGCACCACTCATACTCGAAGTTGTCTAAGTGCGGTTTCTGGCTTCAGGAGGTGGCCTTACTTAGGCACATAGTATTAGATGGGAGAGTGGTTGTGGACCCAGCTAAGTTCATTGGCCATCATGGAGTGGAAGCCTAGGACGAACATAGTAGAGGTATGGAGTTTTCTGGATTTGCTGGGTATTACAAAAGATTTGTGTAGAATTTCTCCAGAATTATCCAACCATTACCAACCTCGTGAAGTAGACTACGAAGTTCCAATGGGACGAGACTTGTGAGGGAGCCTTCCAAGAGTTGAAAAGGTGGTTGACCACAACACTGGTGTTGACTCTGCTAGAGGGTTCATAAGGGTTCGAGGTTTACAGTGATGCATCGAAGCACAGACTTAGGTATGTGTTGATGCAGAATGGCAGAGTGGTTGGATGGTAGATGAGTTTTTAGGCTTGGAGATTGAGTGATTTAGCAAGGTGACATTGAGGCCCGCATGAGCACCCTGACAATCACTCCCACCATATCTAAGGAGATCTGAGCTAGCTAGATCGGAGATTTAAAGCTTGAGAGGATCCAATAAAAGATGTAGGATGGCCAAGTAGAAGAGTTTAGAGTTCATGAGGATGACAACCTTCGGTTCAAGGGTCGCTGCTATGTATCGTAGGGATGTCTAGAGTTGAAGCATCGTATTATGGATTGATGTCCCCTTACTCAGTTCACCCAGGAGGGGACAAGTTGTACAAGGACCTCAGGAAGGTATATTGGTGACTCTACATGAAGTAAGAAGTGGTCGAGTTTGTGTCCCAGTGTTTGGTATGTCAGAAGGTTGAGATCGAGCATCAGAGACTTGCTGGTCTACTTCAGCCCTTAAAAGTGCCAAGATGGAAGTGGGACTCTATCTCCATGGACTTTGTCAGTAGTTTGCTAAGGACTCGAAGCGGTTGTGACACTATTTGGGTTGTTGTGGATAGACTGACTAAGTCGACCATGTTTATTTCGATGAAATCCACATAGAGTATGGATCAGTTAGTGGGTGCTTACGTGGAGTACATAGTCAGCCGACATGGGGTTCTAGAGGACATCGTATCAAATAGGGATTCGAGGTTTCTCTCTCACTTTTGGAAAAAGCTATAGGAAGTCCTAGGAACGAAGTTGAAAATGAGCACAGCTTTCCACCCTGCCATAGATGGACAGACGGAGCGGATCATACATACCCTAGAGGATATGTTAAGGGCCTGTGTGTTGGATTTCTAAGGTTATTGGGAGGAGTGCCTACACTTGATAGATTTTTTGTACAACAATAACTACCAAGCCAACATAGGGATGCCCCCCTTTGAGGCTTTGTATAGGCGGAAGTGTAGGACTTCTTTGTGCTGGAGTGATATTGGCAAGACAGTGGTATTGGGACCTGAGATGACTGGAGAGATGACTAGGCAAGTCCGTTAGATTCAGGATCGGATGAGAGAATCCCAGAGCAGACAGAAGAGTTATGCTGATTAGAGGCGTTGGGACAGTGACTTTGAGCATGGGAAAAAAGGTATTATTGAGGGTTTTCCCCACAAAAGGGTGTGCAGAGGTTGGGCAGAAAGGGCAAGCTAAGCCTGAGATACATCGGCCCCTTTAAGATCCTGGAGCATATAGGAGAGGTTGCTTATAGGTTGGCTCTTCCTCTAGAAAAATGGCTTTTACCAACAGATAAGGCCTATTGGTATACGTGAATTATTTTGTAGTGTACGTTACTGATCCCTCCCATGTGATCCAATCGGACAAGATAGAGCTTGATGACTCCCTAACCTATGAAGAGCGACCTATTCAAATCCTTAACACTAAGTTCTAGAAGACCTGCACAAGTGTAGTTCCCCTTGTAAAGATTCTATGGAGCCGGCATGGCACTGAAGAGGCTACTTGGGAAGTTGAGAAGGACATGCGCGAGGTGTACTCGAAACTCTTTGCTGTAGGTACGGTAACCCTTAGTAAACCCCTTTTTCTTTAAGGGGGTAGTTGTATAGTTATTAATGATAGTTTTATCCTTATCTACTTAGAACATCTTGGCCTTAATGTTAGAAATTAATAATTGACTTTGGGGACAAAGTCTCTCTTTAAGGGGGTAGTGATGAAATACCCTAAAACCCTAATTTAAAAAATTATGTTAAAATATGGATTTATTAGGAAAATTAATTAAATTAATTAATTTATTAATATAAGGGGGACTATTTAAGGAAAAATTAAGAGGACAATAATAAATAATTTAATTAGGAAAAATTAGGGTATTTTGGCTAATTAAAATGGAATTTAGGAAAAATTATTCAAAATATTCCAAATTAATCTAAAAAGGAAATTTAATTATTATTTTACCAAATATTATTATTATAAATATTCAAAAATATCAAAATATTCTAAATACCCCAGACTGGGCTAGTCCCCCTTACGGCCCAACTCTCCTCCCTCCATTCTCTCCCCCGCGCAGCCTAGCACACATCGCTTCTTCTTCTTTTTTTCCGCCCCACTCGCCCATTGGTTCTCCCTTTTCTTTTCTTTCTTTTTCTTTCCCCTGAACCTGTTGGCCCGACCTTGTCACCTTCTTCTTCCTCCCACACCCTGCACATCGAGGCATGCAACCGCTCCGTACATCAACCAACCACCACCGTACCACTAGCCTCCACCACCTTCCTCTCTCCCCGTCCTTTTCCTTTTCTTTTTTCAACCCCAACCACCCCATACCTCCTCACGTGTGCCCCCATTCTTTCCTTTTCTTCTCCCCCCGACCAAACTACACCTGCAATTGTAGGCTTATACTGGCCTACCACTGCCTGCTGGTAACCCTGCCACACCTGCCCCTTTTTTCCCCTTCCCCCTTTCTCATATCCACACCTCTTTACCTATAAATACCCCATACTTGAACTCAATCGAGCTCCTTTTCCTACCCAAAAAAACTCACCTCACCTTCTGCCACTGCCTCTTCAAATGCCTCCTTCACCACCGTTGCCCAGCGCTGCCACCCAAAACAATCACCAACATCCTCCTTGCATCACCCTCTGCCAAACCACACCACCCATCACCTTTAATTCTTCTTGCACAAGTTGCCACAATTGTGCAAAGTTGGTTTCCCAATTAACAATAGGGTAGCTCGATCACTTAATCCCGGTCAACTACCAAGAGAGTCGGAGAAAAAGACTCAAATGAAATCTTATTCCATTATATATATATTTAAGTGATGTCACAAATCACAAATAGAATCCATAAATAACCAAATGGGTGTTTCCACGTGATAACACCAAACACAATTAAATTCTTTTATTAACCAGTTAGGTGTTTTTAAGTGATAACACAAAATGCATCACAAGGCATAAAGCCACCAATTGGGTGTGTAGAGATGACACCAAACTTAACCATATTCAAGTCTCAAATACCCTCATTATGATTCTTATTAAATCAGGGCAATCATAGTTCATAAATTAAATGTTATAAAGACATGGAGGTATTAACACATATGGTCAAAGAGAATAACAACAATCAATAAACGAACCACACGACATTTAGTCGATTGGTTTGGCCATACTAGACCTAAACCAAAACAACACTAGAGGAATAGTCGACTGGTTGTGTAATCCCCCGAAAATTTTAAAAAGCTTATAGTTTAATAAATAAATTTTATTTGGGATAAATTAGCCTTTAAATCTATTTAATTTAATTATTTTATAGATTTTTGAATATATAAGATTGGATATAAATATTTAATAAATTAAAATAAATATTTTGTTATTTTATCATACCCTTTTTATTTGAATAATTTTTAAACCATTATTTCACTAAAATTATCCTTTTTAAAACCCTTATATTTTAATTATATTAAATTAAATTATTAAATAAATTTATTACCCAAAAATATTATATTGTATTATTTAATAAATTAAACTATTTTATTTAATACTATTTTTCCTTTTCTTTTCCCTTTTTCCCTTTTTCCTTCTCCTTTTTCTTCTTTTTCTCTTTTCTTTCTTTTTCTTCTTCTTTGGGCCACCGGGTGGCCTGGCCTACCCTTCCTCCCCCTGGCGCCTGGGCCGCTGGCCCATTTTTCTCCTCTCCTCCGCTTGAGCTGGCCGCCTCCCTCTCTCTTTTTCTTTTCTTTCTTCCTTGACCGGGCCGGCCTACTCTGTCTTTCCCTTCGGCCGCCCGTCACGCCCAACCCCTCCCCTTCTTCTTCTTCTTTCTTTCTTCTTCCTCTTTCCCCGACGAAATTCCCGACCAACCCGCCATCTCTGCCATCCCACCTACAACTCTCTCTCCCCATTGCTTCTCCCTATCTCTCTCTCTCTCCCTCTCATCGTTTTCTCTGCCCCATCCCGGTCCCACCATCCTTGTCTCCCTTCCCCCATGCCCGGCCATACCTCCCTTCTCCCTCTCCCTGCCACCACCATTCCCCTACCACCCTACTACCACCCCTCGAGCTCCCTATCCCCTCCTCTCTCTCCTCCTACTTTTTCTTCTTCCCTTCCCATTCCATTCGGCCATTGTTTCGAGCTCCATAAGCTGCCCTGACCCCTTTTCTCTCCCTTTCTTCTCCTCACCTCTCTCACCCTGTTTTTGGCTTCGCCGCCTAGCTCCTCCACTTCTGCCGCCTCAAAATCCACCTGCACCACCCCCTTCCACCCTCTACCTCACCCCCGACCGATCACATCACCCATCGAGCCACCCCGCAACCTCCTTCCTCCTCCCCCTCTTCTTTTTCTCCCTTTTCGGCAACCACCCTACACCGCCATATTCTACCGCCTTTCCGCCGCCTCTGCCGTCACCTGAGCCACCACGTTGATCCCTGCGACCCACTCTACCACCCCCAATCCTCATTTGCCCAAAATCACCACCTAAAAGCCTTCTTTTTCCCTCTTCCTTTTCCTTCCTCACCAGCCCCCATCTCGACCCCCCCTCGGCAGCATCACTTCGCAGCCTTGCTTCTGCCGCCCTTAGCCACCGTCAACCCATCCCCGACCACCACTTACACCCTCTCTCCACCTCTGCACCCTTCCCTTGCCCTAAATCCTCCCCCAACCACATTCTTTTCTAGCCCTAAACCACTAACCCGAAAATGGCCCATTGCTCCCCTTTTTACCACCTTTGGGCCCCCTCCTCCCTATTTCTTTGCATGCAGCTCATGCTGCATGAGCAGGATGAGTTTCTACATTTCTTAATTTAGTTGTTTAATAATTTTAAGGTATAATAATATTTTAATTTAAGTATTTGATTAATTGAGTGTTATAAAGCCTTATACCTTGATTTTATTATTTCTAATGTAATAAGTCTTGATATTATTTTTAGGTATTGGTTTTGATAATCAAAGCTTGAACCTTTTACTGGAATAGTGGTAAGGTTCGTTTTTGCGGGAATCGAGGTAACCGTTAAATCTCACTTAAATGCTTGGATTAACGTATGTTAGCACATTAGGATTATTAATATGTTATTATGCTTAATATATGTTGTTTTATATCATATGAGTAGTTTATTGTGATTTTTGATAAAAAGAAGCATGTAGGTTATATGTTATGTATGGAAATATTATTTAAGGTAAGAGTTTGGTGGTTAATGAAAATGTTAAGTATTATCCATGTTGTATTATGGTATTGTGATCTTTATGGCATGGTTAATATTTTGTGAGCCTTAGGGGTATTTTAGTAATATATCTTGTACAATAATATGGCCTAATATATATATATATATATATATATATATATATATATATATATATATGTGGGTGCTAATAATTATTATATTAAATATAAGAGTGGTGGATGAGGTATTAATATTAGTATTTTATGTAGTAATGATAATTTAATATAAGTGGTGTACTAAGGGGAAAAATGGTAACTTTAAATTAAAAAGGGTTTTATGGTAATTTTGGAGGCAATGGCAAAGTGGAAAGCGTAAAAGGGTAATTTTGGAATTAATGGATATAATGGTAATTTTGAAAGTAGAAAGGGTAAAGTGGTAAATTGTAAATGAAAGGGGGTAAATTGGTAATTTTGGAAGTAAGGGGGTATAATGGTAATTTCGTAATTAAATGGGGCAAAATAGCAATTTTGTGAATAAAGGGTAAAATAGTAATTTTGTGATTAAAGGGTAAATTGGTAATTTTGTAATAAAATGGCAAAATGGTAGATTTGTGAATAAAGGGTAAAATAGTAATTTTGTGATTAAAGGGTAAATTGGTAATTTTGTAATAAAAGGGCAAAATGGTAATTTTGTGAATGGAATGGGTGTTATAGTAATTTTTAGAAGTTAAGGGGTAAAATGGTAAATTTGAAAGTAAAGGGGTAAAAGTAGAAATTGGAAAGGAGTAAATTGGTAATTATAATAATTGAGAAGGGTAAGATAATAATTTAATAAAAGAGAAGGGTAAAATGATAACTTAATAATGGAGAAGGGTAAAAGGGTAAATATGATAGATGTGAGGGGCAATTTGGTAATTTAACCAACTAAAGGGGTAATTTGGTAATTAGGATAATGAACAGGGGTAATTTGGTAATTTAACTAACCAAAGAGCAATTTGTTAATTATAATAAAGGAAATGGGTAAGTTGGTAATCTAACCAACCAAATGGGAAATATATTAAGTGTAAAAATTACGAAGTGTGATTAGTGACCTAATAAGTGTGGAAGATAGCTCGGTAACCTAAACTGAGTAAGGGTGTAGCTAAGACCGAATGTGTACTATGTGTCCTACGTGCCTTGGATGTTCTATATAATTATATGTCGTGTTCTATATGCTATTATTTTGACTGTTTCATATGTGGCACGGCTTGGAACCGAGGTGTGTTCATGTTTGGTATGTGCTAATATGGATATGCTATAAGTTATGATGTGATGTGACGTGGCACTTTAGGACATGCATGCTAGGATAATTAAAGTGGTGATGTGGGATGGAGGCATGAAAAAGAAAAATGGGAAAATAGGATAACCAAGGGGAAGTAAGTTGGCTAATGTAGGTATGGGAGGAACTAGGGTTTGCATGGGAATTTTAGGGTTCGACATGATAAATATCGAGGGTTTACATGGGATGGTTGGAGTTCGCATGGGGGCAAAATTTACGTATGGAAAGTTGCCTCGGGGCGTGAGGAAGGTAATAGAAGTGTCGTTTGGATGTCTGGGGGCTTCGGGCAAAAAATAGTACGTGGGACAATCTAAGGGTGCGTGGGAGACCAGGCTAGGATTTAGGAGGAAACCCTAATATAAGGAGGTGGAAGAAGAAAAGAAAATATTAAAAATAAGTGAGAATGAGTGGGGTATAAAGTGAGAGTTGAATATAAGGGTCATGACGCGTGGAGTGTTGAAATAGTCTGGAATATGTAAGGTAGAGAAGGATGGGCCACATAGGCTTGGATTAGGGTTTTGGAGAAACCCTAGGGTAAGGCGGTGAGTGGGCTTGACCCACACACTTAGGAGTCGGGACCCCGGTGTGAGTAAGTGGATTAATGGAAGGATGTCGGGGCGAGTTAGGAGGTGCCGAGTCTCAAGATATGGGACGGGCCCTCTTAAGAGGATAAGTATAGATGGAGTTACCCATGCATGTCTAGGGCGGAATTTGTTGAATAAGATACCGTAAAACATTAATCATGTAAAGTGGAAGATTATTGAGCTGGGCCTAGACCGATCCACCGACATAATAGTGGCCAGGTGCCGGGATGCCCTGGACACCGATGCACCGGCATATAATAGTGGTTAGGTGTGTTCTGCCCTATAAGTGACCGATCCACCGGCTATAATAGTAGGGGATCCCGAGCTCAATAAACCAAACTCTAATTTGTTAAGACAATTAAAAGACACTGAGTACTTACAGTGGAACACCATGAGAGTCGGGGCCAGACCGATCCATCGGCATAATAGTGGCCAGAAGCATTTTGCCCTGGAAACCGATCCACCATCATATAATAGTGGTTAGGTGTGTTCTACCCTATAAGTGACCGATCCACCGGCTATAATAGTGGGGTTCCCGCACTCGCATGGAGATTATAATCCGAGATGATTGATTAATGATGGACTAATGGCCTTAAGGCCCTAAAAGTATCGATTATTCATTTCGGCCTACTAATATTTGATTGACTTGCGAAGTATGTAAATGCACTAAAGTGAATGTTACATATACCCCATTAATATCTGATTGACTTGTTGAATAGGTGAATGTATGGATCTGAATGTTATGTTTATACCTGTCGTTATGTACGGAGATAGTAGTATATCATGTGTTACATTGCGTGCCTACATTTAAGTGCGTTTTTAAAGGGTTACTCGGTACCGTAGTACTAAAGGGTTCCATTTGTGGGGCCCCTGCCTGTTCAATGGGCAGTGCCCTTGCAGGTCGTGTTCGGTGTTATTCAAGTGGGCCCTTGAGAAAGAGCGTAATGAACTATCCGGAGCTGTTAGGTAAAGTCTCTTTTAAATTCATAGTTTCAATGTATTCATTGTTTTGTAACCATCACGAGTGGATTTTACTCTTATAAAATATTTACTTGCGCTACTATGATTTAATTATGGCTCGAGTTTCTCGTAAGTTGCATTTTCTCTTTTAGCCTTAGCACTTAGTACTGGAACGGTAGGAGTGAACCGGTCTGGTACTAAGTGTGGCGGTAATATCCCCAGAATTCACGGTTTATTAATTTGCTTCGCTAATTTTCTTTTAATTAAATAAAAAAATTTAGTAGTGAATTTTGAGGGTGTTATAGGTTGACATCACCGATCGACTGTTTATAGGAACCAATCGATGGGTTTGGTCCAGAGACAAACCCATTTTGCCCTATAGAGAAACCGGTTGATGGATTTGACCAACCGATTGACTGATCATAGAAACTGGTTGACTGATTTAGTCCAACTGGTCAATGGGTAAGAGCAAAGACCAAACCATTTTGGCCTGTAGAGAAATCAGTACATAGGTTTGACCAGTCAATAGAAATTAGTCGAGTGGTTTGGTCCAATCAGTTGATGGGTCTAAGTACAGACCAAACCATTTGTTTGCAGAGACACTGGTCGATGGGTTTGACAAACCGATCGACTATTCATTGAAAAAAGTCGATCGGTTTATCAAACCAATGGCTTATTTCATGCCCAACCGATCTAATTTCTAAACCATTTGACTGCTCACACAACCAATCAATGGGTTCAAAGAACCGATCAACTGGTCTGGGTAAAACACTTCTTAGACTTGCGATACACATACCTAAAATTTACCACACTTTATCATATTAATCTTAGCAAGCTTTTATGTCATAAAACAAATACAAATACATTCTACATATGTAGAATCACATGGATTCATGGTAATGTAAATACTTGAATGAATCATACTCAAATAGCCAACTTATGCATAAAATCAAAGAAACCCAAGAATGTTAAATTTAGGAAGAGTTTCTATCACATGCTCAACTTCTTGAATATAAGTTGGATCGTTCTCACATAACACACCAAACACATGGAACCTCAATAAGCCACATAACCCCGTTTAGGTCAAAGATAAGAATTCCTTACCTTGAAGCAATTCTTCTGGCACAAAATCTCTTACTTGATGGCTATCTATAGAACTTAACTACCTAAGAGAATAAAAGTTAAAACCAATAAAAAAATTAGCTTTCAAAACTTCATTAAAATCAAGGAAAAAAATTAAAAGAATAAGAAGAACACAAAACACAACCTTTTCTCAAAAATAGGGCGTTAAAGGAAAGAACTGAAATCTTCAACCTTTCTCAAACCTTAATTCTTTGTTGTTTAAAGAAATCAAGAGAGAACTAAAACCAATATTAGAAAAAGAAAGAGAAATACAATGATTGCATAAAGAAGGGAGAAAACCAAAGCAAGACTCAATAAGAAAAAAAAATGAAAGGATGCTCACACATGGAAGTTTTTCCCTAATAAAAGGGAGAAGAGAGCAAAAACAATAGGTGAGGAATGAAAATGGATCATAAATGAAAGGCATAGAGGCGAGGCTTGGTTGACATTCATAGGAGAGAGGAAGATGAGACTGGTAAGGTTGAGTGTGGAAAACTAAGAAGTGAGAGTTGACTTGATGGGGTGATTGGGGTTGAGTACAGTCAGGAATAAGCATGGTAGTGGGTTGGTGAGTCAGGATGTGGTGCACAAAGTCAAACTCATATCCTAGATGCCAGAAGAGAGAGGGATAGGTGGGATAGAAGAGAGAAGGTGAGGCTTGCCTCAAAAGTACTTTTTAGAAAATTTTTGGCTAATTAAAATTATGTAATGATCTACAAAATGTGAAAATAATCGTAGATCATAAAAATATTCTTATTAGCATAATTAAATGCTAATTAGAAGTTTTCATAAACATTATAAAGAAATTCAAATTGGAATCAGAAATGGATTTGAAATCATAGGATAACCATTTTGTGGGCTTGGATAAACCATTCAACTGGTTTGTCAAGAACAAAAGTGTCAATTGCTCAACACATCAATCAATTGGTACACCTGAAATTCATATTTTTGTTAGAATTTAAGTCCATCCCAAAATCAAAACCAATATATTTTATATCAACATATTTTTAAACACATTTTGAAGGATTTTACAAATAATCCCATGCTAATCTGATCCCATCAAGTCACTTGATTCAAATAAGTTATTATCTGCTAAGCTCTCCCATCAAGTTGTAATTACTTTTTGGAGCCACAGTGGTCGTTTGTGATCAAAGTAGCAGAAAATTATCGAGTTTGTTAGAGCTTTTTGTACTATAGTAAGCTTAGTTAGAGGTGGCAATGAGTCTCGGACTCAACTCAAATTCGCTAGATCTACCATACCCATCTTATTTTTAGTTAGTCTAGGTCCATAATTTTTGGACCTTAAGGGTTTGGGTTCAATAGTTTTAGATATAAATTCGATCCACCATACTCGTTTAGTATATATATGTGCGTGTGTATATATATACATATATAAATACATACTAATATTATATTTGTCATTATTATCGTAATCTTATTTGAATTTCTTATTATTTTTTTAGTTTTATTTTTGTATATTTACTTTATAAATAATATGTACAATATTGTACTCCACAAGCATTAAAATACCATTTAAAAAGTTAACAGAACTATTTTAAAATATTTATTTTTCACTTAGAGAATTTTTTAAATAAAAAATACATATTGAGTTATGTAAAATATAAATGTATTTGTATTTATATAGATCATTAATTAATTATTTTAAAAAATTACCATATTCATATCTGCTCTGTTTGATTTGAAAAAAATATGAAGGAAAGGAAAATGAGAAGGAAAGAAAAATGAATGAAAAAAAATAAAAGAATATTTTTTCCTTGTTTGGTTGTTGGATTTTTTTTTGTAGAAAATATAATTCTTAGAAAGTATTTTTGGTGTTTGGTTTATATAAAGAAAATTCTAAGAAAATTTAATTACTATTATTTAAATATTCTTGTATATTTAATAAAAATTAAAAATATTATATTGATACATAAAAAATTTAATAAAGTTTCTATAAAAAATCATAAAAACTCTATAAACTTAATATTAATTTCAAATTTTTTTAGAAACATTCTAAAATATTACATAAATAACTTACAATAATTCCCAAATAAATCTAAAAATATACAAAATATTTCATATTTCTTTTAATTTCAAACATGACATCAAACATAAAAAAAAATAATAACTCCATGACTTCTTATTAATGTACTCGTCGGTTCCATAAGGTATCAATAACCTATGATTCCATTTTCCATATAACTATATAATTACAAAGTAAATTAAATTTATAATTGATTTTTTTTAAAGAAAGATATTGGTGAGAGGGGTTTGAAGTTATTAACACACAATAATGATAAGGGTACACACAACCATTAATTCCGTCTATAAATAAGGGTTCCAAATTTTTTGTAAGGATAAAAAAATATTAATTAAATCAATTTGTCATTTTCAAGGGCCAAGCATCCACTCTTGTTCTATAACATCGATAAATAAAAATAGTCTCATACATTGCACAAGTGAGTTTTATTACCAATATTAAATAACTATTACATCAACATATATTATTTGACATGATATCACTCACTATGTTGCATTGATATCTGCATTTACGATCACCAAACCTTTTCTAATCTTTCTATGCACGCCAATGATCAATTAAAGCCAAAACCTTTCTAAACCGTATACTCGCTATAATGGACGAAGAGCTCTTGAATGATTCTTCAAGTAAGCACTTTGATCCTTTTTTATCTGTGTTGACAAATTACTTCATTTATATTGATCCACAGGTTGTACATAGTGGCATTAAAACTTGGTCTCCAGAGTAGATGCTTTCCTGTGTGGCGGTGCACAATGTGAAGCAAAAGAAGAGACTCAATACCACATCATAGCTAGTTGTCCAGTAGCTGAGATGTGTTGGCAAAAGATAATGAATTGGTTAAGATAGTTTTTCAAACCAAGAACATGGCATCAATTATTACATTGGCTGATCACAGGGGCACAAAGATAGGATAGGGAGGCATCTTACAAATGGTCACAACAAGCATGGTCTGCAAGTTTTTGGCGAATAGATATGCTATAATTTTCAAGCATCATACTTACTTGCCTATAATTATGGTTAGAGATATAGTAAAGGAACTTTTCGTAATAATACAGTCTAGTGCCCACTATAGGACATACCTGATTGATTAGGATCCGTTTGATACATAGACAATTTTGATGTACATATTCATTCACTGGTATTAAAAGATTCTTTATTAATTACCAAGAAAAAATGTAATGGTACATAAAACCCAAAGGAAAGATCAAGATGTATATTTATGTGATGATAACAAAAGACATAACTTACCATATAAGTTGTTGATCTTTACTGGGGCTTGCAGCTCACTCACATCAACATATTGGACATCAATTGTAAATGTGCATGCACAATAGAAGGTCAGAGCCTTCACACTGGGCATTGGATTTCCCTTAGGGAAAACCACAATGCTTTGCTAATTCTCTGCTACTCCATCCTGAGTTTCTAGAGCAGAGCCCTTCCATGATAAAGTAATGGAGAAAGGAAAACTCACATTAAAAGCTATTTTATATTAAATTTGGGTAGAGGTGGAGGGGGGACGGGGGGACTCGCTACATATTTTTTCTCCAAATAATGAAAAGAAAAGGCGAATGGTTCCTTTCCCCCCCAAAGTCTGTATATATGTTTTTCTCTCTATCAGAGAATATAACAAGATAGGTCATATTACACCCTTTTTGACAAAGTTGCTAATTTGTTGACTTTAATAACCTGTAGGACTAAGATTGAAGTTTAATCTTCTCATATTTACTAATACAAGTTACACAAAACAACTAGCTTAATGGAGACATATATATAATTTAGAAAAAAGGGGGATAACAAGGCACAAAGTCAAAACTAAAAGCAAAGCATAAAGAGAACATCAGATTATCAAAACATATTAACATCCACTAAAACTGAATGGCAGTGATAGGGTTCACAAAACACAAGGAAGATACATCGGCCCATTTGGAAAAGCTAACATTTGTGCAAACAAGGAGGATCATTAGCGTTACACCTCACCAAAATGCTCACGAAATAAATAGTCTCAGAACCAATGGTCTGCCCACCTGAAACTCTTGAACTTTAAATGTTAGACTAAGAATTACACACTGTAAAGTACAACCCTTCACCACAGTCTGTACATAATGACATTTGAATCCCTGTGTTGATCATCAATGTCAGAATCAAAACAATGATTGGCAGCTCCTTCATCGGCGGGTATAAATTGTATCTCTACCCCAACACCAAAATAATAGAACTACACTCACTTTCATTCATCAAACTCCAATTTCATGTAGTAAATTTCATTTGAATTTACCCCCACTCAATCCCATGAAACTATAACTCCCCGCACTCAAACAATGAAGTAAAATTCATTGGAATCGCTTCAATCAAGTTCACTTCACATCAATATAAGGATCGCAACCAATAAAGAGACCACAAACAATCGATTAAAAAAAATAATTTCTAGCAACAATCGCACTCTATAAACCCTAATTTTCCAACAACAAATTCGCACACCAAAATCAAACTAGGCCTTTGAGATTACATCAATTGAAACATAATCAAACTTACATGTTCACACTGAGCTGGTCGTAATTCCGGTTGGTTGAGACAAAGGAATACTAACAGGGAGCATGAAACTCGAAATGGATGGATGACTAGCTTGAATATTAAGTACGGGAGGTTGGAGGAAGGTTGCAGGAGATGGAAGATTGTTGACATTATAGATGGTTGAGGGGAGGAGGGCGAGTTTGCTAGAGAAGTGTCGAGCATGGAAATAAAAATTTTCCTCACTTGTTTCCTATTTTCCTTAGCTTTGGGTATGGAAAATACGCTAATATAAGTTTCCCTCTTATTTTTCTCCCTATTTTCTTTCTGTTTAATTTTTCAGACTACCAAACAATATAAAAATATTTTTCACCTGATTTTTCTCTTTCCTTCTCATTTTCTTGGAACCAAATTGAGTCTTAGAATATATTTATGTGCTATGTATGATAGATCTAAATCTAAATTCGGATAAAAACTTTTAATACTAGACTCAAGGCCCTTTCCATTGTTACCCTTATGGTCCGTTTGGATCGGGGTGAATCGAAGTGGGGATAAACATTAAAAATTAACCTAGGTGAAGGGAATGGAGGTGAATCGGAGTGAATATTTTAAAATACTGTTTGGATGATATTAACTTAACCTGGGCGAATGTTTTAAAATTTTCATTTAAATTGAGGTAAATGAAGATTAAAATAATAAAACAAATGACATTTATACTCTTTTATTAAATAAATAAGTCATATTAAGGGATATTTTGATCTTATTAAGTCAATTTTTTTTTACCTTTATCTTGATTATCCCCGAAATCGGAGGTTAATAAAAACGAGATTAATCGAAGTGAAACATTAATTTCAATTAATTCAGGTAAAATTATTAATATAATATCTAAACGAAATAAATTAATTAATTCACCTCTATTAACCTCCTTCCGTCCTGATCCAAACATAAGCATTAAGTTCGACGATTTACCATCCCACACGGGGAATTCAAATCTAAGGCTCGAACATTCAGTCGGCTATCATCATCATTTCACCAAACATAACCCACCCGGGTTTCTCTCTTTCTCTCTCACCATTCCTATCGGAGAGGAAAAGGGAAAACCCAAATCCCAAATTGAACCCGCCATGCCCATACCTTTAAAATCATCACTTCTGAACACAATAGTAATCACAGCAATGGTAGTTTTCACTCTCTTAATCCTTCTATTCTCTGGATTTGTTCAGTTCCCGTCCGTCACTCCCTCTTTCCATAACCCAACTACTGCAACTACTATGACGCTCGATCTCACCCAGAATTCAACACTAAATTCTTCGCCCGACCCTTTTACGGACTTGTTGGCTGCCTTCAAGGAGTGGGATTCGGCAGTGGGCTGTGCAAAATTCAGGGAGAAGTATGAGAACCTGGGTGCTAATTGGTCTGGGTCAGGTTCGATTCAGGAGTTTGAGGGTTGTCAAGGGTTGAAGTTGGGGCATGTTAGTGTTTTGGTTAAAGGTTGGACTTGGATTCCTGATAATTTAGATAATTTGTATTCATGTAGGTGTGATTTGAGTTGTTTGTGGACTAAATCGAAAGTATTGGCGGATAAACCCGATGCGCTTTTGTTCGAGACTTCTACTCCACCTGTGCAGGTAATACTTTTCGTCGTATATTTTTTACTCCTTTATTTAGTTTTCGCTTAGGAACTTGTTGATCTATTATTGAATGCATTTCCATCGAAATGATAGTATTTTTGCTTCTCACTTACGAAGGAATTGAATATGGTGATTTTTGTTAGTACCATTTCTTCCTGTGTTTGATAAAGTTGTGCTGTTTTAGGAGAGATTAGAAGTTTAGCCTCATCTGTATGACATTGCCGACTGGTTAAAATTTAGCACAAAGCAGGATTCATATTTTGTGGCTTTTGTTTAAGCATTAAGTTTAGACCATGATGGAAGTCTCCTGGACAAGGACCTCATTTTTAAGCATAATTACAATTATAATTGATAATTTGTGTTATGACGGAGGTTGAGAAAGGATATGTTGCCACATGCCGGTTCTATTTTAGATCAAGGTTCCATTTGATTAACTCTATATTATTTGAATATGAATATGGTTTAGGGCATGACCATAACCCCTCTTTTTATACGATTGTAGTACCTGTGTGTACGGGTATCGTTTGAGGATGGGATTGAAAGGGTTCATCTTTGTTTGCTAACATGCAAATAAAATCAAATAAAGGACTAACTATTAGTAATGTAACTAATAATTATATAATTATTAAGATAATAATTTTACTAGATTATCTTAATAATAATAATAAATGATAAATAATTCTCAATAACTAATAACTAATAAACAAATATTATTATAACTATTAAAAAGATAAATATAATTAACAATATTCTAACTAAATAATCAAACCATGAATTAACAATATTTTTATAATTATTAAGTATTTATTATTAATAGATTATCTTAATAATAATATAATATCATTACTTAGAACCACCACTACTTCTAATTAAATATTATTATTAATATCTAATAAAAATATATTATCATAACTATTAATAATAAAAAGTATAACCAATAATATTTTAATTAATTTTTAATCAATAATTAATCAACGATATTATCTATAATTATTGATTAATTATTATTAATACATTATATTGATATAATAATAATAATAATACTAATGAAAATATGTTCTTATCAATAACTAATAATACTATAATAATATTAATAATATATTATTATATCCATTAATAATAAAATGTGTAATTAATAATATTATAATTTCTTAATTATTTGTAATTAATCAATAATATTATTTATAATTATTATTTATTTATTTATTATTATTAATAACTCATCTTAATAATAATGTAATCATACTAATAAAATATTATTATCAATAGGTAATAACGCCAATAAAAGTCATATATTAAAACTGATAACAATATATTATCATAACTATTAATAATAAAGGTATAATTATTAGTATTGTAATTACTTAATAATCAAACCACTAATCAATAATATTATTTATAATTATTAATATATTATCTTAATAATAATTATTATGGAATAATAAAATATTATTATCAATAGCAAATTACAATAAAAAAAATATTACTATTAATAACTACTAAAAAACCATTACGATAATTATTAATGATAAAAGCATAAGTAACATTATTCTAATTACTTCATAATCAATATTTATCACTAATATTATTTATGATTATTGATCAATTATTATCGATAAATTATCTTAATAATAATAAAAAAATAATTATTAATAACTAATATAATATGCTATTATAATTTCTAATAATAAATTATCATTAAAAATATTCTAATTATTTTATAATCACAAATTATGATTGGTGTGATTTGTTTGATAAAGGGTATTTCTGGTATTTTGTTGAAAAATTTTGAAACCTATTTATGAAATAGTAATGAGCTGTAAATAAGTTTTAGATAATGAGATTATATGGACCTTAAATTAATTGGTAAAATAAATAACATGACGTCCATGTTATTTGATAATGTTGAAATAATATGGGTTGTGCCTAAATGCACTGGTGAGATTCATTTTAAATTATTATGCCCAATTTAGTAGTTGGTGTTTGAAATTTTAGAGTGTAAATGCGATTCAATTAATTGTAAGTAGTTAGGAGTTGTGGTGGATTAAACTATATGCATTTGATTTACATGAGAGGTGTTGGTTTTAGACACTTGTATACTAGTAGTTAACTAGGTATGCATGGTAATTATGAAATTTAAATTTTGGTGCGTTTAGTTATTTTAACTAACCTATTAAGCACCATCTTTTGTGCCTATATATAAAGGCATGAGTGGAGGAAGGAAGACAATTACTTTTCCTTCTATACCTTCTTCTTTGTCTTTGACACTAAAGTCCTTGCAAAAGTTTTGATGAAAAGTAAACTTCAAACTTATTTTCTCAAAGACGATATTGAATTATCTTAGATAGCCGCTAAAATAATTAAGAAATCTTTTTTTGTATCCAAAAAGTTGAAGTTTTTTTGTGTAACCCTTGACTATTAGAGTTAAAATTCAACTTTTAGGAAACCATATATTTACATGCTTAGAAATTATCCAAAACCTTATTCCACTTCCTACAATATTCTCTAGTTTTTCATGTGGATGAGTTATTAATCATTCATTATGGGAGTTGTGGGGACAAGTAAATGTCTTGGCATCTTGTATTGCAATGATTTAGAGCTAACTTTTAGTCTAGGGCCTAGCTTGCCACACAAAACCCCAAAATTCTTATTAAGTTGTAATATGAATTCAATAGTACAACCCAAGGCCATATAATTATATATTGGCCACACTATTACCAAAACATTACATAATAAAATAAGATAAAAACTAAATAAAATAATGCTAGAATCAAATTATAAAAAACTTGACTAATATTCTAACAACATTTTTAAATCTTTTGGTCTTGAGAGATCTAGAGGAGTATTTATGTGAATCTAGACCTCCTTTTCTATAGTTTGGGCTAATATTATGACCTTTTGATGGGTTGACAAGTAGATTGCATCATTTTCTTGAACCAAATCCAACTAGCTAGAGTCATAATTGACTAGCCAAATGGACTGGTAGAAATGTAATCGTTTCCATCGGTCATCAATTAATCTCTGAGAATGTTTTTGTAGTCAACAATTTTGAGAGCAAGAAAAGGTTTAGTCATCATTTTTGTATCATCAAAATCAATCAGTTACATGTGGTGCCCTCGAATACATACTTATTGGCAAAAGTCTAACCGTGAGGAAGATGCTTACAAGGAAATGGGATGGGAAATTAAATTGCAATGGGAAAATGGTGTGTGGAAGTGGGCTTAGATCTATGGAGAAGGAGGAGTCAAGGCTCCATTAAAACAAAAATAGAGTAAAAACAAGGAAGAAGTCGGCTGGTTGAAGAATGAAACCAGTAGAGGAGGGACCAACACCATTAGAGATAGAGAGGAGAAGAGGGTTTTAAAATGTGGGAGAAGGGTTAGGGTTTGATAAAACACATAGGGGATAAAGATGAGGGGATTGGTTTGTTGGTTTAGGCCTAAACTCAAATGATGGTTTAGCCCGAAAAAAAGAGGGAGGTAAATTTTGAAATAGGCTTCCCAAAATCATTTGGGGGGGAAGAATTGGATCATTTAGGGGGTGTAGTTAGGCCATTCCTCTGCAAGCCCAAAGGATGAAAGGAACGGGCCATTGGTGTCAGTCTAATATCAAGCATAATATCTAAATTAAACCCTATAAAGGAAAATGAACTAATTATTAGACCAGGACTATCTAAGGTCCAATAATTCCTAAACTAACTAAAAAAAATCCAAGAAATACACCTTCGATCTAGCTCTTGATCATTTGCAGTACCTTCCATAATTGATTTTAATCCAATTATTAACATGCATAAACATAGGCAAATAAACATAAGTAAGTATTAGCCATGCACAATTAAATATTCAAAATTTAGGATGGGTCAAGGTCTATTATCATCCCCCTTTTAGTTTTGTCCTCGAAACGATAAGAAATATATGACAAATAACATCCAAAATTTATTGCAAATGCAACATTCGAGCACATAGATTTCATAAAAGCAATGCATGAGTTCTAGGAATTAAATAGAGACCATTATGATGATTCCAAGCATAAAAAGAGAGGGAGGCAAATTTTAAAATAGACTTTCCAAAATCCTTTAGGGTTGGGGGAATTGGGCCATACTTTTACAAGCCCAAAGGATGAATGGATCATGCCATTGGTGTTAATCTAATATTAAGCATAATATCCAAATTAAACCCTATAACGGAAAATGGATTACTTAGTAGACTTGGATTATCTAAGGTCCAATAATTCCTAAACTAACTAAAAAAATTCCTAGAAATACATCTTCGATCTAGCTCTTGATCATCTACAATACCGTCTAAAATTGATTTAAATCCAATTATTAACATACATAAACATAGGCAAATAAACATAGATAAATATTAGCCATGCCCGCTTAAATGTTCCTAAATTTAGGAGGTGTCAAGGTTTGTATCATCCCCTTCTTTAAGGCGTTTCGTCCTCGAAATGATAAGAAATATATAACGAAAGACACCCACAATAATTAAGTGCAAAAGCAACATTTGAGCACATAGATTACATAATAGCAATGCATGAGTCCTAGGGATGAAATAGAGATATTATGATGATTCTGGGCATAAAAAGCAAAATGCGAGTAACAAGGCTGAGTGATGGGAACAATCCAAGGAATATAGTCATAAAGCAATCTGGAATGAGGATCAAATTTATCTACCATGGATGGTAAAAACAGCTTGTTAAGTAATTATTCAAATTAAGACATTCATAAGCAATCATATCCATTTCAATGGAACCAGACATGTTTAGTTTAAAGCTTTTTATACATTCGAAAAATAACTTTGAACCTTGATCAATATTTTTCTTCATGACATGAGACATATGTTCTTTATTACAAAACTTCTTACCCACAGTTTTAGATTTCAATTTCTTTAGAAACTTCATCAACCCCAAAATGATAGTCGAAAGCAAGAGGATCAAGTTAAGGCCTAAAAGAAATCAAGAAATTGTTGAAGCAAACATTTTCAAGTTCCATTGGTTACATAGACTCATTGGAAAAGGTTAATAGTTTTGTTTTCGATATCCCCAAATTCATGCTCACAATCGACATTATTCAATATTGGAACTCTTTTGTAAAATAATTTAGAACGTCCATCAAATTCACTAATTAAATCATAAGGTAATAATTTGTCAATATGCATGATTTGAGAAAGGGAACAAACATGTCTTTACATTCAAAAAGTATTGAAATAGCATTGGCATGATCATGGCAAGTTTTAATCAAATTATGAGTGGAACAAGGACCGCCATGATCAGCTAAAGCACAATCAACTGATTATGATTTATTAATATTACCAAATTCAAGCTCATTCTTGTTCTTATCATTCACAATGCTATTCCCAAATTCCATTTTATTGTTAGTCTTATCCTTCTCAATTTTATCATCAAACTCAATATACTTGGTAATCTCAGGAACTTCACTTTCAACCAAATTACATGAGATTATCATTCAAAACGCCACAAGTAGAGGGACACCTCACACCACCATCATACGGATTAGCAACAAGTAGAGGTGTTCAAACGGGTGGTCATGGCTTAACCGAACCCATAATATCTTAATCCATGTAACCCATACAACCCATGATCCAACCCATGATGGGTTAAAGGAAATGATTAACTGTACCCAACCTATCTTAACCCATGGGTTACATAGGTTGACTAATGGTAACCATTGGTTAATATGTACACAAACAAACTATCACCACCATCACCACTGCCACCCCTTCCACCACTGTGGCCATCACTTCCCCTTTTTAGTGTTTTTACCTCCCCTACCATCCCCTCCACCTCCCTTACCACCCCCTCCTCCTCCTCCACCACCACCACCACCCTTTTTTTATCCTTTATATTTTTTTCATTTTCTTTGATTTACCACCACTATACTATCAGAAAGTAGCATTCGCCTTTCCATCTAGCTCATACTGAGGGAATTTAAGATCAGTGGAATAACTACTATAAAATTAGCAGATGAAGCTCAACAGAATTTGATTTCCCAATCAAATTTTCTTTTTAACAAAATTTATGTGTTTGCATGAGAAAAACTAACACAAAGTCATGATTTGGAGACTCCTGCTTCATCATGCTAAAACAACATAAGGAAATTCCTCATTACATGGGACATTTCAATCCTCTCTTGGAGCATGAAATAATAGCAAGAAGCAACATAAAGTTGACGCTCTTGTGCTTCACCCTCCTCATCATTCTTCCTTTGCATGTAAGTTCTCATTAAAATTTTAGAAAAAGCTCTTGTTGAGCATACCATTCGTGCTTGCTTTTCCTTGATTCACAGGCAACTCATTCAGCCTTCAAAAAGATATGTATAAATTATAATAATCAGACAAAAAATGAAGAGAAAAGGGTCAGGGTTACTAACAAAAATAAAGTTGATGGACTAATGGGAAGGGATTTGGTCCAACTCAAATTCGTCATTTATATATACAAATTAATTTCTTCAAACAAGTTCGCTAGCTAGTACAAGTAATTAAACTACTACAGTGCTACATCTCCTCCCCAATCACACACACACACACACACACACACACACTCACTCTTATAAATTAAATTGAAGCAAAGCCTCACTAAAAAGTGAAAAATCACTATCTTAAATGAATAATATCGATTATATCTACAAAAGTTCAACCTTGGTCAGCTGTATAGATATATGTAGCTAGCTAGTACACATGCAACAGGGTTAATAAAGATGTGGATAGCAATGATGCCCAATTTGTTGTTAGGTAGCATCATATCTAGCTTAATTGTCATCAATGTACAAAGAAAGGGTCGCTCCATCCAAAGCTTTCCAATTGCTTTCAGTCAAGAAAATGAAATCAAACAATACCTGAAAAACTGACACAAATCTCCACACCAAGTTGAGGACAGTATGATGGGATTTTTACTTTCTTGATTAGTTTTTCGTGGACTAAAGGATCCAAATTGCATGTTATGAGCTAAACCTGAAACGGGGAAAAATAACATCAAAGAAAATATATATACAGGTATATAATGTTAGTTTTTTAAATATTTATTAGGGAAAAAATTGTTTAAATATAACTATACACATACCCATTTCTAAGTCCTCAAGTGCCTCTAAAATTTCTTCAATTTCAATTGGAGTTAAGGACAATCTTAACAAATTTTGGCCACAAACAAGAACTTCCACAATCTTTGGTGTTAAACAACTCCTAAATGGATTGAGTACTACACCACCAGTGGAAAATGCACTCTCTAAGGCAATGGTAGATATTTGAATAGACAATATGTCCCTAGCCATAATAGATAGCACATGCTTTGTGCTAGCTTTAAACATCCACCAATGAAGAATATCAAATTTAGATTTATCTTCTTCAATACTATTGTCCAATTACCATTCGAACTCGGATTGACATTTTTGCTTCTCCACATCTTTTAAATAAAGTTGCCAATCTTCTTGGCTTTCAGATATTACTTCCTCCACATTAGGAATGACATCTATATCCAGACCTGGTATGACTTGCAACATAAACTAGAAGTACTACAAGAACCTAACGATAATATGGATGAAGAGGAACAATATTAATTAAACAAATAATGTGAAGTATCCTCCACTTTCTTCATCAACCTTACAATGTTTTCGTCATTTCCATCCTTATAAATCCTCTTGAAACGAAATTGCAAATATATGCATTTATAACGAGGATCTAAGATCACTGGTCTTATCATTCATCCTGAGAAGAGCAACATCTTTTTTAGGGGTGTGGATAATGTAGCAAGACTTCATAACCTGCATCATACTCATTTCTTTGAAGGTAGCTTTCCCTTCACTTATTTAGGAGTTCCTTTATCCTCTGTAAGATTAACAACTTCCCAACTCCAAGGTTTGGTGTAGAAAATTGCAAAGAAGTTTACAAGCTGGCACTCACACCTTCTGTCCTATGTAGGTCGAACACAACTTCTGAAGTCTATTGTCTTTAGCTTCCAACTCTACTGGTCTCAGGTCTTCATTCTCCCGAGAAAATTGATTCGTCAAATAGAATGTATGTGCAGGCAGTTTCTTTGGATTGGAAAGATAAATTCTTCAAAGAAAGCCCTGGTAGCTTGGAAGCAAGTTTGCTTACCAAAGAGGGAGGGTGGTCTGGGCTTAATTGATGTGCATCAATGGAATAAAGTGGTAGTGGGGAAAATGCTTTGGAAGTTATGCTGAAAAAGGACTCTCTTTGGGTTAAATGGGTCCATTATATTTATCTAAGCACCCAATCTTTGTGGTCATAAGTGCTCTTGGTAGCTATAGCAAATCTTCAATCTCAGATAGCAGCTTCAAGGTTTCTTATCTGATTCTTAGTATTTGGCAAAAATCTTAAAGAATGATGGATCTTATAGTGTGAAGGAAATGTATGATCTAACTAGATACAAAGGTGAAAAAGTTTGATGGTGGCCCATTTCCTGGTGTGGTTTGGTTGCTCCCAAGCACGAATTTATTACATGGCTTACCATTCAAAACAAATTGATGACTAAGGCGAGACTGAAGCATTTGAACCTTCTTGAGGATATTGAGTGTAGCCTATACACTACAGGACAAGAGGAGGACATTAAGCACCTTATGTTTGACTATAGTCAGGAGATGTGGAAGAAGATTAGAAAATCTTTTAACAGGATAGATCATATCCACTCATGGGAGACAGAAATGAAGATCTTGGCTAAAAACACGAAGCAATGCAAGAGGAAGAAGGACACACTTAGAGCCCTATTTGTCACATTCATAGGGTCTATTTGGTAGGAAAGGAATTCTAAGATTTTTAGTAATAAATCTCGACACTCTCATATGCTTCTTAAAGATATATTCTTTGAAGTGTCAAGTAGGATTTTTACCCCTCATCGGGCCAATAAATATGACTAATGGAAGGATTGTATAGATGAATTGGTGGTTTAATTTAGTTTGTACATATCTTCATTTTTGGTAGTAATAAAAATCTACTTACCAAAAAAAAAAAAAAAAGAGGATCTAAGACCCCTGCAATAAACAACATAACATTCACCTTCCCTAAGTCACAATATTTCTCAAACTTTTGTTTCATAGCCAACACCATTCCCTAAAATGTTTGATTTTTACTAGGGCACCACTTTATCAAAATGGACATAATAGTGTTTGCCTCTATAAAAAAATGTTAGAGGCGTTATACTTGGATCCCAAAATGCACTTCGTTTCAAGATAAAGTGCCATGAATACTTATGCAACTACTTCAAAACATTCCAGTCCAAAGCCCTTAGAAAACCCAAATTTGTATCTTCATAAGACGTTGATTCAAGAGCCTTTTGATTTTCAATAGCGGCTTCTATTATCATGTAGGTGGAGTTCCAACGAGTGGTGACATCTAAACACAACTTTCTTTGAAAAAACCTTTTCTCTTTTGACACTTTTTAAACCATTCTAACCGAGAAGGAGAGCTCCTGACATACTTCACACATGCACGGATATTGGAAATTACACTCCCTATCATGTGAATTCCATCCTATACCATAAGTTTCAAAATATGTGCGAAGCACCTCACAAGCAAAAAATACCAAAATGAATTTCTTCTATTGAACCTCTCTTTCAAATGGTAAATAATAGTATAATTAAAACTAGCGTTGTCTATGATTAATGTACATATTCTATCTAAACCTTAATATAACAAATAATCATCAACTGGTTTGTCAATATTTTCCCCACAATGTTGGGTGGGAAGCACACAAAAATTGATGATCTTCTAATGTAATCTCCACTCCGTATCGATGAAAATGTACAATTAAACACATATACCCAAGGTTTTGAATAGAAGTCCACAAATCTGTAGTCAATCACACATGAGATGATGCTTGTTTAATAACTAACTTTAAAATCTCTTTCTCATTGGTATAAAATTGGATGCAATCCTTAGTTATTTTTGCTCTTGAAACCATATGAAATCTAGGTTGCAAATATATACAAAACCTCCTAAAACCATCCTTTTCAACAAAACAAAAGTGCAACTCATCAACTTTTATCATCCTTGCTACCTCCTTACGACATAATTCTTGATCAAATATCCAATTTTTCATATCAATTCTCAAATCATGTATCTCATGAGTATTATCCCCCACTATTCCGTTCATTATGTGGATATGATTCACATTTATCTAGGTGTATGATCAATGTACTTGTTCCATTAGTCTTTTTCCACTTATACTCTTTTTTACAATATTTAGATTGCACCGATGCGAACAAATTATACTCACTTTCTTTGAGTTGGGTAAAATGCTCCTAAACATTTGAGGTAGTTTTATAAGTTCACTTTCTTTTGGAAATAAACGAGCTCATTTCTTCAATCGAATATACATATCAACAATAAACAAATGAGACAATTATTCAATTTGGGGGAAGCTAACATAAAATCCCAACACATATGACTAGTACATTTCTTTCATTTTTTATTACTACTGCTACCGATATTTTATCGCCTTGTTCCTCGTCCATCTCTATCAATCTTCTTGATTAATCATGACTACCAATTATTTGTAGTTGGTATCTAGCAAATAGATACTATTAGCTATGCTGCTATTTGTATTCTGTAGGATAGTGAAAGAGTACGGATCGATCGTCATACACACGATCTGGTCCATTCAAGGGTTTCTTCATATCTATAACATTTTAGTTTAAAAAAAAAAGGTTCTTGAAGAGAATCAATAATACTAGGTAATTCAAACCCTAAATTAAGATTGAAGCATGGTTTCTTATATAATTTTTTGGTATTAGTTTTTCTTTTATCTCATAATCATAAATAAGGAGAATTGATTTATTCAACAAAGATTTTAATTTGAGGATACTTTTAATACAAGCATACCCAAAATCTTAGACATCAATATAATTGATATCCCACACACAAACGAAAAAAGAACAATAATTTACAAATAATCTGAGCGGATATCATGTCATCTCATGATTAAAGAAAAGAGTCACCTAGTTAAACATATTTCATGCCACCTCAAAGCTTAAACAAAGCAAAGAATCAGAGATGCCCATCTTCTTCTACCTCTGCCAGGGACATTAGCTCCAAAACCCTATGAGCAAACTTCATCTTGCCACATAAACCATATAGCAGTATTATTTAATTGATTTCACATGAAAATGGAGGTACCGCTTAAGGCAATGTAATATCATGAAGTGGAGCGTGGTTTACCACAAACTATAAATGCCGAAAAGTAAAGAAAAATTAAATTATTACTCCATATAAGATGGAACTAGACTTAATGAGGCAAACAAATAACACACTAGGACGCAATGAGAATGAAAAAAAAATGGCAGGTAGATTCTTCAACTTTCTTTTAATGTAACTGAATGATATAAAAAAATCAGCATATAACACACTAGGACAAGGAAGATTAGTATGATAAACACAACCTAGAAAACAAATCATATACCATGTGACAATTATGCAAAGAAAAAAGAAAAACAAGAAACACAACAAAGCAAAGGTAAAAAAGGAACAATAATAAAAGAAGGTAAAAAATGACAATAAAACAAATGTGGAGAAAGAAAGCATGAATTAAATTGCAGCCTAGCACACAGCCGATCAAGCATGAAGGAATAGATTGGACAGTGATGAGCTTAACAATCTAATGTGCCCATCAATTTGAAAAATGGAGTGTTTTACGAGGTTTGTTATGAGGCTAATTGATGTAGGTAGGAAAGATTTTTATAGGAAGAAATATTTCAGTAGGAATAAAAAATAAATTCTTTAAATCTTTTGTCTTCTTATCTTTTATCTTTTCCCATTATTATTAGTTAGATATCATTGAACATGATTTATTTATCTTTTGTCTTTTTATCTTTTATCTTTTCCTATCTTTTTTAGTTAGATATGATTAGATATGATTTATCTTTGAAGATTCTTAGGCTATATGAAGGTTCTTAAGGTTGTCATTATGATTAGTATCATTGAATGAATAAAAGTATCATAATAATTTCTTTCACTTTCCCAATTTTCTGCCCGGTTTCTTTCCTGTATCTCAATCCCGTCTTCAATTCTTTCAACTTTACATCAGTTTGGTATCAAAGCCCTAATTTCGTCCCCCACAACTTGTGCTGCCACTAATCTCCTACAAATTATAACCAAAATCCAAGTCAATTGCAGCCTTTGCCTTCCATTGCGAAAATTGAATAGAAAACCCCCTAATCGCGAAACCCCAGCCTTGGTTTCCTTCAAATTACCCACAAATCATCCTCAATCTAAAGCAATTAATGCCAGAAAACGTGCAATTCGACCCCTACATACCTCAATCAAACCCCAATTTGTCCAATTTAAGCCCCGGTTTTGCTACAATCGCAATAACTTTAAACCTAGTTCGTCAGTCGGGAAAATCGAAGAAATTGGAGCAATTGAGAGTCTACATATATCAATTAAACTTCAAATCTAGGTGAGAGAGAGATCTGAGTGTGCGAGAGGGAGAGAAACACATTAAGTTAATAGAAATTGTCCGATTTTGTTGATTTTTTTTCCTAGAAGTCACAAACTGGTTGTGCACCACTCTTCTTGTCGACAATCACATAATTCGTCGGCCACCTTGCACTCACTGCTCACCGAAGCTTCGACCACACTTGTCGGCTTCCACCACCATCGTTGTAAACCGTCGTCAGTTGACACCTATTCATGCTCGCTGTCGGTGCATCATGCGCGGATAGCCAACACCTTTTGTTTTGATTTTCTTTTCTTTTTACTGTTTGCTTAGGGTAAAAAAAAATACTGTCAACTTCAGAAATTTTAGTCTTGCGGTCAAACTCGACAGTTCAGTGGGAGCTTTACGCTTTTGGAAGTGATGTCCTTACTTGATACTTGATTTTTGCTTGAATTATTTGGTTTTTATCTTATTTGCTTAGGTCCTTATTTTTATATATATAAAAAGAAAAACCGGGATACCTACTTATCTGATATAGTCCTTTAATAAATATTTTTATCTTTGTGGTGTGCATAGGGTAGTTTTATCTTCTTTATTATCCAATGTAGTTTATCACCTATTTTTGTTTTATTTGTTAATGTCTATATTTTATTTTCGTGGTGTCTTGTCATTTTTTTTTTCTATCAGAACTGAGTGAGTGCTACCCTACAAAAGCCTTTGTCACTAAGGCCTAAACTGCCGAAAGGTTTGAGGGTGCTCAAGCGAAGCTTTGTTCCACCTTCTTTCCTGGAAGACTACATAGTAGAAAAGGATTCATGGGTCACCAACTCACCACACAAATGCTATTGTACATGTGCAGTGATTCCTTGTAGCTCCCCACAAAAGTTTGATATATATATATATATATATTCTTTTAAAAAAAGATCTTCTAAAAGTCTCGAGTCAATAGAGCAGTCTGACCTTTTTCGTGTTGATCATTTAGGACAATTGGTGCTTAAGTTAGCTAAAAATGTGGAAAGAATAATGGAAAAGCGTCCTATAGATGAATCTGACGTTTAATTAGTTTGGAAACACCGTGCCTCTATCCAATTTAGCTGACTCAAACTGTAGCATCCTTAGCCCCCATAAGCATGCGTCTGGTTATGTCCCTTCGAAGTTGGCCTCGTACTTGGGATTTAGTATTACCCGGAATTGAGTTTGCTTATAATCATGCATTTAATAGGTCCACGGGAAATAGTCCTTTTGAAATTGTTTATGGTTATACCCCTCGTACTCCTGTTGACTCTAGTCCTCTATCCCCACATGTACATGTGTTTATGTCTGCTGAGTCTCTTGTTGATTATATCGTTTCATTGCATGCTGAAATTAGACGTAAGATTATGTTGAGTAATGTGGATTATAAATTTGCTATTGATGTGCGTTGTAGAGATAAGGATTTTAATGAAGGTAGCTTTGTCATGGTATGCATGTGTCCTGAACGTTTTCCAAAATGATGTTTTAAAAAGTTACATGCATGAACCATGGGCCTGTATGAGATTTTGAGAAAAAAAGGACCAAATGCTTGTGCGCTTGATTTATCACATACTTTGGGTATTAGTCCTGTTTTCAATGTGAGTGGTTTGTCACCCTACAAAGGCAACTTTGAGCCTCCATTTTTTTCATCGAGTGTCTCTGTAGGTTTGAAGGAGCCGATGTTGTCATCTGTTCAATTGCATAAGGAAAAAGTTCTTTCTGTTGTTGATGTTGAGTATGTTACTTTTATTGAGGAGGTTTTCGTCATTTTTTGGTCACATGGAAGATTCATTCTGACTGTGATGCTGCTTGGGTCCATGAAGACGATCTTCGCGACATGGCTCTAGCATTGCTTGAGGATTTTCTTCGATCTTACTCGTGTGAGTCAAGTTCTTTTCTTGTGAGAGCGAAGGATGTAGATAGAAAAGATATTTATAGGAAAAAATATTTCCATAGGAATAAAACTAAAATTCTTCATATCTTTTGTCTTCTCATATTTTATCTTTTCCTATCCTTATTAGTTAGATATCATTAGATATGATTTATCTATCTTTTGTTTTTTCCTATCTTTATTAGTTAGATATTGAAACGAACTCCAAATGGAGTTTAGTAAAAATTACACAAGAATCGCAAAAAAAAAAACACAGTCGAACAGAGATAGGGATAGGGTAATCAGGACTGCCCGATCTAAATCCTCGAAGCCGAGAATAACAAGACTGCCGGAAACCGACAAGAAACGATGCAAGATCGTAAGAATTAAGCTGATAGCTTTATTTCATATACTGAAATTGATTCGAGCAAGTTCTTCTCTTTTACAGCATGATAGAAGCTTTATATAGGGCAGCAACTAGCAAGGGTTGAGGGAAACCGAACGTTGGGTAACGGTCGAAAAGGTGGAGCGGGTAGAGTGGATTAATGGTGGATATTCTCCACTGATGATGGTCAAAGAAGAAGGCGGGATGAGAGGAAGGGGACGACCAGGGAAGGGCTGCGTTTGATCGAGACGTGAAGGGCGTTTTGACCGAACGGCTAAGGTTGTTGGTGCGGCGTTTTGACCGAACGGGCTAAGGTCGTTGGTGTGGTGCGTATGGGCCTCGGTGTCCACTTTATTTGGGCTGAGTTTATGGCAACTTATTTGGGCTGAGGTTATGGTAGGAATAAGGTTGATGTGGGGGATTTGAAGATGGTTTAATGATGGATTAGGCAGATCCCACTTAACTAGCTGCTTAATACCCTTATTACAAGATAAAACTAAATAAACAAAACAACGATAATAATAATAGTAGAATTTTGCTAATTGGGCGATAATGCCATTATTCTTGCTAATAATTTAAAACTTGAATATGTCTTCTCAGCAACAGAATCCCGTTTTTGATAGCACCGTCTTGAATCCTTTTCCCCGCTTGCTTGGCTTAGATTGTCAATTTTCTTGATTATCCTGCAAGACAATAATACAAATATAATTAATTATTTTTAAAGGATAATTGGTGTTTTTCTTAGTAAGGGTACTAAGGGTATTTGGGCTTTCATCATCCTCCCCTTCTTGAAAAGGTTTCGTCACTGAAACCGAACCTGCATCATAAAAGGGGAATAGGTCAGAAACATTAAAAGTATCACTGATATTGCCATATTTTCCTGGAAGATCGATCTTGTAAGCATTATCATTAATGCGTTCCAAGATGGTAAAGGGACCATCGCCTCTTTGTGCGAGTTTGGATTTCCTTTGGGTAGGAAACCTTTCTTTTCGTAAATGGACCCACACAAGATCTCTTGGAGCGAATATAATCTTCTTGCGGTGTTTGTTTGTTGCGCTTGCTATCTGATGATTACGTTGGTTTATTTGTTTCTCCACTGACTCATGTAATGATCTTATGGATTGCGCCATTCTTTCTGCATCAAAGTTAGTATAATCGGTTATGGGTAAAGGGATAAGATCAAGTGGTGAAAGAGGATTGAACCCGTAGACAATTTTAAAGGGAGTCTTCTTGGTGGTGGCGTGGATGGTCTGATTGTATGCGAACTCCACATGTGGTAGGTGGAATTCCCAATGCTTAATGTTATTATCCAGGATAGTTCGAAGCATGTTACCAAGAGTGCGATTTACCACTTCCTTAGGACTAGCTCGATATGCAGGTCTATTGGGAATGGAGGCTCCAGGTATGAAATCAATCTGATGTTCGATTCCTCTAGTTGGAGGTAACCCTTGTGGAATTTCTTCAGGAAAGAGCTCAGAGTATTCATTGAGTAAGGTGCGTATGTTATCAGGAACAGAATCAAGTAGGGTGAAATCACTATGATAACATTCTTTACGCATGAGCATATAGATGGGTAACTTGGCGGAGAAGGCATAAGAGATGTCCCTTTTTCGGGCGAAAAAATTACATAGTGGTTTATTCTGGCCTTCCATGTTGGGTTTCGAGGTCTTATTTATTTCCTCCCTCATGCTTTTGAATTCGGCTTGAAGCTTGAATTGATCATCATGGACTTGCTTGGGTGATAGCGGCATTAGAGTGATCTTTTTGTCATCCTTGATAAGGGAGTAGCTATTTTTATACCCGTCATGTGTTACTTTCCTGTCAAACTGCCATGGCCTCCCAAGTAGAACGTGACTAGCGTGCATGGGAATGACATCACATAATACCTCATCCGTATATTTCCCAATTTGGATTGAAAGTAATACTTGTTTGTAGACCTTGACCTCACCCGTGTCATTGAGCCATTGTAGTTTGTAGGGTCAAGGGTGTTTCGCGACTGTCAACCCTAATTTGGTAATTAGGCTAGCACTTGCGGCGTTGACACAGCTACCGCTATCAATGATCAAATTACATAACTTGTCGCTGATTCGACATCTGGTATGGAAGATATTTTCACGTTGTATTTGCTCGTCATCAATTTTCGCATGCACGTTCAGGGCACGTCGTACGACGAGTAGTTCTCCCTCGGAAGCATATGCCTCATCATGGCCAGGGTCACTATCATAGGGGTCAGCATGAGTAGGGGAGTGGTCAACAGACTCATCATCCTCGGACTCAACCTCTCCTGTGGGCCGAACCACCATCACCTTCCTACTGGGACATTCGGACGCGATATGACCATGCCCCAAGCATTTGAAGCATCTGATGTTTCTTGAATGTCCAACGTTAAAACTACCACTTGTATGTTCCTTACTCTTTTCCTTAAGAGGGTTTATTGTATCGTCAAATTGAACCCTTGGTTTTTCTTCACTTCTAGGAGGCTGCTTCCAGTTATGATTCTTTGAATGGCCGGATTGGAAGTTGGGTTGGGGTTTAAAGGTCCTGACCTTTTTGATCTGTTTTTCAATTTTGATGGCTAAGTTAACCATTTCCTCGATATCCACATAGTGTTGGAGTTCAAGTTTATCAGCTATTTCCTTGTTAAGTCCACTAAGGAATCTAGCCATGGTCGCCTCTCTATCTTCGATTATGTTGGCCCGAAGCATTGTGATTTCCATTTCCTTATAATATTCATCAACGCTTCTAGGGCCTTGGACAAGGTTTTGTAGTTTCTGGTAGAGTTCTCGATAGTAATAGCTAGGTACAAACCTGCGTCGTAATAGTCCTTTGAACTCGTTCCAATCTCTTACCGGTCTTTCGTGGTTTCGGCGCCGGTTAGTAACAAGTTGGTCCCACCAATTGATGGCATAATCGGTGAACTCAACAATGGCGAGTTTAATCTTTTTTTCATCTGAGTAATTGTAGCAGTCAAAGACCAACTCTATTCTTCTTTCCCAATCCAAGTATGCGTCAGGGTCGTTTTTTCCACTAAATGCTGGGATCGTTAATTTGATATTATTTAGATTCCGGTCCTCCCGATCGTACCATCTTGGATGTCGGTGAGGTCGATGTCCCATTCTAACATGTTCTTGGGCTGATGAGCCGTCGGATGAGAAAATATCTGGCTCGGGGTGGAAGTTCCTTGGATGTCTGTTTGGCTGGGGTGACTGGATAGGTTCCGGAGAATTGATAATTGTCTGTTCGATCCGATCTAGTCTTTCTATTAGGGTACGTAGTTGTGCGGAAATAGGGTTTGGATTACTATCGGCTCCTTCCGACATGTGTCCTGATAATGCATGTTCGGTTCGTGAATTCATTTTAATCCGTTTATCTATATTAAATTGTCACACGATCGATTGGTATTACTTACGTAGTAGGTGATTAGAATGTTGGGCTTTTAGCCCGTGACTGTTCGATAGGGCGGTTTTCCGAGCTGGTGGCTTAAACAATATGGAATATCGAATCGCCGCCTAATACCCGATATCCTGCCCCATTTCTGGATACCAAATTAATTTTGGTATCAAGTTCGGATCACTAGGGGAAAGGTATTCCGGAAGAAAGAAAAAAAAGAAAAAATTAGATTTTTTTTTTAAAGTCAGACGACCCAAACAAAATAAAATTAACACGACAAAATTATGAAAATACAAAACAAGGTCGACACCAGACAATCCAAACAGGGTGCTGTTTGGACAGTAGAAAGAAAAAAAAAATTGAAAATAAAAACACCAATCTTTTGAGATTAACACGGCAGGAAAATCAAACACATACAATTGATACTGGAAATGCACGATTAATTCGTTCGACTCAAAACAGGAATAGAGTTCAAACACAGAAAAAAAATGGCTACTGGAAATCAAGACAGAAATAAAAAAAAATACGACATCGACACTGGGAATTAAAGACAGGAGTTTAACACGAGATCGACACTAACACAACCCCAGATCCGAACGGGTTTCAAAAAAAAAAAACAAAAGAAAAACATTAATTCAGAGATGAGCGAAGCAGATCGACGCTCTGATACCAGCTGAAACGAACTCCAAATGGAGTTTAGTAAAAATTACACAAGACTCGCAAAAAAAAAAACACAGTCGAACAGAGATAGGGATAGGGTAATCGGGACTGCCCGATCTAAATCCTCGAAGCCGAGAATAACAAGACTGCCGGAAACCGACAAGAAACGATGCAAGATCGTAAGAATTAAGCTGATAGCTTTATTTCATATACTGAAATTGATTCGAGCAAGTTCTTCTCTTTTACAGCATGATAGAAGCTTTATATAGGGCAACAACTAGCTAGGGTTGAGGGAAACCGAACGTTGGGTAACGGTCGAAAAGGTGGAGCGGGTAGAGTGGATTAATGGTGGATATTCTCCACTGATGATGGTCAAAGAAGAAGGCGGGATGAGAGGAAGGGGACGACCAGGGAAGGGCTGCGTTTGGTCGAGACGTGAAGGGCGTTTTGACCGAACGGCTAAGGTTGTTGGTGCGGCGTTTTGACCGAACGGGCTAAGGTCGTTGGTGTGGTGCGTATGGGCCTCGGTGTCCACTTTATTTGGGCTGAGTTTATGGCAACTTATTTGGGCTGAGGTTATGGTAGGAATAAGGTTGATGTGGGGGATTTGAAGATGGTTTAATGATGGATTAGGCAGATCCCACTTAACTAGCTGCTTAATACCCTTATTACAAGATAAAACTAAATAAACAAAACAACGATAATAATAATAGTAGAATTTTGCTAATTGGGCGATAATGCCATTATTCTTGCTAATAATTTAAAACTTGAATATGTCTTCTCAGCAACAGAATCCCGTTTTTGATAGCACCGTCTTGAATCCTTTTCCCCGCTTGCTTGGCTTAGATTGTCAATTTTCTTGATTATCCTGCAAGACAATAATACAAATATAATTAATTATTTTTAAAGGATAATTGGTGTTTTTCTTAGTAAGGGTACTAAGGGTATTTGTGCTTTCATCAGATATGATTAGATATGATTTCTCTTTTAAGACCTTTAGGCTATATAAAAGGTCTTAAGCTTGTTATTATGATTAGTATCGTTGAATGAATAAAAGTATATTAATAATGTTTCTCAATTTCCCAAATCTCTTCCCAATTTCTTTCCTAGGTCTCAATTCCTTCTACAATTATTTCAACTTTATATCACCAATAGAGGACCAAGAATAGAGAGAGAAGCGGTGGTGGCGGCGGTGGCGGCAATGGCGGTTGTCTCTAGTCGCCATCGAGACCATCGTGTTTGCCTCATATTTTGGCCGCAATTAGCACAATCCCCGATATCTATTAGATTAAAAAAAAAACGTAATCTACAACAACAGATATCGAAAAAGAGAACATTGAATAAAATTAGAACAATATCACCTTTTAATTGTCCGATCGACTAATTGGAGCTTTGATACCAAATGAATTAGACCCAACTATTTATATGGACCGTCAGAAATGTGATTGTTTCCCCTGATCACCGGAGTAATATCTGAGAATGTTGCCTTAATTGAAAATTTTGAGAGCAAGAAAAGGGTTAGTCATGGTTTTTATATCATCAAAATCAATTAGTTACATATGGTGCCCCTTAATACATATTTATAGCCAAAAATTTGACACTAGGTAGGAGCCTTATGAGGAAATGAGTAGGGAAATTAAATTGCAATGAGAAAATGGTGTTGGGATGTGCCTCAAATCTAAGGAGGAGGATTCAAGGCTCCATTGAAATAGAAATAGAAGAAAAATGGCTAAGAAGAAGATGATCGGTCGAAGAAGTCAGTGCCACTAGAGAGAGAGAATAAGAAGAGGGTTTTGAAACACAAGAGAAGTGGTAGGGTTTGATAAAACACAAAGGGGACAAAGATGAGTGAACTGGGCCATTGTTTTAGGCCTAAGCTCAAATCACGATTTAGTTAAAAAAAAAAAGAGAGGGAGAAAAATTTTAGAATAAACTTCCCGAAATCATTTAGGCTTGGGAGAGGCAATCGGATCATACCTCTACAAGTCCAAAGGACCAAAATATTATACTATTGCCGCTAATCTAGAGACTAAAATTAATGGGGTTTAAAAATTGTATTATTATCGAAAAAATACTAATTCAAGATCATGCATAATATTCAAAATAATCCCTATAAAGGAAAATGGGTTAATTATTAGACCCTGACTATATAAGGTCCAATAATTCTTAAATTAACTAAAAAAATTCTAGAATTATAAGCTCTTAATCATTTGTAATACCATCCAAAATTGAGCTCAATCTATTTATTAACATACATATACATAGGCAAATAAACATAAATTAATATTTGTCATGTCCGATTAAATATCTAAAATTTTGGAGGGGTTGAAGCCTGTATCTCTACTTATAACCTTCTAGTTTGTGAACAATATCGATGCATGAACATAAGTGAACAATATCACGTGCTTCTCATATGAGCCATTAAACTTTGATTAACGACCTCCTTGCCCCCTTATTAATGCATACTATTTAGGCCTAATACATAAGTAAGTTACTCCCTTATTTAGCCTAATTAAGCTCTTTTGACTCAATTCAAGTCTTCAAATAAAACCAAATCAACGAGCTCTAATAATAAGAAAACCAATTTCAAGTGTAGATAAATATTTCTCTTACGACTCTCTTAAGCTAGGTATCATTTTAAATTAAGGAATTTAAGGGCACCAATTTTAGGCCATATATTCTTGCATCATTCTCCCTTTATTGAGAAACAGTTATCCTCAAATTTGAATGCCTTGATTTGATAACCCTTTTGGCATTCAAGAAAATTATCAAGGTGTAATTGAATTCCTTCAAGAAATCTTCAACATAAAATGCCTCAAATTGAAATTTCATGAAATCTTGGTTATGCCTTGGAAATTCCTTCTCAACCAATTGTAATTGAGTTGAAATTGCTCCACAGAATTTCTTCACCAGCTAGCTTTGCTTCGGTTCTTTGATGTTGTTTTCCCCTGGTTTTGAATCTTGTACAACCAAAGCCTAAGATTCATCCTCTTCTTTAATTGCTTCTATAACCTTCTTTTCTTTCAATATCTATTTCTCCACCGTTTCATTGCAAGATTGCTCTTCTTTCTCGTCTTTAACTTCTTCCACCAAATCTTGCTCTATTTGGACCACATTCTCATCTTTCTTTTCACAATTTTGAAAAAATTTTCTTGTCATGTTGATGATCTAGGTTTTCTTGTAGCACTTGTATGATTCTTTGCAATTGATAGTTAATCTCTTGCATATCTTGTGAAAACTCTTGAATATCTCATAACAACTCTTGTTGCACGTGTTGAAAATCAGTAGTGAATTGTTTATAACTATCCCTTATTGTCTTAATTACCTTTTCACCATCCATATCTTGAAGAAAGATGTGTTCTTGATTGTCTTCCTTGAATAAAGTTTGAATTTTTAAAGATCTTGAATAAAATTTAATTCTTGATTGTATCTTGAATCAATTTTTTCGCTTGGATCCTCTTAGAAAATCTTGAAAACTGTGAACAATTAATGTGTGTGACTTAATTAAGAGTAGCTGGTGATCAATAATCACATTCATATCTGACCCATCAAAAACTATACTATTCAAGTCAATTTATGTCAATTCATCCATAAAGCCATCTATTTATGAAACCATCTTGGCCTAATTGGCTACTGTACGTTTTTCTAAACTAATGCTTCCAAAAATGAGTCTTTTGTTCTACGTCTTGAGTAGAACACATTATAATTGACAATGAAGAATCTTCAACACTGCCTATAGTGATGTCTTCATGAAGACTTCCAGTAAAGTGGAAGGCTTGCTGCTGCATTGGGTTCTTTTCAAAGGTACACATAGCAGCGAGCTTTTGGAGCTCCCAAATGTAAGCCTTAATTTTGAGATTTTCCATTGACTGTTTACAGATCCGAGAGTTTCTTGTTCATAAATGATAGGGGTAAACTTGTCAACCAGTGGTTGACATAGCTAGCTCTACTCAATCACTGAATCAAGTAGATGAAAATGGCACTGGTAGATGAGGTTACTCCACCATATACTAGTGTAGCCAGTAAAACTAGTAGTGGTCATGACTCAGAACTTTTTCCTCGTCCTGGGCTCTGCAATAAATAAAGATATTCTCTATCATATTGAACCATTCAAAAAATTTCTTCGGTTATTCTTTTCCATCATAATTAAGAAGGAAATATTATTTAGTGGTTAGCAAGAAGTTATGTCAGCAAAGAAGCTGAACTAGAGCAGACTGAATTGGATTATTTCAAATACAAACAACTATATATGAAGGAGATTCCTCTGGACTTTTTTTTTTTAGCCTGATTGCAGGGACGTGAATTTTCTTATACATTACTCTATCGTGAGTTCACAAGTAACCATATTGACAAAGATAATAAGTAATCACAAATTCCTCATTTCTAACCATATTGACAAAGATAATAAGTAATCACCCAAATAAAGTCATATTGTATTGTTCCCTTAGGTTTCCTCTCTTTCTTATTTCTTTTTTAAATTGGCTGACTCTCTTTTCTAATCTAATTTCTAATTTCTCATCTCCAAAAAGGGAAAAAAAATGTGCATGACTGTATTCTTCATTGAATCAATGTTGTCTGAATATGATAGACAGACACAGAAGTCTAATGCAGCGTTGCATGTCAACATCTCGCATAATAGGAGGACGGATGGCTTCTGGCAATGAAGATTAGGGGCGTGACGCTTTGATGGGTGACGAGTTCCAGTGACTTTAATCAGTGGTTGTTGATTTGTCTTAGCTATGTCTAATGGCTGGGCTCCGTGCATGACTTTGGTCAACAATGGAAGACGAGGCTGGTGCATCAATTGTTGGCAACGCATGGTCAATTGTTGGCAGTAGTGTGATGGTCCTGGATGTGACAAAGTGTGTGAAGGGAGTTCTCGGCAGCAGTGTTAGCGGTGGTTGGGCCAATGGGGTGTTGGTCCACTAGGAGTTGCACACAGTTGGTGAGGGAATTGGAGGTTGACAATTGTTTATTGTTGAAGTAGGAATAGGGGTGGGTTGCTGGTGATTGTGATCAGTCAAAACCAATAGAAGCACAAAAATTGATGGCCATGGTTGAGTTCGGGTTTTAATTCCAAACTGATGTAGGGCCAATTCGTAGCCTAGTGTCTACATACAAAATCTTGATATTCTTATTCAATTCAACTCTAAACAATCTAAGGCCTTTCCTATAGGCCAAAACTATTAACCAAATGTTACATAATAAAATAAAATCTATTTAAAATAATACTGGCATCAAATCATAATAAACTCAATCAATATTCTAACTTGTACATTTAAACTACGGGGCCTAAGGTTATAAATGAGCTGACCCCAAGCCGAGCTGAACACCCTGGGACTCGGCTCGTTTAATAAACGAAAAAATCGAATTGAGCTTTGAACAAGCCAAGTCGAGATTTTAACGAGCCGAATAGTTTGCAAGCCAGCTTGGCTTGTTTACGGTTCCTATGTGGCCTACAAAAAGAGTTATGTCAAAGTGAACATGAATCTCCTTTTATATTATTTAGGCTCCGACTATGAACCCATCAGAGGTGGCACGCAGATGGCACCAGGAACTAACCAAGATTGCAACAATCCAATTACTTTTCCATCGGCCACTGCAATTGACATGGATTTTTCCTTGTCAGCGCCTACTAGAAATCTAGGATAACTAAATGTGTGGTTGCGCTTTGTTTACTCTCAGATGTGGCTGCTTATAAGTGTCTGCGTGTACAGATGCTGCTTATCATATATATAAACCTAATCCCAGTAAATTGTTATCTCCTAGTTGCATGTGTATTAGCTGAATAATAGAGGACCGATATTTCATATTTCCTCCTCTTGTCAACATGTTTTTTTGGGTTGCTCAACTTCAAATCTCCTAATTGATTTCGCATAATGTTTCTTCACCTGACAAATGCTGACCGGATGTGATGTAATTAAACAGGATTTTTATAGGAATAAGTATAAACGTAGGAATAAAAAATAGATTCCTATCTTATTTTCTTACTTTAGTAATTATTTTATTTACCTTAGTAATTTATGATGATCTTATCTTAGCTAGTAATTAGTGATTTTTACTATCGTTATTTTTATGGCCCTTACTCTATATAAAGGGGTCTTAGGGTTGTTATTTGAGGACGTTTGGATGAATATTAATTAATCCTAAGTGATTTTCTGTTTTCCCTCTCGCTTTCTCCTTCTTCCCTCTCACCCTTGCATCAGTTTGGTATCAGAGCCCAAATTCAGATCCTTATAGTACTGTGACGCACTGTTCAAAAAAAGAAAAAGAAAAAAAAGAGCAACCCTAATCGACTCTCAGCCGCCACCCAAACCCTACCTCCACCACCCAACCGCCACCGCCACCATCGACTGCCACCACCCCACCGCCGCCTCGCCGACCACAGCCAACCCCACTGTTAGCCATCGTCGACCCTCACCCAACCCCCAAAATTATTCAATTCGAATCAAACCTCAGACCACAATTCGTGTCTGCAGAACCCCAAAAATTAGTCCGAATCGAAGCAAAAATCCTTCAATTCGAGCCTTATTCATGCAAAAATGACTCCAATCATAAACCAAATCGATCGATTCCCTCCCCAATCCACCGAATTCGTGGAACCCTAACCCTAGATTCATTAAATACAAAAATCGACAGAATCGGAGGAAATTGATGGTGCAATAACATCACTTACAGTTGCCAACAAGTATGAGAGAGTGATTTGAGTGATTGTGAGGGAGTTAAACACAATAGATTAGGAAATTTTTTTTTTCGCCGGAAATCCGCGCGCCACAACGCCTGTCTTTCGTCGGTACCAGCATCCGCCAACTTCCGGGTCGCAGCCACCTCGCGTCGCCGCCGTCGCCGAAGTCGCCGTCCCCCGCCGACATTCGCCGCCTAGTCGCGCCGCCGAAGTCGCCGCCTGGTTTCGTGGCTGGTAAGCCGAACGTACCCGTTCGACCAGCATCGGGGCTGTGTCTCGTTCGGTTGCCTAAGAACCGAACCGGGCATCTTTAGGGAACCGAACCGGGTCAATTAAAAAAAAAAAACAGAAAGAAAGCAGCGTGCTTCATTGAAAAAAAAAAGAAAGGGGTTGTAGTGTGTTTCGAATCTTCCAACAGTCAACAACGTCTCCTTCCGCCGTACAGTTCAACTCGGGGTTTGACCGCAACTTGTCCGTTCCTGAAAGGTTAAATTTCTCACTTGAACCTCGGCTCTTATATAAATTATTTGGTTTATTTAGTATATTTGCTTAGGTCCTTAATTTTTATTTAAAAAAAAAAAAATCAGGATACTTTTACCTAGCTTAGTCCCTTTTATTAACATTCTTATCCTTGTGACGTTCATAGGGCAGGTTTATCATCATTATTACTTAGCCTAATTTAGCGTTTATCCTATCTTTTATATTATCTGCTAGTATCTATTTTATTATTAATTCTCTTGTCATATCGTCCAAAAAAAAAAATGCCTTCATCTTCTAAGAGTCAGGGGTCTGATGATCGATCCGACCCTTCCCGTATGGACCAACTAGAACAATTGGTTTTTAAGCTAGCTAACAGTATAGAAAGGATGATGGAAAAGCGCCCCATTGATGAGCCTGACCCTCAATCCGTTAGACAACCCATCTTACCTCCCTCCAATTTAGTTGGCTCAAACCGTAGTATTCTCGGGTCCTACAAACAAACCCCTGGTTACGTCCCCCCACACCATAGACACCTTAGGTCTCAAGGCCCCGTAGATCCGCCTAATCTCAATTATTCAGAGGATGACACATCGGAAGAAGACGTAGCACATCTTCGCCATAGGAATCGTAGACATTCAAACCATCATGATAGACCACCTTATCATAGATATGAGGACGACATTACTCGGAAAGTCAAAGTCGATGTGAACTCCTATGATGGAACTCTTGACCCAAACCTTTTTACTGATTGGTTAGAAGAAATGGAGGATTACTTCGAATTTTATAACATGAGTGATATCGAGCGAGTCTGTTTTACTAAGATGAAACTCTCTGGGGCTGCAAAACGGTATTGGAAAATGGTCCAAACCCAGATGGACCGTTTAGGAGAACCACCTATTCGTCAATGGGCCGTTATGAAAGAAAAGCTAAAAGAAAAATATCTTCCTACTTTTCATAGAAATCAGCTCCTAGAGCAAATGTACAACCTTAAACAATCTTCCTCCGGTGTCTCTGAGTATACTCAAAAGTTTGAGGATTATTCAGTAAGGTGTGACTACCCTGAACCTACCGATATTACCCTCTTTAGATACATTAATGGCCTTAGGGAGTCCATCAGGGAAGACGTTAAGCTCCATGGGCCTACATGTGTCGAAGATGCTTTCAAATTGGCTCTTGAATTTGAAAGACGCTTCAAACGCTCGTCCACTCAATATTCATCTCCTTATTCCAGCGATTCACGTCAGGCCAAGTCCTTCACGCCTACATCCTCCAAGTCTAACCCCAAGGGTGCTTCCCAATCCAACACCTATAACTCTACTCCTAGTAACTGATCTAACGCCGTTCAATCGACTGCTAATTCTATCCAATGTCATAACTGTCATGAGTGAGGGCATATTGCATCTCGTTGTCCCCACCGTACCATGATACTAGAACAGGAGGGTGATGAGCCACCTATTGAGGATCTTATAGTTGACCCCTGTGAATATTTAGGTGATGATGAGGAACTCGAAGAGGAGGACACTCCACATTGTGGCCTTGTTCGGACTATCATCCCTCAACAAGAAAAACATTCTAATGTGGCTAGATGTGTTCTCTCGCAAGGCACCCATCTCGATGAGTGGAAACGAACTTCCATTTTTTGCACTTTCTTTAGGTGTAATGGAAAATCTGCCAAGTTGGTCATAGATGGTGGTAGTACCCTTAATCCTTTTACGGTAGCTTGGGTAAATAAGACCACTCTCCCCATTGACCAAAGATGCCTCGTTCCCCTCCACCTAGGCCCACATTATAAAGAAGATCTTTATTTTGATGTCCTTCCCATGGATGTCGCCCACATTCTCTTAGGTAGACCTTGGCTTTATGATCACTCAGTTAAGATTGATTGCCGACCAAATACTCACTATTTCTTCTTTAAAGGAAAGCGTATCATTCTTAATCCTGCAAAACCATCTGATCCCTCACCCCCTCAACCCCTTTCTACGCCTAAGGAAGCTTCTATAAATAGGGTTCAAATCATCACACCTCACGCCTTTCATCAGGAGAGTAGGAAAACCAATTTCATGTTAGCCATAGTCGCTCAAGAGATCTCCCCAAACTCCACTTCACCCATTCCCACTGAGGTTCAGAAGTTATTGGGTGACTTTTCGGATGTAATTCCCGGAGAGTTACCTAAAGAGTTGCCACCCATGAGAGACATTCAACATGCCATCGATCTTATTCCTGGGTCTCAGTTACCTAATCTTCCCCATTATAGGATGAACCCTAATGAGCGGGCTGAATTAAATAAACAAGTTGAGGAGCTCCTTCGTAAGGGATTTGTGAAGCATAGCATGAGTCCTTGTGCAGTACCCGCCTTACTCACTCCCAAGAAGGACGGATCTTGGAGAATGTGTGTGGATAGTAGAGCCATTAATAAAATCACGGTTAAGTATAGATTTCCTATCCCTAGACTAGAGGACATGTTAGACACTCTAGCTGGCTCTAGTTACTACTCTAAAATCGACTTACGTAGCGGGTACCACCAAATTCGTATTCGGCCAGGGGATGAATGGAAAACAGCCTTTAAGACGCAGGATGGACTTTTTGAGTGGTTAGTTATGCCTTTTGGGTTATCAAATGCCCCTAGCACATTCATGAGGTTTATGACCCATATCCTCCAACCATTTATGGGAAAATTCCTCGTGGTCTATTTCGATGACATCCTGATTTATAGCAAGTCTCAAAGGGATCACCTGTCCCACCTTAGACAAGTTTTTACTACTTTACGGGAAGCCAAGCTTTATGCTAATCTCAAGAAATGTTCCTTCCTTCAGTCTCAGGTTCTCTTTCTAGGCTTTATTGTTTCTTCTCAGGGCATTTCTACTGACCCTGAGAAAGTCCGAGTTATTAAGGAATGGCCTGAACCAAAATCTGTTACGGAAGTACGTAGCTTCCATGGCCTAGTTTCCTTCTATCGTCGGTTCATCCGCAATTTTAGCTCTATTATGGTCCCCATCACTGATTGTCTAAAGAAGGGATCATTTCAGTGGACTTCTAAAGCTTCTAGAGCCTTTCAGGAAATTAAGGAGTGTATGACTAAGGCCCCTGTCCTTAGGCATCCCGATTTTAGTAAAGTCTTCGAGGTTCATTGTGATGCTTGCGAAACAGGCATAGGCGGAGTGTTAGGTTAGGAAGGACAACCCATAGCATTTTTCAGTGAGAAACTCAACGCGTCTAAACAAAAGTACACCATCCATCTTAAGGAGTTATATTCTGTGGTCAGGTCCCTCCATTATTGGCGGTATTACCTTTTACCCCAAGACTTTGTAGTCTATTCTGACCACCTAGCACTAGAGTATTTGCATTCAAAGCGAGAATTGCCAAAGAAGTATGCTAAATGGCTGGAATTCTTAGGCGAATATACTTTCGTCCTAAAACATCGTTCAGGAACCGAGAATCGAGTAGCTGATGCTCTTAGCAGGATAGGTGCTATCCTTCAACAATGGAATATTAGGGCTACTAACTTTGATAAAATGAAGGATGATTACTCTTCTTGTCCCGATTTCGGTCACATCTACCTAGAAGTTTCTCATGGTAACCGTCAGGACTTCGTTGATTATGTCATCCATAATGGATATCTTTTTAGAGCCTCTAGATTATGCATTCCCCAATCCTCATATAGAGACTTTCTTGTTTGGGAATTGCACGCAGGTGGCCTTGCAAGTCACTTCGGTATGGATCGTACCATCACCTTGGTACGTGATTGTTTTTATTGGCCTTCTTGGCAACAAGACGTTAAGAGAGTCATATCCCAGTGTCGTACTTGTCAGTTAGCTAAAACAAAAAAACAAAACACGGGCTTATATACTCCTTTACCTGTTCCTCATGAGCCATGGAAGGATCTTAGCATGGACTTTATTCTAGGTATCCCCAAAACATCCAGAGGCCATGACTTGATCCTTGTAGTAGTAGATAGATTCTCCAAGATGGCCCATTTCATACCCTGTAGCAAGACTTCCGATGCTGTTCACGTTGCTAGATTGATTTTTCGTGAGGTAGTCAGACTTCATGGTCTTCCTTCTTCCATAGTATCTGATAGAGATTCTAGGTTCATCTGTTGGTTCTGGAAGACACTCTGGACTATGAGCAAAACCCAGTTAAAGTTTTCTACCGCCCATCATCCCCAGACCGATGGTCAGACTGAGGTAGTAAATCGAGGTTTAGGTGACCTTCTTCGTTGTCTTGTCGGAGATCGACCTCGTACTTGGGATTTAGTGTTACCCACAGCTGAGTTCGCTTATAACCATGCGTCTAATCGGTCCACGGGAAAGAGTCCTTTTGAAATTGTTTATGGTTATGCTCCTCGTGCTCCTGTTGACTTTGGCCCCCTATCCCCACATGCACGTGTGTCTGCGTCTGCTGAGTCCTTTGCTGATCATATACATTCTTTGCATGATGAGATTAGGCGTAAGATTATGTTGAGTAATGTGGACTATAAACTTGCTGTTGATGTGCATCGTAGAGATAAGGGTTTTAATGAAGGTGACTTTGTCATGATACGTTTGTGTCCTGAACGTTTTCCAAAAGGATGTTTTAAAAAGTTACGCGCAATGGGCCCGTATGAGATTTTGAAAAAACAAGGACCGAATGCTTATGTGCTAGATCTACCCAATGATTTAGGTATTAGTCCCGTTTTCAACGTGAGTGATTTGTCACCTTACAGAGGCAACTTTGAGCCTCCTGCCTTGCCTTCTAGTGTGCCTGCAGGTCTGCAGGAGCCGACAGTACCACCTGTTCAGCTACCCAAGGATGAGATTGCTTCTATTGATGATGTGGAGTATGTTTCCTCTTCTCAAGGAGGGTTTCGCCGATTTTGGATCACGTGGAAGAACCGTCCAGATTGTGATGCTACTTGGGTTACTGAGGATGATCTTCGAGATTTGGCTCCAGCATTGCTTAATGACTTTCTTCGATCTCACTCGCCGGAGTCGAGTTCTTTTCCGGTGGGAGAGAATGATGTAATTAAACAGGATTTTTATAGGAACAAGTATAAACATAGGAATAAAAAATAGATTCCTATCTTATTTTCTTACCTTAGTAATTATTTTATTTACCTTAGTAATTTATGATGATCTTATCTTAGCTAGTAATTAGTGATTTTTACTATCGTTATTTTTATGGCCCTTACTTTATATAAAGGGGTCTTAGGGTTGTTATTTGAGGACGTTTGGATGAATATTAATTAATCCTAAGTGATTTTCTGTTTTCCCTCTCGCTTTCTCCTTCTTCTCTCTCACCCTTGCATCAGGATGATTATCCTGATCATGCACCCTTTTACAGATTAATTTATCTTCTGTGACTTGATGCTGTTTTCTTATTGATTTCAGAGACATGTTGGAGATCCACTTCGGGTGTACATGGATCTTGAAGTTGGTAGGAGGAGGTCCGGAAGTGATGATATTTTCATAAGCTACCACGCCAAGGATGATGTTCAGGCAACTTATGCTGGGGCCCTCTTCCACAACAATCGAAATTATCATGTATCTTCGTCGAAGAACAATGTAGTTGCATTTCTTGTTCTCTTTTCTTGCTTATTGTTGTTCTTGTTTGCTTGGGAAATATGGTATTTAATGTAACTTGCCCTTTCCATTTTCAGGATATACTTGTGTATTGGTCTTCCTCGCGATGCCTTCCGCAACGAAACAAACTTGCCAAGAAACTCCTCAGCTTGTTACCACACCACTCATTTGGCAAATGCTTGAACAATGTTGGCGGCCTAGACATGGCACTTTCTATGTACCCACATTGTTCAAATGGTGCCAACTCGCCACCAAAATGGTGGGACCACCTACATTGTGCTATGTCTCATTACAAGTTTGTCCTCGCCATTGAAAACACCATTTCAGAAAGTTATGTTACAGAGAAGTTATTTTATGCCCTAGATTCTGGTGCAGTCCCCATCTATTTCGGTGCCCCAAATGTTTGGGATTTTGTCCCACCAAAATCAATCATAGACGGAAGTAAATTCAGCTCCTTGGAAGAGCTAGCATCTTATGTAAAAACACTAGCCGATAATCCTGCGGCCTACGCAGAGTATCATGCTTGGAGAAGATGTGGTGTACTTGGCAACTACAGGAAGGCACGAGCAGCGAGCCTTGACACACTGCCTTGTAGGTTATGTGAGGCGGTTAGCAAGAAAGAAGGGCGAAATGCTAGAGCTTTATAATACCCGGCCTTTATCTTCTTCTTTACCAGGTCTGTTTGTTATTCTTCTTTACTTGGCGGTGCTAAATAGAGTTTTGAGGGGAGCTCTCGCTAATCATTTTTGTGTGCTGCGATATTATTGTTTGTTGTACATGCGGAAGATGTTCAGATGTAGAACTAAAAATGGTAAGAATATACGCAACCCCTGCATACCTCTTTAGAAATGCATATCAAGCTGAGTGCTTCTGGTATAAATGGTTTTCAGTTGTAGTTTCGCCATTCTGCGGAGACCATTATTGTGGACAATTTTGGTAAATTATAAATTGTATCCGTGTGTTAAATAACTATATTATAAAAAACTCATTTGCACAAATGAAAGTTTAAGAATAATGGAAAATGCAACATAGAGTTTTGGTAAGTAAAAAAGTTGTTTATAGTGCGGACACGAGTAAAAATTTAGTTTTTAACAATGACTAAAATTGTTGATAAATATGCAAATTATTGTTAAAGATATTTTTTTTAACATAAATTGTTGTGGGATGATTGCGTATAAAGGTATTATGAAAAAATAATCATTTTGACAATGATTGATTATCATCATAATAAGTATATCATTACTAAAAATATATATTTTTACATTTTACAAAAGAATATTTAGCTAAAAAAAAATAATGTTGCCAAAGCTCTTTGACAATAAAAAAATATTGTTGTAAAAGTTCTTTGATAACAAATAAATATCATTGGAAAATTTACTTCGTAATAAAAAAATGTTGGAAAAGTTATTTAATAATAGAAAAAAATGTCATTGCGAAAATTTTTTAGTAATGAAAAATGTTGTACTGAAAATTAAAATTTTTTGGCAATAGAAATTGTTGTTGCAAAGTTTTTTCTGTAACAATAAAATATCCCTACAAAATCTCTATGGAGAAAAATCATTACACAAATTCTTTAGTAATAAAAAAATATTGTTGCTAAAACTATTTGATAACGAAAAGAAGTTGCCAAAGATAATTGATATAAAAAAAATTGAAAAAAATATTTGATGAAGGAAAATATTCATTATAATAGAAGAAAAATCAAACATTCTCGTGATGTTATTATTATTATTATTGTGAGAAGAATATAAATTGAGACTTTTTTTTTTACGTATGAGGTTGGAGTTAAACACAAGTATAAGACTAAGTGGAAAATAGAGAGGAGAGATGTGAGAGCAAAATAGAGAGCTTGTCTATTTTTTGTTTTCTAGTCCAAAATGAATATAAGACTTCCTATTTATCAAGGTGATAACTAGGATAGAGGGAATACATTGTGATGAGGTGTCAAAAATGTAGTGTATGGTGCCATATGAGTTAGTTGGCCCAACAACAGTGGTATTTGGGCTGACATGTTAGATACATGCCAAGGCTAGGAAGAATCTATCGAGGTGCGCCCGAGGCAAGCTTGGCCTCCTCTCAATCTAGTATTGTCTCTTTGGGTTAGTTTTTGAAGTCTTAATACTCTAGTTAGGAAGATACATTTATTATTACTCCCTTCAAAATTCAATATATTCCATTAGTGACTCCTTAGGGAAAGAGGGAACTATAGCATATCAGGCATAGCTTGGTGTCAACCTAAACTATGCTCTTAGTCTGTTGGCTAAATTGTTACATTTGAGATGAATATGATAATGACAAAATCATACATCCTAGGGACATAGCCAAAGCTTTACACACTTGGGGTGGCGGCCAAAATATTACACTTAAAAGTGCAACGACAGAAGGGACAAAATATTACATTTAGAAGGGCACCAATTAAAGCCTTACACACTTAGGGCGACAACCCCAAAGTCTTACTCTTAGGGGTGACATCTATAGCCTCTATTATTTGAATGCTGCATCAGTAGCCTTGATTAAATTTTCAGATTATTCCCACGTTTAAATTTGTTTTCTTGTACCAAGTCTTTAGGAGTTTGTTATTTAATAGCTATTGATGTCTTAGTGGCTTGATTTTAGCTTAGTCACTGAAGTTTAGCTAAGTATTTGCTATTTTCTCTACTTTTCAGTTTCAACTCAATATATTTAAGAAATTCTTCATGCTGTCAATAATTTGAACTTCCTGATATAAAAAAAAATATCCAACATATTGGTATCAAAGCTCTTTTCTTGAGGAATATGTGAGTGTGCCAAAAGAAACCCACCATAAAAACCTTATCTTCCTTGATTCAATCCATAAAATGGATTTTGAAACACCTTTTACAGCACTAGCACCACCAGTGTTTAAGGGTGAAAATGACCAATTATGGGTAGCTAGAATGGAAGCCCACCTAGAGGCGAATGATTTAGGGGATGCGGTTAAGGAGGCCTACGAAGTTGCTCCCTTGACCGATAATCCAACCATGGCTCAGTTGAAGAGTCACAACTTCAGGAACACAAGTAAGTCGAAGGCAAAAGCTACCTTGTTTGCTGCTGTCTCAGAAGAGATCTTTATAAGAATTATGAATCAGAAGTTAGCATTTGAAATTTGGAATTTCCTCAAAATTGGATATGAAGGAGATGAAAAAGTTAAAGGAAGGCAAAAGTTGAATATGATTCATGAGTTCATGATGCAGCAAATGAAGGAGTTAGAAACAATCAAGGAGTACACAGATAAGCTTCTTAGCATTGCTAACAAAATAAGGTTGCTTGATTTTGAATTTTCTAATTCTAGAATTGCTCAGAAATTACTTGTAACTATTCCTGAAAGATTTGATGCTACTATATCCTCCATGGAGAGCAGCAAATATTTGTCGTAAATCACCTTGGCAGAACTAAATAGTGCTTTATAGGCTCAAGAACAAAGGAGAAGTGAAGGTTCTGTGGAAGGATCATTGGAGGCTACGTTACAAATCAATCATGTAGAGAAAGACAAGAAGAAGAGTTTTAAGAAAAACTTCAACCCACGTGATGTTGCTAGCAGCAATAAAGGAGAAAAGAAGAGAGATTTTCCTCCTTGCAAACATTGCGGCAAAAATGGTCATCCTCCTTTGAAGCGTTAGAAAAAACCTGATGTGAAGTGTAGGAAGTGCAATAAACTTGGGCACCATGAAAAAATATGTAAAAGTAATTTTTAACAGAAGAATGATGCCCAAGTAGTATGTGACTAAGAGGAAGAGCAACAACTGTTTGTAGCATCTTGTTTTACAAGCAACAACTCAAGCTCAAGTGATTGTTGGCTCGTAGGCAGTGGTTGTATCAATCATATGACAAGTGACGAAGAACTCTTCAGAGAGTTGGATATTTCACAAGTATCCAAAGTCAGAATTGGTAATGGTGACTGCATCGCTGTCAAGGGAAAGGGAATTGTTACCATAAAATGTTGCACTGGCACTAAATTAATTTCTCATGTTTTGTATGTACCTAACATTAATAAGAATTTACTAAGCACTGGATAGCTAGTTGAGAAAGGATTTAAAGTCATTTTTAAAAACAAGCAGTGTGTGATCAAGGATGCTTATGACAATGATGTCATAAGAATTAAAATGAGAGGCAAAAGTTTCTCACTTGATCCGATGGAGGAGGAGCAAGCAACTTATGTTGCTACTACAACCAACACAGAAACTTGGTATAAGAGGGTAGGTCATTTTCATCATGCAACAATTTTGAATATACAAAAGGAGTTGGTTTATGGCTTACCTCGCATTGAGTCTAATCTACCAAGCTACAAGGTGTGTTAATTTGAAAAACAAGCAAGACTTCCTTTCCGAAAAGGAGCCTGGAGAGCTACCGAGAAGCTGCAACTCATTCATACTGCCGTTGTTGGACCTCATAAAACTCTTTCACTTAATGGGAGTAAATATTACATTGGTTTTGTTGATGATTTCACAAGGATGTGTTGGATATATATTCTCAGGTTCAAGTTAGAAGTTGTAGGTGTGTTCTTCAAATTCAAGAATAGGATCGAGAACCAAAGTGGCTGCAAAATTTAATTTTTGAGGTCAGATAATGGTAAGGAATATACCTCAAATGAATTTGATAAATTTTGTGAGGAGGGTGGAATTGAGCATCAACTTACAACACCATATACGCCACAACAGAATGGGGCTAGTGAGTGAAAGAATAGAAAAATAATGGAGATGGCCAGATGCATGTTTCATGAGAAGGATCTTTCAAAAGAATATTGGGTAGAGGCAGCAAAAACTACTGCATTTTTGCTGAACAGGCTACCAACAAAAGCAGTCGACAACATGACTCCTTTTGAAGCCTGGTATGGTTATAAACCACAAATAAAGAATCTGTAAGTTTTCGGTTGTCTGTGTTTTACCCATGTGCCACAAATCAAGCGAGATAAGTTAGATAAAAGAGCAGAGCCCGACATATTTATTGGATATAGCTTAACATCTAAAGCTTATAGAGTTTTTCAACCTGACACAAGAAAAATTCTAATAAGTGGGGATGTAAGCTTCATGGAGAATGATAAGTGGACTTGGAACAATGAAGAAAATCAATAGCCAAATGATCTGAATCCAAACAAGCTAGTTGATAATATTCCTGTCCGTGGTACTAGATTACTTGCTGATATCTGTCAGAGATGCAACGTTGCTGTGCTTGAACCAACATGATATTAGGAGGCAGAGAAAAATCCTAAATGCAGGGTTGTAATGTAGGAGGAGCTCGCTATGATAAACAAAAATCAGGCCTGAGAACTAGTTGAAAGACCTCAACATCAAAAAGTGATCGGAGTGAAATGGGTATTCAGAAAGAAGGAGAATGCAGATGGCTCAATAAATAAATATAAAGCAAGGTTAGTGGTAAAAGGGTATGCTCAAGTTTTTGGGGTAGATTGTTTTGATACTTTTACTTTGGTTGCAAGGCTAGATACAATGAGAATGCTACTAGCTATTGCAGCACAAAAGCAATGGAAAATCTGCCAACTTGATGTTAAGTCAGCCTTCTTAAATGGCTTTCTAGAGGAAGAAATTTATGTTGAACAACCTAAAGGCTTTGTTGCAAAAGGAGATGAAGACAAGGTGTATTTGTTAAAAAAATGGCATTGTATGGCTTGAAGCAGGCTCCAAGGGCTTGGTATAGCAGAATTGATGAGTACGTGCTGAAACCGGGCTTTGTCAAAAGTCTTAGTGAGCCCACGTTATATGTCAAAGGTGATGAAAATAATTTTCTGGTGATTTCCTTATATGTGGACGACCTTTTAGTCACTGGGAGCAACATTGAGCTTATTTAGCAGTCCAAAGAAGATATGATGTGAATATTTGAGATGACGATCTTGGAGAAATGTCGTATTTCCTCGGAATGGAAATCAAGCAGAGACAAAATGAAATATTTATTTGTCAATAGAAGTATGCAAAGAAGATTATGAAGAAATTCCACATGGATAATTGTAAAAGCATGAGTACTCCTATGTGTCAAAAAGAGAAGCTATGCAAGGATGATGGAACAAATAAGGTAGATGAGTCTATATTTATAAGCTTGATTGGTTGCTTAATGTATCTCACGGTAACAAGGCCAGATATCATATATGCTCTAAGTGTTTTTTCACGATTCATGAATTGTGCTAGTGAGTCTCATCTCAAAGATGTAAAAAGAGTTCTCCGATATGTTAAGGGAACTTTAAGCTTTGGTGTTAAGTTTTGTCAGTCACAAAGTTTTGAGTTGAAAGGTTATTTTGACAGTGATTGGGCTGGATCTTTAGATGACATGAAAAGCACTTTCGGTTTCTGTTTCAACTTTGGATTTGGAATATTTACTTGGAGTTGAAAGAAGCAAGAAATTGTGGCTCAATCAACAGCTGAAGTAGAGTTCATATCAGCAATAGTAGCTATTAATCATGCCTTATGGCTAATAAAACTTCTAAATGATCTTCCCTTGGAGTAAAAGTCAAGTACTAAAGTTATGGTCGATAATCAAGCAGCTATAGCCATCTCAAACAGTCTAGTTTTTCATGGCAAGACCAAGCATTTTGGCATCAAATTATTCTTTATCAAAGATGTTCAGAAAGATGATGTAGTTCGGCTGAAGTAGTGCAAGACTGAAGATCAGCTAACAGACATTTACAAAGGCTCTCGCAAAGGGAAGATTTGAAGACTTGAGAGAAAGATTGGAATTTTCACTTATTGATGCAATGAGGAGTGTTTGAATGTTGCATCAGTAGCCTTGATTAATTTTTTAGATTATTCCCACGTTTAAATTTGTTTTCTTTTACCAAGTCTTTAGGAGTTTGTTATTTAATAACCGTTAGTATCTTAGTGGCTTGATTTTAGCTTAGTTGCTGAAGTTTAGATAGGCAGTTGCTATCTTCTCTATTTTTCAGTTTCAACTCAATGTATTTAAAAAATGCTTCATGTAGTCAATAATTTGAACTTGCTAATATATACAAAAATATCCAACAAAACCGCCATCATGCTTGGCACCGACATATCTCCTACTTGCTTAGGGGTCCTTTATCTTCAACATCTTGTCCATTCCTCTTATTCTCTTAACTTTCAATTCTCGAACGCCTTAGAAATTCCTTCAACCCTAAATTTCTCAATATCACTTCCCACAAATCCATCTATCACACCATCCTTCCTACACTCCTTAGTAAAATTATACATGACCAACTTTGAGTCTAAAGGCTTTCTCTCCGAGCAACATTACAGATGTCCAACTTAACCAGTTCCAAACTTGGTATCACTTTTCCAAAAACATTTAGATTGATTTGGCCTTCTCCATCATATCAAGTTGATAGCCCCTAGAGCGGCGTATAGCTTTACAAGTTGAGGCCATGTATGATGGGATGTGTCTGCTCATTAGGAAACTGCTCCAGGCATGTTGGCTTAGTCCTACCCAACTCATCCCCAATGCTAGGAGAATAATAGTCGGGTTTCTCTATGGTTGTCATTTGGTGGATGGTTGACCTACTTTAGAGTTATTCAAGCACCTTTTGAAGTTTTTGAGCCATCCCTTCACCCTAAGTTTTTTATTCAATCTAGACAAGGGGTGATCTTAAGTTTATGAAGGTGCCTCAATCATTTGTTGAAAGGTGGAAACCTCAGTACTTATTTTTCTAAGGGCATGTTAAGTGAGACCTTCCCAAATGAGGCCAACTCCATTTAGATGCGTAGGAGGAGCCATCCTTATTTTTTGATCTAGAATTTGACATCTATTGACTCCAAAAGCTGGTGTAAGATGACTGCATCATGAATAATAATGATGTGGTGAATGATCCAATATGTCTTAAGAAAATTGGCTTTATTTCTAATGCTAGTAAATAATTCTCCATTAGCCTTGTTGTTGCTCTTTACTTTTCTATCCTGTTAGTTTGTCAACTTATTGGGACTTGTTGTTATGCTATTTATAGAATGTGTAGAATGGTGAGTTTGTCAAAAAACCATTCGTAAAAATTTAGTTGGAGGCATCAGAAGACCGACAATTCGTTCCCATGTTATGACCTCCAACAAATTGTCGATTGTCTCAACAAAAGTTCCCAAATGTAAGGTCTAGTCCTTAATGTTCTGTTATCTTGTTCTATCATTACCCATCCATAAATCACGGCTGAAATGAATCTCTTACTTTTATTTTCTTGGGGTGTAAGGGGTGATATTGAGACCGATTTAGAGAATCAGAAGGTAAGGCCGAACAAGGTTAGTGACACCAGTCTTACTATAATTGTTGATTCTGACCCTTCTAGTATTAATAAAGTTTTTGACTCATTTGATTTTTGTCTACCTTTGAGGAACAAACTCAACCAAGAGCTATCCCTAAAATTCCAACTAAGGCGGCGCTTAAACCCTTGTGGATAAAAACATTGGAAAGGAGTTGAAGGCTCATAAGAAGAAAAACAATCTATTTTACTTATAAGAAAATGAAGCTCGAGGACTAGAAAAGGGTTTGTTGAACCCTCTCCTAAAGGTCTTTGTTCTATTGATAAGCATAGAGGATGCCGATAAGGTTGAGGTGGAGGCGTTGACAAAAATGATAAGGGTAAGTCTGTATAGAATCGAGGGTGTTGCGATCTACCCCTCAACCATTAATGAGGTAGACACTATTCGCTAACCTAAGGCCAAGAGACTACCCAACACTAGTGTTAATGGATCGACACATGAAACTTGCAACTTAGAGGGTCTTGATGTTGGAGTGATCAAGCTCCCCTTCCCTTAAAGAAATATGTCTTGTGAAGGAGGACCAAAATTTTCTTTTGAAGATGTCACCCAGATGACAATACTGATCTTGAGTTGGCTAAGGTAGTGATGCTCCATAAAGACAAGGACTTAATCAACAGCATGAACATGTCCACTCTACTAAGAGCTGCCCTGAACCTCACTTTCTAAGAAGGTTGTGCCTTATGTATGATGTATGTCGGCCACTGTTATTATGAATACTAAAAAACATGCTGACAATACTTGCGGCAACTAATCATGCAAATAAAGATCTTCGATAAGTTTAGATGAAGTGTACAGATATTTCATTGGCTAGAGAGGAAACATGAGTATCTAAAAAACAAAACTTCTATTGCTAACAAGAGTCAAGGTGTCTCTAGAGTCAAGAGTGGCTAGCGAGGAAATAGATAAGAGTACCTTAAAGTCCGCGTCTACCTAGATGAATCTCTTGAAAGCCTAAGTTGCTAGTCCATAAGGCAATCCTCATAAGGAGGAGAAGTCACTATTGGCTAGCTTAGAGTTTTTAAGAGCTCAAGTTGCTAGTTTGGAAGACGATCTTAATAAAGAGAAGATATGGACAAATCAAATATCCACAGAGAAGAGGAAGTGGATTTTTGATATTGGGAATATTCAACAACTAACCGAGTATAATGAATCATTGCAAAATGAAGTAAGAATCCTTGGTAATCTGGACAAAGATGTCAACAACAAAGTATTAGGGGTATGATGTAATACCCCTATTTTTAACATTTGAAAATTTCATTCAAAAGAGTGATTTGTGGAAACTAAAGTACTAGAAATATAGTTTTTTTACACTTAAAAAAGTCCGATTAATTCTACTATTCTTACACTAAGTACTAAGACTAAAACGTTACTCTACTTAAATTATGAACATCAATCATAAGAAATAGATAAGGATTTATATTACCTATTAACATTGTTCTGATTGGACAAAAGTTATAGCCACCAAGAAAAAATAAATATTGAAAGGGATGTAAGAGTTCAAGGGATATCCGGATCAAAAGATGTCGGAGTGGACATTGAATTATCCTAACTTTTAAACCTTAGCACAAGAAATTAGAGGAAATCCTCAAAATATTCTTGCAAAGTCACAATTGCCCATTGAATAGGCAGTGGATCGTAGGTAGGTACTCTAGAATGCTTTCGCAATTAATTTCTAACCCCACAGATTAATATGAGTTTTTTTGGGTGTGTTTTTTTATTAACTCACATGCATTCTAGACAATTTTCTGCAAATTCACCTATCCTTAAATTGCTCAAAGTCAAACAGACTTAACTATGTAGATTTTTAGTGATAGGCTTCCCAAAAAGAAGATATACATTGTTCACATTTGTATTCTTATTAATCTTTTTTAAGCTTCAACTATCTACCACTAATTTTGGGGTATTAAAACAATACCCGCCCAACCATAAAATTCGAAGATGTATAAAGTCCACTGGTTATATTTTTTGCACTAAGGCAACACAATACCCTCCAATGTAGGTCACATAATCCTAAAGTATCGATATCTTTTATGGGGCCTGTAGGTCACTTATCAAGTAAATTAGAGCTTTACCGAGGCATTAAGGCACACCTGTAAAACCAAATCAAATTGAGGACTCTTACCTTATCTTAAGGTAGCTAACCCTAGAGAGTAAGCTATTACCAATATTGAGATCTTTCACTTTAATTATTAATATTTTATTTGATAATCACAATTATCACATAATAAACAACAATTCCTAATTTCATACTTAACCATTTTTTCTTTATTTTTAATTATTCAAGTCAACTCAAAAGTTAATTGTTCAAGCCAAAGTCAAAGTTAAAGTCAACACGAAGGTCAACCTAATAATCCATTAAGGTCATCCTTGTCCAATTATTGACACTTAGGCACATCTTAGTAAAACATGATTAAAATGCCCTAAAAATATTAGTTATTTTAAAAATAGCCATTTTAATACTAAGTATGAGTTTAACTCCTTAATTATCATGAAAAGATACAAATACTAAAATAAACACTTGAAGATAAATTATAATTCTGGAACATTTCAAAAGTGATAAAATTATTATTTTGCCCTAAAGTACACTTAAACCCCTTTAACACATAAAACCATGCATATCTAGCATACCATATTTCATATACTTCTCAAGCTCAACATAATGGAACACATACAAGACATATGTGTTAGAAATTTATCGATTTTATGTGAAAATACTAAAATACTCATAGAGCATATAAAACTTTAACTGTTCAAAACTATGCTGACACATGCTCAACTCTCAACAGATCATATATCAAATTTTAAGTAGAACATGTGAGCCTAATGGTAAGCTCAAAAGTGGGAAAGGAGGCCTGAACTAGGATAAAATTTCACTTGGCTACCCCACCCTTCAACACAAACATAATTATTCTTCAATATAGAACCCATCTAGTATGTTGTATTACATATATTAAAGATACATAATTATAGCATGTTCTTAAACAATATATCAAGACTAGCATACTTGAAGAAAATGCCATCTAGCATGGTGCATGATTTTTTTCCCATTAATTCACAAGCAAGCATAAAATCACACTTAATAATAATATAGGAAACTTCAAGCATGCTATCACATGATTTTTACACATTTATTAGTAACATATGAGATGCCTCTTTTCTAACAAAAAAATGCAAAAGAAGAATCAATGGTACCATAAACCCTAGCACCGAACTATTTTTCCTTTTTGAAAAAAAAAACCTCAACAAAAATAATTAGAATATACTACAATAAAATAATAAAATAACAACAATAGTCAAAAATCAAAAGAAAAGAGAGCCATACCCAACAAGAGAGAGTGGCACACCAAAGAGAGAAAAACAGGATAGGATAAATGCTTCAACTTCTTCTAAATCTAACATCTTTATACTTAAATAAATATAATGGGGCTAGATAATGGATTAGAGGAAGAAAATAAAACAAGGACAACAGAGAACAAGAGAGGAGAGGAGTCAGTTTTTCTACAACAAGAAGAGTAAGAGGGGAGCTCTCAACATCTAAGTAAAGTTAAAGAAAAAGAGGAGAGATAATAGACAAATTCAACAAGGGTTTGAATATTGAAAGAACATGATAAATGGAGCCATAAAGAGAGAAGGGATTCGAAATTAGCAAGGGAGGGAGAGAAGAGAGATGAGTAAGACCTTACTTATCCTACACTTGAATAAAAGGTTGGGTGTATGTACAAGATGTAAGAGATTGGGCGAAGGGTGAGGTGAGAGGATTATGGTTAAAATCTTGGGCAAGGCAAGGGAACACGTAACAATCTGATCCAAGATGAGGGGAGGTTAGGAGAAGGTTAATAAGGATGAAAAAAATGCCTATAAAATCAAAGTTGAACTACAACACACAAAAAATCAACTCTGATCAATGTATGGTCAGTCATTGGTTGTCCACTTGAGCCCCCAAGGCTACTCGGTCTCATCTTGATGCTTAGTTGTCTAAACCATAAGCTTTGATCGATTGCCTAACACAAAAAACCCTAATATTCTATTTTTAACCTAATTTACTTAATCCATCTTCCATCCCAACTTGAACACACATTATTAACACTTTAAGACCATATTATCCACCTTTTATTTCTATGATTAGATTCACATAATATATCAAGTTGCAAATTAGGTTCTTAATTAGGGTTTATAGGAAGTAATGTATTACATATGAAACTAAGTTATTGAGATAAAAAAGGCCTTGGAGAAACAGGTGGCTGATGGTCGAGACAAAGTTGTTGCACACCAAGGTGGTTGAGAAGTGGTAGAAGGATGCAACTGAGATAAGCTAATTGAATAGAATGCTAGTAGAGATAAAACAAGCAAATGATTTAGCCTAGAAAGACATGGTTGCCTATATTAAGAAAGCCATTACCTTTGCCAAGTTGAAACATGTCCATGAAGTTGTAGATAATTACTTAAAAAGTGAGGAGTTTGAAAGTTATGAGGAGTAACTTTAGTTTCAGCATTATATTTATGGGCCTTGGTTGTGTACTCTTAGTTTAAATCATTAGTTGAGTGTGACCAACTCCATAAGCTTGACAGAGAATTATACACCAGCCAGGACTTAGAGGCTGTGCCTCTTCCTGAAGGAGCTAAGGAAGATGCCAATGAGATTGGAAAGAAGAGGATGAGGTGATTGAATATGTGAAAAATACTAATGCCAAGACAGTTGAAGATGAGATAGGAAAAAAAGAAAAAGGAAAAAAAAGAAATAAGAAATCCTCTCCTCTTTTGTATATGACACTTATATGATATCAAGTCTTTCAAACTTTTACCTCATCTCGTCTACTTATATTTTATCTCAACATGGCAATGCATTTTATGATGCTCATGTTTCCCATACTTTGGATATTTTTTATACGTTAGCAATGATCACCAAAGTAGGGCTTGATCCATACCCTACTAGTTGATCAAACCAAATGGAACCAAACCTCTCAACATTGGACTCAGTAACCTCAACACATTAGCTAAGGAACACGTGTTGGGAACCTAAGCTTACAGTAATTGGAAAGCCATCGGGTATGTAGTGTACCTAATTTTGAGCTCCGTGGCTCTGGCACATCAGCTAAGGATGCACCATGAGGGTTTAGGCATAGTAGTTGACAAGCCACAAGGTGTGCTTGCAAAGTTATTTATTTAGTATGGGCTCAACATTCTCGGTATTTCGGTTCAAAGGATTAAATGTGTGTGCCTCACGAGATTATATTGGGCTTGGTGGCCTTGGCACCTTGGCCCAAGAGATACATCTTGCTTGTTTATTATTGGCTTGATGACCTTGACGCATCATTTTGAGAGACACGTCATATTACCTAGTCTTTGTAATTTGTCTACTTAAGCCATGAGTATTTTGAAAGTATAAAGACAACATCATAAAGGTTGTAATACATTGTTAATATTAAACAACAATTACTCTCTTATAATCATAGCATCAATATTCATATGCAGAAGACAAAATATGTTAGCATCCATCTATTCAAAGACATCTTCGATCTTCATTAGCTAATATAATCATGGCCGTCCCAACCTATTCTACTACTTGATACAATCATTCTCACCTTGCAACCAACTTTCCTCGACTCCCATCACTATGGAATTTAGCCTTCCTCAACACCTACTTATCCACCTTTAATTGCGTGAGTCTTACTCTCTTGTTATAATACTTAGTTAGTTGTTGCTTAAACTTGGCAAGACGCATTTGGACCATATTCCTCTGATAGATCCTTATCAACTTTTAAAGCCTCTTCATTGCCCCTTGGATCACAATGGCCAATTCTATATGAGCTTGTTTCTATTTCATCTTGCATGACTACCTTGGCTCTAAAAGTTAAGTTGAAGGGCATCTCACTTGATGGGTTTTTGACTATTGTTTTGATGGCCCATAATATTCCAGGTAACTAATCTACCTAGCTCACTCAACCCCATTTATTCAACATCTCAGCTCTCCTAATATTTATTTGTTTTCTCACTTGGCTTGGCTATTACACTGCCTTAGGAATGGTGAAAAGCTTATTCATAGATAATAAAGTGTCAATATTGCTTGATATGGTTTACTTTTGAATGAGCTATTGAAGTTAATCTGTAATCAATTTTCCAACTTTCACATAACTACAAGTACATATTATTGTCAAATTATCAACCATTATCAGTTATGATACTTTACGGACCCTAAACTTGCATGACAATAGTTAATCCTTATAATCCCCTCAATTTTTGTTTAAAGAGTAGTGTGGGAGTAAAATTTAAAGTTGAGGGTGAAACTGCTGTATCAAACACAAAAAAGGTATGATCATCACCTAGTCAATGTTAGGTGCTAGGCTAAGGTTGGAACGATACAATAAAATATTACAAATGCTTAATCAGATATATATATATATAACAATAATGATAAGGTGACATCAAATAATTGAAAACATAAAATATGTTTTACCATAGTAAAAAGTTTAAACAATTAACAAAACCAAAAAGATCCCAAACTTGGGAAAAAATTCTCGCTAATTCGCCTAGATAAAAACGTCTTCACTTCCCAAAAAGCACTTAATAACAATAACCAAAAAGTTGGCTTTTATAACCATCATCAACTAGGACTTCATCCCCTTGCACAAACAAGTTACTTATCCATTGAATGGAAAAAGGAGCACAAGTGGTAATATTAGTACGCTAGTACTAATTAAGAACCAATTATCGTACATAAGTATAATTTATGTTATGGATATCATAGAAGAATCATGCTATAACAATCATGAACTCATAACGTAAGCACAATCTAACATCATATCATGATTAGAACATGGTACTATATGACATGAAATTTATTTCCCAAGAGAATGCAATCCTAATGGTATCTCTAACATGCACTTCCACATAAAATATAATACATGCTTTCACAAATATCTTAAGATAATAATACTAAAACACAAATATATATATTGCATGAGAACATCTTAATGTAATGCAAGGAGAACCATATGTACTAAAGGTATATGAACACTAATTCCGAGGCATAAGCCTGGACATTTGACCCTACCACTAAGGGTTAGAAATCATTGGATAAACATAGCATTAATGTATAAGCATAGCACAACCAACAAAGTCAAGGGTATAAAAAATTATCAATTGAGCAACTCACTCTACTACTAATGAGCATACTAATGCCGAGTGGGTTTTATATGGGGACTCTAACATCTACCTAACTTGAAACCGTAAATACCATCGTAGGTCGGACATCCGTTAGTCTCTCCAAAGGTATCTTAATCCTTAAGTATGCATATCTCTATATAGTTCAAATGATCATATAAGACAGAGAAGGCATCAAGCTACTATGCAACTTAACATTTTACAAAAATGCAAAATGAGGGTTCGAAGGATCGTGTTTTTATAACGCCAACACAAATCATATTACACAAAGGAAACTCAAAGTGTACACATATCACATAATACACATAAGTGTTTTAAGGCTAACACAAAACCTTAGAGAAAATAAAAGAAATCCCATTTTATTTGAAAATACCACTTTTAGGTTGAAAAATCAAAAAAGCCAAACAAATGAAAAACTTAGATAAAATAAGGTTAGTCATCTTAAAATAAGGCTATACACTAATTTTGGAAAAAAAAAATTCTCTATTCAAAAAATTTAATACTCACGATTTGACATAAAATATAGTTTTATACCAATAAGCTTAAAAAAAAAGAAGTATTTTATTACTGAAAATTACTATTCATAAAAAATCATTATTCATGCTTAATTACTATTTACAAGGTCTAAATGGTCAAATGTGGTGGTAAACCATTGATACTATAAGTCCACTAAAACCTTTTAGGGTATTTTAGTCATATTTTGATTAATTATCTTAAAAATAGAACTATTGCAAAATTAAACCCTACTTAGGGTAATTAGGACATCATTAGCTACTAATAGTTTAAAAATCATGAAGAACATTCTTAAACTTTCAAAAATTCAACCATAATTAAAATCATCAAAACTTGATTCAACTAAACATAATATATACCATAATTCATCTAAAAATTACAAAGATCATCATGGTATGATTAGATCCTAGATCCGACTCGAAAATCATTTAAACTCCAAAATCATTCCTAAAGCTCCAAAAGTTATTTTTTATAAAAATGATATCAAACGAAGTAGATTTAAATAGGTTAAACATCAAATTTTTATATAAATCAATCGACATATAACATGGTATAATAATTTTGAAAAATTGAACATAAAATAACAAACCCTTAAATCAACTCGTCTTTACCCAAAAAAAAAATTCTATACGTAGAATCATCCAACAAGAACAACTTATGTATCAAATATACTCTACAATTTACAATGAAATAGATTATAATAATTCTTTTATATGTCAATACAGCAGCTTATATATCAAATATACTCTACAATTTACAATGAATAACTTCCTATCATCAATTTAAGAAAACTTTAAGAGATTAAAAATCTCCAAAATGACTAGAACCCACAAAATTCACCACAACACAAATCAAACCATAAAAAACCACTAATTTATGCTCGTATGTAGTAAAACCATAGTTCTTACCTCGAATCTAACTTCAGAGAGAAGAATGTAAGGAGGAGAAGAAACCAGAAAGGATGACATTTGAAGCTTGATAGTTGAAAATTGGCGGAGAATGAATAAGGTGGTGATGCACAAAATGGAAGGGAGAAAATAGGGAGGTTTTGGTGGGGAGGGTTAGAGAAATGATTGGAGAAAAAAATTGTTAACAAGTGTAAGAGAATTGGGGGAGGGGTAGGGTTATTAATTGGAAATTTGATTGATATTTTGGTGCAAAAATATCATGGGAATGGTAGTAAATAACACATAAAAGGTGGGGAGGAAATGAGTGGAGTAGGTTCATTCTAATATCAAATGAGTGGTGGGCGTTAAATGAGTAAAGTTTAGGGTAAGGTAGAAAAAAAATATTTGACGATGTATACACATCCAAAAATATCTATTTTGGTTCCAAAATTATAAAATTAGTTACTCAAAAATAATAAAATATAGTGATATTCGAAAATTTGTGAAATATAGATACGTGAAAGGGTCTTTTTGGGTTTTAAAAACCCATAGAAGACACATTCATATGATGGATAATGCCTTTTTACCAACATATTGATTTGGTAATTTCAAAGAGCGTAGGAGACACAGAAAATGATGAGGATTTCAGAAATACACATTATAGAAGAGTCTAACAATATTGATGGTGAAAAGTGGCCTCAAAATCTTCCACGAGTTAAAAACGGCAAGAAAGTGATAATGATTATTTAAAACACCACTAGGGTTTCTAATGATATGTAACAAAATGTATGAAATAGAATAATTATATTTTCAAACCAAGAACATCTTGACAAAATTGGGTTTTATAAAGTGGGGTATTACATCACTACCCCTTTTAAAAAGATACTTCATCCCCCAAAGTTAGAGTAACAAGAATAAGACGAATAATAAAGGAGGAAAAATGAGATCTCTATATGAGGGAAACCCAATTGCTACCCTTTCCAAAGTGAAAAATTCTAACAAATGCACATAATTGAACAACTTTGGGTAGATAGGCCACATCTCCTTGTATATTTCCTAGGTAGCCTCCTCTACACCATGATGCATTTAGAATACCTTAACCATTGGAATAACATTAAAATAGGTTTCACGCTTCTTAGTTCCAAGAATCCAAATGGGTCATTCTTTATATGTTAATGATTCATCGAATTCAATCATCTCAGGTCTAATGATATACAATGAGTCTCCCAAGTACTTTCTTAATTGTGAGACATGGAAATCGATGTGCACACATGAAAAATCCATTTGTGCACTAGACGATATACCAGTTCTCTAACTCATTCCATAACCTCATATGGACCAATAAACCTTGGATTGTGTTTATGTTGTTGACCAAAATGTTGAATACCCTTGGTGGGGAAACTTGTAACAAAACCTTATCTCCCATGTCATATCCATCAATCCTTCTTTGTAGATCTACGTAGCTTTTTTATCTATCCCGAGTAATCTGATCCTTGATAAATCTCACTTTTTTGGTAGTTTTCTTGATCATTTTTGGTCCCAACAAAATTGATTCACTGATGTCACTCCTGCATAATGGACTATGACACTTTCGATCATACAATACTTTAATATGTGCCATGCCTATGTTTGCATAATAGTTGTTATTGTAAGGAAACTCAATAAGTCCTAAGTGGTCCTCCCAAATGCCTTGGAAATCCATAATACACACTCGCAACATATCTTCTAGAGTCTGAATAGTCCACCCATTCTACCCATCTATAATAGGGTGAAATGCTATACTCATTTTTAATTGTGTCTTAGAAGCCTCTTGTAACTTCTACCAAAAATGTGAAATAAACCTCGAATCCTAATCTAACACAATTCTTCGAGGTGTTCCATGAAATCTTACCACATAATTCATATATGTATAAGCTTACTATTGCATACTTTGAGTCATCTTCATCAGGATGAACATTAAAAACTTGGTTAACCAATCAACTGCAACCTAAATTGAATGTGAACCCTTGCCAGTCTTTGATAGCTGAAATAAAATCCATTGAAATGCTATCCTATTTCCATTTAAGACCTTCTAGTGGTTGTACTAGTCCAGTTGGCATCTAGTAATATGACAACCCAGAATAAACTAACCCTTGTCTAATGTAAGGCAAAATGGAATAAAGGACGAAAGAATACATGCTCTACTAGTAATACGTCAATAATAATGATAACAACGATGAGAGTAATAATATAGATAGAAGAGAGATTACAAAATCAAAATATAGGAATCAAATCTAAGAGTTTAAATAATTAGAAGAACCAAAAGTATCCTAACACAGTGGGTAAAATATATTTAAACATTTAGCCTAACTCTTAACTAAATGGTAATGTAACTCTCAAACTCCAAGTGATGACTGGCTATTGACCCACAAAATCATCATCAACATACTCTAGCTAAAAATTATAACCCTACAAATCATCCTCTACTCATAGGACTAGAAGTTGGATCATCACAGTGACCATACAAATATAGTATTGGTAAGATGAAGTAATAGAAAAATAAACTACCTAAAACACGGTGAGGATCATGCTGCACATTAAGGTCATGTAGTAACATGTTACAACACATACTTAGATATCATAAGTTCTAGGCTCCTGAATGTTATTTGATAAAGCGTGCTCGCACAAGAATCATGGAAGAAGTAATAATACATATCATACATTAGATGCTCACAATGGAAATCATATTACAGTCTTCCTTTATTGACTACATAATTTCTAATTATTAAGGTAGTCTGTTCGACCAAACCTAGTTCTCTACCATGAAGTAAAGTCATATCAGCATACACTTGTAGTGGGATACCAGACCCACCACATGGTCTCATGTTACATCAAAGAAGCTTTTTTTCGGGGATACCACACCCACCACACATCAAATGCACCTGTCACAAGGGTTAACACATTTTAGGATACTACACCTACCACATGTGGTCAGAGTACATTAAAAGGGCTTATACTGCGATACCTCATGTAATATCTCATTTTAATAAATTCTTAGTTTAAATATGCAAAACTTAAAATTTGATTAGCAGGCGTAATAAAGCATAGTATTCTTTTTAGAATGTACGTCTCGTCGTTGCGAGTAAGTCTATAGTTTTTAAATTATGATAATAACCCGGACTAGTGTATATATGAGTAGAGGAAGATAAAAGTTGATGACGATAATAATGATGATAATAAGAAGAGAGTAGATAGTAATCAAAATAGAAATGATGGTAATAACAATAGCCTTATGATAAGTAACACTTTTAAAAATAATGCCGATAACAATAATTGTGAGGATAATAATGTTAGAAATAATTATGATAATAAGGAGTGGTAGTGATAACACTAATAATAATAATATTGATCATGATAATAATTAGTGAGAATAATGGTGAAAATAAAACCTTGAATAGGTAGGATTTTTCCATAGTAACCATGCACTTAAAAGCCTAATACTTTGGGATATTTTTGCTATCTAAATTCTAACCAATCCCCATCATTTTCCCACTCAAATTTGCAGCCTAATTCCCCCAACCTGTCGAGCACCCCCATCTTCCACGTAGCCAGTTGCCACCTTTCTCCATGTATGAATAACACATCTCCACTCTACACTCCTACCTATCTTAGCCACAAACCATGCAACCTTTCTCTTCTCCTAACACATCCCATCAACCTCCCTACTCTTCTCCTCTCTCACACCATTCCAGCTTGCAAAAAAATGCAGCAAGCAGCCCCTCCAACCTCCCTCACACCACCTAGCCACATGCAGCAAAAGAATCTCATGCAACCCGGCCACATCCAGCCACAAAAGCCCGTGCAACCCAGCCCTTCCACCAAGTGGTAGCCATCTTCTTCCCCTCCTCTCAACCAGCTCCCCTACCCAACTTTTCTAGCCATCTACCCATCCATTTCCTTCCTTCTCCATGCAACCAACCTGTCCCTCTTCCTTCTCCTAAAGCCTTCGACACCCACATCCCCAAAAACAACCTACAACATCCTCCCCAACTCACCCTTGCAGCAACCCATTTTCCCTCTATTTTTCCCTTCCCTTCTTAAGTTTCAACCTGTAGCAAAGTCCCTCCTTCCCTCTCCCTTTTGGTCCTCTATTTTTCACCCTACAAATCCTCTCCTTCTCCCCCTTAATTCCAGCATTTGATACTCTTGTTCGCAGCTCCCAAACTTCTCCCTTTCACCACCAAAATCTTGCCCAAAATTACTATTCTTGCAGCCTTGCTAAGCACCCCTCTTCCCTTGTGTTTCACCTCTCCAAGCAACAACTAATTCTGGTGTAAGTATTCTACCTTCTGGTGTGCGTGGTTCTTAGTAATTCCATTCACCGACCGTCTTGGTTATTTCCCTAATCGTATTTCGGGTATTAGTTCACATAGGTTGTCATTTTATTATTTTTCTTAGCATAAATACTAATGCATGCATAGTTGTGGATGGTGTTATTTATTTTTAGGTAATTTCAACCCCGCTTAAGGTATCCTTAGAAGAAGCTCTTCGTGACATTATTTTTCTTAGCTAAAGGTAAATCCAACTAATCCGTAGATGGTAGAATTTTATGTGAAAATGATAGGTTAGTTTTCTATGATAAAAATCATGCTAGGATGAGGATATCAAATGACTTGTATTTTGTGGGAAATGGAAGCATGTTGTAGTTTGTTCCTATGTGAATATTATGATGTGTAAATTAATATATGTTACTATACAAATATTTATATGCCTAGATAATATGCTAAAAATTGAGAATGTATGCTTATGACAATATATATGGATTTATGCAAAAAACTAAATGTGTATGTTTAGGGTTAGAGTCCAACCGAAAATTTGTCATGTTTCATGGTAAGACCTATAAATGAATTAAATGTGTCCCTTGGATATTTTAGATAATTTTGGACGTATAACATGCTAACTTAGAGTATAAATGTGTTTAAATGGTGATTATTATGTGTTGCATGTTCTAGAGGTAAAAATATAAATTCTATATACCATATTCCGTATTTGAAAGTTATTTGTGGGAATTGCATGAATTTTATGAGATACTTGAAATGCATGCTAAGAGTGTATACATGTACCATGTATGGTGAATGCTTAGGAGTGACATGGTATTTTGTCATACCGAAGAAATTATCGTATGTTAAATTATCATTAGCTATTTTATATTAGCCTTTTCATGATAAATATCCTATGGGGATAAACCTGGTAATAAATTAAAGGGAAATGTGGTAGTTATAGGTTGAAGAGTATTTTGGTCATTAGGGTAAAAATGTGTTTCAAAGTGAATAATTGGGCTAGTTGACTTAAGTGTTGGCCTCAGAATAATTTTGGAAGTAATTGGACAAATGGATTGAATAACTGAATCGGATAATTATTCGGGCTATGGCATGATGCCTAACCTTAGGTCGTGTTGACTTGAAATTATTGTGACCCTTGTGGTCTTTTAGATTTGACATTTGATGGTTGATTGTTGTGACCCTTGTGGTCCCTTGGTTGATTGATTGATGGCTAAGTTGTAATATTGTGAACCTTGTTATTCTCGAATTAATAACCTAAAATTTCATAAGACACTAATCACTTAAAGAGGAAGATTTGTGTTTGGAAAGGAATCTCGTGCCTTGGACTTGGCCACCAAGTGCATAGTTTGGGCCTTCGGGTCAAGGGGCTCACCTCTGCTGTATAGATATTCCATACACTCTATAGGGGGTACGCGTACTTAAGGACTTGAGTTCCGAGGTTTAGTATGGACGACTGATATGTCGTGTGGCTTCCTTGGCGAGCTTTGCCCCGGAATTGAGTGAATTATTTTGGTACCACATCCTTGACGATCATTGTCATGGATATGAAATTGTATTCCATTTGAGAATTATTATATAAATGATATAATCGGATTAGACACCCACTATAATACTTCTGTAATAATTGGACTAGGCGTGACTTGACTTTGGTTAGATTGTTTGGAATGTCACCATTTCTTCCTATTATGCTCTAAAGTATGGTCGTTGGTAAGTTGAAATGGTTGTGAGATTTATAAGCATGTCTTCAATACCTTGCTAGGGATTTTGATCTAATTAGTATCATAAATTGTGATGTAGAATTGTGTCATAAAATCATGGCCTTGCATGTGATCGTATGTTTTATTTGAATACCTTATTTGTATGATAAGTGTATATGTGGGTATGCTACCTCTCCGGAGGCGTTGTGATTTACTCAGTACGAGAAATTCGTATTGATGCTATCACTTTTTAGAGGAGTATGTCCATAGCATGCAATGGTTGAAGAATTTTGAGGAGCATCACCCAGGCGAATAGTTAGAATAAGGGAGTGAGTGGACCCTGTCCCTATTTCCCTTTCCTTGTAATATTTGATGGACCGAATGAGTGTAAGGCAAACCACTATTGCACCTTCGTGTGCTCTTTTGTTTATTTTCTGAAAGTTGTTAGTTACTTAATTATCTAAATGATCCTTTTGTATGGATAATCTTTCTTTGTAAAATCCTTGATTATGTATTGTACTTCTCTCACATTTTGTTGGTTTAACTTGCTTTAAGCCTTAACACCTGACATAAGGATGGTGAGGAGATCAGAATTATGTTAAGTGTGGTGGTAACACCCACTATTTTACAATTTTGCTTCCGCAAAGTAAGATTTAAACGAAATTTTTAAGTCTTGATTTTGGGGTGTTACACCTCACCCACTACACTTTGAATGCATCCACTGCGAGGGCTACACAAGTTGAGATACTGTACTCACCTGAGCAATAGATAATATAAAGTGTTAGGGGCTTTTACTAGGATATCTCATACACCTAAGATGGACACCAATGCTATGTTGGCTTGCCACAGTATTATACTATACGTTAAAGATATGTGCATACCCTCTACCGACCGTAACCTTATATAGAATGATATAGATACCTTAATTAGGGTTGTTAACGACCTGAGCCGAGGTACGTTTGGGCTTGGCTTATTTACTAAATGAGCCTAAAAATGAAGCTTGAGCTTGATTTGTTTATAAACTAGCCGAGCTTTTAACGAGTTGAGCATAGCTTTTAATGAGTTGACTCGTGAGCTTTGATAGTAAACGAGCCAAGCTCATGAGCTTTTTCATTGTGAACGAGCTCGAGCCCAAATTTATTATACTTAAGCTTGACTCATTTAATAATCGAGCCGAGCCTTTAACGAGTCGAGCCCCAAAAACTCGTGAGTCGACTTGGTTTGTCAACAACCCTACTCTTAATCCATTATTAGTAGATTCCAAGTGATATCACAATTCACAATTAACTCCATTATAACCAATTGGGTATTTTTAAGTGATAACACCAAACACAACACAAGGTATATAAGCCACCAATTGGGTGTTTAGAGCAAATTTAACCACTCAAAGCACAAATTTAACCACTCAAAGCACCATAATGTTACAATTTTGATCCATACTACATTAAGGTTAAGCATGATTGAAATTATAATTAAAATGTTATAACTTCATGGAAATATTTATATAGAATTCCCAAAGAAAGAATAATCAAATAGTAAGCAAACATGGTGAAATCAGGCGGATCAATCGATCGATTGCTAAGACTAGTTAATTGGTCTAGCCGCACCAGATGTGAAGAAAAAAATATCACACACCAAAACCAATTAGCTGGTTGGTCATTTTTCATAGGAATCAATCAATGAGTTTGGTCAAACTGGTTGATGGGTTTAAAAAGAGGCCAAACCACTTTGGTCACAAAGTAACTAGTTGATGGGTAAGGCAAACAAATCGATTGTTCATGGAGGCCTATCAACTAGTTCATCAAATCAATCAACAATTTAAGAAACCAACCAATCATGGAAACCAACCCAAGCGATTATTCACACAACTAGTCGATCTATTATAGCAATTCGGTTTACTGATCTGGACAAAACCGCACCTAGATGCATGAACCACACAAACAAATAATTAATCTTTTTTGATGAATCCTATCATTATTTTATGTTATAAAACATATATAAAAGTATACTCCATATGTGAATTCACATAAATCATGATAGCAATCAATATTCAACAATATCATGCTTGAATTTCACTAAACTCATGTGTTATATCAAAATACATGAACATACTACATAACTTATGAAATTAAAACATAGCTATGTGCTTGAATCCAAGAACTCAGCAAAGTACATATACATCACATAGCATACCAAACACTCAAAAGTGCAACAAACAACACAAAACATTATTCATATTAGAGATAAGAATGCCTTACCTTAAACTAAATCCTCTAGCACAGAAATCTCCTAACTTGGTGGATTCTATCTAGGCCTCGACTTCCTAAGATAATCAATTACTAAAATAATTAAAACTCCTTTTCAAAATTTAATAAAATGAAATTAGAAGAAGGAGAAGAAAATGGCATACCATAACTTCTTCTCATAACTGAAATAAAAGAGAGAACCCAAGATTTTCAACATTTATCAAAACCTTAATCCCTCCTTGCTTAAAAGAAACAAGCTAGAGCTATGGCTAAGATTTAAAGAAGAAATAAAAAATGAGAATTGACCAAAGGATTATAAGAAAAGAGATAAGCATATGTTTTTCCCAACAGAGTAGAAAAAAAGGAGAGAATGAAGAATATCTCTACACTTAGCAAAATTTACCAAGGGAAAGGGAGAAGAGAGAAAATGCATATGGTAAGAAATGGAAATGAATCAGGAATGGAGTGTAAGGGAGAGCTGGGTTGACATCCTTAAGGGGAGGAGAGAGAAAAGTTTGACTTGGTTGAGTGTGGTCAATTAAGTGTAAGAGAAATGTATAATGAGGTGAGGGAGAAGAGTGTAGTTAGGAGAAGATATAGAAGATAGTTGGTAAGTTAGGGAAAAAGGTATAGGAAGTTAAACATGCAGCCATGGCTGTCAGAGGAGAGAGGAAAGTGAGGGGGAGAGAAAAAAGTGAGATACCACAAAAGTGCTTTTGGGAGAAATCTTAGTTAAATAAAATCATATAATGATATGAATAACTTAAAAATAATCCTAAAGTACCAAAACCTACTTATTAGCACAACTAGGTTCTAATTAGATGTTTTTATAAAAAATGGAAATATATTCGTATCAAAGTCAGAAAATGATCTAAATTTGTAGATGACTAGTCAATCGGTTTAGGAAAACTAGTCTAATGGTTCATTGGGGAATAAAAATATTAGTTCCTAATTATACTGGTTGATTGGTTAGGAAATTATTTTAGTCGATGCATATAAAACTCACATCTTCCTTATAATTTTAAGCCTTTCCAAAACAAAAACTAATTTATTTTATATTAACATTATTTTAAACACATTTTGAAGGATATTAGGATGGAATATTTCATAAGGACAACCCCATGTGACAAAATTTTCCTCCATATCATATATCCAATGCTCTAGGATGTTCAAGTTTTGTTAACCCTCAAAGACAGGTGTGTTATGGTGGCTAGCTTTGTGGCTAGTTCTTAGGTGTCGGTATAAGTATTGAAGGTGGTGGTGGTATATGCTAAGCAACCTCATCTCGTTGTATCTAGAGTTCAATGTATTCCCTACTGTCATCATGAGCTATTTAATGCATTAATTGGTTGCAACAAAAAATCCTAAAATATTAAGGTTGCATTATAGCAGAACTATTCTATTAACTACAAAGAAACCACATAATAAAAAAAGAACACAAATTATAAAGCCAATATCCCATCATCCCCTCACTCTCTCCTAATAGCTTAACTAGAATCGATGCTTAAGTTTTCAAACTTATTTTCATAATTCATTTTCCAAGTTCAAAACAAAAAATCTTTGGTACCAACTTGTAACACCCTCAATTATCGTAACAAAAAATTTCGTTTAAAGAGAGTAGCGTGGAAGCAAAATTGAAAGTTGAGAGATAAACGTTGGCTCTGCTGGCTCAAAGTTGTATTCAATTTCTGTATATTCCATTCTATTATTTCATGTGTACAATAGGTGTATATATAGGAAAGTTTCAGCTAGTTTCGACAAGCCCTCCAGCCGGCACTTATCCTTAGTTCAAGCCCACTAATCTTGGTTGAATTAAGCCCATATAACACTTAATCCTAATCATAATATCATTGGTTAAATGATATTAAGGATTAATATTACAAAGCCATACAATTCACTATGATATATACATGAAATTATATCAAACCCTAACTTACATAAAATACACTTAGGGTTAGGGTTTACAACAAGTTAATACAACTAATGAGAATCATCACCATATCTTCTTGTTGTAAAGTATCATACCATATATGCCATAGTCTTGTATGATTTGAATACTTGTACACATTAAAGTGTATTAACATCTTCTTCTTGAAAATATGTGACATACCTACAAGAACAACTTGAATGGTTTTCAACACCTATCAAGAACATTTAATATGATAGACTCCAACATTAAGAAAGCTAATTCTTCCTTACCTTGAGAATCAAGATGAACATGACAATCATTAGATGCTCCTGCATCAGAAAAATATGGTAAGATTATATTCCTCAAATGTCTAATGCAACTTATAAAATAGTTTCATGGCTGAAAGCTCCAAATAGGCCCTTAATGGCGATTTTCACACAGTCAATCATATACATGCTTAAATCATCAACAAACACATAATAACATGATGAATTCAACATACAATCAACATAAAACTTGAAGTATAAACATCAAGGAGCATCATAGAATTGTAAAATCTAAAAAAAATTATTTTAACATTAAACAGGTGCCATAGCCAAATCACTTAAACAATACCTAATCATGATTAACTTGGAATCAACATATAACACTAATACATTATATTTACTTTGGATTTTAGAGGCTCACCTTTAATCTTTAAGCTTTAACATTAATGAAATAACAATGTATACCTTATAAATACCATAGAAAAAATATTTGGGAAATACAATCCTTAAAAAACAAATCTAAGTAGAAGAACTAAAGGAGCATAGGCACAAAACTTTATCCTCAATTTTGGAATAATTTCATGCAATCAACCATGGTGGAGATTGACCATGAAAGCAAAATATTGGAGGTACAATAAGGGAGAAGGATGGAGGAAAATAGGAGGAGAAAAGTGAAAGAAAAAAGGGCTATAGTTTGCTTATATGATGACTAAAATGCTTAATTCTTAAGTAAAGTAAATGATTTGGCATCTAAGGTGTCATGCACATGGGGTTAAGGGGAGCCATGATTATTGGACCAAAAGAAGTTTCTACGTGAGTTCTAATCAATAATGAAAGGCTTATATACATTCTCATAAAGTTTGGATAAGATTTGAGAAAGAAAATTTGGATTTGGTTATGTATACGTGCCTAATAATATCTAACATATTCCAAAAATTGTATATGTAATAATGAGTGTTCGTAGATCATATTTATCTCAATAAAAGAAATAGAAAATTATTTAAAAATTTTCATGAAATTTAGATAACCATAAAGAGCTTAAAGAATTTAAAACATAGAATTAAGGCCCATCGAAATGATAAATAGTATTTTTTTGCGGACAACTTGATTTAACATTTTAAAAAAGCCTAAGAAATTTAGAAAAATGTAATTATACAAAATATCATGAAAAAATAAATTTTGGACATAATTCATAGTCTAAAAGTGGATTTAAAGTCTCATGGACCTCAAATCCTTACAAAAAACAAGAAGTGTTGAACAAAATGTTTTGAAAATACAATTAGGATTTCAAACTCCAAAAAGATGTGATACATAGAAAAAACTAAGTAAATTTAATTCCCATTGATATCAATCCTAAATAAATCAATTTACTCATAATAACAGGGTATTACATGCTTCAATCCATCATAGGGAACATGCCTGATTAGAATTGTAAAGGGCATACCAAAAACATGAATAGCACAACATTCTTGGCATACATGCCATATGCATAAGAATACATTCTCATAGCCCAGTTTTCAAAAACTTTGGGATATTTAGGATATTCTATATTTAAAAACAAACAAATATTATTTCAATATTTTAATACATACTTAATCAAATTAGAAACCCTTATTTTGTTTTTAAAACATTTATTTTATATTTCACAACCCTTTCTCACTAGTTCACTTTTATGAGGTCATTTATGCCACTTTAGGCTATCATACTCCATCCATATCATTCTAAATCATATATTTTTGAATCCTTAGCTTATTTTTTTTAGTTTCTTAGGCTCTTTCAAAATTCTAATTAGAAATCTTTAAGGGAAAAGTATTATTCATGTCCCAATTAACCTTATTTTGGTGTTTTATGCCTCGAAATGACCATTTTAGATATCCAAACTTTATAAAACTTTAGGGATCACTATATTTTAGTATTATTGAGCTTAAAATTATTCAAAAATTTTATATAGTTATTTTTTTTAAGTTTTAGATTTATTCAAATAGTTTTGGACAAAGCAAGGCATTAAATGCAATTTTCTTCCTCTAAGATTTATCTAATCTTATACTGATCAATACCAGCCTTTAATTATTGATTATTATGGATAATAACCACTCATTATTGTCCCCAATAATTTAGTGTATTCACAGCCATGAAGTAACCAAATTAAGTTTGATTTCCTTGCTAATGTTACTATTTTACCCTTAAGTTAGCAAATAATTCTTCATTCTTTCTCCACCTTTCATTTTTAAGTTGTAGTGGATTATTTGTAGCCATTCCTTATCTTCATCTATATGGAACCATGTCCTCCACTCATTCCCTAAATATTTTCACAAAAAATATCTAAGTCATTTTACATTTGGCACATTTCTTCCTTTCCTCTCTTCGTCCTCCTTTTTCTCCCATATTTTTTAACTTCTTTTTTCTCCTCTTTTACTCTGCCTCACTTCCCTTATCTATGATATTTTTTTGTGACAAAAATATCACTCATTGTGTTTTTACATCTTTACCCATTATCCACCTAACTAAGCAACCTAAACATCTTTTACCTCCTCCCACTTACTCCCATCCTTTTACACCTCACCATCTTCAACCTCAAACTCTCTTCTCTTCTCTCTTGGCTAATGCAACTATAAAAACCACACTGCCACCATAATAACTAGCACACCTTCTCTTTTGCCCTCCATTTTCGTGGGCCTTATATTCCATTTCCATAATGGGTAAAGCTTGGTATATATTTAAGTTCAAGATAATAACTTACATTCCAACCTTAGTCATTTTATTCTCTTCTTCTTCACCCTTGATTCACCATTTTTTATTTTTTCTCTATCCTCCTTATTTGAAACCTTATTTTCCCCTTTCATCTATTGTTGAATGTTTGTTTTTTTTTCCAACCTTGAAAATAATTTCTTCCTCCTTTTCTCTTTGATTCTACCTCAATAGATTTAGTTTGTATATGACTGTTTTTTCAATCTTTTCGTTAATGTTCTAGGTTTCAAGGAGGCATTTTGGGCGAGTTTGGTTTGGTATTTTATCTTTCTTTCCTTTTAAAATGCCCTTAAAATTCTAATTTTAAAAATTATAGCTAAATAAGGTTTTATTAGGAAATTTAATTTAATAAATTATTTTTATGAAAATAAAAAGGAAATTAATTAGGGCAAATCAAGAAGAAATTTATAAGTATTTTAATTAGGAGAAATTTGGGTATTTTAGCTAATTAAGGATATTATTTTAGAAATTAATTAAATTAATTATTTTATTTAAAATAAGAAGGATAAAATAGTTCCAAATTAATATGAAATTTTATAAATAATTTAATTGAGAAAAATTAGGGTGTTTTGCTTATTAAAATAGAATTTATGAAAAAAATATTTCAAAAACCCTAAATTAGCCTAAAAAGGGATTTAAATATTTTTTTATTTAAATATTATTATTTTTAAATATCCCAAATATCCTAATTAATTTAATTAACCCAACCTACAATTTTTCTTTTTCCCTTTTCCTTTTTCCTTTTCTTTCTTCCTTTTTCTTTCTTTTCTTTCTTTTCTTCCTTTTTTCCTTTTCTTTTCCTCTTCTTTTTCCCCCTGATTGGGCCTGCCTTCCCGCAACCCAATCCTTCTTTTCCTTTCCTTTGGCCAGCCCAGCCCGCGCAGCCATCACCCTTCTTCCGTCCCTCTCTATGTTGCGCTCCATCCATTATTTTGACAAAATGCTGCGTTTTGCCCCTATTTTAATGATCGTCGCCCGACCGGCTACCTCTTATTTTCTTTCTTTCTTTTCTACCCCGAACCGTCGGTCCACCCCCACCTTTCTTCCTTCTTTCTTCTTCCTCCTTCCTCCCCGACGCCGTCGACTGTAACTCCACCGCCCTCCTCCAAGAAATCCGCCGCTGATCTCGTCGTTTGAGCGGCCATTTCCCTCCTATTTTTTCCTACTGATCCATCGACCCCATAGCCCAACCTACTTCTCCCATTTCTCACGTAGTTTCCCCTTTTTCCTACGCATACCCTGTCCTGACTTTAAATTTCACCAGCCAACCTCGCCGCCGGTGACCCTAACCCTACTTACCTACTCCCTCATCAACCCACAGACCTCACCCTATCATTTAAACCCTATAAATACCACCGAATTGAGCTCTATATTGAGCTTTGTTTTTTTCCCCCAGAAAACCTACCTTTCCACCGCTGCCCCTTCAGACGTCATTTCTGCCGCCTCCAGCCAACACCACTACCCTTTCTAGCCACTTGAGTACTCCCTGCACTGCCCTCTAACTACCTAAACCTCCCTCATCCCTCTATTCTTCCTGTACAAGCCACCCCAAATGTGCGAAGTAGCATTCCCAAATAACCTTTCCTTCCACCTTTGCCGCCCTTCGAACCACCATTAACCACCTCTCCTGCCGCTGCCGCTACCGCTACTCCTTTTATCTCCCATTCTATTCTGCAGACCCTCCTCTATCTCCCCTTACCTTTCTTTTCCTCTCCCTCCCTCTCCTCCTCCCTTTCTCTCCTTCTTCCCCATTTGGCCACCACCACCACCGCCATCGCCGCCACCTTCGGCTGCGTCACCACCCTTATTATGTTCCTCTCCTTCTGGGCAACCATAATCACCCCATCTCCCACCTTCATTCTCCCTATTTTGTTCCCAGCCTTCAACTTTTCCTATTTTCTTCTATTTTTCTAGCCACCGCCATCGCCGCCTGTCACCACCAGCCTAAGGTTGAACCCTAAACCCCCTCAATCTTTTTTCACTATTTATTCAAGCCTTAATCTATTTTATTTCATTGATTTGAAATATATTATTATTATTATCATTATTAATATTTCTATTATTATTATTGTTATTATTAATGATTTTATTATTATTTCTATTGAGGGTAGAAGCCCTATTATATTTGTAATTCAATTTTATTATTATTATTATTGTTTTTTTATTATCTTTATTATTAATATTAATATGTGATTATTATTGTAATATTAATTATTATTATTAATATTTCAAAATTATTATTATTATTATTATTCCATTATTATTATTATAACTATTTTACTATTAGTTTTGCTATTAATATTATTATTATTATTATTATTATGCGATTAGTATTAATATTATCATCATCATTATTATTATTATTATTATTATTATTATTATTATTATTATTATTATTTTCAATGTTAATAATATTATTCTATATAGGGCTGAAACCCTATTGTGTCTATCTTGAACTATAGTAGTAGTATTATAGATATCAAGTCTTATTATTAATAATATTAATAATATTTTATCAATAGCATTTATTATTCTTATTAGTGTTATTATTATTATTATTATTTAATAAGTTTATTATTATTCAATGTAGGGTGGAAACCCTGCTTCTTTTTATCTTCAAATATTATCCTTACTAGTATTACCATTATGATTATTATCATTTTTGCAATTTTATTATGGTTTTATTGTTATTATTATTACTATTTCATTATTATTATTATTACTAAATTTTATTATTAAAGTTACTATTATTATTATTAGTATTATTTTGATAATGGGGTTGAAGCCCTTATTTCACTTTGTTTTTGAATAATGCCCTTTTTATTATTATTGTTACTATTATTTTTATTCTTATTAATTTTATCATTGATATTATTTTTGGTATTTTTGCTATTATTATTTTAGTATTTTATCAAAAGCCTAGTCTTAGCTTAAGTTAGTATTTTAATAGTATTTTTGATAGGAGAGAATCTAATTTCTAATTTTTTCCTTATATAGGTGAGACCAGTCAAAGCCCTAAGGAGGCGTAGGAGCGTACTCTAAGATCGATGTTGTTTTAGGTAATGTGGTTACTAAGGCTTATTGTGTGTTGATGTGTATTAAATGCCTTGTATGTTATGCATCCTATGTTATTATTATAATTATTTCGTATATGGTATGACGTGGAGTTCAAGCATGTTATTGTGTTGTTATATGGCATGTGTATTATGTATATGTGATTATATGTGTTTTGACCTTGTAAGATATGCATGTGAGGATGTTAATATGGTTTGTGTGCGGGAAAGAATGAAAAAGGAGGATGGGGAAAGAAGTTGACCAAGGGATGTGAGTTGACCTAAGTATTTTTAATGATCTATAAGGGGAGGAGTAAAATAGGGAATTTATGGTTTGTATGGGAGAATATAATTTATGGTGTTATATGGGAGAATCTAATTTATGATGTTGTATGGGATAACCTAATCTATGGTTTTATATGGGATAATCTAATCTATGATTTTATATGAGATAATCTAATCTATGATTTTATATGGGAGAATCTAATTTATGGTTTTATATGGGAGAATCTAATTTATAGTTTTGTATGGGAGAATCTAATGTATGGTTTTATATGGGAGAATCTAATTTATGGTTTTATATGGGAGTATATAATTTGTAGTTTTATATGGGAGAATTTAATCTATGGTGTAACATAGGATAATCTAATCTAGGGTTTTGTATGGATGAATCTTTGGTTTTGTATGGGTTAAATTTAGGGTTTGGAATGGAGGAATCTTTGGTTGTGTATGGATTGAATTTAGGGTTTGGTACAAACGAATCTTTGGTTGTGTATGGATTAAACTTAGGGTTGCATGTGATGTGTAAAGTGTGCATGGGAAGGTAATTTACATATAGAAAGATAACTCGGTATGTGAGGAAGGTAATGTAAGTGTTGTTTGGGTGTTTGAACAATTTTGATGGAAAATAGTACGTGGAGCATTATAAGGGTACGAAGGACACCGAGATAGGGTTTGTGGACAATTAGGGTTTGGTGTGGCTGCTTAAGGTTTTTGTGGTAGCATGTGTACTTGGTGATTAAAGTGTAATTATGAGGGTGGAGTTTATGACTTGTGATGTGTGGAGTGTTAAAATGATTTGGGTTGTGTGAGGTGGAGTAGTATGAACCATTTAGGCTAAAATTAGGGTTTCTGGGGAAAACCTAGAGTAAAGAAATAAGTGGACTTGGAGGTGTGTAGTAGTGGGCCTTGACCCACATATTTCGGTGTTGGAGTTCTAGTGTGAGTTTGAGTATAGAGGAAAGGTTGTTGGGTAAGTTAGGAGGTGTAGGGTTATCATGATCTATTATGGGTCAGTTGGAGGATAAGTGTAAAGGGAGTGATTCATGCATGTCTAGGTTTTAAAATTTCTGAATAAGATATTTAAGACATTAATCATATAAAGTGGAAGATATTGAGCTGGGTCTCGATCGATCCACCGACATAATAGTGGCCAAGTACTACGGTATCCTGGAGACCGATCCACTGGCGTATAATAGTGGTAGGGTATGTTACCCTAGGCGACCGCTCCACCAGCTATAATAGTGGGGGATCCTGAGCTCAATAAACCAAACCCTACAGTTTGCTAATATATAGGGAAGGCACTAATTACTTATAGTGGAACATCGTGCGAGAAAAAGGGCCAGACCGATCCACCGACATATAATAGTGGTAGGGCATGTACCCTAAGTGACTTATCCATTGGCTAGAATAGTGGCCAAGAGCCGAAGTGCCCTGGAGACCGATCCACCAGCTAAAATAGTGGGGTTCCTGTACTCGTGTGGACTTGATAAAGAGCATGGTGTGAAAATAATTCGATAAAGGATTAATTAAGTAATTAATCTAGACTACATTAGAACTTGGTGTATTCACCTGAATGTTCATATGCCTTTATGTTATTATGTTGGATTATGCTCTTTTTATTATCCTGCATAATTTTATGTGCTTGCGTGTTGGCTTTAGTGCTCGGTTACCTTGCTCGGTACATAGAGTACCGATCACTCGTTTTATGGGTGCTGCTCATTCCCACGAGTAGTAGGTCCTTTTGACTTTGTGTAGGTGGGCGAGACATCAGTTGGGGTTGAGTGTTGAGCTTGTGGTTGGCTCCAAGTTCGAGAGTGTCGTGGCCGTATTATCTCTTCTTGTTATTTTATCTCCTTCGGTTATTTCTTTTGTATCAGATTTACCGTTTCTAATTCATTACCTGTATTCAGTATTTTAAATGAATCTTTTATCGGTTGTAAGCTTATTTTCTTTTGGATATGAATTATAATTCTTTACGCGTACTCTGATTTTTGATGTATGATTCTTTCTAGTTCTTTTATGAACTCTTGGTTTGAATTTAATGTCAATCTTTTCTTTAGCCTTGGCACTTGGTACTGGAACGGTCGGAGAGAACCGGTCTGGTATTAAGTGTGGCGGTGACATCCCCATAATTCACGGGTTTTAATTTAAATATTTCTATTGTAATTTCTTCTGCTTTAAATAAAAGTAGTGTATTTTGGGGCGTTACATCTTTTTCTTATTTGGAGCTTAGATTTAGGGTAAGATCTTTGTACTATATATAAGCATGTTAAGTGATTGTGTAAGTAATGGAACGATAAGTTAATGGATGAGTTTTTCTTGGTTGGTAGTTTGGTCGTTAGGTCTTATGGTGTGATTTATGGCTCTTAATTTGGATTAGATTATACCATGTTATGCCTTGCTATTTTTAGGAAGATTTTGATATATAACATGATATGTTTTGATTATGTTGAGCATGAGTTATTTTTTGTTATTTGCATATTCTTGGTGTTTTGGTAGAGCTTAATATGCTCTTCATTATCTAGCTTGTTCTTGACCTAATCATGTGTTAATCTTCATAATAAGGGTTTAATATTTGATTAATCATAATTTAGAACACTTAATTATAAAAAATTATATATTTACCCCTAAAAGGTTTTTAGCATAATTTAGGGTCAAAGTTTAACTATCAATTTTGATTATTTACCCTTTACCCTCATAAATAGTAACTAAATATGAATAGTAAGTTCTAGTGAATAGTAATTACCGACAAAATATATATTTTTGGTTTCTGATTTTAAGATTATAAGCATAAAATGATATTTTTTGTCGATTGATAAATAGTATTTTCTTGATTAGTGAATGTAGTGACAAGCGTCTATTTGAGATCAGGTAGGATTAGATATAATTCACTATCAAGAACACAATAATCAATTTAGAAATTTAATAAAAAAAATATAGGAAACCCTAAGGTATTTACTACATGCAATAGTATGACTACAAGAAAGATCAACAAGAAATTCTCTCAATATCAAAGAGAAAAAAAAGAGAAGAAGATAATGGCATGTTCAATGACTATTGAGGTTTCATCACAACCCTTTTATATCAAACTAAAATCCTATAGGAAAAAGCAATGTGCTTTTAAAAGAGCCAAAACCATGGGATGTGTTTAACAAACACGGGGAACCTATGTTTTATGCTTTAGTCTCAACTTCTCACCTAAAATACAACATGGCAAATCTGTGGAAAAACATGATCCTCGTTGAGCCACACAAGGCCCTCGTGTTTTCTATAAAATTTACACTCCAAGTCACATCTTATCTTGGAACATTGATGGTGCCAATTCGGAAGCACATGAATTTTTTGTAGCACTTCAAGGTCTCATCCCACAAGAACACCATAGTTGAATACCCAACTTCATCATTTTAGCTATCTAGATCATTATGGAGTGAAAATATATAGATAGATAATGAATATAAATATAACAACTAACTGAATACATATTTTAAAATGATAAATATAAAACCTAGGATTGAACTTCGATCTCTAAATTAGTATTCAACAATGAAATAAAGTTATGTTGTAGTTTAGTTCAATGGCTTTGAACAATTAGTCTAAATATATTCATTAGCATCTTTTAAGATCCAAGAATGTATTTAATCTAATTTGCTGACTACTTTTGTGATGAACTAAATGAATTAAACCTATTAAGTGCCACCGATTCTATAGTCCTTGAGAACCAAACATCTACTTTTGCAATCATTTGAATTTCCATCCATAAGTTAATTTCCGATAATGGTTTCAAACTTTCAACTGTAAACAATGTCTAAAAAGGTTAGATTCTATCAAATCCAACTTAAAACGATCAACCCTAACATATGAAACAACACATACATACTAAACATACAACATATACTTTAATTCATCATATTACTACAACAATGGATCTATTTCAATCCTAGAAAAAAGAATTAATCACTCATGATTGTAAGGAAACATAAGAAACGTAAATTGCATAACAAAAATAATGACAACATAAAAATTTAAAAAGAAGAGAATTGACTGTGAATTGAAGAATAACAGAGTTGATTTTATAGTTGATCGCATACAAAACTTGCACTAAAAATTGGAAATTTACTTAAGGAATTTAAGATATAATACATAAGGTTTTGCTTGGAAAAGAGGGAAAGGAAATATCCTAAAAATTTCCTAAGAACTGTCTGTAGAAAGCCAAAGAAGAACTGTCCAAATAGAGGTTGCATCATGTGTTTAAAAACGTGTGTAATTGCTGCTGCACGACCGTGCAAGGTTTGCACAAGATAGCCGTGAAGCATTTTTAGTCTTGAATTGCTGTGCACACCGAGTCTTAACTTCTGCATGGTTGTGCGACTGGTTGTGCAACACCATTATTTTGTCTCTTCTTCTTTCAACCTCTTTTCATCGCTTTGACTTCCTTGTCTTCTCCATAAATATGTGAGGTTGATTTATCTTCTTTCAATTCCTTTCATACTTGGTTTTTTGCTTCTAATACATGCACCACTCCTTGGATTTGTGCGTTCTTATGTGAATCCTTAAAAAATACCAAGAGAGTAGTAACGCAAACTATGGACTTGAACTATGATAAAATTCATATTTTAGACCAAATAGAGTCCTAAAATGAAGGTAAAGTAAGGTGAAAATATAGAAAATATTCAATTTATTGACTCCCCTATGCTTATCCTTTGTTTGTCCTCAAGGAAACTTACACATAACAAATAGAAAATGGAGAAAATAGAAGTGTATCAAAGCCTTAGATGATAGGACAAACTACACAAACAAGATGTACAATTGCAAGATCGACCTATATTGTGAACATTAATAGTAGGAAAAAAAATAATGTCGTGAATACCCTTTAGTCCCGACTCTCAAATCAGTATGATCATGACACTCTAGGATAGTTTAGGATCTTGTAGATGGTTATACTTACGAGACAAAGGTTAAATAAGGTCATAGACTTTCTCTCTTTAGAAAAACGTAAAAACTCTACACTTGTGTGTTTTAGAGGTGTAATTGTGTCACTCAAAATTCTCCAAGCCAATAATGATCGACCATATGCTGGCACACATTCTCATTCTCCACCACTCAAAGACATTATACAATACAAAAATCATGAGGTCTTATTAAGGTTGTAATGGGGCTGGGGTAGGATAATTCTAGGACTGTAGCTAATGGTCCAAACGCTAGTGGAGTGGCAACTAAAAATATATATCTCAAAATTTGAGATTGATAACGTGCTACTCACTCCCCAAATAGCAACCAAAGCTCTTTACCAACAACCTTTTTCTATCCATTAAAGATCATATTTTTAATTTCCCACATCACAACTCTAATAATTTTATTCTTCTCCCTCCCCTCTTTTTTTACCTTTTAATGAAAAGAATAAGGCTACATTTAGATCATCTTCTCAACACAAGCTCTACTAAACACTTTTTTTTCACATGTACAGGATTATTTCTTGACATACCTACACCAAATACATTAAAGAGTTATTGCTCCCTAGTTTTGGACAAGGGTAAGGTAATGGCTTAGAATTATGGCTATTAAGTAGGTTTTTGATCAAATAACAAGCCTTAGGCTCAAAGGGGTTTAAACAAAGGGAAACGAATATCATTTGGTAAGCCATATGGCTAATGTAGCTATAAAAAGAAAGCATGTGCCTTGTTAATGCGTGCATAAGTCATATGTGGTCTCTAAGAGAAATCATGCAAGTTCTAGTTTCACATATCGAAGGAGAAGACACATAGTTATAAAATAGTAAGACTGTATAAAAGATGGATAGTCTATAAGGCTCAAAATCTCACTAGTTCCTTTGCTACTAACCCTATTCTATGTCTTGTTCTAGATGGGAAAATCCATGAAGATAAACCACTAGCATAATAATTGGGTTGGGAGTTTATCAATTGTAGAGTTCACACTTAAAACAATTTCAAAGATTTTTCGTTACACTTGTTAGCAACCTATAGGTTTTACTAGTGTATGATCAAGCTATGTAGAGAATTCTATCATATTATCATCATAGGCCTATAATTTCCCAAATTATCTTTTTTTACAAGATAATAAGCACACCAAATACGTTATATGAAAAAAGTAGAGAAAGAAACAAAAAAAGGTTCAAATAAGATAATCACACCAAGGAAAAAAACACACTACAGTATGTAAAATAAACATACTAACAACACACTAAAAACAAAAGGAAGAAGTAAATAAATAAATAAAATACACGCCAAATGAAAAAGGAAAAAAAGAAGAAGAAAATTAACTGAAATGGAAAATGGTAAATATATCTCAAACTCCCCCGTGCTGAAAGAAAACATTGTCCTCAATGCGTGATTGGTGAACGAGTGGGGGAGGTGATGAAGTGCATTCACTGGGGTGGGCCAGTGGTGGGTAACCGTGCCCAAGATATTGATACATTTGGTGTATCATGGTGTTCATTTGGTCAATGGGAGCAACATAATCCCATAAACTTACAATTTAGACATCAAGCATATCAAATCGGGCATCAATACACTGGAATTGGGCATCCCAAGAAGTGCCAAAGGAAGAAGGACCCGTGTCTACACCAAAGAATGGATTCGTTGGAAGAGGAAATAATAATAAGGTGGGTGCCTTATCAGTAATGTCTAGATTCTCTTTTGGAGGGGAAGGGATAGGTTGACTAAGGTGAGGCGTAGTGGGTGAAGGTAACCAGTTGGTGCTTCCGTTACCAATGAGAGTGGTGAAAGGTTTGTTGGGTAACAAATACCGCACCTCCTGATTATAGAACAAGAGGAATTGTAGCCTATCTTGCATAATTAGTTTCATGTTAATGCAAGTTGTCAACCCTAAATATGTTATTTGAAGGTCAACGAGGATATTTCTATGTTGTATCCAAGCTGGCTAGAAATGTATGTGATGATGCCTCCTACGACAATATCGCCGGTAAGATTAGTACTAACATTACTTAGGTGATCTACTAGATAATACCCTCCATCAAGGGCATCATCTTAGAGCATACACCGTAGAGCAAATAGCTCTAGTTTTTGAATATTTCCTTGGCTTTTCCCTTACCAAAAAGTTTCCTTACTAATAGCCTTTGGATGTATATCAAGGCCTGGTTAAAGATCAATAAGGCCTTAGCGTTTTGTCTGCTATAAGGCCTAGGAGCACGTCCCCTCCTTAGCATGGAGATTTGAGTCTAGAATTCCGGAGGATCCCACAATTGGGGATCCTCGGTAAGTCTCTAACCAATATTAGGAAAGCAAAGTAAAGTGGAGAATCTTGTAAAGGACATGCTTTGAGACTCATTGAAGAGTCTAAAAGAAACGTATTCTCCAACCTAGTCAAAATGAAATGAGCTAAGGAACTCAAGTATGAGTCCTTTGATTGTGTGGTTTGCGTGCGTAAAGAAACAGGCTAAACCACCTTTAGCTAGCAAATACTCAACATCTTCTTTTATCCCTAATTTCTCAAGACATGTCTAGTTGATGTATCGTGTGGATGTAATGTTTCAAGAAATGATTTTATCATAGAGTTCTTTATCATTTGGATCGGAGATCACAATGCTATAGAGATTAGAAGGTTGAATATTTAGGGATATACCTTTGCCTCTAGATTGGCATGGTTGTGGTCTTGAGGATTCCCTTTCGTGTTCCATTTGGCTCATCTTTTTGCCCTTATTTGGTGCCATTTTTGCATTTTGCCTACAAAAATAAGATAGAATTATGATGAGAAATCATTTGCAAAGTGGAGTTTTTCGCGATATTGTTAATTTTGTTAAAAAAAAATGCATCCTGAAGATGAAGTTGTGAAGCAATTTCAACAGAAATGAATCATCTTGCAACTATCTTATGAGTTGGAAAATAATATCTGATTTGCAATTATAAAATGAAGAGGAATGGAAAATAATAGAGTAAAAAAAAAAAATCAAACCAGTAAGGGAATGCTTGTGTGTCCCTGTGCCTAGCCTGTGCAAGTGTATGTGCCGGGTGAAAGAGAGTGGTGGTGCGTGTGGTGGTGAAGGGATCTAGAAGTTGGGGTCATTAAGGTCAGATGTGATGAAGTTAGGATGAGACAAGAATAACAAGAGTAGATGGTGGTGCTGGTGGTACATTTGGGCAGCTTGAGGGAGTGTAGGTGGAGGTACCAGTCAACATTTGTGGGATTTAGGGGCGGTGGGTAGGCTAGGTTTGGAACAAAAGATTAAGAAGGGCGAGAGAATGGGATTCACGAACATTCAATGTGGTCATTTTGTAGAGAAAGGTGTCTGTGCAAAATTTTTGCAGGCACTAAAGAAAGGGCCTTAGGGGAACGGGCGTACATGATCGGCATGGGTAGGCCGTGCGCGAAAATGGGCTTCGACTTTAACTTGCAACATTCTACATGACCATGCATGTCTGGCATGAGCTGGCCGTGCAGCTTACATTGTCTTGACTTGTGCTTCAAAGTTCAGCCAAAAAATTCCACCAAGGTCTTGCATGGCCATGTGGTAGGCTATGCTTCTTTCCCTCATGATTTTGATTGCTCTTTCTCAATTGGTTCTTTTTCATCTTGTATTATCCGTTGAATAGCTTTGTTACACCCCTCAAATTTTACTCCTAAAAAATCTTGTTTAAAAGAATAATGCAGAAACTAAAATAGAATTTGGAGCATATTACCGCTACATTTAACACAAGATAAATATCTACCATCTATCTCATACTAGATGTAAGGCTAAAACCTATCCGACGAAAATTCAACCAACATCAATGCTGTGAGAATAAACTCCCACAAGGAGATATCCACAAACAAATGGCAAGTGAACATTTTCACTAAACAAAATCATCACTGAATAAATAAATCAGCGAAAACATATAAAATAATCCTGGATTTTAAAAGCTTATCAAAGAAATGAAAAATTAAAATTCAATTATAACACCCTTGGAATTTTAATACAACACTTGAAAATTCTATAAATAAATACATTTAAACAAAGATAAATCCCAATTGGTCAAACACCGGATTGCCTACTCTCTCAAGCCAAGCCTCCAACCCAATAGTAATATGCGATCTTAAACCTGCACAAGAGGTCTGCTCACCACCATCAGTGGATCGTCACATGTCCCATTCAATCTAGGTAGGATCAGTGCGGGTCCAGTACTGAGTAAATCAAGACTACCTAACTCATAGAAGAAAACAAGATACACATTAGATATGGTAATCTCTAGCTTACAATACTAATGCTCAATTATACATATGGTAAATGCACCATTCCACTCATACACTAATTTATGCAACATTATATATGTGATACATACACCATTCCACTGTTATAATAACTTATGTTCGATTATACATGTGATACATACACCATTCTACTCATATAATACTCATGCTTGATTATACATGCGATACATACACTATTCTACTTATATAATAACTCATGCTCGATTATACATGAGCTATATAAAATAAAACATGGAGTCATAGATTTATGCTTATGAATACATGACTAGACATGACAATACATAAGGTATGAGTGTACAAGAAAATCATAACTGAATGTTAAGTAACATACACTACCCCAGAAGATAAATTTTGCACATAAGGCCCACATGTGATTTAAATAATAGATCATGTGATAATTGAATACGAACATGCATCATATGACAATAGTATTGTAAGGGAGTTAGCCAAGAGGCATACATAGGAAATGAAATATAAGGTCTAAGAGTCAACGAGAATAATTCATTATTATATTTCATTATCGTGATCATAACCATTTGATTATAATATATTGGGGATGGAGACTCAAAGAGATTGTAACAACTAATCTAATACTTGAACGGTACTAGCCTTAGCTGGCCCTCCTAGAAACATAACCAAACCATCAATAAATAGGATATCTAATCAATTAAGTGTGCACATCCTCTATAGGGCCAAAATTATTCGAGACACCTATAGAGTAGAAGAGGGCCTCTTCGAACCTCGTAAGGCACCCGAGATCATAGAATAGAAATACACCAGAATGGTATCAAGTGAATACCAAACCTAACTTGAATAGCTACCCTGAGTGATAAAAGTCCCAACTCAAGATCTTTCACTTTAAGTGATTAATATTTTATTCAAAGATTTAACCAATCATAAATCAGGTCTACATAAGAGCACTTATCTCACTTTCATCAACACAATGAATTTCCATTATTATATCAATTTCAAGGGACATAAAAGCCAAGCAGCATTAAAGCCGATCCAGTTTAATTGGCATTAAACCCGATCGATTCCAGAGGCATTAAAGTAGAGCCAATTTAAGTGGCATTGAAGCTAAATAATTTCAGGTGGCGTTGGAGCCGAATAATTCCATGACATAAAAATCCAATATAAGGTATCATGCAATTTCAACCTTTCATATACACACATACAATATTCAAGAGTCATAATAACACGTGTTCGCATTAAATCTATAACTGATACATACATACAATCACCACACAAGAACATAACATACACTTGATATAATTAAGTAATCAATATGAATACTCATCACCTTCTATGTCAAGCAGACATATATCCAAATTCTGCCATAAATAAAGGTAAGTAATGACTTACCTATATCCGAAGCTAGCTAAGAAAATTGAGAAAGAGAGAGGGCTATCGAGATCTCGACAATTCACGAGAAATTTTTCCTAGATTGCCGATAGAAATCGAAAAACTAGGTTATAGACTACCTTATCGATCATTAATTCACATATTGTAATTAAATCAACATAAGGGGACAGAAACGATCTTTCTTGGAAAATGTATCAAAAACCTAAGACTCGTGAGTGTAGCTCTGTTAAGTTTTAATATTAAATATAAATCAAATTGGATTAAACACATATCACTTGGGGTATTTCAAATTAATTTAGAAATTTGGGAAAAGAATAATAGATTATAAGGCAATTTTTATCAACAATGACTTACTCATTAGGTTTTACAACTAAAGAGACAAACCAACCATTTTTAGGGAACCAATTCAACCAGATAACATAAGAATACAAATCAAATGAGTTTAAATCAAAGCCGGAAATTGATTAGGTAAAAGAAACATAGCATAATCAATTTTATAACCATCTCCGAAAATTAGGGTTTTTAATACTCGAACTACAACTCGACTAATTAACTTTTATTATCTCAAATTGATAGCTTAAAAGTATAATTAAACTAATTTTAGATAAATCTAGATAATCAGTTTCAACAAAAATAATCTTATGAATCACCAATTAAAGATAATCGGTTTATGAAATTAGGATTTTAAAACCCAAGACATAGCTCAAATAATTAAAATCAAGTAATTTCAATTGAAGGTGTTAGAATGCAATTAGGGTCATTTCAACTATTTTTATAAATTCAATTTTAGAAAAACAACTATCCAATTGATCAATTTCATAATTCCATTTAGAATCTAGGGTTTTAGGCCCCAAAAAATACAATTTGAATAAATTTTATTAATTTATTCAAATTGAATGTTTAGAAATGCAATTAGAAATATTTTATAATATATTATATAATCAATTGATCAACACTAACAAAAGAAATACTCAATTCAACACAATTAGGGTTTTTTAGGCGGGAACGCAAATCATATCAAATATTACTAAAATATTTAAATTGACAATTTGGAATTGTAATTAAATGTATTTTAATATAAATTATATAATTAATTGAATAAAAAAAATCCGATTACACAATCTAACTTAGACCTGCAAGAGTTTTGACCTAAAAATCCAATTCCAATCAATTTCACATAATTTTTCCAAATCAACACTTCCAATATAAAACTAAATACATTTCAAAGGATATTGCAAAATCAATTGAGTGAAACAACTCAATTATGCAATCCAATTTTATCACACACGAATTTTGACCTAGAAATTCAATTCTGATTAACTCTGCATAAATTTATCAAGTTGATGGTTCCAACATGAAATTAGATATATTTTAAAGTGTAATGTACAATCAATTTACCTAAAATAGCTTAATCGGGCAAATAAAAATTTTTTGAGCATAACCTAGCTAAAAATCCAATTTCCAGAATTCCAACATAAACTATACAATGAACCTATCTAAATCAATCTTGCAACACATATATATAAAATCAAACAATCAATTTAGCTTATCATAAGCTAATTCATACTCAACTAATCAAAACAAGAGTTGGGGTTTTTAGAAATTTATGCCAAATAAAATTTGCAAATCGGGAGTGGTGAAGGTTGGGGAATCTTTGTCGGAGGTCGAAGACCACTCATCGGCAGCCAGCGAAGCTTGTCGTGGCCGGAAATGGTGGAATTACTTGATATTCTTATCGTTGCTACTCATGGCTGCTTGTTGCGGTGGTGTCAATGGTGGTGTGTGGCTGTAGTGGTGGTGGCCAGCAGTCGATGAAGGAAGAGTAGGGAGGAGGAGGCATATTAGGGTTTGGGTGCAAGGAGCACGAACGGGAAAGAGAAGAAGAAGAGAAGGGAAAAAAGAAGAGAGAAAAGGAAAAGGAGGAGGGGGAGAGGACCGGTTGGGATTTTTTTTTGCAATTACAAATATACATGAAATTTAATTGAATTAATGGATGGAATTGAATGATTTCATAAAATAGATTAAGAATTTAAACTAATTAGCTTGATCACCTATTCATTTTATAAATTAATCTCCGCTAAGACAACATAATTAACCCGTAATTGTTGATTAACGTGTCTAGAGTAGCAAAAAGGTTAATTGTTAATTTTATCCATTAATTTGTACAATTACATAATCCGAGTTTATGTGGTTATGATTTTAGTTGACTGCTTTCCATTCGTAATGCTGCCATTAATTGAATCTAGTGTTAGTAACCTAGGTTATTAAATGGTTAGGTGATAAATTGAGAACTTATTCAATTTATTAGAACTGAGAGAAAGTAAAGAGACGAATTATTATGAGTTTCTAAACGTCAACATTAAATTATTTAGAATCATCCTTTGTCCATAAGTATTTGATACCTTAATTCCATAATCAATTCATTCCTATCCTCATTCATCAATTAGAGAGCAAAGTTGACTATAGTATAGAATTAGCAATAGAATTAATGAAATTGTGTAACCGGGGTTTTAACATCAATTATAGAATTATTGATTACATACCATTCCTTATGGGTTCTACTCCTTCTTACCATTTACTACGTAATTGGAAATTAGGATTTATGTATTAAATTTATTGTGTATACGACATCGCATCATCTTCTGCAAACCAAAGAGGATAAAAAGGAGGAAAATTAATTTTGAAAAGAAATCCATAAATAAGCTCCAAAAATATTTTTAATTTAAAACTTTCCAAAGATTTTAACGACCTCGGAAACAAATAAATTCAAAATCAGAAATATTTTCTATGAATAAAATTATTAAAATAAGTTTTCCTATCATCCTTATACACTGTATACCTATTTTTATAGCCATCATGGGTCACTTTCCTATCATACTGCCCTGGCCTTCCCAACAAAAGATGAGCAGCATGCATGGGTACTATGTCACACAAAACAGAGTCCTCATATTTTCTTAACTTTAAATTTACTAAAACCTGCTGAGTGACCTTAACATCTCCTAATTCATTCAACCACTTAAGCCTATATGGTTTTGGATGTTTAGTGGTTGGTAACCCTAATTTGGATACTAATAGAATACTAGCATGATTGATACAACTTCCACTATCAATTGCCATATTAAAACACTTGTCATTAATTAAACACCTGGTATGAAAAATGTTTTCTCTTTGTACTGCATTTGGGTCTGGTAATTTATTACTATTCAAAGCCCTTTGTACCACAAAAAAGTCTCTACTCACTGGAAGTTCTCTCTCTTCTTCTGATTCACTAATATCACTTATCACCGTATTGATCTCTAATTATTCACCTTCAGATTCAAAATCTATATCCCCAGATTCTCTAATCAGAATATTTCTCCTATTAGGACATTAAGAAGCTATATGCCCTAGTCCTCCACATTTAAAATACTTTATAGCTCTAGCCCTGGTTGGATCACTAGCATGGTTAGCCACATTAGTTTTACCTTTATCAATTTTGTTTCCAACTCTAGCTTCATTACCTTTGCCTTAAAATCAAATTTCCCACTATTCTTCCAATTTCTAGAACTACTTCCACTAAAATTCCTTTTTGCGTTGTTCATAAACCCAAGTCCACGTGGTTTATTCTGTCTAGTTTTCCTTATTTGACCTTCTATCTTAGCTGCTATGTTAACCATCTCTTCTAGGGTTCCATATGGATATAATTCTACCTTATCAGCAATCTCAGAATTCAATTCACTCAAAAACCTAGCCATAGTGGCATCCTCATCTTCAACAATCTCTGCTTTAATCAATAACATTTCTAATTCCTTAAAGTACTCATCAACAGTCCTATTACCCTGATTTAAGGTCTGTAGCTTCTTATATAACTCTCTATAATTATAATTTGGAACAAATATTTTCCTCATTAAAGTCTTAAACTCATCCCAAGTTTGAATAGGTGGTTCTCCACTCCTACGTCTAGTTAACACAAGGTTGTAATACTAAGAAGAAGCATAGTCTGTAAACTCAACTACTGCTACCTTAATCTTCTTTTCATCTGAATAATTATGACACTCAAAAAATAATTATATCTTCCTTTCCCATTCAAAATAATAATCAGGATCATTTCTTTCATTAAACCCAGGTATGTTAAATTTAAGATTACCTACATTCCTATCAATTGGATCTAAATCCCTTTCCTGCTTATTAAACTGTCTAGGATGTCTATCACTATTATTAGATATTTGATCCTCTAACTCTTCTAAATTAGTCAAGGGAGGAATCCTATTTCTAGGCTCCATAGGAGCTCTACCTAATACCCCAGCATGTTGTTCATTTACCCTATTATTTTGTAAATTATTAATTCTAATTTCTTGTTCTCCTATTCTTTGTTCTAAATTAGCAGATAATACAGCCAATTGAGCAGTCATTTGTTCCTGAAAAGTCCTAAGTGTCTCTAGGAGATCATTACTGGATACAGACACAGATTGATTTACAGATTGGCTGTTATTAGACATAGTGGATTCTGTGTTTATCCTAAATGACTTATTATCAGATATAGAACACCCAATTAATCCACAATCACAACACACTTGAATCTAACAGCTTAATAATGTCAGCAATCACTTATCACAATATATAGAAGAATAATCACAACACAATCAGATGTCTAAGATAATCAAACTTCAAAGATAGAAAAATAATAGAACACAACAGACAAATTTTCTCAGAAAGGTACGAGTGTACTGCACCAACAATTGTTGGCAGTTAAAGCCAACAAAATAAGATTTGGCCCCTCTTCTTGGAGCACTTTGCCCCTTTCTTATAAAATTGCTGGTATTGAGTTTATACCTGCACACTCAACCGATATCTTAATATAACATTATTCATTAATACATAATGACTGAATCTTAATCACAAAAGATAAGATTGACTGAGAGAAATACAAGGATAGAGTTTACCGGATGTAGAAATTATTATTAGTTATCGCAAGAAATCAAGATTTCGACCAAACCCTAACATAAAAATCAAAGCCGAACAGCTCAAACTGGCTATCATCCCTTCAGGGTGTTAAGATCTTGCCGGAATTATAAACTCACCATTTGCAAGTATCGTAACAAGAATTATTCGATTCTTGTCAGACACAAACCCTAATAGGCCAACTTACCAAATCGAGAAACAACGACACCAAGAATTAGAAAGAAATCAATAAGAGCAACAACAAATGAACTTTAAGCCACAAGCACTCGATTATTCGAGCTTTGATACCAAATGATGAAACCCTGTTAGGTTTTGAAGAAAAACACTGGACCACAAATTGAGCGATGTGTTTGACTATTTCATAAATAGATCAGCCTACGGATTAAACCAAAGGAAGATCAAAGAAACTCAAGGCAAAATTGAAATCAATGGCAACTGAGTGATTTATCATAGAGAAGATGATTCAAGCAAGAGAGAATCAAGAAGAGAAGAGTCGAGAGACAGCGAGAGAGAGAGAGAGAGTCGAGAGGCAGAGTTCGAGAGAGAGAGAGAAATATCCTCAGTCGAATGTATTATCTGTCAAAGTTTTCTACAAAAGCTCTGTAACCCCTATGTATATACTATATACATATACATATACAAATACAAGACAGTGGGCTAGCTGAACCAAATCTCATGCGAACAACCCATCACAACATATTAAATATTGGTGCCGACTTAACTAATTAGCCCAATTACAAAGATTACAATTATTCCCAAATTAATTGATAGATTACAATTATTCTCCCATCAGCTAGATTATTTAGCTAATTGTAAGAATTAAGGGTTGCATAGTCTGCAATCCTTCTAACCCAATTATGGGTCGGGTGGCTGACCATGCGGCCTACTTAATTGCACTAGCTATGATTGCCGGCGATTGCATCATTTGGGAATACAACAATTTCCCCCACTGGTATTAATAAAAGTCGAAGTCAATTTATTCAGCAGTTCCATATCAGCAACAACAACAACCAGCAACAATCACTCACAACAGCTAACAACATGTTCCATTTCCATTACCTGAGTTTTCCTTATTATTCACAGAATAAAAGAAATAATTATATGAACAATATATATCACAACAACCAACAAAATTATCCAAATAAAAATTATTGAGATACACATTAAGTTGTGTGGTAAGTAAACACAATAACCTTTGATCTAACAAGATAGGACTAAAATTTGTCTAAGAAAAACAATGAAATAACACTATGTTGTAGTTTAGTCTGATAGCTAAGAACAATCAGTCTAAATATATCCATTAGCCTCTTTCAAGGTCTAAAAATATATTTAATATAATTTACTTACTACTTTCATGACAAACTAATTAAATTAAACCCATTAGGTGCTACCGATTCTATAGTCCCTGAGAACTAAACGTTTACTTTTGTGATTGATTGAATTCCTTTCTATAAGTTAATTTTCGATAATAGTTTCAACCTTTTAATTGTAAAAAATATCTAAATAGGTCAGATGTTGTCAAATCCGACCTAAAATGATTAACCCTAACATATGAGACATCAGATATGGATTAAACATACAATATATACTTTAATTCATCATATTACTACCAAAATGGACCTAATTCAATTCTAGAAAAAGGAATTACTTACTAATGATTGTAAGGAAACATAAGAAACATAAATTGAACAAAAAATATAATAACATCATAAAAATTTATGAAGAAAAGAATGGATAGAATTAACCGTGAATTAAAGAAGAATGGAGTTGATTTTAGAGTTGATCGTACACGAAACTTGCACTAAAAATTGGAAATTAAACTAAGGAATTCAAAATATAATGTATGAGGTTTTGCTTGGGAAAGAGGGGAAGAAAATCTCCTAAAAATTTCCTAAGAACTATTTTGCATATACAAACAAAGGAAAATATCATAAACAACCAAAGGGGATTAACCCCCAGTAGCTAATATCATAAAAAACCAAAGGAGATTAACCCCTAGTAGCTAATAGAGGATTGGATAATATAGTATTATATAGTTCTTCATGATTTTATACTTTAAAATATTAGTTTTATTTACCAAATCATATGCCAAGCTAGGCCCACATAACATACTAAGCAAACCATGACCATATAATTATTCATCATAACCCATCAAGGCATTTAGCAATGGTATCATCGATACTTAACAATTTAATCCCTCAATTGAGTTAATTAATCTATGAAAAGCTGTAGATTTCCATCATCCAAGAATTATATCAAGATATAAGATCAAATCTCAAATTCTTAAAAGGTCAAAAAGTAGAAAACAAAACATTTTTATTGAAATTGGTCGATCCATTCTATAGAATAGTCAATCGGTTCAACCAAACCGATTTAAGGGTTGAAGCTAAGACCAAATGAAATAATACCATTGACAAACAATTTAATCGGTTTGACTAAGTATTTGATTGTTCTATTGACTAGTTGATTAATTTGACCAAACCACTTCATTGGATTATACAAAACAAAATGAACATGCATTTCTACACATAATTCAATCCTCAAACATCAGCCATAGTACATCCATATCATTAGACACATGTAAAAATTAGATTAAATATGTTCAACCACTCAATCATGCTGAATTTCTAATTAAACAACATTATATATGCACAACCTCATATTTTTCCCAAAATAAAAAACCTCAAGGCATGGTTCACAAAAACACTACTATTATCATACATGTATATAAAAAATCACAATTAAAAGAGCCTACACTAACCGCGATGCTTAGTCACTCCACACTACAAGGTAAGAATGACTTACCTCAAGTAAAGCTTAGCAAGGACACACCAAGGGGAAAAATTTTAGCTAAAAATGTCCAAACTTTGAATACCTTAAAATAAGAGATTAAAAATTAGTTAAAACTCCTTAAAATTGTATGAAACGTAACTAAACAAGAGGTCAAGAAAAATTAGAAAATTCAACATTTACCAAATAAGAAAACCAAGGGAAGAATTCAAGCCGTCAATATTTTCCTAAATTTAAGCCTGTCTTTATTAAGAGTAAAATAAGAATGAGTTAGAGGAAGGATTAGAAAAGGTTAAAAATATCAGAAGTAAAGAGCACAAAGAAGAAAATGAGTGAAGGCATTAGAGAGGGAAACCAGGGGTAACTTGATGGTTGAGAAAAAGATAAGGGAAAGAGAGGTTGAGGTTTCTAATATACCCAAAATATAATGGCAAATAAAGGGGCGGGTATATAAAATCAAAACCCTACTTCTCCCACTCAAATTTGGACATCTTTAGGTAAATCTAAAAAGAAAAACCAGAGCTGACTTTCTCGGTGGATAAAATGGTGCTTGTGGGGAAGGTTTATGGTGCTTCAAGAGATTTAGGAGTACATTAGGGAAAGGAAAATAAGGCATGGGAAAAAAATAAAATGTTTTAGAGATTTTTTAGAATAAAAATAGTTCACTCAGGGCATGCACAACAAAGAGAGGAAGAAGGAGACGAATATGTGAGGTTATCAACTACTTGTTGAATAATTATCCCCCAAATTTGTTCGAGGTATGGAAATTCTTGGATTAATAGTCACAACTAAATAAATGTGATTAAGAAAATATTTTGGAGCTTGATTACCAAGATTCAAGGTTATTAGAAGAATTTTCTCATTTAAAATTAAATTTAAAAATCTCATTGGTTAGGAAAACTGGTTAATCAATTTGATGTACACATCGACTAGTTCCACCATTCAATTTGATTCCCAGAATTAGTTGGTTGGCCATCCTAAATAAAAAACTAAGCTAAAAATGATTGACTAGTTGAACAGTTTATACTATTCGTCTACTAATGTGCCTAACTACCATTTTCTTCCACTTTTCCCAAACTTTTTCAAATCCCTTGCAAATCAAACCCAAAATAATTTTCCATAGTAAGATCAAACACCAAAAATATCAACAATGTGCACACATTATAGGCCTAATTTATAGGGTGTTACACTTTGATTTTAGTTTTTTTATAAAATTGTTGTAGAATTTTTTGATTCATGGTGATCTCTTGGATCATCAATTTTCAATTTTTGACTAATCTTTGATCATCTTTAAGGTTTGGTGTTAACCTTAAAAACTTGTATATCATGTTATAAATGTGCTCCTTAAGTTTCCTTTTGTGGAATAATTTGTGTGTTGGCGATATAAAAACATGGTTTTTTATACTCTCATTTTGCATTTTCAAAAAATGCTATGGTTTGTTAGTCATATAGTAGCTTGGTGCCTTTTCTAATTTATATTATCCTTTAAACTCTATAGGGGTATACATACTTAAGTATTATGATACCTTTAGTGATACTACCTTTGCTAGATTCCATTGGTAGTGGACATGATGTTCAACCTACGGTGGCATTTATGGTTCTGGGCAAGGCAAACATGAGAGTCATTTTACAAACCCTAAGGCATTAGTATGCTCATTTATAATGGAATGAGTTGCTCTAATAATTATTATTTTTACTATTAAATTTATTCATTATGGTATAACAATTGTCTCTATATGCTTTCCTTTTATGCTAGAGTCCATTGGTAGTGGACATGATGTTCAACCTACGGTTGGGTTTTTTTTTTTTTTTTTTTTTTTACGAAAACAAATATCAAATAAAATATTAAAAGCTTAAAAATTAATATTGGAAGATTTTATCTAAAATTTATTAAATAAAAATTATTTCGAAACGATCCGAACACTTAAGATAAATAAAAGAACTATATACTGAATTTCAGAAACATTTTCGAAAGAATTAACCAACGAACATAAAAATTTATATTATTTACGGAAATATGTTATAAGACCCCGAAAAATTATTTAAAAACATATACTAAAATATTTAAGTCAAATTCGAATAAACCAAGACTAATTTAAATAATTTCCGAAATCGGTTTTCCGTAAACCAAAAGCACAAAACGAAGGAGAATTAATTCCAGAAAGAATTTCATAAATAAACTCCGAAAATCTTTTTAATTTAAAACTTTCCAAAAAATATTAACAATTACCGAAAACGAATAAATTTAAAGTCGGAAATATTTTCTACGGATAAAATTATTAAAATAAATTTAACTATTTAAATAGAAATTCTATAATTTAAATAATATATTTCGTTAACGAAATATAACTTCCAAACAAAGTCGTAATCACATGACGAAGATATAATCGAAAACGAATTAAAAATATTAAAAACCAAAATACGAGAAAGAACGGGAATATATATTTTTAACCTATGATCGAAATCATAAGAATATAATAAAATCATTGTCGTGAACGAATTTGTCTAGAATGGTTCGCAATGACAATGATTAATTACATTCAATTATGAATTCGAAAACATCGATAAATCTGTAAAACGAAACGAAATTAAAATAATTAATTATTTACATCAAATTACACTAATAAAATTATTAAACTTAATAAATTTAGATTCTAAAAATACGAGGTATTACACATAGGCTTTCTTTAAATCAACCTTTAAAATTATACGAGGGCTAATTTCCTTCCTGCTATATTTTCTTAGCAGTTCTTGAGCTAATAATACACTTTTTCGTATCTATCTCCCTTCCACAAAAGCATTATGAGATCCATGAACTATGGCTGGCAAAATTTTCTGCAACCATTTTGTGAGAACTGTGTAAATAATTTTGTATGCAACTTTGAAACAAGATATTGGTCTATACTCGGTCACAGTTTGAGGAGAGGAGTTTTTGGGAATTAAGTGCAGAGATATATTGTTCAAAGATGTTAAGAGGTACCCAGTTTCCTAAAAATGATTTATTACCTGAATGACATCCTAACTCACAATGGACCAAGTAGACTTGTAAAAGTGAGCATTAAATCCATTAGGACCAAGAGCCTTGTTGTATCCCATTCTAAATATAGTCTCCCTTATCTCAATATCAGTGACATGCCTTATCAAATGGGCTCTCTAATCATTTTGAAGAATATGGCCTTGCTTTACAATATCAGGATGCACCATCCCAAGAACTGTTGCTGAAGAACCCAACAGATGAGTGTAGAACTTATGTATTTCATTGCTAATATCCAGCTAAGAAGTAAGCTTTCTCCCTATGCTATCATAAAGGGTATATATAGCACTATATATTCTTCTCTCATTAATATTTGCATAGAAAAAACCATTATTTCCATCACCCAACTTGATATGCTGAATTATGGCTTTTTGTTGGAGGAAATGATCTTCTAATTTAACTTGTTGCCACGACTCCTTTATCAAAATACCCTCTTAGATTTTCCAAGTCTTTATCTCTAGGAGTAGACTAGAGGGCTTGGTTACACTTAAGCCAATCTTCTTTTGCTTGATTTACTCTTCTGCTTAGGTTCCCAAAATGCACAGAGTTAAAATGCTTTAGGGCCTTTTTTAAGCATTTAAGTTTGGTGACCAATATATATTGCTTAGATCCATAGACTGGTTGGTTCCAGATTTGAGCAACACAATGTGTGAAATCAGGTGAAGAAGTTTAGAAGTTAAAGAACTTGAAGGGTTTATCCCCAGTTCTATCATGCTATTTCTACTTTAAAGTGCAACTTGCAATGATTAGAAAGGCCTCAACCCAAACATAATTAAAATTTACAAACCTTTCCTTATCCCTAAGATCCATATCCAGCTTACAACAGACTCTAGCAGAGCCTAGTTGATTATTAGACCAAGTAAAAAGAGCGCCAGTTGATCGAATCTCCCCTAAACCACAAGTACACAGGTAGTTCAAATTTTTTTCCATATCTCTGTGTGAAGATTACCACTAGTCTTCTCTTGTGCTGCAAAAACCACATTGAAATCTCTGATGACTAAGCTTTGTTTGTTTGCGTAATGGAAATCCACCAGTTGTGTCCACAAATATCTTCTAGCACCCCTATCATTATGAGCATACACAACTGAGAGATAAAAATGATTACCATTAGTTAATTCAACATAATAATGAATAACCTAATCAAAGGTACCAATAACTTGAAGTTTAAGAGAATCAACTCTCCAAAGAATCCAAATCCCGCCATTATAGTGATTAGAATATTTGTGAATCAAAGAGTACAGGTTACCAACCCTCTTTAACACACCCTGCATATTTCCTTCTTTCACACGAGTCTTTAATAGGAAAACTATATAAAAGCTATTAGATTGAATATATCTACTAACTAAATTCTATTTCAGGAGTTTATTTATAACTCGGATATGCCATACAACAATATTCATTGAATTGGAGGAAGTGTTATACTACCACTCTGAATAATATCCCTTCCAGGCTCAATATAGATCTCCATGACCTTTCCTTTTTCTATTTTTTTTAGGTATTCTTCTGCAGTTATAGGATCACACATGGTTAAGATGTCATCTTCATTGCAAGTTGAATTTTTTCTTGGTTTTATCTCCTTGGTTTGCATTGATGATGTTTCAATCTAACACTAATCATGTCTTCTTCCCTCTTCTAATATTACCTTCTACCCTTATGGTGGATTTGGATTTTTCACTTGCCATACTTTTTAAATAGGATTCTTCTTCTCTAGCATGGGCTTAAGTAATGAGCATTCAAATCATGGTCTACTCTATCACATTTTGGACATAATTTCGATCTCCAATCATAATGAACAGATTGTCTTCTCATAACTCCATTTGCCAGGGCAATCTGTATTTGTTCAATTATATGGAGACTAACATACACCTCCATTAGTAGTCTAGGGAAGGATACCTGAGACTTTGTAGCTGTAACCATATCTGCACAAATAGGAACTCCAATGCAACTTCTAATTCTGCTAAGAGAATTAGGAGACCATTGAGTTATAGGTAGTCTAGGTAATGTAATCCACAAAGGCATTTTTCTCCATTCAGCATTATCAAAAGGTTCATTTGGTTTCTACTTCTTGATAAGTAAGGGCCTAACTCCAAAGAATCAATATGGTGTTCTCAAGATTGAAAGAAAATAAGATTCATTATCAAATCCAAATAGGATATATCCTTGATCATGCAAGAAGACTTGAGGAATAGTCAAAATTTTTATCCAATTTTCCTTCACATATTTCACCATTTGTGGGTGTGATGGTCGAAACCCTACAACCATTCCCAAAAGCATGTAAGCCCATCTTTTCTCCTCATCCTCAATTTCCTCTTGCAGTAGTTGTGCTTGTGCTTCACCATTGATGATCACAGGAGGGGAGTATGTCAGATTGAGGACACCTTCTTCTCTACTGTTCTTGATCAGTATATCCTTCTAACTCTTAGAACGCTTAGTTGCATATTTGTTATTAACATTGTGATTAAAATCATCCATGCTAGGGCTAAAAGCAATCGGAGTTGAATCAATAGCCTTCGCTGCCTTACCCTCCTTCAGCAACAGATCAATAGAATTCTCAATCAGCTTTTCCTTCTTATCCCCATTCGAAGGAACAGAGGTAATTGCTTTGGGTGATTCTAAGATAATGCTCCAATCACTACTTTGATCATCATTAAAATTGCTAGTCATCAAATGTTTCTTTGCCGGTAACTACACACTTTTACTAGATGAACTGCCGGCGTATTTGATCTTCTTTCGCTATGTCTTCCCCATCGCAGGAGATGGGATTTGGGTCATGCGCATGATGCGTGTACAACAAGCAATCCATTTTGTCCAAAAACCTAGAGTGACTCTTTTTTAAATAATAATACTTATTGATGTGAAAATCATGATTCCATATAATATAGATCATGCGATAGTCCATGGGAACATGAGAAAAATAAGAGAATCATGTTGTCATAGAGCACTTGAGGTTAAGCACATGGTATCACATGTATATATTATTATGAATGCATCATATTATGAATTATAGAAGCAATTAAATGATATAACCTTTAAGGAAAGTAGAGCCAAGGTTACGTAACATATTTATAATTAATCAATTATTATCTTCTATTAAGGTGATCATAGAATTTATGTTATATAACTTCTTAAGCAATTAGCAAAATTATTCTTATGATCTCTCTGTACCCATGAAATTTAAACCAAATAATTGGATGGGCATAAAGTATGCCTGAAGCTAAATAAAATTGGAGGACAAAAGTCTGGCCGAAGCTAAATAAACCTAGCCTGGAAAATAATACTCTTTATTATCGATACCCCCTAATATATCATTAGTGACTAGAGTAGGAGCGACACATGTGATCAACTCCGATCCTATATTGAAGACAAATGATAATAAAAAAACACGTGAAGGTAGACAAACCTCGGGTAGCTAATCAAGGATCGGATTACCTAGTCACATCATTATGCTTGTATCACTCTACGTAATTAATATCTTATTAGATCAAGAGTTAATATAAGATCCATATGCCATACCAATCTTAGTAGTCATACCATAGCAATCCAAATGCAGCCATACAAGGTTATCACATTATTTATTATTCCCATTGAGGATAACTTAGGGTTTTAACTTCATTACTTAATATTATTTATAGAGTTCCAAACCACCACTTAATTTTGAATTATCTCCCTTTTTATTCATAAATAAAGGTCCAAACTAGGGTTAAGGTCATGGTTCCATTACTGAATAATTTTACAACTAGAGAGGACAATTATATTTTAATACCATCTATATACATTGAAATTGCCACTTAATATTGATTATTCTACTCTTTTTTCCACTAGGCAAAAGTCCAGGTCAAATCTAAGCTAATTCTTCCTAAGGGTCATCATGTAGGTCCAAAGTATTTACATTAGACATTTAAGGTCATCCATATTCATATGGTACAACAATTTCATGCCAAGACTCAAGTCATTAAGAATTCATTGTAAACTATGATTTAAGTCCATTTACTAAGGTTAAAGGATGGAATATAACTTCAAAGTTAAAGGTCAAAATCACTTGAAGATCAACTAAATGTCAACTTAGGTACACTTTATTTATCCATTAATTTATTGTTTTCTAAAAACAATGATATAAAGTTTATCTATGCTAAGATAAATATTTATACTACGACCTTAATCCCCTTATATCATAATTAAGATTAAGGTCAAATCCATGAATATAGTTAAACTAAGTTAAGAATTCGAGGTGAGGTTGCAAACAAGTCTTAAGAAGTAGTGGATTGGTCCCATGAATCTAAGAAAAGAATCAAGTTTAAAGTATATCTATATAAGAAAATTTGGGTGATCAGTCAATCGAATATTCTCATCAGTTGATTAATCGAAACAAGCCCAATCAGTAGGTTCACTATACTTATCTATTGACCTGTTAGCAATAAAAACATAAACTAGAAAATAAGCAAAGGAATTCAACCAAAGGGAAGCATCTATTGATTGATTGGGGTAAGCACCATCATTTGACCTAAAATATACATCATTTAATGGGATCACCAAGGACACATCATGTAATGTTGCACATTAGTCTATTAATGATACTTAAACCTCAAATCCCAAATTTGAAACTTATCACACACAATATAAAACATTCCTATCATGCTTTTTAACAACTCCAAATCAAATTTTTAACATGTTTGGTACCAAATCATGCTTGAAAATTCATCAAACATCAAAGTTTCTACTAAAATTATCAATTAAATATTGAAAATCCTATAACATGCTTTCTAATGTATGACCATTATATAAATGGATTATGCATCATACTACATTTCCCAATACTTACTAAACAATATTAGAAAACTAATTACCTTCACAACCCAATTAAAATTTCTAGGATTAAACATACACATATGCATGTAAGAGCCTAATTCATGTTATATATGCATGCTTTGAAACCAACAAGCCCATACTTTCATGATTTCAAACCAACAAGCCCAAAGCTATATTTTGACACATAAAAATCATGATCTCACAATAATTCATGCTACTGGCCAAACATATATATCATTCACCAAAAATAGGGAAGATAATGGTTTACCACAAACCATAATTTAGCAAAGCCATAAATAAGAAAAAGAACATAGTCTTCCCCAATCTTGAAATCCCAACCCTTAAATTTTTTATTGAACACCTTAAAAGTTTATACACAAAACTTATAAAGAATTAATTTTTACAATAGATTAAAACATGAAAAGTAAGAAACTAGAGAAATAAAGATTAGACATTTTCCCAAAAATTAGAAAGCTCAAGCCTCAACCTGTTTAGGAAAAAAATTAATGAGAGCTAGATAAGGGATTAGAAGAGGGAAAAATGAGCAATAAATGCAAAATAAGGTAAGAAGAAAGGTGGGATAAAGAAAAAGGGTATTATCAGCGATAAAAGGAAAAGAGAGAAATAAAGATTTATATCTCAACATTTAGGAATAAATTTGGTATAATATGAAGGTTGAAGGTTATATATATTGAACCTTAATTCCTATCCCATAATTAGACCGATTTAGGGTGGATTAGAGAGAAGAAAAAGAAGAAGCTAAAATTGGCCTATGCACTTAATTGGTTAGTAGGGAGTGTCTTTATGATCAAGACTCAAAAAACACTAGTATAGAAAAGGAAAATGGGACAAAATGGAATTAGTAAGTTGGTTAGCATATTAGCTAGTTTATTTATGTAAATCATAGAAGGAGTCAAAGTACAAAAAGAGAGAGAGAGAGAAGGATTAGGAAGAAAACAAAGAAAATAAGGTCAATAAGGTTACTTTTATAAAATTATATCCATAAATACATTTTTAGTTTAGTAAATTAAGTTTGAAAGGCTTATTTAACTCACAAAAATCATAAAAAATCCACCCAAACACATAAACATAAGGTTCCATACACATTTGGAAGAAGAAAAAAAAAATAAAGACGATAATTAGTTCCATTCGACATCAATCAATTGATGGGCTCTATTGGTTGATCAATTAAGCATCATTGAAAGGATTTACAAAGCACAACCCATATTGACCAATAGGGTTGCCCCATCTACTGATGAGCTTAATTGTCAAAATGTCCCCCTTTTCCTAAATTTTTCCAAATCTTCTATAACCCAAACTAAAATCACACATCTGAATTAAGACAAAAAATCATGTATCAACACACATTAAAATCCTAAAATGGTGGGGATATTACAATTGGCCTCCTTAAGATTCATATCTAGGAGATATAATGTAGATGAAAAACTTCAAAACTCATAATGAATTTTTGCACCACTTCAATGAGGAAAGGTAAAAAAAAAATTGAGATAAGGTAATGTGAATGTAATACCCCAAAATTTCTCTAATCCTAATATCAATAATTGATATTTTTATCTTATCTTAATCCTAATTTTGGTTATTAATATTTTAATATAACCCTAACACCAAATGATTGATAAATTAAATTTACCTTAATTCCCTAATCTTAAATTTAAACCTAATTCTAATCCTAATTCTAATTTTTTTCCTTTCTCTTTCTCCTTTTTCCCTTTTATTTCTCCTTTTTATTGTTGCTTTTCGTTATCCTCCTATAGATATCATCATGCTTCTCCCTCTTCCTCTTCAAGCCTTGCACCCCTCTCTCGCATGACTCCCTCTTTCCTTTCCTAGCCCCTTAATTGCCCTCTCTGCACATGCCCTCGCACCCCAACTATAACACTATTAGCCACACCTTGTCTCTTGCCTTCCCATATCACCTAAAATACTTGAAACTAAATTTTCTAAACTTGCACCATTGGGTCATTATTCACTTCCACCATCACCTCATCTCATATAAATACCCCTCCTCTCATCTCCTTCATTTTACAATTCACAAAACTTCCCCCAAACTCTCATTTCCTCCCATTGACTTATTTATCTTTTGTTCATCATCCTAGCCTTTCCTTGTATAAAAAATTATCTCTGTAGTTACCCTACCCTTGCAATGTTAAAGTATCATACTTTTCAAGCCTTCCTATGTGATAACCCTACGTCAAACACCTATAACTACATCAACACGTCACGTAATAAATACCTTATTTGTGCCAAAATGTCATATAACCTTCATCTTTCCATTCCTATACCTTAATATGCCAACCTTCCTTGTTGAACACCCCACATCTACACCACAAACACCCCTAGCTATGCAAAAAAATCCATTCCAAACCACCACCCCTTGAGTCACTTCTTCATGTTGCAACACTCCCATATTTACCAAAAATATCATGTTTCACATCCCCTTAAAAGTGAGGAGATCATGCACCACCCCTATTTGTGTGAGTCTCTCATGTTGCACTCCTCTTTTCTCCACCAAATTTTGTTGCATCAAGGTCAAGCGTTGTGCACCTTAGTTTACTTTGGTTTTTTTCGGTTTCTGCTCTTGTTTGCCTTAGATTATTCTTGTTTGTTTAATCAATTTATAATGATGTATTGTACTTAATTCTTATGTGAATTTATGGTGATATTGGAGGATACGTCTTAGGGTAATACATACTTAGAGACCAAAGACATTTTTAGTAAAGATACATGTTATAGTTAGGATTTTTGAATGCTATGTTTAAATGTGTATGAAAACTAATATTTTGTATTATTATGATAATACTATCATTTTTGTTGTATGACAACATGGTATAAAATCCATGAAAACTGAGAATATGTGAAGAGAATGAGCTTATATGTTATAATAGTGATAAATCTCGCTATGATACCCTAAGTGTATAAGTATGACCTATGGTATTTTAATTTGGTTTGACTAGGTATTTATATTGGTTAATGAATATCTTCAATTAGTGTCAATATGATATATACTTGGAAGTTGGAAATCATTCATATTAGGATTTGTAGGTTTTTTTTTTTGTAAAAACATGAGTGTTTTGGCTATCTTAGGGCAATTTAGTCAATATAGGTTAAATATAAAATATTTGGTATTCTAATGTGTTAATTGGTTCAAAATATTCTTAATATATTTTGTGGAATATTTGGAGTAATTATGAATGGCCTAAGTCTAATAAAATGAGAAAATAATGTAAATTGAGAATAATAGCCATAGATGCAAGGTTATTATTGCATGTATAAAATGATAGAGTTAAACCTTTATTTTTAAATATATTTTTAATCTTAGAATTTTAGGAATGTAAAATAAGTTTGGTGGTCATATGAGTCGTATGGAAAATGTACACCTAACTTGTGAAATTAAGGTTTGGTAAGGAATCGGGAATATCAACCCTAGAGGTAGGTTGTTATTGCATGTGTAAGATGTTGAAGTTAGATATTAATTTTTAGATATGATTTTAATAATGATATTTTAGAAATGTGTAATAAATTTGGAGGCCATATGATTTTTTATGGAAAAAGTTATCCCTACACTACTACGAAAACGGGAAATAATAATGGGACATTAATAATAGTGGTTAGGAAACTGTTGCCAAACGTATGAAAATTAATGTGTGGGACAGTTTTGATAATGTTTATAGTTCGAAACCGTTATTAAAACTCCAACTCTAAAATTTTATACAATAGTTTTAATAACGGTTTATGAAAAACCATTATTAAAAGCTCCTTTAATAATGGTTTCTATAATAACCGCTGTCAAAAGCCTAAGAAGTTTTAATAACAGTTATTACAAGAACCATTATTAAAAGATGTTTTAATAATGGTTCTTGTAATAACCATTATTAAAACTTCTTTTAATAACGATGCTTGTAAGAATTGTTATTAAAACCTGACGTTTTGCCTTTTATTTTATTCGGTTCTATTTCGTACCAAAAGTTTCAGACTCTACACCTTCCCTCTCATATTCTCCTTCTCTTACAAACCCTCTCACCACCACACTGTGCACCACCACTCTAGCTCCTCTTAAGTCAAGGAAACCACCACTTGTTCTCTTTCGCATTGCCAACTCTCCTCTTCCTTGCACTACTCTTTTGCTTACAGTACTGCACCTCTGCCATTCTCGACTTTGCATGCGCTATCATTCTTCCACTCCTTGCCAACACTTCTTCCTTCTTCCTCTGCTGTGTTCGTAGGTGGTTGCCGCTTTCCTCTTGCTGGCCGCTAGTTTTCTTGCTCACCACCACTCTTTTTACATATGTTTTTGTTCTTTTGTGCGTAGATTTTTCTCTTCTTATATATATATATATATATATATATAAATGCATGCATATTGATGTAGGATGCATTGTTTTTTTATTGAAAATTGCAGTTTGTTTTTGAATGTATTGGTGAAAAATGTTGTTGTTCATTGTTGAATTTATCGATACTATTATATATTAACTTGGCCGAGACCTTTACATATATATATATATATAACATGCATGAGTGCTTAATTATGAAGCTAGAGAAATAAAATACTTAAAATTCTTAGTAATGTCACTCATAAAAACTATATATATACACACTTTCATTAATAATTATTGGATACTATAAGATATAGGAAATATCATATAATGAAATGAAAATATATTTTACATATGTATATCATTAAATGAAAATTTCAATTAGAGATTCATATGTTAATGATTTTTCTTTGATGAAGATTAAATGGATATAGAAAATAAAGAATATATAAATGTGAATAATTAAATAGAGAGGAAAAATTGTGTATAATAATAATAATAATAATAATAATAATAATAATAATAATAATAATAATAATAATAATAATAATAATAATAATAATAATAATAATAATGATTTTTAATAATAATAACAATAATAATATAGGATTTATTAGGGTTTAATTATAATTAGCTAGGTTTAGGATTAGGGTTTATTAGGTTTAGGGTTAGTTTTTATTATAATTTATTAGGGTTAGGGTTAGGGTCAGTGAATAATTAAATAGAGAGGAATAGTTGTGTATAATAATAATAATAATAATAATAATAATAATAATAATAATAATAATAATAATAATAATAATAATAATAATAATAATAATAATAATAATAATAATAATAATAATAATATGGCATTAATTAGGGTTTAATTATAGTTAGCTAGGTTTAGTATTAGGGTTTTATGAGGTTTAGGGTTAGTTTTTATTATAATTTATTAAGGTTAGGGTTTGGGTTTGGGTTTAGCATTTATTATACTAAATATAATAATTAATATATTCTCTTATAACAAACTATTATATACATTATTCTCAACTCTACTTTTAATAGTATCATATTATTATTCTTAACCTATATATATATTATCTTATTAATATCTACTTGATTTTACTCTTCTTAGTTTGAATGATTTGATGATAGTTTGATATTCAACCGATTTGTTAAATATATAACTAAAGATTATGTCCTTATTTTAAATAGCTTGATTTTGTTAGTTTTACATAGTTGGCTAAGATTTGGTATAATATATTTATGATTTGTCTAGCTAGTTGAAGATCAGTTTATATATTCTGTAATTTAGATCCTTTTGAGAACAACCTTGATGATAATATATAGTGGTTCTCATTTGTAGGTAATGAGATGACATACCCTCCACCATATTTATGCATGGCGCCACATGTAGATCTACAAACTCATGTCATATGGTTATACAACGAGTTAGGTCGGTTGTATGCGAGTGACGCATCCTATCACCCCTTCCATTTTAGATCGTATCACCTATTACTAACCCTGCCTTAGATAGAGCTATGGGCGTTGGCTACATCTACTTTTTTGCATTGATTTTTCCACCACACTGATGCACCACACCCGGCATTTATTGAGGGTGAGGTGTTTTCTAGAGAGTATGATAGGATATCAAGAGAGCTTATGATCATTGATAATGAGTGGAGGTTTTTTCATAGCTTGCCTCCGAGTATCCACCCTGATTACCCTAGAGTATCCGTGACTAGACTCTCTAGCGATAATGTGAGGGATCAGATGACATATCATGATGAGTGGAATTTGAGAGTTATAGTTACTAGTTCGACTTGATGAAGCTACTGGGGGATTTAGTTTTACAGTTATGAATTTTTGTTTTTTAGGTGTTTGGGTTGTAGCAACCTTTTGATGTATATAGTGATACTATTGCTTTAATCCCGTAGTATGTATATCTTTTGTAATTTGAACCATTGTATAATGTTTTGCTATGTATGTATGTATGTATATATACATATATATATGAACACTTTCTAAGTATGAGCAGTTTGAGTATTAATATCTTTTTGGAAACTTGTTAGCATGATTTGTATATATATATACAGAATAGCATGATATATTTGAGATTAATTCTTTCTAAACATGAGAAATTTGTGAATTATTAAACTTATAATTCAATTTATTTGTAATAATTACTTTTGCATGGGATGCATCTAGATTGAAAAAATACGGATTGGAAATGGCTGTTTGCAAATCGTTTTTCTAGAGAATATAATTAAGGAGTGGAGTTTTTCATCAAGTTTGCGGTTGAACATGCTCGGAACTCTAGTATAATAGTCTATCCTTATTTGAACTATGCTTATATTTAGTGTGTTAATGCTAATGATTTGAGAGATCATTTGTTTGTGATTGGAATTGATACAAGTTACACTTGTTGGATAAGGTATGGTGAAACAGAGTCTAAATATGATAATGACGATGTTAGGAGGGACAGTAGTGGATCATCAGTTAAGAACTATGAGGGACCTTCGTTAGAGGAGATGGGTCAAAAGGTTGAGGAAAGTGTTATGAATTGTCCAAAAATGTTCAAGAAGTTATTAAATGACTTGGAGAAACCTTTGTACGGTGATTGTAAGATATTTACTTGATCATCTGCTACTTTAAAGTTGTACAACTTAAAAGCATGTAAATGATGGAGTGATAAGAGTTTCAGGAAATTATTGACACTTGTAAAGGATATGCTTCCTAATAACAACATTCTATTCGATCATACCTATGAAGTAAAGAAGATTCTTTCCTCTATGGGCATAAGTTATGAGAAGATACATGCATGCCCTAATGATTGTATTTTATTTCACTTTGACAATGCATCTTTGGATAGTTGTCCTAACCCTGAATGCAAAACACCACATAAAAGAATAACAAGGTGCCCACTAAGGTGTTATGGTATTTTCCGATAATACCAAGATTAAGATGGATGTTTAATGATGTTGAAGATGCCAAGAACTTGAGATATCATACTGATGAGAAGATAGATGACAAGCTTATTAGATATCCATCTAATTCTCCACAATGAATGAAAATTGATGGCTTGTTCCCTCAATTCAGTAAAGAAGCAAAAAATGTACGCCTTGAACTTTCTATAGATGGAATGAATCCGCACAATCAAGGCACCTATAGTTTATGGCCGATAATTTTGGTTATATGCAATCTACCACTGTGGCTCTATATGAAACACAAGTATATGATGCTGCCTTTACTTATTTTGGGGCTAAACTGACCGGGGAATGATATTAATGTTTATTTGATACCTTTGATTGATGATTTGAAGTTCTTGTGGACATGGGCGTTAAAGTATTCGATGCACATAGTGAAGACAATTTTACTTTGAGAGCAATGTTATTCTGTACTGTAAATGATTTTTCGGCATATGACAACTTGTCAGGTTATAATGTGAAAGGCCATTATGCATGTCTGATATGGCTGGAAGACTGTTTTCCTTGGGTATCATAGGTTTTTATCAAAAAATCATCATTATTGTAGGTAAAGAAAAGCGTTCAATGGCTTCTGAAAAGAAGGGTAGGCACCAATCCGGTTGACGAGTCGACAAGTGTGGCTGAAGATGAAATATTTTAAGTGTCAAGTTTGGGAAGAAGAATAAAGATAAGCCTCCATCTGTTAGGTGGAAGAAGATGTCAATATTCTTTAACCTTCCTTATTGGGAATCTCTCTACGTGAGACATGCCCTTGATGTGATGCATATCGAGAAAAATATATGTGAGGGTCTTGTTGGTACATTACTTAATGTTCCACGAAAGACTAAAGATGGCATAAATTCTCAAATGGATATGGAAGAAATGGGTATTAGATAGGAACTGGCACTACAAGATAATGGAAGAAGAACATATTTATCACCAGTGTGTCATACTCTTTCCAATAAAGAGAAAATTTCATTTTGCGAATTCTTTAACAGTGTCAAGGTTCCGAAAGGGTATTCTTCAAATGTCAGAAGGCTCTTATGAATGGAAGAGTTGAAATTAATTAACATGAAGTCTCATTATTGCCATATTTTGATGCAACACTTGTTGTCGATAGCTATACATGAAATTTTTTCAAAGCGTGTTTGAATTACTATCACAAGGCTTTGTTGGTTCTTTAATGCCATCTGCTCTAAAGTCATATATCCTGATAGTTTGGATTCCTTGTAAAGAGGGATTGTGATTACTTTATGCCAGGTTGAAATTTATTTTTCACCTTCATTCTTTGACATTATGGTACATCTAACTGTTTATTTAGTTTATGAGATAAAAATGCTAGGAATAGGCACTGGATGTACCCCTTTGAACGGTTTATGATGTTGATAAAAGTTTATGTGAAAAATTTATATTAGCGAGAAGGATGTATTGTTGAGAGTTACCTTGTGGAAGAGGTAATTGAGTTTTGCATGAAGTACTTGTCAAATGCTGAAGCTCTTGGTATTCCTAAGTCTTGATATATAGGCAGAATCAAAGGATAGGGAATTAGGGGCAAATAGTTTGGGTGTGTAGATCCTGACATGTTCAGTAAAGCACATCTATATGTATTACACAACAGTAATGATGTTCAGCTGTATATTGAAGAAAATATGCTTTATTTATGGATTGAAAATCCATCAAAGACTGAGAAATGGATAATCGATAAACATAATCTTTCCTTTATTGATTGGATAAGAGATCAGATCATTCCACTCATCGGACATTTCCTAACTTCAATTTCTGAAACCTTACATTAGTTGTCTCAGAAACCTCGTTATGAAGTTTTTTCATATACTAGTTATGTGATCAACGACTACACTTTTTATACAAAAGAACAAGATGGGAAGAGTACAATGCAAAATAGTGGGGTAACTTTAGTGGCTGAGCTAATGCATATTGTTAGTGAGAAAGATAAGAATTCAACCTATAAAAATATGAATTATTATGGTGTGATTGAATATATATATATATATATATGGGAGTTATATTACGCTGTATTTAAAGTCCCTGTATTCGGCTGCAGATGGGTTGATAATAGTTATGGGGTTAGATATGAAGATGGATTCACATTAGTAGATCTCAATAGGGAAGGGTATAAACAAGACCCGTTCATCTTGGCATCACAAGTGACACAAGTATTCTTTGTCACTGATCATGTTGATAACATATGGTTTGTGGTACTATCTACGAAGAAAAGAAATGCCAATGAATGTGATGATGAAAATGATGCCAATTGGAATAAAGAATGTGTCTCAGCTGTGCAAGCAACTCAATTATTGAACAATGATAAAAATAAAATTAAGGAGGGAGAAATATATGCCAAGGATGATCATCGTGAAGTAATATATAAATATCAGATCCTGAAACCAATCCTAAAATAAGGGGAAAAAATAAGGAAAAGAAAGCAATGAGGGTAATAATATTGTAACATATGATATGTATGCTGGTATTTTTAAATGCATTTTTTGTCCTTCCTCATTGGATATTTATTGTATCGATAATTTAGTGGTACATTATGGTCAATACATAACATTCTAACATAATTTATTTATTTATTTTTATAGAGATATGGCTAACAAAATAGTTGATAGGGACAGTAGTGATGAAGAAGGGAAGAGAGGACCTACTTTTATGAGAATCATCACGGACATGCGGAATACAGGATAACTAGTAGAGTTGGTATGGAATACTTACAATCTTCCCATTGGCCCTTACGCAGACATGTTCTTGACGTACATTTCACTTGTCACCCGTAACCATATTCCTATCTCTTATAATAATTGGAAGCAAGTTCGAAAGGATCACAAGGAGCATATTTGGCAAGAAATCACAGTAAATATGCTATTTTATTTAATCATTTTTTTTATGTAAAATGTTATTAAATTAAATACATTAACATCGGTATACATCTATATGTCTTATTTTATAGAGAGTCTTCAATGTCCTGGAAACTAGGAAGAAATGGATTCTTATACATTGTGGGGAGTATCTAAGAACATTTAAGTCATACTTAGCTCATAGAAAAATGTACAGAAAGAGTGATGATTCTCTACGACATAACCCACCCAAATGATATGGTTTCATTGATCAAGAAATTTGGAACCAATTTATTGCATATCGTCTTTCTGAGGATTTTAAGATATTTGTTATATAACAATTAAACTTTTTGGTTAAGAATATTATGATTAACATTTAAATAAGCATGTGACTATAATTTGGCTTGTAACATAGATAAAAATTGCCAAAAATAAAGAAATTGTTAAGTAGAATAAATATCGGCATAATATGGCTCACAAAGGCTATGCAGACCTTGAAGAGGAGTTGGTATGTGATTTTGATTTATCTATTTACATGTAAAAGTTGAACGTTATAATAATATTCTTAATTAAGATTATTTTTTGATTTATAGCTCCTAGTCCAAGACTTGGATCCATATACCTCATCCATCAATATTGGTGCATTATGGAAGAAGGTTAGAGTAACAAAAGATGGATATATTAATGAAGATGTAGATGTTGCTACCAAAAAAATTGTAAGTTTGTAGATATCCAAAACCCGACTTAGTTTTCTTTTAGAAAACTATTATATTATGTTTGTTCCTATAAGCTAAATTTAAATATATTGTATACATTATAGGGCGAACTTGAAACGTCAAATGATGTGGAGGGGGTGGACCAATATAACATTGTATTCCAGTCCACAGGAATTATAGAACGCCCTGGAAGACACAGGGTTCTTAGATTAGGTGTTATGAGAACGAGTGTGTGTGATTAATCTTGTGGTTCTCGTAGCACTAATGAGAAAGTAGCCATCCTCAACCAGAAATTAAATATGGCATTTGAATGGATGGAAATAATGGAGCAAGATTTATCATTTATTAGATCTCAAGGGTATAAGCCATCTGATTCAGTCAACCATGATTAGCTTCACATACCCAATGTAAATAGCATTAGAGACAGTTGCGAAGCTGATGCACATTTTTCTTCTCTTCTAGAGGTAAGCATTACAAACTATGAATTGTTATTAAATGTATTCGGTGTAATAAATAATTAAGAATGTGTAATATTTTATTTTAGGGTTTGCATAAATGTGACTTGTTAGCGAATAACCTTTCAACTCTTTTGGTGAAAGGAACGGTACGCATCAGTCATAGTACCTAAACACAAACAATCCACATGTATAACTTAGCCCTAAATTCAAGACCAGTGAGTATTGACACTATAATCATTGGTAGTGTACCCTTGCCTTGTTATAAAGAAGGTGACGAGGAAACCACAGTGCTAGAAATTCATGGAAGCTTCATGCCTTGGCTTACAGATCAGATACGTCTCACTACCGAAGAGGTAATGACATTTGACATCATTGTTAGACCTTATTTATTACTTACACTATTTATACCTTTTATATATATATATATGCTCAATACATATTTCGTTTATTATTATCAATTAATGAATCAAAAAAGAAGATTGCTCCTATTAGTAAAACCAAGAGAGGTACTAGTAGAATGAGAAACACAAAAGAGGGTACTGCTAAAGGAAAGAGAGCTAAATCTAAAAAATCATTTACCCCACAAAAGATTCCTCCTTTAGAGAAGAGCCAACCTCCACCATCACTAGCTTTATTGTATTTTTATGCCCAAAACTACCTCAGGGACAATTATATTTTATTAATTGTCATCCTGAGTATGTTGAGAGGGACGATGCTACTTACATGGTATCGACGGTTGACATAAGTGATATTTATAATCAGGAATTAATGTCAACCACGAGTGTTTCCATCTATGTCACATAAGTATTATTTCATATTTCAAATTTTAGTACTTCTTATTATATTGGAATTTTTATGACCTCTTATATGAGTTATGAGTTATTAACAAATATGCATTATTATTGTTGTCTATAGGTTGGTAGCTAGTCGTGCTGTGATAGAGGGATTGATGTCCTCTATTGTGTTTGTGTTCTCATACTACATAGTTGATAGTACTACAATAAGAGAGGGTAGGCACATAAACTATTTAGCATATTACATTTTGATTGAGGGATACAACAAGCTTTATCTCATTCCTCACCTCACAAATGAACATTGGGTTTTGTACACCGTCTGACCTGATCTTAATAAAGTCTATATGTTTGTTTCCCTTCGAACCTATGATGTGTCTTTTGACGTCGCTGGTGCGACCGTAGCCGGCACGCAATTTAAACCCTCTTGTTGTCAAATGTAGCACTGGTAAATAAGGGTATCGTTCTAAACCGGGGATTGAGAGGGCTCACCTCTATCTAACTAGCTTAAACTATAAATGAAATAAAAACACTAAATAACCTAAAATAAATAAATAAGAAAAATACTAATGGGGGTTTATCAAAATAAGAATAAAATAATAAAAGGATTAAATAAAATAAAATAAACTAATAATGAAAATAATGGAAAATAATGGGAAACTAGCAGATAGGAGAAATATGTTAGGGAAATAAAAATCCACCACTAGATTAGATCGAGATATAATATTTATTTCTAAGTCATCTTTTAATCGTGAGAAAGAGATCGACCAAGTTGCACACCAAAAGCAGGTCTATACACCTTATATTACTTCCCTTAATTAAAATTAATACGACAAAGCGCCAATATTAACCCTATTAAATACTAGCAGTATAACAGCAACAAGCGGCTCCTATATTTAACTAGATTTAATGCATTAAGTGTAAGTGGAAGGCTGTCAATCTAAGTACCCAGACTAGTACAAAAAGCATGTCTAGCTGTATTTCCTTTTCTTGACCCACACGTATCGAAACGTTTTACCACTTCGGTTAGAATCACAAAACGATTAGGTGAATTGCTATCTAACCTAGCTGCAATTTATACATATAAATTCTAGTATATTTAGATGGCCACCTAGCAAGCAATTTATCCTACATACTGTCACTTATGAGGTACCAGAACAAGGCATGCACCAAATAAACTATACTTGACAGAATCATATGTATAAACGATAGCAATTAATATAGAGTCAAGAAACAATCTCACGAAACAAAGAAAATAAAATTATAAATCATACCATAATCTAGGGTTTCAAATTATTCCCTAACAATAAATAATTAGCCACTCATAATTAAAGAATTAATTACACAGAAATATATATCTAAAATATAAATTAAAAATAAGAGAAAGAAATAACCGGAATTAATTTTGAATTAAAGATCAAGAATTTATTCAGATAAAAATAAATTTTATCTGAAATAAATTCTACCGGGTATTAAATCCTTCTTATTTTTCTTCCTTGTTTGCCTTTATTTCCGTGCCAAATCCTTTTTCTTTTTCCTTTTCGTCGCTGGCTGACGGCTGTCGAAGTGCTGCGCTGCACGCCTCGAACTCCGTGCGGCGCTCCTTCCTTCGCATGACGCGCGCCCGCGCCTCTTTCTCTCTCGTCCCGCGCCTCTTTCTCTCTCTCGTCCGCCCTGTTAGAGCCTGACGGCTCTGTTCCTTGCGTCGCCTCACTGGTCCCCGTCCTCTTCTCTACGCCCTACTGCCGCAAGCTTTTTATAATTTTCTGCGCCCCACGCCACGTCAGCCCTCGCCCGGCTGACTCTCCTTCTCCCGTGCGGCTCCGTTTGGTTTATTTTGTTACAGGCCTTTGGGCCTTCGGCCTTCGGCCGTTGGTCCAAAGGTCTTATTTCTTTTTTTTTTAATTTTTTTTTATTTAAAAACAAAACCTGCAAAATAAAATTCAATAAATATTAATAAATAATATTTATTCTAAATTTACATTAATTTATATCATTTTAGCTCAAATAATAAAAATTATACAAATTTTACTACTTAAGCATAAAACAATAATTATTCCCCTATATTAGTTAAATAAACTACCAAAAACTAAGATTATAAGGGTATAAAATGTGTCAAAATACGAACTCATCACACCCCCACACTTAGCTTCTTGCTTGTCCTCAAGCAAGTTATTACTCTAAATAATTAAAATTAAATTAACTAGCCACTTTCGTAGGTCTCACGATTACACTTAGCATGTGTAACAAGCCCTTTAAACCCCTAGGTCACCCATTGAGGACGAGTAAGGTCTCGTGAGGGTTTCGCAGATGATATACCCACAAAATCACACACAAATAAAATGAAAAATCACACATAAATAAAACTAAAACTATATACCTAACACCCTTAACCATATTTGTCTCAGAATCTGTTACTTTCAAATGTCAAGATTAGCAATCAATCAAAATTCAGCATTGGGAGATTTAAAGAATCAATTTCAACATATGGTTCACACATAAACATGACAGGTATGAATAGATCAATATTATGGATAAAAATCTACCACGCCTTAGTCACATCAAGATCCATCCTCACTATGGATACCCTCTATTTTTTCTCTCTTAGATTCATGGCTACAAATGTTTAGAAACACTCATGTATGTGAGATAAGATGATAAAGATAACAAACGACTCACATATATAAACAAAGAAGGCTCATGTTCTTGTGGATAAAACCTCATGAAAGATATCAAATACTTGCCAAATGGACCGAACCATATGCTTAACTCTTGTGACTAATCTCCAACAGATCAAAGGCTGCTCATCTCAAGAATCAAATAGGACTTACTTATTGGTTGTAACGGGGTTTAAGGTAAAGAAGGGTATGGAGTATTTTAGGAGTGTGGTGCTAAAAAGATCAAGAGCTAGTGGAATCTAATAATTAGATGAAATGTAAGCATAACTCCACATCAATGATTAATGATACACCTCTCCAACTTAACACCAAAATAGAACATGAATAGACTTTCTCAACATAATCTCCATAACTCCCTCTCTTCCTTATATCCTAAAATTTTTTATTCTTCTTCTTCTTTTTTTTTCAATTTTTTTTTTGACAATTTTCTTTTTTTTTTCATTCAATTTTTTTTTCTCCACCAAACATAACCAATCCCCTTTCTTAGCATAAATACATATATTTCTTTCACATACACACATACACAACCACTCTTCATATCCATAACGATTTGATTTCCTTCCACTAACTTTAAGCGAAGGTAAGGACATTAAGGCCCGAAGGTTATTGAATGTGGGTAAAAAAAAATGTATGCTCCATATATAGGCTCAAAAGGGTTTCTATGGGATGTACATCAAGTGTACACAAATCAGGTTAAGCTATTTGGTCATGTGATGGAAAATTCCTAAGCTGCCTTTATCATTTTCTCAATCAGAGCATGTTTTGACTATAAGCTTTGACTAGCACAAGAGTAAGTTCTAGTAATCTCTATAGTCCATTACATGATCTATGGCAAATAATTTGATCAAAAAAATTAAACATATATGAGGTTTACAAAGAAAAATTTTGAAGCCAAGAAAAATAGATGATTTTGTGTAAATTCGCTCAGAAAAAGAAGGTACATATGGTTCAAAATCTCACTAAGGAATGTGACGAATCTCAACATGCCATGTCGGTGGTTAGAAAATCATACATGTTCTTTCTCCATTCACATTTAGGCACATAGATATGTGTTCCCTATATCGAAATCAACACAAAAAAAATCTCCACTTACTTTATCTTGATTTCATGATCACCTTTCCATTAGATTTCAAAGATATATTCCTCATTAACTAGTTAAGGGTTCCTAAGACTCTAAAAATACTAAACACTCTAAAAAAAAATCAAAACAATTTTTTTTTTGACACGTACATAAAACACATGCACCCCTACACTTAAATCACATATTGTCCTCAATGTGTAAACAACTAAAGAAACATGTAATTTAAAGTATGGAGATAAAAACTAAATAAATAAATAAATAAATAAATAACTAGAGGATAGAAAACTCCCTCATGACATTGGGTTGCCTCCCAAGCAGCGCTTGTTTTTATGTCTTCAGCCTGACATGATCTCGATTTACTCGTTCAAGGTGGATACGTCCACTTCAGAGCTGCTTCACCAAATCCTTCCTCGTGATGATCATCTTTATCCTGCAAGGAGGAAAAAGACAAAATGTTAGATTTAATGAAAGATTTGATCCAGCAAGAACGTAACTTACCTAGAATGGAGTTTAAGCTGGTGTGTAAAGAGAGAATATTTTTCCCAATGTCCATGTACGGTAATCTCTCTATCGAAGGAACATATTTTCCCATCTTAAAATCTTTAAACACATCCTTCCAACATAACCTCTCCTTTGGAGCATCACGCTTTTTATTAAATGTATCCAAGGTGATTTGATTACTCTCTTCACTCTTGGATCCATACAACCTGCTAAAAGAGGGAAAACAAGGAGTGTGGTTAGCATAAATAAAATCAAAGTGGTTCAAAGGCTTACCTTGTGTCTCATGGTTATCTCCAAGCAAAATTGGGGAATAAATGTTCAAAGATGGTATATGGTAGGTGAAAGTGATAGTTTTGTCATCCATATACTTCTCTTTGTTCACTTGATCCTCATTTTGATGAGATTCTTCTTCTACTTTTATAAGCTCTTCTTCCACTTGATCTTGATCTTGCTCTTCAATGTTTTTCATGGAAACCTCCTCAACTAACTCATCCTCACATTCAGATATGGCATCATCATACTCATAACTCTCACTTGAATTTGGAATTGAAGTACTAGAGAGCTCTTCTTGTGCATGTGGTTGATTCATCAGGTTGACCATATAACCTATTTTCTCCTCTATCAATGACACCCTTTCATTTTGCATAATCTGACGTTGCACCAGTTGATTTAGGTTGTTTGTCAATGCTTCAAAAATCTTATCCATTTTTTCTGAACTTGAAGGCTCTGAAACTGGAGAAGATTCTTGTTGAGGATATTGATAATGTTTTGACGCTTCATAATCACATATGTAAGGCTCTTGATATGGCACTGAATAATGATCATTAATTTGTATCAGTTGATTTTGGCTTTTTGCCAACTGGTTTTGACCATTCATCAGTTCTTCAAGAAGCTTATCCATTTTTTCTGAACTTGAGGGTTCCGAAACTGGAGAAGATTCTTGTTGAGGATATTGATAATATTTTGAAGCTTCATATTCGTGCATGTAAGGGTCTTGATATGGCACTTGATACTGATCATTCATCCCCCATCCAAAGTTGGGTTGATGCCTCATTTCCGAATAGTATGTGCTTGTATAAGGATCGTGTCCTTGAAAACTATTGAAGGATTGAGCACCGGATTGTGTCCATCCTCCTCCTCTCATAGCTTGTTTATGGTAGGCATATGGATTTCCTTGTGTATGACACACTCCACTTGTATTAATAATTCTAGCTTCAGCTACCTGTAAAACAAGAGTAGTGAGTTTGTTAAGTTTATCTTCAAGACTACTCATACTTACCTCATTTACTCTTGCGTTAAGATTCGAGCAAAGTTGTCCATAACTAAAGGATCCTCTCATAGCCACCTGAAAACACTAACACTTCAAAGGAAAAGGTTAATATCAAAACAAAACACACCAAAAATCCTAAGAAAATCTAAAACAAAGCTAAGAGAAAAAAAAATACAAAAACACTAAAAATAAAAACACACTGAAAATACTAGCAAAATAAAGGTGAAGTTACCAATCCCCGGCAACGGCGCCAAAAATTGGTGCGACCGTAGCCGGCACGCAATTTAAACCCTCTTGTTGTCAAATGTAGCACTGGTAAATAAGGGTATCGTTCTAAACCGGGGATTGAGAGGACTCACCTCTATCTAACTAGCTTAAACTATAAATGAAATAAAAACACTAAATAACCTAAAATAAATAAATAAGAAAAATACTAATGGGGGTTTATCAAAATAAGAATAAAATAATAAAAGGATTAAATAAAATAAAATAAACTAATAATGAAAATAATGGAAAATAATGGGAAACTAGCAGATAGGAGAAATATGTTAGGGAAATAAAAATCCACCACTAGATTAGATCGAGATATAATATTTATTTCTAAGTCATCTTTTAATCGTGAGAAAGAGATCGACCAAGTTGCACACCAAAAGCAGGTCTATACACCTTATATTACTTCCCTTAATTAAAATTAATACGACAAAGCGCCAATATTAACCCTATTAAATACTAGCAGTATAGCAGCAACAAGCGGCTCCTATATTTAACTAGATTTAATGCATTAAGTGTAAGTGGAAGGCTGTCAATCTAAGTACCCAGACTAGTACAAAAAGCATGTCTAGCTGTATTTCCTTTTCTTGACCCACACGTATCGAAACGTTTTACCACTTCGGTTAGAATCACAAAACGATTAGGTGAATTGCTATCTAACCTAGCTGCAATTTATACATATAAATTCTAGTATATTTAGATGGCCACCTAGCAAGCAATTTATCCTACATACTGTCACTTATGAGGTACCAGAACAAGGCATGCACCAAATAAACTATACTTGACAGAATCATATGTATAAACGATAGCAATTAATATAGAGTCAAGAAACAATCTCACGAAACAAAGAAAATAAAATTATAAATCATACCATAATCTAGGGTTTCAAATTATTCCCTAACAATAAATAATTAGCCACTCATAATTAAAGAATTAATTACACAGAAATATATATCTAAAATATAAATTAAAAATAAGAGAAAGAAATAACCGGAATTAATTTTGAATTAAAGATCAAGAATTTATTCAGATAAAAATAAATTTTATCTGAAATAAATTCTACCGGGTATTAAATCCTTCTTATTTTTCTTCCTTGTTTGCCTTTATTTCCGTGCCAAATCCTTTTTCTTTTTCCTTTTCGTCGCTGGCTGACGGCTGTCGAAGTGCTGCGCTGCACGCCTCGAACTCCGTGCGGCGCTCCTTCCTTCGCGTGACACGCGCCCGCGCCTCTTTCTCTCTCGTCCCGCGCCTCTTTCTCTCTCTCGTCCGCCCTGTTAGAGCCTGACGGCTCTGTTCCTTGCGTCGCCTCACTGGTCCCCGTCCTCTTCTCTACGCCCTACTGCCGCAAGCTTTTTATAATTTTCTGCGCCCCACGCCACGTCAGCCCTCGCCCGGCTGACTCTCCTTCTCCCGTGCGGCTCCGTTTGGTTTATTTTGTTACAGGCCTTTGGGCCTTCGGCCTTCGGCCGTTGGTCCAAAGGTCTTATTTCTTTTTTTTTTAATTTTTTTTATTTAAAAACAAAACCTGCAAAATAAAATTCAATAAATATTAATAAATAATATTTATTCTAAATTTACATTAATTTATATCATTTTAGCTCAAATAATAAAAATTATACAAATTTTACTACTTAAGCATAAAACAATAATTATTCCCCTATATTAGTTAAATAAACTACCAAAAACTAAGATTATAAGGGTATAAAATGTGTCAAAATACGAACTCATCAGTCGCTCATCGTGGTGGGAAGGAATTTATCAACATGTTAATATATTTTTCACTTCTTACTTCATTAGCTTATTTATGCATATATTCTACTTCAATTATTTGAGATATATATACTTACAATGTTGTGTATCAAACTCTATTTCTTAGGGCACTACGGACGATGTATCAGAGGAGAGGTGGGAATGGTATCCCAGACCCAAAGAATCTTCAATATGAGCTTGTAATGGTAAGTAAGAAGATAACTATTTTGTATTTTGTTTTAATTCAAATTAATATCTAATAGTTAGAGAGTTAATTGAATTCATTTGACACTGTCCAAAACAACAGAATGATAATGATTGTGGATACTATGTATGTAGAGTAATGGATCTGATAGTCCAAAATAGATAGATCAACATAGATCCAAGCCATATATGTTTGCTTTTCCATATTTTTCCATTAATGAATCATGACATATATATTTAGTACTTGACCTAAGTGCTAACTGAATATTAATCGAAACTTGGGCGTTGTAGTTTTTCACCGATGACTATGCACGAGGCCAGAAATACAATGTTGATGAAATTGATGAAGTTAGAGACCAATGGGCCAAGCATGTGCACTCATACATTCGGTATTAGATAGGATCTATATTCTACATGCATGTTCAAGTTTGTATTTCATCTATGTCTTTTGGTCTTCTAGGCTATGATGTATGAAATTTTGACTTTGAAGTGTAGAGCTACCTAATTGTGGTACGCCTACTAATTTTCACTCCTTGGTATGCACAGTGTATTCAGACATACTAATTAGAGCTTGATTGAAAATATGGAGTATCAATTGGGAGGAAGACATGCATGTATATATGAATTGATATTGTTTTACGTTGCAAATTAAGTAAATATTTGAAAATATAACTGTGTATGTGGGCTTGAACAAAATAACAAAAATTTAAATAAAAAAAACATATAGTTTTAATAATGGTTCTTGATGAAACCATTATTATAGATTTTTTAATAACTGTTTTGAGTAAGAATCGTTATTAAAACATACAATTTTAATAACGGTTCTGATTAAGAACCGTTATTAAAAATTTGTATTTAATCTTAAATTTATGCTCATTTAATACATATTAGGGTTTAATAAATGCATAATTAATGAGTGAAACCCTAATTGAATCATATTTTAATAACATTTTTTGGAATTACCGTTATTAAAACTTTGTTTTTAACAACGGTTTTGACTTAAAAACCACTATTAAAACCTAGTTTTCAACAACGATTTTGAATTGAAATCCGTTATTAAAACCTAATTTTTAACAACGGTTTTAAATTGAAAATTATTTTTAAATACAAAGCTTACACCCATATTCGTGGTTTTTTTGTATATTTTTTATGACATCTATGAATCGTTATTAAAGATTTAATAATGGGCGATTCAATAATGGTTCAAAACTGTTATTAAAACCATAAAATAACAGTTATTAAAACCCCTTTCTAGGGTAGTGTTAACTTGTGAAATTATGTTTTCATAAGAAATTAGGAATACTAACCCTAGAGCCAGGTTGTTATCACATGTATAAGACTTTAGAGTTAGACCTTAATTTTTGATATCTTATCAATAATAGTATTTTAGGGATTTTTAGGAAATTTTTTGGCAATAAGATGAGTATTATCATAGAATTTATGCATAACATGTGATATTAGGATTTAGTTGGAGAAATATGGACCTTTTTCTTAGGGGATGTCTCGATATTCATGTGGTTGTGTTTTACGTATTTTGAATAATTATGTTAAGTTGGATTATGTGCCTTTCATATCTTGAGATTAATAATCAATAGTCTAATAAAACATTATTATTTAAATCAAAATATTACATGAGTCAAGCTCGATTATATCTGTCTGTTCTACAAGATAAGAATAGTGTCTAGGAGATTTTTACCCTAAGATTGTGCCTATCCATTCCACCAAATGAGAATAATGACCAATAGCATTTTTACTCTAGGATTATACTTGTTCGTTCCATTAGAACATATTAGTGGCTAAAATTTTTTTGTCCTAAGGTTGTATATTATTGATACCATTCCACCAATTAAAAATGGTGGGGACGTTGAACTTAATGTAAATAAGAATATGGATTATTATTGTATCAAGTGAAAAATAATGGATAAGACATCAATCGTTTAAAGTGAAAGATCACGTGAGTTAGGATTGAGGCGTTGAGTCTGTTCCACTAGCTTAATAATAGTGGTCAGGTGCGTTCTATATTAGGAGGTGCTTCAAAGTGGTCCACTAGCTTAAAAATAGTATCTAGAAGCATGTTGTCTTAGGAGGTGTCGAGCCTATTCTATTGATTTAATAATAGTGGTCATACATGTTCTACCTTGGGAGGTGTTTTAGTTTGTTCCATCAAATTAAGAATAGTGAGGTCTTGAACCCAATGTAAATAAGAATATGAATTATATGAATCTGATAGTATATTTCTGGAATAAGTTCTTATATTACGCCATATTATGTTAATCTATATGTATGCTTATTCTTCTATATGACCTTATGTATTATGTGTAAACCTACTATGATTTTATTGTTTCATTACTCGATATGTAGCATATTGATCATCATTTTTATAGGTGTTGTTTACTCCTATGAGCATATACCTCCTTGTTTTATAAGTGATTGTCGATTGCTACTTTTAATGTACTTACCTTCAGTGAGCGCTAAATCAAATTTTTATAGGATATGGTTATCCACATATCTCTATATCTCTATAGAATCTTATTCCTCTATTTTCATTATACTCGTTCCCTTCTCTCTATTTCATATTATGTATTATGGTGGAATCAAGTACTTCCCACACCTGATTCTTAGGTACAAGTTTACATTTGGCTTATACCCAACATAGACTAGATATAGGGATGACCTATTCATTGTCGGATGTGGCGTGACATCCCTAAATTTTGTGTTTTTTTAGGTAAAATGTAGATTTCATTAATAAAGAAGAGATACAAAACATACAAAGTATGTCTCTTACATAACAACCTGAAAAGGCTAAGACTAGAAACTTAAGAATAAAGTAACTTTTAACTAAGTTTATCGATACAGTTCAACAAACTGTTAAATGAAGTGCAATGTTGGAATCTATTCATCCTCCCTGCCAAATCCGTGACAATTTGCTTCTGGATGGTGTTTGCAGGCTGTGATGTTTCTTTAAAAATTCTTCAGTTTCTTTCCATCCATATGTGATAGATTGTGGTGGTGAGTAAGGCTTGAATAAATTGTCTTCTGATTCTTGGACCTCGACCACCTTGAATTGTCCAATGAGTAATATTTGCTAATTTGTAATCTGATAGCGACATCCTTTCTTTAAAAGAAGAGGAAGCCAAATTGATTTAGTATATGAGCAGTTGAAGAATAGATGGTTCTGTGTCTCAGATTCCATGTTGCAGAGTACACATTCACTCTCAACCTATAGACCATAGGCTTGAAGTTTGTCTCGAGTTCTCAGCCTATCCAGGACAACCAGCCACATGATAAAGGAGTGCCTTTTAGGAGAGTAGTTAGTCCATACTAGAGGAAACCAAGGCACTGTATTATGCACAGGTCGAATAATATGATAAGCTTTTGAGATGGAAAATTTCCCCCATGTTGAATGATATTTGATAGGTTGGTCGATTGTAATGTGACACAAACATAATCTCGGATAGCCAGGATTTTTTTGGATATCTAGGAAGCAGAATTTTTGTCCCTAATCTCCATAATATCAGTCCCTTTGAGGTAGTATGCATGAATCCACTTTGCCCATAGAAGGTCCTTCTTTTCAGCAAGATGCCATATGTGTTTACACATTGCAGCTCTATTCCACCACATAATGTTAGTAAGGCCTAATCCCCCTTCATTCTTAGGCACACAAACAGACTCCTAGGCAACCAAAGCTGGTCAAGATGTAGAAGCATTTCCTGAACATAGAAAGGCACGACATAATGCATTTATTTCAGTGATTACATGGGCTGGTAATGGGAAAACCATGCTCCAATAAGTCTGTAGACCGAGCATAATGGATTGTATTAGTTGTAACTTTCTTGCATAGCTGAGGTAAAAGTTTTGCCAAGTTCTCATCCTGAAGGTTATCTTTTTAATGATAGGTTGATAATGTTGTTTTGAAAGGTATTTTTCATCCAGCGGTACCCCTAAGTACTTGAAGGGTAAGTTCCCTTCAGGAATCTGAAAGGCCTGAAAAATTACATCTTTCAAATCTTGGGAGCACCCTCCTCCATAGTAAATATGGCTCTTGGTAGTATTCATGTGGAGGCCAGAGATACAGGAAAAATGGTGAAAGGTGTTTAAAAGAGAGGAGACAGATGCATGAGAACCCTTACAAAATAAAAGAATGTCATCTGCAAACATGAGATTAATGATTCTCACCTTTTTACATCTAGGATGAGGGGAGAAAGAATATTGAGTCCATAAATTGAGGAAGGCACGATTGAGGTATTCCATTACTAGGACAAAAAGATAGGGAGAAAGAGGATATCCCTATATCAGTCCCTTTTTTGCAGGGAATGGAGGATGAAGAATACCATTAAATTTAATGGAATACCCAACAGTAGACACACAAGCTATGATGAGCTTAACAAAGTGGGAGAGGGGAATGCAGCTCCATCATAATATTTTCAAGACAGTCCCATAAGACAGAGTCATATGCCTTTCTCATATCCAATTTAATTATGATTCCGGGAGATAAGTGTTGCTGATTATAACCCTTCATGAGTTCTATGGCTAGAGGAATGTTATTTGAGATGGATATTCCCTTGATGAAAGCTGACTGAGCTTCTCCTATCAGAGAAGGTAATATAGGTTGGAGCCTGTGGGTGATAATGGTTGTTATAATCTTGTAAGCAGAATTACAACATGCAATTGGTATAAAATCACCAGCAGAAGAAGCATTTGGAATTTTGGGAATTAAATTGAGAGTGGTGATATTGAGGCTTCTAGGTAAATTACATGTGATAAAGAAGTTTGAGATTGCCACAACAAGAGAAGGACCAATAATATCCCAAGAAGACTTGAAAAACTGAGAGGTATAGCCATCTGGTCCTGGTGCTTTGCCAGAGGATGAGGAAAACACTGCATACTTTACTTCTTCATAAGTGATAGGGGCTAGAAGAGCTAGTTGCTGTGAATTGGTAACTTTGGGCCCTTTGTCAAGAATATCCTTATCAAGAGGGATAGCAGCAGATATAGATGATCCCAGCAGACTGCTATAAAAATCTTGAAAGATAGGAAAAAAAATTTCTTTGGTCTGTATGACTAACTCCTTCATAATCAGTCAGAGAAAGGATTTGATTTTTCATTTGTCTCCCCTTCACCATGGCATGAAAGAATTTGTTGTTATCATCACCAAAAGTGAGCCATTGAATACTTGCCTTCTGCTTGTAGAACATTTTCTTACATCTGGACAGGTGATTGAATTTCTGGAGTAAGTGCTACTCTTGAGGATGGAGGGTATGGTCTTGGACATTCTCAATTAGGGTTAGTTGTATGCATTCTAGTTCTTTCTTTACTATTTGCACTCTCTTGCTAATGCCTCCAAATCTGCTTTGATTAAGCTATTGTAGGGGCTTCTTCAGAGATTTGAGATTGGTCACAATATTCTAGAGATTAGTTGTGGTAGTTTCTGGATACCAATGTGCAGAGATGAGGGGTAAGAAGTCTTGATCTATGGTCCACATATCAAAGAAGCAAAAAGCATGAGTTCTTTGTACTTGATTCTGGTGGATAGAAACAATCATTTTTGAGTGGTCTGAGATGAATGGAGGTGGGAAATGTGCAGAGGAATTCTCATAGTAGAGGATCCAGTCAGAGTTACAAAGAACCCTATCAAGCTTACACCATAGTCTTTCTTCTCCCATTTGTCTATTAGACCAAGTGTAAAAAGCTCATGTATACCAAAGATCTGTGAGTTGGAGGTGATTTAAGCAGTTTCTGAAATCCTCCATATTATGTGTATGGATCTCCCCTTAACTCTTTTCATTTCTATTCAAGACTATATTAAAGTCTCCACAAACCAGCCAAGGTTAGTTATGAGGATGATGGGCAGTGAGCTAGTTCCATAGCTCCTTCCTTGCCTCTCCTATATTAAAAGCATAAACAATAGTGAAGTAGAATTGGATTTCACCTGCAAAATTCATAACTTGATAGAGGATACCCTAAGCATGAACAATAATAAGATCGACAGTCCAAAAGTGAGGATTCCAACCTAACCACGCACGACCATTATAATGGGCATTATAATTAGTGAGCCAGCTCCAATTAGTCATCAGGTTTTTGGTTACTTTATCAAAATTGATATCTTTCACCCTGGTTTCAATTAAACCAACTAAAGAAAGAGATTTTTCTTTGCAACAATCTCTTATTGCCTTCTATTTTTTGAGTTCATTCAAACCTCTTATATTCCAGTAGCCTAGTGTCATGAGAAATGAATATTGAATTTTGGTAAAGCATGCATCACCTCTGATCCTATCCTACCGGTCACTATTCTCCATGGGGAAGCAATTTCTGTCTCATCTAAATTTGGATCATGGGAATCAGCAAGAGGATGATGTGATGATGAATTTGGTAAGCTCATAGAACTCCTTGCTCTGGTAATAATTGAGGAACCTTTGATGGTAGATGTAGGCCTCATGACTTGAGTGGAAGTCTCAGAAGCAGATTTTGACCCAAGTTGAGCTTCAAAAGTATTTAATCTTGGGGTAACAGGCTCCTGAGCAGCATCAGCATTACAAGTAGTAGGAGATTTACCATTAGGACCTGCAGTTCTCCCATCCTTTACCACAACCCACCTCTTTTTTTGTCTAGTCTTCATAGAAAATTAGGGGCAAAAGTCAGCAAGGTGGCCAGGTTGATGGAAAAGGGAACAGAAGGTTGGTTTCCATTCATATTCCACTCTTTGATGGAGGATAGAACCATCAGGTTTCTTGATGTGAACCACCTCAGGCAATGGTCGAAGACTGTCTATTTTGACCAATACCCTAGCATATGAAATTTTGTCCTTTGTTGCAATAACAGGATCCATTTCAATGGGTCTACTAAGGCAGCTACTGATCATGCTAATACTATCAACACACCAAAAAGGAAGAGGTAAACCAGGTAACTTTATCCATAGAGGTAGAAATTGGAATTCTGTCTTACTAAATGTGAATTCTGGATGCCATTTCTTAAGTAATAATGGTCTGTTCATATAGTCCAAGCACCTGCATCAAGAATGGTATTACAATCCTCTGCAGAATCAAAAGAAAACATGAAGAACCCTGCATCATGGATATGAATTCGAGGAGGGGTCACATGATTCCAGGTAGATCGAACAAAAGCCTCTATACGGGAAAAAGTAGGACGATGACCACAGACCATCCCAACGATCGTGTTCTGCCAATATAAAGATTCATTGTCAATTTCCTGTTTCCTCAATTTCACCATTAGAATACCATCCTGCATATTAGGAGGCTGATAGGAAAGGGAGTGTAATTGAGATGGATGTCAATTGGTTCGAACAATTTCACTCCAAGTAACAACAGAAGGTTTTGGGTCATAATCAGGAGTTTCCAATTCCTTCGACGTAGCATTAGGTATTGGGGAATCACTATGATTATCTGAATCATTCATTGTAGTAACTATTTGATATGGTTCAGGAAACACAGGTTGATTGGACAAAAAGGTTGAACGGTACTTTCCACCTGAGAAGGTACCGTGACTCAAGGGTTGTCCTTCTTCTTCTTCGCCATTGTCGCGCGTGTAATCAATAAAATGGGTATGTTTATTTGATATGTTTTTTTATTAAATTTTGTGTTTTACCTTCCATAATTAACTATTTAAAATAAAATTTTTAAGTGCTAAAAATTGGGCCATTATAGTGAGGGAATACCTGAAGGGTAGACAACTTAACTAAGTTTTGTTGCTAAAACCATCGACGCCCAATAGTTTATCCTAGCGATAATCCTTCTTAAACACCACCTTAAGGTTTTTAATTTGTTCATGAATAGTGACTTACAATTCTCCCCTCTTTTGATTGTTTGAGCAATTGCAAATAAAATATAGAACTAAGTCTCTATCTACATTATCGTAAACAAACAAAACAAAATAACACTTCTTAAATTTCTCGACTTGCTAAGAGTATTCAAGAATGAGTCTGCCACAAGTATTCTTTTTTTCCCCTATAATATCCCTAAATTAGTGGTAAATAGTGTAGGTTTAAAAGTATTGATAAGACTAAATATATCAACAAGGTATACCTTTTTTTAAATAAAAAAAAAGGTCAATCCCTGGAGAAATCTATAGTTAAGCATGTTAAACTTGGAATTGTCTAAGGATGAGTAACTTCTTGGAAAAAAATTGGAAGTGTTTGAGTAAGAAAAAAGTGTAACCCCTTGAGTTGATACAACCACGCGGAGGCTATAGTGGAGACCTTTTAGATTGATCAATTAGTCTCACAGATCAAAGAGAGTCATTTTAACTTGTTTTTATTCTTACGCGCTTTTTGAGATATTTTTAGAAAGTTTCTAAAACTTTTTAGAAAAGTTATCCATCCTAAAAATTATTTTATAACCAGCACCCTTAACATTGGAGTTCTTAGGATAGAATCACCAAAAGAATAGTATAATATATTGATACAAGTAGCTAGATCAGTCCTTGTAATACTATGTTCAATTTGGAGGTATGACATTCACCCCACTCAAAGAACGCAACGTCCTCGTTGCACTTCAACCACTAACCGTCTCATTATAGTTTATCCCAAGAATCATTCCTTTAGGTGACTCTTTGGCTCATCCAAGTTCAGATAGCTATTGTGGTTTCGATCTAATACCATTTGTAATACCTTGAGTTGATATGACCATGTTTGGGCTACCTTAAAGCTTTTTTGGATTGATCAGTTAGCCCCATAGATTAACATATATCCTTTCAGCGTGTTCACATGCTGCTCGAGATATTTTTAGAAAATTTCTACAACTTCCCAAAATGGTCACCCATCCTAAAATTTACTCCATGACTAGCACGCTTAACTATGGATATCTTACGATAGAATCATTAAAAGGATGGGATATCATGTTGATATAAATAGCCAAATCAATCCTTATAACACTCTCCTCAATTTGGGAGTATTCACAAAGTTTACTTAAAAGGACTCGTATTGATTTGCGAGACCAATTTTCACAATTAAGTGTGCTAGACTTGAAGTACTTTAAGAATGTGTGACCTCATAAAAAGTTTTCTGGAATGCGTGTAAGTTGATAAAAAAATCCACTTGAAAGGACTCATGTTAATCTGTAAGGTCAGTTGTTAATTTTAAAATCACTCCAAGTAAATACCCGTAGCTAGTGTAGGGTTGGTGTGTTACACTTCTTTTCAACAAAGAATTACAAGTCCTTCCAATCCGAGTCATTAGATGGTAAACCCAACATTAATGACTCATGATCTACCCTTTCGACAAGGAGCAACCTACCATCCTCCTTACTATGCACCTTCGCTTAGTAATTCTAATCCTACTTGCTCTCCATACTCAATCTTTCTAAGTAGTTACTTTCAAACTCTTTTAGGTCAATTTATTAAGCTCGATATAGCCTTTAAGACACCCCTACAAACACCTTTTCTAAAAGACCTCAATCATTTCACTTACAACAAGACTACCTTCATATTCCCTATGGCTAAGTTATGCCCACATATTCTTTTCTTTTATTTCATATTATTTATGTCCTACTTAACTAACTTCAATGCTAGAGTGTCCTCGTGTTGATACCACACCGATATCCTTCTAAAGGTTAGAGAGCTAGTTCTCTCTCTCTAACAAGAAGATCAATAGTTACTTACTCGACTTCATTCAACACATTAATTGTAGATAATGAAGGTTTACAGTGACATTTGGTTACACGACGAGGATCGTGTCATGTAATTGGTTACACGATATAGATACAACCATTTAGATTGTGATGAACCTAAGTTGGGTTAAATATTAACATTTTATATTTAGTTAGGGAAATATATGCTAATTTTGATGTTATTTGAATAATATAAATATAACATAGATGAATGTAGGAAAATAGTGTCAATGTTACTAAAACTGACAAAAACTTGCTTAATTACCAACCTTCATCTAATTTAAATTGAGTTCCCATGTAGACTGAATTGAGATAAATTATTTAATTTATTATGATTCACTACAATCTAAGTGGATCATAAATTTTCTCTCATTTTATAAGTCTCCTATTTTTCTTTTTAAAAAAAATTGAAGTAAGATGAATAATTTGATTTATTGTAATTCACTTCATTCTAAATGTATCATAAATTTACTCTCATTTTATAGATATACATTTTTTAAAGATCAAAACAAAAGTACACTTATTTTATTTTATTATCATTTTATCTTACCCTTGACATCTATAATCTATATTTTTTCAGATACTAAAAAGTTAAAACTTAAAAATTAATCATTATTTAAAGTATCCTATCAAATTTAATTATTTATTTTGAAACAAATAAATTTAATTTTTTAAATAAATAATTATTTTTACTTTATAACTAAATACCATCGACGAAAAAGCGACCAGCGCACCATTCCTGCTATAGATTTGAGTAGTTAGTAGTTACTACCTCCTCGTAATCTCACCCACTCTGCTGCTAGTCCCGCTGCTTCTGCTGTAGAAAAAAGCGTTAGTGAGACCGCCGATCGGATTCGGAACAGTGAAATTCACACCGAGGTGAAGAAGTGATGCACTTATCAATTATCTTACTCGTTGCAGGATTCTCTTCTTTTTCTCTCTTAGCTTCGATCTACTCCGACGATCGGATATTCACAGTCGATGGAACGGTGTTAGAGCTTGATGAATCGAATTTTGATTCTGTCATTTCTTCCTTCGATTACATACTCGTCGATTTCTATGCTCCCTGGTGTGGACACTGCAAACGTCTCTCCCCTGAGGTCACTCCCTCTCCATTCAATGAAACAACATGATTTGTTGTTTGCTAATTTTTTCTATATTGTATGGTTTAGTTCTAGTAACTGTGTATTATCTTTTGAATAGAACTATCAATTGCAGACACGATATTCTAACTTAAAGAGGTGAGATCATTGTTGTTGACTGTTTGAGCTAAGTGTGCTTTCATTAATTTTCGGTGCCTACCATTATGAATCATTGACAAGGTGCATGTTTTGGTTGTTCCATTGTTCCAACGCATAATCAAATTGATTTTTTGTTGAGTTTTTAGCTTTGAGCAGGGGTATTGAGGTTCTGATATTTGGAAAAACTGCAGTTAGATACAGCTGCTCCTATTCTTGCTGGATTGAAGGAACCTATCGTGCTTGCTAAAATCAATGCTGATAAGTATAGACGACTTGCTGATAAATATGAAATTGAGTAAGCATTTCGGTCCTTAACTTTCATCTATAATAAAACTTGTGCCTGAAACCCTGCCGTTTATTTCTTTCTATCACCACGATGTATCATGGCATCGGGATGCTGATATGGAAAAGTTTTTTTCTGTTTTGCTTGTTTGTACACTATATTGTTGCTAAAATAATTGAAATATATGTGGATCATATGGAGAAGGATAGAGGTCAATTGCGGATTATATTTGTTCTTGCAACATATTGATTGTTCACATATCATTCAATTGACTTTACCTTTAAGATTGAAGTGAAATCAAGCACAAAAAGGCTTCAGACTGTGCATAGTTAAGGCACTTGGCACCTCAATTTATAGTCTTTAGTTCGGATAACGTGTGCATGCTTCATTCAGCTTACATTCCACCTTACAGTAGGGACCATGGTCTTAACCCAGTGTCTCACTCATTGGAAAGAAGGTCTAGGTCCACATGGAGTGTTGGGATTTAAGATTGAATCACATTTGATTAGGATTTGAATTTACCTTTTAGACTTAGGGTCGTATTGTTTGGACTCCTTATGCCTATATTTAGGCCACTATGCCAATATCTAGAGTTCAATGAAAGTTATTGAGTTTGTGTTAAGACCATAGGTAACATTTACCCTGCACAAAGATCCAAACTACTAAAGCTTTTGCTATTGCCAAATATGGCGTTTTGTACAATTATTCACCATCCATCAAATTTGTTATGGATAATAATAATAATAATAATAATAATAATAAGCCCTTACAAAAAAAGCTAAAAAAATCCTAGCAATTGCCTTCAGTCTTGCAAACCCTAGCAACTGCCCTTAGTGTTTCAAAAAAGCCACCACCAAACCAAAACATTTGTTCCCTCCATCACCCATGTACTGCCACCCTTCTAGGGTTCCCACCTTTGTAAGTGAAGCTATCGCAACATATATTGTTTGATGTACCAACTTTTTCTGTAATAGCTTTGTCACTTGCGTGTGGATCAAATTCTCAACCATTTTCACCCTTTTTTATTTGCTCATGACAAATTTCCAGCCACCCTTCTCTTTTCATACAGTTGCAATTTTCTCATTGTTCAACAGTTACACCAGCCAACTATGGTTGAAATTTGCATTCATGTTAATATGAGTAAGATTTATACCCTTAATTTCACAAGATATCTATGGAGACTTGCGATGTTGAGATTTGCCCATGTGAGTTTCAGAAGCGAGTCATCTATGTGCTTTTGGGGAGAACCTTGCTTAATAGGTTGGTGGCTTTTGTGAAGGCATCTAGTATGAGCTTAAGGATAGACATCTATCCTTTTTTTATATATATATATATATTTTTATCACGATAATCTTTTGCCCCTGATAAGGAAAAGAACACTAGCTTTTGGCATGGGGGTATTTTCTCAATTTATTTTTCAGGATACTAATTAGTTCATATTAAATCATATTAGGTGAACATAATTTAATAATAATACAAGTAATATACATTTAGTGATAACAATTGTAATAATGATAGTAATGATAATAATAGTGATAATAGTAATACAAAACAAGATTATTTATGATGCTAACAATAGTACAATAATAATTATAACACATTTAATTTTTAAAATCAGATATGTAAAAATGTGTTAGTTCAGGCCCTATCTACTAGGTGATCAGTGATCACTGCACTGAATAGCAAAATATATATAAGAAATGATTGAAAAATTTGTTGGGATTATTGAGTGAAAATACTCCAGGAATTATAGAGACCCTAGTATCTCCCGATTCTTCCAAACACCGTATATCGCCCCTTCCACATGCCAACCCCTCCTATATATATATATATATATCCCCTACTGCACTAACCTCCTCTCACCCATGACTCAGCAGGTGACAAACTCCCTAACCAAAAGGGCTTCTGCCCAATAACCGAAAATGAGAGCAATAATAGAAAATGACAGCTACCCTAAACTAACAGAAATACAGTGAAAAACAGATATGTGGTCCTGCCCACTCATCCCTCTTCTCTGGTGACTCTGCATCTCACATATGTCCTCTTGATCAATGGCCTATCAATACCCTCCCCTTGAACCTTCACCTTGTTCTCAAGGTGAAAAGCTGGAAACCTCTCATTCAGTAACTCAAAATCCTCCCAAGAAGGCTCAAAATCTAGCAGCTCCCTCCATTTGATAAGTACTTCCAGTCGTCCCCTTCGGTTATAACATAGGTCAAGTAACTGTTCAGGCTTCACTTGCAGTTCCAACTCTTCTGTCAGGACTGTGGGAAAGGGCTGCACCTATTGCTAACTTCCCACACCCGTTTCAGCATTGAAACATGGAAGATGGGGTGGATTGAAACCAAACCTAGAAGGTCTAAACGATAGGCTATCAGCCCAACCTTAGCAGCTACACGGGAAGGCCCAAAAAATCTAGGAGCCAACTTCTCGTTCACCGATTTAGCCAAGGACTTCTGGCGGTATGGCTTAAGTTTCACATAGACCCCTTCCTCAATTGACAGTTGCAGGTCTCTTCCTTTGCGGTCAGCTGTATCTTTCATAAACTTTCGGGAACGCTCTAGGTGATACTTCAGCTCTGCTATCTTGAGGTCCCTGTCCCTCAACTCCTCATCCACGGTAGCCAGTGGATTATTGTCCTCTGTATAACGGATCAATGGAGGAGTCCTATTATAAAGAGCTTGGAAAGGTGTAGTGTGTATAGCTGAGTGGTAGGAAGTATTATACCAGTATTCAGCCCATGCCAACCATTTGACCCACTGCTTAGGCTTGTCACAACAGAAACAACGCAAATAGGTTTCTATACTCCCGTTCACCACCTTTGTTTGACCGTCGGTTTGAGGATGGTAAGTTGAGCTATGCCTCAAAACTGTTCCCTGCAGCTTGAACAACTCCTGCCAAAAACAACTGACAAAAACCTTGTCCCTATCTGACACTATAGTTTGGGAAAAACCGTGTAAGCGGACAATTTCTTAAAGGAAAACAACAGCCACAGACTCTGCAATGAAAGGGTGTTTTAGAGGAGTGAAGTGGGCATACTTGGAGAGTCGGTCAACCACCACCAAAACACAACTGTACCCCTCCGAGCGTGGCAACCCCTCAATGAAATCCATGGATATGTCTTTCCAAACTTGCTCCGGGATGGGCAGAGGCTGCAATAACCTGGCCAGTGATAAAGTTTCTATTTTGTGTTGCTAACATATAGCACAGGCTGCTACAAATTTCCACACCTGTTGCCTCATAACCGGCCAGTACACATCTCAAGAGAGCCTATGGAAGGTGCGTAGGACCCCCGAGTGCCCTCCCATTACACCCCCATGATACCCCTGCAGTAACTGGGGAATGTAAGCTGAATTAGCAGGGAGGACTAGCCGCCCTTTGAAGAGAAGATGTCCCTGATGCAAGGACGCCACCAATCCTAGATTCATCTGCAACTGTCATTTGACCTGCCCAAAGTGCATATCAGCATTTATTTTAGCTTGTAAAGCCATCCAATCATACACCCATGTGGTTGTTAGAGTCAGCAGACTTGTTTCCCCATCTTCCCTCCTAGACATACAATAAAATATCGGTACCGCAATTGCGTATCAGCCGCAATTTTGTGGTTTTTGGGTCAGCCGCGACGCAAAATTCTGAAATTGCGATCGTTTCAGAAAATCACATATTTATCGCCGCAATATAGGCAAAATTTCGGATATCGGCCGATATTTTGCCGATATTAGCCGATATTGGCCGATGTTTACCGATATTTGTCAGTAGTTGTTGTGAAAAAAATTAAAAAATCACACTGCGACATATAAAATATCATTCGCGACACCTCGATACCGCGACGCCGCGACCGCAACCGCAATCGCGACCGTAACCGCGGTTTTATTGCTTGCTCCTAGATAAGGCATTTGCTGCCTTAATTTCACTTCCCGGCATGTACTCAATGTCAAAATTGTAGCTTAGCAGCTTGATGACCCATTTTTGGTGTTCCTCTGCCACCACCCGTTGGTCTAGCAGGTGCCAAAGACTTTTCCAGTTGGTCCGCACCGTAAATTTTTGTCCCAAAAGGTAAGGTCGCCACTTTTGAACTACCAGTACCACTACCATCAACTACCTTTCATAAACAGATTTTGTGCGAGCTCTCTTTCCTGGAACTTGGCTGAAATAGGCAATTGGTCGCTAACTTTGCATAATTACCACTCCCAAGTCCTAACCCTACTCTTGATGCATCAAATTCTATAATGAAGGGTTTGGAAAAATTAGGCAATGCCAAAACAGGCACCTCAGTCATGGCCCTCTTAAGAGCTTCAAATGCAGCCTGAGCTTTAGTGTTCCACCCAAAGCAATCTTTTTTCAACTGAGCTGTGAGAGGGGCCGCCATTTGCCCATATTTTGCTGCAAATTTTCTATAGTAGCTATCAAACCCAAAAAACCCCGTAGTTCTCTTAAGTTTTGTGGTGTGGGCCACTCCAACAATGCCTTGACCTTTGTAGGGTCTGTCGGTCTGCTGCCGCTCCTTGACCTGAAATGATGTGGCCAAAATATTCCAGCTCCGTCTAACCAAATGAGCACTTCTTCTCATTTACATATAACAAATGTGAGTGCAAAGTTTCTAAAGTCAGCTGCAAGTGTCTTTGGTGTTCCTCCAGAGTAGGGTTGTAGACTAAGATATCATCGAAAAACACCAAAATAAACTTTTGTAAGTAAGGCCTAAACACCTCATTCATTAATGATTGAAAGGTAGCCGGGGCATTTGTCAACCCAAACGACATCACTAGGAATTCATAGTGGCCCTCATGCGTGCAAAAAGCAGTCTTAGGAACATCCTCGGGCCTTACTCAAATCTGATGATACCCCGACTGTAGGTCAAATTTTGAAAATACTATTGCTCCATGGAGCTCATCTAGTAGCTCATCAATAACAGGAATAGGAAATTTGTCTTGAACTGTTACCCTATTAAGTGCGCGGTAATCCACACAAAACCTCCAACTCCCATCTTTTTTCTTCACCAATAGTACCGGGCTGAAAAATGGACTCCTACTTGGCTGAATAATCCTTGCGACTAGCATTTCATGAACCAGCACCTCAATCTCATTTTTCTGAATTTGGGGGTAGCAATAAGATCTAACACTAACCGGTGTAGTGCCTAGTTTGAGCTCAATTTGGTTGTCACTTGCTTTTGGAGGTGGCAGTCTAGTGGGCAGGATGAACACATCCTAAAACTTGCTTACTACCTGTTGTACTTCCTAAGGTATCTCTCCGAACTCCTTACTAACCTCCGGGCAGGTCTCCAAGGATGTACATTCCAACAATATCCCCTGCCCTTCCTTCTGGATTGTTCTCCTCATAGCCTTAAGGGAGACTTGGGTCCTGCACAACCCAGGTTCCCCACGTAGTGTCACTGTGGAATTCCCTAGGCTGAATTTCATCAACAATGCCTTCCAATTGATATGAGTCATTCCCAGCTTTGCTAACCATTGCATCCCTAGGATAATATCCGCACTGCCGAGTTCCAATGGTAAGAAATCTTCCACCACTTCAATTTCCTGTAAGGATACTGGCACCCCCTTACAAATCCCCCGGGTCTACACTGATTCTCTTGTGCCCATAACTACCCCATAGGCGGCAGTGGTAGTGAGTGACAGATTCAATTCCTTAACAACATCTATTGTAATAAAATTATGGGTTGCCCCACTATCAATTAGCACAGTGACTGGGTGAGCACCGATGGTACCTGATAACTTCAGAGCGTGTGGATTGGTAAATCTAACCACAAAGTTCATTGACAACTTGATCGCCCCATCTACTTCCTCTACTTCTACTCGCTCCTCTTCCAGCAACCCAATATCGCTCCCTTCCCCATCATTCGTTTGATTCAATTCATCCACTAACATGACTTGTAGTGTCCAGTTCCTCCATATATGCCCTAGATGGTACCTAGAGCTGGCAATCAGGCGGGTCGGGTCACTATTGGATTGGGTTATATGATAATCGGGTCATATCGGTTTCGGATAATCTCAGATCATTTTGTCGGATCAGGCTGGGTCGGGTTTGATTCGGATCAACTTAGTATCGGATAATCTCGGGTCATTCTAAGCTCTCGGATAGGGTCTGGTTGAGATCGGATGGACTCGGATTCGGGTAAATTTGGGTTGTTCTAATTTCGGTTCAGGTTCGGATCGGGCTCTAGTGAGTTTGAATTATTATATTTTTGGGTCGAGTTTGGATTGGATTCGGGTCATTTCATATTTGAGTCGTGCTTGTGTCGTTTTCTTTCTTTTTTTTTTATTCCAAGATGTTATTAGAAGCTAATTACTTTGAGATCATTTATTTTAATTTATATTATTCAATTAAAAGCGAATTATTATATTGATTGTTTTGGGGCTTTATAATTTTTTGTCATTATTGCATCTTTGGAGGTGTATTTGACGTTTCAAATTTAAAAGTTTTCAAATCGGATCACTTTTCTTTTTATGTTAAGGTATAGCTTATAATTCAACTCTATTATTAGCTTGGTCATATTGAGTTCGAGTATTATTTTAAGTCTATATTATTTCATGTTTTAAGAAGCTTTGGAAAATTTGAGTTATAGGTTAATATTAATTTTCAGATAGTACCGTGTTGAATCTTTATAGATTTATAATTTTTCGAATAATATCAGATTTCAGATAAATAATGGATTGGGTCGGGTCATTTCGGATTTATAGTTTTTCGGGTTATATTAGGTTTCGGGTGAGTACTGAGTCGGGTCGGGTTTATTTCAGGCTTATGATTTTTCAAGTTATATCAGATATCGGATATGTATCGGATCGGGTCGGATAAGTTTCAGGCTCTTAATTATTTGGATAAAATCGGATCGGATTTCGGACGGATCGAGTCGGTATTCGTCGCATTTTTCGGGTCGAGTCAACTTTTGCCAGCTCTAATGGTACCTCTCTTCGCACTTAAAACACTGCCCCCTTTTCTCGTCGCCTTTGTAGCTCCTCATTTGTCAAGTGCGGGAACCTACGACGTCCATCGGTGTCCTCCGAACTCCTCCCCGGTGTCGCAGTAGTCTGGCAACCCAAAGCCCCCACCATCATGGGTCTGGAGCTGGCAGGGAGGTTGGCGATTGTTGCCGCTGGTGAGTTTGGACCTGTCAAGTTTTTAGGTAATTGGGTATTAGGCTGAAGGCCAACAATTTTTCCCCTGTAGCCTACTAACTCGATTTGCCTAGCCTCCGACCCGAATCCAAGTCCCTGGGTTACCCGAATCTTGTCCTTGCGACGTTTCCATCATTTCTGTCAAACTTCTGGGTTTTAGCATGCAAATTTTTGCCCTGATTTATGGCCTTAACCCATTGAGAAAAGTACTCTTGAGTACTTCTACCGATAACCTTCCTCTCAATGGTGACGCCAGCAACTCGAATTTCTCCACGAATTCTTCTACTGAGTTCTCCTGTTTAATCGCCAGAAACCTCTCGCACAGAGTTCATGGCGCAAGCGGAACCGATTGAGCAGAATCTCCTTGAAACCAGACCATGAGCCAAACTGATGATTGTATTTGTTTTATTGGAACCACGCCAATGCTCTTCCTTCCAGAGCTATGGCTGCCATCTCCAACCTCTCTGAATCTAGAGTGTGATTTAAGTGGAAGTACCTCTCAGCTCTAAAGATCCAACCATCCAGATCATCGCCATCAAAACTGGGAAATTCCAGCTGCCAAAAGGGCCTTGTCTCGACCCTTGCCCTAGCATCAGCATTAGTTTCTTCCTCCACTGATGCTCATCTTCCCCCTCCAATGGCCGAGCCCTCAGGTACCACCCTCTTCAGCAGCATTAGCAACTCATTTATCATTTTGTCCATTGATTCCATCCTTGTCTTCATAGATTCCATCCTCCCTTCTACTACTGGTAATCTCCTAGCATCAGCCTTCACTATCTCCATTTCCCTGTTCAAGGTTGCCTGAGCAGACTCAAATTTTTCTTCCAAGGCATCAACCTTCTTCTGCGAAATCCTCCCTCAGACCAGAATTGTAGAGGGCTCAGATACCAATTTGTTAGTTCAGGCCTTATCTGCTAGGTGATCACTGCATTGAATAGCAAAATAGATATAAGAAATGATCGAAAAATTTGTTGGGATTACTGAGTGAAAATACTCCAGGAATTATAGAGACCCTGGTATCTCCCGATTCTTCCATACACCATATATCCCCCCTTCCACATGCCAGCCCCTCCTATATATATATATATATATATCCCCTACTTTACTGACCTCCTCTCACCCATGACTCAGCAGCAAACAAACTCCCTAACCGAAAGGGCTCCTGCCCAATAACCAAAAATGAGAGCAATAACAGAAAATGACAGCTACCCTAAGGGAATTACTAACAGAAATACAGTGAAAAATAGATATGTGGTCCTGCCCACTCATCCCTCTTCTCTGGCGTCTCACATATGTCCTCTTGATCAATGGCCTATCAAAATGATACGAGAAATATACCATTATAAGATCAGATTAGCAAACATAAAAATCAGACAACAAAATCATAGCCTAATCAGAAGGGCTTATAGTTGGTCAACTAGTCCACTTAGATCTGTTTCCAACCTTGGCAGTGCTAAGTATGAGTGTTTTAAAGCTATTGTCTCCTCAGCTTATTTCCGAAATTATTTCTGGACATACAAGAACAAATCAGCAAGATCATGACTCAAATAATGTTAGCCATTGTATCAATCATAAAAACACATTAATTTTTTAGTAAAGATTAAATTAGATCAAATTAGCAATAATCAGGAACATAGCTTAACTATGACAGGACTGAACCTAATAAATTACCCAGAACTAAGAGCTCTTGCATGGATCATTTTGGTTTAAAAAAACTTATGATGGGGCCGTAAAAAAAGGAACAAGAACGGAGTCTTGGGATAGGTATCTCAAGGAGTGGGAGCATAATTTAATGTTTGGATTCTCATTGATCAAGCAATTGGAGAGGTATCATTGGGTACTCAAGCAATGAAGACAAAGATTCTAACATGAGCCATTGTTGTTCTCTTTTCCATTGGTATCAAACTGTGTCAAATGGGTTATATTATGTAGTTTACATCCCTCTTCACTATATGGCTCATAGTCTTCACCTAAGTTTTCTGCAAACCACCGAGAAGAAGGTCAAGGTCCACATCCAATTTCCAAAAGTTCCACAAACCTGGGAGTTCTAGGATTTCTATTTAAGAGTTTAGATTTAATTATATTTTATACATAGTTAATAAATATGATTTTGGTTTATCTTTTATATTTTAGAACTTATGATTTTGAGTTGAATCATTCAGCCTATATTTAGGCTGTATGAAAGCTATTAATTTTCAGAATTAAGTTAATTAAGATTGATGCGCTTTGTGTGGAAGCATCAACGGTGTTGGAGAAGAGTTAATTAAGTTAATTTGGCTCTATGCGAATCTCTTAAGTCAGCAATTTAAGTTACAATTCTTATGTAGTTGGTGTAGGTTAAATAAATTATTAATTTTATGATGCGTTTGTATTTCTACTGTGTTTGAAAAGTTATGCGGAAAAAACGTATCATTCTTTCTAATATGATATTATCCTGTAATTATATAACTATTGTGGCTAAATGGTGTTGAGTTTGGTGCAGTGGGTATCCTACACTTAAGATCTTCATTCATGGGGTCCCAACAAATTATTATGGGCCTAGAAAGTCTGACTTACTAGTACGATTCTTGAAGAAATTTGTTGCTCCGGATGTCTCCATTCTCGAGAATGATGCTGCTGTCAATGACTTTATTGAAGCAGCTTGTACTCATTTTCCTATCTATATTGGCTTTGGCATGAAAGAGACTATCATCTCAAATTTGGCCATTAAGTACAAGAAAAAAGCTTGGTTTGCTGTTGCAAAAGACGTTTCAGATAGAATAATGGAAAAATATGATTTTGACAAGGTTCCTGCTTTGGTTTCCATCCATCCAACCTATAACGAGCAGAGTATATTCTACGGACCCTTTGAAGGTATATTCACCTCGGACTACATCAGTTTCCTCTGGAAAAGTGTATTCTGCGCTTCCTTAGGCTCACCTTGGAAATTAAGTGCTAAAATGAAGATGAAATTAATTGTTGATCTTTTTATTATACTTGAATTTTTGTTTGGTGTTATAAACACTTTATATTATAATGTGATAGAAGGCAAGTGTATAACTTTGCAAAAAGTGATGGGTTGCATTAGCTGAAATGAATAATTAAGTTATAATTAATCTGCTTGTCAAAGAGAGCCTTTGGTTCATTGACAATATGTATTATGCTTAATAGTAAGTCGAATCTTTTTGTTGTTTGTATACAGAGGAATTTCTGGAGGAATTCATCAAACAACATTTGCTACCACTCTGTATGCCCGTGAATTATGATACCTTGAAGACGGTGAAAGATGACGAAAGGAAGATCATCCTTACTGTTTTACAGGATGAAAATGATGACAAGTCAAAGGATTTGATCAAACTATTAAAGGCTGCTGCATCTGCAAACCGAGACTTCATATTTGGATACGTTGGTAGTTATCAATGGCCTGCTTTTGTGGACACATTTGGGTTCAGTAGGAGTACGAAACTGCCCAAGATGATTGTTTGGGATGGAAACGAGGAATACTTTACTGTAAGTCACTCTATCTCTGAACTTTTCTTCTTTTTCAGTCGGCTATAGAGAAGACTTCTTTACCGGTATCAGCTTTTGCTGTTATTCCTGTAAGACATTGCTCTATTGTGTAAACTAGTTCTTCCCAGAGATGTCCAAAGTTGCATTTGCATTTTTGTCTCCAGGTGATTGGTTCAGAAAGCATAGGTGAAGACGATCAAGGAACTGATATTACCCGTTTCCTTGAAGAATATAGAGAAGGAAAGACTGTTTCACATAATATCGGCCCGTCCATTATGGGATTCATCAATTCCATGATCGGGATGAGACTAGTGTACATCATTGTCTTCGTTGTAGCAGTTCTCATGCTCATTCAAACCATTGGTAAACAAGATGAAGAGGAAGGAGACTACAGTAGACGCGATGGCGGAGAAGCTCCACGACCTACTAGTAAGGAAGACTGACAAGGATGACATTGTTTTTACAACTTACGCAAAGATGCAGTCGATACTGTGCTGGACTTGCTAGAGAAATGCATAGCCTGCAACCATACTTGTAATGTGCATGGTCATCATGCCTGTACCTTTGGGTGTTGAGTTTTTAAATTGTAGTGGAGGTGGATCTTTTTAACAGCTGAAATCCTGAAATTGCTGATCTTTTGATCGCGGGGTGAGGCTTCGTTTCTTTCATAAGATTTTGATTTAACCAATAAAAAAATGGACGAAAGAAACAAAATAAAACATTTTACTTTACTTAAAACGTGTAAAATTATGCAAAGTGAGCTTTTTTCCGATGATTTAACAAAATAATGAATTATACAGATTAAAATAAAATAATAATTTACAAATAATATGTTATGAACGGAGCATAAAAAAAAGCTTGCCCATTCAGAACACTGGCTAAGTCGTGCGAAATGCAACCATGCACACACAAAGGACAATGCTGTAATTAGTCCACCAAACGAAAAAAGTTGATCAACAAAATCGACACTGAAACACTGACATGCCAATGTTCAATACCTAGGCGGCTAGGCTGTATCTAATATTCATCAGGTATATAGAGCAAAAATTACTAATGTTACAGCTGAGAGGTAACAGAAACAATAAAAACAAAACAAACTAAAAAGGGGAGATGGAAGCAATTTATTTTCACCGATTAGAGAAGGGGGCGTCTAAGACTGAAAAAATAAAAAAGGGAATGCAAATTTTGCACTATCTGAATCTACAATTTTACAAGATGGAAACGGTTATTTTGCCTCGTTGTATGGGTCAGAAGGTAACAGCTAACGCGCTAAAAAAACTCTTCACATTCCACTCGCACAAGGTTGGCATATTTACATTGTACTTTCTCACCACCAAGCATCAACACCCAGGCAGAGATTGTGCTGAAGTGTATGGTGTAAAACTAGCCAGAGACTCACTGTGATGCAACGGACTAGGATTCAGATGCCGACTAGATGAACCAACGTAGCTTGAAGAGGCATGGCTTGGGCTAGTGATGTATGGATATATATATCTTGTATTGAGAGGTGAAGAAGATGGATACCCCATTGAATGTGATGATATTAAATGAGAAGCGTGAGACCTTAAGGATGACATGTTTCTAATATCTCGGTAGCTTTGACTGATGCTCAAGGAAGGAGACTGATGATGGTATGGGCCTTGATGAATGCTAATTGAAGGGGAATGATGATACGAGCTTAAGGAATGGGGGATCTGAGGGCTGCTTGCAACAGAGTGGTTACTAGAAGCATGATGGTATTGGGGAAATGGTGGAACTATTTGCATAGATGAAGACACAGACCTAAATGACGATCTAGCTGAAGACAGCACAGAATTAGCTGGGCTGGATGAAAGCAACGGGGTATATTCTGATGCAGGTGGTTCGCCAGTACTAGTCCTTGCATCCCTCTTGCAGACTGGGCAGAATGTCCTCCATGAAGTGAGCCAGGCGTCCACACAAAAGGCATGAAACTCTATCAAAGTTCAGAAACCATTGATAATATTAGGCACTGAAACAGCAATGCTGAAATTCTTAAAGGAGAAGATTGAAGCAGAGATTCATCATTCCAATAAGCAATCAGATCATGTAAAGAAAGCTCATCCCAAAACAATCTAATAGAGGTGAGAACAAAAAGGTCAGCACAACTGAAGCACACAGCAACTGATCTGAAACTACATAAACTTGTCCTAAAAGAGAACCATTACTTATGTGATCATTTCACTCCAATCTCATAAAACTAATAAATAATAATGATGAAATATTTCACTGAAGTAACAATCATGGAATGAAGAAAAAACATACATGATACTTGAGCCACCTAGACAGGGCAAGACATAAAATTTGATGATGACAAAAAAAATATGCAGACAGACTAAGGGCATATTTATTTTGCTGATGTGATTTGATTTAAAAAAATTAATGTGTTGTTACTATTATTATTGTCATAATTAGTATTTGTTACTACTATTATTATTATCATTACTGCCATCAGCATAATTATTATCATTAATTTTACATTATTTTTAATATATTTAGCAGGCCCTAACTACTTTTGCTGACACTAAAGAAAGAAAATAAAGGAGGCACACAATGTAGGATGCTAAGAGCAAGTCAAACTTGAACTCAGGATCAACTTTCTAATGTTGCCAGGAAAGAATGCTAGAGTCATGCACATAACACTCAATGAATATAAAGATTGGTAGAAGGCCTTTCATGCTCTGAAACATAGCAAGTACAGTGTGCTTCCTAAACTCTGTAAAACCCAGTCATTCATGACACAAGATTCCACTCAGAGGCCAGAGGCAATAATCGATAGTACATGAAAGAGAAAACATTGATAAGCTGAATCTTAAACAAGACATCAGGAGCACAAAACAAAAGCTCTAACTTTTCTACCACACAATACAACAAAAGAATGGAAGGGCAAACCAACAATGTCCGTTCCTTGGGTCTCAACAAAAAAATGGTACGATTTTACTGGTCACGTCTTTGGGACTCGGTTTTTGTCTTCAGCTATTGTCCTTGGGCATGCTTTGAACCTTCATTCACTCCCAGATTGGAGTGGGCCTCTAAATTCTTCAGCTATTTACCAAGTCTTCCAATCCCCAAGAAGTGATAGATCAACATCAGCAACATCCAACCTCTCATGGCACATAAGTGTCCATGCTTATGTATTCAATAATATTTTTTCCACTCTTTGTAGGACCCTCATGGTTTTTACCAAGTTTAGTTCAATCTCATTTCATTCCACGCCCTATTAGATATAGGTCTTCACCTCCTTCAGGTTATTCGTTATGGTGAACTTCGCCAGAATGGCCTTACATAGGAGCCTTACGAAAGCATGTCAACTAGGGCAGTCATAACAGATTTGCCCCAAGCTTATCAACTGCATGTTATGCAACAGATTGGTTTGACCTGCAAGATTATATGGGCATACATAATTTCGGGGCTTGGGGTAACAACTTTCTAAGCCAAAACAATGTTCATCAAAAAGGGAAGAGTTAAAGAATCATATCAACATGGCTTGAGAGATTTGGACTCTTCTGGGATACTATGCTCACACCTTAACCGCTTTGCCAAATAACGCTTTGGTTTATATATAAATATAAAGAAGGCATTTAAATTTTGAGGGCCTTTATATGCTAACGCTCTAGGCCATTCACTATAAATGTGCTCATATCTTGTTCGAATGTTATCTATACATAACACCAGATGACCAGCAAGTTGCTGCTTCATCTGCACTTCATCAGTGAAGCTACATGAGTGATAAGCCTCCTTCATGTTAAGCATTGCTATTGCCATTCAGGCATAGGAAAGTTAAAAACAAACTACTATCAAATAAACACAGAAAAATATAAAATAACATCAGCACTCCAATCATAAAAACAATTTGTCAAATTTGGATAACCAATCCACTAACATAAGACAATCTGACAAGCCAAATGACACCACAATAGGAGATCAAGATAAGAAGAGAGGTCAAAGCCACATAAAATAATGCTCAAAAGACAGCTATTGAATCAATAACAAAAGAGCCAAGGTGATTTTATTTGGACAATACATTCATGATCAACATGAATTTCAAAGAATAAGATTCTGACATTCAGTGTGAGACGCTGCAACAGAATTGCCAAATAAGAGCGCAATCTCAAAAGAGGTCTGGGATCAGGAGATTAGGTGATAATTGAACAAGAACATGCCAATTCCCATCATCTATAAGGATGGGCAGTTCTCAACAGGGTCCGCCATCATCAAAGCATACCATACCCAAACATGACAGGGTACAACCAATTTTTGCCAGGCATAACACCGAGATCTCTTCAAATCAAAGATAACATAACCCCCTCAGCTATCTTATTAATATTCTCACTGAAACTCATCATTTAGCTCTGATCGGTAGCTAAAGGAACATAAAAAAACATTGGCCTATGACATGGTGTAGTTATTGTCAAGCAGAAGGAAGGCATAAAGCTCCTCAAAAAATTACATTTTTCCAGCTAGGCACAAGCATGCTACTTCTGTAGACGATTGGGTTCATTTTGATGTTATGTAGCATGATTTGGGTCAATTGGGGTTTTGTATAGCAGAATCTCTCCAATCCCGCATAGTTATGCACTCAAACTAATTACTTATGTTGATGCAAGTGAAGTACCATGCTACCCTTTTTGTTTTGTGTTGCAATTTCTATAGATTATTATATGATGAGTTTTCTAACTTTTCATGTATTGATATAGATAGGCTAGAGAGAACATCTCTTATGTCAATGATACCAAAGGGATATCAAAAGATGGGATAAAATGTTAAATCCTACGATGTTGGTGGTAAAAGTCGGGCCAGAAAGATATGCTACTTGTGTAGCCCAACCGGTCAATATCAATGAGACAAATGACCACATCAACCCATAAAAAGGTGCCAAAACTGAGACAACAGTGATTAGTTTGGCCATGGGAACCCACAGATTTCTTAGCAAAATGAACCAGAAAAAAAACTATTGGCTGAACAATGGAGAACCAAAAACATAAGAAAAGTAGAGAGATCTTAGTGTGACTCACTGTGTCGACATGGAAGAATACGTAGCTTGTCTCCAACACTATAATCTTCAAGACATATTGCACATGAAGATGAAGTGGAGTTGTCTTCCAGAACAGCTGTGAATATCAAGCTTGGCATAGCCTTCACCAAACGGCTGCTCATCCCGTGAAATTCTCGAACACTATCTTGAGGCCCCTCCCGTCTTATACGGTGCCTCCTAACAAAGAAACATGTGGCCAGTACTGCAGACATAGCAAGTAGAGAAATAAAAGAGATGGCCATAATTGACCATGCTGAGTTCTCAGAACTAGGAATAAGCCACAGTTCCATATTGTCCATTCCAGCATACTTCTTCAGTTCTTCTCCAGATTCTTTGGACACAAATACGGCATGAATGTTTATAGCAGCAGAATCCCCAGCCACTGTTTCCCAAATAAGTACAATTAGAAACTTGAAACAAGATGAATGCCCAAACAGCAAGGATGTTCACTAATCAGATGAACAAACAGAAAATTCCTCGCATAAGAAACATGAAGCAGAAAGAAGCCCCTTTCATCCCTGCTATACAACTCCGGAAACAATTTATTGGGAGTTTACAAATTTAAAGAATAATAGTAGATAACTAGTCACTTTCAGAGAGTCTCGCATCCACATAAATATTCAAGTCGTTAGTTATCTAGTCATCCAGCCGTACATAATCTTTAAATAGTCAACTCCAAGTTAGTCTTTGAGCTACTTGAAATTGGAACTTATCTAATATAAGGATTCTATGCCTAGTAAAAATTTACACGATTCCCATGCAATGTCATAAGAATAAGCATTATCACAATCAATTGCGAGAAGTATAGAGCTTCATCATAGACGTATTACAAGTGCGCAATTTTTTTTTTTAACATAGAATAAGTATGAGAACGTTACTCGCAATCAAAGATCTATCTTCCTTGTTGTCATAGACAATGGCAGCTCGAAACCCAGCCTTCTGAGCTCTTCTAACTTTATCTTCAAAGCTACATCCGCCTCTTACAATCAACGCAAATGGAGAGGTGTAATTCCCACCAGGATCAACTTCATTCGTCAGCGATGAACAAGCATCAATAGGCTCAGCCGTACACAGTTTCCCACATATGCCAGCTGACTGTATACGCGGTGCTGGTACCGTAAATCATATACAAAAAAACAATAATGCATCAAAAACACACTAGAGCATATACGCAGGAGAATTTTTGGCATTCCAATTAACAAAAAGTAATGAAACTCAAGCTTTCTCAATCAAAGCACGGAATTGAGTCAGCTCGAAAATAGAAAATAAGAAAGCACGAAATAGAGACTCACCGAAATTAGCAGCTATGTCATTGTAAGTGAGAGTGACGTTTTCCCCAACCAAAATCACAGTTGCAGAGACCGAGACTGGCATGAACGAATACAAACTAAAAACCAGGACAAGAACACTCAGCCTTCGCACTCGATGGATGCAATCGCTCCCATGACCCATGTCAGTTACACCGAACAGACTTAAAATCACAAAACTGATCGAACCCGATCTCAAATTTAGGTTTTCTATATTGAAAGGGTAAGTTTCTAGAAAACCCGAAAATTGGAAGAACTTATTCAGAAATCAAGCTAAATAGGAACTGAGCTTTGCCCAGAACACAATTGAGCTTTGATACTGAGAGGCGAGTTGGTAAAAAAAAATAATAATAAACCAAAGAATTCGCCAACTAATTCAACCTCAAACCCCAACAAATTGTCAGAGGGAACAAAGTTAGGGCTTGGAGATAGAGACATCAGCTTCCATCTGCATATCAAGTATGAGGTACGGTACGGTCGTATAGACGCCAATATGCTTAATCCGTGAGCGAAAGGAAATGATTTGGGAAATTAGAGAGAGACAGAAGAAGATAGTTGGGTAGACCAGAAACCGAATATTAAGAGTTGAAGCTAATTTGATCCGTACTCTATATAGCTGGCTGGTAATTATCGTATTTTACCGATGAGATGAATTTGCTCGCAATATGAGCCAATGAGATTGAGGACAACAGCCGACGCCGACTGTATGTCGGTATATGGCCAAGAGTGGGCCAATGCCAGGCTCACCTTGCGGCGCCCTTGCAAATTGCATTGCCAGCCGCTAAATTTAAGCGACTCTAATCTCCGGCAATTACAGGGAAGCGATTCAAATTGATACAAATTTAGGTTATGTTAAATTTAATAGGTAAATATAAGTTAGATGAATATTTTAAATTATTATTTGATTATTTATTAAAATTTAAAAAAAAAAAGAAGAATAAGAGGTCTTATGTTATTTATTTTGAAGTAAGTGAAGGTGAATTGCTAAATTTTATTAATAAACTAACATTAATTTTTTAACCACTAATTTAATGGTTAACATTTCGTAATGGTTAACCTCTATCAACCTTCTACCAATGGGAGGATGGATAATCCCCACTTGTGCTTTTGCGGGCTTCGCACTTGCAACTTGCACGCAGGGCCCAATGATTGTTGCGCATTGCATTATTATTATTATTATTATTATTATTATTATTATTATTATTATTATTATTATTATTATTATTATTATTATCTACATGTTGGATTCAGACGTACAACACTCGTACGAGTCATATCCATGTCGACAAAAATTTACATGTACATTTTATATTTATATTCATTAATAATCACAGGATATCTTCATCATATTTATGTCATCCTACCTCTCTAGTCACAAAATCTATCAATCGATAGACACGATAGTAAACAAAAAAAAGGTTATATAAGTAGTTAAATATAGGGGAAAAATTCTTTATAGTCTAATTAGGTGAAAGTAATTGGATAAAAGTCAAAATAGTTTAAAAGTGTTTAGTTACAAGTATAAAATATTATGTACATATAATTATACTAATATGTACACCTAATTATATGTAAATGTACAGGTAATATTCTCTATATGTACATGTATATTAGGATACAAAAAAAAAATGGACTAAACACTAAATAGAATGACCAACTTTAATTATTTTGATCCAAATGGACCACCATCTATTTTTCCCTAAATATAGCACTACATTTTGATTAAAATACATTTATATGCAAATAAATATATTATTATAAATATCTAAGAATACTAATATAGATAACACATTATATATATATATATATACATAAACTATGTTAAAAGTCCTATACAAATAATTCTTTAGATAAACATTGCCATAGAAATGAAGATGTTGATTCTCATGTCAAAAGAATGAGGAAGATAGTAAAGATCATCAATTAAATTTTATTTTCTAAATTTACTGTAAGATTAACATAATCAAGGTGTTATATGTTTTTAATAGCGAATGATTAACTTCTTGTTGGATTTTATTAATATTTTTTAACTTCTTTCTCATTTAAGTAAAATTATTGTTAAACTAGTTTTGGTACCCATGTAATCCATTAATACTTATACAATGCAACCTCCTAAACGTAGAGGGTTATGCAACCTAGTGACATCAATATTTTTTTAATTAGGATTTTTGTATATAAAAAATTATATCGTAATATTATTGAGTTTTTTCTCTACAAATAGACACCTATATATATATATATATATATATATATATATATATATATATATATATATATATATATATATATATCTTTCTCCAACCTAATTTTCATCACGCAAAAAATAATCTTTCACCATACATAAATTAATATTTTATTATAATTGATTTGATCTTTCACTATGAAATATAGTTAATATTTTACCATACATAAACTGATCTTTTACTAATGCGGAACTCATCTCTTACCATAACTAAATTAATTCTTTTACTAGTGTTGCCCATATTTTTCATCATATAATATACTCAATAGTTCATCACACTTTTTCACCACAATTGATCTCTCACCTATGTTATACTTATTCTCCACAATTGTTGCACATATCTTTTGTCTTTAAATTAAAATTTATTTTAAAATTTCAACACTATTTTACTATTATTGTACATATCTTTCACTAGTATTATACTTACCTTTCATCATTATTATACTCATATTTCATCATTTTTATACTTATCTTGTACTATTATTTTGCATATATTTCTCCATTATTATATGAAAATTTCATCATTACCATACTAAAACTAATATTTCATGATTATTACACAGATACTTCACTATTATTCTACTAAATCACATGATTATTTTTACTCAAATTTTACTTCACAATCCTTTACCATCATAGTACCAATATTTCATCATATATTTTTCTTTGTTGGAAGTATATTAATATGGATATGTATTTATAGAGAATTTTTTTAGGAGCATTATGAGATATATATATATATATATATATTGATAATCCTAAATGAAAGATATTTTAATTAAAAAAATTTTTAAAAATGTTGGTGTCATGCATGGCTCTCTATGTGTAAGAGGTTACATAGTATAAATTCCATGCAATCCATGATTTCTGTGTAACACCCTTATTTTTACATCTAAAAACTTTCATTTTAAAAAGGTTTTAAAAAGTACAACCAATACTCAATCCATGTCGGGTGTAAGGCTAAAAAGTAAATTCATATGTAATGATCAAGTGTGATGTTACCTGATCCCAAGCACTACATTATTCAATGAAAGAAATATGTTGTCCTCATTGGTTAATCAATATTTTTTATGATAACAAATTTAATTATGAATTTGACTTGTCTTGTCAATAAAAAAATAATAAAGTATTCAACACTTAATTAAGTCGATGACTACTAAAGAGATTAAGTGTGTAAATTATATCACAAGCACAAGTCTAAGATCAATAAAGAAGCCAAACAAGACTTCAAGTATCTTAAAGACTTAAGTTTTTCTTGCAATGAGTTGATTTGATGATAACTTAGGTTTCATAATGTTTTGATTTTTTGAATCATCTCTAAAATATCATTTTCAAAAGTCTTAACATGATTTTAAATATCAAAAATGTTTTTCAATGTTTATTCAAAAGGATATTCAAAATCAATCTTTTCTTAAGGCCTTTAACATTTGAGCTTAATAAATAATTTACCAAAAGTTCTCTAGGAATTTTTTTTATATAATACTTCTTGGGAATGATTAAGATGTTTGCTTTGTAGTGGATAGGTCATCACTCAATTTTTAGTTTTGTAGCTTAAGTTATGGTTTTTTTTGTAAATGTGTGCAATGCTAATTCAACCAAACAACTATGTATTGGTTCTTACTAATTAATAATCAATTAGTGATCAAGATAAGTTAACTAGCGTCAATTCCAATTTTTTTCTCTCTATAATTTCTCACCTTAACTAGTCACAACATTAGGTACTAGTTGACTAGTCTACTTGACTAGCCAATTGTTCAGCGGCATACAATTCTTCATCTCTATTTTTTGCTCTAACATGCTTTCATTTTACCTAGACTAGCCTTATAGAACTAATCAATTATCCCCTATAATGACTATTTTCTAAACTCTAATGGTAACTTTTTATAAGGGAAAATTTAGTCACTAGTCAACTGGTCTTCCACACCAGTCAACTAGTATGCCTATTCTACAAAAAAAATTGATTTGTTAAGCCACCCTTTTTCACATTTAATGTGACCACTGACTCAATTCTTTATAGATAACTATAAAATACTTTTTATTCATATTTCAAAACACTTGTTTGGATCTCATTTTTGCATGGATTAAATTTCCTCATCTATTCTCTTATTCTCTCAAGTATTAAATTCTTCAAACTTTCATAACTTAAATTTCTTGAAAATAACTTTGTTATCAAAGATCAAACACAATAGCTAGAATGTTATTCATTATAATATCAGTATTTTAGCTAAGAGTAATTCTCACAAGTTCCTTTTACACTTTCTATCTTATAATTGTGAGATTCTTTGTAATCCCTACAACACTCTTCACAAAACTCATTATCAAGATGTTGTGTGTGTCTAGCATTTCTAAAAGAGGTCATTGAGTTTTTAGCCTCATAAACCTAAGAGATGATAACTAGGTTAAGGTGTAAATCAACTCTTAGAGTTGTAATTGAGATTATAGGCTCATAAACCTAGAAAAGTGATCATTATCAATGCATAATAAAGAAAAATTATAAAATTTAAAAGGATAGACCTTTGGGTAGTAGATGTAGAGGTACATTGAGACATTTAACTGCGATAAATCATTTTACAAAATTTTAATTTGTCATTATTATCATTAAATACTCTATTTGTCCTTATCAAGTATCCATACGGGTATTCAATGTGTTACAGAGCTTGAACTTCATCAAATTGATCTAATAATCAAAAGCTCAAGAACTTGAAGATATGTATAGATTCATGGGTGAAGACTTAACACCTTCAAAGCCTCCATTGTTCATTGGAGAAATTTTTGAGCTTTAGAAGACAAAAATTAGAAGCTTCTTCAACTCACAAAATCAAGACTTGTGGTTCATCATTCAACATGGTCCAACCAAGATTCAAAAATCCTTTACTAATGGATTGATTGATAAGCCGGTTGAAGAATGGCCAAAGTTTGATAAGGAAAGAGTCACCTTGAATGACAAAGCTATGTTGATGCTCCATTTTAGCCTTAGAGAACAAGTGTATGAGTCAATTATAGAGTGCACCATTACTAAGGCGATTTGGGAAAAGTTAAGCTTCACGTATGATTGTGAAGAAAAAGAAGAAGATCCACATTCTTACTTCATCACTTTACATGAAGCAATGTCAAGTAAATAAGATGAGGTAAAAAATTCTTTTATAAACTCTCAAAATAATTTAATTGCTATTGATGACTGTCTTAGTAATCGTAAGAAATTGGCTAGTCATAGTTTTGACTTAAAATTTTTTTTCTCATACTTGTATTCAAGCTATGAAAAGTTGGAGGTTGAAAATGAAATATTCACATATGAGGTTGGAAATTTGAAACTTAAGTTGGATGAAAAACTTGAAAAGATTGAATATTACTCTTCCTCAAACAATAACAAAAAAAAAAATTAAACTTCATAAAAATATGTTTCAAAATATTTATTAAGAGTATTACTCAATAACCCAAACACAACTTGTTGTGTTATTAGTTTTGATGCTAACAAAAAAAGAAGAATAAGAAGAAGATTTTCTCTATTCTATTGAATGAATTTCTATATATATAAATTTCTTTGAGATAAGCAATGTTGGATATTAGAAGAATGGAACGGAGTAGAATAACTAAAATTCATGAAGGGCTTGAATTCAAGAAGATGATTTAGACTTTAGGACTTTGTGTAAAGGTAATGAAGTACTCTTGAGGTAACTTAAGAAACACTAGGATAAATTGAGTTTTTCAAAGTATTTTAAGTTTTGGACAAATGGAAGAAACTTAGCTTGAGTTCCATATAGAACAAAAGGAGTGCAAATAAATAGGAAGTGAATTTTTAGTGAGAAAAAAGGTTGTTTGCAAAATGCTTATTTATTTATTTATTTATTATATCTTCTAAATTATCTTATCACACATTTTGTGTTAGCTAGATTAATTATCTTGAATAGATTATGACAAAAATCATTGGATGATAATTTGGTTAATATTTTTAGAGAATATCTGCAACAAATATTTTTTTTAATCTATTTTACATGCATATCTCCTTGAGCAAAAGACAAGTTGAACCTAGATAGAGTAATAAAGATGATTTGCCTTGGTAGATATGTTGGTTAACTTGGTTAATAAGTTTTCATTTGAATTTGTGTTGCTTGTTAAGGATGTTTAAAAAGTAAATATAATTTCTTGAAGAAAATTCTTTATTTAACTAATCTTATCTTTACAATAAATTGAGTGAAAGAGAGCTTATATTTTTTTATATGAAAAAGCTTTTAAGAGCTCATGGGCTTTAGAGGAAAAATCTTATATTGATTAGTCATGTGTTCATAGCAATGACACTTAGTTTCTACGGAGACTTTTGTCTTTATTAGTTATTCTTATTGAGTTATATTTTTGCAATGATCACCAAGTGGAGATCACTAGCAGATTAGAGTCATTGAGTAATATAAGAAGTACATCTTAAGTAAAGGAACCAAATAATATCTAATTTCTATCTCTTTACTGCATTTACATTGCAGAAAGGATCTCTAATACATAGAAAACTAAAAATTTCATAAGCATTTCCTCATACTTACTATGATCACACAAACTCTAATTTAAGATTATTTGAATTATATAAGGAAAATTTTAGCTATATCTTATGAATTATAGAAATTAGCAAAGACCACGGATACTCAAATCACTTCCCTCTTGAATTTCTAAGGAACTATTTTGCTATACAAAATCTTACTAGTGATATTAGAGTCGATAATCTTGAATAAATAACACCTCAAAAAGACAAAGATGGATATACCATATGGTATAATGGAAGGACAATCCATATTAAGGCTACCATGGTTCAATTAAGTAATATTGTAGTTGGTGGAAGAACATAATGGAGTACTTTCTCTAGTATGAAGATTATTAAGTTTGGAATGATGTTGAATATAGGGCATACATATGTGCTCCAACTTGGATCTTACAAGGTTTTGGTGTTCTTAAATTGAAGAACAACAAAAAAAATAAGAGGTTGAAATGAGGGAAAGAAGAATTGATCAAAACTGATTATTGGTAACTCCTTGAATCGACCCTTGTAAGAACCACCTAAGGTATATAACTCTTAGGATAATCCTATAAGATTTAACAAAGAAACTTCAACTTTTGCACTTGAGATTGAAGTAAGGCTCTTGTTTTTTAGAGGAAAATATGGAAGCCAAATTTAAGTTGTCTTTTCATTTTATACTATCCTAACACTTATAGAAGAAGCGTAGGATTAAAGTGTACAACTTAACCAATTAATTCTTCCACTAAAACCTAATAGGGACAAAATTCGTGCTTAGATTCCAACCCATATGCTTTGATTTTGGGGGGAAGGTCTTAGATAATTTCAAATTTCTTAACAACTTCCTTCACATGATAAAATTTATAACAATAATATTATATAAACAAAGTGATAAAGACCTCTTTTAACCTTGTGAGCAACAAAAAAAAAGTAAATAATGTCTTCTATCATTCCTTACTCTTCCCTAAATCTATATTGTTTTTCCTAAGTGTTGAAATTGACTTGTCATCCAAGGGAAAATGACGTGTAGCTTAATTGTGTAGCTTCTAAGGGGGTTTGTCTTCAATACATTTTGAAGATTCAAAATACCGATGATGCAAAGGAAAAATAGGGTTTAAAGTGGAGGAACATTGCTTAGGAAAAAATGTGGCTTAGGGTTTTAGCCTTTGGTGTTTGAATAAAAAAAAGGAGAAAATGGCTTGTATTGGTTTGCATGGCTTGCATGGATAAAATTTGGTAGATAATTAATTTTTCTAAACAATAAGATTTTTGTGATTTTCTAACTTGGAAAAATTAATAGCTAAACTATGATTCTCAATTGCGAATGCTCCTACATCAGGTTAAATATGTAATATTGTAGTTGGTGAAAGAACACAATAGATTACTTTCTCTATTCTAGAGATTATTAAGTCTTGAAATGTTTTGAATATAGGTATATTAAATTGAAGAAACCATCGATGGTAGAACCATTGAGAAAAAGAGAAAAGTTTACATAGAGGAAGATTCTAAGAAGTTAGAGTATAATGCACATCCCATGAAGATCTTGTAGTATTCCTTAGGTGAAGATGAATTTAGTTTGTTATTTGCTTGCAAAATTGCTAAGGAAATCCAAGATAAAATAACACTTCATTATGAAAAAGCTAATAAGGTAAAACAGTGCAAAAGTGATATGCTAGTTAAAAAATATGGATCTTTCAAAATGCTTCCAAATGAATCTATTAAAGATATGTTAAACCATTTCATTGTTATAGTTAATAAATTGTTGCCTTTAAGAAAAAGACTATAACAACGGGAAAATGGTAAGAAAAATTCTCAGAAGTCTACTTATGAAGTATTAAATCTATACATGGAATAAATAAATTAAGCGAAAACTCTATTGAGACACACACTAGATCTAGAGATGGCTTATGAAGACGTGATCAAATCATTCCACATTAAGAAGTGACTAACTTTAAAAGTAAGAAATAATGAAGAAATACCAAATTGTGATGATGATGTAGGTGCATTCCAAGGCTTTGAATATTTGCTTATGAATCATGTTGGAAAGAAACAAGGGTTGAATTTTGAAGAACGATATATATATATATATATAACACCTCCATTTTTATAACTATTTTTTTACAAGATATTTTGTGAAAGTTAAATAAAAAATACAAAGCATTACAACAACATATAACATAGGATAGGTATGAATAATACCTTATACATGCTGGTTACAAGGCTAAAAAGTAAATTCATATCCTAATAGTCAGGTGTGGTTGTCACCTAACTTGAGTCCGATATAAGACTTATAAAACTTATATAGAAAGTAAATGCAAGATTAATAAGATCTAAAATATCTCTAAGAGAGTAAAAAAAATGAATATGGGATCTTAAACCAAAATTCATATTGAGCTGACCAAGGACTCGACAATCTCGACTCCACAAAAGCAAATTACAATAAACTCACACAAGACTGCAACAGTGTAGTATCATTACAACGAGCATACTGACTAAGACATAAGTATCACACATAGTCATGCTTTTATGCACACCATTTTATCCATTATAATGTAGCATTACTGACATTTGGTATTTAATCATGCATAAGCAAAGATAATAAACCCCTATGGGAACTCTAGGAAATAAATTCTGATTAATAGTAAACCATGTTGATAAGGAAGCTGTAACACCCCAAAAGTTATAACTGAAAAAATTTTGTTTACAGGGTTAAGTGCGGAAGCTAAAACAATAAAAATAAAGGGTGTTACCGCCACACTTGGTACAAGTCTGGTTTCCTCTACCATTCTCATACCAAGTGCTAAGACTAAAATCATTAATCCGCTTAAATTAATATCATGATTACAGAAATCAGGATAGAGAGAACGTTAGATAAATACTGCTAATTAAAAACGATATTAACAGTTTACGAAAATCGAGAGAGAAATTACAGGAGGACACGAGGGTCCAAATACAACTGAAAATAAGACAACAAAAGAAACAACGGATAGTCCTACGCTCCTAAATCCGAACTATCAGCATTTGACTAAGCTCAGAAGCTCACCTGCAAAGTCCACTGCTAATTGAATAGGCAGGAGCCCACGAAAATGAACCCTTCAGTACTACGGTACTGAGCAACCCTTTAAACCAAACTAATATGATAAATCAGTATGGAACACATACAAGGCATACAATTAACATGGTATAAGATATATACATATAAATATGATGATTGAGATACAATAATCACTTAGATGATTAATTTCCATCAAAGTCACATACTACTCATTTTCATTCATCTGAAATAGCCGAACTTATTAAAAAACATACTAGAGATACTCTCTGATGTAATAATTAAAACCCAACCTCAGCATAATTCACGTCTCAGCATAAATTCCCAAACAATCATGTACGTCACATGTATAATTTACTAAGATTCATATCATCCCAGACATACTTACAGGTACAGCATAATAAATCCATAACATCATAGGTAAACTTACAGGTACAACATAATAAGATCCATAATATCACAGGTATGCTCATAGACATAAAATCCACACAGGTAGGCACAAAGGCCGCTACCAAATCCACAGGTAGGCACAAAGGCTACTACCAAAACCATAGAAAACCTCAGGTAGGCACGAAGGCTACTATCGAAACCATAGAAAACCTCAGGTAGGCACGAAGGCTACTACCGAACCACAGGTAGGCACAAAGGCTGCTACCGAAACCTCAGATAGGCACGAAGGCTGCTACCGAAACCACAGGTAGGCACGAAGGCTGCTACCAAATAATCCAATAATCCGATAATCATTATTTCCATTAAATCATATCATTTCCATTTTTATTGACTTTCTTGAGGGGAGATTAATCAACCTGAAGACACAAAGGTACTCTAGTCATACCAGCGCAACAAGACAACACAGTATCCTACAGATTATCAACCCAAGGACGCAAAGGTACCCTGGTCGTACTGGTACACGAAGGTAACAAAATACCCTACCGACAAGGAAACCTAATCCATAAGTATCGATACCCCCTATTAGTTCGCAGAACAAAATAGAGTAGGATGTAGGGCTTGACTAGGGCACTAAAGCACACCAGCAAAAATTCATATCAACCGTAGGTTAAACCACGTCCTTAAGGTAGTGACCCCTAGGAGCCACCATTCCTGATCTCGAGGTCTTTCACTTTAAATATTAGTATTTTATTAAGGTGACCACGAAATCGCATAGAATACAGGTAAATTCAATTCTCATACTTAACCGTTCTTACTTATTTCCAATCATTCGAGACAAAAATAATCAAGGTCAAGTTCGAAGCCAACATTAAAATATACTAAGGCCATCCTAAGCGCAATTATTCACATCTAGATACTTTAGGTCAAAAAGACCAAAATACCCTTAAGACCAACATTTCCAGATTATCATCCATTTAAATACAAATTCCATTTTAATTTATTTATTTGCCATGAAAAGGCTAAAACACCATAAAAAAATTATTTATTACATGATTTAAATTCTCTGATATGTCAAATGACCATTTTACCCTTGTACATAATTTTGCACATAAAAATTCTTTTCCACACCTTTAATCCATTCAAAACACATACTCACATACTCAACAACAACTAATACATATTAGACATGATTTTCAAGAAAAATATTCTAATACACAAAATTGACTAAATTGCCCCTAGGGCACACATCCATAATAATTATTCCATAATTATATCTAAGCATGCTCAACCTATTATTTTATACATAATTATCATATAAATTATTTTTCCATTAATAGAATCATTTTAAAACATACTTTCATACCCGGCATAATTTATATCATACAACATGCTCGTTTTATCTGTTTTCATAATAATGATAATTAACACATAATTATATCAAAGTAAATCATGCTTAACATATTCCATCAACCAAAAACTCTAATGTGCTATCATGTAATATTTATAATTTTAGTAAGGTATAATGGTTACCTTAATTCCAGCAAAAACGTAAAAATAGCGGTATCCTACTAAATTTATCGGATCCCGCTAATCAACCTTTCGTACCTAAAAATAATACCAAAATTATTGAATTAATATCTATCAAGTAAAATAATAATTATAATATAAAAATATTTATTTTTCAAAAATTACTAAAATACCCTTACACTTAAAATGGGTATCAATATTATATATATATATATATACTTTTTTTTAAATACACACAACTCAGGCTGCATGCGCAGCGTGAGCCATGCACGCGTGAAAGAAACGAAGGGCAGCGGGGGTTGGCCGGCAGGGTAGGGAAAGAAAAAGGGGGTAGAGGTGGTGGTTGGCCAGCGGTGCAGGGCGGCTGGAGGTTACGTTGGAGGGTGGTGGTTGGCCGAGATGGAGAGGGTAGTGGTGTAGGCAGGGTGGTTGGTGTTGCACAAAAATGGTTGAGGGAGCTACGGGGTGGAGTTTGGGAGCACAAAAAAATGGCTCGGTGGGCTAGGTTGGTTGGTGATGATGGGCTGCGATGGGTTGTTGGGCTCGCTGGGTCGAGAGGGAGATGCAGAGGGGGAGGAGGAAGAAGAGGAAAAAGGGAAGTGGTTCGGTGGTGGACCTACGGTTATTGGGTGACGTAGGAGGTGGACGGTGGTTGGTTGGCTGCGGGAAGGCAGGGTGGCAACTGGTCGAGGGTGGCTAGGCTGCGTGGCGATGGTGGCGGTTGGGAGAGAAAAAAAAAGGGTTGCGGTGGGGGTTAGCCGAGGAAGGCAGGAAGAAAGGGAGAAGGCGCAGAGAGGGGTTATGGTGCGCTGCTGGGTGGTGTTCAGGGTGCTGGTCGGGGGAGCTGCATGGGACGAGAGGGAGGTGTATGGGCTATTTGGGTGTGCTTGACGGGAAGGTTGTGGTTATTCTGGGATGGAGGAAGCTGGGCAACGGGCTACGATGGGGGTGCGATGGTGGTGCTTGAAAGGCACAGGAGGAGAGGTAGGGAGATGAGGGCTTGTTTGGTTGGTGGGATGGTGTAACACCCCCAAATTTACTACTGAAAAATTTTGTTTAATTTCAAAAAGCTTAACGGAATAAAAGATAACATTTGTAAATTCGGGGGCATTATCGCCACACTTAATACCATAATGGTTCACTCCTACCGTCCCGGTACTAAGTGCTAAGGCTAAATCAAATTAACCATCAAATACAAGTCGATAGCAAAACACAGTCATAGGTAAAACACGAGTATTACAGAATCAGAGTGCGGAAGGCCAAAGTACAGTTCAAAGATACAGTTTTAAGGATTTCGAAAGTTGAACGTTGTACATCAGAAATAAGAAAACTTAAATGCATAAGAAAGGTAAGGTGAACAATAGACTCCGGCCACATCACTCTTGACCCCCAAGCTGGGTCCGGGCTCAACTCTTGGTCCCGCCTGATGCCTCATAAGCGTCGTAGGCATCGAATATAGAGTCACCTACCTGCACTAAATCAGTGGGGCCTTCTGCTCGTGGGAATGAGCAGCACCCATGAAACGGGTGGTCAGTAAGCTTTGTACTGAGCAAGGTAACCGAATAACTAAGGTCGAACAAACAAGGTACACAATACATGCATGATCATATAGGCACATAGGACAATACAAATAGTGAGGCCGATTATGTTCCAATTAGACTTATCCTTTAAATCTCTTAATACCATACTCAATTCCACATACTCTTTATTAATCCATGTAAGTGCGGGTACCCCACTATTATAGCCGGTGGACCGGAGATATGTACAGGGCATAACGCTCCCGACCACTATTATTTGCCAGTGGTTTGGTCTCCAGGGCAAAACGCTCTTGGCCACTATTATTTGCCGGTGGACCGGTCTGGCCCCGACTCACACGGTGTTCCACTGTAAGTATTTAGTATCTTCCCCATGTCTTATCAATTTTACATTTGGTTTGCTGAGCACGGAAACCCCCACTATTATAGCCGGTGGACCGGAAATATATACAGGGCAAAACGCTCCTGGCCACTATTATTCGCTGGTGGATCGGTCTTCAGAGCACCCCGGCTCCTAGCCACTATTATTCGCCGGTGGACCGGTCTGGGCCTGGCTCAGCATCTTCCTCTTTAAGTGATTAGTATTTTATTGTATCTTTTCCAACGAATTCTGCCCTAGACATGCATGACTAACTTCAGCTATACTTATCCTCCCAAGAGGGCCCGTCTCATATTTTGAGACCGCTGCACCTCCTAACTTGCCCGACATCCTTCCCTTAATCAACTTACTCACTCCGGGAACCCGTTTCCTAAGTGTGTGGGTCTAGGCCCACCACCTTATACCCCAAGGTCCACTCACCACCTTCCCTTAGAGTTTTCTCCAGAAACCCTAACTTGGGCCTATATGGCCCACCCTTTTCTGTCTTGTACATCCAGAACCATTCTAGCACCCCTACACGTCATGACTCTTTGGTTCAACCCTCACATCATGTCACCCTCACCCTCACCCTCACTTCTTTACTTCTTCTCTTTTTCTTCTTTTCCCCATACTAAATCAGGGTTCCCTCTAAACTCTAGCCTAGTCTCATGCGCACCCTTATTTTGGTCTACGTACTATTTTTCACTTGAAGCCCCCAAACACCCAAACGACACTTCTCTTACCTTCCACACACCCCGAGGCATCTTTCTGTACGTAAGGTTCGCCCCCATGCGGACCTTAACCACCCTATGCAAACCCTAATTTCTCCTACTCCTCCTCTAGCCCACTTACTTCCCCTTGGTTATTTTTCTTTCCGAATTTTCTCTTTCATGTCCCCAAACCACATCACCACATCAAATACCCTAGCATGCATGTCCTAAGGCCACATCCTACCACAACTTGTAGCACATTCACATTATTACATAACAAAGGCGATCACATAGACGTATCTTGAATCCAAGCTGCGCTACACGTAAAACAAGTAAGATAATGACATTAAAAACACGACACATAATCATGCAAGGCATCCAAGGCAAGTAGTTCACATATCACACAAGCGACCTTAGTTAGACCCTTACCTAAATCGGCGCCGAGCTTGGAGCACGCTCCTATGCCTCCCGGAAGTTCTCACTCGATTCACCTATAAGAGGGAAATAGTATAAGTTAATCTCCCTCTATCGGAATTATCTAAATCCCTATCTTACCCCTATCATGGCCTAATACTAAGGCTAATATTAATAACTACTAGTTTATAAATAAAAAGGTAGGGTTATTATTATTCTTAAGATAGTTAATCGACTCCCCACTAATCAAAGTAAGTTTTAATAATACTCATAGTATTAAAGTAAGGGTGTCAGTTTTACTAATAGCAATAATAATAATAATAATAATAATAATAATAATAATGATGATGATGATGATGATGATGATGATAATATTAATAATAATAAGAATACTAATAATAATAATAATAATGGTAATAATACTAATAATTATAAGACTAATAATAATAATAATAATAATAATAATAATAATAATAATAATAATAATAATAATAATAATAATAATAATGGTAATACTACTAATAATTATAAGACTAATAATAATAATAATAGTAGTAGTAGTAGTAGTAGTAGTAGTAGTAGTAGTAGTAGTAGTAGAGATAATAACAATGATAATAATGGTTAGAGTAGTAAACATAGTAATGATAATACTAAAAGTTATAATAATAACAATAGTAATAATAATAATGGTAAGGATAATGAAAATGATAATGATAATAATAATAGTGTTAATGATAATAATAATAATAATAATAATAATAATAATAATAATAATAATAATAATAATAATAATAATAACAATAGAGACAATAGTCATAGTAATAATAATAGTAATAATAGTAACGATGACAATAACAATAATAATAGAAATAATAATAATAATGATAATAGTAATATTAATATTAATAATAATAATAACAAGGATAATAATGATGATGACAATAGTAGTGGAAATAATAATAATGTAATAATAATATCGATATGGATAACAACAACAACAACAACAACAACAACAACAACAATAATAATAATAATAATAATAAGACCATAATAATAATAATAATAACAACCATGCCCATGATAGTAATACTAATAATAATGATAATGATAACAACGATAGTAATAACACTCTTAGTAATAAGGATACTAAAATTAATAATAATAGTAGAGGTCAAGACAATGATAATAACGGTTAGAATAATAAACATAAACATAAACATAATAAACATAATAAACATAATAATAATAATAATAGTAGTAGTAGTAGTAGTAGTAGTAGTAGTAGTAGTAGTAGTAGTAGTAGTAGTAGTAGTAGTAATGATGATAATCATAAGGATGATAATGATAATGATGATAATAATAATAGTAGTAGTAATAATAATAATAATAATAATAGAATAATCATAATAATGATAATAATAATCATAATAATACTACTAATAATAATTAACAATATTAAAATTATTAAACTTTTATTATTCAGGGTTTAGGGTCCAAAGAGGTGGAAGGCAACCTGGTGGGGTGGTGGTGCCGGCGGCGGCGGTGGAAGGAAGGAAGAAATGGGAGAGGTGGATGTGGAGGCTAGAGGAGAGAGAAGTAGGGGAAAATGGAGGTGTAGGGTGGTAGGGTAGGATCCCCTGGTTGTTTTCGGGGGTAGAGGGGGTGTTTCCGGCGACGGTATGGGCAGCGCTGGCGGTGCGAAGGTGGCGTGAGGGGGTCGAGTAGGATGTTCGGGGAGGCAGTTTTGCATGGCCGAAGCTGCTCGTGTGGAGCAAGGCAGGGAAAGCTTGTGGTTGGGTTGTGTAGAGGGCGGTGCAGGGAGAATTTTGGTGGCTGGGTCGGGCGGTAAGGGCGGCCGACGGCGGAGGAAGGGCTGACTGAAATAGAGGTGGCACACGATTGGATTTTCTGGGTTCCAAATTTCGAACCTGATTATGGCAGCTCTTGGGGTTATTTATAGGCCAATCGGGGGGTTAAAACGACAAAGAAAGGTGGGAGAGTAGGGGGCAAGGGGTATGGTGCTCCGGCCGGCGAGGATGGGTCGGCGCAGGCCTACGGGGTAGGCCATGTTTGTTGGGAAAGGGGGGTGGTGCGGGCAGGGGAAGGAATGGCCGAATGAGACAAATTGACAAGGAAGACGACGGGAAAGAGAGGAGGAGAACGACGGTCAAACGACGGGATCAGAGGCGGAAAATCCAACGCCGATCTGGGAGTTGCAGGTGTGTCGGGGGAAGAAGACGACACAGAGGGGGAAGGAGGCTGGACCAGCGGTACAGGGAGAAAGAAGGAAGAAAGAAAAATGACAGGCCGAACTGGCCGGGAGGGGAAAGGAGGGGTGCAGGGCGCTGGGCCGCGCAGGGGAAGGGGAAATTAGGCCAGCGGCCGACCCAGGTCAGGGAAGGAAGGAGAGAAGAAAAAAAAAAGAGAAGGAAAGGAAGGAAAAGGAAAAAGAGGGGGGAAATGGAGAAAAAGAAAAAGGAAAAAGAGGGAAAAGGGGTGGTTGGCTTAATTAGTATAATTTGGGTGATTTGGGGTGCTTAATAATATATAAATATTAAAATAATAATTAAATTCTCTTTTTAGGTTAATTTAGGATTTTTTTTGAAATAATTTCCTTAAATTCCATTTTAATTAGAAAAATACTCAAAATTTCCTATTTAAATTTATTTATAAATTTATCCTAGATTTACCTTAATCAATTCCTTCTTACTTTATAAAAGTAGTTTATTTAATTAATTTCCTAATAATTCCCTATTTGGCCATGATTTCCTAAATTAGGGTTTTTGGGCATTTCAAATGGCTGGGACGGGAGCCTAGGGTTAGCCAAGAAAAAGAGGGAGCTGTTTGGTTGGTAGAGGGTTCAGTGTTATTTGTTTGGTCAAGCACAGGAAGAGAGGGATAGAGTGATGTGATTATGTGTAGAATATGCGTGTGTAAGTGTGTATAAATGACAGACTGAACGGGGAGGTGACAGTGGAGTGTATATGTGTGTATAAAATGTACGAAGGAGACAGAAAAATATTTAAGACAAATATTTGGGGTAACCGTAGAGGGGGTAGATTAATAATATAGGGTAGGAATTTATCTATTTAAATTTAGATTTAATTTAGATAGACTAAAATATCAGATATAAAAAATAGTTCTGGAAAAATTATTAGAATTTGGGTAAGTTTAAAAATAGTTGGAAAGAGTAAAATAATCGAGAATAATTTTTAGGAAATTATTTTTAGGTTACGGATCAAAAGCTTATTAATAACATAATTTAAGATAAGATTTACGGGTATAACTAGAATTAAATTAAATAATCTAATTTCTATTAAAATTTTAACCTGATTAAATTTATACTTAAACCGTCGAAATAATACAAAAAAATAATAATACTTTTAAAATTAAACCTCTTAAAATAATAGTAATAATTAATCCTACGATTATTAATTTATAATTATGGTTTTGAAAAACGGGGTATTACAGAAGCATACTGGTATATGGTGACAATTAACCACATAGAACAACTTCAAGCTAGAAACCTAGGGAAAAATATAATTTAAATTTTGTTATATAGTATACCAAGTAAAATAGAGAATCATACATGATCTAACAAGTATGGAGAGCAATCAGGTATAGCCTATAAGCATCTCTATCATACATTTCAATCATATATGGAAATTTTTCCTACCATAATGGGCACATAGACGAAACGGCATAAACATAATAAAAAGTAACATAAGCCATAGGCGTATAGAATGAACTTTGAGGCACAAGCTTAGACATCCAGTCCTATAACCAATAGACAAAACCCATGGTACATAAGTAATGACAATAAAGAATACAATCCAAAGCATATAAGGGCACTTGTATTACCACAATGAACAAAGTAAAGGGTAAAAATAATAAGAGCATAGAATTCAAATTCACATACGGAATCTAGCATTCCACCACAAAACGACAAAATTCATAGAGAACCATAAATGAAAGGAGCAACCCTCTCCATTGCAAATGATTATACTAATACCGGGGGATATTGTATTAGGATTAAAACATCCTCCTAGCCTAGAACCATAAATGCCACCGCATGTTGGATATTATGTCCACTACCAATAGGCTTGAAAGGTATCCTAATCCTTAAATATATATATCCCTTATAGATTTCAAAGGTCATATAGGTTAGAAAAGGAACCAATGTGTTATACAACTAACATAACCTTTTATTTTATAAATATAGGAAATGAAAGTTCATAGGATTGTGTCTTTATAACATCAACACAAGATATATTCCATAAAGGGAAGCTTAGAGAGCATATCATCACATATCATATATGTAATACCCCATTTCTCAAAAACCTTAGCCTATTTAGGATCTTTTACTTTCAAAATTAAAATTAAATTATTTTGAATATTTTATTTGACCCTTCGATGGAAATGAAACCCAATTTATTTATTTTTTTTGAAAAATTTCATTTATATTTTGTAGCCTTTTTACACAAATTCATTTATGTGAGATATTATAATCCACTTTTGGGTTTTAAGCTTATTTTAGATCATTCTAATTCTAACACTTTTGGAATCCTTGGCATTTATTGAGTTTCTTAGGCTATTTCAAAATTAAATTCAGAGATGTCTAGGAAAAGAGCACTATTAATGTCTTGGTTAGCCTTATTTCAGTATTTTAAGCCCCAAAACAGCCCTTTTAGCTATCCAAAATTTAAAAATTTTGGGTATCTATATATTTTAGTATTATTGAACTCAAAATTATTTTAAAAAATACTTTGTGATTAATTTTATAATTTTTAGATTTTGTTAGATATTTTTGGATTTGTGTATGCCATAAAAACAAATTTCTCTTCGTGTGTTTATACTTGAACTTTATGAGAATTAATCTCTACCACCCATTACATTCTTGATATGGATGAACCTTTTCCACCCATTCTTTTCCCCTCATTATTACAACACCTCCCTTCATTTTTCTTATAAAATATCTTCTTAATGACTTAGTAGATAAGTATTGGTAGGTTACCTTCCATCCTTCCTATTGTTAGTCTAATTCTTTCATTTCTTCTTTCTCCTCCTTCTCCCATGAAATTATCTCTTTTTTCTCCTCCAAATTTTTTTCCTCCCTCTTCCATTTCCTACCATGGATTAAACTTAATCTTGCTTCCAAAATTTGAAGATAGTATCACATTTTCTTTCCTTTTGAATCTACCTTCTCTGATTATAATTTTGTGAGCTTATTCCTTTCATCTTTTTCATGGGGTTGCTAGTTCATGGTGGATTATGGAAGAGTTTTTTTAATCTTTAATATTTCTTATATTTTTCTAATTAAGAGCTTAGGCTCTGGTAAGATCTTATTACTTAATATAAGTATGTTTAATTTGGTGAAATTGATGGATTTATGCTATGTGTGGTGGATGTGGGTTTTAGTCCACATTTGGGGATTTTTGATTCTCTTATTGGTTTTTTAAGTTGATGATACCATACTAATCTTGGTAGCTTATAGATTAACTTTGATATATAACATGTTATGATTTGATGATTCTAAGCATGTTTTATTTTTATTTATTAAGTATTTGTATGATTTAGGGGGTTTTGATTCTTTGGGTTCTTTATGAAATTTATTATAACATGATATAAGTTGTAATGTGTAATGAGTTTTCATATATATCATTCTTTAATTTGAGTAAGTTTGGGTGATCTATTTTTTGGTTGAAATCTAAAATCTCGTATAGATACTCTAGAGGGGGTAAATAGAGTATTTTGTAACAATAATGCCAGATTAAATTTTTATGAGAAATAAGCAAAAGGATGACAAATAATAAACACACGATTTATAGTAGTTTAATAAACTCTACAAAGTTTCTCTACATCCACTACCAAAAGGTTTTGCCTTTTGGAATTATATCTCTCTTTATTCGTAGTGGATATTTGATGATGATCACTCCTCCCTTGGTTTGTGAGCCTATAATCTCAATGACCATCTAAGAGATGATTTACACTTTACCTAGTTATCCTCTCTAGGTTTATGAGACTCCAATATCAATGACCTCTCTTAGGAATGCTAGACAACATACTATTTTTCACTTGTGTTTAAGATGATGAGTTTGAATGAATACAATAAAAAAATTAATAGATAGCATCTGAAAGTGAGAAATCACTAGTGAAGATTTTTTATTTAGCTAGAGAAATAATAATTAAAAGTGTATGAGCATTCTAGATACAGATGAAGTACAAATTGAGAACTAAAAAAATTTTGATTTGGATTTGAGAGTGTAAAATCAAAACTCTCTTTGATTCTTTGTAAGATGTAAAAATTATGATTTTAGAAGAGTTGTGCTAGCTTGATTGATGTTTATTAAAGTCTAAAAACTTTTATTTGTAGTGCTAAAATATGGAAAAAAAATTCGGACTAGCCGCAGGGTGTAAAAAGTAATCCTTTGGTCAAACTACAATCGGAAGAAAATCTTATAAATGCCCAAGCTATTCAATCAATTTTCAAACTAGTCAACTAGTTTTGACGGACCAGTCAAATATTTTTGACAAACTAGTCAATAGGTGGAATAGTTTTCAACACTTTGCACATTTACAACAAATACCATAACTTGAGGTATAGAGTTAGAAATTGTATGCCTTTTTTATGTAAATTAGGCATTATAAGCTTTGCAAAGAAATATTATTCACTCAAAAATAATGTCTATATAATTTATGGTGAATTTTACAAGTTAGATCATATGCAAAACTGCTTAAAATAATATCAATCTAAGATAACATTTTGCAAAAATACTTGGAAATATTTTTGATGCATGAAATAAATTTAAGATCTTTCAAAATTATTTTTCAATAGGATTATAAATATCAAATTATTGAAAAATCTAAGTGCTCAATTTGTAAATCATATGTACACAAAACTTACGATTGTAAAATACTCTTTGAAACTTGAGTCTTGGTTTTTTTGAGCACACTTGCTTATCCCTTCATTATTTGTGTATTCCACATATGAAATTGAAGTTGTTGAATCAAGAGTATTATTTTTTTTCCCTTGTTTATCTTTGTCTTGTGCTTGATATATTATTTGTAAACTTAATTTCCTTAGTACTCCATAACTTAGTTAAGTGTTGAATACTTAAGTTTTTGCTATGATACACATGCATACTTAACAAGATAATTCAAATTCATAATTGAGTTTGTTATCATTAAAACAAAGGTTCATTAACCTATGAGGCCAACAATCTCTCCCTTTTTATGATGACAAATAAAAAGATGGTAATATCATGAGAGATGAAGTATTGAAATGTGAAAGTGAAAATCAATACATTTTCTCAAATTATATGGATCATATATTTCCCATTTTACAATAAAATCACACAAGTGTCATATAAATGGAAATATACTGATAAAACAAGTGAGAACATAGCATCTTTTCACCCTTTATCCCCCCTTTTTGTCATTAACAAAAGGAAAAGGCTTCAGCAAATAAGATATCCAATCAAAAGATAATGTATAAGAAATTAAACGCATATGGAGTAAAAATCCCCCACAAGATATGCACATTCTCAATTGAAACATAAGAAAATCAGTCATACTCAATATTATCAATGAATAGCATCAGCGAAACAAAATATGACATATCTACCCTTTAGGTTATGCCTTGGGTAATAACACTAGTGATCAAGTAAAACAAGTATGCCCCCCTAAGGGTATCCATATAACAACAATAAGATCAAGATCACAATATGATCACTTAAGATATTATTATCTTAAATAATATAAGTAGTAGAAGTAGAGATATGAGTATTAAGATTCATGGGAATAACTCATATATGATATCACTAAAGCTCGTGATATTTCATAATTATGATATTTATAGCAATAAGGCATGACATATTTAATGAGTCATAAAGATACTCAAGTAATAGAAATTGTATGAAAATAAATTTCAGAGTTACATAAATTCAATTAAGTCAGCAAATAAGAAGGTGAGCGCAGTAAGGATTATGTAAATATGTGAGAGTATCCCTCAACATGAACAGAGATCAACATGAGAATATATTGATAATTTCATCTTGAAAGTTATAACACAATACCTTATCACATGTTTTCCTTTTATATGGTAGACATAAAGCACAAGAAAAATAAGGAATGTGATGAATGATTCATTCAATGAGTAACTTGTTAATAATATAATGAATTAGATATCAATAAAATCACATCAACAAAATGTAAGAGTATCACTCATTTGTACTAAGTAATACATTTAAGCATAATAAGGATACATTTTAACATGACGTTGAGTGATGGAAATGATTGTGTACATGAGATAACATAAGTGAATCTAGCAATAAAGTCATGTGATCAATTAAATTCAGAGTTGTATACGATAAATCTAGCTAATAAATAGACAAGTTTGTGTGTGGTTAAGATGTGTACTAAAGCATACAAGGAAAATGTCGCATTAAAATGATCTCAAGAGTGAATTTTTATGATCAAATCATATAGGGGCATAACACCACTTAAGATGCAATAACATGAGAAAAAACCAAGGTGTAACTCATAGAAGCACATGTCATCAAGGGGTTGTATAAAATTAAGAACCATAAATGAAGTGAAAAATAATATCATAGTTACAATTATATTCCCAAGAAACATATGAGAAATTTCGTGTTGCAATTGGTTATGCAAAAGCAAGACTAAAAGAAGTACATTTAAGCCACATATTATTTATGCACTAGTCTACTCAAGCAAGGAATATCTCAACTCCCTATTATGCCTATATTTTATCAATTGTTTCCATATTATAATAATGAATGGATGAGAAGTGTAAGGGAAGAGAAATAGGATGAAGCATGCACATAAGAACCAAAATGTCAATAAAATATGGTGAATTGGGGAGTTTGACAATTGTATCTATTTTAAAACATAAAAGGTCATCCATTTGTATCAAGTATGAGTATTTAGTAATCAATAGGAGATAATTTTTAGATGAATGGATGCAAATCTAGAAAAGGAAACATGTCCTAAGCACTTCCCATTTCATGGAATATATATGAGTGGAATACAATATCAAATTATTACAAATAAGCATTAGCATTCACACTTTAATGTCAATAAAGTTATAAGCATTAATTACAAAGCCATTCGTGAATTCCTTTTCATTTATAATTGATAAGGAGATGGAGGGAAAATATATGTACATAAATAAATTATTTTTTCCAACATATAAGATTTGAAAGATTTGTATTTTTTAGGAAAAACATAGAGGTTGATATTCAAGATCAACTTTTAGAAAACTTATTAAAAGTGTTATGTATGCTCATAGGATATAAATATTTATGACAATATTAAAAATAAGTCAAATCATGTCTTATTTAAATATATGAAAGTGAAAGCATAGACTCGCATGATGATTCTAAAATTATACATATTCTCGAAATGATCAATTAGATATAAAAAGAGGTTCATGTTGTTGGATTTTTATCCAACATATTGGGCTTATATGTGAACAATAAGAATTGCGGGTTGTCGTATATATATATATATTAATTCCATATATAAGTGATCATATTTATGTATAAATTATTGGGCTTAATGTATCTAATTAGATGTGGGCTTGTATATGTAGAGATATTGGGTATTTTAGTTTATTAATAGACCGAACTGAAATAACCCGATAGACAATATATCGATTGTCTATATATAGGTTCGTAGTCTCTGGGTCACATATACTTTATCCTATTCGATTCTCATCAATTAATAGAAACCAACGAGCATGTGCCCGACTTAGAAGACCGCAGTATCGCCTTGATTCCGAATCCATCGATAATTTTCCATTATGAATTTAGGTACGCTTCCGCACTTTATTATATATATTAATCTTGATAGATTAACATTCAATCCTGTCGAATCTATAGATTATATATTAATCTATCAATTGGTATCAGAGCGAGGTTGTTAAATTTATCAAGATTTAAAGAAAAAAAGCATTGTTCATGCGATCAGTACTGTTCATTTGGTATTATTCATAAATGTTTATATTGTTCGAATCTTATGGATTTAGACTGTTCATATATGGTTTTGTTTGCTAACCATATTCATGTATTTGACGGTACCATTTAATACTATTCATACATGTTTATGATTATTCGGCGTTATTCGATACTACTTAGTTTTATATGTTACTATTTAACACTGGTCACTCCAGCACCATTTTTTTTGTTTCGTTTGTCTCCCTCTTTCCACATAAATTATGGATCCACTTATGGATTTAGACGTGAGGAAGGAGAATAGGGTTTTCGGAAAGCTGAAGGAAGGTGAAGAGATTAAAGGATGATTAGGGTTTTAATTTTTAGGGTAATTTGGTAATTAAAAAAATTAGGGAATTTTCGGTCGAGCCTGGGTTTTGGACCTAGGACTAAACCGTCGGTTTCAATGCTCCCGACCAACTTTGCTAGTTTGTTTTCTTGTTTAATATTGCAGCCCATTTATTTGTTAATGGACTATTCTGGGCCACATTCCTTCTAGCATATTGGGCCGATCCTATATTGGGTCGTTTTGGCTTGTTTTAGCTTATTAATTATTTTAGCCCAGCTTTTAATTTTTCATATATTTTGGGTTATTAATTTGGTACTTATTTATTTTATATTATTGAAATAATAATTTGAATTTAATATAATTGGCCTAACTAATTTGATTATATATTTAACTTATTCTTATCTAATAAATTGTTATGTGGATTTTTTATGTGTGTTATTTGGCATTAATTTTTTTTGAATTGCTAATAAGGTTAGATTTAATATATTTTTGTGGATATTAAATCTAAATATAGTTAGTCTCAATTATATAAGTTTAAAAATTTTAAATAAAATCGAGGGATTAATTTATTTAAATTCTGGTTGTCTAATATTATTAGATAGACTAATTGACATAATATATTGCCAAAATGACCTCTTTTGTGAAGATTAGTTTATTAAAATTATTGGATGTTTATGTATATATATTTATTCATGTGAATATTTTGTAGGCCCAAAGGAAGATACATATTTGGCAAAATTTTATATATATCTGTGGTGATAAATATGTGATAATTATTTGGATGCCTTGTGGATAATGAGTTGATCCAAAGATAATCTCATTATCTGACAGGCCTTATTATCAGTATTTGATCACTACAAAAATAACTCCACTTGTAGTTAATATTACTATCCAAAGACTTGATATTAATGTTACACCGGATTCTTGTAATGGGATTGCCATTATTTAAATTTATTGATTGTTTATTATGCATTTATTTATGAGTATGTATATTTATGTCGTTATTGTGTTTTTTTTACAGTTATGTCTGCTACTACTATATTTTCCAACTTGAATTCCATTCCCATACTGAACGAGAATACTTTTAAGGAATGGAAGGACAACGTTTTACTTATCCTTGGTTGCATGGATATAGACCATGCACTTTAGTTAGCGAAACCCACTAATCTAACAGCTGAAAGTTCATCTGATGAAAAAAAGGAACTTTGAGAAGTGGGATCGCTCTAATCGCATGGGTCTTATGATCATCAAGCGCAGCATTCCAGAGACTTTTAGGGGTGGATTCTCTGATGAGATCCCCAATGTTAAAGATTTCCTTACCAAAATTGAAAAGCATTTTGCAAAAAATGATAAAGCTGAAACAAGTACTCTTTTGCAGCGCTTGTGTAACACCCTCAAATTTACTACTGAAAAATTTCGTTTAAAACCAAAAGGTTTAGCGGAAGCAAAGGATGAAATCGTAAACTCGGGGGTATTACCGCCACACTTAGTACCAGACCGGTTCACTCCTACCGTTCCAGTACTAAGTGCTAAGGCTATATCCAATCAACCTTTAGTACAAAGTGTCAAAAACGCAAGACAACATTTAAAATAAATCCTTAACAAGAGGTAGATCAAACAGAAGTTAGAGTACGATTTAGGATTACAACCCCATAATATGTTTATCAAAACAAGAATGTAATACAAAATACAGCTAAACAAAAACAAATCCCGAAGGATCAATATCCGGATTGCCTACTCACTCAAGTCAGGCCTTCCACCCCAAAACGCAGTCTGATCTTAAACCTGCACAAGAGGTCTGCTCCCCACCATCGGTGGATCATCACAGGACCCATTCAACCAGTGTAGTATCAGTACAGGTCCAATACTGAGTAAGTCTCACTACCCTACCTTATAGGAGAGATATCATCAAGTGTGTATTAAATTATAGTACAATACGTTAATACAATATCCTACATACTCACAACCCACATCATGAATCTTGCCAAACACTCATAGTAACATATAAAACATATGCAACATCCCATTTAACATATAAGCGTGGTATAACCGAAATATAAAGTGACTCATTATGCACATAAGCAGCATGTGGTAATACATATAATAAAAGCCGACCATGGTCCAATTAGACTTATTCTTTATTCTCATTAATAATATGTTCATTCCACACATATTCTTTAATAGTCCGTGTGAGTGCGGGAACCCCACTATTATAGCCGGTGGAATGGTCACGAGGGCCATGCCCTGCCACTATTATAGCCGGTGGACCGGTCACGAGGGTATCATACCCTGCCACTATTATTTGCCGGTGGACCGGTCTGGCCCCGACTCACAAGGTGTTCCACTGTAAATGTTTGTATCTTTCCCAGGTCTTATTATCATTCTGATTAGTTTGTTGAGCGCGGAATCCCCCACTATTATAGCCGGTGGAACGGTCACGAGGGCCATGCCCTGCCACTATTATAGCTGGTGGACCGGTCACGAGGGTAACATACCCTGCCACTATTATTTGCCCGTGGACCGGTCTGGGTCCGGCTCAACATCTTTCTCTGTAAGTAGTTAATGTCTTAACATATCTTATTCAAAAGGTTTTCACCATGGATATGCATAAATCATTCTCTTTATGCTTTACACATCACAACCAATAAAATTCCACATTCATAACTACACTTAAATCAATAATACACATGATAACGCCAAACAACTCTAAGCAGTCGTAACCAACCCTAATTGTCCACACCAACCCGTGGTTAACCACTCTCATCCCTACTTTACCATAACAACCGTACTTAGCCATCCCAAACCTTAATTATCCTCAAAAGTCACAATTAGTTACTCCATCCCTGCTTAATCACAACGTCCTAGAGTTTATCACTCCAAACCCTAATACCACCATACACGTTAATACCTCCATAAAATCACAATACCACCATACGAACATTTATGCCACCATACAAACCCTAATCCCACCATACAAACTTCAAGACTCCCATGATGGTTCCCAACTCATATTACCATTTATCCTTACATGCATGTCCTAGTGGGCCATAACATATTACATCATAAACATCATACATATAACTGTCATGCTCATGTCACGGAAGCACATACAACATACCTCAATCTCCAAGCTGCGCTATACATAAGACAAGTTTTCCACAAATCATATAATACATGGCATAGCATGGCATACACAACATTCAACACATCCGTGTCACACATAGCACAAGGACATTAGCTTCGTCCTTACTAAATACCCATAAGTAGAGGTAAGTAGAGACTTACCTGGATCCGAAGCTAGCTAAGCGAGATAAGAGGAAGAGAGATCACTAGCTCGTGGATCCACGAGAAAGCTTTCCTAGATCCGATAGAAATCGAAACTAAATTAGAAATTATTCTATCAATCAATAATTCACATATTCTAATTAAATAAATACAAACAACACAAATGATCTTTCTTAGAAAACGTGTCCAAAACTTAGAACTTAAAAGCATAGCTTTATTAAGATTTAAGGTTAAAACTAAATCAAAACAAATTAATACAAATATCACTTGGGACATTTCAACTTAATTTGGAAAGCCCGAGAAAGAATAATCGATCATAAGCTAATTTATCGAAAATAACTTATTTATTAGGTTTTACAACTAAATAGGTAACCTAACCATTTACATAGAACCAAATCCAAACCTGTAATCCCCCGGATTTTTAAAACCTTATATTTTAATAAATAAATTTTATTTTGGATAAATTAGCTTTTAAATATTTTTAATTTAATTGTTTTATGGATTTCTGAGTGTATGAAATTTGGTATAAATATTTTAATAAATTAAAATAAATATTTTGTTATTTTATCATACTCTTATTATTTAAATAATTTTCCAAATTATTTTTTATACTAAAATTATCCCTTTTAAATCCTTATATTCCAATTAAATGGTTAAATAAATTTATTACCCAAAATATTTTACCTTATTATTTATAAATTAAATTATTTTAATTAAAACAATTTTTTTTCCTTTCCCTTTTTTTCCCTTTTTCCTTCTTCTCCCTTTTCTTTCTTTTTCTTTCTCCTTCCTTGAGTCGCCGGCCTGCCCTCTCCCTCTCCTGTGCGCTGGGCCGCAGGCCCGTTTCCCTTCCTTCATGCGCGTCGCCCGACCGCCCCTCCTCCTTTCTTTTCTTTCTTCTTCGACCGGGCCGGCTCTTTCTTTTCTTCGGCCGGTCCGTCTCGCGCACTCAGCCCCCCAACACTCCCTTCTTCTTCCTTCGTCTTCCTCCCTCATCACCGGCAAGATTTTCGCCGCCATCTCGCCTGCTGCTCCCCTCCCCCGTTGACCTCCCCTGTCTCCCTCCCTCTCCTTCTCGTCGTTTTCCGGCCATACCGGTCCCACCACCCTTGTCTCCCTCTCTTCTCCCTCTCCCTGCCGCCCATCTTTTTCTCCCTCTCCCTGTAACCCCATTCCCCTACCACCCTGCCAACACCCCTCGAGCCGCCCTATCCCTTCCCTTCTCATCCTCTTATATTTATTCCTCCTTCCCTGCCCTTTCTGCATTTTTTTAGCCTCCCCTATGCCCCCGAACCTCTCCTTTTCTCCCATTATTCTCCTCCCTTCTCTCCCCCTGTTTTGTTTCGCCGCCGCCGCTCCGCCACTTCCGCCGCCTCAACCACCACATGCACCACCTCCTGCCACCCTCTGCCTCACCCTCGAACCATCATAGTCCCATCAAGCCACCCCGAAGCCCCTATCCTTCCTCCTCTCCTTTTTTTTTCTCTTCTTTACCCCCTTATTGGAAACCGCCCTGCAACGCCTCATTACGTCGCCTTCCCGTCGCTTCCGCCGCCACTTGAGCCACCTTATTACTCTCTGCAACCCCCTCTACCATCCCCAATCCTCCTTTGGTCGAAACCGTCACCCGAAAGCCTCCCTTTTTCCTCCTCATTTTCCTTCCTTGCCAGCCCCATCTCGACCTCCCTCCTCAGCCGCCACCTTCGCAGCTTCGCTTCCGCCGCCCTTAGCCGCCGTTAACCCTTCCCCAACGACCACTTACACCCCCTCTCCACCGCTGGTCCATTGCCTTACCCTAAATCCTCCCCGAAACCTTTTCTTTCCTAGCCCCAAACCACCAACCCGAAAACACTTCTCCCTCCTTCCATCCTTGCCACCTTCGAGCCCCTCCTTGTTCTTTCTCTGCATGCAGCTCATGCTGCATGGGCAGTATGAGCTGCTGCCCTCTTTGGTTTACTTGTTTGATATTTTTTTTAAGGTATAAAAATATTTTAGTTTAATTATTTGAGTAATTAAGTGTTATGAGCCTTATGATTTGGTTTTTATCTTTTCTAATCTAATGAGCCTTGAATTATTTTAGGTATTGGTTTTGATAAATCAAATCTTGAACCTTAAACCGGGATACCGATATGGTTTGTTTTTCGTGGAATCGAGGTAACCATTAAATCCCGCTTAAATATATGGATTAACGTATGTTAGCACATTAGGCAATTTTAATGTGTATTATGTTTAATATATGTTGTCTAGTATACTATATATGTTTTCTTGAGTTGGTTGATGAAAAGGAAGTATGATAGATTATGTGCCATGTTTGGAGAAATTGTTTAAGGTAGAAGTTGGTTATTAATGAAAATGTTAAGTATTATCCATGTTTTATTATGGTATTGTGATCTTTATTGCATGATTAGTATTTTGTGAGCCTTAGTGAATTTTATTAATGTATCTTGTACACGGTTATGGTCTAGAATATATATATGGATGCTAATAATGTTACATTAATTATAAGAATCAAAGATGAGGGATTAAAGTTAATATTTTATGTAGTAATAATAATAATTTAATACAAGTGGAGTAATAAGGGGTAGATGGTAAATTTGTAAGTGAAAGGATAAATTGGTAAATTTGAATTAAAAGGGCAATTTGGTAATTTTGAAATAAAAGGGTAATTTGGTAATTTTGTAATTAAAGGGGAAAAATAGTAATTTTATGAATAAAGGGTAAAATAGTAATTATGATTAAATGGTAAAATGGTAATTTTGTAAGAAGAGGGCAAAATGGTAGTTTTATATTAAAAGGTTAAAGTTGTAATTTTGTAATAAATGGGCCAAATGGAAATTTTATCATAAAAGGGCAATTTGGTAAATTTGTAACGAAAGGGTAATTTGGTAAATTGTAATAAAAAGGATAATTTGGTAATTTTGTAATAAAAGGGTAAAATTGTAATTTTATAATTAGAGGGTAAAATAGTAATTTTATGATAACGGGTAGAATGGAAATTTGAGAATTAAAAGAGGTAAGATAGTAATATCCTAATTAAGGATAAATGGAAATTTTATAAGTAAAAGGGCGATATGGTAATTTTTGGAAGTTAAGCGGGTAAAATGGTAAATTTGAAGGTGAAGGGGTAAAATGGTAATTTGTAAATCAAAGGGGTAAAAGTGGAAATTGGAAAGGAGTAAATTGGTAATTATAATAATTGAGAAGGGTAGAAATAATAATTTAAATAACTAAAGGGTGATTTGATGATTTAATAATGGAGAAGGGTAAAATCGTAAATATGACAAATGTGAGGGGTAATTTGGTAATTTAATCGACTAGAGGGTATTTTGGTAATTTTAATAAAGGAGAAGGGTATTTTGGTAATTATGGTCATATAAAGGGTAAATTGGTAATTTAACCAACTAGAGGAGTAATTTGGTAATTAGGATAATGAACGGGGGTAAATTGGTAATTTGACCAACTAATGGGTGATTTGTTGATTATAATAAAGGAAATGGGTAAATTGATAATCTAACAAACTAGATGGGAAATATATTAAGTGTAACGATTATAAAGGGGTGTTTAGTGGCCTAATTTATGTGAAAGATAGCTCGGTAACCTAAACCGAGTAAGGGTGTAGTTAAAGTCGAATGTGTGCTATATGTCCTACATGCCTTGAATGCCCTGTATAATTTTTATGTCGAGATCTATATGTTATTATTTTAATTGTCTCACGTGTGATATGGCTTGGAACCAAGGTGTGTTCATGTGCCCTTTTGGTATGTGCTGATATGGATATGCTATATTTTATGATGTGATGTGATGTGGCACTTAGGGACATGCATGCTAGGATAATTAATGTGGTAATCGGGTTTGGAGGCATGAAAAAGAGTAATGAGAGAAAAAGATGACCAAAGGGAAGTAATTTGGCTAATGTAGGTACGGGAGAAACTAGGGTTTGCATGGGATGGTTAGAGTCCGCATGGAGGCAGACTTTAAGTATGGAAAGTTACCTCGGGTGTGAGGAAGGTAACAGAAGTGTCATTTGGGTGTTTGGGAGCTTCGGGCGAAAAATAGTACGTGGGATGGTATAAGGGTGCGTAGGAGACCAAACTAGGGTTTAGGAAGAAACCCTAATGTGCGAAGGTGGAAAGAGAAAAAGAAAATAATAAAAGTAAAAGAGAATGAGTGGGGTAGAAAGTGAGGATTGGATCTAAGGGTCGTGACGTGTGGGGTGTTGAAATAGTCGGGATGTGTACGACAGAGAAGGATGGGCCACATAGGCCCGAGTTAGGGTTTTTGGAGAACATCGAGTTAGGAGGTGCAGAAGCCTCAAGATATGGGACGGGCCCTCCTGGGAGGATAAGTGTGGATATAGTTAGCCATGCATGTCAAGGGTGAAACACTTCCGAATAAGATACGTCTAAGACACTAATCACTTAAAGAGGAAGATGCTGAGCCGGGCCTAGACCGGTCCACCGGCGAATAATAGTGGCCAGGAGCCGGGGTGCCCTGGAGACCGAACCACCAGCGAATAATAGTGGCCAGGAGCGTTTTGCCCTGTATATATTTCCGGTCCACCGGCTATAATAGTGGGGGATTCCGTGCTCAGCAAACCAAATATAAAATCGATAAGATACGGGGAAGATACTAATCACTTATAGTGGAACACCTTGTGAGTTGGGGCCAGACCGGTCCACCGGTGAATAATAGTGGCCAGGAGCGTTCTGCCCTGGAGACCGACCCACCGGCGAATAATAGTGGCCAGGAGAGTTTTGCCCTGTATATACTTCTGGTCCACCGGCTATAATAGTGGGGTTCCCGCACTCACATGGACATTTAAAATTTGAGATGATTGATTAATGATGGATTAATGGCCTTAAGGCCCTAAAGTATCGATTATTCACTATGGCCTATTAGTATTCGGTTAAATTGTTAAGTATGTGAATGGACAAAGATGAAGGTGACGTATACACCATTAATATCTGATTGACATGTTGAATACGTGAATGTATGGATCTGATTGTTATATTTACATATGTCGTTATGTACGGTTATCCTAGTATATCATGTGTGACATTGCGTGCGTGTCTTTAAGTGCGTTTTTAAAGGGTTACTTAGTACCGTAGTACTGAAGGGTTCCCTTCATGGGGCCCCTGCCTATTCAATGGGCAGTGCCCCTTGCAGGTCTTGTTCGATGCTTTCAAGTGGGCCTCGGGGATGAGCGTAAGGAACTATCCGGACTTGTTAAGATTTTAATTTGCCTCTTTAAAATTCATAAATTCAATATAGTGTTGTTTTGTAACCTCCACTGGTGGATTTTACTCTGATAAATTATTTACCGCGCAACTCTGATTAATTTATGCTTAAGTTTCTTGAAAAAATTGTATTTCACTCCTTTAGCCTTAGCACTTGGTACTGGAACGGTATGAGTGAACCGGTCTGGCACTAAGTGTGGCGGTAATACTCCCAAAGTTCACGGTTTATTAATTTGCTTCCGCTAATTTTCTTTTATTTAAACGAAATTTTTCAGTAGTGAATTTTGGGGGTGTTACAAAACCGATTAGGTTAAAGCGGAATTTAAATGATTTAAAACCCAAAGATAGAATTCGATTAGATAAAATACACATAGCAAAATCACTTTTATAAAATCATCCCCGAAAATTAGGGTTTTTAATACCCACGACACAAACTCAAGTAATTCAATTTAATCAATTCAAATTAAAGGTATTTAGAAGCAATTAATACCATTTCAACTATTTCTATAAATTCAATTTTAGAAAAACAACAATACGAGTAATCGGTTTCATAATTTCACTTGAAATTTAGGGTTTTAGGCCCGAAAATACAATTCGTTAAAATTCTGTAAATTTAATCAAATTGAATGTTTAGAAATGCAATTAGACACATTTTATAACATATCAAATAATCAATTGCTCAAAACTAGTAAAAGAAATACACAATTTAGCACAATTAGGGTTTTCGAGCCCGGAACGCAAACTCGATCAATTCTTATCAAAACATATCAATTGACGGTTCGAAAATGTAATTAAACATTTTCTAATGCAATTTATATAGTCAATTGAATAAAATAACCCGATTACCCAAATCAATTTAAACCCGCGGAAGTTTTGACCTGAAAATCCAATTTTGATCAATTACGTACAATTATCCCAAATCAACACTTCCAATATAAAATTAAATACATTTTAAACAATATTATAAATTCAATTGAGCGGGATGACTCAATTATACGACCCAATTTCATTACACCCCGAATTTGACCTAGGAATCAAATTTCGATAAAACTTGCATAAATTTCTCAAATTGACGGTTCCCACATGAAATTAGATACATTTTGAAACATATTGTATAATCAATTTGTCCGAAATCGCAAAAATGGGCGGATCCAAAAAATTTGGGCATAACCCGGCTAAAAATCCAATTTTTCCAAAATTCCAACACAACCACACAATTAGCCTATCCAAATCAATCTTACAGCACATATATACATAAATAAACAATCAATTTAGCTTTTCACAAGCTAAATCATACTCAATTAATCAAAACAAGGGGTTAGGATTTTTCGAAAATTATACCAAACAAAAACCGAATGCTGGGAGGCTTCGTTGGGGGTCGGGGGTGGCTCGCCGGTCGTCACCCGAGCTCGCCGGTGGCCGGGCGATGGCGTGACCAGCGCGGCCTGCGGCTGCTGCGGTGTTGCTACTCCTGCGCGGCTGTTGCTAGTTGCTGCTACTGCTGCGGTTGCTGGTTGCTGCAGCCTTCGGTGGTCGGGCTAGCTATGTCGCTAGCGGCGGTCGTGGCCGACGGAGGAGAAGCAGGGAGGAGGAGTTGGGGAGATGGAGAGGGGTGAGGGAGGTCGGCTAGGGTTAGGGTTAGGGTTGCGGGATAGGGGGTCGGAAAAAGGGAAGAGGGAAAGAAAAAGAAGGGAGGGGCGCCGGTCAGGGCTGGGTGCGGTTTTTTTTTTATTACAAAAACACATAAAATAAAATACTAAAAATATAAAAATATTATTGGAAGATTTTATATAAAATTTATTTAACGAAAATTTATTTCGAACGGATCCGAAGGCTTAAAATTAATAAAAAGCTATATAAAGAATTTCGGAAACATTTTCGGAAGAATTTACCAACGAACGAAAAAAAACTTATATTATTTACAGAAATACATTATAAGACACAGAAAAAATTATTTAAAACATATACTAAAATATTTAAGTCAAATTCGGATAAACCAAAGCTAATTTAAATAATTTCCGAAATCGGTTTTCCGTAAACCAAAAAGCATAAAACGAAAGAGAATTAATTCTAGAAAGAATTTCATAAATAAACTCTGAAAATCTTTTTTTTTTTAATTTAAAACTTCCCAAATATTAAAGATTTCCGAAAATAAATAAATTTAAAGTCGAAAATATTTTCTACGGATAAAATCATTAAAATAAATTTAACTATTTAAACAGAAATTCTATAATTTAAATAATATATTTAGTTAACAAAATATAAGTCCGAAAATAAGGTCGTAATCACACGACGAAGTTATAGTCGAAAATGAATCTAAAATATTAAAAATCAAGATACGAGAAAGAATGGGAATACATATTTTTAACCGAAAATCGAAGTTAAAAGAATATAATAAAATCATGGTCGTGAATGAATTTGTCTAAAATGGTTCACAACGACAACGATTACTTAAATTAAAATATGAATTCAAAATCGTCGATAAATCCATAAAACAAATAAAAATTAAAATAATAATTATTTTTTTTACATCAGATTACGCTAATAAAATCATTAAGCTTAATAAAATTAGGTTTAAAAAATACGGGGTATTATAGCTTGATTTTATGAAAGTATAAAGGTAAAGGAAATATAAGGGAGTACATCATGAAGATGTCTAATATTACTTCAAAACTAAAGCCACTAAAGCTCAAATTGTCAGACAACTTACTTGTGCATTTAGTATTGATTTCTTTCCTACACAATTCAATTAATTTAAGGTCAGATATAACTGCTAAAAGGAGAAATGGACTCTTAATAAGCTCATTTCATATTGTGTGCAAGAGGAAGAGATATTGAAGCAAGATAAGACTGAAAGTGCTCATCTAACATTTACCCCTAAAATTCAGGGCATGAAGAGAAAGAATGAAGCTACTCCTAAGGTTTGGTCCAAAAGAAACAACAGAAGGAAAAATATAGCTGCTTTTTTTTTTTGCAAAAATACTGGACATGTTAAGAAGGATTGTCAAAATTATCATGCATGACACATGAATAAAGGTACAATCCTTACCTTGGTCTGTTTTGAGCTCAATTTAACTTCAATACCTAGAAATAATTGATGGTTAGACTCTAGCACTACTACTCATATAAGTGTTTTTATGTAGGGTTGCCTGAGCTGCAGATAGCCAAATGATGGTGAAAGACACATTATGTAGGAGATGGCAAGGCAGATACGGTTGAAGCGATTGACACTTTTAGGTTATTGTTAGAATTGGGTCATTATTTGGATTTGAAATTTGAAAGACACTTTTGTTGTACTGTCTTTTAGATGGAATTTGGTTTCTATTTCCTTATTGGAAAAATCTAGTTATTATTGTTCATCCGAAAATAATAAATTTAGTCTTTCATTAAATTCAAATGTTATTGGTACTGGTTCATTATGTGCATACGATAACCGATATTTACTCGATGTCATCACTTCATATCATGAAACCTTGCATGTAGAATCACGTGGTACTAAAAACAATTTAAGCAAAAAATAATTCAGCGTCATTATGGCATAAGTGGTTAGGTCATATCTCAAAAGGAAGAATTGAGAGGCTTGTGTCTGATGGTATTTTAGATTCCCTTGACTTTACAGATTTAAACAATTACATTGAATGCATTAAGGGAAAACAAACCAAAATGAAGAGAATGGGTGCAAATAGATCTTCAGAAGGCTTAGAATTGATTCACACGGATATCTTTGGATCATTTCCTACAGATTCTTGGAATGGTCAATAGTATTTTATATCATTTGTAGACAATTACTCGCGTTATGGCTACCTGTATCTCATTCATAAAAAATCACAGTCGTTGGATTAAATCTTTTAAACTTGAAGTTGAGAACCAACTCGGCAAAAGAATCAAGTGCATTAGATCTGACCGTGGTGGTGAATACTATGGCAGATATGACGGTTCAGGTGAACAATGTCCAGGACCTTTTGCTAGATTCCTAGAGGAGTGTGGAATCGTCCCACAATATACCATGCCAAGTTCTCCTAGCATGAATGGTGTATCTAAAAGACGAAATTGAACTCTTAATGATATGGTAAGAAGTAATATTAGTCATTCTATCTTACCAGAGTCACTCTGGGAGAGGCACTAAAGACTATAACTTACATTCTGAATAGAGTACCAACTAAAGTGGCTACTAAAACACCTTATGAACTTTGGACAGACAAAAAACCTAGTCTGAAGCATTTTCGTAACTGGGAATGTCCAGCTGAGGCTAGGCCATATAGGCCACATGAAAAGACATTGGATTCCAAAACAATCAAAAGCTATTTTATTGGTTACTCTAAGTGATCCAGGGGCTATAAGTTCTATAATTCTACACTCGGGTCAATTTTTGAGATAGGAACTGCCATGTTCTTTGAGGATATTGAGCTTATGGGAAGAGACATTATCTTTGAGGAGGAATCGATTACAATTCCTATTATTGTCTCTAAAAATGTGCAAGTCTCTATACCTGCCATTGATCAAGAGGCAAATAAAGAGCCTCTAAAAGATAATGTTGAACAACTGCCTATTGAGAATGAGGTGATTGTTCAACAAGAATAAGCTCAACAACCTCAAAAGCTAAGGAGATCCACCAGAGAAAGGAGAAGTGATATTTCGAATGACTGCATTGTATTTCTCCTAGAACATGAGATAGGCATTGGGGTGCTGGAAGATGATCCAATTAACTTCCGTCATGCCATGGAAAGTTCAAATTCTCAAAAGTGCATTGATTCCATGAATGAGGAAATAAAGTCCATGATGGACAATGATGTATGGGATCTTGTTCCATTGCCTAAAGGAAAGAAACCCATTGGTTGCAAATGGATATTGAAGACTAAAAGGGATTCAAAGGGCAATGTGGAGGGATATAAGGCACGTCTTGTCACATAGGGCTTTACAAAAAAGGAAGGAGATGATTTTAAAGAGACATTTTCTCCGGTCTTTTTTAAAGATTCCTTGAGGGTGATCATGGCATTACTAGTACATTTGAATCTTGAGTTACATCAGATGGATATTAAGACTGCTTTTCTCAATGGTGGTAATGAGGAAACAATCTATATGGTGCAACCAGAAAACTTTGTGTTAGGAGACTCAAATGATATGGTTTGCAAACTTAAAAAATCTATCTATGGGCTCAAGCAAGCATCTCGACAATAGCATTTCAAATTTCATCAAGCTATCACCTCTTTTGGTTTTGAGATGAATTTGGTAGATGAATGTATATACCATAAGTTCTGTGGGAGTAAATATATTTTTCTAGTTTTGTATGTTGATGATATATTGCTGGCATGTAATGACATAAGTTTGTTGTATGAAACCAATAAATTTCTAGTTAAGATTTTTGAGATGAAAGATCTTGGTAATGCTTCTTTTGTATTTTGAATAGAGATATATCGGGATCGTTCTTGAGGTATCCTAGGGCTGTCACAAAAGGCTCATATCAAAAGGGTTCTCAAGTGGTATGCCATGCAGAATTGTAAACCAAGAAACACCCCTATTGTTAAAGGAGACAAATTTAGTCTCAGTTAGTGCCCTAAAAATGACTTTGAACGAAAGCAAATGCAAAATGTTCTCTACGATTTAGCACTCTAAAGTCTAATACATGCTCAAGTGTGTACGCGTCCAGATATTGCATATATTACTAGGATTCTAGGCAGATATCAGAGTAATCCAGAACTCGACCATTGGACAACAGCCAAATGAGTCATGCAGTATTTAAAGAAAATAAAAGATCACATGCTCACATATCGGAGGTCAGACAAGCTTGAGATTGTAGGATATTCTAACTTTGATTTTGCTGGATGGCAAGATATCATGAAGTCTACATCAGGTTTTGTTTTCCTAATGGCTGGAGGTGCTGTTTCTTGGAAGAGTGCTAAGCAGGTAGTTGTAGCCTCTTCTACTATGGCAACGTAATTTGTTGCATATTATATGGCTTCCACTTGGGTATATGGCTGCAAAATTTTGTCATAGGGTTGTGTATAGTTAATGGTATTGAGAAATCGCTCAAGATATTGTGTGAGAATAAGGCTGCAGTTTAGTATTGAGAAACCACTCAAGATATTGCGTGAGAATAAGGCCACAGTTCAGTATTCTAATAACAACCTAAGTACTATGAAATCAAAAAGTATCAATATCAAATACTTAGTTGTTAAAGAGAAAGTACATAACGGAGAGTTGTCTATAGAGCACATCAATACAGACTCTATGATGGCGCATCCACTCACTAAGGATTTATCACCCAAATAGTTCCTCAAGTATGTTGCTTATATGGGTGTTATATCAGCTAATGATGTTTTATTTCAGTGGAAGTCTCTCACTTTGTTTGTTCTATGAATGGATACTTTATTTTGGCTTATGAAAAATTTTGACCATATGTTTTCTGCAGAAATAAAGTTTCAATTTATTTCTTTTTTGTCTTTTTTTTTTGTAATTTGATCTCACTAAAGTTTTAAGGTGGACTAGTTGGGAATAGGCATGTTAAAGATCACATTACATAAAATTTCCATGCTGCACATCCACATCTTGATCCATGTCATTTAGTTATATTTGCATATGTGACCATTGGAGGTTTAGTTGCAAAGAAATGTAACGAAAGCCGCTTTGATACTATGTTGGTGTGACTAATGGACCAGATTGGTTATAGATACATTTCATTATGATAACAATATTGAGCGCATTCGGTTATTTTGTAATTTGTGGTTATAATGTCACTCATAGTGGGAGAATGTTGGATTTTTATCCAACATATTGAGATTATATGTGAATTATAAGAATTGAGGGTTGTCATATATATATATATATATATATATATATATATATATATATATATACGTGATCGTATTTATGTATAGATTATTGGGATTAATGTATCTAATTAGATGTGGGATTGTATGTGTAGAGACATTAGGTATTTTAGTTTGTTAATGGACCGAACTTGAATAACCTAATAGATAATATGTCGATTGTCTATATATAGGGTTGTGGCTCCTGGGTTACATATACTTCGTCCTATTTGATTCTCATTAATCAATAGAAACCAATGAGCGTGTGCCTAACTCAAAAGATCACAGTACCGCCCCGATTCCGAATCCATCGATAATTTTCCGTTATGGATTCAGGTACGCTTTCGCACTTTATTATATATATTAATCTTGATAGATTAGCATTCAATCATATCGAATCTATATATTATATATTAATCTATCACATGTATCACATAAGTCAAAAATAAAGAGTATAGAAATATGTAAGAAAATATAATTAAGCTCAATTTTTTTTATTATCAATGGAGCGATGTGAAGTGCGTGAATCAAACAATTAAAAGACAAGTTTACATATAAGAACCAAAATTGTAATGGAATTTAAAAATTAAGGTGGAGAATATATAACTCATAATAGATATCTCATCATGCAATTCATAGAGTTATATGAGATGAACCTATAATTTCAAGTTCACCATACCCAAATCCCTTGCATAAAAATGCTAGATTACCCAAAGTGGTTAATAGGATACATCATATGGTACTTATAGTAGGGTATATCATGCAAACTCTCATCATGTTAGATATTTTAGATAATCAGAAGAGAGAGAGAGTAGAGAAAAGATAACAATTAAAGGCATATCACTTATGAGAAGATACAATTTCTAATCATGTATATTTGATTGTAACCTATAACGTACAACACCAATGTCTCATATATATCAAGTCATCATAGATATACAAAATTTTGAATAGTGAACAAACATAAGCATACTTAAAAAGATGAAGTAAAGTAAGGCATGATGTTGAAAAAGATAAGTAGTATGGGATGTTCCAATCAATCATAAGCCATCATAGAATCTAGATAATCTAAGAATTATATTATTCGCACAAGTGAGTATACTTTGTGAGAAATTAGATGGACGTAAATGAGAAAAATATAAAATATCCCCTTAAACATATAAGCTATACTTTTTTAGGCATCGAAGTGAACAACCTGAATAAGATAAAATAGTTTAACACATGTCAAGTTGCTTGGTTAGAGTTATCCATATGTGTTGAGAATCTAAACCATAACCATTCTAATTCCTTATCATAAGTGTTGTGCTAATGCTTTAATTAGTATTATAGAGAAATTGATAATTTTCCATTATTATGTAGAGAAATCCAGTAAGATTGGAGATATGAGTCAGAGTAGGCTCCTTTAGCATGACTAGAGATCAAACCACAAGATTGAGAGACATTAGTTTGACCTCTACAACAAAATAAGGGAATAAGGATACATAATAATCCGTTACCTATTTTTATATTCATACAAGAGACACGTGAGTCTCAATAAACAATAGGGTGCAATGACTCAAGAAAGCATTACACTATATACTTTGGTTGGCATTTATGACTATGTGTTTTGGTTTGGGATTTAGGCTTAATATTTAGTCATATTGGGGTTAAGGTGATTGATTGGATCCTTAGCCTTTTCTCTAACTAAATTTCCATTGTTCTTGTTTTATAGTTGGAATTTTGTTTGCATGTTTTCTTTTTATTTTGAGTTAGACATCATCTACCACCTACCATTAGTTTGGAGATAGGAGATCTTTTGAACATTCTATTGCTCACTTCCTAGTCCCTATAGGATTGATCTTGTATGCTACTTCAACATCGTGCAATTGTGGTTAGAGTACATCAGATCCAAAATCATAACACAAAAGATAACATGCAACAACTATTAAATCAACAAAGAAAGCACGAATAATGTTGAGGATTAGCAAAAACACAACACATAAGAATAGAAAACAACTCCCATACTTCAACTAACATTCACTCACCAAACATACCAAACAAGATCATTTTTTTAAAAAAGTATCAGAGAGGTGAATTTAAAATATTTGGATCATGAAAAGTGTATCTTAGGGTAAAAAACGATTCTCAATAGCCAAAAAAGCATTGTATAAACTTGTAACACCCTCATTTTTATAACTATTTTTATTTTTTTATAAGGTAATTTGTGAAAGATAAATAGAAAATACATAATGCTACCATTGCATCCAATATAGGAGAGGTATGACCAATTAATAACCTATATTTGATATAAGGCTAACGACTAAACTCATATCCTAAGAGTCAAGTATAGTCATCACCTAACCCAAATCTAATAAAAGACTTACAAAACTTATACATATATAAATATAAGATCTAATAGAGCTCTATAAGAGAAAAAAATCATATGGGATCTGATAAGTGTGACTTTTGCATCTTATTCCTAAGGTTTATAAGAGTTTTTACCTCAAATTTCAGTTGGAATTCTCCTTTTTTGCTCTTGTTACTGTCTTTGTGTTGTGAAAATTTGTAGGGTCTCAAGCAACAAAAAAATCATTAAGGATGGAAAAAATAATAAGTTTAAAGGGAGAATAAAGGAGAAAAAAAAGGAGAAAATAGGAACAAAAGTTAAAGTGGAAAGAGATTTAGAGCTAAAATGTAAATTTTGGAATAAAATGAAAGCATGAATGCATATTCAAAGTATATAGGCCTGAAATAAGTGGAATTTGGACCAGGAATAAAATCTGAATTTGGAGAATCTTTCAACATCAAAGTTGTATATATTTTTAATAGCTTTCCAACTCATCCAAAATCAACTTAATCAGAGTTATGATGAAAACTTCATGGTCAAAATACCCAGCATTGTCAAAGCTGACACGGGAAGCCCGTCTTTATTATTATCCTAGGGATCCGAGAGGCGGTAGTATAAAAACTCTCATTCTAATTTCTCTCTAAGCAGCCTACACTCCCTCTCTCTTCTCTCTCCTCCATCCTCTTCCCCAATTCATTAAGATCTCTCTTGTAAATTAGAGACCGAGGTGCTAGAAGTTAAACATTTGCAAGAATTTGTGAACATCAAGGGTATTATCTAATGATCTTTTCTCTATCTATGGAATCTCTTGTTGTTTTTAATATTCTTGCTATGAATTTGATAGGATAGACCTTGTGATAAGGTGAAGGGGATTTTCCCCCGATCCGAATGTGTTGAATTATTGCATCCTTTTTTTATTCAATTCATGATCTATGTGTTGTGTTATCGATTGATTGATGGATTGATGAACCACATTCGGTTTTCAATTTTTGGTGTGAGAAATACTAGTGTGATCGAGAGATAATCTGGTATTAGACCCAATAGCACAACTAGAGACTCAATTTTAGGTTGAGAGATGATCGATTTAACCTCTATAACAATAAAGGAGGAAACTTTGTGGACTTTAGTGCATTACACTTTATTAGACTCTAAGCTAGAGATAGTTAGGGCCATAGATATGTAATAGGGTGGTTGTGGCTTGAGAAAGCACAAAAATTTATATCCTTGTTGGCATGATTGATTATGATTGTTGAATTATTTTGTGATGTGATATTCGATTACATCTGAGGATCGGGGGCGATGAACTGGAACCTTAGCTCTTCTATTTACTTGAGTCACTTTAGTGGTATTTTCTTTTCTTTTTTGCTTATTTAGTTATTTTAGCTTATAATTTATTATTTCATATCATCTTGTAGTCTAGACATAGCTAAGTTCTATCATTGTCCTTGTGGTCATTCACCAATCCCTTTGGGATTGACCTTGGTTACTATTCTAACCCTGTGCACTTGCGGGTAGGAACATGTCAAGTTTTTGGTGCCGTTGTCGGGGATTGGTAGCGAGTGACATTAGAACATAAGGAATTTATTGTGATCTAGACATTTTTTTTTCTTTTTACATTCTTTTTGTTGTGGTTGACTAATCTTGGGTGTAGGAGTGTTTGATTTAGTGCAAGTGCATTAGTGTATGACCCGCGCTGGTGGGTGTGATCTAGTGCCACTTGATCCCGAGATCGAGAGGACTATCTCATATTTATGCATGTCGCACACCACAAGCATTGAAATGGAAACCAATTCTCCACCCTATGATGGACAAATCCCACCACAAGAGAGCATCCCACTCCAAGAACAAGCTCCTATTCAAGAGCAAGCTCCCATTCCTAGGTCGCTTCGGGACTATGCTACACCGAGCCTTGATGGCTCAGCCTCAAGCATACGAAGACCAATTGTAAAAACTAATAATTTTGAGATAAAGCCTATCATTATCCAAATGCTACAAACATCAATTCCATTTGGAGGTAACCTTAATGAAGATCCCCCTCCCACATTGCTAACTTTATAGAAATTTGTGACACTTTTAAGCTAAATGGTGTTTCTAATGATGCAATTAGGCTTAGATTATTCCCTTTTTCTTTACGTGATAAGGCTAAGAGTTGGTTACATTCATTATCTGCAGGTTCTATTACTACTTGGGATGACTTTGATAAAGTCTTTCCTTTCTAGATATTTTCGACCATAAAAAAACTGTAAAATTATGGAATGACATCACTACTTTTATGCAAAATGACCTTGAATCACTTTATGATGCATGGGAACGGTTTAAGGATTTGCTTAGGAAGTGTCCACATCATGGTTTACCTATGTGGCTTCAGATGCAAACTTTTTATAATGGTATCTCTTCTACTAACCGTTCTATGATAGATGCAGCTGCAGGAGGTACCATTATGAAAAAGACTCCAGAGTAGGTTTATAAGTTCATTGAGGAGCTAGCCTCAAATTCCACCAATGGCACTCCGAAGTGCCCCGATACAAAGGACTCCAGGAATTCACTCTTTAGATTCCATCATGGAATTAGAGGCTAAGATTGATTTACTTGTTAAAAAATTTGAAAAAATTGGTAGTACTTCTTGTATACATGTATAGGATAACGCACCTATGTGTGAGTTATGTGGTGGATCACACTTGAGCCCAGAATGTCAAGTTGGGAATCCCTTCCAACAATCTTATGACCAAATGAACTATATGGGTAATATTTATGGGAGATCAAACAATCCCTACTCCAATGTGTACAATCCTGGAAGGAGAAACCATCTAAACTTCAATTGGAGAAATGAAGTTCCTACAAAGCCTCCAGGATTCACACAACAAAGATCGACAACTCCAGCTCCTTTACCACCACAACAACCTCAATCTTCTTACCTTGAAGAGATGATGTCCAAGTTCATCACTCGCACCGAGAGCAACCCTCAAAAATGTGACACTCAAATTCAAGCTCACCTTTAGAAACAAGACGCCCACCTCCAAAATTAGGATGCATCCATCAAGAAACTAGAGGCACAAATTGTACAAATTTCTAATGCCATTTTAAGGAGAGCACCTAACACTTTACCTAGTGATACAATCATTAACCCCAAAGATAAAATCAATGTAATAGCCTTAAGGAGTGGAAAACCACTACCTAACCCATACCCTCAATAGCCCAAAGAAGATGAAGAAAAAGCTCTTGAAGAGAAAGGGCCTGAATCACAACCTAAGGCGATCCACACTTCACCTCAAGAGGTAAAGGCATATATTCCTCCTCCTCTGTTTCTAGGTAGGGTTGTACAATGCAAGTTAGATGCTCAATTTGATTTTTTTTGATATGCTTAAGAAAGTGCACCATTAACTTGCCCTAACTTGACATTATGAGACAGATGCCCAATTATGGGAAGTTTCTAAAGGACATAATCACTCATAAGAGGAAACTGGATGAGTTTGAAATAGTAAGTTTGAATGAGGAATGCTCTACAATCTTGCAGAACAAACTTCCTCCTAAGCTAAAGGATCCAAGAAGTTTCACTATCTCATGTGTAATTGGGGATCTAAAATTCGAGAAGGTGTTGTGTGATCTTGGTGCTAGCATTAATTTGATGCCTTTCTCTGTTTTCAAGTGTCTAGGTTTAGGGGAACCAAAACCTACCAATATTTCCCTTCAGTTGGTTGATAGATCTATCAAATATCCTAGGGGTATTATTGAATATGTTTTAGTTAAAGTGGACAAATTTATCTTCCCTATTAATTTTTTTGTGTTAGATATAGCAGAAGACTACAAAGTCCCCCTAATTCTTGGTAGGTCTTTCTTAGCAATATGACACACTCTCATACATGTCCAAGAGGGTAAGCTCATTCTTCGTTTCAAGGGCGAAGAAGTCACTTTTAATGTATTTAAGATCATGAAATACCCCTTAGATGATAACACTTGCTATTGCATTGATATCTTGGATAATGTAATTGATGATTGTTTTCAAGCAAGTGTTGTATAGGATCCCCTGGAAAGGTGTTTGGTTCAATAAAGAGAGTGGGAGAATGAAGAGAAAGAAGAAGAGGTTTTCCAATACTTGAATGCATATCCACCATATGGTCATCACATATGCTCCCCTTACGAGGGCTAGAGAGGGCCCAGATTCCAAAATTGAAGTCATCCATTGAGGAACCTCCCACGCTAGAGCTCAATACACTACCTTGGCATTTGAAATATGCATTTCTTGGTCATAATGATACACTTTCCATCATTATTTCTTCATCTTTGATTAATTTGCAGGAAGAAAAATTGATGAGAGTGCTTAAGGAACGAAAGAAGTCCTTCGAATGGACCATTGTTGATATTTAAGGGATTAGCCCTTCCATGTGCATGCACAAAATTCACATGGAAGATAACCACAAGAAAGTGATCCAACCTCAAAGGAGATTGAACCCAACAATGCAAGAGGTAGCGAAAAAGGAGGTAATTAAGCTATTAGATGTAGGTATGATCTATCCAATATCTGATAGTTCTTGGGTTAGTCCTGTCTAAGTGGTTCTTAAGAAAGGGGGAATCACAGTAGTCAATAATGATAATAATGAATTGGTGCCTACTAGAACTGTCACATGTTGGTGTGTTTGCATTAATTTTATAGCTAAATGATGCCACTAGAAAATACCACTTCACCCTTCCCTTCATTGACCAGATGCTTGAACGCTTGGCGGGGCATGACTATTATTGCTTTCTCGATGGGTATTCCGATTATATGCAAATACCTATTCCCCTGAGGACCAAAAAAAGACTATCTTCACTTATCCTTATGGCACCTTCGCATATAGACGAATGTATTTTGGTCTTTGTAATGCCCCAACCACATTTCAAAGATGCATGATGGCCCTGTTTTATGACATGGTTGAACAATTCATGGAAATCTTTATGCATGATTTTTCGGTCTTTGGATCGTCTTTTGATGCATGCTTAGACAATCTCGAACTTGTTCTAAAATGTTGTGAGGATACTAATCTGGTTCTAAATTGGGAAAAGTGTCATTTGATGGTATGAGAAGGAATAGTTTTAGGGCATAAGATTTCGTGTAAAGGGATAGAGGTAGGCAAGGCAAAAATCGAAATCATTGAGAAATTGCCTCCACTTACATGTGTTAGAGACATTTGTAGTTTCCTTGGCCATGCAGGTTTCTATAGACGTTTCATTAAAGATTTCTCAAAAATTTCAAAACCTCTTTGTGATTTGTAGGCTAAAGATTTACCCTTTCACTTTTCTGATGCATGTCTGGTTGTCTTTAACACTTTGAAGGCAAAACTTGTGGATGCTCTGATTATTTTTACTCCAAACTAGAATTTATCTTTTGAGGTTATGCGTGATGCTAGTGATGTTGCTATAGGAGTAGTCTTGGGGCAGCGTAAGGACAAACTTTTTCATACTATCTATTGTGTTAGCAAGACTTTGAATTTAGCACAAATGAATTATGTAACAACTAAAAAAGAATTACTAGTTGTGGTTTTCTCCTTTGACAAGTTTCTTCCTTATCTATTGCTTAACAAGGTCATTGTCTATACTGACTATGCTGCCTTGAAGTATCTTTTTGTTAAGCAGGATGAAAAGCCCATAATCATTTGGTGGATTTTATTGTTGCAAGAGTTTGACTTGGAAATTAGGGATAGGAAGGATATCGAGAATCAAGTAGCTAATCATTTTTCTCATTTAACCTCTACCTACAAGGTCAAATAAGAACCTACACCTATTCAAGATGCATTTCCCGATGAGACACTCAACGCGGTTACAAATCATCCCTAGTATGCTGATATTGCGAACTATCTTGTAAGTGGAATCTTACCCAATGATCTTTCCTTTCATCAAAGGAAGAAGTTCTTACATGATTTGAGGTACTAATTGTGGGATGATCCCTACCTCTATAGGATTTGTGCTAATCATGTCATTAGAAGATGCATCCCTGAGCATGAAATGCATTTTTATATTATCTCATTATCATAGTAAAGAGTGTGGTGGCCATTTCGGCCCTACCAAAACGGCTATAAAAGTCTTGCAATGTGGATTCTATTGGCCTACCTTATTTCATGATGCATAATCCTTTTCTAAGACTTATGATAGGTGTCAAAGAATGGGAAATATTTCTAGAAAACAAGAGATGCCCCTCACAAACATTCTTGTAGTGGAGTTATTCAATGTTTGAGGAATCGATTTTATGGGACCATTTCCTAAGTCTATGCTTAATGAATATATTCTTGTTGCACTTGATTATGTATCTAAGTGGGGAGAGGCTATAGCCAATCCCACAAATGATGCAAAAGTTTTCACCAAATTTTTGAAAAAGAATATCTTTTCAAGGTTTGGGACACCTAAGACTATCATTAGTGATAGGGGTTCTCATTTTTGCAATAGAGCATTTAATGCTCTTTTGAGTAAGTATGGAGTTAACCATAAGGTTTCTACCCTATACCATCCTCAAACTAGCGGTCAAGTGGAGGTGTCAAACCATGAGCTTAAGAGAATTCTTGAAGAAACGGTTCACTCCTCTAGAAAGGATTGGTCCTTTAAACTCGATGATGCTCTATGGGCTTACCGAATTGCTTTTAAAACCCCCATTGGAATATCCCCTTATAATATTGTTTTCATAAAATCTTTTCACCTCCTTATAGAACTTGAGCATAAATAATTTTGGGCTACCCGTCTCCTTAATTTTGATATGCAAGTTGTAGGTGAGAAGAGGCTCCTTCAATTGAATGAACTCGATGAATTCCGGCTTAAGGCATATGAGAGTGCGATGCTATACAAGGAGCGCACGAAAAGGATTCATGATCAACACATAACCAAACGAGAATTTGAAGTGGGGTAACAAGTGCTTCTATTTAATTCTCATTTGCGATTGTTCCTTACAAAGTTTAGATCCCGATGGTCAGGACCGTTCAAAATCACACAAGTTTTTCCATCTAGAGAAGTCAAAATCTCTAGCCCCGATAAAGAACCATTCAAAGTGAATGGGAAAAAGTTTAAGGTGTATGAAGGTGGTGAGGTTGAAACCCTCAAAACCACCATTCTTCTAGATGATCCTAAGTGAAGAAGGAAAGTCAAGCTAATGACTATAAACAAGCACTTCTTGGGAGGCGACCCAAGTTTTTTATTTTTATTTATTTTTCTTATTTTGGTTTGCTTGGTTTGTTTTCTCTTTGATTCCTTATGGATTTTGTTTGATGGATTTGTAGGTGGTGACGTGGAAATTATAATTCGAGTGATGACCATGGCTAATTTATTTGAGTGTGAAGGCGTGAAATTGACCAAGAAAATTCTTTGCACCTCCACCAAATTCTCCACCACCACAACTACATCATGTCATCCCCTAACCTCTGCCACCTCCTCCATCAGATTGATCCATGGATCTTTTCTCCCTCTTTTATTTTGTGCTTCTTATTTCACATTGATGATAATGTGATACATAAGTATAGGGGAGAAGATGGCCTATCATTGTCGTTTGGTTAGTATTATGTTCTTCCCTATTTTATTTTGATGAGTGTTGCTGTCTTTTTCCTTGGTTATTTCTTTTTGATATTTATCTATAAAAAAACAAAACAAACAAAGAAAAGAAAAGGAAATGACCCTTTATTGATGATATTAAAGAGTATGTTTTGTCTTACAATGGCATGAGTTTTTAGTTTGGCATGTTAAGACCCTTTGAATCATCTTTTGAAAATGGATTTTTATGTGCTTAAATGTTTTGGTTGCATTGTTATGAGACAAGTGTAATTGTGTTTGAGAACTTTAGGGTTATGCATGCCTTAACATTCTTATGGTATTGTAGTTTGCCTTATGCTGATTTACTCTTTGCCAAAAGGGGTTAGAATTAGTGAATTTTGGACCCAGTGAGACTTTGAGCCTTTATACTGATACATCACTACAGTCTCTTTTTTTTTTCCTTCTTTTGTGTGTGTCTCCCACCATGAATTAGGAAACTAGAACTTGCAATGGTTTTCTTCAAAACCACATATGACTTAGATGTGCATTAAAATGATAGAGGCACTTTTTTTTTTGTCATAACCTACATTATCCAAATAGCCCGACCTTCACGTTTTATCCTTTGCTAACCTCGTTGTGCTTATGACCATTTTTCTTGATCTAACCATACATATAACCCCATTTCCTTTATCCCTTCCTACGTCTAGAATCAATGGGTGTTGTGCAATTTGAAAAAAAAGGAAGTTGGGAGTATGATGTAAGATAAGCATGGGGGAGGTGTGAAAGAGTAAATGGTTGTGTATGATGAAAAACAAATCAATATATCTCTTATTAAAAAAAAAGAAGAATCAATAAGAAGTTTGGGGTGATTATATTTTATGATGAAAAGTTGGGATGGTAAATTATATGTTATTTAAAAAAATACCATATCTCATTGGTACTAGACTTTTAAATCCACTTCCAAAAAACATTCCATCCTAACCTTTTAACCCATGGCCGCGTTACAACCCTAATAAGACTTCTTGATTTTTGTGTGTTCTAAGTCTTTGTAGTGGTGCAGAATCGAAAAGAATTCCAAGCATATGGATGATCTTGATCATGAATGAGAGGACTAGAGCGGAACCTTTGAATACAATAAAACACATGAGAGATGTGTCCACAAGACCTAAAGTGAAAATTCTAATTCAAAACTTTGAAGAATGAGTGAGTTGGGTATATGGTTGCCTGATGTCCATTGTTGGATGTCCTTTGTTACATGGCAGGTCCCTAGAGCTCGATAGCACAGTTACATTTCTCACATAAGGGGGAAACCTAAATATCTTTCAAAAATAGAATTTGAGCTTTTAATTGTTATATTTTTGGGTCTTATTGTTTCTTACTTGACTCTTGTGCTATTAAAGGGCTAAATACTCTTTTATGAGAAAGGGATCCTACTACTTTTCTTTTTCCCCATGGCGGGTTTCTTGTATTACTTTTCTTGGGGACAAGAAAATGTTTAAGCATGGGGGAGTTAATAAGTGTGACTTTTGCATCATATTCCTAAGGTTTATAAGAGTTTTTACCTCAAATTTCAATTGGAATTCTCCCTTTTTGTTCTTGTTACTACCTTTGTGTTGTGAAAATTTACAGTGTTTCAAGAAAAAAAAAATATGAAGGATGGAAAAAATAATAAGATTAAAGCGATAATAAAGGATAAAAAAGGAGCAAAGAGGAGCAAAAGTTAAAGCAGAAAGAGATTTAGAGCTAAAATGTAAATTCTGGAATAAAATAAAAGTAAGAGTGCATATTCAAAGTATATGAGACTTATAAAAGTGGAATTTAGACCAGGAAAAAAAATCTGAATTTGGAGAAGCTTTCAACATAAAAGTTGTTGCTCTTTTTAATATATTTATAACTCATCTAAAAGCCTCTTAATTGGAGTTATGATGAAAACTTCATGGTCAAAATACCTAGCATTGTCAAAGCTGACATGGGAAGCCCATTTTTATCATTACCCTAGGGATCCGAGAGGTGGTAGTATAAAAACTCTCATTCTAATTTCTCTCTAAGAATCCTCCACTCCCTCTCTCTCTAACTTCTCCATCCTGTTCCCCAATTCATCAAGATATATCTTGTAAATTAGAGACCGAGGTGCAAGAAGTTAAATATTTGCAAGGATTTGTGAACATCAAGGATATTATCTAATGATCTTTTCTCTCTCTATGGAATCTCTTGTTGTTTTTAATTTTCTTGCTATGAATTTGATAGGTTAGATCTTGTGCTAAGGTGAAGGGGAGTTTCCCTCTATCCGAATGTATTGAATTATTGCATCCTTTTTTATTCAATTCATGATTTATGTGTTGTGTTATTGATTGATTGATGGATTGATGAACGACAGCTGGGTTCCAATTTTCGGTGTGGGAAATACTAGTGCGATCGAGAGATAATATGGTATTAGACCCAATGGCACAACTAGAGACTAAATTGTAGGTGGAGAGACGATTGATTTAACCTCTACAATAATAAAGGAGGACACTTTGTGGACTTTAATGCATTACATTCTATTAGACTCTAAGCTAGAGATAGTTAGGGCCAAAGATATGTAATAGGGTGGTTGTGGCTTAAGAAAGCACAACACTTTCTATCCTTGTTAGCATGATTGATTATGATTGTTGAATTATTTTGTGATGTGATATTTGATTACATGTGAAGATCGGGGGCGATGAACCTGAACCTTAGCTCTTCTATTTACTTGAGTCACTTGAGTGCTATTTTCCTTTCTTTTTTAGCTTAGTTTGTTATTTTAGTTATTTTAGCTTATAATTTATTATTTCATATCATCTCGTAGTCTAGATATAGCTAAGTTCTATCGTTATCCTTGTGGTCATTCATTAATCCCTGTGGAATTGACCTTGACTACTACTCTGACCCCGCGCACTTGTGGGTAGGAACGTGTTAGGATCCCAAATATCTTAAATTAAAATGCTTATTGGGCTGACTAAACTCAACACTCTCAGCCCCACAAAAGTGAATTATGAGAAACCTGCACAATATTAATATATTGTGGTGTCGGTCTGGTGAGCACACGGAGTAAGCCTAATTATCACAGATAATCACGCTTCATGCAAAATATGCTATCACATTATAATACATTGTTGCCGAAATTTGGTATTTAGTCATGCATAAAAAAATAAAATAAATCCCTAAGGTAAATTTAGGAAATCAATTCAGATTAATATTAAATTATGGTGATAAAGAAGCATACATTATACATTATCACAACTAACCATGTAGGGTAGCTTCAAGCCAGAAACCTAGAGTAGAATATAATGTACACTATGTTCTATGGTATACTAAGAAAAATAGAGAATACAATAGGCATGAAGAGAAATCAAGCAGAGCTTATAGGCATCTCTAGCATTCAATTCAATCATATATGGGCATATATCCTACTATAATGGACACATAAGTGTAACACCCCCAAAATTCACTCCTGAAAAAAAAATTGAAAGACTAAAGCGGAAGCCAGAAGAGAATTTGGGGAATGTTACCGCCACATCTAACACAAGATAGATGTCCACCATCTATCTCATGCTAGATGCAAGGCTAAAACCTGTCAAACAAAATTTCAAACATCTATGCCGTAAGAATAAACTCCCACAAGGAGATATCCATAGGCAGATGGCAAGTGAATCAATTCACTAAAAAAAATCATCGCTGAATTGATCAGCGGAACCTATGAAATAAATCCGAATTTTAAAAGCTTATCAACGTACGAGAAATTGAAAGTTAATTACAATACCCTTGAAATTTTAAATACAACACTTGAAACTTCCAAAAACAAATACAGTTAAACAAGACAAATCCCGATAGATCAAATTCCGGATTGCCTACTCTCTTAAGCCAAGTCTTCCACCCAAATACAATATCTGAACTCAAAACCTGCACAAGAGGTCTGCTCCCCACCATCAGTGGATCATCACAGGACCCATTCAACCAAGGTAGCATCAGTATGGGTCCAGTACTGAGTAAATCAATACTACCAAACTCATGGAAAGAAGCATAAAGCACATAAGGTATGGAAGGCTCTAGCTTACAATTCTCATGCTCAATTATACAAGTATTACATACAACAAAACATAGGATCACATATTCATACTTATGAGTACATTACTCGACATGGCAGCACATAGGATACAAGCGTACAAGAAATCACGATCGCATGTTAAGTAACACCAATCCAACAATCCAATAATAAACATTATTACATCCGATTTTATTTATTTACGATGAGTTCAGGGACCCCACTATTCTTAAACCGGTGGAACGGTTTGAAGCACATCTCGGGGACAACACACCCAAGCCACTATTATCATCCGGTGGAACAGATCCTACACCTCTCAAGGCAACCGCTCCTGAGCCGCTATTCTGAACCAGTGGAACAGCTTGAAGCACCTCTCAGGGACAGAACACCTGAGCCACTATTATCGTCTGGTGGAACAGACCCTACACCTGAACCTGACTCACGTAATCTTCCACTTTAAATAATTAGTGTCTTATTTATTACTTAACTCATATAATATTCTTATTCACGTTGAGTATAGGGCCCCACTATTCTTAATCCACTGGAACAGACTGAAACACCTCTCAAGGACAAGTCACCTGAGCCACTATTATCTTCTGATGGAATGGACTCTACACCTCTCAGGGCAAAATACTCCTGAGCCACTATTCTGAACCGGTGGAACGACTTGAAGCACCTCTCAGGGATAACACACCCGAGCCACTATTATCGTCCGGTGGAACGGACCCTACACCTCGGCCCAACTCACGTGATCTTCCACTTTAAATAATTAGTATCTTATTCAGGGATTTTAACCGACCATAAATCAGGCCCACATGAATAGTTCCATGACATAAGTATACGGTATAGGGTATCATATAATTTCAATCAATATTCAACCATTCACATAATCAAATACATACCATATCCAAATGTCATATTAACACACATTTGCATTAAGACTATAAACTTGTACATACATGCAATTACCACACAGAACACAACATCCACTTGACATGATTAAATAATCGATAGGCATACTTATCACCTTTCACTTCAAGTAGACATACATCCAAATTCCGCCATAAGTAAAGGTAAGTAATGACTTACCACAATCCGAAGCTAGCTAAGCAAATTGAGAAAGAGGGAGAGCTATCGAAGGCTCAACAATCCGCGAGAAAGTTTTCCTAGATCGCCGATAGAAATCGAAACTAGGTTAGAAACTATCTTATCAATTAATAATTCACATATTATAATTAAATCAAGACAAACAACCTTTCTTGGAAAACGTGTCTGAAACTTAGGACTCAAGAGCATAGCTCTATTAAGATTAAGATTAAAATATAAATCAAATGATTTAAAACCGAAGGACAGAAATCGATTTGATAAAAGACACACAACACAATCAATTTTATAAAACCATCCCCGAAGATTAGGGTTTTTAAATCCCTAAACTACGAATTGACCAAATCACTTCGATTACCTCAAATTGATAGTTTTAAAACACAATTAAACTAATTTTAGATAATCTAGATAATTAATTTCAACAAAACAATCTTCCTAGTAGCCAATTTAAGACTATCAATTTTCAAGATTAGGGTTTTAAAGCCCACGACACAAACTCAAGTAATTCAAATCAATTAATTCCAATTAAAGGTATTAGAATACAATTAGGATCATTTCAACTACTTCTATTAATTTAATTTTAGAAAAACAACTATACAAATAACCAATTTCATAATCTCACTTGAAATCTAGGGTTGTAGGCCCGAAAATGCAATTCGGTAAAATTCTATAAATTTAATCAAATTGAATGTTTATAAATGAAATTAAACATATTTTATAACATATCAAATAATCAATTGATCAAAACTGCTAAAAGAAATACCCAATTTAGTATAATTAGGGTTTTTGAGCCCGGAAAGCAAATCTGATCAATTATTGCTAAAATATATAAATTGACGGTTTGGAAATGTAATTAAAAGTATTCTAATATAATTTGTATAGTCAATTGGATAAAATAACCCAATTACATAATCCAATTTGGACCCGCAAGAGTTTTGACCTAAAAATTCAATTCCGATTAATTACACACAATTTTCCCAAACCAACGCTTCCCATATGAAATTAAATATATTTCAAACGATATTATAAAATTAATCGAGGGAAATAACTCAACTATGCGGCCCAATTTTATTACATACAAATTTTGATCTAGGAATTAAATTCCGATTGATTCCACATAAATTTCTCAAATTGACGGTTCCGACATGAAATTAGATACATTTTAAAACATATTGTATAATCAATTTATTAAAAATAGCTAAAACAGGCGAATCCAAAAAATTTGGGCATAACCCGGCCAAAAATTCAATTTCCAAAATTTCCAACATAAACCATACAATTAACATATCCAAATCAATCTTACAATACATATATACATAAACACACAATCAATTTATCTTTTCATAAGCTAAATCACATTCAATTAATCAAATCCATATTAGTTTTTTTTTCAGAAAATTATACCAAACGAAAATCGATGAATTGGAGCAAGGGAGGCCGGGGAGGCTTCGTCGAGGGTTGGGGGTTGCTCGCCGGTGGTCGAGAGATGTCAGTGGTGACCGGACAGTGGCGGCGCAACCTACACGGTTGCTGCTGTTGGGCGATGCTGCTGGTGGTGCGTAGCTGCTTCGATGGCTCCTGTTGCGGCTGTTGCGCAGCTGCGGCGTTGTCGGTGGTGGCGTGTGGTAGCAGATTGGAGGCCGGCAACCGACAAAGGAGTAGTAGGGAGGAGGAGGTCGGGGCTGGGGTTTCTAGGCGCAGAGAATAGGGTCGGGAGCAGGGGAGACGAGAAAAGGAAAGAGAAGAGAAGGGAGAGGAGAGAAAAGGAAAAGAAGGGGGGGTCGGGCGTACCGATTGAATTGGTATTTTTTTTTACAAATACAAGTATAAAATAAACAACTAAAAATTTTAAAATTATTATTGGGAGATTTTATCTAAAATTCATTAAAAAAAATTATTTCGTAAGTTTCCGAAAGCTTAAAATTAATAAAAGAACTATATACAGAATTTCAGAAATATTTTCGGAAGACTTTACCAACGAAAATAAAAATATATATTATTTACGAAAATATATTATAAGACCTCGAAAAATCATTTAAAAGCATATAATAAAATATTTAAGTCAAATTCTAATAAATCAAGACTAATTTTAATAATTTCCGAAACCTGTTTTCCGCAAACCAAAAAGCGTAAAATGGAAGAAAATTAATGGAAAGAAATTTATAAATAATTTCTGAAAAACCTTTTTAATTTAAAACTTTCCAAAAATATTAACGATTATCGAAAACGAATAAATTTAAAGGTGAAAATATTTTCTACGGATAAAATTATTAAAATAACTTTAACTATTTAAACAGAAATTTTATAATTTAAATAATATATTTCATTAACGAAATATAACTCCAAAATAAATTCATAATCACACAACGAAGTTATAATCGAAAACGAATCTAAAATATTAAAAATCAAAATACGAGAAAGAACGGGATTACATGTTTTTAACCGAAAATCGATTCATAAGAATATAATAAAATCATGGTCATGAACGAATTTATTTAAAATGGTTCACAACGACAACGATTAATTAAATTCAAATATGAATTCAAAATCTTCAATAAATCCATAAAACAAATCAAAATTAAAATAATTAAATATTTACATCAAATTACGCTAATAAAATCATTTACCTTAATAAATTTGGATTTAAAAAATACGGGGTATTACAGTAAGCCTAGGGAATAATCATAATAGAAATTCACATAACCTATATTAGTATAGAATAAACTATGAGGCATAAGCTTGGACATTAGACCCTTCCACCTATAAACAAAACCCATATGGCACAAGTAATAACAATAAGGCATAAAAGTCAAAGCATAGAGGGACACTTGTCCTACCATAACGAACAAACTCAAGGGCACAAATAATAAGGGAATAAAAATCAGATTCATATATGGAATACAATGTCCCACCACAAATACAAAATAGTCATAATGTACCTTAAATGAAATGAACATCACGTTCCACAACAAATGAGCATACTAATACTGGGGGCTTGTACAAGGACTCAGACATCTGTTTATCTTAAAACCATAAATGCCATTGTAGGTCAAAATCTCATTCACTACCAATGGAATCATGTGAAGGTATTTTGACCAAAGGTATCCTAATATTTAATTATATATACCCTTATATATTTTAAAGGTCATACAGAGTAGAAGAGGTACCAACATACTATATGACTAGTAGGCTCTTCTATTTACAAAAATAAGAAATGAAGGTTTAAATGATTGTGGTTTTGTAACACCAACACAAATAATATTCCACAAAGGGAAGCTCATAGAGCATATCATTTTATATCACATAAGTGTTTATAGTTAATAAAAAAACTCTTAAAAATAATCAAAGATCAACCATTAGAAAGAAAACTAATGATTTAGAAGATCATTACGGGTTAAAGATCCCTCAAAATCCTTTAAGAAAACCTAGAAATCAAAGGCTAGAGGCTAAGAGAAACACTTTTTGGCAAACAAAACAATGCATTTTACCAAGTAAGAGTCTCAGAAAACTAACTAAAAGTCAAACATAGGTCAACAAGGCTTTAAAGTCAAACCCATCTTATTATTTATCTATTTAGTTAGTAAATGACTAAAACAAACTTTGAAGATCTAAAATCCAATCCACATATTCAGATACCTCAAACACTATTTGTCAGCTGATGGAAAATGTCTTTTTATGCCAAGAAACTTATAAAAAAAATATAGTTTATCACTAAGAATTATTATCCAACATAACTCATTATTCAGTTACTATTCACAAGAGTCAAAAAGTTAAAGATACTCTAATCCACGCTAAAGGCCGTTTAGAGGTAATTATATCATTTTATGCTTTAAATAGTTAAAAACATGATTAATAATAGTTTTGACCCAAATTATGAAGATTACAATATTTTTAGGCTAAGAACAAGTTGAATAATAAGGACATGATAAGTTCTACCAAAATACTTAGAACATGCAAATCTTCCAAAAAAAAAAAACTAATGCTCAACATAATCTAATCCAACATAAGAGCCAAATATCACACCACTAGGCTAAAAGGCTAAACCATCAACCAAAATAAATCATCCATTAAAATATTTTTTCAATTAATTGTATAATCACTAATCATGATTAGATGTAGTCAAAAGATCTTACCATAGTGTGATTAGTATGATATGGTTAAAATTATATTTTATATTTATTAATTAGGTTATTATTTACTTATTTACTAATTTTTAAAGATTTTTTTTAGTGTATTAGTTTTTTAATCATTAAGAAGCAAGGTAGGATTTATTTCTTTTATCTTATGATATGTTTTATCTTATTAAGATTTTTTAAGGATTTGATTTTTATTATATTAGGGTTTAGTTTGTTACTATTCATATAAATAGTATTATAAATAGTAATTTAGTAATTAGGTGTTTTAATTATATTTACATTTAGTTTATCTTACTAGTGAAGTGGTTGCATAGGAAGGTAGATGTAGGCATATAAATATCCCATATAAACTTGCATTATTTTCTCATAGGGGAGTTTAAATAAAAATTGAGTTTTGATAACTTGTTTCTCTATGTAAGATTTTTATTCCTGTTTATATGTTCTATGTAAATCATAAACTAAATTTCTCTATTGATTATCATATATGTGTGAGTGATAATTAAGAAAACGTCTTCATTATTTTATATGCGAGCTTAATTAAGAGTAACTTTTGGTTATTTCATATCACATTCATATCCAACACCCATCAAAAATCATACCAATGAATTCTAACCTATACTATTCTTGTCAAATTGTGCTAATTCATCCATAATACCAACCATTCACCAAACCCCCATTCCTTCGCGCATTGATTGATGAAGAATTTGTGTTGCTCACTATAGAAGTTATATATTTTTTTCAAAGGAAATTGAACACTAGAAAGGAACCTTAAAAGTAATGAGGGTAAGAAATGTGTTATTCCTGGTTCTAACTTCACTTCTAATAAATGTTTCAAGTATAATAAGCTCGGCCACATAATATAAAATTGTTATAATTGTGATAATAAGAAAAAAAAACAAAAAGGGACAATTTAAGAGGGATTATAAGAATGACATGATAGTTACTAGTTGGGATAAGGATAAAACAAATGTTTCTCTGAACCATTACTAAACTAGTGAGAAGATAAGGAAGAAAAGAGGATAACAACAAAGGGAACACATTCAAATGAAGTGGAAATAATTTGTGCTTGATAGAAAATGAAGATACTGATTATGAATCAGATGATGATGGTGAGGTAAATATTACTAAGCTTAAGCATGAATTAGAAGGTTCTCTTAAGAGCAAAATTCTTATAATATTTGATCAGCTATTTCTTAACTATAATGAAGTATGTGTTGAAAAAAGGGAACTAAAAACTTGTGTAGAATAAACTAATTCAGATCATGACATACTCAAGAGTAAGTTTGAAACCGAGAATAAGCAAGTAGAGGATAAATTAAAACCATGTTAAAAAACAAAACAAAAACTAATTAATACTATCTGAGAACAATAGGAAGTAATTGAGTTGAAGGAAAATTTGAGGGGATAAATTAAACTTAATGATATAAGAATAAAGGTTAAGGAATTGACTCATTAATGATATAAGAATCTGCTATGATACCATGTAGATAGGATGAGATATTAGAATGTTAGATGAGAGGGGAGAAGAATTGAATTCGTAAATGTATTGCTACCTGAACTGCAATTACATAAATATATATACATTCACAAGTGTATGAAAGTCAAAAACAGAGAGCTAAGAAATAGCCAGTAAATAAGTAACTTCTCATAATATTGATGAGAGAATTGAGGAAGAGATAAGAAGAATGATGTGGCTAAGTTGGATAAGCAAGATCTTCTCCTATATACTCTCCTATAGACGTGGGAAGATCAAAACAATAATCATTCATGAGTCTGAGTCTGCAGGTGGGTGTTTGGTTGCTGCATTGGCTTGTATCAAATTATTTTCTTCTTCTAACACTTTCTGGGTCCTGGAAACCTCTCTTTCCTGTCTAGCACTTTCTTGAAAATGGGTGTTGATGTTCGTCGCTTCCTTGAGCATTGCCCTATATGCCTACAAGTTAAACCTAGAATTGGAGCAGCAAAGGGATTACTTCAGCCGTTATTGATTTCGACACAGGTTTGTGAGGACGTCACCATGAAGTTCATCAGCGTCATGCTTCTCTCCCATGGTAAAGAGATGGTACGGGTAATCATTGACCACTTGACTAAATATACACACTTTTGTGCTTTCTTGCTATTGTTTTCGCTGTAAAATTAGCTAAGTAATTCATCCAGGAAGTGGTTTGCCTCCATGGTTGTACCCTATCTATATTTTGAATCCCGATCCACTGTTCTAGTCATTTCTGGAAGTAACTCTTCCACTTGCAGGTTACCCAGTAGTGTAAGAGCACCACCTACCATCTACAGTTCAATGGTTAATTCGAGGTCCTCAATTGCTTCCTTGAGACTTACCTGCATGACTTTGCTACTAAGCAAACCCCACAATTGGCCCTTCTTCCCTTGGGCGAAGTATTGACATAACACCAACATCGGCGCTACGATCGGCATGTCCCCATTTCAGGTTTTTGTATGGTCGCCCGCTACCCCTGTTGACTGCATACGTGGATGGTTCTACTTTCGTGGCAGATTTTGTTGAAGACCTGCATTCTTGGGACAAGATTCTCAAATAGTATTAAGCACCATTTACCTCGCACCTATATTCGAATGAAAAACCAGTCAAATCGGCACCGAATTGACAAGCAATTTGTTGTATGTGACTCAGTATTTGTGAAGCTGTACACCGACCATCAAGCAACAGTTGCTCGCCACAATGCTCACAAGCTGGCTAAGAAGTTTTATAACGCCTTGATCATCCTAGAGCACACTGGTATTGTTGTTTATGAGATTGACCTCCCTCCACAAGCCATAACGCATCATGTCTTTTATGTCTCAGTGCTCAAGAATTGACCCAACCCTCACCAAACAACTTAACTCTCCCTTACCTGCTATTGATACTGAGCCCGAGTTCCATCCATCCAAGGTCTTGGCTTTCGGCCAACAAATGTGTGACCACCAGTGGCACCGACAAGCACTTACCCAGTGGCAGAACTCTGCTACTAAAGATGTTACGTGGGAGGACCTTCACCAGTTTCAGACCAGTTTTTCTGCTTTCAACCTTGATGACAAAGTTGCTCTTAATGGGGAAGGTATTGATGCAGAAGCCCAGTCTGGTGCAGCATGGCTCTAGAGGAGTATTACCGAACTCAAATAGCTCGAGGAATTTTTTTACCAGCAATTAGCACTTTCCGTTTAACGGTTCTTTGATTTCAATAATATCAGGACTAGCTGGTTGATATCTATGAAATATTCCAATAGCTGTTTATTATGGATGGCAATGACTCACCTAACTGAGTCACCATTCTCTTAGGGGCTTCTACAATGTTTATCTTGCTAGCAACGTTTATCTTGCGTCCAAAGTCTTGTCATTAAAAGAAATCTACAATGTTAAACTTATGGGAAAGTGCAGAATTAAGAAGGGGAGGTTCGACAAATTCAAACATTTAGTAACTAGATGACAGTAGTTTTTCTGCAAAGACGATTTACAGTAGCTTTGTTACTGATATTCAAGTAGAAAAAATTACTCTTAATATATTGTTCAGGCATGCCTCAATTGATGTTTTTCTTCTTCTTTTAGTTAATATTTATTTACATTTCGATTGATATATTTTTTTTAATTTGATGTTAATTTAATCTTAGTTTAATGTTTTCTTTCTTCGGATTGATGCTTATTTAAGTTTGGGTTGATGTATTATTATTACACTTATTATAAGAATAATATTTATAATAATAACAATAAGTAGAATAATAATTACATGACTATGGAACATGGATTTAATAATAGTTAAATTAAGGCTTTAATAATAGTTATGAACTATCATTGAAATTGACATTACCATATCTTTGATAATGGTTCCATAAACCATCATCAAAAGTCACGTCGAAGAGGAGGAAAGTTGGACCTTTAATAACAGTTCTTGCTAGAAATTGTTATCAAATGTTATGTTTTGATGACAATTTTGAGCCAAAATCATTATCTGAAGTCCAAATGAAACAAATTTAACACAACTTTTCATAAAGGTTTGTTATAGAATTGTCATCGAAAGCCATATATAAAGTGTTTTTCATATTATTTTTAACAATGACAAATTAATAAGAAGTATTGGGCAATTGAACTCTCATAGTTTTCAATGGAACTATATACCATACACTCCATGGTAGCATGTACAAATCTCTAAAGTTCAACAAAACCAAAAGTTTTACCAAACCAATAAAAAGCAATTTGAAATACAAACAAAATTTAGATTTAAGATTTAAACTAAGGAGAAAGAAAGTGGAAAAATTAAGAAGCAATGTTGACATTATACCAAATACCAGTTGTGTACATACTTAATAACATTGTTCATACAAAGTATGAATCAAATATGAATAAAATTTGAACTATTTACTAGGATTCTCGATAATAACAGAGAGAAGCAAAAGTAAGAGAGTATAAATACCAGTATTGCAGCTTAACTAGTTTAATAAGCGATAACTGAACTACCATACTAAACAATGTTTTGAGAAATAAGCCAAATACATCACTTTAGAGATATCTAGACGTTGTCACTGTGATATCCCATATTTTAAACCTCTAATATTACTCTTTTGGTAAACATTGCTTTAATTATTATGAGGATGTAAACATCATATTGGGAATTAAAATTATATTATATTTATACTATTTTATTCATTTTGATGTTAAGGAGAGACTCTCTTTTTAGTTTTAAAAGTGTTAAGAAAAGCTATTATTTTTATAATACTTTTGGTAACCCAAAACATACTATTTTTATAAAATAGTTATTTTCATATGACAATGTGTTGAATATATTTTAAATATTATTATTTTAGAGGTTGTACATTCACTACAATAAAAAAAAAAAGCTATGTTAAACCCTTAAATTTTTATAAAATAGTAAAATGTCAAAATGGAAATTTTATAAACAAAAAATTTTCCGGGAAAAATAGAGTAAATAATTAAAATAATAAGATACATATATAATGAGTAGGGGTGTGCACCGGTCTAAAATCAGATCACAATCTAGTTGCAAACCGATTTTTTTTAAGTTAGGACCGAAGATCGGACTGGAATAAGATCAGAATTACCATTTAGGACCAAAATTAGTACATTACATATTTTTTATATTGAAGAAATATTTTAAGGTAAAATATTAATGAGATTCTTGTTTGGACTAGAAGACCGGACTTGATAAAATCATTTTTTTTACTTCGGGTTGAAACTCGGACTAGAGACTAGAATACTGGCCCCATCTTGGACTGAAACAGGGAATAACCAATCAATTTGGTCCAAAATTTAGGTCTAGATCAATTTTTTAACACTCCTACTTATGAGTGACGTGGGGTTTGCTATATTATTTTTATTTAATTAAAGTTTGTTAATTAGTTAGTCAGTGAGATTGATTTATTGATTTGGTTGTGCTAGCTATCTATATTGGATTAGCTGTAATTGTATATATTCTACTTTTGATTTGGTTGTGTTGGCTATTTATATCGGGTTAATTATGCGTGTATATATTTCACTTTAGTTTTTTCCATATCTACTCTATCTAGGGTAACAATCTTAGTAGGAGGTGTGCATACTTAATAATTAGGTCCTCTAGTAATCCTTATTATCTTAGTAAAATGGGAAGATCTAGGTGTGACCTTTGGATCCTTATATTGTTTTAGCTTGTTTCAATGTTATTAGTTATGGCTTTGGACCTCGGTTGGGTTGCGATCCTCCAAGCCCTTATTGCTTATTAAATGACCCTCTAGGTAAGTTGGTTTTCCATACTCAAAATATTAAAACTAATATACTATGATGTGTGGCCACATAATATGGGGGACTAATAAAAAGGTTATTGGTACATCTTAAATAATTATGTAATAGGATTGGTTTTCATATTTTCCTCATATGATGTATGTATATGCATATGTATATGAATATTATACTCCTATGTGGTTCAATGTGAGAAGTCACGCAAGTGGATCCTCTGTTGATCTTCATGAAAGGAAATATGGTTATGTAAGTAGCGTTGCTCTATTTTGATAGAAATGGCAAAAAATGAATGAATCTTCAACCAAGATTCATTCAAGAATGGTTTCAACTTCAAAGGTTCTCCAAGAGTAGACTCAAAGAGGTTTTCTAGATATGATTACTCCAAGTAATTCCTATGAAGAAGGAAAAATATTACAAAGAGAAGATAAGCCAACTTGCTTAGGTTTTATTCAACGCAAATCATCTTAGCATGTATAAAGGGTTACAATGAGTATATATGGACTCATGCCAAGCTATTACAAATAATCCTAACCAATGAACAACTAAACTATCTATTAGTGGCCAACTCATACTTTGGCACAACAAAACTAGCCTTTTGTGGTTACCTAGTTTGAACCACTTAGGTAATTCCAACTAATTACTTATGTTGCCATTAGTTGTTGTATTGGTTGTTTTAAGTTACAAAACCCTAAGGAAAAATTAATATAACGCCTAATTGAATGGAATCAATAACAATATTACAAATAATTAATTTCCTAATACAAATACATGAAATAAAAAGCTACAAAACCCTAAAATACATATGATAGCCTAGGGTTTACAAAAAGTGCTACAAAAATGAGGTTTTACATGTGTTTTTTGTCTTGTCCTCCATGTATACATAGCTTGAACGTTTGACAATGTTTTGTACATGAAAATGTATAAAGTGTCTTCACATATTAAGTATTGTCCAATTGCAAATATATTACATACGTATAATAATGACTCAAATGAAATCGTTAGTTAAGGTAGAAGTATTAGAAGGGTCTAAGATGATCGGTTCCATTATTAAGTATGCCAATTCCTCATTTTTAATAGGAGAATGAGGCAATCCTATATCATTCTCCTCTTCTTGAGATGAATTTGTCCTCGAACTTGCATCATCATAATATGGAGAAAAATCACCTACATTAAAAGTTTTAACACTCTACCATAAGAATAAACTAAATCAAGTTCACAAGTATTATCTCCAAATTTTCTAATTATTTTTAAAATAAAAATATGTGCTAGTCATTAAATTTTTTTAAGTAAGTTAGGAAATCTTTTTTTTTTTTACATAAATGTAACCATATCTAATCACCTAGAGTAAATACCGTTTGAACTCAATGATTATTATCTTGTGCTTGATACCTTATATTTGACTTTTCAATGTTGGCCCAATTTTTTTATGAAGCCTTTGGAAAGACTAAACTTGGTCATTGGATTCATAAATCTCGAATTCACCTTTCTTCTAGGGAACTGTGTTTATTGGCATCTAAGGATTCATACAGTACACCACATTAAATGGGCCAGAATGAAATGTATTTAAAGGAATTCAATTGTAGACAAACTCAGCATGAGTTATCTTGATATCCCAATCCTTGGTACTTTTACTTACTAAACCTATGAACAATGTTCCAAGATTTTGATTTGTAACATTCATTTGACCATCATTTTGTAGATGGTGTGAAGTACTAAATAACAAATTTGTACCCAATATGTGCCATAATACGTTGCAAAAGTAACTCAAAAATTTAACATCTCTACCCGAAATAATAATTTTAGGAATATCATAAAGTCTTAAAAATTTATTAAAATATAAGTTAGCAACATGTGTGGTATCACCAGTTTTATGGCATGGTATAAAATGATACATTTTAGAAAGCCTATCTAGTATCACTATTATAGAGTCTATTCCACGTTGAGTTCTAGGAAAACATAAGATGAAGTCCATGCTAACCCCTTCCCATGGTTGACTAGGAACGAGTAACGGAATGTACAAACCCTTATGAAAGAAGCTTTTACTCTTTTTACATGTAACACATCTACTCAAAATAGTTTGTACACCTTTTATCATGAGTGGCCAATAGAAATTTTCTTGTAGTATTTCCAAGGTCTTGTGAGTACCAAAATATCTATGTATTCCTCCTTCATGTACCTCTTTTATAATTAACTCCCTTACACTTGATTTATGCACACAAAGATTATTAAGCTTGAAAAAAAAATCCATCATGCAAGACATAGTTACCATGAGATAAATTGTTCTTATATGCATTATAAATATCATAGAAATAATCGTATTTTGGATACAATTCCTTTAGGATTTCAAATCCAATTAACTTAGCATCCATCATGTTTAATAGTGTATAATACATAGAAAAGGCATCACCTACGACATTTTCTTTACCATCTAAATATTTGATAGAGAACATGAATGATTGTAAGAAACTTACCCATTTTGCATGTTTTGGACTAACTTTCTTTTGTCCATGTAATTATTTTAGAATTTCATGATATGAGTGTAATACAAATGGTTTAGATCTCAAATAATGACTCCATGTCTCTAGGCTACGTATGATGGAATATTATTCATTATTTTAAGTAGAATAGTTCAACTTTGTCCCATTTAAATTTCACCGAAATATGCAATAGGCCTATTTTATTGTGAAATTACTCCAACAATCCCTACCCTACTTACATCACAAGATACTTTTAATAGTAAATCAAAATTAAGGATAAGATTGGAACATTACACAATTTAGCTTTAAGAGTTTCAAAAGCTTTAGTGGCTATATCTTCCTTTTTAAACTCTTTTTTCCCATAAGTTAAGTTATAGGAGCTGTTATGGTTGTGAAGTCTTTAATAAAATATCTATATAAACTAGCTAATCTATGAAAACTTCTCACCTCATGAACGTATTTAGGAATAAGACACTATTTAATAAATTTCATTTTAAGGGGTCAACCTTAATGCCTTTTTCATCACAATATTACTCAAAAAGATAACACTAGGAAGCTTGAAATCACACTTCTCAAATTTTCCATAAAAATTTTGCATCCCTTAACCTTTCGAATAATTTCCTTAAGTGTATTATATGATCATGTTTATTTTCACTATATACAAGAATATGATCTAAATAAACCAAAATAAATTTCCTAAGAAAATGATGAAGGACTTCATTTATTAATATCATAAAGGAGCTAAGTGCATTTTACAACCTAAAAGGCATGATCATCCATTCATAGAGATAGTATTTTATTTTAAATGTCATTTTCCATTCATCTCCTTCTCTAATGCGTATTTGATGATATGCACTATGTAAGTCTATCTTAGAGAACACTTGTGCACCACTTAATTTATCAAACATGTCATCTAACCTAAGCATAGGGAAACAATATTTTATGTTTATATTGTTAATAATTCTTGAATCTATGAATATGCACTAGGTTCCATCCATTTAAGGGAAAATTAGTGCAGGAACACAATGGGGGCTCGTAATTTCTCCAACATACCCCTTGTCTACTAACTCTTGTACTTATATTTAAAGTTCATTCGATTCCTACAGATTAGTTCAATAGGCCAGTTTATTAAACAAAGGAATTATAGGGATTAGATCAGTAGCATGATCAATACCTCTTTTAGGTGATGATCTAAGTGGAAGATCATTTAGGAACACATCATTAAATTCATCAAGTAGTCTAGTAAGCTTAAGGTTATCATTTTTAATCTCCCTTTATTGATTTTCTTTCACTACTAGGACATAGCATATACCTTCTTTGTCAATATATGCAATCATAGCATTTTCATGTAAGAAAAAGTTATTTTTAGAAGGTGGAACACTCATGTTAATATCATCACATTTAGAAGGTTTAATATTACGCTTGTTTTTTTTTCACTATGAACAAAATACTCACAAGTAACACCATTATGAATAACTTTTCTATCATATTTCCATGGTCCACCTAGTAAAATACCACATCCATCCATAGGAAAAGTATCACATAACACATCATCATGGTAATTACCAATTGAAAATGAGATAATGACTTGTTTGGTCTCCTTCACCCTTGATTAGGCATTAAAGAGATTAAGGCTTGGGATGATTTGTGATAAGTAATCCAAGCTCATCGATCACTCTTTCCTTAGAGACATTTGTGCACAAGCCACTATCAATGATGATTCAACAACCCCTTTCTCCAATTTTTCCTCTTGTCTTGAATATTTTATTGTATTATGTTGCTAGCTCTTGTGGTTGAACTTGAAGTATGCATGTAGCGCTAAACAATCATCTAGGGCTTCATCAGACTCGCTTGCATATTCTTCTTTATTTTTTGGCCAAGATGTCATATTCTTCATCTTCTTCTTTTCACTAAAAGCATACATGTCTTGGATCTCCCTTAAGATTATAACTCTTTGATTAGGACATTCCCTTATGTAGTATCCAAATCCTTTGCATTTGAATTACTGCTTGTTGGAGATATCTACCACTTTGTTTTTCCTTATTTTCGCATGTAGGAGATTTTTTTATACATATTGGTATTACTTGAATAAGAACCGTTATTTGAAATAGGAGCATTCAAATATATCTTTGTTATGGTAGAAGTGTTCATCTTATGGGCTTTGGTATAATTCACTTGGTTTTTACACTTTAAAGACAACTTGATTAAATCCTCAAGAGAATATAAGCATACATATCAAAATGGTCATGGATCATGTTATTAAAGCTATGTAAAAATATAACACATCTTTGTTCTTTTCATTTTGTTATGTCATATATCAATGGAAAACATTCAAAATGTATAAACTCTTCTACACTAAGAAGTCATTTCCTAAGAGTATTCAACTTAACATACATGTATTTTTCATGCTCCCTACAAACAAATTTATTTCTTATATTTTTATTAAGCTTTTCCCATGACTTAATCTTAGATTTATCTAGTATTTCATGTGTCCTTTTCATATTATCATACCAAACCCTAGCAAACTTTTTGAATTTTAGAGTAGCAAGTTTAAGTTTTTGCATATCATCATACTCTTTGAATTTAAATATTGCTTCTATCTCATTCAAGCATTCAAAGAACGTTTCAACATTTAAATCACCATAAAATGTAGGAAGGCCTAGCTTTATACCTTTATTTTTGTGATGATGATGCCTTAGTTGGAAGCTTCCTTGTTGTTGTTGGTTGTGAGATCCATTTTAATCCCATTCATAAGCATGTTTTGTATACTCCATCCTTGGATTGACATGACTACATTTAGCTTGCACTACCCTTTTTACCATTCATTCTACATGATCATTAGTTGCCTCCATGTTTTTTCTCATATGTTGTAACCTCTCTTGATGAACCATTATTATCTCTAATTGTTGCAGCTTAATTTGAATGGATGGGAGTTTCTATAGATTTTGATTGGTGGCATTCATGTTAGTTAAGAGTTATGGAAAGGTCTACTTGGCATTCATCAAAACTTCTTAACCCATTGTAGATTTGTTGATGCACACAATGTATTGGTATGATGAAAGTCTCAGCCAATTTCTTACAGATGGCTTCATTATTCTTGAAGATTTCTTGGGAATAAAAATGAAGAAAAAGAATCTTGGAAGATTTCAAGTCTATACTCCAAAATTCTGGATTTGGAATAACTACCAAAGAAGGTTAGGTAGTGTGTCGATAATATTAGAGGCTGAAGTCAAATGGTGAATGACTAATTATCTTTGAGGGATTGAAGATATAATGATGACAATGATTCAAATGTAATAGGATTTTAAAAATGAATGATTTGATATGAATATATGGTTCAAATATTGGAGTATGATATATGAATATATATCATAAATACGTAAAATATGCATTATCTTAATATGTTTCAAGCATGATTTATGAGTATTTGATGCATATTATGTGTATAGATTGAGGATACTGATTTGGTTTGTATTATTATGTGTAGGTATTGGCTCATGATTTAAATATTTTATGATCTTTGGAATTTAAACAAGAGTTTGGAGACACACTGATATTCAGAATGCATGGTTCGAGAAGAAAATGGAAGTACGTGTATAAAGAATTGAAATTTCAACCATGATGCAATGCAAATATGAAAATACTCAAAATACCAAAAATTTATTCAATATCTTTCCAACTCAACTTTAATCATGTTAATCTAATATCAAACAAAAAATTTATAGCTAGAATACAGAATACTATCCAAATAAGTACAAATTAAGCAAGATAACACGTGTCACGCATGTGGTTCGATTATGAAATTTAATAAACTTCATTCTTTATAGATTTATAAGACACACAAACACACACATATATGTATGTATGTATGTGTGTGTGTGTGTGTGTGTGTGTGTGTGTGTGTGTGTGTGTGTATGTATTTTATCTTAGGGGATATAGGATATTTTTTTTAGCTTTCTCTTAGGTGTCAAATAGTATCTAGATCTAGAACTCATGTATTGAAGAAAAATGAAGGATTTCTTATGCAAAATTGGATTGCAACTCTCTACGTTGAAGATTTTAATTAAAAGACTAGTGTTTTTTTATCTTTAGTTAATTTATTCATATGATTGAATTACACATTTATTTAATGTGTTGTTTACTCTCAAGACTAGTGTAAGTATATTCTTTGTCCGGGATCGGAAAAGAACCCAACTTTTTGGTAACTAATTATGGATTAGTATATGTTTTTAGTGAAAGTTTTAATGTTTAAACTTAATTTCTTATGATTAAACTTTTTTGACTCACTTGATCATTGAATAAGCAATCATACGTAGCTAAGTGAAGGACCAAGATATAAAAATTAATACCAGGCCTCTAGAAATTAAGCATGGAATTCAAACCATGAAAGTAGGTTAGATTCCTTGAGGATTCTATTAGATTAGCAAGAAACTTAATGGTTTAATTTAATTTTAATTTCACAAAAGTAGGTAATTAAGCTTAATTAGGTGAGATCTTTAGACCTTGAAAGAGGATATATGTTATTTTAGGCTAAATCACCCTTTTAGTTTAAGTCAACACTGAAAGCTAAAATAACTCATCATTAAGTATCAAAGTTGTGGTGAAAATTCGATTCTGGCCCTTCATTATATTGAATTCCACCTTATTAGATATTTATATTATTTGATCTTTCAAATATTATTCTCTTTTACCTTACTCATTGCTTTAGCTTGTTGAAAACATATATTTTGGTAATTAACCCCTATTCTCTATAGGATCGACCTACTACAAATTCACGCGCTTGTAAATTTCTATATCAAGCTTTTGGTATCGTTTATGAGGACTGCTGTGTTAATATTGATTGTTTATGTGATTAGGCTAGACTTGTATTTTTATTTTATTTTATTTATTTTCTTTGTTGTTGATGTTCTTTTATGTAAGGAAATCAACTAAAAGTATACAACGAGAATGATCTTGAACTATCATTGACTATTCCAGACATAAAAGGTATATAAGGGACCAAAATAACATAAAGTAATCGATGATGGGTGATAAAAATCAGCTTATGAAGGATTTTTCTTCCTTAAATGGTCAAGGCACACACTCGAGCATTATAAGGCCCATTGTTGAATCTAATAACTTTGAAATGAAATCATCATTGCTCTTGATGGTTAAATATAATCAATTTGGAGGGGAGTCTTACCAAATAGCCGAACCTCCACCTATCAATTTTCGTGGAGTATTGTGACACCTTAAAGCTTAATGGAGTGACTAATAATGCTATTTGACTCAGACTATTTACATTCTCTCAAGAAGACATGGCCAAGGCTTGGTTGCGTTAATTGCTATTTGGGTCCATCATCACTTGAGATCAATTTTCTAGGGTGTTTCTAGAAAAGTACTTTCCTTTGAGTAAAACAACACAAATGAGGAACCAAATCACAAGCTTTGCACAAAAGGAAGGAGAATCACTCTATGAAGCTTGGGATTGCTACAAGAAATTATTGAGGATGTGCCCCCACCATGGATTAGAGAAGTAGCTTATTGTTTACACCTTCTACAGTGGGCTTAGTTATAAAACTTGGATAAATGTTGATGTCGCCACAAGGGGGCATGGATGAAGAAAACAATAGATGAGGCGTACACTCTCATTGAAGACATGGCTTAGAATCACTATAAAATGGGCAAGAGGGCATGCTCAGACATCAAAAGATGAAATGTATGACATGGATACCTTAGATCATATATCCTCTAAAGTTGATGCTTAGTTTAAAAATGTTAAAATCTTGAATATCAATTTTTTGGCGCCTACCTCAACAATTGCATGTAAAATTTGTGGTTATGTGGGTTAGTCTACACTAAAATTCAATTAGGAAACTCCCATCCTCTGATTCTTTTGATAATGAATAGGTTAACTATGTTAATATTTTTAATCGGAAGGGAGATCCATTCTCTAACACACTCTAATATGGGGTGGATAAATCATAAATAATTATCTTATAGAAATCCACCTCTAAATCCCATGCTTGCATCTAATTTTACCTTTCTTAGTTTTCATGCCCCTCAACCAAATCTCCCTCATCAAAGGTCTAATTTGGAAAATAAGATGGAAACATTTTTTATAACTCAATATAAATTAAATGAAGAGTTTAAGCAACAACAACAATCTATGAATAAGGTAATAAAAGAATTAGCATCTAAGATGGATTCCCTATTTACGTATAACAAGATGTTAGAGATAAAAATCACTCAATTGGCATAAAATGATAGATCTTCCTCTATGCTATTGGGTATGCTATCTAGACAACCTGAGATGAATTCCAAAGGTTATATGAATGCTATATCCCTTAGGAGTGTAAAATAATATGAGGGGCCTAAGATGAAGGAAAATAATGGGGTATATGGTCATCATGAAAAAAAAGTTAAAAAGACGCTAGATGAGGATAATGAGACCTAAATTCAGGAAAAAGAAAATGTGGAGAAATATGTGCCTCTCACTCCTTACAAGCCTCCTCTATTCTTTCTCCAAATGTTAGGCAAGGCTAAGTTAGAAAATCAATTTGGAAAATTTTTAGATATTTTGAAGAAAAAAATACACATTAATATTCCATTCATTGAGGCTATTTATTAAATGTCTTCTTATGCCAAGTTCTTGAAAGAGAACCTCTCTAATAAAACAAAGTTGGGAGAATATGAGATTATGAGCCTTATTGAGGAGTGTAGTGCTATCATTTAAAATAAGTTGCCTCCAAAATTTAAGGATCCCAGTTCATTTTCTATTCCTTGTGTTATTGGTAATGTCTCTATTAACTGTGTTTTGTGTGATTTAGGTGTAAGAGTAAGATTTATGCCAATGTCTATTTGAAAGAATATTGGTATAAGTGATTTAAAGCGAACCATGATATCATTCCAATGGTTTGATCAATTAGTAAAACATCTGGTAGGTATACTTTAAGATGTTCGTATTCAAGTAGGTAAGTTATTTATCTCGGTTAATTTTGTTATTTTCAAGATAGACTCTAACATTCCAATTATATTAGGAATACCTTTCCTTTCTACTCTAGGTGGAATAATCAATGTTAAAATAGAAGGTTCTCCCTAAATATTAGTGGGGAGAAACTAGAATTTGATTTAAGCAAAGTTAAGAAACTTCCTCTAATTGATAATGTTTGTTATAAGGTCGACATGATTAACAAGTGCAGATATGAGAAATTTTCAAATTATTACTCAGTCGATTCACTTGATAAGTGTTTGGTAAGCGATGACATAATAAATAAAGAAGACCTCAAGGTAGATGCATGTTCTCAATCTTTGGAATCAACCACAATTTCTTCACTTAAGAATGAAAAGCTTGAAATTTTAAAGTTAGAGCCAACCATTTCTACTTGTGAAGAGGATGAAGCACCAAAGGTAGAACTAAAATCCCTACCATCCGCTTTAAAGTTAGAGCCCTAACTCTAATTATCATATGATTGTGAATGCATGCCTAAATGAAAATTAAACTGATAAGTTGCTTAGAAAAATTAGGAAGCATTTCATATGATACACCATGGATGACATTAAAGGAATAAACCCATTGATTTTTATTCATAGAATTCTCATGGAAGATGATCATAAATCCTCTATAGAGCACCAACATAGATTAAATCCAAACAAGAAGGAAGTGGTTAATAAAGGTGTGCTTAAGTTACTAGATGTTGGGGTAATTTATCCTATTTTAGATATTGAATGGGTTAGTTCGGTCCATGTGGTTCCTAAAAAAGGGGTATAACCATAATTAAGAATGAGAATGATAAACTTATTCCTACTAAGATGGTTATGGGTTGGAGGATGTGCATTGACTATATAAAATTGAATAAGGCAACCCAAAAAGATCATTTTTCCTTCCCTTTATAGATCAATGTTAGAAACATTGCCTAGACACTATTGTTTTTGTTATTTGCATGGCTATTCAGGATTCTTCCAAATCCCTATTCATCATAGTGACCAAGAAAATACCACTGTTACTTATCCCTATAGGACCTTTTCTTATAGGCTTATGCCTTTTGGTCTTTATAATACCCTACCACTTTTCAACGATGTATGGTGGCAATTTGTTTTTCTAATTTTATAGAGGAAATAATGGAAGTATTTATGGAAAACTTCTCCATGTATGGTACTACTTTTGATGGTTATTTAGCTAACTTATCTTGAGTTTTGTAGCAATTTGAGGAGGGTAATTTAGTCCTAATTGGGATAAATGCCACTTTTTGGTAAGAGATTAAATTGTAATAGGAGACAAGGTATTTGAGCGTGGCATTGAGTTTAATCGAGAAAAAGTCATTGAAAAATTTCCTCCACCAATGTCGGTCAGGGGAGTAAGAAGTTTCTTGCGACATGTCGGTTTCTATCGTCGTTTCATTAGAACCTTTTTAAAACTCACAAAATCCTTAACTAACCTCCTTCTTAAAGATGTTCCCTTTGATTTCACTAATGAATGTCTTGATGTTTTTCTAGGTTGAAGGAAGAAATGATAACATCTCCTATTACGCAACCGCCAGACTGGAATCTTTGATTTGAAGTTTTGACTGATGCAGGTGATTATACAAATTAATGTTGTGTTGGGCCAAAGTAAAAACAAGTTAGTTCATGTAATTCATTATTCTAGTCATACTCTTAATGAGGCCCAAGTTAACTATTCCACCACAAAAAAAAATTATTAGAATTTTTTTCACCATTGCAAAGATTCAATCTTAATTAGTGGGGTCTAAAGTCATCGTTTATACTGACCACATGGCCATCAAATATATTTTGAGCAACCAGGATAATAATACTAGGTTGATTCGATGGATACTACGACTACAAGAGTTTGACCTAGAGATCAAGGGAAAAACAGGGGTAACGAATCTAGTGGTGGGCCGTTTCTCAAGGATGAAACAAGAGTCACATGATAGGGAGGAGGATGAACTATCAATTGCTGACTCATTCCAATATGATCAATTGTTAGCCATAGAAAGATTGGATGCACCATGGTATGTGAAGTTTGTCAACTATATAATGTGTGGAGTCTTACCCTCAGATAAGAGATATCAACCAAAGAAGAAGTTCTTTGTGGACTTGAAATATTATTTTTAGGGTAAACCATATCTATAAAAATGTTTTTTTTATGGGACATTTAGAAGTTTTGTTCCTAAAGATGAGGTTACAAATATTCTTCATCACTACCATTCATCTTCCTATGGGATACATGTAAGCACTTCAACGACAGTAACAAAAGGTTTACAATCAAGTTTCTATTAGTATAGTCTTTTATGAGATGCAAGATATTTTGTGATATCTTGTAATAGTTGTTAGAGGACCGAGAACATTTCGAAGCAACACAAGATGCCTTTACTCTACATCTTGGAAATTGAGGTTTTTAATATGTGGGGAATAGATTTTATGGGATCATTTCCACCATTGTGTAGCAACAAGTTTATCTTAGTGGAAGAAGATTATGTCTCAAAATGGGTAGAAGCAATAACATCTCCTACCAATGATGTTAATGTAGCTGTGAACCTATTTAAAAACATCATCTTTTCAAGGTTTAAGGTGCTAAGGGTAGTATTTAGTTATAGCTGTTCACACTTCATAGAAATAAAATTTTAAGCTCTCTTGAGAAAGTATGGGGTCACTCAAAAGTTTGTCACACCATATCATCCTTAAACTAGTGGCCAAGTGGAGGTTTCAAATCATGAAATTAAGCGTATCTTCAAGAAAATAGTTAATCAGTCAAGAAATGACTAGTTTATGAAACTCCCAGATACCTTATAGGAATATAAAACTTCTTATAAGACATGAATAGGTATGGCACCATTCAAGTTGCTATATAGAAAATAGTTTCATCTTCCATTTGAGCTAGAACACAATGCTTATTGGGATATTGAGATCCTCAACTTTGATATGAAAACTGTGGGTGAGAAAAGACGGCTTCAACTTTATGAGTTAGATGAAATATAGTTAGACTCATATGAGAATGCCCAAATTTATAAAGAAAGGAATAAAAAAAATGGCACGATAAGAATATCATTCGAAGAGAGTTTAATAAGGTGCTACTTTTCAACTCTCATTGGAAGCTTTTTGCGGGTAATCTCAAGTCTATATGGTCCGAACCTATAAAATTCTGTGAGGTCTTTCCTGGTGGATTTCTTGAAGTCTAGAGTGAAATAACAAGACCTTTCAAGGTGGATTAGCAATGATTGAAGCTCTATATTATAGGGGAACAAAGCAAGAAATGGGTCACTTATGCCCTTTCCTATCCCTCATTGTCAGAGAATTAAGTGTAATAGGGGTTGACCTCATCACCATAAACGAGTGCTTTTTGGAAGGCAACCCAAATTTTCCTCCATTTTCATTCTTTTCTTCTTCCTCATTTTATTTTATTTTGATTTAAATTATTATTTTCTATAGCCAATCAGATAGGCATGAATTTAAATTTAAATACCTTCATTTATGTAGTCTTTTCATGAGTGGCAGCTCCATCATGAAACCCTCACTCTACCTCCTATTCTTATTTTGTTTTTGTTTTTTGCTTTTTCTTTCCTAAAATAATGAATATATATATGGAAAGTATTTCCTAATGATGATATGAATCCTTAATCTTTATCTATCATTAAACTAGATAGATTCACATTAGTTGGGACTAGAAAAAAAAGTTAACTTACATTTTTATTAATTCTCAAAGACAGTTGATTTTAAGTTAGCAATAGGGTAGAACCGTTATTAAATGTTATCTTATCTTATAAGAGTTAGCATTTATGTGGCTAATATCATAACATTTATCATATTGAGACAAAAGGGAATTAAATTTGATATACATTTAAAATTAGTGAGAGCTTGAGCCTAAAATTGGATGCATTACATATTTAATCATGATTTTTCTTTCCTTATATGATATTCTCTAATGATGTAGGATACTAGAAATTATATTGAATCTCTTTGAGACCACATATAACTTTTGCATGCATTCAAAGTGATTGAGGCACATGTCTTTTTTTCATAGTCCACATTAGCCAAACAACCTACCATATGATATTTTTCCTTTTGATTAGCACTTTTGAGCATATGAACCTAATTCTTGTTGATTCAACCCACATATGCAACCTCTAATTTCAAATATAACCTCTATCCTACCCTTTTGACCATAACCCTATTACAACCAAATAAAATACCTCATATTTTTTGCATGCATTAGTTTTCAAAGTGGTGGAGAATTGAGATGAGATGCAAGCCTATGGATTGAATACATCCATTCATAAGAACTTTGAGCAATATAAGTTTACCCTTAAACATATGATAGATTGAGAGTCCACATGCCCTAAATCAAGGTCCACCAATTTAACTACCTAAATGTCTAAATTTTACTACTTCTAAATTGAAGCTAGTTACATGGAGTACTTTCTTTTACTTTAGCTTGAGGGATGGATGGAAATTTTATCATTGAATTTTGATACTTGTGATCACAGATAAATTTATAAATGTGATTTTATTGAGAGATTTGGAAATTACTTTGTTAAGTCCCGACGAAACATGCTTATCTTGTGATAGGCTGAATATTGGTTATAGGATTGATGAAGGGGTGATCCCTAATCCATTAGCTTTCCCTCCTCTTATGATTTTTATTAATTATTTTGCTCAAGGACAAATAAAATTCTAAGCTTAGGGGAGTTCATATTGGAACATCGATGTGAAAAGGTTGGAAAATTCAATGGAATGGACAACCAATCTGGCTTTGATACCAATATTGATGTGGTTGAAGGTGAGAATCCATGGGAGTGGATCATTTTGTTAATCTTCATAAGAGGAAATAATTTTGTGTAAGTGGTGTTGATCTATTTTGATATAAATGGCAACAAATGAATGAATCTTCAACTAAGGTTAATTCAATAATGGTGCCAAATTCAAAGGTTCTCCAATAAAACACTCAAAGTGGTTTTCTAGATAGGATTACACTAAGCAATTTCTGTGAAGAAGGAAAAAACTCACAAAGAGAAGATAATCCAACTGGGATGGTTTATATTCAACTCAAATCATACTAGTGTGTATAAAGGGGTAAAATAATTATATATAAGACTCGTGACAAGATGTTATAACTGATCATAACCAATGAACAACTAAACTAGCTATTAGTAACCAACTCATACATTAACATAACAAAACTAGCCTTTTATGGTCACTTAGTTCAAACCACTTAGGTAATTCCAACTAATTACTCACATTGCCATTAGCTTCTATACCATTTGTTTTTTAGTGATAAGATCCTAAGAAAAATGTAATCTTATGCCTAATTGAAGGGCATTAATTACAACATTACAAACATTAAACCGGCTGCTACACATATATGAAGTAACAAGTTACAAAATCCTAAATTACATATGATAGCCTAGGATTTACAATAAGTGTTACAGAAATAAGCTATTGCATTTTATTCTTGTGGTATACATGTGTGCTATAGCTTGAATGTTTTAGAGTATTTTGTGCACACAAAATGTATTGAGTGTCTTCACATCTTAAGAACCTTCTACTTTCAAATATGTTACATACCTGCAAAAATGACTCAAATTGAAATCTTTTGTCAAGGTAGAAGTATGAGAAATGTCTAAGATGATTGGTTTCATTGTTAAGTATTCCAATTACTCATTATCAAAAGGATCATATGATACTCCCTTATTATTTACTTGCATGTTACTTAGTTATTCCAATAGCTTACTTATTACGTGTTATGAAAGGGATTGTGATGATCCATAATATACATGATGAGAAAATGACCAAATGTAGATTGAGTGTGGAATTGTTCAAGATGTGGATAAAGTGCATGGTTAGGAAGAGTGATAGTGGTGTCCATTTCTGGGGATTTATTTGTCACCCTTGATTTTAGTTAACTAATTTCATGATTTTCAATTGTAATTGACATTTTCCTTTTTTCCTTTCATTCGGTTTTGATTTCCATTGATTTTGCTACAAATTGATATTTCCATTGATCTAATAATAGTACCTACTTACACTAATTGTGGTGGAATACAATCATCTTATTTAGCTTCCATATATATATATATATATATATATATATATATATATATATATATATATATATATATATATATATATTATTTCTCTAGTGGATTTTTTTTTTAAAAAAAGAGGATGTTATAGCCACACTATAGGACAACTTCAAAGTTGAGATGTGAGAGGAAAGAACCAAAATGATGGATTCCATTGGGATCAAAATTAGCTCCTCTCTTCAAGAAGCTCTATTGCCCTCTCTCTATTCATATATTTGTTGAGCAAAGTTCATTTCAAAAATCACATGTAGGAGTGTTAAAAGTTATGGAATCATGTCAATGAGTATACAATATTTTCTCAAAGCCATCATTCTCGCTAACAGTGGTTAAGGTTATTGTAACCCGTTTATGATCTAATTTTGATTTTGAGCTCCAATTTCAATCTTAAATGATGGATTTCAGACCTGAGTGAAAGATAAGAAAATGAGGAAGAGAAAAATAAGAGTGAAATAGAGCTTACCTGATGAAGCTCTTAATTTAAACACTACAAAGACAAAGCAATGAAAAAAATAATGAAGTACAAAGATGGTGTAGAAGTTAGATAGTGACACACTAAGAAGTAAGACCCAATGGATTGAATAAAACCTGCATTATTAATTAGGTTATAAATGATAAAAGAATAAGTTGATGAAAAGGAATAAGGTGGGGAAATATTTTAGATGATAGTTTAATGAAAACTCATTATTAAAGTCTCAATTTTATTATAATGGTTATTCAAAAACCACTATCCAAAACACTATCTTGAGTCTTCCACATTAAATGGCCATTTTTTATGATGAGGAAAACTATTATCTAAACTTCTCCCGATCCCATCTTTTAAAATTTTAAACTTTTTTCCACCATTTTTTAAACGTTATTTATTGACCATCATTAATAACTTGTTCCATATCAATGTTATAATAATTTCTAAAATTAAAGTCACAATTATAATTAACATCATTAAAGTATTATTACACTTATTATATGTTTTTATTATTTCACACAACATTGACTTAGATGCATAATAAACAGGGTTCACAAGGGGATGGCCACATGAAGAGGTGCCTTGCTAAGTAGGAGTTGATTGCTACTCCTAAATATAATGGAGGTGTTAGGATTGTAGGTATGTACCTAAAAAGCTAGTCATTGTTATATAAATGGATTTGAAATTTTTTAGCAAAAGAAAAGTTATTATGGAAAATATGGTCATTTGGTTGAGATGGACAATCGTGAGTGGTAAGCCTCCCAATGGTGTGTCTCATGGAATGTACTCTACAACCATCTCTTAAATAATCAATAGATGCCAAATGTGTTGCATTTTAGTATATGTTCAAGATTAGGGGATGGTTTGAGAAGATTGTTTGTTCATTCAGATATTGTTATAGGCACAATGTCTCAGGATTTTCATGTTAGGGTAATGGCAGAACATGGAGTTGTTATTTGCTTATTTATCTTGTCCTATATGGGTGAGCAAGTTTTATACTCATATACTAACTAGATTGTTTGAATTTCTAGTATGGGTTGTTTTGTGTGGCTTGTGGGCTAGTTTCCTTTCTCTCCTTATTGTATTGGTATGGTTCATCAAGGCATAGAAGTAAGTAGTTCTACGGGGCTCCATCTCAGCTCTAATAGAGGTGCGACATTATCTAGAAGAATAAGTAGGTGTGCCATTGGCGACATGTTGAGGAATTAGAGGAGTAATATCCAATGTGCTTTTTTAATTCATGTTAAGATTAGTGAACTTAACAAGACATAAGTTTTTACTAGTGAAATCTAGTTCTAAGAATATGCGGAGTGGTGTAATGTAGATAGGGGGCCTTGGGAGGTGCTAATAATTCTCAATTTTGTTAGAGATACTATGTTGTGCTTATAACTATAGAATTGAATCTTTTGGTAGAGGTTTGACCAAGCTCGGCTTGAGTTTGAGTGAGTCTTTTGTTACTTTCGATATAAGCTTGGTTGTATTTTCTTTTTTCATATGTAGTTAAGGTAAATGATTAGTTTGTACTTCCTTAACTTTATTAAAAGGTTGAAATGAACTACTAATGATGATATTCACATATATAAATATACTGGTTTATCATTAAAAAAGAGTTAATCTTATATTTTTCAAAAAAATTGAGGTATTAGATTTATATATGAAAAATATTTAAGGTCCTTACGTCTTCAAAATTTGAAATTTTAAGTTTTTAAATGTGACTTCAAACTTATTTTTTATATTTATGTACATATATGCATATTTATTATATTATAAAGACATTCTAGTCCAAGTTTTTTTTATAAATGAGACGAGGGATTAAAAATATAAAGAATGACAAAAGCAAAAAGAACAAACTTAGAAAAACACTCCTTTTTGGATCCCTGAATAGCTAGAAGACCTGCACATTGTGAACTACTTCATCGATTCTGTAAGGAAACTCCTTTCTTCTATTCTTGATCCAAAAACCAATCCTTGATTTGATGAGCCTAACCATCCATCTTATGCAAACTTCATGACTTTTAAACACTAACTTATTTATGAATTCCTATATAGTTCCGTTTATTGCAAAGAATGCCTCAATCCCTTTCTTTTACCTCCTAGCCAAGCAACATTGTTATCCTTAATAGATCTCGGTATCACCCACGTGCATCCAAGCCAATCACAAATCTCATATCAGATTTTCCCCATCATGGTATAATGCAGGAAAACATGGTTGATCGATGGTGTGACCGTAGCCGGCACACAATTTAAACCCTCTTGTTGTCAATTGTAGCACTGGTAAATAAGGGTATCGTTCTAGCCGGAGATTGAGAGGGCTCACCTCTATCTAACTAGCTTAAACTAAAACTAAAACTAAAAATCCTAAATAACACAAAATAAATAAATAAGAAAAATACTAATGGGGGTTTATCAAAATAATAAAATAATAAAATGAATAAATAAAATAAAATAAACTAATAATGAAATAAATGGAAATAATGGGAAACCGTAGATATAAGAAATATGTTAGGGAAATAAAAATTCACCACTAGATTAGGTCGTAATATAATATTTATTTCTAAGTCAAATTTTAATCGTGAGAAAGAGATTGACCAAGTTGCACACCAAAAGCAGGTCTATACACCTTATATTACTCCCCTTAATTAATTAATACGACAAAGCGCCAATATTAACCCTATTAAATACTAGCAGTATAGCAGCAACAAGCGGTTCCTATATTTAACTAGATTTAATGCATTAAGTGTAAGTGGAAGGCTGTCAATCTAAGTACCCATACTAGTACAAAAAGCATGTCTAGCTGTATTTCCTTTCCTTGAACCACACGTATCGAAACGTTTTACCACTTTGGTTAGAATCACAAAACGATTAGGTGAATTTTTATCTAACCTAGCTGCAATTTATACATATAAATTCTAGTATATTTAGATGGCCACCTTGCAGGAAAATAATCCTACATACTGTCACTTATGAGGAACCAGAACAAGGCATGCACCAAATAAATTATACTTGACAGAATTATACATATAAATGATAGCAATTAAGATAGAGTCAAGAAACAATCTCACGAAACAAAGAAAATAAAATTATAATTCAAATCATAATCTAGGGTTTCAATTCATTCCCTAACAATAAATAATCAGCCACTCATAATTAAAGAATTAATTACACAGAAATATATATCTAAAATAAAAATTAAAAATAAAAGAAAGAAATAACCGGAATTAAATTTGGATAAAAGTTCAAGAATTTATTTAGATAAAAATTAATTTTATCTGAAATAATTCTACCGGTATAAATTCTTCCTCTAATTTTTCTTCATTCTCGGCGCTGCCTTTATTTCTATGCATAAATTCTTTCCTTTTTCTCTTCGTCGCTGACGGCTCACAGGGCAGACGCTCCCTTCTCGCCCTGCGGCTCTCCTCAGCGTCGAGCCTTGAAGGCTCTCGCTTCCCTCTTTTTTCTGCGCCGCACGCCCTTCTTATAACTTTTTTTGTGTCTCCACGTCAGCCCTTGTGGCTGACATCTTCTTTCTCCTGTGCTTCGTTTGGTTTCGTTGTTCCAGGACTTTGGGCCTTCGGCCTTCGGCTGTTGGTCCAAAGGTCGAAATACTTTTTTTTATTTAATTTTTCTTTTACTTAAAAACAAAACCTGCAAAATAAAATTAATAAATATTATTTTGCTCTAAATTTACTTAATTTATATCATTTTAGCTCAAATAATAATATTTATGCAATTTTTACCACTTAAGCATAAAACAATAATTATTCCCCTATATTAGCTAAATAAACTACCAAAAACTAAGATTATAAGGGTATAAAATGTGCCAAAATATGAACTCATCACACCCCCACACTTAGCTTCTTGCTTGTCCTCAAGCAAGTTATTACTCTAAATAAATAAAATTTAATTACTAGCCACTTTCGTAGGTCTCACGATTACACTTAGCATGTGCAACAAGCCCTTTAAACCTCTAGGTCACCCATCGAGGACGAGTAAGGTCTCGTGAGGGTTTCGCAGATGATATACCCACAAAATCGAACACAAATAAAATAAAATAAAACTATACCTAACACCCTTAACAATTTTTTTTCTTCAGAATCTTTTACTTTCAAATGTCGAGATTAGCAATCAATCAAGATTAAGCATTGGGAGATTTAAAGAATCAATTTCAACATATGGTTCACACATAAACATGACAGGTATGAACAGATCAATATTATGGATGAAAATCTACCACGCCTTAGTCACATCAAGATTCATCCTCACTATGGATACCCTCTATTTTTTTTCTCTCTTAGATTCATGGCTACAAATGTGTAGAAACACTCATGTATGTGAGGTAAGATGATGAAAATAACAAACGACTCACATATATAAACAAAGAAGGCTCATGTTCTTGTGGATAAAACCTCATGAAAGATATCAAATACTTGCCAAATGGACCGAACCATATGCTTAACTCTTGTGACTAATCTCCATTAGATCAAAGGTTGCTCATCTTGAGAATCAAATAGACTTACTTATTGGTTGTAACGGGGTTTAAGGTATGGAGTATTTTAGGAGTGTGGTGCTAAAAAGATCAAGAGCTAGTGGAATCTAATAAGTAGATGAAATATAAGCTTAACTCCACATCAATGATCATTGATACATATCTCCAACTTAACACCAAAATATAACATGAATAGAACTTTCTCAACATAATCTCCATAACTCCCTCTCTTCCTTATATCCTAACCTGTTTTTTTTTTTTTTTGAAAATTTTCATTTTTTTCTCCACCAAACACAACCAATCCCCTTTCTTAGCATAAATACATATATTTCTTTCACACACACACATACACAGTAACTCTTTATATCCATAATGATTTGATTTCCTTCCACTAGCTTTAAGCACAGGTAAGGAGATTAAAGCCCAATGGTTATTCAATGTGGGTAATGAAGAAAAATATATAATCCATGTATAGGCTCAAAGGGTTTCTATGGGGTGTATATCATGGATACACAAATTAGGTTAATCTATTTGGTCATGTGATGGAAACTTCATAAGCCGCCTTTATCATTTTCTCAATCAGAGCATGTTTTGACTATAAGCTTCGACTAGTACAAGAGTAAGTTCTAGTAATCTCTATAGTCCATTACAAGATCTATGGAAAATAATTTGATCAAAGCAATTAAACATATATGAGGTTTACAAAGAAAATTTTGAAGCCAAGAAATAGTAGATGATTTTGTGTAGATTCGCTCAGAAAAGAGAAGATACATATGGTTCAAAAACTCATTGAGGAATGTAATGAATCTCAACATGCCATGTCGGTGGTTAGAAAATCATACATGTTCTTTCTCCATTCACATTTAGGCACATAGATATGTGTTCCCTATATCAAAATCAACAAAAAATCTCCACTTGCTTTATCTCGATTTCATGATCCTCTGTTCGTTAGATTTCAAAGATATACTCCTCATTAACTAATTAAGGGTCCTACGACTCTAAAAACACTAAACACTCTAAAAAAATCTAAACAATATATATATTTTTTTTCAAAAATATTTTTTTATATACATAAAACACACGCACCCCCACACTTAAATCACACATTGTCCTCAATGTGTAAACAACTAAGGAACACATGAAATTTAATGTATGGAGAAAATAAAATAAATAAATAAAGGATAGAAAACTCCCTTATGACATTGGGTTGCCTCCCAAGTAGCGCTTGTTTTTATGTCTTCAGCCTGACATGATCTCGGTTTGTTCGTTCAAGGTGGATACGTCCACTTCAGAGCTGCTTCACCAAATCCTTCCTCGTGATGATCATCTTTATCCTGCAATGAAGAAAAAGACAAAATATTAGATTTAATGAAAGATTTGATCCAGCAAGAACGTAACTTACCTAGCATGGAATTTAAGCTCGTGTGTAAAGAAATAATGTTTTGTCCAATGTCCATGTATGGTAATCTCTCTATCGAAGGAACATATTTTCCCATCTTAAAATCTTTAAGCACGTCCTTCCAACATAACCTCTCCTTTGGAGCATCACGCTTCTTATTAAATGTATCCAAGGTTATTTGATTACTCTCTTCACTCTTGGATCCATACAACCTGCTAAAAGAGGGAAAACTAGGAGTATGGTTAGCATAAATAAAATCAACGTGGTTCAAAGGCTTACCTTGTGTCTCATGGTCATGTCCAAGCAAAAGTGGAGAATAAATGTTCAAAGATGGTATATGGTAGGTGAAAGTGATAGTCTTGTCATCCATATACTTCTCTTTGTTCACTTGATCCTCATTTTGATGAGATTATTCTTCTACTTTTACAAGCTCTTCTTCCACCTGATCTTGCTTTTCAATGTTCTCCATGGGAATCTCCTCAACTAGCTCATCCTTACATTCAGATATGGCATCATCACCCTCATAACTCTCACTTGAATTTGGAATTGAAGTACTAGAGAGCTCTTCTTGTGCTTGTGATTGATTCATTAGGTTGACCATATAACCCATTTTCTCCTCTAGCATTGACACCCTTTCATTTTGTCTAATCTGACTTTATATCAGTTGATTTAGGTTGTTTGCCAACTGTTTTTGATCATTTGTCAATGCTTTAAGAATCTTATCCATTTTTTCTGAACTTGAGGGTTCTGAAACTGGAGAAAATTCTTGTTGAGGATATTGATAATATTTTGAAGCTTCATATTCACACGTGTAAGGGTCTTGATATGGAACTTGATACTGATCATTCACCTCCCATCCAAAGTTGGGTTGATGCCTCATTCCCGAATAGTATGTGCTTGTGTAAGGATCATGTCCTTAAAAACCATTGAAAGATTGAGCATTGGGTTGTGTCCATCGTCCTCCTCTAATAGCTTGTGAATGGTAGGCATATGGAAATCCTTGCGTATGACACACTACACTTGTATTAATAACTCTAGCTTCAGCTACCTGCAAAACAAGAGCTGTGAGTTTGTTAAGTTTATCTTCAAGACTACTCATACTTACCTTATTTACTCTTGCATTAGGATTCATGCAAAGTTGTCCATAACCAAAGGATCCTCTCATAGCTACCTGAAAATACTAACACTTCAAAGGAAAAGGTTAATAACAAAACAAACCAAAAATGTAACACCCCCAAATTTACTACTGAAAAATTTCGTTTAAATCAAAAGGTCTGGCGGAAGCGAAAGAATTAAAAACGTAAACTTGGGGGTATTACCGCCACACTTAGTACCAGACCGGTTCACTTCTACTGTTCCGATACTAAGTGCTAAGGCTAAACTAAACAATCGTTAAGTAAGAATCATCAAAATATAAGTTCATAGTTAACATAGATCATTCACGAAAACACGAGTCAACGACAATTAGGATATCGTTTAAGAATACAACTTAAGAGTACGGTTTCGAAGCAGGAAGCGTAGTACAAAATATAGCTAAATAGAACAAATCTCAAGGGACCAATATCCGGACCGCCTACTCACTCAAGTCAAGCCTTCCACCCCAAATTAGTAACTGATCAAACCTGCACAGGAGGTCTGCTCCCCACCATTGGTGGATCATCACAGGACCCATTCAATCAATGTAGTATCAATACGGGTCCAATACTGAGTAAGGGCGCTGGTGCGCTAAGGCCAAGCATACAATCATACCACATAACATACATAGCACAAACATATAGACAACATGCGATAACCCGCAAGATAAGGCTTGAGTACTTTCCGGTGACTTATTCTTATTTCTCATTAATAATAATACGTTCATTCCACACATATTCTTTAATAGTCCGTGTGAGTGCGGGAACCCCACTATTATAGCCGGTGGAACGGTCACGAGCGCCATGCCCTGCCACTATTATAGCCGGTGGACCAGTCACGAGGGTAACATACCCTGCCACTATTATTTGCCGGTGGACCGGTCTGGCCCCGACTCACAAGGTGTTCCACTGTAAATATTAGTATCTTTCCCAGGTCTTATCATCATTCTGATTAGTTTGTTGAGCACGGAATCCCCCACTATTATAGCCGGTGGAACGGTCACGAGGGCCATGCCCTGCCACTATTATAGCCGGTGGACCGGTCACGAGGGTAACATACCCTGCCACTATTATTTGCCGGTGGACCAGTCTGGGTCCGGCTCAACATCTTTCTCTGTAAGTAGTTAATGTCTTAACATATCTTATTCAAAAGGTTTTCATCATGGATATGCATAAATCATTCTCTTTATGCTTTACACATCTCAACCAATAAAATTCCACATTCATAACTACACTTAAATCAATAATACACATGATAACGCCAAACAACTCTAAGCAGTCGTAACCAACCCTAGTTGTCCACACCAACCCGTGTTTAACCACTCTCATCCCTACTTTACCATAACAACCGTACTTAGCCATCCCAAATCTTAATTATCCTCAACAGTCACAATTAGTTACTCCATCCCTGCTCAATCACAACGTCCCAGAGTTAATCACTCCAAACCCTAATCCCATACGATCATTAACTCCCATGCAAAACCCTAATACTGCCATACCAACATTAATACCACCATACAACCCATAACACCACCATGTAAACCCTAATACCACCATAAGTCATTAATACCACTATACAATCATTAATACCACCATACAAATATTAATACCACCATGCAAACCCTAATACCACCATACAAACCCTAATACCACCATACAACACTAATACCTCCATAAAATCACAAATACCACCATACAACATTAATACCTCCATAAAAACACAAATACCACCATACAACATTAATGCCTCCATAAAATCACAATACCACCATACGAATCCGAATACCACCATAAGCCATTAATACCACTATGAAATCATTAGTACCACCATACGAACATTTATGCCACCATACAAACCCTAATACCACCATACAACATTAATACCTCCATAAAATCACAAATACCACCATACAACATTAATACCTCCATAAAAACACAATACCACCATATAACATTAATACCTCCATAAAATCACAAATACCCCCATACAACATTAATACCTCCATAAAATCACAATACCGCCATACGAACCCGAATACCACCATAAGCCGTTGATACCACTATGAAATCATCAGTACCACCATACGAACATTTATGCCATCATACAAACCCTAATACCACCATACAAACTTCAAGACTCCCATGATGGTTCCCAACTCATATTACCATTTATCCTAACATGCATGTCCTAGTGGGCCATAACATATTACATCATAAACATCATATATATAACTGTCATGCTCATGTCACGGAAGCACATACAACATACCTCAATCTCCAAGCTACGCTACACATAAGACAAGTTATACACAAATCATATAATACATGGCATAGCATGGCATACACAACATTCAACACATCCACGTCACACATAGCACAAGGCCATTAGCTTCGTCCTTACATAAGGCGACGCCGGGCTTGGAGCACGCTCCTCTAACTCCTTAGGGCTTTGGTCGGGATTACCTATAAAAGGGGGGAAATGCTAAGTATTAGTTTCCCTTATAATGACTATCAATCCTCATTCTAGTTTAAGGTTAGGGTTTTTATTACTAAAAAGGGTTTTATACAAAAACTAGGGTTTTTACCTTAGAATTAGTATACTAAATATTAGTAGTCAAAATATAGTTATTTATGATACTTATTGTTACACTTATTTTATTAAGCCCATTAGTTCCATTCTTATAATACTAGTGTTCACTAGTCATAGTAAAATAGTGATAATAATAATAATAATAATAATAATAATAATAATAATAATAATAATAATAATAAGACTACCAATAGTGACATTTATGTTACAAGTAATAGAACTCTAGCATTTTTAAGATTAAGTCTACCAATGGTGTTAGGTTTGAAATAATAATATTATAAGGTCACAATATTACAAGTAAACTATTCCTAAGGGTGATAATGATAATAGTAATAATACTAATAATGATGATAATAATAGTAATACTCCTAGTAGTAATGATAATAGAAGTAATAATGATAAAAGTGTTAATACTAATAATTATAAAAATAACCAAAGTTAAGTATAATACAAGTTAGGGTTTAAAAGGGATGTTAGTATTAGTAAGAAATAAGAACATTAATAATAGAGGCAATAATAATGGTAATAATGATAATAATAATAATAATAATAATAATAATAATAATAATAATAATAATAATAATAATAATAATAAAAGTAATAATAATGATAATAATAATAATAATAATAATAAGTATATTAGTGTTAATATTAGTAGAAAATAGTAGCAGTTATAAAAAAAGGGATATTAGGGTTTGGATGAGTGGAGAACCACCTAGGGTCGGTGGTGGTCCGGCGGCGGCGCGTGGAGGAGGAGAAGAGGGGGAAAGATGGAGGTGGTGGTTAGATGGGGGGAGAAAAGAAGGAGTTTGAGGTGGGGAAAGAAACAGCAGGTGAAGGGGAGTGGAGTGAGGGTGGTGGCATGAGAAAGGAGGCGGCGCGCGGTGGTGGACGCGGCGGCCGAAGGTGGAAGAAGGTGGTGGGAGATGGTGGAGGTTGGTGGAGAAGGAGGTAGGGGGTAAGGATGGTATGGGTAGGTAGGGGAGGACCTGTCGGTTGTTTTGGGAGGTGGAAGGGTGGCTGGTAGCGGCGGAGGAGGCGGCAGAAGGTGGCACAAGGCGGCGATAGGCTGGAAGGGGCTGCTCGGGGTGGCGATTTTACACGGCCTGGGGTGGCTCGTGCAAGGCAAATCGAGGGCTGAGGAGGGCTTGGTTAGGTGGAGGGTGGTGCCAGGTGGGGTTCTGGGCGGCGCTCGACCGGCGGCGTTGGAGGGAGGGCGGCGGTCGACGCGTTTGATGGGGCGGCGGCGAGAGAGAGCAAACCTAGGGTTTCGGGGTTCCAAATCCCGAACCTCGGTGATCAATGGGGGTATTTATAGGTAGGGTGGTCGGGCAAGGCCAGGGGAAGAAGACAAGGGGGTGCAGGCGCCAGGCTGGCCGGTAGGCGGCAGCTGCCGTGGCAGGCGGTGCAGGTCCTGCCATGGCAGGTTGGGTCAGGGAAGGGGAGAGGAAAAGGGAAAGAGATGGAACGCGGGAAAGGGAGAGAGGGACTTGGTTGGGGTCGAAAATAGAAAGACAACGACGGGGAGAGGGCAGAGAGGGGAGGCCGGACGGCGTGCTGCTGTCGGCGGCAGGGCTGCAGGGTTGGCAGTTGTAGATCGGGGTTTGGGAGGGAGGAAGACGACGACTGGATCGGTCGGTCCAGGGGAAGGAAAAACGGAGGGGGAACCGGCCGGGCGGTAGCGGTTATTTCCCCCATTAATGAAACGCGGCGTATTGAGGGTTGTGGGAGGAAGACGCAGCGTCGCGTCGAAGGCTGGCAGCGATCGATACGGTGCTTAACGCGGCGCTGCGTTTCGGCGACTTTAGCGTCGAAACGCAGCGTTTTGTTCCACGATGGCTGGGCTCGCTCGGTCGTAGGCGAGGAGAAGAAAGGGAAGGCTGGGTTGGGCCGGGCGAGGCCCAATTTCGGCGAAGGAGGAAGAAAAGAAAAAAAAGAGGGAAAATAAAAGGGAAAAAAAGGAAAAGAAGGAATTATTTTGGGTTTTGGATTTTGCATAAATTATTAGGATATTTTTCTGGCTATTTAAAATATTAATATTTATAAAATATTAAATAAATTTCCTTTTTGCTTAATTTAGGCTATTTTAGATAATTTTCCCTAACCTCCATGCTAATTAGAAAAATACCCAAATTTTCTTCCAATTAAATTCTTTATTATTTTCCTCTTAATCTACCTTATTTAATTCTCTACATTTTAAGTAAATAAATTTAAATAATTAATTTTCCTAATAATTCCTTATTTGGCCATAATTTCGAAAATTAGGATTTTGGGATATTACAAAAAATCCTAAGAAAATCTAAAACAAAAATAAAAGAACAAATATAAAAACACTAAAAATAAAAGCACACTAAAAATACTAGCAAAATAAAGATGAAGTTACCAATCCCCGACAACGGCGCCAAAAATTGGTGTGACCGTAGCCGGCACGCAATTTAAACCCTCCAGGAAAACATGGTTGATCAATGGTGTGACCGTAGCCAGCACGCAATTTAAACCCTCTTGTTGTCAATTGTAGCACTGGTAAATAAGGGTATCGTTCTAGCCGGGGATTGAGAGGGCTCACCTCTATCTAACTAGCTTAAACTAAAACTAAAACTAAAAATCCTAAATAACACAAAATAAATAAATAAGAAAAATACTAATGGGGTTTTATCAAAATAATAAAATAATAAAATAAATAAATAAAATAAAATAAACTAATAATGAAATAAATGGAAATAATGGGAAACCGTAGATATAAGAAATATGTTAGGGAAATAAAAATTCACCACTAGATTAGGTCGTAATATAATATTTATTTCTAAGTCAAATTTTAATCGTGAGAAAGAGATTGACCAAGTTGCACACCAAAAGCAGGTCTATACACCTTATATTACTCCCCTTAATTAATTAATATGACAAAGCGCCAATATTAACCCTATTAAATACTAGCAGTATAGCAGCAACAAGCGGTTCCTATATTTAACTAGATTTAATGCATTAAGTGTAAGTGGAAGGCTGTCAATCTAAGTACCCATAGAAGTAAAAACAGCATGTCTAGCTGTATTTCCTTTCCTTGACCCACACGTATCAAAACGTTTTACCACTTTGGTTAGAATCACAAAACGATTAGGTGAATTTTTATCTAACCTAGCTGCAATTTATACATATAAATTCTAGTATATTTAGATGGCCACCTAGCAGGCAAATAATCCTACATACTGTCACTTATGAGAAACCAGAACAAGGCATGCACCAAATAAATTATACTTGACAGAATTATACATATAAACGATAGCAATTAAGATAGAGTCAATAAACAATCTCACGAAACAAAGAAAATAAAATTATAATTCAAATCATAATCTAGTGTTTCAATTCATTCCCTAACAATAAATAATCAGCCACTCATAATGAAAGAATTAATTACACAGAAATATATATCTAAAATAAAAATTAAAAATAAAAGAAAGAAATAACCGAAATTAATTTTGGATAAAATTTCAAGAATTTATTTAGATAAAAATTAATTTTATCTGAAATAATTCTACCGGTATAAATTCTTCCTCTAATTTTTCTTCCTTCTCGGCGCTGCCTTTATTTCTGTGCATAAATTCTTTCCTTTTTCTCTTCGTCGCTGAAGGATCACAGGGCAGCCGCTCCCTTCTCGCCCTGCGGCTCTCCTCAGCGTCGAGCCTTGAAGGCTCTCGCTTCCCTCTTTTTTCTGCGCCGCACGCCCTTCTTATAACTTTTTATGTGTCTCCACGTCAGCCCTTGCGGCTGACATCTTCTTTCTCCTGTGCTTCGTTTGGTTTCGTTGGTCCAAAGGTCGAAATACTTTTTTTTATTTAATTTTTCTTTTACTTAAAAACAAAACCTACAAAATAAAATTAATAAATATTATTTTGCTCTAAATTTACTTAATTTATATTATTTTAGCTCAAATAATAATATTTATGCAATTTTTACCACTTAAGCATAAGACAATAATTATTCCCCTATATTAGCTAAATAAACTACCAAAAACTAAGATTATAAGGGTATAAAATGTGCCAAAATATGAACTCATCAATCGATTCTTGCTCATATTTGTAAAAAGGACATTCTGACTCCCTTATATCAATAATATGAAGCCTAGCAAGTCTATCTCTTGTGTTGAGTCTTTGTTGAATGGCAAACTAAGAAATAAGTTTGATCCTTGGGGATGATATGCCACTCCAAATCATGTTGAAGGTGCTACTTCTCGAATCATCCCCATATAATCTCTAATAAGAGGTCTGACAAAAGGATCTAATAGAAATACCCCCTTATCATCATAGACCCAACTAATCATAACCTTCTTATCCTTACTCAAGTAAAACTGCTTGATTAGACTTTCTAGCTATTCTACTTAACTTTCCTCCCAAGAGAAAAGGAGTCGCCTCCACCAAAGTTGCTAGATCCACTATGCTCTGTCCCATAAGCCCATTTCTACTATCTTTTCTTCCTGTTGACCTAAAACTATAAAAAGTCTTGGAAATAAGGTTTTCAAAGAACCTTGCCCGATCTAGTTGTCATGTCAAAACCTGAAGCTTCTATCTTTATCGAGAAGAATCTTTAGTCCTGAATTGAGGATGGTGTTCGTTTGACCAATCTTAACAATGTCCACCCACGGGGTCCACCCTCTCCTTTGAACCGAAATCTCTAAACTTTCGAAATGGTCACTAGAGTGAATGGAGGAAATAATCCTTTTCCAAGATGCCCCCTCTATAGTATAAAACTTCCACCATCATTTGAATAATAATGCATTATTCCTCATGATTAAGTCCCCAACACCTAAGCCACCTAGGGTTTTAGGCACTGAACTAGTGGTTATTTCTTCCTATCCCCACTACCACTCCAAAAAAAATTCCTTTGGACATCAATGATCTCCTTAACCACCACTTTTGGGATTTTGAATAAAATACATCGGCAGGCTGTTCAAGATACTTTTTATTAGTACCAAACTTCCTACTCTTGAAAGGACTTTTGTCTTCCACCCAGATAATCTCTGTTTAATCTTATCAATCACTACTTTCCAAACCTGACTATTCCTCGCATTAGCCCCCAATGGGAGGCCAATGTAATTAATTGGCAGAAAGCTGATCTTACAATTCATAATCTCTACACCCTCCTTTTGGAACCGTGTATCCACTCCAAGACCTATGAGCTCCGACTATGCAAAGTTCCCACTCAACCCTGACAACAAATAAAAGCAGTTTAGCAATCTTCTCCAATTTATGATATTCTTAAGAGATGCCCCACAGAAAATCATAGTGTTATCCGCTAATTGAATATGGGTAACTTTGCATTTATCTCCCCCCACTCTTAATCCTTGGATTAGACCTTTATCCACACCTCTTCTGATAAGTTGATTAAAAGCCTCAACCACCAAAACGAAAAGAAAAAGGGAAATGGGATCCCCTTGCATGAGACCCCTTCTCATCTTGAAGGGAGTGGAAGGCGACCCATTGACAAGAACTGAAATGCTGGAAGTTGATATACACTCCTTTATCCATCCTTTACATATATTTCCAAAGCCAATAATACTCAAAATACTAACCATGAACTCCCATTTGATGCTGTCATATGCCTTTTGAAATTCTAGCTTAATCATCACTCCTCTCGAGCCCTTCTTCTTCTTAAACCACTGAACGATCTCATTGGGTACCAAGGAACCATCAAGAATGCTTCTACCTTTGATGTAAGCTAACTGATAATCACTAACCAAGCCATCAACCACCTGTTTCAATCTATGAGCCAGAATCTTTGAGATCACCTTATAAATACACCCTACTAAGCTGATAGATCTAAACTAACTATTATCCTCCACCTCCTCCACTTTGGGAATCAAAGTAATCAGAGTGGTATTGAGGGCATGTGGCATCCTACTTGAATGAAAGAATGCTGGGACAGAATCAATGAACTCCTCCCTGATTACACCCCACATTTTCCTAATAAAATCTATATGGTACCCATTGTACCTTGGAGCTTTAAGAGAATCACATGCCCAGACCGCCTTCTAAACTTCCTCCCTATGAGGTATGCTATCAATATCTATACTCTACTCCCTCAAGATCTTATGGTAACCATCTATTGAAATGCTAATGTTTGGTAGATCTGACTAATTATACAGGCCCTTGAAGTAGGATAAGATTACCTCCTTAATCCCTAACAATTCTAGAATCACCTTTCCCTTCTCCACTAACTTACTGATGATAACTCTCTTTTTCCTCATAGCAAAAACAATGTGGAATAATCTTGTGTTCCCATCTCTATCTTTAAACCCTCTTACCCTAGATACTTGCATCCAGTAGGATTCTTTCCTCTTACGCCATTCCCGTAACTGATTCTTCAAAGCTACCCTTCTAGCAAGCACCACTTCATCACAATTAACATCATTACATGTGGCATCCACCTTCTCCAATTCATACTCAAGCATCTTAATCTTTAATTCAATATCCCCAAACACTTCCTTGTTCCATTCTCTAAGCATAATCTTCATCTCCTTTAACCTATTCTGGCATGAAATCCCCTCAAGCTTAGCCTAGCACTTCGCCACGAAGCCCCAAAACTGTGGATGAGAACACCAGATATCCCAAGATCCAAAAAGTTTTATGCCCATACCCATAATTCTTAACACAGAGGTGGATAAGATTGTGGTCTAATAAAGACCTTCCTAACCCTGAGCAGAAAAGATCTAGGTACACCAAAAACTAAGAGGGTTCAATTAAGAACCGATCCAAAAGGCTAGCGGAACCGGCCTTATGCCAAGAAAACTTCATGTTAGAAGAGGTAATGTCGATGAGCCCCATCCTATCAATCCACTCATTAAAGGAACTAACACTGCTATTATCCAACCATCCCCTTTTTCTTTAACTTTGCCTTCTAACCTCATTAAAGCCTCCCATCACCAACAATGGACTACTACACTGTTGCCCTACTTCCATAACTCTTCCTATATTTCCTTCTTTTCTCTTGAGTTAGAATACCCATATACGAGTAACACCACACACTCAAATGAAAATGGGGCCAAACATCCTTCAATCAAAATCCACCTAGTACCAATCCTAGAATCCCGAATCCCAAAACGCTATGTATCCCATCTAAGAATCAACCCTCCACTCCTACCTTGTGCTGGTGTATCCCTCCACTTAATCAAACCATTTCTCCAAACTGTATTCTTCCATGAATTCAACACTATCTAGTGTTTTGTTTCTACCAAACTACAAATCCACGACCTTTCTTTAGAAATCAATGCCTGGATACTAGATATTTTTCTTGGAGCACTTATCCCCCTTACATTCCGACTAATAATAATCATAAGTTAAAACCAAAAACTTGGCTCCCAAAGTCTACTGAAATCCATTGAATCACCGATTCCTAACTACTCTTTGACTTCTCCTTAAAATGGCTAACTTCTCCACACACTTCATCTCCCCTTTAGAGGATAATCCTATCTCTTTCCCAAGCTTCCATGTTGCATGAGCTTCTACCACCTCTTCATCCTCCAAAATAATCTCTTCCGTCCTTTGACACGTTAGATTCCTACCCTCACCTCTAACTTTGCAAAAAAAATTGAGCAAACTACACTATCCTCCGCACAATTATGAACTATCGGGACTTGTAACTCATAAATCCCCCTATCCACTTCTTCTCTTGATCTGTTCCCCTCATGCGCCACCTAGAACTCAACAACTCTTCCTCTCCCCAAGGTCTCGACGTGATGGAGTCAGGGCATGCCAAATCATTTAATTTCCAATCTACCACTCCCTCTTTGACCTTTGAAAGATGAGCCTATAGGTTACAGGTACCTGACTCTTGGGCTTCTCCACACTGTCCTACACTGCCTGAGTTGCCGAGAGTGTGCCTGTCTTCCTCCCTTAAGAGTGACTCCACTGGCTAGAACACCCTCCTGTCCACCAAAGCCCACTGCCATGAGTTGTAGCCTTGGCCTACCTCATGTGCTACAACTGTCGTCTCTTTCCTCCTAAGCATAACACCACCTTATCCCGAATATCCTCTAAGTTTTGTGTGTCAATAAACACCTTGGTGGCCTCCATTGATCCTTCAAAATCCCTATCCTCTTCCCAACATACCCACCTTCCCTATGGCTGAGCAATCCTTCAAATAAATTCTTCCTTCCACGCCACCACCAGTATCCCCCTAATCTCCACCCAAGTTCTCCTAAGCCTACAACTATCCTCCATTCTCCACCTGAAAATATTCGTAGAGCTTTCTACCTTCCTCTATGGCTCTTCGTTTATCTTCTTTTATCTCAAAAGTGATGAGGAACTTATACCTACCCAGGTCTCTAACTCTGCATGTCGTGCTCCATGATTCTAAAAAATTTGGGATGATGATATCCAGGTGATTAGGCTGCGAAGATTCCACTATAAGACATATTTCCAACCACTCCAACTCCTCCTCATGCACCTGCAAATGAATCACCCTAACTGCCTCCATCATGTTATTCTTCATCAAATCCTTTCCTTTAGTGATTGTTGCATAGGATCTCGAGTCCCTCATCGCTGGCCTCCATCTATTATGCCAAGATTTTCTACTACTCTTTCGATCTTCTCCTTGAGCCTTATATATCGACTGCCCTCTCCTTCCAAACCTTGCCATCTTCATGTGAAGTTTGATCCCATGCAGTACTATGTTATTAAATTTCCTCACAACCTCCTTTACTTGATCCTCTCCATTATAACGCACGAAGCAGAAATGAAGGTTGGATAATTTTTGCTCCTTTCGGTTGATAAAGACATCCTCCACCTTCCCAACTTCATCAAATAATTCATGCACTTCCTCGACCTCCACTTCTTTGGCTAGGTTGTCCACAAACACTGTAAACATACCTTAGGTTGATGCGTGATGAGCCTTGGTTGAAACTCTTTACCCCGATGATATCTTGGAACAATATCTCTTACGAAAGGCTTTCGATGATGGGTGGTATTTAGTGGCTTACTATGGTGGGTATGGGCACTCTCGTTAGGTCTAATGATGGGTGGTAAGGGTTGAGCCATTCGGTTAGGAGGAGATTGTTTTTAGCACTTATAACTCACGTTAGTGGTTAAACTAAGATTCATAACATCATTCTCCTTTTCACTTGGGGGACCGCAGATTCAGAATTCATCTCAATATACATAATTGTAAATTGATATACATAGGCATTGGAAATAGCTATACATAGCAACATAGGTTTAAAATTTTGAAGTCCCTTTGTTCTCACCATTAAAGAAAGGCAATATATGCCCAACCATTCTTTTTTTTTTCTTCCTGAGATTCCTATGTATTGGAATATCCAGCAATGTCGATTACTCCCTGAGCTCTTATCCAAGTGGCAGAAAAAAAAAATCAAAAAGATCCTTAATGCTCCATTTGGTTCAAAGAAAGTTTTAAAAAAAAGAATGAAAATGATGAGGAAAATAATTTTTTATGTTTGGTTTATATGATAATAAAATAGAAAAAGAATATGATATAAAATTATTAAAGATTAACGATATAATTTTCTTTAAGAAAATATTTTAATTTTAATTTTATTTTCCCTAAACTTTCTTAGAACTAAGGGCCTGTTTGGTATGGGGGTAATAGAGGAGGAAAAAATTTTCCTCTATTTTATATCTTTTGTATTAAGAAGTTAATAATAATAAATATGTTTTTAATAAAATACTCATTTTAAATCAAATTAATATTTAAATGGATATTCATTAAAATAAAAATATTTAATTTTAGATAAATTATATAAGATATATAAAATATGGAAGTAATTTTTTCACCCATATTACTTCCATATCAAACGAGCACTAAATAGTATCCAAATCTTGAGAATAAAGTTGCGGTGCTTGCATCTTCAAATCTGGTAATACACTTAAGCGTTTGTTTAGCGGTACTACGATTAGCTTGTGTTAATGGTGACGAAGATCACCCCCGCGTCGAAAATCGAGTGCATGATAATTCGTATTAGGTAGGAACATATATTTTACAACTTGTGGTGGGGTGGGGCATTTCTTGATGTCCATAATGAGACACGAAGGAGCGTGCATAGCCTCAGCTTTATTCACGAGACGATGCCCAAGGTCATGCTCACTTGACTTTACATACAACATGGATAGAAAATATATATATTCTATCTACACTTGATGTGTTTGGGGACTTTATAAGCGGCATTTGAGGTTACAAAAATGGCAAATTCAAATGAATGAAGTCGATTCAAACACAACTTAAATGTGATCAATTTTTTTAGCGCTATTTATTTCATACTTCGATGTAGCTTGAAATGTACAGGTATTCATTGCTGTTTTTAAAGTTTAAAAATATAATTATCTTTATAGTGATCTATTAAAAAATATTAAAATATTTTAGATTTTTTTTCTATAAATAGACATGTATATTTTTGCACTTATGTTACAAAAAAAATGTTATTACATAAAATATGCATTAAAATGTACATATATATTATACATTTTTAACATATCTATGCTAAAAATTAAACCTAAAAACTCTAGAAAAAAAAATATGTCAATCCCAATAAATTAAACCTAACACTTAGGATCGAAGTCTGACTATTGTCATCAACAATTAGGCCAATGTTTAGCCACAACTTACATCCTGGATTAAAATTAAATTATCTCTAATTTAAGCAATGAAAAAATAAAAATAAATTATAGTATCACTTTTTTTCAAATATTCCTTAGTAATTAGATAACCATTTGATATACTTTAGACACAAAACAAAAAGATGTACATATGTATGCTAAGGAATACCCATCTTACAAAAACCACTTATTCTCTAATTAATATACTCATATACAAAAATATAAATACACACCTTTTAGGATACATACACATCTTTTATGATAGAACTATTAGTGTTCAAATATATAAATACACATATTTTTATTTATTTATGTAATTGCATACCCATGTCTAAGCATAAATACACATCTTTAATAATATAATATACCTTTTATAGAAGAAGAATAAACATCCTTTGAAATAATGGTGCTCAATTTCTAGGACATTGGTGAACATCTTATGGGATAATAATATATATCTTTTAGGAAAATAATACAGTTTTTTTTTTTTATAAACATGCATTAGCAACACACATACCCTAAAATAATTACAAATCTTCTAATATCATAAAGAACTTCTTTCACAGCTATAATACACATATTCTAGCACTACAAAACACATATTTCACGTCAATAATTGTAACACCACCAAAATTTTCAACTCAAAGTTTCCATTTAATACTATGAGGAATAGTTGAAATCAAAACCAGTGAATGTGACAACCACATCAAACATAAGAGAGTTGTAACCGTCTTCTAACTCAGGCTTTATGCAAGGCAAACCAAAATGAGTAAGTACACTATATACATGAACTAACATAAGATGACAATAATGTGGTTAGTGATGGCAATATGCTATGAGACATGCGTAACATTCCCACTTTTACTACTATTTTTTTTTATGTATAAGCATAATCAAGAAAATAGGAGGTGTTACGACCAAAGTAAACATAAGTTCGGCCTCTCTACCTTTACTTTAACCAAGTGCTAAGGCTAAAATCATTTCAACAAAGCAAATAATAGCGGGAATAAGATACGATAACATAGATAGATTTATAGATAATACATCCTTCATATAATCAAGCTAATAAAATATAATTTGTGACATGAGAGTCCAAAAGAAAAATATACTACAAAAATTAACACCAAGGGTGAAAACACCGATTTTTCCACCTATCTAACCCAAAGACCCTTTCCTCAAAAGGGATCTCCCCTATAGATCATTACCACACTTTTAGGCCTTGTGCCACTCCACAACTCACATGTAATTATATGAAAAATGAGAGTGTCAATACAATTTTCTCTTCTCGAGTAAATCACAACACCTCCTAAGAGGTAGCATATTTGCATTGCACATAATCACACAACAATGGGGTTCATGCTCAAAATCATATATTCACATGTGTTCACAACATTAAAAGATATATATGCTTTATAATTGCACATAAAAAGATAACAAACCAAGATCCTAACAAGGGCCAACCGCAACAAGATCCCAACATAACTTAACAACTACTAAGATAAAGCCCTGATTCAAATATGAAGGAAATAACTTGATGATTATCTAATTTGTTTCTTAAATCAAACCCATTATTATTTCTTCAAATGAATACAATCCCATAATCCAAAGTAAAGACTACTATGGATGAATTAACAAACCAATAAATCAAACCACCAACTTTCTAACATCGTATGAAAGAAATCACACAACATTAAGATGTGTATGAAAATCTAAATATTAACTGTGCACTACCAAGACGTGTATGCAAATCTAAATATTAACAATATAGAGTTTGTAAGTCCTTATGATAAAAAATGATCCCTTTATTCAAAAGGTCCAACTAAGCACTCATTGATTTACCAAAACATGAGATCCCTTTCAATGCTCATGTCTTTCACTTTAAATAATCAATAGTTTATTCGAGTCAAAATGATTCTTTCCCAAATGATACTAATATTTTCAATAACAAGCCAATCAATGAAGGACCCTAAAGATCACTACAACTCAAAGCCATTAAGGCTTAGAGCTAGGTATCACACAATAGCCCAAACATTTAACCAACTAATTAATAGTTCCCTTCATCCAATTATTTCCAAATTATTGCAAGGTCAACACTTATATCAACTATCAAATGTGAGAGTAAAAGGTTAAATAAGGCTAAACTAATCTAATTATTCCTACTTAGGCACATTTTTGTCATAAATTATAACACCCCCATTTTTCACTGTAAAAAATTTTAGTTTAAAACAATGCAAAAGTTGAAATTATACATAGAAAAAATGAGAAGTTGCCATCATACCTAACATAGGATAGACATCCACCACCTACCTTATATTAAATACTAGGCAAAAACTAACCAATATATTTAAAACATATTGCACCAACTTAAATTGCATAAACATTTTAAAAGAATGTTTACCTCAAGGACCACATAGATTCATGGCCAAATCAATACAAGAATACAAATACATAAGAGTATAGGGCTACACTAAAATGAGATTAGTGTGTGACCCCAAAACTAAAATCATGATCTACCATGAACCCCACAAAATCTTTAGATGTCCACGTTCTTAAACCTCTGATTCAAATTGAGGTAGACCCACTACTAGCCATTCCTAAAAATCTTCACATGGCCCTCTGCTAGTGGTAATGAGTAGGTGATGAAGCAAACAGGCATATTAGTACGCTACGTACTGAGTAATCTAAGTTGCTTCCTCAATGGGAACATAAGTATGCAATGCAAAATCTATCACATATGGATAATGTAATTAACATGTGTCATGCTAATGCCAAATATGTAAAGGTAGGAATACACCAGAACATACTATCATGCATGATTTAGACAATGCATGGTATATCAGGCTTGTTTTTACATTATAATCACATAGGTACTCACACTCGTACAAACATGTTATTTCAGCTTGCTCATCTCATTGGATTACACTATTTCCTTATCTATATATTGATATATGTTAACATCCATTCGACTTTCCAATTATTAACCCGTTATCCACTTATGCCATTATCCAAGTGTACAAATCATCTTTTATCTTTTTTGGTCATTCAAACCATTTTCACCATCAATATACAATTATTTGTCACTCTACTTATTCATTAATTAGGTTTTATCATCCATTTACTTATCAACCAAAATTTATCATCGAGTAATGGACTGTGCACCATCTTATGGTCTCACATACCATGGAAGCTTATCCAAATAAGGGACATAAAGTTCTACTAAAACCGATCATCAAAGGAGACATAAGTCTAGGCCGAAGCCAATTACTATAATGGACATAAGTATAGACCAAAGATAACTAATATGGACATAATTTTATGCCAAAGCCAACCACATAGGTAACCAGGCCCTTTAATATCGATACCCCCTAGTATGTCATTAGTGTCTAAAGTAGGTAAGGCATCATGACCTCTAAGGATTCTACCCAAAGGCAGAGCCCAAAGGTACCAATAAATGCACGAAGTTAGACCAACCCCTAGTTGCTAATCGAGGATCGGGAAACTTAGACCCTTATACAACTCAATTGTCTTTCACTTTACATGATTAGTATATTATTCATAAGGATAAGTGATCACACAAGGCCCATGCAAGATCAAGCAAGGAATTAACATATCTCTTCCATATTAATCCTTTCCATCTCCCCATCATGTGGTTTCCATTTATGATTATCCAATAATATTCATGTCCATCATAATATTTTATTCAAGCTAAAGATGTGCCTCATTACTCTTTTCTCAGACTATCACATGTCATTAGTGGTATACCCATTTGGCCTTTTATAATACTCAAAGAGTATGTCATCAATTATGATACTTTTAATCTTTTCATTAGATGATTAATCCATGATAAAATTTATATTTTATCCCATTAATAATCATAAGAAAATCCCAAACATAGACTCAAAGCATAATCAAACCAAAAGGAAAAAAATCACGTAAACAAGTCAAACAAGTCAATCAGTTTGGCCTAACTAGTCAATTGGTTTGACTTGACCAAACCCTAATTTATCTTAAACTAGTCAATCTATTTGGGTAAACCAGTTAATTGTTCATAGACCATTCAATCAATTCTGTCCAACCAGTTTATGGGTTTAAGTAGAGAGCAAAACTAAAGTCTGTACAGGCTTACCAATCAATAGGTTGGGTCAACCAGTCGACTATTCTAGGAATCAGTCGATCGATTTCCCCTAAAACCACATCAAACCATCATTTTCATACATATCATGCTTACATATCATCATTAAACCATATTGAAACATGTATTAACATAGTATAACACACTTTTAACTGAATTAACTTGCATATCTCAACATTTAATCATCATATCTCATTTTTATCATGTTTCATGCTATTTACTCAAAATATACAATCTATCCATCCACATCAACACTACAGGATAAATAAATTGATGCCATCATACAAGATTAACTTAAAACAAACACATATCATGCAATAATACTCATAAACTATTTTAGAAGTAATAATCACTTACTTGATGCAGACAAAACTCCCTTAAACTAGAAATTTCAATATGTGAAAAGCTCAACTTTTAAAACATTTAAAATAAAAATCTTAAAATTAGAATTTCATACATAACCTTAATAAATTCAAACTTAAAACAGAAATGAAAGAATGAACATACCACACTTAAGGTCAAAAAAGGGAATGCTCAGTTGAACCACTCAATCCTTTCCCCAAATCTAACTTTTTCTTTCTTAATAATTAAAATAAGAGAGAGGTAGAGAAAGGATCAGAAGCATGAAAGAAATAAACTACAAGGTAAAAAGTGCAAAATGGAGAAAGGTTAGTAGAGAGAGGTAATAATTTTTGGTGGTTGAAAGAAAGGTGAATAAAAGGGGTGATTGGCACTATTTATAGCCAACCAATCAACACGAGTCACAGAGGGTTTAGGAACAATTCAAAACCCTAATTTTTACCATTTGAATTCGAGATAAATATATGGATTTTTTCTTATAGATGTTGGCCTATTCTTTAGAGCTCAAATGATATTTATGGAGAATGCATATCAATAGGCTAGAATTAAAATTCACAAGAGAGGTAATGAAAGGTCAACGTGGAAGGAACCTTCCAATTACTCGGAATCATGCTTGAGATTAAAGCATTAATTTTAAAAGTGTGTAGAGGAAAGAGGTGGAAGAATATAATGTTGAGGTCATCTTTCCCCCTTAATTGTCCCAATCAAACTCTTAATTGTCCCAATCAAACTCTAAATTGATCTAAGGCAATATTTTAGACTAAATGCATCATGAAAAAGGTTAAGAATCTCTTAGGGAAAATTTAGCATGGGTCAGAAATGTTCTCTTTTAGTATAAGAAATTTTCTATAAAAAATTGAGTTCAAAAATATGCCTAGCTCAACAAACAAATCAATTAGTTTGCGCCTACCAATCGAATGTTCTACAAACTAGCCAATTGATTCCCTAACAAGTCGATTGTTTAGTCAAGAAAACCCATTTTACTAAATCGATGAACTAGTTAGTTGGTTCATGGAACTAATTGATCGATTCGCCTAAAAAACTCATTATACTTTATCTTCCAGCCTTGTTTAAAATGAAACTTTGCCTCAAACCAAATCATAATAACAAATCAAAATCAAATGCCCAAAAATTGGCATAATTCTTATTTAACATTTTACAAAAATATGGGGTATTACATAAATGATAAAAATGTCCTTAAACACTAATTACGTCAACTCTATCCATTTTAAAATAGAACTCAATTTAAATAAAAATTTGCATGAAAAAAGTTAAAAGATAATACAAATACACACTAGCATGGAATACAAAATTCTAAAATTTCTATAAATGGGATAGAAGCTATTTTGTCCCTATCCATGAATTAAACACATTAACCATATAAAACCCTAAACACTTATATTTAAGATACCATTAATTACATTCTCAAAATATATATTCAATTAAGGCAAAAATTGTCTCTCATATTGGAGAATAATCATGGCACACTTAAAAAATAGGTCTAGTCCTAAAGTATATAAATATTAAATCATGAAAAACCCTAAACATGCTCAATACCTTGCCCATTATATATCAAAATTTAAGTACAAAACCTAACGGATGCAATGGAATTCATGGAATAACATAAAAATGCCTCAAAAGAAAATTTGACATTATTGATCCCAACCCTAAAATAACATCATAATATAACATAATTTTTATAACATATCAAAAATTACTAGGGATAAATTTTCATTTATAGAAGAAATAATAATAAAATAATGGGTGTTATGTCACATCCAAAATAAAGAAGGTACTCCATATACCTAATATAAGATGTGAAAAATACTTGATCTCATGATAATATAAGATTATAAAATAGAGAGAAAAGAACCACAAAAAAATAAAAATAGAGGAATAAAATTCTAAATAGAGAAAAAAAGAGAGAGATAAATAACCATATAATTTTACCAACCCAAAACACCCACTGTAGTTAAGCACAATAATAGTATCAATCATCAAATACATGAGATATAGGGTGAGATCTTATTTTGGGAATGAGAAGATCTATAATACTACATCATAAAATCCTTCAAAATGTATTTAAAATTATGTTTACATAAAAGAAAAAGATTTTGATTTTGGAAAATGTAGAGAAAATGAAAGAATAAGCGAGTTTTATGGGTATAAATTGACTAGTCATGCCTAAACATAGTTGATTGACCCATAAAGAAATCTAGGTATCCACTCCAGAAGAACTATCCCATTGGTGGGAGAAAGCTAGTTTGCTAGTGAAACCGATCATCTAGAACTTTACAACCAGTCCATTAGTGGGACAAACCAAACCGTTGTTGATTTCTGAACTTCGGCATGATACCATGATTTTGAATATTTTGGCAGTGTGAAAAAGTTTTAACCATTTAGGTATTATTGTGATTTTAGTGAGTTAAGCATGAGAATATGTTGTGATACAAATTGATAAGCATGAATCTACATTTTTAATGTGTGAACATGTTTTAACAATTGACAAGCATGCTCGGATTATGTGGTTAAACTAGGAATCATTTCAATTGATTTTATATTGTTATTCATTATTTTTCCTAGGTAAACTAGTCAATTGGTATGGAAAAAATAGTGAACTAGTTCTTCAATTTACTAGCTTTGGCCCATCAATCACCTAGTTAAGTTACACCTTTAGTGAAACCAGTGAAGTAGATTTTTGTTAGGGACATTGGTCAATTGGTTTTTCTACATCTCTTTATCCTCTCTATTTTGGAATAGTCAACTAGTTAGGGTAACTTATCCATTATTACACTAATCAATCGGTTACCCTTATACTATTCAACTAGTTTCCCTATTATTTTGATTCAGGTACTTTTTGTGTCCTTAACCAATCATTTGGTTCCCTAAGTGATTATGTTGCATTATAGGGTTTTGAACTTATAGTTTTAACTTATCATTTGGCATTTAAATCATGATATTGTATTTCAACAATCAAATCTAAGGAAAGGCTAAAAATGGTTAAATACATGATTGTGGCTCAAAGGCCTTGTTTGATGAGTTTGGTGCTATCTTTTAAACACCCAAGATGGTAGCTTTGATACCTTAGTTTGTTATTGGTATCAACACTCGATAACTCACTATTAGATTTATGTATGAAATTGAGTTGTGATTCATGATATTAAATAATAACTAAATATAATATAACTATGGTTTTGTTCGAGACTTTTTTTTCTAACTCTCAAGGTAGTTAACAAAGAATTAGTGTCCTTGTCACCCTTGTGTTTATTATTTTTCACTCACTACGTATTTCCTTCTCTATCAAGTTGCGGTTAAAATGGGTATGCACTTATTTTTGAGGGGTAGTATTAATACGGTGGTAGGTTGACATGGCATATGTGTCAAATTTAGGTAGGTGTGGTATGTAACACCCCCATTTATAACAAAATTTTTTAAATTTAGAGCATTTTTATCTATTTTGGTCTTAAGGTAGATATTAATGGATTAAGCATGATATAGATCATATTGGTTATCAAACATAAATCATGTGTTTTTATGTGTTGAGCATAACTTTATATGTGTTTACATAGCATAGGAACATGGCAAGCTTAGTTTAGAAAGAGTATGTGAAGTTGAGCAAGTGTGAAAAATGTGGTTTGGGGTTCTTTTTCCCAAACCACTTGATCAATTGATTGAACCCATTGGTTTACTATGAACAATAAATTGGGTTGCTAGACAAATTAACTGGTTATTTTTTGTCCAATGATGTTTTGGTCTCGATCCATCTACTAGTTTATCCAAATCAATCAAATAGTTCTTATGAGCATTCTATCTGTTGAACTAACCATTTTACTAGGACTTTTTATTCTCCATGGGTCTAGTATGACCAGACCAATCAACTAGTCTTATGAACTGATCAACTAGTTATTCCTAATTTTTTCATGCTTGTTTATTCTTTATTAATTCTTCCTTCAGGTTTATAGTATAAAATTTCCACTTGTTTGTAAAATTAAATATTGGTCTTTTACATGCATAATTGAAACTAAGGAATGATTGAAATGATGAATTATGTTTTGTATCTTGAAGGACTTATTTGGATGAGTTTGGTGTTATCTCTTAAATACCCAATTTGTTAGCTTATATTTCCTTGATTAGTGTAATACCTAAAATTTTTAAAACCAAAGTTTAAATATTTAACCTTTAATTTAGATAATTTAATAGTAAAATATTGATGTAATTATTTTGGGATTATTGAGTTACAAAATAGATGGAATCATTTAATAAATTAAATATGATTATTTTTATTATTTTACCTTACTCTTTTATCTAAATAAATCCCAAATCCATAATTTTTTTTACCAAAAGTATTATCTTAAATAAATACCTAATTTTAAGATAAATTAAGCTAATATTTTTTCCAAAAACTAAATTTATCCTAATTCTAAAAATAATTTTTCTTTTTCTTTTTTTCCTCTTCTATTCTTTTGTTTTCTTCCTTCTTTTCCTCTCTCCCTTCTCCCTTGGGCCAGCCTAGTCCCCTACCCTTCTCCTTTCTCTCATCGAGCCAACCCATGCTCACCTTTCTCTTCCCCCCTCCATTCTCCTTTCTTTCCCCCTCTCCCGCCTTGGGCCAACCCTCCTTTTGTTCCCCCTCCTTTCTTTCTCCAGCGCGGATCAGCCCACTCTTCTCTTCTCCCCTTTTTCTTCCCCACGCCCTATGCTCCCTTTCTCTTCCCTTGCATCCCCCTTGAACCAAAAACCCCTTTACCTCTTGCCCGCTTTCCTTTATACCTTGCACCCCTACCTACTCCACCACCGACCCACACCTACACCACCTCCTTTCTCCTACCATCCTTCTTTCTATTTTTAGCCCAACCACCCTGGTCCCCTCCTTCCCCCCATATACCTGCCCCCTTCTTTTTCCCCTGTTACCATGTCATGCTTGGCAAGTGACAACAACCACCCCTTCCTACACCATCTACCCCGCTTCCCCTCCCTCTCTTCTCTTCTTTTTCTTCTTCTTCTTCTTCTTCCCCTCCTCTTCGCCTCACTTCCCCTTGAGCCCTCCCTATCCTAGCTGACCCTCTCTTCATTTTCTTTTCTTCTTTCCCCCTATTTTTCCTTCTATAATCCCATATCACCCCTCTGCTACTCAATAGCCACCACGCCGCCCTCCTCCTACACCCTATGCCCCTTTGCACTGCCTTGAGCTAGCACCAACCACCATATAACCTACCCCTCCTTTTTTCCTCCTTTTCCTATTTTACCCCCCTACACTACCACCTTATCCCTCTCTCTGCATTCCTTATGCTACTACTTCGGCCTCCCCTCAGCCACCAAACATCACCCCAACATCCTCCCCACAACTTGACCTGAGACACTTACCTCTCCTCCTTTCCTTATCTTCTTCTTTCCCCTTCCTTCCTCTTCTCCATCCCTTTGATATACTCTTTTCCTAAAGCCACCGTCTCCACCGGCCTTGAGCCACCATACTCCGTCCTACACCCACCCCTACACTCTGCCTCACCCCTACAACCAACCATAACCCCCCAACACCTCCCCCTCAACCTACTTAAGCTTCCCTCCTTCCCTTTTTCCTCTTATTTTTCTCAGTTGCATGACTCATGCTACCATGTAGGATGAGTTAGACCACTTCAATTATGGATATACTTAGCCCCTATTAAGGTATTAAATAGTTAATAATTATGTATATATTTTATTAGTACTTTTTAATCAATCCTTTATTTTCCTAATATTAATATTGCACTCGTGACATTATCTTAGGTGTAGAATTTTAGTAATCAGGATTTAATCATCTTAAACCAGGATAGCGATTAAGGTTGGTTTTGTTGAGAATACAGTAACTATTATATCCACTAAAATGTGTGGATTATCGTATGCTAGCACATTAGAATTTTTGGTACATGATTTATGTGTGTGGTGTTACTTTCTAATTCCATGATTGTTATGTTGCCTTACATATTGTGTGATATGTGTGAAAGGGACGACTAAGGAAATGAGGCTAGTATTAATGATGAGTGTTATGTGCATATACATGCTAGGCTATGAGAGTATGGACACTTATAGTGAAATAGAGCTAATATGAGTCCTAGGGGTAATTTGGTTATTTGGACATCTCTGGGTGTATAAACCTAAATGGGGTACCTAATGTTTTAGGAATGTTGTTAAGAGTGGAGAAAGGGATTTAGTGGGTTATAAATTTATGTGATAGTGGAAATATTAATATTTTAGGGTTTGGGGTATTTTGGTAAATTTCATGGTATGATGGCAATAATTATAATAAATGTGACAGTTAAAGAAATAAGTGGTGCTAGAAATAATACTAAGGGTTTCATGGTGTTGATAGTTCATGTGGGGCACTACTATTAATATTTTGGCTTCTAGGAGCATTTTAGTAATTTTGTATGCAGAGTAGAGTACGAACAAATAAACACACATGATAGGTGACAATTAGTACTAAAACTAATACTAGGGGTTTCATGGTGTTAGTAGTACATAATTGGGTATAAATATTAGTATGTTATGGCCTAAGGGCATTTTAGTAATTTAGCATATACAATTAAAGGAAACTTAATAAGAGTTCATGATAAATGGCAAAAGGGTGCTATTTATGGAAATAGGGGTGTTGAGGTGTTAACAATACATGTTTGGGTATAAATGGTGAAATAAATGGAATATAGTTATTTTGGTGACCAACTAGAGTTCATTATCACATGGGGAAGTTGGAGAGTCAGGCTATGAATTTTGGAGTGGGTTGAGTGGAATGATAGTGTTGGAATCAAGGGGTGTGGGCTATGAAGGATAATGAGAGGTTGGGGCCACATAGGCTAGATTAGGGTTTCAAGGGGGAAACCCTAGTGGGAAATAGTGAGCCTAGGTGGAGAAATGAAAACATGGGCCTTGACCCACCTGTATGGGGGTTTTTGAATTCATGGTGAGTAAGGTGGAAGGCGAAAAAGGGTCTTAGGGTCTTGGGGAGTGTAGAGGTCCCAAGTTATGGGATAGGGTTATTCAAGAAGCCTTGGGTGGAAGAGTGATAATGAGTCGGGGAAGTCCATTGAGGGTGTGTTTGTCTAGTTGAAGGGGTTACTTGTTGAATAAGACATGAATAAAATACTAATAATTTAACGTTGAATATTATTGAATCAGGCCCAGACTGATTCACTGGACAGAATAGTGGGCAGGAGCATTTAAGCCATGGAGACCGATCCACTAACAAATAATAATGGCCAAGTGTGTTTTGCCCTGGAGTTGTATTTGTGATACACCAGCTATAATAGTGGGAGATCCCGAGCTCAATAAACCAAACCTTGGATGATAACAAATCATGAAGAAGACTGAAATACCCCAAAACTCTAATTTAGAAAATTATGGTAAAATAAGGATTTATTAGGAAAATTAATTTATTAAAATAAGAGGAATTAATTAAGAAAAAATCTTTAGGAAAATAATAAATAATTTAATTGGGGAAAATTAGGGTGTTTTGCTAATTAAAATGGAATTAAGAAAAAATCTTTCAAATATCCTAAATTAATCTAAAAAGGAAATTGATTTATTATTTTATTAAAATATTATTATTTTAAATATCCAAAAATATCAAAATATTCTAATACCCCAACCCATATATTTTTCCTTTTTCCTTTCTTTTCTTTATTTCCCTTACTCCCCCAATTTGGGCCAGCCTCCCTTGTGGCCCAAATCTCCCTCCCTCTCTTTTCTTTCTCCTCGTGGCCCTAGGCTTGCCTTCCTTTTCTTTTTCCCTCGCAAGCCACCCAGTCCTCTCCTCCTTTTTCTTTCTTTCTTTTTCCCCTGGGCTGGCAGATCCACTTATTTCCCCTTCCTTCTTCCCCAACCCTTCGTCTTCCCCGCGCAGACCTATAGTGCCCTGCAGGCCAATCTGCCACCGCCAACAAGCCACCACTCCACCACCTGCCTACCTTCCCTCTCTCCTCAGACATTTCCTCTCCCTTCTCAACCCAATCAGCCTCTCTCTCTCTCTTCACGCGTGCCCTACTCCTGCCTCTTCTTCTCCCCCAACCAATCAGGCACTACAACTTTGTAGGCCTGCACCAGCCGTGTGCTGCCAACAAGCGACCTACCACGCATGCCACTATATTCCCCTCTATCGTTTTGCCCCCTTCAACGGTCTATAAATACCCCTCAACCGCCCCCATTCGGTCTTTTTCCCCTACCTAGAATTTCCTCCCTTGTTGTGCCACCGCCTATTCAGACACCACCCCATCGCCGCCACCCAAACCACCTCCCAAACCATATCCTACACCACCCTCCATTAAACTACACCACTCACCACCCTCGATTCTTCTTGCATGAGTCACCTTGGCCGTGCAAAGTTGGCTATTTGATCAACCTCTTCTCACCCTTCACCACCCTTTGTGCTGTCGTCTGCCACCGTTCCCACCTCAACCATCACTCCCCTACCCCCCAAAACCACCAGCAGAACCTCCTCTACCTCCCCTACCTTCCTTTCCCCATTCCTCCTTCCTTCTCCCTTCCTCTCTCTCCACCACCTTCGGCCACCACACCCACCATTGCCTGCGTTGCCCCTTTGGTTGCACCACCACCCCCATTCCAGTCCTCTGAACCTAGGGCATCCACCACCACCTCAATCATCCTCTCAATCCCCCTCTTCTATCCTAATCAACCACCTTTCCACCTCCTCTTCTCCCTCCACCACCACCGCTACCACTAGTGCCGCCTGGTCACCACCATCCCTAGGTGGTACCCTAACCCCCATAACCCTTGAACCCTATTTATACAAATGTTATCTTTTTTTATTAGTATTTATATTATTATTCTTAATATTAGTATCATTATTATTATTTTTATCATTATTATTATTATTAAATATAACCTTGGAGTATTACTACTATTATTATTATGAAGGGTCGAAACCTTATTTTTACTATTATTATGATTATCATTATTTTTATTATCATTATTGTTATTATTAATGCTAACTTTGGCATATTATCACTTTTATTATTACTGTAAATATTCGAACCATATTATTATTATTTGCCATTCGACTATCGTTATTATTAGTATTATTCTTAACACTATTATTATTATTATTATTATTATTATTATTATTATTATTATTATTATTACTACTACTACTACTACTACTACTACTACTATTACTTTGTCATTATTGTTAATATTACCTATACCACTAATATTACTATTACTATTACTACTAGCATTATTGTTATTATTATTAGTATCATTTTTATCACTACTTTAGTATTACTAATATTATTATTACTGTTGATAAGAGTTGAGTTGTTATTAGTATTATCACTAAAACTATTATTATTATTACTATTATTATTATTACTATTAAGCTTTTATCTTAAATAATATAGATATTGCTATAAAACTTTAACATGAACCAATACATCTTCTAAGACCTATTTTGGCTAGTAATAACATGGTTAGCTACTTTTAAAATAATAATCCTAATTTTATTTATAAAACAACTATTATCATTTTAGCCCTAATAGTAGGCTATGGTAGGGTAAGGTGGGAAATAATGGTAATTTTGGTAATAGGGAAGTTAACCCTTAGTATTTTCCTCTTATAGGTGAATCCAATCAAAACCCTAAGGAGAAATAGGAGCGTGCTCCAAGACCATTATCGTGTTAGGTAAAGATGTATCTAAGAGCCTCTATGTGTGTTTATGTACCTTGTATGTCATATGTTATGTTATGTTGTGTACTCTATGATTATTATAACTATTTACTTATAGCACAACTTGAAGTTGAGGTATGCTTATGTGACTTCCTTATGGCATGTGTATGTTGATATCTATGTTGTGCTTATAATGTTATATGATGTGACCCTTTAGAACATGTATGCTGGGGTATTTAATAATATGATATGGGGTGAAAGGATAAAAAGGGAAAAATGAGGAAGTGAGTTGAAAAAAGGGATATGGGATTGACCTAATTATCTCATGATCTATAAGGGGGCAAATAAAAGGGAATTATGAGCAAAATATAAGAGTGGGGTGAACTTTGCATGAGATGGAAGGAATTTGCATGGGAATTTATAAGTTTTGCATGGGAATGATCTTTACATGAGAAAATTTGTCTTGGGGTGTAAGTAAGGTAAGAGAAGAGTTGTTGGGCTGATTGGAGACTTTGGGTGAAAAATAGTATACGGGTTGGTATAAGGGTGCATAGGGAACCTGGCTAGGGTTCGGGAGGAAAAACTCTCATTGAAGGTGGTCGTGATAGTAAAAATAATTAAGGGTGAGTGGAATAGGGGATAAAAATAGAAGAACATCATATGTGGGGTGAGTATGGGTGTCATAGGAAATAAAGGATGGAGAGTAAGGAATGGAGAGGTGACATATGGAAAAGAAAAGTGCTAGGGTTTGGAGTACCCAACTAGGGTTTCATGGTCACATGTGTATTTGGGGAGTAAAGTGAAATGATGGGGTTGAATATAAGTGAGATTATGTATTGGGTGATAAAGGGGCTTAGATTTGGGTGGGATAAAGGAAGGGTGGGCCACACAGACCCAATTATGGCTTTAGGGGAAAACCCAAGGGAAAGATAGTGAGTGAACTTGGATGGCATAAGGTAGTGGGCCATGTCCAAACATTTAGGAGTTGGGCTTCCAGTGTGAGTAAGTGGAAGAATGAAAGGATGTCGGGGTGTGTGAGGAGGTATAGAAGTCTCAAGGTATAGGACGGGTCCTCTTGGGAGAATAAGAGTAGACAATTTGTGACATGCATGTCTAGGGTAAAATCTTGTTGATAAGATACCGTAAGACACTAATCATTTCAAATAGAAGATTATTGATCCAGGCCCAAACCGATCAACCGGCATAATAGTAGCCACGTGTCAGGGTGCCCTAGAGACCGATCCACGGGCATATAATAGTGGTCAGGAGCGTTCTGCCCTATACGTTTCCGATCAACCAACTATAATAGTGGGGGATCCCAACCTCAATAAACCAAAATATAAGATATAATAATTCATGGGAAAGACACTAAGTAATTACAGTGAAACACCATGAGAGTCGGGGCTAGATTGATCCACCGGTATAATAGTGGACAAGAGCACTTTGCCATAGAGACCGATCCACTAGTAACAATAGTGGTCAGGAGCATTCTTCCCTATACGTTTATGATCCACCAGCTATAATAGTAGGATTCCCACACTCTCATAGATTGATAAGAAGTATGGTGTGAAATGAGTATATTGATTAGAGATCTCACGAATAAGATTATCTGGACTTTAGCTTGGCTTTTATTATCTGTGTTGTTCCATGTTGCCTATATGATCATATTGTGTTATATGTCTTCTATGTTTGGATTTAACTGCATGGTTACCTTACTCAGTACGTATGAAATGCCCCAAAAAATTTTAATTTTAAAAATTAAATTTAAATGAGTTTTTATTATGAAAATTAATTAAATAAATTATTTTTATTAAAATAAAAGGGAATTAATTAGGGCTATTTAAGAAGAAAATAATAAATATTTTTTTAGTAGAAAAGTTATGGCATTTTAGCTAATTAAAGATTTTATCTAGGAAATTAATTAAATAATTTATTTTATTTAAAATAAGGAGGATAAAATAGTTCCAAATTAATATTAATTTTATAAATAATTTAATTGAAGAAAATTAGGGTGTTTTGCTAATTAAAATAGAATTTATGGAAAATATTTTAAAAAATCCTAATTTAGCCTAAAAAGGGGATTTAAATATTATTATTTTTAAATATCCCAAATATTTTAATTAATTTAATTAACCTAACCCACTATTTTTCTTTTTCCATTTTTCCATTTTTATTTTCTTTCTTTCTTTTTCTTTCTTTTCTTTCTTTCTTCCTTTTTCCTTTTCCTTTCCTATTTTTCCCCCCGACCTGGGCCAGCTGCAGCCCAGTCTTCCTCTTTTCCTTCCTTTCTTCTTTGGTATGGCCCAGCCTGCGTGGCTGTCTCCCTTCTTCCGTCCCTTTATTCGTTGCTCTTCATTCTTTATTTCCCTAAAACTCTGCGTTTTGATTGCACTTTTTATCTATCGCGCCCAATGGCTCGGTCTCCTCTTCTTTTCTTTCTTTCTTTTCCCGAACCGCCCGGTTTCCCTCCACCTTCCTTCTTCTTCTTCTTCTTCTTCCTTCGCACCTGTCTAGCCCTGTCGACGCTGACCTTCACCATTTTCGCCGCCTCTATGCCCTGGTTTCTCGCCGTCGATCTCGCCCTATTGACCGGCCAATGTTTCTTCTCTCTCCTTTGCCGATTCAGCAGCCTCATCAGCCCAACCTACTTCTCCCATTTCTCACGTGATCCCCTCCCTTTTTCCTGCGTAATCCCTACCCCGTTTTGACTCCCACCAGCCAACCATCACCGCCGGCAACTAAAACCCTACTTAATTACCCCCTATCCGACCCATAGAACCCTAACCTCCCTTCTAAAATCTATAAATAACCTCGTAAGCTGCCTTGTATCGAGCTTTTAACTTCTACCCAGAATTTCCCAACCTTTCCCCCGCCGCCCCTTTAGACACCTCGTCTGCTCGCCTCTGGCCAACTTCTCTGCCATCACTAACCACAAAAATCTTCCTTACACCGCCCTCTAGATAACCAAATAATCCATCCCTCTCGATTCTTCTTGCACAAGCCACCCCGACTGTGTGAAGTTCCCTTCTCAATCAACCTATTTTCTATCCCTGCCACCCTTCGCGCTACCATCTACCACCTCTTATGCCTCTGTCGCTGCTTCTTTCACCTCCCATTCTCTTCTACAGACCACCCTCTATCTTCCCCTACCTATCATTTCCCCTTCCTCCCTCTCCTACTCTCTTTCTCTCCTTCTTCCCCATTAGGCCACCACCGCCGCTGCCGTGTGCCGCCACCTCCATTCTGTTCCCCTCCACCTGGGCAACAATAAACACCCCAACTCCCACCTTCATTCTGCCCCTCCTTTTCCCAGCATCCAACTTTTACCCTTTTTTTCTCTTTTTCTGGCCGCCACCGCCTCTGTGCACCACCGTCGGTGTCGCCCATCCCCTCCAGCCTAAGGTTGAACCCTAGACCCTCTTAACCCTTTTCCCTATTTTTATAAGCCTTAATGTTTTTATTATTATTTCTATTGAGGGATGAAGCGCTATTGTAATTTTTAATTCAAATTTAGCATTATTACCCTTATTATTTATTTTATTACTATTATTAATATTAATATGTGTTTATTATTATTATTATTATTATTATTATTATTATTATTATTCCTATTTCAAAATTACTATTATTATTATAAATATTTTAATATTAGTTTTGCTATTATTATTGTTGTTGTTGTTGTTGTTGTTGTTTTTATTATTATTATTATTATTATTATTATTATTATTATTATTATTATTATTATTTTCAAGTGTTAGTATTATTATTCTATATAGGGTAGAAACCTTACTTCTCTTTATCTTCGAATATTACCCTTACTATTATTATCATTATGGTTATTATAGATTTGAAATATTATTATGGTTTTTATCATTATTATTATTATTTCATCATTATTATTATTAGGGTAAAGTCTTTAACCCTATATTATCAACTTTTATAATAATTCTACTATTTATTGTACATTTAGCAAAGTTAGAAATTTGTTAGTGTTATTTTTATTAATATGTTATTATTTTGCCAAAGCCCTAAGGAGGCGTAGGAGCGTGCTCCAAGACCGGTGTCGTTTTAGGTAAGGGGTTACTAAGGCATATTGTGTATTGATGTGCATTATATGCGTTACATGTTATGCATCATAAGTTTATCATTAAATGGATTTCATATGTGGTTATATGGCATACGTATTATGCATATGTGATGAAATATTATGGTATGTGATGATATGTGTTGTGATCCTATAAGACATGCATGTGTGGATGTTAACACAGTTTGTGTGGGGGAAATGATGAAAAAGGAGGATGGGGAAAGAAGTTGACCAAGGGATGTGAGTTGTCCTAAGTATTTTAATGATCCATGAGTGGAAGAATAAAATGGAGAATTTTAGGGTTTCATGTAGGAGAATCTGATATATGATTTTGCATGGCTTTGTATGAGAGAATTTAATTTATGACGTTATATGGGAGAATCTAATTTATGGTTTGTATGGGAGAATCTAATTTATGGTGTTATGTGGGAGAATCTAATTTATGATGTTATATGGGAGAATCTAATTTATGATGTTGTATGGGATAATGTAATTTATGATGTTATATGGGAGAATCTAATTTATGGTTTTGTATGGGAGGATCTAATGTAGGGTTTTGTATGGATAAATATTTGGTTTTATATGGTTAGAAGTTAGGGTTTGGTATGGACGAATCCTTGGTTTTATATGGTTTGAATCTAGGGTTTGGTATGAATGAATCTTTGGTTTTGTGTGGATTGAATTTAGGGTTTTGTATGACGAAATCTTGGGTTTTGTATGAAAGAATTTAGGGTTTTGTATGGATGGACTTAGGGTTCTGCATAAAAAACTTGAAAGGTTGCATAGGATGTATAAAGTCTGCATGGGAATGAAATTTACGTATGAAAAGTTGATTTGGGATGTAAGGAAGGTAATATAAGTATTGTTTGGGTGTTTGAACACTTTAGATGAAAAATAGTACATGGAGCGATATAAGGGTATGCAGGAGATCGAGCTAGGGTTTATGTGGACAATTAGGGTTTGTTGTGGTTGCTTAGAGTTTCTGTGGTATCATGTGCATTTGGTGATTAAAGTGTAATTATGAGAGTGGAATTTATAATTTGTGATGTGTGAAGTGTAAAGGGAGTGATTCATTCATGTCCAAGGTAAAAGCTTCTGAATAAAATACTTAAGACACTAATCATTTAAAGTGAAAGATTATTGAGCTGGGTCCAGCCGATCCACCAGTTAGGAATAGTGGTTAGGGTTTTACCCTATAAGTGACCGATCCACCAACAATAATAGTGGGGTGAATCAAGCTCAATAAACACAAACCAGAGTTTGCTAATATACTTAAAAGATACTAATTACTTACAGTGGAACACCATGTGAGTAGGACCTAGACCGATCCACTGGTCAGTAATAGCGGTGTGGACTATTGTCTCACAAGTGACCGACCCACCGACAATAATAGTGGGGTGTTCCTACACTTACATGGATTTGATAAAAGGCATGGTGTGTATCAACTTCCGATAAAAGATTAATTAAATAATGAATCCGGACTATAATTGGGCCTTTATGTATGTACCTAAATAATTGACCGGTATTATGATTTCTTGATGGTCTTTATGTTCTTTTATTCTTATGCATGTTTTTTATGATTTCATAAGTGTTGCTCTTTCCCACGAGTAGTATGCCCTTCTGACTTTGTGCAGGTGGGTGAGACATCCGGCGGGGCTGAGTGTTGAGCACTTTTTGGCTCAAAGTTTGAGAGTGTTGTAGCTGTGTTTTCTCTTCATGTGACTTTATTTCACTATGTTATTTCTTTTGTATCACATTTATTATTTTATAAATTATTCCTTGTATTGAGTATTTCAATTAAATCTTTTATCGATTACAATATTATTTCCCCTGAGGAATATTGACTTCGTACTCTAATTTCTATCTTATTATTAACTTTATGCGTACTCTGATTTTAATGTATGATTCTTTATAGTTCCTTATGAACTATTGGTTTGAGTTTAAATGTTAATATTTTCTTTAGCCTTAGCACTCGGTACTGAAGCGGTCAGAGAGAACCGGTTTGGTACTAAGTGTGGTGATAACATCCCCAGAATTCACGGTTTTTAATTTAAATTCTTCTGCTTTAAAAAAAGTAGTGAATTTTGGGATGTTATAACGTAGCATACTAACCACCCATCTCATGGGTGTTGCTTATTCCCACGAGTAGAGGGCCCGCTTGAGTTTGTGCAGTAGGAGATGTTATCTTCGATGCCTATGATACTTTCGAGACATCTGATAGGGATGAGAGTTGAGCTTGGACTTGGCCTAGGGACGGAGAGCGACTTGGTTAGATTTCCTTTTACTATTCTTTTACCTTATATTAGTTTATTTAAATTATATTTCATTGTACCTTTTACCTTTGGATTGTAAACTCTTTTATGTGTACTCTAATTTACGTATTATGAAAAATTTAGTTCTTCTATGAGATCTTGTTTTAAGTTTGACTCATGATTAACGATGGTTTTTTTAGCCTTGTGGTTAGTACAAGACTAGTCGAGGGTCGGGCTTATACTGATCATGGTGGTAATATCCTCCAAAATTTACAGTTTGTTTTCCTTGCTTCCGTTGTATCTTTTGATAAAATGAAATTTTTCAGTAGTGAATTTTAGGGGTGTTACAAAGACATTAATTACTTATAGTGGAATACTATGGGGGTAGGGGCTAGCCCGATCCACCGGTGATAATAGTGGCCAGGAGCATTTTTCCTTGGAGACCGATCCACTGACAAATTATAGTGGCTAGGTGTGTTCTACCTTGGAGTTGTATTTTTGATCCACTGGCCATAATAGTGGGGTTCTTGTACTCACGTGGATATAATTTGAGAGATGTGTAAAGATGGAACTAATGGCTAATCAAGACACTAATGGCTTGAATACAATAATGATGAATAAACTAATATGTTATACGGATGCATTTAGCTATTTAAATGATTATTGCATCTTAGATGATATATGTACACTCCCATGATTACATGTTCGATGTATTGCATCTTATTTGTTGTATGTGAGCCTTACATGTTAGTCTTGTATAAAGGGTTACTTATTACCATAATACTGAAGGGTTTCCTTTCTTGGGCTCCTACCTATTCAATGGAGAGTATCTTTTACAAATTAAACTGCACACTCCCTTTGAGATTGACAGTGTAGGGTTATCCTGGGAGATGAGCGGTGTTTCAAACTAGGAGGTACTTTTCTGTCTCATTAAAAGATTTGTATTTCTTTTCTACTAATAGTTTTTTTTTTAATCAGGATTAGTGGGTTTTCCTTTGAAGGAGAGTTAACCTTCCAAACTATTGCACTACTTTGATTTGTAAATGTGTTCTTAGGATTGAATTAAAGCATGTTTTCTAGCCTTAGCACTTAGTAAAAGATGGGTGGAAGGAAACTAGTCTAGTACTAAGTGTGGCAATAACACCCTAAAATTTACTATATTTGCTTCTACATAAAAAAAATTTAAAAATTTTTTAATAGTGAATTTTGACGGGTCTTACAGTTAGTGTTCAGCGTCACCACCTAAAAAATCTAATTTAGATTAATCTATGGATTTGAATAATGATATATTATATTAATTTTCTTGTATGCTTACTTAGGGTTTAGTTACCATGGCAATTATCTTTAACTTAGGAGATCAAGTATTGTGGATGTTGAAGATCCCTTAGAAAATACCAATAACTCTAATGTTAAGTGTAGTGGGTGTTGTAGGCCCAAAATTGGGCATATTCCCCTGACCAAGGTGTTAGACTCAATTAAAAAGGATTTCCCCTGAAAAACAAACCATTTACCTTGTCTGCACAACACTAGTCTATTGGTCTCCCCTTTAAAGATCTTTTTTTTTATCATTTCCCAATTCTCACAAAAAAAAAATTTAATGTATACAAAATAAACACATAATTTGAAGTATTTTAGATGGGGTATTATTGTTAGATCCTAAAAAAGTTAAGATTTTTGAAAAGTAGGGTATTCTAGGGTGTTACGTATATACTTATCACTATGGAGATGAAAGGCAATGATTAATGCTATGGTTATAATTTGGGAAGGTGGCTTATCCACATAGATCACTCATAGTGACTTCCTCAATACCATAATGTAATATCCCTTTTTTTTAAGCCCTAACTTATTTAGGATCTTTCATATTTAAAATAATAATAAGATTATCATATTTTAAATATTTTTTTTCCTTTTACCAAATTTGAAACATTTGCTATGTTTTTGAAATGCTTATCTCTCACTTACAGTTTCTTATTGTTTTAACTTATGTGAAATTTTCAAGCCACTTTTCGTCTTTGAACTCTTTATAAGCACTTATTCAATGTGGATGTTTGAATTCATCGTATTTATTGAGTATCCTATGCTCTTTGCATATTACAAACCTTGCCTTTAGTAAAAAGCTACTATTTATTATACATATATGCCTTAAACACATTTTTAAGTCCTAAAATGATCATTTTAATTATCTTAAAATCACAAAACTTTGGGGATCACTATATTTTAGTGTTATCGAGCTTTAAATTAATTTAAAATGTTATAAATAATTTTGTTAAATTTGTTATTATTTTTTTTATAGTTTTAGACGTAATCAGCCATCAAATTCAACTGTTATTCATCTAACCTCAAAATTTTCCAAAATAGGTGCAAACAAATAAATAAAAGGCCTTGAGGAACAAGAACTTTGGGTGTCCTGAATCTCTCAAAGCCTAATTCCTCAACCCGATAATGTGTAGATCACTGATGACCTAATCAACTATGGTAGTATCAATACGGGTCCATAACTAAGTAAATCCAAACCACCTAACTCATGGAAGGCACATGATGACATAAAGTCATAGTAATCTTTATCTTACAATACTCATGAGTACATGCGATACACACATTATTCCACTCATATGACAACACATACAATATCATGAGTAAATGTCATAAAATGCATCAGTCGCCCATAATGTATCAAGGAACGTCATACATGCAATAATAAAAGCAAGGTACATGTGATAACATGAGTGAGACATAATCATATGGAATATCGATGTTATAAATATTAATGGTGCACATGGATATATGTGATAATACAAGAGGACATGTGATACATGCAATAACATATGATAAAACATGTAGTCATGGACTCATACTTATGAACACAAGACTAGACATGAAAACACACAGGGGTACGAATATACAAAAAAATACAAACTCGTAACATGAATAGCCTCGCAAGATAGCAATCTACACATAAGGCCCACATGGGATTAAAACATTCGACCATATGATAACAAAATAAGAACATGCATCATATAGTATCATAATCGTGAGGAAGGCACCTAAGCATCATGCATAGGGTAATGAGACATAAAACCCATGATTAAATAAGAATAATTAATTATTACATTTCATTATTTTGATCATAACCAATTAATTATAATAACTTGAGAATGGAGCCTCAAAGAAACTATAACAACTAATCTAGTACATGAAATATACTAGCTCTAGCCAGATCACCCAAAATCATAATTAGACCACCAATATATAGGATACCTAATCACTTATATATTCATACTGTAGAAGAAGGACTCTCTAGATCATGTAAGGCACTTGAGATCACAAATGAAAAAAGATGCTAGAATGGTACCAAACAATTACCAAACCCTACTCGAATAACCAATCCGAGCGATACAAGTCATAACTCAAGATCTTTTAGTGATTAATGTTTTATTTTAGGATTTAACCAAAAATGAATTAGAATCAAATAATAACACTTAATCACTTCCATCAATACAATCTAATTCCATTATTACACTCCACTGCTATCCACGCACTTGATTTACAAGGGATCAGGGCCAAATCATGTAGCATTAAAGCCGATCAATTCTAGATGGCATTAAATTCGATCAATTCCCAGCGTCATTAGAGCCTAATAATTTCAAGTGGCATTAAAGTTAGTCAATTATAATTGGTATTAAAGCTTATCAATTCCATATGTCACAAAAGCCTAACAAAATCATGGCATAAAATCCTAATATAAGACATCACACTAGTTCAATCCATACTTAACTAATTGTATACTTTTCCAAAACCAACTATAATTAAAACACATCATAACATATTATAGAATCACCAAATATTGTATAAATCAGTTGAACATGTTAACAAAATAGTCATGCTTCAAAAGAAACCAATCAAACTCCAAAGTGTGTAGGATACACAACCATTTCCTCTTGAATGTTCCAAATGACCTAACATGCAAATTCTCACCCTAAATCATGACCAACCCTTTACATACCCAGACTCATACAAAATAGTCAAGAGGAATGCTAATAGATGTTCGTATTAAATTTTAAAAGCTCATAAGTAGATATAAGTACCATACAAGGCATGATATACTCATGACATACATAAATCATATAAAGCATAATTATCACCTCAACTTCAAGAAGACATATATTTCAACAATTTTATGATTCGACAATAAGTAAAGGTAAATAGAGACCTATGTGAGCCTAAAGTTAGATAAGAGAATTAAGAAAGAGAGGGAGATTAGTTGTAACACTCCTATTTTTCACTCTTGAAAAATTTCGTTCTATAATGAAAAATAAGGAAGCTAAAATAAGAATGGGAATGAAACTGCCACATCTAACATAAGGAGAGGTGCACGTATTAACCTAACATTTGCCAGATTCAAGCCTAAACTTGTCCAATTAAAAATTTTAACCTCATCTAAACCAAGGGAGTAAAGTCCCACATGAAATTTTGAAATGTGGCTAGATGAGAATGGTTTCTCATAACCAAAACATCGCAGATAAAGCCGATGGAAAACCTGTGATATAATCCTGGATTTTTACTACTTAAAAAGAAAAGGATATAAAATCTAAATAAATCTCCAACAACATCACAAACCAACTAAATACAAATCAAGTGAATGATTTACACACCAAAATAATACATTTGAGATATAATAAAATCTGATAAGAGAACCAAGGGGCATCCCAACAGTGGAGCCAACTTTATTCACCAAATCGAATCACCGGATAGCCTATTCTCAAAATCTAAGGAAAACATTCCTCCCAATAATAAGAAATTCAATACTGAACCTGGACAAATGGTATGCTCCCCGCCATCAGTGGTTCATCACAGGACCCAATCAACCAAAGTAGTATTAGTATGAGTCTAATACTAAGTAAATCCCACTACCCCATCTTATGGGAGAGACATAAACTACAACATCAAGGGCATATTGAATCATGGTGCATTACATTGATACAATATTATGTATACGCAATACCCACATCATAAATCCCACCATACACATATAATAACATACAAAACATATGTAACATCCTACATAAAATTGTAAGTGTGATATAACGAAAATGTAAAGTAGCTCATGCACCTCAGGTAGGAATAATCCATATTATTGACAACTCATTACATGACCACATAATTTTAGATGCAAACATCTTAAACCAATAAGAGATTCAAATAAACCAACCAGACATTTATAGATAATGCCAAACCAAACCAATCGGGCATTTATGGACAATGCCAAACAAAACTAATCAGGTATTTATGGATAATGCCAAACCAAACCAATCGAACATTTATGGACAATGCCAAACCAATCCAATCGGGCATTTATGGAAAACGCCAAACCAAACCAATTGGGCATTTATGGACAATGCTAAAAAAAATAATCCGGCGTTTATAGAGAACGCCAAAACAAACCAATCGGGCATTTAGCCCCTGGACATTACTCAGGGGTATGCTCATCCCGTCCCATTACTTAGGGACATGCTCGGCCCCAAATATTACTTAGGGACATGCTTAGCCCCGGACATTACTCAGGGACATGTCCAGCCCCGGACATTACTTAGGGACATGTTCAACTCTGAGCATTACTTAGGGACATGCTCAGCCCCGAACCATGATTCAAACACATTGAACACTTTGTTATGCTAAGAGAGTCATTAAATTATCAACATTCATTCATATCATTTCATAATGCACCGTGCAGCTAGAAAACTCCAAAGTGTGCTCCATCTCCTGGCAAACAATTCATCTCACACATTAAGATGCTTTACAGTCAATTAATCAAGATATAAATATTATGATTTTTAACATGTCTTTCACTTATCCATGCTTGAAGGTAACAAGCTTAACATGCTTTGTTACTTAATTATGCTTATAATATGCTCTTTTACTCAATCATACTCCTAAACATAAAATACAATCCCATTTCAACATGTGTAAGCACATTATTTTACATTTGTCCTCCTCAAAAGAGTTAAATAGCCCTATCATGCATATTTTTACCCTAGCATGCTCAATAATATACCAAAGTATGAATTACTTAAACCTTATGACTATACAAAGCATCATATAAGGCATATTACACATTTAACATACCAACCCATGTGAGTCACACAATTTTCACCTCTTAACACACATGCACAACGATCTGTCCTCATGAAACACCCATAAGTGGAGATAAGTAGAGACTTACCTAGGTCTGAAGCTAGTTAAGCAAAATAAAAAGGATCGGGAGATCACTAGCTCAAGCATCCACAATAATGATTTTCTATATCATCGATATAAATCGTAGGACTGAGTTAGAAACTACCTTATTGATCAACAATTCAAGTATTACAATTTCATCAATAAGGAGAACTGTCTTTCTTGAAAAATGTGTCAAAAACCTAAGACTCAAGAGCATAGATCCATTAAGATTTAAAATTAAGTATTAACCAAATCGAGTTCAACACATATCACTTAGGGCATTTTAAATTGAATTAGAAAACCGGGGAAAGTACAATAGAGGATAAGTTAATTTTATCAAAAATGATTTACTAATTAGGTTTTATAACCAAAAAGACAAACCAACCATTTTCAAAGAACCAATCCAACTTGATAAGGTAAAAACATGCTTCAAAATTTTTTAAATCAAAGCCGATAATCGATTAGGTAAAAGAAGCATAGCATATCAATTTTATAAGACTACCTCCGACAGTTAGGGTTTCTAGGCCCGAACTGCAAACCAACCAATTAAACATTGATTACCTTAAATTGATAGTTTTAAAACACAATTAAAATAATTTTAAATAAATCTAGATAATCAATTTCAACAAAAACAATCTTATGCATCACCAATTAAAGATAATCAGTCTCTGAAATTAGGGTTTTAGAGCCCAAGACACAAACTCGGATAATTCAAATCAATTAATTCCAATTGAAGGTATTAGAATGCAATTAGGATCATTTCAACTATTTTTATAAAATCAATTTTAGAAAAACCAACTATACCAATGACCAATTTCATAATTTCACTTGAAATCTACAATTTCAGGCCCGAAAATACGATTTGGTTAAATTTCATTAATTTATTTAAATTGAATGTTTAAAAATTCAATTAGACATATTTTATAACATATCATATAATCAATTTCTCAAAACCAATAAAAGAAATACTCAATTTAGCATAATTAGGGTTTTTAAGCCTAGAATGCAAATTCAGTCAAATAATTATAAGATATTTAAATTGACGGTTCGGAATTATAATTAAATGTATTCTAATGTAAATTATATAATCAATTGAATAAAATAACTCGATTACACCATTCAATTTAGACCCTCAAGAGTTTTGACCTAAAAATCCAATTCTAATCAATTTCACACACTTTTTCCAAATTAACACTTCCAATATAAAATTAAATACATTTCAAAGGATATTGTAAAACTAGTTGACTAAAGCAACTCAATTATGCAATCCAATTTCATCACACACTAATTTTTATCCAGAAAGTCAATTCCAATTAATTCCGTATAAATTTCTCAAATTTATGGTTCCGACATGAAATAAGATACATTTTAAAGTGTATTGTAAAATCAATTTACCCAAAATAGCTTAATCGGGTAAATCCGAAAAATTCAGGCATACCCTGGTCAAAAATCTAATTTTCACGATTCCAACATAAACCATATAATTAACCTATCCAAATCAATCTCACAACACGTATATACATAATCAAACAAACAATTTAGCTTATCATAAGCTAATTCATACTCAATTAATCAAAATAAGGGTAAGAGTTTTCAGAAATTTATACCAAACAAAATTTATAAATCGGGATAGGTGAAGGCCGAAGAAATTCGTTGGAGGTCGAAGAACACTCGCCAGCAGCCAGCGAAGCTTGCCGTAGCCAGACGTGGCAGCGTAGCCTACGCTGCTTATGGTTCCTACTTGCTGTGGTGGTGCTGGCAGCAGCATCGCCTGTGGCAGTTGTGGCCGGTGATTGACGATAAAAGAGTAGGGACGAGGCAGGTCGGGGCTTGGCTCATGAAGAGAGCAGGGACAGGGAAGCCAATGGGGAGAAGGAGAAAAGAAAAGAGGGTGAGAAGAAGAGAGAAAAGGAAAAAAAAAAAAAGGGGGGGGGTCAGGGGAACCGGTTGGGTTTTTTCTTTTTCTTTTTTTGAAAATACAAGTGTATAAGAAAGTATTAAATATCTAAAATTATTATTGGAAGATTTTTTCTAAAATTATTTTAATGATAATCATTTCGTAAGGATCCGAACAAACAAAATCGGTATAAGAGCCACATAAAGAATTTCAGAAATATTTTCGAAAGAATTTACCAACAAACATAAAAATTTATATTATTTCTAAAAATACATTATAAAACCTCAAAAAATATTTAAAAGCATATAGAAAATTATTTAATTTAAATTCTAATAAACTGAGACTAATTTAAAAAAATTTCGAAGCTGGTCTTCTGCAAACCAAAAAGGGTAAAACGGAAAAAAATTAATTTTGGACAGATATTCATAAATAAGCTCCGAAGATCTTTTAATTTAAAACTTTCCGAATATCTTAACGACCTCAAAAATGAATAAATTCAAAGTCGAAAATATTTTCTACGGAGAAATAATTAAAATAAATTTGACTATTTTAAATAAAATTTTATAATTTAAATAATATATTTCATTAACACAATATAACTCCAAAATAAAGTTGTAATCACACGACGAAGTTAAAATCGAAAACGAATCTAAAGTATTAAAAATCAAAATACGAAAAAGAACGAAAATACATATTTTAACTAAAAATTAAAATCATATGAATATAATAAAATCATAGTCGTGAACGAATTTATCTAAAATGATCTGCAACACCAACAATGAATTAAGTTCAAATATGAAGTTGAAATCATCGATAAATCCATGAAATGAATCAAAATTAAAATAATTAAATGTTTATATTAAATTACACTAATAAAATAATTAAGCTTAATAAAATTGAATTATAAAAATATGGAGTAGTACATCAATAGCTTGATGATCCAAAAGAAAGATTTTTTATATCACCAATGAAAATCGTAGTACTAGGTTAGAAAACTACCTCATTGACTAATAGTTCCACTACTACAATTTAATCAATAAAGAAAAGCATTAATGGGATTTCTTGGAAAACATATCCAAATTATGAAAACTCAAATGTGAAACCCCATTAAAATTAAAAATTGAGTCATGATCAAATCGAGTTCATCAAAAATCACTTAGGACACTTCAAATCGATTTAAAAAACTAAGGGAATGAAGAGAATAAGTTGATTTTATAAATAAAAAACAACTGACTAATGAGGTTTTGTAAGAAAAATGAAAAACCAACCTATTTCAAAGAATTGATCCAAATCAATAAGATAGGAACACAATTAGAATAATTTTAAATCAAACCTAATAATTGACTAGATAAAACAATCATAAACACATAAATTTTTTTAAATTATTTTTGAGAATTAGGGTTGTAGCTTGGAATGCAACATGATCAATTCTTGCCAAATTATTCGACTTGGTGGTTTGAATATAAAATTAAGCATAGTCCTAAACATATTGTATAATTAATTTGATTAAAAACATTAAAGATATGGCCTGAGATTAAGGTTATAACCTAAAGATCCTAATTTGATCAATTCAAATCAATTAACTCAAATAGAGAATTTAAAAATGCAATATGATAAATTCTAAACAAACTTAAACAATTAATTAAAAAATAAAACAACAAAACAAAAATCAATTCATTTACCCCAATTAGTGTTCTTGGTCCCAAATTCAATTTAATCAATTTTATTAAATTGAAGCACCAATATAAAATTAAATACATTTTAAAGTATACAGTATAATTAATTTATCAAAAATAACTAAATTGGATAAATCTGAACTATCCGGACATATCAAGGTTAAAATTTGAAATTTCACAAATCAAACACATAAAACCTAATGAATCCATCCAAATGAATAATCTAACTCATATATACATAATTTAGCAATCAATTTAGTTTAATTAACGAAATGTATTTGAAGTAAAAGTTACGGTTTTATTAAGATTATAGCAAACGAATTCTACATGTCAGAGTGGGTAAGGATCCGTAGAACTTTGCTGAAAGTCGAGCACCACTCATTCGTGGCTAGGCGATGTTCTCGGTGGTGGCGGCTGAGCGTTTGACTTACTGTTGTTGTGCTTGTTAGTGTTTCTCATTTTTGTTCTTGCCGTTGTGCTAGAGCTCGGTGTCCGTTGTTATAGCTCGTCACCGAAGGTGGCTGTTGTGGTGGCGTGACGGGACGACAGAGAATTGTCGGCTAGTGGTGGTGGTGGTTGGTTGTAGGATATGGGTCGAAGAAGAAGACTTATTAGAGGAGGAAGGGGTAGGGAGTCAGACGCGAGAGGAGAAAGGATGAGAGAGAAGACTAAAAGTTGGGGGAAAATTAACCGGTTGGGGGGGGGGGGGGGGCTTAGTTATAAGGATATTTTTATTTGGTCTTCCATTTTCTTAAATATTAATACACATAAAGAGGATATAAAATATCTATATAAAACTAAAGGATAAATTTATCTTAAATTTATTTAACAGATATCATTATGTAAGAACCCAAAGATATAAAGTCGATATACTGCTATTTAAAGACTTTAAAAAAATATTTTGGACAAAAATATCAATAACAATGAAAATTCGTATTATTTACAAAAATACATAATATGATCTTAAATTAATATTTAAAATTATCCAAAAAAATTTAAATTAAATTCTAAGGAACTACAATTAAATAAAATAATTTTCGAAAAAGGTTATCCGTCAACCTAAAAGTAAAAAGAAATGAAAGAAAAATAATTTTAGAAAGAAATTCATAAATAAGTTACATAATTTTTTAAAGATTTTACCAACTTTTTAAAATCAATAAATTCAAAGATGAAAATATGTGTAATGAATTTACCACTATAAATGGATTATATAATCTAAATAATTTATTTTCATTAACAAGATATAACACCAGAATAAAGTTGTAGCACACAATAGAGTCATAAGAAAAAACAAATTTAAAATGCTAAAATGAAATACAATGGAACATAAATATATTTTTAAATGAAAATCAAAATTAGATGAATATAATAAAAGTTCTAGACGTGAACAAATTTATCTAGAATGATCCACAATGGCAAGTGATTAACTAAATTCTAATATAAATTCAAAACCATTCAAAAACCATAAAACAAATTGCAAATAAAATAATTTAATGTTGTTATCAAATTTTATTAATAAAATATTTAAGATTAAGAAATTGAATTTAAAAATGCGGGGTATTACACAATATTCGACCGATACTCTATATGATCTCAGAAATTATAAATCCAAAATGGACCTGATTCCATCTAATTCTTATCCAAAATCCAAAATGAACTCAAAATTATAAGCTTCAAAAACACCCCATTAGAAATTTTTAATAAAATCATATTTTTTAAATATTATTTTATAATATTTACTTCTCCAATTTATGAGTAAAATATTATAACATATATACAGTTCACTAGACATACTTAGATGATATAAAATAGTAGGTTTACCATAAATTGGTAACCAAAGTTGGTGGTTCTACTACTAAAAGAGATAAAACATACATAAAGGTCTAAAGATTTCTTCTTGTCAACTTATTTTTGTTAATGTGATGTTATTTGAAATTAAATTAAATTTTTAATAAGGTTTTATTACTACTTTTCTATGAATAATGTTATAATTAATATTTTTATTGGTATATTACTACTTTTATAAATTTTGAATATAAGCTAAAAAGAATAAGCTGTAAGAGTACTTTTGTGTCAAGAGTAGCTTGCACCTATGTCGGCACTATTCCAAATACTCATTGAGCAATGCAATCAATAAAGAAAGTCTGCATATAACTCATGGTGCCCTACTCTTAATTAAGCATCAATGAACTAAGATGAATTAATACACCTTAACCATGATTTTTTTCTATTCAATAGCAACAAAATAATCGCCAACCTAAGTTAAAGCAATATACATCTTTTAAATTAGAGAATATCTTACAATATCATTATCACATCTTATATGCTTTGATATGATAAAATTAGGATAAAATAATTAATGAGTTATTATTAATATTATTATTATTATTATTATTATTATTATTATTATTATTATTATTATTATTATTATTATTATTAATATTATTATTATTATTATTATTATGTTAATAAGGTGTGATCGATCTATTATCAATGGTCAATACAAGTCCATATAATGTTGGGATTGCATGATATATGTCTATACTGCTCTTATTTTTTATGTAACCTAAAAGGGTGTGGAAATTGTAAACTATGTAACCCCTAGGGAGTGACTAGAGATTAGGGTTGTAACTAATGTATTTTTTGGACTCCAGGGCTTGTCCTGTGAGCTTTTGTTCCTACCAGGGTATGCCCTGTGTACTTGTACAGAACCTCTTTCTTTGATATATATATTTACCTCATTTACCTGGGATTGCATGATATATAAATATAACATAAAATAAAAAAAATATTAAAACTCGATATAATTTAGCTTGTAATGAAAATGGATTGCAAGCTATACCTTAAAATAAAAAAAAATCAATTAAAAAGACTTTTAAATTTAAACTATGGATTACAAATGCACAACACCTCCAAAGATAAAATGATGACAAACAATTCCTATGGTCCGATTTTGATTAAATCAAACACAAATAATAAAATAAACCAAAATGACCAAGCTTGAAATAATTAGACATGACACACATTAAAATGGAAAAAAATGGCACGAACATGATCAAAATCTGAAATGACTCGATTCTGATCAAAATGAGACTTGAAATGTAGAACAATAACAATTATTTGAACCCAATCCACACCTAAACCAAAAGAAAAATAATTCAAATTTACCCGAATTTGACTCCATTCATTCATAACTCAACTTGACCTAGCATAATAGAATGACTTGAGATTATTTGACTCTAGAGCTATCTAAATCAAACTTGATCTAGATTGATTTGATAAAATGATATGAGTTTATCTACAATTGAGATTACCTAATAATCGTACAACCTAACCCAAATCTTATTCAACCCACCCAATTACTAGCTCAAATTTTGAGCATCAATTCTAAACTTTTATTATTGATTAGTATGGATGTGAATTTATTCCCAATAATTTTGTGTCATTTCCCCCTTGGTGGTGATAAAAAAAATTATCTTTTTTTTGTAGATATTTTGCATAAGTATATTAAGTTAGAAAATTTTTCTTCTAACATTACTCCACCACTCATTCTCCTTTCTTCCTAACCTTTCATTTTTATTTGTGTTGGATGAATCTTCATCACTCATTCTCTTCCATTCCATGTGGTACCACCTATGACATCTGCCTTAGATTTTTCACAAAATATCTTATGAAACTTAACACATAAGACTCTTAAAGTCTTATCCTTTATTGCCTTCATCATTTCTAATCCTTTAACATTCCTCTTATTAGTTTCCTCTCTTCCTATTAAGCCAATTTTTTCCTTCCTTTCCCTAGGAGTCTTCCATATCATTTTAGATATTTTGAAAAAAAAAATATCTACACAAAGACTTAACATTTAATTCTTTTAATCATTATCTCCTTTTAATCTTATCATAACTTGTCATATTTTTCTCTAATTCCTCCCTCAATAACAAGCCATCCTCTATCATTCTTCTCCCTTGATTTTTGCCACTTTCTCTCCTTCCTTCCTCTATAGTTGAAGCATGAATTCATTCCAAACTTTAAGAATAAGCTAATCATCCCTTCCTCTTTGATTCCACCTTCTTTGATTTAGTTTCTAAGTGTTGTTTTCCTAATATTTCCCTTGATTTTTCTAGATTTCAAGAAGGCTTAATGGAAGAGTTTTTCTTAGCTATTAATATTATTTTACTAATATAGAGATTAATACTTTTGTAATATCTCTTTACTACATATAAGAAAGTAATTTATTATAAGTGTTGAAGCTTAGCTATGTTCAGCATTTATGTGGATTTTGTCCTTAGGCTTTAATCATGAGTTTTTTGTGCTTTTTAATTTAATCCAATGATGCCATGATGTTTATTCAACCTTATTCTTTAAGTTTTATGTTTATCATATCCTCTATTAAGCATGAGAAACCTTGATTTTGCTAATCATGACAACACTTAATTTATGTTAAGTGTTGAAGCTTATCCATGTTTGGAATTTATGTGGATTTTTGTCCTTAGACCTTAATCATGAGTTTTTATGATTTTTAATTCAATCTAATGATACCATGATGCTTATTCAACCTTATTATTTATGTTTTATGTTTATCATATACTCTATTAAGCATGATAAACCTTGATTTTGCTAAGTATGATTTAACTTGAACTTGAAGTTTCCCCCTTTTGTTATGGTTAAATTTTGGCATAATAATTAGGGAATTAATGATTTTTATTGAAATATAATCATACCATATTAATCCCTTCCATTTTTAGAACAATTTTGATATATAGATTTCTATGCTTTGATGATGTTAAGTATGATTTACTTTAATTCAGATTTTATCATGTTCAAGATGTTCTTGATCAAGCTTATCATGTTCTTTATTTCTTCACCTTTTTCTTGCCCTAAATACACCCTAATTAGGGTTGAAAATGCATTTAAACATGTTTTTCTCTATTTTGAATGTAAGAGGACATATTTACCCATACAGATTTTATTAGGCTTTTAGGGTCAAAAGTTTACAATTAATTTTGACCCTTGGAATAGTAATTGAACACGAATAGTAATTTAATGGTAAATAGTGATTCTCAACTATAAATTTTTGAAATTTTTTGGTATAAAATAAATTTTTTCCATCAATCATAAATAGGTATTTTATTAAATAATGATTTTTTAAAATAATAATAGTCTTATTTCTTGGTCTTTAAGATAACTATATTTGATATTTTTTCCATCCGCCCTTCTAAGGTCTCTTGGCTAAAAATTATAATTATAGAATAAATGAAACCTTTGTATATTGTATTATGTCCAGTGTTAACTATAAACACTTGATATGTGTATCATGTATTGTATATAAGATGCACACTCATGGATATGTTTATTGTTAGTGCACAAAACACAATCTATAGACTTATCATTTTGTGTTACTGTAAAATACTAGTGGACACTAGCTGCATAGTAATTTGGTACCTTATCTACTATATATTTCATCAAAAGTATCTTATAGGGATATACACACTTAAGGATTATGATAACTTTGGTAAGATTTCCTTGGTTGAAGACCATTTGTGGTGATCAGGAAGTCCGACCTACAGTGGCATACTATTTCTGAGTGTGGATGATGGGGTCCCTATAAAATCCCCTTGGCATGGATGACCATTTAGGGTGGAGTGAGATACTCCAATTTTTTTTTCCAAATACTATATCCAATTTTAATAGACATTGGAGTCCCTCTATTGGCCCCTCGGTATAGATAATTGTTATTAGCCTATATGTATCCCTCTTCTTGATATAATTATTTATCAAAGCCTATGATACATGAATACACAACTATGTAGTGGGTATCACGGGAGCCTCTTGAAAGCTACCCTTAGTATATTCTGACCACATGTGTGATGTGTGTGGGAGGGTGGATTTAACAAATTGATGAGATTATTCTTTGATTGTGATGATAATAAATGGGATAAAATTCAATTATGGTGGATTAGGGTTGATTACATTCGAATAGGAGGAAAAGAGGGTGGTGGTGATTCGAACAAAATAGATATGGTTCAAAGGTGATGGATTACTAATGGAGATGATTGGTATGGTTTGTGGTAATTGTTATATGCATTTGACAATGGTGTATTGATGGTGTTAAGCTTTGAAGGTTAGGGTTTATATGAAGGTTTAAGTTGTGGTTTAGGGTTAGGGTTAGGGTTTGATTTGAATAAAAGGATTAAGGTTAAATTTGGTTTGTATGGAAAGGTTAGGGTTTCAAATGGTGGTTTTAGGGTTTTGATTGTGTATACCGATTTAGGGTTTTGATTAAATTAGAATTATAGTAGGATTTTGATGGTAATTATGCCAGGAAAAATATGGATGAAGGATAGTTGAAAAGATACGTATTCTCTAATTCACACAGATGAAGAGATTAAAAATTTCAAGCTAAACTATTCACACAGATTCGATTTGCTTGAGTTTGAACTCACACTTAATTCACTTGTTTTCAAATTCATGTTGATCTTCAACTTCAATTAAATTATCCATATGCTCATATTCAACATTCATGCAGATTATAACCTTTCTACCACTATCTAAAAGCACAATTTAAAAGATTCCAAACTAGAAGATATTATGCTACTTTATGCTAACTTTACAATAACTTTATTACGCAAATTTACTACTTAATTAATAAATTATCTATATTACTAATGATGCTTAAAAATTTTACCAATAAACTCTCCATGCACGTGGTCACTTCCTCCTTGCATGCCATGCATGCTATGCCAATGCACGTAGACACTTAGTTGCTTGTTTGGTATGTTTCTAACAACGTAACCATCTGCTGGTCTTTAAATTTGTGGGAGATACTTTTTAAATGAACAATAATCGGTTCCATAATTATGAAAGCCAATTCTTTAGAGTTTGTTCCTACATCATTCTCCCCTTATTGATTTTAATTTGCCCTCAATTTTTCATCGCCATAATAAAGGCTAATGTCTCCAAGGTTAAATGTCCTTGATACTCTCTTTTGCATTCTCGGCCAGTAGAAATGTTCTTGTAACAAATCCAAATTATTGTGAATTCCAAAGTTTCCGACATTTCCTCCTTCATACACCTCTTTGATTAATAAGTCTCTAATTGAATTCTTCGGTACACAATTTGTTATGCTTAAATTAGAACCCATATTGAATAACATAAGTTCTAGAACTTTCGTGTTTCTTGCAATCTTCAAAGATCACAGCAAATTCATCATCCATGGAATATTGACTCTTCAAAATCTCGAACCCCATAATCTTTGCATCCATCATGGTAAGTACCATGGTCCTCCTCGATAATGCATCTGCCACAATGTTCTCTTTTCCATCCACATGTCTTGTAGAAAACACAAATATCTGTAAGAATCTTATATACTTAGTATGTCTTGGACTCACCTTCTTTTGACCATAAAAATACTTTAAACTCTCATGATCCAAATGAAGTACAAAAGGTTTAGGTCTTAAGTAATGACTCTATGTCTCCAAACAATGCACAAGAGTATAAAACTCTTTATCGTAGGTCAAATAGTTGAGTCTTGCACCATTCAACTTCTCACTAAAGAAAGCAATTGGTTTACTTTCTTGTGATGGCACTCCCCCAATACCTACACCACTCGCATCACATGTTACTTTAAATAGTTTATCAAAATAAGGTAAAGATAATATCGGTGCATTTGAGAGCTTTGTCTTCAAATCTTTAAAAGCCTTTGTCACTTGATCATTCCAATGGAACTCTCCTTTCTTCATTAGTTGTGTGATAGGTTCTGCAATGGTAGAGAATTCTTTGATGAACCTCCTCTAGAATGAGGCCAACCCATGAAAACTTCAAACCCTATAGACATTAGTAGGAATGGGCCATGTTTATATAGCTTCCACCTTTGACGGATCAACTTGAATACCATCCCCACTCACAATATAACCAAGAAATATTACCCTCTCCATCATGAAATCATACTTCTCCATCTTGCCATATAGATTCACCTCTCTATGATTTTCAAGTATCCTCTTCAATTGTTGTATGTGCTCGAACTCACTCTTGCTATATACTAAGATATCATCGAGGTAAAAAATAACAAAGACCCCAAGAAATGGTCTAAGTACCTCCTTCATCAACCTCGTGAAGGAACTTGGCGCATTACATAACCCAAATGGCATAACCAACCACTCATACAACCTTTACATAGTCTTGAAAGTTGTCTTCCACTTGTCCCCTTCTCGTATCCTCGTTTGATGATAACCACTTCTATGATTAAACTTTGAGAACACCTTTGTGCCATGTAACTCATCTAACATGTCATCCAATCTCATCATCGGAAATCTATACTTTATTGTGATGTTGTTGATGGATCTTGAATCAATACACATCCTCCATGTACCATCCTTCTTATGCACTAACAAAGTTGGAACATAACATGGATTCATAATCTCCCAAATATAATCGCGGTCTAACAACTCTTGCACTTTTTTCTAAAGCTCCTTAGCCTCCTCCTGATGGCATCTATAAGATGGCTTATTCGGTAATGGGACTCCTAGCATAAGAACAATCGCATGTTTAAAACCTCTCAAAGGAGGTAACCCACTTAGGAACTCTTCCAAAAACACTTCGGCATACTCTTTCAATACTTGTTGTAATTTCATATCCATATTAATATTCTCCTCTCATTAGACCTCTTTTACCACTAACGCATAGCATATCTTCTCATCTCTGATGACTTCATTCATCTCACAATCCTTAAGGACCAACACCTCCATGCCACTATTCTTTTTTTCTTTCCTACACTCAACATCCTCCTTTTCATTCCTCAAAATTGAATCCTCTCCATCTAGATTAGTTTAAAGCCTAAACTTCTTTGGACCCTTGCATACCATATACGCATTAAGGACCCCATCATGCAGAACCTTCCTATAAATTTGCCACGAACTCCCCAAAAAAATGTGACAAGCATCCATAGGTAGAATATCACATAAAACATCATCAAAATAATTTCCAATCTTAAAAGAGATAAGAGTTTGTTTGGTTACCCTTATGCCTCTATCTTTGTTGAGCCATTAGAGTGAATATGGTCTTGGATGAACCTTGGTCTCCAAATCAAGCTTGTTCGCCATCTTCTCACTAGGAACATTAGTGCATGAGCCACTATCAATGATGACTTCACACACTTTATCACCAATTCTGCATTTGGCCTTGAAATTTTTCTCCCATTGAGTAAGTAAAAGTTGTGGTTGTACTTGGAGCACCCTTTTCAACATATAGTAATCCACTTGGCCTTCTTCCAAAGCATCCTTTGGGCTATCACTTTCCTCTTTGAAGTCTTCATTCTCTTCACAAGCCTCCATATTTTCTATCTCCTTTAAAGTTAATGTCCTTTGGTTTGGACAATCCTAAGTAAAGTGGCCATAACCTCTATATTTGAAGCATTGCTTGTTCACTATATCAACCACTTGATCTTTTCCCTTTTCTTCAAACTTTCTAGCATGGTCTTGGTTTGCGGCTTGAGAAATTGGTGGCTTCGACACACCCTTGAAATTTGAACCATATGGAGCATTGGTTGACTTGCTTGGTTGCTTTGTCCTCTTCAACTATTTCTCAAACTTGATAGCTAACTTGGATAGGTTTTCAAACACTTCATAAGGGTACACCTCTACCTTCTCCCAAAGGTTCATATTTAAGCCCCCGATGAATCGTGCACACCTTGGTTCTTCTCATTCTTGGACATCACATATTAGAGCTAACCTTTCGAACTGTCGAATGTATTCATCAACTCCAAGTAACCCTTGCCTCAATGTAGTCATTTTTATAAAATTTTCTTGCTCGTATTCTCAAGGTAAATTTTTTTTCTTCAAATGTTTCTTTAAATTCCCATGACGTAATCTTTAATTTTTCTTCTCTCTCTTATCTCCTTTTTATATTATCATACCATACTCTAGCAAGCCTTTTAAACTTTAACATCACTATTCGGCAACATTTCTCATCATGAATTTTCTTATACTCAAAAATTGATTCAACGATTTAAAACCATTCAAGAAAATATTCTGGGTTGAGATTACCTTCAAATTTGGGAAGATCAAAGCGAATTCCTTTTTTTCACGTCATCATAAGTTTTCCTCGAAGTGTCATGTGGCCTTACATAATTTCCCACACTCTCTTCTTCTTCTTCTTCTTCCACCCGATTTTGTGCCCTTCCTCTACTTGTTCCCTTTGGTTTTGTGGCTTCACATAGGACTCGTGGGCTTGGGAAGATTCTATTCTTCCCACTTGTAGTTTGACCTCTTTGATTTCATCCATCAAGGTCTTGAGAAAATCTCTTCAGTCTTCTCCTTGGTTCTCTATCCTTCTCCTTATCAACCGAACACAACACTCTCAAACATGCCCTTAATCACACAGAATTTTGTGGTTTATTGATAAAATCTTGGAGATTCTTGAAGATGGGACACTTTCTTAATGAACCTCGAAGAATCTTGAAAGAAAGATTAAATCTTGATTGCAATTCCACCAACCTATGGCTTTGTATCAAAATTGATGTGTGTGGGAGGGTGGATTTAACAAATTGATGAGATTATGCTTTGATTGTGATGATAATAAATAGGATAAGGCTCAGTTATGGTGGATTAGGGTTGATAATATTTGAATAGGAGGAAAAGAGGGTGGTAATGATTCAAACAAAATAGATATGGTTCAAAGGTGATGGATTACTAATGGCGATGGTTCTTATGGTTTGTGGTAATTGTTATATGCATTTGACAATGGTGTCTTGATGATGTTAAGCTTCGAAGGTTAGGGTTTAGATGAAGGTTTAAGTCATGGTTTAGGGTTAGGGATTAGGGTTTGATGCAAATAAAAGGATTAAGGTTATGTTTTGTTTGTATGGAAAGGTTAGGATTTCGAATGGTAGGTTTAGGGTTTTGGTTATTTATACCAAATTAGGGTTTTGATTAAATTCGAATTAGAGTTGGATTTTGGTTATTATCCTTATTTTCCTGCCATAATATAAAAGATATAGATTAATCTCTATTTCACACAGACGAAGAGATTAAAACTTTCAAACTAAATGGTTCGCATATATTTGATTTACTTGAGTTTGAAATCACACGGAATTCACTTGTTTTCAACTTCCATGTTGATCTTCAACTTCAATGCAATTCTCCATATGCTCATATTTTACATTCATGCATATTATAACCTTTCTATCACTAGCTAAAAGCATAATTCAAAAAATTACAAGCTAAAAAATATTATACTACCTGTATGCTAACTTTATGACCCAAATTTACTACTTAATTAATAAATTAGCTAAATTACTAATGATGCTTGAAAATTCTACCAATAAACTCCCCATGCACATGGTCACTCCCTCCTTGCATGCTATGCACATGCACGTAGACACTTAGTTGCATGTTTGGTATGTTTCTAGTAACGTAACCATCCGTTGGTCTTTAAATTTGTGGGAGATACTTTTCAAATGAAGAATAATTGGTTCCATAATTATGAAAGCTAGTTCTTGAGTGTTTGCTCCTGCATCACATGTACTAACCCTATCTATATTGAAATATGTTTAGTGTAAACACTTTAAAACACTTGTGTGACCATGATTCTAAATTCTATGATTTATGTTAGAGATGCCTTAGGGTTTTCTCCCTTGATTGAAATTTTTTGTGTGATATTTTCTTGATTCATTACCATGCCAGTATTTCACCATATTGTCATGTTGTAATAATATATCAAATGTTATCATGATTTCTGGTGTTTTGTATAGTGATTTTTGCTAAAATTATGCTTATGTGTGATAATTATTAGTTACTTTGTTCACTGATACTACCACTTGTCGTCATTGTCTATTTAATGGTCAGATAACATGTGTTGTAGAATGCTGAAGTTCCAAATGTTGTCTTTGTTGGGGGAGTGCTTAGTTTAGGCTAATCACACGTTTGAATGATTTACCTCTCATTTGGGTTTCCTTGTTTCTATCGGTTGTTTTAAGTTTTTGCCTATCCCCTACTTTTGGAGCCCTTTATTTGTAACGCTTTTAGCGTGTAGATTATAGCTATTTTTTTCTTTCTCTAATCACATGTATGGCTTTGTTAACATTTTAGTATAACACCAAACATAAATTAAGTGAATAACCACACCTTTCTAATGTTCGTTGCGGTAGTAACGTTCCTATATTTTATTTTTATAAGCTTCTGCCTTGTTTCTTTTTTAGTTGGAAAATTGGGGATTGTTACACGTAATGTCTATTGAAGACAAAGTTTGGGGAAATTCTCCTCCCCTCGCATATACACTTGATTTTATGTAAAGTTGCCTACAGATGTGCCTCTATAATATCAAGAATAGTGATTGTCATCCAAACTATTGTGAACATTGTCATCCCTTGTATATAGTGATTGTCATTTAACTCTTCAACCAAATTTTCAATTTTAAACTACTTTTATCGTTATTACTTCCAAACAATCTCTAAGATCGTACCTTATTAAGTTTGATGGAATTAAATTAGCTTGGTTCAATATTCAATTCATTAGGAACCTGTTATAATAATAAAAAAAAATCAAATCAATTTAACTTGTATGTCATAAATACTTTTAAAAAGTGGTTTCATTGACTTTATTGTGAGGCAGACTATCCGGGCGCAAAAATTATACATTATAAAGCAACTCATATTATTTATAAATTAATATTTTATGTTAGTTAATATTATACACTTATTATTTTTGTAATAATTAAAATTAATATTATGTTTAGCTCAATTATAAATAAACTAGTTTTAAATAAATAATTTAAAAAATAAAGAATATCAATCTAAATAATAGTATCATTTTTTAAGTTCAGCAATTTACTGATTGGAGCCTTAACCGCATAAATTATACATTTCAACATACAAATTTCACTTACATGATTAGAAGCATGTTGTCCATAGCATCACTCCCAAATAAAATAAAATAAAATAACAGATATGACGACGACGATCGATGGCGGTGAATATCTTTAACACCAATTTGAAGAAGGGCGCGGGGGGTGGGGGAGAGAAAAAAAAAGATACTTATATCTAAGTAAGATCGCCGGCTTAATTTGCCGCGACGGAACCATGTCCGACTGCACCGGCAGATAGATCTAAATCGTCGCCGGTGGTATTCAATGCCTACTAACCACATCGTAGCCAAGAGCTCTTCTTGATCTAGGTAGAGTAACAATTGATTCCGAAACAGCACAGGCTCTCTTGCATGAATAAGCATTCAAGTTCACCATTAATCCCAGTCCAAACCGATCGTTGATTCCCCTCGACGCGGGTTTTCCATTGTCATCCTTAGAACATTCGACGAGGGCAGCAAAGAACGGGTCTCTTCGGACGCTTCCGATGCTTGCGGGGTTAAACTTCCTCCTATGTGACGCCTTAGATTGTGGGGGAGCTGGAGGCAGAGGAAGAGAGCGAGAGGTCCTGGAATTAGAAGAAATCCATGGATTGTAGTACTGTTCTGATCTCGTTTGGCGTATTTGTTTCTTGGGGATTCCAGGATGACTTTCCCAAGCGAATGGGACTCGAGCAGTAAATTGAGGGACAGGAGTGAAGGGGCTGAGAGGAGGGGAATCGTCTGGGGAGGAGCATAAGTGGGAGGCGTAGGCGGAGGAGCAAGAGAAAGATGGAGAAGAATAGGTGGTGGTTGAGGTGGTAGCTGTCCGGTTTGATGATGGCCATCTTGGATCGGAGAATATGTTGTACTTGTCTTCTAGTAGTGTTTGGTTTTTCCCATTGTAGGGTGGCTGTCGTGAAGACCTCATTGCTCTGATATAGGTGTGGAGGTCGGAGGGGAACAAGGGTGATCTGCTTTTAGTTCTGTTTTGGGGTGGGCGACGGGAGGAGGTGGTGTTGAGGAGAGGCTTCTTCGACTTGTACCCTCGCTGTCCTTCAATTTATATATGTCAATCTCTCTCTCTATATATACACACACATAGGAAATATTGAATAGAAACTATCTTTTTTATTTATTTATAGAATTTGATAATTTTTATTTTAAACCTTTAGATCAAATATAAATGTTGAAATAAAAAAAAATACTGATTCTGTGAAGAAACTACCTTCTGAAGTTTGAGAAAATTATTTTAAGTGGAAAGAGGAAAAATACTATATAAATAGTTTTGTTTGAGTGTTAGAAAAAATTGTGGTCTTTTTATAAAATATTTGGTGATTATGTTTTAACGAAAAAAACTAACTCTAATAGATTGTAAAAATTATTTTTAATAGATAAAAAAAATACTATAAATAGTTTATAAAATAGTAGTTTTTTATTGTTAGAAAAAATTATAACATTTTTTGATAAATTGTCGTGTAGTTAAATTTTAGTAAAGGAACTAATTTTAATATGTGGTGAAAATTATTTTTGATAGGTAGAGAAAATTATAATAAGTAATTTAAAAAATTATATTATTTTTATAAATATTTTGTATTTTTATTTTATATTACGAAAATATTCTTAATAAATGATGAAAATTATTTAAATTTAAATGAAGAAAGTTATTTTTAGGAGATGAGAGTAGAGATGAGAGTGGTTGTTGATTATACATAAAACGAAAAAAGAAGACAGATAGGGACAGGCTGCCCCCTGATCTCTCTAGTCTGGCCCCCGTGAGAATGGAGTGGATATTCGAGTGATATTATAATATGTCGATCCACTCTTAATTAAGTTATTGGAGCAAATATTAGATTAAAATGTGGATACTCACCCGACAAAATGATTCTCAGCTCCCCCTCTCCCCTCCCGGGCGGGTTCTTTTATGTAGGCAAAGGACCTTACACAATCACTATATAAAAAAAATATATATGATGCTTGTTTATAACAACTTGTTTGCTTAAATAATATAAGAAAAATAAAAAGCTCTATATCTTGCTTGATTACATGAACATTTTTATATATCTAGTTAGATTCAATCAAAACGTACAATGGTTTCTACCTAAAATGGCTACATCCAGGAATAGTCGGAGGACCAGCACTAGAAGCTATAGGAGCAGCGGCAGCAGCACCTCTATCTCCAATTACCGCATCAATGTTTGTTGGAAAGTGACAATAGCATATGCACTTGCAGCACCGTATAATCAATCAAGCACATTATAAATTTTGAAACTCATATAAAGAAGAGTTTAGTGAATCCGTTGTATTATGGCTAAAATCAATGTCCTAAAGTAAAATTTAGTCGCACCTTAAGACAATCTTAACCGTCAACTCACCCCTAAAGTTAACAAATCCGCTTCTATTTATGTGCACTTGTGATAGCAGGCAATAGATGATGTAGAACAAATCCCAAATCGGTACCGAAGATCCTAGAGAAAGTGCTTGGAAATAATAGAGAAGAGAAGGGGAGAGTATCCAATTTTTAGTGTGTAAAATCAATACCAAAAACTTATTATTTATAGATAAAAAGTGAGAAAAAAAATAAAATGGTAAAGAGAGGAACTCTACCCATCTTGAAAGACCAATAACCATGGAGAATGTTTGAAAACATTCAAGTCCATAGAGAAAAAATTAGGAATAGAAGACATGTTCAAAACTGAAACACAAATTGAAAATGGTAAAAAGATAAGGATATGAATCAAAGACCACACCACACCTAGCTTGTATCAGACAAGCGAGAGGCATTGAGTGCGAGCATGCATGTGTTTTGGCCCAAGCCAACAACCAGTAAAAATAACCCAAACAACTTTCTCAAACAAGGCAACAATGGTGGGGAAATATAAACCGAACAAAACCTATTTATCTTACCGATGTGGGATCATGAGAAATCATTAGCAACAAAAGAAAGGCACAACTATTGTGCCATTACTTCGAACAATTCCTCGCCAATGGCAAAACAAAACGATAAGAAATACAAAAATGATCTAGACAAAGAAAGAAATAATACTTAAGTATCAATATCATAATGATTGAATTAATGCGTCATGAAGTAAGGCAACAATCGTGTCTAAGAATTGAACAAATCTCAAACTTCCTTGATTTTAATTGAAAACCCCACAACATATGTATGACTGTAAAATCTGCATCTTCTGCAACAATAAACAATAAATTTTAATATTCATGCACACACCTCAGATATTCATGAGTGTTATAGAAATACAACATTAATCTTTGATAGAAGGCGACCCACATTTATATTCACTTAAGTGAATCCATCATGTGTATCTCACTAGCACCACCACAAAGTGATATGGATCCATTAAGAGTATTTCTATGCTCAACCTCATATACATCAAGCAGTGAGTTCATTAATTCCATCTCACCAAGACCACCTAAAAGTAGGGTTGTACAATCATTAAGAACCTAAGCTCAACCAATCCACAATGCACTGCCACATGCCAATGGGATAGGAATGTAGTGTAACTAAGTAATATTATAGCTTTGTTTAACCACAAGTGGTATCCACTATACTTTCCTCAACTTAAAGGCTTAAGCCTCACCCCTTAATGATTCAAAAATAATTCTCCTCATTAGATCCTTCATAAGAGGATCTGCTACATTTTTCTTTAATCTGACAAACTCTAAGGAGATCACACATTTCCTCAACAATTTTCTCATTGAATCATGTCTCACACACATATGTTTCATTTTACCATTATACATATTATTCTTGACAATACTTATAGCTTCCCATGACCCATAATGCAAGGAAACTGACACACAAAGTTTCCCCCAAAAAAGCATTCTACCAATAGGTTCCTCAACCACTCTACCTCTTAACCAGATACTTCACGAGAAATAACCTTTGACTCTATAGTGGATCAAGTAATACAAATCTGCTTAGTAGAATTCCAAAACATATCTCATCTTCTTAGCGTAAACACATAACCACTAGTGGAACTAACCTCATTGTTAGCATCTGTAAATCAATCTAATATAGCAAGAAATTTACAAAAATATAAATACCAATCCTTATTACCCTTAAGGTATCAAAGTAAACGACGAAGTGTAGTCCAATGGTCACTACATGGGTTGTGAGTACACCTATTTAGTCTACTCACAACATAATATGTTGCGAATAGTATAGTTCATGAGGAATGTAACACTTCCTATGATCTTAGCATACTCAACTCGTGAAACACTAGAACCATGTTTTTTTTTCAATTGTGTGCTAAGGTTATAGGGAGTCTTTATAGGGATTTCATCATGGCAATCAAACTTTTTCAATATTTTATCAATGTAATATAACTAATAAAAGGAAAACTCATTCTCAGTTTGTCTCATTTTAACACTAAGAATCACATGAGCTTCTCCTATATCTTTCATATCAAAACAAGAAGAGAACAATGATTTGGTCTCATTACCACAACCATAATAGTGCCAAAAATCAACATACAAACATATAATCACATATTCTTATCTAAAAATTTTAGAGTAAACATAAGAACAAGATGGATTCATAACATAATTATCACTTAATAAATTAAGGTTAAACTTTTCATGCCATTGTTTATAGACTTTGTTCCTAATTTATACACTTTATTCTCCTGACCCTTAACCACCACAACCCTCAAGCTACTCTACATAAATTTCTTAGGTAAGGTCACCATTTAAATGCTTTTTTTGACATCAATCTGATGGACTACAAGTCCATGGATAACACCTAAAGCAACCAAAGAAAGAATACTGACAATCTTAGTCATAGGAAAATAAGTGTCGAAAAGTCAACATCTTTCTTTTACTTGTAACCTACACCTACCAATCTTGCCTTAAACTTTAAAGTTATATTTTTCCTTTTAGCTAAATTATTTTTTTGAGGAGTATAAGGGGCACTAGTTTCAAGCACAATACCATGACTATCACAAAAATCTTTTAGGAAACAAGCTTTATATTCACCATCCCTATTGAGCCTAAGTTTTTTAATCTTATTATAATAATAATAAAAAGTTCTACTACTTAACATTTTTATTTTAGACAAGCGCAATCACAAAATATTTGGGTGTTACAACCACACATAATAAATCCAGCCTTCTTACCTTCCATATGTCATGTGCTAAGGCTAAACAAGTCGAATAAAAAACTAACAACAAAAAGAGGAAAAAAATGCATAAATATAGGTTTATTGTAACACCCCAAAATTCACTAATTTTTTTTTAAAATGGAAGCAATTAAGATAGAAACACTTAAAACCTGTGAATTTTGGGAATGTTACCGCCACACTTAGTACCAGACCGGTTCTCTCCAACCGTTCCAGTACCAAGTGCTAAGGCTAAAGAAAAGATTTACGTTAAATTCAAATTAACAATTCATAAAAGGATTTGAAAGATCATACAACAAAATCAGAGTACGAGAAATTAAGAGTTAATTACAATACCCTTGAAGTTTCAAATAACACTTGTAACTTCTAAATAAAAATAAATTTAAACAAGATAAAACCCGATGGGTCAAATTCCGGATTGCCTACTCACTTAAATCAGGCCTACCACCCCAAAACAGTCTCTGATCTTAAACCTGCAAAAGAGGTCTGCTCCCCACCATCAGTGGATCATCACAGGACCCATCAACCAAGGTGGTATCAGTACGGGTCCAGTACTGAGTAAGGTGACTTGATCACTAAGGCCAACACACAAACACATAAATCATGCAGAATATAAAAGGGCATAATTACCAACACAATGACATAAGGTGCTTACGACCATCCAAGTAAGAGTACAAGGCTTGATTGTAGACTGGATTAATTTTTAAATTAATCTCTGATCAGAATTCATTTCATACCATACTTTTTATCAAGTCCATACGAGTACGGGAACCCCACTATTTTAGCCGGTGGATCGGTCGCAAGGGTAAAATACCCTGCCACTATTTTAGCCGGTGGATCGGTCACGAGGGTAACATACCCTGCCACTATTATATGCCGGTGGATCGGTCTGGCCCCTTTCTCGTACGGTGTTCCACTGTAAGTAGATAATGTCTTTCCCATGTCTTAGCAATTATAGGGTTTAATTTTGTTGTGCTCGGATCCCCCACTATTATTGCCGGTGGATCGGTCGCGAGGGTACATGCCCTGCCACTATTATAGCCGGTGGATCGGTCGCGAGGGAAAAATTCCCTGCCACTATTATGTCGGTGGATCGGTTTGGGCCCTGCTCAACATCTTTCACTTTACGTGATTAATATCTTAAGTATCTTATTCAAAGGCTTTTACCCTAGACATGCATAAATATTCACACATCATAATTACACTTTAATCACCATATACACATGATAACACCAAAAACCCTAATCAGCCACCATATACCTCAATTAACCACAACAAACCATAATTCAGTCTCCTCCGTACCCTTAATTTGCCCCACGTGCTATTTTTTTCATCCCAAGTGCTCAAACACCCAAACAACACTTACATTACATTCCTTACATCCCAAATTAACTTTCCATACGTAAATTTAATACCCATGCAGACATTAATCTCCCCATGCAAACCTTCAAACCTTTTTCATGCAAACCCTAAAATTCCACGTGAAACCCTAAATTCAATCATGCAAACCCTAATACCACCATATAACCATCAATGTCACCATATAAATTCTAATACCACAATACAACTATAATTACCACCATACAAACCTTAATATCATCATACAAACCCTAATACTAACATACATCCATTAATACCACCAGGCAAACCCTAGATTCTGTCATACAAAACTATAAATTCAATCCAACCAAAACCAAAGATTCACCCATACCAAACCCTAAATTCAAACCATAAAGATTCTTCCATACTAAACCCTAAATTCAAACCATAAAGATTCTTCCACATAAAATCATAAATTAAAATCTCCCAAGGAAAACTATAAATTGAATTCCCCCAAGCAAATCATAAATTAGATTCCCCCATATAATATCATAAATTACATTTTCCCAAATAACATAAAAAAAAATAGATTCTCCCAAACAACCATAAATTCGATTATTCCATATAACCTCATAAATTACCTTCTCCCAATTAACATCCTAATTTAAATTCTCCCAAACAACCATAAATTCGAATCTCCCATATAACATCATAAATTACTTTCTCCCAAATAACATCCTAAATTAGATTCTCCCAAACAAACCATAAATTCTGCTCTCCCACACATAAAATCATACATTAGATTATTCCTTATAAAACCATAAAATTAGGTTAACTCACTTCCCTTAATCAAATTCTTTCCCCATCCTCCTTTTTCATCCTTCCTCTCACACAAACCACATCGACTTCCTCACATACACAACACATATCATCATACATAATTAATACACATACCATGCACAACATACTTCAACTCCAAGTCATACCACATATAAAATATTTAATTATAATAAACACTACATGCGAAACACATAATACACATAAGCACATAAAAGGCCTTAGCACTCCTTACCTAAAACGACACTGGTCTTGGAGCACACTCCTATGCCTCATTAGGGTTTTGACTGGTTTTACCTATTATGAGAGAAAAGCTAAAATTAGACTCTCTCCTATCAAAATAATATTAAACACTAATTTAATATAAGACTAGTTTTTTTTGATAAAATGATAATAAAAAAATACCAAAATAATATCAATATTAATATTAATAAGAATAATAAAATAGTAGAAATAATAATAAAAAGGCATTACTCAAAAATAAAGTAAAATAAGGGATTTGGACCCTTTACCAAAATAATACTAAAAAGATTATTTTTAAATTAAATAACCCAATTCAGAAATAATAATAATAATGATGATAATAATAGTAACATTATTAACAACACTAATGTTAAAATATTTGTATTAATAATAATAAATAAGAATAATGAAAATTCGAAATAGAAAATAATAATAATAATAATTATACTTATAACATTTTAATATTAATAATAGTAAATATAGAAATAATAAGAAGGATAATAATAAAATCGAATTAAAATATATTAGGCTTCAACCCTCTACATAAATAATAATAATAATAATAATAATAATAATGCATATTAAATATATAATTATTAAGAATAATAATAATAGTATTTATATGTAAATAATAGAAATAAAATAATTTAAGGGTTATAAAAATAGGAAAAATAGCTGAGAAGGTCTAGGGTTCAACCATAGGTTGGTGGGGATAGGCGGCACCGGCGGTGGCCGGAAGGAGGAAAGAAAGAGGGGAAAATTGCATGCTGGGAATAAGATAGGAAGAATTAAAATGGGAGTTGGGGTGTTTTGAGTTCCCCAGAAGGAGAGGGACAGAATGAGGGTGGTGGCGGAGCCAAAGGTGGCGGCGCACGGCGGCGGCGGTGGTGGCTGAATGGAGGAGAAGAAGAAAGAGAGAGGAGGAGAGGGAGAAATAGGAAAATAAAGGTATGGGAAGGTAGTGCAGGGTCTGAAGCACAGTTTGGGAGGTGAAAGAAGCGGCCTTAGCGGAGGAGGAGGTGGCTAAGGGCGGCGCGAAGGGTGGCGGGGCAGAAAACAGGGTTGATCGGGAAGGGAACTTCGCATAGCTGGGGCGGCTTGTGCAGGAAGAATCGAAGGGCGAGATAGCTTTGGTTAGATAGTGGGCGGTGCAAGGATGACACGGGTGGCCAGAAAGGGCGGCGAAATTGGCCGGAGGCGGCGGTAGAAGCGTCTAAATGGGCGGCGGTGGTAAGGTTGGAGAATTCTGGGCAACAACCAAAACTCGATACAGAGCTGCTTACGAGGGTATTTATAGGGAAAATAAGATAGGGTAGGGTTCTTTGGGTTGGCTACGGGGTAAGGCAGGTAGGGTTAGGGTCAACGATGGCGAGGTCGGCCGGTAGGAGTCAAAACGGGCATGGGTGTGCGCAGGAGAGAGAGAGAGAGGATAGCGCGAGAAAGCTGAGATTTGGTTGGGTTGATGAGGCTGCCGAAACAGGGGAAAGAGAAAGGAAAGAATATGCAGGTCAAAGGGGCAAGATCGGTGCCGAAAATCTCGGCTGGGCAACGGCGGCGACGTTGGAGGTGCTCGACGTTGGGGAAGGCTAGGGAAGAAGAAGAAAGGAGGTAGGGAACCGGGCGATTCGGGAGGAAAGAAAAGAAAGAAAAAGAAGGAGACCGGCGGTTCGGGTGTGGGGGAGGTGCGTTTAAATGAAACGCAGAGTTTACGATAAAAAAGGGTCAAAACGCGGTGTGGCACGGGGCGGAAGGAGGACGTCGCGTGGGCACGGGCTGGGCCGAGGGAAGGAAGAAGGAAAACTGGGCTGCGGCTGGCCCAGTTCGGGGAGAAGAAGAAAAAAATAAAAAGAAAAGAGGAAGAAGAAAAAAAGAAAAGGAAAAGGAAAAAAGGGAAAATAAAAATAGTGGGTTGGCTTAGTTAAATTAATTAGAATATTTGGGATATTTAAAAAAGATAACATGATATATACCAAAATTTAGCTAAAATATTCAAGGAATTTAATGGAGTGTTAAACATGTCAAGATAATAGCTTGGAAAGGAAAATCATGCCCTAACCAAAACCCTAAACCTAAATTGTAACCTAATCTAACATCATTTTACCTATTACCACATGCATTTAATTTTATATTTTTAATAGCCATAAAAGAATACATGATAAGTAAATATCAACAGACTAACATATAATATTTCATAAATCATAAATTACCCATAAACCATAACCTCATGCTCTATTTTTTCTCACACAAAGTCACAATCTTCCATTAAAATAAAACCTAGCATGTTTCTAGCATTAAACCAACCTATTATACTCACAACCAAAATTATACCATCTATACATTAATTCTATTTACCTAAATCCAAAGCTTAGAAAAACACAAAAAAGAAAATTACCTCCTCCAAGGAGACCTAGAGAAATATTAGGAACTCCTTCAAAAATACCAAAAATAACAAATTAAGAACAACAATAACCAACAAAAAAAGATAATTGACAAAAATAAAAATATAAGAGGAGGAAGAATAACAACCCATAGAAAAGGGAGTAAACAAAAGATCAACCAAGGTAAAATTTTCATAAGTAACCATAAATATAACCTTCTTTACTTATTTAAAAATAAGTATAGGCTAGATAAAGGAATTATAGAAGAGAAAAACAAAGGAACGGGTAGAGAAAAGAAGGGGAGGAGTTTAAATTATGTTGAACTAAAGGGAAAGAAGAACAACTCTAACTCACAAAAGAAGAGAGGAAAGAGGTGTGAGAAAAAACAAAGAAAGGCTAAGCGCTGCAAGAATTATGAAAATATAGCAACTAAAAACAATAAGAGGATGTCTTGCTACACAGTTGAATGAAACAATCAAGAGCAAGGTGGAGGGTAACACAAAGGAAAGTGTAGTTTGGTTATATGATATATGACAAACAAAACTATAAGCAAGGGACAATGCGAGGGATGTTGACAAGCCTACAAAGGGATAACATGAAGTATGTATGGTAGAGGTAAGGTGAGGGAAATAGAGAAAAAAGTTCTTGGAGTGTAAGTAGACACAAAGGACACAAACTAGCATAAGTAGGAAATAAATAAAGTCAAGAAAAACCTCAATATGGTACAAAAATCATGACATAAGTTGTAATATGATTAAAGGAAGTAAAAAAAAAAATTGTAGCCTCAACTTTATTTTTCCATTTTAGATTATTTTTAATTCAAGAAAGATTAATAAATAAGGGGAACATAGGAAAAATACCAAACAACCCCCAAATAATCACTGAACGATGTTAGGAATAAAAATATAGAAAGTACTTGGCATAAGAAAAACTCACAAGACATAAAAAAAATTAAAAAACACAAGCATAATAACAACTCACAAGACATTAATAATATAAAAATCACAAAATAAAACTTATCATACACTTTTGGTTGATCAAAGGACCCCCTCGATCGACCAAAGGTCATAGTCGATCAATCACAAGCTCAAAAATACTATATTCTTAAAATAACTATTCTAATTAATTTATAATATATTTCCTTGTATTAATACACATTATAACAACATACTCCATAAAATCTACCCTACAATATTTTTTTTTATAAATATATACACATAATAATTAAGTTTATGGAAAGGGTATTACACTTACAATCCAATTGGTTTTTTACTTTTGCCTCATTTTTAGACACAAGGAATTAAATTTTGGTATACCTAGAATAATCATCTATAAATGTTCATAATACCTCTTTCCTCCTTTACTTATATCGAATATTATTATCCTCCTCTACTTATAGTGTTTTCAAAGCCATATAAGATATATGACTCAACTCCACTAATTTAATTAATCTTTTAGTAGCAATTTTAAAAGCCTTTTAAGCACATTTGGCATCTAAACAAATATGGTAGTTCTCATAATCATTAGTGTCTAACACATCACCCTAGTTCATATGTTTTAGTTTGTCAATGGAAGACACATTCACATGGCATAGCCTACCATGCCATAAAGAGATAAAATCATCAATATAAGTAGAAGTGGAAGCATTCTCATTACTGGAAATAGTGATCAAAACAAAGAGGTCATAAGCTAAGTACCCATTTCCCACAAATAATCCATTATTGGTTAATACAACTTTATAAGACCCAAAAATAATTTTCAATGTAGCTCTATTAAGTAAACTACACAATGAGGGAATATTCAAGTAATCATTCAATGACAAATATTTTCCAGAATTAATTTCATAAGAACTTTTCTTTCACTCAAAACTCCATCAGTAGCACAATTTCCTATAAAGACATGATCTCCATCTACAATATCCTCAGGCTGGTGGAAGAGATCTCTATTGGCATATAGGTGCTTGGAAGCGTAGGTGTCTAAAACCTAGTTTATCTGGTTGTCAACTAGTTTATCTTCCACTATTATAGTAGTTATAACATATTCAGCCTAATTAATGTTAGCATGTGGAGTCAGAGGTGTAACAACCTTCTAAGTTTGAGTCTGGGTATGGTTATATTGGCCTTAGCTCTTGTAACACTAATAGCCTTATGATATGTCTTCCCACAAACATAGAAAATTACCTTCTTCTTTTAAATCTTATCGCCTTCCTTGAAATTAGACTGATTCTTTTATTGGCCTTTCTTTTGGAACTTTTTCACCTTTCCCTTGAGGCATTTCTTCTTTACAATAGATTATATCAAATTTACAATAACATATCCAAAAGTATAGGAGATGCAATTATATGTCATATGAGTAGCCTCCTTTATCCTAATATGATTGATCATTAGTGGTAAAGTCATATCTCTCTTGTTCTAGTTCAGATGGTTTCAGTAATCACTGTATGAGGAAGGAAACTTTTCTAGTATAACATTAACTTGAAAGCTCTCACAAATAATTATGCCTTCCACTAAAACACTGGCAACCAAATAATCAAATTCATGGATTTTCTCCATGACTGGTTTATCATCTACCATTTGAAAGCATAAAAAATTCAATCTCCAGCACATAATTTTTTTATCTAAGCCTCATCAAAGCCATGATTGTTCTTCAAGGTGTCCCAAATCTTCAATGAAGACGAATAATAGAAAAATAGATCAAATAATGTGTTGCTTATGTGGAATAGTAGATGACCTCTGACCATGTTGTTGTCCCTTCCATATTTCTCCTTAGCATTTGACTCTAGCGGCTTAGTAGCAGTAGGAACAAGTACAACATTAGGGGTTGTAAGAGTTTAATATCTTCATTTTGAACCAATGGCTCCTATGTAATTATCCTTTAAAGCTTCAAATAATAACATCAACTTTTGGTACCATCTTCGATAGTTAGTCAGGTTAATTGATTCAAGCTTGGGCATATATAAGATGAATCTTGGAATTTTAGCACCCATATCAAATCGCATAAGTAAGCACACCACTTGGACTAAGAAATTATACCCAAAACTTGAGCATTAAAACTAACATTGATTGAATCTAATAAAATAAAACTAAATGCAACAGTGCCCCACACCACTAAGTGTATAACAATAGTGTGAGTATAAATATCCATAAAATCAAACGATCCATTATAATAGTATATCAAAGAAAGCATTAAACTCTAGCATTTTTTTAATTAGAGCAAGACCGAATTATCAAACATTTGGCATGTGTTAGATGTATAAAAAAATGAAATAATACCTAACTAAGTAAGAAACAACCAAAATTATTTCAAATTATTCTAGAGTTTAATAATGCCATTTCAACTTTGACATCAATTAAAAATGGGCATTAATATAAAACCAAAGCACAATATATGAAAGTCAAACATAAGATTACCATCTAGTAGCAAAAACTAAACTCAAATAAACCAGTATTGAAAATGCCACAATACCACTTATGTTATCAACTAAATTTCACTTTAGATTATTGGAAAAGAGATAATATCATGTGATTTCTAACATAGAGTTTTGATTTCAATCTCAATTTCTTCCATCATTATCTATGTTCTTCATATATATATATAAACTATAGTATATTGTTGTTTTTTTTACTATAATTGATGAGTATAAACATTATAAGTCTATTCGAAATTATTTTTGTTAGAATGTGCAACTTAAAAGCCACATTGCAAGAAGATAGCCATCTTTATTACATGTGGAGTCCTTTGAGATATTATATGATTCTCTTATGGTCAATACAAACTCAACACATAATCTATTTTAATAAATTGCTTTTAAACCTTGGTAATCAAAATTTTCACATATATTCATTTATAAATGATTGGCTCAACATCTTTTCAATCCTATTGAAGTAAATTATTGAATTTAGTTATTTTTTGGAAATGATATTTCTCCCTAGATTTTAGAGTATGGAAAATGAAATGTAATGTTAGTTTTCTTAAGAAATTTTTTATTATTGTGGATTCCATATTGTATTTATTTTTTTAAACATTATAATTAGTACTTATTAATTATAAAACATGGATTTAGTGGAATACCAAGAATACATATATGCGTTGTTTCCTACATGACTTCTATTGTCCTTTTGTTACCTTATTATAGTGTCATGGTTAATCTACATGGCATGTTCATCTCCTAACGAGTGTTCCTACATTTAATTAAGTGCACTGCTTATTCTTTATATATTAGTTTGTGTTTGATAGATTATTATTTATCTACTTGTAAAGTTTTCAATTTTCATGGGATTAAAAACTATTTAATAAACAAGACATGAAATACTTTTTCAATTGTAAATGGTGGGAATTTTGATTTCATTTTGGTGTTATTGAATAATTTTGGAGATTCAATCATATTAAAGGTAACTTTAATAAATTGTAATCTTCTATTGTTGCATGGGATTTTGATTTAAGTATAATTCTATTAGTCTCAATTTGATTTTATTTTAAGGCTTCCCAATATTTTACATAAAGTTTTATGTCTGGATCAATGACAGATGTTCAAATACCTCTTCCATCCTTAGTTCTAATAAGAAACACAATCATTCAATCTAATGTTTTTTCCATTTAATGTATCATGACATTAGAAAGTTGCATAATGGTTTAAGTAAATAAGTTTAGATTGTTTGACATTAGGATATTTAGCCTGAGTTAGTAATTAATATTAGTTTATTATTTAAATATGCCACCATACTTTACTCTCTCTTTTCACCTAAATCTATTATTTTTTTAGTAAATACTCTATTCTCTTAATTTGAAATGCTTAAAATATTTATGATACCTTTCTGAATAAGAAATTATGCACATAGTAAAATGGTTAAAGAGATTAGAAAAATTAAGAATTAAATTTATTTTAACTATTATTTTATAGAACTTATTTTAACTATCAATTAGTATGTTGAAATTGAAAGTGTACAATTGATCCGTATTCTTTCATCCCACATGTATTTTTGGAATATTGTTTGCCATAGATGAAAGTTAGATAAATTTATATAGAACAAAGAAATAATTTTTAGAGGGACTTGATGGCTTTTAAAACTTCTAACTTCTAAAGAGGCTATAGATGGAAAATTTTGATGTCCATGTCAAAAGTGTTATAATAGATATTTTGAACTCATTAACATTGTTGCTTCCCATATTCTGAATAATGGCATTCTTAAAAATTTTGCCAATTGTCTTCTTCACAAGGAGTGAAATTGGGAAAGAACTAATGATGTATCTACTACACATACTAGGATAGATGACATCGAGGCAAGATTTGGGGACAATGCTAAACATTCATGGTTGGTGAGAGGTGCATTTGGGATATAGGTCCCCCATCAATTGAAAATGATAATGGTGACTTTTTAACGATACTTGGGAGTGGATTCAATGAATATGCTCATGGAAGTGATACTTTCCCATAATAACCAAATAGTTATCCTAATAATAAAGATGTTTGATATCAAAATTTTATGGAGCAATGTGAAGAAAAATTATATCTAAGGTCCACGGCTATTTGAACTTTTATTCATTCTACTCTTGTATCATATAAAATGCATGTATGCTTATTTATCAAATATTTTTACTATGTTACTATAATTAATATTATATATGTTTCCTATGTTTTATTCATTTCCATTATTTTGGTATGAAGTGAAAATTTTGATTAATGACTAGGGTTTGTGATATGAGAGGATTGATGCATGTCTAAATGATTATAAGTTAAATTGATTTGATAAGAGAAATGAGGACATGTTTTGATAATTTTTTGGTGTGTATCACCTTATATTGGGAGAATCTAGTTGAATTAGGGAGTAGTAGTGAGGTTTAACGAGAGCCTTAAAGAAGGAATAAACCAAATAAGGTTTTACTTTACTTCCTTTTAATTCTAAGATTGAAAAGATCATATAGGACATAAAAGATAGCTAGAGATATGAGATGACATGATAGTGGTCGTGTGAATGATGAGAAATTAAGACATCCTATAGATGGTTTGGCATGGAAAGAATTTGATACCCGTTATCCAAATTTTACTCTTGATTAGAGTAATATTCATCTTGGACTTGCTAGTGATGATGTTAATATAGTTAGAACTTTGAGTACTAATTTTAGCACTTAGTTAGTGGTGTTAGTCCCTTATAATCTCCCACCATGGATATTAATGAAAAAGTCATCACTTATTTTGTCTATAATTATCCCACGAGGAGGTGTATTTGCAACCTCTAATACACAAGTTAAAGAAGTTGTGGGAATGTGTTAATACATTCAATTTTGTTGCTAAGCAAAATTTTCAACTACGAGCTACTCTTATGTGGACTATATATGATTTGCCAACATATGCAAACTTGTTTGGGTTGAGTACAACTAATGGTTTAGGTTTTCCTTGTTGTGTTGGTGGTACTTATTCAAGATAGATTAATTTTGGTAACAAGTTATGTTATATGTGCCATTATAGATGGTTCTTAGAGGATCACATATATCATTTCCAACCATCTCTCTTTGATGGAACAATAGAGAGTGACGTTGCTCCAACCACACCTTTAGAGATTACTATTTGTTGGCAGATAGATTGCTTTAACCATGCATATGGTAAATTTCCATACTTAACAACAAGGTATGTTAATCAATATGATAGATTGCCAATATGACATTTTTAATATAATTTTAAAATTATTAATGTATTATTTTTACCAATATGATATGTGGAATTATCAGACCCAAGAGTTGCCATTACTAATCAAAACTTATAAGGATCTATAAATGAGATTTGACCAATGGATCATTGATTATGTGAGAGAGAATTGTGTAAGTAAATGTATATTATATGATATTGGTGTATGACATAATTCAACTAAATTTTTTTTAATGCAATATTTATTATGTAGGATGAAATGGTTAGGATGTGTGATGAGGCTTGGGATGAAGTACAGATGTAGAAGTTGGGAGCGACCAAAGGCTCTTCTACTAGTTATAGCCCCACCACCGATTGACTAGACCATGATAGCGAAGAATGTTCTTGGTCATCGTTAGTGATTTAAGAAGGGTGTGGGGAGTATATTAGCATGCTATTCCTCTTCATTTGTTTGTAACAATACTCTGTCGTTATAGTAGAGTAGTTCGTCATCTATTGCTAATCCTTATGTACTTTGATTAGCAAATATTAGGGTGATGTTCCTTTCACAGCAATCCTAAATCAATGAATTAAGGCAAATTGTGGCAACACAAATATATAGACCTACTCCTCATCCACTAGCCCAACATTAGCCATATCATCTTGCCCATAGTCAACCTGAGTAGTAGGATGATGAGAATTTATCATAGAATGTTTGGATTTTGGACATTGTGATTACTTTTGTAAACATTTTTGCATTTAAATTTTATTTTGACTATTTAATGTTTATAAATATTTATATTATAATAGCTAAAAAATAAGTGTATAATTTTTTATAATTGCTAAAAATAACAAATCAACTGATAATAATTGTAATAAATAAATAAAAACAAGTAAAAATGTGGTCCTTAATACCATATATAGGGACGACATGTCGAGACACAAAATTGTATTTTAAAAAATATTGAAGTAGGTTTGAATATTTAGCAATGAAAATATTGATCATTTGCAATGACATGTCCTTGCAAACAATATGAATCATTTGAAAAGAAGTCAACAAAATTCAAATCCATATCATAGCAAAAAAGAATTTTTAAGATAACTCATGTTGTTGCTAATAAAGGTAATTGCTCAAACATAATTTTCATTCCAATTTTTTCTTGCCATAAAATAACCAACACAACATATTAGTGATGACATGTTATCCCTAAAGACTATCAATGGTAATGTCTTAGCTTTTATCGATAGTAATTCTATCATTGTAAAAGCTACTTTCCCTTGTAATGTTTATTGTTAAAAGCAGAGGCTAAAGAAACTATTTTAAGTAACTAAGAAACCATATTATTTAATCATTAGAAGAAAATATAAGATATTTTTGTAATTATTTATATTTTATGTTAGAAGTTCGAAACTAATTTTAATACATATGTAAAAGACCCCTAAATGACTAAGAAAATTGCTCTAACTAATTAAAATAAATTATGGATATTTTTCAATTTTCACTACAATGAGCATTTCTTATTAGATACACCCCCTATGTGAACCATACAAAACTAAATCATGTTTACCTTGATTTATAGTTTACCTCGTTTTAGCTTGATGTTTATATATATATATTGATAATTAGTAGTGCACAACAATACGAAAACAAACACACAAAAGTCACAAGAGACAAAAGAAAACCTCCTAACTCAACAAGGTTTGGACATTGTGGACCACCTCTTCCGATCTGTAAGGAAACTCATTTCTACCATTTTTAATCCAAAAGCCAATTCTTATCTTAATCAGCATAAGCATCCATCCACCGCAAACTTCAATCTTATCGAAAACTATTTTATTCCTTAATTTCCTAATAGTGTCCATAACTGTAAAAAAGGTGGCTTGCTAATTCCTGATGTTTATATATTATATACTATCTATTTCCATGGATAACTAAACCATGTTTAAAACCATAAGCCAAATTTTAAATTTTAAATTTTTAAATCAGATAAAACTACAAACCATAAACCAATCTAACGCTTGTTTGGAACCACTGGTTAAAAAAATTATTTAAAAAATATTAGTTTTTATATGGCTAAAGTATAAGATTTTACCCAATATAGCTTATGAGTACCTTATTCGGAACTTCCAAGGTTGTCTCCGTAAGTTATATTTTTATTTATATTTTAACTTTGAAAATAAATTTTCGACCATACATGTGACTTTGTAAGCAAAATATGAAAAATCTTTACAGGAAAATATTAAATATTTAATTGATTAGAAAATAGAAAGCAAATGAAAAGTCCAAAGGGAACCACGGGATTACTAGCTATCAAGAAGCACGATCCGTCAAATAGATTATTAAATTACGGCATCGTCTTCTTCTAATTAAACACGCTTGAAAAGACATGCATGGACCGATCGAAATCGATCTTTGTTAGGAAAACTTAAACTCGACTCCATCACATAAGTACACGAAAATCTTACGTAAGTACATGGTTTAGCTGCAAACAAACAAAAGGGAGAAAGAAGTGGAGTATTCACGTGTTGAGAAGTTAGCAGTAGAATGAGCTACGAATTAAGTGAAGTGAAAGGTAGCCCTTTGTTTTGGCTTTTGCCGCATGTGAAGATGTGGGGCCAGGGACTACAACTCTTTACTGCTATCACGTGTGATCCATCTTGTCCTCGGTTGATTTGATTCAAGTCATATGCAATCTTGGTTCTTGGAGCAGCAGCTTGAAGTAACTGAATTCTATGCATGCGCTTGTGCAGTGACTGGTGGGATGGTGATCATTATAATACTATCAAGCTATAAGGTTCACGGGATATAGCTAGCCATGGACCATCAGCCATTTTCACTTCATTAGCCAGTTTCTTTAGTTTTACGCGATGAATCTTATCCTAGATATAAACTTTGACAACCTAAGACAGGAGCATGCAATAATGGGGAGGAATTGATTTTTTATTATTATTATAACCCATTGAATTGGATTTATTTGAAGACTTGGGTCATTTGAGCTTGATCGGGTAGAATAAGGGATTATTGCTCAAGAATGGATGAATCCCAATTAGTGCTTGTTAATAAGGAGACAAGGAGGTCATTAATCAAAGTTTAATAACTCATATGAGAAGCATATGGCTCGTTGAAGGCATAGGGAGGCCGGTCGTATCTATTGGCAAATATATCATATCTTTAGTGTGTTTATCTTTTAGCTTGCTTAATAGTTAAAAGTGTGATAAGAATGTTATTTAACTTATAATTACCATATGACACATGCTTTAAAATATGTGGAATATTTGATTTGTTAGGTTATACCTTTTCATTGAGGAGGTTAGTTGAGGAAGTGCAATTTGGCTATACAAGTAATGTATTTCACACCTTGAAAAGCATGCTTGAATGATTAAATAAAGTTTTTTTTCCCAATTGAGTTGAATAAGAATTCAATTTTCTATACAGTATTATATCAATATGAGTGATATTCAGAAAACCACTTAATTATCATGTGTGAATAAATAATGATAGTTTGTAAATGTCCTATAATTCTCAAAATTAGCCAAATCCATCCCATTACCCTAATCTATCAAATCCATCAAACCCTAACCCTAATCACCCTAACGATCCCAAAAATTGCAAATCAAAACAAACCCTTCTAGCTACGCAACAATATTTGGTGTTAAAGCTAGTTTTAGATCTTTTCCCAATTATCTTAGCGTTTTAAACTCCAAGATTCATCCTTTCATCCAAGATTTGATCAAGACTTCGGAAATTTAACAAGAACTCAACAAAATCATAACAAGAAATCATCGTGAAGGTTTTCTACCTTGAATATATTCAACCAGCTGCAAAGAGGGGACACATTTTACTTGTTGGTAATCATTATTGTGCATCATCAACATGTGAGATGACCGTGTATGAGTCTATATAGAGGCTTTTATAGTAAATTCAACAAATTGCTCTTAGATTGGATAAGATAAATAGTGAGAACAAGGCGTGTTTTGAACAACTTGAAAAAACAAAAAGATATTAAGAAGATCAAGTGGAATACATGGTTGGAAATGTGGTATAACGTCAAGGAAGATACATGACCAACGTGTTGGAAGATGAATCATGGCACACTCATGGGAGGAAAACTTACCAATCAATAACATATCAAGATAAGTTAAGAAGATATCAAGATGGCTTAAGAACACATTAAGATAATGGGGAGAGGGGACTTAGGATTGAATTACTTGATTTTTATGGATATATGGTTCCAACATACTTGCTTCATTGGCTTCAAACCGTTGAGGATATTTTTAAATACAAGGAATCTGATGATGATAAAAGATGTAAACTTGAAAATCTAATGCTCAAGAAATTTTCAAGAACATTGTTTGACAATCTCAAAAGGGCATTTGAAATAGAGGACAGAGCAAAATTTTGATCTTAAGAGGAATTGAAGAAATAGTTGAAGAGGAAATTTGTTCTAAGAGAACTTGAGCAAGTGAATTTCATCAAGATGATAACCCTTAAGCAGTTATTTCTTAGTGTTGGAGAATATGTGAGGAAATTTGAGATATTGGCTCTCATGTTGAGGAAAGAAGGGAGAAAAGGTGTGCTAGATTTTTGGGAGGCATCAACATTAATGTAAGGGAAAAGGTGGAGGTTTGTCTTTATGATTACTTTGATGGGTTAGTGAGGCTATCCATAACATTTGAAAAGAAACTCCAACAAGTGAGGATACCATTAAAATTTTCTACTTCAACTAATGTCAATCCCAACAAGGGGAGAGTCACATTAGAAATCTGAGACTGGCTTTATTATAGGAGTATAAATATGTGTTTTGGGAATACTTACCATATAGTTTACCAATATTGAGAGGAATTGAACATGATAGGAACTTCATTACCAAATAAAGCAACTTACCGATGTAGTCAGAATCTGAGGGGCTAAAAAGATAAATCTAAGAACAACTTGATTGATGTTATGTAAGGAAAAAGTGTGACCCCATGTTGTATTCTAGACTTGTTGGTTCTGAAGAAACATGGTACATCATATTTAGTAATGTTATATGCACACACTTGAGTTCATTGTACATACTTAATCACATATAAAGGTCAATGTTGAAATATATATAACACGTCATACTTAAATCTCATGCATACTATAACACCTCAAAATTTACTAGTTAAAATGTTCATTTTAGAATATGTAATTATACAAAATATTAGGTGTTAACTCTACATCCATCATGGAGAGAGGTATAATCAATACCTAACCTATACTGAATGTGAGGTCAAAACAACCTATACATGAGAATTAATTGCGATCAACACTTAATCCAAGGTTGAGGAAAACGTAATAGAAATCAAGAGAGAAGAATATAGATTTAAATCAATATGAAATAGTATATAACAATTGATTTCCCCATAAGGAAACAATAAGAACAAAACCAACTTCTACCATAACAAGAGGCACTAGATAACCATATCAACACTCTAATCTAAATCAAAGATAGAGTCAACCCCACAACAAAGCCACCTAAAAATATAATATCAATATGCCTTGTTTGTAATGAGTAATTCACAATGTCTCTTAAGAGGTATCATGCCAATGTTGCACATAATCAAACAAGATCATAAATCAAGAATGAAACATATGATTATAAGCAATACCAAAAATTAAGAACAATCATGAATCTATAACTCCACATATGATATTTAGATATGTTTTAATAAGAGTCTAAAGATTAAAATAATCACAAATAGCACAAAAAATCAACCATAGAAATTCCAAAATCAACTTGGAGTTTATTATTAATACCAAAAAAAATCAACATAGTGTTTATTATTTATAACAAATATTTCAACATAATTACAAAACAATTTCAACTTTTATCAATCTAAGCCTAATAAAATTATTTAAGTGGTACCAAGGTGGTTTTCTTGTCTAGTTTATAAATTAAGGTGGATTTAAATCTGGAGTGGATTATAATCCCATAATCCAAGGCACTAATGCCAGGGAAAACAACAAATCAAAATCAACAACTAACTTCCAGATGTCACATTAAAGAAGTCACATGATCTAAGCCATGTTTAAACAACCTCATCACTCAAGTACTTAAGTAAAATTAACCTTATAAGGTTTGTGAATTAGAATGAGTAGAAATGTGACATTTGACTTGATGGTCCAACTATGCACTTAAGCGCTTATTCTAATGCAGGAGATCTTATTCCAAACTCAAGTCTTTCTTAAATGATTAGCATTTTATTCAATGTCAATATTAATATTTCACAAGGGATACTAAGGTTAAAAACAATAATCTAGGACCTTAAGGGTCATAAAAACAATCTAACCACCCAATCAAATCAAAAGGATCTCAAGGGTCACTACAACTCATAGCCATCTAGGCCTAGAGTTAGGCATCATGCCATAACCTAAAATATTAACCAATTAATCCAATCCATTTTAATCTTTTTATTTCCAAAATATAAAAAGGAAAACTAAGAATCAACTATAAAGCCAAGTTAAGGGCCCATACTAATGCAAAAAAAAACAACTAACATATATGATAATACCACAGATTTCAACATGCATGATCCAATGTCATCTCTTAGTCAACCCATTGGGTTAATATCCTAAAATTCAACAAAAATGCCCTAGGGGAATAGTTGATTGATTCAAAACACAAAAATAAATATAAAAATAAAAACTAATTGAGTAGTCGACTAGTCAAAAAATATCAGTTAATTGATAAAAAAGAGAAAAAAAAATTGATAGCCAACCAATTGATTGGTATCACTTGGCAAAAAATATGGATAAATCATGCAATTAAATGTAATTAATCTCCAACTTAATCAATATATCCTAACACGCTCCTATACAGGTAAACCACATTTTACAAAATAATTACAAGTTGAGATCAATTGGGGTCATGCTTGATCATCTATACACAACATTTTTCATGCTAAAAAAATTAATCTCATTGTTAAGGTTAAAAAATGGCAAAAACATTCTTATACTCACATACACCATTACAATTAACTAGATATATGATGAATAAACATAAAATGTGAACGAAATGTTACAAAAATGTAACTAGGGTTACTAAGTTTTTAAAGGTTATAATAAATCATTTAAAATAATATAATTTTAATTATAAATAATGTAAATCCTAGTTAAATTAGGGTTTTTGGAAAGTGTGGTACTACAGTTGGACACAAATCACAAAGGTGGATCATCAAGTCACAAGGTCAATAATAATATTTATACATCTTCCCAAATCACATTCTTCCCAAGGTTAATATGGATTTCTAAATAGATATAAGGGTTTAAAATATTTTAGATCGTGAAGACTGAATCATAGAATATAAATTGATCCTTAATAACTAAAAACTCCTATGCCAACTAATAATACCATAAAATTTACTACTTAAATTTTTTTATGTTAAGAGATAAAATTATACAAAATATTGGTTGTCACCTCCACCTATGACATGGATAAATGCATTACCAATACCTAACACAAGTCAGATATAAGGTTAAAACAACTCAAACATATGGATGAATTGTGGTTAACACTTAATCTATGGCCCAGGTAAAGCTAATGTAAACCTTGTAATATCAAGCCACACTTTTTTTGAAATATTTCGTTCACACCTTTTTATCTTTCCTTATAGTTTTGTGTCACATGAGACTATCAAACAACTTTTAGCCATCAAAATTCTTCCTAATTGATCCAAATTGATCATATTTTTATTCCTTACATTTTTTATAATTATCTTATTCATTTTTAAAATCTTAATTGGAGACTTTGACTAAAAAAAAGTATCACCTTTTTGCTCTTATTTGAGTTTTAAGCCCCTAAACAACTTTTCTAGTTAACAAAAATTTATGAAAATTTATGAAAATTTAGGGATATTACTATTTTAGAATATTTAAGATAAAAGTGACATAATTTTTTTATTTATCATTTACAATTTTAAATAAATTTTACCAATTTTGGGCATAATTAGCTACCAAATCTTAACTTTCAACTACCAAATCCTATCTTAATTTGTGAGATTTAATCTTGATCCTCAATTTCACTTTATAAATTTTTAAGCGGATATTTTGGCTCATCGAAACTGTCAAAAATCAGCTCCATTTTTCTTTGTGATTTAATTCATTTTCTTACTTTTTGCATAAATATGAAGCTTAAATATCCTAAACTTTTTTAGTTTGTATTCCTACTTCATTCTCCACCTTCTTCTTGTCCATTCAGCCCTCCAACCTCACAATCCCAATTCAATATCTTCCTATATTAACTATCTTTATCTTTTCTTAATTTTTGTTGGTTTTATTTATTATTTTTTTACATATTTTAGGCACTTTGTACACAAATTTCAATGAAAGCTTTAGTGCTAGGAGTAGGAATGTATCTAGATTTATTGGGAGTCTATGCCATTTGGTAAGCATAATTATACTATAAAAATACATAATTTTGTTGCGGTTGAAATTAATGTTTTTTGTAGGGTGACTCTTTGTATATATGCAGGTTTATAATGCTTTTTTGAAATTTTGAAATTCAAATGGATTAGTAAAGTAGTTTGGACACAATTTCATTTATCAAAATTATCTATTTGGGTTTGTATATCCATGGCACAACCTCTACTCTCTAGTCCTACCAGCCTCCCATAAACTCTTCTCTCTAGTGGCCTTGCATTGTTTAGGTATCCATGGCACAACCTCTACTTTCTAGTCCATCTAGCCTCCCATAAGATCCTCTATCGTTTCCATTATCGACTCATTGGCATCATCACGTTGTTGCTCTTAGACTTTCACCAATATCTATGCATACTCTCCTCACCACTACTTAAAGGACTGATTTTGAAGATAGACAACATCATCACACATTAACTCAACATCCCAAACAGAGCTCCAACGATTGTTTGTTATCCACCATCATTGCTCTAATCAATATGTGTTATTTCATAACCACCGTAATCCGCACTAGTGAAATCTAAAGATGGAAGAACTAAATGATTGATTTTAAGTTAACTAATCTATGACGTGGTGTGTAACACCCCAAATTTTACTGCATAAGGACTTTAGGTATAGGGGTAATAGGGGTAAAAAAATGTATTTTAACACCCTGAGTCAATATAACCCTACGGGGCCTTGAAGTGCTTTCAGATTGATTGATTGACCCCATAGATTAACACGAGGTATTTTATCACACTTTATCCTCTCACACACACTTTCTGAGAAATTTTTAGAAACTTTCTAGGAGGGTCACCCATCCTAAAAATATGAATTTCGTAGGATGGAATCATCAAAAAGATAGTATACCATGTTGATATAAATAGCTAGATCAATCCTTGTAACACTCTTATCAATTTAGGATATTACATTCACCCCCACTCAAAGAACACAACATCCTCATTACGCCTTAACCACTAACTATCTTAATATAGTTTATCCCAAAAATCTTCTTGCTAGGTGATTGACTGGTTTATCCAAGTTTAGCTCATGGTCGTAGTTTTAGTTTGATACCATTTGTAACACCCTAAGTTGATACGACCACGCGGGGCCTTGAAGTGCTTTCGGATTGATTAGCTGACCTCATAGATCAACACAAGTCTTTTCAGCGTACTTTATCCTCACAAGCACGCTTCCGGAGAAATTTTTAGAAAATTTCTAAAACTTTCTAAAAGGGTCCCCCATCCTAAAAATTGCTCCATGGCTAGCAAGTGAATCACCAAAAGGATGGTATAGCATATTGATATAAGTATCCAAACCAATTTTTATAACACTTCGCTCAATTTAAGGTACAATTTTCTCTATTTTGTATCTTTTATATCAATTATTTAAAAACAATTTTGATGAATACCCATTTTAGATCAAATTAAGACCTCAAATGGATATTTGTCCAAAAAAAATATATTTAATTTCAAATAGTCTATAAAAGATATGAAAAATATGGGGGTAATTTTTCATCCATATTACCCCATACAAGATGAGCATCGAAAATTTTCATTTTAGCAAAAACAATAATACAAATTGGGTGTGATGACACAACAAACTCAAAAAAAAAAGAAAAGGTATACCAATACCTAACCTATGTCGATTGCGAAGCCAAAAAAACTTAGATAAGAAGATTCGAAGTAGTCAACACCTAATCCAAGGTCAAGATCAAAACCAAAAGAAACTAATAGAAGAAAAAGAGAGAGATTTAATATATAATACAAAAAAATTATGACACTTGAAGTCTCAAAGGAAAACCCTAGAATAAAACAAAAAACTAGAATAAAGGACACCAGATAACCCTACAACACTCCCAACCAAAGTTGCCACCAAAAACCTAAAACAAATTAAATATAATAGTATCAATATGACTTCCTCATACTAAGTATATCATAATGCCTCTGAAGAGGTAACATGCCCACCTTAAAAGTAACATGCACTGATAGAAATCATGCCAAAAGTATACAACTACATTTGATAACAACATCCAAGGTAATAGGATTCCACAAATCCACTAATAATACTAATCCAAACAAAACCTTGATATGGGCTCAAAAAGACAAACACAAAGCCACACAAACAATTATAAAAACAACAACAAATTTTATAAGGAGGTTTCTAGAATCAACAAGTTGTTATTTAGCTACAATAAACAACCTAATGTTTTAATCCAATCCTAATCCAATTATCAAGAGGTAGTACAATGGTTTTCTAATTCAATTTAATCAACCAATAATCAAATATTGAGTGGAATATAATCCTATAATTTAAAGCAATAATCACTAGGGTTAACCAAAACTCAACAATCAAACCACTAATCTTCTTACATCATAGTAGAGAAGGCCCACAACATCAAGTCATGTATAGTAACCAAATAACTTCCTGATATCATATCACAAAAGTAACAAGTCTTAAGTCATGTGTACACAACCTCAACACTTAAGTCCTTAAGTATATATAACCCACATATAAGGGTTTATAATTCCTTATGAGTAGAAATGATCCCTTTGACCTAAGGTCGACTATAAACTTCATGGCCTAGCAAGGTATGAGATCTTTTTCCAAAACTCAAGTCATTCACTTTAAATACTTAGTGTATTATTCAATTCAATACTATTATTCCAAGGATACTAAGATCCACAACCATAATCTATTAATGAACAAAAAGGACCCCAAGGGACATTACTACAATTAAATCACCCAACAAATCCCAAGCACTATGACGGTCACCACAATTAATGTCATCACAACCTAGGTTTAGGCATCGTGCCATAGCATGAACTTTTTTTTATATATTTCAAATAGTAAATCCTTCCAATCAGTTATTTCCATATGTATTTCCAAGAACAACTCTTATGTTAACTATCAAGATGAAGGTCAAAGGTCAACCCTAAGTTAACTCGTCCCATTATACATACTAGGCACATTTCAATCACGAGTGAAAAAAATGCCCTCAAAACCCTAATGTTCTCATTTTATTCCATTTAATGCCAAACTGTATTATGATGAAAAATTTATCATGAAAAAGCTAAAAGGAAATAACTTACAATATGTTATCATGGAAATAAGTTCTATAACATGACAAAAGACTACAATATCCCTACATTGGTTGTAAGTATATAGAACATATGAAATCATAAGCATGTATGTCTAACATGTCCTTAATTTTATACTAAAAATTCATAATCATATTAGGCATATAATTGGCCTTGATGAAGAAAAGTGAAGCATGTCATATGTAAAATAGAAATTCTAACGCTAAAGCATACCGATGTAGAGTCATGCAAAACTAATCTTAACAAATACTTATGTAGTATATATCAATATTTAGGTAAAACATGCAAGGATAATGATGAAATACTTAGGATGGCATTGAAATGACTTAGAGGGACCAAACACGCCCTTACCAAGACCACACAACATTAAGCACATAAACTAACATGCTTTTACCTATTATCATATGTACAAATTTAGACATTTTAAATACAAATAACTATATGAATGATAACCCAATACCAACATGCTAAACATACCATACTTTAGAACTCATATATTACACATAATTTATAACATCATATGCTCCTTCACATAAAATATATTAGGACTCATAAATTACACAAAAAATATAATGCTATCATATAAGTCACAAATCCTGTAATAATTAAAACCTAGCATAATACTAAGCCTAAAAAGCCTATCATATTCTCACCCAAATATTTTACCATGTAAGTAGGGATTTGATTTACTTCAAAGCTACACAAAAATGTACCACAAATGCCTCCTCCAAGACTACCTCAAGCAAGATTAATTGTGATCACCTAAACCCGATGATAAATATAGAAATAAAAAATAAAAGAAACCAAGCAAAGGGGAATAACCGAGGCTAGAATACCAAAAAATTTTTAATAGCACCCGCTCACGCTGCAAATACATGCCCAGCAGCGGGAGGCCTTTGCACGGGGAGATACACAGGGGCTGGATTTGACAATTTCCATGAAGTAAAGGGGGCCACTATATACGTCCGCACGTAGGGGAGGTTGAGGTGGTGAGTCCTGGACTTTGAAGGGCTGGCTTCATCGGAGGGGGCGATAATGCTGGAAGCTGCGCCAGGTGGGTTGCTCCATGTAATTAAAGAGCTCATATGGTTAGGCCTGGCATCCTGATGGATCCACGCAAGGTAGTGATGCACAATGAAAGCTGGGCGCGATACTCGTAGGAAGTTGCAATGGACCTTCACGTTGCGGGAGGGAAAAACACTAGGCTAGAAGAGCAGGGCAAGTGGCTGCATAATGAGAGAGGGGGGTTGGGCTAGGCTGGTCAAGTTGTGCTGCTAGGGGGCCGCTCGTTACGCCGGAAGGGTGTACACGAGGGAAGGTCGGTGGCGGTGGTGATGGTTGGCGAAGCTGCTGAGAGGAGTTGTATTTTTAAAACCAAATGGATAATGCAGAGATGTGACCAGCCCAGGGTTCCGAACCGAAACCAAACCCAAACGTAACATGTTGGAAGTAAGCCCGTAGCAGTCTCTGCTGCAGGAAACCTTTAATTATTTGGAGAGGAAGAAAACAAAAATCAATAGTTGTATAATAATTGCAGCAAAACAACTAGAGTGCACTTTCATATTTCTTGATATTTACGTGGTTGGTAATTAGCTTTGTCTTAATTATAAAGCAAAAGAACCCCCAGATTACAGAGGAGAAGACCGAATTTCCTTTATTTGAATTCATCATAATTCATAACCAGTGACATACCAACTTAAATGTTGTTGTGTGTTGGGGAGGAGGAGGGGGGGGAGGGGAGGATAATAAGTAGAGTGTACACTGGTGTAGTGTTATACCACCAGCTGTTTTTCTACAATGGAGTACATTTATTTAGATTATCAAGAGTGAAAAGAAAATTAGTGATACTTAATTTCACCAACCAACTAGTGCATTTACAATTAATGTCCTAGTTAGACTAATATATGCATGTAAGATATATATATATATAATAGAGTTTTAACAAGCTCGTAAGACATGCTCTTGTTAAATAAACCGTTATATTAATCATGTGTCATCTGATGACCTAACTAGATTAGCCCCTACACCTTCATGGTCTTCAATGCAAGATAAGCCAGTAACCTATACCCAACAAACATAATAAGCAAGATACCGACACTAGTCAGTGAACTAATCTGTCCACTAATATCGTCCTCGACAAACTTGCAAGCAGCGACATTAATAACGCCGCTATAGCCGCCATCACCCGTTCTCCTTTCGTAGCACCCAAGCAATGTCCCGATCGCTTCCCCTCCTCCGTACTGAACATCAATCAACAGCCTGTACGCATAAAACGTAATCGACACGTACTTAATCCAAGACAGGCAGCCCGGAACCTTATGGATATAGAACCCCCCGGTGAGTACAAAAACCAACATAGTTATCGTAACGATCGTCGAAGCTCGCTTCGCATCCATGATCAACGCTCCCAACGCAAGCCCGAGGCCTTGGGCCACGAGAACATTGCCGAGGATAAGTAACAGGGTGAGTACGAAGGCGCCGAGCTCGGGTTTTAAGCCCGTCATCCAGTACGTCAGGGTGATGAATAGAGTAGGAAGGAGGAGCTCCATGGGTATATCGCCGACTACACGAGCCATGAAATAAGACGACAGCGCATACATCCCTGACACCCGCTCTTTGGTCAGCATCGCTCGGTCTTGGGGGAACGCAAAGACGGCGTTGAATGAAGGGAAGACGCCCCAGAATATGGAGATAAAGAAGAGGAGGCCGAGCCTGTCTTGGATGTCTCTGTAATCCGAGTGCCACCACATCGCACCGGAGAGGACTGAGGCCGCTACGACCTGTAGGATTCTGAGAGAGTTGAAGGATTCGTGCCTTCGTTCTTTAAGGCTTCGCTGGAAGAGGATACAAAACTGACTGAACCATGTGGATCTTCTGAACGTGTGCTTATTTGGATTCCGGGATCCAATCGTGACCGTTGTTGTACGTGTTTTTGATGAGGTACTTCCGGCGGCGGATAAAGCAGTGCTGCTGCTGCTGCTGCTGCTGTTGTTGGTAGTATTAATATCTAAGCAGGAGGCTTTTATCTTTGGAGCTAAGGCGTTGGTGTAAGAGGATATTAGAGTTTGCTTCACATTTGGTTCCTGCCCTTCGTTCACGCCATCAATACTGTGGCATACACCTGCATTATCATTCATTCATACGGTATTGGAAATTAAATGCTCGGTGATCAACAACAGGCGGCATGCACATGATTCCAGGGCAATTTTAATCATCGGGAGATTAAAAATTACATGAGAAAATATAAATCCCTTACTTAAAAGAAACATCGTTTGGACTTGGCCGCCACGACAAAGTCAGTCCTACGTAAACTCCTAGACACGAGTGAATTACGTAAATTTATGCTACCAGAGCCCTCGTAATAAGCCGGCCGGACTAGCGTATATAAATTATTACTACTAATTTTCTACCGCATGCAATGCAACAACGCAATGTTTCCGGTGCCCGTGTTTCAGTGGTATCCCTATTCAAGTCTACTACTAATTAAAACCACGCAACCCGTACAATGAAACAAGAGAGAGACAAATTGATCGATGAACCGGCGAACCAATAACATGCTTTGCATTTGGAATAATAATTAAACTACCAAAAGAAAGGAACATACGTCTGACAATAGACTTATCTTAATTATTTGGTAAATTTTCAGTGTCCCACGTCCGCAAATAACCTAATTTTTCAGTTGTTTTTATATCCCCTAATCTATTGACATGGTTGAATTAAAGGCTTGATTTATTTTATTTTGACCAGCAGAATGGAATATGCATATCACGCACCCCGTCGTCCGTCCGATCCGAATAAGTGGGAAACATCGACTTTATAGGCATAAAAAACAAAACGACCACTTCTTCACCTCCTCCCTAAGCTATGGTGGGAAACATCAGCTTTATGCTTCAATAATAATAATAATAATATTATTATTATTATTATTATTATTATTGCTGCAGCAGCAGCATTAACTTGATAATCCATTTTCAATTCCCTTCCATGTCCCATGTTAGACTTCCATATGCTAATCAACACCTCCGAAATGATCCTAGCACCCTACACATAATAACACTACCAGCGGTGGTGATTTATTGCATGACTGTATACCATCATATAAATAATAAATGATGAGAACCACAAAACGAATCAATAAGGTAATGTCGTTTTAGTTGACTTTAGCTAGCCGGATATTCGCAACCTACCTAGCTAGCTGTCTAGAAGTAATTGAACCAGCAAAGCAATCAACATCGGAACTAGGTACTACCACTGCTAGCTGCTGTCTCCGTAGGTGGTTACTGTCATTTTTCTCACTCCTACCAACTTGAGTCGATCGACGTACGTTACGACATGGGAGTATTAAAAACCCTAGGTAGACGAAGCACACCCAGAAAGAGTCCCTTCATTAATTATTATTATTATTAGTACGTCTCTTTAAAGTTCATAAGATGCACCGTGTGCGTGAGGGCAATAAAGCGCGGGTTAGGTAGGCAGGCAGGCAGAGCGCCCCCCTGACACGTGGTTCGACGAGGTTTCTACCTAGGTTACGAGAATGCGAGGGGCGTCGGACAGCAAAAAAGTTAGAGCCGGTGGTGACGGTACGTGGTAGGGGGATGTTGAAATTTAACGAGATGTGGATGGACTGCTGACTACAGTTAGTTGGCATGCCGTCTCACTCGATGCATATCGTCACGCACAAACGACACCAGTACCACGTAATCATGCATGCACGTAGATTGTTTTACCGCCGCCTCCGCCATCGTTACGGTGTCGTCGAAGAATAACTCTCTTACTAGCCAGTGAACTGTACGCATGAATTGATAATTAGTAAAGCTCCGACTAGCCATTCCCAAGTTTTGCAAAATCAAAGGCGTAGAAGAAACGTAGCCGCCGGCTATTTTAGCTAAAGAGATGAATAGGAGCCGTGGATTTATTTATATATATAATAATAAAAAGGAGGAATAGTTTTTCGGTCAAAGAACACACTCTTTGGTTCGTTGAAAAAGGCCAAAAAAAATACTAATATATAAAAAAAAAATAGTCGTCCACTTCATTCATTATAGTAAACGAGGGTCTGAAAGATAAGAGGGTATAAAGAGGGGGATGGAGAGAGAAGACAGGTGTGACGATGAGAGTCGGTCGGGGTCCAACGTATACGCTTTTCATCAATTTCACCCTCTTAATTAGCAGTTGGTTCGGGTGTTCGCGTGATACCATTAATTAAAGAAGAAGGTTGTTAATTTTGTAAAGGAGAATATTAGAACTACTTTCAAGATAAACTATCCTCTAAAAAAATAGTAATATATATATATGTAATAAGTTTAAAAAATTATAATTTTATTATTAATATTTTCAAAACTTAATTATAATTATATAAGTTAAAAAAATTATCTCATTCCTTAAATTTTTATTCAGAAAATAACTAATATTATAATTAATATTATGTTAATATTAATTATGATTATATTTTTTAAACTTATTACCTATATATATATACTATTATTTTTTAGAGGCTAGTAGCTCTAACATTCTCCAACTTTACCAACGAAGGATCGAGATCCTACCTATACCGTTACCTCGAGAAAATTGAAAAACAACGAATCCCCCTCCCCCAGCCCCCACCCCCGGGTATAAATGGAAAGACAGACATACCTGGAGAAAACAAATGGGAATTTATATAACTAGAGGCATACATAAATAACAAGCAGAAACATGCGGTGCGGGCCATGTTTCTTATATACTACTATATGTTTAGGGCAGGAACCATGGCATATGGTGCAGTTTGGTAGAAAATGGAACGGAGAATTTTTAGCAATTTTCGGACATAAAAAAGGTTTGACTATATTAAATTTTTTTTAATTTTAGTATCTGATAAAGAGTTATTTAGAGTATTAATAAAAATTAAAATAAAAACATTTTGGATTCATATATTTAAAAATAGTTTTTTTTTTAAAATTTATTGATAATGTCGGTACACTAACAACAATTACAATTGTTAAATATTATCAAATAACTTTATATTAATAACTAACATAATATATAATCATTAAATCAACTGACATTATCTATTATAAACTAACGACTGGTATAATCAACTAGTATATATGTGCATGTATTTGGAGATCGAGGTGGCATCGGTTTACCCCCCCCCCCCCCCCACCTATCATGAGCATCTCATTATTTGAGGCACCACACCAAGAAGACATGCAAAAAGTTACTTTCTCTCCGTCCGGTCCGCGTGTCAAAACTCAGGGATCCCTTCGAAAGCAAAAGGTCCGGGGGGATGGACTTCAGGCTGACAAAGCGAGGGAGTGGGTGGAAGAATCCAGAAGACAAAGAATTCCCACCCTCTCCGCACCAAAAATCTCCATTAAAGCACAAGCGCGCGCAGCTCGTACACAACAAATACATCGTCGGATGATACAGTCGTATTCCCACCCCACGATCGTTGTCAACCGCTTCCCTCTGCCTTTAGGAAATTATGCCCGACAGTAGGGAGCGCCTTAATTTTTATTTTTTAAATAAATGGTAATTAGCCTAACAATAGCATAACGCAGTGCATCTAGTTCTTGGAATGAACTAATCTTCCACCTCGCCGCCGCTATACACTGCTGCCGGTTTACACGTCTCATCGGCACCGGACCCCAATGTCCGACGCCTGTCACAAATTTATTCTGGTCTCGTCTCCGTTTTACGATATAAAACATTTTAAACTTTTACGTGTATTATAAAAATTACTATTAAATTTTAGATAAAAAAAATTAATAAAATTACCTACACTTTTACTTATTAAATTGAAAAGATAATAGTAACATAACATTATAGTTAGAAATAAAAGTAGTATATAAACGCCGATACTCTTCGGTAAACGACTCGTAAAGTACCGTTTTTCTGTAGAGCGAATCTCGCTGTTTTTTTCTAGTAGCCTCTGGGCCGACAGAATGGATGCCGGTATCCAATTTACTCTCGCTATCTCCCTCTTTTTTAAAAAAATATACGGTCAGCTCGACATAGGGAATAACACCTACATATATGTATACGTAACATAAGATACGCCACCGTTGTCCAAAATTAATAGCCCCGTCTTAAATTCTTCGACTCTAGAGAAAATAATGGAACGATGAGTTTATTAATTATTGGGACAAGAAAGACCGTAGTGTAGTATTTGGACGACGAGCGCTTTTTTTTTAGCACACAATCTCTCTCTCTCTTTTTTTTTTTTTTTTGCCGACAGGCTATTCGAATAGCTCGTAAGTCGTAACTAAGACGAGTTATGAAAGGACGATGATCGCATACGCCGCCATGCACTATCTTATTCAGATGAGGAAGGGGAATTCGAAACAGTATTTTCTTCTATAAAGAAGATGAATTGTGCCAAACTTTTTTTAATACGTACTTCCTCCGTTCCTCTTTTTTTTATTAAAAAAAATAAAGAATTATGCCAAACTTTTTTGTTTCTAAATAAAAGTAGTTTTTAAAAAAGTTAATATTTACATTTTATTTTTATTCCTACTTTTTCTTTTTCTTTTTCTTTTTCTATACATAAATTACCATATTATTTTTCAATAAAAAAATATATAATTATTATATTAAAAACATATCTATTATTTTATAAAATAATGTAAAAATGATTAAAATAATTTTTTCAGAAAGGGGTCGAATAATTTCATCAGCAAAAAAAAAGTCATAAAGACAACGACGATGTCAGCCTCCCGCGATAAAGATTCTTTCCGACCCAAAAGCTGTAGAATTGAGTCCTTCCTTTTTCTCGTACAGTAGTATTACTAACTTTAATCATTTTTATACGTGTGTGTGTGTGGACTTGATTTAAGGTTTCACTATAAATGACGCAAAAAAAAAAGAGGAGGGGGTGAGGAAAAATAAAGAACAAATCTTAAAACTACGTACGCCATCATCGAGGAAGGCTTTGGAAAGGGGCCCTGTCGGCGAGGGTATTTCGCCTTTTGATGCTAGAGGAAGGCTTTGGACGACTGATTAAGGACTGGACACCGCAGCGCCGAATCGAATACGGGAAAGAGAACAGAAGAAAACGGGAGGAGGATAGTAGACCTAAATGCTAATCCCAAATGGATTATTTGGATTTGCTTTTTTTTATATATATATATATATTTATTTTTTGTAAAGGTAACAAGGACTCGACCAAGTTAAAAGGTTGCCACTTGTCACACAATGGAAAAGGGAAATAAATAAACATCGCTAACGAGATAAGAGCCTCGGCTTCTGGGTCGAACCGGACGAGAAATACAGGCCTCGAGCAATGATAGGGAAAAAAAAAAAAAAAGGAAAATCGAAGAAGGTTAAAAATAGAAAACTCATTTTTCTGACCATAACCTTTAGTTCTATAGATAAGTAATCGACTGTTTATTCTCAAATATTAATTGTAAAAATTATAGTAATATATATATAAACATGTTGTCTAATATTATTGAATATATTTTTTATTTATTTAGCATTATAATCATACAAATGGTTGAAGTCAGGAATAGAGATAACATTGAAAAATTATAAATAAAAAGAGTAAGGATGCCACCTATTGATGTTATTATTGGTGTCAAAAATTATTGCTGCCTTCTGAAAACTAGCCTCACAAAACCATGCCAGGTACCTCCCCCCCCCCCCACCACCTCCAACATCGTCTTTTCTTTCCCCATTATCCTCGCTGCTTTAATCCTCCTCCCCCCCCCCCCCCCCTTTTTCATCTATAATATAAGATTGGTGTGACATGCCTCTCATTATTGTTGTCGTTGATTTAAGAGTACGTTTCATAAAATTAACTTACAGACTCAATGAAATATTATAAGATATAAGTTCATTGAAGCAGTTTAAATGTTCGTATAAAAAAAATTATTATCAAACCAAATATTTTTAAATATATTATTTTTAATATATTAGAAGTTAGCTTATGAACTATCAAAATAGCAGGTCAATATTTTAGATAGATGAAAACTTAAAGCTCTATTTAATTCTAAGAAAATTAAATAGAAAGAAAATTAAAATAAGAATGATTTTTTCAAAAAAAAATTATATAATTAATTTTTAGCAATTTTATTTCTTATTCTTTTTCTATTTCACAATGTTATGTAAACCAAACATAAAATATTTTTTTTTAACTTTCTATAAATCAAATGGGCCATAAAACAACGAAAAAAAGGGAAAATGATATGTTCAAAACATTTTCTCCTCTTCATATCTTTATAATAAATTTGATACCTTTATCTTTCAACTATCCCCTTTTTCACAAAAGAATTACTACTGATGATTTATTATGTTTTCGTAAAGTTTCGGCGAAGAGAAAAAAAAGAAAAGAACAAAATATTTTTTAAATTTTAGTATAGTTGGTAGAGAGAGAGAGAGAGAGAGAGAGAGAGGGAAATGAAATTGCTCAATATTAGCTATTTAATTTTTCTTAAATAAAGAGTGAAAGGAGGCAGAGATATAAAAAAATGGTATTCGCTTGTGATTTAGGATGTGTTAATTTATTGTATTAATTTTATTTTATTCTTGCCGTGACAATCACTTTTTATTCAGTAAAAAATTAATAATATACATTCATTAAAATTACTTCAAATTATTTTGTAATGTTTTAAACTAATTCCTCCTTTTCATTGAGTAAAAATTTTATATTAAAATAGTTCAAAATTAATAATATACATTCATTACTTCAAATCACATCCAATTAAGATGTTAATCGACCAAATTTTGGAACTTTAATGTGTGCATGCATGTTCTAATACCTAAGGTTGTCTATGTATGTATTTGGCAAGACCATTTTAGCTAACTTTTAATTTATATAATCTATAAAAAGAAATGTTAAGTTCTTTCTTAAAAAGCTTGTTAGAACATTGTATGAAATAAACGTCAACTTTAGTTAGTCATTTCAAACATAATCTAATAACAGTCTTCCCCCCAACTAGTTAATGACATTATTAAATGTAGAAAGGAAATCAACATTTAATTAAGGCCAACATTTCACTTGGGCTTTTATATAAATGCATTAGCTATACCATTTTAGGTAAAACAAAATTAAGTCTAAACAAGTGTCAAGGATGCTCATTAGACAAACCATTTTCTATTTAAGTACTACTACCTTTGGCTTTATATAAGTGTCGCTTTAGCTTTTGGTAGGAAATTTTTTTTTTAAAATGACTAAACTATCCCTATTAAAATACCATTGGAAATGATCATTATTGTTGGAAAGAGAAAGAGATTATGAAGTAATTAATACTAAAAAGGTAAAGTAGGAAAAGCAATTCAAAATTTACCTTGTAAATGTAAAACAATACTTATTTGTAATAAAAATCAAATTCTTAAAATGATACTTATTCAAAATCAGATGGAGTAAATCTAATACCTTGTTTCTCATAAACCTTAATTAAGAATATAATTTCAACTTAATATGTTATGTGAATTTGATCATAGAAATAATAAGTGGATAATAAATGATGGATGTGTTAATTATGTGTGTTTGGATTGGTATGAAAGATGGATTAGGTTAACTAGGTTAAAATATAAATATTATAGTTTTAGTGTTGGGTAGTCAACTAAAGCCTTTGGGTCAAATGGTCGAGCATCGAGGCAAAGTAGGTATTACTAAGGGGTTGGGTAGACAACCAACAGTCAACTGTGTGTCGACCAAAGTTGATTCCATGCATTTTTTTTTATTATATGTTGTTTTTGTGGAACCTTCCTTCATCCTTGTTAATCTTTGCCCAAGATCTTGGCTACAATCACCTCACCTCACCTCTCGCCCACTTTATTACACCTTGTACTTGGGTCAGCTATTTCCTTTCTCTTCTTTGTAGATTTTGACCACCCTTGTGTATTTTTTCTCTCTCCTTTGTCTAATCCTTTTGGTTGAAGATTACCTTTGAGTTGAAGAATGCCCCCCCCCCTTATTATTTAGTTGTGACCAAACCTCCTCTCTCTCTCTCTCTCTCTCTCTACTTTTCTTGTTGGTTTTTCTTCCCCTAATCCCTTATATAGCCCCATCATATTTGTCTTAAATATAAGGGTATTAGATTTGGAAAAAGAGTTAAAGAGTTCTCCATCCTACTTCCCTCTTGTTGTGTCACCCATAGCTTTCTTTTAGTTTTTGATTATTATTGGTGTCTTGGTGTCTGTTGTAGTATATTCTAATTATGTTGTTGGGTTTTGCGTTTTAAGGATAAGGAAGTTAGCTTGGTAGCTAGAGATTTTGGTGGCTCTATATTATTGTTCTATTTGTTATTTTGCTTAAAAGTAACTCATATGCTCCTACTAAATGTGTAAAAATTAGGGGATGACATGTTTAGGGCTTCTAATGTTATACTTGAGTGTAATCCGATGAAAAATATGCATGCACTATGTATTTTTATTAGTTTCTCTAAGTATATGTCCATATGAATTTATGTAAGAGCATGTTAGATTTATATAGTTTCATATATGTATAATGACAATCTAGAATAGTATTGAATGGTGTGAAATTATGCATGAGTTGATAGTGGTAGCATTTTGGATTGGGTAAGAATGTTGTTTACGGACATCTGATATCTATTATTCTAGTTGTACGTGTTTTGTTCTTTTTGCTTCTGATTTAGGTACTATTTGGTAACTAATATTATTTCTCTATTAATATAGACTTCATATTAATATTTTAAACCTAAAATTATATATCCTTATGTTATATAATTATCTAACACTTATTTACACCTTATTATCATTTAAGAAGTATATCCCAAAAAAAATTGAATTAAATATCAAAAAATCATACATTATTTATTTTTATTACAAAATTATCCTTCATTAAATTAAAACCAACCAATCCTATCCACATGTATCTGTTTACACAAAATTATTTCAATTTAGATAAGTTACCAAACACTATTATCATTTTGGTTACATTCATATACATATAATTCGTATCCACATAACACTCTTTTATATTATTACTTTAGCTAAATTTCACATACTATATTATTTTACCCAAAGACTAAGGTATCAACATCCTCATGCACTCACTAGCTAATAAATACTCTTTCCATCTCATAATAATAAACTATATTTGTATTTTAGTTTGTCCCATAATATGATTTGGTTCTACATTTACATTTATATTTCCTAAGATATTCTTAATTAATAGATACACAGTACGAGGTACATACTATGTTTAATGTAGTTAATTGGTGAAAATTAACCAAAATTAGTTTATAAATTCACAGTGTAGTAAATTCATACATATAAAAGTATAACAGAAATTATGATTTCTTAACATGTGCAAGAATTTTAACAGGTCCAATATTTTAGAAGAATGAAATAAGTATATTTCCTTATGATATACCTTTATCATAAGATCAACTCAGCTCACCATGCTACATTTGGGTTCACCCAACAATTAATTATCCTAAAAGATAAAGTGAGCTCTTGCATTGTTAACTATAGTACTTATTTGATTTATGTATAGTAGTGCTTGATAAAAGGTTATACAATTGGTCTTTCGTCAATAACTTTGATAAAGTATCACATCACACCATCTTATATGAAAGTATCTATTCAAAACATTAGATTTTATGTGTCTCGAGAAATAAGTTTTTATTAATTAGTAGTTTTTAGTTTATTGGTAGGATTTTAAAATAGCTCCTATTAGTGTAAGTTTGAGCGTTTTTCAACCTAATCTTTCAAGGTTCATTCCATTTTTGATAAAAATTAAGATTTTTAAATATGATAAAATAACGGATAACAATAACTAATATTCGATAGCTATTACTTTTTTCAAACATACACTTAGTAATTAATTTTTCACTATTATCAAAATATACTAACAGCATGTTTGGTTTAAGAAAAGTAGCAAGGAAAAGAAAAAAAGTTTGATGGAAAATAATTTCTTAATGTTTGGTTTCTAAGAAAATAACATAGAAAGAAAGTACCGTAGAAATAACTACGGAAATTTATATGTTAATATTTTCCTCATATAAACTTGAGAAAAATGGTTTTATGCGGTAGAGAGGTGCAATAAGTAAAAAAAATTCATATATAATATTCTCATTGATTGGTAGTCTTTAAGTTATATCTTAGTAAAAGTTTTAATGATGTAGAGTTAGCAAAAGGTTTGAAAAACTTGCATTAGCCATAAGATATTGATGCACCTCTCTAGTTGAGTCATTCCTTATTTGGTAGCTTACTTGTTTTTCCATCTTTTTCTTTTATTTTCTTCACAATGACCAAACACACAAAAGAAAACCAATTCTTCCCTTTTTTCTTTCCTTCATTTTTGTTTTATCTTTCTTTTCCTTTCCTTGTTGCTTTTCCAAAACCAAAATGTAGCCTAAAAGTAACTTTTACTTTTCATTTTTAAGCTAACTATGCAGCCAACTTTACCACATATAGACATTAGTACTATATTAATATAGACTTTGGATTATTTTTATTTTCACCTAGAATTGTAGATCCTTATGTTATCTAATTATCTACAACTTATTAATATTTAAGAAGCAGGTCCCACCAAATATAATTAAATATCAAAAAATATACACTATTTATTATTGTTACAAAATTAATTATCAGCCGCTAAATTAAACCCAACCAATCCCATCCACGTGTATGTTATTCTATAAAAACTATTTCAATTTAGATAAGTTATCAAATATTATTATTACTTTAGTTACATTTCATATACATATAACTTATATCTACTGAGCACTCTATTATATTACTTTAGATGCATGTTATTTATTTTTAATTTCCTAAGATATTCTTAAATAATAGCTACATGTTACGAGGTACATAAAGTGTTTAAAGTATTTAATTAGTGGAAATTAATCAAAATTAGTTTAGAATTTCCCAAAATGTAGGTAAATATAATATATATATATATATATATATATATATGAAGTAAAATATAACATAAACTATGACTTCTTAATGTGTAAGAAACCTAACAAGTCTAATATTTTAGAAGAACAAAATACACATATTTATTTTTGCTATACTTTTATAATAATATCGGCTTGGCTCCGCTACATTCGGGTTCACCTAAAATTTAATAATCCTAAAAGACAAAGTGAACACGTGCACCTATAGTACTTCTTTTTTATTTATCTATAGTACTGCTTAATAAAAGGGTATACGAGCGGTCTTTCGTTAATAACTTAGATAAAGTAGCACATCACACCATCTTATATGGAGGTATCTATTAATTCAAAACATAAGATTTAATGTGTGTCCAGAAATAAGTGTCCGTAAATTAGTAGCTTTTAGTTTATTGATTGAATTTAAATAATTTTTATAAAACAAAAGCTCGTCTTAGTATATGTTTTTCAACCGCTTCCTTTTAAGTTTTATAAAATTTTGGATAAAATTTAAAATTTTAAATATAGTAAAACTACGGATATACAGCAATAAGTATTGCTTTTTTTTTTCTTTTTCAAACAAATGGAATGTAAGAAAAAAAATTCACTACTTTCAAAATATACTAAAAAAGTAACTTTTTTACTTTTAATCTTTAATCTTACTGTGCAGCCAATTCCACCATATGTAGACCTAAAGTTTTAATGACCGAGACTTAACCAACTGACCAGAACTAATTCATATAAAATGTTCCTCTAAACTTTCTCCTCATTTTATTTGTCTCGGTTGCTAGCTAGCTGGGTGAAGGAAATAACTACACTACCTTCCATCAGAAATCGCATACGTACCAACAAGGAAATAAAAATGTTGCAACTATCAGGTAAGAACTATGAAGTTCGTGCTAATGAACTCACGTATATAGATAGACCTCATTCAGTGAATTGAATTTTTTTTTTAAATTAATAATAGAAATAAATAAATAGATAAAAATAAGAGGGACGATGAACTAGAGAAGAAGAAAGGGCGCGGTACCGTTAGCGAGATCGAGGAGGAAATCGGCAGGATTCATAGGAAAAGCTGGAGAGAACCCGACGGACTCTTTGAAATACCTGAAAACATCACAGCCTCTCCCAAAATAAACCCCTCCGCCTTCGCTCATCACCAAAACCGAATCAAACTTCTGGAACACCCTACTGGACGGCTGATGGACAGCCATAACCACCGTCTTGCCTTTCCGCACAAGCCCGCCCAAAACCTCAACCACCCTATACGCCGCCGTGGAATCCAAACCCGAAGTCGGCTCGTCTAGTATCAACAAGCTCGGATTGACCAACATCTCATGTCCTATGCTGACACGTTTCCTCTCGCCGCCCGACACGCCGCGTATGAACCCATTCCCGATCACCGTGTCCCCGCACTTGGACAGCCCGAGCTCCGAGATGACCGACTCCGCGACGGCGACCTTCTCCTTTCTCGAGAGGGAATCCGGGAGCCGGAGGAGTGCGCAGAAAATGAGGGTTTCGCGGACCGTCAGGTGTGGGTACAGGATGTCGTCCTGGGTTACGAAGCCGGTTCGTTTCTTGATCTGCTTTGTGAGCTTCTTGTCGTTGTAGAGGATCGAGCCGGTGAGTGAGGAGTTGTGGGGGTGGCCGGGTCTGCCCGCGAGCAGGCTTAGGAGTGTTGATTTGCCGCTGCCGGATGGGCCCAGGATTGCCAGCATTTCGCCAGGGGATACCGTTCCGGTGATTCCGTGCAGGATTTCCTTCTCCGTCTGTGGGAGGCGGTGGTGGTGGTTGATGGTTTGATTGCGTTGGGATAAGTGGGTGCGGCTGTAGCGGAATAGCTGCTTGAGATTGGTGGCGTTTGTGGTGCCGGTACTGTCTGGCAGCTTCACTTTGTAGGATACGTCGATGAACTGCAAACAAGCAAGAAAACAACAAGGGACTTAAATTTGAAAGGCAAATGCTTGTGAGTTACTAATTCTATATAAACAATTAGTCCCGAGTGATCAACGTGGTTGACTCGGTTGTCGCTCTGCACTCTGCATAATTAATTGAATATATTCAATTTAATTATACTTGCAATGAGTGAACATCAGTACTTTATATGATCAGTATATGAAATAACGATCGATCCTAAGCATTATAGCTAATGCACGCCATCAATTTTTGCAATATAATGGACATTTTTAAAGGATCAAACATGCCCATATGAATGTGAAATTCTCAGTAACTTAATCTAATGCATGCATGTTTATATATCATGTGTGTGTGTTATATAAAAGAGTGAGTTGATGGGTAGCGCACCTTGAGGGTAATAGGATAGCAGGATGATGAAATGATACAAGGCAATTCATGACTTTGTTGATCGTAATTCAAATCTGTTGATCGATGATCACTGCGATCGCAGTCATCAGGTGTCTCCCCACTAGGAGGGTTTTGATCGCTGTACAATATTTCTGACATCTCTGATACTATTGACCGGTAGTATATATCAAGATGATGAAGTATGGGCTGATATGACGGGAGTGATGGTAGACTTGATTTGATGAATATTTTATGATACGGATAGACTGGGATAAGGGATTGGATGGACTGATGAGGAGAAATAATAAATGCTGCGAGCACCGACGCTCGTTCTCTATTTATGCACACTCGACGATACCGGCAGAGCAGTGCTAGGAGAAGCGAAGGAAGCTCCTAGCAAAGGAAGTGCGCCTAACTTTTTGATTTTGTTTTTGTGTGTGCGTGTCCGTGTGTGTGAGTGAGTGGGTGTTTTTCCGTTTCTGTTTCTGTTTCTGTTTCTGTTTATTTTTTATTTTTTATATTTCTTGAGACAGAGGTAGACCGTAGACGAAGAGATCAAGACTATAGCTTGCAAGAATAAGAGTAGCGGAAACAGGAGGATGCCTGCCACGTTATGCTAAGCTACGTCCCACTGTCCCAGCCGCCTACACGTGGTTGACTCGCAACCGTTTTCTAATTCTGTAGGATTTTATATGCCTTAGATTATTATATAATGATATTTTATATTGTTGTATTTTTTTAAAAATGTATATATATTTTTACTGTTCATACCATTGTTTTAAAAATCGGACCGGTAATCGAACCTATATTATAACTGATTCATTAATTTAGTGGTCGGACCAATAGTTTGAACTAGTCGGATCAGTAATACATTTTAAATTAAAAAATATGAAATATATAAAAATTTAAACTACATATGAATTTGACCGATTTCTAATCAATTTTTTGACCGATTTTTTTGAACGGTTCATCAATTTTCACTAGTCTAACCGGTATTTGATCGATTTTTATTGATTTCGAGATCCTGAAAACCGATATATGAAATTTAGCTCGTGATATGACCGGTTCGCAGGTTCATTGATCGGACTGGCTAGTCAGGTCCGATTTTTAATACTAGGATTCACACTATACTTTATTCCGTGGCCTAATAAATGTCATTTGGGATGCTTATTAAAATTTAAATTATCTGCCTAAATGAATATAATTAGTTAATTAATTACGATCGGTCGCATTACTTTTTAATCCCCCTCCCCCTTTTATTTTAGCTATCTCAACAAGTGTCTATCGTCTATAGATACTTATTAGAAAGTCTATTTATCATAACCGATGATATACTAATTACTTGGATGTATATATAACTGTCTCGTAGAACCGATGTATTTAGCATCATTAGTGAGCAACAACATGGGTAGATTATGTTGGTTAAACCAATACTGTCGTGGAAGCTAGAGTAGGAAAATAATGGACATATCTAGGGACACTACTCATTTTGTAAGAACAAAGAATCACTCTAGATTTTCTAAGCTACTTGTAGTAGTTTTCTCCCTCCATTGATAATAGCTTCCATCGTATTTTGGGGTCTTTTTTTTCTAACTTGAAACACAAATATATAATATTTGCAAAATTTTCGTTACTTTTTTTCTTCTGAAACTCAAATGTTATAGGCTTTTAAGTTGTTTGTGGTAGTTTTTTTCCATCCACTAAGTGCAGTTTCTACTACCTATTGAAGGTAGTTTTCTCAACTATAGCAGTATTTTTAATTTCAACCCTTCATCTTTGATCCAACGGTTTACATTGAAAGTTCTCATATTCTCACCAAAAGGTGATTCTCAATTATGAATTATACACACACATGTTAACAATCTCTTAGTGGAGTAAAATTCATGAACTATCGTGGAATCGGTCATTTTCTTCTCGTTGATATACACTTTTAGGTCTAATAACCTTATTCATCGCAATTCAAGTTCATCGCATATTTAATTGAATTCTAGATAAATTCTATGGCATTTTTAATGTTTTATTACAATTTTTTAGACAAATTCTATGGAATTTTTAATGTTTTATTACAATTTTTTAGACAAATTCTATGGTATTTTGAAACATTTCATTCAGACCTTGTAAATCATTCTTGTACGTAGTTTTGACTCTTGTGATAATTTCTGAGCTACTTTTGGATATTATACTCCATCTAGATCATTCTAATTAATCCATATTTGAATTCCTTAGTTTTTTTTGTATGAGTTTCATAGTCGTGCTTAAAATGATAAGAGGAGATTATGGTGAAAAAGTATTATTCATATTCTAATTAATGTCCATTCGTGTTTTATGCCTCGAACTAGCCTTTTTTACTATCAGAAATGCAGCACCTCCAAATTTACGAACAAAAAAATTTTTGTTTAAAAATTTAATTGTGAAAACTAAAACAATAAATTATGGGGTGTTACTGCCACACTTAGTATCGTTTTGTTATCAAGTGTCAAGGCTAAAAGAGTTACATTACTTAAATTAATAATACAATTATAAAATCAAAGTAGAGAGAGAGTTAACGCAATTTAACATCATTCCAAATAAAACCAACTATTAGTGGTTATAAAATTTTAGTAAAAGGAAATACATAAAGACATTAAGAGTACATAATTTTCTTGATCAAAAGATACTAGCAAAACACCGGATAATTCTAAACTTTTAATCCAAATAATAGCCTTCAATTGATCTTGCAAGCTAACCTACAAAGGTCACTGACCATTGAATAAGTAGTGGCCCATAAAAAGGAACCCTTTAGTACAACGATACCGAATAATCCATTACATAAAACTAATATGGAAAGCCTGCATAGAACACATAAAAGGTATCTCAACAAGACATAATATAAAACATTTAATTATACATACGTTAATTGAAATACGATAATCATCCATATAACCACATGCTTGTTTATCTAGAATTAACTAAAACTTACTCATGGAACATCCAAAAGATATTCTTTGCAGTATAATTAGAAATGACATCACCCTTAAATTAGAACCACAGTCACAATGCTCATTATCAATACCAACAAATCTTATACCACAAGTAGGCTCACCAGCATAAACCAATAACAACTCATTGCATCACAGGTAGGCATGAAAGTTGTTACCAAAGCACATGTAGACACAAAGGCCACTACTGCATTGCTTCCACCTTGGTCCAAGAGCAGGCCATCATCCTTGGGAAGAGGAAACCCGAGGACCAGAGTTCTGGGAGTAAGACCCAGCCATGAACGGAAGGACAAACCAGACCCCCACTGAGAGATCGTAACAAAGGCCAGGACCATCAGAGGGAATTTCCATGCAGACGATGCGGCCATAGTCACCCGGGCTGGGATTGTGGAGGCAGCCTCGTGACCTACCTAAACTATGGCAGGCGGGGCCATAGGTCTTTTGAGTGTCAAGGACCATTTCAATCCCAACAGTTTCAGAGCCAGTAGTACTAGCAACAGGCCTATCAACAACACGACCATACTTCACCCCATAGTTCTAGTAGAGGGCGCTTGTTCCAACCGAGGCTGCAAACCAAAACGTTGGGAGAAGGCCTCAAGGATCCAGACCCTTCCCTCAAAAAAAGAGGCTAGTTTGGCAGGCACTTGATTGTGATCAGCCAGGCAGAGGCTGGCCGCCAGCTAGACGTCTTTCCGGGTATGTTCGCCATATCTTCACTATGGATACTTGTTCCCTTCTATTCGACCATCCTTAGTAATTTTCTCAGTTTCTCTTTAAGGGGGTAGTTGATAAAATTATTGATGTTAGTGTGGTGTTCCTATTTTCTTAAGACGTTCTGGCCTTAACCCTGGGACCTAGTAAGAGACTTCAGGGACGAAGTCTGTCTTTAAGGGGATAGTGATGAAATACCCCAAAATTTCTAATTTAAGAATTATAGCTAATTAAGGATTTATTAAGAAAATTAATCTCATAAATTATTTTGTCAAAATAAGAGGAAGTAATTAGGACACAATTAATAGGAAATTTATAAATAATTTAATTGGAGAAAATTAGGGTATTTTGCTAATTAAAATTGAATTTAGGAAAAATATTTCAAAAATACTAAATTAACCTAAAAAGAGAATTTAAATATTATTTTATTAAAATATTATTATTTTTAAATATCCCAAATACCCAAAATATTTTAATTAACCCCAAATCACCTATTTTCTACTTTTCTTTTTTCTTTTCTTTTCTTTTTCTCCTTCTTTTCCCTTTTTCTTTCTTTTTTGCTCTTCTTCTCGGTTTGGGCCCCGTATCTCCCACGGCCCAAGACCCCTCCTCTCTTTTCTCCTTTGGCATGACCAAGGTCTATACACCGCATTTCCTCTTCTTTTTTTCCCCAGCCACCGATCGGTCCACCTCCTTTTTTTTCTAGGACCGCCCAGTCCACTCCCCTCCTTCTTCTTCCTTCTTCTTCCTCCCTCGTCGTGACCTGCAACTCCCTCCCCTACTTGTGCCTAGATTTTATTTGCTGACCATGTTCGCTAACTGGCCATCTCTCCTGTCTCTTCTTCCATGATCCGCCTGCTGTTTCGACCAACCACTCCTCCCCTCTTCTCGCACGACTTCCCTTTTTCCTAGCCAATCGTAGTCTGCCATGGCAGACATGCGCCGGCCTACCGTCGCCAACTGTTGTGCCATCACCTACTTGCCCCTATTCTCCCATTATCCTCTAACCTTACCCCTGTCCTTTGGCCCTATAAATACCCCCATCGACAACCTTGATCAAGTTTTGTTTTCGTAGCCTAGAATTTCCCCCCTTTGCGCCACTGCCCAATGAAACGTTTGTTCTATTGTCGTCGATCATCACCACCACCCACGCCGCCCACCTAAGCCTTCCTTGAATTACCCTCTACCTAATTGTACCTCCCCCTCCCTCAATTTTCCCTATACAAGCCACCCCCTCCATGCAAAGCACCCTTCTCCATCAGCCACTCCTTCGCCCTATCACCTTTCGCACCACCATCCACCACCACTCCCACCCCAACCACCGCCCCTTAAACCTCCCAAAAGAACCTACAGACCTTCCTCTATCTTCCCATACTAACCTCTTTCCCTGCCTCTCTCTCCTCCTCCTTTCTCCTCCCTCCACCACCTTCGGCCACCACACATGCCGCCTATGCCACCGCCCTTGGCTGCGCCACCACCCTCATTCCAACCCTCTTAACTTGGGCAACCTTAACCACCCCAAATTCCACCCTCATTATACATAGTTCCCTGTTTAGAGAATGCATTCCACCTACATACACTATACGTAGTTCCCTAATAGAAATTTTACAGAATATTATAACTATATATATATATATATATAATATGCATAAATAAGATAATGAAGTGAGCTTAGTACACTAACATCTCAATTAAATTATTTACCATTGCTTGAGCTACGACACAAGGAACTGGATAATGTATTATGAAATCAAATAGATAGACAACATTTTTTTAAGGACAAATAACGTAGAAACACCAATGTTTGGGGATGAGATGAGGTACAAAATAAGAATTGTTTAAACATACCTTTTCAAATAAATTTTCTAGATATGTTACGTGTCACTAACTATTTCTTATTAGGTGGTTATCACATAGGGTGTATGGGAAAACAAATAAAAATAATTTGGACATCTCTTCGTTCTTATCTACTTGAGCCACTAGGCCATGGACAATAATAAGTGTGCTTATTTAGTAATAACCGATATATTATATAAGTTCCAAAATAATGTATTATAATGAATATATAATATCTTAAATAAAATTTGCTTGACATATATGGAAATGTTTATGGATGAAATCCATTCCTAATTTTAAATTTCATTCATCAACTCCTTCCTAATAAGATAAATTATGATTACCCCATTATACTCTTTAAGCATACCAACTATAAGCATATCATAACCAAAGTAGTTTTTGGCATAGAAATGCAGCAAATATAACCTTGGTGGTGATTTATGGAGCTGAGGTGGGGCAACCAAATATAAGCACTAATAAATTGAATGTAAACACATTCCAAACAAGGGTAAACTAGATTGCTAGGGTTTTGAGCATGTTCCACTACAAACTTGATAATAAACTCTACTCTTTTTATATATTCTTTAGACCTACAATCTACATACATCCATTCCCTAGTCATAGTTTTCAAATCTATATGTATCCCACAAAAATATATATATTACAAATTAAAGATCTATAAAAAGCACTTTCAAAACACTCTTATGCTTGAAAACAATTAATTTATGTATGTATAATATATCAGGTTGTTCAATTGCTAGTGAGTTCTTAGTGCAATTAAATCAGAACTTATATATATAACACTTCATATGGGATTTAAAATACACATGATATACATATACAAAGGTTAAAACAAGTCCTAAAAACTAATTGGAACTCTAAGGTAAAATCAACACTATGCACATCAAAAGAATGCTACAACCCAAACACTAACAAGAACCATCATACAAAGAGTCATCGATCACCATTAGTCATCACTCTTAGAGTCCACTCATTTTTAAGAGTTATCTACTCCCTCACTTCATCATTAGAAATTCAATCCACCATGATGGAAACTCAAGGGTAGATACTCACAAATAAGGTATGATGAAACCTCTACTAGTCATCTATCACCATCAACTCTTTGGCTATTTGATCATAATGCCTCACAAAGACTTCACCCTCAACAAATATCAAGTGTGGCACATTAGTGATAAAAAACTTAAAATATCTAGATGCATCTCCTATCCATGGCTCCATCCGAGGCGGGGTTATGATCAAGTGATACAATTTGATAATTTATGAATGAAAGTATGAATGACTCTCCATCAAGTGACTTAGCTCTCCATATAACTAGGTCACATGAATCCTAATATCCATACATGGTGGCATCTTGAAAAGTGGTGGAGGCTATATATGCATCTACGTCTCACTACTTATAAAAGATAACAACTGCTCAATGTATCATTAAGGTTACCTTATTGAGCAATATGATCACTGAAAATCATTCAAATTTAAAAAAGGAACAATCATAGACTAAACCATAAAAGGGAGTTTAGATAATTAACATGGACATAGCTATCCACTGCACAAATTTCAAGTGTAAGATTTTTATCAGATAGTTGTTTCATACTCTCTCTCTCTCTCTCTCTCTCTCTCTCTCTCTCCTATACCTTAAAAACTATACCCTCATTCTTCATTTTATGCAAAAATAACCCAAATTATTTCTTATCATGACTACTCAAGTGTAACACCCCACAAATTAGGCCTATAATATATAAAAATTCATGTTCTTAATGATAATTTGGTGGTGTTTGATATTATTTTGAATTTTTTTTGGATTTGATTTCTAAATGATTTGGAAAAGCTTGGAAAAAGAGGAATAAAATGTTTTTTTGGCATACCATTCAACTGGTTGCATGAATCGATCAACTAGTTTGTCATCTTCAGTTTAGTTTTTGGCTTAAGGTAACCAATCTACTGGTTTTGAAAAATCAAACGATCAGTTTGCCTAACTTGAGAGATTTTTGAATTCGATTTCAGATGAGAAAGTTCTTGTAACAATATTAAATCCTAGTTATCAAGATTTAAATTATTTATAAATCTTGACAATTTGTGAGAGTTAATCTAAGCTTTTTCCTTACCTCGAATGAATTCTTCATTAATTTTCTCTCTCTTTTGTGTAAACCCAAAATGGATGAATTATCCCTGTCAACCTTATAAAATGTTTTGAACTTACTTCCTTCTCCTTTTTGTTCATTTTTCTTTATGGTGTTTTATATTTTCTAGGTTACATTACCTTGGAACATTTCAGATATCACCATGTTGTCCATGGAGGAAGTCAGCCTTCTTTCCTTGAAAAATTCACCTAAGGATGTCAATTTTCAAGTGGGAGAATTAGGGTTTGGCATTAAATACCACTCCCCCTCCTTTCCCCATGCTATCATGGGTATATTAGCAACCCTAACCTCTATTTCTCCTCACTTTTTCTTATCCACCAAGTTACCTTTTCTTTTCCCTCTCTTTTCCCTCCACTCGTCTACTTCTTCTTACTCTTTACTTCTAACCCTATGCACCTATTCTAATATTTTGTCTAATTCTGTCTTGTTTTAATCTTGAGCAAGATATGGTTATATTTATGAAAATATTGAGGATTTGATTTGTTCCCCAAGAGTTCTCTTTGGTAAGGTTTTATTTACTAATATTTATTTATAACCTCTTGTTCGGTTTTTATTTTTTAGATTTTTATGGATTTTTATTGAGATTTAATCTCTTATTTTAAAGTGTTCAAGGTTTGGACCTTTTCAACTAATGATTTTCCCTACTTGGTGCGATTTTTGCTAAGCTTCACTAAGTAAGTCAATTTAGCCTTGTTGTGCGGAATGAATGATCATGCGGGTTTGTGTAGGTTTGGTATTTTTTTTTACACTTGTATGATAGTAGTAGTGCTTGTGGTGAACCATGCTTTTATATTTTTTTTTACTTTGGGAAAATATGAGTTTTATCCATTTATCTTGATGATTGATCGAAAATGTAACATTATTGAGTAGTCGAGCATGATTAATCTTTGTTTTGCAAGTGTCCAATGATTTGGATGTGTTATGGTTGTTTTTTAGGCTTAAATTCGAGAATGAAAATGCATGTGCGGAAAATTTTGCATAATCCGATTGACTGGTTCAGCCTGACCATCAAATAATCCCCAGAATAATCAAACATGTAGGCAAACCCTACGAATAGTTTTTTTTTTGTGTTATTATTTGTTTTGGATTTGGCTTGAATCCTTTGACTGGTTTATTCAAATGAATTGAATGGTCTCCAGAAAATGCAATTGAATATGTAAAGTGATTGATTAGTTTTGATAGGGACAATAGGGTTTATTAGAACCAAACTAATTGACTAGTTTATAGAAGTGATCGACCAATTTTGGCCAGAATGCTTTCTTTGATATTTTTTGACCTCTTAATAATTTATGACTTGATATTATGTCATGATATGATTATTGGATGATGGAAATATAGTTCTTAGCATGAATTAGTCAACTTAATTGATGGATTAAATTAATCAAATATTAATGATACCATCACTAAGTACCCTTGATGGGTTATGATGGTTAAATTGGAATAACTATATGGTTATAGTTGACTTTGTATGCTATGTGAGACTTGTTTGGTATATGGTTTTGTATATAAAATACTAATCACTAAAAGTAAAAGATCATATAGTAACATGTGGAATAATTTTTCCAATCATCGATTAGTTATAAAGGGTAGTGTAACACCCCAAAATTTACTATTAAAAATTTTCGTTTTAAGTGGAAGCATATAATCAATTAGTTGGGTGTTACCATCGTAATTGACATAAGTTTAGCTTACCTCATGATCCTTACTTCAATCACAAAGCAAAAAAGATTAGAAGATGTAGAACATGATTAGAAGAAATGAGACAAACTTTAATAACATCAAAAAAGTATTTGGAGATCAATACCGATTACAGTATCAAAAGACAACAAAAGGGATCCCATGGAACTAAGAGTCCAAAAAGATATCTGGGTAAAACTATCATCCGGATAACATGACTTTACGCCCAAACCCTAATAAAAAAGAAATCAATCCTCCATATATATATATAGCATCAAAGGCTATGAAATCATCCACTTGGTCATCATCGACCTTCACATACACATCTGGGCCATCTACTTGTTGGATTGAGCAAATCATACATGATATAAGAATTCTCATAAGCAAATCATACATGTGTAAATCAAAGAATGCCAAATAATCACTGATTCAAAGTCTTTCATTAGATATACCATATTCCAATCTTTTATTTACATTGAGTTTAGGGACCCCACTATTCTTAAACCGGTGGAACAGTTTGAAACACCTCTCGGGGACAACACACCCAAACCATTATTATTATCCGGTCTAATAAAGTCAACACCTCTCATAGTAAAATACTCTTGAGCCACTAGTATTAAACCGGTGTAACGATCTGAAGCACCTCTTAGGGACAACACACCCAAGACACTATTATTATCCGGTGGAATGTACTCAACACCTCGGTCCTCACTCATGTAGTCTTCTAGTTTAAATGATTAGTATCTTTCTATTTATAATTTATCTCTTAATTATAATTTCATTCACATTGAGTATGGGGCCCCACTATTCTTAATATGGTAGAACAAATTGATACACCTCTCGAGGACAACACACCCAATCCACTATTATTATCTAGTGGAACGGAGCCATATAAACACCTCGGCCCTACTCACGTGATCTTTTACTTTAACTGATTAGTATCTTATTCAGAGTTGATTGTATATTATCATGATGAACACATATAAATGTAGAAGGCACACAACTAAACAAAATTAGTACGACCACGTAAATATCCTCAAATGATCATAATACCCTTAGAGTAGTTAAGATTATCGTATTCTGCCAAAGCCTTATGAAACCTAAAACATATAATTTTCCAATCAATATCCGAAGTGCATAATCTTAGTTTTCCATAGATATTTTGTATCCAACATTGACCCCAAATATGTATTTATGTAGTTTCATTACTCTCAAGAATATCATTTTATAGCATTTCCATAGATATATTACTCAATACAACATACTTAACACAAAAGCACATACAATAAATACAAGTATCACATAAATCCCTAGCTATGCCATGTATCCTTATCGATAAAGACACTGGGCTCTATGCACGTAAATTCTATACCTCCTCTGAGATTACCGGAAGATCACCTACAAAAATAAGATAAATTATAATTAGTATCGAAGGTTAACGATTGAGAGGGAAGTTAAGGAAGAGGAGGGTAAAAATAAAATTAATCGGAGTCAAATGAAATCTTGAATTATATGGATGCATAGAGGAATGTGTGGTGGAGCTACGGTTAAATTTTGGTAGTGTTTGGACAAGGTTTGAGGGTGAAATTAGGGGTGCACGACCAAAAGAATGAAGATGCGCGATTGTGTAGCAAGCATTGTAGCTTCTGGTTGAGAAAAAACAAGGTGTATGACCAGGCGATGTGAAAGTTACACGACCGTACATCAACAATGCACAACAGGTCGAGGGGAGAAAAGATGCATGACCAGGCGATGTAGAAATTGCGCGGCTATACAACACTGGGCCGAGAGAAAAAATGAACGGCCAGATGGTATAGAAGTTGCACAGTTGTGCAGCAGGGATTTTAAGTGGTGCACGGCTGTGCAGTAGGTGGTGCACAGGTTGTGCACTCTGCAACACTACAACAAACGAGGGGAAGAAGAAGGAAAAAAAGGTGGTAGTCAGTGGTGATGGCCGACGATAGCAAGGGAAAGGTTATGGCGACCTTGGTGGTCGGTCCACCAGCCAAAGGGCGATGATGGTGGCTGAGGTGGTGCTCGATGGTCGCTTGGGTGGTTCGAACACCAAAAATAGGGAAAGAAGGTGGAAGAAGAGAAGAAGGTCAAGGAGGTGATGAATGAAAATAAAATGGAGGGATGGAGGGGTATATATACTAGTATGGTGGCATGCCATGGAGGAGAAAAATGGCAGGGGAGTGATGACGACGACGATGATAATCTATAGAGAAAAAGAAAAGAAAAAGGATGGGGGGATGGTGATGGTTGAAATGGATGGAGATCAGGCAGAGGCATGAGGGGTGATGATGATGGCGCACAAATAAGACGTGTATGAGAGAGGAAGGCAAGGAGTGTGATGGTGATGTGGGGCGAAACAGAGTAGTAACAGGAAGGAGTGGCAGGGGAAGAGGGAGTGGGATGGTGAGATGATGGAGGTGTAGATTGAAAGAGATGGGCTGAGAAAAAGGAAGGAGATAGTCACGAGGGATGGCAGGGACGGTGTCATGGTAAATGTGGGAGGGCAAGTGGATGGTGGTCGTGTAGAGGAGCAAAAATCCTTCATGCCACAAAATCGGCGTAGGAGAAGAAGGAAAAAGAAAAGAAAAGAAAAAGGAAGAAGAGGGAAGAAAGGCAGCAAAGAAAAAGAGAAATAAAAGGAAAAAGAGAGAAGGGTTAGGGATTATGATTAGATTAGGTGATTTCGTATTAGCCAAGTAATTTGGATTAGTGGAAATTTTAGTAGGTTTTGATTTTGGTTTACGAATTACGGTTTATCTGAATCAAAGTTTCAGTTTTAGTTAAAGTTTTGGGATTAAGGAATTCGATTAATGCTAAAAATAAGATTTCTTGAGATTAAAATCCAATTAGGGTGCTAATGACGTGAGATTAGGCTAAGCAAATTTTTGGGGTATTACAATTAGTCTGCTTTTGGGCATTTTTGATATTTTCCTTCAAGTGAAATCCTAGTTGATCCCGATATCTTTTCTACTCTAGACATTGATTATGTACTAGGGGTGTCAACACTAAAGAACTTGGTCATATAGGTGGTTTATTTGGTTGGACTTCATTTCCGTTGGTGGTTTCTTAACTGTAGCCATAACTTTGGTTATTGGTTTGGCTTCCATGAGTATCGAAAGACCATGCAAGGTTATCCCACCCATTGCTTATATAAATTAATATAAATTAATAGTTATATAACATTATTAAGCAATTGAATAAAGGGAATGAAGATAAAGGAGATGGTGAAAGAAATGGAGAAAACATGTAGCTAAATCTCACAAGTCAAATGAGTACAACAAAGGAGGGAGGTTTAAGAGGAAGAAAACAAACACTTATGTCATCAAAAGGAATTTTTGGTAACTCGATCCCCAAATCTATTTCCAACCTTTAAATTAAAGGTTACTTGATACCAATGTACTAGTTAATCAAGAGCCACTTGGTTGGTTCTTCCTAGTTTAAACCACCGTTTTGAGCATGAGTTTATTAACTAGTTACAATAAAAACTAGTCAACTAGTTTCTTAGAAAACTAAACTCTATAGTAAAATTCAAATGTTTCAAAACCACTTCAACTCCAAAACATTAGAATACATTTAGATCATGATCAAATACATAATTAATAAATTTTAAAGACTTGAAAAATGGGGGGAGGGTATTACAACTCACCATTTAAATAATTTTTTTTTATGACAAATTTAGGGCGAACTCATCACATGATTGACTTTCTACATAGATTTATGGTGAGTTTGTCATAAAAATAATTTTTATAAAGTGAATTGGCCACAAATATAATTTCAAGAGGCAAGTTATCCATGAAAGAGGTTTTCCATAATAATAATAATAATAATAATAATAATAATAATAATAATAATATTGGAACTAAATTCCATTATTTTGGATGTTTTTCTTAATTCACAATGTCAAACTATGTATGTATTAAAAAAATTATCTACAAATTTTTGCTTCTTGAGACTATTTTTGTGGCTTATACGATATTTTGTTGTAGTGGATGTATTGGTATAAAAGTTAAGAAACTTTTTGTAAAATATTATGCAATGTATGATATCATAAACTAATCAAGTTGAATTCATCGATATATTCTTAATCACTCTTTGTGTCTCTAAATTATTCTACTTTTTCCTCGTCTACCTCTTAAAGAAAGTGAAGATCGTGCAAGAAGTGTAAGTGTCAGCAACTTTATTTATGGCAATAGTTGTAGGTTAAAAGAGAGTGATTAGGGGAGGATAAGAGGAATTAAACAGATTAAGGAGAGAATAATTGGAGGTGTAAGTGAATTTATCTTGATTTGATCGGTTAGAGGAATCATTTAAAGGGAAAAAAAGAATAAATTTGGAAAATAAAATCTACAAGAATCATTTTAGATTAAATTCTATTGTAGAGGACCAAAATAACATTCCATTCCAGCCTATAGTATATATAGTTAAGTGAAAAAAGATATTTTTGTTTTTGTTTATGACTTTCAAAAAATAATAGAAAAATCTATACCATGATATATAGATTAATTCCACTTTAGTACCATATATCTCAAATAGTTTCATTTAATTATTATATGTTTTAAATCTTTTATATGTTAATATTATCCTATTAATTTTTTTAGCCTCACATTACAAAAATGGTGAAGATTTTATCATAACATATATGTAAGCTGGAATTAAACAATTGAAATAATTTTTTATATTTTCAATACTTTTCAAATTTTCTAGAAATTTTTTTAAAAAATCAATAATAAATTATTGCAAAAAAATTTCTTAAAAATTTAAAAATATTATCCTATTAATTTTTTTAGCCTCACATTACAAAAATGGTGAAGATTTTATCATAACATATATGTAAGCTGGAATTAAACAATTGAAATAATTTTTTATATTTTCAATACTTTTCAAATTTTCTAGAAATTTTTTTTAAAAATCAATAATAAATTATTGCAAAAAAATTTCTTAAAAATTTGAAAATATTATCCTATTAATTTTTTTAGCCTCACATTACAAAAATGGTGAAGATTTTATCATAACATATATGTAAGCTGGAATTAAACAATTGAAATAATTTTTTATATTTTCAATACTTTTCAAATTTTCTAGAAATTTTTTTTAAAAATCAATAATAAATTATTGCAAAAAAATTTCTTAAAAATTTGAAAATATTATCCTATTAATTTTTTTAGCCTCACATTACAAAAATGGTGAAGATTTTATCATAACATATATGTAAACTGGAATTAAACAATTGAAATAATTTTTTATATTTTCAATACTTTTCAAATTTTCTAGAAATTTTTTTAAAAAATCAATAATAAATTATTGCAAAAAAATTTCTTAAAAATTTGAAAATATTATCCTATTAATTTTTTTAGCCTCACATTACAAAAATGGTGAAGATTTTATCATAACATATATGTAAGCTGGAATTAAACAATTGAAATAATTTTTTATATTTTCAATACTTTTCAAATTTTCTAGAAATTTTTTTTAAAAATCAATAATAAATTATTGTAAAAAAATTTCTTAAAAATTTGAAAATATTATCCTATTAATTTTTTTAGCCTCACATTACAAAAATGGTGAAGATTTTATCATAACATATATGTAAGCTGGAATTAAACAATTGAAATAATTTTTTATATTTTCAATACTTTTCAAATTTTCTAGAATTTTTTTTTTAAAAATCAATAATAAATTATTGCAAAAAAATTTCTTAAAAATTTGACAAAATATGTAAAAATAAAAGCATCTTTTTTTTTTTTTTTTTTTTTTTTTTAACATTCTAAGGCACAAAAATATTAATAGGACAGTATTAAGGCATACACAAGTTCAAATATATATGGTATTTAAATAAAATTAATTAAAACACATAACACTTAGTGAAATTAGGCTTAATATTTTAATGCATAAGTGGAAAGTATCCAAAATAATTATTATGAAAGTGAGATTTGTTTATAAGTTTGAGATAACGTTCAAAAGAAGATATAACATTCGGACTTAAAAAATCAGTCACAGATTTAATTTGTTTTCATGGCGTAAGGCTTCTTGACTTAACCAACTCTCCATGAATAATACAGATTTATGCATAAAAAAGTGTAAATTTGAGCTAACATCACGCTAAATTGACCTCGCTGGACTAAGTGTCCTCTCTTTTTCTTCCTCTCACCTGGTCTCTCTCATTCCTCTGAAGCTACGGCAATTAGAATGAAAGTTAATATGAATTGGGTTTTAAGTTTTAACTGAAATCAACCATTCAACTCGTAATCAAACGAGTTGAACACAGAGCGGACAATGTTTTCGAGCGACATTTAACACTGATTGGAACAAATTGTACAAATATATACTTTCAAAGAATTGAAGAGGTAAACAAAACTATATAATTGTTTAGGAACAGGGCAGTTCTATGTGAAGAAGCAAGATTAAGACCTTGCTTTTGATAAACTGAGCCTTTGAATAAAGATAAAATGGATTGATGTTTGTTAACATTTTCTTACATATATTTTAACAGTATTTGTTTCTTTGTTTTTGAGATGATCAATATTTATTTCTTAGAAAACATATTATAGTAAACTTTGAAAAATGGTAAAAATACTTTTTTAAATTTTTATAAACTACTATAACTCACAATAATTAAAACAAACAATTAAATTAGAAATAATTTATACAATAAATATCAATTCATTTATCAAGGTAAACTTCGTCATTACGATATATGATCGGAAATCGTTGTCATTTGTCATTGAAAAAAACAACAATAATAAAAAAACTTTCACACCGACGCGTTCAAATTTCAGCAATTGGGTTTGCCTATAAATTAAATATATATACTGAATAAGAGGACGAATTTCAGAGAAGCGAAGCGAATAGTCGGCAGATGAAAATAGCATATTTTTTGCTTTTCTTCTTCGGATTTTCTTCATTCGTGATCCCAAGAGCAATGGCGGAATATGGCAAGTCAGCGACCCCCGTTGCGGATGCATACATAGTTTATACGGAGCAGCCCGCTGAGGGCGTCGATCCAGAAAGTCACCACCTTGGTACTCTTTCCACTGTTCTGGGCAGGTCCATTTCTGCTACCCTCAATTTCTCTATTTTGATTTTTCTTCGGTCATTCATGATGAGTAATGGATCTTAATACTTAATTTGTTGTGTTAGCAGTGTGAATTGCTGGTTGCTTCAATGCATAACTTTTTTTTTTTAATTATACTTATTTATTAATTTATTTATTCTTCTGGTCCTGTTTCGTGAAACCATTAAATTTTGGGCCTTCAGTTATCTGTTCATTATTATTTTTATTTAATCTATTGCTCTTAAAGGAGGAGGACAAAGAAAATTAGGGTTGTCTTCATATTGAGGGTTGTCTTTGCTGAGGATTTAGAGTGAATTTCTACAATATTATCATTCCATCATCATTATCCCCCCCAATTTTCTGCAACATATTGTAATTGGCTTAATGAAGGATGTTCCATTGCTTACTATGTGTCTGTTCTCTTCATACAAATATATAGGCTTGTTTGGCAGAAGTTTGGATTTTAATCCTTTTCCAAATTTCAAGATGGGAATTCTTTTCATGTGTTGTAATGCCTTGAATTTCGTTTATCCTGTATAAGAGACTTGCCAAAGAGGGTGTCAGTCCTTTAGACTAAGGGCTCAGTACCTAAAGGTCCAGGTTAGAATCTCGCTCATGTGGTATGTGTGCATGGTCTCTCGGAAATTGCCCCTCTATATAGAGCTGAAGCTATGTAAGGACCTTTGTAAACCCTGTCAAAGATGGGATTTATACTTTGGTGGTACATGCCTGTGTAAGAGACTCCTAAGAATAACATACTCCCTCCATCTCATTTTGTTTGGTTAGGATATCCATCTTATTTAAGTAGATAATAATTCTTGATTGTTGGCAACTAAAATTGTTTTCCCAAATTCCCCAATATTTATTGTTGGTAACTAAGAGCTTAAAATTTGTAGTACAGAATGAAATCCCGTAATTAATTGCAAACAAATGGTAGTTTTGAACACTTGTAAAATCCTAGTAATTAAATAAATGTTATACAAAGAAAGTAGACAAATATTTAGGGACATCTAAAAAAGGATTCAGATCCAAAAAAAAAAAAAAAATAAAAAATTCGAACAATGGAGGGAGTATTGTTTTATTAGTATAAATTTTGATTTTGGTTAGGCCTGCTGGGGTTCTGGTTTTAGACTGACCTCTTATAATATGTTATCTGATGTGCCTGCAACTACTGGTTATTTGTATTAGAAAGATAGGGGTACCAGGATAAATAAGCTTATTGTTATCTGTCATATGATATGGTGCTATATAAACTCCTCATAAACACCAGACATGTCCTGAACTCAGAACATAGTACTCTCTTATTCTACTCTCTCTCTCTCTCTTGCGTGATAAATTGTTTGGCTCTATCCATTGACCTAGCCCTTTACAATCCCCAGTCACTTTTGAAGGGCTGAACAACATAAAATATGCTTGTCTATTTGTGTATGATTTATTTCTGTATGCATGAATCCGTAACAAGTTTTCAAATCCATTAATTATATGAAAACTTGCGCACTACTCACAGAACTCAGACATGGTTTGTTCTCTTGATGAGGATCTTAAAAGTTTGCTTTTCTTCTCTTGCTCCAGTTTAGAATGAGTTGCTGGCTATGATTTTCAACGTGAGTTGGTTGAACACAACAATGAATTTGTGAACTTTACTCTGAATGTTCTTGGTATCAGTTTTATTTGTATCTCTGGGGAATTTTTTGGTGATGATAAATGACCAAGATGCAGTAGTAGTGTCAATATTGATGTTCTCTTATTTATACAGTGATGTTATGATAATTTATTGAACAGTGATGAGTCAGCTAAAGATGCTCTGATTTACATATACAAGACAGCTGCGACTGGGTTCTCTGCCAAGCTTACTCCTAAACAAGTCTCTGAACTTTCAAGTATGTTTCCTGCTGCTGCCTCTTTCTGATTCCCTTTTGTTTCAAGGTTGTTCTGTCTAATGTCTTTGGGTTTTTAGCAAGTGTATTATGTTGTCCATTGTTTTAAGAGATCGGAGTGGTGCATGTGTTTTCTTGTAAGATGAAATGCTAGATTGAAAAATGGAGAAATGGAGAGAGCTTATATGTGAGGGATACATTGCCTATTGCCTTTTTTTCTTTATTTTCCCTCCCCCCTTTTCTTGCTCGAATTCATTTGCTTATCCATGGCTCTCCAGCTGATTGCCATGACAACTCCGTTTCCTATAATCAATTCTGTTGGTGCTCTCCTGGTAAGGAGTAAGGACATGACATGAAGTCTCTTCTGGAGTTTTCTCAGTAAATGATTCTTTATGCATTTTTGATCTGTTTGATGAAACTGGTGTTGTCCTTAACTCCTTATTCTTCCATTTGAATGGTGAGCCAAATATTTTCAGAAAGTTGCTGCGGCTATCAGTTTTATGTGTATCGATAGTGCCTCTGAAATATTTCTAGGCCTTCTGTTATCCAAGTTATCTATGCCTTTAGCATATGATGAAGGATGCCCGTGGTCACTGCTCCCCACCCCCTTCTCCCAAGGGCCCAATCTATCTGAAAAGGAAGTCTGGTTTTGAACTCAGATTTATGTGTACCCTGACGGGTTTTCTTGTTCTGTAAGCTAGTTGTGCATGATGATGGCATAATGATGTTTGATGCACTTATTTGTTATGTTATCCCATAGAGCAACCTGGGGTTCTACAGGTGATTCCGAGCAGGACTTATCAGCTGCACTCAGGTTCAGGAGGAGCTGGAATGAGGAATATGGGGTCAATCTGAGACAGTACTTTTTCATGTATAGCGAAATCTGTATGGTCATATATAGTCCTCTGCTTGTGAAACAGTGATAAATAAGTTCAAAACTTTGTAATAAATGACTGGATTTGTTTGAAATATATCTATGGTTTTTGTGATACAAATTAACGGCGGTATTATGCATGACAGCATATTATTTTAGCTTTGTATTTTATTAAACAATCTGCCAGAATATGGAAATTATTCGTGACTGCATACATACAGTACATATACGATCTGTGTCCCTTTCACCATGTGAGAGAAGAATCAACCACGCAGTTATTTCTCAGGCTCCCCATCTCTGAGTTAGTATGGTTTGAAGTCCCATGTGTGGTATAAGGGTGCTGGATGATAGATACACACCACCATATCATCCCTCTTCACTTCATTGCTAAAGCAGCACTGCTAGGATTGGAGACATCCTCATCAACTCCAATGTGCCCTACTGGGACTGATGCATCCGTCAATGTCGAGAAATACTAATGCAACACCCTAATGTTGTGGTGCAACATGTTGCTAGAACACTTAATGTTGTAGCATTCATTCTGTGCAAGTTTACAATTTTCCGGAGGCAGAATTCCCTGTGGAACTACTCATTCCCGGATGTAATGTCTGATGTACATGGATAGAATTGTTCATATTATCTGATATCTGAATCAATTAAAAAAATTGAATAATTGATCCGATATTTTAAAAAAAAAATTAAATAAACACTCTGATTAATAAAATATTAAATAAATTGGATATCTGATCTAACAAATATAAATAATATTCGATTAGATGAATTATATACATATATACTATTAACATTGTTTATTTTTCATAACATTTTATTGTACATAATCATGTATGAGTGTCTGTATAATTTTAAATGAGAATATTTATTATAAGTAAACTTTATACTTTTTAATTGTTATTTTGATTAAACATTTAAAGATTATCCAAAATTTAGATTTACTAATTTAATATAATGTAATTTAAGATTCAAATTAAATCATTAGATCATATCAGTTCAAATTGAATAAATTTATTATTTTTCGATTGAATAAATTTTTATATGATATTTTTTATTTGTGGCACGTAAGAAATTTTTAGATATTTGACAGATTATTTATAATTCCGTCCCGAGTTCTAAAAATCTTTAATTTTTTTTCTTTAAATATGTGATCCATGAACTCCTCTATATATGGGCAATACTGTTACACACACACATAAGAGAAAAAAAAAGTGCATTGTAAGAATATTTCTATCATTTTGTAATTATAGTGGAGCTAGTTCATAATTGTGTGTGTGTCTTGTTCACATATTTTTTTTTAAAAAGAAGATAAAAAGTGTGTGTGTGTAATGTTTACATCTTTTTTGAAAAAGATAAAGTGTGTGGGAGTGTGATAGTTTTTCATTATTATAAAAAGTAACATAAAACTTAAATCACGCGGCACTATTTTTTTATTATTATAAAATAATCATTAGAATTTGATGGTTATATAAATTCTATATAGTATTTGTATATTATCTTTATTATACAATGAAGAAAGGGAAGTGTGTGTTAAAAATTAGTAGGCACTCTTAATTCTTGTCAAATACCCGTTTTCTCCTTTTTGGAAGTTAAATTAGAATAATATTTAATAAGTGTAGCATTTAATTTGGTAGAAGAACGATAAAAATATATAGTAATTTTTATTCACTAATAAAGAAAAGGATCATTTATGATAGGGTAGGTTTATCAAATATTTATCCATCTAGTATAAGGATGTAGATTGAGATAAATAATTTTTTAAAAGTAAAGTGAGAATATTATGATTTTATTTAATTAATATGTGGGGTAAGATGAGGGTGGAATTGAATTATTAAGGTGAAAGATAACACTATATAGGATTTATCTACTAAAATAAATAATGTACTCTATGAGATAAGAAATTAATGATTTGAGAAAATAGTAAATTTTAGGAAAATGAGGGTATCTTTTGCTATTATTTAGTTAAGACAATCAAATTATATGAGTTCAACATTATTGTTGTCTATTTGGAATAGAAGTATATTTTAAATAGTCATTCTAGTTTTTTTTCCCTAGATTGGTCATTGTTAGGAGTTTTCAGATTTGATCCAAATTGTAGGATCCATGTAATTATCAAAGACTAATTAACCAATACTGAATTTACGTTTTGTAGCGTGATAGAAATGTTAGGATCGCACACCAATATTACGCCTCTATTGGCAGAGATCCCACTGCCTGATCAACATGAAAGGATCAAAGGGACATCGCCTATTTGCAGGGTTTCATAGATAATGCCCCCGAATCCTGGACAAAACACAAGGAAATAAACTTTAGATGAAACTATTAAGCTAGATAGTCATGATTAGTCAAATTAATCAATACCACTTAATCAAGATCAGTCGAACTAATTAAGATACCCTCAATCATAGCTGATCCTAATCAATATTAGAGAATTGATCAAGATCGGTCCTAATCAAGATTAGCGATTTTATCAAGATCGGTCCTAATCAAGATTAGCGATTTTATCAAGATTGGTCCTAATCAATATTAGTGGCTTAATCAAAATCGTTGCTAATCAATATGAGTAACCTAATAGAGATGAATCTTAATCAAGATTAAAAAGATAATTGAGAAAAGTTCTAATCAAAATTTGTGACCTAATTGAGAGTAGTTCTATTCTAGATTAGCGACCTTAATTAATAAACGAACTAAACAAGATTTTAATCAAATTAATTTAAGATTAAGTCTTAATTAACAAACACAACTAGGCTTCGATAACACTGTGAGGAATTTTTGGAGCTAATTTGAGTTCTAGGATCCATGAGATTAGCAAAGATAAATTAACCATATGTAATATACCTCTTATAGCATAATAAAAGTATTAGAATTGCGCACCAAAATGTCACACTTCTATAGGTATCCACACCAATGCGCTCAATCTAAAATTAGGTGTGCTAGCATTAAGAAAAAGTATTTCTCTCTCCCAAAGGTAGTTAATAAGGCATTCTAGAAAATAATTTTCTGACTTGCCTTCTCAATGTGACTATTTTCCTTTATAAAGGGAGACGAGTCCACATAAAACCATATATGTTTTGGTATGTGATAGATTTAATGGGTCCAGACTAGATTGGAAATCTTAGTTTACTTATATTATATCAAGCTTGTTTTAGTGTGTGATCCTCTAGGTTCACCCAATAATGAGTCCTAAACACCCTTTTGACCCCACAAGTCATAAGAGATCATCTAGCAAGATATTATGACCACCCAAGTCATGTGCATATTAGATGTCTGATGCAACCTCCACGATTGGTTCCTTGGACACATTTCCAACAATCATTCTCGATAATTTTTTTTTCTTAATGGTCCCTCTAGCCAGTCAAATCTAAAATTATATAATAAAAAATAATATAATGTTTTTCTAGACTTTATCTTTTTCCTAAAATTATTTATCTTAAGACTCATAATTTACTTTTTCTTACCATGTACATAAATCTTTCATATTACTATTTTTCACTTACAAATTAATTCTTATCCATATTATATGTTATCTTAATTGATTGCCATGAGAATTATATATCTGAATATAAACTCCATCATCCCAAATAATAATATCCTAAGTTATTACCATTTCTTAATTTTCTTTCAGAAAATAATTTGAAATGTTAATTTTATCAACCAATATTTTATAATGAATGAAAAAAGTACGAATCTAATTATATTAGTTAATATATGTCTTGAGATGTTTTCGAATGTATCATACTTCATTCAATATAAAAAAAAATTAGACTACAAGCACAATAATTTTTTCCCTCCAAATTGTCACTTTAGCCAACCAATAAAATAAATCAAAAAAGGTAAAAGAAAAAAAATAAATTGAAACAGTAGCTAAAACAACTGGCTCTCAGTACATTGGCATCGGGATATATACAGACAAGTGCAAGACATTGAAATGTTGGAAGTTAAAAATAAAGTAAAAGGCGATACCTTAAAGGACTATTTTAATATACAATTTTCTATTGTTAATTCTCGGTATCATGCAATATCATGCATTGTGATTTTAATTTAATGAGAGTGAGAGAGAGAGAGAGAGAGAGGGAGAGAGAGAAAGAGAGAGAGAAAGAGAGAGGTATCATGCAATATCTTGTATTGTTGGCCTAAGGATGAAGGCGGATTGTGCTTCTTGCAATTTGATATTTGGAACTGGTGTGCCTTGGAGAAGCTGCTATGGAATATATGTAGCAAGGACTGATTATTCATGAAGTGGATCAATGCTGTTATAGAGACTGCATATCATGTGTTTATGTAGAGTTAGTTTGCCTTGGACATATGACAATGTATAAGGAAAGCAATCGAGAAGTGAGATGTGGTGGTGAATTGGGTGATGGAAGTGTGATAATTGGTGTCAAGAACTAGGCGGTTGAATCACAAGAAAGAAGTTCTAGTTGTATTGTTTGAATTATTTGTGGTGACCATTTGGCATGAGCATAATTTGCGAATTTTTCAAAACAATAAGAGACATGCAAGAGATACTATGAAACTCATTGTCCTTATAGTTGTTAGGTGTATAAGCCTTTGGTAGTGTAAGTCCAAATATGATATATGACTACTAATGTTAGATGATATTCTTTTTATCCTTAATGATTGATAGTGTAATACCTCAATTTGAGTGGAGTGTTATAAGGATTGATTTGACTACTTATATCAATATAGTATACCATTTTTTTGGTGATTTCATCCTAAGAACTCCACAATTAAGCGTGTTGGTCGTGGAACAATTTTTAGGATGAGTGACCCTCATGGGAAGTTTTTGAAATTTTCTCAGAAAGTGCGTGAGTGAGGACAAAGCTCGTTGAAAGGACTCATGATGATCTATGGGGCCAGCCGATCAATTTGAAAGCGCTCCAAGGTAGCCCCGCGTGGTCGTATCGACTCAGGTGTTACAGATAGTATGGTTGTAACATTCTTATTTCGAAGTAATAAAAATTCTTATCAAAGAAAAAATAAATCATGTATTGTAGTTTTAAATAAGAGAGAGAGAGATCATGTGTATTTTATTATATCATACTAGAAATAAAATGAGAGTATATAACAATGTAACTTTCCTACCTAAATTAAAAGTTTAGAAAAAAAAATTCCTTTCTTTCCTAGTATGTATAATAGACATGGAAAACCTATTAAATTGAGTTGAAATCGATAACAAGATTAAATACAAGCATGTTGATTATAAAATCATGCAAACATGTTGCTGCCGATGAATCAAAATTTAATCAATGTCAAATTGAATTTTTCATCGGTAACTTGTGATTTATTTGATTGAAAAGCTCCAAATATAGATTTTTTTTAGGTAACTAAACAATTTTCTAATCTTTTAATTATATAATATAATGAAAAAAATAAATTATTTCTATATACAATTTTGAAAAATAGTACAACTCTATTCAATTAATATATATTTTCATAATAACAATAAAAGTTATTAGTCAATTATTATTTATTTTAGAATAAATAATAATATTCCAATCAAATTATGGAATTTTCTATGTAAAAATTAATTTAAAATGAATATCCATTTAATAGTAATATTATTTTTTTAGTGACTAAACTATCAATAGCTCCAAATATTTTTTTATATTAAAAAATATTATCGCTTTTAAGCAAATGATATCATCTTGCTTGAAACAACTATTTTTGAATAACATAATTATTCAAATTTTCATAAGTATTATAATTTATGTGATTTATTAGTACTAAATCATATTGTATGATTATCATAATATTTTCTTATTTTTCAACTATATAAAAGCCAGTATATATTTTAAAGATGTGATTCAACACTCAAAAGTAAATTACAGAGAATTTCAATAGAAAAAAAAGAAAAATAATATCAATTGATTTACAATGTCAAATCTTGACTAATGAAGTATTCAATAATATTTAAGTCATTATACTAGAATATAGCTTATGAACACTATAACATATTACATGATAATTCATATACACTCACACACACTATAATTTGTAATTCTGTAAGCACTAATGTCATTTTTACTAAACAAATTATACCAAAAAAAAATCTACTTAAGCATGTAAATATTGTTTCTTTCCTTTAATGATCAATAATTTTGATTTATCCAATCTAAATTATAACTTGAAAAATTCAAAATTTAAATTATGGTAACATATATTTTTATGCATATACTTTTTTTTTGTTCCCCTACTCAAATATTGTTTAGGTTATGATATTATAATAAACATTACATAGTTGTTCAAATTTCTTAGATTATTTATATTATGTTAAAAATCAAATAAAATTATATGATATTAAATTTTATATTTATCCAAGTCCTTATACTATATATTTTATATTTAAAAATTTATTCCAAAATGTAAAAGTAAAATATGTTTTGGTCATATTTTCTTTTAGTTTAAAATGATTATATTTTTTTCATTCTCTAATAACTATATGTTTGTAATCAAGATTTTCTTAATATTAATAATAGTATGAATGTGTCACGATTATTTTTACTAAATTTTGTAATGATCTATGCATCGCAAAGGTACAAAGCTAGTTGATATAAAAATCATAACATATGGTATAAATTTCTTGTGTAGTGCACATAATCATACATTAGTCAAGTTAGATTCATCAATAAATTTTCTTAACCAATTATGTGTAATACTCTATACTTTTTAAATTTAATTTTATTAACCTTAATAATTTTATTGATGTAATTTGATAAAAACATTTAATTATTTTAATTTCAATACATTTTATGGTTTATCAATAGTTTCAAATTTATATTAAAATTTAGTTAATTGTTGTTGTAATGGATCATTCTAGATAAGTTCGTTCACAACCATAATTTTGTTTTATTCATATAATTTTGATGTCTATTTAAAAATATATTTATGTTCCTTCATATTTTTTTAATATTTCTAATTTTATTTTTAATTATAACTCCATCGTGTGATTATGACATTATATTGGAGTTGTATTTAATCAATAAAATAATCTATTTAAATTATAAAATCTCCTTTAAAATAATAAAATTGTTTTAATAATTTTTATCAGTAGCAAATATTTTCATATTTGAATTTATCTGTTTTTAGGTCATTAAGATTTTCAAAAATTTTTAAATTAAAAATATTTTCATAACTTATTTATGACTTTCTTTTTGAAATTAATTTTCTTTTGTTTTACCTTTTTTGTTTTACGGATGAATTTTTTGGAAACCATTTAAATTAATCTCGGTCTCTTATAATTTGATTTAAATATTTTTCTAGATAGTTTTGAATATTTTTTGAGGTCGTATTATGTATTTTCATATATAATACGAATTCTCATGCTCATTGATATTTTTTTTCCTAATTTTATAAAAATTATTTAAATAGATTTTATATTAATTTTATATCTTTGGATCTTTATGAAATGAATTTTATTGAAATAGTTTCAAATAAATTTATCAGTAACTATTTTTTAAAGTATTTTATACTTTCTTTTGTATATGTGTATTAACAAAAAAAAGAACTAAAAAAACCCAAACCGATCTGACTCCCTACTTTTCCTTTCAACTCCTCTCGTTGCACACTAGTTTTTCTATTTTACACACTCATATACTCCCTCTTTTTTTTCACAATTCGAAAATTACCTCTCACTCTCCCTACTCTCTCATTCTCTCCCCATCCCTGTTCTCTCTTTGTCTCTCGATATACCAAAATCCAAGCAAAATTCTTACTCCTGATTGCTAATTTAATGTAAGTTATAGATTTACTTGGTTTTTTACATCTAAATTCTTTGTGTAGTATGATGGTGCTGTATTTTTGTGAAAATTATGTGATAAAACTTATGAAAGAAATGGGGAGGGACAAACGGGTAACTCATGTGCAAAGAAAGGAGAGCGAGGGGCGATAGGCGAGTGGCCTGTAAAATCCTCTCACCTTCGCACACAAAACCCATACCCTCCCCCCTCATGTGCGTAGACGACCCGTCACTCCCCCCCCCCCCCCCCCCACGCAGCACTCACCCATCGCTCCCCTCACCTAGGAATCACTCACCCGTCACTCCCCCTAACCCTAACCCTAAACTCAACCCTAACCCTAAACCCTAATCCTTAAACCCCAACCCTAACCCTAGTCCTAACCCTAACCCTTAACCATAACTCTGACCCTAACCCTAAACCCTAAACCCTAATTAAATGCCCCAAAAATTCTAATTTTAAAAATTATAGTTAAATAAGATTTTATTAGGAAAATTATTTAAATAAATTATTTTTATTAAAATAAAAGGAAATTAATTAGGGAAAATCAAGAATAAATCTTATAAATATTTTAATTAGGAGAAATTTGAGTATTTTAGCTAATTAATTATTTTATTTTAGAAATTAATTAAATAAATTATTTTATTTAAAATAATAAATAGAAAATAGTTTCAAATTAATATAAATTTTATAAATAATTTCAGTGAAGAAAATTAGGGTGCTTTGCTCATTAAAATGGAATTTATGAAAAATCTTTTAAAAATCCTAAATTAGCCTAACAAGGGATTTTAATATTATTTTATTTAAATATTATTATTTTTAAATATCCCAAATATTCTATTTAATTTAATTTACCCAACCTCCTATTTTCTTTTTTTTTTTCCTTTTTCCTTTCCTTTTCTTTCTTTTCTTTTCTTTTTTCCTCTCATTTTCCCCCATTTGGGCCTGCCCCTTTCTGTGGCTCGCTTCTCCTCCTATCGCGGCCCGTCGCCCTCTTCCTTTTCTTTCCTTCTTTCGCGGCCCAGCCCCTCTCTCATTCCTTTCTTTCGGTGCAGCCTAGCCCGCGCGACCGTCTTCTTCTTTCGCCCTTCTCAGTGCCGCGTTTTGGTTCTTTTTCCCATGGAAATAATATTAATAATATTTACAACATCCCAACCCCCACCTCCATTCTACCTATTTTGTTCCCGGCCTTCAACTTTTCCCCTTTTCTTCTCTTTTTCCGGCCACCGCCGGTGCCGCTGTGCGCCACCGCCGGTGCCGCCTGTCACTACCAGACTAAGGTTGAACCCTAGATCCTCTCAACCCTTTTCCTTATTTTTACAAGCCTTAATTTATTTTATTTCATTTATTTGAATATTAATACTATTATCAATATTATTAATATTTCCATTATTAATATGTATTATTATTATTAGTATTAATATTTTTATTATTATTATTTCTGTTGAGGGCCGAAGCCCTATTGTAATTTTATTTCGATTTTATCATTATTACTCTTATAATTTATATTATTACTATTATTATTATTAATATGTGATTATTATTATTATTATTATTATTCTATTTCGAAATTGTTACTATTATTCCATTATTATTATTACAACTATTTTACCACTAGTGTTGCTATTATTATTATTATTATTATTATTATTATTATTATTATTATTATTATTATTATTATTATTATTATTATTATTATCATTCTCATTATTATTATTATTATTATAATTTTCAAGTGTTAGTATTATTATTTTGTATAGGGATGAAACCCTATTATGCCTATTTGAATTTTAGTTGCAGTAGTGTTATTGAAATACCCCAGAATTAATTATTTTGGAAGTATGTCATTAAATAAGGATTTGTTGGGAAATTTATTTAATTTATTACTCTTTTTAGATTAAGAGGGACTATGGAGGGCAATTAATAAGAAATTATAAATATTTTTATGAAGGAGGAAAATTTGGGCTTTGTGTAATTTAAAAGGGATTTAAGAAGAATATTTTTAAAAAGGGCTTAAATTAGCCAAAAAGGAGGTTTAATATTTTTATTTAAATATTTAAATATTCTTACTCTAGGTGCCCAAAGGCAAATACTCCAAATATTTATGTAAAATAAAAGAAAAATATATATGTAACATAAAATAATTTTTCTTCCTCCTTTCCTTCCTTTTTCTTTTTCTTCTGTTCCTTTTTTCCTCCTTCTTCTCGCCGGTTGGGCTAGCCCGCGGCCCAACTTCCCCTTCCTTCCCCTTCCTGCGGCCCAGCGCCGTTCGACGCCCCCTTGCAGCCAAACGCAGCGTTTCGGCCCTCCTTCCGCTGAGACGCTGCGTTCCGATTACAAAAGATAACCGTTGCCCACCGACAACCCAACGCCGCGCTTTGTCCAAAAATTTACCAAAACTCCGCGTTTTACTAAGCGTTTTGACCGTTGCTGAGCCGGCCGATTCCCCCTTCTTTTTCTTTTCTCCCCTGGACCGTCGGTCCAACCTCCTTCCCTTTTCTCCTTCCTCGCGCGCGACCTGCAAGTCGCCGCCCACCCCCTCTACGCCGACTGACTGCCTGTGCCGCCTGCACGCTGCCTCTCTCTCTCCCTGCCTTTCCAGCCATCCTTTCCCGACAAGCCGACACCCCCAACACCACTCCCAGGCCTGCTCCTACCCCTTTCTCTTTTCCCGACCAACCAGCAGGTCTGCCATGGCAGACCCGCGTCGGCCTGCCACCGCCGGCCGGTGTGCCCGATTGCCACCTGACCTGCCTTCCTCTGTCCCCTCTCTCGATACTCCCCCATTTTCAAGCCTATAAATACCCCCCAAGGACCCAGAATCGGGCTTTTTCGAAACCACAGCCCAGAAAACCGTCCTGCGCCACCCTTATTTCAGACAGCCACCCCTTTGGTTTGCTCTGCACGCGCCACCCCGGTCGTGCAAAGTGACCTTCCCGATCAACCCAGCTTCGAACCCCGCCGCCCTTCTCACCGCCGTCCACCGCCGTGCCGCCACTTCCAGCACCCCCTCTGCCTTCTAAAACCACCAAGGGAGCTTCCCCAACCTCCCTAGACCCTCTGTTTCCCCTGCCAACCTCTCCTCTTCCTTCCCCCTCCACCACTTCTCCACCTTCCTTCTCCCCCATCGCCGCCGCCGCGTGCCGTGCACCGCCACCTGTGCCACCAGCACCCTAGGTGGCCCTCTAAACTCCCCCAACCCTTAAACCCTTGTTGTTCAAGTGTTAATTATTTTTAGTGGTATCATTAGTGTTATTCTTAAGGTTATTATCATTATTATTTATTATTATTATTATTATTATTATTACTATTAATTTTATTATTATTTAACCTGAATTCGAAATAATCATAACTATTATGACTATTAATATTAATAACCTATAACCTTAGTATTATTATTTCAACATCATCATCGTTATTACTTTTATTATTATTATTGTTACTATTATTACTACCATTATTATTAGTATTATTATTCTCACTATCATCATTAGTAATATTGCTATTAGTAGTATTAGTATAATACTAACCTCACTAGCACTAATATTGTTACCATTATTATTAACATTGAAACTATTACCGTTAATAATAAATACTATTATATTTGCTTTAAATTATCGTAACTATTAAGACCTATTTTGATTAGTAGTAGCATGATTAGCTACCTTAAGAATGAAACCCTACCTTCTTTTACTTATAAAGGCATTATTAGTATTGATAGCCCTAATGGTAAGTTAAAGATAAGGGTAAGGTAGAAAGAATAGTGTTTTGGTCAGAGGCAAATTAACCTCTAGTTTTTCCCTCTTATAGGCGAATCAAGTCGAAACCCGGAGGAGGCATAGGAACGTGCTCCAAGACCGGTGTCGTGTTAGGTAAGGACGAAGCTATGGCCTTGTGCTATGTGTGATCCGAATGTATTGATTGTTGTGTATGCCATACTAAACGTGTATTATATGATTTGTGGTTAACTTGTCTCATGTGTAGCGCAACTTGGGAATTGAGGTATGTCGTGTGTGCTTTCTATGACATGAGCATGCCATGTTTATGTACGATATTTATGATGTGTTATGATACGGCCCTCTAGGACATGCATGCTAGGGTTTCGGTACTATGAAATGGGACTAAAAGAATAATAAGATGGGGAATGGGAAGTGAGACCGTTAAGGGGGATATGGGGTTGACCAAAGTGCCTCATAATCCATGAGAGAAGTTTTAAGTGAGAAGAATGTCCAAAGTAAACGAAAGTTGGGAACCATGCATGGGGGCCTTAAAATCTACATGGTGACTTGGGGCGTTTGCATGAGGTAACTAACTCTTGCATGGGGGTGTGTCTTACGTGAGAAAAGTTGAATTTGGGTGTAAATAAGAGAATGGGAGAGTTGTGGAGTGATTGGAGACTTGGGGTGAAAATAGTACGTAGGTTGGTACGAGGGTGCATAAGGGGCCTAACTAGGGCTTCGGTAAGAAAGTGAATACTTGGGGAGTACGAAAGTGCGGATAATTAAAGAGGGGTGGAGTATGGGTTAAGAGTGTGAATTCACTATACAAAAGGTGGGTATGGGTTTCCATATGAAAGGAGAGACCTTGGGATAAAGAGGAGAGATTACTTGTGGAAGAAGTAAGCTACTAGGGTTTGAGGTGGCCAACTAGGGTTTTGTCGATCGCATGTGAGGTTGAAGAGTAAAGTAAGATGCCTTGTGTTTGACCTGGTAAGCATGAGATGTGGGGGCAAGGAACAAATAATGGTGAGGTGAGTAAGGAGAGGTTGGGCCACATAGGTCAAACGAGGGTTTCCAGGCTTATGGGAAAGAATGTCGGGTGTGATAAAAGGGGGGCAAGAGTCTCAACATATGGGACGGGCCCGCTTGAAAAGAAACAGTAGAACATTGTGGACATGCATGTCAAGGGCGGAATGTGATTCAATAAGACACGGATAAGACATTAATCACGTAAAGCGAAAGACTGTTGAGCCGAACCCAGTCCGGTCCACCGGTAAGAATAGTGGTCAGAGGCATTCTGTCCTGTGTGTTTCGTTCCGGTCCACCGGCTATAATAGTGGTCAGAGGCGTTCTGCCCTGTGTGTTTCGTTTCGGTCCACCGGCTATAATAGTGGTCAGAGGCGTTCTGCCCTGTGTTTACTTCTGGTCCACCGGCTATAATAGTGGGGGTTTTCGGCTCGACAGACCCAAGTAAATAAGTTAATCCATGGGAAAATACTAAGTACTTACAGCGAACCACCATGTGAGTCGGGGCCAGTCCGGTCCACCGGTAAGAATAGTGGTCAGAGGCGTTCTGCCCTGTGTGTTTACATCCGGTCCACCGGCTATAATAGTGGGACTCCCGCACTCACATGGACTATTGAAGAATATGTGTGGAATGAACATATTATTAATGAGAATAAAGAATAAGTCACCGAAAAAGTATTCAGGCCTTATCTTGCGTGTTATCGCATGTTGCCTATATGATTGTGCTATGTGTGCTATGTGGTATGATTGTATGCTTGGCCTTAGCGCACCTGCGCCCTTACTCAGTATTGGACCCGTACTGATACTACCTTGGTTGAATGGGTCCTGTGATGATCCACTGATAGTGGGGAGCAGACCTCCTATGCAGGTTTTTGATTGGTTACTAATTTGGGATGGAAGGCTTAACTTAAGTGAGTAGGCGATCCGGATATTGATCCCTTTGGATTTGTTTTATTTAGCTATATTTTGTACTACGCTTCATGTTTTGAAACCGTACTCTTAAGTTGTAATCCTAAACGATATTCTAACTATTGTTGACTCGTGTTTTCGTGAATGATCTATGTTAACTATGGACCTATGTTTTGATGTTTCTTACTTAACGATTGTTTAGTTTAGCCTTAGCACTTAGTATCGGAACGGTAGGAGTGAACCGGTCTGGTACTAAGTGTGGCGGTAATACCCCCAAGTTTATGGTTTTAATTCTTTCGCTTCCGCTAAACCTTTGATTCAAACGAAATTTTTCAGTAGTAAATTTGGGGGTGTTACAGTTATAAATATCATGTCTTATTATTATTATTAAGGTTATTAGCATTTTTATTATCATTAGTACTTATTCTTATTAGTGTTATTATTATTATTAATTATTAAGTTATTATTATTCAATATAGGGTAGAAACCCTACTTTATTTTATCTTCGATTATTATCCTTACTATTATTACCATTATGGTCATTATTATTTTTGTAATATTATTATTATTTTTATCATTATTATTATTACTAAATTTTGTTACTTATTTTACTAATATTATCATTAGTATTATTTTGGTTATTGTTGCTATTATTATTATTATTATTATTATTATTATTATTATTATTATTATTATTATTCTTGTTAATATTAACATTGATATTATTTTTAGTATCTTTGCTATTATTATTTTATTATCATCATTATTATTATTAAGGTAAAGTTTTCAACCTTATATTATCAAATTTTATAATATTTCTATTATTTCTATATCTTTAGCAAAGTTAGTAATTAGTTAATGTTATTTTATAAATATATTATTATTTTATTAAAAACCTAGTCTTATAATAAGTTAGTGATTAATAGTATTTTTGGTAGGAGGGAGTCTAATTTTAGCTTTTTTCTCATAATAAGTGAAACCAGTTAAAGCTCTAAGGAGGAGTAGGAGCGTGCTCCAAGACCGGTGTCGTTTTAGGTAAGGGTGTTACTAAGACCTTTTGTGTATTTATATGCATTATGTGCTTCATATGCTATGTATTCTATGTTTATCATTATTAATTATTTCGTATATGGTATGACGTGGAGTTGAAGTATGTTTTTGTGTGTTTATATGGCATGTGTATTATATATGTGTGATGATAGGTGTTGTGACCTTGTAAGACTTGCATTTGAGGATGTTAATTTATGGTTTATGTGGGGGACTCTAATTTATGATGTTATATGGGAGAATCTAATTTATGATGTTGTATGGGAGAATCTAATTTATGATGTTATATGGGAGAATCTAATTTATGGTTTTGTATGGGAGGATCTAATGTAGGGTTTTGTATGGATGAATCTTTGGTTTTATATGGTTTGAATTTAGGGTTTGGTAAGGATGAATCTTTGGGTTTTATAAGGTTTGAATCTAGGGTTTGGTATGGATGAATCTTTGGTTTTGTGTGGATTGAATTTAGGGTTTTGCATGGAGGAATCTTGGGTTTTGCATAGATGGATCTAGGGTTTGTATGGTTGAATCTAGGGTTTCACGTGGGAGTTTTAGGGTTTCGCATGAAAATTTTGAAGGGTTGCATGGGATGTATAAAGTCTGAATGGGAATGAAATTTACGTATGAAAAGTTGATTTGGGATGTAAGTAAGGTAATGTAAGTGTTGTTTAGGTGTTTGAACACTTTGGATGAAAAATAGTACGTGGAGCGATATAAGAGTACATAGGAGATCGAACTAGGGTTTGTGTGGACAATTAGGGTTTGTTGTGGCAGCTTAGAGTTTTTGTGGTATCATGTGTATTTGGTGATTAAAGTGTAATTATGAGGGTGGAATTTATGATTTGTGATGTGTGAAGTGTAAAAGGAGTGATTCATGCATGCCTAGGGTGAAAGCTTTTGAATAAGATACTTAAGACACTAATCATTTAAAGTAGAAGATTGTTGAGCCGGGCCGAGACCAGTCCACCGGCGAATAATAGTGGTTAGGGCATGATGTCCTATGTGTAACTAGTCCACCGGTGATAACAGTGGTTAGGCTTTGTACCTGTGCGTTTCCGGTCCATCGGCTATAATAGTGGGGGATTCCGTGCTCAACAAAACCGAACGTATTTGTGCCAAGACATGGGAAAGACACTAAGTACTTACAGTGAAACACCATGCAAGTAGGGGCTAGGCCGGTCCACCGGCGAATAATAGTGGCCAGGTACTACGGTATCCTGGAGACCGATCCACCAACTATAATAGTGGTCAGGAGCTATATGCCCTATGTGTTTTCGGTCCACCGGCTATAATAGTGGGGTTTCTGTACTCGCATGGATTTGATAAAAAACATGGTGTGAAATCGACTTCTGATAAGTGATTAATTATGTAATTAATCCAGATTATATATGGACCTTTGTACTTTTACCTGGTTGATCATATGCATTTATGATTGTGCTCTTCTATTCTTCTGCATGATTTATGTGCTTATGTGTGGGCCTTAGTGCTCGGTTACCTTACTTAGTACGTAGTGTACTGATCACCCTTTTCATGGGTACTGCTCATTCCCTTGAGCAGAAGGCCCTTTCTGACTTTGTGCAGGTGGGCGAGACATCCGGTGGAGCTGAGCGTTGAGCATATATGTGGCCGGATTCACTTTTCTCGTTATTTTATTTCCCTTCTATTATTTGTTTTGTATCAGATCTATCCTTTTCAATTTGTTCTCTGCATTGAGCTTTTGAGATAAACCATTTAACCTTTATACGATTATTCCCCTTTTTGGAAATGAATTATAATTCTATTACACTTACTCTGATTTTCGTTTTACTACCGTATAATGCTTATTTGAAGTTTATACAGTTTGATTTATAATTGATTACTCTTTTCTTTTTAGCCTTAGCACTTAGTACTGGAACGATCAGAGAGAACTGGTCTGGTACTAAGTGTGGTGGTAACATCCCTAGAATTCACGGGTTTTAAATTAAATATTTCTATTGTAATTTCTTCCACCTTCTGGAAAAAAAAAGGTAGTGAATTTTGGGGTGTTACACCTAACCAGCCCTAACCCTAACCCTTAACCATACCTCTAACCCTAACCATAAACCCTAAACCCTAAAGTCTAAACCTCGACCCTAACCCTAAAGCTTTAACCCTTAACCCTAACCATAAACCCTAAACCCTAAACCCCAACCCTAACCCTAACCCCTTAACCCTTAACCTAACCCTAAACACTAAACCCCAACCCTAACATTAACCCTAAACCCTAAACACTAAACACTTAACCCTAACCCTTAACCCTTAACCCATAACCCTTAGAATAATATTCAATAATTATTTACTATAATATGTATTAATGATATATTAATTATAAATTGTAGATGGTAGTCAACAAAGGAAAGGGGAAAGAGATTATACAAGATGCTTCTGTTGGCAGGGTGTCTAAAAGAGTTGTGACCATGAGTGCTAGAGCACGTGTTGTGGTAGAACGCGGTAGTGAGACATTGTCGTGTAGTTCTCATGACAATTATATGCCATTCGAGCATGATTACGATGATGGCACTAGCACCTCCAGCCAGGTAGCAGGATCTTCTTCGTCATTAGTGGCCGATGACAATTGGTGGACCTACAGGCGGTGGTCCAGAGATTCATGATCTCCTTACCAGCTTTAAAGGCCATGTGGCATATGCCATATGGAATTCTGATAAGGTAATTTTTACAAATTTCTTTATGAATTAAAATTTATTAATATAATTCATGTAATCTAATGTTTTTTTTACAAACCACGTGGGCCATTAAGGCTGTAGTTGAGGGTAAAGGCCCTTGCGAATCTACCTCGACTCACCCATAAAGATGGGAATGTCTATTACCTCGTTGGTCACACAGAATTGAGAGCTCTTTGTGATAGTTACTTTCATTGTCATAACTTTCCCTTCATATCGGATTTTGTGGAAATGTGGTATCCATTTTCTGTTTGGTGAGATGAATATTACCCTTCATGATGTCTGTTTCATTTTAAATCTAAATTTTTATGGGTATGCATGTATTGGGGAGCCATATTTGTTTGACAATGATGTTGTCACTTTACTTGCACAAATGTGGGGTGAAGACAAGACGATGGTGAGGGGGACATATCTAAAGGGGAACTCGGTCGCTTTAGATACCATACCGGATAAGATTACGACTGAGTGAGTAGATGACGATGAGTCTTATGCGAGACTATATTTGTGGTAGTTACTATCATGCATAATTTTCGTTGATAAGTCTAGCAACTGTGCCTCATTGTCGGTGTTATGATTAGTTGTCGATTTGGATAATTTGTGCTATTGGCCGGTTGGAACCGCTACGTTGTCATATCTCTACAGGCAATTTGAAATTGCTACCAGAGTTGGGTGCCGATAAATAGGTGGTTGCATGACTTTGTTGGAGGTAATAAATTATGTTCATTTGTTAATTTAATTGTCTATTTCATATATTTGTTTAAGATTTACATATATTTTTGTCAATATACACATGCATGGATATATGAGTATTTTCCCTTTATCTGTCAGTCTTATTCCCTTACATTTGTACATTCATGGGACGTTGGTGTGTTGTGATGGGACACTTCCCGTCAGAGTTGTCCTCTAGATTCATTGGAGGACCTTGTTTGTCATAGGAAGTGTCTTGATACAGTAGGGGCAGCATAGGTTGTTTATTACCTTTCTCTTTTATTGTTCAAATATTGTTAATTCTTACTAAAAATAATTTTCATGTATTTGTAGGTTGATTTTATGCCCTTCATCATTGATGTAGTATCAACCCAAGAGGTGTCATCGTACCAGAGTGGTCTTGTCCATGTAGACATTGTGGAGCCATACATGCTAGATCATGTTGCACGATAGTTTGGCTACGAGAAAAATGTAGATTAAGGAATAAACATTTGGGGGTCATTTCAATAAAGGAAAAAACTTTTTTCATTTTCCAATCTAGGAACATATGTTGAGTCTTTTATCCGAATAAGGAACTTCCGGCCAAATACTAGCCGGAGCTTGCCGGAAAATATTATTATTTTTGTATTTTTTACTATGTAACATACTAAGTACAATATATGTATGTATTATACATAAATATGTATTTTATACAAATTTAAACATCATTGTTTTTGAACTTAATAAAACTAATCTAAAAACATATATTCCTAATTAATTATGTGAAACTAATCTAACGGCTCACTAAATTAAAATTCCACATTGACTGAATGACTGAGATTGTTCAATGTGAAATTAAACTGAATCAACTACACAACTACACCGGTATTATAAATTAAACCAAGTTAAATTAAAACTTCTTAAATTGAAATTAAGCACAATCAAAACCATGGAGCTTTATCCTTGGTCTGCGAAGAGAAATAATTTTTCTCGAACTTCACCTTCCAGTTCTGGAACGAAGAACCAAAGAAGAGAAAGAATGAAAAAAAATAAACAAAGAGGATCATTGAGCTTTCTTCTTCTTTGATCAGGTATGTCAATCTTCTTTCTTCTTTCTTCTTTGTTACCCACTTGTCATCTTCTTCGCTCATTCGCCCTATTCATAGACTTCTTCCTTCTTCCTCCTCTTCTCTTTCTTCCCCTCATATCTTTCCAGTTGAGCTTCGAATCTGTTGCATTATCTTGTTCTTCAATAGGTAAAATGCATATTTTTTTTCTTCCTACACTCTGGATTTGACTTTTAAAAACCCTAATTTTTTAACTGAAATTTTTTTTCTGCGAAATCCAATTCAACGGAGTAACATTGAAATTTGGATGCTCTTATGCAAAGTTTCTCAATAGATAAATTATTTTCTTTACTGATATGTTTTTTTTTTGCTAAAAAGGATGAGATGTGTGGCTACTGTTTTTTAGTAGCTTGTTAGAATTGAATAAGTATATTTGATGTTAGACTAACTCTTAAATGACAAGAGAAAAAGGAGAATATAAGAACAATGTTAGTTAATGAAAGTTTTTTTCGTGCGAAATCCAATTCAATGGAGCAACATTGAAATTTGGATGATGTTATACGAAGTTGTTCAATAAATGAATTCTTTTCTTTACCAATATATTTTTTTGGCTAAGAGGGATGAGATGTGTGGATGTTGTTTTTTAGTAGCTTGTTAGAATTGAATGAGTATATTTGATGTTATTGTTTCCTATGAATATTTTTTTCGTAAGAGTTACATACATGCCTTTAGCTCAAAAAAAATGTAGGCTATTGTTTTCAATTTCATCACAACTGCGTAACATTGTTTGGATGGTTAGTATCTTGATTTGGTTGTGCTGCATCTGAATATACTTATTTCATTACAGGAGTATAGAATTTGAAGGGTTATGGCTACAACTGCAATTTCATCATCATAATCTCAAAGAAGTAGAGATAGGGTGATACGTGAGATTTGTGATTGCGGCAATCTTACTTGCCAATATGTGTCTAGGACCCCCACAAATCCATTTAGAAGGTTTTACATGTGTGATAGATATGGGAAGCCAGGCAGTTGTAAAGTATTTGCCTTTATTGATGATCATCTTCCACCCATGGCTAGTGATGCAGCAAGACACGTAATTGATGAAAATGAGGATTTGACGAATTAAGTAAGCCAGTTGGAAGAAGTGAACCAGAGATATGCAGATACGGAAGATGTCTTGAAAGGAAAAATTACCGAGTTAGCCAAGGAAAATGAAGAACTGAAACAACAACTGTCAAATGAAAATGGATGACAAAATAGGGCAAGTGATTGGAGGGTAGCAAGGATAGCTTTTATAGTTTATGTTGTGTTTTTTGTTATGTTAAAAAATTGGGGATTTTAATTAGTTCAGGCTATGTTATTCATGTATTGTTAAAACTAGTTTATTGTTAAAAACAAGCTAAATTAACTGATGATTGGTTGACTTTTGTATTGTTTGAATTAATTAATGATGGAAGGTTATTGAACCTCCCGAGTTCACATCTTGTGCAATACTTTTTGTTTCACCATTATATCCCTTTGATTTCTCTGCTTATTAGCTTGAGAAAATACGAACAATGACTCACGTTTCTCATTTATTTTTTCTTTATCCAAAAATACTTCTATGTTGTATTTTCTCTATTTATTAGCTTGGCAAAATATAGAGTTATTCAATCCTGATTAATCTACATTTTTCTCTTATGCAAAATTATACCATATGTCTAGGGATATTTTTTTTTGTTTAATATACCCCATATTAACAATATTTTGCATCAACTGTGCTTCTGGTAATATTTGGTTCAGCGATATTAAATTTTTTTAATTTATTTCCAATTCACCCTCAAAATTTCTGGTTCATATTCATTTCTCTCATCCTCCATCTTCTGCTTTAAACCCTACCATGTTTAAACATACACTCAAAATTCTAAAGTTGCATACAACAATGTCCATCAATACCTAATTATCAATAAAGAATAAAATTAATATACTAATATATATATATATATGTATGTATATATATGAACTTAGGTTTTGATTTGGATTAAAAATTTGACTACACGGAATTTTTTGAGTTGACATGAGTGTATTTTATCTATGTTCTCTCTTTCTAGTTCCAATAGGCTGAAGCTTGGTTTTTTCCTAGAGGAAAATGGATGGACAACCTGTACCAGTGAAATAGACAGAAAGATTTCTGCTCCATTTGATTTTTTGAAAGTTTTAAAGAAAAAAATACTAAAAATAATAATTTAAAAGAATGAGGAATAAAATAGTAAGATAAAAAAAGAATGATGACTAAAATTGTTAAATATTAGCTATTTAAATATTTAAAAGAAAATATTATCATTTTAATTTTTTCTCAAAACTTTATTAAAATCAAATAGAGTCTTAAAAAAGGAGAAGATAATTAATTTATATTAAGTAAACAACATTTAATTATTATTTCTATTAAGTATATGCTGTTTGTTTGTGCATGTTGTTCATGGGGTGTTTTCGTCTTTGTATCATCCTTCCATTGTGGCTATAGCTGATTTGCCGAATGCATAGGTTATAGAAAATTTTCTATTTTATACCCTAAGTTCTTGACTTATGTATATCCTATTATGGCTACATAGTAGCTTTTCTATTTGTTTCTTTCTTCATCTTCTATGTTATTCATGTATTGTTAAAACTGGCACAATTATCAGCAACACAATCTTTGGTTGTTCCATGCGATAGATTAAGCCTGACAACATATTTGATCTTTACAATGAAAAGAAGTAGCATTGAAGTTGCAATATAATTGCAGGAAAAATTTGAATTCAGTGGCTGGGTATATAAGGTATGAAATAGCATTCATGCATCCTCAAGGAAGACTGGAATGATAATTCTAATAGCATTCAACTTGCTTTGCATATTCTACCAAAAATAGGTGCATCAACATTTAGTCTAATTTAAACTAAATTGTCTTTACAACACATTGATGTATCAATCATCCATCCTAATAGTTATATGTTCTTGTTGTGACAGATTCTTGAGTGGGAATGATAGTTTGTTCTGAGACTTGACTTGAAGTTGGGAGCTGGTTTTGTTCATGACCTGCTATGCCTCTTCCTCCCCTGCCCCTGCCTCTTCTTTTCCTTTGTCCTCTTCCTCCCCTCCTTCCAATGCCTCCCGCTCTTCCTCCGCTTTGTCCTTTAGCTGAAACTTGAGCTAAAACTTGAGCTTGAGCTGGAGCTTGATCTGAAATTTTAGCTGAAACTTGAGCTGGAGCTTAATCTGAAACTTGAGTTGCTCTTCCTCCCCATTGTCCTCTTTCTCTACCCCTTCCTTTTATTTCATGGGATGAATTTCAACAAAATAAAGTCAATTATAAATTATAGATATGGAAAACAAGTATTAACAAGTCACAATTATAAATTATAGATATGAAAAACAATTATGAAATCACTAACCTTGTATTTATCATTATATTTCAAATGAACCGGTAATGATACCCCCGCATTTCGACAATGATGTTTGTGATGTCCTGTTTGACTAAAATTGTTACACCGTTGTTCTTGACCTCTTCTTGAGACCTTTGAGACCTTATGACTATTTTGTGTCTCTCTTTCTTCCCTTCTTCTCTTCCTACGTGGCCTTCCTCTCCATTTCTTCAATTCTGGAGGCTTAATAGGTTCCTTTCCCTATCGTGGCCACTCATTGGGACCGTTTAGCATCTCCATAGTATGATTGTACGCCTTAAGGTATATGTCCTTATTTTACCAATGGCTTACATAACCCTTAGGTACGTCCCTCATTTTCCAAATAGCAGCTATGGCATGCTCACACGGAATTTCACTCAACTGCCATGCTCTATAACTACAATTTCTAGCATCCATCCTCACTGTATATTTATCACCTAGAGGGTTATTGCCTATTTTAACCTCATATCTATCTCTCCCATTCGATACACAATTCCATTTGGCTGTTGCTTCTTTTTTCTCATCTACAATTTCCTGAATATGAGGGCATAACAAGATGTCCATATTCTTAATTGCTTCCCTCTTCTTGATACTCCTCTTCATGCACGCCTCCCTTATATCTTCTAACATGCCTAAAATTGGTTTGTTTCTAGCTTCAATGATACTTCCATTAAAAATCTCAGTTATATTATTTGTGACATAATCACATTTACTTTCAAGATTAAACCAAGCTTTAGACCATGTTTGATCCCTGCCTTCCAAATCCACAGCAGCTTCTTCATCGACTTCTTTCAATTCCCGAAGCTTATCTGAGAACATATTAAAAGTGGTGGCATTTAAAATCATCCAAAAGTGTTTTCTATACACTATGCCATTGAACTTCTTCCTAAAATTGGCATAGATGTGTCTTGCACAACATCTATGCTCAACTTGACGAAGAATACGTTTAATGGCTTCCACCAACCCCTTACAAAAATACAAGTCAAAATCAGGCACAAAGAAAGAAAAATACTGTATAATATATTATTGTAAAGTGAAGAAAAAATACCACCAAAGACAAAATAATACCGATATACCTTTTGCTGGTTACTGATTATTGTTAAGCATTGACGTTGTTGTAGACCTAAGTCAGCAACCACATAGGTTAGAAACCACACCCAATTTTTAATGTTCTCCTTCTCAACCACTGACCATGCAATTGGAAACATCTAGTTGTTCCCATCTACTCCCACAGCTACAAGTATTTGACCTTCAATACATTCCTTCAAAAGAAACAAACACAATTAAATCTAATCATTTTTTTTAATAGTTGAATGTGATAAATAAAAATAGTCATGTAATCATGGAAATTACCTTCAAGAAGCAACCGTCAACCCCAATAACGGGTCTACATCCATCCTTCCACCCTTTCTTCAATGCATCAAAACATATTTAAAGTTTTTTAAACACATTACTCCCTTCCTTAACCTTAAGGAAACAAGTGTTCTTTTCGTTTTCCTTTTTGATCTCAGCAACATAGTCCCAAAGTCTCTCATATTACAGCTTAAAGTTACCTTCAATTTGTCTGTGGCAAATACTTAAGGCCCTAAAACACATGTGCATTGTTGCTTTAAGCTTAAGCTCACCCAAACAATATTCTTCAACTCCCTTACCTTCCAACTTGGGGCCGGCTTTACTCTCTCCATATAATGCCTTGCTAGCCACTTTGCAGACAATCTGCTATTCTTATAAGTTGCCTTCTTGCATGTATGATTAGGCCCCACCTTTATGAATCGAAAGTTATTCTTTCTTTGCATCCATGATGCGAAAGCATGCCAACCACATTGATTATTCTCAACGTTATACCCAAAGCACTTCACTTGAATGTACTTTTTATCATTCGTTATAAACTTCAAATCATAGCCATTCATGATGCTATAATCACCAATGGCCATTTTGAATTCAACATTATCCATAAATTGGCATCCAATTTCTAGTCTTACATCATGAGGTTTTGTGTTAGGCCTAAATGTAGAATACCTTGGTTTCTTTCCCATTCCCTCCCCATCAGATCCTAAACTAGAGGAAGGACTAGGTGGATCCCCTTCATCCCAATACTTTTCTTCATCCTCATTTGTTATTTGTTCTCCTTGTGCAACTAAGGCCCACTCTTCCCCAGCTTCCCTCATGCTCTGAGTAAATTTCTTCACTTTCTCCCTTACTCCTACAAAGTCCTCATCAGTAGTCTCATACCCATCATCAGTGAGAACATCATCCTCATCTTCGGCATCATAGTATTCATCATCACTATCCTCATCTATTAACCTAATAGCAGCCCTGCTTACACCTAAACCTGGAATTCTGCTCTCAGTAGCAGTGGTAGTTCCTAAGTTTTCAGCCCCATGTTTATTATTAAAATCAATACCACCATCATTAAGAAAATTCTCTATGCAAGCCACATCATCTACAATGACATCACCCATGCCCTTAGCAGCCTCAATGACTGCAGTCTCACCATCATGCTCCCCACTGTAATAAGCCAAACATAAAATCCATAATTTAAGAGATAATAAACATAACGTACAACAAACAACTCCCAACAAAAACTAAGACAAAGTGATAAACAGAAGGTAGCAGCATTGAGGGCCCTCATGTAATTAATGAAAAAAAATAACAAAAAGTGATAGAAACATGTGGTCCCAATATGTACTCAATACAAAATAATCCAAAATCAAGAAGTTGTACCCTCTAAATTAATCAAACACTTAATTAATCAAACCCTTAACTAAATTCAGTAAACTATAAATTAATTAAACACTAAATAATTGCAGTCATACCCTCTCTTTATTCGAGCCAATTTCCTCTCACATTACTAGCCCTAATTATAGAGAAAACCCTAAAAGGAAGAAAGTGCAGAGTATGAAACACTAAAAAGCACTTCAAAAAACTTACCTATCATCTTCCTCATGGATGACTATGGTTGGTTTGGAAGGAACTGCACTTCGCGTCTTCCTCTTCCCCATAGTTGTACAATTTCGAAGACAAACTACACTTTGTGTCTTCGTCTTCCCCATGGCTATAGAGAATGAAACAAAAATGAAAAAGGAAGAAAGTGCAGAGTATGAAATGATTAAAACAAAGTGCCAGTATGGAAGAAGAAGTAAGAAGATGGAGACTACCTACTCAACGATCCACGACAAAGCACAACCTCTGGTTCTCGCTCCGTCTCTCGCATACGAAGATATCGTCTTTAAGTTTTTTTTTGGTTTTATGAGTTTAAACAGTTCGAAGTTTGTTTGATTCAGTTCAAAAATAATAATACTATTGTACTCAGTATATTACATAGTATAAAATACAAAAATAATAATATTTTAATATTTTTTGGCAGCTCCGACAAGTATTTAGTTGGTAGTTCCTTATTTGGATAAAGGACTCAACATATGTTCCTGAATTGGAAAATGAAAAAATTTTGTTCCTTTATTGGAATGACCCCCAAACGTTTATTCCTTAATCTTCATTTTTCTCAGTTTGGCTACACCCAGCTCGTTTCCATGCCTCCAATTAGACCAGCCATTGGATTCTACCGCGGTGCAAAGGTCCAGAAGCATAATGTAGATTACTCTAGTTGTGGAGCATTGTGGAATAGCTGGCTAGATCATACATTGGACTTTAGTTGCTGAGCATGCCAATGTGTCTATCAGTATGATGTTTCAGATGGTTATTTGGCATGGTTCCGAGCTCGATCACACCCCAGAGTCCATTGCTTGGCAGATGAAGGACCGACTGATCCATACTACATCGCTACAGAAGTAGAGATTCATAATGAGGTGATGGGTGCATACCGGTACTAGTTCAAAAGAGCGACAGGGACTAATTGATAAGGAAACATTGTGTGAAAATTGAAAGAAGTGTACTTAGAATTTGGGGGATTAGCCATTACCTCTAGTGAAGAAGATATTGACCAACATGTTAATGGTGATGATCATGATTAGTAGTATATTTAGTTATTTTTATTTATTTAATAGCTTTGAGTAAAAAAAAAATATCTACATATTAATAAAACATTTGCTACAATAGAAATGTCTCACACATAAAAATTACTTGTTTGACACATAGCAAATATAACATCGTCAACACAATACAGAATCGTCAACCAAAGTTGCCACCATGGTCATGTGTAATACCGGTCACACTTTGGTAAAGCTGAATACGATTGAGATATGGAACATCTCATCTAGTAACGCTAGGATCAGCATGAAGGTTCCACCTATTAGATATAAGTGGTAACATTGAATCTTCCATTAATATTATCTACATAATTTACAATAAAAATCAAAGATTATTACATATAGTATAATGAAGACTTTATTCAAATGATAAACATGGCATACCGATACGTAGTGGGTAAAATCGTTGCAGTTTAAGATGCTAATAATGCATTTAGGCTGTTGGCTGTTAGGAGGAGCTCTGTGTGGCAAACATGTAACCGATCTCGCCTGACACAAACAGATGAATACCACATTGTACACTGTTGCCAATAGAAATCCAAATTTAGGCTGCTGACACCATTTATCTATTGGAGCCGGTTCATGAAAATGGGTAAGACGTTCCCTATTTTGGACAATAGAATCTACAAAGGCATGCTCATTCTAACTTGAATTTATCAGCAATTCCCTAAATATTTCCCCCCTAACATTCGCCCAGAGCTCCTCGTTCCCAAAGAGTTGTAGTGTAACAACTCTAAATCCACAATTTCCATCCCCCACAACATTACACCATGATTAAACCCAGGGAAGCATCACTGCCTCAATATCCAGTGGTCATGGAAAATCATGTAAGGATCAACATGTCCTCCTGGTACTATGCATCCCATTACTACTACTACTTCGTCCTCGGCTCATTCTTGATAGACCAGGAGAATTCCATCCTCTACCACATCCTTGACACAATCGACCACGTCCCCTAGGTGAATTGGAATAAGCACGTGTTGTATTCTCCCACTCCGACGGTTCCCTCCTTGTACTATTACTCTTTTTTGAACTTCTGGCTTAACCATACTTGTTGTATTGGCTTCGAAGATCTCGTCGATGATATTTGAATATTGCTTTAGATGGCTAGGATAATTGGAATGGTCCAACATCCTTTGTACATGAGGTTATAATGTTAGAATCGAAGATATAATAAGGGACTAACCATTAGAATTATTGTATTAGATTTGTACCTTTGATATAATATTAGAGGCAAAAGGACATTTGGTTGGAGGAACGGTTGAATCATTGAATTGTAATCTTTCTTCAGCTGGTCTCACAAAGGTAAAATTCTTCCAGAATTTATGAACTGCCGATTTTGGGATAGGTTGATTATCTCGTTTGTACTGAAATATCTTGTGTGCAAATGGTAGACCATATGTCAGCCTGAAGTAACACCCACACCCTAAAGGATCAAAATCAACCAAGTCACATCTCTTATTCTCCTCCTCAATTAGGTCTAGTTCTCTATGACATACAACATATGTGATATTCTTGAACAACACATTATTAGTAGAGTAATGTGGAATAATGACCTAAGACTTCTCCAAATCTTTCTTCAACTCATTCACTTGGAGTTGAATCAACGTATCGATATTTGGTCGTAATGTATCAAAACTCATATGAGACGATGCTATATATTTCATCAGCCTCAAATACTCACTTTCCACCCTAAATGTAATATTTAAAAATATAACTGTTGGTTATATAATTGCAGTTCAAATAAAAAAAATATCCACACTAATACAAATGACATATGGGAATGCATGTAAAAGAGTAACGGAATCAGGATGTATAATTATAATATCACTGACCATATCAGAGTCTAGATATCTATGATACCAATATCGATAGTCGTTGTTTCCAACAAATATAATAGCTGCTGCATAACTGTACGCCCGACGAAATTTTGCAGCCTAAACTTGTGTCTTGCATTGTAGATTGTTCTAAGCGTTGCAGCAGTATCACCATTACCTCGTTGTAATTTTTTGATGATCTCCATAGGTTTTACATTTATTGCGGCCAATTTCTCTACCATCTTTCATTCTTCTGCCGATAACCGTTGCCTAAAAGAATGCCTTTGTCTGAACTTACCCAAACTATGGTTGTATATGCCACATTCAACTGTTATTTCCCAACCAGTGTAAGGAATTTCCCTCCCATGTATTTTAAATTAACAGTTAAATTTTTTTGACCCAAAAGATCTTAAACTTTCTAAGTTCATGGACAAGTTCCTTCTGTATGTGCCACCTCTCTCACAACGAAGCCAAAGCTTTCTCGATTTTGATCGTTCTTCAGTAAAAATCATATTGTGTGGCCTTCCAATTTTATTAACATAGACTCATGATCACTAAAAATAAAATATGTTGAAAATAAACTCGTCTAATTAGTATCAATTGGGTCTTTTATCTACAATAAGAAACAAAGAAATATTTAATTATTAAGATATATAAGGAAAATGGAAAAAACCTACGGGATGATCTACGGGTGGGCCATCCGTTACTTAGCAAAACCTATGGGTGGACTTCCCGTAAGCTTAACATATACGATGGGTGAGTGGCCCGTCGACAAAAGATAATGATGGGTGGTTTTACTATCAACAGGTATATCTTTCGGGTGAATTACCCGTTATGCTATGTTATCAAGGGGTGGTTCACCCGTAGATTTGCCAAAGTATACGGGTATTTCATCCGTAGGTTCTAATTTGCCGAAAAAAATTTACCATAATTTCTTCAATTTTGGTTTTAATGAGATTATAATGCATAAATTTTTTTTGGGAATTTTTTTTTTCAATTGAATTTGAGAGAATTGAAATTTATAGAAGTGTGTATGAAAGTTAAAGGGGTAGAGGGGTAAAAAGTTATAAAATATTAGTTTTATGGGTGTAAACTTAGAAAAGGGGGTGTGCATTTAACAACCCTCTTTTCCTTTTCTCTCCCTCTTTTATTTTCTTTTCTCTCTCTTCCTTTCCTGTTTCTTTTTTGGCATGAAACCAAAACCCATCACTGACTCCTACTCATTCCTCTTCCCTACTTCCTGCGATTCCAACACAACCACCACACTACCAACTACGATCGGCTAGCCTCCATGATACCACACCACACACCATCATCTTCTTTGTCACCATCAATGAAGTAGTAGCTGTGCACGAAGACATTAGTGGTGTGCCACCGTCCGATTGCATCCAGTGTCGCCAGACCACCGATAAACGTTCTTTGACCTTTGACGGAGCTTCCTCAGTCTTCACCCACTTTGATTCACAACTCTTTGTTTGGTATAAATTTTTGAAAACCCTAACTTTGATTTTGATTGATTTTGTATAGATTAAGTTCAATTAAGCAAACTTGGTTGTTTAAATATGTATGTATGTATTGTATGATTAATTTGGATGGGTTAATTGTATTGTATATATTGGAATTTTGGAATTTGGGATTTTTAACCTAGCTATGTCTGGATTTTTTGGATTCATCTAATTAAGTTATTTTGGATAAATTTATTTTACAATATACTTTAAATTTTATCCAATTTTATTTTGAAACTATCAATTTGAGAAATTTGCGCGAAATTAATTGGTGATAGACTTCTAGGTCAAAACCCTTGCGTATTGAAATTGAATTGTATAATTGATTTGTTTTATTTAATTAACTTTACTATGCACTTTGAAATGTATTTAATTTCATGTTGGGATTGTTAATTTGGAAAAATTATGTGAAATCTATCGTAATTGAAATTATAGGTCAAAACTCTTATGGATTTGAATTGGATTGTATAGTTGAGTTATTTTATTCAATTGATTATATAATTTGCATTAGAATATGTAGAGCTGACAAAAGTTGATCCGACCCGCCCAACATGACCTAGCCCGAACTCAATCTAGTAATGACCTGATAAAAATTAATCCTACCTGGATCCGACTCGACCCGATCCCAACCCATGACCCATCATAAACTCGACCCGATAGTGACCCGACCCGACAATAACCTGACCCGACATTTACCCGACCCAACATTGACTCGACTAGATATTGACCCGATCTGATCCGACATTGACCTGACCAGACATAAAAATCTATTATAATAATAATAAATTACACATATTTTATTATTCATTTAAAGCTTTTAAAAATATAGTGTTTTATAAATTGTACTTATTTTTCATACTACCCTAGACATTCTTATTTATTAATGATATCCTAATAAAATTTTCTATACAAAAATACAACATTAAAAAGTCATAATAATAGTTTAATAAACAAGGGACAGTTAATAAAATATTTTTAATTACATGCTTATATGAAATCAAAATTAGGTTAATGAGTTGGAGAAATTTTGGTGGTAAAGGTGTATATTAGATAATTTTTTAATATCTTTTATCTTCTTTGACTAACTACTTTCATAAGTTCATAACTTGTCAACATACACATGTCCTATAATATCAAATGAACTTATACACATAGTTATTGATTTATTATATTCTATGTTATTACTTATGGTGTAAAATAACATTTTTTTCTCTAATTCCATCATCCATGACATGTATAACAAGTTAACAACTAACAAGTATCAATAAGTTATTCAGATCATTTTGATCAATACTCCATGTTTTTATATAAAATAAAATGAAATATTTTATGTATTAGCGAACTCATTTAACTTGCCAAATGACAATATCTTCTAAAATTTTCCAACATCTTCCTTAACAAATAAGATATATTATTGACAAATAAAAAACCAAAATAAAAAAGTCAAGCATCTAGCTGTAACCCTATAAAATAATTTTCAAAAAGTCTTCCATTACATCCACTAATCCACCTATTTAAAGAAGCTCTTAATAGAAGAGCATAGTAGTGTCTTTTATCACCCAAAAAATCTAATATTTTTACTTGTAAAATTTATAAATATTTTAAGTAATAAAATAAAATATTGTTAAAACTTATAAATCTCTTTATTATTTACTTGTAAAAATAAAGTACATATAATATTTTTATTTTATTTATCTATACTAGTAATATTATGATTGTCTCTAATATTTAGAATGTAATAAATGATAATTATACATTGTATAGTCATGCTTATGCTCACCTTTATTTTATAAAATTATCTTTTTTTTAAGTAATCAAATATTTTAAGTAGTCAAATAAATATAATATATGATAAATATATAATATTTTTACTTGTAAAATTTATTAAGTAATCAAATATAATATTGTTAAAACTTATAAATATCTTTCTTATTTATCTTTGTAAAAATAAAGTACATATAATATTATTATTTCATTTATCTGTACTAGTAATATTATGATTGTCTCTATTATTTAGAATGTAATAAATGATAATTATACATTGTATAGTCATGCTTATGCTCACCTTTATTTTATAAAATTATCTTTTTTAATTAATCAAATAATTTAAGTAATCAAATAAATATAATATATGATAAATATCTAATATTTTTACTTGTAAAATTTATAAATATTTTAAGTAATCAAATATAATACTATTAAAACTTATAAATATTTTTATTGTTTACCTTTGTAAAAATAAAGCACATATAATATTCTTATTTCATTTATCTTTACTAGTAATTTTATGATTGTCTCTAATATTTACAATGTAATAAATGATAAGTATACATCGTATAGTCATGCTTATGCTCACCTTTATTTTATAAAATTATATTTTTTTAAGTAATCAAATAAATATATTATATGATAAATATCTAATATTTTTACTTGTAAAATTTATAAATATTTCAAGTAATGAAATATAATATTGTTAAAACTTATAAATATCTTTATTATTTACCTTTGTAAAATTAAAGCACATATAATATTCTCATTTCATTTATCTTTACTAGTAATCTTATGATTGTCTCTTATATTTACAATGTAATAAATGATAATTATACATTGTATAGTCATGCTTATGCTTATATTTATTTTATAAAATTATCTTTTTTAAGTAATCAAATAAATATAATAAATGATAAATATATAATATTTTTACATGATAAATATCTAATATTTTTACTTTTAAAATTTATAAATATTTTAAGTAATCAAATATAATATTGTGAAAACTTATAAATATTTTTATTATTTACTTGTAAAAGTAAAGCATATATAATATTCTTATTTCATTTATCTGTACTAGTAATCTTATGATTGTCTCTAATATTTACAATGTAATAAGTGATAATTATACACTGTATAGTCACGTTTATGATCACGTTTATTTTATAAATTTATCTTTTTGTAAGTAATCAAATATTTTAAGTACTCAAATAAATAGAATATATGTTAAATATCTAATGTTTTTACTCGTAAAATTTATAAATATTTTAAGTAATCAAATATAATATTGTTAAAACTTATAAATATCTTTATTATTTACCTTTGTAAAAATAAAGCACATATAATATTCTTATTTCATTTATATTTACTAGTAATCTTATGATTGTCTCTAATATTTACATTGTAATAAATGATAATTATACTTTTTATAGTCATGTTATGATCACCTTTATTTTATAAAATTATCTTTATTGAAGTAATTAAATATTTTAAGTAATCAAATAAATCAGAATAAATGATAAATATTTTTTTTAGATTCAATCATGTAATGTTTTTTATTATTAAAATTTATAAATATCTTTACTTTTTTACTTGTGAAAATAAAGCACATCTAATATTCATAATTATTTTATGTGCAATAGTAATATTATGATTGTTTATAGTGTTTAAAATATAATAAATGATAATTATCTGGACCTAAATTTGACTTAACTCATCAAAACTCGACCCAATCCGACCCATCAAGTGAACCTGTAACTACACAAGTCTAACCCGTCAAATTTTACGAAATGACCCGATCCATCAAGTTAACTCGAAATAACTCAAACCCAATGGTTAACGAGACCAACCCGTCCTATTGCATAAAATGACCCGAGCGGGCTGAAGCCACATAGTCATGTGAACTAGAAAATGACCCGAAACCAACCTAACCCTACCAATCAAGTTAACCTGAAATGACTTGAACCCAAGATTGCTTAACCTAAACCTGACCCGACAAATTAACCAGAATGATCCAACCTGGAACCGACCCGACCCAAACAAGGTAATGACCTGAACCCAAAATGACCTGACCCGATGCACAATTGACCCGCAAAAGTCAAATGACCCGGCTCGCTATGACCCGACCCACTCGACCCGATTGCCACCTCTGAATATGTTTAATTTCATTTTTGATCCGTCAATTTATATATTTTAATGAGATTTCACTTGATTTGTATTTAAGACTAAACAAAACCTTTATTTGGGAAAATTAGATTTTTCCTTTATTGTTTTGATCAATTGATTGTAAAATATATTGTAAAATAGGTCTAATTACATTTCTAAATAATTAATTTAGACAAATTAATAAACTTCAACCGAATAACATTTTTGGGCCTAAAACCCTAACTTTCAAATGAAATTATAAAATTAATCATTTGTATAGTTTTTTTTGGAAATTGAATTTATAGAAATATTTGGAATGACCTTAATTGCGTTCTATCACCTTTAATTTGGATTATCTAAATTTATATCTTAGACTTCAAAACCCTAATTTTTAGGATATGGTTATCTTAAATTGTTTATTTGTAGGACTGTTTTGGTTGAAATTGATTATTTATATTTATATAAAATTAATTTAATTATATTTTTTAACTATCAACTTGAGGCAATCAAAGTTAATGGTTTTTTTTTTTGCTTTTTGGGTATAGAAACCCTAATTTTTGGAGATAGTTTTATAACATTGATTTGGTTTTGCAAATTTTACCTAATCGATTACCGACTTTGATTTAAAATCATTTGATTTGTATTTTTATCTTATCAATGTGGATTCGTTCTTTGAAATTGGTTAATTTATCTTTTTGGTTGCAAAACCTACTTAGGAAGTCATTTTTAATAAAATTGTCTTATCCTCTATTATCCTTTCCTTAGTTTCCAAATCAATTTGAAATGCCCTAAATGATATGTGTGGAACTTTATTTGGTTAATACTTAATTTTGAACCTTAATGGAGCTATGTTCTCAAGTTTTAGGATTTGGATGTGTTGTTTAAGAAAGACCATTTGTACCTTTCTTTGTTGATTAAATTGTCTTACTTGAATTATTAATAGATAAGGTAGTTTCTAATCTAGTCCTATGATTTCTATTATCGATCTAGGAAAATATTCTAGTGGATCCATGAGCTAGTGATCTTTCCCTCTTTCTTATTTCACTTAGTTAGCTTTGGACTTAGATAAGTAGTTACTTAATTCTTTTATTTATGGTGGAATCATGGGATGTATGTCTTCTTGAAGTGGATGGTGGTTAGTATGCTTTATGCCATTTAAGTATGTCAATATTTACTTTTTTTTGTCTAGTAATTCTTTGTATCTACAAGCTTATAACTTTAGTGCAAATACATGTTAGCATGCCTCTTAATTATTGTATGTGTTTTAGTATGTGAAGAGTTGAGCATGATTACGTACTTAACGTATTCAACTAATTGTGAAATGTCTGGTGATTTTAGAGTATGTTCTAATATGTTTCAATTATAATTGGTTTGGAAAATCGTATCATTGGTCACGTATGGATTGAAATTGCATGATGCTTTATGTTGGGCTTTTATGCCATGAAATTGATCAGTTTTAACACTATTTGACTTATTTAGCTCTAATGCCCCTTAGGACGGTTTAGCTTTAATGTCACTTGGAATCGATCTACTTTAATGCCACTTGGAATCGATCGGCTTTAATGCCACTTGGAATTGATCACCTTTAATGCCACTCAAAATGTATTTAGTAATGGAATTACATTGTGTTGATGGATGTGATTTAAGTGTTATTATGTGGGCCTCATTTATGTTTGGTTAAATCCTTAAATAAAGCATTAATCACTTAAAGTGAAAGATACCACTTGGGGTAGTTTTCCGAATTAGGTTTGGTATTTACTTGGTACCATTTTAGTGTTTTTCTATAATATGATCCATAGTACCTCATGAGGTATATAGAAACTCTTTTATACTCTATAGGTGTCTTAATATATTTTGGCCCTATAGGGGGTATGCATATTTAAGTGATTAGGTATCTTATTTATTAGTAGTTTGGTTATATTTTTGGAAGGTCCATCAAGGGTTAATATCCTATAAGTACTCGATTAGTTGTTACAATTTTTTTTGGGTCTCCATACTCAAGTTAAAATTATCAAATAGTTGTGATCACAATAATGGAATACAAAAATCAATTATTCTTATTCACTCACTTTATATTTCATTATCCTACACATGTCGCTTGGTTGTAGTCCTTATAATTGTGCTACCATTTGATGCATGTTCTTACCTTATTATCACATAATGTATTATTTTAATCACATGTGGGCCTTATGTTCATAATTCTATCTTGTAGGATAGTTGTGTTATTCAACATGAGTTCATGTTCCATTATACATTTGTACCCATGTGTTATGTATTGTGTTTATAAGCATGATTATTTGATCGCATATTCTATCATATGTTATCACATGTGTATCTTTTTATGTTCATTTTATGTATGACCTTCCATATTACCTATTGAGGAAATGATTTATGTTATGCTATATACCTCATGAAATTATACGAGTTGTAGTATTAGTGGAATGATGTGTGCATCACATGTATACTTGAGCATGAGTATTGTATGTCAAAGATTACCATATCCTTATGTAGATCATGTTTCCTCCCATGAGTTCATATTTACGATCCACTAATGGTGGAGAGCAGACATCTTATGCATGCTTGACAACACTTATTAATGTTGGGTTGAAGACTTAGGCTTGAGAGAGTAGGCCACCCGGATTTTTTTTATCCCTCAGGGATTTAGCCTTATTTGTTGTATATATTTTGGAAATTTTCAAGCATTGTATCAAATTTTTTATGATGTTGTAATTAAATTTTAGTTTTCTCATTACCTTACTAAGTTTTCAAAATTCAGGATTATTTCACATGTTTTCCACTAATTTTATCAGCAATAATTTTATTTAATGGAATTTTTCACTGTCCATCTTCCATTGGATGTATCCTTGTGGAAGTTTATTCTCTTGTTATAGATGATGTTTAAATTTTAGTTAAATAGGTTTTAGAATTACATCTAACATGAGATAGATGATGGAAAATTATGTTATATTAGATGTGGCAGCAACATTTTTCATTTTCTACTTTGACTTCCGCATATTTTTCTTTTAAACAATTTTTTTTTAGGAGTGAAATTTGAGGGTGTTATAAGTGTCTCCTAAATCACTCCCCTTCGTTCCTAGTCTACCTTTTTAAGCAAGTGAAGATTGAGTGGAAAGAGAATGATTTAAAATTTTTATTTATGGTAATAGTTGAGGGTTAAAAGAGAATGATTAAGGGAGAATAAGTGTAATTAAGTAAACAAAGAGATGAATAAGGGGAGGTCATAGTTTTAAAGTAGGACCAATAATCAAATTGATCTTATTAGTAGTTCACTAGAAAAAACATGAGTTCAATCCAATTTATTAAAAAATATTAAATATTACAGTTTTTAAACTTGAGTCCATCAAACTTTATATGACAGTAATATTTTTTTTATTATATTACAAATTACACTTAGAATATTTTTTTAATGTTTGATTACAATATTATAGTGAAATCTAATTATTAATTTGTATCTATGATACATATGGGCTCAGCCCTACTAAGCCTAAAGAAGAAGCAAAACATAATATTCCATCCATTTCATAATATAGAGTCTATAATTTGTGTTTAGAATACATGTTAAGAAGTGTTAAAATTCATAATAAATGACTTAAAAATTAACTAAAGCATCTGCAATAGAAGTCGAACAATTTTATTGTGATGATATATTAATGTGGTGGGAAAGAGTAGATTAGAAAATATAACAATAATATTTTTGTTCAAAATTGAAAGAGGCCTTATAATATGATATTAAAATGAAGAGAAAACTATACATATTATATATATATATATATATATATATATATATATATATATATATATATATATATATATATATATATATATATATAAAAGAGAGGGATCCAAGAATATACATGCTTCTAGCCCTACCTCTACTTTTCTAATAAATATTAAAATTACCGTTATCAATGCTCTGACCCCCTAATTTCCTCTCCCCCTACACTCTTTCGTTTCTTTTCTTCTATTTACTTTTTTTCCTTGCTTTATTATCAGGTTTCCACTCCCTTTTTTCATTATTAGGAGCTCTACCCTCCTCTCCTTAATAGCCACCAAACTAGATTTTGATGCATTTTTTTTTAGGTTTTAGCAAATTTTCTTTCTCTTCGATAGTATTGGTCAAATTTAAGGCCGTGTGCTAATTGATTGCGGTGTTATAATTTTTGTGGTGTAACTTCAGTGGGTGAAGAAGTTTCTTAGTTGTTTTTGTATCACTTCCTCAAATAATATGTTTAAGTTAAAAGCTTATCTTTTTAGTGTAGTTAATGGAATATGGGTTAGATCACACACATGCATTCATGAAGCACCATTTTCCATCCAATTCGGGTTAGGCATTTTAGCACCGGTGTAGATCTGGATAGGTTTGTTGATTCTTTTTGGGAAATTTTGAACTACTTTAAATCATTTTTGGCTTGGTCTTCATTATTTCTAGATTTCAAGTCCTATTTGAAGATTTCTCAAATACTCTTTCATCATTTGAGGTGTGGGAGGAGTTATTGTAACAGCCCCAAGATTTACAATTGAAAGTTTTCATTTGTCATAGAGGCCCACTATGGGGGAAATAAAATAATAGTAACATAGATAAGGACAAGTCTAGAGAACACCCTCTTGGACCCCACAACAAGTGTAACAGGTCATCACTTCATCCCACCCAAGGCATCATAAGCATCGAAGTCATCATAAGCGTCATCTCTTACCTACACAGACTCAGGAGGGGCCACTATTAATAGGAATGAGTAGCACCCATGAAAGTGGTGATCAGTATACTATGTACTGAGTAAGGTAACCATTTGGCTAAGACAGATCATAACATGATAAGGGTAGATAATGCATACGGTAAGTCATTTCGATTAATCACTATTATTAGAATTTAGTCCATTGATGCAATCTTCACACATTTCTCGAATTATATCTATGAGAGTACGGGAACCCCACTATTATAGCTGGTGGATCGGAATACACTCCAAGACAGGACGCTCCAGGCCACTATTATTTGCCGGTGGATCGGTCTTCAAGGAAAAATGCTCTTGGCCACTATTCTCGCTAGTGGATTGGTTCGGCCCCGACTCTCATGTTGTTCCACTATAAGTAATTAGTATTTTTCCATGACTTGTTATCATTCAAGGTTTGGTTTATTGAGCTTGGGATCCCTCACTATTATAGCCAGTGGATTGGAAAACACTCCAGGACAGAACGCACCAGGCCACTATTATTCACAGGTGGATCAGTCTCCAGGGCAAAATGCACCTGGCCATTATTCTCTCTTGTGGATCGGTCTGGGCCCAGATCAATAGTCTTACACTTTAAATGGTTAGTGTTTTATTCATGTCTTATTCAATATGCAACTCCCTACTAGACATGCATTCCCCAAAGGACTTCCTATTCTCACTCTTCCACCCCAGACTCCCTGATTAACCTTATCCCATAACTTGGGACCTCTATACTCCTTAGGACTCCAAGGATTCTTTTTGACCTTCCCCCTACTCACCATAAATCGAAAAGCCCCGCACATGTGGGTCAAGACCCACTTTTCCATTTCTCCACCTAGGCTCACCATCACCTACTAGGGTTTTCCCATGGAAACCCTAAGCTATCCTATGTAGCCCTAACCTCTCTTTATTATACATATCACATACTCCCCTTTGATTCCAACACCATTACTCCACTCAACCCACTCCAAACATCATAACCCTACTCCACATCTCCCACATGTGATAAAGAAACCCTAGTTGGCCATCTCAACACCCTAATACTCCTCTTTTCTTTTACACCATCCCATCACACACACACACTCTACGCTCCTATCCACTTGACTCACACCCTTTACAAAATACCCTCCTAACCTCATCCCTATTTCCAACCAATCTCTACAACTCTCTCATATCACTCCATACTTAGGGTTTCCCCCCAAAAACCCTAGTCAAGCTCCCATGCACACTTCTAACAACCCACATACTATCTTTTCCCCAATGACTCCAATCACTCAAAATACTTTTTCCTTACCATGTTTAAACCTTATCCTAAATTTTCCCACATAAAATTTTCCTTATGCAAAGGCTAACCACCCCATGCAAGCCTTACACTTCTCATGCAAAACTTATTCTCACCCTTCATTTTATTATTATTATTCCTCTATTTTATCACCCACAGGTCATCAGGTACTTAGGATTTTTTCCACTTCTTCTTACTCACTGCACCCTCTTTATTTCTTTTAGATTCCCACAACCTCTCAACCCACCTAAGGCCTCCTAGCATGCATGTCCTACCATAACAACCATATATAAGAGTATGTCATAAAATACAAGTCATATCACCCATATCATACATATGATAAATCATACACAACTTACCATAACTCAATGCAAAGCAAGCTGCACTACACACATTTTTAGTCCACAATCACATAAAAAAGACACAACACATATCATTGCACCCATAAGCACATATATTATGGCAAAACCAATCCTTAACCATATCCTTACCTAATAGGATACTAGGCTTGGAGCACGAATCCTACGCCTCCTTATAGGAAGGGTTTGGTTCACAACCTATAAAAATGGAACACTAATTATTAAACTTTCTTCCTACTCCTTTTTCCTTTTTCTTTTATTTTTCCTAACCAAATATTGGTGATAATAATAATAATAATAATAATAATAATAAGGTTAATAATGGTGAAATATTTAAAATAATTATAATAAATAAATACAAGGGTTAACGGTACAACCAGAGAGGGAGTAGTAGGTTAGGGTGGCGGTAGTAGTAGCGACGGCGTAAGGGTAGTGGTGGTGGTGAGAGAAAAGGAGAGATTTTGGGGTTGGAAAAGGGGAGGGAAGTTGGGTTATATTGAATGGTAGGGTTTTTGGGTCAGGGAGGGTCGTGGTGGTGGTGGTGTCTCACGGTGGCGGTGCAGGAGGCGGCGGCGTTGGCTGAGAGTGAAGGGGAGAAAAGGAGGAGAAAGGAGGGAGAGAAAGGGGAATTAGTGGTGTGGAAAGGTAGGGGGATGTTTTTTGGGGCAGAAAGGGAGGTAGTGGAGGTGGTGATTACTGCGGTGGTGGCGGTGGTGGCAGTGTTGGGTGTCACAAGGGGTAGCGAGGGGTGCAAAAAGGCAGCTTGAGCTGCCCACTTTACACAAGTGGGGAGAGAAGATGAGGGAGAGTTAAGGGCAAAGGGAGGTCTTGTCCAGTGGAGGGTGGTACAGGGAAGAGAAAGGGTAGATGTGGCGACGGTGGTGTGGCGCAACGACCGCAACGACGTTTGAAGAGAGGGTGCGAGGGAGTTCTGGAGTGACAGAAAAAAAAAGCGAGGAAACTAAAGGCGCAAGGGGTATATATATAGGGGAAGAAGGTTGGGGGAAGTGGAAAAATGAATGTAGAAGACAAAGGGGAGGGGATGGTTGGCTGTTAGCCCGACGTAGCTCACATGACAAGGGGTAGGGGTAGGTTTTCTGGCAAGGTTGCAGGAGGGTTAGGTTGGGATGTTGGGGCTGTAGAGGGACAGGAACTAGTGTAGGGCAGTGCCAACTGCACGCCCTACAAGTCAGGAAAAGGGGAGAGGCAGAGACATGGTTGCGAAGTAGGCATGTGCGTTTGTTGATTGGGTGGGCATGTTGAATACAGGGGTAAAAGGGTAAGAAAGGAAAAAAGGAAAGGGAGAAAAAAGGAAAATAAGGGGGAAACAATGCTGGGCTGCGTGAGAGGAAAAAAAGAAAGGGGGAGTAGGCCGCGTCAAGAAGGGAAAGAGAGGAGGGGAAGAGGGAGATGGAGTTGGGCCGCGTTGGGTAGGGCCCAGGTCAGCGAAGGAGGGGGAGAAAAGAAAAAAAAGAAGGAAAAGGAAGAAAGAAAAAGAAAAGGAGAGGAAAAAGAAAAAAGAAAAAAAGGAAAAGTGAGGTGGTTGGAGTGTTTTGAGATTTTTTTTAAAAAAAAATTTGGGAATAATAAATTAGTAAAAATAAATAATTTTTTTTATTAATTTATAAATTATGTATAATTTACTTAAAATTTATTTTAGTTTAGTAAATTATTCTAGCCTCCACTAATTTGATCCATATATTATTTTCCTCTTTTTTGGCTTTAATTATTTTTATTCTAATATCATTATTTTATTAAAAATGGTATGTTTAGTTAAATCTAAATTATTAATCCTTATTTTAATTTTAATTTCTATATTAAGGCATTGGGATATTATAGTTCTCCTCTCTCATGATTCTATTTATCTAAAGATTTCTTCAAAATAAATTTACATAAAAAATAAAACCAAGCATTTCTTCAAAATAAATTTACATAAAAAATAAAACCAAGCATTTCCTCCAAGCTTCTAACTCTTATTTTCTTTCACAAAATCTAGGATTTATTATGCAAGTTTCACTATTTATTTCAAGTGCTTAAGATTGAGAGATAATATATTAACCTTAAGGGTGATATGATGTTCATGATTACACCAAGGTTTGACCGAATTTTTCTTCGTGGATTTGACACCCTCATGACATAACGGACTAATTTTGATTAGTGTTATTTTTCTTCTCTTATTTTTTGGTATTTTGTGCATAGACTCATTTTTCTTCTTCTTACATATACTATCACTATTGATAATATTTTGAAGTGAAATTTTGATAGGGTATGTGGTGTTATATTTGTTGAATTTGTTTTTGAATATATTTTTTTTAGTCTTTTATTATAATCATGGCTGCCTTACTATTGTTTAGGTTAGATTTCCTTTATCAGTGTTATGATTGATATTTTATTTACTACTTAGTATTTCTCTCAACATTTTCTTTTATTTTTCCATATTTGTGTTCAAGTTTCTTGTCATTATTATCAAATCTACTATGTTTGAACTTCGATCAATTCGATTTAGTTAGTACTAGCTTCTCTTCTTTAACATCTAGTTCCAATTTCTTGGTATGTTGAGTTTTGTTGTTGCGGTTCGACTCTAGTAAGAAATATGCTATATGTTGCTTTGTTTAATATTGTTGACATTCATTTGGTTTCAAAGTTAATTCACCGTCCTCCAGTTTTGGGATTGATTTACTTTGATGTACTATTCAATTTTTTTTATATCCCTAGATATTTTGAATTCAGTCACTAATCACCTTTGTTTCAAGACCCTAAAATTGTTGTTGTTCATTTGTAGTGTTTAGTTTTGGATTTTAGTGATTGTGTGATTTTGTTGATGTTTTCTATTCTAGACTAGTGTTGGTGTTATTAAATATGGTTGTTGTTCGAATTGTGATTCCCAACATTTCAAATCTTGAGCCACTAAATTGAACCAATTACTATCAATGGTCTAAAAACCTAATGATTGTATTCAAGGTATTGGAGGTTTATTATTTCTTACCAATGGATGCATCAGTTAAAAAGGAATTGGAACTAACTCTAATAACCCCCTATCGCCACACCACTTCCTACTACTAATAAGAAAGATAAGGTGAATGCTAAAGAAAATAATGATAGAGACAACAATATGGGTCAAGGACACTAGTAGTCTCACATGAGTAATGATGACTTTTAACCGTAAGTGCACTGTGTTGAAGTAGCATGTAAGGTCGATCCTACATAGACTAGGAAGTGAGCAAAGGGATAGTGAAAAGATCTCCTATGTCTAGAACAATGATAGAGTTAGATGATGTCTAACTCTAAATGAAAAGAAAATATGCAAACAAAATCCAACTATAATATAAGAACAAGTGAAATTTAGTTAGAGAAAATGCTAAGATTTCAGTCGATCCCCTTAACCCCAATGTGATGGAATATTAACCCCAAATCCAAAATCAAAATACTTTATCATGAATGCCAACCAAAGTATATGGTGTAATGCTCTCTCGAGCCACTACACCCTATGTATCGTGTTATGTATTCCCTTTTTTTAGTTGTAGAGGCCAACCAATATCTCTCAACTTTGTGGTTTGATATCTAGTCATGCTAATGGAGCCCACTTCGACTCATCTTTCAAATCTCGCTGGATTTCTCTAAATAATAATAGAAAAGTGATGAATTTTTTCTATTATACCAATTAAAGCATTAACACAACACATATGCGAAGGAATTAGATTGGGTAAGATTCAGATCCTCAACACATCCGGATTAGGGAATTTCCCTTCACCTCGGTATAGATCAATTAGTCAATCATGGCTTTCATTAATATTAACATCTTAAACCTAGAGAATTTTATCAATTGAAAAAATAAAAAATATCCAAAGGAGAAATACAATACCTTCTTTATTCAAGATGAGAAATTTACTGTTCTATTTGTCCCATTGGGAACAAGAAATTGAGATAAAGAGATAGAAGATTGTGGATGAATTGGGGTTGGGAATAGATTGGGTGATGCCAAACAAATAACCCTATATCTCTCTTTATTACTCCCAGAATTTCCATCTTTTTATCCCCTCTGTTTCTTCTCCTGAACTGAATGAAAAATAAGTTTATATATACGTGACCGCACATCGACATGGCCGTGTAAATCAACACGACAGTGCCGTGTCAATGGGAACTGCTTCAGCTTTGTGCATGTTTTGTATTTCGAGAATAACTTCTTGGTTTGAATTTGTATTGAGCCTATTTTTAATACATTGGAAAGCTAACAAAAATATATACAACTTTAATGTTCAACAATATTCCAAATTAAGATCTCATCACGGTTGAATTTGTAATTATTTATTCTTTTTCATACTTTGAGTACACGCGTTTGCTTCTGTTTTGTTCCAGCTATTGTGTTTTAGCTTCTTTTGATCCCATTTTCTCGAAATAACAACAAAATATGATCAAGAGTAGTAAAAAAGAACAAGTGGACTAAAGTATGAAAAAAATTATCATATAATCACCTTAAATCTTTATGTTAAAGTCCATGTGATTAACATAATTCATGCCTATCAACTCCCCCATGTTTGACTTGTTGCTTGTCCTCAAGCAACCAACATATATAAAATCACATAGTAGAAGTGATAGGTAAAAATGAAATCCCTTTCTCAATAAAGATTGTTTAAACACTCACATTACACCAAATCAAATCAACTCATCAAGACCCCAAAATTCATCAAATTGTAAAAACACAATTCTCAAAAATATTTTTTCAGGTTGCATACTTAGGAAAGAAGTGGAAATGTATTATTGAATCCTCAAGTCAAAATCATGCAAAGAAGATCATGCATGGATAACGTGTTGCGTGGGTTGCAGGAAACCATGAGCTAAACTCGTACAAAACTCAAGTTTCAAACTAGCAACCTTACTTTAGGTACTAGGACACTCCTCTCTCTTTTTTATTTATATGAATCAATTTTGAAGTTTCGCTCAAGTCCTTGCACTCATGAACATAATCACTCGTATGATTGCAATTATTCTTGATTCTTCACCACTATAAAGACTTAGAACACACAATAATCAAGAGGTCTTATTAAGGTTTTAATAAGGTCAAAGGTAAGAAGGTTAGGACATCTTTTTTTTTTATAAAAAAATGGGGCTACAAGTATAGAACTAATGAGGTGTGATCAATAATAGCTATACAAGTCTCTTTCACCTTATTCAATCTTTTTTTAAATTTTTTTCTCTTTCATTTTTTTTAATAGTCCTAATGTCATCAACATGAAAAGCAAACCCAAATTACTTTTTCTTTCTTTTTTTCCTCATCCTATATAATCATTCACCTTTTTACAATCTCCCATTCTTAAGAAACACCATACTCATATCTTTTTTCTCAATATACTCATCACCCCACTAGCTCTATGCTAAGGTAGGGATACATAGATAAAGGTTACAAGTATGGTTGGATCAACAAAATAAGCCAAAAGCTCAAAAGGATTAGCAAAGGAAAAACGTCAAGGTTAGGCTATTTGGCTAATGTAGGTTTTATAAGAAAAGAAAACGTACCTCTATCATCTTCATGCATATCATAAGTCATATGTTATTTCAAAGAAAATCATTGCAAGTTCTAGTTTCACAAGCCATGGCAGGACATCACACATAAGAAAAATATTGAAACTGATTTTTGATGAATCAGTCTTTTAGGCTCAAAATCTCATAAGGTCCAAAAAAATGCCATTTCTAATCCTTTAAATTATAGAACAAGTCACCACATTAGTTACATTGCAATGAACCACAGAAAAGTCTCAATGCATATATGACCATCAATTTCACCAATATAATTACACTCATCCCTTAAGAATCAACTAAAACATTTAAGCTCAAAAATAAAAATCATTTTTAAGAAAACATTAAGGGGTATCAACAAGTCAAGTCAATTTACTGCAACCTCATGTTAAATAGTCTTCTGTTATCATCAATAAAAGATCATTTTCCACTTTTATTCCTCTCTTTTTTTTTTCAAATTTTGAAATTTTTAATTTTTTTAATTCAATTTTTTTTAAAAGAAACATAAGAAATGAATAATTATAAACATAACGCAATAAACATAAGCAAAGAAAAATTTAGCCCTAAAATATCTCCCCCATGCTTATAATTTACATTGTCCCCAATGTGCTGACAAGGTAAAAGGGAAGAGAGGAACTCACGTACCATGTTTACTCGCTAGGTGGTGGTGCAGTAGTGGCAGAACTTCCCTTCCCAGTTCTAGATAGCTTTAGAGCCATAAGTAATCTACAATTGTGGTTGGGAAATCAAAGGCATCAATTTTTTCAAATGGAGAATAAAACTTGGATACAGGTTACCTACAATTAATTTATAAATCCCAAAGTCTCCCAACACTTTAACACTTAGATTTTTTTTTCTTCATTTTCCTCCTTCCTTTTGTTGTTATTCTTGGAACACACATCATCCTCTTTGAGACTTCATCACCTAGACCAATATAAACACAAAAATACCTGTGAGTTAGTATGAGCTACCAAAATCAAAATTGAAAAGAAAAAAATCTAGGTAAATGAAAGCATAAAATTATGTTGCCTCCTAAGAAGCGCTTGTTTAAAGTCATTAGCTTGACTCCCTCATTTCTAATTTTTGTTCGTCAAGAAAATAATGGTCTTGAGGTTTTTAGCACCACCACCATTATATGGTTTTAATTATTGACCGTTAACCATGAACACTTCTTTTTTATGATGCGAAGTTTCCACGACACTAGAGGGATATAATTTTATGATCGAGAATAGGTTGGACCATTGGGATTTCAAATTTCCAAGGAAAAACCTCAACCTTGAATTAAAGAGAAGCACATGTTGTCCCTTGAAAAGATCACGCTTTGAAATATACTTATCATGTAACTTCTTTACACGTTCTTTGTTAAGCTTTGCATTCTCATACGTGTCAAAATGAAACTTATCCAACTGAAGTTTCCTATGCTTACCTGCATCACTCAAATTAAAATTTAGAAAGGGGACATGCCTTCCCATATTCCCAATATGCTTTATGTTCAAGGACCAAGAGATGACATGCCTTCCCATACACCAAATAGTAGGGGGACATGACAATAGGAGTTTTGTAGGCTATTCTATAAGCCCAAATCACATCATCTAATTTGATAGACCAATCTTTTTGAGTTACACTTATGGTTTCTCCTAAATCTATTTAATCTCCCAATTGGTTACTTCGACTTGACCACTTGTCAGAGGATGGTAGGGAGTTACCACTTTATGTGTGACTCCATACTTAGCTAGGAGGGATTGAAATTGTTGCTTACAAAAATGCTTCCCTCCATCACTAATGATAGCTCTAGGTGTGTCAACTCACGTGAAAAATATTTTGTTTCAAGAATTTGATAACCACCTTGGTGTCATTCATGGGAAGTGTCGTAGCTTCTACCCACTTGGACACATAGTCTATGGCCTCAAGGATATAATCATTACCAAAAGAACATGGGAACGGTCCTATGAAGTCTATACCCTAAACGTCAAACAACTCACAAACCATGATATTAGTTAAGGGCAATTCATGTTTTCGAGATATATTCCCCGTCCTTTGACATCTATCATAAGCAGAAACAAAGGTGTGAACATCCTTAAAAATATTAGGCCAATAAAAGTCACATTGTAAAATCTTAGCTGCGATCCTAGTTTGTCCAAAGTGACCTCCAACCTCCCTACTATGACAATGCTCCATGATGGAATAAATCTCCTCATCATTCACACACCTCCGAGTTACTTTATCAACATAAATTCTAAACATGTATGGATCATCCCAAAAATAATACTTTACCTCAAAAAGAAACTTCCTTCTATGGTGATATGAAAGATGAGTGGGTAAGATGTTACCTGCCAAGAAATTGTCTATATCAACATACCATGGAGTAGGTGTGGTTTGAACATCGTAAAGGTGCTCATATGGAAATTATTCATTTATAGAATTGGTTGGCTCCTCTATGACACATTAGGGAAGTTATAAGAGATGATCTGCAACACTGTTCTCACTCCTTTTTTTATTTTTTATCTTTGATCAACAAGTCAAACTCTTGGAGCAGCAATATCCATCTTATTATCCTCGCCTTAGCATCCTTCTCAACAAATAAGTACTTTAATGTAGAGTGGTCACTGTAAACAATGACTTTATTCAACAACAAGTAAGATCGAACCTTATCAAATGCAAATACTATGGCCAACAATTCATTTTTAGTAGTAGCATAATTTTGTTGTGTAGAATTCATAATTCTACTAGCATAGTAAATGGTTTGAAAAAGTTTATCTTTCCTTTAACCTAGCACAACACCAATAGAAAAATTACTTTCATCGTACATTAATTAAATGGGAAAATTCCAATAAGGAAATGCCATAATAGGTGCACTAATCAACTGTTCTTTTAAGGTATTGAATGCATGCAATCACTCATTAGAAAAAATGAAAGTAGCATATTTTACAAGCAACTTACGCAGGGGCTTAGCTATTTTTGAGAAGTCTTTAATAAACCTTTGTTAAAAGCTCGCATGCCCCAAAAAAAATCCTGATACCTTTAGCAGTAAAGGGAGGGGGAAGTTTTTCAATTATTTTAAATTTTGCCTTATTAACTTCAATCTCCTTATTTGCAATTTTATGACCCAGAATAATCCCCTCTTGGACCATAAAATGACATTTTTTCCAGTTAAGGACTAAATTTGTGTCTTCACATCTTTTCAACACATAATCCAAGTTATTTAGGCATACATCAAAATAACATCCAAACACAAAAAATTCATTCATGAAAATTTCCATGAAATCCTCCATCATATCATGAATAATTACCATCATACATCTTTGAAAAGTAATCGGAGCATTGTACAATTCAAAAGGCATTCTCTTGTATCTAAACGTACCTTAAGGACATGTGAATGTTGTTTTCTCTTGATCCTTAGGTGTAATAGGGATTTTTATGTACCTCAGATACCCATCTAGGAAACAGTATTATTCATGGCTTGCTAGTCTCTCTATCATCTGATTAATGAAGGGAAGAGGGTAATGGTCTTTTCTAGCGGCATCATTTACTCGTATATAATCCATACAAACACGCCAACCTATTACTACGTGTAAGAATCAATTTATTCTTTTCATTAGCCACAACAGTAATACCCCCTTTTTAAGGTACCACCTACACCAAACTAACTCACGCACTGTTAGATATGGGATAAATTATGCTTGCATTGAGTAACTTTATCACCTCTTTTTTCACCACTTCTTGCACCATGAAATTAAGTCATCATTGAGGTTGCACCACCAGCTTACAAACCTCCTCCATCAGAATTTTATACATTTAGATGGACTGATTCCTTCTAAGTTTGTAATGGTCTACCCAGAAACTCTTTTGTGCTCCTTCAACACCCTCACTAGCTTCTCTTCCATCAACCTACTCAAAGAAGAGGAAATAATCATTAAAAGAGAAGTATAACCATCTAAAAATACATATTTCAAATGAGAGGGGAGAGGTTTGAGCTCAAGCTGAGGAGGCTCTTCAATGGAGGGTTTTAATATTTTTTTTATCTTATCAAGCTCCAAGCCTCTAAGTGGTGGCCTTGAAAATCTGGGATACGAAGAAGACGCCTCCAAATAGTATATTGCTTTTGTAAGGCTTTCATCTTCCTCATTCTCATCAAGTCCATTCGTGAGACATGATTCTAATGGGTCATCTGATCTATTAACTTGAAAATACTCACTAACACAATCATCAATAGAATTAATGCGTAAGCAAGTATCTTCCTCGTGAGGATGTTTCATACTACCAAATACATTAAAAATAATTTGTTCATCATTAATCCTAGAAATTAGTTTACCCTCATGAACATCAATAAGAGTTCTACCTGTGGACAAAATTGGTCTTCCTAGAATTAAAGGTACCTCATGTTCCTCTTCCATCATCAGAACGACAAAGTTCATAGGAAAGTTAAACTTATCAACTTTTACCAGCACATCTTCAGTAATACCACGTGGATACTTGATTGATCGATTCACCGGTTGGAGAGATATGGTTGTGCCCTTTGGTTCACCTAATCCAAGATTCCTGAAAATGGAAAAGGGTATGAGGTTAATGCTTGCACCAAGATTGCAAAGAACCTTGTCAAAATGTAAACTACCGATATTGCAAGGAATAGTAAAACTCCTTGTATCCTTTAGCTTAAGTGGTAGTTTGTTTTGGAGCACAACAGAACACTCCTCATTAAGTCTAACCATCTCACAATCCTCTAGTTTCCTTTTGTTAGCTAAAATTTCCTTAAAAAATTAGCATAACTAGGTATTTGGGTTAAAGCATTAGCAAATGGAATATTTATATGCAATTTCTTAAAAATTTCAAGAAACTTAGAAAATTGCGTATCCAATTTCTATTGTTTCAACCTTTGGGGAGATGGGATGTGAGGTTGATAAGGTTTTACCTCATGATGTGAACCCTCACCAGTTGTGGGGTCATCTCTTACCTCCTTTTGAGAATCAGAAATTTATATGGGCTACTCGTCAACTGCCTTTTTTCCTACCCTTTTCTTCCAATATTATAGATGGTATATCAGATAGCTCTTTACCACTCCTCAAAGTGATTGCCTTTCCATCCTCTTATGGGCTCCTTTCTGTATTTCTGGACAAGGTTCCCTAGTCTATTTTATAGATAATATTTTCCAACTTTCCTACTTACACCTCCAAGTTCTTCAAAGAAGCCTCTTGATTTTGCATTCGAGTGTCTTGATTTTGGAATCTAGACTCGATTTGGTTTATGAAATTAGTAAGAAATTCTTCCAAACTCAGTTTTGGTTTAGGGGTCATGGTTTAATATCTTGGAGGTGGTCTTACTTAACTTGGAGCCTGAGTTGTGTTTTGATTTTGTTAAGAAAAATTTGGGTGATTCCTCCAACTAGGATTGTAGGTGTTTAAGTAAGGATTGTTGTTGGACCTAACAAATTTTGAAACAAAATTAGGCTACTCAGAAGATTGAACAAAAGGGTTACCCACCTGGCACTTAGTGCTAGTGTGAGGTCCACTACATAATTCACATATCACAATCGAGATCTGCATAGCATAAGCACTCAAGTTAGCCACTTGTTTAGTCAAAGCATCCAACTGAGCTGAAAGAGTAGTGACCACATAGATAGAATGGATGTCCGCACTCCTACTAGGTAATCTCTTAGCATGCCACTGATGATTATTAGCTGCTAACTCCTCAATAAAATTATAGGCATCTTCTGGGGTCTTGTTCATGATTGTCCCACCTATAGGTGCATCAAGTATATAATTATTAGTAGAAAATAAACCGTTATAAAAAGTCTGAACCTACAGCCAAATAGGTAGACCATGGTGAGGACATTTTCTCAACAATTCTTTGAATCATTCTCATGCTTCAAATAATAATTCCTAATTATACTTCATAAAAGTAGTAATATCATTTCTCATCTTAGTAGTTCTTTATTGTGGAAAAAATTTAGCAAGAAATTTCCAAGCCATATCATCCCATGTAGTGATTGATCCCATCAGTAAATAATGCAACCAACTCTTAGCTTTATCCCTAAGAGAGAAGGGGAAATGCTTAAGCCTTATGGAATCATCAGAAACCCCATTCTACCTAAAAGTATCACAAATCTCAAGGAAATTAGCAATATGAGCATTCGGGTCATCGTTTGGCAATCCTTCAAATTGAATTGTTGTTTGAATGATCTAAATAATGTTCAGTTTGATTTCACAGTTGTGTGCTTGCACGACTAGTCATCTAATGTTAGATTTGGGGTGGCATAGTCTTTAAGAGATCTACCTGCTGGAGCTTGTACTTGCACCTGAAGCAATGGCTATGGAAGAGTTGGATTGTGTTGTAAATTTGGATTCAACACTTGTGGAGGACGCATGTCTTGTGGATTAAGAGCTTGTTAGTTCCTAGCATTGTTCATGCCTTCATCACATCTAACCAATCTGTGCAACCTATGGAAATTCCTCTCAATATCTAGATCAAATGGCTTTAGCTCATCCCCACACGAGTAAGTCATGCACCAGAGATCTTGCACAAAGTCAAAAAACCACTTGAACAAACTTTAGAAGGATCAGAAATAAAATAAAATAAAAATAAAATAAAAAGAAACACAAATGTCTAAAGCAAAGAAAATCTCTTGGATCCCGAGGTCACTTGTTGCCTAGTTCCTAGCAACTACCCCAAAAAACTTGATGACTTCTAACCACAAGTGCATGGTGTTGAAGTAGCATACAAGGTCAATCCCACAAGGATTAGGAAGTGAGCAACGGGATAATGAAAAGATCTCCTATGTCTAGACTAACAATAGGGGCAGATGATGTCTAACTCTAAATGGAAAGAAAATATGTAAACAAAATCCAACTATAATATAAGGATAAGTGAACTTTAGTTAGAGAAAAGGATAAGGTTCCGGTCAATCCCCTTAACCCCAATGTAATCGAATATTGACCCCAAATCTCAAATCAAAAGACTTTATCATAAATGCCAACTAAAGTATGTAGTGTAATGCTCTCTCGAGCCACTACACCCTATTATTTATTAAGACTCATCTATCTCTAGTATAAATGCAAAAATTGGCAACACATTATGATGTATCCTATTCCCTTTTTTTTAATTGTAGAGGCCAACCAATGTCTCTCAAGTTTATGGTTTAACCTCTAGTTATGCTAATAGAGCCCACTCCAATTCATCTCTCAAATCTCGCCAGAATTCTCTAAATAATAGTAGAAAAGTAATCAATTTTTTTCTATTATACCAATTAAAGCATTAGCACAACACATATGAAAGGAATTAGATTTGGCAAGGTTCAGATTCTCAACACATCTGGATTAGAGGGTTTCCCTTCACCTCGGCATAGATCAATTAGCCAATCATGGCTTTCATTAAGTTCAACATCTTAAACATGGAGAATTTCATCAATTGAAAAATAAATAAAATGCAAAGGAAAAATACAATACCTTATTTATTCAAGATGAGAAATTTACTGTTCTATCCATCCGACTGGGAACAAGAAATTGAGATCAAGAGATGGAAGATTGTGGATGAATTGGGATTGGGATTAGATTAGGTGATGCCAAACAAATAACTCTAGATCTCTATTTAGTGCTCCCAAAATCACCTTCTTTTTATCCCCTATTTTTCTTCTCCCCAACTGAATGAAAAATAAGTTTATATATACGTGACCGCTCATCGACATGGCCATGTAAATCAACACGGCAATGCCGTGTTAATAGGCGCTACTTCAGCTTAGGGCATGTTTTGTATTTAGAGCATAACTTCTTCATTTGAATTTATATTGAGCCATTTTTTAATGAATTTTAAATCTAACAAAAATATCTACAACTTTCATGTTCAGAACATTTCCAAATTAAGATCTCATCATGGTTGAATTTGTAGTTCTTTATTCCATTTCGCACTTTGAGCACTTGCATTTGCTTCTGTTTTGTTCCAGCTATTGCGTTTTAGTTTATTATGATCCTATTTTCTTGAAATACTTAATAAATATGATGAAGAGCAATGAAAAAGAACAAGTGGACTAAAGTTTGAAAAAATAATCACATTAAATCTTCATGTTAAAGTCCATATGATTGACATAATTCATGGCTATCAAGTAATAAGCTATTTGATTTATTCTTTAGGTTATAATCTTCAAAGGAGATATAGGACACTTTAAATAATAGGTATGGTGTAAGCATACACTGGGTATTTGGAGCACAACATAACATTTTGTTGGTTCATGAAGGTGTTGGAGAAGTTTAGTCTTGTATAGAGAATTATATGACAAACATAAGGGTCCCATATTAATAAAAATATTTCATGTTTCTCAGTAAAATATTTGATATGTTTTAGGAAAAAATTGAGAATAAGGAAATAAACATGGGGGTCCTGTGTTTCCTAAACACGAACCATGTTTTTATATATATTTTTGAAATACACTGTTTTGACCCATAGGTTTTTTTTATTTCTATAAAATGATACATATAAAACCCTAGCCATCAAGATTCGTGTGACCCAACTTCTTCTTCTTATTCTCCATAGAATTATCCATTCAAAGAGAGTTGTATATTTGTGTAATTGATTGATTGATTAGTTTAATCATCTTATAATTACATAAGAGAACTAATAAAGATCTCTAATTTTTCCTCAATTATTCTATTTTGTAATTGAATCCTCAATTGTGCATAACCATTTTAATTTTTATTTGATTTGGATCTCTTTAAATCCACACTAATTCCACAACATATGGTTATAATGAAGTTGGCTGGAAGAAGTATGTAGTGGGAAATCAATTAAGGTTTCAGATGGTGGATGACAAGTTGGTCATAGAGCAGGTCCATGAATTTGCTTGTTGATGTTCTAGGTAAGGGTATGAAGATGTATGAGACCTTAACTTATTAAGGATGTTTAGACTAAGGAGGTGATAACTCCTGTGGTGGGCAAAGTGAATTTTGCTAACAACAAGGCATGATGGTTCTAAAAACTAGTGCTTCTAGGTTGCTTTGTGCAACAAGAGACCTCTTCCACCAATTTGATGCTAATGGAGAACATGTCTTCGAGTAACTCTTCTACTACTAGATTTCAAAATAAAGGAAAGATTATTCTGAAACTCACTTCTAGTAAACATTTATCTTTGAGTGATGTTCTATATTTTCTCTCCCCAAGTAAGAACTTAGTTTTAGGTAGTTTACGTAATAGGGTTGGCCTAAAACTTGTTTTGAAGGCCGATAAGGTCATATTTATGAAGAATGGGTTCTTTATGGGAAAATGGTACTTAGTTGAGGGTCTCTCTATTTTGAACACTATTTTAGTTTATGAGAATAGTTATTCTTCTACTTATATTATTAAGTTAGTTTATGTAATACCCCAAAATTGTAAAACCTAGAAATTAATGATTAATCTTTATTTGGAATAATTTAATTTTAAATCATTAATTTAATTATTTTATGGACTTTTAATTAATAAAAATAGATATGATTACTTAATAAATTAAAATAAATATTTTTTAATTTATGATATTCTTTTTATTTAAATAATTTTGCAAACCCATATTTTACTGAAATTATCCTCTTAATTTAATATCTTAAATTTTAAATAAATTAATTTATTAAAATAATTTATCCATCTAAATAATTAAATACCCTATTTCTAAAAATTATTTTATTTTTCTTTTCCTCTTTTTCCTTTTTCCTTCTCCTTTTGCTTCCTTTTTTCCTCCTTTTCCCTTTTTCTTTTCTCCTTTCTGTGGGCCGATCGGCCCTCTTCTCTCTTTTTCCCTGATGGGCCGCTCGTTCCCCATCTCCCCTTCTCCTCACCGCCCAACCTTTCCCATCCAATGGCCCCTCCTCTCTTTGTTCTTCTTTCTTTCTCCCCCTAGTTGGGCCAGCTCAACTGTAACAACCCCAAAAATTACAGTTGAAAATTTTTGTTTAATTAAAACAAACACAAACATCGGGGGTGCTACTGCCGTGATCAGTACAATCCCGACCCCTAACCAGTCTTGTACTAACCACAAGGCTAAGGATCATTTCATAAGAACATTAAACAACTTAAAACAGAGATAAAAATGAAATATTCATAACACGGAAATCAGAGTGTGCATTAAAAGTTATACAACCCAATAAAGTGCGTAATCAAAGTTTCCACAAGGGATAAAAGTGTACAGTACGATAAAATGAAAATAAAATGATACATAAATGAGCTAAAGTAAAAGAGAGATTCTGGCCAACGCTGCTCCCGGGTGCCCATGCCCAGTCCAAAGCTCAACTCTCAGCCCTATCTGATGCCTTATAAGTATCATAGGCATCGAAGATGGCATCTCCTACCTGCTCAAACTCAGTAGGGCCCTCTGCTTGTGGGAATGAGCAACGCCCATAAAACGGATGGTCAGTACGCTACTTATTAAGTAAGGTAACTATGCAGCTAAGGCCATACACAAAAGCATATAATACAAATAGATCATACAGATAAACATACAAGCAATGCAAATAGTAGAGGCCATGTTACATTCCAGTTAAAATCATTCATTAGATCTCTAGTCAATATGCTCATTTCACATCATACTCTTTATAAGTCCATGCGAGTACGGGAACCCCAGTATTATAGCCGTTGGATCAGAAATGTTCAGGGTAGAACGCACCTGACCACTATTATATGCCGGTGGATCGGCCTCCAAGGCAAGATGCTCCTGGCCACTATTATGCCGGTGGATCGGTCTGGCCCTGACTCTCATGGTGTTCCACTATAAGTACTTAGTGTCTTTCCCATGTTTAGTCATAACTTAAGGTTTGGTTTATTGAGCTCGGGATCCCCCACTATTATAGCTGGTGGATCGGAAATGTACAGGAAAGAACACACTTAACCACTATTATATGCCAGTGGATCGGTCTCCAGGGTACCCCGACACCTAGCCACTATAATGTCGGTGGACTGGTCTAGGCCTGGCTCAATAATCCTTTGCTTTAAATGATAAGTATCTTAACCGTTTCTTATTCAATATACGTTTTCACCCTAGACATGCACGTTCTTTGGACTACTCACTCACAGAATCGGTATACTCCTATTCTCTTGAGAGGGCCCCATCCCATATCTTGGGACTTTTGCACCTCCTAACACATCTAGATATATTTTTCCTCTTCTCCTTACTTACCATGAATACCCAACTCCTAAGTGTGTGGGTTGAGGCCCACTTCCCCATACCTCTAAGGTCACCGCACTATCACCCCCTAGGGTTTTTCCCAGAAAATTTTATTTCGGCCTATATGGCCCAACCTTCCCATATCCCACACAACTAAAGCTCCTTTACCCCCAACACATCACCTCACTTAGATTCAACCCAAGCATTTCCCTTTATGCCCCATTTTGCACATGTGACCACGAAAGCCTAGTTGGCCATCTCAAACCCTAGCAAAGTTCCCTATACATCCTTATACCAACCTACGTACTTTTTTTTTCCTAAGGACTTCAATCACCCCAATAACTCTTCCCTTACCTTTCTTACACCCCAAGGCAACCTTTCACATGTAAGTATCATCCCTATGCAAACATCATCCATCCCATGCAAACCCTAGACTTTCCTATGCAAGATCCACTCCACTCTCTTATATTGTCCATATTTCCCTTTTATTTGTCCCCTCATGGGTCATGAGATAATTAGGTCATTCTCGTTTTCCGTTAATCAACTCATTTCTCCTTTTTATCCTTTCACCCCATATCATATTATTAAACCATCCTAGCATGCATGCCTTAGAGGGTCACATCACATAATACCACAAGCACAACATACACATAATTTTACACATGCCATAAGTAGGTCATATAAACATACCTTAACTCCGCTCTACGCTACAAGTAAGCAGCCATAATAATATAAGGTACACAACATAACATAACACATAGCATACAAGGCACATAATACACATAAGCGACCTTATCTACATCCTTACCTAAAACGACACCAGACTTAGAGCATGCTCCTACGCCTTCTTAGGGTTTTGACTCGATTCACCTATAAGAGGAAAATACTAAGGGTTAACTTCCCTCTAACTAATGTTATCATTATTTCCTACTTTACCCTTATTATAACATACTATTAGGGTTAATAATAATAGTAGTAGTTTTATATGTAAAAATAAGGGTATTATTCTCAAAGTAGCTAATCATACTATTACTAATCAAGATAGGTCTTGGTAGTTATATTGGTTTATGTTAGGGTTTTATTAGAAATATTTATATTACTAAAGATAATAGCTTTAGTATTAACAATAATAATCATAATAATAGTGATAATACTAATAATAACTTGAATAATAATAATAATAATAATAATAATAATAATAATAATAATAATAATAATAATAATAATAATAATAATAATAATAATAAGATTAAATAATAGTATTAGTAATACTAAAATAGTGGCAATAATGATACTACTACTACTACTACTACTAATAATAATAACAACATTAATGATGATGATGATGATGATGATGATGATGATGATAATAATAATAATAATAATAATAATAATAATAATACATCTTAGTAATAATAATGATAGGGTTTCAAATAATCATGTTAATATTAGCGTTAGTAATAATAGTGCCCAAGTTAATAATAATAATAGTAATAATAATAATAATAATAATAAGATTAAATAATAGTTACATTAATTATTTTCAAAGGTCAGGGTGGTTAGGGCATAACCTAGGGTGGTGGTGACCAGGTGGCGGCAGCGGTGAAGGAGGAAGTAGGGTCGGAGAGGTGGATTTCTATTCTAGAAGAGGGAGAGTGAGAGGGTGCTTGTGGTGGTGGTGGATTCTCTAGGTTGAGGGGGTTGGAATGGTGGTGGTAGCGCAGCAGAAGGGGCGATGCAGGTGGTGGCTGTTGTGGTGGGCAAAGGTGGTGGAGTAGGGGGAAGGGTCAAGGAGAGGGAGGCAGGCAGAGGTAAAGGGGGCTTTGTTGAGGCTTTTGGAAACTAGGAGAGGTGGTGGTTGCGGTGGGGATGGCGGCACATAGGTGTGAGAAGGGTGGCGATGGAGGAGAATGGGTAGGTTGGGAAACCAGCTTTCCATGGTTGAGGCGGCTCATGCAGGAGGAATTAGAGTGGTGGTGGTGTGGTTTGGTGGAGGGTGATGCAGGGAGGAGTTTGGTAGGCATTACAAGCGGCGGTGTTGGGTACATGTAGCTATGGCGGCATCTGAAGTGGCGGTGGCACAAGGGGAGGTGAATTTTTTTGGGCAGGAAAAGAGGGTCGATTGAGGTCGGGTATAAGGTATTTATATGCCAATGGTGGTGGATAGGACAAAGGGGGAAGAGGAAAAGGGGTAGGTATGGCAGGCTCACCGACCGGCAGTGGCAAGCCGGTACCTGCTTGCAAGGTTGTAGGTGCAGGTTTGGTCGGAGGAAAAAAGGAAGGGGATGGGGCACGCATGGGAGGAGATGTGGGGTTATTTGGGGTCTAAAAAGGAAAGGAAAGGGACGAGGAGAGAGGGGGTGATTGGCTGGTCGGTGTACGGTGGCAAAGGAGGGGGACGGTGACAGATCGCAGGTGTGACCTACAACACGCGGTTAGGGAAGAAGGAAGGGGGGAGAAAAGAGCTGGGTCGACCGGTCAGGGAAAGAAAAAGAAAGAAAAGAAAAGGGAGGGAATTGGTGGGTGAGGCAAAGAAAAAAAGGATGATGCAGGCTAGGCCGCGCGGGGGAGAGAAGAGAGGGAGGAGAGTTGAGACGTGAGGGGGTTGGCCCAATTCGGGGGAAGAAGGGGAAAAAGAAAAAGGAGAAAGGAGAGAAAGGAAAGAAAAAGGAAAAAGAAAGGGGAAAAGGAAAAATAGGTTGGTTGAGGTGTTTAGAATATTTTGGTATTTTTGGAATCTTTAAAATAATAAGATTTAGTAAAATAATAATCAAATTCCCTTTTTATATTAATTTAGGATATTTTGGGTAAATTTTCCTAAATTCTATTTTAATTAGAAAAATACTCTTATTTTTTCTAATTAAATTATTTATTATTTTTCTCCTGATTTTGAATTAAAAATTCCCCCTTATTTTAATAAAATAATTTATTTAATTAATTTTCCTAATAAATTCCTATTTTAACATAATTTTCTAAATTAGTATTTTGGGGTATTTCACCAACCTTCTTATTCCCTTCCTCCATCTCCTTCACTTGTAGGCCGATCCACATCACCTTTCTCCCCCGATCCACATCACCTTTCTCCCCCATCCGACTGGCCTGCTTGCCTCCCCCTCTCTTCTTCTTCTTTCTTCCCCCTGCATTTCAAGCCACCCATGCTTGCACCTACTCCCCTACAACTCTCCCTCCTCTACACTTGCCATTATAACCATCCATCCCCCTCTCTCTCTCATCCTTTTCCTTTCTATTTTGAGCCAAACGCACTTTGCACAATCTCCCCCGCATGCCCCCTTTTTGGCCCCCTTTTCTTCATCTCCTTCCTGCCACCGTAGGCCACACGAATTGCAGCCTTGCGCCCCCACCTAACCCGACCCTTACCTTCCCTTCTCCCCCCTTCATTTTCTCCTTCTCCTCTGTCCATTTCCTTCCTCTTGAGCTCCCTTATTGCCTCTTATGGAGCCTTTATTCTCCTTTCTTTCCTTCTTCTCCTCTTCTCCCTGTTTTACTTTGCAACCCTCAACCACCATCTCCTTTCCCTTCCTTTTTCTTTTCTTCTCCTTCTTGACCTCCACCCTACACCACCACCTTATTCAGCCTTATCCCCTCCTCTGCCTCTGCCAAAGGCACCCCTCAACCCCTGACACCTCCTCTACCACCTCCCTACCTCAGTCTATCAAGATTCTCTCCAGCACCCTCCTTCCTTCTCTTCTTTTTTTTTTTCCTTCTTCTTCTTCTTCTCCCTCCCATTGCGCCTCTTTTCCAGCCCTACCACCGTTATCTCCACTACCCTGAGCTGCCAATCTCCGACCCTGACCACCACCTACACCCTACCACCCTTCCTTCCCCTAGCCACTACCCCTAACTCCCCTCCATAAGCCCTTTACCGAAGCCCTAAATCCCTCACCCAAAACATTTCCCCCTTTTCATCCAAACAACTCCCTTCCTCCTATTTCCCCTTTTCTTTGCATGCATGCAACTCACGTTGCCATGTAGCGTGAGTTTTACTACACCTTATAAGATTAATTACCCAAGTTTTGAGGTAAAATATAGTTAGTATTAATATGTATTTAATAAGCATTTTTGATAAAAATCTATTCTTTTAATTTTCTACTACTAATATACTAGTTTTGATATTATTCTAGGTACAAATTTTACTAATCAAAGCTTAAACTTTTAACCGGGGTACCAATATAGTTTGGTTATTGCTGGAAATAAGGTAACCATTATACCATAATAAAATGTGTGGATATATGTATGCTAGCACATTAGGGTTTTGGAATATGTTTGTGTGCATATTATGTGATGTTAAGCATATCATAATTTTTAAAGTATGTTGGAAGTTGGAATGGAAAGCATGCTATATGATGAAATATGTCATGGTAAAAATGATGGTTAAGAAAGGAGCCTTGTTGTTAATAATGATATTAGATGCATGTATATGTCATGATAAGTAAATATGGCCATTTGTAGTAGAGACAATGTTAGTATGAGCCCTAGGGGTATTTTAGTAATTTTACTTGTACATAGAGTGTGGCCTAAATAAGTGTGCATGATAGGTGATAAAGGGGTATTAATAATAAATAATAATGGTTGGTGGTGTTAGATGAAGCATATGGACCATGGGTGTTAATATTTATGTGTTAGGGGTATTTTAGTAATTTTGGCATAAGAAGGGTAAATTGATATGTAATAAATAAAAAGGGGTAGTTTGGTAATTTTGGCATGAAAAAGGGGTAACCTGGTAATTTCATGAATCAAAGGGTAATATGATAATTTAATAAATTGGAAGGGTAGTTTGGTAATTTTGGTATGAAAAAGGAGTACTTTGGTAATTCTATGAATGAAGAGGGTGATTTAGTAATTTAATAAGCAAAAAGGGTATTTTAGTAATTTTGCATGAGAAAGGGGTAACTTGAAAATTTTATAAATAAAAAGGGGTAAATTGGTAATTAAACCACTCAAAGGGGTATTTTGGTAATTATGCAAGCATGAAGAGTAATTTGGTAATTTAACAAGTACGGAGGGTAATTTCGTAATTATATAAGTATGAAGGGTAATTTGGTAATTTAATGAATATGAGGGGTACATTTGGAAATTAAACAAATATGTGGGGTAATTTTGTAATTTGGCCAGTAAAGGGTATTTTAGTAAATAGGTAAGCAAGAGGGGTATTTAATTAGCAATTTTGTAAGTAAAATAGGGTAAATTGGTAAATTACATATAACCCGCAATTGATCTAATGAACCTTTATAATAAGTCTTAAGGGATATTAAATAATAGAATAAGGGTCTATATCTTATCATCACTTGTTTAAGTATAATCAAGTATATTATAAGGATGAGGGTATTTCGGTAAATTGGTGATTATCATAAGGGTAATGCATGGTATAGGGTTTAATGGATTATTAAGGGTATAATATGATGTTTATTTCATAATCATGCAAGATGTGCCTTAGTTGTTAATTATGCATGGAAATGTGTGTTGGTTGTGCTAGAAGTACATGTTAGGGTTTATGACCTCAATGATCCCTTGGTATAGATTACTCGATTCCATGACCAGTATTATAATTATGAGATGATAACCTATTATGGCATGTGAATAAATGAAAATGAATTCTGTGATGAAAATAGATGATAAGAGGATGCCTTAGCCTTAGGGGCATTTTGGTCATTTTGACCTAAGGTGCCTAAGTATAAGAATTTGAACCTAGGATGGCCTTGGTAGACTATTTAAGTTAATATGGATAATAAGACTAATAATGGTTACTAAATAATAATGGAAACAAATAAAAGCAAATAAGAATGTAATTGTTGTGTTTCTTGTGGTCATCTTAATTAAGACACTAATAATTAAGGTGGAAGACCTCAAGATTGGGAATGGGGGATCTTTAGGTGTCGCTACCCTAAAGACATGTTTTAGCCCACGATTATTCTGGATTTTGCTGGTGTGCCTTAGTGCCCGAGCCACACCCTATATCTTACTCTATTTAGCTCTACTGACCTACTTAGGGGGTATGCATACTTATGGATTAGGTGCCCTTGTCGGTAGGGTATTGTGTGTCCTTGTGTACCAGTGCGACCAAGATACCTTTATGTTCTTAGGTTGATGGTTGGAGGGTACTATGCTGCTTGTATGTGCCAGTATGACCGACATACCTTTGTGTTTTCAGGTACGTGATCCCCCCTCGAGTTAAATAAATGGAATTGATGTGCTCAATAAATGGGAAAATACTATTCATTTAAAGTAGAAGATTATTGAGCCGAGCTCAGACCGATCCACCAGCAAGAATAGTAGCTAGGAGCATTTTTCCCTGGAGACTTATCCACAGATAAATAATAGTGGGGAATCTCGAGCTCAGTAACCAAACTTTGGGTGATAATAAAGTATGGGAAAGATACTAATCATTTATAGTGGAACACCTCGCGAGTGAGGGCTAGATCAATCCGCCGACTATAATAGTGGCTAGGAGCATTCTACCCTAGAGACCAATCCACCGGCAAATAATAGTGCCTTGATGTGTTCTATCCTGAAGTGTATTTTTAATCTACCAGCTATAATAGTGGGGTTCCTGTACTCACGTGGATATAATTCGAGAGACGTTTATGAATAATATTTAATTAATGGCTTAAGTCTATATAATGTTGATTTCACCATTATGATCTATTTTTACAATGTAAATGTGGCCTTAGCATATGTCTCTCCTGGTGAGTGGTGGAAATGCTAAGTAAATGAGCTTTATGGTATATGGTTCTTGCAGTACGAGTCCATCCTATGTCATTGTGTTTATTTCTATGCTTGTGTATGTTATTATTCTTATATTTGAATTTGTATGATGTGTTGCATACGGGCCCTACCTTTTAGTTTTGTATAAAAGGGTTACTTAGTTTCGTAGTACTGAAGGGTTCCTTTGCAATTCTCTGCCTATTCAATGGACAGTGTCCTTTGTAGGTTAGTCGCAGGTATTATTCAAGTGATTATTGGGTAAGAGTGGAAGGATTATCTGGGAAACTTTCAGGGTTTCTCTTTTAACCTTGTTATTTCCTTAATTGATGATTTTATTCTTGTAACCAAAATAGTGGATTTAATATTTTTGTAATGTAATTTAACGTGCTACTCTAATTTAAATAAAAGTTTGAATTTGTGTAAATTGTGTTAATACCTTATAAGCCTTAACACCTAGTACTAGAACGGTAGAATGAAACTAGTTTGGTACTAAGTGTGGTGGTAGCATCCCTAAAATTTACTGTTTTTTCTTCCTCTTAACTTTTAATAAAACAATTTTTTTAGTTGTAAATTTTGAGGCTGTTAACATTATAGGATAGGATATGTAAATGTGGATTTCATTAATAAGCTACAACTTAATAAATGTGTTTAACACTAATGATTTTGAGAAGTGTCTTGTTTGCATGGAAATCAAATATGCTAAAAAGCCTTTTAAACTTGTTATTAAAAGATCATTTGAATTGGTAGAATTGATTCATATAGACTTAGCTAACTTTAAGAACACTATGAGTATTAGAGGGAAATTTTATTATATGACCTTTATAGATTATTATTATTCTAGATATACCAAAGTGTACCATTGTACATCCAAAAAGAAGATTAAAAGGATGTTCTTAAATATCAGTCAGAGTCTAAAAACTTATTAGATCAAATATTAAGAGGATTAGGCCTAATGGGGGTGGAAAATATGGAACTAGTTTTGTAAATGAATTTTGTGATAGTTATGGTATTGTACATGAGACCAATGCCCTTTAATAAGACAGTGTAGTTGAAAGGAAAATTAGGACTTTAAGGGGAATGATGAATTTTATGTTATTAAGTTTTGGTATGTGTGAACACATGTGGGGGAGGGTTGTGTTGTAGGTTTGTTATGTTTTAAATAGAGTCTCTCATTAAAATCTAGATGAAAACCATATAAATTATGGAAATACTTTGAGCCTAATCTAAAATTTCTAAAAGTGTAGGGGTGTTCGAAAAAGGTTGGCTTACCAAAAGTTAGGAGGACGATTATATGAACAAAAACCTTTGATTGTGAATTTATTGGTTATGCTTGGAAAATTGTTACATATAGCTTCTTATGCTTTAGTGATAATTCTATATCTGAATCTAGAATTGCTTTTCTTTGAGAATGTGTTCCATATGAGGAAAAATGCATGTGATGTTCTAGGTTTTATAAAGCTTTCTTTGAGTCTTTATCTTTTCATTCTTCTTCAAGTGTTGTTAATGATAATGTGAATAAGCCTATGAGAAGTAAATGAAGTAGGGTAGAAACTAGATTTGGGCCAAATTTTGTCACTATCTTTCTAATTGTGAATATATATCTTGATAAGATTGATATAGAATTTGTGTTTGCTTACCGATAAGGAAATCTGTAAGTACACAAATTTGGTGTAGCTATCAAGGTTGATTCCACAAGGACTCGGGGTTAATTACTAAAATTTACATTTTCAACTAGATAAACCAATGATTAAGGTAAAAGAGAATAAAATTGTAATATTAAATAATAAAACTAAAATAAATAGCTAATCGGATAGAATTCAATATAATGGAAGGCTAGGATTAGATTTTCACCACAACTTTAGTACTTAATGATGAGTTATTTTAGGTCTCAGTTTTGGTTTAAACTAAAAAGGGTGAATTAGCCTAAATTAATCTAAATCCTCTTTTTAGGTCTAAATATCTTGTCTACTTAAGCTCAATTACTTATTTTTATGGAATTAATATTAAATTAAACCCATTAAGATTCTTCCTAATCCAATAGAATCTTCAAGAAATGTAGCCTACTTTTGTGGTTCAAATTTCCTACTTAATTTATAGAGGTTTGGTATTAATTTTTACCTTTTGGTCTTTCACTTAATTACCTATTATAGTTAACAAAGTTTAGTCATAAGAAATTAAGTTTAAATATTCAAACTTTCACCAATAATGTATACTAATTCATCATCAATTACTAAAAATTTGGGTTCTTTTTCAATCCCGGATAAAGAATCTACTCACACATGATTGAGAATAAAGAAAAAAACAAAATAAATATGCAATCCAATCATAGGAATAAATGAATTAAAGAGAAGAAAGAAAGAACCAATATTTTGATTAAAATCTTCAAAGTAGAGAGTTGTAATCCAATATTGTATAAAAAATCCTTCGTTTTTCTTAAATACTTGAAATCTAAATCTATATAATAATTGGAGGTTAAGAGAAAACCCCAATAAACCTCTCCCAAACCCTAAGATAAAAATAATATATATATGGGTCTTAAAAATATGAAAAGAAATAAATAAGTCTCATAAATGTCGTAACTTAACCACATGTGTGACAAGTGTTGTTTTACTTAATTCGTGCTCATTTCAATAGTCTTTGGTATTCTAGATGTAACCTTTTTTTTTCCAACCTCAGATTGATGTGATTTAAGTTTATTTGGAAATATATTGAAGATAACTACAACTTTAGTTGTTTGAGTTCGTTCAAATTCACATTGTATCATGGTTTAAATTTCAATTATTTATACATATGCATCCACTTTCTTCTCGAATCATGCATTTTAAATCTTGTTGTGGCTCCAAAATATTGCTTGAATTCCAATTATCATAAAATATTTCAATCTTGAGCCAATAAATACACATAAGAATATAAACCAAAGCATCATCCTCGATCTAAACTCGAAATATACATCAAACACCTAAAAATTATGCTTGAAAAAGATGAAGATAACACATATTTTACTCAAGAAAGTAATAAATAAGAACTATAATAGGAGGTAAAGATAATGGATAAGGGATCACGCCCTCATCAATCCTATAACCAATATCCAACATATCACAAATTAGACACGTTTCATCATGACTTAATAAAGTAATTTCCACAACTTTTAGTAAAATGATATTTAAAAATTTATTTGCGATCACAAGTGTCACAATTCAAGGATAAAATTTCCATCCATTCCTCAATCCAAAGTAATAGAAAGAAATCCATATAACTAGCTTCAATTTGGAAGTAGTAAAATTGAGGCATTAAGGTAATTAAATTAGCAGAACTCGCTTTAAGGCATGAAGATTTTCAATCTCTCATGTGTTTAAGGGTAGAATTATTTTGCTCAAAATTATTCCAAATGGATGTATTCAATCCATAGGCTTGCATCTCATCTCACTGTTCCACCACTTTGAAAACTAATGCATGCAAAAAATATGAGGTCTTTTATTTAGTTGTAACAGGGCTAGGGTTAAAAGGGTAGGATAGATATTTGGAAATATATCTAAAAGCCTATAACTAGAGGAGAGATAAATGCAAAACACAATATCTCAAAGCAAGATCAATAACATCCACACAAGCTCCATCTTCTATCAAATAAATTCTTTCAACTACTCTCTTTGATACGTCATAATAGATTGTTTTAACCACCCATAATTACATGCACCATAAAGATAATACTAGATTTATAATATTTCTTCTTCTTCTCTCACTTTCATCTCCCTCTTTTATAGAGTAGAGAGAAATAATGAGGAAACCAAACACCACCTTTCACACCCCCAAGCTTATACCACATTACTGACATAACCCATTGAATTGGAAATTATGTTTCCCTAGTTTGGGCATGGGTAAGGATTACATTCCGAATTAGAGGTTACATATGTGGGTTGAATCAACAAGAATTAAGCTCATAGGCTCAAAAGGGCTAATCAAAAGTAAAAATAGCATATGGTAGGTTAATTGGCTAATGTGGACAATGAACAAAAACACATGTGCCTCAATCACTTTTTATGCATGCAAAAGTTATATGTGGCCTTGAAGAGATTCAATGCAAGTTCTAGTCTCCTACACCATTGGTGAATATCACACAAGGAAAGATAAATCATGATTGGATATGTAATGCATCCAATTTTAGGCTCAAGATCTCACTATTTTTAAAGTTCTGCCAAATTTAATTCCTATTTGTCTCAATATGATAAAGGTTATGATGCTAGCCACATAAATCCTTACTCCTATAAGAAAAAAAAAACATTTAAGTCCAGTTCTCCCCTATTGCTAACTTACTATCAAAATCCTTTGAGAATCAGTTGAAACATGGTTCAAAAAGTTTTTCCTAGTCCCAAATAATGAGAATCCATCTATTTCAATGATTGATAAAGGCTAAGAATTCATATCATCATTAGGAGATCATTTTCCCTATTTTGTTTTTCATTTTCTTAAGGAGAAGAAGCAAAAGAAAAACAGGTAATCATAGACTATCATCAATGCATAATGAACCCACACCCCTAAGCTTAAGATCTACATTGTCCCCAATGTATTGTGATATAAATGAGTGCAAGGGTGTATGGAACATACCAACTCATTGATCAAGATGAGGTGGAGTGAGGGCATCCTGGTAGAGCTACCACTCATGAAAATACTGTATAAATAAGGGTATCATAATTTAAGTTTGCGCTTATCTGATTGCCTATAAAAATAATAAATGAAATCAAAATAAAATAAGGAATAAGAAAAGAATGAAAAAGGCGGAAAAATTGGGCTGCCTCCCAAGAAGAGCTCATTTATTTTCATGAGCTCAACCCCTATTATGCTCAATTATCTGACAAAAGGGGATCAGAAAGGGTATAAATAAAATCTTTCTCACTTTCTCCCCCTAAAATATAGAACTTTAATCATTTCCCATTCACCTTGAAAGATCTTATTGTTTTGCTCTACACTTCAAAAACTCCACTAGGAAAGACTTCACAAACTTTAAAAGATCTGGACCATCTAGACTTGAGCTTGCCCAAAACAAAATTCAAACGAGAGTAAAAAAGCAGCACCCTATCTCCTTGATTAAACTCTCTTCGAAGGATATTCTTATCATACCATCCTTTAGTCCTTTCTTTATAAATTTGGGAATTCTCATAGGAGTCTAATTGTAGTTTATCTAATTCATGAAGTTGAAGCTTTCTTCTCTCGCCCATAGTCTTCATATTAAAGTTGAGTAGCTTGATAGCCCAATATGCCTTGTGCTCTAGCTCAACCGGGAGATGACACAATTTTCCATATACCAAATTGAATGGTGTCATACCTATTGGTGTCTGTAGGTAGTTTGATGGGTCCATAAGATATCTAGGAGTTTCATAGACCAATCCTTTCTAAAATGATTAACTATTTTCTCGACGATGCTCTTAATTTCATGATTTGAAACCTCCACTTGGCTACTAGTTTGAGGATGATATGGCATGGAAACCTTATGAGTGACCCCATACTTTCTCAAGAGATATTCAATTTTTCCTTCTATGAAGTGTGAACGGTCATCACATATTACCATCCTTGGCACCCTAAACCTTGGGAAGATGATGCTTTTGAATAGTTTTACAACCACGTTAGAAACATTGGTGGGGAGATGTTATTGCTTATACCCACTTTGAGATGTAATCCACCACCACTAAGATGAACTTGTTGTTACGTGATGGTGGAAAAGGTCCCATTAAATATATGCTCCACACATTAAAAACCTCAGTTTCCAAGATGGAGTGTAAAGGCATCTTGTATCACTTCAAAATGCTCTTAGTCCTATGAGAACTATCACAAGATATCACAAGCCATCTTACATCTTGAAAAGACTCAACCAATAGAAATGTGATTGTAGAACTTTTGTAGTTATCTTTGAAGTGATTGCATATCCCTATAGGAAGATAAATGACAATGATGGAGAATACATCTAACCTCATCTTTGGGAACACACTTTTAAACATCCCATTAATACACCATTTGTATAGAAATGGTTCATCCCAAAAAGAATACTTCAAGATAAAGAACTTCATCTTCTTTTGATATCTCAAATCCGGGGAAAGACTCCACACACTATGTAGTTGATAAATTTTTCATACCATGGTGTATCTAATCTTTCTATGGATAACAGCTAATCATCTAGGAAGGATTTTTCGATTGGTAGTTCATCCTCCTCCCTATCATGTGACTCTTGTTTCATCCTCAATAAATGGTCCACTACTAGATTTTTTGTTTCTTTCTTATCCTTTATCTCTAGGTCAAACTCTTATAGTAGTAGTATCCATCGAATCAATCTAGGCTTAGCATCTTGCTTTCTCAAAAGATATTTGATGATGGAGTGGTTTGTATAAATGATGACTTTAGACCCCACTAAGTAAGATCAAAACTTGTCAAAGGCGAAAACAACTACTAATAGCTCCTTTTCTATGGTAGCATAGTAAACTTAGGCCTCATCAAGAGTAAAAAAAGCATAATAAATTGCATGAACTATCTTATTTTTCCTTTGTCCCAACACAACACCAACCGCATAATCACTTATATCACTATTCCATCCCTTACCATAAAGTAGCATTTCTCCCAATTTAGGACTAAATTAACATCTTCACAATGCTGCAAAACTCAAGGTAAGTTACCTAAACAACCATCAAAAGTAGTACCATACACGAAGAAGTCATCCATAAACATGTTTATAATGTCCTCTATAAAATTAGAGAAGATAGCCATCATACATTGTTGAAAATTGGTAAGGGCATTAAAAATACCAAACGGCATGCAGCTATAAGAAAAGATCCCATGATGACATGTAAAAGTGGTATTTTGTGGTCACTAAGATGAATAGGGATTTGGAAGAATCTCAAATAGCCATCCAAATAATAAAAATAAGAGTTCCTAGCCAACCTTTCCAACATTTGGTCTATAAATAGAAGGGAAAATTATCTTTTTGGGATGATTTATTCAAATTTCTATAGTCCATACACATCCTCCAATCTGTAACTGTCCTAGTAGGAATAAGTTCATTATTCTCATTCTTTACTATAGTTACACCCCTTTTTTTGTGAACCACATGGACCGAGCCAACCCATTCACTATCTTAAATAAGATAAATTAATCCAATATATAGTAGCTTAAGCACATATTTTTTAACCACTTCCTTCATGCTAGGATTTAATCTACGTTGGTGCTCTATAGAGGGTTTATGATTTTCTTCCATGAAAATTTTATGCATACAAATTGGTAGGTTGATTCTTTTAATGTCATCCATGGTGTATCCTATAACCTTGCGATGTTTCCTAAGTGTTCTAAGCAACTTATCAATTTCATTTTCATTCAGACATGCATTCATAATCATAGTATAAGTAGAGTTAAGGATAAGAAATTGATACCTTAAAGAGGATGGGAGGGGTTTTAGTTTTACCCTTTGTGCTTTATCCCCTTCACAGGTAGAAATTTTTAGCTATAACTTTAGACTTTAAAGATTTTAATTTCAAAGTGGAGTAGTTGAGGTTGATTCCAAAGATTGAGCACATACGGCTACCTTGAGTTCTTCATCATTTATTGAGGTTTATTTCATTTTCATTTAGACATGCATTCATAATCATAGTATAAGTAGAGTTAAGGCCAAGAAATTCATACCTTAAAGAGGATGGGAGGGGTTTTAGTTCTACCCTTTGTGCTTTATGCCCTTCACAAGTAGAACTTTTTAGCTCTAACTTTAGACTTTCAAGCTTTTAATTTCAAAGTGGAGTAGTTGAGGTTGATTCCAAAGATTGAGCACATATGGCTACCTTGAGTTATTCATCATTTATTGAGCCTTCACTTACTAAAAAATTCTCAAGTGGATCAACTGAGTCTAGTTTTCAAATTGCTTATGTGTACACTTATCAATCACGCTAACCTTGTAAAAACCTTTATTAGTTAGAGGGAGTTTCATAACTTTGATTAAATCAAATTCTACCTTCTCCAATCCAATATTTAGGGAGAGACTTCCATTTTTAACATTGATTATAACACCTAATGTAGCAAAGAAAGGTCTTCCTAATATAAGTAGAATGCTAGAGTCCTGCTCTATTTCTAAAATAGCAAAATCAACAGGGATAAATAACTTACCTACCTAGATAGGCACATCTTCAAGTATACTTATTGGATATTTTACCAATTGATCCGCCAATTGGAGTGATATCGTGGTTGGATTCAAATCGCCTATACCAAACTTCTTGTAAATATACATTGGCATCAAGCTTACACTTACACCCAAATTATAGAAATCATAGTTAATAGAGACATTACTAATAACACTAGGAATAGAAAATAAACCAGGATACTTAAGTTTCAGAGGTAAATTATTTTGAATTATATCAATAAACTCCTTAATAAGGGTCGCTATCTCATATTCCTCCAACTTTCTTTTATTTGAGAGGATCTCTTTCAAGAACTTGGCATAAAAAAGAATTTGATAAGTAACTTTGGTGAATGGGATATCAATGGGTAATTTTTTTTAAAATCTCCAAAAAATTCCTAAATTTCTTTCTTAACTTAGCCTTGGCCAACCTTTGGGTAAAGGGTAGAGGAGGTTTGTAAGGTGCGAGAGGCACATATTTCTCAAAATTTTCTTCTTCCTGAATTCGAGTGTCATTATCCTCATCTACCATATTTTCACCTTTTTTTCTTGATGACCATGCACCCCATCATTTTCCTTCATCTTAGGTCCCTCATATTATTTTCCACTCATAAGGGATATAACATTCATATGACCTTTGGGATTTGTCTCAGGTTATCCAAGTAGAATACATGAAGGCCTAGAGGAAGAGCTAGCATTTTGTATGAATTGAGTGATTTATGTCTCTAAGATTGTGTTATGCGTAATTAGGGAATCCATCTCAGAGGCCAAATGTTTTACTACCTCATTCATATTTTTTTGTTATTGCTTAAACACTTCATTCAATTTTGATTGAGTCGTCACAAATTTTTCCATTATATTTTCCAAATTAGTCGTTTGAGGAGGGGGATTTGGTTAAGGGGCATGAAAACCAAGAGGGAAAAAATTATATGTAGGCATGGGATTTGGAGGTGGATTTCTATTAGATAAATTTGGATGATTCATCCACCCTAGATTATAGGTGTTTGAGAATGGATCTCCTTTCTAATTAAAATTATTAATGTAGTGGACCTATTCATTACCAAAAAAAATCAATGGATTTGGGGGTTTATAATTATCATTCTAGAGTAGAGTGACCCACATAACCACAAATTTCATATGCAATTGTTGAAGTAGATTCCATAGAATTGATACTCAAGGTTTCAAATTTTTTTAACAAAGCATCAAATTTAGAGGATATATGATATGAGGTATCTATCTTATACCTTCCACTTTTTGGTGCCTGAACACTCCTACTTGCCCATTGATAATGATTTTGAGCCATGTCTTCAGTGATAATGTATGCATCATCTATTGTTTTGTTCATCAAAGATCTTCCTACAACAACATCAACATTTATCTGAGTGTTGTAAGTAAGTCCATTATAGAAGGTGTGAACAATAAGCCATTGATCTAATCCATGGTGAGGGTACATCCTCAATAATTCCCTGTATCGGTGCCAAGCTTCATAGAGTTATTCTCCTTCCTTTTCTGCAAAGCTTGTGATCTAATTCCTCATTTGTGCTATTTTAATCGAGGAAAGGTACTTTGCTAGGAATGCACTAGACAACGGATCCCAAGTGGTGATGGACCCAGTAGGAAATGAATGCAACTAAACCTTAGCCTTGTCATTTAGAGAGAATGAAAATAGTCTAAGTTGAATAGCATCATTGGTCACTCCATTAAGGTTTAAGGTGTCGCAATACTCCAAGAAAATTAGTAGGTGAAGGTTTGAGTCTTCGGTAGGACATCCTCCAAACTAATTCTATTAAACCATCGAGAGAAGGGATGTTTTCAGCTCAAAGGTATTAGCTTTAATAGTGAGCCTTGTAATGCTCGAGTGCATGCCTTGACCATTTTGGGAAGCAAAATCCTTAAGAACCTAATTCTGATCACCCATCGTAGCTTTTTTTTTTGTTCCTTTGCTCCTTTATATATCTTCTTATGTCTGCAAGAGTCAATGATAGTTCAGGATTGTTCTAGTTGTATATATCCGGTTGATGCCCTTACATAAAATAAAGTCAGTATCAAAGAAAATAAAAATAAAAAACAAAGTCAACCCTAGCCTAATCGTGTAAACAATCAATATTAACACTATAGTCCATAGTAAAGACGCCAAAAACATGATAGGAAAATCCGTAAGGCACAGATTCGGTGTAGCTATCAAGGTCGATCCCATAGGGACTAGGGGTTAATTACTAAAATATACATTTTCAACTAGATAAACCAATGAATAAGGTAAAAGAGAATAAAATTTTAAGATTAAATAATAAAAATAAAATAAATATATAATCGGGTGGAATTTAATTAAATAAAAGGCCAAGATTAGGTTTTCACCACAACTTTGGTACTTACTAATTAGCATTAGTTTAGACAAAAGGGGTGAATTAGTCTAAATTAATCTAAATCCAATTTTGAAGTCTATAGATCATGCCTAATTAAGCTTAATTACCTATTTTTATAGAACATTAAGCTTCTTGCTAATCTAATAGAATCCCCAAGTAATATAGCCTAATTTCATGGTTTGAATTCCCTACTTAATTTCTAGAGGTCTGGTATTAATATTAACCTTTCAGTTCTTCAATTAATTATCTATGATTGCCAATTTGATGATCAAGCAAGCTAACAAAATTCAATCACAATAAATTAAGTTTAAAGAGTAAAGAACTAATCTTTTGATTAAAATCTTCAAGGTAGAGAGTCGTAATTCAATCTTGCATAAGAAATCCTTCATTTTCCTTCAATACTTGAGTTTTAGATCTAGATACCAATTGGTGGCCAATAAAGCTCTCTCAAACCCTAATCTAAAATACATGTATATATAGTTATTAAAAATTTAGAGAGAAATAAATAAGTTTCATAGATATCATAACCAAATCACGTGTGTGACGTGTTATCTTGCTTAATTCATGCTCGCTTGAATGGTCTTTGGTATTTTGGATGTATTTTTTTTCCAACATCAAATTGATATGATTCAAGTTGCAACGAAATGATATTGAATATACCTACAACTTTGGTCTTTTGAGTGTTTTTAGATTCACATTGTATATTGGTTGAAATTTCAATTATTTATACACATGCATCTATTTTCTTTCTGAATCATGCATTCTAAATCTCGTTGTGGTTCCAAACTCTTGTTTAACTTCCAAAGATCATCAAATCTTTCAACATTGAGCCAATACATACAAATAAAAATATTAACCTAAGCAGTATCCTCGTTCTAAACCCAAAATATGCATTGATCGCCCATAAATTATGCTTGAAAAACACGAAGATAACCCATATTTTATGTGTTTATCACTTATTCAATGGAGGAGGATCCTAAATACTATAGTGAGACCTTAGCTTTTATCAATGCTGATTTCTAGATATATGGAATTAATGATGAATTAGATTCAATAATGACAAATCACACTTGGGATTTAGTTGAATTGCTTAGAGGGTGTACACCTAGTCGATGCAAATAAGGTTTTAGAAAAAAATTGAGAACTAATGGAGCCATAGATAAGTTTAAGGCAATATTAGTGGCTACAAGAAAAAGTGGAAGAAGAAGAAGAAGAAGAAGAAGAAGAAGAAGAAGAAGAAGAAGAAGAAGAAGAAGAAGAAGAAGAAGAAGAAGAAGAAGAAGAAGAAGAAGAAGAAGAAGAAGAGGAGGAGGAGGAGGAAGATGTTGAGTTCTTTGACACTTATTCTCTAATGACTAAAATTTCCACTATTTACTATTTAGTTGCCTTAACCGCTATCCTTGTAACACCCTAAAATTTACTACTTTCATTTTTTATTTTTTCGGAAGTAATAATAATAAAATAATGGATTATATGCCACATTCAACACCAAAAATGTACTCATTATACTCAGTCTATGTCGGGTGCAAGGCTAAAAGTATTTTGTTTTTAGGATTTTAGTGAGGGAAACTTTTGATCCTACAATGATACAATATTACAAAAAGAGAGAGAAGAGACCAGGGGTATTGGAAAATAGAGGACTAAAATTCTATAGAGAGGAAGATCTAGATAATCAAATACTTTTACCAAACCGAATGAACACTCATCTAAAGCAATATAATGAATGCATTAAACCAACAATTTCCTACAAAACAAGGTGGTAGCTGTTTGTGGGAATGAGCTGTAAAATGGATGATCAATACTTGAGTATTGATTAAGGTAAAAATACACATCAATAATTTAATGTATGCATAAACCATTGGAATCATATGATAAAATAGATATTATACATGCGTACATGCTCATGATACTCACAATTGTTCCCAAAAATAAAATAAAATATGTTAGGTCTTCCATACTTACAATGTTTAATACTTTACTATTGAGATATAAGCTATAAAAAATCTTTTTTAACCATGTACTTGTCTGATTATTCCAAGTTCCTCTTTAAAACCCATTTAATGCACTAACATCAATGTTTAGCTTATTCATCATTAATCACTTTCTTTTATGGTGAAACAGGATTCAATTCTAGATATTATGGTGCTTTATAAAGAAACAAAATCACACAACCATTATGGTCAAATAATCTAATTATTTAACCTTTTAATTAATTGGAAGTTGAGGTTAAACCTAGAACTAATGCCCAAAACAATGGTGAGTCATATAGAAACATCAACAATATGATTAACATGCTCTACAAACCGATAGGTAGAATCCAAAAAGTCAATAAATTAGTTCAAGGATCAAAATAGAAATAGTAGGAAAAGTGAGGGTGACACCAGTTAACAAGTGGCATATATAAGTTGGCTGGTACCTAAAGGTATTCACCACCTAAGGTAGATTTGCACATTTTATGGCCCATAAAATACACCTTTTACATCTATAAAAAATTATAGAATTCTAGAACATTGTAAACACATTCTTGACATGCAATCACGCTTAAATGTTTTATTTGAAATAGGGCTCATGCTATATATGAAAGGAAAATTTAGAAAATAAGATATTGGATGCTCTATAAGGAGACCAATCGACTGTATTTAAGCCATCAGTCAATTGGTGCCTACTTGCACCTCTTCTGTTTTGAGATTTCCTGCACTTCCAACTATATCAAATTAAGTCTAAGCTCAGGCCAACATGCTTGCACAAGGGTCGCACCTCATAACATCAATCTAATATGTTGGGACTCGGATCATGCTTTCCACTTCATGGAATAACAATATTCATACTCATATTCAACAAAATTCAGCATAATTCTAACAAGCCTATAACATGGTGAAATATCCAAAAAAAAATCATGATAATATATTATTTCATCATGTCGAACATGCAATAATCTCAACATGTAGAAGCATATCCTCTATTAATTCAATATACCACATGGCCAATTTCACGTTCGAAGTTAAAAATTAGGGTTAACTCAAAGCACTTGCACACTCTAGTAAAATACACCAAGATTCTTGCTTTCTCAAGAATATATTAATAATCACCCTTTTAGAAACGAACTCCACATGGAGGAGCAATAGTGGTTTACCTCATGAGCAAGAAAATTAAAGGTCCAAAAGTGGATAAAATCTACCTTGAACTAGAAAATTTTAAATTTCATAAATATCTTTTCAAAACCAAGTAAATATTAGAAAAGAGTATCCCTAACTCAAAACCAAACCAAAAAATTAGATGACTAAACGAGGAAATAGAAATATTTAACCTTTTCCAAGTGGGATAAACCTAAGGAAAACATAGGCTTCTAATTCTCAAGTTCTCCTAAGCTTAACATCCCTTTTCTTAGATTATAAAAAAAAACTAGAAAAGGGATGGAAGGTGCTAAAATTTATGATTTAGAAAAAGAAAATGAGTTAGGAACTCGATTAGGTGTTGAGGAAAAATCGAGTAGAAGAAGAGAAAAATAAAGAGAAAGACAAGGGTTAACACTTGAAAAAATAAGAGGGAAATTAAGGGGTGCTAAAATAGGGACAAGTAAAGGAATTTAAGCCTAAAATTTGGCTACTATTTAGAGAAAAAACTTCTATATAAATTAGAAAAGAGCATAGCATGAGTTGTAGGGAGCCCTTTGCCAAAATGGTGTGTAAAATAAGGTGTCTTAGTCCCCATGGTCAACTATGATCTTCAAAAAGAAAATAAAGTCATGGATGGATGAAGTTAATGGGAATAGGGGTTCATAGAGCACATGCATGACAATGCACCCACAATCAAGAAGAGAGAGAAAAAAGGGGAGCAAAATAAAGTTACTTATATGTTATCATGTGTCCTTTTGAAATTCAACCAATATATCCATTTTAAACTAGTAAGAATAGGTTATAAACCTTCTTTAGTTTATAAATCACATTAAAAAATCACTCAAAGTAATATTAAAAGGTTTCATAACCAAAAGTGGAAGAATTGAACCACAAATTAGATCACAAGTGACTGTAGAAGGTACACTAGTTGACTAGTGTTGAGAGACCAATTGACTGGTCCACCATAACAACCTATCACAAGGTTGAAGAAGAAAACCAAAATGTAATAGTAAAATCAATTGACCAAATATTTGGTACCCCAACACATGTCAAATGGTTTTTCAAAACCCATAAATCTTTCTAGATATTAAGCCTCATAAAATAAATCTTAACCCACATTTAAACACAAAATTAAACCATCATTAAGTAAAGAATTAAAGGTTAATTAGGAGCTTAAAATTTAGGTAATAAAAGGTCATGAGAGAGAGGAAATTTAGTGTGTGTGTGAGAGAGAGAGATGATAAGTGATAAAGTACTTCAATTGACTGCTTTATGAAAAATTTAGCAAAATAAACTCATAAATAATCTAAATAATGAAAAATTATTTGAAAAGTACTAAAATATGATTATTAGCACAAAGAGATACTAATTAGAATTTTTTTATAAACATTAGAAAGAGAATCAAATCCAAAGTAGAAATGCACTGAAATCATTGCATGACCGTAGTGTCTTGAGAATAAAACAAACTTTATGACTATACCAATTGATTGGTTGTAGGCATATTTAGTAAATTGGTACCCTTAAAATGCTTATTTTTACCCTATTCCGAGCCCTTTTGTAACAACCCAATTTTTTCTACTTGAAAAATTTATTTTAGTGGAAACATTATTACAAAATATTAGGTATTACCATCAGATTTAGCATAAGTCTGATCTCTACTACCTTTCTTATTCTAAATGCTAAGGCTAAACCAATTCACCAAAACAAATAAAAATAAGAAGAAGGAATTAATATTAAAAAAATATATATAGAAAGTAACAATGAACAAAATATATTCCAAGGACATAAGACGTAAGAGTACAAAAGAATAACTAACACCATAAGGTAACACTAGTTAATTCTAACTCTCGATCTTGAAGGACAATTCCATAAATGTAATCTTCTTCCATTGATCCTTTCCAATCTTATAAGCTTCATGCCACTGCATGTAATGGACCTATTCGGTTGAAATCATTATGAGTTCCTCGTCTGAGTAAATTACAACACATCCAAAGAGGTAGCATGCTCATATAGGCATTCAATCATAAAAAAAGAGAATCATACGTAACATACAATCACATGTGATCATAACATTTAAGGATAATAATGTTTTCACATTTTACATATGATAATAACCAACCATACCCTAATTAAGGTCAAATATCAACATTATTCCAACACAGCTCAATACTTATCAAGCCACACCAAATTTTAAGTATTAAAGAAAAAACTTGATGATTTATATAGTGCAATTCTAATTTAATTCCAATTATTACCAATAATCCAAGACAATGATTTCAAAAGAGGTTACCAAAATTAAATCACTTAATTCCAGGGCAAAGCTTGCTAAGATAGACACATGACATAACAATATCCTATAATAAAGCCTAAAAACCCAAGTTCTTAAGTACTTATACCTTCTATAGGGTGTATAGAATAACTATAGAGAAAAAGTGGAATATTTTTCCTCAAGGTCTAACTATGCACTTGGGGGCCTAAGTCTAAGGTACAAGGTTTTTCCCAACCCTAATTATCTTTCCTTTTAAGTGATTATAGTTTTATTCAAAATCAACATATTATCAATAAGGGGCACAAGGTCCAACTAACAATCCCACAACAAAATGATCTAAATCAATCCAAAATGACCTCAATGGTCACAACAACTTAATGCCATGGAAGGCTTATGGTACTCATTAAACAATAAAATGAATGCTTAATTAATTCCATTACATTCAACTTGATTGAGCCTTTATCTTAAGATATTTCAAAAATCCAACATAAAGCTAACTATAAAGAGAGAGGCAAAAAGTCCATACTAAAGTCAACTAAGGCATTCTTAATCCAATCATTCCATACTAGGTACATTAGTCACAAAGGACCAAAACTCTCTTAAGTAGTAATTATTCCAATTTTATCCTTTTTAATACCAAATTTTTATATAATTTCACAAAACTCATGAAAAGGCTAAAAGACCTTTAAAATAACTCCAAAACACAAATATAAATTCTAAAAATACTAGAAATTGGCAAAAAAAAAAACTATTTTGCCCCTATACATAATTTAAGAACAAATAATACATATAATACTAAACATGCATATTTAAATTACCATAATTCACATAATTAACATAGTTAAAAAATCATAATACATGCTGAAAAAAATACATGGCAAACATAAAAAAGATATATTTACCCCTTGGGTACACAAAGCTTAAATCATGCTAAACTAACCCTAAAAGTGTTTAAAAATTTAAAAAGAACATGTAACAAACATTATAAGGTAGATAACATGGCATGTCGTTGTTTGGTTTGAACCATTATGCCCTCACCAAGACCTACACAAAATTTAATGCATAAAATGGCATACTTGCACTTACTATAACATGTATAAAATCACATAATTAGCTATGAAAAATTACATACATGACAATAATATATAGACATTGTTTTGTATAATAATATAGAACTCATAAAATACTCATACATATTCATATTTCATGCTCTTGCACATATTAGCATAAAAGTCATAATTTTCATAATAAATAAAACCTCACATGATAAAAAGCCTAAAAATCCTAACATGTTTTCCTACATATTCTACAATCTAAAGAGTAAGTTGGATTAACCTAGATCCATACATAAGAAAACTAAAATAAAATACCTATTCCAAGGTAATATTCAAGTCCTTCTTGAATTTCCTTCAAAACATAAAAATTTAAAAAAATAAGATAACATGTAAAAACACTACATAAAATAAAAAATAAAAGCTTAGAATGATAATCAATAATACATAAAATGAAAGAAGAGAGAAAAGGAAAGAACAAACCTTGAATTGGATTAATAAAAATGCTGAGCAAATATTATCAAGAACCAACACCATTTCCTCCAGACGTTATCTTTGTACACTTTAGATCAAGTTTTTGGGAGCCTAGCCAAGAGAATTATGAAAGGAACAAGCAAAGGAAAATGAATCAAAGCTAAGGAGAAAATTTGACCCGTAGCAAAATAATAATAATAATGTAGCAGTAGTTACTAAATTTGACCATGAGCTCTGTTGATAGCTTCTAAAAAGAGCCCTAAACTAAGAGAAAATGAAGGGAAATTGATGCAATTTGGGGGGAAAGAAAATGCTTAAAGTTAAAGAGTGCACTGCAAGGATTAAAATGAAACAATATTGAGAGGAAATGATTTAGTAACGAAGGAGAATGAAGTCCTAAAACTTGTGAATAAATCAATTTGTACTCACATCTAAAAATGCAATTTGATGTAAGAAAAATGCAATGATGCATGATTTGGGAAAACTAATGTGAGATCTAAATGGAGAGGAGTATGGGGTGAGCTTTTGGCTTTATTTATGCCCCACTTAAGTGCTAGGATTAGGTGTGTAAGTGTAAGACATAGGTTATTGGTGTGTTAGATTTTTTATGACAAAAAAACACTTGATTAATGTACTTTAGGCTAAACTTTTTGGTTGAATAATTATTAACCAAATAAAAATCTGATTTGATTTAGTTAGGAAGCTAGTTAGGACGCATTGGATAGTTAGGGATTAATTTACTTTAAATTTTAGGTAATTAATTTGTAAGAAAAATCTAATAATGGGCATTGATGGGAAAAGTAGCATATGGATCCCAAAAATTGAAAAAAAAAAAGAATTAAAGGAAGGTGCAAAATAAATTTATAAACCCAAATATATAAAATATTGGGTGTCAAAGTTGATTTGATGCTTGACGATTGAAAAACGAGTAAAAATGATAAAATCATATAAGTTCTGAAACTACGTTTTTCTACAAACCCATGAAATGAGTAACCCAAGGTTCAAATTGATATGCATGCATGTGGAATAATTTTAGAAAACTAAAGATATAAAAATATTTGGTCTCGGAGTTGGTTTGACATCTAACGAACAAAAATTAGAAAAATAGCTAATTGAGTAAATGGATTTTTTGCAATTGAGGTAAAATAAAATATTTTTGAGGAAACAGATGAAATGAATGAGCGTAACAAAAGTTTTGGAATGTCTTATGAATTTTGAACTAGTCAATATGAGAAAAAATAACAGAATTGAAAAAATTACAAAAATGTAATTTTTTATAAATAAATAAAATAAAGGACAGAAAGTTTGAAATTAATATGAATTTTAGAAGAAAATTTTGAGTCTAATTACATAAGATAATTTGGGTTTTGGAAAATAGGTCGGTTAAGTTCATTTGGGATGTTGTCCAAAGTGATTTATTTTATCATTTTGGGTCTTATTATCTCGGATTCAAGTCATCCCTCACTTGGTATGAGAATAATAAGGGTGAAATAATTTTTTTATAATTTGTATCTTTTATATAAATTATTTATGAATTATAAAATTATTTTTAATAAAATATTTATTTTAGATCAAATTAAGATCTAAATTATAAAGTACGGAATTAATTTTTCCACCCTTGCCAAACAAGCGCTCATGAGGTTGTTGAGAATCTAGTTTGTATGGGATGAATCATTTCAACTTTTGGTAATTTTTTTATTTTTTGTTTTCAACGCCAATTCAAAAGAGGTAACCATAATCTAAAACTAATGTCCAAAACGCCAAACAGAAGTATCACAAAGAAGCAAAAATAATTCCGGTCGCATGACGGGAATATAACTAAACAGCTGGCACACAAGATACCAAAATGTGTTAAGACAATAGAGGTACAAATTTCATATCTCAGTCCATCAGAGAAGCAATTATACAGTCCCTACCTACTTTAACGAGAAGCAATCATCAAGCAAAGTCGCAGAGAGACATCTAATTCTTCCACAGCGAACAACGAAACTGGTCTGGGATTGGGATCAGCCACTCTGTCCAGTTTATGGTCGAGATACTGCAGTTATCTTCTTCCATTCCACTGTCAGAAATGCAATGTAAGATGCCTCGTGCACACAGCGAGCTCATAATTTGTTAGCCATGCGAACAACATTAAGCCGTCAAAACAAAGCGCCATCAAATATTCATCTTTCCATCGGTATAATGAAGCTTTGATTTATATGGTATGAGATACCGAAAGAGGTAAAATGACCGTCAAATATATAGGAATTTTCAACCAAGACTCGTATCATATCCCCATCTCTGTCTATGTTGTGCATATAAACAATTAATAATGGCCGACGATGGCACGAGATTTGCAGATCGAGACCACTGTTATCTAAATAATATATCTATGCTAACACAGATGAGCCTGGGCTGACTGAATGAACTTGTTGAGGCTAAATATGTGATCACCACTTGCTAGCAGAGGTAATAGTGATGTTTCGACCAACGATATTGATGCGAATATTGGCCACACCAGCGTATCTTCTCCCTATTTCTCCCATATATACAGCAAAACATACAGCATGTTTACGACATCACCTCCATGATAGTAGCAAATGATAGGATATTTCCTTAAGATTGTAGATAGTCTCACACATTATTATCAAACCCATTTAGCTAGCCACAGACCCAACGCTAAAGCATTAAGGTGAGTTCCCTTCAATAGCTGCAGCAGTAGAACATCATATAGCAATTCTCCATAATATTGATTCGGTGAATGTTGTCAGCGCATGCGTGCTTTTCGGGTCAATGAATGGAGCCTATGGACTAGTTAGTGGTTTCAGGCTGATTAATTTTTTAATTTTTTTTTTACATTGATTTCAAATTATGACTTACAATTCTTGCTGGATTGTAAATTCAATTTGAGTTTTATTTTAATTTCAAGTCATTTCCATAGAATTATCTGGGCCCACGGTGCCTTTCCAATTTTACCACTTCTTAGGAAAGGTTTAGAAAGGGTGCTAGTTATATATTTAGGTAAGATTTAAACTAAAGAAAGATATTATCAGACCACTCCAGAACCGATAAAAAATGCTTCGACAGAAAATGGTACAGACAACAGCTCGCACCCACTCATGTTTAAACATTCATATTAATAGAATTATTAATCAACCATAATTAAAGTCTTGTGTGAACATATACCTTCTACGTAATTATAGTAGAAGGTCGTCAATTACGTTGTCTATTTAGTTGAGTCGGGTTGGTTTTGAATTTAGAGTTTTAGATTGCATTTGATTTTCGTAAGCGACAGGTCGGTGAGGCCGGGTTCTTTTCGACTTTATAGTTTTTTGAGTTACATGCGAAGAATATTACCTCCTATCCTGTCAAAGAAAATCTTAATCGAAGCAGACAAGTGTGGGTGATCGAACACATGAATAAGAAACGCGACCACATGGGCGATCCGTATAACAAAGCCTATACCCACAACTGAGTTCCCCTCTCCGACGTCTTGGACCACACAACATGTGGTGAACTTCCTCACCATACTTCGGCAAGCATCAAAAAGTATCGACTCCAGACGGGATGGCATTCGTCTCTTGAAATTGATGATTAGAACTAATACTCTGTACCAGAAGCGATGCAGAGGGCTGTTGACAAACCAAGTTGGCTCGCGAGTTCTTTGGACTCGGTTCGTTAACGATTCGGCTCGCTTATTAAATAAGCTTAAAAATTAGGCTCGAGCTTAGCTCAATAATTAAATAAGTCAAGCTTGAGAATAATAAATTTAGACTCGGACTCATTTACAGTCTAAAAGTCCGTGAGCTCGGTTCGTTTACCACCAAAGTTCGGGAGTTGGGTCGTTAAAAGTTTGGTTCGTTTATAAATAAATCAAGCTTAAGCTTTATTTTTAAACTCGTTTAATAAATGAGCCGAGCGCAATCCTACTCCGACTTGGCTCGGCTTGACCCGTTAACAACCCTACGTAGGGTACTCTTGTTATCAAATTTTGGACATAGTTGCAACCCGATCTCATGGTGGAACATGTGGATTCTTAAAAATGCATCTATCATAAACACACCATTACTTTCTGATGTCCAAAACAACAAAAATAGTGGACCAGGGTGGTTGTTCCCTAGCTATAACAAGGTATTATCCATAGGGTGCACAATGCCCAATTATACAATGCCCCCAACTTTTGGGGCCCCCATATTTGGTGGTGTTTGTAGAAAAAAGGTATCCTAGAAAAAGGAAATAATATGTTTGGAAAAAAAGTTCCAGATTTGTTGTTACTTAAGTTTTATTGTATTGAAGTACCCTCATTTTTATATTAATATTTTTAAAAATATTTTACAAGATATTTAAAAAAAAACTAAATAGAGAATATAGGGTGATATTGACGCATCTAGTATAGAAATAAACTTGTATTCCTATAGAAATAAACTTGCATTCCTAACCATGTCCAGAGGTAATCGTCGGAAGAAGTCTTCGCCAACTCCTACAGAAACGCCACAACTGAAGTCCACCAATACTCCTTCAATGTCGAAAAGTGATCTTAGGATGATTACTGCAGTTTTGCCTGATGGACTTGGTCGCAAACCCTTGATTGTTCCTCCATTGAACTCATTAGACATGATGATGCCTGATAATGAATCCCTTTATTTTTCTGAGATGTGTGATGATCCTAAACCTGATAGCAATGCTTCGATTACTCGTTCTTCTTAGTCATTACCTCCTACGACTCTAAGTTGGAAGGATATTATTCTCCAGAATCGGCAGGAACAAACTATCATGAACCTCTCATTCACGCCTCCTGAGATAGTGAATGGTGAGGCTACGGCTAAACTACGAAGAGAGGAAATTGAAAAGGAAGAGAAACGATGGGTGCATACCTTTATAGGAATGGTTGTTGGATTTAAACCTTCGATCGCTCAAATGAAGAAATATATTGCTGATCATTGGATAGGAATATCTGCTTTGCCCCAAGTTCTTCCCCATGAACAAGGCTTCTTTCTTTTTCAATTTGAGAATCAACAAGACTATCTCACTATTTTGGAGAAACCTTTCTGGTCTTTTGGTGTTAACCATTGATGGTGAGGCAATGGAACCCAAATGTTCCTTTTAATGAAACTAAATGGAGACGTATGCCACTATGGATCATTTTACCTGGTCTTCCTTTCGTCCAATGGTATGCTGACTCCCTTAGCCGAATTGGAAGTTGCTTAGGTGTTCCTATTTGTGCGGATATGGTTACTGCAACCAAAATTCGTATATCTTACCCAAGATTATTGGTTGAAATTGAAGTATGTTTACCTCCTGTTGATTATGTTCCTATTGAAACAGGCTCTAGCATTAGAAAACAACCAATAGCATATAATCAGAGGCCTTACTTCTGTTCTAAATGTGACTCTGGGACATGATACCAAAATTTTCTAAAAGGGTATTGTACATCAGCAGGATCAAAAGGTTTGGAAACCAAAATTAGGGATAAAACCTGAAGGGGTAGCATCTCAACCATTACCTTAGAAGAATAAGGACTTTGAGAACAATGTTTCAGCCCAAATGACAGCCTCAAAATTTGAAAAAGGCAAGGATATAATTGCAGACCAGAACCTTGATAGTAATATTATTAGTGTTTTAGATTCCTTGGAACTATTTAGGTTCCTAGAGAATGAGATTGCAAAAGGTGGAGGGGTTGGAAATCCCCCACCAGAAGGAACTCCCTCAACCTCCTCATGACCTCGCTTACTGTGTAGAATATCAGGGGTGTGAATGCGCCTCTGAAGCAGAAGAATTTGTGTAAATACATGCTTTTGAAGAAATTTCCTTTTATTTGCCTTCTTGAAACTAGAATAAAGAAAGACAAGCTTTAATACTATCATAATAGAAATTCTTCTCATTATAGTTTGGCTTCCAACCATGATCATCACTACAATGGTAGAATTTTTCTGCTTTGGCTTCTAGGATCTCTTCATTTTTAGATTCTGTAAATGACTCACCAGTTGATCCACTGTATTTTGTGCTTTCTCCCTAGACAGAAGAGGATGGAAGTTACTTTTGCATATGCTTATAATTCAAGGCAAGCTCGATATCCACTCTGGAGGGACCTGACCAGAATCAGTAAGTCCATTCAAATGCCTTGGCTTGTTATTGGGGATTTTAACACAATTTTAAATGTTGATAAGAAAATATGAGGAATCCTTCACCAAGGGGATATGGAGGATTTTAAATATTGTGTGATTGCTTGTGGCCTGGGTTCTATTTCTCTTGTTGGTTCCCCATTTACTTGGTGTAATAACCAAGACCCCCTCTCATAAAGTTGATTGTCTTCTTGATAGAGGCCTTGGAAATAAGCATTGGTTTGATGTTAATACTGAAGGATACATCAAGATTGTTCCTCATTGCTTGTCTGATCATGGATGCGTGGAAGTGTTCACTGCTGGGATGGATAGTAAGGGCAAAAAACCTTTCCAATTTATTAATTTCCTAGCCACCCATCCTCACTTCCTAAACACGGTAAAGGAAGTTTAAGATGGCCCAATTGTAGGATAAAAGTAATATCAACTTGTCCAGAAATTGAAAAAGCTAAAATCTACATTCAAAACTTTCTGTAGGAATTAGTTTGGGAATGTAACTAAGGCTGTGGAAAAAGAAAAAATGAATTGGAATGGTATCCACCAACTCCTTCTCTCTGACCCTATGAATGCAGACCTTGTTAAACAAGAAAAAGATGCTCGAAAGTAGTGGTGGAAAAAAAGTAAAATTGAAAAATAGTTTCTCCAGCAGAGAGCTAAAATCAACTATATCAAGTTAGGTGATGGGAATAACTCCTATTTTCATGCTCGTATTAAGGAAAGACAAAGCCTAAATCCTCTCTCTTTACTTAAAGATGATAGAGGTGTTCAGTTGAAGTGTTGAGGGGAAATTGAAGCTGAGATCCAGAAATTCTATAACCTCCTTCTGGGTACTGCCAACCCTAGATTATTAGCGATTAATATGGATGTATTGGAGCAAGGACCTCTTCTATCTCAGACTAATAGAACTTAGCTGATGCAGCCAATCTCTGTCCAAGAAATCAAACAAGCTTTATTCAATATGGGTGATCTAAAAGCCCCTAGACCTGATGGCTTTAATGCTTATTTTTTCAAACAAGCTTGGCCTGTGGTGGGTGGGGATATCTTTATGGTTGTTCAACATTTTTGGAATACAGGCCCTCTCTTAAGGGTTATGAATAATACTGTACTTCATCTTATTCCCAAGAAGAAAGATGCTAGAAATATCAATGAGTATAGACCTATTGCATGCTATAATGTTGTCTATAAAATTTTCTCTAAAGTCCTCATGAACAGACTCACTGGTGTTCTTGGTAATATTATAGCCTGTAATCAATCCACTTTTGTGCCAAGAAGGTGGATTGGTGATAATATCATGCTGGCCCAAGAACATCTTAGGAAGTACGGACAAAAGAATATAAGTCCAAGAATGATGCTCAAATTTGATCTTAAAAAGGCATATGATTCTCTTGAGTGGCCTTTTATCCAAGTTGTTTTGCTGGGATTAGGTTTTCCTCCTCATTTTGTGAATCTTATTATGCAATGTATTACCACTTTCTAGTATTCAATTTCTATCAAAGGCTCTTTGTGCAAACCATTCCAAGGAAAAGAGGCATCAGGCAAGGTGATCCACTATCACCTTATAATTTTTTTCATAGCTATGGAATACCTTAATCAGTTAATGAATACCCTTTGGAGCTACAAAGAATTCAAAGCTCACCCAGAATGTAAAGGTTCAAAAATCATCAATTTGTGTTTTGCTGATGATCTTCTTTTGTTCTACAAGTGTAATATCACCTCAGGTCAATGTCTCCTCTCAAAACTGGATATTTTTAGGAAAACTTCTGGGTTGGTGGCTAATCCTCAGAAAAGTGAAGCTTATTTTGGAGGTCTTCTAGGCTCCACCAAGGGTTCTATCCTATCCCATCTTGGTTTTAAGGAAGGTGTTTTTCCCTTTAAGTATCTTGGTGTTCCTTTGAACTACTCACCCCTCTCTATATCCTTTTATAAACCTCTTATTGATCATCTTACAACTAAGCTTCAATCTTGGACAAACAAATATTTAAGCTTTGCTGGCCGGTTACAGCTGTTATAGTCAATAATCTTTGGCATCACAAATTACTCGCTGCAGGTTTTCCTTTTTTCTAAAGCTATAATTCATCAAATAGATGCTCTCTACAGGAAGTTCTTTTGGTCAAATATGGATCCATTGAAGAGGAAAGCTCCTATTCCTTGGTCCAAAATCTGCCTCCCTAAACAAGAAGGGGGATTGAATATATTAGGGACCTGGAATTTAGCCTGCATTACTATTTTTTTTTTGGAAGCTCATTGAAAAAAAAGAAAGTTTGTGGGTTAAATGGGTTCATGAAAGATATATTAGAAACACTCCTATATGGCAGATCAAGTTAAAGCAAGACATTTCTTGGACTCTTCAACAGATTCTTAGTATGTAGAAATATGGAGGTGATTTCTTCACCTGCTGTTGCTCAGGGATAAACTGTCTGTAAGCAATATTTATAATGCTTTGAGAGACCATTCCCCTCCTGCCCCTTGGGCTGATTTGGTGTGGCAAAATCTAGGTATACCCAAACACAAAATAATAACTTGGATGGCATGTCATGAAGGTCTTGTTGTTAAAACTAAACTCCAGAAATGGCATATAATTGATGATGCTACTTATACAAGTTTCTTACAAGATGATGAGGATATGAACCATCTCCTCATCCAATGCCATTTTGGCCATACTATATGGAGATCCATACTCAGTTGGATTATGCTTCCTCATTAGTTTACTTCTTGGCAAAGCTGTTTATCTTGGATGATTAGAATTACCAGGTCTAGGGTAAATTTGGAGGGCTTCACTTGCAGCTAATATCTACCATCTATGGTGCTGCCATAATACAGTTATATTTCAATTCAAACAAGCCTTACCAGCAATAATTATCCATAATATGATAGCTGAATTATTTGTATATTTTAGCTCTCAAGAACACAAATGCTCAAAGATATCTAAGTTTGATTGATAGATGGAGAAATTGATGTATTCTTGGGGTTGGGGTTTGATGGTTTAGTGTTATCTCTACTGGATTAACATCACATTGTTGTGATGTTGTGGATTGGATGTAATTGTTCTTTCTGGTAATGATATTACATTGTTACTAAAAAAAACACTTGTATTCCTAGAATCAAGTGTGACTATCATCTAACTCGAGTCTATTACAAGACTTATAAAACGATACAAAATAAATATAAGATTAATAAGATTGAAGAGAGCTCTACAAAAGCATAATGAAATAGAATACGAAATCCCGGGGATTCAAAATTGAATGCTTATTAAGCTTGTCAATGACTCAACATTCTTAATTCCATATAAATAAAATATGAGAATCTTGCACAAGATGAAATAATGTTGTATCATTACGATGAGCATACTAAAAAAGAGACCTAATTTTCATACATAAGTATGCTTCATATAAACTATGTTATCATAGCATAATAATATCACAACTTTTCAAGGACATGATATAATAACATATGACTACATACTAACATCCACATATATAAAACATGTAAACAAGAACAGCGAAACCTAAGGTATCGCTAGGAATTCAATTCTAATTATTACTTTGTTACATATCGTGATCATATATGTTTGATTTCTTATCTTTTGATGCATGGCTACTCAAGTGTTTTCAAGTGTTTACGCTAAATGCATATCAATTAATAGCAGGGAATTACCATACAAGATCATGATATACTGAGGGTAGCTTTCAATGGATTCCACACCAACCACATACTTGTGTATTCCTATCGCAAGGGCTCAAGTAAAAAATCATAATAAGAAGAGAGGCATCCCTTTCCATATTCCATGGGCACACACATGCCATATATTCATATACAGAATTAATACATAACCATCTTTGCAAAGAATCATTATGCATAACCATCCCAATAAGGAATTTTAACACATGACCATCATGAATAGGAATCAATATATAGGAGCTTGGCTCCACTACATGGCTTATATTGGTCACCAAATGATATATTAGCATGAACATCAAATGCCCACCACTAATGGTCTCTTAGCATGATGGCTAATGAATATTGATTTGGAAATCTAGAATAATTAATAAAAATTAGCAAAACCATCACATTGTGATTTGAAAATCAATAGTGATTTGGGGCTCTCCCAAAATGCCTCATTGAAATATATAAAAATTAAGAGATAAAAATCAGCAAAACCATCTCTTAAAAACTAAAGCGAAGGTGGTAGAATCAAAGAAAGAAGGAAAATGAACTTATCCTCAAGATTTGGAATAAATGCAAAGCTCAACCAAGGAGGAAAAATGAGGGATAAGAAGAGGGAAAATTTGGGAACCAAAGAAGAAAAAGAAGAGAAAACGGGGAAGGATAATGGAGGAATCATGTTGGTTATGGAGGTGGGGAAAGGTAGTGTATGGTGGTGCCAATGGAGGAGAAAAGGGGAAAATAGTTTGTCGGCTAGGAAGGAGAAAAAGGTAGATGATGAAGTGTAAATGAAGAAGAAAGAATGACTGGAGGAGGATTAATGTGGAAGAATTAATCATTAAGTCTTCATAAGGGTAAATTGGTTCCACAAACATGAGTGGAAAAGGAGCATTCAGCTATGTGGAGGCTTGTGATCCCTTGATAATTATTTAATAATGTAGATATAAATGTTTGGAAGATAGCTAGATGGGTGGGGGGAAAAGATAGAAGAAAGGTTTGCGAAATTAAGAGCAAAATGGTAACTTTAAGATGGAAGACATAGTCAATTTAGTTACTTCATGGAGGGGATACCAAAAAATGGTTAAGGGAAAATAATGAGTGTTTCATATCCTTGATAATCAATAATGAAATGTTGGAATTGATCCTAGCAAGATTATATAAATATTAGAGGTACAAAAATCACATTTGATGACTTATTATAACTACAGCTTTTAGAATAAATTCAAAAATTAAAAAATTAATTATATAATTTTTTAAATCATTTTAATTTAATAATACTAAAATATCACGATTCCTAAAATTTTTGATCGGTGAAAGAGTCATTTTGGGGCTTAAAATACATTTAAAGCACACTTATACAATGAATATTATCTTCTTACAACTAGCTCGGTTTGACATTTTTCAATAGTCTAGGAGAATAAAAACAATATTAGTATTTAAAATATTCACATTAAAGAAGAGTTTTGAAAGATTTTGAAGGACAGAAGTAATTTGGAAGTCTTATAAAAGTCAAAACCGCAAGAAAGGACAAGAAAATGAGAACAAGATGTATTGAAAACAACAATATGGTTTCTAATTTATTAAAAAATGTAGTAAAATATTTTTAAAAAATTCATATTTTATTTTTAAATACATAAGATCATGAATAGATAAGGTTTTTTTGAAAAATGGGGTATTACATGTATCATTTTCTATTTCTAAATAAATACATGATTATTTTTCACAAGATATGATGCATTTTGATAATTATGTTTATGTATACATTTTTAGTGGCCTAATTTTTTTTTATTAAGCCCCCTAGAAAACATTGGGCAGCCCTGTCTATAACCTATTGCTTAGCCATATTGTAAGCAAGCTACTCATAGGGCGACGTAATGAGAAAATCACTATTGTCGGTCAAATGTGAGAAGTGCCTCCAATCTTCTTCTTTTTTTGCCACAAGTGCAATCTCTCAAAATATGAATCACTGAATCCCATCCACAAAAAATGATAAATCTCATCATCTATTATATGGCTTGTGTTTCAAGTTAATTCATAAAAAATTGATTATGAATCACGCCAAATTCATAACTAAGGAAGAAAGACATACAGAGATTCAATGGTCATTTAAGATTAAAACATAATTCAATGTCATTTATCATTAAACGTGATTTACAATTAATTTTTATAACCTTGTGGAACCTCTTGAAACCTAATTATAATGCTCCCAATTTTTTGGATCGATTTTTTTTAAAGACAAGGAGGAAATATTTGAAAACAAAAATGAGGGATATTAATGCCATATCAAACATGGGAGAGGTGTGACCATCACTTAAAGGATGCTCGATGATACAAAAAATGAGACCAAACAAAAAAGTGAATGCACTACCAACTAATAATTGCAATAATAATAATGACATGAAATGATATGAAACAAGGGAGATAAGTATAAAGTTCAAATATAGGGATCAAAGCCAAGAGATTAAATAATTGGAATGAATACAAAAAAAACAACATAGTGGGAAAAAAATACTAACTAAATGAGTTAGCCTAGCTCTCAACTAAAGCATAAATGTAAATCTCGATCCCTATGAAATTGCTAGCAAATGACCCCTGTCAACATGCTCAACATACTCTAATTGAGAACTATAATCCTACAATTCACCCTTTTCTCACTAGAATGTAAGCTAGATCATCATAGTGACCACACAAGTATTGGTAAAATAAAATACCAAACACATGGTAAGGGTTCATGCTAAAATTGAGGTCACATGATAATATATTATAAAACATGCTCGCAAAAAAATCATTGAAGATAAGCCCTATTATTATTCATCTATTTTATGATGACATATTTTACAATTATTAAGATATTCCACAACTAGATAGAGAAGAAACTAGGTGTTGAGTAAAAATAAGAAATACCAGAGTGAACCACCCATTAGCTACCTTTAGAGTTGGATAAAAAGGCTTAGATAGAATCATAATCTTTTTATAAATAATGATTATGTGATATCAAAAATCACAACTTAATTCCATATATAAGTCTAATTAGGTGTTTCCAAGTTGACATAAAACACAAACCAAGGCACCTAAGCCATCAAAATAGGGTGTTTAGGAGATAATGAATAACTCATAAATCAAGGCTTCTAGGCCACAACTACATATTTAATCACTTTTAACCTAGATTCAATTATTAAAGACCAATATCATTATTTAATTGGTAAGGGATAAGTTTAAACTATTAGATCATATGGATAATGTAATGTCAATAAACTAGTGGATTGGTTGATTAACACCAGTGGACTAGTGTCTTAAGGTAAAACACCACTTTTGTAATTGCAATGATAATCCAACTGAACTAGTTTAGACTCATAAATTAAGTCTTCTAAGCCACAACCACATATTTAATCACTTTTAACCTAGATTTAATTATTAAAGTCCAAGATCATTATTTAATTGGTTAAGGGCTAAGTTCAAACTATTAGCTCACAAGGATAATATAATGTCAACAAACTAGTGAATTGGTTGATTGGCACCAGTCGACTAGTGTCTTAGGCTAAAACACCACTTTATTGACTGCAATGAAAGTCCAATTGAGCTAGTTGACTGCTAAACTAAGATTAGTTTATTCATGAACTAGTGGAATGTTTTTCCTCATATGCGTGGAATGGTTTAACAAGTAGGCAACAACATATAATTAATCAAAATGAATTCTAACTTAACTATATAATCCTAGTATGCTTCTAAAATCTTAAAAAATGCATAAAACAAAATCACAATTAAAAAATAAATTCAAGCTCATCAATTCAAATCACTTCATGTTCTCATGATTAGGCCATCAAAAATCACAATAATGCCAAAATGGCTAAAAACATGCTCATGCTTCCAAAATATATAGCTCATGTTATCATATTTAAGGTTGAAAATGAAGTTGACATATGCTTAACATGGAACACACCAAAATCATGAAATCATGATATACACAACAATCACTTAGACATATTAAAGATAATATTTGGTTATTTTAAAGCAAAACCTTCTATCAAAATTAATTGTTCCTACCTTGATGGTTACACCTAGGGCTCTTTATTTTCCTAAGAGAATCATGAATCACAATTAGTAAGACCTCATTTTTAAAATAAATTAAAATTTAAAAAGGATAAGAAGGTAGAAGGGATAATATAAACCTCCTCCCAATATAAGATTTAGCTAGAGGAGGAAAAAAAAGTTAAGGATCTTCAACCTTTCTTAAACTTTAATCTTCATTTGTTTAAGGGATAATAAGGAAAAATTAAGGTAAATATTAGAAGAAGGAAAAAAGAGAATCAGCTGAGAAAATGAAGGTAAAATAGGAGGCAATGCCTCAATTTCCAATAGAAAGAAAAGGGAGGAAGATGAGGAATGCTCAACACTTATAGCCTATTTAGTTTGGGTTGAATTAGGGTGAATGAATTTATTCACCTTCTTTGAACCCATTTGGGAACCATTTTTAAAATATTCATGTGGGTCAAACAAGGTAAATTATTCACCTCATCTACCTTCCATTAACTTCATTTTTGTTACCCCCACATTTAGGGTGTAATAGAGGAGAAGGGAAAATGGAAGTATAGTTTGTACCTACTTAGCCCCAATTAACCTCCCAACTTATTTTCCATCCCTACCTCCTTTCTAGATCAAACACACTCTACCTCCATTTTAGAACCCCACCACTTTCTCTTGCTTATTGATTGATAAATAAAACATCACAATTTGCTTTCCTATCATGTTGTTGTTATCGTCTTCATTTTTGTGGCAACATCATCTATTTTGATTGTTATTATTCCACCATCATCTTCTCTATTATCTTCATCTATACTCGCCTGATCATAAGGTAATGATAAGAAAAAATCAATTGATTTGCTTCAACTAATAGGGAATGTTAAACCTTTAGATTATTAGAATGAATTAACCTAAATTATTAAAACTAGATTAGAAGTCCAAGGTAAGGATTATGATTGTTTAGTAATGAAGATGAAAGTGGTTGATTTGAGGTAAACTTGTTGATCTATTAAATTTGAAATTTCTTCATATGGGAATTAACATACTTGTTGATATATGATGATGATAGAATTGGAGTGACATGTATGTTACTAACTAATTAGTTGACTTTAAAATTGTCAACCAACATATTATTTTAATATTATTTGATATCAAAATGAGTTTTATTAATTTGATAAAATTATTATTCATTGTTTTTTAAATTGAATTATTTGTTTTAGTTCCTAATTTAATTAGTTTGTTTGAGATTATGTACACATTTATTATGGTTTTAGTTCTAGTAAATAATATCAGATATAACTTCATTTTTTCTAATATAGTGTAATTTATGTAGATATGAAATATTAAATAGGTTGTAGCATGAGTGGAACACCCCCAAATTTTACTACTGAAAAATTTCGTTTAATTAAAACAAATACAAGTACCAGGGGGTGCTACCACCGTGATCAGTACAAGCCCGGCTACAACCAGTCTTGTACTAACCACAAGGCTAAAGAAAAGTTATCATCCACCATTGGTCAAACTTATAACAAAAATTAATAGAAGAAGTGAAATGTTCATCATACCGAAATTAGAGTGCGCATGAAAGAGTTTATAATCCAAATGAGTGCATAATTAAAGTTCCCTAAAGGGATAAAATGTATAGTTCGATAAAACGAAACTAAAATAAAATGATACAAGGTAAATAAAGAGTGAAATAGAATCCGGACAACGTAGCTCTCGGTCCCTAGGCCAAGTCCAAGCTCAACTCTCAGCCTCGCCTAATGCCTCATAAGTATCATAGGCATCAAAGATGGCATCTCCTACCTACACAAACTCAGTAGGGCCCTCTGCTCGTGGGAATGAGAAGCACCTATGAAACGGATGGTCAGTATACTATATACTGAGTAAGGTAACCATGTATCTAAGGCCAAACATACAAAGGCATATAACATGAGCATAATGATATAGACAACATACAAGCAATAAAAATGATAAAGGTTGTGCTATAGTCTAGTTAAACTTAATTGTTAGATCTCTGGGCAAAATGCTCATTCACACCATGCTCTTTATCAATTCATGCGAGTGTAGGAACCCTACTATTATAGTTGGTGGATCAAAAATACACCTAGGGCAGAACGCACCTAGCCACTATTATTCGTCGATGGAACAATCTCCAAGGCATAAGGCTCCTAGCCACTATTATTCACTGGTGGATCGGTCTGGCCACGACTCTCATGGTATTTCATTGTAATTACTTATTGTATTTCCCATGTCTTATCATCATTAAGTTTGGTTTGTTGAGCACGGAATCCCCCACTATTATAGCCAGTGGACTGGAAACATGCAGGGCAGAATGCTCTTGGCCACTATTATTTGCTGGTGGATCAGTCTCCAAGGCACCCCGGCTCCTGGCCACTATTATTCACCAGTGGACCGGACTAGGCTTGACTCAACAATCTTCCTCTTTAAATGGTTAGTATCTTATTCATGTCTTATTCGATAAATATTTCCACCCTTGACATGTATGTCATAATCCGTCTACTCTTATTCTCCCAAAAGGATCAGCCCCATATCTTGGGACTTCTGCACCTCCTAACATACCCCGTCATCCTTTCCTTCTTCCACATACTCAAAATGAATACCCAACTCCTAAGTGTGTGGGTTAAATCCCACCACCTTATTCCATCTAAGGCCAACTTCACTATCACCCCCTAAAGTTTTCCCCGAAACCTTAATTGGACCTATGTGGCACATCCTTCCTCTGTCTCATACAACTAAAGATCCTTTACCACCCAACACATCATCTCACTTAGATTCCACCCCAATCATTTCAATTTACTCCCTAATTACACATGTGATGATGAAACCCTAGTTGGCTACCCAAAATCCTAACACCTTTCTTTCCCTATATATCACTTCTCCATTACTCACCTACCATCCTTTCTTCCCCATGACACCCATACTCTCCCTCCATATGATATCCTTCCACTCTTATCCCATATTCCACTCACCCTCAATTATTTTTACTTTCACAACCTCCTCCAATTAAGGTTTTCCTCTCAAACCCTGACCAGGTTTCCTATGCACTCTTATACCAACCTACGTACTATTTTTCACCCAAGGACTCCAATCACTCCAAGAACTCTTTCCTTACCTTAATTACACCCCAAGTTAAATTTTCCTATGTAAGGGTCATTCCCATGTAGACTCCATCCATCCCATGCAAACCCTAGAATTTCCCATGCAAGATTCACTCCACTCTTTCATTTTGTCCATATTTTCCTTTTATTTGTCCCCTCATAGATCATGAGATTATTAGGTCAATCTCATATCCCTTTATTCAACTCACTTCCCCTTTTTCCCTTTTCATCCTTTCACCCCATATCGCATTAGTAAAACATCCTAGCATGCATGTCCTAGAAAGTCACATCATATAACACCATAAGCACAACATACATATCATTATACATATTCCATAAGGAATTCACATAAGCATACCTCAACTCCAAGCTACGCTACACGTAAACAGTCATAATAATCATAAAGTACACAAACATAACATAGCACATGGCCTACACGGCACATAACACACACAATTGGTCTTAGCTACATCCTTACTTAATACAACACCTGAAATACCCTAAAACCTTAATTTTAAGAATTATAGCTAATTAAGGACTTATTTTGGAAATTAATTAAATAAATTATTTTATTAAAATAAGAGGGAGAAAATAGGGCCAAATCAATAGGAAATTTATAAATAATTTAAATGGAGAAAATTAGAGTGATTCGCTAATTAAAATGGAATTTAGAAAAAAAAAATCTTTCAAAAATCTCAAATTAGCCTAAAAAGGGAATTAAGTATTATTTCATTAAAATATTATTTTTAAATATCCCAAATACCCAAAATATTTTAATTAATCTCAACCCACCTATTTCCCCTTTTTCCTTTCTCCTTTTTCTTTCTTTTCTTTTCTTTTTCTTCCTTTTTCCTTCTTCTTTTTTTTTCTTCCTTCTTCTCCAATCTAGGCCAGCCCAGTGGCCCATTTCCCCTTTCCCCTTCTTTCTCCTTCGGCGCAACCCAGCATGCTGCGTTTCGTTCTTTTTTCCCCCAGTCGATCTAGTTCTCCTCCTCTCCTTTTCTTTTCTTTCTTTTTCTTTTCTGGACCGCAGGTCTAGCCCCCCTTCTTCTTCCCCAACAATCACAACCTACAACTTTCTTCCCCAAACTTCGCCGTTATTTCTGCCACCGACCATGCCCAATTAACTAGCCATTCTTCCCCTCTCTTCCCTGTTGATCGGCCTGCTATTTCAACCCAACCAATCTCCCTCTCTTCTCGCGTGCCATTCTCTCTCCCTGGCCAACCACACCCTGCCACAAGCAACTTGCACCGGCTTACCATCATCGGCCAGTGCACCTCACCTACCTACCATATTCTCCCATCTCCCTTCTAACTTTATCCACTCCATTGGCTCTAGAAATACCCCCATAGCCAGCATGGATCAAAATTTTTATTTCCAACCCAAAAAACCCCCCTCGCGGGTCGTCGCCCTTTCAGACACCCTTACCGTCGCCGTTGCCCAATGCTGCCACTCGAGCCACCCACAGCGCCACTTCCTACATCACCCTCTACCAAACTACATGAAATGCCCTGAAAATTCTCATGTTATTATTTATTATTAAATAAGATTTTATTAGAAAATTTAATTTAATAAATTATTTTTTTGCTAAAATAAAAGAAAATTTATTAGGGCAAATTAATAAGGAATTCTATAAATATGTTAATTAGAGGAAATTTGGGTATTTTAAATAATTAAATATTTTAATTTGAAAATTTATTTAAATAAATTATTTTATTTAATTAAGAAAGAGAAAATAGTTTCAAATTAATGTTAATTTTATAAATAATTTAATTGAATAAAATTAGAGTGACTTATTAGTTTAAAATGGAATTTTTGGGAAAATCTTTTAAAAATCCTAATTTAGCCTAAAAAGGGATTTAAATATTATTATTTTTAAATATCCCAAATATTTTAATTAATTTATCTAACCCAACCATCCTATTTCTATTTTTCCCTTTTTCCTCTTTCCTTTTCTTTCTTTCTTTTTCTTCCTTTTTCTTTCTTTTTCTTTCTTCCTCTTTTCTTTTTCTTCTTCTCCTCGCCGAACTGGGCCTGGCTTGCGGCCCAGTTTCCCTTCCTCTTTTCCTTTCCTCCAGCACGGCCCAGCCCGCGCGACCCCTTCCATTTTCCCTCTCCGCGCCGGGCTTTACTTGTCTTTCCTCCATAACGCGTTGTTTAACTTAAATGGCCTTAGCCCCGCGCCGAACCGCCCGGTTTCCTCCCTTTTCTTTCTTTTCTTTTTCCTCAAACCCTTTCTTCTTCCTCCCTTCTCCGCCATTGTCAAACCTACAACCTCCTTCCCCCAAAAATGGAGCTGTCAGCCACACGTGTCGTGACCGACTTTTATCCCTCCCATTTTCTCCCCCTCGACGCACACTCTAATTTGAAATGCCCCACTTCCCTTTCCTTTCCCCACGTTGCGCCCAATTTCCCTCACAATGGTCGGAAAAATTTTGAAATTTATGCCGCCTGATCAACCTCATAATTGTCCCATTTCTCACCGGCTTTGACCTCCTGGTAACCTCCACAACTCGAGCCTACCCTCCACTACTATAAATACCCCTCGTATGGCTCGAAATCGAGCTTTCTTTTCCCAAAAACCCTAAGTGCAACCGGTGCGCCACCGTCACTTTAGACACCCCGTTCTCCACCGTTAGCCAACCTCGCCGCCTCTTCTTCCTCCCAAACTCTTCCCTGTAACACCCTCTAATTAACTAAACCATCCACATCCTTCGATTATTCTCACACAGCCCTCCATAACTGTGCAAAGATTGCTAGTCCTCTTGCCAGAATTATTACCCCGAAACCTTAAACCACCGTCCACCACCACATACGCCACTTCTTCCACCCTCTAAACCACTCAAAATCTCTATAAACTTATTTTATTTTTCTCCTTCCCCCTCCCCTCTTTTTCTTCATTTTCACCCCTCTTAGATCACTTTTCCGGCCACCTCCAGGCACCACCGCCGGTGCCACCCATCCCCTCCAACTCAAGGTGAAACCCTAGACCTTTTCAACACTTCCTTTCAATTTATTGAGAATTATTCTGCTTTTATCCTAATTTTTAATGTTAATTTGATTTTAATTATAATTATTATTATTATTATTATTGTTATCAACTGTAACCTAATTGATAAATGTTGTTGACAGGTTTGGGAGTATTCTTGAGTTAGATAAATTATTATTCTCGAATTTTGGTTGTTTAATGGAATTATTACATGTTTACTATTATTATTATTAATATTATTAATATTATTATTATTATTATAATTACTTATTTAATATTGTAATTATTTCAGGAGGGGTAGAAACCTAAAATTTTAATTAAGTCTCGCACCTTTGCTTTTTATTACTATTATTAACATTTTTAACATTATTACTAATTATATTATTATTATTATCTTTATTAAATTTTATATTATAAGTATATATATAATATTAATATCATTATTACATTTTCAAATAGTATTATTATTAAATAGGGTGGTTTCGAAAGCCACCTTGTAATTTTAAGATTTATGGTATTATTAATATTAATATTCTACTAATAAGAGTATGAGTAATAATATTTTATTTTTATTATTACTATTATCATCATCATCATCATCATCATCATCATCATCATCATCATCATCATCATCATTATTATTATTATTATTATTATTATTATTATTATTATTATTATTATTATTATTATTATTATTATTATTATTATTATTATTATTATTATTATTATTATTAGTACTACTACTATTACTAATACTATTTTGGTGAAGGGTGGAAACCCTTATATCACCACCCTTTTCGAATGAAAATAGTAATTTATTTATATTTTTAAGTAATATTTTGTATAGTTAATTATTGTATAATATTGTTTTAATTAAAAACCAAATCTTAGAATAAGTTAGAGAATAATAAAATTTTGTAAGGGAGCCTAATTCTAGTGTACTTTTATATAATAGGTGAACCTAGTCAAATCCTTCAAGTGGAATAGGAGCGTGCACCAAGACCGGTGACATTTTAGGTAAGGGTTTACTAAGGCCATTTGTGTGTTTATATGCATTGTGTGCTTCATATGCCATGCATTCTATGTTTATTATTATTAATTATTTCGTATATGGCATGGTTATAGAGTTGAAGTATGTTGGTGTGAATACACTATGGCATGAGAATCGAGTGTATGTTTATGTTATTATTGTATGATATGGCCTTAAGACATGCATGTTATGGTTGTAAAATAATGATGGGGAGTGTAGCAATGTGGTGTTAGGGTTTTGCATGAAATGGCATGGTGCTAGGGTTTGCATGAAATGGCATAATGTTAGGGTTTGCATGGAAGCATGTTTACGTGGAGTTAGGGTTGCTTATGAATTAGGGTTTATATGGAAGTGTGGTATACGTGGATCTAGGGTTTGTATATGAATTAGGGTTGCATGGAAGTGTGGTCTACGTGAAGCTAGGGTTTGCATGTGGATTAGGGTTGCATGGAAGTATGTCTACGTGGAGTTAGGGTTTGCATGGGAGCTAGAGTTTGCATGGAAGTGTGGTACGTGGTGTTAGGGTTTGCATGTGGATTAGGGTTGCATGGAAGTATGTCTACATGGAGTTAGGGTTTGCATGGGAGCTAGGGTTTGCATGGAAGTGTGGTACAATGAGTTAGGGTCAGTTTGGTTTGAAGAAAATTAAATGGAAAGGAAAATGTAGAGGAAAGAAAATGAAAGAATATAATTTTCTTTCCTTTGTTTGGTTGTTGGAGAAAATTTTGTGGAAAATTAAATTCTTGGAAAATATTTTTAGTGTTTGGTATATAGAAAGAAAATTCTAAGAAAAGTTAAATGTTATTATTTAAATATTATTATACATTTAATGTTATTAAAAATATTATATTGATATACAAAAAATTACATAAAATTTCTAAAAAATTTTATAAAAACTCCATAAAATCAATACTAATTCCAATTTGTTTTTATAGAACTATTCTAAAATATTACATGAATAACTTACAATAATTTTCAAAAAAAATCTAAAAAAATCTAAAAAAATCTATATACAAATCCCGTGAATATTTTTTCCCTCTATATCTATAATTATGTCTATTTCTCCATATCCGTTTATATATCCATCGGATAAAACTTATTGGATTTTGATTAAAACCCATCAAATTTAAAATGAAATTTATTTAATGTTAGAATTATATGGTTAGATTATTAAAATTTAATTATGTATTCACTTTTAGCCTTAGAAAATATATGTTAAATTATATAAATAAGAATAAAAATATAATTTTATATCGGATAAATAGATCCGAGTACGAATACGGATATAAAAGCGGATAAAATTTTAAGTCATCCTACTAAACTTACTAATGTATATATATTAACACTTGAATTCCTATACATTAGTAAATTCGACATTGACAAACAAAATCCTATAATAAACTCAGGAATTACGAGCTGCACGCATCAATAAACGTCAAACTCGGTATTAATTAATTAAATAAAATGAATGCAGTAGATGATGATAGCAACAAGAAAGACTGTCAATAGATAGCAAGAAAATAATAATGGTAATATGCATAACTATGGTAGTATTTAATAAAAAAAATTATACATATATAGAGACATTTAAATTTATTTATATACAATTATATACAAAATAAAAAATGTATAAATATTTTTTTGAATGGGATATTAATTGTATTTTTCGGATCAGATATTTGTTTTGTTTGACTTTTTGTTAACTAGATCATATATTTGATTCAAAAAAAAAATCGGATCGGTTATTTTCTTTATCGAAGTGGATCGCTTCGGATATCGGATCAAATAAGCAGATTATCGAATAACACGAACAACACTATTAAATATATATCTATTTTTATATCCGTGAATCAAGATCTTCAAGCAATTTCCCAATCCTAACTTCATTCCGTGAATCCCGATACTGTTCTCTATAAAGTTACTGGAAAAATTATAAAGAACAGCGGTTCTACTCTGAGATGGTGTTTTTATGACTAACGGGGACTGCGGAGGAGCATCGACTGAAGGGTCGAGCAATCTTTCGAAAAATTTAGACCTTGTTTCCCACAAAGAAATTGTAATTGGCGATTGATACAGTCCGGGCCATAAATTTAAGGGCTTTCGATCTCCCCCAATTTGCGGAACTTGAATTATCATAATGGTAAGGAAGGGTGGAGAAGACGGAAATGAAATTCGATGGTGAGGAATTGATATCCATGGAAATTAGGAAATGGGTTTCGGTTCTAAGCTGAAGATTTTGTAAGGATTTGGATGATCGCTGTATGATCGAGTTTGAGTAGAATATCAGCCACAATTTGGTAAGCTACTCTTCTGTGTTATGCCATTGCTTTCTCCCGGCTTTTTTTTTATGTACTCTGAAGAAACGCTCACCACAACTCTCACTTCAATGTGTCGGAGTCGCTTAATTAATTAATTAATTTTTTAATTATCTTGCTTCCCACGACCAATGGGAAGTATAGGATGTGATTTCGCAGGAGCTATGGGGAGTCGTTGAAGATAGCAGGAAGCTCAAGGAGAAGGAATCGAATGGGAACACAGGGTTCATGGCAACGAAGAAAGAGAAGGAGATAAAGTGGACGAACACTCTCGAAGAAGGAGAAATCGTCGGTGTTTTCAACAAGTTGGACGAAGGGAGGACAGTGCTGAGTCTGCTGACTGCTGAGACTTGTCGAGGAAAATTTTCCTCTGTTTTTCTTTTATTTTCTGCAGGTTTAGCTTAGGAAATTTATCTAGTATAATATTCCCTAATCCTTTCCTCCTTATTTTCTTTCTTTATAATTTTCTTAGTAACCAAACAAGATATAAACATTTTCTTTCTAATTTTTTTTCCTTTCCTCATTGTTTTCCCTGAATCAAACAAATCCTTAGGGTTTGCAGAGGAGCTAGGGTTTGCATGGAAGCGAGGTACGTGGAGTTAGGGTTTGCATGGGAGCTAGGGTTGCATGGAGTTATTCATGCATGTCTGGGTAAATGTTTGTGAATGCCAAATGTTTTTGAATAAAATATTTAAGACACTAATATCTTAAAGTGGAAGACATTGAGACGGGACCAGCCGATCCACCGGTTAGGAATAGTGGTTAGGGTTTTTACCCTATGTGTGACTGATCCACTGGTAATAATAGTGGTTAGGACATGAGGTCCTATATGTGACCGGTCCACCGGTTATAATAATGGGGGATCCTGAGCTCAATAAAGACAAACTAGAGTTGTCAATACTATTAAAAGATACTAATTACTTACCGTGGAACACCGTGCGAGCAGGAACCAAGCTGATCCACCGGTCAGGAATAGTTGTTAGGGTTTTATCCTATATGTGACCGATCCACCGGTAATAATAGTGGTTAAGGCATGATGCTCTATGTGTGACTGGCCCACCTGTTATAATAGTGGGGTGTTCCTATTTTCGCATGGATCTGATAAAAGGCATGGTGTGTATCGACTTTTGATAAAATAAAGATTAAATGATTAATCTGGACCTTTTTGGGCCTTATGTGTGGACTTATTGATTATAAGTTATGGATTTCACTTTATGCTTCTATATATCATATGTATGGGTTGTAATTGTATGTAATCATTATCCTGTATGATTTAATGTGTTATATGCCAGCCTTAGTACTCGGTTACCTTACTCAGTATGTAGCGTACCGATCACCCGTTCCATGGGTGCTGCTCATTCCCACGAGCAGAGTGCCCGTCTGATCTATTGCAGGTAGGAGATACCTACTTTCATGCTATCGATGTCTATGGAACATCAAGAAGGGTAGAGTGATAGTTGAACTGGATCAACCTCTAGAGTGACATGGCCGTTGTCCTTTTAAATTCATGACTCATGTTATCTTTTATTACGTTTGAATTGTCGAAACAATTTTACTAATGTTGTTTAGTTATTATCTGGAAAAACAATAGCTAGTATTTCGAATTATGTAAGACTCCCGCATACTCTGATTCTCGTCTTTATAAATTTGGATTTGTATGGTATTATTATTAATAGCATTTTTTTTAGCCTTAGCACTTCGTACCGGAACTGTAGGAATGAACCGGTCTGGTACTAAGCGTGGCGGTAACATTCCCAGAATTCACAGGTTTTAAATTAAGTATTTTAATTACTTCCGCTTTAAAAAAATATGTGAATTTTGAGGTGTTACACTACACCTCCCTCCTCCCTCAATTTGCCCTACACAAGCCACCTCGGTCGTGCAAAGTTCCCTTCTCGATCAACCACACCTTCACCTCCTTCGCCCTTTGCACGACCATTTTCCACCACTTCTACTACAATCACCACCTTCTACACCTTCCAAATTACCCTGCAGACCTTCCTCTACCTCCCCTACCCTCCTTTTTCCCTCCCTCCCTTCCTCCCTTTCCGCCCACTCTCGGCCACCACAACCGCTGCCGTGCGCCGCCACCTTTGGTCACACCACCAACCTCATTCCAACCCTCCTCACTTGGGCAACGCCTACCACCCCAACTTCCACCCTCATCCCCCTATCCTTTTCCCAGCATTCAATTATCTCTCTTTTCTTCCCTTTTTCCTACCACCGCCTCCACCGCCGTGCACCATTGCTGGTGCCGTTAGTCACCACCAACCCAAGGTGGTACCCTAGACCCTCTCAATCCTTAAACCCTAATTTATTAAGCTTTGTTTATTTTAAATGTATTATTATTATTATTATTATTGTTATTATTACTATTTCAATGTAGGGTCGAAACCCTATTTAACATTATTTTTTATTAATACTATTATTATTATCATTATTAATATTAATATTATTATTACTATTATTATCATTATTATTACTAATTATTATTATTGTTGTTGTTGTTGTTGTTGTTGTTATTATCATCATCATCATCATCATCATCATCATCATCATCATCAGCATCATTATTATTATTAGGGTAAAATCTTCAAACCTTATATTATCATCTTTTCCAATATTACTATTATTACTTTTATCCTTAGAAAAATTAGTAATTAGTTAGCGTTACTATTATTATGTTATTATCTTATCTATAACCCTAATCTTAGAATAAAATAGGAAATATTAGTATTTTTAGTAGGTGGGAACATAATCCTTAGATTTTCCCTCTTATAAGTGAGACCAGTCAAAACCCTAAGGAAGCGTAGGAGCGTGCTCCAAGACCGGTGTCGTGTTAGGTAAGGTTGTAGCTAAGGCATTATGTGTGTTACGTGTTTTATATGCCTTATATGCCATGTGTCATGATATGTTGTGTATTTTATGCTTATCATTATAATTATTTTATGTGAAGTGTAGCTTGGAGATGAGGTATAATCATGTGTTATTTTGTGGCATGTATATAATATGTTTATGATGTGATATGATGTGGCCCTTTAGGACATGCATGCTAGGTTATGTAATATGATGATAAAGGGTGAATGGATGAAAAAGGAAAATAGGGAAGTAAGTTAACCAAAGGGGAATAAGTTGACCAAGGGATATGGGTTTGACCTAAATATTTCATGAACTATGAGTGGAAGAATATAGGGTTTGCATGGAAGAATCTAGGGTTTTGCATGGAGGAATCTAGGGTTTTGCATAGGAGAATCTAGGGTTTGCATGGGAGTTTTAGGGTTTTGCATGAAAACTTTGAGGGTTTGCATGGGATGTATAAAGTCACCATGGGGGTGAATTTTACGTATGAAAAGTTGATTTGGGGGTGTAAGGAAGTAATGGAAGAGATGTTTGGGTGATTGAAGACCCTGGGAGAAAAATAGTACGTGGGACAGTATAAGGGTACATAGGAGACCAAGCTAGGGTTTCGGATAAAACCCTAACTTGAGAAGGTGGTAAAAAGAAAAATAAATGAGGGTGAACGGAGTATGAGATGAGGATGGAAGATTATCATGTAATGGATGAACATGGGCATCATAGGAAAATAAGAGTGGAAGGTAAGAAATGGAGAGGTGACATGTGAAAAGGAGGATTCTAAGGTTTGGTATGGTGAGCTAGGGTTTGATGTGGCTACCTTGGGTTTCGTGATCACACATGTACTTGGTGAATAAAGTGTGATGATGAGGGCTGAATCTAAGGGTTGTAATGTGTGGGGTGTTAAAATAGTTTGGGTTGTGTGAGGTGGAGAAGGATGGGCCACGTAGGCCTAAATTAGGGTTTCTAGAGAAAAACTTAGAGTAAGACAGTGATTAGGCTTGGAGGTGTAAAGTAATGGGCCTTGACCCACACTCTTAGGAGTTGGACTTCTGGTGTGAGTTAGGGAAAGAAGGAAAGGATGATGGGGTGTGTTAGGAGGGGTAGAGTCTCAAAATATGGGACAGGTCCTCTTGCGAGGATAAGCGTAGATGGAGTTAGTCATGAATGTCTAAGGTGAAGACCTTTTTGAATAAGACACAGTAAGACACTAATCATTTAAAGAGTAAGACTGTTGAGCCAGACCCAGATCGGTCCACCGGCAAATAATATTGGTCAGGAGTCGGAGTGCCCTAAAGACTGATCCACCGGCAAATAATAGTGGTCAGGCGCATTATGCCTGTATGTTTTCGGTCCACTGGCTATAATAGTGGGGGATTCCGTGCTCAACAAACCGAACATAATTGTGATAAGATCTGGGAAGACACTAAGTACTTATAGTGAAAGACCATGAGAGTCAGGGCCAGACCGATCCATTGGTGAATAATAGTGGTTAGGGCATTTTGCCCTATAAGTGACCGATTCACCAACGAATAATAGTGATCAGAAGCTTTATGTCCTGTAAGTTTCCGGTCCATCGGCTATAATAGTGGGGTTCCCGTACTCACATGGAATGATAATAAGCATATTGTGACTTGAGCATTGATTAGAGATTAAATAATTAATTTATCCAGACTATAGCTTGGCCGTTATTTATCTATAAAGATTGAATGTTGTTATGTTATCGTGCTTGAAGTATGTGCATTTATGTGTTGGCCTTAGTGCATGGTTACCTTACTCAGTACGTAGCGTACCGGCCATCCTTTTTATAGGTGTTACTCATTCCCACGAGCAGAAGGCCCCTCTGACTTTGTACAGGTTGGTGATACTGTTTTTGGTATATTCAATGCTTGTGACGCATCAGGTGGGATTGAGGGTTGAGCATGGACCTGGTCGGAGATAGAGAGTTTCATGGCCAGATTTCCCTTTTATGATTTTCTATTTTATATTGAGCATCCTAAACTTAATTTTTACTAGTTGTAAACTTTATTTCCTTTTTAGGAGCTTTGACTACGCACTCTGATTTATATCTTATGATTGATTGTACTCCTTTAGATTGTAACTTTTACGTGTACTCTGATTTCTATGTTATGATCTATCTAATTCTTTTTATGAACTCTTGGTTTAATTTTGTCAATAATCTTTTTTTTTTAGCCTTAACACTTGGTACTGGAACGATCGGAGTGAACAAGTCTTGTACTAAGTGTGGCGGTAATATTCTCAGAATTCACAGGTTTTAATTTAATTGCTTCCGTTTAAAAAAATTAGTGAATTTTGGGGTGTTACAACACCGGTCTTAGAGCACGCTCCTATGCCTCCTTAAGGTTTTGACTTAATTCACCTATAAGAAGGAAATACTAAGGGTTAAATTCCCTCTTACCAAAATTACCACCATTTCCTACCTTACCCTTATCATAGCCTAATATTAAGGTTAATAATAATAATACTAGTTGTTTTATAAGTAAAAGTAGGGTTATTATTCGTAAGGTAGCTAATCATGTTACTACTAGTCAAAATAGGTCTTAATAGGTATATTGGCTCATGTCAAAGTATTGATAGCAATATTTATATTATTAAAGATAATAGCTTTAATATTACTACTACTACTACTACTACTAATAATAATAATAATAATAATAATAATAATAATAATAGTTGTAGTGATAATACTAATAACAACCCAAATCTTAGTAATAATAATAATTATATTAGTAATACTAAAGTAGTGACAATAATGATACTAATAATAATAATAATCTAATAGTGATAATGATATTGGTGATATAGGTAATATTAACAATAATGATAAAGTAATATTAATAATAATAATGATATCATAATAATACTTCAAATATTAGTAATAGTAATATTAGGGTTCAAATAATCATGTTAATGATAATGATGATGATGATGATGATGATGATGATGATAATAATAATAATAATAATAATAATAATAATAATAATAATAATAATAATAATAATAATAATAATAATAATAATAATGATGATGATGATGATGATGATGATGATGATGATGATGATGATATTAATAAGGGTTTGACTATTATTAATAATATTATTAGTAGTAATTTTCCAAAGTTAGTATTAATAAGAGTAGTAGTAATAATGATGATGATGATATTAAGAATAATGATATTAATACTAATAAAAATGATAACAATTATATTAATAATAATTAAGGGTTGTGGGGGTTACGGTACCACCTAGGGATGGTAGTGACCAAGCGGCACTGACGGTGGTGCACGGCAGCGGTGGTGGAGGGAGACAAGAAAGTGGAGAGATGGGTTTCTAGGCTAGGAGAGGGAAAATGAGAGGGTGGTTGAGGTGGTGGTGGATGCTCTAGGTTAAGAGGGTTTGAAGGGTGGTGGTGGTGCAGCCAAAGGGTTGTCGCAGGAGGTGGTTGGTGTGGTGGCTGAAGGTGATGGAGGGGGAGGAAGGGAGAAGGAGAGGGAGGCAGGGGAAAGAAAGGGAGGGGAGGTCTTGCTGGTTGTTTTGGGGGGGGTAGGGGAGTGGTGGTTGTGGCAGAAATGACGATGCATGGCGGCACGAAGGGTGGCGATGGGTGATAGTTGGTTGATCGAGGGGCCAACTTTGCACAACCAAGGTGACTCCTGCAGGAAGAATTAAAGGTGGCGAGTGGTGTGACTCAGTGGAGGGTGGTGCAAGGAGTGCTTTGGTAGGTGGTTTGGGCAGAGGCATTGGGTGACGGCGGCTATATAGTCGTCTGAACGGGCGACAGCACAAAGGGGGAGATTTCTAGGTAGGGGAAAAGAAGGCCAAATGAGGGGCGGTTATGGGGTGTTTATAGGCAATTTAGGGGGGAACGATAGAGGGGGAATATGAGGCAGGACCACCAGCTGGCAATGGTAGGCTGGTGCAAGTCTGTAATGGCAAGGGGTGTTTGGTTGGGGGAGAAGAAAAGGAAATGGGGAAGGGCACACGTGAGGAGAGAGGAGGGGCTGATTGGGTCGAAAAGGGAAAGGAAAACAATGGAGGAGAGAGGGAAGGTGGCAGGCTAGCGTGAGGTGGTTGTAGAGGAGAGGGACAGTGATAGCAGGGTGGGTGTAGCATTGCAGGTGAGGGGGTCGGGGAAGAACAAAGAAGGTGGACCGGCCGGTCTGGGAAGAAAAGAAAGAAAGAAAAAGAGGGAGAGGACTAGGCGGCTGGTGATGGGTAGGGGAAAAGAAAAGGAAGGCAGGCTTGGGCCGCACGGGAGAAGAAGGGGGGTTTGGGCCACAAGGGGAATGTCCCATATCGAGGAGGAAGGAAAAAAAGAAGAAACGGAGAAAGGAGAGGAAGGAAAGAAAAAAGGAAAAAAAAAGGAAAAAGGAAGAAGGAAAAGGGGAAAAGGAAAAATAGATGGGTTGGGGTATTTAGAACATTTTGATATTTTTGAATATTTAATATAATAATATTTAATAAAGTAATAAATAAATTCCCTTTTTAGATTAACTTAGTATATTTTGAGGAATTTTTCCTTAATTCCATTTTAATTAGGAAAATACCCTAATTTTTTTAATTAAATTATTTATTATTTTACTCTTCGTTTTGCCTTGATTACTTCATCTTATTTTAAATAAAATAATTTATTTAATTAATTTTCTTAATAAATCCTTATTTGGTCATAATTTCTTAAATTAGGGTTTGGGGTATTTCAATGAGTGTCTTAGAAAAACTTTGAGTTTTGTAGTTGAAATTGAAAATATATTGATTATTTGATTATATTTATCAATATAATGCCTACCTTAAATTATTTTGAAATTATTTGAACTTAGAGGCAAATTGGAAGTTTCTATGTGTATTAAAGCTTTCATTTGTTTGGGTTTTAATTAAAATGCCTAAAGAATCAATCTTTTATTATTTCGTACATGCGCTAAAACCAAATTGAAATATAAAAACTTAACTTTATCCAATTATGAAGGTTTATTGCAAATCACATGCTATGTAAAAATTGTCTATCATTATGATTGTATGTTTGGGGGTTCCAATTTTCATCGTTGTAGGTTACTATGCACATATTGTAACTTTAAATTCTAGTAAAGATTATTTTTTCTAGCATAATATGAAATGATGTTATGTTGTTTTGGCTAGTGTTAGTTGTGGGTTAATAATTTAAGATTAAAACCTTACGTGATGGAATTGAAGTAGATCTATTTATTTGATAGACATAATGGTGAATTTGATTTTTGCGTTTATAAAAGCTACTTTATGCTTTTTTTAGTTTCTTTTTCCTCCACATGACTACTTGGTAGATCAAAATTTAACAAGTATTATGATATTGATATTCTTGTTTTGATATCGTAATAATGACAATGACATTTATGTTTTGGTAGATGGATAATGACGATTTTATTATTCTATTACAAGTTATAATCATGAACTAATTTATAATAGTGGTGGTATCTTATTGGTAGATGCAAATGGCATGTTAGATGACTATAAAGATGTTGATATCCATACAAAATCTAAATAAGTAAGATTTTTAGTAAGATATGTGATGGCAAATAGAGTTATGTGTTAGTATATGATTTGTAAGGGTCCCTAAACATTTTACATTTTTTTTTGGCTTATTAGTGAATTGTGGTTGCTTACAATCAACTAAATGATTTGATGTTGAAGATTAAATTGCTTTATTTATATTCATTTGGGAGCATGCTACAACAATAAGGTGGTGCAAACAGTATTGGGTAAGTTCGGATAAGTTATTAGTCATCATTTTCATAATGTCTTAAGAGTTGATATATAATTAGAGGAAATATTTATTGAAAAACCAAATGGATCAACGACACCATTGGAATTTCAAGATAATCCCAAGTTCTTTGCTTATTTTATGGTTAATTTCATAGGTTTTAATTATTTTTGTCCATTAAAGTTTTTAGTTAGATCATTAGTAATGTTGTAGTGAATTTTTACGATTGTGTGGAAGTAATTAATGGAGCCCATGTTCAAGTAATAGTGTTTGCATCAGATGCTCCTAAATATTAGGGTAAAAAAAATAGCACACCACATAATATAATAGCACCACGTACCTTTATCCTAAAATTTACATACATTCTAGTTAGGTAAGAAGGAAAAATATGTGATGATTGAATATTAAAAGATGCACTAAAATGACAATGTTGCTTAAAATCCTACATGGTATTACATTGCCACATATTGACAATTTTTTTTAATTAATTTATCAAAATGTGCCTAACTTCTTAAAGTTTTCATAGTTAAAAATTATCTTGGTGATGTTAGATTTCTTGTTATGAGAATTAATTCCACCTTATAAAGGAGAGAGATGGCATTTGAAAGTGTATTTATAAAATCTGCCACAGACTCCTTAGGATCTATTTAACTTGCCTAATTATTCTTTAAGAAATATGATTGAAAGAATTTTTCGTGTTGTAAAATTCTTTTTCCAATGATGACAAGTGAAAATAAACCCCATTATGATGTCAATACATATATAATGATTAAATTAGCATGGTTTACTATGCATAACTTTCAAATGGATATCGATCCCGATGAAGCTATACTTAGAAATATGGATCAAGAACTTGTAAATGGGAAAGATGGAGAGTGGAAAAATAGTTTTGATGATCTTATAAAATAAAAAGATATTACTAGAGGAAAGTTTATAAGGAATTTGGCTGTAGTGGTGATGTAGTGAGATTTTAGCATATAAGCATTTATTTTGGAGTTATGTGTTTTGAACACATGTATTGTTATGTGTGAAATTTTTTTGGTTAGCTATAATATGTTGCATTCTATTTTGAATAAATATACTATATTGTGAACAAAAATTTGGTTTGCTACAAGTTGTTGTGTTCTACTTTGAACACATGTCTTTTCCTAGAGATTAATTCTATGTCATTACTGTCACTTGTTTACTTGTGTTTTTTGTGCTTATCATATTTTTCGATGTTTTTTAGATTCAACCATGCCTTATTGTTAACCTAAGAGAAACAATTTTACATGCGAGATGGGTGATGTTCTTCTTAATGAGTTGTAACGTTCGATGCATATAAGCAATTGTTTTAGTGATACATGTACTACAATAGCTTACAATTATGTGTTAAAGAACTGAAAGAAAATTTTCCTATCTACTTATGGAGCAAATATTAATTTTAAAATGGAAAAAGTATCTGAAGGGTGGATTTTGAGAATGTTATGGCATATTCTGAATTAATTCAAAAGGTGGTTAAGGTTTTAGTCTTACCACTCATATGTGGAAAATCAAAGATGAAGTATCGAATCAAATTATTGAGGGAGTTTTAGTGACAAATTGTTGGAATTATAATAATTGTTTCATTTCCTTAATTTCCTTCTTTTCTATATGGTGTTCATCATGTTTATTTGTTAAGTGTTATAATATGATTTAGGTTTTTCACCTCTCATAGAGAAATCCATAGGCTACGGAGTGGAAAGGTAGCACAATTCTATTATATGAAAAATAGGAAGGTCTCTATTCTCAAGATTGGACAGTTGGTGATCATGTTATAACTTTTATTGAATTAAAAATATGGAGAAGGTCTACTACTAAACAACATGAAGCATTTGGTGGCATGATCAATGATATTGATAATATAATATCACAAAACAAACTCAAAATTGAGGGGTTTAGTTCATTTGGTATTGATCAAATAAGTCCTCCTACTTTTAATTAAGAATATGGTTCAAATACTAGTAATGCAAATGTATAAAAAGGAGGTGGGAGTCATGGAAAATGCAGCAAGAGCAAGAGAAAAATGATATGATATATTAAGTTCATAGATGGAGAAGTTCGCCATTACTTTAGATAAATTCTCATGTGTTGTTCCTATTAAGGTTATAAAGTGTGTCAAGGAAATTTATTTTCATTCATGGTATAAGATGAAGGCATGTTTCCATATTTGAATGAAACATGTGGAATGCAATAAGCTTAATGCTTTTCCATTAGAAGAGCATCAATCTACATTATTGGTTACACTTGTATGGCCACACATCATTGGTGAATCAAAAGATTCTCCTTATATGTAGTTTATAGTGATGCTTGAAATCCTTTCATATAATTACATCTTGTTAGGTTGTATGATAATAAACACCATTTATTTATTTTTTACTTTATGTTTATGTTGTTGGTTATGATGGGCATCTTTCAAATTTACTTTATATTGAATGTAGGATGATGGATTCCCATCTTACCTATTATGTTTAGTGAAGATGATAGATTCATTCCTCATATGTGTTTTATATGATTTATTTTGTCTATAAAAAAACCTTTATCTTTAAAATAGTTGAGCAATTCAAGAAATTTTAACGTTAGTTGGTTAAGGTGATGGTGATGATAGAGGAGTTAGTTGTGGTGGATAAGGTGATGCTGGTGGTTGGGGGATAGGGGTGGAGAAGGAGGTGGTGGTGGTGGTGGTGGCGGTTGTGGTGAAGTATGTGGTAGTAATGGTGGATGAGTTGGTTATGGTGGATAATGTGGTGGTTATAGGGTTTGTTTTAGTGGATGAGGTGGTGGTGGTGGTTTAGGGTTAAGAGTTGAAGAGGATATGATAGTTATGGTGATGATGGTTGTGGTGGTTGTTATAAATGAGGAAATGGAGGAGATGATTGTGATGGAGGTCATGGTTGTGGTGTAGGAGGTGATTATGGTGGTGGTGGTGGTTGTGGTGGAGGAGGAGGTGGTGGTTGTGATTGAGGTATTAGTTTTGGTGGTAGTAGGAGTGTTGGAGAATTTTTGTTGTGGTAGATGAGGTGATTATAGTGGTGGTTTGGAGGTGGATGAGGAGGATGTGGTTGTGATGGTGGACGAGGTGGTGATGGTTGAGGATTTGGTTGTGGTTGTGGTTGTGGTTGTGGTTGTGGTTGTGGTGCGGGGTTAAGGATGTAGAAGAAGGAGGTGGTGATGGTGGTGGGTGTAGGGGTGAAGGAGGAGGTAGTTGTAGAAGGGTGTTCTTTATTTACTAAAAGAATATAATTGTCATCTGATTTATTTTATAACATTTATTTACTTCAATCTATACATAATTAAAATAGCATTGACTCGAATACACTTAGGTTAGGTTAATCTTATCCAAATAGTAATTTAAAACATCCACCCTATTTCCTTTATTTAGGTAATTTTTTTTATATTTATCCTCACCCTTATTCACCAAAATTAAAATGGAGCATTAGATAAATAAACCTAGGGAAAAGAAAGAAAGGAGACAGGTGTTGAAGGCTAAAGGTAAAAAGAATAAAAAAGTGAGACTAAAGAAGAGTGCTTATCAACAAGGAGGAAGAAAAAGATAAATAAAGAGTTAGCTTTAGTTTTGTGTAAGGAACCACAATGTAAGTGATAGATTTGGAGAGGCAAAATAATATGGAAAATACTTAAGAGGGGTGTTTTAAGTATTCTAACTTTTTCAAAATCAACTAAAATCATAATATACATCTTTAAATTTTCTTGTTTATAATGAAGAAACTCAATGCTTAGTTTCTCCTTAGATAGTTGTATGCCAAATAACTTATGAAATATTTAGTCCACAATGTTGAGAGTAACATTTATGCACATAGAAAATAAAAAGAGAGTAACACTAGTTATTATATGGTTCCTCTACTTAAGAGATACTCCTAATCAGCCTTATTTCTCACAATATGTAGGAATAGATAATATTACTCTTTTAACACATGAACTCTCAAATACTCATCAACTTAACTCTAAGTTAGAATGTATTTATAATTCTATAACCCAATTCATCTCACTCAAGGTTTGCACTACTCAATAACACAAATTTGTTGGCTAGCTCCCCCTTGGTGATTTACAATTCAAAATATAAGATGAAAATGAAGAAATGCTCAAAAGAATCTTAATAACAACACTAAAAAAAATAGAGAAACTTTCGCACAACTTGTATATCAAAATACTATATCTCCATAAACAAATCTCTCAATAAAATATATGCCTTCAATTCATTCTTCAACTCCTATGAAAAAACTCTCTGTTTTCACAAAAGAGCTTTGCATAAATAAAAGATCTCACATCAAAACCTAGAAACCCTCAACAAATATCTTATAAAACTAGAAATTTTTTTCTAAAAAAATTGTAAAAAAATTTAGTCAAAGATATTTACTAAAGTTAAATAAAACTCAGATAACAAAATTTAGCTACAACAAAGTCTACTCTCTCGTGATTAATCCATAAGATAAACTCGATAACCTAAGTTGTCACAAGAACTTCTATTTTTGTTCTAAAACTAATTTTTAACCAATAAATTAAATTTTAAATCGAGCTTAAATACACACTAGAAAATTTTTTCCCTAATTTTATGAAATGATTCTATTATAAGCAGGTAAGAAACTCAAAATGAAACTCATCCTAAGTTTCCTCTAAAATTTCAAAGCTCAAAACAATTTGGAAATTTTTTTGTTTCTGAGTCATTAAGAGTACTTCATTACCTTATACAAAGACTTAACACTTGGACTTTCAAGCGCCTTCTGTGTTTCTCATCATTTGAATTTTTTAATTGTTGTCTGATCTTGTATTATTGGAATGATGTTAACTTGTAATGTAATTGCTATTATTTTTTTTATATATAATTGTGTTATTAATTTAATAAGATTAATATTTTAGCTTTAGCAGTTGGTATAAGAATATTAGAGGAGACCATACTTATACTAAGTATGGTGTTAATATTTTAGCTTTCCCAATTAACTCTTTAAAAGACATTTGAAATGTTGATAATAGGGGTGTTACAATAAGTCTAGCCAAATTCAAATAAACTTAATGAGTGTAACCAAACTATTTAGTAAAGAGGCCTTCCCATATAACATCGGTGTGTAGAGTAGGAAAGACACCTAGGATCAACTTGGATCATGCCCGGAAGCAAATGATAATAAGAAATGCTTGAAGACAAACTAACTCTCAGTAGTTAAGTAAGGATCGGATAATATAGAACTAGCTTAATAATCATTTCACTTTAAGTAATTTCAATCTTATTAGGTCATTATTCCATATCTCATCAAGATACACATACCATAACAATTCAAATAACATATCATACAAATGAAAATGAAATATAGTATGATTCAAAATTCAACCACATAAAGATCTCACATTAACCCTTAATTATGCTAAGGGTACTTTAGGGTGATAATTCATTACTTAATCATTTATGATATATAGCAAAAAACTATATTAATGCCACCATTCATGGCATTATCAATTAACTTCAATTATTCTCCTATTTTATCAGTAAAACCAAGATTAGGTTGAATATAAGTCAATTATTTTTAAAGGTAATTATGAAAATCCATAGTATTTACATTAAGTAGTTAAGGTCATCCTTATTCACAAGGTTTGACAACTCTATGCCAAGACACTACCCTTTTAAACATTCACTTTAAAATATGGTCTAAGTCTATTCATTGAGAATAGAGAATGGAAGTCAACATCTAAAGCTGAATGTCAAAATCAAGTGGAGGTCAAATAAATGTTGACCTAGATCTAATTAATTTATCTAATAATTTATTATTCTCATGTAAGGGTGTATAATTTGGCCATAATAATACAACTATGTATTACTTGAATAACCTTTGTGTAATAGTTGACCAATTGGGTGCATTAGTTGACTAATTAGTACAAACACCATTAGTTGCTTGAAAATGTATATCACTCAATGGGGTTACTAGGGAGACATCTACTAATATCACATATGAATTGACCTATGGTATCTGAACCCAAATCTAAAATTTGAAATTCAAAATACCCACAACCTAAATCATTCTAAACAGATCTCCATGATTTTTCATGCATTTCAATAGATCCAAATCAAGATCATAACATACTTAACATTTAACCATGCTTGGAAAATTCATCAAACAACACGAATCATGCTCGTATGCAATCACCATAAAAGCATGAAACTTTCTATAAGATTCTTTTTAATACAAATTCATTGTGTACATAGGTCATACTTCATAATAGATGTGTCATAATTTACTAAGATTTTCAAAAACATAACTTAAATCACTAACCTAACAAAACACTTAAGATTAAACACACACTAGTGCCCATAAGAACCTAAATCAAGCTATCTATTCATGCTTTGATGCTATCAAACCAATAAGTCTAAATCCATATTTTAACACATAAAGCTCATTTTATCATAATAAAAAAAAACATGCTAACACTCTAACTTAAACTCCATTTACCATAAAATAGGGAAGCAAGTAGATTAGCTTAAGCTAATTTCAGCAAAATCATAAAATAGAAGGTCAAAGATCCTCTTTCAAGCTTGAAAACCCAAATCTTTATAATTTCCTTGAAAACTTTTTAATTCAAAATCCAAAACCAATATAAGAGTTTATTTTTTAAAAGAAATAAGACCAAACAATTAACAAAAATAAAAATAAAATTAGATAAATTATAACCTCCTTCAAATTCTAAGGAAAAAACTAAGAGAAAGGCTCAAACTCTTCAACTATTCCTATGTCTAACCCTCATTTGTTTAGTAGTAAAACAAAATAGAGTTGGGAAAATGATTGGAAGAGTGTAAAGAGAGTTGAGAGAAGGGGGTAAAGTCCAAAAAGGAAGAATAAAAGAAAGGGAATCTTGATGGAACAAGAGGGAAAGTGAAGGATCTTAGGAGAAAAATTCTCATACATAGAGAGAATGTGTGTGTGTGTGTGTGTGTGTGTGAACTAAGATGGAGTGCTTAAGGTGAAGGTGTGGAATCAATATTTAAATAGCCACAATTTTCCCTTTTACCAGACCCTTATAAATCTGTAACATATAAGAAATAGAGGGAAATGTTTATTAAAGTTAAACTTTACCCAGATAGGTGAATATAAGTCTTAGCTTTGTGGTTATGGATAGCCAAGCTATACACATCAAATGATAAGGGGATAGAGGGATGTATAGGCAACAAGTTAGCTTACCAGCTAATTCTTGAAGCAAATGACATAGGGAGTCACAAGTAAGTTTGAATGGAGAGAGAGAGAGAGAGAGATGAAAAATAAAATAAGGAAGGTGAGGTCATTAAGGATACTATTACAATTGTAAACCTGTACATTTGTTCATGATTTGGTAAAACAAATTCAAAAGGTGTAATAAACTTGTAAAAATAATTTATAAACTATTCACAACATTATAATTAAGTTCCAAAATCAAAGAAAATCAAATTAAAATAGAGACAATATAAGTTCAAGTTGATAAGTAGTTAAACGATGAGCTAATTCTATCAAGTGATCATGTGAGAGATAGAACACTCCTAAAACCTTATGCACATCGATTGTCAATAAAGATCGGTAAACCAACAAGCTAGGAAAAATCTATTTGTCCACTTTCCTAAAAAATTTCCCTAAATATTTAGCAATTAAACCCAATCCAAACCTTGAAATCAAGATCAAACATGTTAAAACCATAAACAAATATATGAATTAACACACATTAAAGTCCTAAAAAGGTGGGGTATTACACTAAACATATGTCACAATCTTAGTATGATTAGAAATTACCACAACACCTTCTTAGAAATCTTAGCCTTATTGAATCATGTCATTTGAAATTCATGATACATATATAATTATGCATATTTATTGCCATATAAAATATAATCATTAGGTTACACATGAAGTTTTTCATAATTAAATTTAATAGAGTAAATAATCTTCTCTATTTCATATGTCATGGGATGAAGTACATTATTCTCTAGAATCATCTCTCTCAACAATTTGAGAAGATAAGTGAAGCTTTTATCACTCCATCCATTATCCGCCTTGAGGTTGTAAAGTCTTGACATGATCGATAATCTTATAAATTTGTTACAAATTTCGTACACGTGTGTTTCCAAATCACTAACCAACTTTGTACACCTTTTTTTTCAAAAAGAACCTAGAATCTTATTCTACATAATTTTTCAAGTCTTTCATATTAGAAAAGCCATTATATTCAAAATCATCGTTGTTAGCACAACTAGTTTGGACATTGATGGAATATCCATGCCATATCTAATTAGTGTGACATCTATAAAGTCCTTGAAAAATAAGATGATCTCGTATTTTATCAACAACTTTCTTCTTAATGTTGATATAATCAATATATGGGTAATATATCTGCAAAAGGATATTTTCCATTTTCAACCACAAATCTTAAGAAGTCATCAACACCATCTATATATTGTATATTTAACCTACTAAAGTATACCTATTTAGGATCCATTATATTCTATGTTAAAATAAAATTTGAAAACAATAATCTATGAATAAATACAATAATAATATCTAAATCAAATATAGATAAAACATATGTAGGTTAGTGTGTGTGTATGAATGTATGTGTGCATATATATACATACATATATATATATATATATATATATATATATATATATATATATATATATATATATATATATATATATATGTGTGTGTGTGTGGGGGGGGGGGTGTACATAGCTACAAAAATTATGGGTTTCCTCATAAAATATACTAACAAAAACAATAATGATAAAAAAAAAAAGCATATCTAGTGATGTATAAAACACATCATATAGCAAAAATCAGCAAGCATAATCATATCCTAAATAGTAAATGCATGAAAAAAATTACAATTATCATGCCAACAATTAAGAAGAACAAATTTGGAAAATGAAAACTTCTAAAGGAAGAATGAAGATGGTAAGATCAAAGAAGAAGGAAAGCTACTTGTGGAGTCTTTAAAAGAGACTGATGGAGTGGGAGAAGGCGGATGTGGGGGAAACAACAATGACTGAATACAAAGAAGAAGAATTAATCCATGTGTACCTCTTTATAAGCATGTGTGAACATGAGGATAAAAAAGAGGTTTGGCAGGCGGTTTTTAATTAAAATCTCTATCTGTACCTTAAATATGTTTCTTTTTTTAAAAAAATCATCCTACTAAGTCATACATATTAGTTCTTTCATGAAACTTATGTCTCAATAATACCAAAAATATTATCAAAATTATATGGTGATTATGTAATACCCTAACCTAATCCTTTCAAAATGTATTTAAAATTATGTTAAAATATAAAAAAAATATGGTTTCGGAAAGTGCCTGGATAATGAGTGAAAATGTGAGCTTCATAGGTACTAGCCACACCCAAAACCAATATATTGGTTCATCCAAAAACTCAATTATTCACTCTAGAAGAACTAATCAACTAATGGTAGAAAAACAATCTACCGGTGAAACAAGTCACCTAGTTCTGTAGAAGATTTAAGGTGTTTTCTAGTAATATTTCAATTATTATTCTCATGGTTTCCTAAACTTCTAATTAAAGTCTTTTTTAGCTAATTATAACCATATTTTTGTGCTTTGGGTATATTTTTCACACTATTTAGATCATTATATAATTTTACTTATCTAAAATTTTCCCCAAAATTATTTCTTTAGGAACCTTCTCACACACCTCTTTATCCCTCATTTTCCTTTCTTCTATAGCAAATCAGGGTTATGTGCAGCTTTCCCTTCATTATCTTTGATTTGATTTGTATCATAAATTGCTTCACCAGCCCATACATCATCATTCCATGCCCTTACACACTTTTTCTTAAACTCCACTATCCAAAAAACCCAAGTTAACCCACTATCTCTCTTTTCCATTTTGTTTGGTTAAACATTCCATCTCCTTTTGCTTCATTATCTTATCACACCTCTCCTACAGTTTCTCTCTTTCAAATTATCATATTTTTTTCTAAGTGTTGAACTTTTCTTCACTTTTCCCCTTCTTGCTAACCAAGATATTTTCCTCATAGTTCCTCCAGTTTTGTACTCGTTCCTTTCTATTATTGTTAATCACTACCTTAATTCCTCTTTTTTATCTGTTTAAACCAAGGAGGATTGAGGTTTATAAAGGGTTGAAGATCCTCGGTTTCCCCGTCTTAGCTACTCTTCTTCTTAGGAAGATGTTGAGAATTGTACTCCATCTTTCTCCTTTTTCTTCATTTTTGATTTTAAACATATTTGAATGATTTTTAATTAATTTTTATTCTTAATATTTTTACGATAATTAAGAATCCTTATACCACCACCAAGTTAGGGGTAGTTTGTTTTGCTAGAAGATAATTGATAGGAGGTAAATCATTCTTATCTTCAATATGTTTAGATGTCTACGTTTTAGATTATGGTTCCATAATTTTAGCGTGCTCTATGTTGAGCATGTGTTATGATGATTATTGACCTTAAATATATTAGCATGTTTTTCTATTTTGGAAGTATGATCATGTTTTAGTTATTTGTCCTTATTGTTATTATGGACAAGTTAAGCATGAAATTGTGATGCAATTCAAATTAAGGATCATGAATCCATGCTTTAAGAGTATGACGGTGTTTTTATTCATCTTTTAGCAATATAGATTAAGAGCATACTTGGATTATTCAATTAAGTTGGGAATTATTTGGATAACTCACATGTTGTGCAAAACCAGTCAACTGATTTTGGGCTACAAGTTAAAAAATCAAGTCGGCATCCTATTAATTATTTTTAACCCTATACAAGTTGACCGATTATGGATTTACTCTACTAATTCATTAGTCAACTAGTTACCCTAAAATGAGTCAACTTTTTTTTATCAAATCTAATTTTGTTTGGTTCGGTTAAGGGTTCCAAAACAATCCTATGGTTTGTAGAACTAATAAACCGATTCCCTAAGATAATTTTGTGATATTTTAAGGTTTCCACTAGTCTTTAACTTTAATTTATGTAGGCACCTTTAAAAATTAAATCTAAGGATATACTACAAAAGGTTAAATATGTGGTTGGGATTTGAAAGCCTTATTTGGATGAGTTTTGTAATATCTCATAAACACCCAATTTGGTGGCTTGGATGCATTGATTCATGATTGGTGTCAGCATTAGAAACACTCAATTGGATAATTAAATGGAATTGAGTTATAATTTTTGATAAAATTTAGCAAACATTTATAATGGAATCAAGAATTTATTTAATCCTTTTTTTCCAACTCTTGAGGTAGCTAGTAGAGAGTTAGTGGGTGGATCACCTTTGTGTTTTTATTTTTCACTTAGTACCTATTTCGCTCTCTATTGGATTGTGATTGGTATGGGTATGGACATATCATAAGTGGTAGGATGAATAATGTGGCAAGCTGACATAACATTAATGCCCAATTTAGGTGGGTATATTATCCCTATACAAGCCTCCTAGCACTTCTTATGTCAGTAGCTTAGGCTAGTGTGGTATCCTTATACAAGCCTCCTAGAGCTTTGTAAGTCCATATATAGCTCAAGTGAGTGTGGTATCTCATCTGTGGTGGTTCTTATGGCAGATACATTCAAGGTAAGGTGGGTGTGGTGTCCCTTGAGAAAGCCCCCTCAGTATATTCTGACTATATGTGGTGGGTGTGGTATCTCAATTGTATGTGTTGCTACGATGACTTTTGTTCATGGTGGATAATGGGGTTTTGTTAACCAAATATCTAAATAAATGGAGGTGTGTGGTCACATAATGGAATAATATTATTGTTAGTTGCCTTACATGTGTTGTAGCATGATATGTTTGTAAGACTATTCTCTGTTGTGTTTTCAAAATGCTTCTATATTGTTTATAAAAAAAATTCAAGTTAAAAAATTGGGGAGGTAGGGGGTACATGTTAAAGATTACGATTTTGAAACCACTCTCTATATCCTTTTAAATGCTAGCCCCTTTGTCAACCATGTTTTTTTTTCAATTGAGAAGATATATATGAATGTTTTTTATTAAAGCAATCGTATATGTGTTGCCATCTCTTTCTATTTTTGTAGTGTTGTTTAGCTTATTAAAATCTCAATTCGACTCATTTGTTTAGTTAAATGAGTTAAACTTGAATTTTATTTTTAGACTCGTTTAATAATTGAGCTGAATCTACAAAATTTTGACTTGGCTCATTAATAGCCTAGGCCTGTGAGCTTTTTTCAACTCTTGTTTTTAGTTAAATGTGAAACGAATTTAAATTTTATATTAAGTTGATTTATTATATAAGTCAAGCCCAAATCTAAAAGAATTTGCCTTGGTTTAGCCCATTTAAAGCCCCGACAGGAGTAGTCTAGTCAACTTGCAAATATAGACATGTGGGTCGTGCCATAACTTGAAAAATGAGTGATTGGCCACCCAATATATGGTCCGCTGCTCATAAAAGAATGATAGGGCTTATTGTTTCTGTGACGTGTTGCGGTGTCGTTAGTCTTAGAAACCAAGTTATAAGGCATGTTTTGTATTGCTAGTATTTATAACAATCTTACTCAATAATCCCAAGGCGGCAAACTTTGCGAAGAAAATGAAGGTAAGGTGGTCACTTGTATCTTCGTAGTGTACGTAGTCTCAGTGAACACCAATCGAGAGGAGATATTTTGGAGAATGGGAGGGGGGGGGGGGAATCTTGTAAGAAACGATTTAACATACTAATTTAACCTTAATCTCTTTCTCCTATTGTTGATTTCTAGATTTTTAATTGGATGAATCGTCGGCTTCGACAAAATGATTATTCTCCGACCATTTCTGCTCATAAAGGTTGGTTCATTATTTTTAAATTATTATCATTTTTATTTTTATTTGTATGAACTTTCATTTGTAATACAAAGTTGTTTTATTTTGTTTGTCAATTTATATAGTACGTGCCGTATGTATTCTACGATTATTTACGCTACTAATATATAGAAGCTTAATTTTACGCAGATAAATATTTATCCAAGAATGAGACCCGGGACACGTTTGAGACCCTATCACTGCTTAAACATGGAGGAGACGTAACGGCCATGGGCACGTTTGATAGCTGGAAACTAGCTGGTTTCCTTACAATTGGCACGATTGGAATCGATCCCATGGAGGGCATACGTACTCCGACGGAGAAAGTTGAAGATGAAGGCTTAGTAATGGAAAAAGACTTATGTGAGCAATATTATGATGCTGATCATGACGTTGAAAACACATCATCACAAGTCATCCTTGAGGGAAATGAGATTGAAATGCTTCCACTAATGAACGAAGGATGCCATGAGGGTCGACGTCCGTGGTTAGTCTTTTTCAATTGAACATAGCTAGACTACGATAATGTTAACTAGACTATTATTGTTACTACTACTACTACCACTACTATTGTTGTTTCACAAATATAAGTAACTTTTTCTTTTAGAATTTGTTTCCAAAACCATAAGTCATGTTATAAAAACTCGTATAAATTAAAACTCATATTTTTTTTATAATCTCTATTCTCTTATGTATTAATTAATGATCAAGTTTTTAAAAATATATTTATAAAAGAGTATATTAGTTATTTTAGAAGTCCTCTTTTCTAATCTATAATATTTTTTAGTCGGTGTATTATACTAAAAGTGATATATTACATTTTTCAATGTTATATAATATATGATGCCTCCCGTTTTTGTAAGTAACATGGGGTCCGATTGTCTTGTATACTAAATATAATTTTATTCCAAAATTTTTGGTAGGAATATTGCGCCAAAATGCAATGAGATGGATATAGTTGTTGATCGAATCCTCGGGTCAGTTGAGAAGGGAAAGAAGAAAGCGGAGAGAGTAACATTGGCAGACTTGTTCATGGCAGACCCTCATCATCATCATATCGATACCCAGTCAGATTCTGAAGCTGACGAAGGCGTCGCCTGCGCAAAGAAACCGGCAACCTCTGATCATCGTGCGAAAAAGGGGAGCTTTTCAAAAGCCAAGAAGAAGCTCCTTAATCCTCACGGTCTTTATGAATATTTAAAGGTACATGCGTAGATAATGATATCATTAATTTCTTACCCAGCAGATGCGGATGAATATTTGTGTACAGCAGTACTGGAATTTATTTACAACAGGTTTTATCTGGCTAGGACGATAATTATGTGAGCTAATAAGTGCTCAAAATCAATGGAACGACACACAAAGCACGTTGCATGTGTTCCCTTCTCACTGAACCAAAAGGCAACGAGCTATAATACATGAAACGCTGGCATTCCCTTTTTCTCATATTGACGTCGTAGGATGTCTCTGAAAGTATGTCTATTTGCCCTACCAAAAAAGGGAAATCCAAGTTTCATCAAATATATTCATGTGTTTGGCATCTTCCTCTTGAATAGGAATATTTTTAATAAATGGAATACGTGAATTTTAGAAAATTTTATCGCATTATATCTGCCTTGATGGACGGAGCCAGCTAAGAATACATGGGTCAAGTGACCCCATGATTCCCAACAAAAATTTCACTTTTTATAACTTTTATCTATACATATTAAAAAAATAATCAAAATTTATTATTTTATGTTGTGATATTTATTAAAAATTGAGGGACTATTAAATATTACTCATAATATCATATGTCATATTTATATATTCTATTATATGAGGATCTTATGGAATTGAAGTCCTAACTTTGATTATATGGGATTGAAGTTCTACCTTCGTCCATGTCTCTCTGTCGGTATGTTAACAAATAGTATTTAATGTGATAAAAGTGTCCTTGCCAAATTAAAGTTAGCTATCAAATTTAATACAAGAGTAATGGGAGATTTGCTTTACAAATATGTTAATTAAGATCTTTTACTATTTGTACTCTTTTCCTTCTTTATCGATGATTGCCTCCTCTCTAAATGAGATAGGAGGATACAAAAGAATTTGATTAGAGGTAAGATAAGTCATGGATTTGAGTTGTTCAATGATTATCATGTTACAAGAGTCATAAACTAGTGATCATCAATTGTAGGTTAATTCATATAGATCAACATGCATGTTAGTGCAAGTAATCATAAACTAGTGACTAGAGTACTTTTGATATAACATCACCTACCTATGCGAATCATCATCATTCGAAAAATTAAATAACTAATTGTCCGATCAATAAAAAGTTAAATAAATCGGATAACCAGTTTAATAAATAATATACATATTCTCTAAAGATGATTTATTTTTTGTAATATTTTATCGATCAAGATGAACAATTTGTAAATATTATTGTATGTCTTTGTGGATTATTTTTTTAATTTTTTTATTGTAAGTGAAATTAATATTTTTTTCATTATTATTTTTATTAAATATTTAAATATTATTTTAATTTTGGAATTTCTAATTGAATATAATGTACTTTAGAACTCAAATCAAACCATTAGATTAGATCGGTTTATTATCTTTCAATTAAAAAAATATTTTATATTTTTCATTTATGATATGTTCAAAAGTTTTAGATATACGAGGGATTATTTATTGGTCAATCTAAAACTTTGGATATCCAAATATTTTTTTTGAATATTCAATCTTTTATATACCAAAAAAAATTTACCGGAAATATTGAATATTCGATCCATCAATGTCCCTACTCTGCACCCACCTCCGTGTCCCATCATGCCTTCACTTCAGTACTTCAGTAGTATGAAAAATATTAAAATAATTAACTAATAATATTTTTTTACATAATTATTGAAAAATAGTATTTCTTTTACTTGTAAAAAAAATAGATAGCTAAATAAAAAATATGCATAAAAGTATTGGCAGGAGTGGAGACAACTTAATTCAACTCGACCTAGCTTAGTGATGGTATCGTCGTCGTGGTGGCTGGCGAAGGAAGATGGTGGTTGCGAACACTAATGCATGTTGTCCCCCGTCCCCGAAACGTTTCCGTTTGTTTTAGGGTCAAAATTTTTATTAAAATTATTTAATTAATATTTTTATTAAAAATAATTATTAATAAATAAAATTAACTAATATAAGCAATAATTTTAGAAATTTTTTATTTTTCTCTTTTAATTTTAGTAAACTTAATCTATTTTAAAATATATATATATATATATATATATATATATATATATATATAATTTTTTTAACGTTTTATGTCGTCCTCGTTTCCTAAACTTTTAAAAAATGATGTTTCTACGTTGCGTTCCGTCCCCATTTTTCCGTCCCCGTACAACACTAGTTGTGAATTGGTATTTTGTGTTTATATTAATTAATCTACGGAAATCCATGATCCATGTAGCATGTGCATAAATTTTGGCGGAATAGACAGAAATTTATTGACCACCAGTCCTCCCCCATCTTGGTTTTTATGAGAAGATGCACTTACCAAATAAAAAAATCACATTTTCATGGTTATTATTCATGTGATATTATTTTATTAAATTTTAAGTACTTATTACACTATTGATCTTAATTAAACCCATTATCACAGTACTATAAGATATTTTTAATCATAAAACATAATTTTATAGTTACTGCATGTGTGGCCTTCCCGATTAGAATCACAAGCCTCTGATGTGATCTGACACCCATTAAAATCTGTCTTCCGAGATGTCTATTTTAAGTAATTAACAAGTTAATTAACTTAAATTTTGTTGTGCTCTAGCATGTTAAAAGGATGACGAAGAAGAAGATCCATCCGGACATCCACGATAAGTTTCAGAAAAATGAAGAGGTCCCGATGAACGTTGCAGAGATCCCTACCAGCAACCAAGCAGACGGAGGCGATGAAAGAGCGTCGCTGCTTCCCATTCACGGTACATCTTCGGTCTATAATCCTATGCTTGTGTTTATTATTTCTGTACTTCAAACATTTCCGGGGGCCCATATCATGATGAACTTGCAATCTACATGTGCTATGTCGTGCATGATAATTGATAACTTTCTTCTTTCCACAAATGACCAAGCATATGGAACCATATATTTGACCAATAAAAATAAAAAAAAAATATATATATATATCCACTAATCCAACCACGTTAAATGACAAGGTAAATTATATATATTATTATTAACGTGTACCGTACTGCAGATACAATGTGACAAATAAAAACATCACAGTTCAAATGCTTGGAATTTTAAAATATGCTAGCTATAAGATGGTAAGGAATATAAATTAAATAAGAAGAAACATCTTTGTGCCTCACAAGATACGTAAGGCGTGCTACTCTTCTAAATTTGAGCTTTTGGGTTTGATTCTAAAGCAATAACAATTAATATGTATAACAATTATTTTAGGTGATTATCGATTACATAAATGTATATGACTTTTGTACTTTAATTCTTTGATGATTAAGACGCCTAAAAATAATTGGCATTGGTTTAGTGCGAATCAAACCTTGGATCTTAAATTTATTAGAGGCATGCCTCTATCAGGTGATCTCTTCCGTCCCTTTTTTTTTTTTTTGTTTCAATAGTTTAAAACTAATGGTCAGCATGTCACTAATGTATAAGTTATGTTTCAGTTCATAATTTAACTAACTAGCACCATAATTGTTTATAAGTATTAAAACGTTCTATAATTAATATGGGTGCACGTGAAATATAGCATGTTTATTTAGCCCTATAATAATAAAAATGCTGGAAAAATTGGGATGAATAAAAAGAAATAACACAGAGGGATTTTTTTTTTTTATGGAAAAGGACATGCTTATTAATATTAAGTATCATAGTATCACACTACCCCACATTCTATCTATGAAGGGTTTGAAACTTTACACTAAAGCCAATCCAATATACAAACTACTCAATGACACAAAGCAAGATACAACACCACAAATGTCACCCAACTAGAAATTAGAAGGATACATGCATCAACTCCCCCAAGTACCTCTCCTTTTAGAATATTTTGCGTATCACACTAGGCACTGCCACACCAACTAGGTGCATCTTACATTGTATAATGGTTGAAGTATTGACGGTTATTGTAGCATGAATTTCTTTTGTAATGGAAAGTATGTGCTTTGAAAAAGTAATAATAATTTATAACATCAATGTGCTTCCAATATTACCCAAAAATATTATTTAATATTAATCTTGATTAATTTATATGTTAAAATAACTCTTAAATACTAATTTAATTATTTTATTAACATTTGACCTAGAAACCCCTATAAAGTCTTAAATAGGATTTGTTCTAATTATTTTATCTTTTCCTTTTTATTCACCCTAAAGTAATAAACTTATCTTGTTTATTTTTCTTAATTGGATACCCTAAATTTAGATAAATTAATTTTACCCTAATACTAAATCTAACCTAATTCTAATTCTAACCCTAAATTTATTTTTCTTTTTCTTTTTCTTCCTTTTTCCTTTTTATTTCTTTTTGTCTCTCCCTTTTCCCTTTTTCTTTTTTCCTTCTCATTTTCTTTTATCCTTCCCAGCCTATGCCCCAACCCACTTCTTCTATTTTTTCTTCTCTTCCCCGACCTGCCAACTGAGCCCAATTCTCCCCCCTTGTCAACTTCCTTTTTCCTTTCCCTTTCCTCATTTCCCTTTTCAACCAAACAAGGCATTACCTTACACCCTATCACCTTTCTCCCTTCCTTTCCTGACCATGCAACTTTCCCCTCATCCCTACCCCAACAACCCTAACCCAACCGCCCCTACTTGCACCCAAGCACACTTGTGTCTTCTTTCCTTTTCTATCCAAGCCAACTCCTCCCCACATTGCCCTTCCATTTCCCAGCCCACAACCTTGTCAACACACCTCTATCTTGCTTGCACCTTGCTGAGCCCTATTCCATTACTAACTCTTATAGAGCCCTTGTCGTTCCAGCCAATCAACCACTTCCCTCACCTTTTCTCTAACTGTATACATATATGCACCCATTCCCTCTCCATTTATGTTCTACCCTTTAACTTTATTCCTCCTCCCTAATCCTTCTTCTTCTTCTTCTTCTTCTTCTTCTTCTTCTTCTTCTTCTTCTTCTTCTTCTTCTTCTTCTTCTTCTTCTTCTTCTTCTTCTTCTTCTTCTTCTTCTTCTTCTTCTTCTTCCTTCTCCCTCTCCATTTTCATTATGCTTCGACCTCAGAAAAATCACCATCCACCACCTTTTTTGCAACTCATATTATTTTTTGAAGCTAACCCTAAGCTCTTACCTTTCTTCTTCTCTTCTCCTTTCTCTTTCCCCTTTTCCCTTGATTTGTTTGGTTTCACAACACTGTCTCTCCTTAGTGCAACCCCTGCCCACCAATGGTGTCCTCCACCGATGTCCCCTTCTTACAACACCACCCTCCCCCACAACCCAACTCTATCCTTATACCATCAGCAAATCACTGCTACATGCTTCCCTCGTCCAACCTCCGACCACCAACAAGCACCTTCCCATTCAACCATCAACCCAACACCAACCTTGCCTCAATTTTCTTTTCCATCTCCTCCAACCATGCCTCCTCAAGCAACTAACCACCACCACCACCTCATCTCAACGCCTCCTTTGTTGCCACTAGCTACTCCGCCAATGGCACCCACTAAGCACCTCTCGACCATCACCTCCACCCAGCCAACCAACTCCCCTTGAATCCTCCATGCACTACCCAACTCACGTTGCATGAGTAGTGTGAGATTCCCATAAATTTTATCCCTTTTTTTAACATTAGAGTTATTTTGGTATTTTTTATTTGATATAAGTTTTAATAAAAAAAAGTATTATTTTATTTGTTAAATATTAATATGGTTAATGCGATATTATTTTTAGGTACAAAAGTTTAATTAGGAAAGCCTGATAAGTTTTAGTAGGTTATCCATATTTTGTGTTTTTATTTAAAATCAGGTAATCCTTATATTCTATTAAAATATAAGATATTACATGATAGCACATTAGGATTTTTTTTATGTACAATTTGTATTAAGTATGTTCATTAAATTATAATCATTTGCCTAAGAATGATAGTTTGGAATTTGATAAATTGGAATATGTTAACTTGCATAAATTTTTATGTGTACAAAAGTAAGTTAAAATGGGTTTAATGTTGAAAATAAGTTTTGTATGTTATGTATGTCTAATATAATGGGTTGAACATGCTTAGGCATATTTTTAACATAATTATTACTATTGTGTCTCCTAAGGTCAATCTGGTCATTTAATCATATTGTAATATTTATTCTGGTAAGAATTCCTAACATGTTTTAGTTATTGTTAAGTATGGAGGTATGTGGTTTGATGCTTTAGAATCACATGTTTTAGCATGATCATTATTATATGCCCTATAAATATTTTGTTATTTTAAGCATATAATGATATTTATCATTATAAGTATGCCTAATATGTGTTGTTTTATTATTGAGCATGGGAATATGTTATTGATGTCCTAGAAATGCATGTAACGATTTTATGTATTAAATCATGTACAAAGGTAAAATGTCATTTGGTGTGTCTGGTAATTTATTTGCATGTTATGTAATTTAATTATTATAATTTAGCCTTTTCTTGACAAATTAGTTAATAAAATAAAATTAGTATTTAAAATAGATGATAATGTGGTAATTATGGCCTCAAATGCATTTTGTTCATTTTTAACCTGATTGTGCCTAAAATGAATAATTGGATATAAGATGGCCTCAATGTATTGATAGGTTGACCTTAGTGTTGACTTTGACTCTAACTTGGACCATTAATCTTAAGGTTGACTTGAATAATGGGATATAAAGAAAATTTGGTTAACTATGGAATTGGAATCAATGTGTAATACATGATATTTTGTGATCACCTTCTTAGGATATTAATACTGAAAGCGAAAGACCTCGAGTTTGAAAATAGTTGATCTCTAGGGTTAGCTACCATGTAGATGAGGTAAGAGCCCTTGGTTTATTTGGTATGCCAGTGTGTTGTTGTGCCCCAACAAGGTCCTAGTCTACTCTATATGTGACCTACGAGACCTATAAAGGGCATTGATACTTAAGGAATATAAGGTATCATAGGTTGGGAGGATACTATGTCACCTTGTGCATCAGTATAACTAGAGTATTTTTATGAATTTGGGTTGGATATTTGGGAGGGTATCGTGATGCCTTATGTGCTGGTATGATTAGTGTACTTTTATGTCTCCAAATTTTTATTGTATCCCCTTGAGTAAATAAAAAATGATTATTATTGGATTGAAATGGTTATTGGATTGGTCGGTAGTAACATTTGTGCCTACCTATGATATTATGGATTTTTATTGGTATTATGTCTTTGATCCCTACCTATAATGAAATGGATATTATTAGTTTTGATATTAAGATATGAGACATATTGTGAATGTGATGATTATTTTGTTGGGATAGGTCCTAGTTATTACTTTGGAGAGCATCTCTTATATGATTAGTTAGTAAGTTTTATTATGTTTTAAATGAACTTGTATAAGCGGTATGTAGATTTAGTGATTATTGTTTAGCTGATATGATTATTTTATTTTGTTCATCACATGTATATTCAAATATTTTATACCATTTTTTTATTATGATGCCTTTTATGTGTTCCATGTGGGTTTTTTATATTAGTTTTTTATAATGGGTTTCTTAGTATCATAGTATTGACGGGTTCCATTTCATGGTCCCCTACCTATTCAATGGACAATTTTTACTTTGCAGGAGTATTTTAAGGGTTCAGCTTGATAGCTTCAAGTAAGGGTTGAAAGTTAGGACTGTATAAGGTTCACTCAACACCTTGTGATTCAAATTTTCTTTAGACTCTTATGTCCCCTTCCATATTTCTTTTCCTCATTAAATTGTAACTCTTTACCTAATGTTTATTATTTTGGACTATCAAGACAATGTTATTCTATGTTGAAATCTATATTTTTATTTTTATGGTTGCTGTTAATTTAAGTGAACTATATTTAAGCTTAGTACATAGTATAAGAATAGTAGCGGATGCTAGAATTATGTTAAGTATGATGATAACACACACTATTTTTGTAACTAACACTTTCGCAAAATAAAACTTTTAAGCAGTAAATTTTTTGGGGTGTTATATTTCCATAAAGGAACAAAATAGAGATACCTTTTAATTTTTTTTTATAATACTTCATAATTTTATATTTTTATAGTAAAAACATATTTTAAGATTATATATTTTTTATATTAAACTTATCTAAAAATTAAAATTATAAATTATTTCCCTAGAACATAATTTTAATTTACACTAAAAATATTTTATGACTAAATATGAAATCACATAATCTTTTGAAGTCAAAATATATTACATAATTATAACATTAAAAAAACAATATAAAATTACATAAATATTATAATATAAATGTACCAAAGATATATGTGTGTGTGTGTGTGTATGTGTGTGTCTGTATGTATGTATGTATGTATGTACGTATGTAAGTATGTATTCTCCAACACTATGAACACATTAGTTATGTTTGAGAATTTTGAATGTTGGGAAACCTAAGGTGAATTTATACCGAGAAATATGAATATTTTGATTATGTAGGTTTTAGTAATTTGGTTGGACTTTGAAATATCAGTTATTTCTAGTAATAAAAAATTAAAAATTGGGTACTACAAAATATTGTATTGAGTGAATAATTAGATTTACATTATTGAAAAATCTCAACAAAAATAACTAGTTAAATTGATTGGGACCAATTTGTTTAAATAGTAAAGAATAACAATATTGTATGTAATATATTGTAGCAACAATTGAGATTTATTATAGAACTAATTGAAAACTAGAGTATATGATTCTGAATATTTATAAGCAAAAAATAAATACCTAACGCATTTGTTTAGAAAACAAGAATATTGCATAGAGTGTCTTTGGAGCCAATTCCTTAAAAATATATTACTGAGTTGTTGGATTTCCTTGAAAAGATCCAAATTTCCAACCCTAAATAAATCATCTTAAAAGTTTCTAGTAATTGGGTCCTCTATAAGTGATAACATAAGTTCAAAGGTCCAATTTTGATCCAATAGTTGGATTGTTAAGGGGATGTTGAGGCAGGCTTTCCCTAGATTTTTCTCTATCTCTTGTCAACAAGGTGAGAAGGTTGCAAGAATGGTTGTATGTGATTGTGTAGTGTGAAAATGGAGCTTGGTGTGGTGGTGAAGTCTTTTCTAATGGGAGGAAGAGCAGGCAAAACATCTTCTAGTTAGGATCAACTAGTCGTTGCCATGCCAAAATAGAATGGATACGATATTTTAGGGCTATGATAAGAATGGAATTTATTCAATAAGATCCTTGTGTGAAGCATCTCTTCAAGCAATGTTAGAGTGGACAGGAATGACATTGATATTAGCAAATTTTGGATTTGCATCACGCTACCTAGGATTGAAGTAACCATATGGTTTGTCATCCAACAAAATTTGAACACCAAGAACAAACCTAAGAGACTACAACTCATTAAAGCTAAGGAAGTTGGGTTTTTGTTATGTGGGAATGTGCAGGAATCACTAAATCACCTCTTTCTCCATTGTAAAGTGATAAGGTAATTTTCGTATAGGGTATGTGAGTGGATTGGTTACACATGGGTAATGCTAAAGAACAATTGATGCAACTCTGTCTTGGTTCAAAGCGTGTAGTAAAGGTCATCATGGCAGAGTTTGGATGGCCACGTTTTTTGTAATAATTGTCACAATATGGAAATTTAGGAACAAAATAGTCTTTGAAAATTATTCTCCCTATATGAATTGGTTAGTTATTTTGATTAAGATGAGGATTAAATTATGGATTAGATATAGGAAAGATAGCTTCAACTACAAGGTGAATGATATAATACACGATATACATGCTCTCATGTGATTCAATAGCTATGTCGATGTCTTTGAAGAAGTTTGTGAAAGTTATGATGCAAGGTTTGAGTCAAATCAAAGATGGATATACATCAGTGGTGGACTATAAGACTCATTAGAAAGAATATAATTTGTTCCTCCCCCTAGTGTGGGCTCTCTTAAAGGCCATTGCCAGTTTCGATGTTATTGTTTAGTTTTCTTTGTCCCCCACCCCTTTTGGGTGTTGTCCCTCTACAAACTAGACTTAAATATTTGCCTTATACTTGATTTTATTTGTCTCTATCTATTAAAAAAAAGAGTGATAATAAAGAATCAAAATTTTATAGCAAATAACTTCATTTCATATAACTGGGCCCTTGAAATTATGTAATAGTATGTATTTTATGTATAGTATCTTTCAATCTATAAAATAAGATCCTTGGGCAATTTAGTTTTTATATTAAAGGTTAAGTGACCTAATTTAACATAAAATTCATGTAAGTGATCTAATAAGGTAATATGTATGCCTACATAATTCTTTTGAAAAATTTATATGCAGTTGGTCCATCAGGTACTTGATGAAAAATCACTACTGAAAAAGGGAGATTTATTATATGATTTGGATGATAGTTTTAAAATTTGGACTAGGCTGATTGATCCAAGCAATCAAGTAACCGACTAAATTACATGTATTGGACATCAGCAATACAGAATCAATTAACATTCGTTGGACTAATGAATAGGTAAAAAAATCAACCAATAATATGCCACAAGCTAGTTAGATTCATGTATAGTTTTATTTTTTTACATATCTCACTTTTTTTATTTAATATGTATCAATGCTTCAACCAGCTCAAACTACTCATCTAACTAGTAAACCAGTGATGATATTGGTTTGCTAATCAGTTTAGTTTTTAAAACTATAACTCAAGCTATAATCCTAACGTGAAAAAATCATTTTGCAATTTAGATTGGTTTATAAATTGTTTTAAAAAATATATTTTCCAAGACACATCATCAAGTTGAGTGACTTTACCTAATCATTAATTAATACAATGCCCTATCCCTCATGAGTTAATGTTAATTACCAAATAGAGCTATACTCATCTTTATCTATCTCATCGATTGAATTAGCATATATTTGAATTAATGAAAAAAAATCCATGTCATTGCATAATAATTTGTGTTAATATCTTTCTCATCTTTATGTAGATAATGTTGTGTGAACTTTGTTTTAGGGGAGAATATGCTTTTATTTAGTATGTATTTGTAGCATGTATTATTGCTCTTATTGTGATGGTAAACTTATGATTGTGCTTTTTATTCAAGAATGATAATTTTATCTATATTTTTCAGTCCAAGCATTAAATATTATGTCTTTTTATTTACACCTAATAACTTCACTTACTATGGCCACTTTTATTTTTCCTACTTGATTAATAAGGGTTACATTTTTTCTCTCTCTTCATTCATCCTAATTATCCTCATTTTTATTAACTTTTAAATTGGGGGATAATTTGGATGAAGGGGAAAATAAATGAACTTTTACGTAGTTGGACGAAAATAAATTTACCTTAATATGTGTTATAAAAGGGACTTTGGGTATACGTGTCATTTATTTTATTTTTTTAAGCCTTATTTCATTTCAATCTAAAAAAATTTAAAACAAAATTCATCGTCATTCACTCCAGTTAAGATAATATTATCTAAAAATATTTTAAAATGTTATCTTGATTCATCCTAAGTAAAACAAGCATTAGCTACACAATGTAATTTTCTTTTTGTTAACGTCTAATGCAAGTTGGAAGCACACAACCAAAAGGAAGTAATTTACACAAGGTACACAAGAATTGAATCAAAACAACATGAAGAGTTAGGATTTTGTTGTACGGTTTTATGGGGATATTAGTGATGATTAATGGATAATTATTTGAGTAATTATGGTTGATAAGATCATAGTTAATAGTGGTATTAATGGCGGAAGAATTCATTGGTAAAGAAGAAGAGTTAGGGTTACGGTTTCAAGAGCTTGAAGATGAAGATGTGGATGGATTTGTACATGGCTATTGTTATAGATGGTTCGACTATGAATGGAAATGAATGTGTTAAATTGAACACAAAATAAATCTCTCAATGCCACGCAATATTTGAGAAGAGAAATTGATTATGAATCACTTAAAAATCACAATTATGAAGAATAACTCACAAATATATCAATTTGAAGATTCAAACTTGTATTCAACTACACTTGATAGTGCTCAAGCTTTATGCCTGGATGATTAAATACATGATTTTTACCTCTAATTTAAATCTTCATGAAAATATAAGCTAAAACTAAAAGATAAACCATAGTCTACTCAATGCGTTGAAGTCGGGCTTCGTCTTCCATCGAATTCCTAAGATGCTAAGGTCGAGTTAGAGGTTACACAAACGATACAAATTATCACACATAGGAAGAAAATAATATCATAAGTACGTAAGGTAAAAAAAATTCACAAAATTAAAAGCCAACACCTCAACCCAAACCAACGCTTGATCGTAGAATAACCAGTTCACTACACAAACTAAGCTAAAGAATTTTTTTTTGCAAAGCAACTTTGGATTTTGAAACCAAATGCCCTCATACCAACCTATGGTATGAGCTAAAAACATTTAAAATTTTAAGGGATTTTAAAGCAAAGCTCTGATACCAACTTGTAACACCACCAATTTTTACGACAAAAATTTTTCATTTAAAAATATAGAGTTGCGAAAGTAAAAACAAAAATTTGGGTGTTAGTGTCACTCATAACATGAGTTCAATGTCCATTCCTTTATCATGTTAAGGGAAAGGAAAAATAGTTCCCAAACAAGTCCCAAAATAGAGAATAATATAATCAATAATTGTAATTGTAATGCCCGAAAATTTTGCTTAACCTAATTCTGTATTGTTAGCCCTAATTTGACTCTAATCTCAAGAAATATTATTGTTAACCTTAACCAAATTTCTTAATCCTGAAACTTTAACTAAAACCGAAAACCAAAACCTTGATTGGTTAAACTAAAATCCATAAACCAAAAACCGAAACCGCTAAAATTTTTACTAATCAAAATTATTTGGTTAATCCCAAAATTCCTAATCTAATCCTAATTCCCGAACCTTCCCTATTTTTCCTTTTCTTTCTCATTTTCTTTTCTTCCTTTCTTCTCGTCTCTTCCTTTTCTTTTATTTTCTCTTCTTCTCTGCGCCGAAAGATTGGCATGAGAAGTTTTGCAACTTCTACACCACTGCCATCCACTTGCCTTCCACATTCCCATCACCATCGCCTGCTAGCCCTTCCATCCCTCATGCTTTCCACCTCCGCCTCCTCCTCCTCCTCCTCCTCCTGCTTCTTCTTCTTCTTCTTCTTCTTCTTCTTCTTCTTCTTCTTCTTCTTCTTCTTCTTCTTCTTCTTCTTCTTCTTCTTCTTCTTCTTCTTCTCTTCCCTTGCACATCACCACCACCCACAACTACCCTGTTTTTGCAGCCATCACCCTACCAGTATGCCACCTTCCTCTTCTTTCTTCTACTTTCTTCTTCTCCCTTCCTTCTCCTCCCTTGCACATTTTCCCTTTCATCATCATCTTCCTCGTGCCTCTGCCTGACTCCTATCCCTCTCAGCCATCACCATCCTCTATCCTTTTCTTTCTCCTTTCTTCTTCTTGACATATTTTCCTTCATCATTGTCATCATCACTTCTCTGCACTTTTCTCCTCCTTAGCACGCCACCTACTAGTATAAATACCCCTCAAACCCTCCATTTTATCATCATCCATCAACTCCCCGACCTTCTCCTCTTTTTCCTTCACCTATCTCCTTCTTCTTCCTCCATCATCCCTGTTTTTAGTACTACAACACCAAATCCACCACCGAGCAACACCCAAGCCACCATTAGCTGCCCTTTGGCTAGTGGACCAACCACCAAGGTCACCCCAACCTTCCCACTAGTCGTCACCAGCCATCACCACTAATTGTCATCTCTTTTCCCTTCTCTTTCCCCTCGACCATTGTAGAGTTTCAGAGTGCACGACCTGCTGCACGGCTGTTCAAACACTCAGATATGCTATTGCACAGCCGTGCAACCTTTACACTGTCTGACCATGTAATATTTTTATTCTCGGCTTAATTCTGCACAGTGGTGCAACTTCTGCACCGCCTGGTCATGCGTTTTCTTTTCTCTCGACCTGTTGTACTTTGATTATGCACGGTCATGCAACTTCTGCACCGCCTACCAGTGCAACTTCTTTTTTGGTTGTGAAACCTTATTTTCACCCTAAATCTTCTCCAAACACCACCGAAATTTAACCATAGCTCTACCACACATATTTCTGCACTTCCATATAATTTAAATTCCATTCGACTTTGGTAAATTCCATTCTTACCCTTCTCTACCATAATCTCCCTTTTGATTTTTAACCTCTGATCCTAATCATATTTTATCTTGTTTCATTGCTGAATTTTCTAGTGATCTCGGAAGAGGTATAGGATTTACGTGCATAGAGCTCAGTGTTCTTGTTGGTAAAGATACATGTCATAGCTAAGGATTTATGTGATACTTGTCTCTTTATATATGCTTTTTTTTAGTATGTTATATTGAATAATTCAAGTATGGAAATACTATGAAATGATATTCTTGAGAGTAATGAAATTATGCAGGTTCATATTTGGGTATAATATTGGATACAAGATACCCATGAGAAAGTAAGGGTACATGTCATAGCTAGGGTTTTATGTGCTCCATGTATTTTCATTGTATTGTTAATGTATACATTTGTGTTGAATATATGGTATTGAATAATTTAACTATAGAAATGCTATGATATGATGTCATAGCTAGGGTTTTATGTGCTCCATGTATTTACCGGGTCGGGCCAGGTCGGGTTTGGGTTTAAATAGTTCAGGTTTGAGTAAGGTTGGTTTTGAATTATTTCTGGCTATCTTATCGGGTGGGGTAGTGTCTACGGATGTAAACGGGGTGGAATTTATCATAAACATGCTGGGTTTTATTCGTCGGATACTTAAACGGATATGGAGTATGAAAAAATACCCATCAAATATGGGTATGGGAAATCCATATCTATACCCATACCCATACCCGTATCTATATTTGTACCCATTTACCTAATATATAATTACCCTTTTATCCTTAATTTTTTAAATAAATATAGTATAAATTAAGGTTAAAATTGTCATTTGGCTTAACTATAAATGATTTTATTTGTTGGGTAATTGATTTATCTGGTGAATAATATTCATTAACGGATAAATTAACTATTCATTAGGTAACATATATCCAACGGATATGAATATGGATGTATAAGTGAATATCCATTTAGGTACATATATGAATTCGGGTATGGGTACGGATATGCATATAGGTGTACCCGTCCTGAACTTGTCCCATTTACATCTCTATTGGGTTAGGATTGAGCCACACAAGCTTGTGTTCAAGTTAATTGGATGAGTCAGGTTTGGATTAACTTGACGAATTAGATCTTTTTAGGTTTTGATGAGTTGGGTTGGATTTGGGTTGAGCTGATCCTAGATTGAATCACTTTATATTTGGGTCAAATTGGATATTGACCACCATAATTAATCTAAATCATTAACCTCGTAAGCAATAATTAAGTTTAATTTCGTGTAAGCATGTGATTAATAATGTGTTATTAATTGTTATTTGTTTATTATTATGGCTTTATAATGTTGTGTCTTTACTTAAAAGATCAATAAAATTAGAATATCATTAGTGAATAAGTAAATTCACAATAAAAGTAAGAAAAATAAATAAATTTTAAAAGCTTTAAATAAGAAATAAGACATGTGTATTTTTTTGATTATCATAATTAATTAATATCAAATTTGGTTTGGTTGAGTCGAGTCGGGTTGGGTTGATAACAGGTCAGGTTAGTGGCAGTTTAGGTTGGTGATGGATTGGGTTGATGTCAGGTCACGGGTTGGAGTTTGGTATGGTTTGGGTCAAGTCGGGTTGATGAATTTATCGGGTTATGTCGGGTCAAGTTTTATGTGGGTCAGGTCAAATTTTGACAGCTCTACTCCTCAATACTCTTAATTGAAGAAGAAGAACTCACTCTCTCGTATGGCTCTCTCTCAAATTCACGAATGAAATTTGATTTCATATATCATGTAATGTTGTGTTGAAAGCATTGAGTACAAGTTATATATATGCATACACCCATGTAGGCCCTTTCATTAATAAGCCCACTAATCATCCCTTACTAATGAAATAAACCTCTAATGCAAAACACACTACATATATTAAAGGTTACAATGATAATTTATAAGTACTATAAAGTATACAATAAAATAACAAAGCTACAAAACTCTAATAAGGTAATACATAGATGTAATCATATACAATTCAACTTTGTAGTCTTATAGCCTTGTTTTTCCTTGCACTTGGTAATCCTTGTATTCCATTGTCATTACATTGTACATCAAAGATCTTCAATCCACATGAAGTTCATGAATTTCTTGCAAATATATACAATACCTGCAAGAATTACTTGATAAAACAATAGAAGCATAAGAATTTCCAAGCACAATGGGTTCCATCTCCAAGTATACTAATTCTTCTTATTCTTCATTATTTGAAGAAGAAGATTGAGAGTTTTCTAGAAATCATCCTACATCATTCTTCCTTTTTAAAGAAGAATTTGCCCTCAAATTAGCATCACTATAGTAAGGAGATAAGTCACTAATGTTGAAAGTCCTATACTCCTTCATAATGTTAGGGTAATTCAAGTTCATACGCATTGTTTCCAAATTTTCTTAAAATTTTGAATGGACCATCAACTCTTGGCATAGTTTATTTTTTCTTGAATTTGGAAATCTTTCTTTTCTGAAATGCAACCATACCAAATATCGCAATTTAAACATTGTTGAATTCTATTTTTGTTTGCTTGAGCTTGGTATTTAGCATTCGATTTTTCAATGTTGTATTTAATTTATTGATGAAGTTTTTTAAAGAATTTGATTCTTTCCTTGACATCATAATTCTTTATATCTCTTCTCTTAAATGACAACATATCAATGGGTAGATATAGATTAACCCCATAGACAACATCAAAATGACTTGTTTGAGTTGTACTAGAAGGACTTATGTTATATGCAAAGTCAGCATTCGTAAGCTTTATATCCCAATATTTAGTACTCTTGTTCACCAACCCTCGTAGTAAAGTACCTAGAGTTCTATTAGTTACTTCGGTTTGACCATTTGTTTGTCGATGATGAGAAGTACTAAACAACAACTTAGTATCTGACACGTTCCAAAGTATCTTCCAAAAGTAGCTCAAGAATTTTACATCCTTATCTGATACTATACTTTTGGAAACTCCATGTAACCTCACTATTTCTCGGAAAGAGAAGTCTACTACATGAGTTGCAATATCAGCCTTGTTGCAAGGTATAAAATATGTCATTTTCGAAAATCTATCTACTACCACAAGAAGAGAATATTTATCCCTTTATGTTCTTGATAATTCCAAAATAAAATTCATGCTAACACTTTTCTAAGGTTGATTAGGTACCGGTAAAAGAGTATACAAATCTTTACGGAAGAAACTTTTACTTTTCTGACAAGCTACGCATTTTATCCATCTTATATTATTCTGGTTGGTAACCCTCTAGTGTAGTTTAGTGTATATTAATGCCATTAATCATCATCTATTATTTTATTAATAATTAGATACAAAAAGGAAAATCAGGGTCACATTTCCGTTTTTTGCACAAGGCCTCCAGTCGTGGGAATTACCACCTTCGTATTCTATCAAGTATTATGGGTAGGTCCGGTTATGCTACGCTCAAGTTGTATCTTTTGTTTTTGCTTTGCTCATTCGTGATGATTAATGGATCATACTACTTATAGTTTCATGTTGTAGCTGTGTGGATTGCATCTTTCTACTACGCATACTTAATTTTTATTTTTCCAAATTTAAACTTTTTTTTTGTTCTTATCATATTTAGTGGTTGGAAGAAGTTTAGATTGTAATCAGTATCCAAATTCTGAGATGCATGGGATTCTTTTAAGAAGTATTGTGTGTTGTAATGTATTGAATTCCGTTTATCCATGGGTACCTAAAGTTCCATGGTTCGAATCTATGGGCGTTAGACTCTCCTTGTTTATGAAGCTGAGGTTGTGTATAGGAGACTTGTAAGCATAACCACATCCTCCTTCCATCCCGTTTTGTTTGGCCTTTTAGAAAATTCAGCTTGTTTTGTCTTTATTTGAAACATATCTATGATTTCTGTGGCACAAATGATCAGTAGCCTTTATGCATGGAAGCATATTTTGATATCGCGGTCATATTTGAACCGTACGTGCTTACGCAGTACGCTCTCTGCTACTGAGCTTTCAGCGTTCACTGTGTTGTTGTCTGGGAAGCAACGAGCTTTGGCAGGCAGGTGCCTGGAGCAAGGTTTATGAACGAAGAGGATTAATTGTCTCTGTGCTGTGAAGATAATTAGGAGATGGTTAATAAAGGCAGGTGGCGTAACTTAATTGTTGTAAGAAAGTTACTCCAAGTCGTGATAAATGAACTTGCTTAATTAGAAACATGTACGTGCTGAATATTCTTCTGTAACTTCCCCTTTTAAACAAAATTATCAGAACAAGGGATGTACTATAAATATCAAGCACCTCTAAACTACTTCATCAAGGACGACCCGGTGCTTTTTCCTGCCAAAAAACAAGGGATATATATATATATATATTTATATTAAAAAAAAGAAAAGAGGATATATATATATATATATGGAGATAAAAAATGGATTGGTAGGTTTGTTTTTCGGGCTGTTTTTGTTTTCAGGTACGATGGCTGCTGAAGCAGAGATCGAACTTAAACGCCCCCAAGCTGATGGAAAACTGGGAACCGGTATCCATCCGAGGAAACATGTTTCGAGTGGTCCCGCGGCTTATTCTACATCTTCTCCTTCGGCAGTTTACCTTGTTTTCACAACTGAATCTGGTTCGGCACTCTACCATCGTGTCCTCTCTTCTGCCCTTGGCAGGTTTGTTTTCATCTCTTTCCAAATTCGGACCTCGTGTTATTTTTTCTTGGTTTCTAAAATTCCATCCGACGATCGAAATAATGATATAGACGTATTCTTTTGACAAATCCACGGATGGAATAAGAATTTGTAGTTCTGAAGCTCCTTTTTTTTTTCTTGCTATATATTGCACTTAATTGAAAAAAGCGAGGAGAGTGCAAAAGAGGCATTGATATATGAGTATCACAATATTAAAGGGTTTGCTGCTCTGCTCACTCCCAAGCAAGTTAACCTTTTAAAGAGTAAGTACTTACTTTCCTTTGATGTACCCGATTCTAGTTTCTTAATCCTCGTATTTTTGCCAACCTCAAATATCTCCATGATCATATCTCTTTTGTTAATGTAGAACAACCTGAGGTACTGGAAGTGCAGCCATCTAAAAGGTTATCATTATTCGATTCCCATGATGGTGGGGGCCAAATCTCAGAAGGCTATTGAAATTCGATAATCCCATGTTCTCCCTCCATGTTTGTATTGCGTTGTGTGGCAATTGTATACACGTATGATGTATTTTCTGTTTCCTTAAAAGGATGGGTTATACCCTTGTCTACTTCTTTCCATCGGTATAATATATAATCACTACTCAGTATGTTGTATTCATTTCTCGATTGTGTGCAATTCATACATTTGAATAAAATTGCTAAAGACTAAAATATCTACGCATTATCGAACATTTAATGAAGCAGAAGATTGGTTATAATTTAAGGATCTCCTGCAAAATCTTCTTGTTTAACAACCGTGACTAATAGTTAAGGGGGTGTCATTATAATCATTCTCACTAAAGGTCGAGAATGATTGATTATTTATCTAACGCATAGTTTATATGTCAATGATATCAACTGTAGATTGTTGTAATGATTAAGCCCGTGTTAAGATGACCCAAGTCTAAGAATTTTATGCTTAATATATCTGAGTAGATGTAGACCCTTATTTGTAGAGACATAGGATGCTTTAGATTATTGATTATCTAAATTCGATAAATAACAAATCCATTTTTGCTATATATAAGTTTTTATCCTTAAAATACACACATAAACTTCTATTATAAGCAATTATCACTATTTGTTAGAGACAAGATAGTGTATGTTGAATTGGAAGGACCTTAAGACCAGCTATTCAAACTTTCTTATTAATTTGATGGTATTCGATTAACGTAATGGCTATAGATTCAAATACGCTTCAACATAGCTATTACATAATGAACATGTTGATCTTGTTAAATAAATTTCATCATGTGGTATTTGTAAATGTAACATTCTAAAATGTACTATTTAAAAGTTTTAATTTTCTAGAAGCATTAATATTAAAATATTGGGTGTTATGCCGCATCCAATATCAAAAGTACTTTTTATACCCCATAGGATCATAAGATTCTACGTAGGATTTACCACTTTAAGATTTTACCTAGAGTCATGGATCATTTTGTGATTTTTGGATTTTAGCATCGTAGAATCATAATATTGAATAAGGAGTTTACTAACTATGTCGACCCAACACTACCATTATTATTATTGTAGACTAGACCATCCAAGAAAAGATTATATGGGGAAGTTAATTCAATACCACAATTGTGGTCATCTCGGGAACATGAGCTTTTCGGTGCTACAACACGCCTCATGACAGAGTTAATAAGTCTCAAGTGTAGCCTTCAGAACCAATCTGCCAATAATAGGCAATTTAGTAGGATCTGATGTTTGGAGCAATCCCATTGGCCAATCAATCAGAAGTAGATGATCAGGCACTAGACCCTGATGTTTCTCCTTCTGGTATACTATTGCCTCTTCCTTGATCGATTCAAGTTGTTGGTTTTCATGTTATACATGTGCCCGCAGTATTCTCTTGTTTGTAGGGTTTCTCATTTTTAAAGGGGTTGTTGCTCTCCCAGGATCCTTGTGAGTGTTTCAAATGCTGCAGTGTGGCCTTTGAAGACGAAGTTTATTTATAAGGGGGTAGTGATGTAACACACCAAAAATTTTTAACCCTTCTTTTTTAGTGCTTAGCCTTATATTCAAAACTTAACACTTAGCTTAATTATTTTTGTTAACCCTTGACCCGTAAACTGAGATAAAGACTTAAATAAATTAATCATAATTATTTTATCTTATTATTTTTATTTAAACTCACCCTAAATCGATAAATATTTTCCCTAATTTATTTTTCGTAATCGGATACCCTAACCATGAATAAATTAATTGTACCCTAATCCTATATCTAAACCTAACCCCAATTTTTTTTTTTCATTTTCCTTTTCTTTTGTTTCCCTCTTTTATTTCTTTCTCTCTTTTCCCTTTTCTTTTTTTCCTTTTCTTTTTATTTTCTCCTTCATACCTGGACCTCTATCAACCCAACCCTTATTTCCTCTTCAAGCTAAACATACCCTTTGTCCCCAATTATACATGCATGTCCTTTCCCTTCCCTTCCCAGCTATGCATGCCAAGCCTTACACACCAACTCCCCTACACTCTTATACCGCCCTTTCCCTACACCAAACCAATCACGCCCCTATCCCTCCTCACCTATTACTACTTCTTCCCTTTCTGGGTTGTGCAATAATGACCCTTGCACCATCCTTCATGCACTAAGCCAACACCTATGCTCTTCCCTTGATCATCCAGCATTATCTATACCTGCAACCTAACTCTATGCCTCACATCTCCAACCATTGACCCATCTCCCTCAACCCTATCATTATCTTTACATTTGAACCATTTTCCCTCTTCATTTTGTTTGAACCCAGCTTCCCACTCCCTCACCATTTCCTTGTTTGATTTTTCCCAATAGAACCAACCATGTTCCCCCATTCTCTTCCTTTCTTGTTATCTCCTTACACCTTCTTCTTCCCTAGGCGTTGCTCTATTTTGGTAGGCGTCTCACGATCATGCACCACTCATGCACAATCATGTGACCCATTCCTTCCTCATATGCCCTGCTAGTGCCCAATGTTCCTATCCATGTGCTTCACATTATCTTCGCACCACCCTCTTATTCTCCGCTCCAAAAACCACCCATTCCTCTTATCTCAGCTCCAACAATCATCGAACACTACCACTAACCTCCCCCATTCTTGTCTCGACCACCGTTACACCATCCTTTCCACCGTGCCCTTCCTTGCACCTCTCCATCTCCCAACCATGCCACTTCTCCTCATTGCAACCATTGCCACCTCCACCCACTGCCTCCCTCACTTTGGTAGCTATCACCACTATCCTCCATTCCATCATTACAGCCCATACCCTCCTCTTGCATCCCTTCTCTCGTGCATGGACTCACGCTACCCTTGCAGTATAAGTTCAATAATCTTGCCCCTTTTTTCAACTAAAGGGTATTTTAATAATTGTGCTTGGTTAAATATTATTATTATTATTAATGTGGTATTATTTTTATGTACAAGAAGTTGATTAGTGGATCCTAATATTTTTTAGTAGGTTACCTATAATTTGTGCTTTTGTTGGAAATTAGTTTACCTTATACTTCACTAAAATGTTAGTATCGCATGATAGCACATTTTGGTTTTGATTTTTAAACCATGCTAAGCATTCTTGTTACATTATAGTTATTATCCTCTACTAAAATGTCAAATATCGCATGATAGCACATTATGGTTCCGATGTATAAATTGTATTAAGCATGTTCATTACGTTGTAATTATCTACCTAAAAATGTTAGTATAAAATTGATAAAATAGATCATGATAATTTATATAAAGTATTATGTGTATGAAAGTATGTTAAAATGGGTTTAATTACGTATATAAATTATGTATGTCATGCATATCCAATATAATAGGTTATGCATGCTTATGCGTATAATGACTATAATTATTATTCTTGTGTGCCCTAGGGGCAATTTGATATTTTAAGTGTATTGTAATATTTATTTCGATAAGAATGCCTAATAGGTTGTAATTATTGTCAGGTATGGAGATATGTGATTTGACATTTTAGGAACTCATATTAGCATGATTATTATTATTTTGTGACCTAGGGACAATTTGATCTTTTTAAGTATATCATGATTTTTATTTCAATAAGTTTGCCTAATATGTATTAATTATTGTTGACCATGGGCACACATGATTTTGGATGAATTAGATATGCATGTTAAAGTTTTACATGCTATATCATGTGTGAGGATAAAACATTCATTTAATGTGGCTTCATGTATTTGGTAGTAGCCTTCGTTCTTGTCTGTGTTCAGTAGTAGCCTTTTATATCTACCTGTAGTTCAGCAGTAACCTTCATATCTATTTGTGTTCGATAGTAACCTTTATGCTTGAATGGGGTTTGGTAGTAGTCATTGTGCCTACTTGTGGTTCAATAGTAGTCGTCGTGCCTACTTGTGTTCGATAGTAACCTTTGTGCCTGCTTATGTTTAGTAGTAGTCTTTATGTCTACTTGTGGTTCAAAAGTAACATTTATCCCTACCTTTGTTTAGTATTGTGTCTTTAAGCCCTATCTATAGTGTTATGGACTTTATTGGATTTGATATTGAGATATGACATATATTGTGAAGGTTATGATTATTGTGTTGAGACTGGTTCTAATCATTCCCTTAGAGAGCATCTCTTTTATACTTTGTTGGTAAGTTTAAGTATGTTTTAAATGAATGGCTATGAGTAGTATGTGGCTTGGTGATATTTGTTCATCTTATCTGATTATCGTATTTTAATCATCACATATATCTTGTAATTTTTTATACCATGTCTTGTTGTGATGCCTTATACGTGTTACATGCGAACTTTTCATATTAGTCATGTATAATGGATTACTCAATACCATTGTACTGATGAGTTCCGTTTCATGAGGCCCTACTTATTCAATGGGTAGTAGTCTTTGTAGGTTAGTTTTTGAGATCAGTAGAAGACTAGTATTTTTGATTGAGAGTTAGGACTATCCGGTATTTTGCCCAGTATCTTTTTATCCAAATGTTCTAGTACTCTTATGTCCTTCTGTATTTTCTTTTCACAAGAGTTTTGTATCTGCTAATATTGGTTTTATATAGAATAATACTAATTTGCCTTATTATTTCCAATCTAGTTCTTATAAGTATGTTATTAATTTAAGTGGAATAATAATTCTAGCCTTAGAACTTAATATGAGAATGGTAGAAGAAACCAAACTTGTATCAAGCTTAGCAACACTTGAGCAAATGATATTGCATGATAAAACCACTTTTTCTTCCTCATGCAATTAATATTTAATGAGAACTCCAATGTTCCAAAAAAAAAATAGAGGATATTATTGGGTACCATCTCGAATCACGTGATAGTAGGGCTCTCGCAAAAAGCTTTCATAAGATATTATTTTCTAAGGTATTAAAGACTATTTTGACCAATAAAGTCTTTGTATAATATTATTTCCTTAAGATATTATTTGGCTCCTATGACATTCATAAATTATACTTCTCATATACTATTACTTACATAGGCTATAAAATATGACCAGACTTATAAAAGCATATTCATATGTTATCATTTCCATGTAGTATTGTTAATGCCAAATTATTGTTTTCAAATGATATTAATATTGTTTAAATATATTATTTCCTAAAAAATAATAAAGAAAATTAAAAATAGCAATAACAATGACATATGAGAAGATTAATCAAGTAACATACTAATATTTTACTTCTACTAACTTTGGATATTATTTATTTAGGTAATTATCTTATTTCTAGAAAATAATTTAATAGACGGAGTAAAAAGGTAACTATTTTCTTAACCCTAATGGTTCTACTATTATCTAAACAATTCGAAACCTACTAGAGTTGGAAGTAAAGTACGAGGTACTGCTCATCTCCGTCGAGACTTGACTTATCATTCTCGATAATCCCCTAGACTAGCATCATTTGACGAAAGAGTCTCCTTGTTTGTGATTGGCAGGGCCATAAGGTACACTCATTTTGTGGATTTTTAAGTATATAAAAATAGATATGAATATTTAATAAATTAAAATAAATATTTTATTATTTTATCATACTCATTTTACTTAAATAATTTTCAAACCATTACTTTACAAAAATTAACCTTTTTAAACCAATATATATTAAATTATCATAAATTAAATTATTAAATTTATTTATCTATCAAAAATATTAAATACCTTTATTTCATTAATTATTTTAATTTTATTTTTCCTCTCTTTCCTTTTTTTCCTTTTTCCCATTTTCCCTTTCCCCTTTTTCTTGCTTTTTATTTTCCTTCTTTTTCCTTTTCTTCTTTTTCTCCTTTAGGCCGCTAGGCCTGCGACTTCCTCCCACCCCCCCCCCCCGCGCTAGGCCACCGGCCCACTTCCTCCTCTCCTTCTCCCTTTCCCGCACCATCACCCCAGCCTATATTCCCCATCCTTTTTCTTTTCCTTTCTCCCCCCGGTTGAACTAGCCTAGTTTTTCTTTCCCTCTCCCTCGCGCACATGGGTAGGCTCGCTCCCCTGTCTTTCTCGCTCCCCTGACCAGCTTGCTCCTTCTTTCTTTCCTTCTTCTTCTTCTTCCTCTTCTTCTTCTTTTTCTTCTTCTTCTTCCCTCCTCCTCCCTTCTCCTTCGATGTTGCAGCCTGCTACGTCGCTTGCAACTCCAGCCTGTAATTCGGGATTCAAAAATCCGATCCGATATTTAAAAATCCAATCCAACATGTCGGATATCCAAACCAATTTTAGTCCAATTCGGATATTTAGTTTTTTACTGAATTATCCGATCCGGAAAAATATATGATATTTTGTTGATTATTTCAACAGTACATCATATTATTATGTTTTTATAGTTTTAAGTTTTAAAATTTTATTTATTTTTATATTTTAAATATTTATAATAATATTTAATACTTCTTTTAGATAAAATAAGACATTTATATAAATATAGATATGAATATTAATTGATATACGATCTTTATTTTTAAAAATATTCTAGCAAAAGTTATTAAAATTGATAAAATAGTATTTTCATACGGATATTGGATATATCCGAATCCGGTTCATATCCAGTCACTATTTTTTGGATATCAGCATCCTGGATATCTGGTCTAAAAAATGCAGAGCAGATATCTAAAAAACATATCCGAACAGATACGGATATCTGGTTTTGCACACCCCCAGATATAACCATGCAGGAGCTACCTTAGAGCGCTTTCAAATTAATTGAATGGCCCTACAGATCAACACAAGTTCTTTCAACATATTTTTTGCTCATTCACGTGCTTTTCAAAAAAAAATTAAAAAAATCAAACTTTCCAAGATGGTCACCCATCCTAAAAATGGATCCCCCACTTAACTGTGGAGTTCTTAGAACAAAATCCCTAAAATGATGGTATACCATGTTGATATAAGTGGTCATATCAATCTCAATCTTTATAACACTTCCCTTAATTTGGGTGTATTACATTCACCCCCACTCAAAGAACACAATATCCTCTTTGCACCTCACCCACTAACTGTCTCAATATGGTTTATCCCAAAAATCATCCTGTTATGCAACTAACCAGTTTATCCAAGTTCATACCAAGGCCACGGTTTTGCTCTGATAACATTTGTAACACCCTGAGTCGACACCACCATACGGGGGTTACTCTCGAGCTTTTCTGGATTGATTTGCTAACCCCACAGATCAACACAAGTCTTTCTAGCACATTTTGTCCCTCACTCAAGCACTTCCCAAGAAATTTATAGAAAACTTCTAAAATTTTCTAGGAGAGCCACCCATCCTAAAAATTGCTTCACGACCAACACTCTTAACTATGGAGTTCTCAGTATGGAATCACAAAAAGGATGGTATATTGTATTGATATAAGTATCCATATCAATCCTTACAACACTTCCCTCAATTTGGGGGGTATTACATCCGGATTTCTATTATTTTTTGGTGTTTTGATTTCATCAAGTTTTAAATGTAGTAAGAGTTATTAATTTATTTATTTTTTCATTAGATACTGTTAATGTTGTTATTTACTTTATTATGGTGACTTATTTAAGGAAGTTGTGGAATTTTGTTTTAGTTACTATTTTAATTTTTAGCCTTCACATCTTATGCAAGTAGAGCAATGGTGTCTGCTTGTGCTAGATGTGGAAATAATACCCTCATTCTTATACAGCTTCAACATTGATTTATAAGTATTTTGTGTTTTGAAAATGGGGATGTCAAGAAATTCACCTATCCTAATTCACCTATCCTAAAAATTGTTCCACGGCCAGCAAGTTTAATCATGGAGTTTTTAGGATAGAATCATCAAAAGGATGGCATTCCATGTTTATATAAATAGTCATATCAATCCTCATAATACTTCCCTTAATTTGGGGTTATTACAATAACACTCTGCATTTTTACTGTATTAGCTTCCACAATTAACTCTTTAAATAAAAATTTTAAGTCCTAAAAATGGGGGTGTCACAGGTAGAGCCATGGGATATCATATTTAAGGATGGACGCATTTGATTCCGAGACAAGGGTGTGTCCCTCAATGTTGTGGAGATATTAAGAGGAGGATTTTGGAGGAGGGTCACAATGATCCTTATTCCATTCATCTTGGAGGATAAAATGTACAAGGACCAGAAGCAGATATATTTGTGGCCTTGTATAAAGCATGAAGTTGTAGAATTTTTGGCTAGATGTTTGACATGTCAGAAGATCAAGATCGAGTACAAGCCCACGATAGGGTTGGTTGATCCAATGGAGATTCTTGAGTGGAAGTGAGAAAGCGTCTATATGAATTTTATGGTTGGGTTATCGAAGACTTACAGTGGTTCAGACTTGATCTAGGATGTAGTTGACTGGTTGATCAAATCAGAAATATTCATACCGATTAAGTCAGCCTAGAGTATGGATCATATAACCAATGCTTATAAGAATCACATGGTGCAATACCATAGGGTACCCAAGGATATTGTGTTGGATGGAGATTCTATAACTCCTCATAATTTAGTATTAAAAAATATTAATTTTGATGAAAGCTAAACATAAAATAGTTAGGTATTACTGCCATACCTAATATAAGTCCGATTTACTGTACCGTTCTTATATCAATTATGAGGCAAAACATAAAAATAATTTCAATATGATAGAGAGATAATAAGAGGAATTTCATAAAATAGAGATAAAGATTTTGAGATAAACTTTAGGATACAAAGCTAATCAAAATACACTAAAAGGAATTCATGGAACTAAGAGTTCATAAGGTATCCAAACAAAAACACTAACTACAAGATATCCTAGACTCTACGTACACAACCCAACAAATAACTACTCCACAGGTACACCATCAAAGTCATTAATGACTTCAAGTTAGTAATCAAATGCTTGTATGTTAATACAAGGGTAATCTACTCATGGGAATGTATGGCCATGAATAGATGATAAATACTTGTATATTGAGTAAGGTAACAAATATATATGATAGGGTGAGTCATGTAACACATAAAATCACCTTAAGATAAAATGCACAAGCCTACTACTCATGATTAATAATTACCTAAGAGATGTAGCCATATTAAATGCTAGTAATTAGATGATCAACAGAACCATGATATTAACACATTGAGTGTAGGGAATCGATAATAACAATACTCTTCCCTTTCCCTATAAGGGGAGAAAGGTACTCAAATTCACAGTCTCTCATCTAAGGTAAAACATGCCTAGGATTCTAGTAAACTTCTAATCCTTAAGTGTACATATCCCATATAAGCTGATAGATTGGTTAGATATACTAAACTAGGGTCATCTTATTATGTTAAGAATAATTTCAATAAATTTCAAAGTACTTGGTCTTGACTCATGTGTTCTTATACTTTAAGTATTAATGTCTTATGAGTTCCTTAACCAAAATTTGGTACATAAAAAATTCATTAACCGAATTACTTAGGTCATTATACTTCCACTTTCATGATCATTAGCTTATTATTAGGTAAGTTACCTAATGTGATTTATGTTTATTTTGAATTTATTCTAACTATTGACAATATCCAATAACTTAAAAAGTATTAATAATAACATATTGAACATGCTATAGGAGTAAGGCAAGGCATAGGCCTATTCATTAAATACATAAAGGGAATCTTCATAAGGTAAAAGAGAAAGCTATACTTATAAACCCTAATTTCACAAATACACCATAACTTCATCCATAGGGATTCCCAACTCGCCAAATTGAACACCCTAACCTAAAATAGTATAACAACATCATATAAGAAAATCATAACTTAGCTCCAAATTTTCATATATAAAATATCATTATTACCCTTCTAAGTTAAGTCTTTTATCATAAAATCATACCTTATGATACTCATAATGAATCAAAGTAATTAAAAAATCATATTTTTCATTTTTTGACCCATATTTACCTTTCACAACACCCAAATTTATAGATTTGACCCATAATACAAAAAATGCCCTTAGTTCACCTAAACATCTCCAATTTTATTATTTTCATAACTTAAGTCTTGAATTTTTCAAATTTAACATATTGTATATCAAGTTTATTGTAAACCCCAAAGGAACACAATGAAAAAAAAAACGTTTCTCCAAAAACTCACCAAAATGACCCTATTGTCCATATGGCTAAAACTCCCACATAATTCACAAAATTCTACAAATCTTTACATTTTATCAAGTTTGCACCTAGTACCATTTGCATTATTATCATCCTAAAAATATAATTTACCAAAATTAAAATAATCCATAACACCATGAAGACCCTATGGCCAAGACCTCCCAAGGGCACAAACCCCACAAATTTTGGAATTTCAACATAATACACCATATTCCATACTTCGACACATTTTAATCTATTCATCCCAAGACTTAAGAATATAATATAATATACTATCACACTTATAATTTTATGACAAAGCCTAGAAAGGCATAAAATATAGCAATTATTCATTAAATTATAAAATAATGCATTTTATCAAATGATACATGTACATACATTTAAAATAAAGCTTAGAATGATTTCTAGAATAAAATACAAAAATCACACATATCAACATGTAAACATAAAAAGCCTTAGAATAAAGATATATATATATATATATATATATATATATCTTACTAGAGCTACAATGCTATCTTAGCACAAAATACTCTTAGGTTCCTTCTTCTACCTTTTGATCATCTAAAATAATAAATCACAATTTAAATAAGGCAAAAGGCATGGGTTAGAAGAGAATATAATAGAAAATATTAAAATAGATGACAATAACCCTTAGAATTAAAAAATGGGAGCTTGCAAAACCTTCAAAAATATATAACATTAACTCTCTTTTGCTTAAAGAAAAGTACTAAAGAATTAAACTTAAGATTTTAGAAGTAAGAAGATAAAGGAGAGAAGAGATAAAAATGGGGAAGGTACTCAACACCAAGGTAGGCAATCAATAACCATTTCAACGAAGATAAGAGGATAGGATAGAAAAAGGTTAAAAGTAGAAAATTTTGTTAAGCGTAGAATAAACAATAAAAGGCACAAACCTCTTTGTGGCTATAAAATATGGCCGATAGAGAAGGGAAAATCATATAGGGGTTGATTGTAAGCAAAAAGGGTGATGAGAGGGATTAGAGTATGTGAGAGTGTGTAAGAGAGTTTGCGGATGGTGATTAAGGTAATTATAGTTATATTTTTGGTAAAATGAGAAAGTACCATATGGGATTTGATTATGGAGTGTAGGAGGGTCAAATTTTTAAAGCCCTTATGAAAAATAAAGTCAACAATGATTAAAATAAGTTTAATTAAGTTAGAATGGCTAATAAATAGTTTATATGTAAATAATCAATGAAATTCCAAAATTGTGAAAAATTAGGAAAATGTGAGGAATTTGTTCAGGAACTGAAACATATAAAAATTTTGAGCATAGGAATTGATTTGAGGTTAAAAGAAAAAAGGAAATAGCCCAGATTCACTTAACTAGAAGAGGTTGACAATTGATTGCTTGAGGTCATGGATGACTAGGTTTGGAACACTACTGGACAATCAACTAAAGGTATTGCTCGATTAAATGCCGATCGAATAAAATAAAAACTAGGGTTTTGAAGGGTAGAAATGTTAAATGAGGGTAAGGTTTCCGAATAAGGTTTAAGGTTTAGATAAGTGATTAAGAGACTATTCACCTAAGAATTATGGTTATAGAATTTACATATTCCATATTCATATCACACTTTAATTAGAAGTTGCAAACAATTTTTGGGATAAAGTTCAAGATGAACATTACTTTCCCTCCAGCTACAGATGATCAAATTGAGCACATTATTCAAACATTACAAGATATGCTTCGGGCATGCATACTCAAGTTTCAAGGTAGTTGGGAGGATCATTTAGATCTGAATGAGTTTTCCTACAACAATAGTCATCATGAAGCCATAAGGATGGAACCATTTTAGGAACTCTATGGATGTAAGTTTTATAGTCCTTTATGTTGGAGCAACTCTAGCTAAATGGTTGTGTTGGGACCTGAGATAGTATAGGATAATAGTAGATAAATTAGGTTGATCCAAGATCAAATAAAGTCTATCTAGGATAGGAAAAAGAGTTATGTGGATTTATGGATGAGGATAGATGTGTATGAGGTAGGTGACCAAGTCCTTCTAAAGGTCTCGCCCACCAAGGGAATGATGCATTTTGGACGGAAGGGTAAGTTTAACCTGAGTTATATTAAATTGTAGGAGATTTTAGATTTGGTTGGATAAGTTGTATATTGACTTGTCTTATGTGTTGAGTGTTCACATGTTCATAATGTTTGTTACATCTCTCACGTGAGGAAATACATGACATATCCTTTGCACATCATCTACCTAGAGGCAATTGAGGTCAATGATTCATTGATGTAAGATAAGCAACCTCTAAGGATCCATAATATTAAGACACAAGAGAAATATTTGAGGGTTATCCCACTAATGAAGATATTATGGCCACGCTATGGAGCTGAGGAGGCCATCTGAGAGTCTAAGGATGAAATAAAGACAAAGTATCCAAAGATTTTCACTTAGGTGCATTTCATAGTCAACACCATCTCTATTAAGGGGGTATTACCCTTTCCTATTTTTTTAACCTTCATTTGTTATTTTATTTTTCTTGATGGTTTGGATTATGACACACTTTAAGCTTAGGTTAGTGTTTTCTTTTGCGAAAATTAGAGACAAAATCTCTTTTAAAAGATATAGTGTTTTAATTCCCCATCCTAAAATATTGTAAAATGTATTTAAACTTATGGTGATATAAAAAGAAATGGTTTTGGTATTGGGAAAGGACTTGAAATTTGGGTAAAAATGTAAATTCTAGGCGTATAAATCCACTAGTTTTCCAAATCGATCAATCGATATGACCAAGTACTTGCATTTTTATTTCTAGGATAACCAATTGACTGGTTACACAAAATGAACAACTCATTATGTTGTTATTTTATATCCTTTTTTATTTTGGTTTTGATTCTATTTTCAATGTTTATGAAAACTTTTAATTAGAGTATCTTAGTGCTAATAAGAACATTTTTATACTTTAGGATTTTTTCAAGTACTTTCTCACCTATTCTCTCTCTCTCTCTCTCTCTCTCTCACTCACTCACTTTCCTCTTTCCTCTAGCAACTATGTTTGCTTATAAGCCTCCCTACACCCTCCCTTGACTTACCTTACCTCGACCACCACCTAATTGCACTCCATCTCCCTCATTTTCATCATTCCCCTTTCTACTCTTTGGTTCCCTTCACTCAACCAAAGTTAAGCCATTCGCTCTCTCTTTCTCCTTTAGGCTTCATTTTCTTATTTAGCTTAACCTTGGCCTTCAGTGCTTGCCCTCATTTATCTTTTTATTTTGCCGAGTGTTAAAAACTTCCTTGTTTCCCTCCCTTTTCCCTTTCTATTGGGAAATAGAGGCCTTGCCTATTAATTTTTTTCATTTGGTCACCCATTTTATCTCATCTCTTCTCCTAATCTTATCATTATCTCTCCCTTATTTTCCCTTTCAAAATAAAAAAAAATATTTAGAGAAAGGTTTAAGGTCCTAACTTTTCTCCTCCTTGTAACTTGTTCTTGAGAGAAGGTTGAGTTCTGATTCTTATTTTCTTCCTCTTTTGTTTTGATTTTTAATTAGGTTTTAAAATGAGTTTTGACTATTTTGATACCCATTTATCTTAGGAAGTTAAGAGTCTTTGGTTAAGCCATCAAGTTAGGAGTATACTATTGTGCTGGAAGATTTTGCTTAAAGGTAATACATTTTCATCTTTAATATGATTAAGGATTTATTTTATTAATTGTATTCTTATATTCTTTGTGTGTTCTATGATACATGTGATTTTTTAAGTCCTTGAATTTGATCAAGTGGAGTGTTTATTCCTAAGGAGTTTGGATCATGTTTCTAGTATTTTGTTTGGATATCAAGTATGAAATTGGTGAAATTAGCATGAGTTGATGTGTACTAATTTTATACTATGGATTTGTATGATTTTTTTTATTGTGGATTGTGTATTCTTATGTTTTTTGCAACATAAGAGCATGATAGGTTTATTTTGAGAATGTGTGTGATTTTATTAAGTAAGAATTGTGGGCATCAGCAATTTCTTACCCTAACTAGTCAATTGATTGGACTGGCCCACCAACTATCTTGCATGAACTGTCATTCAATTTGATAATCCCATTAATGGGCTCGTGTGGATAGTTAGCTGGTTTAATGAACCCATAGACTAGCTCTCATGAATATTCGATTGATTTGATAATAACCGATTATTTTATGTCCAAAGTGTTTGGTCTTGTCCTAAACATATCAAATGGCCTGGCCAAATCCATCGATTGGTTCTTATGAATATCCAATTAGTTATACCAAGCAGCCAATTGGTTTTGTTATGTTATTTATTTTCCCTTGGGTCTAGTATGCCTAGATAAGTTGATTGGTCTAAAGGACCTATCGATTGGTTCTGCCTGATTTTGCAATGTTTATTTATTTATTTTTTATCTTTCTTTGGGGATTGTTGTAACACCCCCAAATTTACTACTGAAAAATTTCGTTATATTTTAAAGAAGTTTAGCGGAAGCAAGCAAATAAAACTATAAATTCGGGGGTATTACCGCCACACCTAGTACCAGATCGATTCACAACTATCGACCCGATACTAAGTGCTAAGGCTAAAACAATAGAACCAAAACAAATCATTAGTAAGGCATAAGTGATAAGGAAATCAGAGTACGAAAGTCAAGAGTTATGTTCGGAAGTACAATTTAAAATTCCAAATGTCAGAGGAATTAAAATAACGGAAGGATAGGGTACGATAAAACCCTTGAAAATTTAAATACAACACTTGTAACTTCCAAAGACGAATACGATTAAACAAAACAATTTCCGAAGGGTAAATATCTGAACCACTTACTCACTCAAGTCAAGCCTTCCACCCCAAATCATAGTAACCGATCAAAACCTGCATCAAGGTCTGCTCCCCACCATCGGTGGATCATCACAGGACCCATTCAACCAGTGTAGTATCAGTACGGGTCCAGTACTGAGTAAGGGCGCAGGTGTGCTAAGGCCAAGCATACAGTCTCACCAAGTAGCCTACATAACACAATCATATAAGTAACATGCAATAACACACAAGATAAGGCCTGAGTACTTTCCGGTGACTTATTCTTTATCCTTAATAATAATATGTCCATTTCACACACAGTCTTTATTAATCCATGTGAGTGCGGGAACCCCACTATTATAGCCGGTGGACCGGAATATATAAACTCAGGGCAGAACGCTCCTGACCACTATTATTTGCCGATGGATCGGTCTCCAGGGCAGAACGCTCCTGGCCACTATTATTTGCCGGTGGACCGGTCTGGCCCCGACTCACATGGTGTTCCACTGTAAGTATTTAGTATTTTCCCATGTCTTATAGATTTTACATTTAGTTTGCTGAGCACGGAAACCCCCACTATTATAGCCGGTGGACCGGAAATCATACAGGGCAAAACGCTCAGACCATTATTGTTCGCCGGTGGCACGGTCTCCAGGGCACCCCGGCTCCTGGCCACTATTATTTGCCGGTGGACCGGTCTGGGCCCGGCTCAGCATCTTTCTCTTTAAGTGATTAGTATCTTAACGTATCTTATTGAAAGTGTTTTACCCTTGACATGCATGGCTAACTATATCCGCACTTATCCTCCCAGGAGGGCCCGTCCCATATCTTGGAACTCGTGCACCCCTTATCACACCTCGATATCCATTTCACCTCTATACTTACACATAATAAAAACCAACTCCTAGAGTATGACTTAAGGCACAACACCTCGTGACATGGACTCCACCTGCCATTAGCCTCTAGGGTTTCCCTTGAAACCCTAATTGGACCTATGTGGTCCAATTTCCTCTTACTTCACTACCATTAATTCGTCTATCCTCAACACCTCATCTTGTTCAGGTCCAATCCCCAGATCATATCGTTTTACCCATCGATTCTACCTGTGACCCTAAAACTCTAGTTGGCCACTTCAACTCTAGTACATTTCTTTTCCCACAAGTAACCTCTCCTTTTCACCCAATATTTCTTCTCCCTCAAAACTCCCATAATCATCCCTTATAACATAACTCTCACTCACAACCCGCACCTCACTCACCCTTAATCATTTTTCTTTTGCCTTTTTCAGATTACTAATTCTTCCCAAAACCCTAATCGGGTCCCTTATATGACCCTACGTACTATATTTCACCTTGAGTCCCCAGACTCCCAAACAGACCTTCCACTATCTTCCTCACGTCCCACGGTAACTTTTCATAGGTAAGGTTCGCCCCCATGCAGACCTTAACCTTCCCATGCAAACCCTATCATTTCCACCATGCCAACTCTATCATTTCCATGCAAACCCTAGTTTCCCCCATGCAACCTTATTTTATTCCCACTCTTCTATTTATTTGATTCCCCCTTTTTCCTCATCATTTCATAAATTATGAATTCCTTAGGTCGTCCATACCTATGTTAACCGACGTACTTCCCTTTGGTTATCTTAATTGCTTATTTTTCTTTTTCAAGTCCCCACCTTACAACACTTCCTCACATAACCTAGCATCCATGTCGTAGGGGTCACATCACATCACATCATACTTGTACCACAACATATTAGTACACACAGACGAGAGCACGAGAACGTACCTCGGTTCCATGCTGCGCTACACAAGTACACAGATAATATACAGGTTATAGCATACAACCGCACAAAGCATACAAGACAGGTAAAACATGCAATACACACAGGTGGCCTTAGTTACGTCCTTACCTAAATCGGCGCCGGGCTTGGAGCACGCTCCTACACCTCCTGGGGTTTGACCCAGTTCACCTATAAGGAAGAAATACTAAGGGTCAATCTCCCTCTACCCGAATTATCATAATTCTTATCTTACCCCTATCATGGCCTAATACTAAGGCTAATATTAATAATAGGGGTTTATAAATAAAGGGTAGGGTTATTACTATTCTCACGATAGTTTAAACGGGTTATCACTAATTAAAGTAGGTTTTAGCAAATCCAGAGTATTAAGATGAGGGTTTCGATATTATTAATAATAATTACTAATAATACTAACAATAATAAGAATACTACTTATAATAATAATACTCATAATAAGAATAATAATAGCTATAATGATAATAATGATGGTAATAATAATTGAAATCGTAGTAGCATTAGTGATAGTAATATTACCGATAATAATAAAATAATAACGCAACCATAATCATTCAGATGACAATATCAATAATAATGATAATAATAATAATAATAATAATAATAATAATAATAATAATAATAATAATAATAATAATAATAATAATAATAATAATAATAATAATAGTAGTAGTAGTAGTAGTAGAAGGAGTAGTAGTAATGAAAATAATAATAATACTAATAATAATAGCAATAATAATAATAATAACAATAATAATAATAATAATAATAATAATAATACAAATGATAGTAAGAGTATTAGAAATAATACTAATAGGGATAGTAGCAATAATAATAATAGTTAGAAAGATAAACATAATAACACTAGTATTAACCATAGTAATAACAATAGTAATGAAAGCGATAATGATAGTAAAATAACAATAACCATAATAATAATTACAATAATAATAATAACAATACAATAGTTGTGGCAATACTAGGCATAACAAAAATACTAAGGTAATAATATTAAATTATAATGTTAAGGATAATAATGATGGTAATAATCGATAAAATAATAAATGCGTTAAATACAACAACAACAACAACAACAAAACAATAACAAGGATAATAATAATAATAATAAAAATAATAATAATAATAGTAATAATAATGTTGATAATAAAAATGATAAAGATAACAATAATAATAATAATAATAATAATACTAGCAGCAACCTCATAACCATGGTAATAGTAATAGTAACGATAATGATAATAATAATAATGATGATAAGGATAATAATAATAATAATAATAATAATAATGTTAATCATACGAATAATAGTAAGAATACTACCATAATAATAATAACAAAGATAATACAACATCAGTCATAGTTAGAGTAATAAACATAGGAATAATAATAATAATAACAATAATAATAATAATAATAATAATAATAATAATAATAATAATAATAATAATAAGGATAACAATAATAATAATAATAATAATAATAATAATAGTAACAATAATAATAATAATAGTACTAATAATAATAATAATAACAATAATGATAATAATAATAATAATAGTAATAGTAATCATAATAGTAACGATAATAATAAAGATAATAATAGTAAAGATAATAATAATAATAATAATAATAATAATAATAATAATAGCAATATTAACAATAATAATAACTTATTAGGGTCTTGTATTGCTTAATACCTTTAATTAGAAGTTCTTAGGGTAATGTTAGGGCCTGTCAACAATAGTAATAAAAATAATATTATTATTAATAATGGTTGTACTAATAATAATTATAGTAATAGTATTAATAATAAATAGGTTAATAATGATTATAATAGCATTAACATTAATAGTTAATAATAATAAATTTATTAACTACGTCTATTATTCCAGGTCTAGGGTTCAACTGTCCAAGAAATTTGGAGCAACCTGGCTGAGGTAATGGCGGCGGCGGCGCGGCGGCGGCACGGTGGTGGAGGAAGGGAGAAAAGGAGGAAAGTGGAGATGGAAGCTAGGGAAGAGGGAAGTAGGGGAAAGTGGAGGTGTAGGGTGGTAGAGCAGGAAGTCCTGGTGGTTTTGGGGGGGTGGTGAAGGTGCTGCAAGTGGCGGCACAGCCGGCGGCGGCGGCGCGAAGGCGGCGCAAAGCTGGAAGGGGTCGATTTGGGGAGGGGATTTCGCACGGCCAGGGCGGCACGTGCGGCGCGAGGCAGGGAAGCTAAGGGGGTTGGTTGTGTAGAGGGAGGTTCAGGGAGGATCGTGGTGGCAAGGGTAGGTGGTAGGGGCGGCTGACGGTGGAGAAAAGGCCGTCTGAAGGCAGGGCGGCGCGCGGCTTGCTCTGTCTGGGTTCCCAATTGTCGAACCCGATTAAGGCGGTGCTGAGGGCTATTTATAGGCCAAATTGATCGAAAAACGACAAGCTTCGAGGGGGAGGTTAGGGGTTAGGGTTAGGGTAGGTTGTCCGGCGAGATTCGTCGGCACATGGTCTGCGATTTACAGGCCATGATTTGTCAAAAAAAAGAAGAAGGTTTTCATGCGGGGAGAGAGACTGAGTTGATTGGTCATGTCCACAGGGAAGTCAACGGGGAGAAGGGGGTGAAATGACCGGTGAGGATGGCGTGCCGTCGAAGTTAAGCTTCCCGGCGAAAGTTTCGAGTTGCAGGCGGCAGAGGGACGACGACGTCGCGAGGAAGAAGAAGAGGAAGAGGCCGGACCGGCGGTCCAGGGGAAAGGAAAAAGGGAAGGGGGAACCGGCCGGGCGGCGGCGGTTATTTCCCCCATAAATGAAACGCGGCGTTTTGGGCGATTTTTGGGCAAAACGCGGCGTCCGCGTCGGTCTGGCAACGGCTATCTTTTCCCTTATCACTACGCGGCGTTTCAGCGACTTTAGCGCCGAAACACGGCGTTTTGTCTTACGGGCGGCTGGGTCGCTGGGCCGCGGGGGAGAGCTGGGTTGCGCAGGGTGCTGGGCCAGCAGGCCGGCCCAAGTCGGGGGGAGAGTAGAAAAAAAAAAGGAAGGGAAAGAAAAGGAAAAAGAGGGGGAAAATGGAGAAAAGGAAAAAGGAAAAAGAAGGGAAATTAGTGGTTGGATTAATTAGTATGATTTGGGTAATTTAGGATGTTTAATAAAATATAATTATCAAAATAATAATTAAATTCTATTTTTAGGTTAATTTAGGGATTTTTGAAAGAGTTTTCTTAAATTCCATTTTAAATTAACAGCACACTCTAATTTTCTCCAATTAAATTATTTATAAATTTTATATTAATTTGAAACTATTTTATTCTTATTAATTTAAATAAAGTAATTTATTTAATTTATTTCTAAAATAAAATCCTTAATTAGCTTAAAATACCACAATTCCTCCTATTTAAAACACTTTTAAATTTCTTTTTGGTTTAACCTAATTAACTTCCTCTTATTTTAATAAAAATGAATTATTTTGGTTAAACTCCCACATAAAAATCTTATTTAATAATAGATAATAGAAATTAGGATTTTGGGGCATTTCAATTGTATTCTTAATTTTCCATTATTTTTTGACATTAAATAATGATCTTGACCATACATAATTGAAACTAAGGAAAAAGTAGAATTATGAATATTATGGTGCAACTTGGAACCCTTGTTTGGTTAAGTTTCATGTTATATCTAAACACCTAATTTTGTGGCTTGGATGCATTGCATTGAGTTTGGTGGTTACACTTGGAAATACTCATTTGTTTATTAATGGATGTGAGTTGGAATTTGTGATATCACCCAATGATTATTAATAATGGACTTAAGATTTTATTCGATCCTTTTTCTCCAACTCTCGGGGTAGCTAATCGAAAGTTAGTGGGTGGGTATTCCTTATGGTTTTATATTTTCACTCGGTACCTATTTTTCTTCCCTATTGGGTTATAGTTGGTAGAGGTATGCACATATTTATAAGGTATAGCATATATACTCTGACAGGCTAATGGGGGCATCAGTGTCTAGTTAAGGTGGGCATAGCATCCCTATTCAAGATTCTTGACACTTCATATATCTATAGATTAGGAGGGTATGGTATCCCGATTTGTGTGAGCCCTTACATCATATTCACTCAAGATGTGGTGGATGTGGTATCCCCTAAGAAAGCCCCCTTGATATATTCTAACCATGTATGGTGGGTGTGGTATCCCCTAATAAAGCCCCTTTGATGTATTCTAACCACATATGGCCGGTGTGGTATCTCATTCTATGTGTTATGCTTCCATGGATTTTGTTCATGCCATAGAATTGGGTGTGGTTGAATCGAACGTCTTAATAATTGGAAAGTACATAGTCACTAAATGGAGGATTAATAATGTGGTTTATTCTATATGATCTTATTGAACATTATGTAGTTGTTATTTCTTCCACAACTCATGCGCAAGCATGCTTTGTTACATGATATTCATGATCTAGAAGTTATATTTTCTAATTATGTCTTATACCATGTTAGTGTGTGACATCCATGTGCAACATGAATCCTTACCATGTTCCAAGCTGATTGTTTTGCCAGTACTTCACTGTACTAATACTATATGTGTGTGATCACAATAATGATGTAGCTTTAATTCCAATTAGTAGAGGGTGATATATAGGGTTATGATTCTCAGCTTGAGTATGTTGAGTATATTAATGTGGGCTAGTAGATTATCATTGCTTGGGGATCAAGATTCACATTTCGATTTAGTTAAAAGTTAGGCTAATTGGTTTACATTATTTTACCCACTATGTCAGGGTGCTTTTGTTCTTTCCAAATATTTAAACTCTTAATTTTGGTTACTATATTTGAATTGGTCTATCCCTCCCTCCTATTTTATTCTCATCTTTATTATTATTATATTGTTGGCATATGATGTAATACTTAGAGGTGGCAATCAGGTGGGTGGGTTGGGTTGGGTTATAGCGGGTTGAGTCGTTATCGGGTTGGGTCATTGTCTTTTGCTGGTAGGTTGTGGGTCAGTTCGGGTCATTTCTAGTTTGGGTTGTTTCAAGTCATTGCCTTATTTGGGTCCAATCGGTTCTGGGTTAATTCATTGTAGTTTTGGGTCATTTGGGTTAATTTTTTGGGTCGGGTCAAGTTTGAGTTAAACAAACTCGAGTTTAGGTCATTTCGGATTAACTTGCCTGGTAGGATCGTGTTGGCTTCGGGTTATTTTCTTATTAACATGACTAGGTGGGCTCGGCCTGTTCGGCTCATTTCATGCAATCTGACGAGTTGGATTTGAGTAGTTATGGGTTAACTTGATGGGTCGGATTGAGTCAAGTTTTGATAGGTTGAATCAAATTTGGGTCTAGGTATATAATACCTCAAATTGTGCAGAGTATTATAAGGATTGATTTGGCTATTTATATCCAACGTTGTACAAGGACGGGGATGGGGACGGGGAAACAAGGACAAGAAGAAATGTGAAAACGTTGTGATGCAAGAGCATGGCCTTATTTACTTCCAAACATGGTTTTGAGACATGTTTGAGGAGTTTCTTTGAGTTCTTGGAAGTGCAAAGTCAAACAAAACACTTTCTTGAATTTCAAAGCATAAGTTGTGTTTTATGCAATTTCAAGCAACCAACCAAGACCTTAATAACATGGAAGCTATGGGATGATTCAACCTATGTTTTGATGAAATGTTGGACGTTATGCCATGTCAGCATAACACGTTGAAGCTGTTGGAACAAGTGCCACACGTGGAGTAATGCAAATTAGGGTTTTCTTTGTTAAGGTTGTTATTTTATGTAACTAACTAGCTCATAAGGCAACAATTTTTATATGTCGTATTGCCATATCATCTAAGTGTAATTATAGGTTATAATTATCTATAATTAACAGCTGGAAAGTTGAGTTTATGGGCTGTAATTAACGGTCATATTAGTTAGTTAGTTATAAGTGGATAAGGTTAGTTAGGATATGGTTTGATTGGAAAATATCCTACAATTTTGGTATGAGTTGGCGTGGGGGTTATGGCCTATAAATAAGGGTCTTCTCATGTGTAAAATTTAGAGTTTGATTTTTGCATAAAAATCATCCCCTTTGAGAGAGTTTAAACCTTCCAATTCTATGTAAGTTTAAAGTGGTCATTGTTAAGGATTCTGTGTGTGTTCGTTTTCTTTGGTTTTGAATCCTATGAAGATTCTTTGTGTTTTCTTCATTTGATTCATATCAAAGGGTTCATCTTTGCGAGTTCTCTTTGAGATCCATTTAAACATCATCTTTGTGAGGTGTTTAAGTGTTACATTTGTTTCATTTTATCCTACCCTTATTTGTCCACCATCATACCACACGAATATCATCGTCCATCACCTTTGTTGAGTGGAATTTGTGTGGGTGTTACATAAAATTTGGTATCATAGCCTCGTGATTCATCCTTGCTTAAGGTAAATCACTTTCCTAGGCTTTGAATTCCACTCTTTATCCTTTAAAGTTTCATTTTTGTTGAAGTTATATTCGACCTTCATCACAAAAACATCCCTCTTCTACTCACTTCTACCATCAAGATTTCATTCAAGATCCTCCATTCATAAGTCCTTAGCACATATTCATCCTTTGTTTGATGATATTCATCCTTTATAGTACATCTTCATCCTTTGTTTGATGATATTCATCCTTTATAGTACATCTTCAACCAAGAACTTCATCAAGATCTTGATAAACATCATCAAGATTCAATTGAAGTTGAAGATTGTCATTTCTCTTATTTTTCTCCTTCCATGCACCACACATATACATTGATACCTTCCATTCTTTTGAGTGTTGTGAGATTACACACATATAAAAACATTTATTCTTGAGTGATATACTCGACCCTAGTATACAATACTCCTTTTCATTTGTTGGTTTTCTCTCAACTTACAAAACTTCATTCGATCACTTTGAGTTAAACCCTAGTGTGTGCAACAATGGAAAATTCAGAAATTATGAAGTCCATCCTTGATGCCATCAACGTTCAATTTCAAAAGCTTGAAGTAAAAAATGGAGAATAGGATGGAAGAGCAAAATGATAGGATTGAAGGCATAGTGAGGCGAGCCATTAAATCAAGAGAAGGTCATTTGAATAACAAACTTGAATATGTTGAAGAAGATTCAAGTCCATCTTTAAGCACACATAGTCGAACAAGAAGAAGGAAAGAGCATGATGAAGATAAGGGTTTGAAGGTTGATTTTCCAGAATTTCATGGAGAGTTAGATGCGGAGACATTCATAAATTAGATTGACACCATGGAATCCATCTTTGAATTTAAAGAATATGATGATCATATGAGATGTAAGTTGGCTACTCTTAAACAGAAAACATAAAAGAAAATTATATATATAATAGATCAAATCTACTAAAATTAATATATAAAAAAAAAATTCCTAAAATTATGATCTATATTAGTTAATTTTAATCATTAATAATTTTTTAATAAAAAATTAATTAAATAATTTTAATAGAAATTTCAACAGCGAAAAATTTTTTAAAGAGGAAACGTTTTCGGGACGAGGGATGACACCTAACTACCATCCCCGTACATCATTGCTTATATCAACATAATATACCATCCTTTTGGTGACTATATCCTAAGAACTCCATAGTTAAGCATGTTGGCCATGGAGCAATTTTTAGGATGAGTAGCCCTCCCAAGAAGTTTTGGAAATTTTTCAAAAATTTCTCAGGAAGCACGTGAGTGAGGAAAAAGCACACTAAAAAGACTCGTGTTGATCTGTGGAGCCATCCGATCAATCCGAAAGCATTCCAAAGTAGCCCCCGTGTGGTCGTATCAACTCAAGATATTACAAGGTAATTATCATTTATTATATTATAAATATTAGAGCAGTCATATGATTACTAGTAAAAATAAATAAAATAAAAATATTAGACACGTTTTATTTTCGCAAGTAAGTAATAAAGATATTTATAAATTTTCACAATAAAAAATATTATATGATTCAATCTAAGAAAGATATTTATCATTTATTTGATTACTTAGAAAAAGATGATTTTATATAATAAAGGTGGTCATAATATGACTATACAATGTATAATTATCATTTATTACATTATAAATATTAGAGACAAATCATAAGATTACTAGTACAGATAAATAAAATAAAAATATTATATGCACTTTATTTTTATAGGTAAATAATAAAGATATTTATAATTTATTATCATATATTTGATTACTTAAAATATTTTCTTAATTAAAATATATAATTTTATAAAATAAAGGTGATCATAACATGCCTTAACAATGTATAATTATCATTTATTATATTGTAAATATTAGATACAATTATAAGATTACTATTATAGATAAATGAAATAAGAATATTAAATGCGTTTTATTTTCACAAGTAAATAATAAAGATATTTATAAATTTTAACAATAAAAAACATTGCATGATTCAATCTAACAAATATATTTATCATTTATTTCATTACTTAAAATATTTGATTACTTAAAAAATGATTATTTTATAAAATAAAGGTGATCATAATATAACTATACATTGTATAATTATCATTTATTACATTGTAAATATTAGAGACAATCATAATATTACAAGTACACATGAATGAAATAAGAATATTAGATGTGCTTTATTTTTACAAATAAATAATAAAGATATTTATAACTTTTCACAATAAAAAATATTGCATGATTCAATCTAACAAAGATATTTATCATTTACTATCATTTAGTTGATTACTTAAAAAAAGATAATTTTATAAAATAAAGGTGATCATAATATGACTATAAAATGTATAATTATCATTTATTATATTGTAAATATTAGAGATAATCATAAAATTACTAGTACACATAAATGAAACATAAACATTAGATGTGCTTTATTTTCACAAGTAAATAATAAAAATATTTATAAATTTTAACAATAAAAAATATTATATGATTCAATCTAACAAAGATATTTATCATTTATTATCATTTATTTGATTACTTGTTTATTAAATTATTATTATGACTTCTTAATGTTAGATTTTTGTGTGGAAAAATTTATTAGGATATCATTAATAAATAAGGATGCTTAGGATCAAAGTATGAAAAATAAGTATAATTTATAAAATACTATATTTTTAAAAGCTTAAAATGAATAATAAAATATGTGTATATTATTATTATTATTATTATTATTATTATTATTATTATTATTATTATTATAGATTTTAATTTTTGGTCAAGTCAACGTCGGGTCGGATCGACATCAGGTCGGGTTAGGTCTGGATCAGGTTAATTATTATCGGGTCAGTGTCAGGTTGGGTTTGGATTGCGTCGAGTCGGGTTGGGCATATCGGGTCAACTTTTGTCAGCTCTAGTATTACCTCAAAAAGTACTACTGAAAAAAAATCATTTTAAGATAATTGGGTATTAACGTCATGCTTGACATGATTCTTCATATCAAATACAAGGTAAAATATTTAAAAATAAAAATATATACACAGAGAATGAGAGAAATATTTCATTAATATAATATAAAAGTTTGGAGATCAAACTCCGAGTACAACATAAGTAAAATACAACAAAAGGGATCCAATGTAACTAAAAATATGAAAAGGTATCCAAATGAAAATTAACTACTGAATAATGTTAAATTTCCACACAAAACCCAATAGATAAAAATCACTCATCCATTGATAGTGTGTCATAAGTAGCAAAATCATCAAGGTAGTCCTCCATAACTTGTACATCAAAACATGGGTCGTCTATTTATAAGAAGGAGCAGTACCTACGAAAAATATGGTCAATACTTGCTTATTGAATGAGGTAACAATACAGTCATAAGAAAGGGCTTACATAACACATAAAGTCACAGTGAAGGACTAACCGTGCACATTAATTAAAACATGAAAGGGTTCCAAAGGGGAATCATAATATTTCCAACATAAATGATTATACGTTCCATTTATTTAATCTCTTGAATTCATGAACTCTATTATTTATTACCAGTGGAACAGTATTAATCAACACAATAACCCCAAGGTATAACGCTCTTGGCAACTATTCTTTTTTGGTGTAATGGATTAATACGGCCTAAAGCATAATGCTCATGGTCACTATTCTCTTTTGGTGGGAAGGATTGATCCAAACCTAAGGTATAGCACTCCTAACCACTATTTTTCCTAATGGAATGGATTGGTTCAACCCCAAGATATAGCATTCCAGGATACTATTCTTATTTGATGGAATGGACAAGTACAACCGATCTTAACTTATATGATATTTCACTTTAAATATTAATGGTTTATTAGATTATTAGTTATCTCAATAATGTCATGTGAACTTAACACAAATATGCAAGGAAGATAGAACACACATCCAGAAGATATTTGGGTGATTCCCTAAGGAGAAGGACCACAATGTCTCTACAAAAACCTAATTTCACAAAGACCCTAAGAGTCCCAATATTATTGACTTCCAACCTTCAACATATATCATCCTGATAATACTTAACAATTTGTACAAGCCATTATTCATAACATAATCAAGATAATAGATCATGCTAACATGTTAGGGTTACAAGACAAGGTTTAACCAAGTAATAACATATAAACTCATGCTTTCACATAACATTTATATTTCCATAATACAATACCACAATATCATATCATGACATCAACATCATGAATTGCAAAATATAACTATAATATAATGATATTACATATAATTTATACACAGCATCAAACTTTTAAATCATGAAATGTCTCCTTACCCTAGTACCACTAGCCTCTAAACAAGTGAAAGCCCTAAGGCTCTTCCTCCATGTCATTAGGGAACCACCTAAGTCCAAGAGAAACACACGTTTAGAATGTAGAAAGGTTGATCAAGGAAAGACAAGGCAAGATGAAAAAGAATGAGGGGGAGAGAGAGACTAAGAGGGTTGGCTAAAAAGGATGAAAATAATCATTACTCTCAATAAGGGTGGAAACTAGCTAAGACCGATGGGAAAAGTAGGGTCAACAAAGGGCCAAGGGGAAAATAATTGGTCGAGCCAACAAACATGCTTAGTCATGAGTGGAGGGAGAGAGAAAATCTTGGCTGAGGCTGAATGAAAAAAAAAACTCACTCGACAAGACAACCGAGACTAGGGGAAAATTCTTTCGCTCAACAAGGCTAGCCAAGAATGAGGGGAACAACATAACTTGGGTGAGATGAAGGAAAATTACATAACTGGTGAGGAAAATAGGATAAACAATTGAGTCAAAAATGGTGTAGGTTGTGATGGATGGATGGTAAGCAACATAATGGAGATGGAGGAGTTGGGGTAGTGTTTTGTTGGATGTTGCGAATGACACGGATGATGATGCCGATGAATGATGACTACAACGAAGACAAATGGTCAAGAAAGTGATGGAGCAGGGGTTAAATATCATGGGGAAAATTTTAGAGAAGAAAGAAAGAGTTTTGGGAGTTTACAATAAATGAATACAAGAGAGGGAAGGAGGGAAGGAGGGAAGGAGGGAAGAAGGGAGGAGGAGAGAGAGAGAGATGTACTTATATGGTATTTTGCATAAGGGAGGATAATGTGGTGCAAATTAGGAAGTGAGGTCAGGTGATGGCACTGGAACGTAGAAAATAAGGAGAGAAGGAACAGGGATAGGATATTGCGTGAAAAATCACAATAGAAATGGAGGTAATGATAATGGAGTGATAATTTGTTAAAGTTGAAAAATATGTTTTGAGTAACTAGACCATACAACTCAGTCGGGTGGGGCAAGGGTTGCGCAGGAGAGAAGGAAAAGAAAGAAAAGGAGAAAAGAGAAAAATAAAGAAAGTGTTAAGGATTATAATTAGAGTTAAAATTAGGATTAAAGGTTTAGGAAGAAGGTTAGCATATTAATCACCTAGAATTAATGTTAGATTAAAATTTTGGGGTATGATATTAGCTTCATTTGATTTATTTGTTTCATTTTTCCTTCCATCAAGCATGTGATATGTGATGATCACACCTCTTCCATGGTTGATGTGGTGGTAACATTCCTCAATTTTGTTTTATCATGTTTCCACATTGTCTTCAAAATGAACTTTTTCATTTCAAATTTTGTGGTGTTACATTTTGACACTACCTCAGCAAATATTGGTGGTTTTGAATGGCAATAATTATGTTGGTATCATTTTTACCCTTGACAACTTCATGGAAGTATTTTTTGCTAGTATCACCTACTCTAAGCCATCGAGATCTAAAATTCTATCATATGAAGCTTGCTTGATAGTGAAATAAGTGGTGTAAGAGTTTATTAGACTACTGCTCATTGACTATGAGTTACATGTGAAGGATCAAGTTAATTATGTATATCTTGCGAATCATCTCTAGATATCTATACATGAGTTGAAATACTACCAAATTTACTTTCAGTAAGTATTTTGAGATGCACTGTCATATATTTTTAATCTATCTCTGATAGTTTTAATATTAAATGTCTATCATAACTTTGTAAACCTTACTTCACAAAGGACATAACACTTGAGTCTTAAGCCCGCATATTGTAAAATTTAAAGGGTTTAAGCCTAATAATAATATAAAACCTAATATTAACCACCATGGAAGCATGGCTTGATACAAAAGGGAGAAGTGAGCTTTTGAGCCTCCATAAGAATCTAGCCAAGTTTGGTCACACAAATATCAATCCAATTTACAAGTTATTGGGTGATCAGCATCTTGTTTGTTCAACCAAGTGTAAAAAACTCCTAACTATTGTAAATCATTGACTTGCAATTGATTAACAAAATTTCAAAAGTTTTTAATCATTGCCTCCATTTTCCATTGAGATATACTCCAACCAATCCATATACACCCATTATAATGATGTTGATGATTATAAAGCCATTACCATTTTGGTAAGATAGATGACTAAATTCTACTCATTTTATTCTCCTTTATTCTAGTTTCAATCAAGCCCACTAAACTAACTTTATTCTTCTTTACCCGCATGCATACTTCCTTTTATTTTTGGGAATCATTAAGAGCCTTTATGTTCCAACATCTAATATTCATGTAAGATGAATATTGAAAGCCAATCTCTCCCAATCCTCAACAACTCTTCCACCTTTCAAAACTTTTATGTAAGGCATAAAGGCATGTTCAACTAATTAACTAGCAAGGTTTGCTAAGCCTAAGCCAAAAGGTAATACAACACCAATACTAGAAGATTCAGCCTTACCCATAAAACTAGGAGTGAAATTAACAAAAATTAAAGCAATAGGTGGCGATTTCACTAGTTCTGCAATTTTAATGTGGTGTGTAAGGGAGGTAGGGAAAAAGGAATGAACATTAGGTGCATTGGTAGTGTTTTGTGTCCTGCCATCTATGACCATATCCCATAATCTATTAGTTTCATAATCTTTCACAAGTCTAGGTCTACATCTCAATCCTCGACAACTCTTCGCCCTTTCAATACTATTCTCCATATCATAAAGGCATATGCAACTGATTGACTAGCCAGGTCTGCCAAGCCTAAGTTAGAAGGCAGTGTTACACGGGGACGGAACGAAACGAGGAAACGTTATTTCTTAAAAATTTAGGAAACGGGAACAACATAAAATGTTTAAAAATATATATATATATATATTAAAATAGATTAAATTTACTAAAATTAAAAGAGAAAAATAAAAAAAATTCTAAAATTATTACTTATATTAGTTAATTTTAATTATTAATAATTATTTTTAATAAAAAAAATAATTAAATAATATTTTTTTAATAAAAAAATTAATTAATTAATTTTTTTAATAAAAATATTAATTAAATAATTTAAATAAAAATTTTGACCCTGAAACGGACGGAAACATTTCAGGGACGGGGGACGACACCTGATTGTCGTATTAGTGTTAGAAGGTAATACAACACCACCGCTAAAGATCTGACCTTACTCGTAGACTTAGGAGTGACATTGATAAAATTCAAAGTAATAGATGGTGATTTCACTAGTTCTGCAGTTGTAATGTAGTATGTAGGGGAGGTAGGAACATTAGGTGCATTGATAGTATTTTGTATCTCGTCATCTCTTATGACAACCCATTATCTATTTATTTGAAAATATTTCACAAGTCTAGGTTTACTATGTCTAATTTTATGACATATATTGTGGTAATGCAAAGAGAAACAAGGTTTCCACTCGTATATTGTTATTTTTGTTGTTGTAGATGTAATTATTATTTTATTTAATCTAGTATGATCAAATATGAAAATAAGGCAAGGATAATATGGTTTATCTTTACTACAATGCATTTTACATATTGTGTATTGCTATTGTTTGCTAGAAATGCATTGATTTTTGTGTTTTGTCACTAAACAATCGTTTTGAATCCTTTTTTTTCTGTTATAATATAGTTCCAATAAAATTGTTTGGATAAAAGGAAAAGTGTTGAGTGAATAATCCCTTGTTTGGTTTTACTTATTTTTAATAACTACTTTTAGATTAAAATTACTTTTAGAAATCTACTTTTAAAAAAGTACTTTGATAAGTAAAATATATGTTTGTTTTTACTTGTATTATATAAGCTATTAATACTAAAAAACTACTTATGGTATCTTATTAGTGTTTAGTTTTTATTTTTTTATAAATTTACTTTCATTTTCTATCTTTAATTTTTATCTTCCTATATATATATATTGGTAATAATTATTATATAAATTATGTAATATTAAATATTAAAAAGCATATAAAACATTAAAAAGTATAAAAAAAATATAAAAATATAAAAATATTACAAAGTACTAAAAATTATAAAATAAAAATTATAAACTTATTAAAAAAAATTATGAACAACCATTTTATCTAAAAATATCTGACAACACAACACATAGCCGAAATATCACACACAATCACCTAGCGACAGTAGCAGTGTTCCCACCATTGCATTCGCCTCCCTTGATGGCTCTGATCGTGGCCCCAAAGCCTTGGTCGCTGGCGATGACAGCGTGAACGTTGTTCGTGTTTGGTACCCTTTTGAAGTTTTCTCATGGGTCCACCAATGCCCCGTGTTGAAAGCCAGTATGTCGGCACCTTTAAATTGATCGGCAAACTCGGCAATCAGATCAAGTCGGAGTGTTTCCTTTGTTCCCCCATCCTTATCCTTTACTTCCCACTGCCGGACTAAGAAAGGAGACGCAAAGAACTCTATGGTACAATTATAATCCTGTTTGATCGTAGCCGGGGGAAACATCCATCACAAACCGCATCGAAACCACATCTCTCTCTCTCTCTCTCCACATAAATATAGAAAAACATGATGGCCGATACGTATTAAAAGTAGACGAGTGATTTCGAGTGATTTAGGCTGTCCTGTCCTCTACGGTCAGAGTTTGGGACACCACTACAGTACAACAGCAGCAAGTCCACTATCTTAAATGTCTGATGGGTCCTTTAATTACCATAGAGCAGGCAGGGGGCCAAAAGCCGGATCACATGCCCGCATATCGAGTCTTCCAAATTGTGTTCGGCGAGCGATCGGGATCAGACCTGTTTATTGACGCCAAAAGCTCCATCAACTAACCCGTTGAGCAAAGTCGGAGACCTGCATGAGAAGAGAAACTGATCGACGGAAGAAGCAACTGGATTCGGAATCGACCCATCTGGAGATTGAACGGCAACTACGTCTTCTACAAGCTCACCCTTTAATTCAGCTTCAGTTATCGTGGATTTTTTGTGCAGAGTGCAGGTTGCTACGAGGACGGCGGGATTGCAAGGACTAGCGCTAACGGTAGAGCACTGAATCGATCGGCAGGGAACTGGGGATCGAGAGAAAGAAATAGTACTGCATTCTTTCCAGAGAAAGGGGCCGCTAAGGTTGGTGGTTAGAAGCGGCGAGCCCACATAAATTTGAGCCGAGTACCGATTTGTCTGTTTGTGTTTGGTAATTGGTAAGACTAATTGGTCATAATAGAGAGAGGGTTGGAGGATGAAGATGGAAAGAAACAAGGTTCGGGGGAGGAAGAAGAAGGGTGCCATGGAAGTGCTACCTAGGAGGAGGAATGTGTGGACAGATAGGGAGGAAGAAAGTAAAGTGCAGAAAAGATAGAACAATCCACCAACCCTTTCTCTCTCATTCTCGACAACAAACTTTTACCAGAGATTCGGAAGTGGGGGAAATGAACGAAATTTTTTAAAAAAAAAGATATTGTACTGCATGTTCAGAAAGTTGCAGAAGTAATTTTAGAAGCATGTATAAATTACTTATAGATAATTACTTTTAGAATGAAAAATTTACAAATCACTTTTTTATAATTACTTTTTAAAAATAAAACTAAATATTTATAAAAATTTATAATTACTTTTTATAATTAATTATCTAAAAACCTACTTTTTTTTAAATAAAACCAATCAAGCTCTGAAACAATATAACGCGACCGAGTGACTTTTAGGTCATGGTTAATGCTCTCGAATGTTTTATGAGCTCATTATAAATTTTAAATTTTTTCCCAGTTTCTTTCGGAAAGCTGGTCACGGTTTCGATCATTCTTGAACGCTTTGGCACCTATGATATAAATATACTCCATCGCGCAATATTTACTAACGATATTTTGGTTGGCGGAACCGTGTGGATCCTCCTAGGTCCTCCTAGGCTCCCACTACCATCCTTTCCCGCCCCCTTTTTCCTTTCCCCGGGCTCCATATCTGGCTAGTTCTTCAAATTTCTAGACTTCTCTACATTCTCTCCCAAACTCTCTACAGGCTTCCCCGATTCCAGCTCCCCCTAATATATAAGACAAGTACGTGATTCCGTTCTTCTCAGATTTACCAGCGTTCTTTTACAGCAAGCAACCAAACGAAAATTGCAAAACAGCCTCAATCATTTAACTTCTATCCCATTCCACCACAACTTCTACTACTGAAATCTCTCACATTTTGAGAATCAGCACCAACATCATGTCAACAAAAACCGAAGGCAAGGCTATTGGGATCGATCTAGGCACAACATACAGTTGTGTTGGAGTATGGATGCACGATCGAGTCGAAATCATCCCAAACGACCAAGGCAATCGAACCACCCCATCTTACGTAGCATTCACCGACACCGAACGTCTGATCGGCGATGCAGCCAAGAATCAAGTAGCAATGAACCCTCAGAACACGGTTTTCGACGCTAAACGCTTAATCGGCCGCCGTTTCTCTGACGGTTCCGTACAAAGCGACATGAAACTCTGGCCTTTTAAAGTCATCCCGGGTGCCGGAGATAAACCAATGATTGTGGTCAAATTTAAGGGGGAAGAGAAACAGTTTGCTCCGGAAGAGATTTCGTCTATGGTGTTGACTAAAATGAAGGAAGTTGCTGAAGCGTTCCTGGGACAGAGTATCAGGAATGCTGTGGTTACTGTGCCGGCTTACTTCAACGATTCCCAGCGTCAGGCCACCAAGGATGCTGGAGCAATTTCGGGGCTTAACGTGATGAGAATCATCAATGAGCCGACAGCTGCAGCGATTGCTTACGGTCTTGACAAAAAGGCGGGAAGGACAGGGGAGAAGAATGTCCTCATCTTCGACCTGGGAGGCGGAACTTTTGACGTATCACTTCTAACAATCGAGGAAGGTATTTTCGAAGTCAAGGCCACCGCTGGTGATACTCACCTTGGTGGCGAGGACTTCGATAACCGATTGGTGAATCACTTCGTGTCTGAGTTTAAACGGAAGAATAAGAAGGATATTAGTGGAAACCCGAGAGCACTCCGGCGGTTGAGGACAGCATGTGAGAGAGCGAAGAGGACATTATCGTCTACGACACAGACAACTATCGAGATTGACTCGCTGTTCGAAGGAATTGATTTCTATTCCACAATCACTCGGGCAAGATTCGAAGAATTATGTATGGATATGTTCCGAAAATGCATGGAGCCAGTAGAAAAATGTCTTCGGGATGCAAAAATCGACAAAGCACAGATCCACGACATCGTCCTCGTCGGAGGGTCCACTCGGATTCCCAAAGTTCAGCAACTATTACAAGATTTCTTCAATGGAAAAGAGCTTTGCAAGAGTATCAACCCTGACGAAGCCGTAGCATACGGCGCCGCCGTCCAAGCTGCGATTCTCACGGGCGAAGGCGATTCAAAGGTCCAGGATCTCCTTCTCCTTGATGTCACTCCTCTCAGCCTCGGCATCGAGACCGCTGGAGGAGTCATGACGGTTTTGATTCCTCGGAATACTACGATTCCGACTAAGAAGGAACAGATATTCTCAACCTATTCCGATAATCAAACCAGCGTCCTCATACAAGTCTACGAAGGTGAACGATCGTTGACGAAGGACAATAACTTACTCGGAAAATTTGAGCTGAAAGGAATCCCGCCGGCGCCGAGAGGAGTACCGCAGATAAACGTATGTTTCGACATCGACGCCAATGGAATATTGAACGTGTCGGCGGAAGACAAGACAGCAGGAGTGAAGAACAAGATCACGATTACGAATGACAAAGGTAGGTTGAGCAAAGAGGAGATTGACAGGATGGTGAAGGAGGCGGAGAATTATAAGGCAGAAGATGAGGAGGTTAGAAAAAAGGTGGAGGCGAAGAATGCGTTGGAGAATTATGCATACAGTATGAGGAATACGGTGAGGGATGAGAAATTTGCAGGGAAATTAGATAAGGCGGACAAGGAAAAGATTGAGAAGGCGATTAATGATGCGATGGATTGGTTGGACAGGAATCAATTGGCGGAGGTAGATGAGTTTGAGGACAAACAGAAGGAATTGGAAGGTCTGTGTAATCCGATTATTTCAAAAATGTATCAAGGTGGTGGTGAGATGCCTATGGGCGGCAGTGGCGGCAGCCAAAACGCTGGGGCCGGTGGCGCTGGAGGAGGCGGCGCTGGACCTAAGATTGAAGAGGTCGATTAAGGGTGCTTCAAGCTCCGTAACTTGAAACATTGTGAGCTGAAGTTTCGTCCATTTACTCTCTGGATATTTGTTTGTATTTGGTTCTGTTGTGTGTGCTATAGAGGTAGTCTTTTTGTTGTAACTACAAAACAGTTCTAATAAAAAATAAAGATTTCTTATCGTATTGTACTATTGTTGTATGTGATAATATATGTTATTCAATAATTAAAATTTTAATTTAATATCTGAATTAATATGATCTAAAAGGTTGAATAAGTAATTGATTTAATATTTTTTTTAAATTAAATAACTGATTTGTTTACTAAAAAATTAAACAAATTAAATTTTTTATTTGATAAATATAATATTTGATTTGATAGAGTATATATATATTATTTATTGTATTTATTGTAAGTAAATTATATATTATTTTAATTATTATTTAATTAGATATTTAAACATTATTTAAAATTTTTAATTAAATATAATATAATTTAATGTTGAAATTAAATTATTAAATTATATTAGTTTAAATTAATCAATATGCACCTATATTAACTCAAGAGAACAAATACTTGAGTGTTAATCACATATACACTAATTATCTAGAGCTATACAAGCTAAAAGATATTACTTTTCAGCAATTTATTAATAATTTGTGGAATATATTTTATTTTTTTTTGTAAATGTGATGTTGATATAGTAATTTCTATTTTAATATTTTAATATAACAAATTAAGTAAGTTTTATTTTGAAGTAAATTAAATATGGAATAAAAATAAATACTGTAATTTTGAATTTTTAGTATAGTTATAGTTGAAAATTATTTCTCTCCTTTTATTTTCTTTGGGATCATTTTGTAAATTTTTTTAAAAAAAAACACATGGTTTATTTTGGATGAACTACTATTCTCATTTATATTTCAATAATTTTATTTTTGATGTTCTTATTTTTAGGATATAATCATATGAGGAAAGGGAAAAAAAATAAAATAAAATTATTATTATAAATTTTTTGTTGAAGGTTTTTTTTTATTTAATAAAAGATATAAGTTTTATTTGTTTATTTTATAATATTTATTGTACTTATTTCAATTTAAATGAAATTAAAATATTAAATTAATTTAAATTAATAATGTCTTAATAATTTTTTTAATTGTTAATTTTGATCCCAACAAACTACTATTGGCATTGTCTTATTGCTTGTTTGTGGAAAATTTATTAGGTTATATAATATTATAAAATAAGTTAAAACTATACAATTTATATAAAATTAAACAGTTTATTATATAAAATTAATTATTTTATTGAACGGAACCAAATGTATTACATTAATATAGTATTTCAGTTCCATCTAATAAATTCTTCTACTTGTATTCGCTGTTGGAAACTTGTAGCAACTAGCAAGGTGTGAAACATAGCTGGATAATTACGTAGGCACTATGCACCGTGATCTTGGATATCTTATGCTATTATTTATAGGATTGTTGATAAATAGAATCTGTTTTTAAGTGGATTTAATTTGATTTATTAAGTATTTATAAAAATAAAATAAATTTATATTTTATTTTTAAATTTATTTATTAACTGAGTTGAATTCAATCAAGGAAGGTGTGGTTTTTTTGTTCATAAGCCAATTTAATTTCAAACCATACCACTCACCACCCCTAGTGCAATACCTCGTATTTTTTAAATCCAAATTTATTAAATTTAATAATTTTTTTAGCATAATTTGATGTAAATAATTAATTATTTTAATTTTGATTCATTTTATGGATTTATCGACGATTTCGACTTCATATTTGAATTTAATTAATCGTTGTCATTGCTGATCATTCTAGATAAATTCGTTCACGACCATGATTTTATTATATTCATATGATTTCGATTTTCGGTTAAAAATATGTATTTTCGCTCTTTCTCGTATTTTGATTTTTAATATTTTATATTCGTTTTCAATTATAACTTCGTCATGTGATTACGCCTTTATTTTGGAGTTATATTTCGTTAACGAAATATATTATTTAAATTATATAATTTCTGTTTAAATAGTTAAATTTATTTTAATGATTTTATCCATAAAAAATATTTCCGACTTTAAATTTATTCGTCTCTGGAAATCGTTAATATTTTCGGAAAGTTTTAAATTAAAAAGATTTTCGGAGCTTATATATGAATTTATTTCCGAAATTAATTTTCTTCCGTTTTACGCTTTTTAGTTTGCGAAAAACAGTTTTCGGGAATTAATAAAATTAGTCTTGGTTTATTAGAATTGGATTTAAATATTTTCTTATATGCTTTTAAATAATTTTTCGATGTCTTATAATGTATTTCCATAAATAATATAAATTTTTACGTTCATTGGTAAATTCTTTCGAAAATGTTTCCGAAATTCTTTATATAGCTCTTTTATTAATTTTAAGCATTTGGATCCTTTCGAAATAAATTTTTGTTAAATAAATTTTAGACAAAATTCTTCCAATAATAATTTTAAACATTTAGTATTTTATTTTATATGTTTATTTGTATAAATAAATAAATAAATAAAAACCCCAGCCGGTTCCCGACCGACCCCCTCTTCTTTTCCTTTTCTCTCTTCTGTCCCTTCTCTTCTCTTTCCCTGCTCTCGTCTCGCAGCCCCAGCCTCCCTCACCTCCTCCTTCTCTGAGCTCCACCAGCCGCATCGCCAGCCACACCCAGCCACCACGAGCGACGCGACCTCCAACCAGCTGCCACCAATGACGCCGAAGCAACGCAGCAATAGCCCCCGAAGCCGCAGCAGCCGCGCGCAGCAACAACTGCGTGCAGTGGCGGGGAGCGCAGCTCGCACCGTCGTCCGGCCATGGCGAGCATCGCTGACCCCCGGCTAGCAACCCCCGGCCTCCGACGAAGCTTGTCCGGCCTTCTCTTGCTCCGATTTGTTGATTTTCGTTTAGTATAAATTTCTAAAAAAAAAACTTATATTAATTTGATTAATTGAGTATGAATTAGCTTATGAAAAGCTAAATTGATTGTTTGATTATGTATATATATGTTGTATGATTGATTTAGAGTGGTTGATTGTAGTGTATTTGAATGGTTTGTGAAAATCGAATTTTTGGTCAGGTTATACCCGAATTTTTCGGATTCACCAGATTTGACGATTTTAGATAAATTGATTATGCAAATCGTTTTAAAATGTATCTAATTTCATGTCGGAACCGTCAATTTGAGAAATTTATGCGGAATCAATCGGAATTTGATTCCTAGGTCAAAATTTGTGTGTAACGAAATTGGGTCGCATAATTGAGTCGTTTCGCTCAATTGATTTTATAATATCGTTTGAAATATATTTAATTTCATATCGGAAGTGTTGATTTGGAAAAATTGTACGTAATTAATCGGAATTAGATTTTTAGGTCAAAACTCTTGCATGACTAAATTGGATTGTATAATCGGGTCGTTTTATTCAATTGACTATATAATTTATATTAGAATATATTTAATTACATTTTCAAACCGTCAACTTATATATTTTAGCAAGAATTGATCGGATTTGTATTCTAGGCTCAAAAACCCTAATTATGCTTAATTAGGTATTTCTTTTATTGGGTTGGGCAATTGATTATACGATATGTCATAAAATATGTCTAATTGCATTTCTAAATATTTAATTTAAATAAATTAATAGAATTCAACCGAATTGTATTTTTGGGCCTAAAATCCTAGATTTCAAGTAAAATTATGAAATTGATCATATGTATAATTGTTTTTTCTAAAATTAAATTTATAGGAATAGTTGAAATGATCCTAATTGCATTCTAATACCTTTAATTGGAATTACTTGATTTGAATTATCCAAGCTTGTGTCGTGGGCTTTAAAACCCTAATTTTAAAAATGGATAGTCTTAAATTGGCTACTAGGAAGATTGTTTTGTTGAAATTAATTATCTAGATTTATCTAAAATTAGTTTAATTGTGTTTTAAAACTATCAATTTAAGGTAATCAAAGTGATTTGGTCGATTCGTAGTTTAGGCATTAAAAACCCTAATCTTCGGGGATGGTTTTATAAAATTGATTTTTGCTATGCATCTTGTATCTAATCGATTTCTAGCTTTGGGTTTTAAATCATTGGAATTATGTTTTAATCCAATCAGTTTGGATTTGGTTATATGCAAATGGTTGGTTTACCTATTTAGTTGTAAAACCTAATGAATAAGTCATTTTCGATAAATTAACTTATAATCGATTATTCTTTCTCGGGCTTTCCAAATTAAATTGAAATGTCCCAAGTGATATGTGTGTTAATCTGATTTGATTTATATTTAATCTTGAATCTTAATAGAGCTATGCTCTTGAGTCCTAGGTTATGGACACATTTTCCAAGAAAGACTGTTTGTGTCCCATTATATGGATTTAATTATAATATGTGAATTATTGATCGATAGAATAGCTTCTAACCTAGTTTTTTTATTTCTATTGGCGATCTAGGAAAAACGTTATCGTGGATTGCCGAGCTCTCGATAGCTCTCTCTCTTTCTCAATTTGCTTAGCTAGCTTCGGATTTATGTAAGTCATTACTTACCTTTACTTATGGCAGAATTCGGATGTATGTATACTTGAAGTGGAAGGTGATAAGTATGCCTATCAATTATTTAATCATGTCAAGTGTATGTTGTGTTCTGCGTGGTAATTGCATATATGTATGAATTTATAGCCTCAATACAAATGTGTGTTAATATGACACTTGAATATGGTATGCATTTGAGTATGTGAAGGGTTGAGTATGGATTGAAATTATATGATATCATATGCTGTATCTTTATGTCATGGAATTATTTATATGGGCCTGATTTATGGTCGGTTAAAATCCTTGAATAAGATACTAATAATTCAAAGTGGAAGATCACGTGAGTTGGGCAGAGGTGTAGAGTTCGTTCCACCGGACGATAATAGTGGCTCAGGTGTCCTGTCTTTGAGAGGTGATTCAAGTCGTTCCACCGGTTAAGAATAGTGGCTCAGGAGCGTTTTGCCCTGAGAGGTGTAGAGTCCGTTCCACCGGATTATACTAGTGGCTCAGGTGTCTTGTCCCTGAGATGTGCTTCAGTCCGTTCCATCGGATTAAGAATAGTGGGGCCCTATACTCAACGTGAATAAGAATATGATATGAGATAAGTAATGAATAAGACACTAATAATTTAAAGTGGAAGATTATGTGAGTCAGGACCAGGTGTAGGGTCTGTTCCACCGGACGATAATAGTGGTTCAGGTGTGTTGTCCCTGAGAGGTGATTCAAGCCGTTCCACCGGTTAAGAATAGTGGCTCAGGAGCGTTTTGCCCTGGGAGGTGTAGGATCCATTCCACCATATGACAATAGTGGCTCGGGTATGTTGTCCCCAAGAGGTGCTTCAGACCATTCCACCGGTTTAAGAATAGTGGGGTCCCTGAACTCATCGTAAACAAATAAAATCGAATGTAATAATAATTATTATTATTGGATTGTTGAATTGGTGTTACTTAGCATGCAATCATGATTTCTTGTATGCTTGTATCTCATGTGTCGTCAATTCGTCATATCTAGTAATGTACTCATAATTATGAATATGTGACCCTATGTTCTATTGTATGTAATACATGTATAATTGAGTATGAGAATTGTAAGCTAGAGTCTTTCATATCTTACGTGTTTCATATTTCCTTCCATGAGTTGGGTGGTCTTGATTTACTCGGTACCGGATCCGTACTGATGCTACCTTGGTTGAATGGGTCATGTGATGATCCACTGATGGTGGGGAGCAGACCTCTTGTGCAGGTTTGAGATCGGATGCTGTTTTTGGGTGGAAGGCTTGGCTTGAGAGAGTAGGCAATCCGAAATTTGATCTATCGGGAGTTGTCTTATTTGACTGTATTTATTTTTGAAAGTTTCAAGTGTTGTATTTAAAATTTTAAGGGTGTTGTAATTGACTTTTAATTCCTCATACTCTGATAAGCTTTTAAAATTCGTATTTATATCACAGGTTTCGCTGATTCATTCAGCAATAATATTATTTAGTGAATTTATTCACTTGTCATCTGCCTGTGGATATCTCCTTGTGGGAATTTATCCTCACGGCATAGATGTTTGAAATTTTGTTTGAGAGGTTTAGCCTTGCATCTAGCATGAGATAGATGGTGGACATTTGTCTTGTGTTAGATGTGGTGGTAATATTCTCCAAATTCTATTTTAGCTTCCACTTTATTTTTTCAAAAAAAAAATTAGGAGTGAAATTTGGGGGTGTTACACCTAGTTCCCCCTACACGAGCCACTCCAACCGTACAAAGTTGCCTGCTCGAACTGCCACTTTGCACCCATCGCTGCCCCTCTCGCCGTTGTGTGCCACCTTCTCTACCGCAATCATCGCCTCTCCTGCCACCCAAACCACTCAGCAAAGCCTCACCTACCTCCCCCTATCTTCCTTTTTCCCTTTCTCTCCCTCCATCACCTTTCCTCCTTCTTCACCACCCCCGCCCACTACCTGCGCCGCCACCTTACTGCGCCACCACCACCACTCCAACCCTCTCAACCCAGAGAATCCACCACTACCACAACCACCATCTCCATCTCCTTCTTATAGCCCTAAAAGGCCACCTCTCCTACTCCCCACTTCCTCCGCCGCTACCACCGCCTAGCTGCCACCACCACTAGGTTGTGCCCTAACCTTCCTAACCCTTAAGTATAATTAATGAAATTATTATTTTATTTTATTAGTGTTATTATTATTATTATTATTATTATTATTATTATTATTATTATTATCATCATCATCATTATTACTATTATTATCATCATTATTACTATTATTATTAGCTTTGGCGTTACTAGTATTATTATTATTCAAACTATTATTATTATTATTATTACTACTACTACTACTACTATTGTTATCATTACTACCATTATCGTTACTATTTTATTATCACTAGTATCATTATTATTATTATTTGAATTATTATTATTATCACTATTACCATTATTATTAGTAGTAGTATTAATATTAAAGTTATTATCTTTAGTATTGTTAATATTGTTAATAATACCTTATCATGGACTAATATAACTACCTAAACCTATTTTAACTAATAATAACATGATTAACCATTTTAAGAATAATACCCTTATTTTCACTAATAACGCTAGTATTATTATTAATATCCCTAGTACTAGGTTATGATAAAGGTAAGTGGGAAATGATGATAATGTTAGTAAGAGGAAAGTTAACCCTGGTATTTCCCTCTTATAGGTTACCCAAATCCAAATCCTAAGGAGGCGTAGAAGCGTGCTCCAAGCTCGGTGTCGTTTTAGGTAATAATGTGGTTAAGGCCTAATATGTGTATTATGTGGTTTTTATGATGTGTGTGATAATATGTTTGTGTACCTTATGTGATTATGACTACTTACTTGTAGCGTAGTGCAGAGCTAAGGTAAGCATATGTATTCTCCTTATGGCATGTGTAAAATGATATGTATGTTGTGCTCGTGGTGCTTATGTGATGTGGGCCTTAGGACATGCATGCTAGGATGCTTTAAAGATATGGTGTGGGGTGAAAAGATGAAAGTGGAAGAAGGAAATAAATTGATTAGAGAGAAGTGAGAATGACCTAATTATCTCATGACTTATGGATGGACCAATAAAAGGATAATATGGATAAAATAAGAGAGTGTAGTGAACCTTGCATTGGGATTCTAGGGTTTGCATAGGAATGATCCTTACATAGAAAAAGTTGACTTGAGGTTTAAGTAAGTTAAGGAAAGAGTTGTTTGGGTGATTGAGGTCCATGGGTGAAAAATAGTACGTAGGTTAGTATAAGGGTGCATGGAGAACTTGGCTAGGGTTTGAAAGGAAAACCCTAAGTGGAGGAGATTGCAGAAGGGAGAAATAATGGAGAGGATTAGAATGTGGGGTAAGATTGGAAGGATGTCACATGGAGGGTGAGTGTGTGTCACGTGAAAGAAAGGATGGTAGGTGAGAGTAATTAGGGAATATCATATGAGAAAAGAGAGGTGCTAGGGTTTGGGGTGACCAACTAGGGTCTCGTGGTCACATGTGCCAAATGGGAAGTGAAGTGGGATGCTTAGGGATGAATCGAGTGAGGTGATGAGTTGGGGGAAAATGAGCATGAGTTGTGTGGGATAGAGGAAGGTTGGGCCATATAGGCCGAATTAGGATTTTTCGGAGGAAAATCCTCGAGGGCAATAGTGAGTTGACTCAGAGATATGGAAAAGTGGGCATCGACCCACACACATAAGAGCTGGGTATTCATGGTAAGTGAGGAGAAGGGGAAGATGATGTCTGGATGTACTAGGAGGCGTAGAGGTCCCAAGATATGGGACGAGTCCCTTTCAAAAGGATAGGAGTAGACGGGTTGTGTGAGCGAGTAGTCCAAAGGACATGCATGTCTAGGGTGGTAATATTTATCGAATAAGACACGAATAAGATACTAACCATTTAAAGAGAAAGATTGTTGAGTCGGACCCAGACCGATCCACTGGCGAATAATAGTGGTCAGGAGCGTTTTGCCTTGTATGTTTTTGGTCCATCGGCTATAATAGTGGGGGATCTCAAACTCAACAAACCAAATCTAATGATAATAAAACATGGAAAGATAATATCTACTTACAGTGAAATACCATGAGAGTTGGGGCCAGACCAGTCCACCGGCGAATAATAGTGGCCAGATACGTTTTGCCCTGAGTGTTTTTATGATCCACCGGCTATAATAGTGGAGTTTCCGTACTCGCATGGACTTATAAAGAGCATGGTGTGAAATGTGTACATTGACTAGAGATCTAATGATTAAGTTTAACCAAACTGTAATATGGCCTATACTATCTGTATTTCTTATATGGTTTATCTGTATGGTCTTGATTGTGTTATATGTCTTTTGTGTATGGCCTTAGCTACATGATTACCTTACTTAGTATGTAGCATACTAACCACCCGTTTAATGGGTGTTGCTCATTCCCACGAGTAGAGGGCCCTACTGAGTTTGTGCAGGTAGGAGACACCGTTTTTTATGCCTATGACACCTATGAGGCGACGAGCGGGGCTAAGAGTTGACCTTCCTAGTCATGGCATGGGGGCCCAAGAGCGATGTAGACTAGACTCTTTTTATTCCTACTTTTGTTTTATTGTATCGTATCTTTTATCCCCTTAGGGGATTTGACTACATAATCTTTTTCTGTTGTAATGACTTTTAATCACACACTCTGATTTTTCTATTATGAATATTTTAGTTTTCTATGGATCTCTATTTTAAGCGTGTTTAATGTCCTTGTGAAAATTATCCTTAGTCTTGTGGTTGGTGCTAGAGTGACCGGGAGTCGGACTTGTACTAATCACGGTGGTAGCACCCCATGCTTGTATTCATTTTAAATAAACGAAAATTTTCGATTGTGATTTGGGGGGGTATTCCAGTATATGGTTAGAGTTTTAGGGTTAGTGGTTTTGGTTCAAGGGGCTAATGGTTTAGGGTTTAGGGGTTGATGGTTTGGGGGTTTAAGGGGTGATGGTTTGGAGTTTAGGGTTAAGGGTCATGAATTTAGGGTTTATGGGTGAGTGGTATTTTCGTGATGGGGCACTACAGGTTGTTGATAAGCTGGATTAGGATATTAATGATCTATTAGTGGGGGTATCTGTAGGTAACTTACCCGTTTGAGTGGCGTTAATATGAATGAGTAATTCATTGGGGTGGCATGTAGTATGGGTGATTTATCCATTATGTTTAAATTTTACACAAAACAAATGATGTATGAAATTTATGGAAATTTGAAGAAAAAAATGCTACAAAATTACTTAATATAGGTTGATTTATACATATAAAAAGCTAATTCAAGCAAATAGCATACTAAAATTGAAAAATAAATACCAAACAATCCATACTAAGCTAAATTAAAAAAAGAAGAAATTTTATAAAAAAAATAAATAATTAACAATAAAAATATATGCATATTAACCTTTATTGCTGAAGACGGTAAAAATGATGGATGATTGTTTGCTGAAATGGATGTTTTCTTCTTCTTTGGATTGAATGGTAGATGAAAGATGATGAAGTATAGAGAGAATTGAGAGGAAATGTTGGGAGGGGGAACGAAAATGAAATGAGTATTTTGGAGAGTTAAATATGATGAGGGGATATATAGGTGTAAAATTAATTTTAAAAAAAAATATATAAAGAGATAATAGACTTATTAAGCATTTCTTTGGAGTTACTTATTAAAAGTAATTATATTTATTTTTGTAAATTAAAAATAAACATTTTTATTAAATATATTATAAATAAATTTATATAATATAATTTTTTTAATAGATATATATTCTTATAAATAAATAAATGCATGTCTATAATACACATATTAAATATAATTATATATAAAATAAGATTATACATTATGTATATTTTTATATGGTGCACGACTCGTCGAACAGACGACAATTTACGCTATACCCATTATCTAACGTGACTTGGAAAATAATGACGATGACTGGCCGATGTGATGAAACTTGAGTGCTCTCCAACTCGTTAGCACGAAGAAAGACGCAACACAATACGACCAACCTCATCAACCGTCGCAAGTCCGGCCAGCTGAAACATTGTATTCAAAATCCGCAGATTCTTATTCCTCGTGGAACAGGGCAAGATCATTGATAGATTGATAAAGTAATACTAAAGGGCGGAATTAAACAGGAAAAGAAAAGAAGGAAGAGCGGAAGGAAACAGGAAAAAGAGGAGAGATAAAGAGAGAGACCGTCAATTTATTAAATCAAATCTTATGATCAATCATCCTCCCCATCGAATCCCATTATCCAGATCCAGTCACGCCTAAATTCAATTCAATTGGCCCATGAAGCATTTCCTTCAAATTAAATTCGTTTCTAAATCGCCCCTCTTCTTCCCCCTCATTTCAGATTAACGCCTTTCCTGTTTCCTTGGGAGAAACAAATATGGAGACATCGGAGAAACCCACATCACATCCGACGGACGCAGAGAAACCGGTGAGGAAATTGACGAGCACGTCCGCGGCAAAACCCACACGCTCAGTTTTGCCGTACCAAACCCCAAGATTGCGTGACCATTACCTGATTGGCAAGAAGCTGGGTCAAGGCCAGTTCGGGACAACCTACTCATGTACAGAAAAGGCAACGGGTATGCAATACGCTTGCAAATCGATCCCAAAACGCAAGTTATTGTGTAAGGAGGATTACGATGATGTTTGGAGAGAGATTCAAATAATGCACCATTTGTCTGAGCATCCTAATGTGGTGAGGATTAAAGGGACTTACGAGGATTCTGTCTTTGTTCACTTGGTTATGGAGATATGTGCAGGTGGTGAACTGTTTGATAGGATTGTGGCTAAGGGTCATTATAGCGAGAGACAGGCCACTCAATTGATTAAGACAATTGTTGATGTTGTTGAGGCTTGTCATTCACTTGGTGTTATGCATAGAGATCTTAAGCCAGAGAATTTCTTGTTTGAGAGCCCCGATGAAGATGCTAAGCTTAAGGCCACTGATTTTGGATTATCTGTGTTCTACAAGCCTGGTTGGTCTTCATTTTATTTTATTTTCTTCTTATATTTCTTGTTTTTGTATGGAGATATTGATTTGTTTTTCTTGGTTTGGTGTATGGGTTCATCCAGTTGCGATCCGGATAATATATGGCACATGGCCTTATGTTGTAATTTTTATAAAAAGGTTGACCTTTACATATTGAGATATTCATTGCATTGCAGAAATATCCATTCTTTAGTATCCTTTCAACTGAATCTCTTAGGTCGAGCTGAATAGAATATGACTGCCTGTTTTGTGAAATTATTTGGCTAGTTAAGAAAAGGGAAAAAATATCCTGATCCATAAGTTGAATGAAAATCTGGATATAGCTGATGACTTGGCAGACGTTCTGCTTAGGTCAAAGGGAACAAAGTGATAATGGCTGGACTAATTTCCCAAAATCCAGGTGATCCAAGAAGTAGAATGGCTGTCGAGATTCAAGGGTAATTTGTAGAATAACAAAATAGAGAGGATAGAAAGAAATAGGAGAGATGGGAATAATTTCATTAGTTCCCTTCTTCCTTGATCTTTACAGCTTATATAGTCTAGTTCAATCAGCAGATTGATTTAGTTAGTGAGGAAGAGGGAAAGGCTCAGCTACATCATAAGAGTACAGTAAGATTACAGATAATAGCTGAGCTAAAAGGGGAAAACAATGGCAAGTATTGAAATTGGTTGTGGAGGGCCATAGAGTTGGGCCAAGCTCTATCAATATTCCCCTTGCAAAAGGCCCTTGACCTGAAGGGCAAAAATCTGGGAACTTGGCCTTGAAATCTTCATAAAACTCCCATGCAGCATCCTTAGATGTGCCATTAGACCACTGGAACAAGATGGGTTGTAGCTGCATTACCACTCTTGAGGCAACTTTTGTCTAGTACTGCTTAGGAGTATAAAGCAGGTCAACAGAGGTGTGGTAGGATGGAAGTGTTGGATGCACCTTGTGATGGCCATGCTGCTTCTTAAGAAGGGAGACATGGAAGTTAGGATGGGCAATAATTTGGGGTGGAAGAGAGTTTGTATGCTGTTGAAATAATCTTGTCAAGTACTTGGTATCCGTTAGGGGCCATAGTACTGTGGGGAGAGCTTATGTACTGCATGGTGGGCCAAAGAGTGTTGCCGACAGGGCTGTGATTTAACATAAACCCGATCTCCAATTTTAAATCCCCTCTCAGACCATGCTGTCTCATTCTTTCCTGATGATTCTTGAGAATCCAGTGAGAGATCGATCCACTGCAGCAACCATAGAATCCTTTGGAAAATAAGGCAAATGTATGGGTGGAGGCAGGCCATACCAAACCTCATAGGGTGTTGCTTGAGCTGTGGAGTGAAAGGTGGAGTTTTACCAAAATTCTGCTAGTGGAAGCCACTTACTCCTTTCAGTGGGAAGGTCTCTTGTCAAGCATCTGAGATAGTTCTCAAGATATTTGTTTAGCACTTCAGATTGCCCATCTATTTTGGGGTGGTAAGAAGATGAAAGTTGCAGCTAGACATGTTTAAACAATTCTCACCAAAAGGTGTTCACAAAGATAGGGTCTCAGTCACTAGTACCAGTAATCAAGGTTGTTAGAATTGGAATTATACCTAGAATCAATAATCGATAAGAGTCATTAGAATCAAATAGTAGAATCGGATCGTAAAATCCTATGAATACAAAAAAATGACTTTGATGTACTTGTATGCTACAAAATCGCACAGTTGAAGTGAAAAATTACTAAAAAAATTATTCTTAAGCTCTTTTGGTGGTTAATTAATTTTTTTTACAACTAAAAAACAAACACAAATTGTCTAATTATATGTATACAAATAAAGTGGGTATATGGACTATGCATGCCAAAAAAGGCAAATTACACTACAAAAGAAAATGAAAGGACAATTATAAATTAAATAGAAATTAATAAATAAATAGCATTACAAAATCTAATATATTTTTTTAGCACAATATAAAGAGTTTGGACTCTTATATAAGTATTTTTTCCCAACAATCGACTTTGTTGAGATATTAATATCTCATCCATCTTTCCTTCACATTGGCTAGTGCTCAATATAAAGTATGTACAAAATAATAGAGGTTTAGGTTTAGATTGGGGAAGAAATATAGTGAAAATAAAAAATAAAAGTAAATTTGAATGCAAACAGATTAAAAACTATAGTCAATGTGTAGAATGGTAAGATTCTACTCCAAATCGTAAGATTCTACTAATCCTATATAGAATTGTAAGATCCTGCCATGATTTTACTACTTTAAGATTTTATTATGGATCGTTTGGTGCTTTTGGATCGTAGAATCATAAGATTTGGATCAGAATTTTAACAACTATACTAGCAATGCTTTGAGGTAATCCATGGAGCCTATAAAACATGTCGATAAACTTCTCTGTTACCATGGAAAGTGTATAGGGATGATTGAAGGCAATGATAAAATTTTTACCATGTGACTTGGGTAAACCTTCTACAAAATCTATATTGATGTCACACAGCATGGCTGCATGAGGGATGGGTAAGGGTTGGAGAAGGCCTGGCTGATCTTGGCTCTTGTATTTGTTCTTCTGGCAAGTATCACAAGCTCTAACATACTCTCTAACAACTTTCTTTGTGCCTTTCCAGTATAGTAATGTTGGCACCGCTTTGAGTGCGCCCTACTAGAGTATCATGATAAAAGGGAAATCAACTTCTAGTGAAGCGCTACACCCTTCCCCACCACTAGTTTCCCCTTTCTTTGAAGCAACAACTGGAAATAGATATACTTTAGCAAGCTATAAGGATCCTGTTGCAATGCTTCAATGATCTCTTTATGTGTTCATAACTGATCCAACTAGAGTTGATCTCATACAAAAAGGCATGGTTAACAATAAATAAAGTCATCATAAGAATTTCTTAATCATGTCGTCACACGTTGACCTCTAATTAAGCCGACTGCATACAATACTTAGCCTTTTCTCATTCCTTGAGAAACTAAGTCAACCTTTATTTTTTCTCACTCCTTGAGAAGCAAAGTCAATCTTCTCCTCCAAAGTGAACCAACAATTGAGTAAGGGCTCCTAGCTTAGCATTGAACCTTCACACTTGAGAGAGAGCTTTCGAAGAGAGAAACTCTAAAATGGTTAACAACTTTTGGATGGTGGCAAATGAGACTCCCTTTTCTTTTAGTTGAGATCCATCCCACTTCTGCAAAAGAACATTCTAGAGCGGGATTTTTAATTATCTCTCTAGAATAACCCATTGGAACATACAAGTCTAGGCTAGAATAGTCTACTCGTGTGTACAAAAAAAGAGAGTTATGGAGACATCCCCCTAGAGCCATCCTTTAGGGCTAGATGAGTGTCAAAGCCTCCTACTTCTTCTATGATAGGCCCATAATCAAATATACGTATGTAAGGAGGAGCAAGAAATGAGAAAGACCAGAGTTGACTGATCCGGTTATCATGCCCTTATCTTTTATATTTTGTTTTCTAGCGTGTAAGGGGGGTCTGTTTTAATTAATTCAGCTAAGTTGGTTATTCTGTTAGGGTGGTGCCCGAAGATAGTAGGGCGCGTCATCTTTTTTCTGTTTTGGTTGTTATGGTATGTGAGAGGAAGGGAGTCGAGGGATCTCTATTAATACCCGGGGAAGGGGAAGAGGAGAGCAGGAAGAATTCAGTGAATGTGGGAGGGTACCAGGACCTCGAATACCTGGCTGTAACTTTCATTCCTTCTCATCAATATATCATCTAGTCATTCTACCTTCTTATTTTCGATCCATTAATTGTTATCTGTTAATTGATTGTCGCTGGATAGCTGGTACCTAACATTCTACACTTCTGTACACTTCTCTAGAATAATCCAGAACATTTCGGAAATATAAAAGTGATAAAAGTGGGTTGTGACAGTGTGCTCTAGACGAGGCATCAACTGCCATGTTGTCTTGTCCTTTCTTATAGATTATTTTATAATCAAATGGCATAAGTTTAGCCAAACACATTTATCGGAATGAAGTGGTAAGTTTTTGGTGTAAGAGGTATTTCAAGGACAGATGATCAATTCTGATTTTGAAGCATCTGCCCTTGAAATAGTGTATCCACTTCTCAAAAGTAAATGAAACAGCAAGAATTGCCCTCTCGTTGACCGAAAGTCCTTGTTGTTTGGAAGAAAATGTTTTGCTAATGTATGCTGAGGGATAGCCCTCTTGAGTTAATACTTCTCCCATCCCCACTACTATTGCATTGGTCTCTCTAATGAGCTCTTTGGTGCAATCCCAGAATCCCAGCACTCCCAGCACTTGTGCAGTGGTTAAAGCTACTTTCAGCTTATCAAAAGCTTCACTGGCTGTCACAGTCCAGAAGAAATTATTTTTCTATAGCATATCCATCAATGGCTTGTTGATCAACCCATACTGTTCTGCAAGGCCTAGAAACGCCCTAAGCTGGGTTTAATTAGTGGGACTAGGCCAAGCTTGCACTGCCTTAATCTTCCCAGGGTCTGTGGATACTCCTTTCACAAAGATAAAATGACCCAAGTATTCCAAACTCACAGCCTATGTGCATTTACACTCCTTAGCATATGGTATGTGTTGGTGCAGCAACTCCAGGGTGAGTTCCAAGTGAGACAAATGGGGAAGTCCGGTCACTGCAGTTTATCGTGGAAAATTCCAGAATAAACTTATGCAGATTTGGTTTGAAAATATGATTCATAAGTGCCTGAAATGTTGAGGGAGCATTGATTAGCCCAAATGACATGACCAAGTACTTATAGTGCCCTTCATGAGTCTTAAAAGTAGTCTTAGGAATGTCTAAAGGGTGCATTTGTAGTTGATGATAGCCTGACCTGAGCTCGAGTTTGGAGAATTTTTTAGCCCCGTGTAATTCTTCTAGTAGTTCCTGGATGAATGGAATTGGGAACTTGTCTTTGATAGTGTGCTTGTTCAACTCTCTGTAATCCACACAGAGCCTCAGACTATATCTCTTTTCTTGACCAGGACAATAGAAGAGTAGGGGCTAGAACCGGGCTGAGCTATTCCAGCTTGCAACATTTCTTGTGCAAGCCTCTCAATCGCATCCTTTCAGATAATAATCTATAGGGCCTGAGATTGATTAGAGTGGTGCCCTGTTTGAGTGGTATCTTATGGTCATGTGATCAAACAGGTTGCTGTAGGGACCGAAAATACCTTGGTAAACCTGGACAACACAGCTTGTAAACCAAACCTGGCTGTTGGTCATCAGTTATGGTAGGGTAAGGGAAGTAAACTGGGTTACCCACCCAATTGTAGGGAGCACAGCTGAACTACAGCTTGTTCAGGGCTATGAATAAGAGCCTTACTCCTTTTTCTTAAGGCTCTTGTCTTAAGGTTCTGAGATCCCCTCAAAATAACCCTCCTCCATTGGATTGTAAACTCCATACATTGCTGGAAATCCCAAGTAATACGTCCCAAGGTTCATAACCTTTGCACATCAAGCACCATATAACATATCCCAAGAGCCATGCTTATAACATTGTGATTGAATTCATGTTTGGACAGCTTTCACACTATGCCCTTGCACACAAAAGTGCTGTGAACTTCACTACCATCTCCTCAGTGACAACAATAATCAGTGGTTGTGTAGGACCATGCAATCAAATTGCAGCCGCGATGTCGCAGTCATCATGGCATGAATTTTTATTTTTATTACTTTAAACATAATTATTCTACAAACTAGTGTTCTATATTATATTAGAAGTATTAAAATGACTCATTGTGTTAAATACTTAAATTGCCCTAATAACATTGCATTTGTTGATTGTTTTTTTAGTAGGTAATTTATAATATGAAAGTTATTGATAATAAAGTATTACTATGTCACTTTTATACAAATTTACAATAAATTTAAACTACAATAATTGTTAACTTGTTATCCATTAGCCTAACTCTCAGTCTTATACTAAAAAAATTAATATTTACGTTACTTGACTAATGTTACTTAATTGCTTATTAAAACAAATATAAAAATTTAACTTAAAAAATAGTGAGAAGACTTAAAAGTGGGGCTAGAATAGAGAAATCTGGGCAGAGGGAGGCAAACTGTTTTTTTTTTGGATAAATTTAAATTTTGCTGATATATCTAAAAATATTGCCGGTGATAAATTTTGGAATATTTTTATCCATCATGTTTTGGTTATGTCTCGCATATTGGTAGACCTAGAAACCGATAACTATGAACCGATACTGCATATTGGGATGGATATTTTATTCCATGTGTAGGAGTCATATGGCAACTAGTTGTTTGGCTACATGAAGATCAAGGAAATTGTGGGTTGACCCATTGTCAATGTGCATGTTAACATACCTCTTCTTAATTTGTCCTGTTACTCCTATGGTATAGTATGTGGGTACTGCACTCAAAGCATGCAAATAAATTTGGGGGGTGTCCTCCGCATGTGAGTCAGTTTTAGGCTCAACTGTGGGCACCTCCACCATTTCTTCCTCCCCCTTAGAACACCTATGGCCTGGGTGGAACATTTTAGTGCACCAAAAGTACTCGTTGTGTGCCCTTTTGGCATCAATTTCTCTCTTGTCTGGGAAAGGTTTCTGGCTCGAGTTGCTGAAGGAGGAGATGGTTTAGGTGTGTAGCTAGACTCCCTGTGGTCAATTTTAGGGGTGGGGAGTATGGGAGTTTGGCTGCTGCTTGAGGCTCTATGGTCTGACTTAACAAGGCTGCTTGCTATAACTTGGCCAGATTGCAAAGTGTCTTTTAGTGCCTTAGGCTTGAATATACACACTGGGATTTGGATTGAAGAGAGCATCTCCCTGTGGTAGCAGCTAATGGTGTACTCTTCGACAAGATCACATGACTGAACAAGTGATCAGACTTATTTTGATATTCCATCAGGTCACCCGTTTATTTCAATGATATTTGTCATGGAGATATCATAAGGGTGGAGTTAAAACAAGTAATAATAGCCTCAATATACTCGCCCAATGTATCATGATTGCATTGTTACAATGTATCCACTTTCCCATTGAGCTTAATGGGAAAATATTTTTCAACCTTCCCCTTCTGTGCAGGTCAATATTTTTGTGATGTAGTTGGAAGTCCTTACTATGTTGCACCCGAGGTGTTGTGCAAGCGTTATGGTCATGAAGTAGATGTGTGGAGTGCTGGAGTTATCCTCTACATTTTGTTAAGCGGGGTTCCTCCATTCTGGGCAGGTATTTGGTTTGATTTACTTCACCTTTTTGTGCTTTTATCTTAAGGATCTTCATTTTTTTGCATAACATTTTTTAATGTGCTTATTTCTTTTGTTATTTTTCAGAAACTGAGGCTGGAATCTTCAGGCAGATCTTGCATGGTAAATTAGACTTTGAGTCTGAGCCTTGGCCTAGTATTTCTGATAGTGCAAAGGATCTGATCCGCAACATGCTTCAAAGAGACCCAAAGAAACGGCTGACAGCATATCAAGTCCTTTGTGAGTTTTATTATTCATACTATAATAGCTGATATGAATCTATTTACGGAGTTAATATTACCCTTGTTATTTGTGACTGATTTTATTTTCTCTCCTCTTGCAGGTCATCCCTGGATAGTGGATGATACAGTTGCCCCTGACAAACCCTTGGATTCTGCAGTTATATCACGCTTGAAGCATTTCTCTGCAATGAACAAACTTAAAAAGATGGCCTTGCGTGTATGTTCCCATTTCATAATGTCTCTGTCTCGTAATTATGGAAAGCTTGGCATGCTTAAGTTGAGTCTCAATTGAAATTGTCAACTGGTAATATTTGGCTATCTTGCTTCTTACAAGTAATTGACCATTTTGACAACCTACACAATCTAGAACCAAATTTTTATCTGAGGCCAAGATTGACCGAGGAATTTACTTCTGACTCAATTTTGATCATGTAGTGAACATCTATGAAGTATTCCTATGTCATGTTATATTGCCATGTTGATTCAATGATGTGGTTCTTAGTTATGAGAAGGCATTAGGTGGTGGTGATCATGACAAGGATAGTATACTAACCTATTTCTCTGATGTGGAAGTACAATGTGTCATTCACAAACTAAAATTTTTAGATATAGGAGTCGAGATTGATTGAGGAATTTGTTCGTGACTCAATATTGATCATCCAGTGAACGTACAGGTTATTTCTTATATGATATTACACCTTGATTAGTTGACGCGGTTCGTAGTTAAAAGGAGGCAAGGTGATGTTATGAGAACCATACGGGGCAAAGCAAGCTGGCAACCTTGCTTGTCAAAGGCAGGCTTAACTTCGTTGGTCAAGGCATATCCGTAGGCAACTATGATATTAAAATAAATATCTAGTTAAGTTATTTTTGGATTATTATTATTAGTTAATAAGTGAAAAATCACATTAATATTTTTTATTAAGGTAGTAGGTATCTATTTAAATTAGTTAGCTGGATCTCTTGCAAAAAGATATTAGGAGATCATTTAGTTGCCTTTCTTATTAGATATTATATTTTAGTTACCATACTAAGAGATTATTTTTTATGGTAACTATTGAGTGTTGGAACTTTTCACGGATGATAAAACTTGAAAGAGTCACGAATGATTAAACTTAAAAGGGAACTTGATGTAAATTTGCTGCATTAGTAGGAAACTAAGATAAGAGAGTTCCTTCTATACAACTTTTACCAATTTTAGTTGCCCAATATTCTTTGTCGGTTCTAAAAGCATTGTGAGAGTATTCTGGATAGTTTTCTAGTTTGATGAGATATAATAAAGATAAAAGCAATAAAGAGACCAGCACACAACATGATATAATTTTTCCCCCCTCAAGAGATGCTCTTATCTTATGTAGCTTAGATCCCCAATCCTTAATCTACTTTTATTTCTCACAATAATTCAAGTTGTTCAAGTCCAATTAAATTTGAATTTCTCAAACTCACACAATCTAACTCATGATTGTCAAACACACATCTAACAATATGCCTATCCCACCTTGCCCATGAGGTGCAAATAATAAGTTCAAAATCTGATGATCAATAGAACTACAAATCGAGAGAATTATTGATTGGTATGAATGAAGGAATTGAGAATACAGTAGCTACTAAATTTTCCTTATATTTTAATCCATTTTTTCTACGATTCCTATCTATGTCACCATTATTACTCAAGTATTGCCTATGTTATACTCTTCTCACAGTTTCTTATATAAGTAGCTTAATTTGCAATTCATCACTCACAAAACAATTGGGTGAATTTAGGAGAAAATTGTCAAGCAAATATCTCAATCAAATAATACTAAGATGACTATCTTAAATCCTTATAGGACAAATTGTATTTAGTTATGTTAAATCTTATCTAAAGTATGAAATATTATCTCTTTAAGAATACTTCAAAAAAATGAAATAATATTGATAAGGAAATAAATGCAGAGATAACAAATACATATTTAGATATTAAGGGTGTTTGTAGTTTAGAAAAACAAGACTGTTTTTTGGAAAATGTTTTCCAATTTTCCAGAAATTTAGAAAATATGTTCATAACTTCCGGTTTCATTTTTCTAATGGGAACACGGAAAAATACGGTTTTCCAACTTTGTGAATAAAACTGTAAAACAACATAGTCTATGCTTTTTGAGTTTTTCATATAAATGTCATTAGTTTTTGCATTTTTTATAATTAAAAAGTATTATTAATAATAATGTTAATAACAATATTAATAAAAATAATAATATTAATAATAAGAATATTGATATGCTTATTATTTTTAATCATAATCATAATATTAATATTTATCAACAATAATATTAATAAAAATAATACTAATGATATTATTATTGTTGTTAATATAATCAAAAATAATATTAAGATTATTATTTTTATTATCATTAATATTATTAATATTAACATTAATATTCAAATAATAATAATATGCTAATTATTAATATTAACATTAATAATAGCATTATTATTAATATTAATTAATAATATTATTACCAAATTTAATAATATTATATTTATTAATTTTAATATCATTATTAGTGATAATAATAATAATAATAATTTTTATATTATTATTAGTTTCATTAATATTAATAATAGCACTAATGTTAATATTCTATATTTTATAAATATTTCTAAGAATAATAAAATTTGTAATTATTAACATTATTATTATTAAAATAACTATAATGAAATTATTATTTATGTTATTACCTAAGATAATCTTGATAATAATGTTAACAATATTAATATTATTATTACTTACATAAATAATAATATTTTTATTACTTTATATAAAAATAATAATATAATATTTTTTCATAATAATAGTAATATTAATAATAGCATTAATATCATTATTACTAAAATTGATATTATTATACTTTAATTAATCTTATTATTATCACAACTATTCTTAAGGTTAACTTATGATTATTATCATTGTTAGTGATGAAAATGTTATTATTATTATTATGAATTTTATGTTAATACTATTTTTATCATGATTATTATTATTATTATTATTATTATCATCATTGTGAATATTAATAATACAAATATGATTAATATTGAAACTAATAATAATAATGTTCTTATGCATAAATAATGTTGGTAATAATTATTATCCAATCTAGAAAAAAATGAACATGTTTCATATTTTAAAAATTAAAATGAAATTTATAATTTGGATAGATGAACACATTTCTTTAGTCTTTCATGGAGAACTATTTTCTTGTTTTTCATAGAAAACTGGAGATGGAAAATAGAAAACTATTTCCCCAACTAAACGTACCCTAAAATACCTTTGCTTGATTAAATAGTACAGAAAATATTTTTGTTTTACTTTCTCAAAAGAAATAATAATTATCCTGTAGTACCTAATGCCTTATTATTATTGTTATTATTATCATCTACTATCACTAACATGCTCAGTTATGGAAACTATTACAGGAAATGTCCTATGTTTTCTCACTAATATGACATAAAATACTTAGTAAAATATTTTCCTAAGCTGTGCATACTAACTCTAGTTTCATATAGGTTCCTCTCACCTTACGTAAGGAACCTACACCTAGAACTTCGTTTAAGCTACAGGATCTTCATGTCATTCTTATAAACCAGTGATCAAGCATACGAATGCAGGAGGAATGCAGCTGCTAACAAGGATGAGTGTGAACTATTTGGGGGTCTTTTAGTATGGGTTTCTCATGTGGGGTTAGTACGGTGTAAATAAATAACTTCTGTGTGCTTGGAGGGGGGGGGGCGGGGAATCTAAGTCTGTTGGCAGAATGCTGAGTCAATATTTTTACTCTATTATTGGATTTGCCGAGACATCAAGTCTGTTGTGGGGGAGATATGATATATATATAGCAGAATCGGTTATCAGGAATGGTAGGAAGGAATTAAGTCCGGAAATTGGAGGTGCAAGGTCCTCGAAATCTTGACAGTCCTCTGCTATTACAGTATCAATACCAGTGATTCTCCCTTCCATTATTCTTTTAAGCTGTTAATTGATAGGTGTGTTTGAATGCTTATCACATTCATGTTCCCATCAAGCTTGCACATTTATTCCACAAGGAAAGTGTTAAGAACCTGCAACTCCCAGTAATTTAACAGTAAAAGGATTGGAAATTAAGAGGAACGCAGAGAGTAAATGTATTGATAGTGAAATCAATGCGGAGAAAATAACCAGGTACCAACGGACTCGAAACAGTACCAACGGACCCCTGCTACCTAATTAACAGACTCATGGTAATAATGGCACATGTTACAAACAATAACACGAATCCTACCATTTGTTTGTTATCTTAAAAACAAGGAACTCAACACTTATATATAGGGTCCTCTATTTATTGTATAAGAAATCAACCTGGGGAATCAACAACTGAACCATTGAGCCTCTTCCGTTATAATCAAATTCTCTCCTCATCAATTAATATTCAATCATCCCTCGCATATAATCATCCATCATCATCATCCCTACTATCATCCATCACATTTATTTCACATCTAACCTCTTTTCTTTATATTCGAATTCTCTTCCACATCAATTAATGTTCAATCATCCCTCACATACAATCATCCATCATCATCATCATCCATGCAATCATCCATCACGTTAGTTCTCCCCTCACATGTTATAATTTCACACCCATCTTGTGATAAGTTTTAGGACAATAAGATTTGATATTAGAGCTAAATGTCATGGGAATGTAACGTAGATGCCAGATATTAATAACCTTTGGGAGAAGTAACCCTTGGGTTGGGATTTAGGTGTGATGCCGAGGGAGTGACAAGACGTTCCTGACAACCACACCGCCATTACAGCCGGCTTACACCAACCACCGAAGCTCACTAACCACAATTGATGCCTTAGCCAATCACTATTAGTACTCTAGAAGCCCCATCGGTTGTCGTAGCACCACTAGCTAAGGCCCAGGGGCCTAGGGGATTGTTACACCCTACTCACCTATTGCCAACCATTATTTAACCATTTTTTATAACCACTTACCACTCTTCTAACCTCTAGCACTCTTGTTGATTGCATGCAATCCTCCCTTCATCGTCACTGTCGCCAGCTAACAAAGTATCTCGACCACCGGCGAGGCTCACACACCTAAATCTAGCCACGAGTCCACAACTCCCTCCAAACCTTCATCAAGGCATGATCATCTACCTCAGTAATTTTGTAAACCTCGAGGAGCCTATACCAACATTGTTTAAATTGAATTGCTAGTAGAGCTTAAGGGCCATTTAAGCCATCATAGATACTTGGCTACATCTTCGCACGTGCAAATTCAGTGAAGGCTTTTACCAACTAAATACCTCGACAACCATGAAGGAATATTGGTTCAAAAAGTGACAAAGGTGAAGTTCATTCCTAAAATGCTTCTTTATAGCAGTAAGACAATGGCGGGGGCTTAAGTTCTCTTTTGCGACAGTCTGGTTCCGCAGTTTAGCCTCAATGATTTCCGGAGCCCATTAAACTCAGTCATAATTGTGGTCGTAGCTTGACACTTCATGGCGGGGGGGTTTGAAAACCTTGTGCTATGATAGTTTTGCAAGATATCCGCTTAACAATTGATTATAAAATCTTATGGTTGAAATTTTATTGAAAAGGGTAACTTGCAATTATATGGTAAGGGTAAAATCGTGTGTTCCTAGTTACTGCTACCACTACTAGGGAGGTGAATGCACAAGTTAGTTCAAGTAAGAAAGGCACAATGATTAGTGATGGCAGTGGTGATGGTCTAGGTGAGATGCTAGATGCAAGAGATGGTGTCCAAGATAAATTTCTTTCTATTATGTTTGACGCATGTAAAGATGTTGGTGAAATATTATTAGTTGTCAACTAGTATCTTTTATTTATTAGTAGGAGTTGCTAATCCCCCGAAACAAGGTTCCTCTAAATCAAGCTATCGAAAAATTCGTTGTTGTTTTGTGATATTTCTATCGAAATTTCAAGCTCGAGGATCATCTTGCTTTTCAAATGGTGAATAATTTTATGAACCATAGCCCATAATTAGGGGTTATAAATGAATAGAGTCGGCTTGTAAGCTTTTTGGGTTCGGCTCACTTGTTCATGTAGCTAAAGGTGTCAAGCTTGAGCATGAAAAATTTAGGTTCGAGCTCGTTTATAGTGTAAAAGCTCGCTAGCTGGCTCGGGTCGATTTGTTAAAAGCTCGACTCGTTTATAAAAGATCCGAGCCTAAACCTTATTTTTAAACTCGTTTATTAAACGAGCCAAACCTGATCCCACCTCGGCTTGACTCATTTACAACCCTACCCATAATAGCCTTATGAGGCAAGACATTACCAACATGGTGCATCTTGAGGCATTAATCATATAATTGCATATTTAGTTAACATATTATCATATTATTATTAGGGAATAGGTGAGATATCACATTTTTGCCGTTAGAGAGAGTAATTAAATGTTAACTAAACATCTTAGTTTAAGACATTATTTAGGAAATTATTTAGTTTCCTATCGTATTAGATATTATCTTTTGGTTATTGTACTAAGGGATTATATTTTATGGTAACCTTGGCTTGTAAGCCCTATGTATAGAGCCCTTTGGTTATTAAATAATAAACGAAGTCGGGGAGTTGAAATATGGTTAATTCTCAGCTTCCTGGCCTCTTCCCTCTATAATTGAATTCTTTCTCACATCAATTAATAATCAATCATCCTTTGCATACAATCATCCATCATCATCATCATCCCTGCATTCATCTATCACATTTATACATCCCCTCACATACTCAACCTCATTCAATCCCACATCTATCCATCTCAACTTCATTCAACCTCACATCTATCTTGTGACGAGATCTGTGAATGTAACTGGTGGTGGGATAAATCATGGTGAGGGCTTGCTATTGTGGAAGTACATCATATGGTTCTCAAGTTTGTGACAAAATTTGATCTTCTCATTGTCTTGGCCAATTACTGGTTTGTAGTGGGTTATCCAAACCATTAAGTGCAGAGCTCACTTGGAGCACTCTATGCTCTTTGAAAGTAATGTTATGACAAACTAAAAGCTTTGAGAGGGAAGGGATTTTTATTGTTGTACTTCATGATACTGCAACAGGTCATGTTGCAATGTAGACCAAGCTGAAATACTCTGCTAGAACTTACTGATGGTGATATGTTCAAAATGAAAACTCAAGATCTTATTGTCATGTTTTATTGACAACTATCATCATCTAACTCCAGATGTTAAGGGAGTGACAGGTTGGAATGTCGTGTCGACGACTTTATTTGTTTATCTTAATAATGACAGTAAATGCATGTGCAATCCTTGAGTTGTAAAATTTGACCATATGCAAGTCATAGTTAACTGATCTAGTGCCACTATTACATCCTTTAGATACTTCTGGTGGTGCTGGCTGTGAATTCTTTTGATTGATAGTAAAAGCATTTTCTTCAAATGAATTTATGCTATCCAAATTGTGTTCAGGTTATAGCAGAAAGACTTTCTGAAGAAGAAATTGGTGGCTTGAAAGAGTTGTTCAGGATGATCGACACTGACAACAGTGGGACAATAACATTTGAAGAGCTTAAGATTGGTCTAAAAAAAGTTGGCTCTGAACTAACAGAGGCTGAAATCAGATCTCTTATGGATGCGGTAACACTAATGACTTTCGTATCTTTATGATCTTTGTACTTCTACCATCAGTCCACCACTGTAGCATGCTTAAAAAATTGTGGTTATGAGTTAATCATTGACATTGTTATATGTTTATCTGCGCTATATCTATAGGCTGATATTGACAGCAGTGGTACAATTGATTATGGTGAATTTCTTGCTGCTACCTTGCACGTGAATAAGATGGAAAGGGAGGAGAATCTACTTGCTGCATTCTCTTACTTTGACAAAGATGGCAGTGGTTATATTACTGTTGATGAGCTTCAGCAGGCATCCAAAGACTTTGGTCTTGGTGATGTTCATCTAGATGACATGATCAAAGAAATTGATCAAGACAATGTGAGTACAACTCATCTACCCTATTCAAGTATTGTTCTCCTATTTCTAATCAGATATGAGACTTCAAAAGTCAAACACACGTTGCTCATCTAAATATTGCTTGTATGCCATTTACTAGTCACTAGTTTCAATGGTTTACCATGTTAAGAGTTAACTAGAGTTGCCTGACTCTCAACAAATTGTTAGGGCCTGTTCTCCTTAGCTTATTTTTGCTCATCTTCATTGAATCTACCCGCAAGTATTTGAAACTGAAGTAGTAGCTGATGGTATCATTCCTACAGAGAATTTGGAGTGAGCACTAAAGCTTCGATAAAATTAAGAAATTTTATTAATTGACTAAGAAATTCTAGGGAAGACGGAGGTGGAGGAATTGATTAGAAAATTTTCCATTGATGCGAAACTGCCAAGGTTTCGGTAATTTTCCCAATTTATCTTATATTAGTTCACTGTTGCCAAACCTAATGCTAATTATGCAAAATATGTGTCAAAGGGAATGGATGATCAATACTTTTTTCAAGCTGCATAGTTTATCATCAATTACAAATTCAACTATCTCTAGCTTGAATTTATATCACTAAGGCCACCTGCATCGTGGGGGGCAAGTATAATTTTTCCACTCATAAATGCATACATCCTTAGGAGCAAAGGTGGCAGGAGGCAAAATAAATTGCCACAGCCGAGGAGCAGGAGGAAAAATAAGAGGAAAAGAAAAGAAAAGGAAGAAAGAAAAAAGAAAAAGAAAAAGGGAAGCAGATGATAGAAAAAAGAAGGGGAAAGGGGACTCATGCAGGGGGAGGGGAATTGGGGTTGGTGGAGGTCTAGTATTAATTTTGATTTTTATTAAAATAAAAAAATACTGATAATAGTATTATTTTAAAACTAATATATTAATTTTTTGAAAATTAAAAAAATGTTAATGTTCCCTGTCAACAATCTCATGTTCTCCCTCATTTTCTGCCTTACTTCTTTTCCTCACAATCTCTGTTAAATCTGAAATTCCGATTGGGTGTGTGGTTATGATCTGGGGTGCTTAACAGCTTCATGGTTCCATTTTGTTTTTGCCCCAGCTTGATTCCAGGTAATGTTGCTCAACACTAGGGGTTGGTGTTGACCTCTCGAACCATCATTCTTTACATATTTTGAGCTCCACTCACCATGTTTAGCTCCCTTTGATGTCACTTTTTTTCCATCTACCTACAAAAATAATCAAAACAGTAAACATGAACAAATAAACCAAACCATGCATAAAAGTATAATGAATCATAATAAAATATGCGTATAACAAATCATACTTATTACATCTCATCTGGTCTTTATCTTATATGATATGATATTTTCAATGAGTTATTGTTATCATTTTACTATTATTATTGTTATACTTAATATTTTTCTTATTAGTATTATTGTCATTGTTATTGTTATTGTTATTATTGTTATTATTATTATTATCAATTTCTTTTTTAGTTATGTTTGAAATATTGCTGATTTGATTTGATAAGTTATGAAAATATGTTGAGGAGAACGGGCCCTTATTCTGTAAACTTTATTCCTAGTAGATGTTTATTTATTTTGCTTGAATGATTGAAGACATTTTGTCTGTTTGCAGGCACCCCATTGCCATTGTCCCTGAAGTTGGTTATTCACAGAAATTTATCCCTGAAGTTGATTTGATTTTGTGGTTAAAAAATTTGTTTTTAATTTTGATATTGATTTGAATTATAGAATATTTCTCCAATTTACTTATAATTTATTACTGTCAAAAGGTAAAAATGTGGAAGCTTGGGTCTAAAAAGGTTAGTTGAAACACATCTATAAAGTCACCGAAAAATGATTTAATGGCAATTTAAAAAAGGTAAAAATTAAAATAAAAGGTAGAAAAGAAGAAACACAATAATAGTTTTAAGAAATGGTAATTTCGAATAAAATTTCTTGCCATTGACAAATTATGTAGTTGATAGATTGCTTTGTGGATATTTGTGGTTCGTAGTGTAATATGACGTACCTATTCTTTCCCATCCTGTGTTTTATTTGTTGACGGTCCTTTTGTGTCATGATACTATGCTGTAAGATACCCATAGCCATAGGTCTGTGTTTGACCCGAAAAGGAAGAACTTTATTTTCTACTCAGGGAAAAGGGGGAAAAAAATCTGGAAGAGCTGCTCATTGTTATTAACCAATTTCTGTGTTCCTGTGTCTTTCTATGCCTTTTATTTGCCAAAGGTAATATTACGGTCGGTTTACAAGGGGTTTTCTTGGCAGCCTGTTGCAAATCAATGGTTCTCTTCTGACTATGTTTTTTTGGGCTGAAATAGGATGGGCGTATAGACTATAGTGAGTTTGCTGCCATGATGAGAAAGGGCGACGCGGGAGTCGGAGGAAGGACAATGAGAGGCAATTTGAACTTCAACTTGGCTAATGCATTCGGAGTTGGCGAATCCATTGAAGAAGCTAACTGAGGCGACACCTATAGTTGTGGAGGATAATTCCTTCCTGCTGACCTACGGGATCTGAATATTAGTAGTTTTTTTCAGCATTTACCTTGGTTACAAACGTGATCATCATTTCGATGATCTTACCAGAAAGTTTTAGCTCCGTTATACTATGAACTGTTCTAGTGAGACTAAAGCTCTGCCATTGGCCAGGATATTTAGACGATGTTTGTTTTTTTCTCCCCCCCCCCCTGGCGGCCTTTGGTGGTTGCTGTTTCAGTTTTGTAATGATTTAAGATTTTATATCATTGTTGCCCGACGATTGTTGCATTCTAGTACCGTTTTCTAATATAGTCACCGGAAAATACAGTCAATGTGCCGTCTCCCTCGTTCCGCGAAACACCGAATCTACAACCCAGATACATCTATGATGCTCATCTCCACCACACAAATACGAATGGTGCCCCCTTGCCCATATTCAAGCCTTCGAATCCACACCAGAAATCAAACAAATAAGACTTGGGGCCTCAAGATACTCGATTTCAGCTATTCCTCTATCCATTCAAGTAAAGCCTTGAAGTTGCCAAACTCCATATAATTTCAATTAAACCTAACCCGAACAAGATCAATGAAATCAATTATCAATAGCTTGTAAGAGATACGTTTTCTGCCGCTTGTGATTTTGAGCGATGGGATTTCTTCGATTCTGACCAAAGCTCGAGCAACAATTCACATCTTTTGAGTCTACAAATTGATGCTAAAGCTCTCATTCGTCAAATATGTTGCATGATATTAAAGAAGAGATGATTCAAATGAGGTGCACAATAGAAGAAATTCAAAACGGTAAAGGCAATTGTAATGTGGCTTCTGAGAAGGAAAGGGAAGTAGAACATACCAAATTTATTTATTTATTTATTTATTAATATCATCATCAACAACATACAAGAACGTATGCCTATAAAAATGAGTATTCTTACTTTTGAATATGTGTATTCTTATCCTATAAAATTTATATTATATTATCAGAATATGTGCATTTGTTTTAAAATATGTGTATCTTCCTTATTCTTGTCTAAATAATAGATGTGTATTTTTTTGTCCTATAAAATGTATATTTGTGTCTTATAAGATGTTTATTTTGTCATGTATGATATCATATCATATGTGTATATGTATTTGTATACATTTTTTTTTTTGCATTTAAAGTATAGCAAATGTGTATTTATATCCTAAAAAATGTGTATTATTTATATTCTAGAAAATGTGTTTTTATATCCTGAAATAAGTGCATTCATATATTAGAATATGTGTATTTATATCTTACAAGATTTATATTTAACTATTTATACCCTAGAAGATGTGTATTTATACTTTGGAAGATATGTGTTTATATCTTTTAGTATTTCGTTTCCTCCTTCCTTTTTTCTCCGTGCAAGCACCAAAAAAAGTTATGGTAAGTTTATAATTAATTGTATCTTTAATTTTGGTTATTAATTACACACAAAAAATAGATTTTTTCTCATGCTTTTGTTTACATATAAACACCCATATTAATATGTATTAGACTAATATTAGACGAATAAAAATACTATATAAATTATGCATATACATCATACATTTGTAATATAAACATGTTACACTCATCATTGTAAATACCAAACATTTATAGTTTCGAATACTAATATTCATGAGTTTGAATGGTACCATTCCTCAATGAATATGATATACAATACATCATATAATTATGGTAAGCATATAAAAGAATTTATCTTTAATTTTAGTCATTAAAAAGTCATATTTTTCTATGCATATTGATATACTTTTAACATGTAAAAATACTATATAAAATACATATATACATTTGTAATATAGACATGTTACATTCATTAGTGTCAAGACCAATATTCATTGTTTCATAATCTAATATTCATTAGATCAAATGATAATATTCAATAGTGAGTAAAATTGATGAATGTTTTACATGAATTTTTGATATGAAAGTACATGAATATGGATATCTATTTATAGATAAAAGTATAATAATAATTTTAAAATAATATTTTTAGTAACCAAAATTAAAAATAAACTCATTTATAAACTCTGCAATTTTTTGTTGTTGGTGTGTTGAGGAAGTAAAACATGGAATGGGATAAAGATGAAGAAAATGTCGAATCAACTTTTTCATTTTTTTTAACTAGAATGTAACCCTGTTAGGTAGGTCCACCTTGCTAGCTACTCTTGGGTGTACCATATAAGAATTGACACTTTAAGGCATTTAATTCAAGATTCAATCTCCTCTTATATTCTTTCGTGTTTGAGTTCAAGCACTATCTTTACCCCTTTAAGACCATCTATTATTGAAGTATAACACTCTTTTTTTTTCAAAACTAAAAAATTTCAATTAAAAAGTTATATGTAGAAAGAAAAAAGGAAATAGGAATGACATCACCACATTGACTATAAAGAGTGGTGTGGCTATTCACCCAACTTGTGTTAACACAAGACTAAAACATATCAAGAATCACAAATCGTTACAACAAAATATCTCAAAGAGTGATACATGAATAGTTATATAGTAACGCTAAAAAGATAGTTTTACAATTGATGCAGTGAAAATATATACAAGGATAAGGAAGAAGGGGAGTTAAAAGTCAAAAATCCTAAGATATCATCTCTCCTGTAACACCCCCAAAATTCATTACTGAAAAATTTCGTTTTATCTGAAGGTTCAACGGAAGCAAGTAAATCAAAACTTGTGAATTCGGGGATATTATCGTCGTGATCAGTACAAGCCCGGCCCCTGGCCGGTCTCATACTAACCACAAGGCTAAAAAAGAATTTCCATCCATCACTACTTAAATCACAAATTCATAAAATCATTGAAACGCTCATAATACGAAATCAGAGTATGCGTATTGGATACAGGACAGAATGCTTCTGACCACTATTATTGCCGGTGGATTGGTCTCCAGGGCACCCCGACACTTGGCTACTATTATTTGTCGGTGGACCAGTCTGGGCCCGGCTCAACAGTCTTCCTCTTTAAATGGTTAGTATCTTATTCGTGTCTTATTCGATAAGTTTTCTCCCTAGACATGCATGTTACACTCCATCTACTTTTATTCTCCCAAGGGGCCCCGTCCCATATCTTGAGACGCTGCCCCTCCTAATACACCCCAGCATCCTTTCCTTCTCTCACTTACTCACACTGGAGGCCCAACTCCTGAGTGTATGGGTCAAGGACCGCTATTTTACACCCTCCAAGTTCACTCACTGCCTTACCTTAGGGTTTTCTCCTAAAACCCTAATTTGAGCCTATATGACCCATCCTTCTCTGCCTCACACAACCAAGGTTGTTTTAACACCCCACACATCTCCTCACTTAGATTCAACCCTCGTCCTTTCACTTTACTCCCCCAAGTACACGTGTGACCATGAAACCCTAGGTGGCCACACCAAACCCTAACATCCTTCTTTTCTGCACGACACCCTTCCATTTCTCACCTTCCACTCTTGCTCTCCCATGATACACATACTCACCCTACACATGACACTCCTCCATCCTCATCTCATACTCCACTCACCCTCAATTATTTTTACTTTCACAACCATCTCAAATTAGGGTTTTCCTCCCAAACTCTAGCTAGGTCTCTTGTGCACCCTTATACTAACCCACGTACTATTTTTCACTCAAAGCCTCCAATCACCCAAACAACTCTTCCCTTACCTTACTTACATCCCAGGACAACTTTTCACATGTAAAGATCGTCCACATGTAGACTCCATCCATCCCATGAAACCCTCAAAGTTTCCATGCAAAACCCTAGAATTCCCATGCAAAGTTCACCCACTCTTTTATTTCATTCAAAGTTCTCTTTTTATTTTTCATTTCATGGATCATGAGATATTTAGGTCAATCCCATATCCCTTGGTTAACTTACTTCCCCTTGGTCAACTTACTTCCCTATTTTCCTTATTCATCCTTTCACCCTATATCATTACATTAAATATCCTGCCATACATGTCCTAAAGGACCACATCACATAATATCATAATCACAACATATACACATTATACACATGCCATAAGAAAACACATGAGCATACCTCAGCTCCAAGCTACACTACACATAAAACAGCTATAATGATAATCATAAGATACACAGCATATCATGGTACATGGCATACAAGGCACATAACACACATAGGGCCTTAGCTACATCCTTACCTAACACAACACTGGTCTTAGAGCACGCTCCTACGCCTCCTTAGGGTTTTGACTGGGTTCACATATAAGAGGGAAAAAACTAAGGATTAATTTTTCTCCTACCAAAAATACTATTATATCCTACTTTACTCTAATATTAGGGTTACTATTATTAAAAGAAACTTTACAAGTGAACATAGAGTTTTTATTCTCAAGTTAGTCTAAATAGGTTCATGATAAGTATTTATAGCCATATTTATATTATTAAAGCTAATAGCTTTATTACTTCTAATAATAGTAATAATACTAGATGTATAAAAAATAGTAGTATTAATAATAATAATAATAATAATAATAATAATAATAATAATAATAATACTAACACTCATAGTAATAGAAACCCTAGTATTATCAAGGTTAAGGCTAATAATAGGGTTAGTAATAAAAATAATAATATAATAATAGTAATATTAACAAAAATAATAATATTGCTAAGGATAATACTAATAATAATAATATTTGAAATAATGATATTTATATGGGTAAGGTTTCAAATTCTTTTACAAAAGTAATAATAGTAATATACTAAGGCTAGTACTGATAATAATAACAATAGTAAAAGTAATAATGATATTAACGGTGATAGAAATAAGGATAATCATAATATTTATTACAATAGGGTTTGACTTCTTTAAATAATAATGGGATAAATATCCCAAGGCTACATTTCGTAATAATAATGGTAAAAATAATAGTCATGATATAATAATAATAATAATAATAATAATAATAATAATAATAATAATAATAACTATAACTATAGTAACAACAACAACAACAACAACAACAACAACAACAACAACAACAACAACAACAACAATAATAATAATAATAATAATAATAATAATAATAATAAAAGTGTTAATAATAATACTAATAATAGTAATAGTTGAATAGTAAATAATAATAATAGGGTTTGAATATTTATAATAGCAATAAAAGTGATAATATGCCAAAGTTAGCATTAATAATAATAATAATAATAATAATAATAATAATAATAATAATGATGATGATGATGATGATGATGATGATGATGATGATGATGATGATGATGATGATGATGATGATGATCATGATAATGATAATGATAATGATAATGATAATGATAATAATAATAATAATGATAATAATTATAATAAAAATAATGATAATCGAAATAATAATAAAAATAGGGTTTCGACCCCTTAATAATAATAATATAATTAATATCCCGAGGCTGTAAATAATAATAAATATGATAAATAATAATAATGATGATGATAACATAATAATAATAGTAATAATAATAACATAAATACAAATAAAAAGAATACTATTTGCCTAATTAGGGTTTAAGGATTGAGAGGGGTTAGGGTACCACCTAGGGTTGGTGGTGATGGGCGGCGGCGGTGACGGCAATGGGGAAAAAGGGAGGAAAGTGGGGTGTTTAGGGTAGGAGAGGGGGATTTGAGGTGGTGGAGGATGCCTAGGTCGAGAGGGTTGGACTGGTGGTGGTAGTGCAGCCAAAGGTGGCGGCCGAGGGTGGTGGAGAGGGAGGAAGGAAGGAAGGAGGAGAGGGAGGTAGGGAAAAAGGAAGGTAGGGAAAGGTAAGGGAGGTTCTACTAGTGATTTTGGAGGGTAGAAGGAGTAGTGGTTGCGGTGGGAGTGGCGGCGGACGACGGCGCAAAGGGCGACGGTGCCTGGGTTAAGGTTGGTCGAATGACCAACTTTGTATAGCCAAGGCGGCTTGTGTAGGGAGGATAGAGGGTGGCGAGGGGTGTAGCTCGGTAGAGGGTGGTGCAAGGAGTAATTTGGGTGGTGGTTTGGGCAGCAGTGCAACAGGCGACTGAACAGGCGGTGGCGATAAAGGGGTGCAGAATTCTGGGTTGAAAAAATGGTAGAATGGGGGTGGTTGAAAGGGCATTTATAGGCCATGGGTGAGGGGGAATAACAAAGGGGGATGAGGGAAGGTCGATGGCACGCGTGCAGGTCACCGGCCTGCAGCGCACGACCAGTGTAGGCCTACGAATTTGTAAGGTCTGCCAGGCTCAAGAAGGGAAAAAGGAAGGGGGAGAGAGGCACGCGTGAGGAGAGAGAGAGAGGGCGTGATTGGGTGGAGGAGAGAGAGGGAATGATGGGGAAGAGGGTAGGGGTGGTAGACCGGTGTGCTGCTGCGCAGAGGCTGCGTGCCTATGCCGGGAAATGGAGGGGTTGGCATCAGGGAGAGAGAGGGTTGGGGGAGAAGGAGAAAGGAAGAAGAAAGGGGCGACTAGTCGGTTCAGGGAGAAAAGAGAGAAAAAGAAAGATAGCCGGACCTGGTCGGTCGGTTGGGGAGGGAGAGAAGAAGGGAGCAGCGGGCTTGGGTCGTGCGAGAGGAAGGGGGTGTGGGCCGCGGGGTGGGTTGGCCCAGATCGGGGAAAGAAAGGGAAGAATGAAAAAGAGAAAGGAGAGGAAGGATATAAAAGAAAAGAAAAGAGATGGGAAAAAAGAAAAAGGAAAAAAGGAAAAAAAATGGTGGGTTGTGGTACTTAAAATACTTTGGTATTTTGGGATATTTAAAAATAATAATATTTTAATAAAATAATAATTAAATTCTCTTTTTAGGCTAATTTAGGATTTCTGAAAGATTTTTCCTAAATTTCATTTTAATTAGCAAAACACGCTAATTTTTTCTAATTAATATATTTATTAATTTCCTCTTGATTTTGCCTTAATTACTTCCTCTTGTTTTAATAAAATAGTTTATTTAATTAATTTCTCTAATAAATTCTTAATTTTCCATAATTCTCTAAATTGGGATTTTGGGGTATTTCAGCTCCCCTATCCGAGGACTTCAGTAAAGATTGAACAACTTGTTGCTCCAACCCCCCACCCCAAATAAGTTGGGATTGATGCAACACCACAAGTATGTTAGTATGGTTAGTGTAGCATCCCAATTTTTAGCACTTAAAATTTTACATTTTTGATCATTATGGAAGCTAAAACCATTAAAAATGTAGGGTATCATCGTTGTACTTAGTATAAGTTTAGTTTCTTCTACCAATCTTATACCAAGTATTAATGCTAAGATATTACTCCACTTAAATTAAAAACAACAATTATAAGAATATAGTAGAGATTACATTACATATTAGCATTACTCTGATAATAAAAGATTGAATAATAGTTACAAAAGTCAAATAAAAATAAATATAGAAGGGAGACAAGAGTCTAGGATATCCGGATCAAAGATACCAAATTGGACATTGGATAGTCTTAACTCTTAATAAAATGCCCCAAAAATATTTATTTTAAGAAATATAATTAAATAAAGATTTATTAGGGAATTAATTTAATTAATTGTTTTATTTGTAATGGGAAGGATTTATGTAGGGAAAATGAATAAGGAATTTATAAATATTTTTATAATGGAAAATTTGGTATTTTTGTTAAGTAAAAAAGGAATTTAGGAAAAATATTTTAAAAACACTAAATTAGCCAAAAAGGAAATTTAATATTATTTTATTTAAATATTTTTATTTTAATTACCCAAGATATTCTAATTAATTTATTTGACCCCAACCTACTTAAATTTTTCTTTTCCCTTTTTTCTTTTTTCTTTTTCCTTCTTTCTTTTCTTTCTTGTTCTTATCTTTTCTTTCTTTTCCTTATTCTCCCCGATTGGGCCTGAGGCACGGCCCAATCCCTTTTCCTTTCTTCTTTCCTTCCGCGGCCCAACGTCGTTTCCTTTCTTCCTACGATAGCCAAATGCTGCGTGTCATGGCTTCCTTCCCTGGAACGTCGCGTTCCATTTAAGTCCTTATAACCGTTACCGACCGACCCGGTCCTTCTTCCTTTTCTTTTCTTTCTTTTTCCTCCGGTCGCCCGGTTCACCTCCTTCTTCCTCCTTCCTCCTCCGCCGTCGACCTGCACCTTCTAAGCTCCGAAAATGGCGTCGCCGACCACGTGAGACTTGATCAGTCGGTTCCTCTCTCTTTCTCTTCCCCTTGACTCGCAGTTCAGCATGGTCCAACCCGTTTTCCTTTTCTCCCGCTCAAAGTCCCCCTTTTCCTTCGCGAAAGGTCGAGCACGACCTAAAATTGTGCCAGCCGATTATCGTCGTCGGCTACCCCAAACCTTACATGCATTGCCCTCCTGCCGACCTCCAGAACCCTACCATTCCCTCTAAACTCTATAAATACCCCTTGATAGGTTGTCTTCAAAACTTTTTCCCCAAAACCCTAAGATCCTACCTTGTGCACCACCGCGACTTCAGACGACTCTCCCTCCACCGTTAGCCAACTTCGCCGCCACATCTGCCCACCAAAGTCTTCCCTGCATGGCCCTCTAACTGACTGAGCCACCCATCTCCCTCGATTCTTCTCACACAAGCCACCACAGTCGTGCGAAGTTCCCTGCCCATCAAACTAAAATTTTACCCCCACAGCTCTTCGAACCACCGTCCACCACCACATCTGCCACTTCTACTACCTTCTGCACCATCCAAAATTTGCTACTAATCCTCCTCCACCTAGCTATAACCTTCTTTTCTCCTTTCTCCTTCTCCTCCCCTCTTTTTATTCATCTCTTCCTTTTGGCCACCACCTCTGTCGCCGTGCGCCACTGCCCCTTACCGCGCCACCACCCTCACATTACTCCTCTCAGCCTAGGCTACCACCAGCACCTCAACCTCCACTCTCATTCTTCACCCTTTCTTCTCAAACCTCAACTTTTCCCCTTTTAATCCTCTTTTCCGACCACCGCCTCCGCCACCGTGCACCATCGTCGGTGCCATCTATCTCCGCCGACTCAAGGTGAAACCCTAGACCCTCTCAGCCCTTCTCCCCTATTTATTTAAATTTATTATGTTTTTATTCCAATTTTCAATATTTATTCGATTATAATAATTATTATTATTACCATTAATATTAATGCTAAATTTTCTTAGCAAAGTCAGAGTAGTCTTAAGTTAATTAAGTGGTTAATTTCGAATTATAGGCATTTATTTGTATTATTATAAGTTTTATTATCATTATTAATATTAGTATTATTAGCATTATTATTTTATTATTATTATTAATTATCTAAGGAGGGCCGAAGCCCTAATTTATAATTAGGATTCGCATACTCCTATTTGAATATTAATATTACTATTTTTACTATTATTATTATTATTATTATTATTATTATTATATTTATTATCTTTATTATTTTTAATATTATTATAAGTATTATATGTTATTAATATTATTATTACTATTATTAAATAGTACTTTCATTATTTGGAGGCAGGGTCGAAAACCCTACCTTGTTTTATTTAGGCTTATGTTATTATTATTATTATTATTATTATTATTATTATTATTATTATTACTAATATTTCATTTTTATTAATATTAATAATATTATTATTATTACTATTACCATTATTAGCATTATTTTGGTGAAGGGTAGAAACCCTTATATCACCATCCGCTTTAAATTACATTGATATCATTATTAGAATTTTTAGTAGTATTTTGTATAGTTATTATTAGTATAGTATTGTTTTAATTAAAAACCAAGTCTTAGGATAGGTTGGTAAGTAATAGTATTTTTAGGAGGGAACCTAATTCTAGTTTTTCCCTCATAATAGGTGAGCCCAGTCAAAGCCCTCAAGAGGTATAGGAGCGTGCTCCAAGACCGGTGACATTTTAGGTAAGGGTGTATCTAAGGCCGTTTGTGTGTAATGTGTTTTACATGCCTTGATTGCCATTTAACATGCAATATAATATGTTTTAAGGGTATTTTTATATCTATTGTATATGTAGTATGATGTGGAGTTGAGGTATGTTCATATGATATTTTATGGCATGTATATGATATGTATAAGTTGTGCTTTTAATATGAATTGATGTGGCCCATAAGATATGCATGTAGGTCGTGGGATATGGTGTTATGGTATGAATTAATGTGGGAGTGGTCTAAGCATTATATGACTATGCATGGTGGTATTAGGGTTTGCATGATAGTATTAATGGTTGCATGGTGGTATTAGGGTTTGCATTGTGGTATTAATGGTTGCATGGTGGTATTAGGGTTTGCATGGTGGTATTAGGGTTTGCATGGGAGTTAGGGTTTGCATGGAAGTAGGGTTTACGTGGACCTAGGGTTTGCATGGGAGCTAGGATTTTCATGGTGTTAGGGTTTGCATGGGTGTTAGGGTATGCCATGGTTAACTTTGGTGGTGGTGGTTAACTAGGGTTGGAGTGATTAACTAGCGTTGAAGGGTAAGCATGGTAGGATTCAGACTTACATATCTTGGTATGGGTTCCTGAATAGGATACTTAAAACATTAATCACGTAAAGTGGAAGATGTTGAGCCGGCCCAGATCGATCCATCGGCATAATAGTGGCCAAGGACTACAATATCCTGGAGACCGATCCACCGGTGTATAATAGTGGTAGGGTATGTTACCCCAGTGACCGATCCACCGGCTAAAATAGTAGGGGATCCCAAGCTCAATAAAAGGGGCCAGATATGCTAAGATATGGGAAGACACTAATTACTTGCAGTGGAACACCGTGTGAGAAAAGGGGACAGATCGATCCACCATCATATAATAGTGGTAGGGCATGTACCCTAAGTGACCGATCCACTGGCTAGAATAGTGGCCAGGAGCCAAAGTGCCTGGAGACCGATCCACCGGTAAAAATAGTGGGGTCCCCGTACTCGTATGGAATTGATAAAGAGCATGGTGTAAAAGGAAATTCGATAAAGGATTGATGAAGAAATTAATCAGAACTATACTTAGATCTTGGTATTTCACCTAAGCATTTATTTATCTTGTGCTATTATGATTGGACTTTATGCTCCTTTATTATTATACATTGTTTGTGTGAATTTTGTATGCTGGCCTTAGTGCACGATTACTAGACTCATTACGTAGCGTACTGATCACCCCTTTCTTGGGTGCTGCTCATTTCCACGAGCAAAAGGCTCGTCTGACGTGTTGCAGGTAGGAGATGCTTATTTCGATACCATTGATGTCTATGAGACATTAGGTGGGGCCAAGTGATTTTGGGCTGGATCGGGTCCTAGAGTGGCGTGGCCGTTTTCCATCATGAGATTATTATCCTTGTTATCTTTTAATTATGTTTGAACCTTCATAAACAATTTTATTATTGTTGCTATTTTTCTTCTCTGAAAAACAATAGCTAGTATTTCGAATTATGTAAAGACTTGAGCGTACTCTGATTTCCATATTTATGAACTGTGGTTTAATTAATAATGATATGATTAGTTTTTCTTAGCCTTAGCACTTGGCACTGGAACGGTAGGAGTGAACCGGTCTGGTACTAAGTGTGGCGGTAGTATCCCCAGAATTTACGGTTTTAAAATTTTAAAGGTTTATAAAAAAAATGTAAATTTTGGGGTGTTACACTTAATTCCAAACCCTAGTCCTCAAGTATTACCCTCAAAGCAATCCTAAAAGGTCAAAATTTTCCATTGAATAGGTGAGGGACCATGAAACTGAACTCATCGGTACAATGGTACCAAATAGCCCACTACACAACACTAATCATGCAATGGTCACATGGAGCATATAAAGGGTGTCACGAGTTACACATGACATAAACGCATCAGATCATGCATGCAAGATCATGGAATATAAACATTGAATCATAAATGTGATATCAAATAGGATAGAATGCTATAACATATGCATTACCAAGGTACGTTCTCATCACACCATTATATGAAACTTAATAAACGTAACATGTCAAGAGTGTTTCATGAGGGAAAGACAATGAACTAATCTTAACCAATTTCCATAACAATCACATTATATCTCATAATTTCAACAACCATACCAATAATTTACAAAACTCCACAGGTAGGGTGAGAAGACAACTACCGAACATAGGTAGCACACAAAAGTAACTACTAACCACGAGTAGAGCTTAAAGGCAACTACCAACCACAACATACCATTTCAATTCTAATAACCAACAATGATTTAATTCCATTTAATAATACTCAATGGTGGATAATATCAACCCAAAGACACTAATATACTTTGGTTATACTAGTGTCTAAAGGAAACAAAATATCCTATCAGCCATTAACCCAAGAACACTAAGGTATATCCTGGTTGCACTAGCATACAAAGGAACTACAATGCTTTATCAATAAGGCCACTTAATCCTTAAATATGCACACTCTCTAAGAATTTTGAAGACTTGAGTAAAGTAAGATATAGGGACTAGTTGGGGCACAAAGGCACACCATTAAATATTTAAACAAAATTATATTCTAAAGTACATCTTCAAGATAGTTACTTCTAAAGAGCCACAATTCTCAATCTCAAGGTCTTTCACTTTAAATATTAATATTTTTTTCTTTTATTTTCAATGGTATACTTAACCATTTTTCCTTATTCCCATTTGTTAAGTCAACCCTTAGATCAACGGTCTAAGTCTAAGTTAAAGTCAACACTAATGTCTGCCTAGGAATACATTAAGGTCATCATATTCCAATTATTCACATTTAGGCACATTGGGTCATAAATGACCAAAATGCCCTTATAGGCGATTTACTTATTAAATCATCATTTTAATACCATTTTTTGTTAGAATTAAATAAAACTTACGACATAGGCAAATAACATTAAAATAACCACTTTAGCATAAAATTATAATTCTAGAAAATCCTAGAAATGGTAAATCTACTATTTTTCCCTTATAGCACATTTAAGCCCATTTATCCTTAATCGTGCATATCTTGCATACCATTTTTCACATGCTTATTCGTGACATAATATAACACATAGTAGGCATACATAATGAAAAATAACATATTTGTGAAAAGACCAAAATACCCTAGAGCATGCAAACCTTTCATCACTTATAGATTTATCTAAACATGCTCAAATCTCAACATATTATACACCAAAATTTAAGTAAAACATATGCGGAATCTAATGGTAAAATAAAAAATAACAGAGGTATTGTCTAGGAAAAAATAGTTGTTAGTTAAACCACCCCTTACAAACTATGCATAATTATTTTACCATAAACAATTTTATTATAGCATGCTATCATAAATATATTAAAATACATAAAATTAATAATGCTATTACACAAATTTACATGATCACATAATTAGAGAAAAATGATAACCATACTATGTTCATGCATATTTTCATGGAATTACAATGAAGTAGAATTTTACTTAAGCATATCATAGAAACCCTAAAACATGATATCACATGATTTTTACATAGTTAATGGGAGCATATGGGTTATCTATTTTCAAGTAAAAATGAAAAGGAGAAAAAGAGCACCACATGCCTTAGCTCCCAACTATACCTCATTCTCCTAAAAAAAATAGATAACTAGAATCTACCACAACAAAAATAATAAGACCATACAAAGGAAAATAATAAAAATCAAAAACCAAAATGGAAAAGGGAAAAGGGAAAAGATTCATATCCAATAATGGGTGGCACAAGAAGAGGAGAAAATAAGGACACAATTCTCTTTAATTTTCTCATAAATATAACACTTATATATTTAAGAAAAATATAGCAAGGATTGATAAGGGATCAAGAGAAAAAGAAGAAACAAAGAAAATGAAGAAACTAGTATGCAAGCCAAACAACCAGGCATCGAGGCAAAGCTAGTAGCACCAAGGAGTTCTTCTACACAACTGAGGCTCATCTGGGCGTTAAACTAAAGGATTTTTATGTGTATTTTTGTGTTTTTTTGGATTTTGTGGACTCTTCCATTCATCCTTGTTGACTATCTACCAACCTCCCATCACCTTATATCATATTCTTACGTGTTCCATTTCCTTTGTGAAAGATCTTAACCATAATCACTTTACCCCACATTATAATTACACTCAACCTCTTCATTTAAGTATGAATGAAGCAAGCTTCAGTCAACCTCTTCTATCTTTTCCCTATTGATTTTCGAACCTCCTTGCAGCTCTTTAGGCCTTTCTACCTTAATTCTTCATTCATTTAATCACTTATTTCATGTTGATCTCTTATCTCCACTCTTTTACTTTGAATTTTGCCTAAGTGTTGAAGAACGCCTATTCTTCACATTATCTCTTATCTTGTGAGTTGAAGAACATCAATTTTGGAGGTGTACTAACTACTTTACACATCATATATATCATTTTTCTATGAGTTTCCTCCCAATCATTCTTATGTTTTCCATTAACATGTTGAACTAACTTAATCGATGCTAAGGTGAAGAAATTTCTCCAAGCCTTTATTCAATTTCTTTTCATAATATTTTGTGTGTTATGTTATTGTGTTTATTTTTCTATAATCAAATGTATAATTGGCTTTTGGTTATGGAATTGAGAAATACTATTGAGATCAAGAGATAATTTGGTGGTAGATAAAATAACATAACTAGAACTTGGGTTAATAGATCGAGAGATGTTAATTTGTTTTCCATCACATTAAGGGGAGGATTTTTGTTAATTTTGCATCATTAGACCATCTGGCATCTACATCCTTACCATCCTTATTACTGCCCATAATGTTTTCTAACATATTAAATTTGTTACTCATTTTTCCACTTAACTCTTTTCACCTTCATATTCTTACCATCTAATATAGTAATAAAAAATATAATCATATTAGTTTATACCCCACCAATTCATATAATATTTTTTTATTTCTACTATTTATTTAAGTATTATTTTTATTTTAAGAAAATAACATTTAATTTTTTATTATTGATAGGGAGCATTAACATTTTTTTTTATTTTTAAAAAAAATAATATATTAGTTTAAAAATAATACTCTTATTAATATTTTTATTTTAATATAAATGCAAAATTATTACTATATCTCCACCAAACCCAATTCCCCTCCCCCTACGTGAGTCCCCTTTCCCCTTCCTTTTCCTATCACGTGCTTTTCCCCTTTTTTCCTTTCTTCTTTTTCTTTTCTTTTCCTCTGATTTTTCCTGTTTGCTCCTTTGTTAGTGAGGACCTCTACAAAGGTCCATAGCAAGTTATTTTACCTCTTTGTCACCTTTGCTCCTAAGGATGTATGTATTTATGAGTGGAAAAATTATACTTACCCCCAAAAGTGTAGATAAGAGATCAAAGTATAATTTTCAACACTTAGGCAAAATTCAAAGCAAAAGAGTGGAGATAAGCGATCAAAATGCAACAAGTGATTGAATGAATGAAGAATTAAGGTAAAAAGGCCTAAAGAGGTGAAAGGGGTGGTGTGGATCAAAGTGGAAGAGAAGCGCAGGATCGAATCATTTCTTTGTTTTGATCATCCACGGGTTGAAGTTGAGGAAGAATGGTTCGGATTAATGAAGATTAAGCTCAAAATGGTGCAGGCTTCGGTGATAGTATATCCTTTGAATTTTAATGCACATTCGAAGGGGTCTAAAGAGGAAGAATTACCCCGGGCACTCTCCTATCTAGATGGGATTTCAAATGGAGGAAAACGCTAGTATAAACTTGTGAATTTGTGTTCATATGGTTTCTATATTCCAATATGCATATGAGTGTACAAGGAGGAGGTATATATATAGGTAGTAAACCGACAAAAATGGGCTTAAATCAGCCAGCTACTTCCTTAATTCAAGTTGGATTTAACTCACTTGAATTAAGCCCATATAATAATTAATCTCAATCATAATATCATCATTTAAATTATATTAATGACTAACATTACAAAGCCCTACAATCAACTATGGTACATACATGAAATTACAACAAAACCCTAGCTTACATGAAATATACTTTAGGGTTTACAACAAGCTTAATATAACTAATGATATCACCAACTATTTCTTGTTGTAGTGTTATCTCATGTATGTTATAGCCTTGCATGCTTTGAATGCTTGTACACTTTAAGTCTTTTCTTGTGTGTTGACTTCTTCACCTTGCAAATATGTAATATACCTGCAAGAATATCTTGAATTATTTTCAATACCAAGTATAGAAATATTATCAAGAACATTTAAAATGATTGGCTCCATTATTGAGAATGTTAATTCTTCCTTACCTTGAGAATCATTAGAAACATGAGATACATTAGATGCACCTGCATCAAGGGTTTTGAAAATCAACAAGGAAGAAATAGAAGAGGTCAAGCAAAGCTTGCTTCATTCACACTTAAATGAAGAGGTTGAGTGTAGTTACAATGTGGGGTGAAGTGATCATGTTTAAGATCATACACAAAGGCAAAGGAATAAGTAATAATTTGATATATGGTGATGGGAGGTTGGCAGATAGTCAACAAGGATGAATGGAAGGGCCCACAAAATCAAAACAACACAAATATACACATAAAAATCCTTTAGTCTAATGCCCAGATTAAACTCAGTTGTGTAAAAGAACTCCTTGGTGACACTAGCTCTGCCTCGACGCCCTATTATCTGGTTTGCAGGTTCTAGCTGATTAACCAACCAAAAACCCTAGTCTTCCATTTTTAATCTAGTTAACCTAATGTATACTCCATCACAACACAAACACACATAATAAACACATTACACACATATTGTTCTCCTATTATATCTATACTTAGAATCACATAAGACATTGAGTTTCAATTAGGTTCTTAATTAGGTTTTATAAAAAATGAGATAGTATAGTAAGGTAATTAGAAAAATCTAGCTCTAATGAGTACTTAAAATATAATTCACATAATCACATGATAATGCACATTTGATTAAATCATGTTATCACATATGAGCAACCTAATGTAGGTAACTTACAATCTCAAACAAGAGTAAGCATGAAATATGTTACGCCCATCAAAATGATAATGTTCTACAAATATTTTAAAGTAAGGGTTATACACACTTGAAACTCATGGCCTCAACTAAAACAATGCAATAATGTAAAAAGGACTGCCACATTTCTCCACCATCTCGGTCATTGGGGAATGCCTAATGCCTTGATTGGTTGGGTTGTACACACCCACCCACCATAGTCTTGTCAATGGTAACACCACTTGCATTGGGTATCCTAATCCTTAAGTGCATACACCTTCTATGCTCCATAGGTAACCTATAGAGTAGAGAAGGTACCAAACCACTGAAATAATGATAAGGCCCTTTATATTTATATATAACGTAAAATGATCAATATGCCTCAAGTGTTTATTTATAACACATAACATAGTCCATAGACACGAGTGTTTTATACAATTACGCAAAATGACACATTGGGTTAAATGCCCCAAAAATTTCTAATTTTAAAAATTATATTTAAATGAGGTTTTATTATGAAAATTAATTAAATAAATTATTTTTATTAAAATAAAAGGAAATTAATTAGGGCAAATCAAGAAGAAATTTATAAGTATTTTTATTAGGAGAAAATTTGGCTATTTTAGCTAATTAAGCATTTTATTTTGGAAATTAATTAAATAAATTATTTTATTTAAAATAAGAAGGAGAAAATAGTATCAAATTAATAATAATTTTATAAATAATTTGATTGGAGAAAATTAGGGTGTTTTGCTAATAAAAAGGAAATTTATGGAAAATCTTTTAAAAATCCTAGTTTAGCCTAAAAAGGGATTTAAATATTATTTTATTTAAATATTATTATTTTTAAATATCCTAGATATTCAGATTAATTTAATTGACCCTAACCTAATTATTTTTCTCTTTTCCTTTTTCCCTTTTTCCTTTTTCTTTCTTTTTCTTTCTTCTTCTTTTCTTTTTCTTTTTTTCTCCTCGCCGAACTGGGCCAGCCCAGCGGCCCAGTTCCTCTTTTTCTTTCTTTCTTTTCCTTCAGCCCAGCCCAGCTGCGCGACGACATCCTTCCTTCCTTCCTCTGCCGCGTTGCGTTTTAGTGTTTGTCCCCTCTAAGCGCGTCACTTCATTTAATTCACCCCCTCACCTCGCGCCCAGCCCGATTTGCCGCCTTTCTTTTTCTTTTCTTCCTTCCCGAACCGCCTGATCCCCCATCTTTCTTCTTCTTCCTCCTTCCTCCCTTCCTCTGTAGACGTCGAGCACCATTTCCGCCGCTCCTTCCGCCTCCAAAATTGTGCTGCAGATCCTCCTCTATCTCCCTATACCTTTCTTTTACCTCTCCCTCCCTCTCTTTCTCTTCTTCTTCCTCCTTCTGCCACCACTGCCGCCGCCGTGTGCCACCACCTTTGGATGCGCCTCCACCTCTATTCTGCTCCTCTCCCTCTAGGAAGTCTTAAACACCCCATCTCACACCTCCATTCTGCCTCTCCTTTTCCCAGCATTTAACTTTCCCCTCTTTCTTCTCTTTTTCCGGCCACCGCCGGTGCTGCCTATCCCCACCAGCCTAAGGTTGAACCCTAGACCCCCTCAGGCTTTTTTCCTATTTTTATAACCCTTAAATTATTTTATTTCAACTATTTGCATATAAATACTATTATTATTATTATTATTTATATTTTTGATATGTATTATTATTATTATTAGTATTAATGTTTTGATTATTATTTCTGTTGAGGGTTAAAGCCCTATTATAATTTTTATTTCAATTTTATTATTATTATTCTTATTATTTCTATTATTACTATTATTAATATTAATATGTTATAAGTATAATTATTATTATTATTTCCTATTTCCAATTTCTATTATTCTTATTCCATTATTGTAATTTTTATTTCGATTTTATTATTATTATTCTTATTATTTCTATTATTACTATTATTAATATTAATATGTTATAAGTATAATTATTATTATTATTATTATTTCCTATTTCGAATTTCTATTATTCTTATTCCATTATTGTAATTTTTATTTCGATTTTATTATTATTATTCTTATTATTTCTATTATTACTATTATTAATATTAATATGTTATAAGTATAATTATTATTATTATTTCCTATTTCAAATTTCTATTATTCTTATTCCATTATTATTAATACAGCTATTTTACCATTAGTGTTGTTAATAATGTTATTATTGATGTTGTTGTTGTTGTTGTTGTTGTTGTTGTTGTTGTTGTTATTATTATTATTTCATTATTATTATTATTACTACTAAATTTGGTTATTTATTTTACTAATATTATTATTAGTATTGTTTTGGTAAAAGGGGCCGAAGCATTTATTTTACTTTGTTTTTGAATAATGCCCTTTTTATTATTATTATTATTGTTACTATTATTATTCTTATTTATATTCTCATTGATATTATTTTAGTATCATTATTATTATTAGGGTAAAGTATTTAACCCTATATTATAAACTTTTATAATATTTCTATTATTTCTATATCTTTAGCAAAGTTAGAATTTTATTAATGTTATTTTTATTAGTATGTTATTATTTGGTAAAAGTCCTAAGGAGGCGTAGGAGCGTGCTCTAAGACCGGTGTCGTTTCAAGTAAGGGGTGTTAAGGTCTTTTGTGTGCTTATATGCATTATGTGCTTTGCATGCTATGTATTCTATGTTTATCATTATTAATTATTTCATATGTGGTATAACGTAAAGTTGAAGTATGTTTTATATGGCATGTGTACTATATGTGATGAAATATTGTATATGTGATGATATGTGTGTTGTGACCCTGTAAGACATGCATGAGAGGATGTCTATGTGGTTTGTGTGGGAGAAAGGATGAAAAAGGAGGATGGGGAAAGAGGTTGACCAAGGGAGGTGAGTTGACCTAATTATTTTAATGATTCATGAGTGGTAGAATAAAATGGAGAATTTTAGGATTTCATGTGGGAGAATCTGATTTATGATTTTATGGTTTTGCGTGGGAGAATATAATTTATGGTTTTATATGGGGAAGTCTAATTTATGGTTTTATATGGGAGAATCTAATTTATGGTTTTGTGTGGGAGAATATAATTTATGGTTCTATTTAGGATAATCTAATTTATAGTTTTGTGCAGGAGAATATAAATTATGGTTTTGTATGGAAGAATCTAATTGATGGTTTTGTATGAGAGGATCTATTCTAGGGTGTGGTATGGATGAATCTCTGGTTTTGTGTGGATTGAATTTAGGGTTTGCATGGTGGTATTAATGGTTGTATGGTGGTATTAGGGTTTGCATGGTGGAGTTAGGGTTATACATGGGAGTTAATGATTACATGGGATTTAGGGTCTGTATGAAAAGTTCGAGAGGTTTCATGGGATGTGTAAAGTTTGCATGGGAGTGAAATTTACGTATGGAACGTTGACTTGGGATGTAGGGAAGGTAATAGAAGAGTTATTTGGGTGTTTGGAAGTTTTGGGTGAAAAATAGTACGTAGGACATTATATGGGTATGGAGGAGACTGAATTAGGGTTTGGAGTGATTAACTATGGGTTGTTGTGATTAACTAAGGTTTGGAATGGCTAATTATGGTTGTTATGGTTAAATAGGGTTTGGAGTGGTTAACTATGGGTTGTTGTGGTTGATTAGGGTTTGGTGTGGCTGCTTAGGGTTTTTGTTGTATCATGTGTACTTGGTGATTAAAGTGTAATTATGAGGATGGTATTTATAAGTTGAGGTATGTGGGGTGTTAAAATGATTTGGATTGTGTGAGGTGGAGTAAGATGGGCCACTGAGGTCCAAATTAGGGTTTTGGGATAAAACCCTAGAGTGAGATGTGGAGTGGATTTGGAGGATATGTGTTAAAGGAGTGATTCATGCATGTCCAGGGTTAAACTTTTCCGAATAATATACATAAAACATTAATCATTTAAAGTGGAAGATTGTTGAGCCGGGCCCAGAATGGTCCACCGGCGAATAATAGTGGTTAGGGCATGATGCCTTATGTGTTTTCGGTCCACCGGCTATAATAGTGGTCAGGCTTTGTACCTATGCGTTTTCGGTCCACCGACAAATAATAGTGGTTAGGAGCTTTATGCCCTGTGCGTTTTCGGTCCACCGGCTATAATAGTGGGGGATCCCGAGCTCAACAAAATCAAACCCTACAGTTGCTAAAACATGGGAAAGATACTAATTACTTACAGTGGAACACCGTACGAGAAAGGGGCCAGACTGATCCACCGGCATAAAATAGTGGCAAGGTATGTTACCCTCGCGACCGATCCACCGGCTAAAATAGTGGCAGGGCATGTACCCTCGCGACCGATCCACAGGCTAAAATAGTGGGGTTCCCGTACTCGTATGGACTTGATAAAAAGTATGGTGTGAAATGAGTTCTGACCAGAGATTAATTTAAAAACTAATCCGGACTATAATTGGACCTTTATACTTTTACCTGGTTGATCATATGCATTTATGATTGTGTTCTTCTATTCTTCTACATGATTTATGTGCTTATGTGTAGGTCTTAGTGCTCGGTTACCTTACTCAGTACGTAGCGTACTGATCACCCTTTTCATGGGTGTTACTCATTCCCACGAGTAGTATGCCCTTCTGACTTTGTGCAGGTGGGCGAGACATCAGTCGGGGCTATGTGTTGAGCATGTTTTGGCTCAAGTTCTAGAGTGTCGTGGCTGTATTCATTCTTTATGCAATTTAATTCCTTTTGTTATTTCTTTCGTATAGTATTTACCATTTTCTGATTCATTACTCGATTGAGTATTTTATTTAACCTTTTATCGGTTGTAAGTTTAACTCTCTTTTAGAAATGAATTACAATTATTGATGCGTACTCTAATTTTGTTTTACAACCGTTTAATGCTTATTTGGAATTTGAATTGTATTAATTTATAATTGATTATTTCTTTCTTTAGCCTTAGCACTTGGTACTGAATCGGTCGGAGAGAACTGATTTGGTACTAAGTGTGGCGGTAACATCCCCAGAATTCACGGGTTTTAATTTAAATTCTTACGCTTTCAAAAAAAAAGTAGTGAATTTTTGGGTCTTACATTGGGTGTTTTCACTCGCTAACACAATACATAAGACAAGATTTTAAATACTAACACCAAACATGATACAATGTTTATAGATAACACCAAATTAGGTGTTTTACATGTTTATGCCAAATAAAATAATACAATATTTGTAAGCTTTAACTAGGTATTTGGTGTACAATATACTAGGATTTCGGTTCATGTAGGTTAATGGAGAAGTGTGGGTTAGCATATGAATTATGTATAAACACCAAAGGCGTGTTTATAAGCAAATACCATGTTTGTCCATAAATTTTATTGAGTTTTTTTGGGGGGGTTGAGAGTAATGAAATTAACATAAGGGACCCATGTTTCACAAACATGGTTTGTGTTTTTGGGTTCTTCTACGAAACATGACACTTTCCTAGTAGGGTTTTTATGATATAAAAGAGTTGTGATGAAACCCTATCCATGATGTTAAACGACAATATTCTTCTCTTCTATTATATTCTCTTTGATTAATAGAATTAATGAATTTGTAATATTGTTAAGTGATTTTGTTTAAATCCTCTTGTAATTACACAATTGCACAAATAACGATCTCTTTTTTTTTCCTTTATTGCTCTATTGTGATTAATATTATTAGAATCGGAACTCTACCTAGAATTGATAAAGGTCGTCATAATCGAAGCATAGAATCATATTGTAGTATTGTAAGATCCTACAAATATCACAAAAATACGATCTAGATATAATTTTATGCAACAAAATATTATAATTGATGTTGAAAAACACTAAATATCTCATTTTTAGACTCTTATTTAATCACTAATTAAGTTGTAGCAACACAAATTGTCGATTATATGCATACAAAAAATATTTTTATATGGAGTATGCATAAAACAAAGCTAACAATACCACAAAACAAAATAAAAAGGATAATTATAAACTAAATAGAGATTAATAAAAAAAATCTTACAAATTTAATACATTTGGTTTACTCTACATTTAGAGTTTGAACTTTTCATAAGTATTTTTCTTTCTAACAAATAATTTTGCTATTGTATCGCTTGTGCATTCTTCACATTGATTGGTAATCAGTACGTACAAAATAATTGGGTTAAGGCTTAGAGTTTGGGAAGAAATATAGTGACAATAAGGTGAAAAATAGATTTTAAGATGAATAGATAAAACAAATTATAATAATCATATAGAATCATAAGACTATACCTGGGATCATAAAACTCTACCAATCCTACATGAGATCGTAAGATTCTACCATGATTCTACTACTTTAAGATTCTACCGAATATCGTGAATCGTTTAATGATTTTTAGATCGTAGAATTGTAAGATTTGGATTGGTACAATTATTTTGTTAGTTCTACTTATTATTCAAATCTAGTCTTATTAGACTATAATTGGTATTTTTCGTAATGATTTAGTATCAGAGCTTGGTTGCTAAAGCAAATCTAGTGTTTAGGATGTCTACAAGATTTGATATTGATATGTTCATTCAGTCCATCAATTTTGGATTGTGAAAATTAAAGATGCAGGTGATCTTGATTCAAAATGGATTATAGAAAGCTTTGCTTGATCAATCAAATAAGTCATATTCAATGACGGATGAGAGATTTGAAGAGGTAGATCTGAAGGTCCTCTCTACCATATAACTATGCTTGTCTAATGAAGTGTTGCAAGAAGTAGCAAAAGAATCAATAGTTGCTTCCTTTGGTTGAAGGTCGAATCTTTGTAAATGATGAAGGTCGAATCTTTGTATATGATGAATTTTGTAACAAATAGTCTATTATTAAAGATTTGACATCATGACTTGAAATTAGGTAAGGGTTAATCTTTAAATTTTCATATGGATGAGTTTGATTATATTGTTATGGATTTTAAAAGCATAGAAGTCAAGATTGATCATGAGGATTTGGCCATAATGCATTTATGTTCTTTGCTTGCAAGTTTTAAACATTTTCATGAGATAATGGTATATGGGAATGATGAGTTGGCTTATGAGGATGTGAAACCTACCTTGCTACAATGGGAGTTGATTGAAAATTAGGTGACTGGTATTGGTACTTTCGAGGACACACATGGTGAGGGACTTGTAAATAAGGGTGGACTCATAAATGGGGGATTTAGTGACCTCAAAAGGTCTAAATCCAAGTCAAAGAATTGGCACAAGAATCGTGTATGCCATGTGTACCATAAAAAAGGGTATGATAGAAAGTTTTATCCTAATAAGAAGCCTGGTATGAAGTTAGAATGATGTTGTTGCTGCCCAAAATATTAGTGATAGAGATGTGTTGACAACCAATGATAAACATACTAAGATGATTGACATATAGATCTACAATTCTGAGTGTTTTTACCATATTTGTTCCAACCAGAGTTAGTTTTAGACTTATGAGGTGACTCAAGGTGGAGTAATCTTGATGGGCAACGATGTCGCTTGCAAAGTTTTTGATATTGAGATGATGAATGTGAGGTTACATGGTGTGGTCAGGAAACTGCCCAATGTGAGACATATCTTAGAGATAACCAAGAACCTCATCTCGTTGAGTTTCTTGGATTATAATGGGTACTAGTGTGTGATTGAGAAAGGTACCTTGAGAGTTATGACAGGGGATATTGTGGAGATGAAGGGAAAAATGGTTAGGATACTATATGAGTTAGTGGGTTCCATTATTATTTGTATAGTTGTTGTGACATATGTGATTTTGACATACTAAGATGTTACTAGACTTTAGTACATGATATTGGGCCACTTGAGTGTTAGTGAACTGACGGAGCTCTCTAAGAAAGGGTTACTAGATCAATAGAGTATCGGTACTATAGACTTTTGCACTCATTATGTTTTTAGCAAGTAAAAGTAGGTTAGATTTTTGATAACTAAGCATAGTATAAAAGTACCTCTTAAGTATATTCATTTATAATCATGGGGCTATGTAAAAGTAGTTTTTAAAGGTATTTTGTAGTACTTACTCATATTTATTGATCATTTATCTAGAAAGGTATGGATGTATTTCATTAAATATAAGAATGATGTGTTTGGTGTTTTCAAATACTGAAAGACCTTCCTAGAGAAGTAGACTAGCAAGAAATTTAAGTTCCTCTAGATGGATAATGGTCTTGAGTTTTTTTAACAAATTTTCACTGAGTTTTGCGAAGACCATACGATAGCGAGACACCGCACTTGTGTTGGGAGACAATAATAGAATGGGGTTGTTGAGTGGATGAACATGACCCTATTGGAGAACGCTTATTGTATGTTATCACAAGCTAGGCTAGGCAGAGAGTTTTGAGATGAGGAGGTTCACATGGCAATAAACCTAGTGAACTAGTCACCCAATAGATCTATTGAGTTGAAGACACTGGAGGAGTTGCAGTTTAGTAAGCTAGCTGATTAATCTAATGTGCATATCTTTGGTTGCCCTGGTTATGCTTATGTGAATGATGGAAAAGTTTAGCTAAGAGCCAAGAAGTGTATCTTTCTTAGCTTTACATATGAAGTGAAGGGGTATAGATTATGGGACCCTGTTGCATCTAAGTTCTTGACAGGTAGAGATATTACCTTCAATGAGTTTGTGTTCCTCTATAAGATGGAGTCTAGTGATGGTGTGTCTAAGGAGCTAGAGTGTGATAGTGCTTTGGGTTAGGAGGAAGTTAAAGTTAACTTGAATAACAATTATCCATTTGATAAACCTACTATTCCTAAAGTGGATGGATCCAAGTAGTAGGTCAAGCAAAGATGCATCAGTCTAGGCAGAGCATGGAGGATTGTTAAGCCTTTGGTTAGATATGGTTTTGAGGACTTGGCTGGCTATGCTTTATCTAGTGTAGAGATAGTTGTTAATGTGTATGAGTTAGCGTCATTCTTAGAGGTTATTGTGATTTCTGACTTTACTGAGTGGTGTGTTGCTATGGATAAGGAGATGTGGTCTTTATTGAAGAATCATACATGAGAACTTGTGAAGGCATCGAAGAAGAAGATAATTGACTGCAAGTGGGTATAAAAGTTAAAACAAGGAGCCCCAAGAGTCGAGAAACTAAGGTACAAGGCTAATTTAGTCTCATATGGATTATATGTGAGGCATGGACTTTAACAAGGTATTTTCTCTTGTGGTTAGACATACTTCTATTCGTAGTTTACTTGTTCATGTGGCTATGCACGATTTAGGTTGGAGTAGTTAGATGTTAAAGCTACATTTCTGCATGATCATCTTGGTGATGAGATGTACATGTGTATGCCTAATATGTTTGTTATTGGGGAATATGTTACCATGTGTACCTATTGAAGAGATCATTGTACGGTCTGAAGTTGTCTCCTAAATAGCGGTGTAAATAGCTTAATCACTTTATAATTGAGTGTGGTTTCTCCAAGAGTGAGTATGATAGATATGTGTACTTGAAGGAGATGGAGGGTAGCCCACTTGTATATCATCTACTATATGCCAATGACATGCTTATGATAGCAAAAGACGTGTATAATGTTGATAGGGTGAAAACAATGTTGGAGAGTGAGTTTAAAATGAAATATCTTGGAGCTACAAAAAGGATCCTTGGCATGGATATTATACAAGATTGTGAGCAGAAGCGCTTGTACTTGTCACAAGAGTCATATGTGAAAAAGGTATTGAGAGGTTTCATATAATGGATGTCAAGTTGACAAGCACTCCATTAGCTACTCACTTCAGGTTGTCAAATTTTGATTGCACTGAATCTAAAGAGAAAGAGGAGTTCATGGTTATTGTTCCCTATTCTAATGCTATTGGTTATGTCATGTACGCTATGGTGTGCACCTAGCTTAATATCCATATAGTTGTTCGTGTTGTAAGTTGATATATGGAAAATTTGGGCAAGGCTCACTGGTAAGTAATGAAGTGGATCCTAAGGTACTCGAATGGTATGACATGAGCTTATTTATAGTATAGAATCTTAGCTAATCTCCTTGTTGGATTTGTGAACTCTAATTATTATGGAGACTTCAATAATAGGAGGTCCACTAATGGATATGTTTTTTTTTTATCTTGGTGGTTTAGCTATTAGCTGCAGGTCTTCTTTGTAGGAGATGATGCTTTTGTTCTCTACTGAGGTAGAGTATATACCTATAATTGAGGATTTTCATGAAGTTGTGTGGCTTAGTGGTTTAGTACATGAGTTGCGTTTTGGTCGATGCTCTAATCATTCTTGGTGATAGCCAGAGTGATACCTGTATGGCAAAGAATCAGAATTCCTTTCATTATTGAGCAAAGCATATTGATATGAGGTATCACTTTATCTGAGGTATTATTGATGCTAGAAAAGATGTGTTGTAGAAAGTGGGTACTTTGGATAATTTAGTTGATATGATAATGAAGCCACTGACAATAGGCAAGTTTGAGTGTTTATCGGACTTGTTTAGTGTTCATAGGCCATAAGGCCCTTTGGAGGGTCGGTGTTGTTTTTAAAGAGGTATTTTCATGTCATGTGTCACAAATTTTGTGTTAAGGTAGAGAATTGTGAACTTTGATTAGATATCTAGAGCACAACATAATATAGTTTTGGTTAGTGCAGGTTACCAGAGAAGTGTGCATTGTCATATAGATTCCGTGACAAACGCCAGGTGGACGTGTGTTTTAACACGGACCGTGTTTGTCCATAGAATTTCCTAGATTGATTTTAAGAAAACTTTCCACTTTTCATTTTTAAATCTTTTTCTTCTATCTTCTATATGATAACTAGTATTCCTCATATATGTTTTTATGGCCGAGTTGTTTGCCTCAACTATAGGATCCTTGCTTGCAGTTACATGAATGACCCTAAGTTATTTTTTAATCAGTAGGGGTGATGAAGATAGTGACACCATCTAACTTTCATCTTCTCTTTTAACGTCTATTTTCATTAGGGTTAGCCTTGGAAAAGTCTGGCAACCATTCTCCATGTTGCAAAAATGATCGATGTTAGTAACTAAGAGTGTATACTTGTTATATATAATATAGGGTTCTCATTTGGGGGCTTGTCCCATTAGCAACCTTATATCCCCCTCTTATATGACTTCTTCTCCTTCGTGTATTGGTTTAGAAAGAGATCAGGCTTTTAGTTTGCTAGGGGCTAAAGACCTCTATGAGCCCCTCATCATTGTACTCATGTTGTAATACTCTGAATTTTAACTTAACTATGTTTTTAGGTGATTAGTATATTTTATTTTTTCTAATCCTTAAATCATAACTCTAACACTAAACACCCTTATTCCTTTTTACTTTACTTTTTTTCCTCTCCTATCTTTCCCATTTTCTTTCCCGTGGCTCATCATCCTCCACGTGATTTCCCCTTCCCAACCATTTTTGTTTCGGTTTATAATTGATAGCTATGATTTTTGCATGATTTTTCTAAGGTTTAGAGAATCAATTATGTTTCAATCATGCTTGAATCAAGTTATTTTAGGTCTTATTAATAATCTTTGGTTATATTTCTGGTATAATACCATAGGGCAAGGAAGAGTAGAGGTAGGGAACTATTTTCGAACGAAGACGGAGTAAAAATGAGTGAAAATGATGTGTGTAGGAATATGGAATTATGATTTGGGTGGTAATATGGTTCGGTTAGGATTATTTAAGGGGTATGATGGTTCAAAGATGATGATGGTGATTCGACAAAGAAGAAATAACTATGATGATGCTCGAATGATGAAGGTTTTGAATGGCTTGGTTCGTGGGCTAGGGTTAGGGTTTACGATTAGGTTTAGTTGAGAGATGAATATATTGATGATGAACTATTAGAATGATGATGATTTGATGATTAGATTTTGAATTTAATATGATGAGGATGAACATGTGATGATAATAATATTATTATCTAAGGTTTGGAAATAGGTAAAATTAAGTAAGAAGATTAGGTTGAAGATGAATGTTGAAGATGATGATAATGGCATTGAAGGTGACTATTAGGGTTTAAGATGGCATGGATTTTGTGGAGGGTTTGAAGGATAGTTCTTAATCTCTAATTCACACAAAAAAAAAGAGATTAAGGATGTCAATAATAATCACTCACACAGAATTGATTAAAATTGAGAAGAACTCACACATAATTCAAATAAGCAGTACTTGCAATTTTTATTCAATTTTGTCTTCCTAATGTCGTGTGTCTCTATAGCTTTTATAGCCATTGCACCTCCCCAATATTACAAGATAATTCTAATAAAAATCTGATAGGAATCTACCCCTAATGCAATGTCTTACTCTCCACTCCAAACACAACTCATAAGATAAAATAAGATAAATCCTATTAAATATAATTAAGTTACTTTGTTGACTAATTCAACTTCCTTATCCTTTAGCTAATATTAATGCAATAATAGCCAATATTACACGTCCAAAACGTCCAACTTAGTCTTTTCATGCAAATGCATGCTCATTCCTTCCATGCAACATATTCATTCCCTTCATGCATGCCATGCACAAGTCTCTATTTCTAGTGACTTATTTTGTAAGTTTCATCCATAACTAGCAATGTAGTCATCTGTTTGTCTTCCAATTTGTAAGGGATCCTCTCTAAATAGAGGAAAATAATATCCAACACAATAAATGTTAAGTCTTTGATCATTTACTCCTGCATCAAAAAATTAGCTAAAATGGAGGCAAACCAACACAATAGGGCAACACAAACAGGTCATGTTGTTCCATGACACACGAGATGCTTGTGTTGACTGACACACCCATGTCAACCCTTTTCTGATAAAATAATTTATCCACATATGTGCCAAAAAAAGAATATTTTTGGAGATTTGGGGTTGAGGGTTTGAGGAAATTTTAATTTTTCTAATTTTCGTAGCAACCTCTATTCTTTCTCCCTCATTACCTCCTCTAAATTCCCACTATCTCCCTTGTAAAGGGGTAGTTTTTAATGGAGAAAGTTAGATGCTTGTTTGAGGTAGTAATCTTCAAGGGTATTTAATTACTATTTTATTTTATTTTTTCTCATGAATTTCTTGCTAATTTCTAATATTCTTGTTATTAACATACTAGGCTAAACTTTTTTTTATGCTAGGGTGAAGGGAATATTTTCCCTTAATTCGATTGTGTTGAGTTTTATAATCCTTATTGACTCTTTTTATATTCCATGTGTTGTGTTGTTATTTGAGTGACCATATGATGGGATTCCAATCGGATTCCATTACTCGGTGTGGAAAATGTCAGTGAGATCTAGAGATAATTTGGTATTAAACCCAATAACACATAGCTAAGGGTCAAATTTTAAGTTAAAAGACGTTCAATTAGACTACAATAATAATAAAGGAGGAACATTCTAAATGTTAATGCGCTGTGCACTATTAAACCCTACGCTAGAGACCATTAGCATCATAGTTGTATAACAGGGTAGTTGTGGCTTGAGAAAACACAACACTTCCCATCATTGTTGGCATGATTAATTATGGTTTTGAAATATATGGAGGTGTGATGCTCAATTACATGAAGGATTAGGGGTAATGATATGGAACCTTGTCATTTTTCCTTATGTGATTTCATTTGCTTAATATCCTTTTTTCCTATTGATTAAATCATTATCCTTTGTCTTTATTCTCATTTTTCATTTATTTTATTAGCTTAGGCATAATTAATTTTCCTCTTTTGTTACAATGGTCACTCAGAATCTCTATGGGATCAACCTTGATTACTACACTAACCGTGTGCACTTATATCTATGTTTGTGAAGGTCAATTACTATAACCAAAATGTTTGTGAAGGTCAATTACTATAACCAAATCACCCAAATTTTCCCCAAAATCACACTCAACCTCGTTCATTCATATGTGCATGCCACAATCCCATCCTTATACCATTGTTTTATACATCCTAAACCAGCAACCCCCTCATGCCATCTTTATCACACAAAAACTATGGGCATATAAGCCTTCTATCCTCCTCCTAGTCATTTATTGCTACCCAACCAAACCCCCCTCTTTGCCCTTATGCTTTGAAATTCTCTCTACAAACTTTTAGTTAATGCCACCACATCTTTCCTTCTATTTTGTCTTCGTTCTTTGTATCCATGCCATTGTCACCTTTGGCAAAAACTCTCCCAACCAAACACCACCCCAATTGTGACCACCACCATTTATGCACCCTAGCCCCCTCAACATCCAACCTTCACGCTCCCTCCACCTTTCTATGTGAATGCTCCACGTTGTTAAACCTCCCCTACACTCCTTTATCTTCACAGAGATTATGTTGTCCTTGTTGAGTTTTTGGTTATCTTTTTCGACCTTGTGTTGTCCTTGTCAATCTTGTGTTGTTGCTTTTGAGTTTGTGTTGTTATGCCAAGCTTGTGAATCACGTGTTGTTGAGGCTAAGTTGTGTGTTGTCAAGCTTATGATGCATGTTATCGAGCCTGTGTTCCACCCCTTCCTAGTGTGAGCCTCTATCATTACTCCCTTAATTAATGTACGAAGTACTCACACAAGTAAACTAGCACTAATTGACCCTCACACAACAAGCCAACCTATGCCCTTCGGTTCTTTCTCATTTCCTTCCTTCTTTGGCTTACCTTCCTTGATTGTAACATGATAGGTATAGATTATGTAGGTCATAGAAAGCTTTAAAGTAAATAATTTGTAAGATTACATGATGATTTTTGCATACTTTATTCCAATAGAAAATAAGATCAAAACGAGCTCAAACACAACATCTAAAAAAATGGAAGCAAAAATAAGTGCTCAAAGTGTGTAAAGGTGGAAAGACGTGCATATCCAACCATGATTCCATCTGAAATTTAAAAAGTATTAAATGCAAAATTTGTAGATCTTTTTGTTAGTTTTTTAGAAAATAAAAAAAATTGCTCAATTTGAGATCAAAAGAAGTTAGGGTAGAAATATGCAATATGATCGAAGCTGACACAACCAACATGAACCATGTTATTCAACAGGGGTGGGTTGTGTTAATGTGTGACAATGAATCTTTAAGTGCTATGTGACACAATAACGAATTTTGAGTCAACATGGGTTGTTTCACCTAACAAAGGGGTTTGTGTTCACGTGTAGTAAAGAGTATTTCAACACTATCTGACATGAGGTGCCCGTGCCAACTAACACACCCCATGTTAATGAGCTTGTAAACCTATAGAAGGTTTTATTTGCTCTATTTTTGAACAAAAAAGCCTTGGGATGAAGAGAGTGATGATTTGGGAATTTAATGGAGAGACCTAGGGCTTTCAATTATTTCCTTCATCCAATCATATTACCCAATTCATCCATAATCTTCCCTTTTATCTTAATTTTTATCCTACGTTAGACAAATAAAATATTGATTTCCAAATCTTAAACAAAGAGGATATTATATCTGTATATATATTTATTTTTTAATCAATGTTATTCTCTTTAGTTAAGTTTATTTTCTTGATAAAAGACATGATTGGCTAATTAATTTGTGTTGAGGTAAAGGAAGATCCCTTGATTCAGATGTGCTAAGAATTTGAACCCTACCCAATCAAATTTCTTATCATACATGCTGTGTTGATGTTTTAATTGGCATAATAGAGAAATTGATCATTTTTATATTATTGTTTAGAGGAACTTCACCAAATTTTGAGAGATGAGTCAGAGTGAACTATGTTACCATGACTAGAGATCCAACTAAAAGTTGAGAGACATTGGTTTAATCTATACAACCTAAAAAAGGGATTAGAGATATTTAATAATGTGTTGTCTATTTTTACATTCATACTAGAGATAAATGGGTCTCACTAAACAATAGGGTGCAGTGGCTCAAGAGAGAATTTCACTACATACTTCGGTTGGTATTCATAACTACATGCTTTGCTTTTGAATTTGGGGTTAAGATTCAATTACATTGGGGATAAGGGATTGACCGAAACCTTAACATTCTCTCTATATGGAATTGACTTGTTCTTATCCTAATATAAGTTTTTTCTTGCATATTTTCTTTTTTATTTATAGTTAGACATCACACCCCTATTGTTAGTCTAGACATAGAACCATCCTTTTGTTCATTCCCTAGTCCTTATGGGACGATAATTTAAGTGCTACTTTCTAAATCGTGCACGCGTAGTTAGAGTACATCACTATACTATGCATTCTAACCTTTAATTCCCTTGTGTTCCTTTTAGGTGATCATACAATGGTTTTGGAGGTAGGTGATTAGAAGTATTTTTAATTAGTTAGAGACTGGTGTCATGTCATGTAAGAATACATGTCTTAAATTAAGGGGTTTCGATGTTATATAGTTATTACATGTAATAATATATTAATATACTTACTTTACTTGAAATCATGTTGGTATGTTCTATCTGTGGAAATCATGTTGTTGATTTTATACCTTGATCTTGTTGTATCACATTGTGGAAGTATGATTGTTATGCAAAAATATAAACTTATATGTTATTTTTTGGTTAAGTCTTGTTTTGTAACCCTAACATGTTGGCATGGTCTATGGTCTTATTTGAGTTATGAAGAGTGGGCTATAAACATGGTTAACTATTATCATGATAAAATATGTCAAAGATTGGAAGTTGATAATATCAAGACTTGTAAGGTCTTGGTGATATGTTTGGGTAGTTCTTGATATTAAAGCTACTTGGATCTTTTTATGTGTTTAGTGGAAAAATAAATATGGCATGGTAATTATTGAGGGTTTTATAATTAATTTCATGTGTAACATGATAGAATGTAGATTTAATAAGACATAAGTTATCTAATAAGAGGTTTCAAGGTGTTTAAGTAAAATAGGTGTATTTTGGTTAGTTTGGGTTAGATGTGGAAATTAGGTAGTTCTAAGGAGTTATTGGACTAAAATATGAGAAGTATGTTATATGAAATACTTGGGGTAATTATGAGAAGAATAAGCCTAATAAAATGAGAAAATGACTTAATAGTAACCCTAGGGGTAGGCTCATTATCACATGTACGAGACTTTAGAGCTAGACCTTGATTTTTTGGATATGTTTTTTTATAATGATATTTTAGGATGTTGTGTTCAATTTGGTTATTTGGCCAGTTTGTGAAAGGATTACAACAATTCTAACGGATGGCATCATCCCCATCAAACATCAAGAGTCCATTTTAAGGTACCAAAAATCATCAAAATGTTTAATGAAGGTAATCTCATAAAAGAGTTTATAAAACCAACCTTTAACCTTCTAAACCACATTAGGGTAACCCCTTTTAGTGTTCTAGGTAATGCTCTGCATAAGGTCTCCTTTTGATCCCTAACTAACAACATTGAGTTATGGAAAACATTCAAATGATCTTCTAGGTCGGTTGAACCATCAAATGTTTCTAATTGAAATATCCCAAAATTCTAATTTTGGAAAATTAAGGCCAAATAAGGACTTATTAGGGAAATCAATTAAATAAATTATTTTATTAAAATATAGGGGAGTTATTTAGGGACAATCAAGAGGAAATGATAAATAATTTAATTAGAAAAAAAATTAGGGAGTGTTGCTAATTAAAATGGGATTTAAAAAAAAAATTATTATTCAAAAATTGCTCAAAATTAATCTAAGAAGGAATTATTTATTCTTTCCTAAATATTATTATTTTAAATAACCCAAAAATACCAAATACCCAACCCACCTATTTTTCTTTTTCTTTTCTTTTCTTTTTTGCCCTCTTTTTCCTTTTTTCTTTTCTTCCTCTCTTTCCCTTTTCTTTTTTCCTTCTCCCCCGACCTGGGCCAGCCCGCTCGCGTGGCCCAGCTTCCTCCCTCCCTACGCTGCCCAGGCCTGCACCGTACCCCTCCTTCCTTTTTTTCTTCTTTCTTTCCCGACCGGTTCGACTTCTTTTTTTCTTTTCTTCTTTCTTCTTCCCTGGACCGCCGGTCCCGACCTTTCTTCTTCCTCGAGGCACGGGCGGCAACCGAGGAGCTGCAACTCTGCCCCCCGCCGGGCACCACCGCTGCCTACCGTCCTTCCCTCCCTCTCTCGTTGCTTTCTTTCATTTTTTTGACCCCAACCGACTCCTTCCCCTCTCCCGAGCACCCTGCCCCTTTCCCTTTCCCTCTTCCCTCGACCTTGCCGCCCCTGCCATGGCAGAACCGCCTCAACTGCCACCACCGGGCGGCATGCCTGGCATCTATGCCTCCCTTGTATTCTTCCCCTTGTCATTGCCCACCCAATCGACCTATAAATACCCCATAGGCTGCCTTAATTAGATTTTTATTTCGAAACCCAAAAATTGCCCCTTCTCGCCGCCGCCCCTTTAGACGAGCAATCCACAGCCGCCGCCCATTGCCGCCAGCCAAACCACCCCCAGAACTTCCCCTTGCACCACCCTCTACCTAACTAAACCCTCCTCGTCCCTTGATTTCCCCTGCACGAGCCACCTCGGCCATGCAAAGTTGCCCTCCCAATCAACCAACTTCAACCCCTCGCCGCCCTTCGCACCGCCGTCTGCCGCCAATCCCACCGCCACTAACGCTACCTCTACCCTCCAAAACAACCAGGGGAGCCTCCTCTACCTCCCCACACCTCCCTTTCTCCCTGCCTCCCTCTCCTCCTCCCTCCTTTCTCCTTCTTCCACCACCTCCAATTCCCACATCTGCCGCCGCCGATGCCACCACTGCCCTTAGGTGGTTCTCTAACCTTCCCAACCCTTAAACCCATTTTATACAAGTATTAGTTATTTAATAATATTAATGGTATTATCTATAATATTATTATTATTATCATCATTATTGTTGTTGTTAATGCCATTATTATTATTTTTATTATTATTATTATTATCATTATTATTATTATTATTATTATCATTATCATTATCATTATTTTCTTGCTAATATTGTTAATACTAACTTTATCCATTATTACTTTTTATTATTAATATAAATATTTGGACCCTTATATTATTATTATCATTTTGATTACTATTATTATTTTTGTCGTTATTATTATGCTTAACATTATTATTATCATCATCATCATCATCATCATCATCATTATTATTATTAGTAATGTTATTGAAAACGAAGTTGGCATATTATCATTTTGTTATTATAGAAGAATAATAATTAAGCCTTAATATTATTACTACTAAATATTCGAATATTTCTAATATTACTCCTAATGCCTTTATTACCAACATTATTACTATATTATTATTATTATTATTATTATTATTATTTATTACTGTTATTATTGCTATTATTTTGCTACTATTATTGTGGTTAAAATATTCGAACCCTTATATTATCATTATTTCAAATATGACTATTATCACTATTACCTTTAGTAATATTAGTACTTGGTTAGTATTACTAATATTATATTATTATTTTATCCCTAAAGCCATTGTTACCATTAGCCTTAAAGATACTAAGGTTTCTATTACTAGGGGCATTAGTATTACTATTATTACTATTATCACTATTTTGCTATAACGAGTATTAGTACTATTATTAGAAGAAATAAAGCTATTAGGTTTAATAATATAAATATAGCTATAAATATTAACATGAACATATTTTGACTAGTAATATCTAGTAGGCTAACTTGAGGATAAAAACCCTACTTGTAAAGCCCCTTTGATGATAGTAACCCTAATCTTAGACTAAAATAAGAAATAATAGTATTTTTGGTAGGAGGAAAACTAATCCTTAGTTTTTTCCTCTTATAGGTGAATCAAGCCAAAACCCTAAGGAGGCTTAGGAGCATGCTCCAAGCCCAACATCATTTTAGGTAAGGGTGTAGCTAAGGCTTCAAGTGTGCTATGTGTTTTTATGTGCCTTGGATGCCATGTATAATGATATGTTGTGTATCTTGTGCTATTGTTATAATCGTTTTATGTGTAGCGCAGCTTGGAGTTGAGGTATGATCTTGCATTTGTTTATGACATGTGTACAATATGTTTGTGCTATGAATGGTGATATGATATGATATAACCCTTCTAGGACATGCATACTAGGATAATTAATGTAGGGATATGGGGTGGAAAGATGACAAAATAAAAATGGGGAAGTAAGTGGACCAAGGGGGAGTAAGTTGGCCAAAGGGAAGTAAATTAACCAAAGAATGTGGGATGGACCTAAACCTCCTATAATTTACTAAAGAAAGAGTAAAAAGGGAACTTTAAGCAAAATAAAGGGGATGAACCTTGAATGGGAGGATTTAGGGTTGCATGGGAGAATCTAGGGTTTTGCATGAGAATCTTAGGGTTTCACATAAAAAGAGCTTCGAGGGTTTGCATGAGGTGGATAGTGTCCGCATGGAAGTGAACTTTACACATGGAAAGTGCCTTGGGTTGTGAGGAAGGTAATGGGAGAGTTGTTTGGGTGATTGGAGGCTTTAGGTGAAAAATAGTACGTAAGTCAATATAAGGGAACATAGGAGACTGAGCTAGGGTTAGGGAGGAAAACCAAATTTGAGAAGGTGAAAAAGGAAAGTAAATGAGGATAAGTGGAGTATGAGGTGAGAATGGGGGTTTGTCATGAGTAGGGCGAGCATAAGTATCATGGGAAGCAAGAGTAGAAGGTGAGAAATGGAAGGGTGATTTGTGGAAAGGAGGATACTAGGGTTGGCATGGCAAGCTAGGGTTTGGTGTGGTCACCTAGGGTTTCGTGGTCACGCGTATATTTTGGGGAGTAACATGAAATGATTAGGGTTGAACCTAAGGGTAGTGATATGTGGGGCTGTTTTAAATAGTTGGGTTGCGTGAGGTAGAGGATAATGAGCTACATAGGCCCAAATTAAGGTTTTCTAGAGAAAACCCTAGGGAGGACTGTGAATGGGCTTAGCGGTGGTAGGTCATGGGCCTTGACCCGCACACCTAGGAGTTGGGTTTCTGGTGTGAGTAGTGGGATAAGGAAATGATGTTGAGGCAGTTAAGAGGTACCGGAGTCTCAAGATATGGGACAGGCCCTCTTGGGAGAGTAAAAAGTAGAAGATTGGTGTCATGCATGTCAAGGGTGAAAAATTATCAAATAAGACACTAATCATTTAAAGAGGAAGATTGTTGAGCCGGGCCCAAACCGGTCCACCGGCGAATAATAGTGGCCACGAGCAGGGATGCCCTGGAGACTGTTCCACCGGCGAATAATAGTGGCCAGTAGCGTTTTGCCCTGCATGATTTCCGGTCCACCGTCTATAATTGAAATGCCCCGAAAATTTCTAATTGTATAAACTACATTTAAAGGATATTTATTATAAGAATTATTTAAATAAATTATTTTTTAATTGAATTAATTAGGGCAAATCAAGAAGAAATTTATAAGTATTTTTATTAGAAGAGAATTTGGGTATTTTAGCTAATTAAGCATTTTATTTTGAAAATTAATTAAATTAATTATTTTATTTAAAATAAGAATGAGAAAATAGTTTTAAATTAATAATAATTTTATAAATAAATTAATTGGAGAAATTTAGTGTGTTTTACTAATTAAAATGGAAATTATGGAAAATATTTTAAAAGTCCTAATTTAGCCTAAAAAGGGATTTAAATAATATTTTATTTAAATATTATTATTTTTAAATATCCCAAATATTCTAATTAATTTAATTGAGTCAACCCACTATTTTTATTTTTCCCTTTTTCCTTTTTCCTTTTCTTTTTCTTTTTCTTCTTCTTTTCTTTTTCTTTTCCTTCTTCTCCCCGAACTAGGCCAGCCCGGCGGCCCAGTCTTCTCCTTTTCTTTTCCTTTGGTCCAGCCCGCGCCCGCGCGACTTTGCCTCCTTCTGCCGCCCCTCGATGCGCCGCGTTTTACTTCCTTTCCAACTTAAACTCAGCGTTCCATTTAATGCCTCCTCCTGCGTTGCCCGACCGCCCGGTCTGCCCTTCTTTCTTTCTTTTCTTTTCCCCTGGACCGACCGGTCCAGCCCCCCATCTCCTTCTTTCTTCTTCCTCCTCTCTCCTCCGTCGCCGCTGTTGCAACTCCTGCGCCCGATAATGGCGGCGACGGCTACGCGGAACTTGACCGACCGATTCACCATTCTTTTTCTTCCTCTTGACTAGCACATTGACTTGGAACGATCAATTATCCTCAACTCTCGCTCGTTCCTTCTCTTTTGGCTCGCGAAATTTCGGCCCCGACCCAAATGAACGCTGGCCGATTTCTGTCACCGGCCACCAAAACCCTAGCAATAAATACCATCCAGGCGACCCCCAAAACCCTAATAATCCATCTAAACTCTATAAATAGCCTAATGGTGGATGTTTTCGAGACTTATTCTTCTCGAAAACCCTAAGAGAGATATGCCTGCCACCGCCCCGTTAGACGACTATCACTCCACCTCCGGCCAACTTCAACGCCTTATCTTGCTCCCAATCTCTTCCTTGCAATACCCCCTAATTAACTAAACTAACCATAACCTTCGATTCATCTTGTACAAGCCTCCATAATTGCACAAATTTGGTTAGTTGCTTCGACATAAAATTTCACCCCGAGACGTTGAACCACCTTCCACCACCACATGCGCCGCTTCTAACACCTTCCAAACCAACCATTAACTCCTACTAATTATCCTCTACAACCCCATATAATTATTTTAATTTTCTTCCTCTCCATCACCCATTTTCCTAATTTTTGGCCCCCTTAGACCCATTTTCCGGCCACCTCCGGGAACCACCGCTGGTTCCACCTATACCCTCCAACTCAAGGTGAAACCCTAGACCTTTTAAACACTTACTTTCGATTTATTGATAATTATTATGCTTTTATCCTAATTTTTAATATTAATTCGATTCTAATTATTATTATTATAACTATTATTATTATTGTTATCAACTGTAATCTAATGGTTAAATCTTCTTTACAGGTTTGGGAGTATTCTTGAGTTATAAAAACTATTATTCTCGAATTTTAGTTATTTAATAGAATTAGTACATGTTTACTATTATTATTAATAATATAATTATTATTATTATTATTAGTGTAATTAATTATTTAATAGTGTAATTATTTCAGGAGGCGTAGAAACCTAAAATTTTAATTAAGCCTCGCAGCTTTTGCTTTTTTTTTACTATTATTAGCATTTTTAACATTATTACTAATATATTATCATTTTTAGCACTATTTCCTTTTATATTATAAGTATATATATATATATATTATTATTATTACTACTACTACTAAATTTGTCATTATTATTACTATTATTACTACTAAATTTGATTATTTATTTTATTATTAGTATTATCTTGGAAAAGGGGCCGAAGCATTTATTTCACCTTATTTTTGAATAATGTCCTTTTTATTGTTATTATTATTTTTACTATTATTATTCTTATTTATATTCTCATTGATATTATTTTAGTATCATTATTATTATTAGGGTAAAGTATTTAACCCTATATTATCAACCTTTATAATATTTATGTTATTTCTATATCTTTAGCAAAGTTAGAATTTTATTAATGTTATTTGTATTAGTAAGTTGTTATTTGGTCAAAACCTTAAGGAGGCGTAGGAGCGTGCTCCAAGACCGGTGTCGTTTTAGGTAATGAGTGCTAAGGCCTTTTATGTGCTTATGTGTATTATGTGTTTCGCATGTTATGTATCTAGTGTTTATTATTATTAAATATTTTATATGTGGTATGACTTGGATTTGAAGTATGTTGTGCATGGTATGTGTATTAATTATGTATAATGATATGTGTTGTGTATGTGAGGAATTTGATGTGGTTTGTGTGGGGTAAAGGATGAAAAGGGAGGATGGGGAAAGAGGTTGACCAAGGGAGGTGAGTTGACCTAATTATTTAGTGATTCACAAGTGACAAAATAAAATAGAGAGTTTTAAGGTTTTGTGGGGGAGAATACAATTTATGTTTTAATTGGGAGAAACTAAATTATGATGTTATCGAATTTATGGTGTGTTTGGGAGAATCTAATTTATGATTTGATTGGGAGAATCTAAATTTATGATTTGTTTGGGGGAATCCAATTTATGGTTTTGCTTGGGAGATTCTAATTTATGATTTTATGTGGGAGAATCTAATCAATTGTAAGGTAAGGATGAATCTTCAGTTTTATGTGATTTGAATCTAGGGTTTGGTAAGGATGAATATTTGGTTGGTATGGATGGAATTTAGGGTATTGTATGACGGAATCTTGGGTTTGCCTAGTGGTATTAATGGATGTATGTTAGTATTAGGGTTTGTATGATGATATTAAGGTTTGTATGGTGGTAATTATAGTTGTATTGTGGTATTAGGAGTTATATGGTGACATTGATGGTTGTATGGTGGTATTAGGGTTTGCATGATTGAATTTAGGGTTTCACGTGAAATTTTAGGGTTTGCATGAAAAAGGTTCAAAGGTTTGCATGGGGAGATTAATGTCTGCATGGGTATTAAATTTACGTATGGAAAGATAATTTGGGATGTAAGGAATGTAATGTAAGTGTTGTTTGGGTGTTTGAGCACTTGGGATGAAAAAAATAGCACGTGGGGCAAATTAAGGGTACGGAGGAGACTGAATTATGGTTTGTTGTGGTTAATTGAGGTATGTGGTGGCTGATTAGGGTTTTTGGTGTTATCATGTGTATATGGTGATTAAAGTGTAATTATGATGTGTGAAGATTTATGCATGTCTAGGGTAAAAGTCTTTGAATAAGATACTTAAGATATTAATCACGTAAAGTGAAAGATGTTGAGCCGGGCCCAGACCGATCCACCGGCATAATAGTGGCCAGGTACTACGGTAACCTGGAGATCGATCCACCGGCTTAATAGTGGTAGGGTATGTTACCCTAGTGACCGATCCACCGGCTAAAATAGTAGGGGATCCCGAGCTCAACGAACCAAACTATACATGTTGATAATAAGTGGGAAGACTTTATCTACTTACAGTGGAACACCGTGCGAGAAGGGGCCAGACCGATCCACCGGCATATAATAGTGGTAGGGCATGTACCCTAAGTGACTGATCCACCGGCTAAAATAGTGGCAGGGTATGTTACCCTTGCGACCGATCCACCGGCTAAAATAGTGGGGTTCCCGTACTCGTATGGACTTGATAAAAAGTATGGTGTAAAATGAGTTCTGATCAGAGATTAATTTAAAAATTAATCCAGTCTACAATCGGGCCTTGTACTCTTACTTGGATGGTCGTAAGCACCTTATGTCATTGTGTTGGTAATTATGCCCTTCTATGTTCTGCATGATTTATGTGTTTGTGTGTTGGCCTTAGTGATCAAGTCACCTTACTCAGTACTGGACCCGTACTGATACTACCTTGGTTGATGGGTCCTGTGATGATCCACTGATGGTGGGGAGCAGACCTCTTTTGCAGTTTTAAGATCAGAGACTGTTTTGGGGTGGCAGGCCTGACTTGAGTGAGTAGGCAATCCGGAATTTGACCCATCGGGTTTTATCTTGTTTAAATTTATTTCTATTTAGAAGTTACAAGTGTTATTTGAAACTTCAAGGGTATTGTAATTAACTCTTAATTTCTCGTACTCTGATTTTGTTGTATGATCTTTCGAATTCTTTTATGAATTGTTAATTTGAATTTAACGTAAATCTTTTCTTCAGCCTTAGCACTTGGTACTGGAACGGTTGGAGAGAACCGGTCTGGTACTAAGTATGGCGGTAACATTCCCAGAATTCACAGGTTTTAAGTGTTTCTATCTTAATTGCTTCCGTTTTTTAAAAAAAAAATTAGTGAATTTTGGGGTGTTACAATAATAGTGGGGGATTCCATGCTCAACAAACCAAATGTAATGAAGTTAAGCCATGGAAAATACACTAAGTACTTACAGTGAAACACCATATGAGTCGGGGCCAGACCGGTCCACCGGAAAATAATAGTGGCCAGGAGCGTTATGCCTTGGAGATCGGTCCACCGGTGAATAATAGTGGTCAGGAGCGTTCTGTCCTATATGTATTCCTGTCCACCGGCTATAATAGTGGAGTTCCCATACTCACATGGATTAATAAAGAGTATGTGTGGAATGAACATATTATTAAGAGGACTAAAGAATAAGTTACCTGGAAAGTAACCTGGCCTTATTACATGTATTATTGTATGTTGCCTATATGATCATGCTTATGTTATATGCTCTATATGTATGGCCTTAGTTGCACGGTTACCTTGCTCAGTACGTAGCGTACTGACCACCCGTTTTACAGGTGCTACTCATTCCCACGAGCAGAAGACCCATCTGAGTTTGTGCATATAGGAGATGACATCTTAGATGCCTACGACACTTACGAGGCATCGGGTGGGGCTGAGAGTTTAGCCTAGACTTGGCTTAGGGATCGAGAGCGATTGAACGAACTCTATTTGTCCTTTGATTTTACTATGTATTGTTATTATTCTAGTTATGCCATGACGTACAGTATTTTATGTTTTTAAAAAAAAAAGAACTTAGTTATTCTTTGGGTTGTAACTTTTAAATCGCACTCTGATTTTTGTATGACTATGAGGGGGTCTTCTCATAGATCCTCATTGTTTTATTAATGACTTACATTCGATGTTATTTCTATTTATCCTTAGCACTTAGTACTGGGACGGTAGGAGTGAAGCGATCCGGTACTAAGTGTGGCGGTAATATCCCCAAAACTTACAATTATGTTATTCTACTTCTGTTAAACCTTTTTTTATTAAAATGAAAATTTTTAGTAGTAAATTTTGGGGGTATTACTCTAATGTTGGCATTCCGATCTTTTGTGGTTGGGTCTTAGTTATTCTACTTGTAAAGGGGTCTACTAACTAAACTTATTCTTGCGTCCTTTTTGGTTCTTCATTGACTTAAAAGCGTCAACTACCTTTCTATTTATCATTCTCATTATAACATCCTCATCATTTCCATGGCCTTGCTGTAATGCCCCCAAATTTACTACTGAAAAATTTCGTTTAATCAAAAAGGTTTAGCGAAAGCGAAAAGATGAAACCATAAACTCGGGGGCATTACCGCCACACTTAGTACTAGATCGGTTCACTCCTACCGTTCCAGTAATAAGTGCTAAGGATAAATAAAGTTAACATTAAACACGAATCATAAATGAAACACAAGTCATACAGAAATCAAAGTGCAATTTAGGGTTACAAACCAAGGAGTACGTGACTAGAGTTTTTCAAAACATAAAAGCATAGTACGATAACACAACTAAATATGATAATACAAGGTCAAATAAAGGAAACAGAGTCCGCCCGAGTCACTCTTGATCCCCAAGTCAGGTTTAGGCTCAACGCTCAGCCCCACCCGATGCCTCGTAGGTGTCGTAGGCATTGAAGACATCATTCCCTACCTGCACAAGCTCAGATGGGTCTTCTGCTCGTGGGAATGAGCAGCACCCATGAAACGGGTGATCAGTACGCTACGTACTGAGTCAGGTAACAGATGCGCTAAGGCCAAACATACAAACATACAACATAGCATACATGGCACATTCACATAAGCTGCATGTAGTAATCCAGATAATGAAGGCCGACTATGGTCCAATTGGACTTAATTCCTCTTGAATCTCTGTTAAATGTAGTCATTTCACACCATAGTTTTTATTAATCCATGCAAGTATGGGAACCCCACTATTATAGCCGGTGGATCGGTCACTTATAGGGTAGAACTCACCTAATCACTATTATATGTCGGTGGATCGATCTCTAGGGCAGAACGCTCCTGGCCACTATTATGTCGGTGGATCGGTCTGGCCCCGACTCTCATGGTGTTTCGCTATAAGTATGTAGTAGCTTTCCCATGATTCATTTACAACATAATGTTTGGTTTGTTGAACTCGGGATCCCCCACTATTATAGCCGGTGGATCGGTCACTTATAGGATAGAACGCACCTAACCACTATTATATGTCAGTGGATCGGTCTCCAGGGCACCCCGGCACCTGGCCACTATTATGCTGGTAGATCGGTCTGGGCCCGGCTCAACAGTCTTACTCTTTAAGTAATTAGTATCTTATTCGTGTCTTATTAGATAAAGCTTTCCACCCTTGACATGCATATCAACTACCTTCTACTTCTATTCTCCCAAGGGGGCTCGTCCCATATCTTGAGACTCCTGCGCCCTTTATCACACTCCGACATCCATTTCCCTTTGCACTTACCTTTTAATGAAAAAGTCAACCCCTACAGGTGTGGGTTAGGCCCAACACCTTATGACATTAACTCCACCTCCTATCACCCCCTAGGGTTTTCCCTTGAAAACCCTAATTGGGCCGATGTGGCCCAACCCCCTCTCTCACTTACTCTACCATTACCTCGTTTATCGCCCCATACTTTAACTCATTAGATCCAATCCCAAATCACATTGCTTTACCACTTAATCCCACACGTGACCGGAAAAAGCCCTATTTGGCCACTTCAAATCCTAGTACCTTTCTTCTCCCACAAGTAACCTCTCTATTTCTCACTCAACATTCCTTCTCTCCCATGGCACCCATACTCACCCCTCACATAATAAATGCCCCTTCTTAACCCATACTCCGCTCTCCTTTAATCATTTTTACTTCCACAATTTCCAGATTATTACTTCCTCCAAAAACCCTAATCGGGTCCCTTATACACCCTTACACCAACCTACGTACTATTTTTCATCCCAAGTATCCAATCACTCCACAATTCTCCCCTTGGTTTATTTACACCCTAATTCAACTTTTCTCACGTAAAGATCTTCCCCATGCAAGATTTATCCACTCCATGTAACTATCAAAGTCCCCATGCAAATTTTAAGGCTCCCATGCATTGTTCCCATCTCTCATTCATTTTGGTCATTCCTTCCTCTTTAATTTCCTCTCATGGTTCATGAGGTATTTTGGTCAACCTCATATCCCTCTTAATGAACTCAATTCCCATTTCTTTCTTTTGTCCTTTCATTTCCCATATCATAATGTCATTTGTCCTAGCATGCATGTCCTATAGGGCCATATCATATCACACCACAATCACCACATATACATATCATACTCATGCTATAAGAACACATACAAAACATACCTCCCCTCCAAGCTGCGCTACACATAAGACAAGTTAAGGACAATCATACGATACATAATATAACATGAAACATAATGCATCCAAGGCATACAAGTCACATAACACACATGGGCCTTAGCTACATCCTTACCTAAAGCGACGCCGGGCTTGGAGCACGCTCCTACAACTCCTTAGGGTTCTGTTTAGATTCACCTATAAAAGGGAAAATGATAAGTATTAGTTTTCCTCAGAAGTACCATCACTCCTTATTTTAGTCTAAGATTAGGATTATTATTATTAAAGAGAGTATTATGCGAAAACTAGGGTTTTTATCTTGAAAATAGTCTACTAAATATTACTAGTCAAAATATGTTTATTTTAATGTTTATTGCTAACTTATATTATTAAACCTAATAGCTTTATCCTTCTAATAATAGCACCGATACTAATTATAGCCAAATAGTGATAATAGTAATGCTAATGCTTATAGTGATAGAAACCCTAGCGTTTTTAAGGCTAAGTCTAATAATAGTGTTAGGGTTAAAATAATAATATAATAATTACAATACCAATAAAGTACAAATATTCCTAAAGATAATAATGATAAAATTCGTATTTTGAATAATAATAATATATAAGGGTTCAAATGCTTTTGTCACAATAATAGAAATAAACTAATACTAATACCAATAATAATAATAATAATAATAGTAATAGTAATACTAGTAACTAATAATGCTAGTGACAAAGGCATTAGGAATGATATTAGTAATACTCGAATATTAAATAGTAAAAATACTAAGGCTTAAGTATTCTTCTTCTTTAACAACAAAATGGTAATACGCCCACTTCGGTTTAAATAACAATAATAACAATAATAAAATAGTAATAATAATAATGATAATAATGTTAAGTACAATAACAACAACAATAACAATAATAATAGTAACCGAAATGATAATAATAATATAAGGGTCCAAATATTTATATTAACAAATAAAAGTGATAAAGGACAAAGTTAGTATTAACAATATTAGTGAGGAAATAATGATAATGATAATGGTAATAATAATAAGAATAATAGAAATAAAGTTGGGTTAAGTAGAAATAATAATAATAGTAATGGCATTAATAATAATAATAATAATAATTAATAATAATAATAATTAATAATAATACTAATAGCAATGATAGTAAAAATGGTAATAGTAATATATGGGTTAAAATGTTTACCATAATAGTAAAGATAATGATAATAAGCCATAGCTAGCATTAGTGATAATAGTAGGAATACTGGTGAGGTTAGTAATAATAATAATAGTAAACGAGGAAAAGTCTTAATCATAATAACCCTAAAGTTGTAGACCATTATTAACGATAATATTATTATTGGTTAGAAAAATCATAAAGTTAGGTTGAGTAATAATAATAATAATAATAATAGAGATGACTATATTAATACTAAAGTTGTTAATAATAATAATAATAATAATAATAATAATAATGATGATGATGATGATGATGATGATGATGATAACCATTTTAATGTTAAAGTTGTAGCCTTTTAATTAGTTTACCCTAGTTATAAGTATTTTCTGAAATTGGGTTAGGAAATAAGGGTGATACATAATAATAATATAAGTGATGGTAATAATAATAATAATAATAACCATGATAATACAACATTAATAATAATAAGAATAAGAATAATAATAATAATAATAATAATAATAATGATAATAATAATATTAAGGATAATACTAGTAATATTAAATAAAATTATTAACACTTATAGAAAATATAGTTTAGGGTTGGGGAAGTTGGAGAACCACCTAAGGTCAGTGGTGGAACCGGCGGCGGCGCATGGCGACGACGGCAGCGGTGGTGGAGGAGGAAGAGAGGTAGAAAGATCAATATGTAGGCTAAAGGAGAGGGAGTATAGGGGTGTTTGAGGTGGAGGAAGGTGCAGCAGGTGAAGAGGGGTAGAATGAAGGTGGTGGTGTGGCTGGGAGTGGCGGCGCACGGTGGTTGGCGCGGCGACCGAAGGTGGTGGGAAGTGGTGGAAGATGGGGGAGGTAAGAGGAGAAGGAGGTAGGGGGAGATGATGGTATGGGAAGGTAGGGGAAGGTTTCTTGGGTGTTTTGGAGGGTGGAGGAGGTGCTGGTGGCGGCTGGAAGGGGCGGCGAAGGGTTAGTGAGGGCTGATCGAGGTGGTGACTTTGCACCGTTGGGGCGGCACATGCAGGGCGAGGCAAGGGGTGGTGGTGGTCTGGTTTCGTAGAGGAGGGTGCAGGGATGGTCTCGGTGGGCGGCGTTTGTTATGGCGGTCACCGGCGGTGGCGGAACAAGGGGCTGATAGGGCGGCGACGAGCAGTTGGAGTTTCTGGGCTGGGAAAAGAAATCTCGACCCAAGCTGCTAATGGGAGGTATTTATAGGCCAATTAAGGGGGGAAACAACGGAGAAGGGAGAGGGCACGCGGGGAAGGTGAGGCAGGACCACCGGTCGGCGATGGCAGGCGGTGCAGTCCTGCCATGGCAAGTTAGGTCGGGGAGGGGGAGAGGAAAAAAAAGAGATGGGCACGCGGGGAGGGGAGAGATGGGGCTTGTTGGGGTCGAAAAAAGGAAGAAAACGACGAGGAGGGGAAGAGAGGACAGGCCGGACGACGTGCGGTTGTGGCCGGTAGAAGGGAGGCTACAAGTCGAGTTACAGGTCTGCAGGTCGGGGAAGAAGAAGGAAAAGGAAAGGGGGAGGACTGGGCAGTCCAGGGGAGGAAAGAAAAAAAGGAAGAGGACCGACCGACGGTTCAGGCAAAGAACGAGGGCTAGGGCAGTTTGGGCCGCACGAAACGGGGAAGGGGAAAGTGACCTGGGCCGACGGGCTGGCCCAGTCGGGGAAAAATGGGGGAAAGAAAGAAGAAGGGGAAATGAGGGAGAGAAAAAAAAAGGAAAAAGGAAAGAAAAAAAAGGAAAATTAGGGGGGAAATAGATAAAATAATTTATGGGAAATAGGTTATAGTATTTTTGGGTAGATAAACAAATTTTAATAATTTGAATTAATATATTTTAATTTATTAGTTTAAAAGGTAAATTTTAGATAATATTGGTGTGAAACATTATTTAAATAAATTGAGTGTGATAAAATAGCAAATTATTTATTTTAATTTATTACACATTCACATCTAATTTTATATACTTAAAATTCACAAAATAATTAAATTAAGTAAATTTAAAAGGTAAAATCCTCAAAATAATTTAATTAAATAGGTTTAAAAGTTAAGTTATCCCAAATAAAAGTGATTTATTAAATTATAGACTTTTAAAATTTTGGGGGATTACACTTGCCACCCATCATGATCTCTATGTCTGTCTGATTCGGTCTTACACCCATCATCCCTCAGATTTCAGCTTTGCCTTGTTTTGCTTCTCGGAGAGCTAGGGGTCCTTGTTGCTTGTAATTCCCTCTCTAACTTTTTAATGTTCTGCTACTGATAACCTATCTTCTTCTTACAGAACGACATTGTGAAACCTAATTCTGAATTCTCTTTGTCGAGGGATTCCGTGATTTGGTGCCTCATCTAAGGTTTCTTGAGGGGTTGGCTATTCAAGGATCCCATGTAGGTGGTTAAGTAAGAGGGGTTAACGTATTTGATACCATCTCTTAGACAAACGCTTAGAGATCGATGTTGGCATCTTGGGATTGAGCTATGGTAACCAAGTAGTCTCTAGTTAGTGGGCCACTAGATCTTGGGTCAAATTGGTTAGGAGGTTCTATCAGAGAAATGAACTTTTTTGAGGTCCCTATGGATGACGCATGTTGTGTGAGAAAACCGAGATGGGGTATTCTATGGGATGGGGATTCTAGAGAGAGAAAGTAAATAAAAGTTAGGGTAAAAGTACATTGTATTAATATGATTTTTTACATGCCATAAATGGTGAAATAGAACATCTATTTATATGGGTGGAGTACAAGGGGTATTAGACGAGGCATGATCTAGTATGAATGATCTTAGGGTCACTCTCGCTAAAGTCACATGGTAAGGGAGGAACACCATTGCTTGATGATCGAGTTGAATGGTTGAATAAAGGAAGGCGGTTATGGGATAATGACCTTCCTACACTCGCACTAGGTGGGGGCTTCTATACTAGGGTCCTTAGGCTAACTCAAGAGGCCTATATATTGGGTTGTCTTACAAGTGCCTACATAGTGGGTTAGTTTGAGAACAATCTATATTAGATATCTTATAATAAATATGTTAGATAATTTTTCATTTTGAAATTGTAAAAGATAGCTTAAGATAAACTTTTATGATCTCTCCATTGTCTATGATCTTTCAACCATTAAATTTTGAGAGCACGATATGTCTAAAAATGCAAGGTCTTAGTGCTTTTGGCTCAAATTCCTATCCTTTTGTATTGGTACGTTTCTATAGTAATGGTTATATATGTACGTTGAATTGGGTTGTTGATAAATTGAACAAAATAATTGATGTATAAAAAATAGATTTATACCTTACTGCCAAAATACCTTCATCATAAATTTTTATCTCCTTGGTGTGCTTCTTTGTTACTCTTCACTATTGTTAAAACCCAACTTGTGTCACCAAATCTAACTTATGTTAGGCACTCTTTGGATTATGAACTATTCAACTATGGAATATAATAATTTGTGTAACAACAACGAGAACAATAATCAACCTAATAATGGCAAAAAAATATCCTCTTTATTATGATTCTCAACACATAATTACAATTATGAAAATTAATTAAAGAAAATAGAAAAGGATGTCAAGGTACGACCATATATAGCCTTCAAGCACAATGCATAGGCATGCGTAAGGACTATGTGGAATCCATAGACCTCGGCAACTTACCATACATAGCACAATATATTAGATCATAATATATGAAGACAACATATAATAGCTCTACTTGGTATGCAAGCCAATGAACATGCACAAACTTGTTGTACAAGCCACCACATATACATCAATTTTGTTCTAATTTTTAGATCCACAATTAATTCTAAATTTTATATTTAATATTCAATGGGTCATATAAATTCCTACATTTAAAATTTTCAAATCTAAATCCTCAACCATACTTTAATCTACCAATGATATGGATGTATAACAATGATTTGAAAAACGTAATGCAAAAGAGGTCACGGAGAGACCGAAAAAGAAAAATAAGATATTAGAGTTTTATAGTTTATTTGACAAAATTAACTTAAAAATTAATTTAAAAGTTATAATTTAATTAATTGTTAAACAACTAGCTTAATTAAAAAAACTACTTATCAAATATTTTTTTTATAAAAAAGATTGATTAATAAATTAAAAATTAAATTTTAAGTTATTGTAAATTACATCAAACTCATACTAGGAATATAAAGATGAAGTGGAAAGAAAGTTTAATCTAAGGAGCAGGGTATATTCGTCCAAGAAGATTTACTTCCTAATCTTCATCGAGTGTTACTCCACTCAAACTGTAGAGGGCCCCTGCCTGAAAGTCTGAAACCCTAGAGGTCTGCGTTGTCTGTCGCCACCGTCTTCTTTTCTTTTTCATTGGCGTTCCAGCTCCTCTTTCTCTGGTTACCGTAAGTCGTTTCACGACGGTAGCAATGTCGCACTTTGGGAGATCTGGCCCTCCCGACATCAGGGATACCTATTCGCTTCTCGTCCTCAATATTACCTTTCGTAATTTCTCTCTCTTTCTCCTCTTTCTGTTGCATCTATTTCCAATTATTAAAAACTTGACTGCATTCTTTGTGCGTTTGGTGATTTCAGGTACTACTGCAGATGACTTGCACCCCCTGTTCGACAAGTACGGCAAGGTGGTTGATGTTTTCATTCCTAGGGACCGAAGGTACGGGTTTTTTTTTCCAGGGCCTAATTGATATATAATTTGATTAATTCGAGGTATTATGGATCTAATTGATACCGTTTTTGATCAATTGTAGGACTGGCGAATCCCGAGGTTTTGCATTTGTGAGGTACAAGTACCAGGATGAAGCTCAGAAGGCTGTTGAGAGGCTTGATGGTAGGTGGATTTCTCGTTATTTTTTGGATAACTTAGTACGTATTCGACAATCAATTGTTTTCTTTTTAATAAAGAAACCGCTTATTTTAGTTAGTCGTAGTTCCAAACAAGTTATAAGTGGAATACCCTTATCCTTTATTCGGTAGTGCTGTACGTCTTATTCATTTGTTAGTTTCTGTCCAGGTAAGGTTGTTGATGGTAGAGAGATAATGGTCCAGTTTGCGAAGTATGGGCCTAATGCCGAGCGTATGTAAGTAGCTGACAGTGTGATTCGCATACAATGTTTTACTTTTGATGCTGCATGAATTATTTATCGGTAATCTCTATACGTGTAGACGTATAGTGGGGGAATTTCCATCTTCTATTTTATTTTAGTGGGGATTATGCTATTCTTCAAGGCACTTAAACATTTCCAGTCCTAATTTTTCTGTCCGTGCATGTAATATGTAATTTATTGATTAACATTATAGAAATACTCAAGATATTGGATTGGTTTTTTATGTCTGTATATGCCTTTTCTTTAAGTAATTGTTGATCAAGTGGATCAACATTTGCCTCCATTCATAAATCTTTATCCTTGTCTTTCCTGAAGTTCCATTTTATTTTCTTATTTCTCATGAGTGTACTATAGCAATTGGTGTTCTTTAGCTAGGGCTCTTTACCGTTCATTTATTTTTATGCATTGGCCTGTCACTTGATGGACTGATAATAGTTATTTGAAATCATTACATCTTTCTTCTATGAAACAAAGGACGCCAATTGCTTATGGTATGAAACATTTGTTTGCTTTAATTACGGTCCATCCATCTTTCTGGTTGTGCATGTTTTGGTGACAAGCAATATATTGGCTTATAATATCAACAATATAAAGCAACTGCAATTCTTGTGAGGTTCTAATGATGTCTTGTTTAGGTCTTTTATGGCTTGGGGATAGTGCTTGTTTTGTATGTCTTTGTTATATTGACCTTGTGTAACACCCTCCTTTTTACTATTGAAATATTTCGTTCAAAAACGATATAATGCGGAAGCAAACACAAGAAATGGGGAGTGCTACCACCATACTTATCATAAGACAGATGTCCACTATCTATCACCAAATTAAAATTTTCAATTCAACTTAACTTCCAAAATATTTACAAATAATTATAAGAGTCCTCGAGGGACAAAACTTCAGATAACTCTAACTCTCAACCCAAGGTCAAATCACATATGAAATAAACCAGAGTACTTGCATACAAATATCTAAACAAATATAGTATCAGTACGATAACGTATTGAGTAAACAATCCAACTCATTGCAATAGCATACACCAGTAGATTCACATGCTTGCCATCACTGATAAAACATGAAGGACATGGTCTCATATAAAATCATAAAAAATAGAAGAACAACATATGCAGACTAACAAGAGTAGTTGCAATGCATATCCCAAAGAAAAACATACAATCATTATTAATCATGAATTCACAAAAGAATATGTTGTTGTAGTAGAATTGTGCCCTCAAAAGAAGAATATCACGGAAAATAATGAAATTCATGAATTACAGATGGATTTGTGTTACTTGCTCACACAAAGTATCATGGCATATTCACTTGCACACCAATATTCACTCTATTTAATTCCATTTACTTCATTCACTGATTTCCATATAATTATTCCACTTTAGTTCCTAAAACCACTTATTGATCAATTCCACCAAAAGAATTACATCACACATGCCATTGCACATTATTACCCATTCCCTTATATATGATATCATAGTTCACTTGTTTCACTTATTCCACTTATCTTAATTATCTGTTTCCAATACATAGTATTTCTCACATCCAAAACATAATATTATCTATATCCAAAATATAATATCATTCACTTCTAAGGCACGGTGCCCAAGGAACCCACAACAACACGTCATCTATAGCTCTACGGTTATGGAAAATATTGCGACCTATAGAACTGTAGCTATAGCCTACATAACCACTAACGACATCCTAATCTTTAAGTATCCATATCTCCTATAGGGCCCATAGATGACCTATAGAGTAGAAAGAGGGGTTTCACTATCGCAATACCGGCATAACACATATGAAATCACAGGGAAGGCGTCCACCACATGACCCTACCTCGGAGGTCATCCCGAAGCTACTCAAGGCGGACTATATACAACCGCCAGCTATGACTATTAACGTGACCTATAATACAATTTCCATAGGTGGACTAAAGCCACCATCTATGACCACTAAAGTGACCTATAGCACAATTCTCAATTTTTTTCTTCACTTTTCATTGGAATTATTCATATGTTAGGTCCATGACCACATATTCCATCATATATAACCCATCACTAATGTTGTTGGCAAAATTAAACATGATTAGCAATAAAGAATTCAATCACTTGCGTTCTTGTTAACAACATGATAATCAACTTATATAGCATAATAACTCATGAAATACAACTACGAAGAATTATGATTCATATATGTAAAAACAGATACCACACCACAAAATCAATACAATATAAGAAAGCCAAAGTAGCCATATGGGGGAGACACACAAACTACATGCCTTATTAGCAAATCCTACCATACTCTTAGCATAATCAAAATATGGAATAATACACATCAACACATAAGATTATATTAACTAGGAGTTTAGGAGATTTACCAAGCTTCCAAGCTATTCTAACACAAGAAGAAGGAAGATCCTAGCTTCATAATCCCCCTAGCACGCCTTTCTAGATCACCTTTGAAAATCGACTAAGGGAGAGATAACAAATCCAAACATAGAATAATAGAAAACAATGATATTTTATCAAAAACCACTTATATAATTAGAGTTTACAACCCCAAAACGTCAAATCAATCAATTTCTGAAAATTGATCCAAACAATGAGTTAGAAGCAAAATTCAGTTGATTTTAAATCAACACTAATTGATTAATATATGGAAGAATCAAATACAACTAGATTTCATAAAACTATTCCAAAAATAAGTTTTTTAAAGCCTGGAATACAAATTCGGACAATTCAAACTAATTAATTCAAATTGAAGGTATTAGAATGCAATTAAGGTTATTTCAAACAATTTTATAAAATCAATTTCAAAAGAAACAATTATACAAATGACAAATGACAAATTCCATAATTTCATTTGAAAGTTAGGATTTTAGGCCCAAAAATGCAATTCAGTCAAATTTTATTAATTTATTTAAATTAAATGTTTAGAAATGCAATTAGACCTATTTTATACCATATTGTATACTCAATTGATAAAAAACAATAAAATAAATATCCAATTTAATAAAATTAGGGTTTTTTTAGCTCAGATTGCAAATCCGGGTAAATTTTGCTAGAATATTTAAATTGACGAATCATAATTGAAATTAAACATATTCAAATACAAATTGTATAATCAATTTAATAAAATTATTCATAGATTGATCTGATTTAAATTCCGAAGAGTTGTGACCTAAAAATTCAATTTCAATTAATTTTATACAAATTTCTCAAATTAACATTTCCAAAATAAAATTAAATATATTCAAAGTATATTGCATAATCAATTTATAGATAATAGCTCAATCATACGAATCCGAGAAATCCAGACATAAACGGATCAAAAATTCCAAATTCCTGAAATCAACATATGTCACACAATTAACCCATCCCAATCCATTATACAATGCATTCATACTCAAATCAACAACCAATTTACTTAATCAAAGCTAATTCATGCAAAATTAATCAAAACAAAAGTTAGGGTTTAGGGTAATTATACCAAACGAATTACTGCGAAATTGGAGGGAATAAAGGTTACTGGAGCTTTATCGGTCGTCAGGTACAAAGGAGGTGGTCGGACGATGGCACGCCGGGTTGTTGCTCTGCTTGGTTGCTGGCATCGTTGACGTCGAGCAGAGGGAGTGGTGTGACATTATGGTGGCTGGTGGTGGTGTTGTAATTGGGCGGTGGCGTGGTGGCATGTGACGAAGAAGAAAGGGTAGGAGCAGGGGTTGAAAGCACAAAAAGGAAAGGGAAAGAAATAGAGAGGAGAGAGAAAGAAAAGAGGGAGGGATCCGATGGTTATTTATTTATTACAAAGTATTTGAAATATGTTAAAGGTAATTTTATCTAATAAAAATCATTAGATAAAGATTTAAAAAATAATTTTCTTTTAATAAAAGTTTAAGTGACTAAAAATAATTTAACACATTTTCAAAATGTCATCCTTAAACTAAAATGGGGAAACTGGAAGAAAATTATTTTTAGAAATAAAATTATAAATAAGTTATGAAAAATCGTTATAATTTAAATGTTTTGAATATCTCTCTCGTAAAAATAAAAGTTTCAAAGATGGAAATATTTTCTATAGATTCAAATTATTAAAATGATTTTAGTACTTCAAATAAACTTAAAATATTAAAAATCAAAATGACATAAATAAAAATATATTTTGAACAAAAATCAAATTACGTTAATTTAATAAAATGTAGTTGTGAACGAATTTATCTAGAATAGTCCGCAACGACAAACAATTTAATAATTTTCAACATAAATTCAAAATTGTCAATAAAACCATAAAACGAATTAAAACTTTAACAAATATTTGTGAGAAACATAATTTAAATAAAATAACCCAATTAAAATAAAATTAAAGGTTAAAACTCATAAATCAACACTAATATTTATAAAAATTAGGTTTTTGAGAAACGAGGTGTTATATTACTATCTCCTTCCCTAAGTTTGAGAAAAACAAAAAGGAAACCAACAATTAATTGAAAATAAGAAATCAAGATTTGACTAAAAGTTGTGATGCAAAGTATAAACAAAACAAGATGGATGGAAAGAAACATATGATTAGAAGTTTGCAAGAAGTAAGGAGTAAACGAAAACACAACATATAATGACAACGCACACGTTATACATGTAAAGTTTCATACAAGGATTTCACAGCTACACATCGCAATGTACAACAATAAAGATAACACAAGATCCAAACTAATAAAACCCTAATATATGTGTGTGTGTGTGATTTAACATAATTATATTGATGATTACTACAACTCAAAATGCATCATTAGGATCAAATCTAGTTTCGCCTTCAATACTATTAGTTACCTCACATTTTCAAATCCCAAATCTCATAGTAGCATCCACAGTCTAACCCTAAAAGAATACTCACCATGTTTACCTTTCCTATAAAATCTCTGATCTCTTACTATTTCAAAAGTGGGTTCATTTGTCTCGTATGAATTACTAGAGTAAAAAAGAATAAACACTCACCAGAATCTCATATCAAACACCTATTCATCATCTATCATTTTCAATTCTTTAAATATTCGATTATTTTCACTTGTAAACCATCCCAACAAAGTAAAAACGTCAAATTTAAATCTCACACTAGCCCCTATTCATAGCTCTATTTGAAACAATGTCTGCAATAAGTAGTATGATCTAAACATACACAACTCTAATTAAATTCTTCATCCTTATACAGTTTAGCTCAATCATGTAATTGCCTTATGTATTCTAGGCGACCCTAGAAAATAAAATGAAAAATATGAGCCAATAAACCTCATCTCACTACCAACACAAATTCAAAACTCCACAAACCTCATTATCAAAATTAGACCTTAACCCACTCTAAACTCCAAAAGTATATACATCTTCTGACCAAGATAGTCTTAACATATTTCACATTATGCTCTATCCAACACCTCTAAATTATTCCAACAAAAAGAAAGTACATGAGCTAAGAGTAAACTAATGGGGTAACTACCCCCTTAAAAGTAAAAATCTCAGGGCAGTTAACACCACATTCACATAAGACACATATTAAAACAAATTAGGCATGGCAAGAACAATAAACAAACATAAGAACAACGCTTAAATTCAATACCAACAACTATAAAACTCTTGAACTTGGGTTTTCAAAACAACTTTTCAAGCCAAAACCATTGAAAATCAAACTGGAAAACCACTTTAAAACATTAAACAATTACATTTTCAAAACTGAAGCTCTAATACCAATTTGTAACACCTCCATTTTCATTGTCCACCATCTTTCCGATAGGTGTAAGGCTAAAAACCTATTTAACAAATCCTAAAATAGAAACCCCATAAAAAATCCTTGCTGATAAAGTCCACAGAAAATCCCATAAATCATCATTGATAAATTAGCGGAAAACTTGTGTTCCAAAATCTAAATTAAACAATAGAAATATAAATGGCATTTACATGACCAAATTAAAAATTTCAATACAACTTAACCTCCAAAATGTTTACAAATAATTACAAGAGTCCTCAAAGGGACAAAACTTTTGGTAGCTCTAACTCTTAGCCCAAGTCCAAATCACATTTGAGTTAAACCAGAGTACCTGCATACAAACATCTAAACAAGCGTAGTATTAGTACGATGACTTATTGAGTAAACAACCCAATTCATAGCTCTAACTCTTTGAAATATGATAAAGGTAATTTTATCTAAAATTTATCTAGTAAAAACCATTTGATAAAGATCCAAAAAATAATTTTCTTTTAATAAAAGTGTAAACAACTAAAAATAATTTTACACATTTCCGAAATGTTCTTCGTAAACCAAAATGGGTAAAATAGAAGAAAATTATTTTAAGAAATAAAATCATAAATAAGTTACTAAAATTATTTAAATGTTTTGAAGACCTTATCGATCTCGTAAATATAAATAGTTTCAAAGTCGGAAATATTTTCTATGGATAAAAATTATTAAAATAATTTTACTACTTAAAATAAATTTTATAATTTAAAAATCATTGATTTTCGTTAACGAAATATAACCTTAAAATGAATTTGTAATCCAATGACGAGGCTATACTTGAAAACAAATTTAAAATATTAAAAATCAATACACATGACATAAATGAATATATAGGTTAAACAAAAATTGAATTACGTGAATTTAATAAAATCGTAGCCATAAACGAATTTATCTAGATTAGTCTACAACGATAAACAATTAAATAAATTTTAATATAAATTCGAAACCATCAATAAAACCATAAAATGGATTAAAATCTTAACAAACATTTGCGAGAAATATGATTTAAATAAAATAAAAACATTTGCGAGAAACATGATTTAAATAAAATAACTCAATTAAAATAAAATTAAAGTTTAAAACTCATACATCAACATTGATTATTATAAAAATTAGGTTTTTGAGAAACATGGTGTTACATATTAAAATGATTTTACTACTTCAAATGAATTTTATAACTTAAAAATCATTGATTTTTGTTAACAAAGTATAACCCTAAAATAAAGTCGTAATCACACGACGAGAGTCACGAGACTATACTTGAAAACGAATTTAAAATATGAAAAATCAAAACACATTACATAAATGAAAATATATTTTAAACAAAAATTGAATTACGCAAATTTAATAAAACGTATTCGTGAACAAATTTATCTAGAATAGTCTGTGATGATAAATGATTAAATAAATTTCATCATAAATTCGAAGTCGTTAATAAAACTATAAAACAAATTAAAACCTTAACAAACATTTGCAAGAAACATGATTTAAATAAAATAACCTAATTAAAATATAATTATATGTTAAAACTCATAAATCAACATTGATATTTATAAAAATTAGGTTTTTGAGAAACAGGGTGTTACACCTTGATTAGGCTTGTTCTATTTTATGTGATACTCATAGGGTTCAAGCATCTCTTTTGATGATTGTTTTTTGTCAAGCTTGGCTCAATTGGATTGCTTTGGCCATTTCTACTATACATTGCTTAACATGATATGCTGATTGGGCCCTCTTCTACTTGCAGCCATAAAGGGAGGATAGTGGAGTCAGCTTCTAAGTCAAGCAGCAGGAGATCAAGAAGCCCTCAACCTCGGTGTGGCTTTTGTTTATGTTTGTTTCATCTTTCTTTATGTCGCTTTTTTGTATTGCACATGAAATTTTATGAGTAGCCTCACATTTTTCTCTGAACCCGTTCTTTATAGTTCCAATGGGCATTCTTTTTGCTCTATGAGACAATCATTTGCTTTACCTCCAATGGATTGTCACCTTTGCCTTTGATCATCTGTCTACTATTTTGTTTGGTTGTGAATCTTTCAATGGCGTTTGAACATAGTTTGTTTCTCATGACTTCTTGTTGTACTCTTTTGTAAATACAACTTTCATTTTTCTTCTACCCATTTAGCCATATGAGTATCAAGCACATGTGATTATACTGAGACAACAAATGAAATTTCTTGTAGAAAATTCACAGTAAGGGTACAATGGGAGATTTGTGGTAATCATCCTTAGCTTCCCCAATTTATTTTCACTTGAAACTTGATTACATCATGTTGGTTTTTTTTTTTTGGATCACAAAACAAGTTTAAAACTAAGGCATTTAAATTTTAGGATGAGATCTAATTAATATGATTTAGAGATGTAGCTCTTGTAGCATAATATTAAATTGCGGAATTGTATTGGGATAAGCAATAAAATATTGTCCCAACCGAGATGGATTACTTCAAGTCAAGTACGTTTAATTATGGAGTTCTCAATGATATTTAGATGTGCATCTTGTTGATTCGTTTAGGCTTCAACCATCTATTTCATAACTTGAGCATTACATACAGCCCAATCAAAGATTACAACATCCTTAATTGTCTCATTATAGTTCATCCTTCATTTCTGCAATGCGGCTAACTTATTTATCCAAGTTTGTCTGCGGTGGTGTTTTTGCTCCGATACCTCATAAAGTTTCAGTATGGACATTTTAGATTATTGTCATAAAAATTTATAAACCGTTTGTTGTGAAATGGAGGGTTTAACCATTAATCTATGTGAATGATTATTTCTAATTTCTTATAATGATTAATAACGATACAAAGCATATTATCAAGAATATTATTTAGTCATAATTATTAATAAATGAATAGTTATTATCTATTCCTATTATGAATAATTATTGATTGTTATTAATTATTATTATTAGGATAAGGAAATGGGGATCATATCCTTAATATTATAAATATTATTAGTATTAATAAACTTAGAAATAATAATGGTTAATTTAATAATATAAATAATTATATTAATAATACTTATTAGTAATATATAATTTAATAATAATAATAATAATTAATATTAATATTAATTTCATAATATAGATCATTATTATAATGATAATAATTAATGGTAATAACAACAATGAATGTTAATCATAATCTCAATTAATTTAATAATATAAATAATAATTATAATTATCAGGAATATTTATTTACTAATAATTATAATATTTAATAATAATAATTCATAATAATATTAATATTTGATGATGATAATAATGCAATGATAATAATGATAATTCATAATAATTATTAATGATAATATCTAGCATTTAATAATAGTAACAATTAATAATTTAATACTATATATAATAATATAAATAATAATGATAATATTTAATATTTAATAATAGTAACAATAAATGCTTTAATACTATATATAATGGTATAAAAAGTAATTATTAATTTTATTAATAATAATACTAGTTAATAATAATAAGAATAATGATAATTAATATTTTTATTAATTTAATTTTGTCAAAAAAAATTATAAAATATTTAATGTTAATTATATTTATTTATTTGTAATTACGAACAAATTATTTTTGACAATAATAATAGTGATGATGATGATGATGATGATCATACTCATAATAAGATTGGTACTAATAAGTTTTAGATGAGATTAGATGTGCAAAAATATGCCAAAGGGGACAGGGCATTAGTGCTGTTAGTTTCATGAAGTTGTTGATCGACAGAACCTTATGATGAATACCTCCACTCCGGTTCTTTCAAATATATGCAAGTTTGCTAATTCTTCAGAAACATATTTGCTGCTGTTTTTCCCTTTTTCCATTGGGGATGAACGAGAACATTAAAATTATTGTTTGTGCGTGCGTAGCTCTTGAGAAAGCTTAACATAAGGGAAACCAATTATTGTTTGTGCGCGCGTAGCTCTTGAGAAAGCTTAACATAAGGGAAACCATACATGCAGCTGTACTAAAATGTGGTTGTTATCGTGTTTACCCTCCTTAGTGTTACTTAATTTAGCAATAATCATACATGCAGCTATACTAAAATGTGTTATATTCTGTAATGCTTTTGAAATGTATTCTTGTTACTGTTGACATTTACTTTCAGTCATAGGGACGATTACAGGGACAGAGACTATAGGAGGAGAAGTCGCAGTCCAAGCAGAGAAAAGTATGACCGTGACAGGTACCGTGGTAGGGAGAGTAATTATCACCATCGCAGCAGGAGCTACAGCAGGAGTCCTGAGTATCGCAAAGATAATGGCAAAGATCGATATGATGATGATAGGAGCCGCAGCCGGTCTCACAAAAGGTAGATGATGTACAGCCTCTTTTCTTTGATGTGGTCCTTGAGAATTCATTTGAAGCCTGGTGTTATTTCCAGTTTGTCGCCTCGTAGAGGTAGCCCAAGTCCTAGGAGGAGCACATCACGCAGTCCAACTAGATGCATTCGCAAGAACTCTCCACCACCAAAGAGTTTATCACCACATGCTCGGGCAGCTGATTCTCGCAGTCGGTCTCCTCTAAAATCTGATGCCTAAGTGCGCATTTTCTTACTAAGCGTCTTGTGGAGATGTGGTATTTGCTTTTCCCTTGAACTGTTACTAACATTATTTATTGTATGCAGGAGTAGATGGATCATCAAACCTACTGCAACATCTGCTGGAGGACAAGCTTATAAGTTTCACATGTTATGGTCCTGTTCTTCATTTGACTAAGACTTTGTTGAAAACTAAACCTTTCTTTGTTGAACTTGGTGCATTGTTCGACTTTTTTTGGGTATGCTCCTGTTTTCTTGTCATTATTTAAGAATTTGTGTTGGCTAACAATCTGTTTTAGGATACTTGTTGCTTACTTTCTCTGGTGGTGTTTTTGTTTCCTTGCATGTTTGGATATACTTTGTTCATCCTGTCTGCATGATTGATTTTGTTTCTGTTTTTCCCATGGAGGTAATTGACCTCGTTGGATTATGTGTTGATCCATCCATGGGTGAGATGCTGAGCTCATTTATAGAGGGTATCTAGATGCTACATGAGATGAGTACAAAGTGTTGGGGTTTTGGTTGCATTTTTGCAGGAATTGATGTTTGAGCTATCATAAATCTGGCTTTCTACTGGGTTTAGTTTTGGCAACTGGTCCCCATAGCTTGATCAGTGATCCTCTATACTAGTGTTTGTTGGTTGACCTTAAAGGCTTAAATTCCATTCTTATTTTTATTCCAGCATTATGCATAATTGGGTTTAGTTTTGGCAACAGATTTTCCCACCCACAGCCTTGACCAAATGTTGATAGGGGGCCTCAATGCTAGCATTTTTGTTGATTGGCCTTGAATTCCATTCTTATTTTTATTCTAGCATCATATGCGTATTTGGGCTTGTCAAGGTTTTATTACCTTAGCCTATTTACTTCTTCAGCTGTTTGTATAAATGTTGGTTGATTCTAGTATCGAAGCTTCAATTTTAGGGGAAAGCTAATCTGTTGCCTTAAAATTAACAGCACGCGGGCTCTTGGCTTGTAGCTGCGCATGTGAACTCGTGGCTTGTAACTGTGCACGTGACTCATTCTTGTAGCTGTAATTGTAAATGGCTATATCGCTTGTTTGCTGTGAATTTTAAGGGCAGCGAGTTCTTACTCCCGTGGTATTGATGCGAGCTGATTTTCAATACAATTTTTTCTTATATCAGCTGATAATCTGGTATGTGAAAGTTATCAGGCTGCCTTCAATTAGCAGCACGTTGAGCTCGTGGCTTGCAGCTGCGCTTGTGAGCTCGTTGCTGCAAAAACCGGTTGATAATTTTTGTTGTGGCTTGCTGTTGAAAATATCTGCTGTTAGCAGCGAGTTGCTGCTTCCTTGGTGTTGATGAACACGTGTAGCTGACTGGAGCTGGTTTGTGTCGATACAAATATTCCTTATTTATAACAAGTGATAATGCGGTCTGTGATGCTAATCTGTTGCATTCTATTAACAGTACATTGAGCTCGTGGCTTGTAGCTGCGCATGTGAGCTCGTTGCTGTTGCTGTAAATATGATCGGCAATTTTGTGCCAGATCGCTTGTTGCTGCGAATTTCTACTGTTAGCTGCATTGTGTGTTGATGAACACTTGATGATTGGAGCTGGTTCGTGTAGATTCAATTTTCCCATGTTGATACTGTCTTATGGGTCCTTTCCTTGATGATGACTATGCTCCCTGCCTGTCTCTAGCTGATTGAAGCTGCTTCGTAGAAGTCTCAAATTTTCATTTTTTTTAGTGTTCTCTGATTTTGTGGCGTCTTCGTTTGTTGGTTCGCCCTTAAGGTTCTCAGCTGGTATTTACTAAAGTTGTATTTAGAATAGAAGCTATAGGGAACATAAAAATGGTCTCTCTCGAGCATTTGATTACATACTGATACTGCCATACTGGTAGTATTCCATACCGAGTCGGTGGGCGGGGTCAGTTAGTAGCTGCAACATTTCGTATTTATACCCCGTACTTATACTATAGAAATTCTGTGCATAGTGAAGGAGAAACCTTATGTAAACGGTGGTTTTTGTATTCTGGTTTTTCCTTGGGTCTTGTGTTGTAAATGTTAGTAAAATTTACTTAGTTTTACTGCGCTTTATACTTTGATTTGTGTATGGTCGTTGGTGCGATTGACACGACATGACTATGCATATGCATGCTTCAGTATCCATTTTTCTAGGGCTTTTGATTTCTCTTTTGTGTTATTTGGTTTGGGTTGAATGGGGTGAATTAATTTATACACCTTCATTTATTCTGTTTATTCTGTTTATTCTGTTTGTGACATTTCTAAAAGATTCACATAAATTTATAAGGGTTATTTTTTTTCCCTCAATCTATTTTAAGTTTTCTTATTTTAACCTGCGATTTAGGGTTCTAGAGGTGTAAGAAAAAAATAAAGTAACTTTTACGTGATTAGATTGAAATGTCTTCGGCCTTTATCTCCTTCATTCATTTTTATATAATAAAAGATTGTAATTATCTTTTGTTATCTCTTTAACCATTATTCACCACAATATTAATAAAATTAAAATATTAATTCTGATTTATCTAAATTAGATTAATATTATTTGAAAACCTTAATTTCTTTTATAATATTTATTTTTACTTTAATTTATTCCAATCCAATGAATGCATGCTTAGTGCTACGGTCCAGTAAAGTATTTTCTTGTCTTTAGGTTTAATCGTGAATCAAAGATGCAGGTCAAGCTGGAAACATGGCAACACGGAAACAGTCGTGTAGCTCTGTTTCATATTCTGGAAATGTTTCGGAGAAAAAAAAATATAATTGCAATGTAGTGTTTGGTTGAAAATATTTTAGTCTTAATGAAGGAAAATAAAGATTTTATTGAACGCTGATACATGGAGGCATCCCTGTATATTGATATATACCAATACACTTAAAAGTAAAAGATTTTATTAGTACTGAAAATATGTTAGTTAACTAAATATATATATGTAGATCAATAATATATATATATATATATATATATTTATATTTAATTTTTGTTTTTTTCTATTCCTGTTTTCTAATTTTTGAAAGATTGACGTTTCTACATTCATCCTTGATCCCTATATTCATGCATCACTAGCTGGAAATACCTGCGGCTCTCTTTTGCCTTTTCTAGTAAAATAAATTAGCAGTGAGCTGTCATTAAAGCCCATAACTATATACTTTTTGGCTTTGAATAAAGTGAATATAGTGGGAGATGTTGTGTTCAAAGTTTAATCGATGGTTAAGTTCATATATAATTTCAGTCTAAGCTTTTATATATGTTGTTCGATGTGTTGAGTTTAATTGTGGTTAAGCTCGATTCCATTATGGTTTTGGGCTTATTACATTTATTCTAGATGTTTTAAATTTATTTGATATTTAGTGTTTTATAGATTAATTTACAATTAACCCATTTGGGTCTTACATTTATTCTATTTGTTTTAACATTTAGATTTTTGTCAAGTTTGAGGGTTTGGTTTAGTGTACCCCCTTGGTAAGTTTAAAGTTTAACATTTGTAGTTGAATATGTGGTTAAGTTTGGATTTAATTTATTATTTAGTTTAGTTTTAATATGTCATTGAGTTCATATTTAATATTAGTTTAAGGTTTATTCTATTGATTTTAGGGTTTATAGATTTATTCGTTGTTTAACATTTGTATTTTATCGTGTTGTTGGGTTAACTTTAATTTCTAAGTTCAACTTTATCCAATTTTAGAGTTTATGTTCCATTAATTCCAGAGTTTTTAGATTTGTAAGTTGTCTAGGGTATGTAGTTTAATGTATGGTTAATTTTATTTTATAATGGGGTGAAGTTTAAGCTTATTTGGATTTTAGATTTATTTCATTTTTTTAAAATTGTTTGTTGTTCAATTTATGGTTCAATTTATTTTCAATCGGTGATTTAGCTCATATTTATTTTTAATTTGTGCTTTAGTGTTCGTTTCTCATGGTTTTGGGTTTATGTTATTGGTCTAAGGTCGGGGGTTCAAGATATTTAGATTAATATATTATTTACTAGTTCAATATGACTTTGTTTGAATATGAGTTTCATGCTTTAGGTTTTGGGTTTATCAAAATATAGTTTAGGGTTTGGGATTCAGTTGAAGATTTGAAATGTATTTGTCTAATTTTGGATGACTAGTTGTGAATCTAAAAGGTGATAATAGTGCATGACGTATAATTAGTAAATAAAGCAATTAATAAAACATACAAATGTGGATCCGATTTTTTCCAACTATCTTAATTTCTTTATGCTAAATAGTAATTTGTACATCCCATTCTTTTGTGATGAATATGGCAACAACAAAGTTAATTATGGATAAGTGATACTAGCATTGGATTGTTTATTGAAAAGTTGTGGGTTCAATCTTTGTGACTTGTGTTGTTAGCATGTGCAGGTAGTTGTTAGACTTTAGACATAATATCTTAATACTCAATAATAGAATTAAGTTTTAACCCTTCTACTTTTCAAAGCAACATCACAACAAAATCTACCAGAAATCATATAATAGATTTTATAACTATATACAAAATGAATAAAGAAAACACATGTATATACTTAAGACAAAGAAACAAACAAATTGAGACGTTGCAAACAAATAAGTTCTTGTCCCAATAATTTGGACATCTTATAAAGGTGACTTATAGATAAACACTCCTTTTATAAGTTGACACCCTTTATTATTTTTTTTAATACTTTTTGTTGAATTTTTGGTGTTTTTGACCCAAAATTTTTGAATGTATAAGATGTGTGAAGGGCAACAATGCATTGGGGGTATCCCATATGGTAGTGGGTTGCACCAAGCCTCCCTATTATGTAGGGAGTGCATCTAGCTGGTCCTTTTTTTTATGCTGAGTCTGCATTTGACACTATCATTATCGTGTTAGGTGTGTGTCCGTCTCCCTATTTCATCATTTCATATTTATCTAATTTCTATGATAATTGAAAAAAAAATTAACATTAAATACACTAAGGAATTAATCCATATCAATTAGATTTATTATGTATTTTAGTATTGTGTTGAGAAAGAAATAAGCAAGAAAAGAGAATTGGGAAAAGAGAGAGGAGAGGAAAAATAAAACTATAAAATTAACAAGGGCAGTATTGACATTTAGAACAAAAAATCATTTTATTGGGTGTCAACTTATAAAAAATAGGATGTTCAACTAACAGCCCTTTATGATAAAATAGGGGACTATTCAATTAATTACTAGGGCACAACCATGTGTATTCCAAAACATGCGTGCTCTTCGATCCCAATAATAAAAGAACTTATTTGGTAAAGTCTGGTTTTCATAAAATCTATTACGTATGTACGGGGTCATAATTATACATGTGATTTCTACACTTATGCAGGGAGTCATTCTGAACCAGATTTGTCTAATAATTTCTATGAATATCATATATCTGATAATGCCTTAAATAAACAGGCAGTGACTAGTGAGTCATTATACCTATTGACTTATTTCATAAATGTGGAAAGTAAATGAAGCAAATTATTGAAACAAAAATAAGCATGACTTAGCAATAATAAGATTTTTTTGTCATAAGATCAGTAGCCTCTGAAAATCGTAGTAGCCCTGAAATTGAGGCACAAGCATGCGCAACTTCTAATGCTTGATGGATGAGATAACAAATAAAGCTAGATCAATTAGCAACCACGATAGAGCAACTAACAACCAAACAGAGATGAGTCCATTGGTCTAGTGGTTGTAATCTTCCACTCCGATATTGTGGGTTAGGGGTTTAAGTTTCATCTTGTGTGCAAGCACCCCTCTCCCTCTTCCCTCCCCACACCTGCAATTTGCATTATGGAACAGTTTCCAACAAGTATGTTGGAAACAATGACATTTTTATAATTTATTGAGCTTTTGAAATGGTGGTGAAGACACATTTTCAAACAAATGCACATGTTTCATAATACAAATGAACATCTTACTAAGTATAAATATACGTTCTCCGGATGTATAGTGGAAAAACAGTAACATTTTTATAAGTTTTATAAACTTTGATTGTAAATGATAGCGGAAGTATATATTATGCAAAAAAAATTAGCATCTTATAGAATTAAAAGACACATCATTCAAGATATAATATACATGTTACAATATGCATCTTGCAATATATAAATAATTTAATACACATTGCAGGATTTAAATATACATCTTCTGTGGTATCAACACACATCTTTTAGAAAATAAATACACATGAATAAAAAATACCCATATTATAAATAAAAATTTTCTAGGGAAAAATAATAAACATCTTTTAGGATTTAAATACACATATCTCGTAACATAAATACAAATTTAAGGATAAGAATACATATCCTCTAGCATAAATATACACAATTTTTAAGGGTAAAAATACAATGTTCATATTTAATCTTACAAAACAATAATCCTTTATATGAAGTAATGCATATGTTATAAATACGCATCTTCTAACATAAAAATATACATCTTTTGGAAGGGAAATACACATTTTTATATATTACAATGTAAGAGAGAAATACACATTATAAATGCACAACCATAAGAAAAAAATACACATGTATCAAAATAAAAATTCATATCTTAAATTACTATTACTCATTTCTGAAAACAAATGTACATATTTTAAAATAAAAATACACATATGATATTATGAGAATGTATAACTTATACAAATAAAAAAAAAATCCCTCAACTCCACTCCCTAGCCCTGATCTTCCTTAAGCCAACTCCCTAGCCCTGACACCCCCTTCTTCAACCTCCTCCAAGTCAATTTTTTCACTGGCTCACTGCGAGTCTAGTTCGCCAATGTGTTGCCTCGCTCCATCATAGCCTAAATCTTGCCATCACATTCCATGCATCGTTGATTGTGCTTAATACCAACATATCCATCACTAATAGTAGCTAGTGGATAAAGAATCGGGGCTTGATTATTCAATTTGTGTCAATTATTTGTTGATTTTTTTCACCTTTCTTTCTCGATTACTTCATCAATTTTTGTTCAAGTTTTAATTATTGTGGATTTTCTTGCTAGGTTTTTTTCAATTTTCCAATTCAAATTTTGCCATATTTTTTGTTCGATTTGCCCATGATGATGATTATTCTTTAGTTGATTCTAGAGGAGTGTACTGCCATAACTTGAACAAGAAGATTCTTATAGTATTATTGTTGCTTTGACTCTACTTGGAGGGATTTTTCTTAGAATTGAGAAGGAGGAACAAAATTTTGGTGGTGAAATTGGAGGAATTCTAGATATAGATTTTGGATGTTTTGTTTCCCATAAGAATGAAGCTAGTGGTTGTCGAGCCAAAAAAAAAAATAAAGCAGCCGCCATATTTGTGGAAGAGCGCAATTAGGTCATGGGAGGTTGAGATGTAGAGGAGGAGCAATGGTCGGGATTTGGGGATATGGGAAGGGTTTAGTTTGTTGTATCGTTTCCATCGTACTCGATGGAAACTATTCTACCGTACATTGGTTGCCTCACACCTATATACCATGTCAAAAAGAATGATAGTTCGGATATCGAGTAAAAGCTTTGGATATTTGAAATGTCGGATATCCGAAACTTTCGAACATGCCATAAATGAAAAATATCATAAACAAAATTCTTGATCAAAGAATAATAAATTGATTCAATTTGAACCCATATGATCTAATGATTTGATTTGAGTATTAAATTACTTTATATTCAATTCCAAATTTTAGACAATATTTAAATATTTAATCAAAATAGTAATTAAAAAATATATAATTTACTTACAATAAATGCACCCATTTTAAATTATACACACACACATACATGATTTTATATAAGAAAATGTTATGAAAAATAAATAGTGTTTAGACTATATATGATATAATTTATCAAATAGGATATTCAATTTATTTGACCCTTTATTGATTGGATTGGTTATTTCATTTGAAAAAAATAATAATATTAGATTGGTTGTTTAATTTTTTTTGGATTGGATTGGATTGGATTGATTTAGATATCAGATCAGATCATCGAATATCAAGTAACATAAATAATACTACTTAAGACTCACTATATATATATATGATAGAAAGAAAATGCTATCTAAACCCACCTAATTCGAGTTCCACATCATTTATCTCCTTGAATGATCTTGATGATATTTTTAAACACATTTTTATTTATTTATAAAAAGAGCTCTAAAATTAACATTCTCGAGTCTTGATCCATTTGACATCCTGCTTACATCAAAATTCAATATTAATAATTTAATTCTCAATGGAAAAATAATTCTAATGATAATCAATGCCTCTATAATACTCATTACATTTTTTTAAATATACTAAATTGGATAACCAATCTCAAACTTAAAATTTATTATTATTCATTGGAAAGTAAGGTAAATCTCTCAGCAATGATGATCACGCCTATTGATCAGAAAAAGGAACAAATTAGAATCCAAATAGGTCTACATCTATTGCAACATCACTCTAATATAGCCTAAAATTTTAGTATATTTTTCCTTTTGAAATATACAGTAAAATTATTGGTAGCCTACAAATTAGCACATAAATATAGGAAAAGGACATTAGTAGGGAAAAAAAACTAGATAATCAAAATGCATACTACATATGTTACATTCTAAATCATTGACTGGAAAATCCAAAGGAATTCAAGACACAATAAATGAAAATGCATCGACTTCCTTCTTGGTTATTCCTACTTTAGTGGGATATTATTTCCTTTCAAAAAAGAGCTAAAGGCTCTCGCTTATTCATTTTGGGGTAAATATATTATGTTTGACTGGCCTAGTATTGAAGTTGTGACTGAGTAGCGTATTAGAAACAAGGAATTTTATTGTTTACATGGACAATGCCAATAGCTTTGAGTTTGTGGTGAGATTGATAAGATAAAAATCAACAATGCCCATAATAATAATCTTAGCAATTTGTATATGCACACTACTTTGTTTAAGTGAAAGAAATCAGGATCTATAATTACGTTAAGTCATCCAAGACAAGGGCACAAACATAAGAGGAATCAAGCTTCTCCCCACAGCTTTTCCCCAACAGTAACATATTTTGCAAGGTCATATGTTACAGAGTTAACTTGGCATGGAATATAACTCTAAGGGATATACAAATAGCTTGAAGCCAACTCCTATATGTTTTTATTTTATTATTGTTATCATCACAAACACCACCCTTATCCTTCAAACATTTCCTCCAGTGAGCTTGATGGTAAGCTTTGAATAGTCTGACTTAATCACTATATTCGACCATCGTTCCTTCCAACATTTCCTCTGACAAATAGCATAGATTTACTTTTGGTTTGCATTCCATTGAGTCTAGTTTATCCGTCTAATAAGATCTCTCATCTATAGTTCTTGAAAAAAAAACCCGACCTGCCATTTCTCTTGTCACACTTCTCCAATGTTTGTGTTAATTTTGATTATCTCCTCCAATGGCCGCCTCTATTTGTTATCAGTCATGGCTTCTTTCCTTTTTCCTTGCTAAAGTCCCATAGCAGAGAAAGAATATGCTTTATGTACTCCATGAGTTCCTAGCCCAGCCTAATCTCTCTATTAAAAGTCTCAGCATTCCTTACACACCACATTTCCCAGGTAAAAGTACACCACCATGTAACTTCTTGCTCGTAGCGCTGACAAGCCCATCAAATTTAGTCTTGCAAAATTTAGGTATCTTGTTATAGGACACATCAACCAAGAACCATCTCCATTGATCTTTTGCTACTTGACACCTTAAGATGGCATGTACACTAGTTTTGTACTGACCACATGCATTATAGTAGGTAAGCCCCCAATCCTCTTTTCTTTCAGCTTCTCTATCGCCGATAAGATACCATGGAAGGAGCCCCATAAAAAAATCCTAACTCTAGGAAGCGAGATTTCACTGTTGAATGATGCTTCAAAATTTATTATTCTATTTCTTTGGTGCAGTTTCTTATTTCCCACATTATTAGTTTGTGTCTTTCTTTTTTTTTAATTAGTCAACCAGCTTGTTTAGTGGTCAGGTTAGTTGTTGATGTAGTGGAACACACCCATCCACTTTATCTTATTTTTAGTTGTTGTTAGTTTCATTTTATGCCTACATAAAGGCCCCTAACTTCTTCTTGACCGATTGATTACCCCACAACATTGAGTGCAACATCATTTTGCAATGGAAATAGGTGGTGTTATTCCTTCCCAACCCCAACTCTAATTTTTAAAGGAGAAAATTATCAATTTTGGGGCCTTAACATGAATACGTTTTTTATGTCTCAAGAGTTATAGGACTTAGTTGAGAATGGGTACAAGGAACCCAAATACAATTAGTCCAGACAATCAAATGTGCAGTTGTGGAAAAATCGAAAGACTGATGCGAAGGCTCTTTTCCTCATCCAAAAAGCACTATATGATGACATTTTCCCAATAATTTTAGCAGCAAAAAACTTCCAATCAAGCATGGGAGATCTTGAGGCATGACTAGATGGGATATAAGAAGGCATTTTTTGTTAAACTACAGACACTTCATTGTGATTTTAAAACACTATAGATTAAAAAGAATGAGCATGTTCAAACTTATTTGTCTCAGGTATCTGAAATTGTTAATCACATGAAGGCATATGGTGAAGTGATTAGTAATGAGGATATTATGAGTAAAATTTTGAGAAGTCTAACCTCAGAATTCAATCATGTTATTACTACCATTGAGGATTCAAAAGATCTGTCCAAGTATACTTTCAATGAATTAATCTGGTTTTTATTAGCCCATGAAGATAGGATTAAAAGGAATCAAGAAAAGGGTGAAGAGAAAGTTTTTAAAGTGACGGGGGAGTCATCTCAAAATGGAAATACATAAAATTTAGGAAGTAGAGGTCTCAGCAGAGGTGGATTCCGTGGCCAAGATTGTGGTGGCAGTACAGGTAGAGGTAAATTTGGTGGTCAGAATAGGAGCAACATCCAGTGTCATTATTACAAAAATTATGGGTATAAAGAAGCTTATTGTTGGAACAAACAAAAGGTAACACAATAACAAGATAATTTCTCCAAAATTTTACAAGAGGACAATAATTTGTTAATGGCTCATTATACTATGGAAGTTGTACATGACAATTCCTAACTTATTGACAGTGGATGCTCCAACCACATGTCAAGAAATAGGTCTCTATTTAGGGATCTTGATTAATCACAAAGATCAAAAGTGCAACTTAGTAACAACAAGTCAATCAAGGATGAAGGCAGAGGTATAATAACTATCAAAACTTCATATTGCACTACAAAGTTGCTACTTGATGTACAATATGCTCCTTCCTTAACCCATAACTTGTTAAGTGTTGGCTAGTTGGTGAAATGTGAATATGTGGTTCTATTTGACAATGATTCATGTAGCATCTTTGATAAAAAAAAATCATATCAGAAAATTATTTGTGTTAAAATGAACCGAATAAAATGTTTTCATTTGATGTGTCATTAGATGGTGGAAATAATGCCTTGATTGTTAAAAGAGGCGAAAATGCTAATCTTTGGAACTTTTAATATGGTAATTTGAGTATAATAGGATTACAATTATTAGGTAAACATAATATGGTTGTTGGTTTGCCTGAAATTGATGCTCTTGAGTTTTGTGAAGGATATGTGTGTGGAAAGTAAAGCATATCATCATTTTTTAGTAAGCAAGGCTTAAAGGGCCTATACTTATCCTAAGTTGGTACATGAGGATTTGTGTGGTTTCATGTCAATTGAGTCCTTAGGAGGAATTCATTATTTCTTGCTACTTATTGATGACCATAGTCGTATGAATTGGGTGTATTTTATAATATTTAAATCAGAAGTATTTAAATATTTCAAAATTTTTAAATGTTTTATGGAGGAGCATAGTGGTTGCTAGAAAAATAGACTTCGGACGGACAGAGGTGGCGAGTTTGTTTCGGATAAGTTTAAAAAACTATGTGAGGAGAATTGATTCATAGAGAATTGACAACACCATATACACCAGAGCATAACGCAATAATCACACCATTGTGAAGATGGGTAAGAGTATGATGAATGCAAGAGGACTATTAAATAATTTTTGGGCCGAATTAGTAGCTACAACAACCTATCTTCTGAACATCTCACTCACAAAGAGAGTGTGCAATCAAACTCCATATGAATCATGGAGAGGTAACAAGCCCAAGGTAAGACATGAAACTTTGGTTGTATAGCTTATGCTATGGTTAATTCTTACTCACGTAGAAAGCTCAATGAAAAATCTAAAAAATGTATTTTTCTTGGGTATAGTACTCAATCAAAAGGTTATAAGCTATATAACCCTGTGAGTGCCAAAGTCATAATTAGCAAGAATGTTGTATTTAATGAAAATTTGGCTGAAATTTCAATTCTCGGAATATTTTTACAAAGTTTCAATAAATATGTAAAAATGAAGATGTACTTATAGATGTCCTCACATATAACTCATCTCCAATGGAGTCACCCATTTCATCTTCAACAAATCCCTCTCTAACAATAAGCTCTGGAAGTGCTTGCACAAGCAGTTCTGGATCGCTAAGTTTAGCATCATCAAGCTCCTCTAGTGAGGCACCATAGAGAAAATTCAAATCACTTCAGGAGATTTATGAATCATTCTCATTTGCCTTGTATGTGACACAACCCACATTTTTTAAATAATAAATTGAACAATATGAATGTTGAGATGTAATGATGGAAGAAATGAGAACGATAGAGCACAATCAAGCATGGGAACTAGTTGGTTTTCTATAAGGAAAGTCTCCCATTAGATTCAAGTAGGTGTTTGAAATTAAGCATCATGTAGATGGAAGTATTACAAAGTAAGACTTGTTGCTAAAGAATATGCACAACATGAAGAGTTCAAGTCATGTATGATGATGGAGTTTGAAATGTCAAATTTGGGGATCTTGAAATATTTTCTTTGATTTGAAGTGAAATAGGTAGAAGATGGAATATTTATTTTATAGAGGAAGTATGCTGGAGATTTTCTTTTCATATTTTGAATGAATAACTACAAAGAAGAATTGCACCCATATATATCAATGAAAAACTACAACTTGAAGATGGTACAAGAGCATTTAACCTAAGTTATTATAGGAATTTAATAGGTAGGTTGGATTATTTAACTCATCCACGTCCATATAGCATGTATTTTGTGAGTGTGCTATCCAGATATATGCACAATCCTATAAGGAAACACCTAGGTGTAGCGAAAAGGGTGCTATGCTCTATAACTGGAACTGTGGATTACATGATTTGGTATTCAAAGGAGACAACCTTTAGTTTGATTGGGTATAGTGATAGTGATTTTGTTGGTTGTGTTGATGATAGGAAGAGCACTTTGGGTCATGAATTTAGCTTGGGGTATGAGGTTGTTTCTTGGAGAACATAGAAACAAGATGTGGTAGCATTATCATCATCATAAGTTGAGTATGCTGTTGTAAGCTCTACAACATGTCAAGCTATGTGATTGCAGCAGTTGCTGGCGTTGATGAGTTGGCTGATGTAAAAAAAAATATATTTTGTGACAACAAAGCAACCATTGCAATGATTAAGAATTCAACTTTTCATAGCCGAACAAAACGTATTGATGTTCACTATCACTTTTTCCATGACCTCACATCAAAAGGACAATTAGAGCTAAAATTCTGCCCCACAAATGAACAAGTTGCTGGTATCCTCACCAAGGCACTCCCACATATGAAGCACAATTATTTTTTACAAAAGCTTATGGTTTGCAACTTTGAAGCAAGGGGAGTGTGGAATGATGATTAAAATTTTATTATTCTATTTCTTTAGTTTGGTTGCTTATTTCTAGCACTATTAGTTCATGTGTTTCTATTATTTAATTATTCAACAAGATTATTTAGTGATCAGGTTAGTTGTTGATGTAGTGCGACACATCCATCCACATTATCTTATTTTTAGCTGATGTTAGTTTTATTGTGTGCCTATATAAAGGCCCCTACATAATAATTAATGATGTTGTGGTGATTTTCTTTCTACTTTTTCCTAGTTTTTTTGTTCTCTCCCAACATGTATACTAGAGTTTTCTCTAGGTTCTATCTCTATCTCCAATAGATGGCACTTCACACAAAAAACTTGCCCTCTTTATCATAATACTATGTGAGCATATCCCACTTTCTTTCTCCATATGGTGTGATTTTGTTGATCCATTCTAAATTGTTCGATAGGAAATGCATATTTAAGGTATCCAAGTTCTAATGATTATGATCATTCAACATAAGATTTACCACTTTCTAATGATTTCCCTTATTCGAGTGGGGTGTGATGACTCTAAACCTAAAAGGTTAAAAGAAGCATCTATCATTCCATATGTCTAATTTTTTCCCATTTCCAAACATCCACACTAGCCCTTCACACAACACTGATCTAGCCTCCATCACACTCTTCCATACATAGCTATATCGATAACCCAATCTAGCATTCTAACATCTAAATGGGGATAGTATTTTGCTTTCCAAATTATGGCTATTAGCTAATTTGAATGAGTGACAAGTTTCATACATTCTTCACGAGCATCACCAAGTTGAACAACTAGATATTACATAAGGATAAATCTTCCTCCTCCTTGGGTAATAAAACAGGTTCCCAATTTAACTAATAGATGCCTCTAATCTTCTCTCCATTACTCCACCAAAATCTCGTAATCATAGACTAAAATTTTAGAAGTTACTAGGGTAGTTTGTGGACTTCACACATTTATGCAACATTTTTTTTAGTTTTGAGGTCACATTTGTATTCCTCATATTTTAATTGCTAAGTATGGATTTTATAGGATATCTCCATGCATAAAATATATTACTTTGAATTTAATATTGAAAATTCAAGTTTGAAGGTACAATAATCTTTACACAAAGTTTCTAGAAAAATTACCATATTTTAGGATTTTAAAGTAAGTCATGATAATTGTGAATCATATAAGTCATTTGGTCATTATTAGAGTCCTAGGGTATACCTTAATAATTTTCAAGTGTTAAAAAGTATTTTTTTAATGTAAAACGATTTTTGTCAATTAATTATGTCGCTAGATTTTTGTGTAAAAATGCCCATTTAATAACATAATTGTATGAGTCTTAAAATATATAAGTATGGGTAGGTATCTTGTATGTTAATATTGGGAAATCATAATTTTTTATAAGTAAGTTAATCATGTTAAGGACATTTTGATTAATTTTATTAGCATAAAATGCTTTTGGAAATGGTAAAGTGGACATTATGTTAACCTTATGAACTTTTGTTTGCTTTTTTATCAACCTTTGATTTTTTTAAACCTTTAACCTTTGAATAGTTAAATTTTGTTGACCCCTAATAATTATTAGCCTTAATGGCTCAGTTAAGTGTTTATCCTTAATTGATCTTTGTTGGCAATGGTCTCGGTTATATGGGAAAAAATGGTTAAATATGGATTCATATGATTTTATATGTTAAGTGTTATCAAATGTTGCACTTATACCAACTTAATGATAAATGATTATTATGGTGGGTCTAAACTACCAAATTATTGATTAGCTCATGAGGGTTAGTTAAAATTTTCCATTTTTATTATTGATTGCCTTTGGACAACCCCAAGTGGTCCAAACACCTTTTTTCTACTCCATTATCATATGTTCAATAATTTGTTGATCGTATCTCATGTTTATCCTTTCACATGTATCATGTGTTATCATATACTATATTTTATATTTTCTATGATAGTATGATACCGTATCATTCTATGTATCTATACATCATGTAATATGTGTTATGATTGGTTTAGATTTTCTCAATTCAACTCATATCAATGTTATCCTTGAATCAAAACCAGTAATGATCGACTTATGGTGAGAAGAAATGAATGCATGTAAGGTTTTAGATCCTTAATTTTGATGATGGATATGATATCTAAGATTTGGATGAGGGCTAGTAATAACCTATGTGTGGATTGGGCTAGAGAGTTTCGGCTAACTAGTATAGAGCTTTTGATATTGTATTTTTTTCCAATTATTAATGATAAGTGCATTTCATGCCCTATTTTTATGATGTTAATTCTCTCACTTTGTATTATCTTTCCTTTTAAAATGCCAATTTAACCTCGCCTAGGCTATAGGTACTCATTTGGGGTCAATCATAAAGAAGAAGAGAAAATGAGGCTTTAGAGAGTTTTATAAGTTAAAAGGCAAATTAAATCATTCTCATAAAATAATAAAAACAACCTTTGAAATTTTAAGCATAATTGTTCATATAATATCTTATTGAGGTGATTCGAGTTGTTTTAAAAATATAAGATACATATATACATATCTACAACTTTAATGCTTACCACTTTTATTAATTGCATTAGAGCATGGTCAAAATTGAGATAAAAGCCAAAGTTATCAATAAGAAGTTGCAGAATTTTACCCAGGGTCTAAAGGTCATTTGGGGCCTCATGAATTGCCATGGTGGTCTCAACCTTTGCATAAGAAATTTCTAATCATTTTCCTTATTTTATATTATCTTCCCACCACCCTTATGCATGATATTTATCCCTTTTAATACCTATATAAGCATCATTAACTCAAATCCCAATAGAATTCATGAACCATTGAGTCCATTCTTGAGTTTCATAGTTAAGGCTCATCTTTCATATTCAACCTCCAAACTCCTTCATCAATTCTTTCGATTCCCATTTCCATACCATCAATTCATTTATAATTCATTCAATTCATCCACCGTCTACCCCTAATTCATGGTTCTCTTCCATCCATTTAGCATACATCATAATATTTACAATTTAGGGTTCTACCATATTCATACCTTCATCTATATCCATTTTTTTTTAATTATTGGGTTAATCAATCCATGCGATCATCAATTCAATATCTATAAGCTCTTGATTTGTTATTCTTGTGCCACAATTTACACACAGAATCATCCAATTTTAGATATCATTCAATCAAAGGTGAAGATCGGTTCATGCGAGGAAGTAGATGAAATACATGATTGACAATCAATTGAGCCTCATTCGAAGGTTATCTTCCTCCTATTTTGCTTGTTTTTGCTTTAATTTTTTGTCTTCTCTCTTCCTACATTCTTATGTTTTGTGTAGTTAACTTTTACATGATGAGTGGCTAATTCTCTTGTTGGTAGGGGTGATATTAGAACCCTTTGGGATATTAATAATATTTTCTCTTTTCTCCTAATTGTCATGAGATTATCCTTTGACTCTAATTTAATTGCTATCATTTATATATATGTGATTTTTTCAAGTGTGATTTATATGTGACATCTCATGTTCTAGCTTCCTCATAGTGATAGTATGTAGTATTATATGCTTATTTGGTGGTTATATAAATATGCTATAATTCATGTGTATAAATTAAAATTAGGTTAAACAACAATCAACTTAATAGTTTTATGATTCTAATCAAAGTATTAGAATGTTTGGATGTATGTGAGTTAAAGGTGGCAAATATAACTAAACACATTTGATGTACTAGTTTTGGTACTTAGATTGAAATAGTTTCACTTGTTATTAATGCTTTGAATCTACTTGAATATAAGAGTTGCATGTAGGGATTATACTGTTAGAAATCAATAGGATTTAATATCGGTGCTTTGTTATATTAATTACTTTAAGGATTTAATATAAGATGCATATACATGCTTTTGGCTTATTCGATCTCTTTCTTATGACTATAATGTCAAGTAGAAATTATTTGATATATCTTGAGATAGTCTAGTGGTGAATATTGATTCCCCAAACATCTTATTTTCTATTGTCTTCGCCCATATTTAGACTTTGATTTGATTTTTTTTTTTATATTTTGAACCCCCCCCCCCCATAATTGTATTTTTCTTAATGTTAGTAATTTTGTGTGAATCTAGAGTCCTAGGTAGTATTTTATTTTATTTGTGTGCTAGCTAGATATTAGCTGAGTCATTTCAATCCATACCTTATAATGATACCCTTATTTATCAATATTATAATTGTATAATAAGAGGATTTAAATTGGATGTGGGATACAACTATACCAATTCAAACTCTTAGATACTTTCACTATATATATATATATATTGGTTATGCATTTCATTGATAGTACTTTTACTTTGTAATCGTTAACAAGTTTATTATATCTTTTTTTTTCCTTCTCTCAAGTTATATTTATTCTTTATTGTTGTTTATGTTTCATTTTATTCATACATCTTACATGGGGAGCAATGGTTGTTAAACTCATGTTAGTAGTGTCGGTGACATGCTCTTATATTTTATTTTAGCTTCCGCAACGAAAGTATTTTAAACAAAAGTTTCTAGTACTAAAAATTGGGGTTATTATATGTAGTGTCCAAGGTTTATGGTTTTTGGATTTGGATTTAGGCATTTGGGTTTCAAGTTTGGGGTTTAAGGTCTAAGCTTTAACATTAAGGGTTTTTAGTTTTGGGTTTAGGCTTTAAGGTTTAGGATTTGGGGTCCAAGGGTTAGAGCCTAGGGTGTAACCTAAAATTTATTAATCAAAAGTTGAAAATCACTACTAAAAGAAGGAAAAATAACATTTTTAATGTTAGATAACCCTAACATAGAGAGATTATCTAAAATCTATCAATAACCATAAAATTTAAGCTTGATACCAAACCAAAAAAGGCATAATATATATAATTAAATTAAAAAAATACACTTAAACAATGATTAACAAGCAAACTATGTAGAAATTGATCAAATACTACCAAAAAATAACCTAGTTGTGGGATTTTTGAGAAGAAATTCCCAAGAAGAAGTAAAAGGTAAGGGTGGAGTTAATTTTGGAAAAATCAAAGAAACATAAAAAGAATGGTGCAAGACAAGTGTAAGAATGGTAATCATGTAGATAATGAAGAAGGAAAGGAGGAGGGGTGAGCCTTTAACTTTGGTTATTTTATCAACTCTCACCGTTTGAGGGTACAGGTGAGAGCATGAAGACTTATGCGAAGTGGAGATAATTTGGGATTTTAATAAAAAACAAACATCATTTGTCATAATAATAATAATAATAGAGGTGTATCTAATATAAATATGGTGGTATATGATATAAGATTTGGAATACATGAATATATGTTGTAATTTTACCAAAGCACATAGGTATATGATGAAATATCATTAGAAACTTACACATTAGTTTATTATATAAAAATACATTATATATAGCCATCAAAAGTATGATAAATACCCAACATTAGAGTTCAAATCAAACATTACTAAATATTTTAGTGGTTGATCGCAAATACTTATAAAAAATTGCTTGCGAAATAATAAAAATGGATAAATGGTTTAAAGAAAACTTAATTTTCAATTAAGTTTTTTATTCATCCCAAATTATAGTATAAATAGATAGATTGATGGATTGATGGATTAAAAAAATCTTAATATATATATATATATATATATATATATATATATATATATATATATATATTACATCATACATGGAAAATAAAGCATATTTTTAAATCTAAATATTTCATCCTTACAAATAATAATTCATTATTAAAATCACTGAAAATACTTTTTTTACTATAAATGAAAAATTATGTTTTGATGATGATTATAAAAATAAATTAATAACTTACTGATATGTTAATTTATCATATAAAAAGAATATAAAAACATGCCTCTAAAATATGATATATGCCCAACTTCAAAAGTAAATAAAACATTAAAACTTATGCTATTGTTGGACCCCATTTGATAGAAAAATATGGGATTGAAAATATACAAAAATAAACAAAGCTTTAAACATATCTTACATGAATTTGATCAGGAGCTCCTGGGAACGCTAACTTCAAAAATTAAGTAAATTGACTGTTATTAGTTTGAATAAATATGAAAGTTACTATATTAGCTCCTAGTTTGCTGGAGTCATTCAACTTCGAATTTATATCATGTTAGTTGTGCATAACTACTAACTCTTTGAGGATTTGAGTTGGCGATACAGGGTTAAAGTTTTTAAGGGATAGAATGCATAATCATAATTTTCCGCCAAATAAGTCGTCGTGAGTAAGATTGTCTTGTATTCCTCTTTTCCAGGAAATAAAAAGTACATTCATTTCTGGACAAATGGCACCTCGCAAGTAAAACACTCTTATATTCTACTAGGTTTCTCTTATGATGCACTATAGTTGACTTACAATCATGTAACACCTAAATGCACATTTGCAACAGACCATCCAGCTAACGCTCCTAGCCGTCGGATGAATTTGGATGTTGATATTTCGGTCGTGCAACGAAAGGTTTTGTAACGCTGAAACTTGCCATCAGGGCAATATGATCTGATGACCACAGAGGTGAAGGAAGCGCGGTGCCAACAATTTCACGATCCAGAAGCTCCAGTAGACCGTCCACCTTCAAACTGCTAACTATATAATAATACAAAAGAGGGTCAGCAATTAGGCCACTTCACAGCCATGAACCAAATTTCGGCATCTATATATATATATATATATGTAAGTAATTTCAGCGTCAAAATTATGCACATTACCAAGTGATGTGCGAATATTTAAGACATTGCCAGCAAGTAGAGCGAAAAGAACGCAATGGAAACTATTATCCAACACTAAGCCTTATTGCATGTCCTTTTCAGCAGCATAATGGCACGTCATATGGGTAAAGACATTCTACAACACCACTTAAATTTACAGACACTAGGAGACACTTTCGAGAAAAATGAAGCCAAACTGATTGCTGCTTCTCAGATTTTCATGGGACTCGATTCTTGAACCCTTTTCAGGTTTTGTCAAGAGAAACGCATTGATAGATCAAGCGGACATTCTAGCACAGAAATGGACTTGGTTATTGATGCATTTTGGTTTTGAATAATTACTATTATTTATTTTTAATATAAAGCATTTTAATATATTAATCATAAGGTGTGGTCTTTATATGAAATTAGATATAAAGTATAACCATAAAATTTATTCAACAAGGTCTCAAGTTAGTAATTTAACCCAATTATCTCATCTACTATTTTTTTTTATTGCAGAAATATTTAAAGGGTGTATATGAGCATATATACGAGGATAAGGGAATAAAGGAAGAATTAATGAAGATTGATTTTGAACCATTTATTAAGTGTCTATTGGGTCAAGCTCATGTGGAGGATTTTAAGAACCATTATGCCATTCAAAATCTGATGCGGTTCATTTTTCTTACTTCCTCTTCCTTCCCATCCATCCTCTTCTCTATAAGAAATTTATACATCGACTTTAAAAAGACAATCGGTGTTTGATTCTCCTCTTTAAATCAAGTGAGTTCAAGTATGAGAGAGATAAAGTTCAAAGGTCCCTACACCCGTCTCTTTTGTTAAAGACACACCCCATTGGATTAAAAGAGGAAGGGCATAGAATCGATCCATTGTGTTTTTGATGTGATTTAAGGATCTTTCAGTGTTGTTAATCTAATCAATATATATGCCCAGAGGTCCACATTATATACAGTGATTATAACATATTTAAATATTCAATTCTGCATAAAGTATATGATTTCATGTGTTCAGGATTTTCGCATAAAATTGTCTTGATTTGTGCATGATTCATGAAATTAATTGTGCTATGTTCATATTTCATATTTGATGTATGAAATTTATATGCTATTATTCTACGTAAAAATATCATTTATTCCCCATTGTTTTTGTAAGGTTTGATCTTTTCTCGAGATTTTTTCTTTTAGATAGATTTTGCAGGAAAAGATAAAAATGAAGAAATTTAAAGGATCAAAGGACAGAGGAAAAGAAGCAAGGAACACATCAAGAAAATATGGAATCAATAGAAGAAAAGATCAAAAATGAAGAACAAACATCCAAGGAGACCTTGTGCTGAAGTTTCAAAAAGAAAAAGCAAAGGAGGAAGAAACATGGTACCCCTGTGTTTATTAACACGGGGAGCCGTGTTTTGCCATCAAAGCAAGAAATTTCATTTTCCAAATTTTAATGGGTTCAGGAAAAAGAACACGGGACCCTCGTATTTCTCTAAAATTATGTAACCGCTCACACAGACTTCTCCCTGATATAGTTTTCCAGTTTCCATATATTCAAATAGTGTCTTTTTAATTTTTCCAAGAAGCAGACTCTCTTTCTCTCCATATTGCACATATTTCACAATTTCAATTCTATTATTGTTATCCATTATAATCGATCGTACTATTAGCGTTCTACAATTTAAGCCGATAAGTTATTCTCCTTTCATCTCTCAATTACAAAAGTTTGATTTTTGTTGGAATGCAACTATATTCTTTTTACTCCATTATTATTTTATTGAAGTTTATAAATTATTTGTTGTTGTCATTAATTATTGATAGTAATTATGAAGTATTGAATTAAATTTTGTGTTGTTAAAATTATGAATATGATAGTGCAAATTAGTAGAGGATAGGAGGAATTAATTATGGGATTAGGGTTTCGGATATGAAATGTGATTTTAATTTATGATTCTAAGCGCGATCTAATTGAATTAATAGACGGAATTGAACAATTTTGTATCATAGATTATAAATTTGAACTAATTAGATTGATCACCTCCTTAGTATAAATTCTAATTAAAGTTAGAATGATGGGATTAATACGTATTTGTTAATTATCATCGCCGGAGTAGCAAAGGGTTAATTATTAATCTTTTCTATTAATTCATACAATTGCATGATCTAAGCTTTTGTGATTATGGTTGTATTTGATCGTCTGTTTGTAATGCTACCATTAATTGAATGTAGTGTTCTTAACATATGTTATTAATTGGTTCGATGGTAAACTAAGAGCTTATTCGATTTACTAAAATTGAAGGAAAACAAGGAAATAAATTATTATGAGTTTCCATAGGTCAACATTAAAGCAATTAGAATTAATCTTTTCTAGATAATTATTCGATACCCTAAATCTACAATTGATTATCTCCCGTCCTTATTCATTCATTAGTGAGTAAAGTATTTTATTACTTGTCAATAGTATAGATATTAGTGGTAGAAATCAAAGCTATTTGATAAATGGGGTTTTGACATTAATAACAGAAATCTTGATTATATAACATTCCTTATGGGTTCGACTCTTACTTGCCATTTACTACGTATTTGGGATTAGGATTTAATTGTTAAATTTGTTGTACATATGACAGTGTACCAATATCATATATAGTCTAACATTGGTAGCTCAGTTATATAGTAGAGGGAAATCCGCTGCTAATTCGAAGCCCGTAAAGATGATGTGATGAGGGAAGTTGAGCTGTCCCAGAAGCAATCAGCTTCAATTTATCCTATCGTAGCTAAGGTGTTAAATAAATATGTTTATAGGCTATATGCACAGGGTTAGTATTTTACATACGATCGTATAGGGAAGAAAAGATTGGTCCTCTCACACTTGCAGTTTGCTGATGATACTTTGATGGTCTGCCTTCCTTGCATGGAAACTCTCATAAACACAATGAGCATAATGGGCTATTTTCGTTTGCTATCAAGTTTGCAGACATTATGAAAAATAAGCCATTGTATATTAAGGCAAAGATGATCAATGGGTAAAAATCATCAGCAAGATGTTGGGGTCTCATGAGATACTTGGCCATTCCCTGAGATCCTAAAAACCCAGGGATCCGGGAACCCATCATAAAGAACATAAGAAACAAACTGGCCACTTGGAAATCCAAGCTTCTGTCGAGAGCTGGAAGAGTTGTATTGATTACAACGGTGCTAAACAACTTGCCCTTATACTATCTTAGCATCTTTAATTAAGATGCCAAGGTATCTCAAATTATTAGTAGACTTCAGAAGAATTTCTTCTGAATGAGAAATGAAGAGAAAAATGGAATACCACCTATCAAGTGGGAGGTCATTCAGAAACCTACAAAGCCAAGAAGCTTAGGTGTGGGTGATACTGTGGTGAAAAATGCGACGCTGCTGCTCAAACGGTGCTGGAAGTTTATGGATAAAACCTCAGCACTATGAAGTCAATCAAAGCTATTTACGGAACCACACCACACTTGTGAGCTGGCAGTACACAGTAATAAATATAAAAGCAGATGGAAATATATTATGCTGGCAGGTAACAATGACCACCGGCTGCAACAGTGATACAAAATAGATGGAGAATTAGGGTAGGTGAAGGAGATAAAACAAAATTCTGGGAAGATCGCTGGATAAATAACAGACGTTTGTTTGATATTTTTACTGAATATATGTTTTCCACCCAAAGAATGGAGTTTATAGTTCATACGTAATATGGATGTCCGGAATAATTTAAAGTCGGATTGATGTCTGTCTTGGAGAAGACATTTGTTCCAATGGGAAAAGTAAGATGTTTATTGGCTAATGAATATGCTAAAAAAAGTTATGCCCGAAAAAGCATAAGCATGATTCAATCCCTTGGGAGCATGACCCATCCGGATGGCAATCATACTGCTGAGTCTGGGGCTGATGCAATCCTAAAAAATTTGTGGCTCTACTTAGCTCTACCCAAGATGGAGATTTTCATATGGATGGTACTTTTTAAAATGGGGATTATAGATAGAAGCAATCGTGCCTGTCCCTATGCTGTACAAAATATTCATGTATTAATGTAATAACGTAATTTTTCTTTCTCGGAGAGAGAGAGAAAGAGAGAGAAGATTCTTGTCCCATGTGCTTGAAAGATTGTGAATGGTCTGGCACCTTTTCTTCCATTACACAGTTACATAAAAGTCATGTGCCTGTTGTAATTGGTAGAAATGACAATCGGATAGGTTTTACCCGAAATAAATATAGATAAACAAATATGAATATGGAGAAGGGATGAAAAATCCGTCAAGTTCAAATACAGATACTGTACAAGATATCCAAATCCGTACATGCCACCGTTTATCCATAGTAAAGAGACCATTTTACCCTTCATTAAAATAATATAACAACACATTTCCTAAGGTAAAAAATAGAAATTAACCAAAACTCTAAAAATCTAACGTAAAAATACACAGACAAATGAAAGACTTTGCCTGTGTTTTCATTTTGAATTCAAAATCATTCTCGTCCTAGTCTCCAAGACCTAGTCCTAGTCTAGCCTTCGTATCCCAGTCTCCTAGACGGTCTCCGTGACTCTACACTCATCTCCTCCTCCGGCCTCGACGTCCTTCCGATTCTCCCTCTCCTTCTCTCGGTCAACCGGTGCTAGTTTCAAACCTAGTAGTTTGTTGCAATCGGCTGGCCCGCTATCAACTTCGTCTCATCAGCATTGTCAAATAGTCTGCTCTTTGTCACCGCTAGATCTCGTTGAGTACTTTGGTAGTGACAAGTCAATGACGAAGCAGATGTTGTATGCGCACCTCTTGAAAACAGAAGCAACACTTAATGCCCAAAGTTGGCATGACCGTAGCCAAGTTTGCCTTAGTTGGTTATCTATCATGAGCAGTTAGCCAAAAAATAGCCTTATGTTGGGGGGCTGCTGGACTGTGCCAGATTGTTCTCCACCAAGGAACCATAGGAGCTTTGTTTATCAAGTGATCAAATAAATCGGCTACTCTAAAGGAAAATCTATGGTAAAATAGTGGGTCTCAAGCTAAAGCGTCGTTTAACCAAAAAAGAAGGCAAGGAAGCATCATGGAAGTTTTGTTATTTGATATAATAAGAGTGGATCCATTTGATCCATAAAGAATCCTACTTCTGACTTATATTCCATAGCTGTTTCCCCAAGGCAGCCGTGTTCCATACTTGAGGATCGATCAAGGTTAGGCCACCCTCCTTGGATAAGCATACTGTCTTCTAAGCCACAAGAGACCTACTGGATGTTGGCTTACCTGTCCACAAGAAGCTTTGACAAGTGGCCACTATCTTCAAGATAATCTTCCTTGACAGCGCAAAAACCTGGCTCCAATACATTGTAATGCCAAAAATGACTGACTGGAGCAGCATAAGAGAGAATTTGATTAGACCAATGTTGTATCCTGCTTGTAATTTTGTCTACCAAAGCCATAAGATTGGCATTACTTGCTAGAGTCCAACGGAACTCCTAAATACTTAAAAGGCATGTAACCTTCACTGAATTGCAAAGATGAGAGGATCTAAGTCTTGTAGCTTGGGAAACACCTCCAAGGTAAACATGGATCTTCTCCAAACTGATATGCAATCTTGACATCACACCATAAGTTTGGAACTACTCCTTCGCCAAATGGACAAAGGGAAGATCATATCTACAAAATACTAATAGACACCAAATTGATGATCTTCAACCTTATATAAGTGTATATGAAAAATATAAGCTTGCGCCGGCCGAACGATACTAGTAACTCTCGATAAAGACTGGTCAATAGGCTTCAAATGGTTTTATACAGCAACCCGTTAGTTTTATATTGGGAGGGTTAAATAATCTCTACTATTTATTAATTTTCCTAAATCTGTACTTATTTAAGTTTTAGAATTAGTAGTTTAATAAACATTAACCCTTTGAAATGTTAGATCTTTTGATAACTATATATTTTTTACAATACGTGGCTTTGGATGTTTTGCATGTTGCATGTTCACTTTTAAGTAAAAATATTAACTAGAAGGTAAGATAGTATTTGGGATAGTACCCTTAGAAAAGAAAATATGCAAGCAGTAGGTCAACTAGAGAGCTTCCCTAGACCTACTTACTAATCTTATGTTATATTTATTTTACCGGACTTTGTCATCCCCATCTATAGTCTCAACTAACTAGAAGGTTTTTCCGATTGTATTTATGACGTTGGATTGGGACTCGGGTACACTAGTGACTTTATTATATATGTCAGCCAACTTTTTGATTAGCGACCGACTAGAAAGCTTTTCAGGTCACTTTTGTAGAATGACTAAAGGGTTTCTAGTTCTGCAGCGTTATCTTCCCTTTTACGATTCCCATACATTAGTAAACTCTGGATATCGATTTAACTTCAAAGAAATTATATCAGATATGGTGATACATATGGGATATTGAGAATAAGGCTGAACCTGAAATAGACATTTGATATCTTTGTTTTCTTTTGAAAATTGATTAATAAATAAATAATTTTCCTTAGAAGCAGTAATTTATTTTCAAATTACATTATGTGCATGTTTAAATTATGTGTTACACCATTGATTGTGGACAAATTTTTCAGATGATGTTGGTGACTGTTAAAGGTGATTTGCTTGTTGGGTTTTGGGCTACATTTGGGTTCGTGTGCAGGGAGACGTGAATATTTTTTTTAATATTAGCTATTCGGATAATTTATATAAGACCTACTATTATTAGGTGGTTTAAATAATAATGTCTTGAGGTTTGGTTTGAGGTTGTAATCCATTAGACCAGACTTACAATTTCTCTTTAGATATTTCCATAATTATCCTAATATTTTACTCATAATTCTTAGAGTGTTACAATTGGCATTAGAGCGAATGATCCACAACTACTTAGGTAGTTGGTACCATTTTGTAGCGGATGGCATTTTTGGAAACCATAAAAAAAATGATAATGGGAAAAAGAAAAGAAAAGGATAATAACTCATTGTAAGGGTGGGTAGCTATTAGGGTGGTGGCTTTTATCTGTTGTGTGCTCGATTGTTTTTTTTTTTTTAAAGGAAGTGACACTTTATTGCTTCAAACTAAGAAACATTACAACCAAGGTTTCAAAACTCATCAATCAAGTGAATATAAATAAATGCAACACTTAGCATACCTATTGCCATACAAACATCTATGGGCAACCTTGGTAGCTATGGACCTTATCATTGAATACCAATTACAAGTGATATTATTAAAGACTTTGTTGTTTCTAGCTTTCCAAAGCTCATACACGGAGGTAACTAGTAGAACCCTAACATTTTGCATCTGAGGCTTCGATCTTCCTTGCATGAAAGTGAATTTCCTCAACATACTATCCCATGTGTGAGTAATCCCTTTGATTCTCATGAGTGGGTTTATAGCTTTCCTGGCTCTTCCCATGACTGGACAAGTACAAAGAGGTGGCTAACCGTCTCTTCTTCCAAGTAAAAAACACATTGTTGATCCATTAGTGAGTTGAAATTGCTCACTCTGTCCTTAGAGGCTAATCTACCCCAGAAAGCAAGCCAACCAATGAATCGGTGACTGAGTTGTAGGGTTCTGCCAAATGGTTTTCCACCATACTACAATCGGCCATCTATGTCTCAACTCTGCATAAACACCTTTTGTATTATAAGTTGTATCCCACACCATGTTCAAAAAAATAAGTTAAGAGGACGGATCTTAAACCCATAATGATTCTAAAAGGCCACGAAGCCCTTGTAGGGATCTTAAAGTCCCAAATAGACCCCTTTTTTATGAACTGACTATGGATCCACTAGATCCATAAAGTGTTTTTTCTGAGCTAAATTCCCTAGAAGTTTTCCTAGGGCGGATTCATTCCATCTTCCAATATCGATGATGCTAAGGCCTCCCTCTTTCCTTGGTTAACAACAAGTAGACCAAGCATTTAGAGCCTTCTTGCTGTAAGATGTGCTACATGCCTAAAAAAAATTCCTGTATGTTGCAACAAGTTATATGATTACCTTTATAGGAAATAAATATACTTGACTCTAACACAATTGAATACCAAAGATCACTAACTTTAATAGCTAAAGCCTCCAAGCCATACAACTAAGCAGCGGTACCGCTATTTAGTGGTTTATAGGTCAGCCGTAATACGAAATTACCAATATACTACGGTTTTAAAATTTTACACTTTATTGGCATTAGATAGTGGGTAAATGCCCCATAAATCGATGATTTATTGAGTATTCCTAAATTTAAGGAAAAAACATGCATGATAATTTTTTGTATTCATTTACTATATATATCTTGGACCAAGTTACTATTAAATTATAACAAAATATTATTATTTAATACTTTCATATCTAACATTAAATAACAAATCTTTTTTTCATTCCAAAATAAATTTAGGGTTATTAACACAATTTAACATATAATGATTCATTTAAACATTTCTAATATAATATAAAACACTAGTTTATTCAATATTTATATTCAAATGATTAATAAATAATAATTAAAGTATATGGTGAAATAAAAATAAAAACTCGTGTTGCGACACAATTTATCATTTGCAACGCTTTGATACCAGGACCGCGATCTTATTACCTGCTTCAAACATAGGTAAGAAACTTTGTTGCCCAATGACTCATATGGTTTAACACTATCGGTTAAAAGGGTCTTATGATGGATGTTCAATTGAGTGTTGGGATCCTAAATACTTGAAAGGCAGGGAACCTTTTGGGAAGTTCAAGTATAGTAGGCCACTTTCTTTAACTTGATGTGGAACCCCTCCAAAATAAACAGTGCTTTTATGAGGACATATCACCCACAAAGGATAAATTGACAATTTTCAATTGATTGTTTTATATGTTATTTATGGTTTTTTTAGTGGTTGTGTATGTGTTGCATGCTAGACATTTGGCAGCCTAACGATGTTTTACTCGGGGTAGATGTCGCATAATGGTCATAATGAGGATGTTGATAGACTTCGGAGGTTGGAAGAAGTCGTGTTATACATGGGTGAGGCCAACAAGCAAAGCGATGTAGGTGACATCCTATTTGATAGGTTTTGCCGGCACCGCCAATATACCTATAATGCCATCACAGACCCAATTGTGCTGGAAGGATGGAGTCAAGAAATGGAAAAGCTATTTGAGGTCTCCCACATCCCTAATAATCTTAAGGTCACACTTGGAGCTTATTATCTGCATAAGGATGTTGATAATTGGTGGTCTATAGTGACGGTCGGAAGCTTGGTTGAGCCTAAATTTTTCTGGGCTAGATTTTTAGAGAGGCTTAAAGATCATTTCTATTTATTTGCCTTGAAGTGGCGAAAGCATGAAGAATTCCTCTAGTTGAAACAAAGGAAGATGATTGTTCAGCCTATAAGTTTACCAAACTTACTCACTCAACCCCTACGCTGGTGGTAATACAGGAGAGAGCAAGGAGGTTCCAAGCAGGACTTATCTTCAAAATTTAGAGGTCCTTGGGGGTTATTTGATCCGAAATGTTTCAAAATGCTTATGATAGGGCCATGGATTTGCATCATATCATCAAGGAGGAGGAGGAGGTCCTAGAGAGACAAGGAGAAAGATGCAAGAGGACCACCCCATTTGTCTCAAAGAGACAAAAGGGCCAGGACTAATGATCATAGTTACAACAATAACAAGGGTAGGGTTACCATGGCAGAAGTCGCTTTACAGAGCATGTTCAACGGGATTGAGACACTTGTAGAAGTTGCACAGAACTTGTTCACCTTGAAAAGAATTGTGATGGCTCTCTTATCTATTGTTTCATCAACTGGATAGAAGGGCACAAAGCTAATGAATGCCCTCAACGAGTTCTGCAAAGGGACGGAGGAAACCCTAACCCTTAGCCACGTGACAGTAAAAGTATGGGTAGAAGAACAACCAAGGAGGGTAGAATTAGAATCAGAATATCCGTAACTAGCAAAATTCAGGTAATCAGAAGTGTATCTAAGCATTAGCAAGGATGAGGCGGAGGCAAACCCAATGTTGTTACCAATACTTTCCTAGTAAACTCTCTACCTGCTTTTGCATTTTTTGATACCTATGTATCTCATTTTTTTATATCTACTACATTCATAAAGAAGGCCAAACTCATTCCTACATCAACAAACCCTACATATGTCACCATACCCTCAAGCAAACATTCCATGTTCTAATGTCTTTGAGAATGTTCCTATGAGCATATTAAGAATTGGCTTACCTGGTGACCTCATCCAATTTGATTTGATGTCATCCTAGGATGGATTGGTTAGCCAAGTATTGAGCTACTTTCGATTGTAGGGAGTAGAAGGTATCCTTGAGGGGACCAAAAGGAAAACGCATATCTTACCGGAACATTGTAACTAGGGGTGTTCAAAAATTGATCTGGACCGAACCGACCATTTTTCTAGGTCCGGTCTAAAGACTATACTAGTATTCTGGGTTTCAGTCCCGAAGTAAAAAATTTTAGTCCTTAATCGGTTCTAGTCCTATCCGATCCTATCCCAACCGGTCCGATCTTCTAGTCTGACTCGAAATTTCATTAACATTATACCAAAAAAAATTATTTTTTTTAATATAAAAAATATATAAGTTATTGATTCCGGTCCTAACCGGTCATGGACCCGGTCCTAGCTTTAATAAATTCCAGTCCTTCACTGGATTCCGGTCCAATCAGATTTTAGACCAGTACACACCCCTAATTGTAACCAAACCAGGGGTAAGAATCATTTCAGCCATGAGAGTGAGAAACCACTTGAGAAAGGGGTATAAACTATACCTATATTGTGTAAGGGATTCGAGTATACAAGATTAGTTAGAGAAAACACTAGCAGTTATGGAGTATCATGATATGTTTCCCGAGGAGCTACTAAGCCTACCGTTCATACAATTAAATAGCTGCAAGGAACAACATTAAATTATAGTTCAACTTATCACTCATAGACCGATGGTCAAACAGAGGTAGTGAATAGGGGCATAGAGACTTATTTGCAGTTTTTTGTTGGGGACAAACCGAAGCAGTGGGTTCAATGGTTGCAATGAGCTAAGTATTGGTAAAATACATCCTATCATACAGCCATAAAACCAACTCCATTCAAGGCTCTGTACCACAAAGATCCCCCCAACTGCGCTATGCACAAGGACTTTCACCCATGGCTGCCATAAATGAGGTGCTACAACACAAAGATTCAGTTCTAAAGGAGTTAAAGCAACAATTAATAGGGGCACGACAACAAATGAAGTCCACGGCAGATTGCAAAAGACGTGAGCTGGTCTTAGAGGCTGGGTCTTGGGTGTGTGTCAAACTTAAATTATATAGATAGGAATCCTTGGCTAAGGGATTGAATCAGAAGTTGGCGCCACATTATTTTGGTCCTTATCAGGTGGTGGCATACGTCAGTGAGGTGGCATACAAGTTAGAATTGCCAGACTAGACCCCGATGCACCCAATATTCCATGTCTCCATGCTCAAACTGGCAATAGGAGATGACATCAACACTCGGCCTTTTCCAAAGGCACTCACTGAGGAGTTAGAATGGAAGGTTGAGCAAAAGCTACAATACTAAAGGAGTGCTGAAAGTGCTAATCAATTGGCAGGGGTTTCCGGAGTTTGAGGCCTCATGGGAAGAATTCAACCTAATTAATCTGTAGTTTCCTTCTTTTCAACATGACGATAAGGTGAAAAATTAGGCAGTGGATATTGATAAACCTCTTATCGAGTTCAGATATGTTTGAAGGGGTAAAGGGGGCTATCAGAGGAGTACATAAGTTAATAGTGAGGGCAGCAGCAGGGGATTATTATTGCATTCGAGTGGGTAACAGAATTTTGGGGAGATCTTGGTAGGTTGTGCTAATTCATAGGCCGAGTCATGAGTTAGTTATTTTCTTCGCTATTTTTAGCTAAGAAAAGGAGAGATAGGAGAGAGGGAAAGGGGGTTATCGATTAGGGAGAGAATTGTGAGAGAGGCTTCCAGGTCCTCGGATTCTTAGCACTATCATTTTAAGTTTCTAAGCAATACACCCTCTCTTCGTTGTATCATACTTCTAATTTTTCTTCTTGATAGCTCTTCTAGTCTATTGAGCTATCAACAAGTTCCATAGATCCCACTGGAAAGATACCAGTACCACTCCCCCAGTCAACCTTAGGCCTCTAAAAGAAAAGTGCCCCATTGCACCTCAATATGACAATTAGAGCATAGGATATTCACAAATTATGGTTAGGAACACAAAGTTCTCTCTTTGGGGACATTCATAGCAAGGAATTCTTTGAGATGCCAAAAACAAATAGGATGCCAATTGATAAAGTAATATACAATCATCAACACATTCTCTACTATTTCTCGATAGTCAAGATCATTTATACTAAAAAAAAAAAAAAACTGCTAGCACCTAAATTTTAACTATGTCCACAATTATAAATTGATTGAAAATAAGAGTCGTCGACAAACACATGCCCAATCATGCAAGTGAAGATAAGTATCATACCTGTATAAAATATATAATCCAAAGTTTTTCCAGACCTCCAAGTCAAATTGGTGAACATAGGTTCTCTTGTTTCAGGATTCATCGTTCTCGTCTGTAATTCCTTACCAGTCCCAGACTCGACTAATGCTGAGTATGCACTTGCCTAGAATGAAGTTCCACACTAATCATACTACATTATCAATAAGCATGGAAGCATTCTGACAACCAATTCATTGACTGGCAAGCAATAAAATCCCACAACAAAACCATGGCGGTCCAAAGTGGTGTTAGTAATGAGCTTACCAATTTAATGGAATGGTGAAGCTTCAGGTGCTGATATATACCAAGTGGATCAACAGTTGTTCCCAAACTTGTAGGGTTCGTCTTTCCCTCAGTTAAGAGTTTGTAAGGATGACTGCAGTCACAATTTCACATTTAAGAAAAAACACTACAAGAGCAAATACAATTCCATGATCTACAAAAGGGGAGATTTCAAAATTCATATTTACAAGCAAATAACTAGAAACCTTAAATTAGAGAAAGGTTTTGCCAATTGGGCATGGAATGGTTAGACTAATCAAGAGAATTCGTGAAGTTACTATAAATCTGCTTCCAATAAACATTCGGCTTAATGACCAGCGTATCCAAGTATATATATCTGATACAAGACCAACTTTGCCACAGGATTTTCACACGAAACGCAAAATTTCATCAATCAAATCACAACCAATCACACAAGCTCTAATGCCTATTTATAGGCTCACAATCTAGAAACATAAATCGAATAAAAAATTGAATTAAATTCTAATGGATATCTTAACAATATAACAAAAAAGGGAATTTTTTTTTAAACTTACCTTTCACTTAAAAACATTTATCTCAACTTTCATGATTTACCTTTTTTCTTGATTAGTAAAGAGATTTATGCAGCCCTATTTTCCACCTTTTTTTGGCAATTGATAATTTATTTTATTAATACCAAAATTGTATCATGGAAAGTACAAGCAAGCTGCACAGATGCTAGCCTAGAAGTGTATCTAAACTCTCTAAAAAACTCCTATTCTCTCTCCCATAAGAGCTATTATGTACCAAAATAAAACTATATTTCACTGACTCCCTAATCAGCACACTAGGTGCAGTAGTTTTAAGCTGAAATACAATAAAATGTCTACTCGACCATAAATTGTACAGGACACTACTCGCAGCAACCCCCAAAAATCTGTCTTTTCATTCTCTGAATCAATCAGGACAGCAAGTGATTCCAACCTCTGGGCAAGGATAGCCATCACAGCCAGTTAAAAACCTGTCACCAACAGTTTTGTGCCATCATACAAGCAGCTACAATATGGTATTGAGATTCACTAGCTGCATCACAACCATTACATCATCATAGGCCTGCGGTGAAATATACTTGTATAAGGAGGAATAAGAAGGCCCGTGAGAATGAGAGCAATAAGCATTAGGTGGGGACTGGACATCAACTGGCCCACAGGGAGGAGATTTAATGGCAATTCGGTGGGGCATAGAGAAAAGAGAAAAAAGCCAAGGAGTTAGTTACTTGCAGAGCTGAGTCACTAGATGAGGGAATTCGGTTAGGAAGGTTGTTATCGTAGCTGAGTAGCGAGAGCAGAAATAAAAAGGGAGGTAGACCTGAGAAGGAGGGAGAGAGAATAGAGAATTGGGAAGCCATAGGTCCTCAAATTCCTGATGTATCCTTTGAACATTTTTCCTTTCACTACTAACTAATACTATGTCTCCACTTCCCACCATTGCCACTGTGTTATTTTTCTTTTCTGTACCGTGCTTGTTTGTGTGTCACGATCATTTATTTTAGGGGAATTACTGGTGAGGACTACGAGTTCTACCAAATTGATATCAGAGCGGTTAGGTCCTAGGGAAGATGGCACGGAAGAAGGTAGAGGTGTTAGAGGAGAAACTTGGAGTTGTACAAGAGGAGTTGGAACGCTTGGACAGAAGACGTCCAGCGCATTCCGGGAATGGATACAAGAATTGGGAATATGGAGAAGACACTTGACGGGTTAGTCGGGGTTGTCACAAGATTAAAGCAGGCGATGACAGGAGGAGAAGGTAGTGTGTCAGTTATGAGGTAGATAAATGAATCTCGGGTGAACCGGGAGCTACAGACACAAGATAGGGGAGGGCACGAACAAGAATACAAGCCATTGCAAAAACTGGATTTTCCTAATTTCGGAGTAGATTCTTATGGACGGATTTTTAGGATCAAGAGGTATTTTGCAATCAACATCCTAATTGAACCAGATAAGCTTGAGGCGGCAGCAATGACCATGGAAGGCAAGGCTCTTGCATGGTAATAATATGCAGAGGAAGGGGTTGATTCAACTCATGGCGAAGCTTTCAAAAAACAGTGTTGGCTCAATTTCAATTACGGCATGAAGGGAAATTTGTGAGAAATTACTGGCCATTCAACAAGCAACATCAATGGAGGAGTACGTGGAGGAGTTTGATATGCTCGCAGCACCCATGCAAAGAAGCCTACCTAAGGAAGTATTGGAGAGTACTTTTCTAAACGGCTTGAAGCCAATCGTGAGAGCAAAGGTCTAGATGATGCAACCCTCTAGATTCAGTGAGATAATGGAGATGGCCCAGATGGTTGAAGATAAGAACCAAGTTATCCAAGTTGGGTGAATCAAGTTAGGAGGATACAGGTCTAAACAATAGTATCGAGTAATTTTAACTCTAGCAATAAAGCCGTAAGCCCACCTCAGTTTAGCGCCAGTCCAATCCATTTGGGTGACCAACATCTACAATCCAACCCAGCCTGCAACACTTGCACACCCCAATCAACAACTTAGAGAGGCCGATCACCGGCCAGTGAAGCCTAGGAAGTTGACAATTACCAGAGGCAAAAATTCAGCGTTGGCAATTGCCTAAGGCAGAAATTCAGTACCGACGAGATAAGGGGCTTTGTTTAAAGTATGAAGAGAAATATGGGCCGAGACATATCTATAAAAGCTAAGCACTGCAGACCTTGCACTTGGAGGAGTTCGCACCACTGGAAAAAGCCACAGAGGTGGGGGTGAGGAAGAGCTAGAGGAAACTCAATAACGTATAACTAAGGTAGTGGAGTCGTCCATGAATAATCAGTCGTGGGCTTCACTCCACCCAGAACCACGAAGTTGCTAGGGAAATTGGGTGCTGAACCAGTGACGATGCTAATTGATTATGGAGCCAAACACAATTTTGTGGCCACTGATCCAGTGCGAAGGCTGAGTCTTGCGATGACGGTGGCTGCAACATATGGTGTTATCATGGGAACGGGAAGCTCAATGCAGATAGAGGGAATACGTAAGGGGCTACGGGTGACAATCCAAGAAATTGAGATTGTTGAGGAATTTTTGCCTCTGGAATTTGGAGGGGCTGACCTGATATTAGGAATGCAATGGCTAGAGAAATTGGGGCAGATGTAAATTAATTGGAAGCGGTTGAAGATGAAATTCGCACAGGGCACTACCATCATTACTTTGCAAGGAGACCCAAGCCATTGTAAGACACAAGTCTCCTTGAAAGCAATGGCTAGAGTTTTTTCAAAGGAGGGAGAGGGAGTCTTGATCGAAGGATGTCACTTAGAAGGGGAACCACATAACAGCGAACTAATCAAGGAGATTCCGGTGGAAATTGAAGGAGTGATATAGCAGTTTGAGGAGGTGTTGGCAGAGCCTAAGGGGCTACCCCCACCCCAGCAACTACACCACCATATCATACTCAAGCTAGGAACTGCACCAATCAACATGCAACCTTATAGCCACCCCCATATTTAGAAGGATGAGATAGAAAAAATGGTCAAAGATATGCCGGCAATAGAAATAATTCAACCAAGTCACAGTCCTTTCTCCAGTCCTGTGTTGTTGGTGAAGAAAAAAGATGGAAGTTGGAGGTTTTGTGTAGATTATAGGGCACTCAACAAGATTACGGTGCCGGATAAGTTTCCCATTCCAATGATCAATGAGTTACTGGATGAACTCCATGGGGTTGTGATTTTTCTAAACTAGACCTGATATTAGGATATCATCAAATTCGGGTGAGCCCCAAGGATGTGCCTAAAACAGCATTCCACACTCACGAGGGGCACTATGAGTTTCAGGTCATTTCTATGTTTCTAACATTGAAGAATGAGATATTTTTCCCTTATCTCTGGAGGTTTGTTTTAGTATTCTTTGACGACATTCTAGTTTTTATCCCCACCTTAAAAGAACACATTAGGAACCTTAGGTTGGTCTTTACAGCATTAAAGGAGAACTCACTATATGTCAACCAAAAGAAGTGTCTATTTGGCCAGTTGAAGATTGAGTATCAGGGGTATACTGTATCTGCTAAGGGGGTGGCAGCAGACCCTTCTAAACTAGCAACTATGGAGCAATGGCCAGTACCTAAGAACTTGTGGAAGTTGAGGGGATTCTTACTTCTTAGGCTTAACGGATTATTACCCAAATTTGTGTATTGCAGCACTGTTGACTAATTAATTCAATAAAGATAGTTTCGAATGGAACCAAGAGGCCTTTGAGAATCTCAAAAAGGCTATGACTTTAGTTCCTATGCTAGCATTACCAAATTTTATTCAACCCTCTATCGTGGAGACCAATGCCTCTAGATTTGGAGTAGAAGCAGTCCTAATGTAAAACCAGTGCCCAATTGCATTCTTCAACTGAACCCAAGGTACTAGAGCGTGCCATAAGTCACTATATGAGTAAGAGATTATGGCTATAGTGTTGGCAATTCAAAGGTGGAGGCACTATCTTCTAATCACGGAATTTATTGTACGAACGGACCAGAATAGTCTAAAGTTCCTCTTAGAATAACAGGTCTTTCTAGAGGAACATCAAAAGTGGATCAACAAGCTATGGAGTGACAATTTCGACATAGAATACAAGCCCGGGAGAGGGAACAAGGTAGCGGATGCCCTATTTAAGTGCAAGGGAGGGAACAAATGGGGTTAGCAATGTTAACAGTGGTTGGGATGATTGGGTGGAAAGCAGTTCAAGCCAAGATGGAAGCCGATGCTATACTTGGGCCGATTAGGAGAGAATTGCCGAGACAACCCGACAAGTTCGAGGTCTATACTATACAACAAGGGAATTTATTTTTTAAGGGAAGGTTACTTATTTATTCAACATCTGCCTTATTCCCAAATTGATGGCTAAATTCCATGGGGGAAATTTTGGGAGACATTTTAGAGCCCTTAGAACTTACAAACACATGGCCAAGGAGGTGTTTCGGCCAGGCATGCAGCGACGAATACAACAATTCGTGGCCAGTTGTGAAGTTTGCCAGAAAAACAAGGGAATGACCTCATCTCCAACAGAGTTGCTACAACCATTACCACTTCCGTAGTAGGTGTGGGAGGATATATCCCTTAATTTCATTGAAGGATTGCTTAGCTCAAAGGGTTACAATTCATCGTTGGTGGTTGTTGATTGCCTAATCAAGTATGCTCATTTCATTCCACTCAAATACCCATTGATAGCACCTACGGTGGTAGTTATTTTTTTTAAAGAAGTGGTTAGGCTGCATGGGGTTCCTCACTCAATGGTCTCAAACAAAGACAAGGTCTTTTTTAGTCACTTTTGGAGGGAATTATTTAAGATGCAGTGGATGAGTCTTAACTATAGCACTGCTTACCACCCTCAGACTGACGGCTAAATGGAAGTTGTTAATAGGAGTTTGGAGACCTATCTTCGTTGTTTTGTAGGGGATAAACCCAAGCAGTAGGTATGTTGGATTCCTTGGGTGGAGTATAAGTATAACACCTCCTCCCATGCGTCAATCAACACCACACCCTTCATGACACTTTATCATAAGGAGTCACCTCCACTCCTCCACTACGAAGTTGGGGAAACACCCCTGTTTCAAGTGGATAAAGATTTGCTAGTCGGGAATGGCATTTTAGAAGAACTGAAACAACACCTAATCAGAGCACAAAAGTTGATGACTCGGGCTAATAAGAATCATCGGGACCTAACAATGGAAGCGGGAACCTAGGTTTATGTGAAGTTGAAATTGTATCACTAAAGATCACTCGCTAAGCGCCTGAATGAGAAGATATCACCTCAATTTTTTCAACTCCTATCAGATGGAAGGCCGGTTAGGACAAGTTGCTTACAGACTCAAGCTACCCCCGACCATATCCATTCACCTGGTATTCCACATCTCCATGTTAAAGTCTATGGTGGGTGTGGATACATGTGTGAAGCCTTAGAATGGCAAATGAAGTTGGAGGAGGTCAAAAGTAAGGTACAATGCCACGGGGCTCTAGAAGTGTTGATTAAATGGAAGAGCCTACCGGAGTTTGAAACATCTTGGGAAACTTTTAAGCTACTCAATGAAACATGCCCACAATTCCACCTTGGAGGCAAGGTGAAACTCTAGGAGGGAAATATCGATAGGCCTGTGGTAAAATATACTTATATAAGGAGGAATAAGAAGGCCTATGAGGATAAGAGTATTGAGCATCGGGTGGGAATTGGACATTAGCCAGCCCATGGGGAGGAGATTTAATGGCAATTCGGTGGGGCATGGGGAAAAGAAAAAATAGCCGAGGAGTTACTTCTGTACAGAGCTGAGTCACTAGGTGGGGGAATTCAGTTAGGATGGTTGTTACCGTAGCTGGGTAATGAGAGCAAAAATAAAACGGGAGGTAGACCTGAGAAGGAGGGAGAGAGAGTAGAGAATTGGGAGGCCACAGCTCCTCAAATTCCTGGTATATTCTCTGACATCTTGACTTTCACTACTACTACTATTACATCTCCACTTCCCTCCATTACTACTGTGTTATTTTTCTTTTCGGTCCCTTGGCTGTTTGTGTGTCACGATCATTTACTTCAGGGTAATTACTGGTGAGGACTGCAAGTTCTATCACATCGGTCATCAGCAGAAATTTTCCACGGAAATAGCTTATCCTTAGTAACCAAAGCTTGGTGACACATCAACCAAGAAATCATTTTATGTCTCAGCAAACCAGCATGACTCCAAACCATATGCTTCCATGGTACTTTAGCAGATCATGGTCTGAATGAATCATACACTATCTTCATACTGTATCTACCCATCTTCTCACATCTGCCCTGTTCTATCTAAAAGAGAGGATCTCAAACCCATCACTTTCCTAAAGCACCAGGAATGATGAGATTTGGGTGTGTATGCTTCCACACTTGTGCTTCAGAGGTAAACCCATGAACCCACTCTATCCACAGGTTTTCTTTGTTTTTAACTACATGCCAAAGGTATTTCCCACTGCAGCTTTATTCCAGCGGATAAGATGCCTCACATCCAAACCTCCTTCAGCTCTAGGTAAGCATATTTTCTGCCGCAAGACTAGTGCCCTGGAGCTCTTCTCTCCCAGTCCAGTCCAGAAAAATGTTCTGCAAATCGTGTCAATATATTAGATGACTTTATGGAGCAGAATAAAAATCTGAGCCCAGAAAGCATGCACACCACTTATCACAGATTGTATTAGCTGGAATCTACATGCAAAACTAAGATGTTTGAAAGTCCCACGTCTAACTCTAGCAAGTAGTTTATCAATCAGAGGTTGATATTGCTGAATACTTAGCCGAGCAGTACACAAAGGGATACCAAGATAATGGATGGGGAAATCACCTTCTTCACAACCCCACATGTCCAGAATCCTTTTCTTGCTAGATTGGTGATCTCCACAGAAGTAAGCATTACTCCTGGATGAGTTGGCCTTTAAACCAAGGCTTCACCAAAATCCTTGACTTTCTGTTGCACCAACTAGCTGAATCGATGTCACCTTTGCAGAAGATCATCTTCAAAGCAAAAAACAATAATCTTCATTACTTTGCAGCCCAGGTAACCTCTAAACATTCTATCATGCCATAGCTGCCATAAACTTCTGTGTAAGTATTCCATGCCCAAGAAAAATGAGAAAGGGGATCTCCCTATCCACGCCCTCTCTTGGTGGGGAAAGGTTCTTTAAGCACCCCATTTATATGTAGAGAAATTCTAACAGAAGTGATACACGCCATTATTAGATGAACAAAATGACATAGAAAGTTATATGCCAGCAAGATCTATTTGATGAAAGGACATTCAATGCTATCACATGCTTTTTGAATGTCAATTTTGAGAATCACTCTTGGCCCCATATGCTTCCTTCCATAGTACTTAACTAATTCATATGCCATCATCACATTATGAATAAAAGCAGCTTGGGACTTATCCACTAAGGACATGCTCTCTAGAGCTTATTTTTCCAACTTATGAGCATATCAAATTAGCACTAATAAATAATCATGACTCTTTTTTCTTATCCAAATTACTTCTGTACAAAAGGATATACAACTATATAGCCACACAGATGCAGCGACTTCTTAAACTACAAGGTGAGAAAAGATACTAACTGATTCCTATTAATCTGGATCTAATATTTCAACTAATAATGTTGACTAATTCCCACGACACCAAGTCTCACGGGTACAGCTCTCATCTTCCTATAATATCTCAAAGTCAAATATTATAATTAAACTACATCGGAGTCTTTCAACAAGATAAAATCAAATATCATTATTAACATTACTATTACTATGATAAATATTAATATAGTTATTATAATAATAGTTATTAATATAATTATATTTATAATAATTACTCATAAAATATTAAAAATAAAATTATTAATATAACTATTATTATTATCAATATTAATAATATTATTAATGTTACAATAATTTTTATAATAATTTTTATTATATTTATAAATATTATTAATATTATCATCATTATTAACATAATTATTATAATTATGAATATAATTATTATACTATTAACATTATTATTTCTATGATAAATATTAATATAATTATTATAACTATAATTAATTATACATTAACATTATGAATTTTTAATATTTTATAATTACTATTTTAATTATTAATATTATCATTATTATAATAATTATTATTATTAATATTTATAATATTATGGTCATTAATAATATAACTAATATATAAATAATAAATATCATTATTGATATAATTACAAGTATTAAAATAATAATTGTTATTAACATAATTAATATAATTATTAATATTAATAATATTATAAATATTAATATCATAATTAGTATTCTCATCAACACCAATAAGTTCAAATTACGTCAGTCCAAATTAACAAAAATAAGCTCTAGACAACAGACCCTAACTCTTGCATGATTGGCTAAAGTCTATTAATAAGTACATTAGAGAACACTTTATATAGAATATTGCAGCAGGCTATAGGCCTAAAATCCTTATCTTTGTTAGCATCCAGAAATTGAGGAATGAGGGTTACAACTATGGTATTCATCTTTTTTAGTATTCTCCTAATATTCCAATATTCCTTCATTGCAGCGGTAACATAACTTCCAATCACATTCTAGGATTTCTTGAAAAATAAAAGGTTAAAGCCATCTAGACATAGGCTCTTTAAGTCACCCATAGCAAAGAGAGATGCTTTAACTTCCTCATCTTCAATTGGTTTCAATAATTGATCTCTACTGGCACTAGATAATTTCTTCTAGGAACATAGATTCAAGCAACAAAGCCGTAGTCATGGTCGCGGTTGCAATTGCAATCGCAGTTGTAGCCGCGATCGCGGTGTCATGGTCAATATTTTATGTATCGCGGTTATTGCAGCATATTTTTTTTTTCACAATAAATATTAGCAAATATTGGTAAATATTGGTACAATATCGCTAAACATTAGCCAATAACCAATATATCGTAGATAAATACGTGAAATTCTAAAATCGTCACATACCGGCTAACCCAAAATCTAATAAATATAGTCAATTTTTAATTCTATGCATAGATTGTTGTTAATAGATTATAACTGAGCATTGTTTCTATCCAGCAATGCCATATAAAACCATATGAATTCCTGTGATACTGCATCTGCACCAATAAGTTCACAACCATTCTCATCCACTAGCTTGTATGCTGCATTATGATTTGCTCCACTTAACATTGGCATAGAGATATTGGGTATTGCGATCTCCTAACTTGACATAGCCTACATGTGATTTTTGTTGAAAATGACATTCCTCCTCCTTTACTCTTCTATGCCATTCATCGGCAGCTATTTGCTCCTCTTGTATCAGTCTGGAATTTAGAGGTCTGTTTGTAAAATTCTCTGGATCTGTTTCCATCTCTCTAGAGCTTGTTCTTTCTTTGTTGTCACATGCCCCCACAATGAACTTTTTTTTTAATTCTTAGTTGAGCTTACAAAAAAACTAACTTTTCCACCACCTAGTAAGTAGCAGTTCCTTGGACTTCCAGTCTCAGGCTGACTCAACTATCTCAGTATACCCAGGCTTATCAATCCAATAACTACAGGACCTAAATGGTTTAGGTCCACTACCAACCCCCTGTGTTTGAGTGTAATACAGCAGCTGAAGGATCAGAAATACACCCAGGCATAAAGGTCACACGGATGCGAGGAAAGCTGGTAAGCCATTCACAATTTGCAAGAGCACAATCCAGCTTACACCAGATTCTACTACTGGCATCCTGATTGTTTGTCCAGGTGAATAAACCTCCAGTATATATTATCACTCAGACCACAGCTCTGGAGTAACTTAGCAAACTCATCCATGTCCTGTCTAACTCAGTCACCTCCAACCTTCTCCTGAGTATTTAATATCACATTAAAATCCCCCATTACCGCCCATGGTGTATTTGTATTTCCAAAGCCCTCCAACCATTCCTAGAGAGGTCTTCCATGTACACCAGTATTATAAGCACAGACCATATTAAGATAAAAGGTTGATTTGTATTTATCATCACAACTAAGGCACGAATGCCCTAGTCGCACTTAGCTATCACCCTGACCTCATACACTGAGGGGTCCCATAGGATCCAAACCCTCTCATTTATATGGTATTCATAGTTACCTTCAACCTGCCATCCCCCCTTTAGTCCCTTCATCACTTTCTGCATGTTTTCCTACTTTACCCTAGTTTCCAGTACTACTGGAAGGCCTAACTTATATTTCTTAGCAAAGTGCAACAACTCACTTTGCAAGTCCTTGAATATTCCATGATGCAATATTCATGTGATGGCAGGGATCTGATAGACCCGTGATGAAATACACATACACAAGGAGGAACAGACCATGAAGGAGGCCAGAACTGTTGAGCTAGATTGTTGGGCATGGGTCATAGTCTATTACCGATTGTTTGCTGATGTTTATTTTTCCTTTTCATTTTATGTTGAGTTATAGTCCGTATGAGCCTGTCAGTATATTGTTGGGGTCAGAATGAGTCTATTAGGAGATTTTGTTTATTCTTGCTGAGTCAGCTGGTTTTTGTTACGGGAGGGGGTATTTAAGAGGGGAATCGGGCACTGAGTACAGAGGAATGAGCTGGTAGAAGGAGGTGCAAAGTCCTTCAAACCTTGCTGGAGAGTTTGTCCATTGTATCACTTCCTTGAGTATCAATACAAAGCCCTGATTCCTCTTTAATATCTCTGCATTATCTTCCTTGTTAGTGGGATTGTATCACAGTGGTATCAAAGCAGTTCCATCCTAAGCAATAACTAAGAAGGGAGGAGCATGGGAGGAGAGATTGAGACTCATCTAAGAGGAATTGCAACGAGGAAGGAATGAATACCAGAGGATACTGGTATTAGAGGACCGGCTAAGTTTGATGGAGATGGTCGGAGAGATGGCCAAACTAAATCAATGGAATGATGCTAGCTCCTCCGGCCGTGATCCTGTAAAGCTGAAGGTTGGGGAAGTGCTAACCGCTAAACCACCACTTCCACCACCACCAAGCAATGCCACTCCGGAGATAGAACCCGGGATGGAATGCCGACCATTCCGACAATTGGAACTCCATGTTTTTCACGGAAGCGATCCAGATGGGTAGATCTTTAGAGCAGAAAGGTATTTTGGGATTAATCACATGTATGAGAGAGAGAAGCTAGAGGCAGTTGCTGTGGCTATGGAGGGAAGGGCTTTGGCCTAGTTCCAATATGTAGAGGACTATATGAGATTTGGGAACTGGAAGGAGTTCAAGGAGGCTTGTCTGACTCGATTTCGCTTGCATTAGGAGGGATCAATCTGTGAACAATTCTTAGCAGCAAAACAAGAATCAACGGTGGAAGATTTTCTGGAGCGGTTTGAGGTGTTGGCTTCGCCATTGCAGGGGAGGTTGCCGAAGGAAGTGTTGGAGAGCACCTTCCTAAATGGGTTGAAGGCTCATATCAGGGTTGAAGTTAGAATGATGAGGCCCAATGGGTTGACAGAAATCATGGAAGCTGCCCATATGGTTGAGGATAAGAATAGAGTGGTCCTAGCAAGTCGGACTGGACCGAATGGAGCTTGGCAAAATTCGGGAGCCCCAACCACTCACCCAAAACCAAACCACAACCTGAGTTCGAGCACTTCAAGCGGCTCAGTGAGCTCACCCAAAAATCAGGGCTCTGCGAACCTTGATCGGCCGATCACCGGAAATCTACCAGCAAAGGGGTATGAATCTGTTGGTGGTCGATTCGCCTCCTCCCGACGACTGTCTGACGCGGAAATCCTGAGGCAGAGAGAGAAGGGTCTATGCTTTAAGTGTGTGGAAAAGTTTGGTCTCGGACATGTATGCAAGAATTGGTTGCTGCAAGTTCTATTGGTGGAAGGAGAGCAAAGCTAGGGCAATGGCAAGGAGGAAGTATTCAAAAGGGTGGAGGACGAAGCTAAAGGGGTGGAAGTTGAAGGGACGGTAGAGCTGTCCATGAACTCTGTTGTTGGGATTACCAATCCAAACACTCTAAAGCTGTGAGGGGAGATAGGTACCCATTCTGTGACTATTTTGATAGGTTGTGGGGCAACCCACAATTTTATTTCTCTTGGTTTGGTGAAACAGCTTCAGTTGCCGATCATTGGGACTGCATCCTATGGTGTTTTGATGGAGATAGGGAATTCTATGACTACCCAAGGAGTCTGTAAGAGGGTTCAGGTGTCCATGCAGAGAATCAAAGTAGTGGATGATTTCCTACCTTTGGAATTAGGCGGCGCTAACATCATTTGGGGGATGCAATGGCTAGAGAAAATAGGAGTGACTAATGTCAATTGGAAGAAGCTGGAAATGAAATTCTTGGAAGGGCAAACTACAGTGCCTTTAAAAGGGGACCCAACCTTACGAGCCATGGCACATTTAGTGCAAAAAGGGGGTCAGGGAGTGATGTTGGAATGTCGCACCATAGGGATGGAAGAGGAGCAGGACATTAGCGTACCGTAGGTTGTAGAGGGGCTCATCCAGCAATATACAGATGTGATGAACCAGCCACTAGGTCTTCCACCAAATAGGGAATTAGACCACCAGGTTGAACTGAAGTCGGGGACTGCCCCGATCAATGTAAGACCTTACAAATATCCTCACATTCAGAAAAAACGAGATTGAAAAGCTAGTTATGAAGATGTTAGCAATTGGAATCATAAGGCCTAGCTGCAACCCCTTTTCAAGCCCAATTTTGCTTGTCCGGGAGAAGGATGGAGGGTGGCGATTCTATGTAGCTTATAGGGCTATGAACCAAGCAACCGTTGCTAATAAATTCCCCATTCCGGTAATCAATGAACTACTGAATGAGTTTCATGGAGCGGTTGTCTTCTCTAAGCTGGATTTGAAGTCCGGGTATCATCAAATTCGAGTGCAACCTAAGGACATCCCAAAGACGGCATTCAAGACGCATAAAGGACATTATGAGTTCTTAGTCATGCCATTTGGGCTGACCAATGGCCCTATGACGTTTTAAGCCTTGATGAATAAGGCCTTTCATCCATTCCTTCATAAGTTTGTACTCGTGTTTTTCGATGACATTCTAGTCTATAGCTCATCTATGGAGGATCATCTGAAGCATTTACAATTGGTCCTTGAAGTGTTGAGGGGGCATTCTTTATACTTAAATCGAAGGAAGTGTGTGTTTGGTCAAAAGGAGATCGAATATTTGGGACATGTCATTTCAGAAGAGGAGGTGACTGCAAAACCCTTAAAGTTGCAGGCAATGAAGGATTGGCCGGTTCCCAAGAACTTATGTGCGCTAAGGGGATTCTTGGGGCATACGGGTTATTATTGGAAGTTCATACGAAACTATGGACAGATTGCAACCCCGTTAACCAACCAGTTAAGGAAGGATAGTTTTGGATGGACACCGGAGGCACAACAAGCCCTGAAGCTTGCAATGGTGGCAGTGCCAGTCTTAGCACTACAGGATTTTAGTAAGCCGTTTGTGGTGGAAATCGATGCTTCAGCAGGTGGTGTAGGTGTTGCCTTGATGCAGGAGAACAGACCGATGGCGTTCTATAGTCAGGTGTTAGGACAGCGGGTAAGATTGAAATCAGTATATGAATGGGAGTTGATGGCCATGGTATTAGCAATCCAGCACTAGCGCCATTACTTGTTGGGGCAACGCTTTGTTGTAAGAACAGTCCAAAAAAGTTTGAAATTCCCCCTCCAGCAACGAATTGTTCCGAAAAAGCAACAAAAGTGGGTTAAGAAGTTATGGGGCTATAATTTTAATATAAAGTCCAAACCAGGGTGTGAGAACAAGGTGGCAGATGCACTTTCAAGGCAAGATCAGGAGGCTTCTTTATTGGTACTCTCTAAGTCATGGATCTGGGATTGGACAGCTTTACAACAGGACGTGGATAAGGATCCAGTGTTAGGCCCTCACAAACAAGAGCTTCTACTTTCACTACAAGGCAAAGGAGGGTATCAGCTAACTCAAGGTAACCTATTCTATAAGGAACGTCTAATTCTTCCATCTGGAACGGCCTTCATTCTGCAATTGCTGGCAGAATTTCAAGGTGGCAGGATAGGAGGGCATGTTGGAATACTGAAGACTTATCATCTCTTAGCTAAGGAAGTGTACAGGCCGAACATGAGGTAGCAGGTGCAGTGGTTCATAGCCAAGTGTGCAATTTTTCAGCAAAACAAATCAGTGAATTTGTCCCCTGGTGGCCTTCTTCAACCACTGCCCATTCCAAATAAGGTATAGGAAGACATATCGATGGATTTTATTGAAGGACTGCCATGTTCCAAGGGGTATGATTGTATCTTTGTGGTGGTTGATAGGCTTACCAAGTACAGCCATTTCATTCCGCTAAAACGCCCTTTCACGACTCGAGGAGTAGCAGCTACATTTGCAAAAGAGGTGATTCGCTTACACAAAATTCCTCGTATAATTGTCTCTTATCGGGACAAGGTGTTTCTCAGTAGCTTTTGGAATGAGTTGTTCAAACTCTAGGGCACCACACTGAAGTACAATTCAGCTTATCACCCTCAAACAGCCAGACAGAAATGGTTAACAGAAGTGTGGAAACTTACTTGCGTTGCTTTATTGGGGACAAGCCGAGGAGCTGGGTGAACTGTATAGCGTGGGCGGAATACTGGTTTAACACTTCCTACCTCTCATCCACACATACAACCCCCTTTAAGGCATTATATAGGAGAGATCCACCTCCACTAGTAAGGTATGAATGGGGTATGGCCACTCTGGTAGCTGTAGATGAGGAATTGTGCACCAGGGATAACATACTGGAGGAGCTCAGTTAGCACTTGCTGAGAGCACAACAGTGCATGAAGGACGCACCAGATAAGAAATGTCGTGAAGTGAACTTTCAGGTGGGGGATTAGGTTTACGTGAAGCTAAAACTATACAGACACAAGTCTTTAGCTCGGCGTGCCAATGAGAAGCTATCACCCCCAGTATTTTGGGCTATATCCGTTGATTTCCATGATCGGGCCAGTTGCTTAACGCTTATAGTTGCCAGCAACGACACCAATACACCAGGTATTTCATCTCAACGCTGAAGCCCGCTCTAAGGCAAGACCAACAGACTCAACCACTACCGATCGTCCTTACCGAGGAGATGAAATGGCAAGTTGTTCTAGAATCCGTGCAAGACCTAAGGTACAATGATAAGGGGCAATTAGAGGTTCTCGTTGGTTGGCAAGGCTTGCCTGACTTTGAGGCTTCCAAGGAGAGGTTTGATGCTATCAACACTCAGTTTCCGAACTTTCACCTTGAGGACAAGGTGAAACTTTTAGGGGGCGGTATTGATAGACTTGTGGTGAACTACACATACATAAGGAGGAACAGGCCATATAGGAGGCCAGAACTGTTGAGCTAGATTGTTGGGCATGGGTCATAGTCTATTACCGATTGTTTGCTAATGTTTATTTTTCCTTTTCATTTTATGTTGAGTTATAGTCCGTATGAGCTTGTTAGTATATTGTTGGGGTCAGAATGAGTCTACTAGGAGATTTTGTTTATTCTTGCTGAGTCGGCTGGTTTCTATTACGAGAGGGGGAATTTAAGAGGGGAATCAGGCACTGAGTACAGAGGAATGAGCTGGTAGAAGGAGGTGCAAGGTCCTCAAAACCTTGCTGCAGAGTTTGTCCATTGTATCACTTCCTTGAGTATCAATACAAAGCCCTGATTCCTCTTCAATATCTCTACATTATCTTCCTTATTAAAGGGATTGTATCAGGATCCTACATCCTCCCCCTTCCATGTGTTCATTCTTTATGATCACTCCATGTAGAATCGTAGTATACAAACTTAGACCAAAAGTCACTTCAGTACTTCACACCTCATAACAGCATCAGCTACCTTCTCTTTCCCTACAGCATGTCGTTTGTTTACTTGAGTACTAACAGAAGGCTTTGTTCACCCATCCACAAGGAGCCTCGTTTGGAAGTGTCCTGTATCATGCCCCATATTGTCACAAAATAAGCAATTCTTGGGCCTCCATTCATACCCAACCTTTTGCTCCACTGTAGTGCCATTCGGTAACAAACAGTCAATAGAATTGGGCATTAGTTACCTAACACTTATCTCCGTGGTAACAGTTATGGCATCCGCAAAAATTGGGCATCCTCAAAGGCTTCCCATATAACTTAAGAAATCAACAGACCATGAATGGAGGGAAAGCCCACGAAGAAGGAACCAGAGAGAGTCCTCTGATCAAACCTATCAAAGGATACATCGGGCCTCCATTTCCACAATAGCAAAGGTCGAGCACCAAACATCCAATACAGACACTCAAGTACAAGATTCAGGTCATCCTTATTTGCAAATCAAAGACAAAATATCCGCACTCATGGGTTAGAGTCCTAGGAGCCTTAGAAACAAAATTCCATAGCGAACGCACAAAATGAATCATATCAAGCACATACCCTACGAGCGAGCACTCCTATCGTTTTCCTTCCAGCTGAATTTTCACTTGTTGAATCAAAGCTTTCGATCTACCATTATCAATGACAACAGCAAAATAGGTAAGACTCGGCCCCTGTTCTGGTCAACGATCATTAGTCAGTAGATCTCACCTGCTAGGTTTGATCTTAGTCAAAGCCTCGCACTACTCTTCTACTATCACACACATCATTAATTGATCCTCAATTTCTATAAGAGAGAGAACTTTGGCATTCACTTGCTCCATATCCAGCTTGACTTCTACTTCAATCATAGGCTCATTGTTGCCCTTTCAAACAGAAGTTTCAGCCATCAATTTATCACCTTGAAGTGGAGAATTCACTAGAGTTAATGAGTGCAAACTGCAAACCACCAGCGGGCTTAGAGGCTACCAACCAATGACCCTTTATCTTTTCCATAACCGCCACACTATCGTGTGCCAAGATTGATAGTTAAGGTGGGCATGTAGGGCGTTATTTTTTTCAATCCACTGGGTATAATAGTATTATTGTATCTTCCACCTTCCTAATTAATTATTATCTTCATTAGATGTTATCTTAAGAGATTACTCCACGCAAAACCTATAATATTTCAATACACATCAAGAAATAATAAATTTTAGAAACTTTAGCACCTAAATTTAACAATACATCCTTAATTAATTGCATTCCTCTAATTAATACTTTAACTTAATTAGTAGTAATTACCAATGATAATATAGGGGTAAAATGGATTATAAAGCAGTTAATGCTTTATACTTTTTTTAAAAGGAATTAAATGTGAAACAAATTAAAAAACTATAGGTCCTTTGTTGCAAAATGAAGGGAGCACAATATACATAATGTACATAATGCTATTATTTATAATCCTATTCTTCCTCACACCCAAATTCAAATTTAAAATGTTCGGGAAAGTAAATGCGCTTAGTTTATTAATTAATACATCTTGATATTTATTAGATGTATTGATTCCAAAATTCAGGCAAATCCTATAAGAATACCCATGTAATGCATGGATTATAAACTAGTGACTAGATAATAAAAGATAATACCCAATCCTTCTAAACAATTGAGATAAATAGTAACTAAAAGCTACCAGATCTCCTAAGTGGATCTAAGCTACAGAACCTAAGGAACAAAGTAAATCCAATAGGACTTGCACATTTTTTCCCAGTGTTACAGCACGGATATCAGGCAAAAAGACTACGAGCCAATGGTGGTTGCATCAAAATCTTAGTCTTAGTAGTACCCTGATGGCCTACCTTTGAGGAAGAGAATTCATATCCCCACAAATGATAAGAGGAATGCTCGGGTCAATAATCTCCTCCAGTTGGTTCATAAGATCAGCAACCTTGGTTCAAAAATTTTGAAAGACATAAAGTCAAACATCAATCATCTGTCATAAATTGTGTCCAACAGCTCTGAAAAGGTATTATCAATTCATATTACACCTGGCATAATTTCACATCTGGAAATTGCTTCTTCGCATGAATATGAGTGTTTGCCTGAGGAAAAAATAACACTCTTCAGCAAATCAAAGACTAACCAATCCATAATTAATGATACACAGTCAAATACAAACAGTACCACACAGATACTGGACGAAGTAACATGGCCACCACCCTTTTCCACCATATCTAAAACCAGAACCACTGCTACATTGTCCTGAGACAGTTTATAGGAATAAATAAATGACATGATGATTCCAAAAAAAGTGTGTGAGCTCATGCACAACAGAGCATATAGTGAATATGGACCTTTGTAAACCGAATCCCAGCTTCAGCTCTATAATTTGGGTCTATTGCTTCAATCAGTGATGAGACTGTTCTACCATACTCAAGCTACGGACAATATTAACACTTAGCACTGAGTCATATCAACATAATTGGGTGTCCAGCAACATTTAGATTTAAGAAAAGGCATGATTATTTTTACCTCATATGTTATCACCTCTTTAAAGTGATCGCTACGAAAGAAAGTTGCACATCCATCTATAATATAACCATTGGCAGTGTACAGCTGCAAGATACCAAGTGTTTTCACTTTCAGACCCAATACATGAGCAAAAGATCAGAATACATATGCAGTTTTATACATTTTAGGAATAGAAAGGGAAAATAAAGCTTGAATACACAACCTCAATGAGTTCCAGTCTCTACAATCACTACTCATATCTTTAGTTCATGACCAGCCACCAACGGTTTTTATTAAAAAATACCGAATGTTTTGTTCAAAACCTGCCATATGCTCCCTTTGGGTACAGCAGTGTTTGACAAGGCCTAAAGCACACCTAGGCAATAAAGGTCCTATAGCGTAAGCGCTAGGCGCAAGGCAAAGGCAAAGGTGTGTGCCTAAACGAAGTGAGGCACCACTATTACCAATCTAATACTACTTTTGATCTTCCTAAAATAAATAATCTTTTCTTTTCAAAATCATGTCCATTGGTCTTCCCATGAGGCCATGACCCTTTTTGTCCCCTTTTCTTCTCAACAAGATATTTAGTTATTGTATTGATTAAAAAAAAAGTCCAAAAATAACTAATCAGAATTTATTTTTCTACACCAAATGCATTTATTTCCTTTCTCATTCAAAATTACGTTTATTAGTCTTCCTATGACCTTTTTCCATCCTAAATTATGCTTATTGGTCATCCATTTCTTTCCCAATTGATTGCAGATTTTTTTTAAATGAAATTAAAACCATTTTAGTAAGGTGCGCACCTTAAAGCCTTGTACATCTCAACGCCTTAGTGCGCATTAGATTCACCTTACCAATGTCACCTCGCCTAGGATGGAAAAAGAAACAAGCCTTTGCGCCTTAGCACCTTTTCAAACACTGGGGTACAGTGAAAGTGCATTCGTGCATTAGTGGTTTTGTCAGCATATTGGCTGACAGGAGAACAGGATGGGTCAGACAACGCCTCACACCCAAACCCTCTCCCCAAGTAATATATCCATGTCCTTTCTAGTACATATGAAGAATAGCATAATGTCTCTCCTTTCTGATTAAATTTCTCTTTCAAATGATTGCAGGAGATATATTTTTTCCATAAACATTCAGTATCTGGTTCAATGGTAGATGGATGACTTCCGCAAATTTGTTCTGAATAAGTACAAGAAATGAAAGTGAATAATGCAATTGAATACCTCGCTAGTTCTTTTCTTGTAAACAGCTGCATACCCAAGTTTCTGAAGCTCTGGTTTGAAGAAATTATGAAAATGGTCACTTTGGACCTTCCAAACATCAACAAAAGATATCAGGCAAAAATAAAAACAGAGAGAAAAATGAAGGCATAAACTCAGTAAAGATGACAAAGTCACAAATGGAAATCCATAACAACAGACATGGAGCTTTTACCAATATTTGACAATAGGATGGAACTTATTACCTCTTGAAGGCAGAGAATATCAGCATCATACTTAACTATTTCATGGAGCAAGTTTTGCCGCCGGTATTCCCAGGAAAGAGCCCAAGGAGCACAGTATGAGTACTTTGTATGATTTGTGTACACATCAGAAAGTATATTATAGGATAAAACCCTGAACAATCCATCAGATTTGTGAGAGCCATCAACCTGTATCATATGGCGAGGATACACACTTGGGCCACAGATGATAGGAACCGAGGCTCTAACCTTTCCAGGGAATAATGGAACATTCTCTGAACAACTCGTGGCTATGTACTCCAACTCAAATTCAAGGCCAGTATGATGGCCAACAGGTATATAAATATTTGCAGAGCCAGCTTTAGAAGCTGCCTTAAACCATGCTTTACCCCCAGGAACAACTAATCCCACCGTGCAATCAAGTAATGAGACGATCTCAACAGGTGGCCAAGATGATGAATTAGGACTCCCAATATTATGAAGTCTATTGCAGCCTTTATTTAGGGCCCTACGGAAGGATGCATAAATATGACGCCTATGGTGCCTTTTCCAGGAATCCAAGTAGCAAGCTGTTGAGCAATGTAGACTCTCCTTGAGTGATATCCCCAATCTAATACATTCCGAGCACTGAATGACGGCTAAGTTATTGTGGTGCACAGAACAAGTAGTTCCGTCAACATTGGACTTTGGGTTCTCAGCTTCTTCTTTCTCGTACCTAAGTTCAGCAGTCCACTGCTAGATATATAAGTTATGTACATATGTATACATATATGTTGATAAAGAAAAATTGCACAACAGCAACAACAAAACAAACATCAAAGGTGGGGTGTGTGTGGGTGTGGGTGTGTGTGTGTGTGTCTATATATTTAGGGTTGGATTATAATAAGAACCTAAGTTAAAATGAGAACTAAGAACCAATAATAACCTTTAGATTTGTATAAAATCAGTGGATAAGATTTCAAGTAAAATCAACAAATTAAACACTAAACGTTAAGCCCTAAACAAACCTAAATCATAAACCCTAAACCCTAAGCCCTAACCCTAAAAACCTACACACTGAACCTAATCCCTTAGCCATAAACCCTAGACCCTGACCCTAACCATAAATCCTAAACCCAAACCCAAACCCAAAACCCTAGATCGTAAACCCTAAACCCTAAACCTTAACTCCAAACCCCAAACCCCAAACCCTAGACCCTAAACCATAAATCTAAAACACTAAACCCTAAAACTTGAACGCCAAACCCTAAACCATAAACTCAAGGCCCCAAACCCTAAACCCTAAAACTATACCCTTGACCCAAAAACAATGAACTCTATACCCTAAGCCCAAACCTTTAAACCCAAAACCCAAAATCCTATACCCTGACCATAAACCAGAGACCCTAAAACTTAAATCCCAAACTCTAAACCCTTTACAAATCTAAAAACACTAAGATAAATAGAATAAACCCTAAACAAATCCAAAAAAAACCCACAATAAATAGAATAAACACTTAACAAATTTAAAAATCGCCTTAAACTCAAAATAAATCTAAAAACCTAAAATAAATGGAATAAATCCTAATTACTAACCCTTAACAAATCTAAAAAAAATCTAAAATAAATAGAATAAACACCACACACTTAAAAAAATCTAAAATAAATGGAATAATCCCTAACCCTTAACCCTAAGTGTTAAACTCTAAAAAACCTAAAATAAATAAAATAAACACTAGCACTATAACCTATAAACCCTAAATGAATCTAAAACCCTAAAAATTAAAATAAATAGAATAAACAATAAATAAATTTTAAAAAATAAAATATATGGAATAAACCAAAATCATTTTTAAAATCTAAAAACTTAAAAAATATAAAATAAACCATAAACCTTAAAATAAATGAAATAAACCCTAAAACTAATTTTAAAAAGTCAAAACCTAAAATAAATGAAATATACCCTAAACCCCATTAAAAAAATCTAAAAATAGTATAATAAACACTAAACCCTTATAAAATAAACCCCAAACTCTGAACCCTATAATACCCTATTAAAAAATATAAAGCCTAAAATAAATGGAATAAACCATAAAATCTAAACCCTATTAAAAAATTTATAAAAAAAAAACTAAAAATGGAATAAACAATAAACCCTAAACCGTATCAAAATATTCTAAAACCCTAAAATAAATGGAATAAACCCTAAAATCTATTAAAAATTTAAAAACCTGGAATAAATAGAATAAAATCTAAACCCTATTAAAATAAATGGAATAAACTCAAAACCCAAAAACCCTAATAAGATGATCTAAAATCTAAACTAAATGGAAAAAAAACTTTAAATCTATTAAAAACCTTAAAAAAAAGTTGAATAAACCTTAAACCATAGTTAAAAAAATCTAAATAGCCTAAAATAAACAAAATAATCTCTAATCCATAAACCATAAACCTTGAAACCTAAAATAAAAATATTTAAAAAAAATGAAATAAATCCTAAACCTAGAAAAAGAAACTATTAAAAAATCTAAAATAAATAGAATAAACCCTAAACTCTAAACCTTAACCCTGAAATGAAAAATCTTAAAAATATAAAATAAATGAAATAAATCATAAACTCTTAAAAATCTCAAAAATCTAAAATAAACCAAAATAGAAGTGAAATAAATGGAATGGATCAGTACATCGTTGGTACTCGATCCCAAGACCACTGCGTTAAACAGAATGTGCCCAACCACCAGGCCAAGGTATGCTAGGAAATAATTATATACTAGCTTCTACATAACAACAAAACCTACATGGATTGAATGCACACAATGTGTCACACTCAGCATTAATACAAATCTCATTTTTAATGTTGTTCGATATTACAACTATGCCACCCTTATTGTTACTTGAGATCGAATCTTGGTCTTGTATTTAATTGATCTAACGGCTAATATAGGTTCTCAAATCTCATTTAATAATTGGTTCTTGATAAACTGAATTTTTCCCATATTTTTATCCTACTTTCCCTTTATTTATGTAGTCTTGTTTGGCATATTGTTTGTGTTACTGCTTTCTTGATAATGGTTTTAGGAAATTTTGTACAAACGCAAAGATCCAAGGAAATGATGCATGGAGCCAAGAAAAGAATCAAATATGGAAGGCATTGAATGAAAAAATCAACCTCACATGTCTTTGGAGAAGTGAAGAGGGTCAAAGAGTTGAAAAGAGAAGCAAAGGAAGCAAGAGGAAGAAGATATGAAAGTTGCACGGCCAGCCAGTGCAACCTTGCACAGCCATGCAACTATCGAACAACATCCCGCACGGCATTCCCTCACACAACCACAGCACAACCGTGCATGTCTATTTTGCCAAGAGTTGAAAAGTTTCACAGTCAACCGGTGCAACCTTGCACGGCCGTATAGCCGACAGTTACTAGCATGACGCACGATTTTCTCCCACGATTCTCCACTCCTTTTATGCATAGAAACACACTGAGTATAAAAGGAGGGACGACAGTATTAAGGGAGAGGAGACTGAATGCTTTGTATTATTCTCAAGCAAAAAACAATTGATTGTAATTTACTTTTGATTCTTCTGTAATTTGTGTTCTTCAACCAAAGATTTGTGAAAGTTGTATCTCAACTCTGCAAATTGTTAATTTCATCTTCAATCTACGGTTTGATATTTTCATTATCTTCTCCATTATTTATTATTTCTACAATATGTATATTAATTACATTTATTTTCTGCATTTCATTCAAGTCGTGAGTAAGTAATTCTCTTTTCTAGGATTAAATTAGGCTCTATTTGGTATAACTATAATGAGTTAAATTATATGTCATATGTATGGTTCACATAGGCTACTTCGTATGTTAGAAACTATTGATATAAGTCGAGTTTGATAAAACCTAATTATATATATATATATATATATATAGATGTCGATTATAACCGACAAGTTGAAATCAATGTCGGAAAATTAATATACGAACGGGAATCTAATTGATCACGAGAGTAGACAATTTATTCTTAGGGACTATTAACCAGTGGTGTTTAATAGATTTAATCTAATTTATTAGTCACAAAAGTAGTCAATGGATTAGATTAGGTACGTTTCTAAACCTTGAATGAGGCTAGTGAATTACAATTGACCGATTGTTCATAGTAATATTGAACTATACTACAACATATTAATAATTCATTTTTTAATACCAAAAACGAGACTGAAGTTCAATCCTAGGTTTACATCTATAGTTTCAGCATTTGCAATTTATTAGTCAATTTATTATTTACCTCCATTTTGCCTTTTTATAACAATCTCGATAGCTAAAGTAACAAAAATCGGTAATTAATTACGAAGTTCTTGTGGATACAACATTGACATGCTACAACGCAGTCGTGCGCTTGCGGATTAGCAACCGTTAGTTCTCATTTGAGCTATATATATATATATATATATATATATATATATATATATATAAGTTGATAAAGAAAATTGCACAACAACAACATCAAACATCAGAGGTGGAAACTATGTGTACAGTGGAGTGGCTTGAGAATTCAAAACTTCCATTTTATTATTAGGAGGAGCAACTTTGATCTCTAAAAAGACATGTCATTTCAATAATCCACATAAACATGGCAGCCTAGTATGGAAATCAAATGTACAAGTAAATGGCAGCAGATGACATGTCAGTATGCTTCCTTTACCGACAAAAAAGGACCCTAGAGCCCTCATGAAACTCTGCTCAACTTCAATCAGATCCATGACAATCTATTAGAACATCATGGCTTTCAGCTTGAGAATTGAAGAACAGAATAAGACTGAGATCTTGAAGGTGATTTATTAGTTAGTAGTTACAAAATGTCGTGACATAGCTGCAGTGAAAATTATGACGCAAAAGAGAATGTAGACTGATGAGAGGATCAACAGCATCAATGACAAAGAGCATATATGTCCATCTGAAGAACATACAAGAAAAGGTTGCATGAGGGTGAGTTCAATCTGTGAATGCCTCTCATACACATAAGGAAGGAGCACATCAGAACAAATAAGTGAATCTTTCATACAAATAATTCGTACAAACAAAGAAGGAATGCACTCAAACAAACAAGGGAATCATTCATACAAATAAATCTTCTCAATAGCATCTTTGAAATGCCTAAAATTTATGGAAATGGAAGTCAATTTCTAATTATTTTAGAAACTGTTTGGTACAGATAAAAGATGCCCTACAAAAACTAATTTTCATTTCTGAAAAATGGGTAAACATAAACCCAATACAAATTGATCAGGTTAGTTACTTTCATTTCATTCCATGGATTCCAAACAGAAAATATACATCCATTTCTTTTTATTTTCTTGTTGCAAATAGAAATAGAATTCAAATTTTGCAGTTGTAATGAATTGTCTCAACGAAGCTGTAAAACAATTATTATGTAGATACACAATGTTACATGAATTAGCAAGGAACAATGGAACATGTAAGAGATTGAAGAGATCGGCATAAAATGCCCATATTTCCCCTCTTTAAGCGGCCAAAAGTTTAGTCAAGATTTCCGAAAAACTCAATGCCCTGTCAAACGCTTTTACCCATGTAAAGTTTCTTCACTTCAAGCTACTGAAATGAGTAACATAATGATTATCAGCTGACCGTCATCAATGTACAATTGATTGGAAGCAAAATGCATAACCAAAATTAGTACTAACATAAACGTAGTGAAGACTGAAACAAATAAACAAGAATAATAAGAAAAGATAACCCAAAATCACGAACCGATTGAAGCAAACCAAAAACTCTGGATCCTCATCAGACGAACTGAGATGCCCTCTAATGGGGATTACCTTACACCTAATGCCCCAACTAGAGGTAGGCGGTGATTCCGATTTTTTCTCCGCTACTGCAAATTCCACTGTTCCAGAATTCATTTGCATCATCGGTCCAGTCCAATTCTGTACAATCGCACAAAGGATCAACAGAAGTAATATTCGTCCTGTTACGAATTGAGAATGAGACAAGGAAAATCACAAGTTGAAATATTGGAAAATTTATAGAGATGTACGCAGTCTAAAATTCAACTTCCATGCTTCGCCGCTTCAGCCTTTTTTCCTCCTTCCGTCTCCCCAACATTTTCTATAAGGGCTAAAGATACAAATTGGGATCCAACCCCAGTACAAGCTAGCGCCACACGTGGCAGATACCGACTCAGCTCGTTGCACTACATAAACGAACTGAACCGACAACTGTCAGTGACGCCTCTGCAACGATTTGGACGAAATCTCCAATCATTTTTCAAAAGTGAATTATAATTGGGGGCACTTCTTTATTACTGGTGACATTTGACCATGGGGTCGGCAGGTTAGGTTTGGATAGAATCATTACCGATTTAAATTATTTTGGGCTGTTTTATCGAGTCGTTGCACATACAGATTATATCTAATTAATTTATTTAATTGGATTAGATTTTAGTCGGGGTAATTCAGATTCAAATCAGATCAAGTTATCGGATCATTTTAAATTAACTTATGGTCGGATCAGATTTAGGGATATAAATATGATGGATTTTATTAGAAATTTAATAAGTTTTATTGATCAGATACTTCAATGGATATGAATTATGAAAAAAATTACTGTAGGGTTCAGGTACTTATGCTGGTATAGGATATCCATTTCAGGGATATAAAAGGGACGGATTTTACCTGAAATTTTACGGATACTTAAACGGATACGGATGATGGAAAAAAATACCCGTTGGGTTCGGATACGGATACGGGTATGGGATATCCGTAATCATACTCGTATCCATATTCGTACCCATTTACCCAATATATAATTACCCTTTTACCCTTAATTTTAAAATAAATATAGTATAAATTAAGGTTAAAATTATCATTTGACTTAACTCTAAATGGGTTTATCTGTCAGATAATGGATTTATCTGCTGGATAATATCCATTGACGAGTAAACGAATAATCTGTCAGGTAACACGTATTTAATAGATACGGATTCAGATACAGGTACGGATTTTTTTATCGGGTACGAATACGGGTATGGATATACCTGCCCCAGGCCCGTTTGCATCCCTATCCATATTAGTACTCGTACTCATACCAGTATCCATATTCATATCCTTTTACCAAATACATAATTATCATTTTGTCCTTAATTTTAAAATAAATATAATATAAATTAAGATTAAAATTATCATTTATCTTAACTTTAAATGAAAATATACGTCGGATAATATCTGTTAATGCCTAAATGGATTATCCATTGGGTAACAGATATACGACGGATATGGATATTAATGTGTTAGTGGATTCCTATTCTGGATACTAGTATAAATTTAGGTACGAATTTCTTTATCAGACAAGGTTATGGGCGTACCTGTCCTAAACCCGCCCCAGTTACATCCTTATTAAGTCGGGTTTGGGCCGAACTAGCTCGTATTAGATTTTGGTTAACTTGACGAATTAGATTCTTTTTAGGTTTTGATGGGTCGGGTTGGGTTCGAGCCGAATTAATCTTGGATCTAATCGCTTTGGATTTAAATTAGATCAGACATTGACAACCAAAATTATTCTAACCCATTAACATCGTAGGCAACCATTAAGTTTAACTTCATGTAAGCATGTTATTTCTTTATTATTATGACTTTAGGCCAAAAGAAATTGATACATGTAGAATATCGTTGTTGAATAAGTAAATTTACAATAAAAGTAAGAAAATAGTAAAATTTAAATAATAATATATTTTTAAAAGCTTTAGATAAATTATAAAACATGTATACTTTTTTTATTATCATAACTAATTAATATTGAATTTAGTTTTCTCGAGTTTGATCGAATTGATAATAGATCGGATTGATGGCGGGTTAGTTTGATCGTGAGTTATGGGTTGGGTCTCATCAGGTTGCGGTCGGATCGAGTTACTTATATTCAGGTCAATGTTGGGTCAGGTCATTTTCAAGTCGAATTAGATTAATGAATTTATTGGCTAAGCCATACGGGTCAGGTCAACTTTTATCAGATTTATTCTTTATGTTTCACGTCAATTTAGTCTCAAAATATATTTTTTATACAAATTTGATTAATTAAAGCATAAAATAGACATTATAAATTAAGATATTCTATGTCAGCTTAGTGTATCATTGTGTATGAATAATATATCTAATACATATACAAATAAAAATAGCTTAAACATCTAAAAAATTGATAGATATGAGACATATCTTATAAGAATTATCGTCTATTACAAAAACTAAAAATAATATTATTTTTACGAGTTACTTACGGTAGTTTCATCATCAATTGATAGTTTTTTAATATGGAATATAAATATCCAATATTTATAAAAATATGACCTTTTTAGTTTTTTATTAAACTTGTCACAACTTCTTCAATCTACTATAGGTAATTTGCACCATCTACTTTACATAGTTTCCTAACTTAAATCATAAATATATAATATTTATAAAAATACCATTGTTTTTCTTTTTACCTCTCAAATGCTATAGTTTTTTAATAGGTGTATAGTAATTTTCTTAACTCACTTAAAGTAGTCATCACCATCTATTGTGAGTAATTTTGCAAACATGAAACATAAATAACAATATTTACAAAAAATATCATCGCGTGTTCTTAACACTCAAATGTTGTAGTTTTATGAGTTACTGACAATAGTTTCTTTCACCTAATATAAATAATTTTCACCACTTATTGTGTGCAACTTCTTCAACTGAGAGTGTTAGTTTTTTGTTATTATTGAGAGATGTAGTTCTCATTAGATATTTCTCTTAATATAGATAACATAAGGACATGATTATATGAAGCTCAACATTACATATAATAGTGCCATTGTGAATAAATAAATATATTACTATATGAAATCAAATATATTAACATACACATTCAAAGATTTAAACATAACTATGGATATATAAGTTATTTTCAAATAAGATAAATATATTCAATAATTTACAATAATATATTATTTATGTAGGTCGCATTTAAATTTTTATGCATGTTATCATTATTTGATAGAGGGATATAAATTTAAGAGGCTGTTGTCTATGATAAGTTGTAATACCATAGGTGGGAAACATAACATAGGAATTGATCACAGAGGTAGTTCAGACATTCGATCTTCACACAAAGAGAGTGGTTATTGTAACACCCCGAGTCGACACGACCACACGGGGGCTACCTTGGAGAGCTTTCGGATTAATCGGCTGGCCCCACAGATCAACACGAGTCCTTTTAGCACGCTTTGTCCTCACTCACACACTTCCCGAGAAATTTTCAGAAAATTTTTGAAACTTCCCAGGAGGTCACCCATCCTAAAATTACTCCATGGCCAGCACGTTTAACTGTGGAGTTCTGAGGACGGAATCACCAAAAGGATGGTATACCATGTTGATATAAGTAGTCATATCAATCCTTATAGCACTCCGTTCAATTTGGGGTATTACATTCACCCCCACTCAAAGAACGCAACGTCCTCGTTGCGCCTCAACCAATGACTGTCTCAATACAGTTCATCCCAAGAATCGTCCCGCTAGGTGGCTGACTGACTCATCCAAGTTCAGCTCACAGTCGCGGTTTTGCTCCGATACCATTTGTAACACCCCGAGTCGACACGACCACACGGGGGCTACCTTGGAGCGCTTTCGGATTAACCGGCTGGCCCCACAGATCAACACGAGTCCTTTTAGCACGCTTTGTCCTCACTCACACACTTCCCGAGAAATTTTCAGAAAATTTTTGAAACTTCCCAGGAGGTCACCCATCCTAAAATTACTCCACGGCTAGCACGCTTAACTGTGGAGTTCTTAGGACGGAATCACCAAAAGGATGGTATACCATGTTGATATAAGTAGCCATATCAATCCTTATAGCACTCCGCTCAATTTGGGGTATTACAGTTATAATGTGTTGCTAGAGAGTCACTTATGACTTGTTGGCCAAAAGTGTATTTTAGGCCCATTACCAATGTTGAGTAAACTTACAAGATCACACATTATAACGAGCTAGATATAACATAAGTGGACTAAGATGTCTAATATAGTCCAGCCCAGTTAGATCTATCTGATTCCATATTTCATAGGGTTTTATGTGGATTCATCCCCCTTTATAAAGGAATAGAGCCACGTTGAGAAGGTAGGTTAGAAAATTGTTTTTTTTTTCAATAATGCCTCCCCAACCCCCTAGGGAGAACTAAATAGTCTCTCGATGCTAGCACACTTAGTTTTGAATTGAGCACGGTCGTGTAGATACTAGTATAGGCGTGACATTTGGTGCACGGTCCTAATACATTTATCATGTTACAAGAGGTATGTTCCATATTGGTTAATTCGCCTTTGATAATCGCATGGATCATAGAATTCAAATCAGATCTAGAAATTCCTAACATTAGTATCATATTCTGGTTTTGTTTGTCAATTATAAATTAATCATAAATTGATTTGATTGAAATCTTGTTTAGTTCATTTGTTAATTAAGGTATCTGATTTTAATTAGGACTGATCTCAATTAAATATATTTTCTTAATTAGGATTGATTTAAATTGCATTAATAATCTTGATTAGGACTAGGGATGGCAACGGGGTGGGGCGAGGACGGGGACCTCATCCCCATCCCCGAACCTGATAAAAAAAATAATCCCAGAACCTGACCCGATCCCCAAATTTTTTTATCAGGGATTCCTCGACCCGATCCCCAATCTATTTTCCATCCCCGATTTATTCCCTGACCTTAAAACCCGACCCGATCCCCGAAACCTGACTTTATACCTAATTCTCGGTCTCATCCCCAATCCTCAAGCCTTTTTTTATATTATAATTTTAATTTATATTCTATAAAAAATTATATTATATTATATTATATTATATATATATATATATATATATATATATATAAATTATTCGGGGTGGGTTTAGGAATGGGGACTTTAAACCCTTCCTCGCCTCATTCCCATTAAGAATCCCCGAACCCGATCCCCAAATTTTCTCTCTGAACCCAAACCTAAACGGAGAATCCCCGACCGAACCTGCAGGAAAAATTGGCATCCCTAAGTAGAACCAATATTGATTAAGTCGCTTATCTTTATTAATACCAATCTTAATTATATCAATAATCTTGATTAGGATAGATATTGATTAGGTCGTTAATCTTAATTAGGGCCGATCTTGATTAGGTAGCTAGTATTGATTAGTAGTGATCTCGATCAAGTAGCTAATATTAATTAGGACCGATTGTGATTGAGGTTATCTTGATTAGCTCGACTAATCTTGATTAAGGCGTATTGATTAGTTCAACTAATCACGTCTATCTTGCTTAATTAGTTTCACCCAAAGTTTATTTTCTATTAGTTTTCAATTGTGTTTTTGTTTAGGTTTTGGATCAAGCAACATGACCAGTGCTAGGGCATTGCTCTTGAAATCCCGCAAGGGGCACAACCCCCTTAACCCCAACCTAATTTCAAGTCTTATATCAATATAGGTGTACAATTCATCCTTTTATTCTTAGATGTTAATGTAAGTCATTTGATAAACATAAAAGGTGTAGCATGTTTTACATGTTACCTAGAATATACTATTTGTATGCTTATCACTCTTGTTGTAATAGTCTCTATATAATAATATTAAGTTAATTGATGCATTTCCAACTTAAGAACCTATCAAGACTTTAATCATCAAGGATGAGTCTACCAAAGTATAGCATCCTTGATTATTTAAGTAAGATAGGATAGGTGATAGTAACTCCTATGGGTATAAATTGATTTAACTTAACAAGGTTATCAAAATGGTTTTGGACCATGAGGTATGAAGTTGGGTGTATGGATATGAAATGTTGCCCTAATGGCCAAGAGTTATATATGATATAATTAGTAAGGTGTTGTTTACCTAAATAGCTAAGACGTAGATGTTAAGGCAAAGCTTATTGAAGTCTTAGTGAAATATGGTTCTTGGAACACTATACTTAATTGGGACATTTTTGTTGGTGTAGTGAATAATACACACACACACACACACACATATATATATAAGTGAACATGAATCTCATTGCATGCATATTAATGTAGATTATGGCATGAAATTCATCTAATTTCTTACTATGATATGTCCTTGAAAAGGGAAAAAACAATGAAATTAAATATCTTGATTGATATAGAAATTTGAGAACCGTTCTCAAACAAAAAAAAAGGAGGAATATGCCCTTGAAACACAAATATTTAATAAGCCAGTTTTCAATGCTCCTTGTGTTGAAAGAGATGCATACAGGAAGAATTTGGAAAGATTAGGTTTTCCCATGAGTTAAGATTTGGCTAATGATATAATTCTCCGGTCTTTTCCATTAAGTTATGGAAATTTTATCATAAACTATAACACACATAGTCTAAATAAGACACCGGCTGAGTTGCATTGGATGCTCAAGATAGTTAAACAGAACATTAAGAAAAATTCTAGTGATGTTATGATGGTTAATAAGCAAAAGGGTTTCAAGAGACAAGGAAAAGGACATAGATCAGGAAAGGGTAAAAGGAAAGGTCAAGTTGAGAACTTAGGTAATAAAACCAAACCCAAACTTAGGGCCAAATCCAAATATGGTTCTATAGCTAATGCTTTTATTGTAATGAGGTTAGTAAATGGAAGAGGAATTACAAGTAGTATTTGGAAGTTCTAAAAAAAGAAGGGAAGTGAGGCTTCCACTTGAGGAATTTATGTTATAGAAGTAAATGTCACTATTCTTGCACCTAACTCATGGATATTAGATACCACTTTTGGTTCTCACATTTGTATAAATGTGTAGGGGCTCATAAAGAGTAGACAATTAGCTAAATGAGAAATATATCTATTTGTGGGAAATGGAGCAAGAGTTGTTGCATTACCTATGTAATACCCCCAAAATTTACTACTGAAAAATTTTGTTTAATGGAAAGGTTTAATAGAGGCAAAATAATAAAACTATAAATTCTAGGGATATTGGTGCCACACTTAGTACCAGACCGGTTCACTCCTATCATTTCAGCACCAAGTGCTAAGGCTGAGGAGGATTATCATCAAACACAAGTCATTAATTAAAATGAGAATTCATAAAAGAACTTAATTGTCACCATAAAGAAATCAGAGTGTGGTTAAAAGAGTTACAACCCAGGAAGTAAGAATTAAAGTTCCCAACAACAGGAAATACCGTACAACTGAACAAAACTAAATCAAAACAGTATAGGGAAAAAGAAATGGAAGATAGAATCGGCCAAGTCACTCTCGATCCCCAGGTCAGTCTAGGCTCAACTCTCAGCTCCGCCCGATGCCTCGTAAGTGTTATAGGCATCGAAGATATCATCACCTACCTGCACAAACTCGGGTGGGTCCCCTGAATGAGAAACACCCATGAAACGGGTGGTCAGTACGCTACGTACTAAGTAAGGTAACCATACAGCTAAGGCCAACATATAAGGCATATAACACAAGCATGATCATATAGGTAACATACAATAATACAGATAATGAGGCCTGATTACAATCCAGATAAACTTGTTCTTTAGTTCAATGGTCAACATGCTCATTTCACGCATACTCTTTATCAATCCATGCGAGTGTGGAAACCCCACTATTATAGCCGGTGGACCGGAATACATACAGGACATAACACTTCTGACCCCTATTATTGTCGATGGACCGGTCTCCAAGGCAGAACGCTCCTAGCCACTATTATTCGTCGGTGAACCGGTCTGGCCCCGACTCATATGGTGTTTCAATGTAATTAATTAGTGTATTTCCCATGTATTATCATCATTACATTTGGTTTGTTGAGTACGGAAACCCCCACTATTATAGCTAGTGGACCGAAAATCATGCAGGGCAAAACGCTCCTGGCCACTATTATTCGCCGGTGGACCGATTTCCATGGCACCCAAGCTCCTGGCCACTATTATTTGCCTGTGGACCATTCTGGGCCCGGATCAACAATCTTTCTCTTCAAATGATTAGTGTCTTATTCGATAATATTTCACCTTTGACGTGCATGTCACCAACCTTCTACTTCCATCTTCTTAAGAGGGCTCGTCCCATATCTTAAGACTCATGCGCCCCTTATCACACCCCGACATCCATCCCCCCTATTATTTACCCATAATAAAAACCCAACTCCTAAGGGTGTGGGTTAAGGCCCATTACCTTATGACCTCCAAATCCGCTTACTACCCCTCTCTAAGGTTTTCCCTTGAAAACCCTAATTGGACTTATGTGGCCCAACTTCCTATTACTTACACTGCCATTATTTCATTTATCACCCAACACCTCATCTCATTTAGATTCAACCCAAATCATATCACTTTACTCGTCGATTTTATGTGACCGAAAAACCCTAGTTGGCCACTCCAAACCCTAACACCTTTCTTCCCCCACTAGTCACCTCTCTATTTTTCACCTAACATTTCTTCCTTCCCATGACACCCATACTCATCCCTCATATAATAAGTTTCCACTCTTATCCCATACTCCACTCTCCCTTAATTATTTTTACTTCCACATTTTCCCCTAGATTAGGGTTTCCTCCCAAAACCCTAATCAGGTCCCCTATACACCCTTACACCAAGCTACGTACTATTTTTCATCCCAAGTCTCTAATCACTCCACAACTCTCCCCTTACCTTACTTATGCCCTAAAACAACTTTTCTCAATTAAATATCATCCCGATGCAAACTCCATCCACCACATGCAAACCCTAGAAATTTACCATGCAAGATTCACATCACTCGTTCATTTTGATCATAACCTCCTTTTATTTTCCTCTCGTGGATCATGAGATAGTTTGGTCAACCTCATGTCCCCTTTAGTGAACTCAATTCCCATTTTCTTCCTTTTTATCCTTTCATCCCCATATCATATTATCAATCATCCTAACATGCATGTCCTAGAGGGTCACATCATATCACATCGTAATCACAACATATACATATTATACTCATACCATAAGAAAACACATGAACATACCTCAACTCCAAGCTATGCTACACATAAAGCAAGTTTAATAATAACCATAAGATACACAATATAACATGGTACATAACATCCAAGGCATAAAAGACACACAATACACATAGGGCCTTAGCTATGTCCTTAACTAAAATGATGTCGGGCTTGGAGCATGCTCCTACGCCTCCTTAGAGTTTTGACTTGATTCACCTATAAGAAGGAAATACTACGGGTTAATCTCCTTCTTACCAAAATTACCATTATTCCTACCCTACCCTTATCATAATCTACTATTATGGCTAATAATGATAATAGTAGTTTTATAAGTAAAAGTAGGGTTATTATTCTCAAAATAGTTAATCATGCTACTACTAAACAAAATAAGTCTTAGTAGCTACCATGATTTATGTTAAAGTAATCACAGCGATATTTATATTATTAAAGGTAATAGTTTCAATGTTACTAATAATAATAGTTGTAGTGATAATACTAATATCAACCCAAACCCTAGTAATAATAATAATGGTGATATTAGTAATGTAAAAGTGATGACCATAATGATACTAATAATGATAATATTAGTAGTGATAATAAGGTTAGTGCTATATGAAATGTTAACAATAATGATAAGGTAATAATAATGATAGTAGTAGTAGTAGTAGTAGTAGTAGTAGTAGTAGTAGTAGGAGCAGCAGCAGCAGCAGCAACAGTAGTAATAATAATAATAATGATGATGATGATAATGATATTAATAATAGTTATAATCTTAAGAATATTACTAATAAAGGTCCTAATAATCATAATAGTAGTAGCCTTGGTGATAATATGGTCAAGTATAGTAATAGGGATGGAAATAATAATAATAATAATAATAATAATAATAATAATAATAATAATAATAATAATAATGTTAAGCATAATAATAGTAATAATAATAATTGAAATGGTAATAGTAATATAAGGGTTCAAATATTTACACTAATAATAAAAGTGATAAGAAAAATAATGATGATGATGATGATGATGATGATCATAATAATACTAAAGTTGTAGACAATTAATAATAATAACACTAGTTAGAAATATTTATAAAGTTAGGTTAAATAATAATAATGATAATAATAATAATAATAATCATAATAATAATAACAACAGTAATACTATTAATATTATTAAAAATTACTAACACTTGTATAAAAAGGTTTAGGGATTGAGGAGGTTAAAGTACCACCTAGGGATGGTGGCGGCACCGGTGGCGACAGTGGTAGAGGGAGAAGAGAGGCGGAGGTATAGGCTAGAGGAGAGGGAATGAGGGGGTGATTGAGGTGGTAAAGGGTGCCTCAAGTAGAGAGGGATGGAATGAAGGTGGTGGTGCAGCCAAAGGTGGCGGCGCACAACGGCAGGTGTGGTGGCCGAAGATGATGGAGGGAGGAGAAGGGAGAAGGAGAGGGAGGCATATGGAGGTAGAGGAAGTTCCCCTGGTTGTTTTGGAGGGTAAAGAGGGTGTTAGTTGCAGCGGAATTGGTGGCAAGCGATGGTACGAAGGGCGGCGAGGGTTGATGAGGGGTTGGTCGAGATGGGGACTTTGGACGGTCGAGGTGGCTCGTGTAGGGTAAATCGAGGGAGGAGGGAGGTGTAGTTGGGTAGAGGGTGATGCAGGGGAAGTTCTATAGGTGGCTCGGGCAACAACGTTGGGCGGCAACGATGGGGAGGTCGTCTGATCGGGCGGTGGGGCAAGGGAAGGGATTTTTCTGGGCTACGAAAATAATCCTAATTTAGGGCTACCTATGGGGTATTTATAGACCAAATTGAGAGGAAAACGATGGAGGAGGAAGAGGACAAGAGGGAGCAGGTGAGGCTGGACCACCGACCGACGGTGGCAGACGGTGTTGTCTCTGCCATAGCAGGAGGGTTGGTGGTTGGCGGAGAGAAGGGAAAGGGGCAGGCGTGCGTGAGGAAAGAGAAGGTTGGTTGGGTCGAAAAGGGGAAAGAAAACGACAGGGGAGAGAGGGAATGGAAGTAGGATGACATGCGGTGGTGGCTGGCGGAGAACAAGGTTGTAGGGGCTCGGGGTTGCAGATTGCGTGGGCTGGGGAAGAAGAAGGAGGAGGGAAGGGAGTGGATCTGGCGGTCCACGAAGAAAAGAAGAAGGAGGATGTGGACCGGTTAGGCAACGGGCGAAGGAAAGAAAATGATGTGGGCCTAGGCCGAGCAGGATGGGGAAAGGGAAGAGAGGGAGAAGAGTTTAGGCCACAGGGAAGGCCGGCCCAAATCAGGGGAGGAAGAGGAAAAATAAGAAAAGGAGAAAGGAGATAAAGGAAAGAAAAAGGAAAAGAAAGAAGAAAAAGGGAAAAAGGAAAAAGGGAAGAAAAAGAAAATAGATGGGTTGGGGTATTTGGGACATTTGGTATTTTTGAATATTTAAATTAATAATATTTTAAATAAAATAATAAATAAAGTCCCTTTTTGGGTTAATTTAGGATATTTGGAATAGTTTTTTTTTCTAATTTTCATTTTAATTAGCAAAACATCCTAATTTTTTCTAAATAAATTATTTATTATTTTTCTCTTGATTGTACCTTGTTTTATTCCTCTTATTTTAATTAATTAATTAAATTAAATTAAATTTCCTAATAAATCCTTATTTGACCATAATTTCTAAAATTAGGGTTTTAGGGTATTTCAACCTGAAGGAACTTTACTTTTAACTTTACCTTCTATCATGGTTTTAGAACTAAATAATTTTTATTATGTACCTTCCATGAGTAGGAATATTATACTTTGTTTCATGTTTGGACATGGATGGTTTTCATTTTTCTTTAAAGAATAATCATTGATCTTTTTATTTAAATGAAATACTTTATGGCAGTGCCCAAATGCAAAATGGTATTTATGTTCTAAATTTTGATAGTTAAATCTATAACATAAATGTTAAAATACTCAAGTCTAATGACTCGTATCTAACCTATCTTTGGCATTATCGTCTAAGCCATATAAATGAGAAATACGTGTTGAAGCTCCATAAATATGGTCTCCTAAGTTCTTTTGATTTTAAATCTTTTGAAGCATGTGAATCTTATTTACTTGGAAAAAGGACCAAGGATTTTTTTCTAGACATGGTGAAAGGGAAATTAACTTGTTAAGTCTCATAGATGCAGATGTGTGTGGACTGTTGAGTTCAAAGGCTATAGGTGGTTTCCAGTACTTCATTACATTTACTAATGAATTTAGTAGATATATTTATGTTTATTTAATAAAACATAAGTAAGAATCCTTTGAAAGGCTTAAAGAATTTCATAACGAGGTACACAATTAACTTAGTAAAAGTATTAAATTCTTTCAATTAGATCATGGAAGACAATATTTAAGCTAAGAATTTATTGATCCCCTTATGAATTGTGGAATCATTTCACAACTCACTCCACCTAGTACACCCTAATGGAATGGGGTTTCGAAGAGGAGAAATTAATTTTTTTATGACATGGTTTGATCTTTGATGATTCATGTAGATCTTCCTATATCCATTTAGGGGTATGTTCTTGAAACAGACGTGTTCACACTAAACAAAATACCATCAAAAGTTGTTGAAAATACACCATATAAGTTAAAGATTAGGAATGTCCTAGTTGTTATTTCCTTAAAATTTAAGGGTGTGAAGCTTATGTGAAACATCTAGTTTTAGATAAAACTGGACCAAAATTTGGTGAATATTTTTTTGTGGGTTATCTTAAAGAAACAAAGGGGTATTATTTTTACTACCCCGTTGAGAACATAATGTTTGTTGCCTGAAATGTTATTTTCCTAGAAAGAGAGTTTCTTTTTGAAGGAACAAGTGGAAGTTAATCACAACTTGAAAAAATTCAAGAGACACAACAAGAGATTCCAGTGTTGATGAAGCACGAGAAAAATCTACAAAATGTTGTAAAAAAAAACTCCAAGGATAAAGCCCCCCTATAGATCTAATAGGGTATATCATGAGCTAGATAGATATCTCTTATTTATGACTGGGCATTGTAATGTGTAATTGTTGGATAATATTGAACCCACTACCTACAATAAAGCATTGGTGGGCCTACACTTTGAAAATTGGCTAAGACCCATAAAATCTAAAATGGACTCCATGTATGAAAACCAAGTTTGAACCTTGGTTGATCCACCCGATAGGGTAAAACCCATTGAATACAGGTGACTCTTCAGAAGGAATATGAACATGGATGGAAATGTTCACACATATAATTTAACATCCTAAAATTTACTACTGAAAAATTTTATTTTTAGCGGAAGCATAATACCAAAATAACTGGGCATTGCCGCTATAATTGACATAAGTCTAGCTTACCTCACAATTATTACGTCAATCACAAGGTAAAATAATTAAAATGTAAATCATGATAAATAGAAAATGAGAGAAGTTTCATAAACATAAATATGAGTTAGAGAGTAACTTTGATTACAATATCCAAAAAATATAGACAAAAGAGATACCATGAATCTAATTATCCAAAAAGGTATCCGAGTAAAACTATCATTCGAATAACATAAATCTATGTCCAAAACCTTAATACAAAAGTCACTCCACCCCATACAAAGCATCATAGGATATAAAATCATTCAACAGTCTTCATCGACCTACACATAGACATCCAAGTCATCTGTTCGTGGAAATGAGAAGCAACCATGAAAATGATGATCATTATACTACATATTAAGTAAGGTGACAATACAATCGAGAAAGGATTTTAAGGAGAAAAGCATGCATGTGATACATAAAAAATTTGAGGTAAATATTGATTCCAAATCTCATTAACAGATATGTCATACTTCATTCTTTTATTTATGTCGAGTCTCAGGGATCCCACTATTCTAAAATCAGTGGAATGGTCTAAAGTACCTATTAGCGACAACATACCTAAGCCACTATTATTATTCAATGGAATGGAACAAACACCTCTCAAGGTACAAAATCCACTTTAGCCACTATTATCATCCAATGGAGCGAACCTAGCACCTCGGTCCCGACTCACATAATATTTCACTTTAAATTACTAGTTTTTTTTATTTATTAGTACTTTTCTCTTAATCATATTTTTATTCATATTGAGTATAGGGCCCAATCTGATGGAGTGGATTGATGCACCTCTTAGGAAAAAGCATACCTGAGTCACTATTATCGTCCGATGGAACAGACCCATATAAATACCTCGGCCCAACTCACCTGATCTTTCACTTTAAATGATTAATATGTCATTCGATGTTGATTGTAAAAGGTAATTCTACAAGACTCATACAAATATGCATATCATAAAATAGATCAACACGTAAACACAACCACCTAATTATCAAGCCAGCCTCAAGTAATAGGTCCATAATTACCAAAATTTTCTAAGTATAATTCTTAGTACATTAGGTTCTATTTTCCTTTCAAAAATCACCAAAATACCATTTTTAACCTTGATGAACCAAAATATCCTTTATTTATCAAAACTTTAAAACATCATATTAGGTAACTTATATTTTACTCAATCCATCTTATAATCCCACTACTTATAAAATATTAGATAATACCTTCAAAACTTATTAGGACAAGATTATTTCCTATATTACCATCATATGACTATAATGCCCTTACAATACTTGCATTTCCAAAAGGCCTCACGAATCCCCAATATCAATACATATCAATATATGATATTCATACTAGATATGTACATCCATTGTATATACATAAATACCACATATCCACATTATTCCCCAAATACATCATTTCACATTTTCCACTCTTTCAAGATACCATAACATGGTATGATCAATCAATATTATTCATGTAACATTATAAACAAGATATGCATACCACACATATTATACATACAAGCCTAACTACGACATGTATCCTTACCAACAAAGACATCTGACTCTAAGCACGATATATTAAATCGCCTCCTCTGAGATCACCAGAAGATTACCTATAAAAACAAGGATATTTCATAATTAGAACTTAATAATAAAAATCAAGGGAAAATTTAAGGAAAAGGAAGGTGGAATGGAAATAACTGAAATAAGTGGGAAAGCTTGGGTTGCGTGGAACTATGGTGGAGGTTGTGGATGTGCTTAGTTGGTGTTATAATGGAGTATGGGTGTGCTAGAGGGGTGACACGACTAAATCAAATGAGTGTAATGGGCGTGTAGCATGAAACACATGCATTGGTCAAGAGTTGGAAACGCACACAAGCAGGTTGTGTGAGGTTTGCACAGGCAGGCATTGGGAGGTTCTCACAGTCGTGCGAGAAGTGCACAAGCGAGAAGGAATGGGTGTGCAAAGATGTGCACAAGATTATGCTTGGGTTGTGCAAGTGCACACAACTGGGGTGTCCAAGAAGTGCATATTTGTGCGCCTAAATGGAAACAAAAACTAAGCGGGATGGAATGAGGGAGGAAGAAAGGATTAGGGTGGCATTGGTTGGAGACAGTGATGGGGATTGATGGGGTGGTAGTTGGTGGTGGCGTGTGGTGTGGTGATGGTTTATTATGCACCGAACAAAGTAGGAAAAGGAAGAAGAAGAGAAGATGATCGGGGTTGCTTGTTCTACAAAAATAGAAGGAGGGGAGTGAGTTGGTTGAGTAATAAATGAGGTAGAGAGAGCTCTGTGAAGTATACTCAGACACACACATAGAGTGAATGACAGGGAAGAGAGACATGCATAGGAGATGGTAGAGGAGAAGGCGCGTGATCAAGACATGGGTTGCTAGGCAAAATTCAACAAAACACATGCCATGGATTAAGGGGGTAATGGTTGATGATGATGGAGGTAGGGGTGGGTTGGTAGCATGGTAGAGAGAGATATGGTTGGGAGAATTTTGCGCAAGTGAAGGAGGAGGAAGAAGAAAAAGAAGTCAACCAAACAAAGGAAAGAAAAGGAAAAAGGAGAAAAAGGAAAAGGGGATAGAAATTAGGTTTGGTTTTATAATAAGATTTAGGTTAGGGTATTAGAATAGTTTAATTAATAACTATCTGGGTTAGGTTTAGGTTAAAGAGAAATATAAATTATCTGGAATAAATATTATGATTAGGTTAAGATTTTAAATTAAGAAATTAGTGTAAGATAAAAATATTGATTTCTCAATATGAGAGTTGGTTTAAGGTATTAATTATTTAGGACTAATAATAGATAGAATTTAGGGTATTGCATATAAGGCAAGATTGGTGGCCAAAGGTTTCAAACAAACTCATGGTATTGATTTTGGTGATACTTATTCACAAATTGCCATGCTTAAGACCATTCGAATACTTCTAGGTATTGTTGTATTTCATGAATTTGAAATTTGGTAAACAGATGTTAAAACCACATTCCTCAATGAAAATTTAAAAAAAGAATGCATACATGAAACAACCAAAGGATATTAGCACTACTAAAAATGTTGGAAAGATTCACAAGCTTGAACCATCCATTTATGGATTGAAACAAGTATCCCAAAGTTGAAATCTTCATTTTGAAGAAGCAATCAAAGAGTTTTTCCTTATTTAAAATGAGGAAGAACCTTGTATTTACGAGAAGGTTAAAAGGAGAGCTATAGTTTTCTTTATTATATGTGGATGATACATTACAGATAAGAAATGATATTCCTATGCTTTTTTCTATAAAGAACTGGTTGAGAAATATTTTTTTCTCAATAAAAGACATGGGAGATGTAATTATCATATATATTTTTCAATGATTATGTAATCTATCATGATGATTATGCAAACCATTAGGATAATTATATTTATTATATGACAATTATGTCTACTAATATATAATATCCATTTCTATAGAAATTATGTGTTATTGTATTTTTTATATATTTTTTTATGACAATTGTGTCAAATCGTGTAGTTATTATTTACATAATTATATTAGCTATTATGGTGATTATAACCTCTTCTTCTTTACACTGGTGTTATCTTCAAGAGCGTCTTCAAGAGAGCCCCTCTTTTTACTAGCGTGGAAATCGAATGTATATAGCTGCATATATCTAGATGTATCAAATAAGTATTGCGTGGGAGTAGCATCTTCTTCACATCATCACAAGCTTCTGACATGTCGACGTCCAAACACAAACGGTTTCCATAACTTCCAAACAATGAGTCTTCCAGCGGTTCGCAATATTAAAAGGCAAATAGAATTGCAGCCGAGCAAAAATAGCAGAAAGATCCCATTCAAGTATCTGGCTGCTGTTCAAGGGACTCAGATTCGAACATTTGATACCTGCCTAACAGCATCAAACATAGTACAAACACCAGCAGATGCCAACAAAATTCAAAATAGCCATCCAGGTGGAGAAGGAAATTAGTACAGGTCTGCTTCACTTTCTTTCTTCTTTTTTCTTATTTTTGATCAAAGATAAATATATATATGGGGTCTGCTTCAATCTTCATACCGGCAACTCTGTGAGTTATTCAGATTTCTCTTCAAGATCTTTCAGTTTCTCCTTCAATTCGCCAGTCTGGACAGGACAAAATAGTAAGGAGACAAATCAAGAAACTAAAATTAGAGCAAAACAGAAAAGATAGAATCGATGCTTTATACGAGAGAGTACTTTTGAGAGAGATAGAGAACAAAGAAAAGAAAGGTACCTGGTGCAAGTTGAGGATAATGTCTGAACCTCCAACAAACTCTCCCTTAATAAATATTTGAGGAAATGTAGGCCAGTTGCTGCAGAAAAAGATTAAGACTTCAAAGGTTTGCATGTTAAGTCGTCCTCAAATGGAAGGATGCGAAGTACTAACTTAAAAGACGGGCCTGTTCTCCTCGGTTCATTTTTAGAACTTGTTAGATCAAATCAAATCATATTAGCAAACTTTTGATGTAACAGAACAAATATAAAGTTTATAATAATTATTATAATAATGATATTGAGGATAACAAACCATAGTAATAATATTAATAGGAAAAATATTAATCATGACATAATAATAAATTAGTAATAGTCTCATTGAAAATTATAATCAAGATCATATCAGGTTAGATTAACAAAAATAAGTTAAGAAGAACAAACCCTAAGAATGGAAAGTATACTATCTATCGAGCGCGTGAATATGCGACATCATACTCAACTAAGCCATCGTACCATCATATGGATAAAAGCTTCTCCAGCATTCTAGTCTTGCACAGCTAAGAGCAATTGCATGCACATGCACGTTTACCATCTAATCGCCTGTTCAATATTCCATTGTACATCACCTCCATTCATAGTAAGCATCTAACATTAACCTCAATACTGCCAGCGTTTAAGATCAAACATCAATGAAGACTCACCAATCTTGCCTCCAGCCACATCCATCATTTTAATCCAACCCAGAGCACAGAAACTCATATCCATTAGTTTTGCTTATTGGTTTCCCTATTTTGTACTCTCTTATGGCTTCAACTGAGCTGAAGCATTGCGTCAAGGAAAGAGATCTCCCCCAAGAGAATCATTTTGCAAACGGATCATCATATGACGAGTATGCTTAACGGAAATCATATGGACTACTGGCAATGCCTCATTAACAGTTTGATCCAGCACATGCTTCCAGTATGCAAATACAACGCCCCTGCCTTATATACTATGAGGTCCGGATATTATACTGTTGGAGTAAAGACAGGAGTAGCTTCCTTTGGTAACTGACATAACTTACTGGACCCACCACCAGCAAACATCTCCACAAGTGATGTTTATTTGTTCACATAGAAAATTTCAACAAGCAATAACAAATATGCATTATCTTCTATGAATAGTCAAAATCTGAAAGTCTGGACTGTTACATTATTGTATGATGAATGTGTAGAGAGAGAGGGAGTGAGAGGGAGATTAGTCCTTCATTGATATGTCAGAAAATATTTATTTACCTGTAAGATTTAACAGCATTCTTTAACTCAAGGTCTTCCAAAATATTTCTGGCACTCAAGGGAACATCTGAAAAAAAAAAAATATATATATATATATATATATACATATATATATATATATAATCAGTAAAAGAAAACTAAAAAAGAAGGGCACTAATAAACAAGAAGGGTGAACAAATGTGGCAGCACAGAAAAGCAAATTCATGTGACATGGTAGCTACCTAACTTGTCTCGGGGTTGACAGGAGAAGGGGGTGGGGATTATATAAGCAAGTTATTTTTGCTTATTTTGCAAATTAATGTGTTTCTCTTTTATCTAATTTAGTTCTGGTATACAGTTTTCTGGCACAGTTGGTTTGTGTAAACCATACAGCTGTTGGTTTCTATCAAACATATCAACGTATATTCCCATATTTTGCTTGTTTCTTCCCCTACTAAGTACTAGCCTTGTAATGCATCAAAGAAGAAATGCAAGTGATGTCCAGTCAAAACGTAAAAGCATGAAGAAGGAAACTAGGCAAATGATGCATCACCCATTGAGCAGTAACAGAATCCAAAAGAGCAATAAGTCCGGGAAAAAGCATGAACATGAAAATTAAAATTCAGTAAAAAATTAGATTATCAGCAAGCCACAACGGAAGAAAAGAGAGACTAAGAGGATGAGAATAAAAATGTAGAGGCAAGGACGAAATTAATGGAAGCAAGTAAGAATGAAGGGGGGAAAAAGAATGCCAATGTTGAGCTTGTAAGTGACTCTAGTGTCAATTATTAAAATCACAAAATGCAGAAGCCCGCAGAGGGAAAACAGAGGTTCACGTCATAACACTTTTAGGGGGACGTGATATCAAAAATTGGGTTGACTCAAGCACCAATGCACTCTATCAAAGAACTGAGTGAACCGACTCAGCCCAGCCAAGGGTTAGACTGTCCCAGCTTTCCAAGTGAAGTCTGCCAAAAAAAATCGCCTTAAGTGCCAATGCTGCTCGGAACTTTCCAATTGAAACTGTCCCATGATCCCTGATTTCCTATATTCACTCTGCAAAAAGTTACAATACTCCCACAATCCAAATGACGGAGAAGAATTCTTAAGTCATAACAGTACTTTAAGGGGTACATGATATCAGAAATTAGATCTAGAGTATAGAACTATTTATCTACAGCAGCACAGAATCTGAGATATTGAAACCTCTCAGAATGCTTTCGTGAGCCCACTGTTAAGGTATGGGACTTGAGTTGTGGGGTTTACATTGCCCAAAAAAAAATAACATATGCTTCCTGAAATTTCTGAAACATCCTGCAAATTTGAGCTACACCAACTCAAGCGCTGTCAGCAATGTCTAATGATTCTAGTTAGCAGCTAAAAACAAATTTGTATTTTGGTGAAGGACGTGTCATAACCCAGTTGCACCTAAAAACAAATTTGTATTTTGGTTAGCAGCTCATAAAAAGACTAGCCACCAAAGACAAGCTTGTAGCATATTAACCACACACAATGTTTATATTGCTTGGGTGCAGAAACTGCAGAACACTTATCTGTGTGATGTCACATAACTAGCAGCATAAGGAAGCTAATCAATTTGGTTTTTGACCGATCAGACGCCATCAGGTCATGGAAGGAAGAAATTTACTCAGCAACAAGAAAATGATGCAGAACCAAGGCCATTACTTGCATGATGCGAGGATTGGCACCAAAAGAGGTATATAAACCATGAAGATTAAGTAATGAACAGTTGTTCAATGATAGACATTGTAGCTGAAATGCAGTCGTACAGAGCATTTCAATGATTGAATAGAAATTGTTTAGTAGCTAATAGCATGATAAAATTCAACAATGTTATAAGTATCATAGAAGACTTTTGGAGACTAGACTGTAATACGTATACTGCTTAGCTATCAATTTATTATTATTATTATTTAAAAGTGACCTAAGTAACTCATCAGCACCGCGCTGAGCCAACAGTGTCAAAGGTTGCAGCCCTACTAAGCAGGCCCACAGATCTCACTCAAGCCATATTTAGCTGGTCATATATTTATTATTTAATTATTTAGCTATTGTTCAATTAGATATTATCTAGTTAAATATTAGCTACATGTATCTTTAGATCTGGTAGAGAATGTTCCTATATATTACTGCCTCCTTTTCACAACATATGGCCTATAGTCTTTTCATATTTGCTTTGAAATATGTCATTTTACAAGAAGTATAAAACATTAAATGCTACATTGCCACTTTTGCCCTCTATTCTTTTTAATCATTGATAGATAAGTCGGAGCATTAATTGGAGCTCCCCTATTAATGCAAGGATATATTGGTGAATCTATGCATCAAACTTCCTAAATTTGTGTTAAAACCTTAAAGATCCTCGGTTGTGAAACAAAGGGAGTAAATTTGGTTCGTTAATATCCATTTTTGGTGTGTGGATATATTTACCCATAACAGAGCTCATAATAGCTTGTAATAGTATAGAATAAGGCTATGCTCTCTTCATCTAACTTTTGCTAATCTAATCCAATCTGGAAAAAATATTTATTTTATTATTATTAATATTTTACTCTTGTTATAATCATACTTCCTCTATTCCAATATTATAGTCCCCAATCAAAAATCTAATTTTTTATTAGATGTAATATAATGAGTATAGGTTTCGAAGTATGCTCTTAGCCAAAGAAGAAAATGTGATCATATTTTTAATTAAAGTTGATAAACATTTAAAAGGTCAATATTTATTTGCATAATCGCTCAATTACTAAAAGATGGCAATTAATGAAAATTCGTGCAATTTTCATGTTTCTGCCAAATATTGCATGGAGAAAAAAGAATCAAGAAATGTTGTATTAAATGAGGTACTCATATGTAGCCTTCTACTATGGGAAAAAAATTGAGGGATTTTTTGTCCAATACCAACGTGAGACACACTTGGCGGGAGATATCAATTAGTCCATATCATAACGAGAGATATCAATTAGTGCACACCAATTCATGCTTTTGGGTCATTCATTGGTGGGACAAATTTTCTTGTGATTTTGGGGTGATTTATTTATCAAATTAATAGTGCTTCAATAATCAAGAGAAATGAAAATTTTCAGTTAAAATTCAAGCTAAAAATACCGGAGGCATATTCAAATTTTGGGATATTGTAAAAACACCCTTATGTTTTGGGGTAATTGTGTGAGATAACCCTTGTTATATTTTCCTCACTATATTGTATGTGTACCAAATGACCCTCCATTTAAATGTTTGCTAATGTCATTTAATTTAGGCATTTATTGTGCTGTCAAATGCTACATTTTTTTCTTTTCTTCTTCCCACCTTCTTAATTCATGCTCCGGTTGACCAATCCAACCAATGATTCCATCTTCTTCGCCAGTTTTGTTCTCCCCTATCTCACCTTTCTCTCATCTTATTCTAAAATTGTTATGCTTTTTGTCATTAGTTTTGTTTCCCCCATTGCATATGTTTTTGGTGATTGTGGCTATGTATGCGTCGAAGAACCTTGAGGGTAGATTAGGCTTTCAATAAGTCAAAGAATTTCTAAGATTTTTTGTCGTACTTGTGTTTAGGATCAAATTTTTTATTCATTTTTAAAGGGGATTGAAGTGATCCTCCAGCAATCTACATCATGTCACAGGTTTGATAATATTGTAAGGTGCAGCATGAGATTTATGGATTTTCAATTGATAAATGGAGAGAATTGTTAGGGGATTTTAATGAAAGTGCCCCATTTATGGTGGGGACTTCCATGGAAATTAATTGGTATTATTTGCCAATAGAATTGCAACAAGGGAACACCAATTACTTACTTGAAGTCAAGTTATAAAAATCAAGTTCAACTCCTGTTAATAGTGCCCACCTTTTCTGTTGTGTTGATTCTGCTTATTGTGCTTGTCATCCTTTTATGTTCACCCTCTCATATGGTTAGTATGAGCTTTTTTCATTTTGGTTGAGCATAAATGTATCAACCCTTATCCATGAATATTGAGTTTTGTAGTTTGAAAATGCTTCTTTTTTCTAGCTAAATTTTTTCATGGTGGGTTATGGTCTTAATGAGAAAACCTTTCTAAACCTTTTTTCTTCATTTTTCTTTTCCATTCATTGTATTCTAAATTCAATTGAGCACTCTCCTTCTTTTATTGATACCTTGGATTTTGCTTTCATGTATTTGTAAATTAAAACTCTGTACTTTTGGCATTTGATTAATTAAATTAAATTTACTCTCCAAATTATTATAATAATTCCCATGCATTTCTTTGATGCATCTGGCAAACAAAAAATCGGTAGCTTTGTTGTTAAATATTAACTCATTGCAGCCATTTTAATTATTGATAGGTTTTTTCACTTTGGTCGCCATTTATTTTGGGGTATGTGTTGTTTACCCTCATATGCTTACATGCTCTTACATTCAATACTTATTCTTGAGCGAGAGATGTAGATTAGGCAAAGCTAAGCCAATGTGCATAACTTCATATTTGGTGTAGATGGTTCCAGTATCAACTTTTGAAGAGTCAAAGGTAGTGATGAAAATGGAGTAAAGGACCGATTCCCAAGTTGGTGGTGATTCCTCATCAAGGTTGGTGATGATGGTCAAGCATTTTCGATGTTTGTGGTGGCGGCAGATCAAGTGTTATTCAGATTTTGGGATAGAGATGTCACTTTTATATGTGAAAGTTATCCTTTTCTTTCCTTTTATATGCATATAAGCATAGAATCACATGGTTGTTTTAGGTATGGCAAATTTGTATAATTTGTCAGTAGGCCTAGCCAAGGTTGCTAGCCTTTTTGATTAATATACCATAACTATTTTTTACCATATTACATTAACTCTTTGCAATATGAATGAAAAATAATATCATTACAAGAGCACATATCTTAAGGCCCCATCAACTGTTGTCTTGAATCGTTCAATTTTGAGAAAGAAGAATAGAATGTGTATTCATAATGGCAGGGAATCTGATGCAAAGTGGATACTAAAAGGAGTTGTTTGTCTTTAATCAAGATGTTTTTTGGTTTAAATGGTTATCTGGTGCATTAAAAATAATCACTGTGTTATTTTTTGAGTTTAAAGAGATACCTAGTGCAAAGATGAGTTTGTCATTTTAGTTTACTTAAGTAAAGTACGTATTTAAACTGTTCAGATTATCTGGTGCAAAGGGTAAAACAGTTACTTTAGTTTTATAATAGCCATGGACACCAAAGGGAATAGCCGAATAGCCCTTTAGGAATTTTTTAAGTCTCAAAAGATTTTTATTTTATTTTACTTTCAACGTGAATCGGAAGAGGAAAAAAAATGGGAAAAAACTAAATTTTGGGGCTATTTTGGTCTGTTTAGAGGTTAAAGATAGGGAAAATGAGTTAAATGATTGATAATCATAGTGAAGGCAATTTTGGTCACATTGAATAAAAATCAACCCAATTTCAAACAAGTTATCAGCAAAACTAACAACAGAGTTATCCCTAGACACAAAGTTATATGGTACAACACAAAATGGGACTAGGTTATCTCGTGTAATTTCTCTAAAACGCAAATTTATCTTGTGCAATATCCCTCAAATTTTTTGTAGAAAATTTCCCACTTCATTTTCTCATGTAAATAAATCTCCTACTCCATATTAATCCGATCAATCAACTTCTTTCCATTTAAGAAATAATCTTCCCAATATAGACTTCCAACAAAGACACACATCCAAAAATGTCAAAAGAAAATTAACAAATGAGGAACAAGTAGCAAATTTTCATGCTCTTTTGAAGGGCAATGAACACGATAAACTAAAAAGAGGCACCATCGCAACTATAGCTTCATCATTTAGTGTATGCACTAACATAGTTTCTAGAATTTGGAGAAGAGGGCAGGAGTATAAAACTAATAGCTCTGTTCATGTATCCAGGACAAGAAAGAGTAAAAATTAACCTTTCAAGAGTTGTTGATATTCCCTTGTGAAGTTGGAATACTATTTGCTCACTTGCTCATGCCATGATTATGCCAAAATTTACTCTTCATCCTTGTATGAAAGAGGTTCTCTTAAAAACACTCTAATGCATTAAAATCTGATTTAACTTCCACAAATAAATTAAGGACTGAACTTCTGTCTCTCAAAGCTTCATCCACAAGGCCCTCGTACCAACCCTTTATTTGAAGATACTAAAAGGAGGGCACAAGCAAAGGGGTTCAAACGCAGACACCACCTAAATGCCTTGGCTTCCACGTCATCCACCACCCTCTCAATCAACTTCCCTCCTCCCAAGTACAAGTCCCACTAATTCCAGTTCATCTGATAACATGGGGTTCAAACGCAGAAAGTGCAACAAAGCTTAGAAGAGGAGCCATCCTCCTACATCTGGTCCTAATCTTAACTGGTAAGAACTCAAATTAAGGAACATACCACAGTGTACAAAATAATAAAGGAAAACAACTAAAAGAGCTACTATTCAGAACAAAAACCTGGACTATAGAAAGAAGGGAAAATGGGGTGGAATGAAGATGAGGGGAAAGTATTGACAGCACCAGTATAATATGGCAGTAAGAAGAACTATCAGAAGTGAAAGCAAGATAAGGAGAAAGAGAAAACAGGATCAAGCAGAAGAGAAAAAATTACACTGACAAGAGAAAAAGGAGGGCACAAGCAAAGGGGCAGCATGGTGATATATCATTGTAAGGACTTCATCTTCACATAAATGTGTTTCTAGTAATTCCCTTCTGCTTGTCTGTTTATCATTACCTTTCTTTTATTCGTCCTCTATCATTTTTTGGGGTAAGGAGGCATCGTCAGTAGTAGACTACAATGCCAATATTTTACTGGAAGTTGACTTGGGCAAAGGCTTTAGAACTTGAACATTTGAGATCAAGAAAGACAGTTTAAAGAAGAAAAGCATCTCCGGATTTATAGAGGCATAGATGCAAAAACTGAAAAAGAGTGATAAATATCAATGGACCTTAACTAGCTATCAACAAAGCAAATCAGGTATTGTTGTCCAATCCCGCACCAACTCTGTCAACTCACAAAAACATGCGAAAATATGGGATTCAATAAATTCATATTCAGCCAACAAGGCCAGTAATTGAAAAAATTATACAGCATGCAGCAGATTTATCTTTTTTAAGTGTGAAAACATCAAAGTTTTATCAAGGTCACAGAGACTTACTGTACATCTTCAGCACCTTTACCGCTAGGTTGCTGAAACCACACTGAGGAAAATCTGGAACCCCCTTCATGTAGAGCATTACAGAATTTCCCTTGACATCCTGCACCCAAAGCCAGCACTGAAAACATAAGAAATGCAACAAATTTGGCAAAAACAAAATTCAAACAGAATCAAAGTAATGCAATAAGAGAAACCAACTGTGATAAAAATAAAAAGTAAAAATAATAAATATAAATAAAAATAAACCATAGATGCTAATAACCTGCTCAACGATATCCTTTGGATGGATGCCAGAACTCTCAAGCTTACTAGTAGGTCTGAAATCTTCATGCGTCTCTGGATCATTTGACAAAGTCGTTGAATATCTCAGTCCATTGTAGACAGGCCCATATACCTACCACATAGCCAAACCAGGCTTGAACATAAACTTGTCTCTTACATTATGATATGAATCGATGATTAGATGGAGATAATAGCTTTCTAATAAACACATGGAACCTCTGGCATTTCCTATCAGCAATTGCTCGCTTCATGCTAATATATTGATTTTCTTAATAAATAAAAAACTTGGTCAAACTGTGTATTCGCTCTTAATGCTACAACCATTTAATTTTCAACATTTTTACAACCATCTAATAATGTGTGGGTTCCGATACGTGTAGGACTCATACATTATTAGATGATTGCAAAACTGTTGGAAAGTCAGTAATCCCTCCGTTTTACAACAGAAGCCTATAGTTAATAGGCATAGATATTAAAAAGTAATATAAAAAATTTAACCACTAAATTCACAAATATACCCTTACATTCATTGTGGGCAAAATAGGTAAATAGATTATAATATTTCATGCTTTATACTTTTTGTAAAGGACTTACTATAGTAAAATAAATCCATTGGGAAGCAAAGGGAGTATTTTCCTTCACACCATAGATGACGAAAACGAAACCAGTCTCCCTCTGAGCAAAGTTTAATTATTCAGTTTACATAAATTTCCTCGATCCAGATATTTCAATTAATAACAGTCTAACAGGATGCACCGAACGCTGCAGGAACTTTACATATTTCGGTTATCTTATTGTGAGGAAAACACAACTTCAGGATCAAAAACGGAAATCGATTAATCGAGAGAAAAAAATGGAAAATAGAGTGCAATTGTACTTCCAATTATTTAATTATAGATAATTTTAAACACGGGTTCATCCCAGAAATATCTCAGACATTAACCGGAAAATAAACTATTATCTTCTAGTGAACTCAATAATACCACACGGAAAAAAAAAAAAAAAACAATTCACATGAATGCATCGATTCGACAGAAGATATCCAAAACTAATTGAAGCTGCTCGATCGGCGGGTACAAACCTGAGTATTGAAACGAGCGGCCTGGAAACAGGAAATGCCCTTTAACATGCTAGAAAACGACCTCGCTGCCATGATGCTGGAGAAAGAATATCAGATGGGCTATGTTGTTGAAGGATGCAACGCAGTTTTCTGTCTCCACCTTCGCGTGTAGTATTTGTCTGCCGAGTAACCTGTACAAAAGTACTGCGCCGGTCCAATGCGACCCCTTCAGGATTTAATAAAATTGATGGGTTTGAGTAAGTCTTTTTAATTTTAGTCCTAAGCCGATAATAAAAAACTAGTGATCCTGACTTTTATCTATCCAATTAATGTTTAGGTCATTATTAATATATGTATTAACAAAGATAAATAACTTTTATTGAGCAATATTTTTCTGACTTATAAAATCATATTTTTTAAACTGGAAATTTTCTAAACAATATTAATAATAATAAAGTCACGATTTAATTTTAAAATGTTATTCACATATAAAAATGATATCAAATATACATAGTGGCTTCATAAATATTATTAATTTTATAAAAATTAGTTTAATTTTAAAATGCTATTTGAAAGTGAAATGTTGACAATGTAAAACAAGAATTTGTTTAATCAATATTCAACAAAGTAGAATTAAAAATATAATTAGTATAGGAATTCATTATAATTTTATCTATTTTTATACTTGTTAATGATACTAAAATAGTCTATTAATATATATCATTTAATGCTCATGGTTTGATCTAATGTGATCCTAATCAATGTTGCCCCAGATTCAAACAATGCCCACCAATAAATGATTAGACGGGCATTAATCTTACTAATCTTCGGCCTAAATTATGCTCACCCTAACCCGACCCAAGCTTGCGCAATGACCAAGCCTACTACCAAGGTAAATATATGTTCTAATGATTTGAAAATGATGTTGATCAATAAAAACAACTATAAAATAAAAGTTAATGGTCATATTTCTAAAATAGCAACGGACTATCTCATGTTCCTTATCTCTTTAACCTAAGTTCTCATGGCGTTCTCATTCTCTTAGCTATAACGGATGATTTAAATAATTTTGATAAGTAATAATATCATTGATGCGTAACGGAATGAATGGTTTCAAAAATACCCTATTTTATGTAATTTTATAATGATAAACGAATGGTGAATTCTAAACTAAAGATATTGATGAATTATCACACAAAGTAATTCTTCAAACTACCTTTGAAAGCCTTACATGGATAACTCTTAAAAGATCACTGGTGAAGAAACACACAATAAACTTCACTAGAAAACTATATACAAACACACAGAGGAAGGGTATAAAGGATTTCTACATTATCACTCGCACAAATAAGATATTTTAGAGAGATATCTAGTTTACGACTCATATATATAGTATAAACATAGAACAAACAAACTCAGATAGGGTTTCAACGAGAGAAAATTCAATTTAATAACTCAATTCCATTATCGTCCTTAAATAATGAGTTTACATGGGATGTTTATAAGATAATATTCACCTCCTCAATTATAAGATAACCTAAATCTAAATAAGATAAACACTATTAATGAAATTACTATTCACACGAATAGTATCGCTTAATCCTATGATAATAATAATTAAATCCTAAGAAAATCTTAAAAAGATAAAAGATAAACCCTGCCTGATTTCTTAATGATTAAGAAAATAAATAAACTAAATAATATCTTCATATAATTGTCAAATAAGTAAATAATAATCTACTTAATAAATATCAAAAGATAATGACATATCTAATGTTAATTACGACACTTTATCTATTCGCGTGTAAAAATTTAGTTTGACACGCATATGGTAAAACAATCATAACTTTGTGTAGAAAACTCAGATTTGAGATTCGAAAGATGTTTTTGACTCCTAATTTAATAATCCTTTCAATTATATTTATATTAGGATAAATAATTATCTAAAAATTTGGCCCTTGATTCCTTCTATCGTGATTCATAAGTTAATATTCAAAATCTTAGAATATTTCTACATCAGTTGAGGTTTGGGTCCATCAAGGAGCTCTACCAAGAATATGAAGATTTTGCTTGCCACTTCATGGATTAGGACAAACTTCTGGTGCATTTGTGATTCAAGACAACTTCTTATTTAAGAATAGCAAGCTTTGCATTCCCAATTGTTCAATTTGGAAATTGCTCGTTATAGAAGTACACAGAGGAGTCCTAGAGGGACGCTTTGGCATCAACAAGACCATAGATATATTATACAAGCATTTTTATTGTCCTAAAATGGTAGAATATTTTCGAGGGATAGTGTCATGATGTGTTATTTGTCAGAAGTCTAAAAGTCATTTTCGGCAAGGACTTTACACCCCCCTTACCAATCCCACATCAACCATGAGATTATGTAAGCATGGAATTCATTATAGTAATGCCTCGGACTCAAAGGCAACTAATAGGTATGATTTATGTTGGTCAATTGGAACTTTGATGAAAATATTTAATGTAATTATGTAACAAATTTTGCTTACTTGAGTCTAATTGTTCTTTTTTATTGCTATTGGTTATATTTTATGGGCATTGGGAGAGATTGAGGTCAGAATGAGCTAAAACACAATAATCACAACAAATGAGAAGCGAGAATTATTACTCAAAGTGTGTTAGGGTGGAAAGTAGACATATTCAGTCTAGGGATGGCAATAGGTCTCGAACCCGACCCAGACCCGCTAGACCCGCCTCATTTTTAGCGGGTCTGGGTCCATGATTTTTGGACCCGACGGGTCTGGATCGGGTCTGGGTCCACATATACCTTAAAGGGTCTGGGTCTGGGTTCGGTTCTAGATCCAGACCCGACCCGCCAGATTCGTTTAATATACATATGTGTGTGTGTGTGTGTGTATATATATATGTATGTATACATATATAAATACATATTAATATTATGTTTGTCATTATTGTTTTAATCTTATATAAGCTCCTTATTCATTTTTTTAATTTTATTTTTGTATACTTACTTTATAAACAATATGTATAACATTGTATTCTAAAAGCTAGGGATATAAACGTGGTGGATTTTATCCGAAACCCAACGGATATAGATACGGATATGGATGATGGAAAAAAATACCCATCGGATTCGAGTACGGATACGGGTATGGGATATCCACACCCGTACCCGTAACCATACCTGTATCCATATTGATACCCGTTTACCCGATATATAATTATCTTTTTACCCTTAATTTTAAAATAATTATAGTATAAATTAAAGTTAGAATTATCATTTAGCTTAACTCTAAATGGGTTTATCCGTCAGCTGATAGATTTATCCATCGAATAATATCCATTAACGGGTAAACGGATAATCCGTCGACTAACTGATATCCAATGGATATAGATATGGATATGTTAGCGGATATGGATTCGGGTACGGGAACGGATTTGGATACGGATTTTATTATCGATTACGGATATGGGTATACCCGCCCCGAACCCGACCCATTTACATCTCTACTAAAAGCATTAAAACACCATTTGAAAAGTTAATATAACTATTTCAATATATTTATTTTTTCACTTAGATGATTTTTTTTAACAAAAAAATACATATTAAGTTATATAAAATATTAATGTATTTGTATTAGCATAGATTATTAATTATTTTTAAAAAAAATAACCGGACCCATTTAGGACCCGTTTACCCGCTAGACCCGATGGATCTGGATCTGGGTCTGAACTTTTAAGACCCGACGGGTCTGGGTCGGGTCTGGGTCTAGGTAACATAAACGGGTCTGGGTATGACTGGACCCGGTCTAGACCCGACCCATTGCCATCTCTAATTCAGCCATGATTCAATCCAAATTTGGAAACATGATAAGAATAAAAGTTGTATATCTTATTGTTATCTATCCACCGCGTCAAAATAAGCCTAAATAGAATTCTAATGAAAAATTCATGGATGAAACACTAGAAACTAATGAACCTGTAAAGAGTTGCCGAGTTTGAGAATGACTGGGGTAATGTTGATCTACAATTGAGCCCATTCTGTGGTTATTTAAGTGCACTTTTGATAGAGATTTAGGATTAGAAGAGAGAAGATGAATATTTTTTTCAGGTGTCTTGAGAGAAGAGTTACACTTTCCATCCCCACTTATCCCATCTCCTATCTCCCATCTCTATTCTTCTTGATCAATTCCATTATTTTCTCTTGTAACTTCGAATCAAGAACAGTGGATCAGAGTCATTCAAATTATAATCTCAAGGTTTATTTATCTATTTCTTTTTATACCTCTATATCTTTTGCCATAATGCGAATATCCTTGATTTCGTAATTATGTGTAGCTAAATTTATCGTGCTAAGGTGAAGGGAGAATTCCCTGATCTTGATGTGTTGAATTTCCTTCATATGTCCCGATCTGAGTTTGTATTCGCATGAATTGTGTTGTGTTTGAATGTCTTAGTTAAAAGATTAATCAACTTTTGATATTGAAAACTTCCACTGAAATCGAGAGATGAAACGGCTAGTAGATCTACATAACATAATTAGAGATTAGGAATTAACAAGTCAAGAGGCGTTAATCTAATTTCTGCAACAATAAAGGGGAATAATTGAATTTATTGCTTTGATAATTATATAAATCCAGGCTAAAAATAGTTGGACTTGTAATTGGCAAAAGGTTATTGTGGCTTGAGAAATTGTAGCAATAATCATCCTTGTTGTCACACTGCTCATAAATTTTGAGTTAGGATTTGCAGGATTATTTAGCGTATCATAAATTGGAGACTTTAATCGGAACCTTAGTCATCATCTTTTATAGTTTATTTTTGATCTTTTTGAATTTACGTGCCTTGAGTATTTCATTTTTTCACAATTTTTATAATTTTTTGAATAATTCAATTAATCAACTATTCGGCAGTCTAAACACAGAGAATTACGATCACCATTTTGGTGCTCACTCTCTAATCTCTATGGGATCAGTCTTGCATGCTACTCTGACGTCATACACTTGTTGTTAGAGGACATCAACAACATGATGTCATAATGATGGTTGTGGATTATTTCTCTAAGGTGGCTCATTTTATTGCCCGTCATAAAATGGATGATGCCAACTATATAGCCAATCTATTCTTCAAGGAAATAGTAAGGCTATATGGTATTCCTAAAACAATTTTCTATTATAAGGATACCAGGTTCCTTAGATACTTTTGCAGGACCTTATGGAGGTTAGTTAGTACCAAACTTCTCTTTAGTACCACCTACTGTCAACAACCCTGTGGGAAAACTGAAGTAACAAATTATGCTCTTACAATGCTCTTGAGAATTTTTGTTCACAACTCCTAAAAATATTGGGATGCCAAACTTATTCATGCAAAATTTGCCTACAATTGATCACTGACTTATACAATAGGTCATTCACCTTTCGAGGTAGTGTATGGAGTGAATCCCACTACTCCAATTAACCTTTTTCCTCTACCAATTGAAGCACACACTAAATTTGAAGCAAACGAGATGGCTAAGGCAATGAAGAAACTTCATGAGCAAGTAAGATACAAGATTGAGAGGTGAATGAGATAAATAAAGATAGGACAAACACACATTACAAGCAACACTTGTATGAACCTGGAGTTTTGGTTTGACTTCGCCTTAGAAAAGAAAGATTTCCAATAATGAATAAGAATAAATTGATACCAAGGAGTGACGGTCCATACAAAGTCATTGAGAAAATTATAGATAATGCCTATAGACTTAAGCTACCACAAAAGATAGAAAATACATCAAACACCTTTAATGTGGGAGATTTAATTCCCTATATTCATGATGAACCTTTTGAAGACAGGGATGTTGCTTTTCAAAAACGAGAGGATGATGCAAGAGCATCTAACACATGTGATAATATAGCTATTATTTTTCCTAAGAATGTGGGCATTAATAACACCCTCATCACTTAGGTTAAATTGACTAGCTAATCCAAGCCATGCAAATAATCCCTAGCTAAGTAAGTCAATCATTTACTTTTTCCAAATTCTAAAATGGATCAAAGTGGATTGGTAAAACCCACAATGAGGGGCACAAATTTGGGCTCTGAAAGGCACATTTTCAGTCATTTATATTAAGTAACTCAACTAAAAAAACAAGGCATACAAAGAAGTTAATTCAGCAACCATTCCTAGCTTTATTGTTCATTGAACAAGGAACACAATATATATGCATGTACAGGTCATTTTCAAGCTTGGAAAGGTCTTTTTCAGACACACTTTGATGCCATCCAAGCATGATTTGTTACCATATCATATACGAAGACACTCTTTGCACTTTTAAGTATCTTACAACCAAGAATAATGCCTTGTCTCTTTCCTTCTTTATTAAGAGTTGTTAGGATCTGAATTCAACTTATTTTTATGTAATTTTGTCTACTTTATGTCATGGAAACTAGAACCGACATGGGAAGCACATGAAGGGATTGGGAGGGTTAGTTTTGTTTTTATTTTAACTAAATTAGATAGTTAAAATTGAATTATTGAGTCCACGTGTAATGGGTGGTCAAGTTGTAACTAAAAGAGTTTCAACTAGGCGCTATAAGTCTTGGGCTAAGAAATACTAGAATAAAAATCATATTTGGTTGCCATATGCTCTTATTTTCGAGCTCCCATTATCCTTCCAACTCAAGTACAAGAGTTTGAAGTTTATCCCACAAAATCTTGCTATTTTATCCTAAGTGTTGAATACCTTAGGTGGCATCTTCAAGTATATGATCTAAGGAGCCACCAAAGATCATGTTTTCTCTTCACCTTCAACCTCTCTTTCATTTTATTACTTTCAGGTTCCAATAACCCATGTGTAACCTTCATCCTGGCCTGAAACAATTGTATCTCATATCTATCACTAATACTATCTTGTGTGGACACTATGTTGATCTAGATTTTGTTTTGGGGAGAAAATAATGTTTTATATGGTTGATTAGCTCGACGAGGGCCCCTGTATGATCATTACTTGGGAAGATTTAATGTATCAGAGAGTCAGGCTATCGATTTAGTTAGATTTTCCCACTGTATCATAGTGTTTTATACCTTTTCAGTTACTTAACTCTTGGATTTGTTCCTTTATTTGATTTTGTAAATTTTCATTTCATTTATCTCTCTCTTTCTCTGTCTATCTATCTATCTAGCCGAGCCCTTTTTATGTTATAGGATATACTTACTTTACCATACTAATATTACCTTGTGCAATCAATATTGATTTGGCTTTTGTTATGGGGAGCATATGGCATTTATAGGGTTGATTAGATTGATGATGGCCTGCATGGCCATTGCTTGGGAAGATTTAATATATCAGAGATTTAGGTTATAGGTTTAGTTAGATTTTTCAACTATGTTGGGATGTTTTATACCTTTTCGGTTACTTAACTCTTGGATTTGATCCTATGCTTGATTTTGCAAACTTCTCATGTTAATGTGTATATTATATTTGATTTCAACTATTTTGCATTGTCTTAAAATAAATAAATAAAATTGGTCGACAAAATTGGGTTCGTTACATATATACACATGCACAAATATATCTCATGCTCAGATTAGTTTTGGAAAGTCATCACGAGCTTTAAAGGGCTTAATAGAGTTGGGAGAGTATGATTTACCAAATGGAGCCTTAACTAGCATATATATAAATATAAGAGAAAGAGCCTCTTAGAGCTTCAAAATTAGAATTATCAACCTCCTCTAAGTTTCCATCTTCTCTTTATTTACTACTTATTTGATCTATTCTTCTATCACTCTAAATACGATTGATAAACCGAATAGTTTCTATATTTTTACCCTATTTTGATCTTATTTTTGTAATTTTTTTTGGCATAAATTAAGAGACTTATCATAGTCTAATACTCTTATTTGTGCTACTACTCTCTTAGTAATTATTTTTTAGAAAATTGCGCATAAACTCATAATATTAAGATAGTGGTGCATGGAATTAGAAAAAAAAAATCAAATATGTAAGGCATTAAAGGAATTTAATCAACCCCACGTGATATTGGAGAAGTCAATAAAGTCAAGGAGTTGAAAAGAGGAGTAAGAAATGGGTGTTGCACGACTGTAGCACAGCCAGCTGCACGGTCGTACAACTTTTAATCCATCGGCGTACGAGAAGGAGAATGTTGCATGGCTGCTGCACAATCTGTTGCACGGCCGTGCAACCATCAAAAATCAATGCCGTGATCAAAATATTTGCACAGCCTCAGCACAACCATGCTGATACGAGATTACCGAGAGTAGAGAAGTTGCACGACCATACAGCAAACAGATATCACTACGTGAATGTTATTCTCCACTTGGCTTTTCTTCGGTAGTGAGCAAGGGATAAAAGGGGTCATCGACAATGGGAAAAAGGAGCTTCAGACTTACTTTTTTCTTCATTATTCCTAAGCAAATAAACTCCTTGTAATTTATTTTGAATTCATATGCAAATTTTATTCTTTAAAACTAAGAGTAGACAAGTGTGTATCTCAACTTTACAAACAACCTATTTTATCTTCAATCTATGGTTTGATCCATACATTCTCTTTTCTGTGATTTATTGTATCTGCAATATGTATGTTGTTTGTATTTATTTTTTGTATTTCTTTCAAACGACAAGTGAGTAATTCATTTTTCTAGGATTGAAATATACTTTATTTGGTATGAATATGATGAGCTAAAGTATACATTGTATATACGGTTCATATGTGTTGTTTCGTATGTTAGAAATTATTGTTATAAGTCGGGTTTGATAAAATTTGACTTATATAGACGTTGACTATAACTGAAAGGTTGAAATCAATGCCGGAAATTAATACACAAACAGGAATTCAAATGATCGCAAAAGTAGCCATTTGATTCTTAGGGACTGTTGAATTGATGGTATTTAATGGATTTAATATAATTTTTTAGTCACGAAAGTAGTCAATGAATTAGATTAACTACGTTCTTAAACCTTGAAAGAGGCTACTGAATTGCATTAGACCAACTGTTCACAGCAATTTTAAACTATACTACGAAATATTGTTAATTCATTATTGAATACTAAAAATAAGACCAAAGTTCAATCTTAGGTTTTATATCCATTGTTTCAGAATCTATAATTTGTTATTCATTTTATTTTTGTTCATTGTTTACTTTCATATTATTACTTCATAATGATCTAAATAGCTAAAATAATACAAATCAGTAATCAATCATAAAGCCCCTGTAGATACAGTGAAGTCGTGTGCTTGCGGATTAGCACCCATCAATAATTTTCCCCCAATTCTGGTTGATACGTGTGTGAGAAATAGAGGTAAAGAAATAATGTGTCTAAATTGATATTTGGAAATAAAAACTTAGAAGGTGGAGTATGTAACATGAGAGGTGTCCTTAATTCCCTTCCTTTGTTGTCTTTTGGTTCGTTTCTAGCAACATCCTTCGACTATAGGCTTGGGACAGAGGCAAGGATGCTAAGCAGTAGGAGGTGTAAAGTATTTACGAGTTTGACCCGATATCATAATAGTGATTGAATTTTAAAAAGTAATAACTAAATTTATGTTTTACTTTACTTAAGTACATTGTATAGAAATGACAATGGATTCCATACCTGTCTTAGACTCGCTAGATCCATCTTATCTTTAGCAGGTTTGGATTCATATTATAGACCCGATGGGTCTGCGTTGGGGTTGGGTCTATATATATCTAAATAGGTTTGGTCTAGTAGTCCCACACCCAAAATCGACCCACCAAACCCGTTTAGTATATATGTATGTGTATATACACATACAATTACATACTAATATTATGTTCGTCATCTTTGATGTAATCATATTTGAGCTATTTATTCATTTTTTCAATTTTATTTCTACATACTTATTTTATAAACAATATGTATGATATTTTATTCCAACAACATTAAACTATCATTTAAAATTTAAAAATAACTATTTTAAAATGTTTATTTTTTTACTCGAATATTTTTTTAACAAAAAATATATATTAAGCTATATAAAACATAAATGTATTTATCTTTACATATATTATTATTATTATTATTTTAAAAAATAGCCGAACCCATTTAGGATCCATTTACTCATTAGATTCGGTGGTTCTGAATCTGAACTCTTGAAACCCAACTAGTAATGGTTGAGTCCGGGTCTGGTTGGACCCAACTCAGAGACCCACACCCAACCCATTACCATCTCCACTCTTGTAGGCTAAATATAATAGGAATGTTAAGTAATATATGTTGTAAGCACCAGACTTAGGTTTTTTTATTTATTTTTATGCTGGGACATTAACATATGATATATTGTTATGTTAAAACAAACTATTAAGTTGCTAATAAAATTGGATTAGATATAAAATATGATTTCATAAATCAAAGATCCTTTGTTAAGTTTAATTTACTCGATAAAATAATAAAGTAGGTAGAAATAGAATATCACCTAAGGTGTTAATACCTTATGAAATAATGGTTATCTTTCAACTTAAGATAACCCATAAATATAATATCAAGGTATATAATAAATATTACCAATACAATATTATCTCATATAATTTATGGCTTGTTTGGAGTTACTTATTAAAAGTAGTTATCAAATATAATTACTTATTTTAAAAAAATTTAAGCTAATTTTTTTTAAAAAAATAAGTAGTTATTTTAGAAAACTACTTTTAACAAGTAGTTCCAAACAAGCACTTAGTTTCTGAAAATATGGGGTATTAAAATATAATTTAATTTAGTTATTACTTTTTAAAATTCAATCACTCATAAAACTCTATAATATATTTTAACACTATTCTTGGATAAAATAAGATAGTCATACGAATATAGGTATAAATGTTTTTTTTTAACTTTCAATCTTTATTTTCAAATTTTGGAAAAATATATGATATAACTTCGAGTTTTTTAAAAATATACCAAATAACTCTAAGTTTAGGAGAATTTACACCATGAACAAGAACCGCTGACTATGTGTCAAAATCCAAAAATACTAATAATGAAAATCACCCTAAAAAATGACATTTTTATCCATGGCCCTATATCTTATTATTCCCTCACTTTCTCTCCCCTATTTTCCATCAATTATCTAATACTAAATACCTAAAATACCTCTAAAGAACTTAGGGTAGCCAATTTTGATTATTTATCTCTATTCCTATGTGGATTTCCAAACAACCCTCACATAAAAATTTTAAAATTTTCTAAAATGTCTCATTTATTATTAATACCAGTCCCTTATAATATTTCTCCCCCACCACATTCTCTCCCTCAAGACACATTTCTTATACTTCCATACATATCCAAGCTAGTTCCATTGTATACCTAAAAAACGAATTGGACATCAAAGCAAACAATCAAGCTCAACTTGAGAGAGAACCATGAGCGAACAAGAGTGGACAAAAATCTTGATAGTAATTTGCAAAACCTCGAGTGATCAAGGTAAGAAAACTTTAATCCAAATATATTAAGGGCTTAGAGCTTAGATTTGGAATCACTATAATTGAGAATAGTTTGAGATAGAGTACCCATACTTGTATTGAACCAAACAAGCAAACACAGGATGATCCAAAGCAAATATAAGAAATCTTGATCCCACCAGCACTAACACGAGCTACTTCAATTTGGAGTTGATCAAAACTCAAATTGAAATGCCCCGAAAATTTCTAACTAAAGATTATATTTAAATAAGGTTTTATCAGAAAATTTAATTTAATAAGTTATTTTTACTAAAATAAAAGAAAATTTATTAGGGCAAATTAATAAGGAATTTTATAAATATGTTGATTAGAGGAAATTTGGGTATTTTACCTAATTAAAGACTTTAAATTGGGAATTTGTTTAAATAAATTATTTTATTTAAATTAAGAAAGATAAAATAGTTTAAATTAATGTTAATTTTATAAATAATTTAATTTGAGAAAATTAGATTGATTTGATAATTAAATTTGAATTTATGAAAATCTTTTAAAAATCCTAATTTAGCCTAAAAAGGAATTTAAATATTATTTTATTTAGATATTATTATTTTTAAATATTCAAAATATTTTAATTAATTAATTTAACCCAACCTTCTTATTTTTCTCTTCTCCTTTTTCCTTATCTTTCTTCCTTTTTCTTCCTTTTTCTTGGTTTTCCTCCTTTTTCTTTTCTTTTTCTTTTTCTTTCCCCCGAACTGGGCCAGCCCAGCGGCCTAGTTCCCTTTTCTCCTTTCTTTTCCTTCGGCGCAGCCCGGTCCGTGCACCGTCGGCCATCCTCCCCCTCTCCACGTCGCGTTTGGACTCCTTCTTCCTCTCAAACGCTGCGTTTGATTTTCATTCTTTTACCGTTGCGTTCGACAGCACCAGAACGCCGCTCTTCATTTGTTATTCCACCAAAACGCCGCGTCTCATTTATTCTGCCACCCCTTAAGCCGGCCTGGTCTCCTCTTCCTTTTCTTTCTTTCTTTTTCTGCGCTGAACCACCCAGTCCAACCTCCCTCCCTCCATCTTCTTCTTCCTCTTCTCCCCCGATGCCATAACTGCCACCTTGTACCTTCCCCAAAAATGGCGCCGCCGGCCACACGTGTCGTGACCGGCCTTTCTCCCGCCCATTCTCTTCCTCTCGTCGCACACTCTAATTTGAATTGGCCCACTCTCCTTTTCTTCCCCATGTTTGCCCCCAGTTCCCTCGCGAAGGTCGGGCAAAATTTTAAATTTGTGCCGCCTGATCAACGGCATAACCAACCCAATTTCCCACCGAATTTGACCTTCTGATAACCTCTAGCACTCGAGCCTAACCTCCACCACTATAAATACCCCTCGTATGGCCTGGGTTCGAGATTTCTTTCCCCGAAACCCTAAGCACCAGTCTGTGCGCCACCGTCCCTTTAGACACGCTTTCCTCCACCGTTAGCCAACCTCGCCACCTCTTCTTCCTCCCAAACTCTTCCCTGCAACACCCTCTAATTAACTAAACCATCTACATCATTCAAATTATCCTTGCACGAGCCTCCATAACCGTGCAAAGTTTGCTGCTCAACTCGCTAGAATTTTCACCCCGAAACCTTAAACCACCGTCCACCATCACATCCACCACTTCTGCCGCCCTCTAAACCACCCAATATCTCCTGCTAAGTCTGCTCCACGGACCCATAAACTTATTTTATTTTTCTCCTTTCCCCTTCCCTCTTTTTCTTCATTTTCACCCCTCTTAGATCACTTTTCCGGCCACCTCCGGGAACCACCGTCGGTGCCACCCATCCCCTCCAACTCAAGGTGAAACCCTGGACCTTTTCAACACTTCCTTTCGATTTATTGATAATTATTCTTCTTTTATCCTAATTTTTAATGTTAATTCAATTTTAATTATTATAATAATAATAATTATTATTATTGTTATCAACTGTATCCTAATTGCTATTTTTTTTGACAAGTTTGGGAGTATTCTTGAGTTAGATAAATTATTATTCTCGAATTTTGGTTATTTAATGGGATTATTACATGTTTACTATTAATAATAATAATAATATTAATATTATTATTATTAGTGTAATTATTTATTTAATATTGTAATTATTTCAGGATGGGTAGAAACCTAAAAATTTAATTAAGTCTCGCACCTTTGCTTTTTATTACTATCATTAACATTTTTAACATTATTACTAATTATATTATTATTATTACCTTTATTAACTTTTATATTATAAGTATATATATAATATTAATATCATTATTACATTTTCGAATAGTATTATTATTAAATGGGGTGGTTTTGAAAGCCACCTTGTAATTTTAAGATTTATGGTATTATTAATATTAATATTCTACTAATAAGAGTATTATTAATAATGTTTTACTTTATTATTATTATTATTATTATTATTATTATTATTATTACTAATACTATTTTGGTGAAGGGTATAAACACTTATATCACCACCCTTTTTCGAATGGAAATAGTAATTTATTTGTATTTTTAAGTAATATTTTGTATAGTTAATTATTGTGTAATATTGTTTTAATTAAAAACCAAATCTTATAATAAGTTAGAGAATAATAAAATTTTATAAGGGAGCCTAATTCTAGCATATTTTTATATAATAGGTGAACCCAGTCAAACCCCTCAAGTAGAATAGGAGCGTGCACCAAGACCGGTGTTGTTTTAGGTAAGGGTTTACTAAGGCCATTTGTGTGTTTATATGCATTATATGTTTCATATGCCATGTATTCTATGTTTATTATTATTAATTATTTCGTATGTGGCATGATTATAGAGTTGAAGTATGCTGGTGTGAATAAACTGTGGCATGAGAATTATGCGTATGTTTATGTCATTATTGTATGATATGGCCTTAAGACATGCATGTTAGGGTTGTAAACTCATGATGGGAAGTGTAACAATGTAGTGTTGGGGTTTTGCATGAAATGACATGGTGCTAGGGTTTGCATGGAATGACATGGAGTTAGGGTTTGCATGAAATGGCATGATGTTGGGGTTTGCATGGAAGTATGTCTACGTGGAGTTAGGGTTGCTTATGAATTAGGGTTTGCATGGAAGTGTGGTATACGTGGAGCTAGGGTTTGCATATATATGAATTAGGGTTGCATGTAAGTGTGGTCTACGTGAAACTAGGGTTTGCATGTGGATTAGGGTTATATGGAAGTATGTCTACGTGGAGTTAGGGTTTGCATGGGAGCTAGGGTTTGCATGGAAGTGTGGGTCATGTGTAGTCAGGGTTTGCATGGAAGTGTGGTTTACGTGGAGTTAGGGTTGCTTATAAATTAGGGTTTGCATGGAAGTGTGGTATACGTGGAGCTAGGGTTTGCTTATGAATTAGAGTTGCATGGAAGTGTGGTCTACGTGAAACTAGGGTTTGCATGTGTATTAGGGTTGCATGGAAGTATGTCTACGTGGAGTTAGGGTTTGCATGGGAGCTAGGGTTTGCATGGAAGCGTGGGTCATGTGTAGTTAGGGTTTGCATGGGAGTGAATCGGTCTGGTCCTAATTGTGGCAGTAACATCCTCAGAATTCACGGGTTTTAAAATTAAGTATTTTAATTTCTTCCGCTAAAAAAAAAGATTAGTGAATTTTGGGGTGTTACACAAATTATGAGGGTTTTACCATATTTGAAAGCATATCAAAGCCTAAACCATAAAGAGAAGGAACTCAACTTCGTAAAGGAACAACCCATGAAGATTATACACCAAATTTAACCTTAGCCCATTTGAAGGATTCACACCTAAAGGTGTTGAACAAACAAAGAAAAATAGATCTTAGATTTGAACGAAGCTCGAAAAACTTTCAAAAGAGTGGACAACCAAATCGATGAATTGGAGCTCATATATTTTGGATGTAGGGAAACCAAACTAGTAAAAATTAACACTTCAACTCTAACCTAGATGCATGAACCACCACTAAGTTGAGGATTTTACTTTTTAGTGAGTTAAAGAGAGAGAAAAACCTCATCAAATTGAGCCATGAGAGAGAGTGAGAGTATTTAGTAAAATATTGTGTTCTTTGACACTAAAACTACTGCTCACTACATCACACTCTAAATTGAGGAAATGGGTGTGCGTGTGTGTGGGGGGGGGGGAGGAGCGTACTTAAAGTATTGGTGGGAAATAGGGGAGTGAAAAGGAGGAAATAATACAAAACGGGGTCATAGAAAAAAAAGTAATTTCACTTGACATTTTTTTTATTTAAATTTTAACACAAAGTCAACGATTACTATTTTTTTAGAGTTATGTGATGCAAAATTACCTATGACGTGTTTCTAACAATTTAGGATTATATCATATATTTTTGTATAAACTCTGAGTTATATGCTTATACTGTACATTCTCCCTTATTTATTTATTATCATAGAAGTCTTCGAATTTAATTAATTAGAACACTCATATAAAAAACATTATGACTCTTATTTAGGGATATCTAAAAATATGAACATCTAATTTATAGTTTATTTGGTATTACTCATAAAACGTAATTATTTCACATGATTATTTTTTACAACATTTTTTTACTATTTTTTTTAAATAAATAATTATCTTATATAATAATTTTTTATGAATGCTATCAAACATGGAGATAGTTAATAGGGTCAAATAATTATCCACATTTGAACACCATTAATACTAACAGCCTTGCTAGTCATGCAACTAATTACTTAATTTCCGATAATGTTGTATTTTCTGATCATAATCCTCACTAAAATCACTTGCCGTTTTGGCATTAAAAAAAAAGGAGAAAAAAGAAACCTGAACCACAAAAGGAACGAGAAACATTTCCATGAACGTGTGTCGCAGTTGTTGGCTTGCGATGCCCCGTTCCGTCCTCTCTGTAAATATACGCTCGCTATCACTCTTCACTGCTTTCTCACCCCTCTAAATTCTAAAATTATGTCTCCGTCGCCCGACGACGGAGCCCAATCAGATGGCGACTTACGGGAATGCTCGTGTCTTGCTGATTTCGGTGGTTCTGATGGCGGTAGTTTTGGCGAAGGATCCGACGGACGCTGTCATAATTGCCCACATTGTAAAAAGTTCGAATCAACTGAATCCTCACAGTCTTACTCTTTCGCAATTTGTGAAACGAATAGTGATAAGTTAAGAAGAGTGGTATCAGCATCATTCAAAGGGTTTAGTATCGGCGCCGGTCTTAAAGGCGGACTCTCGCTTTTCTCTCTTCTTGCTCGATTAAGTCGTCGGAGGAAATCGCCGAGTTCCACTAAGTAAGCTAGCTTTTTTCCACTGTCTAGCTGGATTACTGTTTGGAAGTTCATATTTTTTACTTTCAATTTATTTATCTAATTAACTGCTTTTAGGGGCTGTCATTGATTGGTTGGTTGGTTGGTTGGTTGGACCTGTTATTTCTGATTGAATGCAGTATTACTGACTTATATATGTACAATTTTGTATAGGAACACTGCTGCACTTTCCAACAGTGAGGATATCAAATTGATAATTAAGGAAACCTTGAGATATGGACTCTTCCTCGGTACTTTTGCCGGCACTTTTGTGTCAGTGGATGAAATTATAGCTTCTTTAGGAGGTCATCGTAGGCATGTCTCCCTATCTTTATACTCTCTTTCCTTCTTCTATCCATTAATGACGTATCAATGATTGCTTTCCATCTCTGACATGTTACTCATTATTGCTGTTCTGAGTGATCACGTGTGTGCAACAATTGACCATACTGTTGTACAGAGTAGTAATAGCTTGAGCATTCACCCATTGTCGCTTTGGGATATTTAATGCGACTTTTTGAAATGTCAATGCTGAATTGCTGATGCCAGGTACTATTCGAGAGATTTTTGAATGGTAAAGAACTGGTCCATGAATGTGAAGACCACAGCTTTTATCATATAATTATAGGAACGTGATAAATAACATGTTACAGATGTTGCAGTCGAGTGTGCCAGTGAACCTGACCTACCTTCTTGTATTTATTTGTATGCGACGGTGATGGCCTTCTGGCTTCTTTTTGTAATCCAGGACTGCAAAATGGAGGGCTCTTGTGGCTGGGGGCATTGCTGGTCCTTCCATGCTGTTGACTGGGTTCAAAACACAGCATACTAGCCTGGCTGTATATATACTTATGCGAGCAGCTGTTTTGGCTTCTCGTTGTGGAATCAAGAGCAAACGATTTGGGCGCATATGTAAACCTTTGACCTGGGTGCATGGGGATATTTTACTTATGTGTCTCTCTTCCTCCCAAATTTTGTGAGTACTGATTTTGTACAGATAGATCTGCAGAGTTTTATTTTTGCTGAAACTTTGAGATTTCCCATGTGTCAACGTTTCTCTCGAGCTCTCCAGCAGGACAAATAAACGAGTTATGTTGGTGATATTGCTACATATTTTTATTGATGAGAACTACTAAAAAATGTGCAGTTCATTATTCCTTGATGCAGTGTAAACTCTTCTACAAATGTTTATCTTACAAAAGCTCACTTTTATTTAATTTAAATCAATTCATTAATAAGATATAACATAAACACCTGGGTCTAATTATAGGCCTACAACCAAACTTGATGAACTACGGACAATAAAAGATTGGCTCAACTCCCAACAACAAATAATAATTAACCTAGTACTCCCTTTGTTATCTTGTATAAAAAAGAAAGCTGTCTTGGAGAAGTCAAAGCTTAATATCTACTTTTACTCTAATGTTGTCTCTTTCATTTTCTATGTATTAATTGTTAAGCTATTTTTTCAATAAAAGGGGTAATCAGAATATTCAGGTTAGTTTTATTAGCTCCCAAGACTCTGCAATTTGTTAAAACACCTTGCTTATTAATGCAGAGGAAGTAAATCTGCATACAAACCAAAAGCTACAAGATCTTTTAAGCTTAGGTATAGGGAAAGAAGTTTATCCATTTGAACACAGGCCTTCCTTGCAGTAATTCAGCAGAAACAAGGTGTAAAACTATAACCCTTGTGTGAGGTAGCTTGTAAACTTCATCACCTCTGAAATAAGGAATTAATATCTGGTGAATGTCAACTCGAAAGTTATACTGCTTGGTTTTAATGTTAGCTTATCACCTGAATTTACAATTATACAAACTCAGGTTTTTTTTTCCGGTGAATTTGATGGTGGCAAAACAGCCTTAGTATCAAATTATGGGAGTGTCTGAGAAACTTTTGTCCCTGTCTGGTGGCTGCTGGTTGTTGTGATTTGCTGATTGTCTATATAAAGAAGTGAATTTACTAAAATAAATGTAAATTTATATAAGCTGTGGCTTGAGATGAAAAAGCTTTCCCAAACACCCCTAACAAGAATAGACAAAACTATGTGCCTCTCTCTCACACCTTTGTTTGTCCCTCGCTTTTTCATGCTAACCATTGTAGGTATCCTCTTCTGGTTATTAAAACAAGGGAAAAAAAAAACCCTTATATACCCATCTGCTGTCCTTGCAGATTCATGCTTTTAGTTCCAATAAGAAAAAAGAATTCATTTAAATTAACTCCCGTTAGGATATATGCTAAAGCATAGAGATATTGGTTATTACTTGAACCAACCATTGTTTTGCAGTGAGAATGTAGAATAGTTCTTCTAAAGTTTTCTTTAGGGCAATGTCATCTCAGATGTAGTCAACTTGGCTAACCATTTCCATCATGTGCATATAAGTAGCCACATTTGTTTTCAGGTCTGCTTACATATTGAAACAAGATTGTTTGCCTTCATCATACAAGTCATTTCTCAATAAGCATGGTGGAAAAGATATGGTCATCTTGCAAGGAGTGAAAGAGATTACAACAGGCATGCCTTTTTCTGATTTAGAGCGAATAGAAAAGTATTATAAAGCTGTGGGTGTCAACATCAAGTTAGACCCGGAAATGACAGTACCCTGCTCGGTATAAATTTAAGCCTTTTGAAGTTACATTCTTTGTTTCCAAAATCTTTTACATTTTACGTTGCAGACATGGATCTCCAGTCATTAGCCATAAGCATGCCTTGTCGTTTGTATCTTCCTCATTTTGCATCATACGGTGTGAGGAAAATATGGCAGAGTCATTATATGGATTCTTAGCAGGGGTGGTGTGTGAGCAGTGCAGATGGTGTGGCTGCACCAGGCCTTCCGTTTTCGAGGGCCTCAATTTTTTTTAGTTAAATAAAATAAACACATGTTAATAATTGAAGATGTAGCAGAATTGTTAAGTCTTGTAAATGATTAATATAACCACCTATATCAAACAGGGACACCTTTCTTTTCAAAAATCCATCATTAGATAACTCCACTCATCTCTCCCAAGTTGGACTCATAACTCTTTGTCATATGCCTCCTTTTCATTGTTTTTTCCTTATTTTTTTTTGCCATTTTTCTCCTTAAGCCTTTGTTATTATGATTCCAGTCAACCCGTAGGGCAAATAAAACCTTATTTTATTTTATTTTATTTATTTTATTTTATTATTATTATTTTTTAAGTATTAACAGTCCGGGCAGGACATAGAAAATTTGAATTGGGATTTTGACAGTTTGATGGTCATTACGTCCATCTTCCATCTGAATCATGTTAAAATCATATTTATTGTGCTTAAGTATACATAATTTAAGCTATGATTTTGTTTTGTACCATCTGTGGATTCAGTAATAAGAAAAAATAAAGATTATTAAATTCAAGTACGAGAAGACATGAGCATAACGATACATAAAAAAATTAGGGCAACATTTTAATTTTTACACAAGACCACCACTTATTAAGGAGTTCTTAGCCCATACTTTTGTGGATCTGCAATCTTTATGCTGTCAGGGTATTAATTCCATACCTTCTCTTCGGTCTCTCTTTATTAGGGCCTGGCTCTGTTTGTCTATACACATGGGCAGACTTCATAAGCACCAACTTATTTAATTATTGTCTGATCTAAGTCTGGGGCTGCACTATATTGTAGATTGTGCATGGGAATCAGTCATGTGCTGGGCATGTCTTGTCATTTCTTATCCAAGCGTACAAAAGGGCCGTGCCAGTTTATCTTCCTGTATATTTGGTTCCTGCATTGATTGTCCATCGTCAAGACTTATTAAAAAGGTATGTGTTGAATTTTATCATCCTTTATTTTGCTAATTGTTGAGTGCATACTAGATCTGAATCTTTCCACTTTGCTGAATACTCTAGTGTTTGTAACTGACAGATATTTAATTGGATAGAGTGCAAGTTTGGTGTTTAAATGTCCTCCACGACCTTGATATTTCAAGTGTACCATGTGAATGGGTTTTCCTTTGATTTGTAGCCTACCACTATAAATTCAGATGCAAATGGGGTAGGGAGCCATAAAATCTTGCTAATTAGAGTTAAGCCATCCATGTATTGCTCTTGGGATATTTCGTTTGGTTATATTTTGTGTTTCATTTTCTTTTAGGAGTTATGAACTTGCTACCGAATCTGCATAAGTTGCTGTTGCCTGTTAGGCATTTGATTTGTCATTCTCAGTCTCACCTGGTTACATCTCTGCTTTACTTCCTCTTTGTCCATTTTTTTAATTATTTCTTTACCTCGCGTATAATTTCTTTTGTTGTGGCTTAATATAAGCTTATTTATCTTATATTGACACTTTCCATGGGATTTGGATGACCATACATATGTTCTTGTTGTGCAGACCTTGCACTGTAAGCAAATCTATCAATACATAGGATCTTGTTTTATGAATATATGTATTTTGATGAACTTGTTGTATCAATGTAAGCTTTTCTATTTTATATGGACACTTTTCATAGGATTTGGATGACCTGTCTGCACATATTTTCTTGTTGTGCAGGCCGTGCACCATCCTGGGGAAAAGTATTTTTGGAATTGCTAGATCAAGCTTGTTTTTATCTACGTACTGCACCTCTGCCTGGTAGGTATTTTTATATAATATGTCTCTAGGCACATGAGCTGACTATCTTCATGTTTATTTTCTCGTCAGATATCCATCTGTTACTTTTGTGTTTTGTTTAATCTGAGATTGCTGTGTCGGTATAGAAATATTACTTCCAAAATTTGTTCTCTTAATTTCTTTTGGGCTATATTTCTATCAGTGTGTTTAAACTTTTGGAGCTTATTTCTGTCAGTGTGTTTCAACTTTATGGGGCTTATTTCTATCAGTGTGTTTCAAGGGATCTGATGCTAATTTAAGTTTGGCTTGCCATTTACTGTCAGCTGTAGTGGCAAGTTGTCGAGGAACAATTTCTGAGATCCATGTTGGTAGGGAGCATCAAATCAGAAAGAAGTATGTGACATTAAAATTTGCAAAAGGGAGAAGTTGCTGGCAAAATTGGTCTGCATTTTGTGAATCAAATCCATTAAGGTTTCCCCCCCCCTCCCGTGCAAAAATAAAATAATAAAAACACACACACACAATAAAAAGAAGAAGAAAGAATTGCTGCACCCAGCCTGTTATCGGTAGCCTGCATAAGCGATTGCAAATGCAAAAGCAAGAATGTGCATGTCTCATCTATGCCTATATCTCCTTAATACAGTTTGTCGTGATATAGGATGTAGAAGATCAGTTTGAGATAGGGTTTATTTATTTGTCCAAACACATTCTTGACAACCAATATGCTGTACTGTCATGTGCTGCTGTTATTCTGAATAGATTGGTCATGAGTTTAGGACATGACACTGCTAGTCCGTAAGAGTAAGATCTAAAATATTGTGCGAACATGGAAACAGAACCAGAGAGACCTCAGAATACTTCATTATTTTTTGGCAATTAAAAGTTGAAGGTTCAGACATCAGAGCTGGACATTAGGGCAGTTATTATTTAGTTTCAAATGTTGGACTGCCTACAAATGGAAGTTCAATTATTTGCTGTGTGTGAGATGACATTTTACTGATCTGTTGTCATAATTTACGACAGAAGAACTCTATATATGTAATTGGGAAGATGGAATGGTGAAAGAGCTTTTTAAGAGCTTAAAGACCTAAGTAGCAGGGTGTTTGCCTTGTATTTTCCTTCAACTATTGGTGTTGTCTACTGTGGGTAGTCAATAGTGGAAGAGGCTTAGATAGCCATTATGTATGCCTTCATGGTTGTGCCGGCCTGGTCTCATCCTTAAAGCATTAGACTTCAGTTTATTAATATTTAATAAGTAGTAGCAGGCTTTTCTTTTATGAATAAATAATAGGCCTTAAAATAAATAGCCTATTAAGGCATTAGAGCTAATTAATTTTATTAATAAAAAACTTGTTGGTTGTTAAGTAGAGCCTTACCGAATGTTAATTCTCTAGCCACATTCTTCTCACTTGCCCCTCTCTCTCTCGTTGATTATCTCTCTCTCAACTGTAGTTGTTGGCTTCTCCAACACAAGGAGGCTGTTGGCCACTTCTCTTATCTTAGGCGGTCCATTATTGGACAAAAGCTTGATTACTACTTCAAATAACCAAATTCATCCACCCTATCACCTTATAACCTGATCTATAACCCGAGACTATAGCAACTTGGTATCAAGGCCAAGGGTTATGGAGGCCTTGTAATCAAAGGTAGATAGGCTTATGGGAGCCATGGAAAGTGTTCATAAAAGAGGGGAACAAATGCACCAAGCCATGGAAGCTGTCGAGGCACAAAAAGAGAAAGAAGAATCCTCCAGTGGAGGGGAACCAACTAAGCTGGGTAGTGTAGAGGTCACTTGACCACTAGAGCCCATTACAAGAGGCAGGCATGTTAGCATACTACCACATCCCACTGAGAAGTTGTCCTTACATCGATAATAATGATGAATTTTGTCCTCACGTCTACTCAATTGGCCATATGATCAATATCCACCAAGGTACACTAAGATGTAGTTTCCCACCTATGATGGTATTAAGATTTTGTTGGGGTGGCTCAATCACCGCAATCTTTTCTTTTAAAACTAGTTCACCATGGAGGAAGACACAATGGGCCTTGCTTCCTATACCACTTAATCAGGAGGCCCAACTATGGTAATATAACCTAGAGTTTGAGGAACTCTAGTGGGAATCCTTCAAGCAGTAATGAGGTTTTGCCTATCCCTTTGGATTAATGCCTAAGGAGATCGAGTTGGCTAAGGATTACCAGCACCCATTCCAATTTTTGCTAGCCTAGGCCATGAGAATTCGACTAGATCAACAAGCCTACATCTTTGCAGAAGATTATTAGATTCCTTGTGTATTGACATTAAGCTAGAAAACCCTAAAACTTGGTCACGATAATGAGCTTGGTTTGTGCCTATGAAAAGGGCCCCTGGGATGGCTCACATGAGACATTCACAACCTAGGAATGGGTAACCTTGCACGATCTTCACCCCCTATAAGCATAGTGTGAATCAAGGATCCCGAAGTAAAAGCCTAGGCTTAAATGGCCAAAGTCTGAGTCTGGTAGAGATGGCGAAATGATGGAAAAAGGGACTATGCTTTAATTATGCTGAACCGATGGTAGGCCCTATATGCAAGCAGTTATTCTTAATTGAGGTGGATGAAAATGATTCACATGAGGAGGGAATGCTTGGACGAAGATGTTGAGATAACTTTGCATGCTATCACAAGGATCATAAGCTTACAAACTATGTAGCTACAAGCCCTTGTAGCTGGACATCCAACTCTAGTTCTTGTGGACTTCAATACTCATAGTTTCATTAGCATAAGCATAGCTAGCTAATGAGCTCCAAGCCTCACTAAAGAACCAAGATCACATGTGTTAGTGGCTAATGGCGAGCATGCTCTAAGTCAGGACACTAGCTACACCGTTACAATCTAAGTGGGAGAAGACACTTTCTTTATTGAATTCCTTGCCATATCTTTGGATGGGTTTCACGTGTTGCTTGAAGTGAAATGGTTGTGCACCTAAGGGCCTATATTATAGGACTTCTTTGTTTGACTATGATGGTTCAAATTGGTGGGCGGCAAGGGGCGTGGCATGGTCACACCCAGTGGCATCTTAGAGCTCACATGTTTGATAGTGAGAATTCTTGATAAACATCACATACTCTTTACTATTTCTTAGCCCTTGGTGCCACTCTTGGAGGAGAAGCTAGAAGTACAAGATTCACATATCCTGATCCAAGAAATACAAACCAACACATTAGGGATTGATTATGTTGCATGCCATTGTTGGAGGTATAATTTAATTATAATATAGAAATTATATGGTGTTAAAAATAAATAAACAAAATGTAGATAAATAATAATAATAATATTAATATAATAAAGTGTACCTTATGAATCAAAATAATACTAGAACCGAGAGCAAAAGACTAAACTTTGATATGGGGAGCTCACCAAATTCACTGAATTCATAATGTGTCATTTATATGAATTTGCTCCCTTTTATGGTACCCTGTGAACAATTGTCTCCCAAAATAAAAAGTATTTTTATTATTGTTGGAAGTGACACTCCAGTCTAGCAGGATTCTGGTGAATTCAATATTATGCTTAGTACTCAACCAGGATAATTTAGGATGGAGATAGAGATGAAAAATGAGAGAGATAAGAGGACTAGATGAATAATCCAAAATTTTGAATAGATGAATTATTCAGAGTCATGGGGGTCTATTTATAACCTTAATGGCTCTGTTCAATTAGACATCATCTTGTGAAGAGTCGCAACAACTAATAAGGTCTCAAGAATTGCATCCTTTACTACCATCTTTTGGTGCAAAAGAAATTTTGTGTAGTCTTCGACCTGCTTCTTCACTGCTCTCGTACTTGACAATTGAAAAATAAGATACACACCCTTGTGGTTATCATTTAGTGCATAGTGGCATCTTCTTTCCAAAATCAAAGAAATGCTATCTAATAGCCAAAGCGATAAGCCATTGAATTCAAAATCTGACATGTGCCTACAAAGAATAAGTACGTGCGCCATTGAATTTCTTATACTATTATTCTATAAATAATAGTTCTTTTCTTAATTACTAATTAATTAATATAATCATGACCAAATTCAACTTGATAATTTTTGTAAGCATATTAAAATTCGATCCTTCGATCCTCCACTAGATTGTAGTATGAAATTAGCGGATGACAATATAATAATTAGACCAATATTTCTCTTGTTACCCTTTTACAAGGTAATATTATCTTACTTGGAGTGCGTCCTTTCCATTTATGAAGATAAAATTGACTTCTTTTTATAATTAAACTAATTTAGTATAAGGGTAGGAAATTGTATTTGGATAAGTAGTTTGAGAATTTGAGCTTTCTATAGTGCATATCTATCTAGTCTGGGTAGGTTTGCCTTAAACAGTCAACCATCTAGTGTAAACCAAGACAATAAATATCACATGAGTATAGTTGATTTTTACGCTTGCATTCATTTCGACCATGAATGCCTCTTGATTCTGTAAGTACTTTAGAGAATTCAACCTTATGAAATTCTCAAAGAAGTTGATCTCCTAGTTATTGTATTTCTTAGATACTTCATAGGAACACATTAAGTTATAGAGATCATTAAAACCATAGCTTAACAATATAGTTGTCTACATTATTTCATTGTAGGAATGGCTAGATGGAAATAAGTACTTCGGTGCAATGTCGAGTAATCTATAGTTGGTTGTCTCAGGTTCAATATTTTGGGATCTTTGGTCAGCTAGATTGGGTTGCCACCATGGCGACTCTAAGAATTCATAGGCTTTAAGCCCATTTCCCTTGATGATCTTTCTAATTGCTTTTAGTTAATGCCTTTGTAAGTAGATCCACAATATTATCTTTCACATAGTTAATTGAGGTAATTTCAGTAGTAAGCAACCTCCTAATGGTATTATGTCTACGATAAATATGTCTAAACTTACCATTATACATTTTATTCTGTGCCCTATCACAATGGATACGTATGGGCAACACAGGTCTTTTTCCACATGGGATATATTCTGGAAAGCTTCTAAGTTATTTAGCTTCTTCCCTAGCTTTGTCTAAAACAATAAACTTAGACTTCATCTTTGATCTTGCTATTCTGTTTTGATGATTTCCAAGATATTGAACCATTTCTATGTGTGAATACATATTCACCAGTAAACTTGTCTTTTTAGCAAGGCATAGCAAGGCCATTTTGGATTTACTCTTGGATTGCACTATAAGAGATATCCAGCAGTAGTAGAAGAGCAAAATGGATATCGGATTCCAAGGGCTCAAAACATGTATTCATTAGTAGACTTTTGTGTTCCTTTAAATAGAATGAAAGGGTTTTCTTGCCATTTTAGCTTCAACACACATTTTACAATTATGATTAGTATTAAATTCACATTTAGTCAACCAATCTAAATTAATTAATCTACATATAGTATCATAATTATCACGTCCTAATCGTTCATGCCAATTATTAAATGACTCGAGCAAATAAGAAGAAGAAACATACTTATTATTATAATTATTTACTTTGGGTATAATAGTCATTATATTCATCTTAAAAAGTCCACTAGAATATCCATTTCCAACAAACATCTCATTTTTAAAGGGTATAAATTGGTCAGTACAAAGTCTAACTTAAAACCATTCTTATCCAATAGAGATCCTTGAACTAAATTCTTCCAAATATTTGCTATATGGAGTACATCCTTCAAGGTAAAATTTGTCAACTTAAGTATAACTTTTTCACAACCTATCACCTTAGAAGAAGAAGCTTTTCTCGTAAGGATTCGTTCTTCATCATCCTTAACAGATTGATACTTAGAAAATATCCACTTGTTTAGCACAAATATGATGAGTGGCTTTAGTGTTTACTCACCAACACTACTTCTAAGAGGTTGGCAACATCGAGATATTTAGAGAACTTGTTTATGTCTGTGACATTTGCTTGAGCGTTACTCTTCTTAGATCTCTTTGAATTGTGACAATCCTTTGCGCGGAGCCTTTGTTTGCCACATTGATAGCACCACTTTTCCTTGAACTTATTGGAGACAAGACATCATGCATTATAACCATCTCCATTGCGTTTTCTTTTTTTGCTTCTCCTTAAGCCATTTTTCACCACATTAGCTCTTGATACTATAGGATTTGAGCCTTCTTCGATTCCTAAACAGACCGATTTGAGCCTTCTTCAATTCCTAAACAGACCGTGAGATCCTCAAGTTTTATTTTCTTACACTTATTCTTCAAATGTTTTTAAATTCTTTTCAAGATGGTGGTAAATTTTCAATCATCACCGCTAATCGAAAGGATTCACTTAGAGATGAAGAATGTCATGAATGATAACTTGATTCTCCTCCATTTGGGATATAAATTCTCCTTCATTTTATACTTGATATCAAATAAATCCCGTAGCTCTTTTGCCATTTTAGCACCAGAATAGTTTTTCATAAGAAATCCATATGATGCTATGCATCAACTGCAATAACTTAACTACATTAGTCTTTTTTTCCTCGAGTATAGGAGGGCCCTCACTGAAACACTTAGTTACGTTCAATGTAGTCAAATAGAATACCATTTTCTACTACCAATATTTTTTTACCCACACTATTTGTAGAACTCGCAACAATGTCAGAAGCTATTTTTGTTAAAATAGAAATCGAATAAATAAGAGAAGAGACTAGTAGAAGACAAAGTATGACAATTTGTTAAATAAATACCAACATTCTATACTAAAACAAATAGCGAATAAAAAAAATTCTATCTTAAGATTATTGGAGACATAATTTAATTATATTATGGAAATAATATGGTATTAAAAATAAATAAATAAAATATAGATGAATAATATTAATAATATAATAAAATGTACCCGATGAATTAAAATAATACTAGAAGTGAAAACAAAAGACTAAAATCTGATATCTGAACCCATCAAGTTCACTATGTGTTCTTAAGATAAATTTGCTTCTGTCCTATGGTGCTCTAGGTTGTAAAAAGTTGTCTCCTAGTATAAAATAGATTTTTGTTCTTTTTAGAAGTGATATTCCAATCTAGTAGGTTTCCAACAAACTCAATGATATGCTTAGTACTCACTTGGATTATTTAGGATGGATATAGAGAGGAAAGATGAGAGAGATAAGAAGACCAAAAGAAAAATCCAAAAATCCAATAAATGAATTATTCATGGTCATGGGGGTCTATTTATGACCTTAATGGGTCTATTCAAATAGACATCGTCTTGTGAACAGTCGCAACAGTCTAATAAGCTCTTACCAATTGCATCCTTTACTAACGTCTTTTGGTAAAAAGGAAACTACCACATAGTCTTCGACTTGCTTCTTCACTGCTCCTGGTCTTGACAGTTTAATACATTTCCTTGCAGTTATCACTTGGTGCCTAGGGACGTGTTCTTTCCAAGTTCAAAGAAATGTTATCTAATAGCTAAAGGCAAAAGCTATTGAATTCAAACTCTGGCATGTGCCCACAAGGAGTAAGCACATGCACCATTGAATTTCATGTACTATTATACTATAAATAATAGTCCTTAATTACTAATTAATTAACATAATCAAGATCAAGTTCAACTTGCTAATTTTCGTTAACATATTACAATCAAATCCATTAGCCATAACCATGTTCACCACGAGGGGTTTCATAGGATGATCCATTGCATTTGGGATGAGTTTTATTTGCAAGTCCTCAAGTGTGCAGGCTAGGACTTTGTCTAATGGTGTTTGAACTGCCAATAAAACAAATCCAAAAATGTACACCTAACAAGACTCCTTCAACTCTTAACACTCTCGACATAGATTTGGGCTTTATATGGACTTCATCAATGGACTTCCCAAGTCCCAAGGGAGGACCACCTATTAGTAGTAGTGGACATGTTCTCTAAATTAGATCATTTCCATATATTATGACTTCGGTGGCTTATGTTTTCTTTGCATCAGTTGCGCAGGATCTTGTAGTCCATCTTAAGTGATATGGATCTTGTTTTCACTATTCATTTTTGGAAAGAGCTTTTCAAGTTGAGCAGTACACTATTGGCCTTTTCATTTGCTTACTAGCCCCAGATTGATGGTTAGGCAGAAGTCATTAGCTGAGTTATGGAGATGTAATTGTGTTGCTTTGCTAGCCACCAACTTAATGAATAAGGTCGCTGGGTACTGTGGGGATAATACTTTCAAAACACCTCCTATCACTTGCTATGCACAACACCCTTCCGATTAGGTGTGACAAAGCTGGCCCAAATCGAATGACCTAGATTGAATGACTCGAACCATACTTGATAATAAAAAAACCTATATTGACTCGATAATAAAAATCCGATATTGACCTGAAATTCGGAACAACCCGATCCAAACTCAAACTTACCTAAAATTAGCTTAACCTGATAACGAGATGTACCCAAACAACGGTACTAAATATGAAAATTGAACCATAGTTGGTAATTATTATACATATTTCAGAAAGTATTGGTAGGCAAAGGTAGATTTTTAAGTTTCAGAGCCATGCTTTCGTCGATTCAAGTTCATGTCATGTTGAACACAAGAAAATAATCAAATTTCACAGAGTGCTCTTGCTTTTAGGGAATGACTGTAATGCCCCACAAACGGCCATATCCCAAAATATCACCACATTTTCACACTTTTCATGAGAAAGAGAAAACACCTCTCCATGATGTCAGATCACATAGTCAAATTGCTAGAACCAACATCCTCAGCTTAATATCAATGCCTAAAAACTGTAAAATCTTCCCAAATACTTCACCACACTTGGCACAGTTAGCTTAAGATAGAGGCAAACCACCCCTTCATGATGTTAGACCTCACAAATAGCTAGGGAATGGCAGAGACCAAGATCAAAAGCATAATATCTAACAATCATTGTAATTCTAGTTGCAACACAAAAAGAACATATAAATAAAGGAGAATTTGCAAAGCAGGAGATTTTGAGTACCTAACTCATAACCTTTTTTACGAGCTCCTTAGCTATCTCAATATGCTTCTTATCACCACTTACTTGCACTGTCCTTTCTTTAGATTGGTCACGTGCAGGAAGATGCTGTGGAACAGGTAGATGCTGAATGAAAACAATAAGAAGATGAAAAGAAGTGATTATTTTATTAGCAGTATTGTGCTAGGGTCTGAACACATGAATTCCTTGATACATGTGTCTGTATAGAGTAGATAAAACTCTTAATTAATATAATTTATTACTACTTCAAATCTGCCTTTATTCATCCTAGAACCCCCTATTTAGAATGACATTTGTCGGTTACATAAACTGAATACATTAATATAACTTAATACACAGACTTGGCGGGACACATGTAGTAGTTGATCTTTATCAAGTGCACATGTAGCAATTATTCTTTATCTACCTTTCTGGTAACTTCTTCCATTTCTGCATGATATTTGCCAAGTGCCTTGCATGCCTTTTTCCTAAAATAAGTCTTTAATGTTGTATCATTACACCCTCCCCGGAAAGAGGCCTTGTCCTCAAGGCTGAAAGAAGGAAATTGGCCTTTTAGTAAATCATAGCTCTCCCAGCTAGCTTCTTCAAGTGGGCACTCTGCCCATTGCACTTACAATTCCAGTGAGGTAACTCCTCCATCCTTGACCCATTGATGACCCAAAACTTTTGCCGGATTTAAGTTGAGCACCCAATCAGAATAGATAATGGTTGCTGTCCATAAGCAGGGTGCAAGAGAGATATGAAAAATGGGACGAACCTTGGACGAGGTTGGGAGATCCAATTCATATGCTATTGGTCCTATATGACGAATAATTTTGTAAGTGCCAAAAAATTGGGAGATAGCTTTTCATACTTGCGCTTAGCAAGTGAACGCTGGCATTATGGTTGAATTCTCAAATATACAGCATCACCAACATTAAAGGTTAATTCTCTTCTCTTAGAATCAGCCCGTGCCTTCATGCGGGACTTAGCTTTGAGTAGATTCTCCTTCAACTGCTTCAACATCTCTTCCCTAGCCAGTAATTGTTCTTCCAAGTCAGCAATTTGAGTCTCCCCTTGTACATATGACTAGGGTTATTAACGAGCCGAGTCGGCTCTTGAGCTTTTTGGACTTATCTCATTAAGGGCTCGATTCGGCTCGTTTATTTGGTTAAATGAGCCTAAAAATAATCCTCGAGCTCGGCTTGTTTAATAAACGAGACAAGCTTGAGCATACAAAATTTGTGATTGAGGTTGTTTATAGTGCAAAAGATCGTGAACTCAGACTCATTTACCACAAAAGCTCACGAGCCGGCTCAGCTTGACTCGTTAAAAACTCGGCTCATTTATAAACGAGCTAAGCTTGAGCTTAATTTTTACGTTCGTTTATTAAACGAGCCAAGCCCAAGCCTACCCTCGGCTTGGCTTGTTAACAACCCTACATATGATTGAATAATAGGTGGTTCTCTTCCATAAACAATTTTGATAAGTGTGGTGCCTGCAGAAGAGTGAAAGCCAATGTTAAATGAATATTTTGTCCATGGAAGGAACTTATGCCAAGAATGGGGTTTTTCATGAGCAAAACATCTTAGATAAGTTTCCAAACATCTATTAACAAATTTGGTTTGCCCATCGGATTGAGGATGGTAGACAGTACTCATACATAATCTGGTTTGACTAAGTCTGAAAAGTTCTTGCCAATATACACTTAAGAAAATAGTATCCCTATCAGAGACAATAGATTTGGGAATACTGTGTAAGCGCACAATCTCTTTGCAAAAGACAGTAGCAATAGTCTTGGCAGTAAATGGATGAGCTAAGAGAATAAGATGAGAGTATTTATTGAGGCTATCTGCTACCACTAGTATGACATTATATTCACAGGTTTTGATATTTATTTTGCTGACATGCCAAGCAATTTTTTACCCAGAGCTTGACATCCTGCTTCATTCGTGGCCAGAAGAAATTGAAAGACAGCCTTTTCAAAGTTTTTAAATATCCTCCATGCCCCGCTGTCAAGGTGTCATGAGATTCAAAAATAAGCTTTTGCTTAAGAGAAGGGAGATCAGGAATCAACAATCGATTCTTGTATTAAAGCTTGTTGTCCAGAGCTTGAAAGTCTGAAATTGATGTAATATCCTTTGAAAGTGAAGCCATAATGTTTCTAGTGTAGGAATCTGTTCAAAGAGCATCCTCCAACTCTAAAAAATCCAGGGTAATTGGAATAACTAGAGGTAATAGTGCAACATGTTGTGGCCGCCTAGAAAGAGCATCTGCACCTTTATTTTCAAATCCACTTTTATAAATGATTGAAAAATCAAATGGAAGTAACTTCATAAGCAAACGTTGCTGCTCAACTATGGTAATGTGTTGGTCTAATAAATACTTGAGACTACAATGATCAGACTTTTCAAAAAAATGTTGGCCCAATAAGTAGTGCTTCCATTTTCGCAAGGCTAACGCTAGAGCTAACTGTTCATGATCATAAGTAGACTTTAAATGGTTTGAGCAAGAAAGTCCCTTACTGAAATATGCAATCGGATGAGAATTGCTCCTACTCTTGATGACGCATTGCATTCCATAGTACAAGATTCATCAAAATTTGGCAATTGGAGAACAGGGATTGAAGTGAGTGCATACTTGAGTCTTTGGAAGGCCATCTATGCAATAGTAGACTATTTAAACCCATCCTTTTTTGTAAGTTCAGTCAAGGGCTTTGCTAGAAGTCCATAATTCTTCACAAATCTGCAATAATATCCCGTTAAGCCCAAAAACCCGTTGTCTGGATGAACTCCCAAATCATTAGCAGAGACCACATTCCCTAGAGAAGAAATCTGAGCTTTTTATAAACAAACATTTCGAAGCTGTGGCAAAAAACTGGCGTTTAGCAAGAAGATCAAGTGCAACCTATAAATGAGCAACATGTTGTTGGATGCTGGTACTGTAAATAGTATATTGTCAAAGAAGACGCGAATGAATTTCAGTAAATAGGGATGGAAGAGGTCATTCATGGCATACTGGAGGGTGTGTTGGTAAGACCAAAGGACATCACAATAAATTCATAATGACCTGAATATGTCCGGAATTCAGTTTTGTATGCATTTGGAGGGTGGACTCGTATCTGGTGATACCAAAATGTAGATCAATTTTTGGAAATACAGCAGCCCCAGATAGTTCATCTAGAAGTTCATCAATGTTTGGAATGGGATATCAATTTTGAACTGTAATATGGTTTAGGCTTTCATAATCAACACATATATGCCTTGACTCATCCTTCTTCTTAACCAATAAAATGGGACTAGCAAACAGGCTAGAACTGAGGCGTATAAAGCCAATTTGCAGCAGGTTAGTAACTTGTTTTTCAATTTCAGATTTTTGGTGGTATGGATAACGCCGTAACGGTAAGGTTGAAGGTTGGGTGGTTTAGAATTTGGAAGGGTATGGAGTGGGTGTGGTTATGGAAAGGAGGTAGTGCTGTAGGTTCCATGAAAACATATTCAAAATTTTTAACTAGAATTTGAATAGATGGATCTATGGTTGAACTAGTGATACTTTTCCTTCGAAAGAAATTGAAAGGTGGCTTCTGTTGGAGGTTGATGCGGAATCCCTTTCAGCTTATATTTTTCCCATTCAAATTGAAAATAAAGAACATTTCATTCCAATTTGCTTGAACTGTAATTAGAGAAGCCAACCATTTGATACCCAAGACCAGATCAACACCTCCTATGGAAAATGGGTAGTAATCTTGAGTAGTCATCAAACCTGGTAATTGAACAACAACATTCTGACAACTTCATTTGCTCCGAATAACTTCATCATTGCTCATTTGAACACCAAACAGAGGAAAAAACCGAGTTGGCAAATTAAGTGTTTTCACAACTTCCTCTGAAACAAAATTATGTGTTGAACCTCTATCAATGAGGATTAACACCTTGTGATCCTCAATAGTTCCAGGTCGCTTCATTGTAGACCAGTTGCCTGCCTTAAAATAGCATGGAAGGAAGTTTCAGCAAATTCTTCTCCATTTACCTCAGTTTCAGGCTGTTCGTCTTCCCTGGATGTGGTGCTGTCATGTTCAGCCAGTTCCATTAAGGTAAAGGTTGAAGGGTTTGCAACGATGCCTAGGTGCAAATTTTTCATTACATTGGAAGCAAAGGTCTTTATCTCTTGAGTCTAGCATTCTGCATTCCAAGAAGATGGTTGGGATGCGTTCGGTGTTGAAGAAGAGCATTGAGAGAAACGGGTGGCTGGAGGTCCCACTGGCATGACTCTGGTTTCCCGTGAGACCCACTTGTTGGATGTATTGGACCTAGACTGAATGCTCCAATTAGGCTCCTTAGAAACTCGTGCAAGCTTGTACTTAGCTTCAGATTCCACCGCCAAACTCATAGCTTTATAATCACTTTTCTAGGCTTATGAATATGCACATCAGCTTTCAAGTCATCCTTCAATCTATTAAGAAAAACTCCAAGCAAGCAATGCTCTGCCAGTTTTTTACCCTGGATGATCTTTTGGCAAACTCTTGACATACTCCTAAATAGTTCTGATGGACCCCTGATTAAATATACTTATGCTAGAAGGAAGGGCAGGAATAGGGGAGGCAAAGAATCGGAAGGCACATGGGGAGCAGTGGGGGACTGAGCCACACACATGTCTGGCTATTCAGTTGAGCCACACATCTGGCAGTCTGGCAATTTTGTACTGCAATTGGTTAAAGGGGAAGGGGGGAGTCCGTTAGGAGAGTAATATTAGATTCCCTCCCGTTTTATTTTTCTTTTCTTTTCTTGTCTAAATACGGTTAGTTATGGGTTGTAAGGGGGGCTATAAATACATACAGAGAGATGTATGAAGGGCATTGTTTGGGTAAACATTGGAGGTACCAGACCCTCATATAGTCTAGAAGATTGAGTAAAACACTTACTATTTCCCTTCATTATGCTCTGTGCTTCCCAAGTTCCTGGTGAATAATATAAAGATATTCATCAAGATTTTGGAAATCTGCAGGACCATAATTTTCCTGTAAAGCTTTCACCAACTCCTCCTAATACATGATTATTCGCTCTGTATTTTTTGAGGCAAATATCTAGAGCATCTCCCTCTAAATACATAGCAGCATTGTCAACCTTTGAATCATCTCGAGTTTGATAATACTTGGCAAAATCCACCCACAAGGGTCAACCCCCTCAAATTTTGGAAACTCCATCTTTGTGTGCGGAAATTTGGATATGCCCGTACTCCCCCTCGGGCTGTCCAGTTCATTCTCATCCTCGTCATCCCAACTAGAATGACCCCTGAATTGTGGTCTTGTGTGAGAATCATTACCTTATCCTTATAGAGTGGGCTCTTGTCTTTTGCTTCCTGTTGAGAACTACTAGCCCGAGCTTTAAGTGCCATCACATTTGGCGCTAAAACATTAAAGGCCTCAAGTCTGGATGCAATGGAGGTTAATTGTTGTACAAGATGTTCATTGGTAGGACTAATAGGAGGCTTAGCGGTTTCTTAAGGAACAGAAGATGATTGTGTGAAAACCTTATTGTCAACTGGCTTTGATACCAAAAACGGTAGATGCCGAATGAAAACAGTGCGAAGATGAAAATAAAGTAATTATTTTATTAGCAAAATGATGTGTCAGGATCTAAACACATAAATTCCTTGATACATATGTTAGTATAGAGTGGACAAAATTCCTAATTAACATAATTTATTACTACTTCAAATTTTCCTTTATTCATCCTAGAATCCCCTATTTATGATGACATTTGTCAGTTACATAAACTGAATACATATTAAGTGAATGCATTAATAATTTAATATAACTGAATACACAGACTTGGTGGCGCATGTGTAGCAGTTGATCTTTCTCCAGTGACACATGTAGCAGTTATTCTTTATCCACCTTTCCATTAACTTCTTCCATTACTGTATGATATTTGCCAAGTACCTTGCAAGTCTTTCTCCTAAAATAAATCTTTAATATTGTATCAGAATCAACTACGTTTGGATCGAAAGATAATACTGTTATGAACATCTAGATTTCTTAGCTTTCAATGTAAAACACCAAACACATCGATGAAGATTGCAACATGTTCCAAGTATTTGGATACGAGTTCCAGATCCTGTCTGCAGGATTTTTTATGGTTTCCTCACCTTTTCCTATGATCAAACCAACCTGAGGCAACAAAATTGAACCTCTGAAACTAACATTATTATATAAAACATTACAGAGAAAAATAATATTATTTAACCATGTCATCAAGCTCATTCAAACATCACCTTCTCGTTAGGTACTTGTAGCTGAATTTGTTTTGCATCTCCATCAGTCAGTACTGTAGTGAATCTTTTGGCCACAAACGAAGGTGACCCTCCTGCATCAGCTTATAAACAAATGTCAGATAGGTTATGTTAGCTGAGGCTTGTAAATGAACTGCATTAATGTGGAAAAAATAAAAAAGGAACAAAATGTGAACCGGCACATCAGAGGAAGTCGAGCAACGCTAACATGGATGGCTGCAGGAGTGGTATGTGACGATTATGATTGATAATGAAGTCGAAGGGAGCTTCCAGCGAATGACCCACAATTGATGACCAATCAGCAAGTTGGAGAAAATTGATTGATGCAAATGTCGAGGGTTTCACGCCCAGCTAGTGACAAGACTAATGATGAACGATACAAAGGGAAGAAGATGGAACAAATGGGATCACCTAGGTTGCAACTCTCTCTAGCCTATCACTTATGAGTCTAAGTGAAAAGAATAGTCCTGAATCCTGATTGATTTGGAAGTCGCTCTGAAAATTGAAAAATCTAATAGGGAAAATTATGGAACGAGAGAGGGAAATGAGTGAAATAGAATTGTAATATTCAAAACACAGTGTTTAGTGTGTGACAAATAAAATGATTAAAAAATGAGACTTCTAAAGAAAACCCAATATAGAACTTAAAACCTGAAATGCTAGGTAATGGATTTGAGCTCTTTCCTAGGTTATTCCTAGCATGACTGATATCATAAATCCACATATTTAGAACATATCAACAGATGAAAATATACCATTTTGTATATTTTTTAGTTGGAACTCCTTAGATTATGTGTGTCACGTGTGTAACTGTGTATATGTAATTTTATATAGACACAAAACATTAGGTTTAAAATGAAATGTAAAAAGTTTAAAAATAGAATTTAATTGGCATTAAGAATATTAGAATTTAATCATTATAAGATTCAAATTTTATTTTCTCATAGAAATTAATTCCAAATATAATATATAATTTATTATTATTAATTATAATTGTCACTTAATTTAAAGATCCAAGCTATTTGTATTTCTAACCCTAATTAAAGTTTGAAAGTATATTATGTATGTAATTTATTAACATGTTTAAAATGTATACCCTTCCCTGACAATAGTTGATATCTTAGCAATATTTATGATAGCATACATTTTTTTTTACTCCTTTTACATTTTTCATGTTAATTGTAGCTTTAGTATTTGTAATATCCTTTTTTACTCCTCAATTGATAATATTAGTAGACTAATAATCCATCTCATATGCAAATTCTAACTTTTTATAATTTATTTCAACAAAAGAAATACTAATTAGTTTTATTTCAAATAACCACTCTCATTTTAGAAAAATTACAATTCGTAGATATTGAACACATTATTTTGTACTCAATTAATTAAATATATTATTTTTCATGAAACTCATTTTTTTGTAAACTTGGTTGATCACTTAGAATAATTTATTGGATTTTCACCTTATATTGCCCATTTGTGATCTTAACTTTTGGATGATGTTGGAGTTAAAAGTCATGATTGATTGAACTTGAAAGAAAAATCCAATTATTTGTTCATGATATAATAAATTAATTACTAATATAAATAAGTTTCTGTTTTACAGATTTACTTAAAAGTACGCATGCCTGCAATGAAGTTTAGTCAATAATGTCAATTTGTTGTCATAAACCAATGATATTACAATAAAATATTAAGACACTATTATGATTGGTGTGTATCCCTGTTGGTGTATAATGTCAATGTTATGAAAATGAGACAAGTGGAGTATAAAAAATTATTTATGTTTTAGTAATTATTTAATCATATAAATCATATGTATTAGTTTTGTTTTGTAATTAAATTACTAACAAATGAGGTATTTATAATAATTTCAACCAACTAAAATTGAGTTAACTCATTAATTAAATTATATTGCTAATATTTATTTTGATGTCAATTTCTTTTATATATGAATATTTTCATATTTTACCTTTGAATTGCCCTTAGTATCATAACAATTGCATAGAATCTATGACAACACATTACTTGCAAGTTTCCTAATCCATGTCATTTGACCTTATAAATATGAAGAGCAAATCCATTTGTGGTTATAAATTAGTCGATCCAATTCAATAAATTTAATCATAATTTAACAAGGAATTAATGCCAAATCTTATATTATATATTAACTACTACGGTCGATACAATTAAATATTGCTAAGATATCAACTATTGTCAGGGAAGGGTATACATTTTAAACATGTTAATAAATTACATACATAATATACTTTCAAACTTTAATTAGGGTTAGAAATACAAATAGCTTGGATCTTTAAATTAAGTGACAATTATAATTGTAGCTTTAGTATTTGTAATATCCTTTTTTACTCCTCAATTGATAATATTAGTAGACTAATAATCCATCTCATATGCAAATTCTAACTTTTTATAATTTATTTCAACAAAAGAAATACTAATTAGTTTTATTTCAAATAACCACTCTCATTTTAGAAAAATTACAATTCGTAGATATTGAACACATTATTTTGTACTCAATTAATTAAATATATTATTTTTCATGAAACTCATTTTTTTGTAAACTTGGTTGATCACTTAGAATAATTTATTGGATTTTCACCTTATATTGCCCATTTGTGATCTTAACTTTTGGATGATGTTGGAGTTAAAAGTCATGATTGATTGAACTTGAAAGAAAAATCCAATTATTTGTTCATGATATAATAAATTAATTACTAATATAAATAAGTTTCTGTTTTACAGATTTACTTAAAAGTACGCATGCCTGCAATGAAGTTTAGTCAATAATGTCAATTTGTTGTCATAAACCAATGATATTACAATAAAATATTAAGACACTATTATGATTGGTGTGTATCCCTGTTGGTGTATAATGTCAATGTTATGAAAATGAGACAAGTGGAGTATAAAAAATTATTTATGTTTTAGTAATTATTTAATCATATAAATCATATGTATTAGTTTTGTTTTGTAATTAAATTACTAACAAATGAGGTATTTATAATAATTTCAACCAACTAAAATTGAGTTAACTCATTAATTAAATTATATTGCTAATATTTATTTTGATGTCAATTTCTTTTATATATGAATATTTTCATATTTTACCTTTGAATTGCCCTTAGTATCATAACAATTGCATAGAATCTATGACAACACATTACTTGCAAGTTTCCTAATCCATGTCATTTGACCTTATAAATATGAAGAGCAAATCCATTTGTGGTTATAAATTAGTCGATCCAATTCAATAAATTTAATCATAATTTAACAAGGAATTAATGCCAAATCTTATATTATATATTAACTACTACGGTCGATACAATTAAATATTGCTAAGATATCAACTATTGTCAGGGAAGGGTATACATTTTAAACATGTTAATAAATTACATACATAATATACTTTCAAACTTTAATTAGGGTTAGAAATACAAATAGCTTGGATCTTTAAATTAAGTGACAATTATAATTGTAGCTTTAGTATTTGTAATATCCTTTTTTACTCCTCAATTGATAATATTAGTAGACTAATAATCCATCTCATATGCAAATTCTAACTTTTTATAATTTATTTCAACAAAAGAAATACTAATTAGTTTTATTTCAAATAACCACTCTCATTTTAGAAAAATTACAATTCGTAGATATTGAACACATTATTTTGTACTCAATTAATTAAATATATTATTTTTCATGAAACTCATTTTTTTGTAAACTTGGTTGATCACTTAGAATAATTTATTGGATTTTCACCTTATATTGCCCATTTGTGATCTTAACTTTTGGATGATGTTGGAGTTAAAAGTCATGATTGATTGAACTTGAAAGAAAAATCCAATTATTTGTTCATGATATAATAAATTAATTACTAATATAAATAAGTTTCTGTTTTACAGATTTACTTAAAAGTACGCATGCCTGCAATGAAGTTTAGTCAATAATGTCAATTTGTTGTCATAAACCAATGATATTACAATAAAATATTAAGACACTATTATGATTGGTGTGTATCCCTGTTGGTGTATAATGTCAATGTTATGAAAATGAGACAAGTGGAGTATAAAAAATTATTTATGTTTTAGTAATTATTTAATCATATAAATCATATGTATTAGTTTTGTTTTGTAATTAAATTACTAACAAATGAGGTATTTATAATAATTTCAACCAACTAAAATTGAGTTAACTCATTAATTAAATTATATTGCTAATATTTATTTTGATGTCAATTTCTTTTATATATGAATATTTTCATATTTTACCTTTGAATTGCCCTTAGTATCATAACAATTGCATAGAATCTATGACAACACATTACTTGCAAGTTTCCTAATCCATGTCATTTGACCTTATAAATATGAAGAGCAAATCCATTTGTGGTTATAAATTAGTCGATCCAATTCAATAAATTTAATCATAATTTAACAAGGAATTAATGCCAAATCTTATATTATATATTAACTACTACGGTCGATACAATTAAATATTGCTAAGATATCAACTATTGTCAGGGAAGGGTATACATTTTAAACATGTTAATAAATTACATACATAATATACTTTCAAACTTTAATTAGGGTTAGAAATACAAATAGCTTGGATCTTTAAATTAAGTGACAATTATAATTGTAGCTTTAGTATTTGTAATATCCTTTTTTACTCCTCAATTGATAATATTAGTAGACTAATAATCCATCTCATATGCAAATTCTAACTTTTTATAATTTATTTCAACAAAAGAAATACTAATTAGTTTTATTTCAAATAACCACTCTCATTTTAGAAAAATTACAATTCGTAGATATTGAACACATTATTTTGTACTCAATTAATTAAATATATTATTTTTCATGAAACTCATTTTTTTGTAAACTTGGTTGATCACTTAGAATAATTTATTGGATTTTCACCTTATATTGCCCATTTGTGATCTTAACTTTTGGATGATGTTGGAGTTAAAAGTCATGATTGATTGAACTTGAAAGAAAAATCCAATTATTTGTTCATGATATAATAAATTAATTACTAATATAAATAAGTTTCTGTTTTACAGATTTACTTAAAAGTACGCATGCCTGCAATGAAGTTTAGTCAATAATGTCAATTTGTTGTCATAAACCAATGATATTACAATAAAATATTAAGACACTATTATGATTGGTGTGTATCCCTGTTGGTGTATAATGTCAATGTTATGAAAATGAGACAAGTGGAGTATAAAAAATTATTTATGTTTTAGTAATTATTTAATCATATAAATCATATGTATTAGTTTTGTTTTGTAATTAAATTACTAACAAATGAGGTATTTATAATAATTTCAACCAACTAAAATTGAGTTAACTCATTAATTAAATTATATTGCTAATATTTATTTTGATGTCAATTTCTTTTATATATGAATATTTTCATATTTTACCTTTGAATTGCCCTTAGTATCATAACAATTGCATAGAATCTATGACAACACATTACTTGCAAGTTTCCTAATCCATGTCATTTGACCTTATAAATATGAAGAGCAAATCCATTTGTGGTTATAAATTAGTCGATCCAATTCAATAAATTTAATCATAATTTAACAAGGAATTAATGCCAAATCTTATATTATATATTAACTACTACGGTCGATACAATTAAATATTGCTAAGATATCAACTATTGTCAGGGAAGGGTATACATTTTAAACATGTTAATAAATTACATACATAATATACTTTCAAACTTTAATTAGGGTTAGAAATACAAATAGCTTGGATCTTTAAATTAAGTGACAATTATAATTGTAGCTTTAGTATTTGTAATATCCTTTTTTACTCCTCAATTGATAATATTAGTAGACTAATAATCCATCTCATATGCAAATTCTAACTTTTTATAATTTATTTCAACAAAAGAAATACTAATTAGTTTTATTTCAAATAACCACTCTCATTTTAGAAAAATTACAATTCGTAGATATTGAACACATTATTTTGTACTCAATTAATTAAATATATTATTTTTCATGAAACTCATTTTTTTGTAAACTTGGTTGATCACTTAGAATAATTTATTGGATTTTCACCTTATATTGCCCATTTGTGATCTTAACTTTTGGATGATGTTGGAGTTAAAAGTCATGATTGATTGAACTTGAAAGAAAAATCCAATTATTTGTTCATGATATAATAAATTAATTACTAATATAAATAAGTTTCTGTTTTACAGATTTACTTAAAAGTACGCATGCCTGCAATGAAGTTTAGTCAATAATGTCAATTTGTTGTCATAAACCAATGATATTACAATAAAATATTAAGACACTATTATGATTGGTGTGTATCCCTGTTGGTGTATAATGTCAATGTTATGAAAATGAGACAAGTGGAGTATAAAAAATTATTTATGTTTTAGTAATTATTTAATCATATAAATCATATGTATTAGTTTTGTTTTGTAATTAAATTACTAACAAATGAGGTATTTATAATAATTTCAACCAACTAAAATTGAGTTAACTCATTAATTAAATTATATTGCTAATATTTATTTTGATGTCAATTTCTTTTATATATGAATATTTTCATATTTTACCTTTGAATTGCCCTTAGTATCATAACAATTGCATAGAATCTATGACAACACATTACTTGCAAGTTTCCTAATCCATGTCATTTGACCTTATAAATATGAAGAGCAAATCCATTTGTGGTTATAAATTAGTCGATCCAATTCAATAAATTTAATCATAATTTAACAAGGAATTAATGCCAAATCTTATATTATATATTAACTACTACGGTCGATACAATTAAATATTGCTAAGATATCAACTATTGTCAGGGAAGGGTATACATTTTAAACATGTTAATAAATTACATACATAATATACTTTCAAACTTTAATTAGGGTTAGAAATACAAATAGCTTGGATCTTTAAATTAAGTGACAATTATAATTGTAGCTTTAGTATTTGTAATATCCTTTTTTACTCCTCAATTGATAATATTAGTAGACTAATAATCCATCTCATATGCAAATTCTAACTTTTTATAATTTATTTCAACAAAAGAAATACTAATTAGTTTTATTTCAAATAACCACTCTCATTTTAGAAAAATTACAATTCGTAGATATTGAACACATTATTTTGTACTCAATTAATTAAATATATTATTTTTCATGAAACTCATTTTTTTGTAAACTTGGTTGATCACTTAGAATAATTTATTGGATTTTCACCTTATATTGCCCATTTGTGATCTTAACTTTTGGATGATGTTGGAGTTAAAAGTCATGATTGATTGAACTTGAAAGAAAAATCCAATTATTTGTTCATGATATAATAAATTAATTACTAATATAAATAAGTTTCTGTTTTACAGATTTACTTAAAAGTACGCATGCCTGCAATGAAGTTTAGTCAATAATGTCAATTTGTTGTCATAAACCAATGATATTACAATAAAATATTAAGACACTATTATGATTGGTGTGTATCCCTGTTGGTGTATAATGTCAATGTTATGAAAATGAGACAAGTGGAGTATAAAAAATTATTTATGTTTTAGTAATTATTTAATCATATAAATCATATGTATTAGTTTTGTTTTGTAATTAAATTACTAACAAATGAGGTATTTATAATAATTTCAACCAACTAAAATTGAGTTAACTCATTAATTAAATTATATTGCTAATATTTATTTTGATGTCAATTTCTTTTATATATGAATATTTTCATATTTTACCTTTGAATTGCCCTTAGTATCATAACAATTGCATAGAATCTATGACAACACATTACTTGCAAGTTTCCTAATCCATGTCATTTGACCTTATAAATATGAAGAGCAAATCCATTTGTGGTTATAAATTAGTCGATCCAATTCAATAAATTTAATCATAATTTAACAAGGAATTAATGCCAAATCTTATATTATATATTAACTACTACGGTCGATACAATCAAAAATTGAAAAGATGAAGAAGGTATAGTTTTTTGAAGCCTTAAACAATTCAACTCTTCTCTCATAGCAAATTAAGGGTGGCGACTTATGTAGGGAAAAAATATGTTTGAGGAAACACCTATTGGAAAAAGGTTGTGTGTGGTGAGTTGTAGAAGAGCAAGATATACGGGTGTGGGAGGATGCATGAGTTAGCCATGATAGAGGAGATTGTTGACTTTGTCTAAATAGTCTAGAGCAGAAAAGGATTCCATATCTATTGCAATGCGCCACATGAGATATTTGTCATGGAATTGTTAGACCACAACTTAGCAATGGAATATAGATTTATTGTGATCTATTCTACAACCTCTGAAACTGTTGGATATTAATAAGATTGGTCAAGTGTACAACCAACTAGAAATAATATTAGCTAGGCATATGACCTCAAAAAAAAAAAGGGTATCTGATTAAGATACTAGATGGACATGGAGCTAGAAGATCCAAAGGGAGCCAATGTAGATTTGTCATCATCAAGTTTGCAATGAAAAAAAATATAGCATCACAAAATCCTCAATAAGATTAAGATCAATACTTGAAAGGCTTGTAGGGAGTTACCTATCGACTAAAAATAGGCAGATTAAGAAAGATGTACAAATGGACCATAGTTTTGGACAAGCAGTTGAAACGTTGGTGCATGGGATTAAAGATTGTCTGCTTGCCCAAGTATTTTGGTTTTATTCACCACTTATCTCATAATCAATTCGATTGGATTTATCTCATAATCTAAGAGTTGGATGAGGAGAGATTAGAAATGATGTGTGCACTAATATGGGTTATTTGAAGGAATCGAAATAGGAGGAGATATAAAATACTGATTTAATAACCGAAGGATGTTGTCCATGATACCATGTACTAGAATATTATGTGAAATGAAATAATTAACAAAGGACGGACATGATTTACCGTGTAAACAACTATACGAGTAAAAGAAATGGATGATATGTATGTTGGTGCAAATTAAACATGAACGATGTAGGGAAAGCACTATAAAAAAATCATGGAAATTGGAAATGTGATTTGAGGAAGAAAATGTGAAGTATTGTCAACTATGATGTGACTATAATAAATGCTCAACGACATATGTGCAAAGGATATAATTGCCTTAAGATATACAATACCAAGTATTATTTTACTGAGTTCGACATTGAGACAAATTCCTTGGAAGTGGTGCAAGGTTTGTGATCATGAGACAAGTTTGATATTTCAGTTTTCGTGAAGTTATTGATGATTGTAATTTTTATGTATTGCATGTTTATTTATTTTGTATTAAACATTATTATCGAAAAAAATGTTTAAATCCAATAGAATGAGATCGTACTAATATGGTTAGTGAAATGCCCTCTTATTTTAGTTTTTGGTGTATTCAAAGAGTCAATTAGTGTCTAAAATTACCTGAAGTTAATTGTCAAAACAAAAAAAGAATTTGATTTAATTTCATTTCATCCAACTCATACTTAATTTGAATCGAAGTCTATTGACCCAAATTTGAAGAACCCGACTCTAACCCAACCTAATTCACACCCGTCCCATCACTTAACTTGAACCTGACCCAACATCTATAGATCCAAGTTAAACCTAAACTTAAGAAACCCAATGGGCTCAACACCTACTTGGTCCATAACATACCTTGAATCGAATCTGAACCCAAACATGAAGCAAACCAACTCACATTAAATTAGATCCAAACCTAACCCAAATTTATATCAACTTGATGTTGACATGACCCATAATGACTCAATGCAAATGACCTTTTTGCCACCTTTTATGGTCGAGCTCCTCCCTACTTGCTTTCTTTCATTATCGGCATGACTAAGATTAATGTGTTGGATTGTTTTTTTTTTTGGGTCGAATGAGACATCATATTTAAGCATGCACAAAGTTGTTGCAAGCCCAAAATTGGATCAAGTAGTAGCACGAAAAAGTAGCTGAGAATTAGACTTTCAACCTGGGACCTACAACAACTATACCAACAATTCTCCATGTCTCTCCTCGCCCACTAGAAGCTTGCCCTGAAGTTCTATGGGCCCTTTGTTATCCTCAATAGGGTGGGCACAATTGCTTATCAGTTGGCCATCCTCGATAGCATCTGCCTCCCCAAGCACGTGTCTCAACTGCAATATCCACATGATCATGTCTCAGCCACAAAATTTTTGATAAGAGATAAACTGAAACACCAACGATGATAATATAAACATGAGTGGAAATTCAAAAGGGCAATACAACCCTAAACAAGATGTCAAAAGCTGGAGGAGGTTCTAAACATAGTGGGAAAGGACTTAAGAGTCAAAGAATATCCTTAAAAAAAGTGCTAAGGGTGGAATATCGACTAGCCCTAACTCTCGCCCTAAACCTTAATCAATCAAAAGGGAACCTTGGTCCACTGATCCACACGACTCTTGAAGTCCTTCAGCCACTGCATATCCTACACATAACCATCTGAAGAATTATAGTATCAATTCTATATCTCTTATTGAGTAAACTACAACATATCTATGGAAATAGCATGCTCAGATATACATTCAAGATATGATCATATGATAAGAATGAGGCATATCAATACACGGCTACCATCAAGGGGATAATCCAATAAGCAATCTTTCTGGTTGGCAGCTTAAATGCTTCTATGGGCCCTTTTGGTTGGCCCTTTTTTATCCCCAATAAGCTGCCTCCCCGATCTTCCATGTTTCCTAGCTTAAATGTTTAGTCGGATTGTCACTATTTACTGCTTCTTTCTCACTGCCAATTGTGGATGACAGCACTGCTCCTCAACCTTCGGTTGTACATTGAGCTTGTCTCGACCGCAATATTTTGGAGGTCTAAATTGATTAAGACACCCCCCGGGTCCAACAAAAAGAATGCTTCATGCAAACCTTTAGAAGACTTCTGCCATCTTTTCCCTTCCTTTAAGCTTGAGGACAAGCTTGATCTTGAGAATAGGAGTAATATTAATGCCTCCATGCGCTGGGTCGACAGAGCCAACCTAGTTTCAGCCTTGAAGCATTAGACTTTAGTTTATTAACGAGCAGAAAACCTTGTGTTTTACTGACTAATAGGATTCCTTAGTTTAAATAGACTAATAATGTATTAGAGCTAACGAGTCTTATTAATGGAAGTCCTATTAGTTTTGCAAGGCTTGAGCTAATAGCCTGTAATTAAGAGACTAGGCCTTATTCATGCAAGTGTAAGCAGTTCAAATATTGACATGTACCGATGATGGTACTGAAAAAGCTGGGGATTTAATCGATAAAGAAAAAATCCTTTTTCTAATGAGAGCATCTGAGGGGGTAGGAGTGTCACAAATCTAAGAACAAATTTGTGGGAGATGTTGTGGCCATGTAGAAGAACAGAGCTTTTGAACTGCTGCTAGCAATGAAATGCAAGAGGATTGAGGAAGTCCATCGTAAAAAGGGTAAGAAACTTGATGAGCCTGGTTATGAACTGTCAAAGATGTATTGGTATATCAAATGCTTAAAGTGGAAACTACACGTTAATTTTCAAGACTAATGATGAAAGAAGAGTCCTTGTGTGGGTTAATTTGATTTTGGGTAAGTGAAAGGAAAAAGTGGTAAGTCAGACTCAGGAATTGCTTGTGTAGCAAAATAATCATATGCTAACAGAATATAGTCTGATAAGACCTTTGCATCCAGCGGTGAAAGATTGTTGCAACTTTGCGTGATGTAGTCGTTGCCTGCTCTTCCTTTGCACATGTTACTTGAATTTTTGCTGCTTGAAGTCTGAATATAAGGTAGGGAAATAAAGTGTCCTGGGAAGATAATTGATAATTTCCCAAACAATCGTGAACAAGTTTGCAGGAGCAAAATAAAGTAACTTTAGAAGAAAGAGCATAAAATGTAGTACTATCTTGTCAGCTCGTGAAACCATGAATAAAGAGGAGGATCCATTTGTCATATGCCAGGCACCTTACCACTGATCCTAGATTTCTGGGAGGTAGGATTGAGTCTTCTGTTATTTTACTATTTTATCTATTTGATATGAGGTTTTGTGAAAGGTGAAATATATCATTCAATGAGCTACATGGTAAATATCTTTCAGGTTTCTATTTTGCTATGACACGTGTGTTTTTAGCCGTCATTTGTCTATATTTACACGCATTGGTCTTTCCAACTCTTTCAGGATGTGGACCTGCATCCTTTTCTGGATATTTCGAACATGTAACATTCCGATGGTGGTCGCTGGAACGGTATTTGCACTCACCTCTGATAATCTTTATTGAAGTAAAGCTCTCTTCATTTTCCCTGTGTAATAAAATTGCTGAAAAACATATTCACCCAGTTTCCGACTGGATTCGCCTTGGCTATTGAGAAGAAGAGCAGACGGATAGAGATATCACTCTACTGCTTTGCGCGTGCCATTGAGAGCTTCTTCACATGCATGGCTGATGTTGGGTACCTGCCTCAAATGATGAACGTGAAGCGAGCTGACGTCGTCGTATTCAGTTTATCAACGGCCATTATAATGCACTGTTATGCACAGGAGAGGGAAGTGTTTAGGTCCAAGTACTTGAATGTTCTTGACTGGGTATTTGGTGTTCCACCTCCACCATGCTATACACCGCGCTGTAGTCGAAAGATCTGCGATCCTATGGATTGCATAGATGTATAAGAATAAGTGGGGGTTCTCTTTCATAGTTTGTTGATTGAAAAGAGTGTGCTTAGCTTGTCGTCACGGCCAAATGAAGGGGTGTTTGGAAAACCTGTTGACGTCATTAATTTTTTTGTCTATATCTACAAAAAACTTATTACGATAAATATAAATAAACTTAGAAAAATTATGATCCAACGGTAGTGATTTCAGATGCAAGAACATTCCCCAACACTCATAATTATGTTGTCATTCGTGTTTTGTTATTGGGAATATGTGATCTCCATACATGTTCCTGGGGATCCTTTTTTCTTACCCGACAGTCATGAGAGAAGTATCAATATAGAAAGAAAATTAAAATAAAATAACACCAATCGCGAATGTATGTATAACAGGTTTTCTTCTTGTGTAAATTTTACAAAAGAAATTGAAGCCCTTTTCTAGTTAAATTTTTTATCAACAATTTGTCTCCAATGAGTAATAAAATTCTATTTCTATCATTTATATTAAAGGTTTTGTCCTTATTTTTATCTTTGCATAAGACAACCCATGGTTGATCATATAGGTTTTATGTAGACAATCTAACATTACTTGTCCAAGATAATGTAAAGTCCAAACGTCATTTTATTATAAACACTATAATTAAGAGCCCCCTTTCAGAAAAAAAAGGAGAATTGGTTTGAATTTTTGATCATATCAAATTAATTGGATATCCTCATTTTCCTTAAACCTTGCTTTTACACATCAACAATAGGCATTGCTCGTGGGAAAATCAAACACAAGCATTGTGTCTCCTCCACTGCAATCCTATTCTCATGAATCTAACTCCAAACCTAGTATATTGACCTCGTCCTCAATGATCTACACTAAGTAGTGATTATCGCTTAGTTGCAAGCCAATAATAAGGCCATGAAAACTTCCCTATAGGAGATGCTAAATGATATCCTAATGGGCCCTATTCAACCTTAGCCTAATGCTTCACCAGACCCTCCCTATAAGCTATGAAAGGAAGCTAATAGGGATGGCAATTTTTCCCGCGGGTTCGGGGCCCCGTCGGGGATTCCCCGTTCGGGTTCAGGTTCGGGGAGAGAATTCGGGGATCGGGTTCGGGGATTCTTAACGGGGACGGGGCGGGGACGGGTTTGGGGTCCCCATCCCCGAACCCGCCCCGAAATTTTTTTATATATATATTTTTATATAATTATATATATATATATATAATATATAATTTTTTTTATAGAATATAAATTAAAAATATAATATAAAAAATAGTTTGAGGATCGGGGATGAGATCGGGGATCGGGTATAAAGTCGGGTTTCGGGGATCGGGTCGGGTTTTATGAACGGGGAATAAATCGGGGATTAAAAATATATCGGGGATCGGGTCGGGTATGGGGACTTGATCCCCGCGGGGATCGGGTCGGGGAATCCCCGATAAAAAAATATCGGGGATCGGGTCGGGTTCGGGGATGGGGATGGGGTCCCCGTCCCCGACCCGCCCCGTTGCCATCCCTAGAAGCTAAGGTAGAAGAAGAAACTGGCTTTAACCTAGTTGACCATCATCTGCACCATCATGGCAATGGAGTACCAAGGGGTACTAAGAAGCTTGTCATCCACATAGCTATGAGAGAGAAGCAAGGTGCACATACCAAAATGGGAGAAGAGGAATTGGTGAAGGAGCCCAAGAAGTGCAAGCATGAGGGGAAGTCAAAGGGCTATAGACATCACTCCAAATGTGAAGACTTTGAAGAAAAGAAAGGTTGAGCAAATCAAGAATATTCTAAGGGAGGAAGAGGGTGAGCCATGCATGGCGACTTCAACCTACGGAGAGGTCGAGGCTAAACACCCTGAGAATGGAACCCTCAAGACATAGAAATAAAGATAGATGATACAAATTAAGACTTATAGGCTATCATTGATTAAATATTGGTAGAGGCCTTGAGAGGGTGAGATATAGAAAAGAACAACCTAGGACTCGATTAGGATACACCTTTCTTTGAGGATATTAGAGGCACCCCATTAGCATCAACTTTGAATGACGCAATTTGAGACATGATTGGCTGACATATCCTAACAATCACCTCAATACCTTCAGAATTATGATGGTACTAGAGGCCTCCTCATACCCTACATTGTTCTTAGAGTTTCCAACAACACTAAAGGAAGCTGCTTTATGATGGTTTTAAAAAAATCAAGTTGTGTTCGTCAGATTGTTTTAGTGGTTAGCATAATTGTTCATGGAATAATTTGACACTCGTACGAGGAGGAAGAGAGGATTTTTGTAATACTCCATCATCTTGTAAATGTGTTGAATGAGAAATTATGATTTTTGTTGATGTTTGACTTTGATTTGGAACTATGATTGGGTTTGATATAAAGTTTGATTTGAAATGAGGTTGAGAAAGCTAAATTAAGCAATTTTTCAGTCGGATCAATAGATTGGTTCCATGAACCGATGGATTGGTTCATCATTTTGGCTAAATGGTTTTTACTCTACCAAACCGATTGACTAGTCTGTAGAATAGTCGCCAAACCAATCGATTGATTTGTCAAACTGAGTACGTTTTTGAAGCTCAATTTTTCAGAAAAAATTCTTATACAAAAATGGAACTTTGATAACTCCATTTTAAATTATTTCTAAAAGATTCTTAACCTTTCTTGTGATTTATTTAGCCCGAAATACTGCCTCAAACTAATCTAGGGAGTCGATTTGGACAATTGAGGGGGAAGATGACCTCATCCTTATCTTCTTCCACCTCTCTCCTTTGCACACTTTTGGAACCATTGTTTTGATTCCAGAATCGATTTTGCTTAGCTGAAAGATTCCTTCCACGCCGAATTACCATTTCCCTTATCGTGTTTGGCATTTCTAGACTAATCGATCTACACCTCCCCAGAATTACCATTTTAGCTCTAGAAGGTAGGTCAACCTATCTTGGATGAAATTTTTTTATTCAACTCGAATTCATGCATTAAGAATTAGGGTTTTTGATTTATTCCTGATGACACTTGTGATTTGTATTGATTTGGTAGCTATAAATAGCCCTAATTGCCCCATCTATTCACCATTCTTCCAGCTACCAAAAATACTTTAGTCCTCTAGCATTCACCTTCTCCCTCTCCACTTCGAGCCTTGCATTCAAATTCTTTGGATCTTCTGATCCTTTCTCTAGCTCCCTCTTGTTTTAATATAATCTTTCTATGTTTTCCTCGTGGGTGTGGTATGTTCGCTTTTCCCTTTCTATATTAAGTTTGGATTTGAAAAATTTCTTCAATGATTTCTGATTTAAGCTTGTTATTTTTAAGGTTTTAAAAATTGAGGATTTTCACAGGTTGAGTTTTCTTATTTGAGGAAAGTTTTGTGTGCATCTAGTAAGTTATTATTACTTCTGAAATGTGAATCGGTTAAGCTTATATGTTATGAAACCTTTAAAGTTTTTATGTTATATGTTGGTATGAGTATATGGTTTTGTAGATTTGGTACTGGATGGATAGACTATAAAGCTTGAGAGAAATATATGATTTTTAAGGAAAACTAGGTTGTGATAATTAATGGTGAAATATGCAACTATTGTAAGCTATAAATGTTTCTATGTGATGTTAGTCCATGTTTCAATTTGGTATGGTAGGAAGTTATAAGTATGATTTGCATGGAAATGTTTATTTTATGCTATTGAGGGAAAAACAATCGATTGGTTAGTTCCATCCGATTGACTGGTTCCTTAGAATAGTTAACTGGTCGACCCAACCCATCGATCACTAGGTATGTTGGAACCTTGGCCTTACTCTCTGCTTAAACCCATCGACTGGTTGGATAGAACCAATTGATTGATATTTGAACAATTGATTGGTTTGTCCAAACTAATCGATTGATTTGGGGGAAACCTGGGTTTGATCTAGCCAAACTGATCAACTAGTTAGCCCGAACCGATTGACTAGTTGGGGTAGACTGATGGACTAGTTTGACTAATGTGTGTGATTTTTGCTTTCTTGGCTTAGATATGCTTTCAGATTGTGCATAAAACTGTTATATGATTATTTAATGGGTAAAATATATATGTTACCATGGATCAATAACTTAATAGATGGATTTAATGAACCATGATTCATAACATACATAATGGGTGTTGTATGGGTAAACCCCAAATAAAATGTTAATGTTTTGAAAAGGGCGATGGAATACATACCTTCTCTTGGATGGAGTAACATAACGGATTTGGTTAATAATGAGAAGACATAAATGGAAATCCCACATGGTTGTGGATGGAAAGGGTTAATATGGCATAAGTATGTGAATGTCTTGCTTACTTATTGTATGGGCCTTGTGTGATCACATAACCTCAAGAATAATGTAATAATCACCGAAAACGAAAGACAATTGAGTTATGTATGGGTCTGGGTTACCCAATCCTTGATTAGTTACTGATGTTAGTCTGCCTTTGGGTGGGATCCTAGTAGATTCTTGTGCCTTACCTATTCTAGACACTGATGATATACTAGGGGGTATCGATACCAAAAGGGTCTGGTTACCTAGGTGATTGGCTTCAACATGAACTTATGTCCATTGTGGTGGTTGGATTCGATTTGGACTTATGTCCATTGTGGATACTTTGCTTTGGCCTGGACTTATGTCCATTGTGGTTATTTAGCTTTAGCCTGGACTTTATGTCCCTTGGTTTGGATAGGCTTTCATGGTATATGAGACTATAGGGTGGTGCACAGTTCATCGCTTGATAATAATGATAAAAAGTTGGAATGAATACTTGGATAATAATTGGAATGAGTACTTGATAATATTTGGAATGAGTAATTACATAACAATTGGACTAAATAACTGGATGATAAATTGGATAAGTATGTGGATAAGAATTTAAATAAGTACTTGGATAGGAATAAAATGAGGATGTGGTTGTGTAGGAAAATAAAAGAGAGATAATGACTGTAACTAAATGACCTAATTGATTGAGTAAGTTGGAAAATAAATATGAAAAACCATGTGAATGGATGGTACAAACTCTAGTTGTCTTTGAAAAACCTGTTTAGTACTTGCATATGATTATCTATGATGTTGGATTATAAAGACAAGCATGATGCATCCTAAATTGCCTAAATTGTGCATGATATTAAGTTCTGATGCATTACCTGACCATGATAGAGTAAGCGTATGTAATTATATGGCATTGGCATGACTCATGTTAAGTATGATTTCCATAGGATGATATAATCATGTATGCTTGTGAATTTTGTTGAAGAGATAACTTATCTTACTTAGTATATAGCGTACTGATGTACCCGTTTGCTTGGTCACTTGCTCATTACCACAAGCAAAGGGCCATGTGTAGGTTTTTAGGGATGACCATTAGTCAGTCTACCTCGTCTTGGGTTTGATGCTTGAGAACATGTACATTTGGAGTTTTTTGTGAGGTTTGATGCTAATTCCTATGCTCAAGTTACCAAGACAATGGCTGTGATGGTAGAGTTTTATAGAGGGAAAGAGAAGGCAAGTGGAAGGTATGCTTCAATAGCCCAGATAAGGATAAAGTGATGATACCGTATGATGATTCCTTATCTATATTTATGAAATTAGCACAAATCATGATAAAAAAAAAGTGTTGATGGACACATGTATCTTTATTAATGTTATCTTAGATTAAGCATATAGAAAAATGGGCTTGTTAAGAGAATGTTTAAAGACATAGACAACACCTTTGGTCAGATTTAGGGGGGGATGTTATCATTGCAATGGGGTGTGCTGACCTATCCATGACTATAATATGGCTAGATGATAATAAGATTGCGAGATCAGTGTTCACTATTATCAATTTTCCATCAACCTATATGCCATCCTTGGCATGCCAATTTTGAACAAGTTAAAGGGAAATATGTTTATAGTAAGATTATTGATGAGGTTTCCTATGGAAGATTATTGAGGTGTTGTTTGAGGGTAATGCACTTAATCTAGGAAATGTTATGCCCTAGAGGTGAAGAAAACATCAAAGGAATCTTGAACTAGGGGGAGCTTGCTAATAAAAGAAATAGAGCCACATTATGAAACTCCTTAGGTGGACTATGCTGTTGAAATGGAAGAAGTATTCTTGGGAACGGGTAAAATTGGCATGTGAAAATAGGAAAATATCTTTAAGGATCCCAAAATGATGAGACTAATGGAGTTATTAAAGAAGAAAACTGATATATTTACTTAGTCTATAGTTGATCTGAAAGGAATCCTAAGGAAATCATGAAACATTTATTACATACCCTTTTAGGGTACTAACATATGAAATAGAAGAAGAGAGCGATGGTCCCCCAAAAGAACAAGGTGATGCCAACATGGGTAACAAATCTCTTAGATTTAAAGTTCATTAGGGAGATTAAATATGGTAAGTAGATTGTCAATCTGGTGTCAATTAATAAAGAGAATGGAATATGGAGAATTTGTATTAACTTCACCAATCTCAACAAGGCCTATCCTAAATATGGACAACCCCTACTGAGCATTGATCCACTAATTGACACAAGAGTATGCTGCAACCGTCTTAGTTTCACATACGCCTTTTTTGGATAACATTATATTACCTTTAATGAGGAAAACTACCTCAAAACAACTTTAATAACCAATGGTGGCCTATACTATTGTAATGCTATTTCTTTCGACTTGAAGAATGCATAAGTATTGTATTAAGGTTGGTTAACAAAGTATTTGAAGATCAGATAGATCAAAAGGTAAAAACATATATGGGTGATGTGATTGTAAAAAGTAAAGCAAAGAGTTACATAGCTAACCTCAAAATAGTTTCCAAACATAGAGAGAGCACAAGATGAAGTTCAACCTAACCAAATGCACCTTTGATGTAGAAGTAAGGAAATTCCTTAACTTCACAATCTCCAATTGTGTAAATGGTCGTGAACCTTAACAAAGTTTTGGCCACTAACAAGGATGATATATAGATGCTCATTGAGAAGTTGGCCTATTTACATAGATTCTTATCTTGAAGAGCCAAAAAAAGTCTTTTTTTTGGGCACTCAGGGGAAAAAGGGACTTCCATTAGAAATTGGAATTCCAACAATCTTTTAAAGGATTAAAGGCGTACTTATCTCAAATATCCACTTTGGTAGAAATGGTAATAGGGGAACTACTCTTTATCCATTCGACAACAAACACTTTCATAATCTTGCCCATTGTAGTTAGGTAAGCCCAGACTTCCAAAATCTATAATTAGGAAACTAGGAGCCAATATATTATGTCAACAAGCTCTTAGAATTAGAAGAAAAATAACCAAATGTGAAGAAGTTTACATTTTCCTTGGTATCCATGTCCCACAAGTTGAAGACATATTTTGATTCCCACTCCATTTATGCCACGATAAACTTACCCTTAAAGGTCATACTTCTAGGATGAAGAATATGGGAACCCCCGACCAACCATGAAAGAACAAGCATGGACAAATTTATGGTAGAGTGCTCCTTTAGGTAATGAGAAGACGAAGAATCTAGTAACATGGATATAAGGATGATGAGACCTCTACTAAAAAAGGACACATTAACAATGTTTGGGACATGAATAAGGTTAGTTTATGTAAATGGATCATCGAATATACACCCCTGGAACTGCCCCTTGCATCACCCCTACCTAACTAAACCCTCCTCGTCCCTTAATTTCCCCTGCACGAGCCACCCCGACCGTGCAAAGTTGCCGTCCCTAACAACTAACTTCAGCCCCTGCCACCCTTCGCACAGCCGCCCGCCGCCGATTCCACCGCCACCAACGCCACCTTTACCCTCCAAAACAACCAGGGGAGCCTCCTCTACCTCCCCACACCTCCCTTTCTCCCTGTCTCCCTCTCCTCCTTCCACCACCTCCAATTCCCACAACCGCCGCCATCGCCGCCGGTGCCACCACTACCTTAGGTGGTTCTCTAACCTTCCCAACCCTTAAACCCACTTTAAACAAGTACTAGTTATTTAATAATATTAATGGTATTATCTATAATATTATTATTATTACCATTATTATTAATATTAATATTACTAATAATATTGTTATTATCATTATTATTATTATTAATGCCATTATTACTACTACTACTACTACTACTACTACCACTACTACTACTACTACTTAAACTAACCTTTGAAATATTTATAACTAATGCTACTATTAATGGAGATCTACAGTTTTAGTATTATCATGATAACCCTTGTTATTATTATTATTATTGCTATTATTATTATTATTATTATTATTATTATTATTATTATTATTATTATTATTATTATTATTATTACTGTTGTTATTATTATTATTATTACTACTGTTATTATTATTATTATTATTATTATTATTATTATCATTACCATTATCATTATCATTATTTTCTTACTAATATTGTTAATACTAACTTTATCCATTATCACATTTTATTATTAATATAAATATTTGGACCCTTATATTATTATGATCATTCGATTACTATATTATTGTTATTGTTATTATTATTATTATTATGCTTAAAATTATTATCATCATTATTATTTTTATTATTATTACTATTATTATTATCGTTGTTCTTGTTATCATTAGTACTATTATTTTTATTATTATTAATGTTATTGAAACCGAATTTGGCATGTTACCATTTTGTTACTATAGAAGAAGAATACCCAACCTTAGTATTATTATTATTATTATTACTAATATTATTCCTAATGCCTTTGTGACTAACATTATTACTATGGTATCATTATTAGTATTACTATTATTATTGTTAGTACTTTGTTAATATTATTGTGATAGAAACATTCGAACCCTTATATTATTATTATTCCAAATATAACTATTATCATTATTATCTTTAATAATATTAGTACTTTGTTAGTATTACTAATATTATATTGTTATTTTATCCCTAAAACCATTATTAGCCTTAGCCTTAAAAATAATAGGGCTTCTATTTCTAGGAGCATTAGTATTAGCATTACTATTATTATTATTATTATTATTATTACTACTATTTTATTTTAACAAGTATTAGTACTATTATTAGAATAAATAAAGGTATTAGATTTAATAATATAAATATAGTTATGAATAGTAACATAAGTATATTTTGACTAGTAATATCTAGTAGGCTAACTTGATGGTAAAAACCCTAGTTTTCAGTTATAAAGCTCCCTTTAATAATAGCAACCCTAATCTTAGACTAAAATAAGAAATAATAGTATTTTTGGTAGGAGGGAAACTAATCATTAGTCTTACCCTCTTATAGGTGAATCAAGCCAAAACCTTAAGGAGGCGTAGGACCATGCTCCAAGCTTGGCGTCGTTTTAGGTAAGGATGTAGCTAAGGCCATGTGTGTTGTGTGACTTGTATGCCTTGGATGCTATGTTGTGTATCGTATGATTGTCATTAACTTGTCTTATGTGTAGCGCAGCTTGGAGTGAGGTATGTTTATGTGTTCCTTATGGTATGAGTATGATATGTATATATGGTGATTATGATGTAATATAATATGACCCTCTAGGATATGCATGCTAGGATGGTTGATAATGTGATATGGGAATGAAAAGATTAAAAGAAATAAAGGGGGAAATGAGGTTGACCAAAATACCTCATGATCCATGAGAGGAAAATAAAGAGAAAAAGTGATGACAAAAAAAAAAGAGATGGGAACCATGTATGGGAATTCTAGGGTTTGCATGGGGACTCGAGAGTTTGCATGGGGTGGATAAGACTTGCATGGGAGTGATCCTTACGTGAGGAAAGCTGTTTTAGGGTGTGAATAAGCTATGGGGAGAGTTGTGGAGTGATTGGAGACTTGGGATGAAAAATAGTTCGTAGGTTGGTGTAAGGGTGCATAAGGGACTCGATTAGGGTTTTGAGATGAAGCACTAATCTGGAAAAAAATGTGGAAGTAAAAAAAAATCAAGGGAGAGTGGAGTACGAGTTAAGAGTGGGAATTTATTTTATAAGGGGAGAGTATGGGTGCCATGGGAGAGAAGAGATATTGGGTGGAAAAAAAAAAGAAAAAAGAAAAAGAGAGGTTACTTGTGGGAGAAGAAAGATACTAAGGTTGAAGTGGCCAATTAGGGTTTTTCAGTCACACGTGGAATCGAGGGGTAAAGTGATATGATTTGGGGTTGGATCTAAATGAGATAAGGTATGGGACGATAAACAAAGTAATGGCAGTATAAGTGAGAGAGAGTTGGGCCACATCGGTCCAATTAGGGTTTTCAAGGGAAAACCCTAGAGGGTAATAGTAGGTGGAGTTGATATCATGAGGTGTTGGGCCTTTCATTATGTGTAAGAGTAAGGGGAAATGGATGAGGGGGCGTGATGAGGGGCGTAGGAGTCTCAAGATATGGGACGAGCCCCCTTGAGAGAATAGAAGTAGAAGGTTGTTGACATGCATGTCAAGGGTGAAAAGATTTATCCAATACGACACGAATAAGATACTAATCACTTAAAGAGTAAGATTGTTGAGCTGGGCCTAGACCGATCCATCGGCATCATAGTGGCCAGGTACTCGGGTGTCCTGGAGATCGATCCACGGGCATATAATAGTGGTTAGGTGCATTTTGCCCTATAAGTGACCGATCCACCGGCTATAATAGTGGGGGATCCCGAGCTCAACAAACTAAACATTAATTTTCCAATGAATCATGGGAAATATACTACGTAATTATAGTGAAACATCATGAGAGTCGAGGCAAGACCGATCCACCGATATAATAGTAGCCAGGAGCGTTCTGCCTTGGAGATCGATCTACCGGCAAAAATGGTGGTTAGGTGCGTTCTGCCCTATAAGTGACCGATCCACCGGCTATAATAGTGGGGTTCCCGCACTCGCATGGATTAACAAAGATGATGGCATGAATCGACTATATTTACCAAAGATCCAAAGAATAAGTCTAAATGGACTATAGCTGGCCTTCATTATTTGTGTTACTGTATGCTGTCTATATGACCATGTCATGCATGTTACGTTGTATGTTTTGTATGTCGGCCTTAGTCGCATTTGTTACCTTACTCGGTATGTAGCGTACTGATCACCCGTTTCATGGGTGCTGCTCATTCCCACGAGTAGAATACCTTTCTGAGTTTGTGCAGGTAGGGGATGACGTCTTCGATGCCTACGACACCTACGAGGTATTAGGCGGGGCTAAGAGTTGAGCTAAACCTATTTGGGGATCGAGAGCGACTTGGCTGGACTCTGTTTTTACCCTCTCATCTTACCATGTTTCGTTTTATTCTAGTTACGTGATTTTGTATGGTATTTTATGTTTTGAAAACTCTAGTCATTTACTCTTTGGATTGTAATTCTAAACTGCACTCTGATTTCTACATGACTTGCATTTTATTTAATGCCTTGTGTTTTATTAATGACTTGTGGTTGACGTTAATCTTGTTTAGCCTTAGCAATTAGTACTGGAACAATAGGAGTGAACCGATCTGGTACTAAGTGTGGTGGTAATGCCCCCGAGTTACGATTTTGTCATTTCGCTTTCGTGAAACCCTTTTATTAAAATAAAATTTTTCAGTAGTAAATTTGGGGGTGTTACAATAATAGTGAGGGATCATGAGCTTAATAAACCAAACATTGATTATTAATAAATTATGGGAAGACACTAATAACGTACAGTGGAAAACCATATGAGTTGATGCCAGGCCGGTCCACCGGCAAATAATAGTGGTTAGGTGCATGTTGCCCTGTATGTTTCTAGTCCACCATCTATAATAGTGGGGTTCCTGCACTCGCATGGATATAAAATCGAAAGATAATGATTGAATAATGATTAATTAATGACTTAAGTCCAAAAGTATTGATTTCACGTTATGACCTAGTGATATGACATGAGTTTGGCTTCAGTGCTTGCCCCCGCTTGGGTATGTGATGGATTTGCTAAGTATACGGATTTTTTGTTATGCATTTCTTATTGTATAAGGTATTGCCTCATGTATTAGTCCTTATTTATCATTCTATATAGTTTTTGGATTATGTGTTGTATGCGGGCTAGCCTTTTAATTTGGTTTAAAGGGGTTACTCAGTACCATAGTACTGAAAGGTTTTATTTGTGGGCCCCTACCTATTCAATGGCCAGTGCCCTTTGCAGGACTATTGTAGGTGCTCTTCGAGCTCATATTGGGTAAGAGTATAAGGATTGTCCAGGAATGATTTAGGGTTTTCTCTTTTACCTTTTATTCTTTTGTTAAAATGACCTATGTTATTGTAATCACTAATGGTGGGTATTATTCTTGTAAATAACTTATTGCGCTACTCTGATTTAAATAAAATTTGAGTCCGAGCAAATTGTATTTTATTCTTTTAGCCTTAGTACTTGGTACTGGAACGGTAGGAGGAAATCGGTCTAGTGTGTGGTGGTAACATTCCCAAAATTTACGTTTTGGCCTTTTTGCTTCCACGAAATTTTAAATAAAATTAAAATTTTCAGTGGTGAATTTTGGGGGTGTTACACGTACAATCATGCAATAGCTATTAACCAACAAGTATCATTGATATCCAAATCTGATGTAGTTAGTGATATTATATTTGCACACCAATATTATATTATTTTGTTGCATGCATTTTAATATGTCATTTATTTAGATTGCACATACAAAACCAATAAGTAAAACCATCCTTTCTTAGAGGTTGTTGGTTGTATGTTTAGTGGTAAGAATTTTACCATTGCCTTACCATTTACGATGAAGGAAAAAGAAGATAAATATGAATGGGTGCTTGATAAGAAAAAGAGATTGATGGAGCCTCATAAATCAAATGTGGTGATCATCGACAGGAAACTATAATTGACACTAATAGTGCCCAAAATCTTTCCTAATATAACACCCTTCTTATGTAGATGACACATTAGTAAGAATAATTTCTCTTGTTATCAATTGTAGTCAGCCATATATATTAAAAATAGAGAAAGAAATAACCGGAATTAATTATGGATGAAAGATCAGGAGTTTATTCAGATGAAAAATGAATTTTATCTAAATAAATTCTATCGGGTAAAATTTTCCTTATCTTTATTTCTCTTCTTGGTCTACTTTTATTTCTGTGCAACTATTCCTGTGTCGTTTTCTTTTTCTTTTGTCACAGCTGTGTTGCTCACCTCTGCACTGCCGCTCCTTTCTGTCGTTTTCCTTCCATGCGTTTTTTTTTCGTGCCCTGCAGAGTCTGTGTTGTGCCCTCCTCGATCTTTGTGCCTCCTTTTATCTACAGCTGCCCTCTATTATTTTTGTTTCCGATAATGCTATCTCTACAACTAAATTCTTACAACTCTTTTACAACCAACTATGTGGTTTCCTAAGTGGCATATAAAGTTAAGAAAAAAATAAAAAGAAAAAAGATTTTTCTTCTCTCACACGATTTATTTTTAGGCAGCACATTTCCGCCTCTCTACTTTTTGCGATTTAAGAAATTTCTTTCTCCACTCATATTTCACATACAACTTCATAATTTTTTGTAGCCTCAGCTCTCAATTTCACTCTTGTAATGGATACCGGTACTGCTGTTCACGATTTAAATATCTGATATTTCAATTATTTAATTATCGGATATCCGAAATTTCGGATATCTGAAAATTATATTTGATATTTGATTTGAATCTTCGGATATTCAAAAGATCGGATATTTGAATTTTTGGATCGGATATCAAATATAATCGATATTATCCGAATAAAATTTTAAATATAAAAAAACTACCAAATTATAAATATATTTGATATTATCCAATTTATCGAGCAAATATCCGATACGCTAAGTGAATATTCAACTTAACAAATATCTGATGTTAAAATTAAAATAATGAAGGGGTGGGTGAGGTCTATCGACACGTAGAGTGCTTTTATTTTTTTGTATAAATATCTAAAAAAGGATTATATTAAAAATATAATTTCAACTAAATTAAATTTTGGCTCAAATAATAAATAAACTAAGTAAAAATTATATATACACAGAGACACACATCTAAATTTAATTATATACAATCATATATCAAATAAAAAATTATAAAAAAATGTATAAATATTTTTCTTCATATAAGATATTATTTGTATTTGTTAGATCAAATATTTGGTTTGTTTGACTATTAATTGACCAGATCAGATATTTGATTTGAAAAAAAAAATCAGTTCGGTTATTTACATTTTCGGATTGGATCACTTCAGATATCGGATCAAATAAGCAAATATTGGATAACATGAACAATCCTAGATACCAGGACAGTGACAATGAACTCGCTCTTGGATGTGGACGATGAAGAATTTGAAAGTTGAACACTATTTATCATCAGTGTTGGATGAAAATGGAGACGGAGACTAACAAATAAAGATAAAAAAATATAATTTTTTTTTTCAAATTTAAGACATAAAATAGATGAAAATGATTAAAAAAATTACACACACACACACACACACTATATATATATATATATATATATATATATATATATATATATATATATATCAAATCTACTAAAATTAAGAGAGAAAAATAAAATAAAAATCTAAAATCACTACTTATTTTAGTTGATGTAAACTATTAATAATTTAAAAAAAATTAATCGGATAATTTTGATATTGATTCTGACATAAAAAAATTTTCGGAATGAAAAATATTTTTGGAACGTTTTGATAATAGAAAACAACATCCAAATACTTTTTTTGTGCTTTGCTGATTAACATTGTAAAGAGAATCAAACAAGACCAATACAAAATGAATTAGAAAAAAAAAATTAAAAGTCAAAAGCTATTTCTATAGAAAAAACAGAAGACGATAGAAATAAAGAAAAAAATGAATTAGAGAATACAAAAGTGAATAAGTAAGCAAAATTTGTTGATTTTAAAGAAGAAGAACGAAAATATATAGAATTTTTTTTATTTTTAGACATTTAACTTTTGATTTTAGAGCAAGTACGTTTATTTTTTTTAGCGTCAAAACGGAACGAATAGAAAAAAAAGGAGGGGAGGGAGGAAGAAATATATGGCCTAGAGACAGCGGCAGCAGACAAGTTGCTGGTTGTAAAAAAAATTGTAAAACTTCGGTCGTAACTGTAGCATTGCCGTTTTGTTTCTAACAGTCGATCCTTCCACGTCAGCCCTGCTGACTTCTCTTTTTTTCTTCGTGCCAAGTTCCTTTTCTTTTTCGTTTGTTTTGTTCGGTTGACTCAGCCCTCCCAGTCCCTCGCACGTTTACTCTTCTCTTGATTTTTATGTGCCATGTGGCTTCCTTCTTTTTCTGTGGCTCTCTTTTTGGTCATTTGTTTTGTCTCCAGGCCTTTGGGCCTTCGGCTCTTAGGCCGTTGGTCCAAAGGTCCGAGTTTTTTTCTTCTTTTATTTAAAAATAATACCTACAAAACAAAATTTAATAAAAATTAACAAATAATATTATACTCTAAATTTATTTAATTTATATCATTTTAGCTTAAATAATAATATTTATGCAATTATTATTACTTAAATATAAAATCATAATTATTTGCCTATATTACTTAAATAAAATACTAAAAACTAAGATTATAAGGGTATAAAATATGTCAGAATATAAACTTATCAGTTGTTGGTTGTGTGTTTAGTGGTAAGAATTTTACCATTGCTTTATCATTTATGATGATTGATGAAGGAAAAAGAAGATAAATATGAATGGGTGCTTGATAAGAAAAAGAGATTGATGGAGCCTCATAAATTAAATGTGGTGATCATCAACAGGAAACTATAATTGACACTAATAATGCCCAAAATCTTTCCTAATGTAACACCCTTCTTATGTAGATAACACATTAGTAAGAATACTTTCTCTCATGCTATAAAATACTTGTAAAATATAGCATTGGGAGAGTATTTTGTGAGCATATGAAGGAAGATTGTAAAAGTGAGTACACTAGAGATATATAAGAATGAGCTTCTACTAATACACTATAAATGGGGAAACTTTTCACATCTGATACAATATGTGTATAGCACCTAGTTGAATCCCTATAAGGAGATGTTTTTTTTTTCCATGTGGATTGACAAAATTTTTCACTTTGTCACTTATAAAACCAATAGGTATAATCTCATTATTGTGAATACCCATTGCCATTTAACTTATTAATAAATAACTATTACTTATATTTGAAATTCTAATAATAGGAAAGTAAACATGGCAAGCGAAAGAAATATATATCATTATTGAATATGCATTTAAACACATTATAACTAAATATAGACACATTGATAAGAATCCAGATCAACGAGGTGAAGAAATATCTAGAGCAATCATGGGTTATAATTCCACATTTCTCTATAGATTATTCAAGGAGTTCACTTATGTTGTATGTCATAGAGCATTGGACTTGATTGAGGAGTAGAGAAAGAGATACAATACGGTTGGTTCCAACCCCTTAAGACGTAGGTGTTACTTTAGGTTGACAAAGGGTTAACAATATACACACAAGATATTTGGGTACAAACGAGATCATCAGCCTATTCCTACATCATTAATGCATTGATTTTAGAAGACTTTTATGTTTAGTAGGCAAGTGAAGAAATATTTTCTTTTTATGATTCATCTATTGATCCATATATACATCTCTTTGCTTTTAACATTATTTATAAGGTGTAAATGATGATTGATCATTTGTCATCACATCTACAATACTATTATAATATGAATGATGAGATTATTGAACCTTTTATGATAAGTTTGGTAGAGTTGAATGCTCAACAAAGCAAATGTCACACTATTAATAGCACAATGAGGGAATCATCAGAGTGGGAGCATGCATATCATGCTTGTTCATAATTACCTAGGGGATATGGTCCATAAGGTAGAATATGTGATATTTCATCTCCTGGTAAAGGTCACCCTTCCCTTGGTCGATCAAATTAAGGAAGACATAGTAGTGGGAGACATAGTATTTGGAGGTCTTTTTCAATTCATTCATGATTTTTCGTGGTCTTATAATATTGAGATAATGATGCTCTTGTGGGTGGAATCATGGTGTGATGTTCTACGCGATTAAACGTGTGGATTTAGATTTGTTGCACTATAACTCCTAGGTAGCGAGGAAAAATGGTCAAATGTTATAGACACTATGTATATAGAATTTGTGACTTGTCAAGGATCATATGAGAATACTTTTGTAGATACTATTATTGAAAACATACAATTTATAATCCATTAGAGAGGTAAGCTTCAATATAGGAATGGTGGAATCAGCCTAAATTTGGATATCTATATGTGACGATGTATAATGTGGTATTCATTTATCTGAGTTTGATCCAAGCATTTATGGATGGGATGAGACATATCATTATTGTATTCAACCATATCGAAAAGGAATGGGTATGGGTGCCGACCAAAGGGGAAATTTTAGGTGATGATTTGTTTTAATGCAATGACTTTGGATTTATGTTAAGTATTTTGTTGTCAAACTTTATGCACTTGTGGATGAGTTAATAACTATTTATTTTTTATCTAATAATTACCGGAAGGATTTTGGTACAAAAACATAATTTAGAAAACAAACAAAGTCATAATAGTTCATAAAAAATTTAAAAAATATAAGCAAAAAATTTATACAAACTAATCTTACAATCATTACTAACAGAGGGTTGGCTGGTCTCCTCTTCACTAGAGGAGAGTGTAAACCCACTCATCTCCAAATAAAACTCCTTCAACCTATCAAAACTAGGAGACTTACCAATTATATCCTTCTTATCTTCTTTGAATCGATAACATTACTCACCCATCAAATCATTATTCATCTGTACTTCTATTTTGATGTATGTGGAATCACTCAATCCTTTTTCATCTACTACACAATGGACTAATGGGTGGGTCTGAGGATGTAATCAAGGAAGTTAGTTATATGAGTCATCATGTGTATATGTACATATGCTCATATAGGTGCCAAAGTCTAGTTGATGATATGGCTAGGTGTTCTAGAATGATGCATAACTAGAATAATTCATCTTATACATCTTTATATTTGCACTATAGCATAATCCATACGTTGGTACAATGGGAGAGATTGGGATGAGATGGGGGTAGAAAAATTAATGGACAATTCAGTCCAACAAGTATGACTCTATAATATCCATGAAACATAATCCGCCTTGGTACGTTGACTCAGGATATAATAGTATTAGATATGTATTAAATAGTAAGAAATAAACCTAAAAATGCGTGCAAAATAATATTAATATTATTCATAACATTTACTACAATTAAAAACCGCCAACAAAGTATTCCACTCACTTGATGCACCTTTAGCATATCGGGTTGCCTCCTACACTGAATTAGATCATCTATTGACTTAAGGGGAAGCATCTAATGGGAAATACCCCATCTTATTACTCCAACATCATTTGATGGCTTATATATATGATAAGATCTCTATTTAAAGCAAGAAAAATACTTGTAAATACATGCCTATACAAGTTTATAACTCCCACAAAATAAATTAAACTAACAATCAAACTAGTTTTATAACTATAATTAGCAATAAAAAATTACCTAGATTGCCTATTGATGTACCTAGATCACCAACTAATCTAATAATTGATATTGGAGCATGGTTGTTGGATTTATCTACAAAAAGCGTGAAAGAAAGCATGCACCACAAATAAAACAAGGCATAAGCCTCATCATTGGAAACTCGCTCAGTCGTAATCTTATAAAAAACATCATCTAACGCGACTGAGGTACCCTTTAAAAAATCTATCAAAGTATGTTTCTTGTAGATGATTCAAGTTATTGGTCTCAATATAATTAAAGTTAACCCTCATGCTAGATTCATCTAGTGGTAGTCTTCTAAGACTTCTCGTCCTTGATTGGACCCTCAACACAGAGAGTGGTTCGTACAACAAAAGAAAAATTATAATAATCAATTATATGGTAAATAAATATTAAAAAATATGTATAATAATAAAATTTATCTAATGATTATTTCACATGTAATATGCCACATAAACCTTAAAATTAGTTAGAAGATTAGAAATTAGTGAACCACCACCTATAAATCCTGCCAATCACCAATCGTCATGCACTACTGATAAGGAAGCAAGTCTTGTTGCATGGTCAGATGTACAAGCACCAACGAAAGATACTTCAATGTGGATGTCATAGTTCTTTTGTGTGGCAAGTGATATGCGTCTAAAGTATAAGAAACTTTGCCACAATTCATAGCAACTCGTGCTCAAGAATTAGAGGTGGCCATCCTCTTTGATACCCTAGTGCCAACGGGAGTAACCAGTCTCATATCCTTACCTATGCCTCATCTACCAATCATTTTCCAATTATAATAAAAATATTTTTAATAAATATTATATTATACTAAAATAAATTATAAGGTTTCAGATTAGTTGGTTAGGGTTTAGGTAAGGGTCTAGGGTTTATAGTAAAGGTTTGAGGTTTATGTTTTGGAGGGCTTGGGGGTTAATGGCTTAGTATTTGGGGTTTGTGGTTAGGGTTTTATGGTTAAGGGGTTGGGGTTAAGTGTTTATGTTTTGTGGTTAAGGGTTTAGGTCATGGGGTTTTGGAGTTTAAGGGTTTGGCGGACATATGAGTTGTTCACCCATTGAAGGAAGGGGAGGATTGGTGATCTACACATGGGAATTGGAGGGGTAGATAAGTCACCTTGTGGAGGGGGAGTGTGACGAGCAATTCACCCGCCGAGAAGGAGATCTATAGGAGCAAGTTACCCATTGGTATGTGTAACCTACCACTACTTCAAAGTAAATATTTAATAATGATTTTTATGGGGTTTTAATAACAGTTGTCAACTATTATTGAATCACCCATTATTAAAGATTTAATAATGGTTAAAAATCATTATCTAAAACCAATTTTAATAACAATTATTACTTTCAAACCATTATCTAACATACTAAAATTTGCATAAAAAAATACTTTTGATAACAATTATTAAGGTAAAATCATTATAAAAAATCATTTAAGTTTGTTTGTTGTGTATTTAATAACAATTATTATAAAAAAAATGTTTTTCCTCAATCATTATTAAAACCTTTATACCATATATGTAAATGTACTTTGAAATACCAAATGTCCATGAAAAAAATGAGTAGCTTAAGCTACAATTGAAAAAATAAAATGCATGTTGTCAATAAATTACATTAATAAACTACAATAAAAATATGTTAACTGTCTTGTATGCCACTTATTCTCCTATCTTTCTATGTTGATAACAACCATATTGCTCTTCAAATTCATCTCTTACCTACCAAAGAACAATGACCATATGTTATATGAGTCATAGTTCATGAACGAAGATGACAACACATATGAAAGCATAAAAAATATGATAGTTTGAAGAATGTATAGCTATATATAGACAGCTTAAACTCTCAGTACTCTACACTAAAACCCCAAACCTAAACGTTTATCCTACATACCCTAACCATAAACTCTACACCATATACCTAAACTGTAAACTATCAACCCAAAATCCTAAAATAAAACCCTAAACCTAAAACCTTAAAGCACCTACCCAAAACCCTAAAAAAAGTGAAATAAACCTAAACCTTAAAATAAAAACCTAAACATAAACCTTACAGCAAAACCCTAAACCCAAACCATTATCTTTCGTACCCTAACCGTAAAGTCTACCCCATATAACTAATCTCTACATCTAAACCCTAAACTATCAAACGAAAACCCTAGAAGAAACCTAAAACCTAACCCATAAACCCAAACCCTTAAAATAAAACCATAAAACCTAAAATAAGTGAAATAAAATAAAAACCTAAATGTAGACCCTACACAAACCCTATAGTCAAACCTACACCCTAAACCTTACACACTAAAATATACAAAACAAACCCTAAAAATGTAATTTGTACGTGATATATATTAGACATACACTAGAACATGTAAAGACTAATCTATGTTGGTCTGTATATGTGAGCGTGAATGTATGAGCCTAGCCCAATAATCTCTTACTTCATCATTGGTGTATATTCTTCCTTTTGCATATTTCAAGTTATAAAACTAAAAATCATAATTAATTAGTTATTAATTAAGAAAATTATAAAATATGTCACCATTCATCTTGATATCTTTGTTATGGACTAAGAAATGTAGCATCTTTGGATCTATATTTTGAGTTTTATTTCTTAATACATCATCCATGAATCTATATATGTAGTATCCACTACCATTATCATTTGATTGTTGTGAACACTATAAAAAAAATGAGTTCATACAATTTTCACAATATAAAATATTAGGTCTAGCTAACAAGGATATAATAATTAAAATTGATAAGATATGGATTATACTTGACTTTCTAACCTCCATACACACATACTGAAGATTATTTGAGTTTTGAGCATCCCTTCCACCATTACACACCATATGCAGTGCCCTAATAGATGTTATAAAAAGTATTGTAACTATAATTGAATAAATATATATAATATATGCATAAATAAGCTAATGAAACAAGCTTAGTATACTAATATCTCAATTAAATTATTTGTCGTTGCTCGAGCTACCTTAGAAGGAACCTCATAATGCCTCCTAGAATCCAAAAATACAGACAACATTTTTTTAAGGATGAATGGTGTAGAAAAACTAATGCTCAGGGGCGAGATGAAGTACACAATATATAAATTATGTTTTAACAATAAAAATTAGACTAAAAATATTCTAAAAAGTATAAAAAAAATCCTAAACCCTAACCCCTAAACCCAAACTCGTAAACCCTAACCCCCATACCCTAAACCCTAAACCTTGAACCATGAACCCTAAATCCTAAACCCTAAACCATGAACCATGAACCCTGAACCCTAAACCCAAACCCATAACCCCTAACCCATGAACCCTAAACCATAAACCATGACACATAACCCCTAAACCCTAACACATAAACCCTAACCCCAAAACCCTAAACCTTGAACCATAAACCCAAACCCTGAACCCTAAACCCTAAACCTTAAATCCCAAACCCCAAACCCTGAACATTAAACCATAAACCCTAAACCCTAAACCATGACACCTAACTCCTAAATCCTAAACCCTAAACCCAAACCCCAAACCTTGAACATTAAACCCTAAACCCTAAACTCTAAACCCTAAACCATAAACCCTAAGCCCTAAACCCTGAACCATAAATCCTACACCCTAGACCATAAACCCTAAAACCTAAATCCTTAGTCTTTTCTCACTCCTTGAGAGATTAAGTCAGCCTTCCTCCTTAAGTGTACTCAACACTTAAGCTAGATATGTCTCCGAGATCACCATACCGAACCCTTCACAAGAGAACTCAAGAAAGAGCTTTTAGAGAGAGAAAGAGAGATTGTATAATAGAGAGAGAAACTCTGAATATAATTCTTGTTGGATGATTTTCAAATGCCTCTACTCCTCTATATTTATAGGAGAAGATCTACCCCTTCCCCTTCCTTAGAAAGATTCTACAGACGGACCTAATGGATCTTTCTAGAATGACCCAATAGGTCCATTATGGTCTCTAAAATAGTCCATTAGGGTTTCTAGAGTGCTTCCTTAGGATTTATAGTATTATCCATGCTCATCTATACAAGTTAAGAAGGATCTAGAGACATCCCCCTCCAGAATCTTCTAAAATCATCTAGGAAAGTATAGAATCCTATATATCTCTCCATACTTGTCTAGACTATAGAATGATATTCTAGATTATTCTGGAACGACGGAACCTCAATGCAGGCCTTTTGATGCGACCTGTGACAGTGAGCTTTTGTTCTATTATTTTGCTATAGAAAAAAGTTACTTAAAATAAATAATTTTTATACAATGCACCGACTTTTCTAGTTTTGTAAGATGCACCTAAATAAATACATATGCATTCTTTGTAATAATAAAAAAAGAAGAAGAAATGAACTAACGTTTCCTTCTTCTTCATTTCGTTGTTGTTTCTCCTCTTCAAAATAGAAAGAAAAGAGAGATATTATAATAGACCTTTATATTAAATTATTTTAAATTTAGGCTATTAAAAATAATATATATATATATATATATATATATATATATATATATATATATATATATATATAAATTTATTAGATATTTTTCTATAAATATATTGATATAATTCTAACAATGATAATATATATATATATATATATATATATATATATATATAACATACATATATTTTATATTTTTAATATATAGAGACATCATATTTATCACTTCAAAAGCTAATATTTCTCGATTTGATGACCAATATTCATCAAAGGGTATGATGAACGATACAGAGTATACAATTTTCATATAAAGTAAGCAGGTTGGTGAAATGAATGATGAACCGACGGTTATCTCGATCATTTAGAATATTTTATTGTGATTTGGATATTTTTGAAATGTAAGAAAAAATGCTTCTCAAGTTCTTACATAATTGCCATTATATATCTTAAAAATAAATTATAATCATTAATATATTTTAATGATACATATTAATGCATATTAAAAAAATATTATTATAAAATTATTTTTTAGTATAAATATAATAATTTTATTTCTATATTATAATGTATTGCTTCCTTTGTTTTACTATATATATCATATCGAAAATTTTATTTTATTTTATAATATAAGTTATTTTACAAAAAAATATTAATAATATAAAGTTGTATTTCCAATTTTAATATTACATTATTATTACTATTGATTTTAAATTTAAAAAAAATAAGGGATATTGATTTTTTCCCTAAAATTTAATGTTTTGTTAATACGCATATAAAAATTTACTATGCTCCTATAAACAAGGGAAAGATGTTTAAATATAGCGGAAGTAACAGGCGAGTGAAATGAACTGACAATTGCATTGATTAGGGTGCTTTGGTTGACGTCCTTATGTTACGAGTTCCGGGGGGGGGGGAACAATCCATAACCATGATCCATGAAATGAAACCTGCTACTAATAAATGTGTTGGGCACACTCATAACTCCTAAAATTCTGGTTCGTTTCGTTACCCAAAGAGAGGGAATAGCTGCTACTACGCCTTGCTCGAACGCTCGCCTGGCATCTGCTCTTGCGGTCGGCCGGAGACGACAAAAAAGGGGCAATTGGGCTCTCGTCACACGTACACGGTACACGATGGTGCTCATTTACTTTTCTCCTGCTGTGCTGTGGAAAATGCTATCGTTCTCGATTACTACTTTCCAGAGCTCTTAAGATTTTTACTTCTTTATCGGGCACCGACGCGATGCCTCCCCTCATCGTCGTAAAGTCACAGTTACAGATTTCAAAGTTAATTTGACAGGCAAGGGGTATGCAATGTCTTAATCGATTTTAGACTCGCACTGTTTGATTGGTGTATGATCTGATCAAATTATGCATGTTATGACTCACAGCTCTGGTGGACGAGATCCTCTTGGGGCCATGCCACTTGTAGGCATCGTAGTCTGGTTTGGCTTGTTCAAAATTGCACGTAAGCTGTTTGTCAAAATGCACGTTGAATCTCTTCGCTGTTTTTCTGATTATCCGACTTCGTTCATTATCCACCTAAATGAGCATGGACTGCTGCGTCATCTTGCGTGTGATAATAAAGCTTAATTAGGAGCCCGGAAAATAAATATATATACAAATTAAAAAAAATAGGATATTTGATGTGTATATAGGATCGTCTCCTGTAATACGAATTGAGATGACCACAACATTTTGTCCTTTTCCTTCGGTCATCGTCGATTGGGGTTGTCAAGATTTTCGAGCTAGCTAGCCTTTACGATTTTATGATATAAAAGTCTTGTTGATAATTTTTAATCCTACTATGCTTGGGATGAGGGAAATGAATTAAGGGAAAATAATTAAGGGGATAATAATTCATGCTTGGAATGATACTAAAGGCCCCCAAAAAAATAACGAGGAAATTATTTCTCCTCTTATATTTGTTTGGTACAAGTAGAATTTTTTACTTGGGTAAAATTTTAGTGCTGGTTGAGGGAAAATGATTTCCCTTTTCAACTCATGGGTAAAAATTAAAGGACGGTGGGGAAGAGCGAACTGCAAGGAAAGAGTAATTGCAGAATGTCTGGACAAGGTGGAATAGCTTTTAGGGAGGGCTCCGGCGTATGTGTGTGTCTATATATATATATAATTCTTTGTAAGCGGTTTGTTTATCGTGTATATATTATTTAGATTTATAAAAATTAAATTAAAAAATATAATATATTAAAATTTAATTTATGTAATAAATACTTGTTTATATCTATAAAAAATATTACTAATTTTTAATGCAAATAAAATAAAATAAAATATTATTATAACATAAGTTATTCCACTCAAATCAAAATTAGGAAAAATATTCCCTTGAATAATTTACCTTTATATACCAAACAAGAAAGGTGGATAAAATTTTCCCCTTAATCCATTTCCCTCATCCCAAGCATAGAAAAATTTATCCACCTTTCTTGTTTGGTATATAAAGGTAAATTATTCAAGAGAATATTTTTCCTATTTTTGGTTTGAGTGGAATAACTTATGTTAGAATAATATTTTATTTTATTTTATTTGCATTAAAAATTTGTAATATTTTTTTATAGATATAAACAATTATTTATTACATAAATTAAAATTTAATAAATTATATTTTTTAATTTAATTTTTATAAATCTAAATAATATATACACGACAAACAAACTGCTTACAAAGAATTATATATATATATAGACACACACATACGCCGGAGCCCTCCCTAAAAGCTATTCCACCTTGTCCAGACATTTTGCAATTATTCCTCCCTTGCAGTTCACTCTTCCCCACCGTCCTTTAATTTTTACCCATGAGTTGAAAAGAGAAATCATTTTCCCTCAACCAGCACTAAAATTTTACCCAAGTAAAAAATTCTACTTGTACCAAACAAATATAAGAGGAGAAATAATTTCCTCTGTATTTTTTTGGAGGCCTTTACTATCATTCCAAGCATGGCCTAGATAGGATGGTACGGTAGGGATAATAGGAAAGAAAAGGATGCTCTTAAATTTTAGGATTTTTAAATGGCTTGTTAAAATGGGATTTAAAAAAAAAGATATTTATTTTAGGTATTTGTCTAGACTTGTATTAGTATTTTCTTAAAGTAAAATAAAATAAAAGATTTTATAATCATTTTCCCACCTATTTTTTATTTTTATTTCCTAAATATAAACTTTAATATATATTATTTTATACATACTATATATTTAACAATGATTAAATCAAAAGAAGTTTAAGAAAGATATTAATATGACTATGAAGTCGAATATATGTTTTTTTTTTCTAAAGTTTCGTTTGGTATAGGATTAAGAGGAGTAAAAAAATATTTATATTTTATATATCTTATATAATCTATTTAAAATTAAATTTTTATTTTTTAAGGCAGATATTTATTTTATATATTAATTTAATATAAAATAAATAATTTTAAAAAACATATATTTATTATTATTAAATACTTATATCAAAGACACAAAATATTAAAAAAACAATCACTTTTATTATTTCAATACCAAATAAATTCTAACTATAAACCTCAATTCCTATTAAAATTAAACGAGTATGAGTCTATGATTCCAGTCCACAATCTATATAGAGCGTAAAATAGATATATTAAATTTTATAATGTTATTGTGTCGGGCAGGGGCGAGGGTATTTTGCTTTTGGGATAGATAAAATAGATATATTAAATTTTATAATGTTACTGTGTCATTTTTCTGTGCTGGCAGCCTGTCACGATAGATGGGGTCGTATTTTATGTCTGCGTCAGTTGGGCTGTAACAATTTCATTGAGGAGGCATTGTTGTGTCGGTTTGGCAGTTTGAAGAACTCACCTGAAATCAATCCCTCCACGATTGCACCGAGGAAATTTATTACTAATAACAGGCGCCTGCCTCCTCCTATCCTACCTAGACCCCAGTTCCTAGCCGGACGTACTTCCCCAAAACCCAACAAATGGCGAGACGGAAAGTGTAAACTTCGGTTTTGTTCTCCACCACATTATTTAAGTATATTATATCTTCAAAATGAATTGTTTCTAAAATATGATAATCAATATTATCTATTATATTCTTATTTTTATTTTTTTTATTGAAGATTTAAACTATTCTATATTATTATTTATATACCTTTATTAATTGTATTCATCCAATATTATCATTATTTTTTCATTATTAATTAATATCATTAATAATTAACATTAAGATTAATTAATATTTATCTTTTATTAGTAATTAATTATTATAATTATATATAAATGATTAAGATTACGATTAATTCTTTTTTTAATTTTAAATATAATTATTCATACGCATATTGATACTAATTATAATTATAATTAATTTTTAGTATCAATTACGAATAATAATTATATTAACTCTCAATAAGGTATTACGTTACGAACAATAAGAATAGTAATCAATGCTATTAGTTATTAATGTTAATTATTAATATTATAATAATAAGTTGTATAGATATAATTATTAATTAATAAATCTCATTAAAAGTAGATCTATAAACAAATATAAACATTTAATTATAGTAATATTATTTATTAAAATAAAGAATGTTCAAAATTATCAATAGACATCACTTCATTTTTTATAAGATGTGTTACCGAATATCATTATTAGTTTAGATATACTATTACGTTATATCATATTAGATTTTAGATGATAAAACAAAAGGATATTGAGCTGCATTCCACTTTTCAAAATTCTCTTCTTGTTTTACTTAATTGTCAAATATTTTTTAATCCGAAGTAGTCAATGGTGACATGAAAAATAGTGTTGTATGATTGTCGGGATAATAATAAAAATAAAATAAAAAAATTACATTTTTTAAAACAAAATATATTTAAATTTAGAAATAGTAGTTTGGAAATGAAAACCAAAAAAATATTTTTGAAACAAGAATGTTGGGTTTTTATCTATTTATATATTCTATTTAGTGGGAATGTTCGATTTAATAAATTTTGGGGAATAGCCGTGGAAATTGGTTGATTTCGGCCTCACAGTAAAGGAATCCAACGCTTAATTGCATATACACCCAGAGAAAAGATTGCGAGGCCCACTTGTACATAAAAGGCCAAATCCAATTGGTCAGTAAAGCCTATCTCTCCACGCCCGCTGTCCCCTCTAATACCCGACTTTTACAATCTGATCGTCAACTTGAGATAGATGATAATATGACCACCCGAGTCTCCAATTACTGCTCAGAATATAATCCAAAGCTCAATGAATATTGAAGGAAGTAAAGGTTTCTTTTCTTTCCCAAGTAATTTCTGTTTTCATTTTCGATTTCCTTTTTTCCTCCTTTTTTGGTGAAACGCTTTTCTAACTACAAGAATTTTATCACAATTAAATAGTCACGCATCCATGATCGAAGGGAGGAAGTAGAGAGGTTGAAAGGGATCTACTTTTGTTGCTTAGGATAAGAGAGAGAATGAAAAATCTAGAAGAGAAAAGTTGTGGCTGCAATTTGCCTTTGTCTCTCAAATTGATGTACCCCCACTCAAAATTAACCAAATCCTTTCAATCAGCCCTTCAATACCCTTTTCTCTCCATCCCATCCCACCATGTGGATTGCCTCTCCAAGTTTTAACGCTCTAATATAGCATTTATCCTTTGTGGGAAAAAAATTATTTACCAAACTTTCTTGGAATTTCTAATTATAAAAATTATTATATCACTGCATTAGTTGTATCATCAGCGTAAGTCGGGAATCCAATAAATATTTAGAGTTATTATTATTATTATTCCAGTCCTATATTTGCTCATTTCTTTTCAGTGTACAGCAAGAGAATAGGAGCCTCCTAGGGATGGTATGTCAGTGAGGATAGTAGGGCTTGTTGAAGTTTGAAGATGACGGGAGGAGGGTGCAGCATAGTATGGTTTAGGAGAGATCTGAGGGTTGAAGACAACCCAGCTTTAGCGGCAGGCGTGAGAGCAGGTGCTGTGATTGCCGTTTTCATCTGGGCACCTGAAGAAGAAGGCCATTATTGTCCTGGGAGGGTCTCAAGATGGTGGCTCAAACAGAGCTTGGCTTATCTTGATTCTTCATTGAAAATTCTGGGTACTTCTCTAGTTACCAAGAGATCTACTGATAGTGTATCTTGTCTCCTTGATGTTGTCAAGGCCACTGGTGCTACCCAGCTTTTCTTCAACCATTTATACGGTCAGTTTTCGAGCTCTTTGTTGTTCTTTCAGTTCAACTTTGGTTCTTTTAATACGAATTGTGGGTTTCAATAACGTGTGATCCATATTGATTGATCTTAATAATTCTTTATGTTCGTCTGGCTAGTTCTTTCCCAATTCCGTGTGAGTTATCAGTTAGCCTTGATGTTCTGTGTTCACCAAATCCCAAAAAAAAAGAGAAAAAAAAAAGTTTAATGAACAAATTAACCGTACCTAACCTAGGTTGTCCTCAAAACATAAAGACTTACTCTATACTAGTATTTAATAGAGTATTAGTATTAATTAATCAAAGTTGATTTCATTCAAATTTGAGCCCATAAATGGATCAGCCTTCTGAAATTAAGAAAATGCGAACCCCAATGATTGACGCATTCCACAAACTGCTGCTGTCTCTACTGTTTCACATATGGACCCTCATCTCACGCCCATAAGAGGAAATAAGGTACAGGCATTGAAGACAGGCAAAAGGAGGCACATCATTCCTGACTGTCATCCGTCGCCATTCTAAAGTTATTGCATCTGCTATTCAAATGCTGGTACAATAGACAAATATGTGCAGTTGGTTATTCTAGATCGAAAGAAGATATTTGCAGTTGGTTGTTGGAGAGCTGTAATTTTCATTTGTTTGCGGCACAGGCTTACTTTCTGCATTCTCTTGAAAATCTAGTTTCTTTGCCGTAAGAAAATAAAGCATCAATTCTGCAGTTCTCGTTGGTTTGTAGTAACAATGGATGCCCTTATATGGTCTTTCTGCACTTGTCAGATCCCATTTCTCTTGCTAGGGATCACCAAGCGAAAGAGGTCTTAACTGCAAATGGCATAGCTGTTCGTTCTTTTAATGCGGATTTGCTCTATGAACCATGGGAAGTGCTTGATGAACGAGGCCAGCCCTTTACTACCTTTTCATCTTTCTGGGAGAGATGCCTTAGCATGCCTTTTGACCCAGAGGCCCCACTTCTTCCTCCCAAGAAGATAATTTCTGGTTAGTTCTTTATATTAATGATCATCATCATCATGCTCTCCTGGTACATACATCTTTTTGAGCATTTCTAACTTGCCGCTGTTACACGATACACTGAAGCGAACTACTAACTATGTGCGGGTTGATACTCCTAAAGAGTCGAGTAGATCGACTTTGTTTTGATGGTTTTCACTAGCCATTACATTGAGTTAGTCTACCATGAGTTTATACATAGTTGCTGTTTCAGGTGATGTGTCAAAGTGCCCCACAGATGCCCTGATGTTTGAAGATGAATCAGAGAGGGGAAGCAATGCGCTTCTTGCTCGAGCGTGGTCGCCAGGATGGAGCAGTGCGGACAAGGCTTTGACCACATTTGTTAACGGGCCATTGCTTGAATACTCCAAGAACCGCAGAAAGGCTGATAGCGCGACAACCTCATTTCTTTCTCCCCGCCTACATTTTGGTGAGGTAAGTGTGCGGAAAGTCTTTCATCTCGTCCGCATCAAGCAAGTACTGTGGACAAATGAGGGAAACAAGGCAGGTGAAGAGAGTTGCAACTTATTCCTAAAATCCATTGGCCTAAGGGAATACTCAAGGTATTTGAGTTTTAATCATCCGTATAGTCATGAAAGGCCTTTGCTGGGACACCTTAAGTTCTTCCCGTGGGTGGTAGATGAGAACTTGTTTAAAGCATGGAGACAGGGGAGAACTGGCTACCCGTTAGTTGATGCTGGTATGAGAGAGTTGTGGGCTACTGGTTGGTTGCACGATAGGATTAGGGTTGTGGTTTCTAGTTTCTTTGTGAAGGTTCTGCAACTGCCTTGGAGGTGGGGTATGAAGTACTTCTGGGATACCTTATTAGATGCAGACCTTGAGAGTGATGCCCTTGGTTGGCAGTACATTTCTGGCACTGTTCCTGACGGCCGCGAGTTTGACAGAATAGATAACCCGCAGGCAAGTATATGTCTACCAACAATTTGACCGGGCTTTCATCAACTAGGACATGTTTGATTTCCCGTTTGTGTCACAACTAACATTTTGTTTTTATTTCCTTCAGTTCGAAGGTGACAGATCTGATCCGAATGGAGAATATGTGAGACGTTGGCTTCCGGAACTCGCGAGACTACCAACTGAATGGATACATCACCCGTGGGATGCGCCGGAATCAGTGCTGCAGGCTGCTGGAATTGAGCTGGGATCAAATTATCCTTACCCCGTTGTGGAAATAGATGCAGCGGAAGCAAGACTAGAGGAAGCGCTTTCGCGGATGTGGCAACTGGAAGCGGCTTCCCGAGCAGTCATGGAGAATGGGACAGAAGAAGGGCTCGGGGATTCTACTGACGCACCGATTGCTTTCCCTCAAGACTTGCAGATGGATATAGACCGTCCGCCGCCAAGGAACAGCAATGTGCTGGGCGCTACTGACCGACTTTACGAGGATCAGATGGTCCCTAGCATTACTTCATCGATGATCAGGAGGATGGACGCTGAGGAGACTTCCTCTGGCTTTAGGAATGATAGGAGGGCAGAAGTCCCGAGACATGTGAATCTAAACCAAGAAAGCGGGCCTACGGGCCATGGAGCTTTGCACCGCCTTGTCAGGAACGATATCGTTGCAGAGCAGATTAACGGTACCATTGGACGCCGCATTGTTGAAGATTCCACTGCTGAATCATCAAGCAGCAGTAGCAGGGGCGAGAGAAGTAGTGGTGTAGTTCCGGTTTGGTCTCCCTCCTCGAGCTCGTCATTCTCTGAGCAGTTTGTAGGCGAAGACAATGCAATGGCACCCAGGCCTTACTTGCAGAGTCATCCGCAGTCGCATCAAATTGTGAATTGGAGGCAGCTCTCACAAACTGGGTGAACCCGTATCTTCCTCGCATCGATAGTACTACGTACCACTGTCTGGCTGGTGCCTAGCAGCTGACGAGAACTCGTGCCTCATTCTCCATTTTTGTGTGTTCTATTGGCCCCCGACAGCAGTTTCGAATTTCAGCTTTCAATGGTACGTACTGCAGTTCCATATATATATATATGTGAGGAAGGCAGATGTTCTACGTACGTCAGTCTTTTGATCGTTTATCATATAACTAATGTAGCTTTTGTCTGTATAGTTTGGTCCTGGTAGTCAGAGGGCGATTAAGGGGGAAAAAAAGATATTATTCATAGGGGTGTCTCATCCATTGAAACTCAGCCTGGCTGCCAATTATTTATTACTACTGCTACTAGTAATTAGGCAGGCAAGGTGCTTCCATTTTCATCTTCATCTTGACCGACATCCACGGTGGGTGATATGCATTTGTTGTTCGTGTCCTACCGAGCCAAACAATATGATATGCTTCGTTTGCTTGGTGGGAGAGCTCGTCGAGTACTTCGGGTTGGATTGCCTGGGCAAAGCTGCTTAAGAGTTGGGACTTAATTGTTTGGGTTACTCCCTCTAGCAGAGCAGGTTGGCGGATGAATTAATTCCTCATGTAGTACCTAGAGGTGGCAATCGGGTCGGGCGGTTCGGGTTCGGGTCGGGTCATAGCGGGTCGGGTCGGGTCACTATAGGTCGGGTCATTTGGGTCATTTAATTTGTCGGGTCGGGTGCGTGTTGGGTCGGGTCATTTCGGTTGCGGGTCATTTCGGGTCAATTTGTCGGGTCGGGTCGGTTCGGGTTGTGTCATTTCGGTTGTGGGTCAATTTGTCAGGTCGGGTTGGGTCCGGCCGTTCGGGTTAAGAAAACTCGAATTCAAATAATTTCGGGTTAACTTGACTGGTAGGGTCGGGTTGGTTTTGGGTCATTTTCTAGTTCACGTGAGTAGGTGGCTTCGACCGGTTCAGGTCATTTCATATTTTCATGTAATAATATAATATGACGGGTTAGTTATGTCCGAGTTGTTTCGAATTAAGTTGATGGGTGGGGTCATTTCATACAATTTGATGGGTTGGATTTAATTAGTTACGGGTTAACTTAATGGGTCGGATCGGGTCGAGTTTTGACGGGTTTACTCATATTCGAGTCTAAGTAATTATCATTTCATAAATCATAAATATTAGAGATAGACAATCATAAGATTAATATTGCAGATAAAAGAATTAAAAATATTAAATGAGCTTTATTTTCATAAATAAATAGTAAAGATATTTATAAATTTTAATAATAAAAAATATTGCGCTTTGAATCAAATAAAGATATTTATCATTAATTATAATTTATTTGATAACTTAAAATATTTAATTACTTAAGAAAAGATAATTTTATAAAATAAAGATGATCAAAATAATACTATACAATGTATAAATAATTATCATTTATTACATTGTATATATTAGATACAATAATAAGATTACTAGTAAAGATAAATGAAATAAGAATATTATATGTGTTTTATTTTTACAAAGATAAATAATAAAGATATTTATAAGTTTTAATTGTATTATATTTGATTGCTTTAAATATTTATAAATTTTAAAAGTAAAAATATTAGATGTTTATAATATATTATATTTAATTAATTACTTAAAATATTTGATTACTTAAAAAAAGATAATTTTATAAAAATAAAGGTGAGCATAACAAGAATAAACAATGTATAATTATCATTTATTACATTGTATATATTAGATACAATCATAAGATTATTAGTAAAGATAGATGAAATAAGAGTATTATATGTGTTTTATTTTTACAAAGGTAAATAATAAAGATATTTATAAGTTTTAATAGTATTATATTTGATTTCTTTAAACATTTATAAATTTTACATATAAAAATATTAGATGTTTATCATATATTATATTTAATTAATTACTTAAAAAAAGATAATTTTATAAAATAAATGTGAGCATAACAAGAATATGCAATGTATAATTATCATTTATTACATTGTATATATTAGATACAATACAATCATAAGATCACTAGTAAATATAAATGAAATAAGAATATTATATGTGTTTTATTTTTACAAAGGTAAATAATAAAGATATTTATAAGTTTTAATAGTATTTTATTTGATTCCTTTAAACATTTATAAATTTTACAAGTAAATATATTAGATGCATGTTTATCATATATTATATTTAATTGATTACTTAAAATATTTGATTAATTAAAAAAAAAGATAATTTTATAAAATAAAGGTGAGCATAACAAGAACATATAATGTATAATTTTTATTTATTACATTGTATATCTTAGATACAATTATAAGATTATCAGTAAATATAAATGAAATAAGAATATTATATGTGTATTATTTATAAAAGGGTAAATAATTTATAAAATAAAGCTGAGTATAATAAGACTATAAAATATATAATTATCATTTATTATATTGTATAATATAGATACAATCATAAGATTACTAGTAAAGATAAATGAAATAAGAATATTATATGTGTTTTATTTATAAAAATGTAAATAATTTCATATTCATTTCTCTATATAATTTATCTTATTAATTTCTCTAGTTGTATTTATTTTATTAACGTTCTTATATTTATATTTTTATTGTAATATTTTTATTAATTATTATTATTATAGTAAAAAAACTATAATAAGTTATTTTAAACATAATTTAAATTAAATAATAATTTTATATATTTTCATTAATTATTAATTATTATATATAGATTATATAAATTAAAAATTAAATAATGTAAAATATAAATAATGTAAAATATAAATAATTAATATTATAATTAAAAAAATAATTTCATATTGTAAATTTAAAATTGATGAACGTAGAATACTAAATTATATTTAAAGTAAATTAATAATATTAAAAGAAAAAATATAACTAAAACTTTAAATTTAGGGTTGTAACGTGAGATACTCTTGATACGGGGTATAGTTATTATTTGTTGGATTTTGTGGGTGATAAGTGATAAACTGATAGCTAATAAATGACACTATTATGCTATTCTATTAAGAGTTTCTTCAAATAGGTGGATTAGTAGATGTAATGGAACACGTTTTGAAAATTATTTTATAGGCTTATAACTGGATGTTTGTCTTTTTATTTTGGTTTTTTTATTTATTAATAATATATCTTATTAGGATATCATTAATAAATAAGAATGTCTAGGGTAAAATTATGAAAAATAAGTATAATTTATAAAATACTATATTTTTAAAAGCTTTAAATGAATAATAAAATATATGTAATTTATTATTATAATAATATATTTTGATGTCTGATCAGGTTAATGTTGGGTCAGATCGGGTGATTGTCGGGTCGGGTCAACGTTGGGTCGGGTCGGGTCGAAGCGGGTCGGGTTAATACCGGGTCGGGTCACTATTGGGTCGGGTCAAGACGGGTCATGGGTCGGGTTCGGGTTGGGTTCATTATTATCAGGTCAGTGCCGGGTCGGGTTGCTAAATTTTTCGGGTCGGGTTTCGTTTGGGTCGGGTCGGGTTGGCGCGGGTTGGATTAACTTTTGCCAGCTCTAGTAGTACCTATGACTAGAGGTGGCAATTGGGTCGGGCGGGTCGGGTTCGGGTTGGGCCATAGCGGGTTGGGTCATTTCGGGTCATTTGACTTTTGCGGGTTAGGTGCGGGTCATTTCGGGTCATTCAATTTGTCGGGTTAGTTGCGGGTCGGTTCGGGTCGGGTCATTTCGGATCAATTTGTCGGGTCGGGTTGGTTCCAGATCTGGTCATTTCGGGTTAATTTGTCGGGTCAGGTTCCGGTTAAGAAAACTCGGATTCGGATCATTTCGGGTTAACTTGACTGGTAGGATCGGGTTGGTTTCGGGTCATTTTCTATTTCATATGAGTAGGTGGCTTCGGCCCGTTCAGGTCATTTCATATAATATGATGGGTTAGTCTCGCTGTGTTCGAGTTGTTTCGAGTCAAGTTGATGGGTGGGGTCATTTCATATAATTTAACGGGTTGGATTCGATTAGTTACGGATTAACTTAATGGGTCGGGTCGGGTCGGGTCGAGTTTTGATAGGTTGACTCATATTCAAATCCAAGCAATTATCATTTCATAAATTATAAATATTAGAGACATACAATCATAAGATTAATATTGCAGATAAAAGAATTAAAAATATTAAATGCGTTTTATTTTCACAAATAAATAGTAAAGATATTTATAAATTTTAATAATAAAAAATATTGCGCTTTGAATCAAACAAAGATATTTATCATTGATTATAATTTATTTGATAACTTAAAATATTTAATTACTTAAAAAAAGATAATTTTATAAAGTAAAGATGATCAAAACAAGACTATGCAATGTATAATTATCATTTATTACATTGTATATATTAATATTAGATACAATCATAAGATTACTAGTAAAGATAAATGAAATAATAATATTATATGTGTTTTATTTTTATAAAGATAAATAATAAAGATATTTAGTTTTAACAATATTATATTTGATTGCTTAAAATATTTATAAATTTTACAAGTAAAAATATTAGATGTTTATCATATATTATATTTAATTGATTACTTAAAATATTTGATTACTTAAAAAAAGATAATTTATAAAATAAAGGTGAGCATAACAAGAATATACAATGTATAATTATTACATTGTAAATATTAGATAAAATCATAAGATTACTAGTAGAGATAAATGAACTAAGAATATTATATGTGTTTTATTTTTACAAAGATAAATAATAAAGATATTTATAATTTTTAATAGTATTATATTTGATTGCTTTAAAAATTTATAAATTTTACAAGTAAAAATATTAGTTGTGTATCATATATTATATTTAATTGATTACTTAAAAAAAGATAATTTTATAAAATAAAGGTGAGCATAGCAAGAATATACAATGTATAATTATCATTTATTACATTGTATATATTACATACAACCATAAGATTACTAGTAACGATAAATGAAATAAGAACATTATATGTGTTTTATTTTTACAAGGTAAATAAAATAATATATATTTATAACTTTTAATAGTATTATATTTGATTACTTTAAATATTTATAAATTTTACAAGTAAAAATATTAGATGTTTATTATATATTATATTTATTTGATTACTTAAAATATTTGATTACTTAAAAAAAGATAATTTTATAAAACAAATGTGATAATAAAAAATAACTATATAATATATTAATGTATAAATTATAATTATCATTTATTATATTTTAGATTGTTTATAATTTACAAAAAAAAAAAATCGGTCCGGTCTAACCGAAACCGGTCCACCTGTTTTTCTTCTTTTTCTCTTCTCATTTTCTCTTCGTTTGTTTGAAACTCAACCAGACAAACGGAGTCTATTGAGCTCGACCCTGCCCTGCCCCTACTGTACCCTACGACTACGAGCTGCTATTGTTTGGTCCACCGTCGCTGCCTTCTCTCCAGTCGTAACTTATATTTATTTTATTTATCTTATTATATTTATATTTTTATTGTAATATTTTTATTAGTTATATTATATTTGTATTTTTATTGCAATATTTTTGTTAATTATTATTATTATAGTAAAAAAACTATAATAAGTTATTTTAAACATAATTTAAATTAAATATTAATTTTATATATTTTCATAAATTATTAATTATTATATATAAATTGATATAAATTAAAAATTAAATAATGTAAAATATAAATAATTAGTATTATAATTAATAAAAATAATTAGATATTGTAAATTTAAAATTGATGAACATAGAATACTAAATTATATTTAAAGTAAATTAATAAAATTAAAAGAAAAAATATAACTAAAACTTTAAATTTAGGGTTGTAATGTGAGATACTCTTGATATGAAGTATAGTTATTGGCTTATTTCTTGTTGGATTTTGTGGGTGATAATTGATAAATGACATTATTATGTTCTTCTATTAAGAATTTCTTCAAATAGGTGGATCAGTGGATGTAATGGAACACTTTTTGAAAATTATTTTACAAGCTTACAACTAGATGTTTGCCTTTTTTATTTTGGTTTATTTATTTATTTATTAATAATATATCTTATTAGGATATCATTAATAAATAAGAATGTCTTGGGTAAAATTATGAAAAATTAGTACAATTTATAAAATACTATATTTTTAAAAGTTTTAAATGAATAATAAAATATGTGTAATTTATTATTATTATTATTATTATTATTATTATTATTATTATTATTATATATTTTGATGTCTGATCGGGTTAATGTTGGGTCAGATCGGGTGAATGTCGGGTCGGGTCAGCTCGGGGTCGGGTTGAAGCGGGTTGGTATCGGGTCGGGTCAATGTCTGGTCATGGGTTGGGATCGGGTCGGGTCGGGTCGTGTTCGGGTTCGGGTAGGGTTTATTTTTATCGGGTTAGTGTCGGATCGGGTCAATGTCGGATCTGGTCGGATTGCTAAATTTTTCGGGTCATATCGGGTCGGGTTAACTTTTGCCAGCTCTACCTATGACAGTTTTTTGTGTGTGGGGGAGGGAGATAAAAAGTGATAGATGTTGTGTTATCCGATGAGGTAGGTGTTTTTTTATGTGCATCCTAGAGTCAAGACCATGGCCGGCTCAACACTTCAGTCAACTTATGTATATGGCTGGGAACGAGTTGAGCAACATCCCTTAAAATAATATTTGGATTAGTTCGTTTAGTTAAACGAACGAATAAGACTGACTTTTTAATGATGGAGTCAAGTTAAGTTTACGAGCTAAAGTTATAAACTAAATCTAGTTTTATTTTTTAAAACATAGGTTTGGTTCATTTAACTAAATGAACGAGTCGAGCTAAATTTTTAACAAATCGAACATCGAGTTGTCTTACTTTATTTACAATTTTATTTGTCCATGGTGTGCACCGGTGTAATATGGATTGGAACCTATTGAAGGGTTGGAATTTTTTTGAATTTAGAATTGGGATTGGAAATGAATTATTGGTCAAACATTGGTTAGGATCAAAATTAATAAATTATATATTTTTTATATTAAAAAGATGTAAATTTTAAGATAAAAGATTGATGAGATTTCGGATTGGATAGAATAGTAATAGATTAAAGGTTGAATTTCTTTTTTTTATTATTTAGGAACCAAAATCCGAAGTAACCGGTTGTTCCGATCTAATATTTTAGTTTTTATAATTTTTTAAACACTCTTATGCATGATAGTTACATTTTTTTCCTTCCTCCAAATAATTAAGAATTTTCTCAATAATAGGAAAAACATACCGACAGCAAAGCTGGAGCCCAAAGAAAGTCCCGCAGTCCAAAACAAATACCATCCCCACAAAACAAGCCTGTAGCGAGCCAAGCTCACCGATAAGAAGGAAGCAAATACCACTCCACTAACACGGCCCACCTCAGCCTAGTTGTACATTGATATTTAGGGCTGTTCATGTTATCCGATATCTGCTTATCCGATCCGATATCCGAAGCGATCCGATCCGAAAAAACAAATATCCGATCCGATTTTTTTTTTCAAATCAAATATCCGATCCGGTCAACGAAAAGTCAAACAAATCAAATATCTGATCCGACAAATACAAATAATATCCGATCCGAAGAAAAAATATTTATATATTTTTTATAATTTTTTATTTTATATATAATTGTATATAAATAAATTTAGATGTGTCTGTGTATAATTTTTACTTACTTTATTTATTATTTGAGGCAAAATTTAATTTAATTAAAATTATATTTTTAATATAATCCCTTTTTAGATATTTATAAAAATAAAAATAAAAATACTCTGCATACCGATATACTCCATCCACTCCTTTCTTATTTTAGTTTTAACATTGGATATTTGTTGAGTAAGTCGGATATTTGCTAAGCGAATCAGATATTTGCTCAGCATTCGCTCAACAAATCGGATAATATAAAATATAATTGTCATTTGGTAATTTTTTTTATATTTGAAATTGTATTCGAATAATATCGGATATATTTGATATCCGATGATATCCGATCCGAAAATTCAAATATCCGATCTTCCGGATATCCGAAGTTTCAAATCAAATATCAAATATCATTTTTAGATATCCGAAATTTCAAATATCCGACAATCAAATATCCGAAATATCGGATATTTGAACCGTGAACAGCCCTATTGATATTTATAAGATTTTCATATTGATATTTCAGACATGCCTGCATGTTAACTAGTAGCGACTCATTTAGAATGCCTATAAATAATAAAAATAGAATTGTGTCTCAAACTTTCTTAAAATTCTATTGTTTGATATATATCAAAGCAGGCATAAAATATAGTTATATCTTTAAAAAAAATTAGAAGATACACATCTTATAGAATTAGAAATAGATTTTCATTTCCCATAAATTTTATGCCTTGTAGTCCCTCAATAATATTTCTAGACCGTCTACCATGTCATTTGAGCACACTTGGGCCAATGCTCTTCATGGACCTTAGGTCGATAATTATGACAAAATGGGTTTTGTTCACTTTAGTAATGTGTGTGCTAAAATGAAAATGAAACAAATTGGTGCACATTGATACACTATTTGTTGTAATAATTTGTTGTCCATTGAAAACACATTGTATTGGATTATGATTAAAGATAATGATATTGTTTGAATTTCATAAAAAGTGATAGGTCACATCGGTGAACTAAATGATTGAATTAAAAGTAGTATACTTATCAAACAGAAAGATTTATTTTTATCGGCAATTGAATTATCAAGAAATACCTCTGTTGACAAGTCAAAAATAAATAAATAAGTGAATGAATCCCACATAGATAGTCAATCTAAATGAAGGTCAACCAAAATATAACTCTAAAGTTATTTTGATATATAGATTAAACTAAAAAAATTTCATTAGCCAAATTGTGCCCATATTTGATTTAAATTAGGCCAAATGATTAATTGGGCATGATTTATTTAAATATAGTCTAATTTAATTTTACAATAGATCATGAGTCATGACTCCCAAGTTTATAGGTCCAAGTCCACTAGCCAAGATATCTCCTCCTCTATAAATAGAGTGATCTTCTCTTCATGACACACTAAAGTCTAGGGATCAAAAGCTCTTAGAGATAATGCTTTCAAGCACTCTAAAGCCAAGGATCAAAGAATGAAGATCAATAACCAAAGATCAAAGAATTAAATACCAGAGTTCAGAACATAGGAGCTCTCACAAAGAAAGCTCCCAATCATTATGAAGCAAAATATTGAACATTTAAAGTGGACGAGCTCTTAGAGATAACACTTACAGGCACTCTAAAGCCAAGGATCAAAGAATAAAGATTGAAGAATCGAATACCAGAGTTTGGAACATAGGAGTTCTCATAGAGAAAGATCCCAATCATTTAAAAGCATACGATTGAACATTCAAAGTCGATGATTTAAAGATTAAAGCTTTAAATATCAAAGGATGAAGATTTGAAGATTGATGAAGATTAAAGAATCAAATAATTAAACATTCAAGCATTCATTTGAATATGAAATCTTTCCATTGATGAGTAGAGCAAGCAACTTAGAAGATTCAAGTCTTTAAATGAATATCTAAGCCTTCAATTAAATATCAAAATAAACAACTTTGAATGTTCAAATATCTAAGGAGTGAAGATCATAGAATCAATTGGAGGGAACAAGAATATGAGATTTGTGCTTTATTTATTAACACATTCAACAAACTTTGAATATGATCAAAGGTATCAAGAACTGCTAAATCATGCCCCCTTCATTAGTAACTTTTAATTGATCGAAGGGATCAAACACTATAGAATGTACCCTCTTTGCCAATAAAGTTAACACCAAATCTGATTGAAAGGATCAAGCACCACTAAATCACACCCTTTTCATTGGAAAATTCAAAGTCTTTAGTGACAACATCAAATCTTTATTAACAAGTTTGTATCAAGCTTGCCAAATTCAAGATGAGCCTCAAACTAGTTGAAAGATCAAATCAAATTCAAGTATAATGTCAAGCCAAATTATTAATTGAATCATAGAATTATACAAATCTTGTAATTGATTTATGCATAGAGATTGTAACCATAATTTGATCTAAAGATTAATAAAATATTATTTTATTCTTTATTTTTCTATTTGCATAACTTTATCATTAACCTCTTTTTCACTATGATTATTATGAGTTTATCGATGTTTGTACATATATGTTATTATTGTTATTTATTTATTTTGTGATTAAAAAATAAATTGATTGTAATAATACTAAAGCTATGTTTGGAACAACTAGTTGAAACACTAGCTACCGATACTTAGAATTGATAAGTTAGTTAATTTTCATAGAAGTGTTTGACATAACTAGTTGTCATAGAACTAGTTGAAAGGTACATATCTATATTTAATTAATAAAAAAATAATTAAGCTAAAATATTACAAGGTTAAAAATATGAAAAATCATAAAGAATCTAGATCAAGATAAACTCCTCGATCATATCCTCACATAAAAGCTAGACTTAAATGTTTTTTGCGATAACACCGACATCTTGATACTTGCAAGTGATGGCCTACGGAAGGTACGTACGTATGTGATTCATATATATATATATGTGTGTGTGTGTGTGTGTGTGGATGTTCAGCTTGATGAATTTAACCTCAACGAAGCTAGTTATCTAATTGTATGAAATTAACTATATAGATAGTCTTAATTTAATTCTTTCATGCATGTGTGTACGTACATATATGTTTGGTTGAACACTGTGAAGAGTTTTGCAAACCAAGAGGTATTTGAGTGATATTGCCATAAGGATGAAAGATCCACAAAAGGTAGCAAAACAGTTAACATTGGAAGCATTAAGAAGAGGGAGTAAATATGTCATATATTGTGTGCTTTGAATGAGTATTAAATATACAACATAACAAGCTTTCAAGTCGTGTAGGATGTTGGAGAAGTGTATTGTTGGCATGTGTATTCTGTGACAAACACGGGGGTCCATATTTCCCAACATGGACTGTGTTTATATACGGAATGTTTTGGGTTGAATATTAGAAAAATACTGAGAGCAAGAAAATTAACACGGGAGGGGCATATTTTCTAACACATATCGTGCTTTTTGGTGAATCTAAAAAACACGTTGTTTTACCTTGTATGGTTTTATCTTATATAAAAGAGATGTGATAAAACCCAAGCCAATAAGTCGTGTGTGTGAATCTTCTTCTCCTCTATTGTGTTATCTTTGTTTTAGATAATTACTAATTTTCTTATTGATTTGTTGAATCATTTCGTAATTATACAATTACACGAATAAATATTTTTCCTAATTGTTCCATCTTGTGATTGAATTATCAATTATTTCATTGTATTGTTTTTTTTTATAATTATTCAGATCTAGTCAATCACAATAATTTAGTATCAGAGTTTTGGTTGCTGAAGAGATATGGAGTTTAGGATATCTATAAGATTTGATATTGAGAAGGTCACTTAGTCCGTCAATTTCAGATTGTGCAAATTGAAGATGCAGGCAATTTTGATTTAGAATAGATTGGAGAAAGCTTTATCTTGTCATTCGAATAAGCTAGAATCGATGGCGGATGAGAGATTTGAGGAGGTAAATCTGAAGGTCATATCTACCATACAACTATGTTTCTTAACGAAGTATTGCGGAAAGTGGTAAAGTAATTAATGACATCTACCTTGTGGTTGAAACTCAAATCTTTGTATATGACAAAGCCAATAGTAAATCTCTTACTGCTAAAGAGTGTTTCATGACCTGAAAGTATGTGATGATCAATCTTTAAAATTTCATTTAGATAATGTTAATTCTATTGTGATGGATTTGCATAATATAGAAGTCAAGCTTGATGATAAAAATTTGGCCATTATTCTTGTGTTATTTGCCTACAAACTTTAATCATTTTCATGAAACTATATTGTATGGGAAGGATGAGTTAGTTCTTAAGGATGCGAAATCCGCCTTGCTACAATGGTAGTTGTTTAATAATTAGTTGACTAGTAGCAGTGCTTTCAGATATTCACATAGTGAGGGACTTGTAGCTAGGAGAAGACATAGGAGTGAGGGTCTGGTGACTGTAAAAAATTCAGATCTAAGTTGAAGAGTTGGTAGAAGAATGTGATGTGCTATGGGTGTCACAAGAATTAGCATTTTAGAAAGTTTTGTCTTAATAGGAAGCCCGATGGTAAGTCTAGTGAGTCATCCAATACGAATGATGATGTTAATATCGCCTAAGATAATAGTGATGGAGATATGTTGACAGTCAATGATAGAAAAACCAAGATTAATGATAGATAGATCATGGATTTTTGGTGTTCTTACCATACATGTCCCATCCAAAGTTAGTTTTAGAATTTTGAGGTGACTTATGGTGGATTTGTCTTGATAGGCAACGATGTTACTTACAAAGTTGTTAGGATTGGGATGATGAAGGTGAGGATGCATGAAAGTTTAATCAGGATACTGTCTAATGTGAGGCAAGTCCCTAAGATGACAAAGAACCTCGTCTCGTTGAGTTCCTTATATTGTAATGGATACCGGTATGCTATTGAGCATGGTACCTTGAGACTTACAAAAGATGCTCTAGTAGAAATTGAGGTGAAATGGTTTGGGACACTTTATGAGTTGGTGGGTTCTACTATAGTAGGGGCAGTTGCTATGATATAGGCAAGGTTGACAAACTTAGATTGACTTTGACACATGAGATTGGAGCACATGAGTGTCAATAGATTGACTGAGCTCTCTGAGAGATGATTGTTGGATGGATATAGTACATGTACTATGGAGTTCTGTAAGCATTGTGTGTTTGGTAAGAAGAAATGGGTTAGATTTTTGATAACTAAGTGTAGTACGAGAGCACCTCTTGAGTGGTCTAGGGAGAGTGGTCTCCAAAGGTGGTTTGTGGTAATTTCTCACATCTATTGATGACTTCTTTAGAAATTTATGGGTATATTTCTTAAAGTATAAGAATGATGTGTTTGTTATTTTCAAACACTATAAGACCTTGCTAGAAAAGCATACTAAGAATAAAGTTAAGTGTCACATGATAGATAATGGTATTGAGTTTGTTGTATATAGTTTCAATGATATCTATCAAGACTATGGGATAGCAAGACATCACACTTGTGTTGGGAGACCATAGTAGAATGAGGTTGTTGAGCGGATGAATAGAACCCTATTAGAGAAGGTTCATTGTATGTTATCACAATGAGGGCTAGGCAAAGAGTCTTGTGCTGAGACAATTCATGTGGCAGTATACATAGTGAACCAATCACCCAACCGATCTATTGAGTTGAAGATATCTAAGGAGTTGTGATCTATAAAGCCAGCTGATTACTCTGATTTGCATGTATTTGGTTATCCTACTTATGCTTATGTGAATGATGATAAACTTAATCTTAGAGCCAAGAAGTGTACATGTCTCGAATTTACATCAGAACTGAAGGGTTACAGTTTAGGGGACCCAGCTTCATCTAAGTTCTTGACTATCAGGTATGTTACCTTCAATGAGTATGTGTTTCTATAGAAGACTGAGTCTTGTGATTGTGTGTCTAAGGACGTGGAGCAAGATAGTTCTTCGGGATAGGTGGAGGTTGAGTTTGACTTGGATGATAAAGACCCTTATGATAGACCAATTGTTCCTGAAGTGGGAGGATCTAATCAACGGATGGAGCAAAGGGGTGTTGCTCCAAGCAGAGAAGAGAGGATTGTTAAGCTTTCGATAATGTATGGTTTTAAATAATTGGCTAAATATGCATTATCTAGTGTGTAGACAGTTGTTGATGTGCATGAGCCAACATCATTCTCAGAGGCTATTGTGAGTTCTGATTCTGCTAAGTTTTGTGTTGTTATGGAGGAGGAGACGGGTTCTTTATTGAAGAATCAAACATGGAAACTTGTGAAGGCACTTAGGAAGAAGAAGATAGTTGATTGCAAGTGGGTGCACAAGTTCAAACAAGAGCCCCAAAGGTCGAGAGACCAAGGTACATAGCTCGTTTAGTTGCACGTAGATTTAGTTAGATTCTAGGTGTGGACTATACCGAGGAATTTTCACTTATGGTTAGACATACTTCTATTCGTACCTTGCTTATGCTTATGGCTATGCATGATTTAGAGTTTGAACAGTTGGATGTTAAAACTACATTTCTGCATGGTGAGTTCGAGGAGGAGATTTACATGCATCAGCCTGATGGGTTTGTTGTTGAAAGGATATATGATCATGTGTGCCTATTGAAGAGGTCATTGAATGATCTAAAGAGGCCTTTTAGAAAATGTTATAAATGTTTTGATCAGTTTATGCTTGAGCATGGTTTCTCTAGGAGTGAGTACAATGAATGTGTGTACTTAAAGAAGATGGAGGGTGGCTCACTTGTGTATCTTTTGTTATATGTTAATGACATTCTTGTGGCAAAAAAAAAAAGATATGTATGATATTGATAAGGTAAAAAAAAATACTAAAGAGTGAGTTTGAGATAAAGGATCTTAGAGCTACAAAGAGGATTCTTGGCATGGAGATCATACAAGATCGTGAGCGGAAGCTTTTGTGCTTGTCACAACAGTCCTATGCGAACAAGATTTTAGAGAGGTTTCATATGATGGATACAAAGCTAATGAGCACTCCATTGGCTACTCACTTCAGATTATTTGCTATGGATTGTCCCAAATCCAAAGAGGAAGAGGAGTCCATAGCTATTGTTCCCTATTATAATATTGTTAGTAGTATCATGTACGCTATGGTGTGTACCCAACCTGATATCGATCAAGATGTTAGTGTTGTAAGTTGATATATGACAAATCTGGGGACGACTCATTAGCAAGTAGTGTAGTGGATCCTGAGGTACTTGAAGGGTACGACATAAGCTTGTTTGGAATATGGGAGATCAGCTAATCCGTTGGTTGGGTTTTTTGAACTCTGATTATGGTGAAGACCTTGATAAAATGAGCTCAACCAATGGATATATTTTTTGGGTCTTAGTGGTTTAGCTATTAGTTGAAGGTCTTTCTTGTAGGAGGTAATAGCATTATCCACTACTAAGATAAAGTACGTGGCTATGACAAAGGCTTTTCAGGAAGTTATGTAACTTGGTGGTTTAATGCGTGAGCTGGGGTTTATTTATGGTACTCTAGTTTTTCGAGGTAATAACTAGAGTGTTATCTATTAAGTGAAGAATCATAATTTTTTTCATCATCAAATGAAACACATCTACATCAGCTATCACTTTATCCGAGATATTATTGCTACTAGTAAAGTTGTATTGGAAAAAGTGGATACTTTAGATAATCTAGCTAATATGTTAATGAAGCCATTAATCTTGAGAAAATTTGAGTGTTTCTCGGACTTTATCAGTGTTCATAGACCATGAGGCCCTTTATAAAGCCAAGGTTTTTTGAAGAGGTATTTCCATGTCATGTGTTACAAATATTGCGTCAAGGTGGAAAATTGTGAGCTTTGACTGGGTGTTTAATGCACAACATAATATGGTTTTAGTTCATACAGGTTGCTAAAGAAGTGTATTGTTGGCATGTGCATTCTATGACAAATACATACCTTGTTTGTCTATAGAATGTTTTAGATTGAATTTTAGACAAATGTTGAGAGTAAGAAAATTAACACTGGAATTCCATATTTTCTAACATGAATCATGTTTTTGATGACTCTACAAAATACGTTGTTTTGTCCTATAAAATTTTATCTTATACAAAAAAATATGTGATAAAATCTTAGCCGACAAGTCATGTAACACCCCTATTTTACTACTTAAAGTTTTTGTTTTAAGTATTAACTACATCAGACCTAGCATAAGTCTAGTTCACCCACCTTTCTTATGTCAAATGCTAATGCTCAAAACAAATCATATCAAAATAAATCAATGGAAATAGAAAACAATACATAGATGAAAATTATGGATAATATTCTCCATACAACAATGGTAATCAAAATACAACAAGGGGGACTTATGAATCCAAAGAAAAACCAATTACAACAAAAACTATACCTAAAGGTACGACACCGGTTTGTCCTAATTCGTAGACATATAATCCCATTCCGAGGATAAAACTTCTTCCCAAGGACTCCACTTATCTTTGCTACTATTATACGCCTCAAACCACTCTATGACTTTCACATAGTTATCTGCAAATATAGTATCAGTAGAACTTCCTCATACAGAGCAAATCACAATACCTCACAAGAGGTAACATGCTCATATTACACATAATCATACAACCATTTAAAAACATGCTCCACGCATAAAACACATACTGTAACAATATACAATAATTATAGAATAATATATAAAACATCAAAGTCTCATTCTCAACATCCAATCATACTTAACAAATCCACATCATCTCAAAGTACAAAGTAGTCATACAGAATCTATGACCAAAACCGAAATCAATCTCAAAAATTAAGGTAGTGCGTTGAGACAACTACCGAATCAACAATCCAATTTTATTCTTATACTATAGTTAATTCCATTTTTAATTACTCAAAGGAGATACAATCAACCAAGGGATACTGAGGTGCATTAGATCATACCGGTGCTCGAAGATAACACAATACTCTTATACTAGAACCCAGGGATACTGTGATATGCCTAGTCATTCCAGCGCACATAGTCAACATAGTGTCCTCCAATCTCGATCACCTAATCTTTAAGTATTGATACTTTCTGTAGGGTCCATATGTCACCTATAGAGTAAACGAGAGTCTTATCGGGGCACAACGACACACCAAAGAACCAAACTAAATGAGGGCTACACCCCATCCCTATGGTGGCTAATCCTAGAGAGCAATCATTCATAATCTCAAGGTCTTCCATTTTAAGAATTAGTATTTTGTGAGATGATCACAAATATCATGCAATGCACAACAATTCCCCTTTTCATATTTAACTATTTTCCTTTATTTTTAATTATTGAAGTAAACCATAAGACCATCGGTCTATGAAAAATCCAAAGTCAACATATCACAAGTCTAAGGCCATCATATGTCCCATTATTTACATTAAGCACATTAGGTCAAAAATGATCAAAATGCCCTTAAAAACCCTAATTTCACCATCATTATCTTATTTTGTACCAAAATTTATTAGTATGAGAATTTTTCATGAAAAGAGTAAAAGAAAACAATTTACAATAATTTAGCACATATGTAATTTTTAAGACTTAGCGATTACATTTTCCATTATGCATGTATTTAGCAATTTACATATACAAACCTTAATCATGTGTTTCTAACGTGTCATATATAGCACGTGCATATATATATATATATATATATATATATATAACATTATACGACATTTAATAGAAAAATTAACATCATTGTGCATGTCTGGAGACATCTCTAACCCTAGAACATGCATATAACAATTATTATAGTTTAACCCTAATTATATATGCATACTTGTATACTATTTATATCAACTCTAGCTACCATGCAATGATAATCATAGAGCAATTATCATGGCAATTACATCACAACTTGAAAATATTACAAACCCTAACAAAACCCTAAACATGTGTACGTTAACCAATCAACATATTACACGTGTATATAACTCATATTTAATGGTAAGTCAAACATGCAAGTTAACTATTTACAAGCATGTTATTATTTTATCATGTAATTCATAACACTTGCATAAAATAAAACCCTATCATGAATCTAGATTTAAACCACCTATTATGCTTACACATAAATTTGACCGTCTCATGAGTGATTGGATTTACCTAAATCTAACCTATACAAAAGCACACAAGATCGTCTTGTCCACGATACCTCAAGGATTACCTAAGCAAATAACACCTAATAACATTTATGTTAGTCTCTAATACAATACAAAAATAACCAAAATTAATTAAAATCCACTTGTTAAAAAGGTTAAAAAATAACAAGGGTAAAGGAAGCCACACGAGGTAACAACACAGCAAGGGAACAACTGCATAAAGTCACAGAGAGCAAGGGGGAGACAAAAACACTTGTTGTATTACAATGAGGGGAGAAACATAACTTATTACCGTAGTCAAGGGGGTAGCTTTGGTGGTCGTTGTCGTAGCGAGGGGAGCTTCAATAGTGTTGGGCGTAGCCTAGGGGAAGCTTCGGCGTTGATTGTCATTACTAATTAAAGGCGATGTTTCTTAACTGATGATAATGGCCAAACGATCAGGAGAACAATGAGAATGAAGCTTCGGAGAAGGGGAAAAGAAGCATTGTATTTACTTCGAGGAATTCAAGATATAAAATTGGGAGGGAAGAGGCCTTATATAAACGAGGGCACAAATGGCCAAGCAAACAAGAATGAAAGAAACATGGGACAGACGTAGAGTATGGGATGATCGCATGAAAGAGAGAAAAGTGTCGGGGGGACGAGGTGGTTTTTGTAGAAATAAAATCATGGCAAGGGTAGGGTAGGGATGTTAGATAGGTAACTAAATCGGGACAAACATTAATCTACAGAATTAGTATATACAGGTTAGGGTCTAAATTAGGATTAAATCTAATAACCCAATTTCATAAAATTTTAACCTGACTAATTTATATCTAATTTTTCATAATAATAACACATTTAACACAAATCATCCTATAATCGTTACGATAATTAATTACACATGATTATTAGTTTATAATTAGAGTTTCTAAAAATAGGGTAATACAAGTCATGTGTTCGAATCTTCTTCTCCTCTATTGTTTTCTCTTTGTTTTAGAGATTTACTGATTTATTTAATTTTGTTGATTGATTTGTTAAATCATCTTATAATTACACAACTACACGAATAAAGATATCTAATTTTTTTCCTAATTGTTCTATCTTGTGATTTAATTATTAATTGTTCATTTATCTTATTTATTCCAATAATTGTTCAGATGTAGTCAATTAGTGTTATTCCACTATAGTATTGTTGTCAGATTATTATAATTCTACTTGGCAAATAAGGTGAATGGATATTGATGCATAAGAGATCCAACTTGAGTCATGTTGGGAAGTGGTGTCTAATTAAGATTAGATCAACCAAAAATTATGAGTAGAATGGGGAAAGATTTGAGAAGATGAAATTAATTTTTGGTAACTCCTTGAATCAATACTTACAAGAACCACCTAAGGTTTAAACTCTTAGGATAAATCTTGGAAGAGTTTTGCTGAACTTCAAACTCTTACACTAGAGTTGAAGGGTGAGGACTCTCGGTTTTGAGAGAAGAAATGTGCAGCCAAAACTAAGTGTTGAGAAGGGCTTATCATGTGGCTTGAGAGGGACTTGTAGTTTATTTTTTGTGGCTATTGTAGGTGCAAATTGGGTTGCATTTTTGGGTTATTTTTGGAGCTAAAATAATAAAATAAAATGAGCTAAAAAGGGTGGAAATTTTGTGGAAAAAAATGTGGGGATTTTATTGTGTTGAGGTAATAAAAGTTGACAAGGTTTACATGGCTTTCTTGTCTTGTGTGACTATTTTTCTTATGAGTGATTAATTTATTCAAGTGAAGAGAGTCTTGTGACTCTCATACTTGAGAAAATTAAGGGTAAGAGTGTGATCATTAGATGAGGATGTTCCCACATCAGATATGATTTAGTTGATTTGCCTTAATCCACCCCAAGCCAAATAGCCTATACAAGTTGGTGGTGTAACTATGGCTACTCTACAAATCATTTATAAATATTCATGGTGGCTTCAACTTGAAACATAGAACCCGATCCTCACATTATAAGCTCTTATCCTTCTTAAGAATTCATAGGGAATTATATTATGCAAAATTTTATATCATTCAACTTTGAGTGCATGAGTTTAAAGGATCATTAGATTAACCTCGGGGAGCGAACGACATTTTCAAGTGTTAGGGTCAAGCTGAATTCTACATTCAAGACAGGGAATTCTCCACATCACAACAACATTTGTCTTGTTTTTTTCTCTATTGTTCTAACTCCAACAAACCTAGCTAACTGTTGAGCTATATAAAAATATATATATAGAGAGAGAAGGGGTTAGTATTAGAGATTATGTATCTTTAGTTTTTGAGTGTCAATAGTTTCTTAATTGTTAAGATGATAGTGTGAATGGATCAATAGGGATATTCATAGCTTGGTTAACGACGGTTAATGCCATTAAACAAATCATATTTTATAGATGATTTTTTATTTAGTCAAACCAAATCATATTTTAAAATTAATTTAACCAAACCAAACCACAAGAGTGCGGTTTGATTTAGTGCGGCTAATAGTTCACCAAAGTATCAAATAGATCTCAAAAATATTATTTTGTGTGTTATTATTTTTTTTATGTTCATATATTATATGGTTCCAATAAAAAACTTTAAACCAAGTGACAGTAATTTAATAAGGTAAAGTGTTAGATATATACAACAAAAGCAACACAAATATTAGGGTTACGGTATATATATGCATAATTATTAAAATTTTGATCTGATCATATGATCCTGCAATCCTACGATCCAAAAATTATAAAACGACTCACAAACCTAAGTATAACCTTAAAGTAGTTTAATAATTATAGAATCCTATGATTCCACAATACTATCATACGATCTTGGATACAATACTACAATTCAACATAATAATTAGATTTTTAGGGTTTTAATTAACTTTTACTTTAAAGTTTATAAAATAAATAGGTAAATTATTAAAATGAATGGTAAATAAGTAATTTTATATCATGTAAATAGATCTCCTGTTGGTATCATTATCCGAATGTGACAAATATTTTTGTTTTATCCGTATCTATCTATATATATATATCCGATTATATATCTAACAGATAAAATCCATCATATTTCGAATAAAATTCATTATAGTATCATTCTTCGTAGGTTACCCTTATCTATAATCTTATTGTATTTTTTTACTTTTTATTTGACAATTTATTTTTGATATTGTTGGCTAAATATAATTCCTAAAATGTAAAAGAAAAAATTCAATAATTTATGCTACTTGTAAATTGTCATAACTCAATTATTGAGTACATCAAAGCTTAAGAATATATATTTTGTGTTCTTTTAACTTAAAATATGTAATTTATAGTATATAAGTATACAAGTTTCATATTATTATAGTTTTTGTATGATCTTCTAATCCTACGATTTAATTGTTTAATTCAATCATGAAACTTCAAATCAATTCTAGATAAAATCTCAATTATAATGACATTGCATATGTGTGTGTATTATAATATAATGCGGTTAAAAAACTAAAATTTTGGCGCCCTAACTCTAAACTAAACTGTTTTAAAAAAAATTAATCAAATAATAGTTTTTTAACCTTTAACTAAACTAAACCGTAATAGTTTAACTATAACATGTACACCTCTTTGAATCGATCTCCATACATACGAATTAAAGCTGAGTTTATGCTTGCTTATAGGCCTAGCTCTACTCTTTTGGGTTATTCTGCCTTCTGCAGCCTGTGACCGTGAGCATCAACTATTCTACAGAAGATTAGTAGAGCCGAGACAGAAAAATTATATATATATATATATATATATATATATATATATGTTGGCGAGAACTCAAACAGTTAAAGCTCTGTATTTACATAACGCCCCCCCCCCCCCGGGGTTCTCGCAATTTCTTATTTTCTCGTGCGGACGGATCGTGATGTATTGTTTCAAATTGAAAATGATTGATGATGATAGATTCATCTTGATTTGTAAACAAAATAATTTACCGATTAATTATTAAGCGCTTGGAGGGAATCATGAAACTTAAAAGTACTTACAAATTCTACATATTTTTGTTAAGGATGAAGTAATTTAATAAATTTTCTAATTGAGGTGTTGCTGCACGACCAAGATTTTTTGGTTTTTCCCCCAGTACTTCGGTAAGCTAAAGCTATCACAAAAATAAATAACACTCCAGGGATGGGGTTGAGGAGGGGGCGTTATATTTTTATCAGATAAATTCATATATTTTGACAGGCGAATTTTTTAGAAAAATGTTAGTAAATAAAATTATTCATTTATATTCGCACCATGTTATAAGTATTTCTAACACTAACACAATATTTAAAAAAAATACTGCGTGGCTATTTTTTTAACCCAGGGCCACCAAACCATCTGGACCAGCCCTGCCGGTAATACACATCTGCCCAGACCTAGAGTGCGGTTAGAATTCGTAAACCAGAAACAGATAGCAATCAGCAGCATAGACAACGTTATCATGAAGAATAAATTACACCGGCTAAAGACCTGTCGGGTGTTGAAAAGAAGCTTGCGCCACAAAAAAACCTTGGATTTCGGCTTGCTTGCGGCCATACATAGTGCTGTCAACAAACATTGCTCTTGCAGTTGCTCTGTCCTTCATAGCAAGTAGTAGTGAGGTATACGCACATTAGCTACTTTCTCATATGGCCACGCTTCGGCTACTGGTGCTAGCATCCCCAATGGAGACTGCAGAAGCCAAGGACTTAGAAGCCCAATTCCTAGCGTTCATTGCTCCTTCCTGCAGATTACTTCTTTTGCATGAATCTCTCGATGATTTGAATAACTGCACTGCGGGCTTCACGTAGGCAAAAGGATGCTCCCACCACCTCCCTACTCTCATATTCTGCACGTGTCTTCTCCAGATGAAATGAGAGAATGCAACGAAATACGGCAAAACGGAGTGAAGCAACCTTAGAAGCACAAACAAGGTGGCCAAAGCCAGATATGCCCCCTGCCCAAGTAGGTTCTCTGGAGATCTTGCCCAAGGGAATGGACAACTTTCCTGCTCCTGGTTGCTGCCCTTCTCATTTGATAGGCATCCAATATCGTCAACTGGGATCTCATGTAGCAGGTGATCCGACTCCATGCCTACATATCACATTTCATGAGATAAGTTGATTGTGACACCAACATAACTAATATTTCATTTCCCCGTTCTGCAGAGGATAAGATGGATCCTATTACTCTAGTCAATATTATTACAGCTTCATGTTCCAATTCAATTTATCAACTTAATATGCACCAACTGAGAGTTGGGGTCCTCACCAGTGACATCAGTGTAGAATGCTTTGAGGGATTCCAGACTACGAGCACCTCGATACCGGACACGCATGGTAGAATTCAGTAAACAGAGAGTGGGAAACCCATGGACTCCATACTTTGACAAAATGCTGCACATGCAAAGACCGTGATTCTCAGAACTTTCAAAGCGGAGACTATTACCAAAGAGGGATGCATCTGGTAGAATGCAAACCTTGGCCTGATGGTTGATTCTTCAATTGCGAAATGGGAGATGGATTGGTATGACAAAGCAAGTGTTGAAAAGCTTGGCCTGAATGACCGAGAGAATGGGCACCAAGATGCATAAAAGAGAACTGCTACATATTCATCACTATGACTGTACAGCTTATGCAATGCCGTCTGCAGTGACAACTCATCACCCTTGAGAACAGGGAAAAGTTAGATACGATCAGCTTCTATCAAATGAAATATGCAAATAAAGCAATAACTTCAAAAGAATTCAAGAAATGTCAATGCAGCAACCCTAGCATTCTATAGAACTGCCGCCTTTCTTAATAATGATAGTAGTGACAGCTGAATGGAACTAGCATCAACGAGCCAGCTAGGATCAAATTTCTGCAGCGTGTTATTTTGTCTTCAAATAAGAAGTTAACTAATCCAGATAGCAGACACAATTAAACATACAACCCTCAAGCAGCAGAACCCTCACAAAGGAAGATGTATCCAAGGCACAGGCCATTTAAAAGCAAAGCAAATGCCACAAAATTGTATATCACATACTCGATAAGATATTGATAGACCAACAGTGAAATACACTTACAAAAGGAGGAATAGCCCAGGGGCATGTGGTGAGGGTAAGTGCTAGCTATCAGTAATGGGAATTCTGTTATTTATTTCGCTGAGTCAAATCATAGTGTCTGTTAGTGACCCTGCTGAGTAATATGGAATCCGTTATGGTATTTGCTGAGTTGTGTATTTTCAATTAGAGTCCTGGGTATTAATAGAGGTATCAACAATGAAATAGCCAGAGAATTGGGTTGATGGAAGGTCGGGGGTCCTTGAAACCTTGGTTCAGAGCTCACTGATCTTCTGTTTCATTTACTATCATTAACTCAAACCCAATTTTCTCTCTGCTTTGTCATGGAATTGCTACCTTTAGTGTTAACAAATGGCATTTTCAAGTTGGTATCAGAGCTTCAATCCTGTGGAAGTATGGAGAGGAAAGTTGATGTACAAGAGGGCAGATTGGTGCTCATCCAGGGGTAACTGCTACAGGGAAAGAATAAGGTGCAAAGCATACCTGTTAAGAGGATCATATAGGCTCAATGAAGAGGCCGATAGGAGAAACAGATAAGAAATTGGAAAAGTTGGTTTGGTGTGAGAGGCCTGGCTTCTCCTATAGTGACAATGGGAAGCAAATGCTGGATCAGGTGATAAATGTTGGCTTCCTCCGACACCACAAAGTGTGACAATTCTAGAGCTTTTAATTACAAATGGGTTATTCGTTACCTGACACATCCATCACCCGACAAGTTGTTAATTACTTGCTTACTCATTTTTAATAGTCATAACATGCATCCTTAATTATTCGTATCAATAACTAATGGAAAAGAAAATGGCACTCGGTTGTCCCTTTAGCCAGCTGAAGCTCCCTATCTTCAATGGAAGTGATCCAGATGGATAGATATTCAGAGATGAGAGAGAGTTGGACCATCAGATTGAACTTATACCAGGCATGCAATAAAACCGCAGTCACAGTCACAATTGTGGTTGCAGTATTAGATCATTGTAAATGATAAATTATATGTCGTAGCTAGCCCAATATGCTATAAATCTTATTTATTGATCATTTAAATACTTGTACAACTATAAATTAGTGTTCTATATGCTATTACTCTATTAGAAGTATTTAAATGACTCATTATATGTTAAATTATTATTATGTTATGTATATACATATTTGTAATAAATTAAAATTATAACACTTGTGGGTTACTAATTTATACATGTTACATTTATACATAAACTAATTTAATTAACATTAACATTACTTGATTAAAGGTAAGATAAGTAACAATATTTTACTTAGAAAATAGAGATAACAAATAGCTAAATATAATTCTATAAAAATCAATAAATTAAAAAATTGAAGAAGTTAAAAACTTACGGTAGAAGAGAGAATGAGATATGCTTCTAGTTCTCTCCCCCGCAATCCTGCTTTGTTTGTTCTTTTAGGCAAGACCTAGACCTCTAACACAACTCCACTCCTTCCACAATCCGATCTACGCCAATCCCCACATGATGAGTATGAGTGATGAACTATTGCAATGGCAACCAACATCAACGACAACCAAACATGGCAAGCCAAGACAAATGGTGACCAATGCTGGGTAGCTGGAGAAGCTCAGCTTCGCGCAGCTAACACAAGCCCACTGCTGAATCTGGTTTTTAGAGTTAGTAATTTTTTGCTTATCTTATCTCGAATTTGTTTTCTATGGCTAGGAATCTACTTGCTTTGTCTTCTACCCCTCTTTCTTTTGTTAAGTTTTACTTTCAATGGTGAGGGGATGGTGGTAAGATAGCCTAGAGCAATCTTCATAGAGAACTTGTGCTAGCTTTGGTAATGGGTTACCAATACTTCAGCATATATTGGTGATATTTTTCGAATATTTCGCCAATATATAGTTAATATGGGTGCACAAAAATTTCTTCTTCGCCTTTCAAAATTTTCGCATCGTTGCTGACCATTCAATGAAATATCGGTCCTACAATTGTGTATTGGCCGACATTTTGCAGATTTTAGGTTAATTGATACGCGAAATGCCTAAAAATCAACCATTTCACAAAATCACAAACTTATTGTTGATATATCATCGCAATATCAAATATCGGATGATCCTAAATCAAAATGAAATTGAGATATTCTTCTCGTTTATTAATATTCTAATGAGAATATTTATTTATATTCTCTATATGGCGCTTCGAACAATACTTGTTGTGAAAAGAAAAAAATACGCCATGGAAACTGCGACATATAAAACAAAAATAACAGAATTACAACTGATATGCAATTGCAATATCACTATTTTTTTGTATGATATACCAAGCCCCTGTGAGCAACAAGCTTTATAGGAATAACCAAATTTGGGTCATGACCAAAAGATATTCCTCATAAAACATTATGAATTTTTGATTAACCCACCACTTTTCAATTTTTAATGAAATAGATAAAATAAAATATTGGATGATACGACAATACATGACTAATATATATCAGATTTTAAACTACTAATACACAAAACATCCACTACATGGCCCAAAATGAAATAACACATATACAAGCCGATATGGTATGTATTGGCTGATATATGTCCATATTTACCGATATTCGCTAAGAATACCTAATATTTATAAATCTAATATTGTGAAAAAAATTGTGGCATTATATTTATCATTTGCAACACTTCAATACCGGAGCAATAATCACACTCACAATTGTGATTTTATTGCCCGATGAATGTAGTATTTCAGCCGTATTCACTCAAGTCTGTATTGGTGTTTTTTGAAAACATTTTATAGTTTAGTCTGACACTAGAGGATCATTTAACTCGTTTGTACCTTCTAAAATGAAGAAAATGAAAGGATGGCCAGTATCCAGAAATATTAAGTTGAAGGGATTTTCAGCCACATTGGTTATTATCGGAAGTTTGTACTAAACTACAGGCATATTGCAATGCCCTTAACTGCTCAATTGAAGAAAGATAGCTTCATGTGGATACCAGAGGCACACGGCATTGGTACCTGTTTTGGACCTCCCTGACTTCAACAAGCCTGTTGTAGTAGAAATCAATGTGTCTGATGTAGGAGTGAGAGCAACTTTGATGCAAGATAACAGGCCCATTGCTTTTTGAGCCAGAGGTTAGAACATTGAGTTCGAATATGAAAGAAAAATGATGGCTATGGTCCACACAACCAGCAGAATAGGGTCATTAAGTTATAGGGTTGTAACTTTGGCATAAAAATCGGATAGTAAAAATATAACAGCAGATGGACGGTCAAGACTCGAAGTGGGTCCTCATTGATAGCATAATCCATAGCTTGGAATGAGAACCTGCTATTTTTGTGTTAAGAACCTGCCACTCCAGAACACACTCACAAGCTCGCAGTCACAATCACAGCACACAGCACTGAAATCAAGAAAAATGATGAAGAGGAATACAGGTAAGGAAGGGAGAGAAATTGATACAACCAAGGGCTTACCGATTCACAACTCTATCTTGGATATGAGGTCCTCAATGTTAAACACAGCATTGTCTGGATCTGGTTAGCTTTATGTTAAACATCTGCCACTCCAGAACATGCTCACAACACACAGCACTAAAACCAAGTAAAATAATGAAGAGGAATACAAGTGAGGAAGGTAGAGTATGAAATTGATACTGGAATTGAGAGATCTGAGGCCCTGAAACCTCCCACAAGCCTACCGACTCCTTTCCTGCCTTCTCTCTCTCATCCTCTACTTAATATAGGCACTAACAAATTCTCCCTCCCTATCATCACAAACCATTCTAACTGCGTTAGTGTGGCTCACCCAGGCTACAGCTAATTACTAACAAACTTAGACCATTAGAGCATAATTTGCAATGGTAAAAACAAAAATAATGATGACTCTGACTTAACATTCCCAGCAAGTAGGCTAATCGGCACACTTCCCTATTCAGCAGTCCCCTTTTCGCCCTTCCTCACAACGTTCTATCACTTTACAACCGGAGGTAGATAAGGACCAATGTTGGGGCTAATTAAACAAGCGATGTTGCTCTCTCCTCAAGCCAAGGATGGCTACTACTTGAGCTAGAGCAATCTATTTAACATGGAACGGTTAACATTACCCACTGAATGAGCAAATATATCATTGTTTTTCGCAAAGTTCTATGGAGGTAGAGTGAGCGGGCGCTCCAAAGTACTCAAAACTTTTCAGAGATGAGCTAGGAAGGTGTATAGGCAGAGTATGATGAAAAATATACAGCAGTGTGTGGAGGAGAGTTTGATTTGTCTAGAAAACCAAGGCAATGAATATGTCCCCAGCCAGCTTTCTTCAAGTTCTCCTCATTCCATCCAAAGTTTGGGAGCACATATCAAGAGATTTCATTGAGGGCTCCCATGGTTATGACTGTGTGTTTGAGGCAGTAGATTGGCCAAGTTCAGCCATTTTATCCCCTTTAAGCATCCATTCGCTACCCAGGGAGTCGCAGCAGTGTTTGTTAGGGATGTGACTCTACACATAAGATACCCCAACTATTGTGTCTGAGAGAGATAAGGTATTGATTTGAACCTTTTGGAGTGAGCTACAGTTCAGTATATCACCCTCAATCTAATGGTCTGACAGAAGTGATTGATAGTAGCACTGAGACATATCCACACAATTGATTGAGGGCAAACCCAAGACTTGGAATAACTGGTTTCCATGGGCAGAATACTGATACAATACTTCATACCATTTCACCATACACATTACCCTAATCACTGCTTTGTATGGATGAGACCCAACTCCCTTGGTGATGTATGAATGGTGTACTACTCTAGATGCAGTAGATGAGGAGCTCCAGGCACAAGAATAGATGTTGGAAGAGTTAAAGCAACATTCGCTCCGTCCACAAGAACAAATTTCTGGTTGATCAAATAATCGGTCAAATCACAAGAAAGAGCAATCCTAAAGGCTGGGCTGAAGATAATAGAAAAAAATGCACCTGAGTCTGTTAATCATAAATAGGAAATCCAACATGATAAACTACACAAATTTCTCATCCGAGCATCACTGTAAAGTAGGATCATTTTTTTCATCATGTTTTTTTCAAAACTGTTGTTTGTTTGTAGGTGGGCAGAGATTGGAGAGCAACAGGGATAATAGAGCATGCACCCTCAGAAATTGACTCTAACCATGGATTATGAAACTACGCCGTCAAATTTTCAAACTTTCTAAGGCCAACATCCAAACTACATACAACAATATTAAGAAAGGAACCTCAATAATCTAATGCCACTCAGTTATTGATGTAAGCAACACTACAACACAGGTCATGGATACAGAAATCTGCCAAAAATGACTCAACCTTGGCAAAGTTCTTCATAACTAGCATATATATGGAGGCAAATCCCATTATTTGTGCTCACGAAACATCATAAACCGTAAACTACGAAAACCTAGAAAAGACGTGAGTTTGAGTTTGATGATCCCACAGTCTATTTGATTCTTAACAGGCTAGTTACAGATGTTACTAGGCAAAATTTATCAACTAGCAGCATCTATCCTTCTTTGGGATGTTTAAAAGCAACAAAAGAAATGAGGATAGAAAACTTAAGCAGGGGACCTAACTTTTAGAACATGCCTTTTACTTTTTAGCTCAACATGACAGATGTCAAGCCGGCAAAACCTTCCAATTCGTAATTAATTTAGCATTCAACACAATCAAAATTACTGGCAAACCATATATTGCTAAAACATGAATCTTTATTTAATTATTTACATATAATAATTCAAAGAAACAATAATTTGCCTCTAAATCTACGAAGTGGCGTGGTTGACAGTAGCATTTACCTCAATAACAGCAACCGCATCGCGCGAGTCACCCCCACGATTAACATCACAAACGGAATCTCGAATCCCAAAGATAGAATCGGTAATCGAACCGGCGGGACAACAACGGCTTAAGGACACAGAACCCCTAGCTTCTTCAAAGGCTAATGTAATTCTTCCGAAAAATACTAAAACCACAAATCCAAAGCCGGCGCCCTCCCGAACCCTCATCCTTCATTCAGCCGCCAAAATAATAATAATAATAATAATAATAATACTGTATCGATTAAAGATACAAGGGGTTGGAGTTCAGGTTCGGGAAATTTATTCAATCAGATAAAAGGTGGAGAGAGATAGTCCAAGCGCATGATTGCTGTGTAGCAGATGGAGATGTGATCAATAATCTGCCCTCAACATGTGATTTGCGTTTCAGTAGACGGTCGATTCTGGGACGCCAGATCTTCCAGAGAGAGATCCAGGGAGATATGAACCGGAATGTTTAGAAGGTGGCCTTTGGCTCGGTACTAGACGTTGCTATTGGCAAAAATAATAATAATAATAATAATAACAATAATAAATTATTGAATCTGATTTAAATATCTCTCTTATTTTTATCGTCACTTTCTGCCTTTTCTACCTTTTCTCTCTTTTCTCCCTTTTCTCCTTTAATCTTCATCTAAACTTTTCACAATTTCAACACTAATCAATGTAAAAAGAAACGGATAATTTAAATACCAGCAAAAACGAATTTGAATAATTTTTTATGTGTAATTTTTTTTTGTTTACACCAAATTTTAACATCCGGACTAATGACATTTATTTCATGTCAAATTATAGTCCAATTACTCATGTATTTAGCTTATATACGGTCCATCTGCCTATCAAACTCAAGAGTGGTGGATTATCCACCCATCAAAGGCTATGAGTTATTAATCATCCACCTGTCATCTTACAATAGTTAAAGATCATCTATCCGAAATAACAGTAGTTAAATAATTTTTTATCCGAGATAAATTTTTAACAATTTCTTGCTTTGTTTTGTTAATTGCAAAATCAAAAGCCAATCAATATCAATTGGAGTAGATTGTTTGCTATAAACCATAGTTTTAATGATCTTGAGTTGTTGATTTAATATATCAAAGAAATGGAGAGCCACATAATATGGTGAATATAGTAAATTTGAATAGTGCTAGCTCGATCGAGCCAAAAAAGTGTGGTCGTAAACTTAAGATACATGGAAAAGAAGTTGTTTGCAGTGGTTGGACATTGGCGGTTAAATATGGTGTGCACAATCATGGATTGGGAAAATATTCATAAAGATATTCATTTGCTTATCAATTATTCCTAGAAGAACTAGAATAATGTAGGATAGTAGGGGAACTAACCCTAATAAATGTTAAATCAAGTAAGACTACATACAAGCTACAACGTGGTTGTAATACCCCAAAATTTACAACTGAAAATTTTCATTTAATGAAAAGGTTTAGCCAAAGCGAAATAACAAAATGTAAATTATGGCATATTATCGCCACACTTAGTATCAGACAAGTTAACTTCTACCATTCCAGTACCAACTGCTAAGGCTGATTGGGATAGACATCAAACATGAGTTGATAATTAAAACGAGCATTTATAAAAGAAATGAGTCGTTAACCGTACAGGAAATCAGAGTGCGGTAATCAAAAGGTACATCCCAAAAGTACAGTTTTAAGTACCAAACGATAGAAAACATCATACAACATAATAAAACAAAATATAACGATACAGGAAAGACAAAACGGATGATAGACTCTGGCCATGTCACTCTCAACCCCGCAAGCTAGGTCCAGGCTCAACTCTCAGCCCCGCCCGATGCCTCATAAGTGTCGTAGGCATTGAAGATAGAATCACTGACCTGCACCAAGTCAGAAGAGCCTTCTTCTCGTGGGAATGAGTAGCACCTATAAAACGGGTGGTCAGTACGCTATGTACTAAGTAAGGTAACAATGCAACTAAGGCCAAACATATAAGGCACATGACACAGGCATGATCATATAGGAAACATAATAATAATACAGATAATAAGGCCGGTTACGTTCCAAATAAACTTGTTCTTTAGATCTCTTAACAATATACTTATTTCACACATACTCTTTATTAATCCATGCGAGTGCGGGAACCCTACTATTATAGCCAGTGGACAGGAAATACATACAGGGCAGAACACTCCTGACCACTATTATTGGCCAGTGGACCGGTCTCCAAGGCAAAACGCTCCCGACCACTATTATTCAACAGTGGACCGGTCTGGCCCTGACTCACATGATATTTCACTGTAAGTACTTAGTGTATTTCCCACGTCTTAACTTCATTACGTTTGGTTTGTTGAGCACAGAATCCCCCACTATTATAGCCGGTGGACCAAAAATCATGCAGGGCAAAACGCTCCCGGCCACTATTATTCATCGGTGGATTGGTCTCCATGGCACCTCGGCTCCTGGCCACTATTATTCGCCAGTGGACCGGTCTGAGCTCGGCTCAACAATCTTCCTCTTTAAATGATTAGTGTCTTATTTGATAATTTTCACCCTTGACATGAATGCCACCAATCTTCTACTTCTATCCTCCCAAGAAGGGCCCATCCCATATCTTGAGACTCCAACACCTCCTAACTGCCCTAACATCCCTTCCTTATTCCATTACCCACACTAGAAGCCCAATTCTAATGCAGGTGGGTCAAGGCCCACTACCTCATACCACCAAGCCTATTCATAATCCTCCCTAGGGTTTTCTCCAAAAAAACCTAATTTGGGCCTATGTGGCCCATCCTTCTCTACCTCACAAGGCCTCAAACTATTTTAACACCTCACATGTCACGACCCTTAGATTCAACTCTCTCCTCATACCTCACTCATCCTCATTTATTTTTATTATTTTCTTTTTCTTTTTTCACCTTCTCAAATTAGGGTTTCCTCCCAAACCCTAGCTCGGTCCCCTATGCACCCTTATACTATCCCACGTTACGTACTATTCTCCACTTGAAGCCTCCAATCACCCAAACAACACTTCTATTACCTTCATCACGCCCCAAGGCAACTTTCCATACGTAAAGTTTGCCCCCATGCAAACTCTAACCACCCCATGCAAAACCCTCAATATTTATCTTGCAAAACCCTATAATTCCCCATGCAAACCCTAGTTCCTCCCACTCTTTCATTTTACTTATGTCCCCCTTCTTTTATTCACCACTCATGGATCATGGATTATTTAGGTCATTCTTACTTACGTTAGCCAACTTACTTCCCCTTGGTTATCTTATTTTCCCATTTTTCTTTTTCATGCCCCCATCCCACATCAAATACCCCTAGCATGCATGTCCTAAGGGGTCACATCACATCACGTCACAACTTGCAGCATATCCATATTAGCACATACCAGAAGAGATCACTTAAACTTACCTGTGTTCCAAGCCGCGCTACACATAAAACAGTTAAGATAATAGCATATAGTACACATCATATAATTATATGGGACATCCAAGGCATGTAAGATACATAGCACACATGTGGCCTTAGCTACACCCTTACCTAAAACGTCGCCGGGCTTGGAGCACACTCCTAGGCCTCCTTAGGGTTTTGACTTGTTTCACCTATAAAGGGAAAATACTATGGGTTAATCTCCCTTTTACCAAAATTACCATAATTTCCTATCTTACCCCTATTAAGGCTACTAATGATAATAGTGGTTTTATAATTAAAAGTAGGGTTATTATTCTCAAAATAATTAATCATGCCACGACTAACCAAAGTAAGTCTTAGTAATATTCATAGCATTAAAGTAATGATTTCAATATTACTAATAATAATATTATTATTGTTAGTTTTTGTAATGATACTAATATCGACCCCAAATTCTAGTAATAATAATAATAGTGGTGAAAATAATATAAAAGTAATGACCATAATGATACTTATATTAATAATGCTAGTAGTAGTAATAATAATAATGATACTAATATTAGTAGTAGTAGTAGTAGTAGTAGTAATAGTGATCATAGTTTCAATCTTGATAATAATGCTAATAAGGTTCTAGAAATCATAATAGTAGTAGCCTTGTAATAATATGGTCAAGTGTAATAGCATAATAATAATGATGATGATGATGATGATGATGATGATGATGATGATAATAATAGTGGTGATGATAAAGTTAATAATAATAATAATGTTAAGCATGAAAAGGAGTAATAGTACTATAATGGCCACAGTTAGTATTAATATTATTAGTAACAAAATAATGATAATAATAATAGTAGTAGTAGTAGTAGTAGTAGTAGTAGTAGTAGTAGTAGTAATAATAATAATAATAATAATAATAATAATAATAATAATAATAATAATAATAATAATAAGTTTTAGTCTTTTAAATAATAATACCATTAGTTAGAAATCTTTTTGGAATAAGAGTTATAACATAATAATAACAACAACAACAACAATAATAATAATAATAACACTAATAATAATAGTTAATAATAATACTATTAATATTAAAAATCATTAACACCTATATAAAAAAAATGTTTAAGGGGCAGGAAATTGGAATACCACCTAGGCTTGGTGGTAGAGCCGGCGGCGGCAGCGGTGGAGGAGGAAGAGAGGTGGAGAGATGGGTGTAGAGGCTAGAGGAGAGGGAAGTAGGGGAATATGGAGGTGTGGGGAGGTAGAGTAAGGTCCCCTGGTTGTTTTGGGGGGGAGAGGTGGCGTTGTAGGTGGCGGAATCGGTGGCAGACGGCGGCACGAGAGGCCGCAAAGGGTCGAAGTGGGTTGATTGGGGGGGGGGGACTTTGCATGGCTGGGGCGGCTCGTGCAAGGCAAGGCAAGGAAGGAGGTTGGCTCAGTTGTGTAGAGGGTGGTGCAGGGAAGGTTTTGGTGGCCGGAGTGGGCAGCGATGAAGGTCGACGGCGGAGAAACGGCGGTCTGTTTGGGTGGTGATGTGCGATCAATTTTCTGGGATGCCAAAATCGAAACCTGATTATGGCTGCCTTTAGGGGTATATATAGATAGGTTGGAAGGGGAAACAACAAAGGAGAGCGGAAAAGTAGGGGGCGAGGGTTATAGGGGCATCGGTCGGCGATGATAGGCCGACGCAAGTCTACCTTTGTAGGCCATTTCGACGGGGAAGAGGGGGATGGTACACACAAGAGAGGGAATGGCCGGCAATGTTGAAATGATAGGTAAGTCAGTGGGGAAGAGAGGGGAGGGATGGATGGTTAGACGGTGTGGTCGTTGGCAGAATTTTCGGGGTCGATCAGGGGACTTGTAGGTGTGCGTCGAGGGAGAAGAAGAAGAAGGAAGGGGGAGGGGGACTAGACCGACGGTCCAGGGGAAAAGAAAGGAAAAAAAAGAAGCCAGGCCGGCCGGGAAAAGAAAAAAAAGGGCGACGCGGGCCTAGGCGGCACTAGAGGGAAGGGGAGACTGGGTCGCAGGTAGGCTAGCCCAAGTTAGGGGAAAAGGAGAAAAAGAAAGGAAGAAGGAAGAGAAGAAAAAAAAAAGAAAGAAAAGGAAGAAGAGAGGGAAAAATTAAAAAAAAAAGGAAAAAGGTGGGTTTGGGGTTAATTAATATATTTTAGGTATTTTGAGATATAAAAAAATATTAATATTAAAATAATAATTAATTTCTCTTTTTAAGTTAATTTAGGGTTTTTGAAAGATTTTTCCTAAATTCCATTTAATTAGCAAAAATACTCAAATTTTCCTATTTAAATTATTTATTAATTTCTCCTAGATTTGCCTTAATTAATTCCCTCTTATTTTAATAAAAATAATTTATTTAATTAATTTTCCTAATAAATCATTATTTGCCATAATTTCCTAAATTAGAGTTTTGGGGTATTTCAGTTGTGACAGAGATAATGATACAACGCTTGAGGCAATCTACAATGTTAGACATAAGCTCAAGATGCAAAACTTCGCTGAATGTAAAATTATGCAACATCTATTCCACTTGATAGAAACTAACTAATATCGGTCATGGCTTTGTAAGCTTTCAAACTCTAATATTATTTTTACACACCTAAATTCTATTGATGTGTTGCATGCATTTTCATATGTCATTTTTTTAGATTGCGCATACAAAACCAATAGGTATAAAATACCTTTATTGGAGGTAATCATTTTTGTGTCTATTAGTAATAATTTTAATATTGCATTAGCGTTCATAGGGGAAGAAGAGGAAGATAACTGCGAATAGGTGCTTGGTAAGGTGAAGACCCATGAACCAAAAATTATGATCACTAATAGGGAATAGGTACTAACAAAAACAATACCTAAAGTCTTTCCAAATGTGGTTCCCTTTTTATATAGATGGCATATTGATAGGACTTTTTTCTCCCATACTACAAAAAAGTTAGGAAATGCAAAATAAGGGAAAAATGTTATGTACGACTGATGGAAGATTGTATGAGCGACTACAATGCTAACATATGAGAATGATATTCTATTAATGCAAGACAAATGAGGCAGATTTCCACATCTTATATAGTATGTCTATGAGACATGGTTGAATATTTATAAGGAGAGGTTTGTTTTTGTCTAGGCCAACAAGATTCTTTGCTTTAGCACTTATACAACCACCAGGTACAATTTTCTTTTTGTGAATATATGCTACCATTTAACTTAATACTAAATAATCACTATTGATATTTAAAAAATATTATAGGGTGGAAAGTGAACATACCAAGTTGTAAAGATGTATAACATCATCTCATATAAGAATGGACACATTATGGCCAAAAATCAACACATTGATTCGACATTAAGTTAATGAGATGAAAGAAAGATTTGGTGTTACGTGAACAAACGGTTGTGCTAGGGGATAAATTATGTGAGTACTTGATGCACTAAAGGGTGCCCAACATGACTTAGTCATGCTATCAAGGCCTTCCAGCGTGAGATATACACTCAATAAGAGGTGGCCAACGTGAAGGTTTGATGTAGCAATGGTGGTGCAACATCAAGCTTGGACGTTGGTGGTTTAGTGTGAGATGGAAACACTACTTAGGGATGACAACATGAGGTGTTGGTGAAGGTGGGGTTGTTATTGTGGCTGTGTGAGGTGAAGCTAAAAAATCAAGTGTCACACAAAGAATATAGCAAAATAGGAAGAAGAAGATGGAGAATAACAAGGAGCTTGACATGCGAGGGTTTCTTAAAATAAGGAAAGGAGATGTCTTTGTTTGGGTTTATAATAAATGACCAATAGAAAGAGAGAATGTAGGAGGTTGATTGTATGGGAAAAAAAGAAGAATGAGGGTGTTGAGGTGAGGTAGAGTCAAGGAGCATGTTGATAGAAACATAAGCATGGGGTTTTAGGTTGAAAAACACTTAAAAGATGGTGATGATAGGTTATGTAGAGATTGAGTGGGCTTACGGGTATGGTCAAGGCTCCTGGTTTTGATAATCAAACCAAGAAAAAAATAACATTTGGTTGCGTAAGGGGAGGGAGTCATGTGAGAGAAAGGTGAGGGAAAATAAAAAGGAAAAATAAAAGGGAGGTAAGCTTTAAGGGTTTGGGTGAATGGTTAAGTTAAATTTTAGGGATTAGGGTTAAGGGAGTTAAGAGACTAATTTCCAAACATTAGGACTAGATGAAAATTGAGGAATTAAAAGTTTTTCCTAACCTATTTTTTATATATTGTTATGTGATTGTAAGGATGTTTAGGAGTATTATTTGATAATAGACCGGTGTAGCCTCATGTAATGATACACATCTCTAGCTTAGGGTTTTATTGAATGATGTGTTAACTTATTTGCCATAATAACATGATCTATTCTACAAAATGATGATTTAGATTTTAAGGATGTATTCTTTTATTGTGGTGATTTTCAGGAAAGTATGTGTTTATATGAATTTATGTAAAATACCATGTTAGGCCATGCTATGCCTTACTCTTAAATGTTGAGCACATTTTTGTAACTTATTGTCTCAATAAGCATGTGACTAAATGTATGAAATTATGTTAAGTATGATATTGTGGTGTATTTAGAGGTTGTCATTTTGGTGGGTTTTGACATGAGGATGGTTCATCCTTAGGCCTTTATAAGTACATTTTTGATTGGTTTCATTGTAATGTTACATAAGTTTAAATATTATGATAAAATAGCTTAAAATAAACTTAGAAATCCAAGGAGTATGATTATGTGAAACGTTAGATTTTAATCCTAAATTTGGGAATTTTTTTTTCTAATAATATATTAAGGTAATGAATAAAACTTGGTCAATTGGTGATTTTTATAGATGAAGTTATACATTGATAGTGAATTAAGGTCTTGTGAGGCCATTTCAATCATTTTACGAGTTTTTCTTCTCTTATTGTACTCGATGTCTTTCCTTATATGATTATAGCATGTTTAATTTGATTAAACATGATACAATTTTAAGCGTTTGAATAATACATAAATGTTGGAGTGCATTTAATAATACTTGATATTTCATATAACAAATGATAGGATGATTGTCCATATGATAGAATTATAAGATAATGGGTAAGTAATTTCATAATGAGGAAGATATGTGATGCAGTGATATTAGTTAAATGATGGTTAATGAATGAATACGGCACTAATAATTAAAGTGGAAGATCACTTGAGTTAGAACCGAATTGTAATAGTTACATAATTTTCATCGGGGTTGTTATGATACCCAAGTGGCTTGGTTGTTGTGATAACAAAGTGGTTTATATTTATGTATAGTTTTTGTGGTGCCCATGATTCCTATTTATTGTGATAGATAGAGTGGCTTTCTATCTACTCTATGTTACCCATTCCATTGGCTTATAAGGGGTATGCATACTTAAGGACTACGATTCTAGTTTTGTGATTTTCGGGTGTATTTTACCATATACGTGAGAATATTAGTGAGGTTGACTATCTTTCTCCAATCTATGAGGAAAATGGATATTTATGATACAGATGGTTCCCCGATCACCTAATTTTAAACTCTAATATGTTTTTTCTCTTGATTCATCTAGTATCATGAACACATGTGCAATGTATAGTATATGTCTAATTGTATGTCACACACGTGTTATCCATACCTTACTCAACATGAAAGTATTTATCATCCTTTTTATTAGTGTTTCTCATTTCCATGAGCATATAGCATCATATTTTGTAAGTATTTGTTGATTTAATGCTTATGATGTGTTTACCTACAATGAGTGTCTAGAAGTTAATTGTTGAGTATGGTTATCCACATATCTCTCTCTTTCTCTGGATTTTTAGCCCTCTATGATCCATTGTTTCTATTATTTTATCTCTAGTTTGTAATATTTTAGTGTCATGGGGTCAAGTGTTTCTCACTCCTAATCTCTAGGTACGAGTTACTTTTTAGCCCTACACCCGGTAGAAATTAGGTATAGGGAGTACCTTTTTATGTTAGATGCAATATAATACCCAGTATTTTTTTAATGTTTTCTTCTATAAAATAATTTTTTTAGTAGTAAATTTTAGGGTCTTATAGGTACTCTATATCTCTCTCCCATGATTTCCTAAATCATAAATTCCATTTTCAAAACCAAATGATTCAACCCTCTAACACTTCACCTCTTAAACTCACTCAACCATGCCTAAGAAACATTCAATCCAACTCTCTTCCACTACTTTTTCTTCTAAAAAATTTCATCACTTCAAAGTAAACCCAACCAATATCATGTATGCTACACCCATCTCCACCTTACCATCTCTAGAAGCACCTTAAGAATAAATCTAAACCACATTTTAAATCTCACCATCTACTAAGTGGGAATAGAAAACGTGGTGCCAACAATATTATTTCTTGATATAAAGTCCCAAAAAAGATAAAGGATAAAAATACTCGACTGAGCCTAAGGAATAAAAAGGAGAAAGTGTCTGAAATAACTAACGCTATTTGACATCAACTAGAGAAAAACTAGATCAAGAACATAAGCCAACTTATAGAAAATGATAAGGAATCACAATGTGAGGTAGAATCCAAAGAAATATAACCGAAGTGATCTAAAGACATAGACTCTACTAAGGATAGTTTAGTAGAATATGAAATTGAAGCCATTAAAAAAATAAGGGGATACTAAAACAAAAATTAGCAAAAAGAAAACCTCAAAGGGAGATAATCAAAAGGGGAAACTAAAACTAATAAATCTAGTACCTAAAAAAGTAAAAGGAAATGGAAACCTATCCACTTTCCTTTGCAAGTCCCAGTGTAAGAGGAAGCGCACACCAAGCATGAAGCAAGACTGACACTTTAGACACGATCCTAATTTATGAACTAAAGTAGATCTCAAAATATGAAGAACTCTTATAGGAGGGACAAAAGAAGAAAATATCTCATAAACTATTCCCATTGAAAATAATGATGAGGTCATTGTTGAAGGAATAATGAAATCCCAAAAGTATAAAGACCCTTTGGTTACTAGTGAGACTTTCTAGAAAGATATGAAGAAAAAGAAAACTATCAAGCATGGGTATTTTAATGTAGTAATTGGTTCAAAATATTTTAAGTATATTATATGAAAGTTTTGGAGTAAATATGAATGGTTTAAGTCTAATAAATGAGAAATTTGGCTTTATGTAGGAATAATAATCTTAAGGGCCGAATTATTATCATATTTGGTAAATGTTGGATTTTAAAATTAATTTTTGAATATGTTGTTAATATTGAAATTTTGGTAATGTTTATTAAATTTGGTGGTTATCTAAGTTTTATAGAAAAAGTTATGATTAAATTGTGAAATTAAGATTTTATGGGCAACAATAAATAGTAACTCTAAGGGTAGACTATAATCATATGTGTAAGATGTTGGAGTTAGACCTTGATTGTTTGTATATGTTGTCAATAATAATATTTTAAGAATGGGTATTGAATTTGGTGATGAAATGAGTATCGAGAGAGAAGTTATGGTTGGTTTATGAAAATTAGGTTTTCCTATAAGGTATGTAGCCTTTTCCCTAGAAAATGTATCGGTATTAATGTGGTTGTGTTTTATGTGTTTCAAATATTTATGCATTATGCATTATGTGCCCTTTATACCTATATGTGTGCATGTATGAGGATCTTTAGATATACCATAATGAATAAGATACTAATTACTTAAATAGAAAGATTACATGAGCTAGGACTAAGGCATTATGTGTTCATTCTACTCGATGATAATAGTGACGTAAGTGTGTTTTTCCCCGACACATGCTCCAAACCATTCCATTGGTTTAAGAATAGTGGGGTTCTTGGGCTCAACGTAAATCAGAACATGATATTGAGATAAGAAATTATGAATAAGATATTGATCACTTAAAATGAAAAGATTATTGAGTCATGACCAAGGTATCATGTCCATTTCATCAAACAATAATAGTAGCTCAGAAGCGTTTTGTTTTGAGAGATGCTTCAAACTATTCCACAAATTTAATAATAATGGTCAGGAGTGTGTTGCCCTGATGTATGTTGGGTGTAACACCCCCAAAATTTACTATTGAAAAAATTCGTTTAAATAAAAAGGTTTAATGGAAGTGGAATAATAAAACCGTAAATTCAGGGGGGCATTACCGCCACACTTAGTACCAGACCGGTTCACTTCTACCATTTCAGTACTAAGTGCTAAGGCTAAACAGGGTTAACATAAAACACAAATCTTTACTAAAGAAATGAGAGTCCATGAGAGGACTCCCTCATAGTCATACATAAATCAAAGTGTGATTTAGAATTATAACCTAAAGAGTAAGGGACTAGAGTTTTTTTTAAAAACATAAAATACCATAAGATGTCACATAACTAAAATAAAATGATACATAGTCAAGTCAAAAGAAAAATAGAGTCTGGCTAAGTCACTCTCGATCCCTAGATCAGGTCTAGTCTCAACGTTCAACCCCACCCGATGCCTCGTAGGTGTTGTAGGCATCGAAGACGTCGTCCCCTACCTGCACAAACTCATAGTGGTTTTATGCTCATGGGAATGAGCAGCACTCATGAAACGGGTGATTAGTACGCTACGTACTGAGTAAGGTAACCATGTGCCAAGGCCAAACATGTAAAACCTACAACATAACATACATAATATGATCATATAGGCAGCATACAGTAATATAGATACTGAAGGCCAACTATGGTCCAGATGGATTTATTCTTTAGATATCTGGTAAATATAATCATTTTACATCATTATATTTATCAGTCCATGCAAGTGCAGAAACCACACTGTTATAGCCAGTGGACCAGTCATGCAGGGCAATACGCTTCTGACCACTATTATTGTAATCTCCCGGATTTTTAAAACCCTATATTTTAATAAATAAATTTTATTTTGGATAAATTAGCTTTTAAATATTTTTAATTTAATTTTTTTATGGATTTTTGAGTGTATGAAATTTGGTATAAATATTTTAATAAATTAAAATAAATATTTTGTTATTTTATCATACTCTTATTATTTAAATAATTTTCCAAATTATTATTTTACTAAAATTTATCCCTTTAAATCCTCATATTTCAATTAAATTGTTAAATAAACTTATTATCCAAATATATTTTACCTTACTATTTATAAATTAAATTATTTTAATTAAAATAATTTTCCTTTCCCTTTTTCCCTTTTTCCTTCTTCTCTCTTTTCTTTCTTTTTCTTTTTCCTTTCTTGGGCCACCGGCCAGTCGGCCTGCCCTCTCCCCCTCCTCGACGCTTGGGCCTGGCCCAGTTCTTTTTTTTTCTCTTCTTCTCCCGTGCGTCGCCCAGCCACCTCCTCCTTTCTTTTATTTCTTCTTCGACCGGGCCGACTCTTTCTTTTCTTCGGCCGGTCCGCCCGTCACGCATAGCCCCCCCCGACGCTCCCTCCTTCTTCCTTCGTCTTCTTCCTCCCTCATCACCGGCGAGATTTTCGCCGCCGGATTTGCACCTCCCTCTCCCCCATTGACTCGCCTGTCTCTCTCCCTCTCTCTCTCTCTCCCCCGCGTCGTTTTCTCTGCCCATTCCTGTCTCCCTCTCCCTCTCCCTGCCATTGCCATAACCCTTCCCTCTCCCTGCAACTCCATTCCCCTACCACCCTACCGACACCCCTCGAGCCGCCATATCCCTCCCCTTCTCTTCCTCTTCTATTTAATCCTCCTTCCCTGCCCTTTCTGCATTTTTTTCGAGCCTCCCCCATGCTCCCGAGCCTCTCCTTTTCTCCCATTATTCTCCTCCCTTCTCTCTCCCTTGTTTTGTTTCGCCGCCGCCGCTCCGCCGCTTTCGCCGCCTCAACCACCACCTGCACCACCTCTTGCCACCCTCTACCTCACCCTTGAACCATCACAGTCCCATCAAGCCACCTCGAAGCCCCCATCCTTCCTCCTCTCCTCTTTTTCTCTTCTTTACCCCCTTATCGGAAACCGCCCTGCAACGCCTCATTACGCCGCCGTCCCGCCGCTTCCGCCGCCACCTGAGCCACCTTATTACTCTCTGCAACCCCCTCTACCATCCCCAATCCTCCTTTGGTCAAAACTGTCACCCGAAAGCCTCCATTTTTCCTCCTCATTTTCCTTCCTCGCCAGCCCCATCTCGACCTCCCTCCTCGGCCGCCACCTTCGCAGCTTCGCTGCCGCCGCCTCCGCCGCCCTTAGCCGCCGTCAACCCTTCCCCAACGACCACCTACACCCCCTCTCCACCTCTGGTCCATTGCCTTGCCCTAAATCCTCCCCGAAACCCCTCCATTCTTAGCCCCAAACCACCAACCCAAAACACTTCTCCCTCCTTCCTTCCTTGCCACCTTCGAGCCCTCCTTGTTCTTTCTCTACATGCAGCTCATGCTGCATGAGCAATATGAGCTGCTACTCTTATTAATTTATTTGGGCAAAATTTTGAGGTATATTTATATTTTTAAATTTAATTATTTAATTAATTAAGCATTATAAAGTTGTATGCCTTGATTTTATTATTTTTAATGTAATAAATCTTTATATTATTCTTAGGTATTGGTTTTTATAATCAAGGCTTGGACCTTTAACCGGAATACCGGTAAGGTTCGTTTTGCGAAACCGAGGTAACCGTTAAATCCCGCTTAAATATATGGATTAACGTATGTTAGCACATTAGGCATTTTTGATGTATATTATGTTTAATATATGTTTTCTAGTATATTATATATGTTTTCTTGAGTTGGTTGATGAAAAGGAAGTATGATAGATTATGTGCCATGTTTGGAGATATTGTTTAAGGTAGAAGTTAGTGAAAATTTTAAGTATTATCCACGTTTTATTATGGTATTGTGATCTTTATTGCATGATTAGTATTTTGTGAGCCTTCGTGAATTTTGTTAATGTATCTTGTACACGATTATGGCCTAGAATATATATGGGTGTTAATAATGTTACATTAATTATAAGATTTGAAGATGAGAGATTTAAGTTAATATTTTATGTAGGAATAATAATAATTTAATACCAGGGGAGTGATAAGGGGTAAGATGGTAAATTTGTAAGTGGGAGGATAAATTGGTAATCTTGTAACAAAAGGGGAAATTTGGTAATTTATAATAAAAGGGCAATTTTGAAACTTTATAATAAAAAGGGACAAGTCGGTAATTTTGTAAGTGAAAGGATAAATTGGTAATTTTGAAATAGAAGGGTAATTTGGTAATTTCACAATTAAAGGGGCAAAATAGTAATTTTGTGAATAAAGGGTAAAATAGTAATTTGTGATTAAATGGCAATTTTGTAAGAAGAGGGCAAAATGGTAATTTTATATTAAAAGGTTAAAGTTGTAATTTTGTAATAAATGGGCCAAATGGAAATTTTATCATAAAAGGGCAATTTGGAAAATTTGTAACGAAAGGGTAATTTGGTAAATTGTAATAAAAAGAATAATTTGGTAATTTTGTAATAAAAGGGTAAAATTGTAATTTTATAATTAGAGGGTAAAATAGTAATTTTGTGATAACAGGTAGAATGGAAATTTGAGAATTAAAAGAGGTAAGATAGTAATTTCCTAATTAAGGATAAATGGAAATTTTATAAGTAAAAGGGCAATATGGTAATTTTTGGAAGTTAAGCGGGTAAAATGGTAAATTTGAAGGTGAAGGGGTAAAATGATAATTTGCAAAAATCAAAGGGATAAAGGTGGAAATTGGAAAGGAGTGAATTGGTAATTATAATAATTGAGAAGGATAAAAATAATAATTTAAATAACTAAAGGGTAATTTGATGATTTAATAAAGGAGAAGGGTATTTTGGTAATTATGATCATATAAAAGGGTAATTTGGTAATTTAACCAACTAGAGGGGTAATTTGGTAATTATGATAATGAACGGGGGTAATTTGACCAACTAATGAGTGATTTGTTAATTATAATAAAGGAAATGGGTAAGTTGATAATCAAACCCACTAAATGGGAATTATATTAAGTGTAACGATTATCAAGGGCGTTTAGTAGCTTAATTTATGTGAAAGATAGCTCGGTAACCCAAACCGAGTAGGGATATAGCTAAGGCTGAATGTGTGACATGTGTCCTACGTGCCATGGATGTTCTATATGATTTATGTGTCGTGGTCTTAAATGCCATTATTCTAACTGTTTCATGTGTGGCGTGGCTTAGAATCGGGTTGTGTACATGTGCCCTCATTTGTATGTGATAGTACGCATATATCTTCAGTTTTGATGTGATGTGTTGAGATCTCTTGCCATGCATGACAAAGGTGAAATGCCCTTGAATAAGACACATTAAAACACTAACGACTTTCAGAGAAAGATGTTGAGTCGAACCCAGACCGGTCCACCGGCTATAATAGTGGCAGGGTATCTTACCCTCGCGACCGTTCCACCGGCTATAATAGTGGCATGGCATGTGCCCTCGTGACCGTTCCACCGGCTATAATAGTGGGGGATTTCGTGCTCAACAAACCAAACGTAAAAGTGATAAGACATGGAAAGATACTAATGTTTACAGTGGAATACCTTGTGAGTCGGGGCCAGACCGGTCCACCGGCAAATAATAGTGGCAGGGTATATTACCTTCGCGACCGTTCCACCGGCTATAATAATGGCAGGGCATAGCCCTCGCGACCGTTCCACCGGCTATAATAGTGGGGTTCCCGCACTCATGTGGACATTTAAAATTCGAGATGATTGATTAATGATGGATTAATGGCCTTAAGGCCCTAAAGTATCGATTATTCATTATGGCCTATTGATATTCGGTTAACTTGCTAAGTATGTGAATGGACAAAGATGAATGTCATGTTTACACCAATGATATTTGGTTGACCTGTTGAATACGTGAACGTATGGATCTGATTGTTATAGTTACATATGTCGTTATGTACGGTTATCCTAGTATATCATGTGTGACATTGCGTGCCTGTCTTTAAGCGCATTTTCAAAGGGTTACTCAGTACCGTAGTACTGAAGGGTTCCCTTCGTGGGGCCCCTGCCTATTCAATGGGCAGTGCCCCTTGCAGGTCTTGTTCGATGCTTTCAAGTGGGTCTCGGGAATGAGCGTAAGGAACTATCCGGACTTGTTAAGTTTTTAATTTGCCTCTTTAAAATTCATAAATTCACTATATTGTTGTTTTGTAACCACCACTGGTGGATTTTACTCTGATAAATCATTTACCACGCTACTCTGGTTAATTTATGCTTAAGTTTCTTGGAAATTTTGATTTCACTCCTTTAGCCTTAGTACTTGGTACCGGAACGGTATGAGTGAGCCGGTCTGGTACTAAGTGTGGCGGTAATACTCCCAAAGTTCACGGTTTATTAATTTGCTTCCGCTAATTTTCTTTTAACTAAACAAAATTTTTCAGTAGTGAATTTTGGGGGTGTTACAATTATTTGCCGGTGGACTGGTCATACAGGGCAAAATGCTCCTGGCCACTATTATTCACTAGCGGACCAGTTTGGCCCCGACTCACATGGTGTTTCACTGTAATTACTTCGTGTCTTTTCCATGTCTTATCATCATTACATTTATTTTGTTGAGCACGTAAACCCCCACTATTATAACCGGTGGATCGGTCATGTAGGGCAGAACGCTTCTAGCCACTATTATTCACCGGCGGACCGGTCTGGGCCCGACTCAACAATCTTTCTCTTTAAATGGATAGTATCTTATTCGTGTCTTATTTGATAAGCATTTCACCCTTGACATGCATGTCACCAATATTCTACTTCTATCCTCTCAAAGGGGTCTGTCCCATATCTTGAGACTCTTGCGCCTTTTATCACGCTCCGACATCCATTCCCCCTTACACTTGCACATAATGAAAGCCAACTCCTAAGGGTGTGGTTAAGGCCCAACACCTCATAACATCAAACTCCACCTACTATCACCCTCTAGGGTTTTCCCTTGAAAACCCTAATTAGACCTATGTGGCACAACTTTCTTTCACTTACACTAACTTCATTTATCTCCCCACACCTTATCTCATTTAGATCAAATCCCAAATCATATTGCTTTACCCCTCGATTCCACATGTGACTGAAAAACTCTAGTTGGCCACTTCAACCCTAGTACCTTTCTTCTCCCACAAGTAACCTCTCTCTTTTTCACCCAATATCTCTTCTCTCCCATGGCACCCATACTCACCCCTTGTATAATAAATTTCCACTCTTAACCCGTACTTCACTCTCCCTTAATTGTTTTTACTTCCACATTTTTTTCCAGATTAGTGCTTCCTCTCAAAACCTTAATCGAGTCCCTTATACACCCTTACACCAACCTACGTACTATTTTTCGTCCCAAGTCTCAAATCACTCCACAACTCTCCCTTTAGCTTATTTACACTCTAAAATAACTTTGCTTACATAAAGATCATCCCCATGCAAGTTTTATCCACCCCATGCAAACTCTCGAAGTCCCCATGCAAACCCTAGAATTTCCATGCATGGTCCCCATCTCCCATCCATTTTGATCACCTTTTCTTCTTTATTTTCCTCTCATAAATCATGAGGTAGTTTGGTTAAGTTCATATCCCCTTTAGTGAACTCACTTCCTATTTTCTTTCTTTTTATCCATTCATCCCCATATCATATTATCAATCATCCTAGCATGCATGTCCTAGAGGGTCATATCATATCACATCATAATTACCATATATACATATCATACTCATGTCATAAGAAAACACATAAGCATACCTCAACTCCAAACTCGCTACACATAAGACAAGTTAATGACAATCATACGATACACGATATAGTATGATATATAACATCCAAGGCATACAAGTCACACAACATACATGAGCCTTAGATACATCCTTACCTAAAATGACGCCGGACTTGGAGCACGCTCCTATGCCTCCTTGGGGTTTTGGCTTGATTCACCTACAATAAGGAAATACTATGGGTTAATCTCCCTCTTACCAAAGATTAACATTATTTCTACCTTACTCTTATCATATTCTACTATTAAGGCTAATAATTATAATAGTGGTTTTATAATTAAAAGTGGGGTTATTATTCTCAAAATAATTAATCGTGCCAGTACTAACCAAAATAAGTCTTAGTAGCCATCATGGTTTATGTTAAAGTAGTCATAGTGATATTCATAGTATTAAAGGCAATAGCTTTAATATTACTAATAATAATATTATTATTAGTTTTAGTGATAATGCTAATATCGACCCAAACCCTAATAATAATAATAATAATAATAATAGTGTTATAGAAGTAGTGACCATATTAATAATGCTAATAGTGATAATAGGTTAGTGAATATAAAATATTGACAAAAGACAAGTTAACAATAATAATATTTATAGTAGTAAATAATAATAATAATAATAGTTCTCATCTTAAGGATAATACTAATGAAGGTCCTAGAAATCATCTTAGTAGTAGTCTTAGTGATAATGTGGTCAAGTATAATAGAATAATAACAATAATAATAATGATATAAATAATAATAATAATAATGTTAAAGATAATGAGGATAATAATCGAAAAGAGTAATAGTAATATATGAGTCCCAACATTTACACTAATAATAAAAGTGATAATGGCCAAGTTAGTATTAATAGTATCAGTAAGAAAATAATAATAATAATAATAATAGTAGTAGTAGTAGTAGTAGTAGTAGTAGTAGTAGTAGTAGTAGTAGTAGTAGTAGTAGTAGTAATAGTAATAGTAATAATAATAATAATAATAATAATAAAGATACAATATTAATACTAAAGTTGTAGCCTTTTAAATGATACTACCATAGTTATAATATTTTCGAAGTTAGGTTAGATTGTAAGAGTGGTAACATCATCATCATCATAATAATAATAATAACAAAAAATTAATAATAATAATAATAAGGGTAATACTATTAAAATTACTAAAAATTGTTAACACTTATATATAACAATTTTAAGGGTTGGGGAAATTAGAACACCACCTAGGATTGGTGGCGGAACCAGCGGTGGCGGTGGAGGAGGAAGAGAGGTGGAAATATGGGGTTATAGGCTAGAGGAGAGGGAATGAGGGTGTGTTTGAAGTGGTGGAAGGTATCTTAGGTGGAGAGGGGTGGAATGGAGGTGGTGGTGCAGCCGGAAGTGGCGGCGCATGGCGGTCGGTATGGTGGTCGAAGGTGGTGGAAGGTAGGAGGAGAGGGAGGCAGGGAGAGATGGAGGCATGGGAAGGTAGGGTGAAGTCCCCCTGGTTGTTTTTGAGGGTGGAGCAAGTGCTGGTTGCGGCGGAATTGGCGGAGGACGGCAGCGCGAGGGGCGGATAGAGATTGAAGTAGGCTGATCGGGATGGTGATTTTGCACAGCCGGGGTGGTTGGTGCAGGGCAAGATAAGGGAGGAGGGTGACTAATTTTTGTAGAAAGTGGTGTAGGGAAGGCTTTGGTGGGTCGAGTTGGCGGCGGTGATCGTCGACGGTGGCGGAATAGGGAGTTGTTTGGGTGGTGGTGCAAAGTCGTGGTTTTCTGGGTTGCCAAAACAGAAGCTTGGTTATGGCTGCCTATGGGGGTATTTATAGGATAAATTGAGGGGGAACTAACGAAGGAGGAAGAGGACAATTGGGGCAGGTGAGGCAGGACCACCAGCCAGTGGCGACAGGTGGTGTAGTCCTGCCATGGCAGGGTAGGTGAGGTCAGGGAGAGAAGGGAAAGAAAGGGGCACGCATGAAGGGGAGCTGTGGGGTTGGTTGGGGTTGAAAAAGGAAAGGAAAACAATGGGGGAGAGAGAGAAGGGGGGCCGAATGGCATGTGGTGGCGCCTGGTGGAAGGAAGGCTGCAAGTCGGGGTCGAGGAGAAGAAGAAAGGTGACAGGCTGGACTAGTCAATCCAGGGGAAAAGGAAAATAAGAAAAAAAGAGGGAGGCGGACCAGCTGGGGCGTTAGGCACAGGAAAAAAAAAGGATGACGCGAGCTTTGGCCGCGTGAGACAGGGAAGGGGAGAAGGGAATTTGGCCGGCGGGCTGGCCTATTTTGAGGAAGAAAAGAAGAAGAAAGGAGAAAGGAGAGAAAGAAAGAAAAATGAAAAGAAAGAAGAAAAAGGAAAAATGATAAAATGGATGGGTTGGGGTATTTGGTATTTTATTATTATTTTTTGAATATTTAAAATTAATAATGTTTATTATAATAATAATAATAAAATTCTTTTTCAGATTAATTTGGCTATTTTGGACAAATTTTCCTCAACTTCCATGTTAATTAGTAAAATGTCTAAAAGTTTCTAAATAATTTATTTATTATTCTCTCCTTGTTTTACCTTAATTAATTTCCATTTATTTTAATAAGATAATTTATTTACTTCATTTCCTTAATAAATCCTTATTTTGCTACAATTCCTAAGTTTGGATTTTGGGGTATTTCATTGGGTCTGTTCCACCAGAAGATAATAGTGGCTAAGGTGTGTTTTTTTCCTGAGAGCTGTCTTAGTCTGTTTTATTAGATTAAGAATATTTGAGTCTCTAAAATCAACGTAAATATTATCTTATATCTAATAATGGACTTCTGGAATCAATATTATCTTTCATCATATTATCATAGTTATTATTTTCACTTATGTTTCTGTATGAATTATGTAATATGTGTAACCTGTGTATGACTACATTGTTATCTTACTGACTATATAACAAATTGATCATCTTTTTTACGAGTACTACTCATTCCTATGATGAGAGGGTCTAGATAAGTTTTTGCATGTCTTTGAGGACCTCTTGGATGACTATGATACATTTTATAAGTTACTTGAAGAAGATTGTTGATTCTTATCTTTGGGACATAGGTCATAGATTCGGGTTATCCGATTGACAATTCTTATCCAGATACCTCTTAGGACTTAGTTCCCAATGCATTTCTTTATGTATTTTACCTTTTGTACTTGGATTAATTCTGTAAATAGTTGTTTACGTTTATGAAATCTATCTATTTCTCTATTCGTATTTTTTTTAAATTTTTCTTACTATTTTTCCTTGAATTCGATGTAAGGATGACATGGTGATCCAAACTTATGTTGAGTATGGCATTAACTCCCAATTACATTTTTTTATGCTTTCACTTAAACAAAAAATTTCAGTTGAAAATTTTGGAGCGTTATAATCATACTTGCTATCGCATGTATATCTCGATATTTTATACCATGCTCTCTTGTGATACTTTCTACGTGTTCTGTGTGATCTTTTTATGTATAGTTTTATGTAGTGGGTTATTCGGTTCCATTATGCTGATATGTTTTATTTCATAGTCCCTATTTATTCAATGGATAGTTGTGAATTTGTAGAATATTTGATGATACTCGTTGAATCAATACTTTCGTTGTGTTGCTTGCAGTGAGTGTGATCAAGTTTGATCTAGAGTTTGTTATCCAAATTATCTCTCTCTCTCTCATTAGACTTATATGACTTATGTTTTCTTTGTTCATGTTCTCTTCTCTCTATTTTATATCATGTATCATGGTGGAATCAAGTGCTTTCCATACCCAATTCCTAGGTGCAATGTTACTTTTGCTTTGTATCTAATATAAGTTAGGTATATGGAGTACCTTTTTTATGTTGAATGCGGTGTAACACTCCTACGCTTATGTTTTGGCTTCTGTAATTAACTTTTTTAAATGAAATTTCTAAGTGTTAAAAATGGAAGTGTTATAATTATGGCAATAGAAAGTAATATATGCATAACCTAATTAATTTTAATTTAAACATTAACCTAATTTGTGTTAAAAAAGAATAGCCAAAATGAGCTTAATTTATTATTTACCATATTTTCAAATATAATTCACAAGTTAGCAAAGGTTAAATATCATAGACCTTACCTTTTTTGTGAATAGTTTATACATAAGTTTGCTCATTATATTGTCATGGTGGCATATTGAATAAAATGATTAGGCTTATACTTATATTATTAACAAGAATGCTTGGTTATATTATGAGCTAATGTTTATGTAACACCCTCAAAAGTTACAGTTCAAAATTTTTGTTTATACAAAAAAAAACATACACTAAAAATGGGGGGGCTACCGTCGTGATCAGTACAAAATCGACCATTGACTAATCTCATGCTAACCACAAGGCTAAGGGACTAAAATAGTAACATGAGTAATCAAATAAAACTAGAAGAGTTCAACATTTCATAAAGGAGATAAGAGCACGCAAACATCAGAGTTAGTATAGAATGGAAAACGAATACAAATACGCCCACTATGGGGGAAATAAAAAAGATAGTAAAATAAATAAGGGTAAGTCCGAAGAACACCCTCTTGGACCCCACAACAGGTACAATATGCCATCACTCAGTCCTGCCCAAGACATCATAGGCACTAAAGTCATCATAGGCATCATCTCCTATCTTTATAGACTTAGGAGGGGCCACTGCTCGTGGGAATGAGTAGCACCCATGAAAGGGGTGATCAGTATGCTACGTACTGAGTAAGGTAACCATATGGCTAAAATAGAGCATAAAATGAAAAATGTAGATAATGCATGCAGTAAGTCATTCCAATTAATCACCATTATTATAACTTAGGCCATTAATACCATCTTTACACATCTCTCAAATTATATCCACACGAGTGCAGGAACCTCACTATTATAGCCGGTGGATCGGAAACACCCAGGGCAAGACGCTCCTGGCCGCTATTATTTGCTGGTGAATCGGTCTCCAAGGCAAAATGATCTTGACCACTACTCTTGTCAGTGGATCAGTCTGGCCCTGACTCACATGGTGTTCTACCATAAGTGATTATTATTTTTTCCATGACTTGTTATCATTTAAGGTTTGGTTTACTGAGCTCGGGATCCCCTACTATTATAATCGATGGATCAGAATACACTCCAAGGCAGAACACACTTGGACACTATTATTCATCGATGGATCGGTCTAGCCCCGACTTACATGGTGTTCTATAATAAGTGATTAGTATTTTTTCCATGCTTTTTTATCATTTAAGATTTATTTTACTAAGCTCGGGATCCCCACCTATTATAGACAGTGGATCAGAATACACTCTAGGGCAAAACGCACCTGGACACTATTATTTACCGGTGGATCGGTCTTCAAGGCAAAATTCACCTAACAACTATTCTCGTTGGTAGATCGGTCTGGGCCCTGCTCAATAGTCTTCCACTTTAAATGGTTAGTGTTTTATTCGTGTCTTATTCAACAAGAAATTTCCTACCAGACATACATGCCCCAATGGACTTCCCATTCTCACTTTTCCACCCCAAACTCCCTAAATAACCCTATCCCATAACTTGGGACATCTACACTCCCCAGGAATCCACGAATTCTTTCTCACCTTTCCCCTACTTTCCATGATATCCCAAAATCCTCGCACATGTGGATCAAGGCCCACTCTCCCATTTCTCCACCTAGGCTCACCATTGCTTACCAGGGTTTCCACTTGAAAACCCTAATCTGGCCTATGCGGCTCTTACCTCTCTTAATCATACATGGCCTCTAATCCCCTTGATTCCAACACCATCACTCCCCTCAACCCACATCCAAACATCACAACCCTACTCCCCATCTTCGACATATGATAAGGAAACCCTAGTTGGCCATCCTGAAACCCTAATACTACTCTTTTCTTTTACACCATCTCTTTGCACACACACTCCACCCTCTTTACTACTTGACTCACCCCATTCATAATACACCCTCCTAATCTTAAGCCTAACTCTAATGAATCACCATCAACCCTTTCACACACTTCCTACTAAGGGTTTTTCCCCAAAAACCCTAGTTAAGCTCCTATGCGCACTTCTACCAACCCATGTACTATCTTTTCCCCAATGACTCTAATCACCCAAAGTACTCTTTCCTCACCATGCTTAAACCTTAAACCAATTTTTCCCACGTAAACTTTTTTCCCATGCAAGCCTCACACTTCCCATGCAAGATTTACTCTAACCCTTCATTTTATTATTATTATTCCTTTATTTTATCACCCATAGGACATAAGATACTTAGACTTTTCCCACTTCTTCCTATTCACCCCACTCTCTTTATTACTTTTAGATTCCCACAACCTCAAAATACCATCTAAGGCCTCCTAGCATCAATGTTATACCATAACAACTATACATAAGAGCATGTTATAAAATATAAGTCATATCACCCATATCACACATATCATAACTCATATACAACTTACCTTAGCTCCATGCAAAGCAAGATGCACTACACACATTTTAGTCCACACTCACATATACTACATAACACATATCATTACACCTATGAGCACACAAATCATAGAAAAACTAAGCCTTAACCATATCTGAAATACCCCAAAACCCTAATTTTAAGAATTATAACTAATTAAGAATTTATTAGAAAAATTAATTAAGTAAATTATTTTATTAAAATAAAAGGAAAATAATTAAGGAAAATCAAGAAGAAAATAATAAATAATTTTAATTAGGAAAATTTAGGTGTTTTGCTAATTAAAATGGAATTCGAAAAAATCTTTCAAAAGTCTTAAATTAGCCTAAAAAGAAAATTAATTATTATTTTATTAAAATATTATTTTTAAATATTCAAGAATACCAAAGTATCCTAAATACCCAACCAACCTATTTTCTCCTTTTTTCCTTTTTCTTTTCTTTTCTTTTCTTTTCTTTTCTTTTCTTTTTCTCCCTTTTCTCCCTGACCTAGGCCAGCCCTATGGCCCAATTCCTTTCCCCCTTTCTTCTCCTTCAGCACGGCCTAGGCCCTATGCGTCGCATTTCCTTCTTTTTCCAGTCGCTCGATCGGTTCTCTCCTCCTTTTCTTTCTTTTCTTTTTCCCGGACCGACTGTCCACCCCTACCTTCTTCTTCTTCCTTATTCTTCCTTCCCCGTCGCAGCCTATAACCTCCCCATATCTAGCCTAGATTTTTGCCGCCGACCACAGCGCTAACCGGCTAACCTTCCTCTCTCTTTCTCCCTAATCCACCTACCTTTTCAACCCAACCAACCTCCCTCTCTTCTCGCCCGCCATTTCTTTCTCCCTAACCAATCACAGCCAGCTATGGCAGACCTGCGTCGGCCTGCCATCGCCTACTAGTGTGCCCTCACCTACTTGCCCCTATTCTCTCATTCCCCTCTGACCTTATCCCCCTTACTTTGGCCCTATAAATACCCCATAACTAGCCCCGGACTCGACCTCTTTCTCACGACCCAGAAAATCACTCTCGTGCGCCACCACCCAATCAGATGCCCTTGTTGTCGCCATCTCCCAGTGTTGCCGCTCAAGCCACCCACCGTACCACTCCCTACTTCATCTTCTACCCAACTGACCTCCCTCCTCCCTCGATTTGCCTAGCACGAGCCACCCCGGTCGTGCAAAGTTTCCTTCTTGATTAGCCACTCCTTCACCCCTGCCACCCTTCGCACCAACGTCCACCACCACTCCTGCCGCAACCACCGCCCCTTATACCTCCCAAAACTTCCTGTAGACCTTCCTATATCTCCCCTTACCCTCATTTTCCCCTTCCTCCCTCTCCTCCTCCCTTCTTCCCTTTCCACCACTTTTGACCACCACAGCACCGCTGCCTTTGGTTGCGCCATCACCCTCACTCCAACCCTCTCAACTTAGGCAACCTCAACCACCCCAACTTCCACCCTCATTCCCCCTCTCCTATTCCCAACAATCAACTAACCTTCTCTTTTCCCACTTTTCCTGCTGTCGCCGTGCACCGCCGCTGGTGCCGCCAGTCACCACCAACCCTAGGCGGTACCCTAAACCCTCTCAACCCTTAAATCCTAATTATTCAAGCCTTATTTATTTTAATTGTATTATTATTACTATCATCATCATCATTATTATTATTAAGGGCCGAAACCCTATTATGTCATTAATTCGATTATCATCATCATCATCATCATCATCATCATTATCATCAACATCATCATCATCATCATCATCATCATCATCATCATCATCATCATCATCATCATCATCGTCATTATTATTATTATTATTATTATTATTATTATTATTATTATTATTACAATGAAGGATCGAAACCCTATTTCACTTTATTTTGATTAATACCATCATCATCATCATCATCATCATCGTCATCATTATTAGTAGTAGTAGTATCACTATTATTATTATGGTAAAAATATTCAAACCCTTATATTATCATCATTTCAAATATTACTATTATCCTTAGAAATATTAGTATTTTTTTAGTGTTACTAATATTATGTTATTATTTTATCCCTAACCCTATTATTAGTCTTAGCCTTAAAAATATTAAGGTTTTATGACTAGGAGTATTAGTATTACTATTATTATTAATATCGCTATTTTGCTATAACTAGTGTTAGTACTATTATCAGAAATAAGCTATTAGATTTAATAATATAAGTATGGCTATAAATATTATTAAAAATCCTATTTTCACTTATAAAGTTTTATTTAATAATAGTAACCCTAATCTTAGACTAAAATAGGAAAAATAATAGTATTTTGGTAGGAGGGAAACTAATCCTTAGTTTTTCCCTCTTATAGGTGAAACCAGTCAAAACCCTAAGAAGGCGTAGGAGCGTGCTTCAAGACCGGTGTCGTGTTAGGTAAGGGTGTAGCTAAGGCCTTATGTGTGTTATGTGCCTTATATGCCTTATATTCCTTGTATGCCATGTATCATGATATGTTATGTATCTTATGCTTATTGTTATAACTATTTTATGTATAGTGTAGCTTAGAGTTGAGGGATGATCATGTGTATCTTATGTCATGTGTATTATATGTATATGTTGTGATTATGATGTGATGTGATGTGGCCCTTTAGGACATGCATGCTAGGATATGTAATGTAATGATATAGGGTGAAAGGGTGAAAAAGGAAAATGGGGAAGTAAGTTGACCGAAGGGAAGTAAGTTGACCAAGGAATGTGGGATTGACCTAAATATCCCATGATCCACAAGAAGAAGAATAAAAGGGGAGACCTTAGGCAAAATAAAGTGGATGAACTTGCATGAGAGAATCTAGGGTCTTGCATTGAAGAATCGAGGGTTTGGCATGGGAGAAGCTAGGGTTTGCATGGGAGTTTTAGGGTTTTACATGAAAATTTTTGAGGGTTTGCATGGGATGGATAGAGTTTGTATGGGGGTAAACTTTACGTATGAAAAGTTGACTTAGGGTGCGAGGAAGGTAATGGAAGAGTTGTTTGGGTGATTGGAGGACTTGGGAGAAAAATAGCACGTGGGATAGTATAAGGGTGCATAGGAGATCAAGATAGGGTTTGGGAGGAAACCCTAATTCGAGAAGGTAGTAAAAAGGGAAGATAAATGAGGGTGAGTGGAGTATGAGATGAGGATGGAAGATTATCATATGAGGGATGAGCATGAGCATCATGGAAAAATAAAAGTGGAAAGTGAGAAATGGAGGGGGTGACATGTGGAAAGGAAGATGCTAGGGTTTGGTATGGCCAGCTAGAGTTTGGTGTGGCCACCCAGGGTTTCGTGGTCACATGTGTACTTGGGGAGTAAAGTGTGATGATGAGGGTTGAATCTGAGGGTTGTGATGTGTGGGATGTTAAAACAATATGGGTTGTGTGAGGTAGAGAAGAATGGGCCACATAGGCCCAACTTAGGGTTTTTGGAGAAAACCCTAGGGTAAGACAGTGAGTGGGCTTGGAAGTGTAAAGTAGTGGGCCTTCACCCATACACTTAGGAGTTGGACCCCTAATGTGAGTTAGGGTAAGGAGGAAAGGATGTTGGGGAAAGTTAGGAGGTGCAGGAGTCTCAAGATATAGGACGAACCCTCTTGGAGGATAAGCGTAGAGAGAGTTAGTTATGCATGTCTAGGGTGAAACTTTTGAATAAAACACATTAATATATTAATCATGTAAAGTGGAAGATTATTGAGCCGAGCTCAGACCAATCCACCGGCATAATAGTGGTCAGGTGCCTATGTGCCCTGGAGACTGATCCACCGGCATATAATAGTGGTTAGGTGCATTCTATCCTATAAGTGACCACTCCATCGGCTATAATAGTGGAGGATCCCGAGCTCAATAAACCAAACCCTAAGTTTACTAAGACACATAAAATTCAATAAGTACTTACAGTGGAATACCATAAGAGTCGGGGCTAAATTGGTCTACCGGCGAATAATAGTGGTCAGGAGCATCTTGCCTTGGAGACCGATCCACCAGCATATAATAGTGGCCAGGTGTGTTTTGTCTTACAAGTGACCGATCCACCGGCTATAATAGTGGGGTTCCTGTACTCACATGGATTGATAAAGAGTATGACGTGAAATGAGTACCGATTAAAGATTAAATAATTAATTTATCCAGACTATAATTTGGCCTTTATTTATTTAAATGAAGTAATGGTATGCTATTATGTTATCATGTTTGGATTATGTGCCTTTGTGTGTTGGCCTAAGTGCGCGGTTACCTTACTCAGTATGTAGCGTACTGACCACCCTTTTTATGGATGCTGCTCATTCCCACTAGCAGAAGGCCCATCTGACTTTATGTAGGTTGGTGATACCTTTTTCGATACCTTCAATGTTCATAAGGCATCAGGCGGGGTTAAGTGTTGAACATGGGCTTGGCACGAAAATCGAGAGAGGCATGACCAGACTTTCTTCTTTATGATTTTCTAATTTGTAGTGGATTTTCCAAAACTAAACCTTTATCGCTTTGTAGACATTTTCCCTTATAAGGAACTTTAACTATGTACTATGGATCATGACTCTTTTTCACGCACTCTGATTTCTATCTTATAATTGTTTAATGCTTATTTTAAGTCTTGCTTGGGTTTGATTTATGATGGTTATTAAATATCTTTTAGCCTTGTGGTTAGGATGGGAACGACCATGGGCCGGACTTGTACTAATCACGGCAGTAACATTCTTGAAATTCACAAATCTTAATTTAATTGATTCCGCTAAATCTTAATTTAAATGAAATTTTTCAAGAGTGAATTTTGGGGTGTTACAATATCCTTACCTAATAGGACACTGGGCTTGGAGCATGAATCCTACGCCTCCTTATGGGAAGGGTTTGATTCACCTATAAAAAATGGGACGCTAAATATTAAACCATTTTCCTATTTCTTTTATTTTTTCTAGCTAGATATTAGTAATGAGAATAATAATAATAAGGTTAATAATAGTAAAATATTTAAAATAAATTATATCAAATCAATACAAAGGTTAGGGCACAACTAGAGAGGAAGTGGCAAGCTAGGGTGGTGGCGGCGACAACGGCATAAGCGTGGTGGGGATAGAAAAGGTAGGATTTTAGGGTTGGAAAAGGGGAGGGAAGTGGTGTTTCCTTGAGAGGTAGGGTTTCTAAATCAAAGGGGGTTGTGGTGGTGGTGTCCCACGGGGCGGCGACGATGGTGGCTGAGAGTGGAGGAGAGGAAAGGAGGAGGAATGAGGGAGAGAAAAAGGGAATGGATGGTATGGGAAGGTAGGGAGAGGTGTTCTGAGCAGAGAGGGAGGTAGTGGAGGTGATGGTGGTGTGGGGTGGCTCAAGGGGCGGCGAGGGGTGCAAAAGGGCAGCTCGAGTTGCCCACTTTGCACAGGTGGGAAGAGAATAGGAGGGAGAGTTAGGGGTAGGGGAAGGTCGGGTTTGGTGGAGGGTGGTGCACAAAAGAGAAAAGGTGGAAGTTGGGGCGGCGACAACATTTGAAGAGGCGACGGGAGAAAGGGATGCAGGGAAGAAATTGGGTAGAAAAGAGATGGAAGAAGAGGATGAGGGGGGCTTTTATAGGCGCAGGGGAAGGGGAAGAGGACAAGGGACGAAAGAGGACAAAGAGGGGGAGAAGGTGCCTATCGGTCGGCGGTGCAGGTCTGCGATGGGGCAAGTTCGCAGGGTGTAGGGTTGGGTTTTTGGCAGGGTTGTAGGGGTTAGGTGAGGGTGCTGGGGCTGTAAAGGGATAGGGACCAGTGCATGACAGTTCCAGTTGCATGCCCTATAAGTTAGGATAAGGGGAAGGTGAGGGGAGAGAGAGAGAACCATGGCTATGAAGTAGCCATGCTCGCTCGCAAATCGAGATGGAGGTTGAAGACGAGGGAAAAAGGGGAAGAAGGGAAAAAGGAAAGGGAGAAAAAAGGGAAAGAGAGGGCGGACGACATTGGGCCATGCGAGGGAAATAAAGTGGATCAAGGAAGAAGGAAAGGAGAGGAGGGGGAAAGGGAGAAGGTTGGGTTGCGCTGGACATGGCCTAGACGACGAGTGAGGTGGGAAGGAAAGAAAAGAAGAGAAAGGAAGAAAGAAAAAGAAAAGGAAGAAAATGAGAGAAAAGGGGAAAAGAAAAGAAAAGTGAGGTAGTTGGATTGTTTTTGGATTTTTTCAAAATTTTGGGAATAATAAAATTAGTACAAATAAATAATTAATTTTTTATTAATTTAATAATTATGGTTATAATTTACTTAAAATTTATTTTAGTTTAGTAAATTATTTTAACTTCCACTAATGTAATCCCTACATTATTTTCCTCTTTTTTTTGCTTTAATTATCTTTATTATAATATCATTATTTTATTAAAAATGACATGTTTAATGAAATCTCACCCATTAATTCTTATTTTATTTTTAATTTCTAAATTAAGGTTTTGGGGTATTATAGTGTACAATTCTCTTCCAAACCATAGAGGTAACATGTGGGACCTATAATATAAGACCCATATTTAATAATAGAGTTATAAAAAAATATGTAAAAATTTGGTTGTAAACATGATATTATTCATATGTAATTTCATTCTATAATTTGCCACACGATGAAATCAAATCACATAAGAATTTCTCTCAATATATTGCTAACTTGGTTTGTGCAGAAAGAAATAATTATTAATAAAAAATAATGATCCAATATTCTAGTAATTCTATTCAGAAATAAATGTTGCGATTAAAGTGGATATCTACTTTGATTTTTTACCGCATTATTTGAACTAGTGTATTTCATTATAGTTTTGGTGTATTATAGCATCCAATATATGATATGCCTTGTACTACATTTAGAATTTATTGTTACGTGCATGAACATATTATACTATATTTCTAGTCTACTGAGGTTTAATTTTAATCATATTATATTATAATAAGTTTTTTTTTCTTTGATAATTATTTTTATACTTATACTCCTTGCATTGGATACTAGTTTATAATTTTATACATTGAATGAATACTTTTATAGGACGCGTCTTAACTTTTATACCAATATTTTTTGGCCGGGGGGGGGGGGGGAGGGATGAGATCTCCCTGAACCACAGAGTCGAACATGAGTTGCGATAAGTTGGGGAGCTGGAGTTTGATTCCCACCTCAAACACTTTATAATAGTTAAGATTATATATAATTAATTAGTATATGTTTGGATGAGTTATAGTTGTTGGTTGTTATACTTTTTCTTATTTATTTTAAAAATAAAATCTTTAAATTTTATATTTTTTTTAAAAAAAAATTATGATTAAAAAGTAGTTATGGGAGGTCCAAACACTCCTAAATATACTCTCAGATTAGTATTCAACAAGGATAATATTTGTTAATTAAGAAAAAAAAGATAATATTATGTAAAGATTATCTATTCATTAAGAACAAAAATAATTTATAAGAATTTTAAAAAAATTTAGTTGTGAAAGATTAGAATATTCTTTTGTTAAGACGAGTAAAATTAAATATTTTGAAATATATTTCTGATATATACAATTCGGTAGAGCAGACATGATTCCAAACACGGTTTCGGAAAAAAATATGTGGCTGTGCTTTGCATACCCTACTGCTTGCTAGTTGCTACCATTATGAGAAAAAAAGAGAAAAAAATACGCTGCCGCCTCGTGTTGTGCGTGTTGCTCCCAAGATAAAAACGAAACGAAAAACGAAAAACGAAAAACAAAAAACAAGAAACAAAAAACAAAAACAAAAAACAAAAACAAAAAACTCCAAACAACGTCTCCATCTATCCCTCTCTCCATCATTTCTATTAGTTGGCTCACATGGCTGGCTGGCCACTGGCCTGTTGCCAGTTGCCGGTAACAACGGACGTAGGCAGACAGCTCTCTCCGGACCGGAGTCCGGACCCTCGAATTCAATCATCGGTGTGTTGTACGGACACCAAAATGGGGATAAGAAGAAATAAAAAAAATTAATATATACATATTTTTTGTATATTTTAATAAGACGTAGACAGGAAAACGAAGATGAAAAACGTTTTGAGGAGCGAAAGGGGTGTTTCGTGCTTCACTCCCCTTCTTATGACCGCCCTATATTTCTCCGATGCCCAGGCGTGAGGCGCACCGAAAGCATGAGGGAGAAAAAACTTTAATACGCTTCTGGAGTCCGACAGGTAGAGATTACTAGAATCCCGCAGCTAATTATCCGCTTCTTCTATCTAGAAACTGTTAGCGATCGAGGTCCATAATTGTGTTCGGAGTTCTGAAAACCACCAGCCTAGCACCCCGTGTCCGTGCTCTCTTATTAATCACCGGTATTTTCGTTCGATTCTCGACGAACAAATCCCATTTTTCGGTATAATTCTGGGGTTGCTTGCTTGGGTTTTCTGCGAACCGACTGGACCTATCGAGCGATTGATGGTCCGTCGATGTTCGCGTTTGATAATCTGATTTCCTTCTAATTTGTGGTTGCGATTTTTATTTTTATTTTCTCTTCTTTTTGTAAATAGTCTGCTTATTTAATGTCGTGATAGCAGATTCAGCAACTCGATATCAGCAAGTATCATGTGTCGGTCAGCTGAAATTTGGCAGTTCTTAGGTGCTAGTAGGAGTTATAGTCATAATTGAATTATAGTGATCTTTAGTTCAGAAATTAGCCAGCTTCATATATAAGTATTCTCATGATAATGTCCTGTATTCTATTACCGTACGCGTTGAGAAATTACAACATTAATTCATGCACACCATCTCCTCTTTTCCTCGACGAAACCCGCTCTTAGTTCTTGATTCTCTTGTCAATCTTCCTCTGATTTTTGATGTACTGTTCTACCAGCTGCAGTCAATATATCAAATCATGACATTTACTTGAGTTTACTCTAATCATTTCTCCATAGCCCATCACGTGCGTGATGCTTTGCCGCCCCGAATCCTCTGCTTCCGGGTTGCTTACTTGCTTACGCTACAGCAACAGCAGCAGCATCAATTATTTTTGCCTCCGGAAAACTCAATTATTGTTCTCTGATTTTCTGTGTCTCCGGAATCGATTGATTGCGTAAAAAAAATGTGCTCATGCTGTTATCTTTTATTAATATTTATTATGGATTGTTCGTTTATCTCCTAGCTTTATCTTTTGTTTAATCTGCTGATATATCGCTCCCTGCTATCTGGGGATTCGTTATGGGCGGCTGTTGCTATCAATCTGTTGATGATATCTTTGTTCGATGTATCAGTTTTTTTTTTTTTTTTCTTTTTGGTTAATCTTTCTGAT